>CM060897.1:38500000-43300000 GCA_030762935.1 Hymenopus coronatus | reverse complement strand
ATTTCACTGATTTTCATCTTTGTTAAAAGTTATATTTCGAGTTGAATGGGAATGTAACTGTATGACGCACATTTTTATTTTCTTATGTATTGTTATTCTTAAAGTTTTCATAGTTTATTACTGAAATAAATTGCTGTTATAAACATTATACCGGATCCCATTTTGTTTATTATAGTTAGCGGAGCAACACTATAATTTGTTTCTGCTGTTACGGTGTTGATCCTTTATTGCAAATTTACCTGCTCTGAGTTGTCAGGTAAAATCACCCAAAGGACTGAGAGAGAGTACAAACTTAAGGAAAATATATAGGCGGCGCCGTGGCCGAGTGGTTAGACGGCTCGCTTCCCACCTAGGTAGCCCAGGTTCGATCTCAAGCGCCCGTATATGTGATTTGTCTGGGCGGGTTTCGTCCGCCATTCATAGCACCTGTTGCTTCATCATCACGTTTCCTATCATCCATTTCGCTTGCATTTCATATCATCCAATTTCACACTCTCATGCCTGGCTACTAGCCGACCACTCATTCCAGGTTCTCCATTCTGTGGTTTCGTGCTGTTGGCTCCCGACAGGCTTCTGACCCCTAGACATTCGCTTGTAACTTTTAGAAAGTTGTCAGTCCTAAATACTGGGAGGGTAAGTCGACTACATAAAAAAATATATATGTATAGTTTTTCGCTTTCGGTGCAATTTAACTACCAATTAACCGGAGCTTCAAATGTGCAGGTGCATAATATTAACAGATAGTCTTAACTTTAAATCTTGTGTACTCGCCAACTTTTTCCCATACTCAAAATGCTTTACTTGATTCCGTTGTTTACTAATTTGTTTATATGTGTTTATACCACCTCTAAGTAGTATATTAAAAATGGTCTTATAGCGTTCCGAAATAATGCTCCCGTTTTGAGAAATGAGATATGAAATTTTGAAAATTCAGAGTAAAAATTGCTCTTCAATAATTGGGGTTAATAAGCAGAAATAAAGCACGACAAACGTACATTTAAACTGACATACAGTAAAATTGAATTTTTATGTAAATATATGTAAAAATGCAATACGTGAACAATGTATTTGTACAATAAAATTATTATTTAAATAACCATGCACGCTAGAATTTACATACAGTGCAAAATGTTTGTATTGTTTTGTATAATAACTGGTATCAATAAGTGTGGATTTCATAGACTTCACAAATTTGCATTACTTTAAGTAAAACTCCTGCTAACATTATAAAACCTAAGACAGGAGGTTTTTACATGATCCTTGAATTAGAGTAACACCAGCCAATCGTCCTACAGTAAAAAGGAACACAAAACTTGGAGCCCATAGTGCCTATTTATAGGAGGAGTATTGACTGATGTATGATTATAAGGTGACCAAGACGAGTGCGGTCCTGCATCGGAGAGCACCCTTGTACTCGTAATGGGTGTTCTCCCCGTTAGAACACTGCTTACATATCCAAAGCTGTATATATGTTTATTATATTTATACACAATTCAAAATGCAATAATAAATTTGAAAGGGTCTCTCTCTCTCTCGCTCTCTCATTTAACGGATCGGGAGTTCGAATCATGCTTAGGGTGGGATACTCTGATAAGGTTTTTTCGGGGGTTTCCCTTATACTGTAAAGACGAATATGGAGTAACTTTAAGCTCCGTGGACCTCAAAATTAATTGAGCATCATTTCACCAATTTCACTTATCATTCAACACGATCAGCTAGATTAAAGGTCCATAAGATGTAAAAATCTGATGTGTACCATTCACATGACCTTCTCTATATCATGCAACAAATTATTTTAATTACTTCATCTAATGGAGCAAAAATTAGAAGAAATAGTCTTATTACTTACCTTCTTGTTAGTAGAAGCGAAATAAAGGGGGTACCATAGGTTAAAGTGAAGCCAAGAGCTGATTGCTATGTGACTGAAGTTCGTTTGTTTGTATGGACACGAGTTCACAAAGTCCTGTATGACAAAAGTATAAGTTTTTATAGCTGAAACCAAAAACAAGGAATATCTCTAAAACAATCAACTTCACGAAAAAAATGGATATAACATAAATTGTGTGTTTTAAGGTGCTTTACATTTGTTGTGTGGTAAGTTTTTGTCCATCTCTTTCGGTTTAGCAGTTATGCAAAATTCTATAAAATTGACTCAGAATAAAGTAGTCTTCAGAGGCTATACCAGAAAATTCAAAATATACATTTTATTTGTCAGGTAAATATCTTTAATATATGGTATTTTAATCAAAATCGTTAGCCATTTTTTAGAAAATCAAAATTTTCGAAAAAAGTTCCATGTAAAGGGTAGCAGGGGGGTGGGGGGGATTTTTTTCAAAATCTTTCTGTCACATCCCTGGAAGATACTAAACTTAAATACCAAGTTTGGTATTTTACCAACTTTTCGTTTTTGAGTAATCGTGTTCTCAGACCACTGACACACAGACACACGGACACACATACACGGACCTTTTTCTGGAAATACTTTTTTTGGATACAGGGGACCCTAAATCATATATTTCCGGTCAAATCTCGGTATCGAATTTTTGGTGGAGAGCAATACCTTCTCTATACACTATGTACATAGCACGTATAGAGAAAGTAAAAAAACCACCATCACTGCCAGCACTATAGTAATTTACATTCTAGGAAATATTCGAGAGATATCAACAGGATCTTATCGAGTTTAACCTATGCCGCGCTCGCTTAAGTGTCTAGCTTTGGTACTACGTGGCGCAGCACACCGCGAATTCGAGAGCTGCCTTGGGCATGGGTGTTCTCGTAAATGCGTGTGTGTATGTGTGTGTGTGTAAAACTGAAAACCAATTGGAAAACAAACAAAAAAAGGAATAGCTCGAAAATGGTCAACTCTATAAAAAGCGTGTCTGACATAGGTTGTGTGTTTTAACAGATTTATATTTTCTGTGTAGTAAGTTTTTGTCTATCTCTTACGGTTTACCGCAATGCAAAATTCTGTAAAACTCTTCCAATAAAGAGTTCTTCAGAGGATATTCCCAGAAAATTCAAAACATAAATTTTGTTGTTGCTGTAAATATCTGTAATATACGGTATTGTGGTGAGGATTGTTCTTGAAATTCTTCATTTCACATCCTTGGAAGATACTAAACATGACTACTAAGTTTAGTATTTAACCGACATTTTGTTTTTGAGTATTCCTGTTCAGTCACAGGGACATACACCCATACGGACCTTTTACTAAAACCCTTTTTATTCAATGGACCCCTAAAGTGTATTTCCGGTGGAATACGGTACTTTCTGTATATACTATGTGCATAGTACGGGTAGAAAAAGTAAAAACTCTTTTTTCTGGAGTCAGGGGAGCCTCAAAACATATTTCCGGTGAAATCTCAGTATCGAATTTTTGGATGGAATATAATACCTTCTATATCCACTATCTACATTGTACCTGCAGGCTAGAGTAAGTAAAACATTTCGAGAATAGGAAGAAAAAATATGATGTGTTACACTCACGTGACTTTCTCTAGCCGTTCTACAAACTTCTTACATAAGATTATCCTTCTTTCTGCACCTTGTTAATCGAGGTACTCATTAGCACAATGTTATTAATACTTAGTTCCTTATAAGTAGGAAGAAAATAAGGGAATACACTAGGCTAAATCGATAGTCAAATGTTTTAAAAGCTGTCGTCATGCGACTGTCATTACAAATCGCTTCTTTTCTTGGCCAGGAGTAGAACAAAAGAAAAACTGACACTCCCGTGTGAGAAAAGTATAAGTACTTCACAACTGAAACGAATAACAATGAATACCTCGAAAACGGTAGGCTCCACGAAAAAAATGTATATATCGTCAGTTGTGTATTTTAATAAGGCCTACATTTTTTGTATCGTAAGTGTTTGTCTATCTCTTATGGTTTACTAGTTATGCCAAATTAAGCAAAATTCATCCAGAATAAACAGGTCTTCAGAAGCTATTCCCAGAAAATTCAAGATATACATTTTATTTGTCAGGTAAATATCTTTAATATACGACATTTTGATCAAAATCGTTAGCCATTTTTAAAAAAATCAAAATTTTCGAAAAAAGTTCCATGTAAAGGGTAGTTTAGGTGGGGGGATTTTTCTCAAAATCTTCGTGTCGCATCCCTGGAAGATACTGAACTTAAATACCAAGTTTGGTATTTTAGTTACTTTTCGTTTTTCAGTTATCGTGTTAACAAACACACGGACACACGGACACACGGACAGACACACACACACACGAACTTTTTTCTGGAAATGCTTTTTTTGGATTCAGGGGGTCCTAAAACGTGTATTTCCGGTGAAATCTCGACATCGAATTTTTGAGTGGAGTACAATACTTTTCTATCCCTATGTACATTGTACATACGGGGCTAGAGAACGTAAAAATACCTTAAAAACACAATTATATAATAATTATACCCTAATTTCGCAGTATTTACTTCTATATAATTGTAAACTTATTTCTAAAATAATAGATGACATTTTTTACATTTAAAATTGTTAGTTTGTTTGATTTCTGTTTTAGGCATAACTTAAATATCACATTTACTTCAAATTTAAGTGAATTATCATTGAATCAAACTAAAATATACAATAAAATAAGATTATTTGAGACTCATTCGTAGAGATAATTTGATAAGCCTCGTCATTTGCCTTCCTCTGTGTGAAAGGTAAAAAATTGATTTGCTTTTGTTCTGAGCAAAACAATCTTTTGGTTATTTTTTGTTTCATCAGATTTCCGCTTGATCTTGTTAAGGGGAACATAAACGATGAAAAGTCGATCTCATTTATTACAGACCTAACACAAACGAACCCTACTTCATTCTGTCCCCTGCAAGCCTTTTCCTCCCTTCGTAACAATCAATCTTATTCACCTTGTTACTAGCATTCTCTAAGAGTGACTTAGCAGTTCATTTATGTTAGAACAAGTCAGAACATGACTGCATATACGAATTGCTTTACCTACGTCATACATAGCACATGGGCAAAGAAAGTATTGCATTTAAAAAACATTAGATACCGAGATTTCACTGTAAATGCACGTTTTGGCGTCCCTGTATTAAAAAGAAGTTTTGGAAAAAGTCCTGTGTGTATGTGTGTGTGTTAACAGGATAACTCAAAAACGAAAAGTTGGATAAATACCAAATTTAATAGTTGTTTATCATTTTCCAAGGATACGACCGAAGATTTTAAAGTAAATCCCCCACACCAAGCTACGGTTTACAGGTGAAAATGTGCAGCATTTTGACTTTCTCAAAACTGGCTCTATGATTTTAATTGAAATACGATGTATCAGATGTCTATTTTGAATTTTCTGAGAATAGCTTCTGGTGATTCTTCGTTTTGAATAACTTTTAAAGAAATATACAAAAACTTACTCCACAGAAAATATAGTACGCATTAAAACACACAAATCATGTAATGCATATGTTTTTGTAGAGTTAATGGTTTTCAAGATATTCCTTGTTATTGGTTTCAATTTTAAAATACTTAATACTATTCACAAACTGCAAGTTTTCATCCGTTTTTCATTTGTTTTACTCTTGGATATGCAAAGAGAAACTTATTGCAAAGTCAGTCTTTAAAAATATTTGAGTAACGCTTATGCCTAGTGTATTTATTTATTTATTTTCCTTCTACTTCTAAGGAAATACGTTAGTAATAAGAATATTTCTGTTAATGTTTACGTCGATTAGAATGAAGTAACAATTTTTTTTCTTTGCAGAACAGGTACAGAAAGTCATGCATGGACACTCAGATATTTCTCCCAACATAATAAGGGAATACCAGGTAACATGGCAAGACATGATTGGAAAGTTAGAAAGAAATGCAATCAGTTTCCATAGAATAACAGACCCATTTGCAAGAACCTTATGAATGTTTAAGGCGAAGTGTAATTACAAAATATTTGAATTCCACCTCAACATTAATATATTTAGGGGTGAATTATATCAATATTTTCGTTTAAGACGTTAAGCTTATAAAGACGTTAAAAGAATTAAGTTATTATTTGTTTGGTAACGACACTGTAGATTGCCAGAATCATAAACCCTGCCGGTGTGCCGGAATTTCGTCCCGTAAATCTACTACCATGGGAATATCGCTTTGAAGAACACTTAAAAACCATCGATCTGTGCCGGATTTGAAACCTCTACCTTGAGACAGAAGTCCTTTACCTTAGTAATTGAGATACTCAGATCGACCACCATTAACAGAAACTTCACTTCCTGAGTAGGAACAGTTTTTTTTGTTGTTTTTGTTTTTTTTTTGTTATACTTTTTACTTTCCCTATACGTACTATGTACATAGTGTATAGAGAAAATATTGCACTCCACCCAAAAAGTCGATACCGAGATTTCACCGGAAATATATGTTTTAGGGTCCCCTGTATCCAAAAGAGCATTTTCAGAAAAAGGTCCATGTGTGTGTGTGTCCGTTTGTCTGTGAACACGATAACTTAAATGTTTTTTTTATTCGGGGGACCCAAAACGTGTATTTTCCGGTGAAATATCGGTATCGAATTTTTGGATGTAATACACAACTTCCTCTTTACACTATATACATAGTACGTGTAGAAAAAGTAAAAATTGCTCATATTGTAAAGACCCATGGGTTCGTTACGTATTAACGGGGGTAATAGTGCAGTACCAGGTCACTTAAAACCTAAAGCTGATTACAATCTATTTATTAAGCTGGAAATAAAACCAAAGGAGAACAACCTATAATTGTAGCTAGAAGAGAAATATGTAAATGGTCTATTTATTGAAAATTGAATGAGAATATATGTTGTTATTTTTACCTTTTTATATTGCAGTAGAATAAATAAAATGAAAACCTCAGTGTGTAAAACTCCTTGACGCCTTCTACGATGTCATCATTTTCACAGATTTTAAGCCATAATAAGTATCTAAAACCTCCTCTAGCGAGAACCTCATAGCTCATCCATCATCCAACCGCTTTCTACCTGGCTACAGGCTGCCAACAACTGATCTTAGCGACCATCTCCAAGGAAAACCCATACATGCGCAAATACCTCAATTCGTGCAGCGCTCACAAATTCCATACAAGGTACTACAATATGTATATGTGAAACCAACCATTGCAATAATACCGTCTCCAAAATGTCTCAATTTGGGCTATGTATCGGCTGCAGCATTTCGTAAAACTGCAAACCGTGTTTCTCTGTTGCTTTATAGGAATACTGCTAGGTGATGTTATCAGCTCTAATTATAATTGCAGTGGGGCTTCTATCATATTGAAAAGATTAATTGCAAAATAATTGCATGGTTTTTCCATACTGATAATTTCTGCCAGTAAAATATCAGTGTGTGTTGTTATTCGTCATGTACTCACACCCAAACGAGACCTGTAAAGTGGGTAATGTTTATATTCCGATGAGAACACGCTACTCAGTCTGATTTTGGTCAACGAAGACGATAAGATGAATATTCTGCATATGTTGCCCAGTTCTTGTTACTGATAAATATATCATTTATTAGTAGTTTAAAAAATTCCATTCATTTACTCGACTACAATTTGGAGATATTGAATTGTAAAAATATGATCTCCGAATGTTCAACAGCTACGGTTAATATTCAAACCTTCCTCAGTGATAGGTTCATCAGTAAGATTTGCATTCGATTGTTAGATATACGCCTCTAGCGCAGAAACAGATAAATTGAGAGGAATGGCAGACTATGGATGCTAAGGTTGCACTGAGGACCATTAGGAAGCAGAATGGATAACAAGCAAGGCTGTATTGTAAAGTCCTTCAGTCCTGACAGGACTGTCTCATATTTCTGTATTAGATTTCGCCAATAGCTGAACAACCAACATCCCACTCCAAGCTCTCAAGTAGTATAATCCTCAGTTAGATTTTTCTACGGTAGATGGAACTTTTCCTTCATTGTGTATATACGAGTATTTAGAAAAGGTAAAACTTGTAATTACAGCATATTTTATAAAACGTCAATATTATAAAACTAATGCGTTACATTCACATGGCTCCCTCTATTGATTCTTCAGTAAAAAAACTTATCCCCGATCAACTTCATGTTAATCATTTACAGAATTGCTTTAATTACCTAATTCCTTGTAGATAGAATGTCAATTCATAGGCGCACTAAGCTTAAGCTATAGTCAAATCTTTAATAGTGTGTAATGTTTTAGAAATTTCAGGCTCTTTGCTTGATCAGTAAAAAGAAAATCGAATAACGGCTTCCAATTTCAGAAATATTTGGGCATTTGAACATTTAGATAAATAACAGTGAATTACTCCAAAATTGATAACTGCACAAAAAATGTCTAAGTTCTCTGCTTTAACCAGATCTACAATTTTAGGTACTTAAGAGTTTGTCTGTATCCAATTTATCAAAAGCCATCCAGAACGAACTCGACTTCTGAGGGTATGCCCAGAAAATTCAAGATTACATTTTATTTTTCATTAAAGTATCTTAAGTGCGCAGTATTTTAATCGAAATGGTTGGTGCCATTTTGAGAAAATCACTGTACTCCAGCTGCATTGTATTTATACCGTGCATTCTCTTTATGCCAAGGTCACAATACCTATAGCGTATCTGGCGATATAGCAGTGACCTCAGCGGTGTATCACTGAGCAGAGGCGGCGCAGGACAAGTCAAGGGTACGTTTATCAGCTGTGATCTGTCCCAGGTATGTGAAGTATTGTGAAATGTTCGAATTACACAGACTTATAATTCCCTCACAAATATAAGCAGCGTGTAGTAACCATTAATATCGTAAAAATATTTTCTCTGCTTTATCTTTGCTCAAAACATGTGCCGCACCCTCGTCACTGATGGCATATACTAATCAAAAGCGCATAGTAGTAAACAGAGAGAAAAACGAGGGATCTTTTGTTTGCTGTGACAGCTGTTTCAAGAGCTCGTAAACTTCGCTAGGATTGGGGCTGATTACATTCCCTTCCTTTTGCAATGTTTTACTTCTCGCTTACATAAGTTGCTTCAGAAGGCGCCTTGGCTACTGCATCGGAAGATCAAATCATAAGGAACCACACACTAAGAAGCTGGCTGCTCAAATTGTTTTATATTTCACGACAAAAAATTCTAGTAACTTTGGTGTTTGACACGCACCATATCACGTAGTAACTAATAAACTGTCTTTTAGCAAGGCACATCGAGTAAAATGGTTCCATGGTATCGTGCGAACCTTCATTCCCAGGTTCCGGTTTGAACTCGTCCATGGGATTTTTCGATAATACGCTTGTTGTGTGTGATATTCTTAGAAATGTTATTCTCTTTAGTCCACGAAAATACATGCCAACAAATTCATGCGTATTTTTATGCAAATGCATACGTGTAAACCGAATCGCGCAGACGTGGTGTAGAAAATTTCAGCAGCAATTTCTTGGGTATTCAGTTCCGGGTATAGACGCTGCGAGATGTTTGGTCAATAAATTTAGAAATACATTTAAACGTTTTCCTCCATTTATATTTTTAAGAGCTTATTCTTTTTGCAATAAAACAAAAAATTATTTTACAAAAATTCAGATTTTCATAATCACAATACACGAAATTTTCGTGTATTTAATGCACATTTGATATCCATTGAAAGTCATAAACTCACAAAATATCAAAAATCACCTGCATATTCTGACGTTGTGCTTTTTAATAATTGACCGTCGCATATACACAAATTGCGTTACAAAATGTTTAAACACAACCTAAAAAAATTGTTAATGGATCAGTGTTTCTATTCAATGACAGGTTTTTTTAAGTTACAAGTTTTAAAATTCTATTAGTTATGTGTTTAACCATGTTATCAGTTATGTAGTTTACTGTGTTTTTTTTTTATACTGACGTATAAATGGTCCAAATACAAGTCAATCAATCAACAATAGGACAGTGGAGCATATACATGTGAATAGTAATTTCATCGGACTATGTCAAAAATGTCTTCTCAGAGATGGTCACCATCTATGGTGTCCATGTATACCCTTCAATTTAACAACTCTTTTAATAAGGTTAGTAGTCATTGTATATATGTTAACTAACACTTCCATGGAAAATCCCACAGTAGTGTAGTATACTGTGTGCAATCTGCGGCCTTGGCATAAAATGAAGCCACTGTACCTTCCATTCATTTTCTTATTATTTATATTCTATGGTAATTTATTTCCTGTCTTATTCCATTATATAGCTATATACGCTTATTATTTGAATATTTATGTTCTATCGGATTTGCTTATGGGTAAGTGTCACAATCCGGAATTTTCCACCTCAAAGTACTTACTAGTAAATGCCTGCCGGATACTGTTGTCGACTTTATTTATGTGGGTTTGTTGTATAACTTTGTTAAATTATTTCCCATACATAATGACTACATGTGTATAGATTTGAAGAATCAGGAAGCCAATCAATTATGTGATTAAAAACAAGCTCTAATACCAGAAAGTAATTACTTTCTCTATACGCACTATGTACATAGTGTATAGAGAAGGTATTGCACTCCACCCAAAAATTCGATACCAAGATTTCACCGGAAATATATGTTTCAGGGTCACCAATATCCAAAAAAAGCATTTTCACAAAAAGGTCCGTGTGTGTGTCCGTGTGTCTGTGAACACGATAACTCAAAAACGAAAAGTCGGTAAAATACCAAACTTCGTATTTAAGTTTAGTATATTCCAGGGATGCGACACGAAGATTTTGAGAAAAATCGCCCCACCCCAAACTACCCTTTACATGGAACTTTTTTCGAAAATGTTGATTTTATCAAAAATAGCTCTAACGATTTTGATTAAAATTGCGTATATTAAACATATTTACCTGACAAATAAAATTTATATCTTGAATATCCTCTGAAGAGTAGTTTATTCTGGATGAATTTTAAGGAATTTTTAATAACTACTAAACCGTAAGAGATGGACAAAAGCTTACTGCGCAAAAAATGTAGAGCACGTTAAAGCACACAATTTATGTCATATACATTTTTTCGTGGAGTTCGTCGTTTTTGAGACATTCCTTATTTTTGGTTTCTGCTATGAAAAACATATTTTACTCATACAGGAACTTGTCAACTCCGATCCATATATACAAAGGAACTGCATTGACATAGCAACCAGCTTTTGACTGTCACTTTAAACTATGGTAGTCCCTTATGTCGCTTCTACTTACAAGGAAGTAATAAGACTCTTTCTGCTGATGTTTTCAGATTAGCTTAAAGTGAATAGAAGTATAAGCTTTTTAAGATTAATTTGTTGCAGGGATATAGAGAAAGTCATGTGAATGGTACACATCATATTTTTTTTAATTCCTCTCCTACTGCAGTATAAGTATATTGTAGGTAGAGAAGGTATTGTATTGCATCCAAAGTTTGATGTCTAGGTTTCACCGGAAATATATGTTTTGAATGCCCTGAGTCCAAAAATAGCATTTAATGCATACGTGTATGTCTGCCTGTGGTCAGCATAACTCAAACGAAAAGTCGGTTAACTACCAAATTTGGTATTTAAGTTTAGTTTCTGCCAAGGATATAATACGAAGTTTTTCAGGAAGAAGATTTTCTATTTCTTTAAAATATGGCTAATGTGTTTAAATAAAATGGCTTATATTAAAGATACTTATAGGGCAACTGTAATTATTATATCTTCAATTTGTTGGGCATAGCTTTCGGAGTTCCTTTACATTCCAAGGGAGTTTAGCATAACTGGTAAAAGCGTAAGAGATAGACAAAAACTTACTACAGAAAAACGGTATATCTAGTTAAAACAATGCCCTATACATTTTTGTTCAGGAGCCAACCTTTTCCGAGATATTCCTTATTATTGGTTTCAATTTCAAAATACCTATTACTTTTCTCAATAAGAAGCAGTTTGCTATCGCTTTGGCCTAGTGTATTCCCTTGGTTCCCTTCTACTTATGAGGAACTAAATAATAAGGCAATTCTGCTAATGTTTATGTCGATTACCGTGAAGTAGATAGAAGATTATTATTTGGTATGAAGTTTGTGTGCAGAATAGGTAGAAAAAGTCATGTAAATGGAACACATCATATTGCTTTCACTTCTTTCCACGGCAGTCCCTATCTTGTCTAACCTTTCGTGGTTTGAACTGTTAACTAACATAGGCTATTGCACACTAAACGGACGATCTCAGTTCATTTAAATTTTTCTAACCATATATAAATCGTGGGTTTGTATACATGGTGACTTCTTGATAAATTTAATCTGATGCTTCACATATGATTTTCGATCATAAATGATCAATTAATACGCACGATTATTACTACACATAGTAAACATAATCCACATACAGCTTCACGTAACATATTCCATTGTACAATATGCCAAATTAAGTAAGGTGTAAGATTGGCCGATCAAATATTGGACAAGAGTTATGAGAAGGGGTCACTCACTTATTAGAATGCTCTTCTATATTGTATTGCTTTTTCCAAAATTTGGTGGCCCTCAAACGACACCGCTCCCTCCTCTTTCTAGGCAATAACCATTAGCAAACAAAAGACCACATCTGTTTCCTGGAGAGACTGCTTGCAAGTCAAGAATCGCGGCTCAGAAAAGGGAACAGTAAGTTCAAGACTTAGCAATACGGAGGGTTGGTTTCCAGCCGTACACATCCTAACTGCTAAACAGCAACATCGCAGACCCTTACTTGAAAGTCTTTGGAAGAAGAGTGGTGCAGGGTCATCATTTTCTGAAAATTTCTGTGCAATAGCTCGCTAGAGATCAAGATATAGTCAGCAAAACTCAAGAGAGGGCTGGAAAAAATAGAGCTGAGTAATATTTGGTTGGAAGAGAGTGAATATCTGTAGAAAAATACAGAATCGATTGCAAGAAATAAATTGACATCAAACACTGTTACAAAGTAATGGTAAAATATTATTAAAGTTACATTCAAAACTAAAAACAAAATGTGTGTGTATGTGTATGTGTGCGCGTGTGTGTAAGTATATGTGTATGTATGTATGTACACATTTTTAGAAAAACGTCCGCGCGTGTGTTTTGTGTCTATGTGTGGGCCTGTGGAGGGCATTTGTTCAAAAACGAAGAGACCGTTAAATATCAAACGCTATGTTTAAATTTGCTATCTTCCAAAGGTGTGGCACGAAGATTTTCAAGAAAATCTCCTTACTCCAAACTACCCTTTACATGGAAAAAATCGAAAACTTTGTTTCCTCAAAAATGGCTAACGATTTTCATTAAAATCTCTTATATTTATGATATTTACATGACAAATAAAATGTATATCTAGAATTTTCCGGGAATATCCTCTAAAGACCTCTTTATTCTGGATGATATTTATTGAATTTTCATAGCTGATAAGCCGTAAGAGATAAACAAAAGCTTATTACACAAACAATGTATATCTCGTCAAAACACACAATTTATATAATTTACATTTTTGTTGTAGAGGCAACCGTTGCCGAGATATTCCTGGTTATTAATTTCAGTTTTAAAATACATAAAACATTTCTCATACGGGAACTTGGCAACGCTTGGCCACGCAAAGAAACGGATTTCAATCCCATAGCAACTACATTTTAAAACATTTGACCGTCGGTCTAACTTAATGTATTCTTATTTCCCTTCTATTTATGAAGGAACTAAGTAATAAGACCGTTTCTGCTAACTTTAGCATTAAATAGAAGAATTAACTTATTAGGAATAGATAAATGTTTTTTCACACAAGCCATGTGTAGGACAGGAGTTGGATAGGTAGAGTCAGACTGAAAAATGCAATGCCATAGCCGGGATTTGAACCACGGACTGCTCTGCCACTGAGCTACCATGGCAACATGCCGGCAGGGCATTGAAATTCTCAACTGACTCGTATGTTTCCCGGTAAACCAGAAGGTGTTCTCAAATAAATTTGAGATGCCAAACCAAATGGTGACTTAGAATGTTGTAAGCACTTAAGATCCAGGATTCATAGTATAGGCAACTATTATGGTCAATTAGTATTGGATTAATTGTTTTTTCACACAACCCGTGTGTAGGACAGGTGGTGGATAGGTAGTCAGTTATTAGCAATAATTTGTTATATAGTGTCGTATTATTTTTGTTTGTGGCCACCATGTACGGGTGCCAATATGTCGTAGTTTATTTTGGTAGCGTCAATGTTCGGGTGCCAAGATGTCGTGGTATTGTTGTGGTGTCAGTATGACGCTGTCAGATGAGTCTACCTGGAGTTGATCGCGGGTTAATGCTAGTGAATTTCTCTACATTAAGTGTACATACCTTGCAGATTCCCTTGGTTGCACCGGCTAAGCTTGTTCTAGTAGAACATGAGTTGTCTCTTACTCAGGGGGGAAAGAATGACAAGGGTATGTAACACTGTTGGTACACGCAAATTACAGAGAAAGGTCACTTAATTCACTGTATGCTCCCTTTATTGGTGACTTATTGTTCATTTGAGGCACTAACCCTACAAGCGACTCCCGACATAACTGATCGCGAACTTGATGAAGCCGTTTGCAATACGTGCTACTTCCACTTTTACGGAGCTATTATAACTTTACGTTAGTCACTGTAGTCTGGAGTTTCTCGGTCCGTATAACATTCAGGATGATGATTGTCCGTCAGATTAATTTGTAAAACACTGATTTTCTGCAATATATGGCGCGCGATTTCCTACATATGTGTCGTACTTTATCAGTCTTGTGTGTTATGCGTTCTACCCCGACTTCTTATCCGCTCATCACTTATATACAAAAAGATCCGAATTTTGCCCTCCCTTTTTGATTTAATCGTCCTGGAGTATTTTATGGACAATGCTCAGAAATCTGTGGAGCCAACCACAGATTTATACCTATTGTAATTGAATCTAACGACTTTATCAGCTGAATTTCTAGTTTATATGAAGAATAACATCAGATGACTGAAAGGCAAGTAATGGTCTCTTAAACCACATTATATTTTGGCTGAAAAAGGGCGCGTAAAGTGGCGTCATCACGTGACTATCGAGGATTTTTCTTTATTTTACACCCACGTAACTTTGTTCCACAATGCGAAATTCCCTTTCTCCAGTTTCAAAGGGAAAGTGCTTAGTTTCCTCTTAAGGGCTGTTACTTAAGTCCCTAATGCATTAAAATGTTTGCTATTTTCAACAAAGCCCGTAGCCTTGACGAATACAAAATCTATTTTCTACGCTCCGCGGTAATGCTTTCCACTGAGCATATATTTCTTATGTTAAATATTATAAACTAATGATTAAACTAATAATATATGCGTCAGACTAAAATACTGTCACAAGAGATGTAGAGAAAGTCATGTGAATGGAGGACATTTCATTTTTTCTTTTTTTTTCATAATTAATGGTTGGTGTACTCTTACAGAAATCTAAACTCATTCTCAGAAAAGAAGAAAATTGTGGTCCATGCAGAAGCTGATTCAGTTGAAAATAAAGAGAGGGGCATTCCCAAAACAGTGGCGCATAGTTACAGCTCCCTTTGGAAGCCAGATGAGTCGCCGAGATAAGAGAATCCTGGAAACGGATGATGGAGTGTTTTATTTGCGAAGGAGACAAGAAAACCCCTACGCTACAATTTGGTGTAGTAGAAGCGCTGGTGAAAGGAAGAGCGATAAGGTACAGAAGTACTTTATTACGTACAGCAAAAACCTTTTATCTTGCAACCCCCAGCCAGCTCTGTGCTCGCTTTATCTCGAAAGGTTAGTGTTGACAAACAAGTGAATTAATTGGATCATATCAGAACCTTTATCAGCATGTAATTAATTACGTTTCATGTGTGCTTTGCTTTTGTTTTTGCTGAGGGTTATCTTGGACTTTTCTTCATGCGATACACGTAATAGATGCTGATATCTTTGCTTTTAGACAGGAAATTACATTACGCAGGTAATTTCCTCTATGTTATCGTGTGCAACCGTGCATACAGCAAGAACAGTCGGGTCAGGAAGTCCCAAAAAGGCATAATAGATAACTATTAAGAAAAGTTAATGCGAGCCAAAGCGCCTTTAATTAATATAAACTTGGATATCTGCGAGGTCTAACTTTGCTTCAGGTTTAATGCGTTAATTTAAGCTAAACTCAGCGATTTCATAAAGGGCTTTAATATCGTTTATAAGATAGTCTATTATATCTCTACAGCACTGGCTTCTAAGGTTTTAATATACTGCTTCTTGGAGATATTTAATCTAAGACCGAAAATGTGAGGGTTTATAATGTAGGGAAATTTCGGAAACCAATTTTGATAACACTTTTACCAATTAGAGAGAGAAATAAAGTTTGGGGGCTGCCAAAGACAGAGCTTTTCAAACAATTTTACAATGTAGATTACATATTTTACAAGTAAAAATATAAATAAAAATGTATGAAATATATATACTATCCGATAATTTTAATTGTTTTCTCACAGAAATCTTGTGTAGGACAGGTATTGGATTTGAACCACAGATCTCCCGGTCTCTAGCCGGTTGCTCTACCACTGAGCTACCATGGCAATATGCCGGTATAGCATTGAATTTCTCAATTAACTCGCATGTTTCCCGGTCAACCACAAGGTGATCTCTTTTTTTTTCTTTTTTTTTTAGATGACAACCCCAAATGGCGACTTACAATGTTGCAAGTATTTTAGTCCCAGGATTGATAGTACTGTCAACTATTATGGACAATTGTGATATTTTAATTGTTTTCTCACAGAAACCGTATGCAGGACAGGAGCTGGATATACTATCTGTTATTGACAGAAATTTATATATAAATTAAAGTATCATGTCTAATGTTTTTAAAAAAATAAATTCTCCTAAATATTTTAACAAAAATTAATATCATATAAATGATATTCCCTTTCTCTTCATGTAATATGCACATAGGTATAGAGAAGGTATTGTATTCCACCCAAAAATTCGATACCGAGATTTAACCGGAAATATATGTTTTGATTTCCCCTGAGTCCCAAAAAGCATTTGGTATTTAAGTTTGATATCTTCCTAGGAATGCGACACGAAGATTTTCAAAAAAAAAAAATCCCCACATCCTAAACTACCCTTTACGTGGAAACATTTTTGAAAATGCTAACAGTTTTGATTAAAATGCCGTACACTAAAGCTATTTGCATCGCAAATACAATGCATATCCTAGATTTCCTGGAAATAGCTGCTGAAGACCTGTTCATTCTGAAACAATTTTGCTGAACTGTATATAACTGGTAAACCGAAAGGGATAGACAAATACTTACTATACAAAAATGTAGATCTCGATAAAACACACAATTTATGCCATATAAAATTGTAGCAGTGTTGACCATTTTCGAGATATTCCTTGTTATTGGTTTTAATTTCAAACGGGACCCTATTTTAGCTTCGTCCCTCTTTTGTTTTTCTGAAAATGCAAAGCGAACCGGACTTTTAATTGTTCACATATCGACCGGCTTTTAAAATGTTTGACTTTCGCTTTAGCGTGGTATATTCCCTTATTTACGTTCTGCTTATAAGGAATTAGGTACTAATACCAAATCTGTTATCGTATATTTCGTTTAGCATGATTTTAAAAAGGAAATGGGGCTTTAACTATGGGCGCATTTTAACTACTATGCTTCTCAGCATCCCATTCTATACTGGGCGTGTAAGACCACATAATTTTGCTCAGAGGCATCTTTATCAGTTCAGGTGTTCTTATATACCGTAAATCTACGACACGGGATCAACGGCTTTATTTCCCTTCCGGAGGAAGCCATGCTAAGGATTTTTGCGCCCTAAAAGAGAACATCGACGTCGCTGGTTTTAACACGCGACTTTTGGTATATGAGGCTAAACACTACACCACGGAAGGCGACAGAATGATGTAGGTAGAATGTTTTGTAAGAAAGGTTTTTCGCAGAACAGGTTGAGAAAGTTATGTGAATGCAACACATATTTTTACTTTCTCTATACGTACAATGTACATAGTGTATAAAGAAGGTATTGTATTATACCCAAAAATTCGATACCGAGATTATACCGGAAATTTATGTTTTGAGACCCCCTGAATACAAAAAAAGCATTTTTAGAAATGTCCGTGTGTCTGTCTGTCTGTATGTCTGTGTGCGTGTGTGTGGGCAGCATAGCTCAAAAACGAAAAGACCGTCAAAGTCCAAATTTGATATTTAAGTTTGGTATCTTCCAAGGATGCGACACGAAGCTTTTCAAGAAAATCCCCCACCCCAAACTACCCTTTAGATGCAAAACATTTTGCAAATTTTGATTTTCTTAAAACTGGCTCTAAAGGTTTTGATTAAAATATTGTATATTAAAGATATTTACCTGACAAATAAAATGTATATCTTGAATTTTCTGGGAATAGCCCCTGAATACTACTTTATTCTGGATGAATTTTACGGAATTGTACATAACTGCTAAACCGTAAGAGATAGACAAAAATTTACTACACAGAAAATGTAGCTCACGATAAAATACATAATTTATGTAATATACATTTTTTTCGTGGAGTTGATTATTTTTAAGATATTCCTGGTTTTCCGTTTTAGCTTTGAAAAACGTATACTTTTCTCATACAGGAATTTGTTAGCTCCTGTCCATACAAACAAAGGAACTTCAGTTACATAGCAACCAGCTTTTGGCTATCATTTAACCTATGGAACACTCTCATTACTCTTCTACTTACAAGGAAACAAGTAATAAGACTATTTCTGCTAATTAGCATGAAGTAAATAGAAGCATAAGCTTTTTAACTACAATTTGTTGCAGAGATGTAGAGAAAGTCATGTGAATGGAACACATGAGATTTTTTAATACAGAGAGTGACTCTTTTAAATCCGCTAAACCGATTTATTCAATAAATTTTGAATCTAACTGAAATTGTTTACAAAAGTATATAAATTCTTTGTAATGGTTCCTCTTGCTCCTATCATTACTCCTAAACAATTTGATGGATTTCAGATGGTATATTTATGTTTAAATAATGGACAGTAGGCACATAGATGGCGTATTTCTCCTTATGTACCTACATTTTCTGGTTAGATTTCTGGTGTCTCTGATCTGACTGTAGGGTCAATAATGTGCCCATGAGGTGAGTCTGGTGGTATGGCAATCATATCTATTCTGGGATATGATCGAGTTTATGAAAGTGCATATACCACCTCGTGTACTGTGAATTGTTTCTTTCTAAGAGCATAGGCAATCATGGATCTTATGTGATGTAAATGTCTCCAACTTATCATTAAAAGGAATTATAAGACAGTTTCTAATTTATACTCTCAAATGATTAAATCTAAATATGAATGATGACTTTGGCACAACTGTTAAACCATAAGAGGTAGCAAAAACTTACCTCCCAAAAAATAAAGCTCGTTAAAACCCACACTTTGCCGTATACATTTTTTGTGAAGTTAACCATATTCGAGATTTTTCTTACTATTGATTTTAATTTTAAAATGCTTAAGTTTTTCTCAAAAGAAAACTTGTCATTCCTTGTTATTTTTTTTTTTTTTGCTCCTGGCCATGAAAAGAGAACCGAATTTCAATCACACAGTAACGTGCTTTTAAAAGATTTAATTATCACTTTAGCATGGTGTGTTCCATTATTTCCCTTCTACTTATAAGTAAATAAATAATAAGAGATTTCTGCTAATGTTTATCTTGATAACTGTGAAGTGGATGTAAGAAAAAATTTTATAAGAGTGGTTTGTTACAGAATAGGTTGAGAAAGTCATGTGAATGGAACACACAAGTTTTTGTTTATTCTTTCCGTAGATTTAGTGACTGACAACAGATATACTTACTCACTCACTCTCACTCACTCACTCACTCACTCACTCACTCGCTAACTCACTCACTTACTTACATATACAAACGCGCGGAAGGCAGGTAACATTTTATAAAAATGTTTTTTATCTGCCATAATGTTGGCATCAAATTTTTGTGTGAAAACAATACTTCCTCTACTTACTAAAGTTAAGTAGTTGAGAAAGTATAATATTTAGAAAACGACACAGTTACCTTGTTTCAGGTAAGAAACTTAACGTGAAATAAGCTAAAAGATCGTGCTACTAATACAATAAAGTATTCCACTGCGTCTTGCAAGCAAGGGTGTGTTCCAGTACATAAGATTGGAAGCATAAGAAGCAGACAGTTGAATAAAAGAAGAGGAGGTACCTTAGCAGGAAGGAAGCGTATTTTCAGGTCAACTGCATCCCGGACGGACACCAAGCTGAGGAGGCGATCTTGGTCCATCCTCCACCCACATTCAGGAGTAGTGATTAATCGTTTCAGCTGCTGGCAAGAAGATGCTGGGAGAGACCGGGTGAATAACGAACGCTGGTGCCTCTCCCATCTCCAGATATAGGAAGAAAAGTAAGGCGAACTTTCCATTAAAAGCTTCTCTTGCGTTGCGAATTCTTCGGATTTTCCTTGCAGGCGTTTCAGTCCTCAAGAGATGATCGGGTATCTTGTTTGGTATGAGTGGGATTGCAATGCTCCAATGACCTAGCTATAATTTTGTCTCATCTAGATACAGTTTGATCTGTGTGTTCTTATTCCCATCTCATCTCTTTCCTTCCTGGCAGCATGTTTCCAATTTGTGTTGCTTATGATTAATTCTGTATTACGATAATATTCCTGCCATCTGATTTTTACTTGCTCTGTATATCTCCAAAAAGTCTATACCGAGATTTCACTGGAAATACATATTCTGAGGACCCAATTTTTAGAAAAATGGCCAAGCGTGTTTCTGTGTGTCTACGAATAGCATAACTCAAAAACAAAAAGCGGAATGAATACTAAATTTTATGTATAATTTCAGCATCATCTAGAAATGCGACACAAAGAAATTCCATATCTTCCGCTATGCTTTATGTGTCAATTTTTTTATTTTCTCAAAAATGACTTTAATTTTAATTACAATAGCATCCGATATTAGGGATGTATGTTTGTATTGGTAGACTCCTTAGCGCAGTAGTAGCGTTGCTGCTTGCCAAGCGGGAGACCTGGGTTCGATTCCCATTACCGGTGTGGGTATTTTTTTCCCCGCTGGGAGACCTGGACCAAGGTGCACTGTGGTCCCTGTGGGGCCAATTGAGGAGCTACTTCATGGAGAAGTAGCGGCTTCAGGTCATGAGGACCGCATTAACCAGCTGGGGGGGTTCGAGGCGCTGACTACGTCTCACCCTTCAATACTTCACCCCATCCATGGACCGAGATGTTGGATGCAGCGGCCGGGCGGTAGGCGAAAGTTCCTTGTGAACTGCCGTGCCATGGAGTTGTTATACATATATATATATATATTTATATATATATATGTATATATATATATATGTTTTTTTTCTTACCTTCTTTCTCTGTATGTAGGACTTATACGCTCCAATACTTACAAGCCAGCGCCTGGGTCAGACGCCTGTTAAGCAGAGGCTCTAGTTCAGAGAGTAGCTTGGATGGGAATCAGCCAGATGCCTATATGAAATTGAAGAAGGGGATGATATGAAATGACGGTGAAACGGGTGGTAGAAAAGATGATTATGGAGTAGTTGGTGGAATAAATGGTAGGGGAAACCGACGAACCTGGAGAAATCCCGCGCAGTCCCGGCTTCGTCCTCCAAAAATCCCTCGTGCGGCCCCGTGGGATCAAACACAGGCTGCGTAGGTGAGAGGCGAGCAATCTAACTGCTTGGTTAAATATATTTACATGAAAAATAATTATATCCCGAATTTTCTGGAAACACACTCTAAAGTCCTGTTAATTTAAAAGGAATATTTTATAATATTGCATTATTTGTATTTAAGTGGTAGACGATATCATACTATACAAAACTGTATACGTCTAAAACACACAGTTTATTCCAAATAAAATAAGCCATTTGCAAGATAAGTGTTGTTAATTGTTCGAATTTATTAATAATTCTGTCATTTTGTTAAAGTCCGGTCGATTTTCATTGTTTCTCGCGACTGTTTGGAAACTGTATGGAATCTTAAGACCAGCGTAGTGTATTCAGTTGTTAACATTTGACAATTATTTTTTTATTTATTTTTATACAACGAAATACGTAATGTGTTTATTTCTATAAAAATGTATTTCGAGCAAAATGAAGTTCATTGGAAAACAACCTTTCGTAGGAATAATTTGTATAACCACTAATAAGCGATGCGGGTACAGAAAGCTATTGGATGTATCACATTAAAGTTCATTCAGGTTCTTTTGTATTAAGACATTTTGGTGTAAATTAGTTTTTAATTGCACCAGTAAACTATTCGTTTGAATACCGTATCAATATTTGTATATAAATCAATTGATATCTTCAACAATAATATACTTCACCCAGAGGTCCCGGGTTCGATTCCCGGCTGGGGCGGGGAATTTTTCCTTTAACGAGAATTATTCCCCCCATAGAGTTTGGAAGTATGAAAGTGAGAGTAAACGTGCGTGTGTTTAGGAATATAAAATTCATTAACCTAATGTTCTGAATATACAGTTTCACAAGTCAAAGCTCTCGATATGACCATTGGAGTTAAAGGGGGCTATACAAATGAAAACAAATACTATAATAATATTTTTAATTTTGCATACAAAAGTATAAGGTGTAAATTAAAATGTTTACGATTACTTGAAAAATTGTAGAATGATGTTATGATGCCCTATATATACAGGATGTTAATGAACTACGCATAAATATTTTCACAGAATATGTAGATTACTTAAATAAGTAATTTGAGATAGGAGACTTATGGCCTGTTTATTGAAATATCGAAGTAACGGTTATAAGTTTCTGAAGTGCCAGTATGCCACTGGCTAATTTATCTACCGTTCGAGAGCATAACAAGAAAAACGAAGGAACACATTACAGCGTACCTCTCTAGCGTAGTGGTTGTGATTCTGACTTTCAAGTAAAAGATAGTTTCCGAGTTCGGGTCTTGTTCACGTATCGTGACGCTTCGTCTGGAATGAAAAATATAACAATAAAAACATTTACTCTATGACAGGAAACGAACTCATGACGTGATATAGTTTCCCGCGTTACGTATTAAGCCACCAAAGCAGTTGTAAAAACACCTCCAGAGTAGGCTACCCCAAGAACGTTGTTAATGAATGCTCAGTGTCGCACTGTCAAGTGATTAGTTCGAGATTTTACAGATTTTTGCGACATTAAATCTTGAGAACGCTAGTAACGACTGCTAAAAATCGATATTTCTATACTCGGGCAGCAGTTTTAAAGATATTCTAAGCCATTTTTCCAACCTTCTTTGCTTTAACACCGACTTATCAGCACCTGATACCTACACGTTTAACGCTGTGTGTCTGCGTTATGTTTATCCGGGGATCATGCATAGCCGATCTTAATATCAGTCACGTGCACAATCTCTCAAATTATTTCGGTGTCGTTCATTAACACCCTGTATATTTTACATTTGCAAAGAAATTTTATTCAAAATTATCACATGCTTAATTTATTAACATAGTAGAGTGAGTAGTGTAAAATGACATTTTCTGTTTTCAACGGAAAAATGATGCGATTCTTTCTGATTCAAAATATATATGGCTTAATGCTAATTTACCCTTTACACTGCTAACATATTTTTAGGCGAAAAACAACTCCTTGCTAAGTTATGGGGACACTGGTGAAAAATTGAAAAAATTTCAAAATTTGGTTTTGATAAATAACATTTGGCTATAATGTTATGTATTTCTAGTTGAAAATGTAATAATTTTCACTAATAATTTAAAAAATGATTATAGAATATTTTTTAAATTTACAATACAGGTCTCACACCAGGTGCTTCTACCTGCTCCGTCATTATCTAGGCATACCATATCACCGATTATTTAACCTGGTCCCTTCTTATCCTAAACCACATGCGAAATAGAGCATCTGACGGGCCATCTCACACCCCCAACAGCATATTTATAACTGTGAAATAGAGACTGTTTTGGTGGCAGAGCGCAGCTTGAGTCGCACCAAATGACTTGCAGTTTTCCCTTGGTTTATATATTACTCGGAAGTAGTGTAAACAGTCCTTGAGAGTTGACAGATATAATTGATTTAAAAATTGCTAAGGGAGAATTTGAAATTCTACAACTGCTCATACCTCCGGTCGAGTTAATTGCGATTATTTCAAAAATATGTTTTTTTGAAACAAATGTTCCATTTTATTAAAAACTATAAAATCTACTTAGCAAAACATTTTGCACACTTGCGTGATATAATACAGGGTTACTACAAAAGAAATAGACAACTTCAACTGCCTGTAAAACAAAAACTATTAGAGATAGCAACCTAATTATTTTGGAGGTATGTTGAGAAACTCTCAAAGTTTTGTTTGTTACTATTGGTAACGCTGTAGTGTTTTTTTTGTTGTTGCAGAAGTTGAAATGGCGGAAAATCCTGTGGAAAAGGCATATTGCGTGTTGGAATTTGCTAGAACGCAATCAGCAACTGTTGTCCAACGACATTTTAGAGCACGTTACCACAAAACGCCACCGACTAGACAGTCACTCTACGACTGGTATAGAAAATTCGAGACAACGGGATGTTTGTGCAAAGGGAAGAGCTTGGGAAGACCAAGAGTTTCGGAAGAAAACGTTGAACGTGTTCGTTCTGCCTACATAAGAAGCCCACAGAAATCGACATCTAGGGCAAGCATGCAATTACAAATTCCACAGCAAACTGTATGGAAAATCTTGCGTAAGCGACTGCACATGATGCCTTACAGATTACAGATGTTGCAGTTTCTGAGTGAAGAAGATAAGGTCATACGGCGTGACTTTTGCATCGACATGTTGCGACATGATGAAGACGATGCTGGTTTTTGTGAGCGCATTATTTCATTTTTGTGGTAACGTGTTCTAAAATGTCGTTGGACAACAGTTGCTGATTGTGTTCTAGCAAACTCCAACACGTAATATGCCTTTTCCACAGGATTTTCCGCCATTTCAGCTTCTGCAACAACAAAAAAACACTACAGCGTTACCAATAGTAACAAACGAAACTTTGAGAGTTTCTCAACATACCTCCAAAATAATTAGATTGCTATCTCTAATAGTTTTTGTTTTACAGACAGTTGAAGTTGTCTATTTCTTTTGTAGTAACCCTGTATATCACATACACCGAACTGGAGTTATATTTTTAAGCGCAATACATGTTTTAAAAATTGAGGATATTGCTTTAAAAATGAAGGTATAAATTGTATTACAGTCAATAACATTTTTCAAATCAGAAATATATAAGGCAGTTTAATTCCCCTAATTCGGTGGTATAAAATAGAATGCCTTTATACGTACTGGTTTCTCAGAAAAGGGAACATAAAAATGTCCAATTTTTGCCATTTATTTAGCAAACGGTTTTTTGAAGTTAAAAAATTATTTCAGACAAACTACAAAATATATGATCATGAAAATTTACACAAACATAGGTGCATATATTCAAATTATACATTATTTTTTTTACAGTGAGCTATAAATTACAGACAGAGAAATTCAAATATCTTGGATTAGCTGTATGTCCATGTAATACTCTCACTACCCACTCCCCTTAACATAACGTTATTCCTCAGAACTCCTAACGCATCTGCAACTTCTCTAGCATTCCGGATTGCTGGGTATTCTACACTATGGGCGGTGCGATAACAGCTTATAAAGCTGACTGAGTTTTTAAGTGCAATTAACACGAATGATTGCTCTGACTTCCTATGAAATGATATTCTTAAATTGAACACAGAAAGACTGGACGCATATTTTGGCAGATTGTGTGCAGGTGGAGGATATTAGGAAAAAATTACTGCCGAAAATATTTTAGCTTCAAACGACGAAAGACAACGTTCTGGGATTTTATTCTAAACAGCCAAAACTAGCCAAGCCTGGGCACATATTTAATGGAAGTTCGTGCACTAAGAGATAAAATATTTGTGTAAATACTGCATAGACTTATTTTGTGTTTATTCTTTTATTGCTCTACGGTTCTGTTGTCCTTGCGCGCGAGCATATGTATGTGTGTATGTGTATTTCTAATGTTGTTAAGATATATAAAATAGATATGTAGCTAATATTCTGAATTCAAGTATTTTTAGACAGCATGTACGGTACCCGACCTATGCGACTTTGTGAGGCAAATATTTTATTATTGTGAACTTGATAATAAAATGCTACTACATGTTTTCAGAAGTACAAATTGTCTAATTATGTTAAGTCGATTGTTTTACTAGCCGTCTAATTGCAAAACTCTTTTAAGCAGCTGAGACTGAAAACGTAGCATATTTTTAAACGGATCAGAGGATAGGCAAGGATAACAGCTTGTTTTCTGTTCACTTCCTAACCATTAAGCCACACTGAGATGACGTAACGCAGCATAACTGTAGTCGTGATTTGCAATGCTTAGCATTGCATAAGCGAACGCGAGAAATTGGCGTGTGCTTCTAGACCAGTTATATGGAGATACGAATTTTTAAAATTAAATAACAAAACTAACTATCTTATAAATAAATTGGTTACACAAATTACATAACACAGAACTAACGCTCGCAGCAGAGACGTCCAAAATTGTTTGCCCAAAATATTGAAAATAATGTAAGCATGTGTAGGGGTTTTATTGCCCACGTTGTGGGTGCAAATATACGACGTTATTACGCCACATTGAAGAGTCAAGTGTCTAGCGTTTGTTGTCCACGTGTATTCAGTGTGTCTGGACTTACTCCCCTACCAAGATAGCAGATCTCTTCACGTACCTGATTTAAGATCCACTATCCAAGATGCTGCCTCGGCGTAACTCAGTCTGCTTGAAAATTGACTCTCTCGGGTGGTAATGACAATGAGGGTAGTTAGGAGTGGTCCTACGAAAAAGTTAACACACTTTTACTTTCGTCTATTCGTTTATTCTTGACTAGAGTTGATACGTGTTTAGACAAGCACTATGCTTTACATGCTAATTGAGTTATGATGATTTCTAAGAGCTTTCTTATTCAATGACTTAACTTTACTTCTCTCGTATAACTAATTACTTCCTCACTTTGTTTGTATATACCATTTATAACAATTACTTTCGACACTGTATAGTAACCTGACAACGAATATACGTGCCTTGAACTTAGCGGTGAGTGTTCTCAACAGCGATTACGCGTACATGACCTTAAACTTTCTAGTGACTGCTCGTCCACCGCAATTACGCGTACAT
Source organism: Hymenopus coronatus (assembly GCA_030762935.1). NCBI lineage: Eukaryota > Metazoa > Arthropoda > Insecta > Mantodea > Hymenopodidae > Hymenopus > Hymenopus coronatus. Next base: position 43,272,898 of record CM060897.1, on the reverse strand, counting down.
GCCCCTCAGACTTAGTAATGACTGACTACCTCAACATCCTGCAATCTGTTACTTATATAGTAAATTCTGCTGTCATGGCTCCTTCGTTCTCATTGGTCAGAAAGACCGCGAACTTGGCGTCTATGTGTCCCATAGTGCATCTATCCTTGCCCAAAATGCATCATAAACACCTCGTGACCGTCACAACACAATGAAGAAAAACTCACTTCCCTATGATTAGGAACTCCACGAAATTAACTTTTCACTTATTTCTCTATTGCACGCACAAGTCACAAGAGTACGTGACTGACAATAGCGTTCTCTTCACAAACGACTTTCCCTTATTCAACAGCCAAGTTTGGTAAACAACTTTGAGCTGTGCTTGCTAGAAGCTAGCTTTATACACTTCTAAATGTATTAAATAATTGATAATTAACAGAAATAATAATAATAATAATAATAATAATAATAATAATAGCAGTAATAGTAGCGAGTCCAACTATAGGTCTCACATGGATACCGCAGAAAGTGATACATCTGTACATGTCGTACAGCGTGCATTATCTCTTTACGCCTTATGGTTTGTGAGTGTCAAGAAAGCTAGACGCAAAAGCAAGGTTCATCTATTAAACCAAAGGAAGATTCGCAAGAAGACTGTAATAACCTCTTGAAGCAACTGAGAGATGTCGCTGCAGGGCAAAATAAACGACCCCACAAATAAAGTTTACACTTTTTACTTTCTCTACACGTATGTACATAGTGTATAGAGAAGGTATTGTATTCCACCCAAAAAGTCGATACCGAGATTTCACCAGAAATACATGTTTTGGGACCTCCTGAATCCAAAAAAAAAAAATCGGAAAAAGGTACAAGTGTGTGCCTGTGAACAATAACTCAAAAACGAAAAGTCGTAAAATACCAAACTGGTATTTAAGTTCAGAATCTTCCAGGAAGATTTTCAAGAAAATCCCCCACCCCCAAGTACCCTTTACATGGAAAATTTTTGAAATGTTTTATTTTCTCAAAAATGGCTTTTAACAATTTTGTTTAAAATATCGTATATTAAAGATATTTACCTGACTATTTATACTAATGTTTATATGAATTAGCAGGATAAAAGTTAAAGAATAATCTGTTGTAAGAATAATTTGTTTGCAGTCATGTGAATGGAAAACACAAGATTTTTAGTCATGCTTTTCACAGACACGGACATACACCAATGGGAATCAAACTATGTTTTATTCAGGGAGCCTTAAAACATGTGTTTCTCGGCATGAAATTGTTGGATGAAATTATATACTTCCTCTGATTCTATACATAGTAGGTAAAGTAATATAGTTGAGAGCTGCAGCATTTTAATTTGAAAGCATTTATTCTCCGCACAGTAGTGCAATACTCCTTCTACTCGTTAATGTGAAAATATTAGCGTTTTGGCATTTTACAGTTTTTACAACGTTGTAAGTGTAGAAATATGAAGATGGGACATACATCACGTCTTTATTATTGCTCACACTTTACTCTCGCGTTAAACGGATGGGTGCTGCCGCCTGTGTGGAATTTCTCGGTTTACTATCTCTTGTAAATGCCAAGTGTCTATAAATGTGAAACCTTTCTCAAGATCGTAACTCAACATGCGATAAAAAGTATATGTGAAATTTAAGTACTCGTGTACTCTGGAATATGGACGCTGCGCTCATCCTTCACTGCTCGGCAGTGGCGGATCATCACCTAAAAGCTAGCAGTCACATTTTAGAATATGCAGAAACATTCTACGAGGGTCGTTATTTTTTTTTTTTTTCAACCTCCGATAGGCTATAAATAAAAGACAAGTTCATAGAAAATAATTATTCTATTACTAAAAGTTTTGTACACTTATGATTGATTACCTTTCAATAATCGCCGAAAAGAATGAGGCATTTATCGTATCTGTACACGAGTTTTGCAATACCCGCTTCAAAAAATGTTGCCGCCAATTATTTCAAATGAGCATTGACGTTGTTTTGAAGATCTTCTTCGTTGGTTTGAAAGTGTTGCCCTCCTAGCCACGTCTTCAGTTCAGGGATAAGGTGAAAGTCGCTGAATGCCAGGTCAGGACTGTACGGCGGATGATCGAAAATGTCCCATTGAAATTGTTCAAGGAGCCGATGGGTTGTGCCAGCAGTGTGTGGACGAGCGTTGTCATGGATCAACACAATTCCTGAAGTCGGCATTCCTCTTCGTTTGTTTTGAATAGCTCTCCGCAAACGTCATAAAGTACAAAGAACTTAAAAAGCATCGTCAATGCTCATTTGAAATCATTGGCAGCAACATTTTTTGAAGCGGGTATTGCAAAACTTGTGCACAGGTACAATAAATGTCTCAATGTTTTCGGTGATTATGTTGAAAAGTAACAATAACTGTACAAACATTTTAGTAATAAAATAAGTGTTTTCTATGAACTTGTCTTTTATTTATAGTTTATCGGAGGTTGAAAAAAAGGGCCCTCGTAATGTTTCATTCACATGGCTTTCCCTACCGATTCTGCAACAAATTATTCTTACAAGAGTTTATATCTGCTTAATACTAATGAAGACAAAAAATAATAATGATTTTATTATTCCTATAGGGTCAAATTTAATAAGTAGATGCACTAGCTGAAGCTATAGTCAAATATTTTAAACGTTGATCCTTATGTATTGAACTTGAAATTCCATTTTATTTGTATGATCTTCGCAAAGTAAAAGTGACAACGACTTCTAGGTTGTGTGTCTTGGAAGATTCTGAATTCAAATATCAATATTGTTTTTCTTTTTACGTTTTCTATTTTGCCCTTTTCCTATATTTCTGTTTCCTTACCTACAAATACACATGCATATACACTTTCACAGGGATACCAACACACATGCTCGAGGTGGGATTCGAACCCGCGATCCCCCTGTGTCACGAAGCACCAAATCTAGGCCCTTTAGCGAGCACAGCTATGGGGACCGTCTGTACTAACCGAATTTTCATTTTGGAGTTATCCTGTTCACAGACACACGAACACACACACACAAGCATACACTCGGACCTTTTTCTAATTCTTTTTGTTTAACTTTCTATACGAAGTACTAAGTAGAAAATATGTTATATTCCAAAAATTTGATATGGAGATTTCACCAGAAATACATGTTTTGAGGACCATTTAATTTAAACAATATATTTTTGGACAAAGGTCCTTGTGTGACTCAGTGTGTGGATGGCTTTTATATAACCGGTAAACCGTATGAGATAAAGAAAAGGTTCCTACACATAGATCTCGTTAAAACACAATTTATGTTAAATACATTTTTTTTGTAGACGCTCTTTAACTGCAGCTATTTATTGTATACATTCTATATTGGGCGTGAAAGAATGTTTAGCTTTGCTCAGGGGCCTCTTTATCAGGTTTGAGGCTCTTTTACAGGCCGTAAATCTACTTCGCTTCCGGAGTAAGCCTCATTCAGAATTTTTACGCTTAAACATATCTGTCCCCGCTAGGTTTGAACCTGCGACCTTACAAACAAGAGGCTAGCATGTTAACCCTAGATGACGTAGGACACCTTTCGTAGGATTAACCGTTTCCGAGATATTCCTTGTTACCAGTTTCAGTTTCAAACTACTTAAACTTTTCTCAACCAGGAAGTTCTCCCTCGTTTCATATTTCTTTTGTTGTACACCTGGTCATAAAAGAGAACCGAATTTCAATGGTTTCACACAGGGACCAGTTTAAAAACATTTGATTATTGCTTTAGTCTTGCGTATTTCCTTTCTGCTTACAGGAAAGTTAAATAATAAGAGAATTTCTGCCAATGCTCAATTCAATTGCCATGATGAAGGTAAGAGACAATCTTTTGTAATAATAGTTTCTTAAGAGAACAGATAAAATCATGCGAACGAAACACGTGATATTACTTATACAATACGTACACAGAGTGGATAGAGAAGATATTGTATTCCATCCAAAAATTCGATGTTGAGATTTCACTGGAAATATACGTATAATTAAAAAAAAATGCATTTTTAGAAAGAGACTGTGTGTTTGTGTATGGAAGCATAACTCAAAAACGAAAAGACCGTTAAATACCAAACTTGGCATTTAGATTTAGTATCTTCCAAGGATGCGACATGAAGATTTTCAAGAAAAACCCCCCACAACAAACTTCCCTTCACGTGGAAATGTTTTCGAACATTTTCATTTTCTTGTAAATGGTTAACGATTTTGATTAAAATATGTATATTAAGGATATTTAATTCCAAATAAAATGGATATCTTGAAATTTCGGGAAATAGCCTCTAAAGACCTGTTTATTTGGATGAACTTTGCGGAATTTTGAATAACTAGTAAACCATAAGAGATAGACAAAAACTTACTACACAAAAAATGAATATCTCGTTAACACACACAATTTTCGTGAAGTTGACCGTTTTTTAAAATACTTATACTTTTCTCATACGGGAATTTGTCAGCTCCTGTCCATACAAACTAAGGAATTTCAATTACATAGCAGCCTGCTTTTAAAATACTTGACTATCGGTTTAGACTATGCTACTACTTTATTTTCCTTCTACTTACAAGAAAACGAGTAATAAGACAAGTTCTGCTAATTGTTTCTCGATTGTGTTAAGTAAATAGAAGAATAAGATTTCTAACAAGAATGTATTGTAGAGATATAGAGAAAGTCATGTGAATGGATAAAATAGATTTTTTGGATACAGGAGATTCTAAAACGTGTATTTCCGCTTATATTTCGGTATCGAATTTTTGAGTGGAATGCAATGCAATATGTTTTCTATACACTATGTAGCTAGTAGGTATAGGGAAAGTAAAAAATGATGTGTTACTCTCAAATTACTTTCTCTAGCTCTTCTATAAATTTCTTACATAATGTTATTCTTCTTCCTGCACCTTGCTAATCGAGATAATCATTAGCAGAATGTTCTTACTACTTAGTTCCTCATAAGTAGGAAGAAAATGAGGGAATAGACTAGGCTAAACCGATAGTCAATTGTTTTAAAAGCTGTCGTTATTCAATTGTCATTGCAAATCGCTTCCTTGCTTGGCCAGGAGTAGAACAAAAGAAAAACGAACACTTCCTGTCTGAGAAAAGTAAGTACTAACAACTGAAACCAAAAACAAGGAATATCTCGGAAACGGTTACCTCCATATCAAAAATGTAAAGGACATAAAGTGTGTTTTGATCAGATCAACATTTTCTGTGTGGTAAGTTTTTGTCTATCTCTTACCGTTTAGCAGTTAAGCAAAATTTAGCAAAATTCATCCAGAATAAAGAGCTCTTCAGAGGCTATTCCCAGAAAATTCAAGATATACATTTTATTTGGTATGTAAATATCTTTAATATACAAGATTGTAATCAAAATCGTTAATGCCATTTTTTAGAAAATCAACATTTTCGAAAATTTTTCCATGTAAAGGGTAGTTGGGGTTGGGGAGATCTTCTTGAAAAGCTTCTTGTCGTTTCCTTGGAAGATACCAAATCTAAATATCAAGTTTAGTATTTAACGGTCTTTTCGTTTTTTAGCAATGCTGTCCACAGATACTGACAGACACACACACACACACATACACACGAACCTTTTTTATGAAAATGCTTTTTTTGGGTTCAGGGGGTCATAATACATGTATTTCCGGTGAAATATCGGTATCGAATTTTTGGGTGAGTACAATACTTCCTCTATACACTATATACATAATACGTAAAGAGAAAGTAAAATAAAAAAGGTAGCTGAAGGTAAAAGTAGTACTTCTAGCGCTTCATCTAAAGAAATGTATTTTGTTTGCTTCAGCAGCACATCCAGTTCTTGGATGCGAGAGAGACGTTTGTGCTGACATTCTCCCAAAGAGCTAGAATGAGAGGGAGAGACAAAAATGCGCAGCAGGAAGGAGGAATATGGAATGCGAACGGGCAGAGAAAGATTACTACAAATGTTTTGCTGTGCGTAACTTCAAGCGCCCTGCATAATGTATTGTGCAATTTGAGCCATCCTTTAGGGTGTAGGCAACATGTTTCATTATGTATTGTTTGAGAGTCGCTCTCTCTGCTTGTCAGTGGCGTGCCTCCAGAGAATATTATCGCGTTAACAGCGTTTAATCTCTAGCAAAGATGTTCGGCCACACTTTGGTCTGGGCAGCTGACAGTGGCGTGCCTCTCAGAATATTATCGCGTTAACAGCGTTTAATCTCTAGCAAAGATGTTGGTCTGTACTTTGGTCTGGATAGCTGTCAGTGGCGTGCCTTCAGAGAATATTATCGCGTTACAGCGTTTAATCTCTGGTAAAGATGTTGGGCCATACTTTGGTCTGGGCAGATGTCAGTGGCGTGCCTCTCAGAATATTATTGCATTAACAGCGTTAATCTCTAGCAAAGATGTTGGGCCGTACTTTGGTCTGGATAGCTGTCAGTGGCGTGCCTCCAGAGAATATTATCGCGTTAACAGCGTTTAATCTCTAGCAAAGATGTTGGGTCACACTTTGGTCTGGGCAGCTGTCAGTGGCGTGCCTCCAGAGAATATTATCGCGTTAACAGCGTTTAATCTCTAGCAAAGATGTTGGGCCACACTTTGGTCTGGGCACCTGTCAGTGGCGTGCCTCTCAGAATATTATCGCGTTAACAGCGTTTAATCTCTAGCAAAGATGTTGGGCTGTGCTTTGGTCTGGGTAGCTGTCAGTGGCGTGCCTCTCAGAATATTATCGCGTTAACAGCGTTTAATCTCTAGCAAAGATGTTGGGTCGTATTTTGGTCTAGGTAGCTGTCAGTGGCGTGCCTCCAGAGAATATTATCGCACTAATGTGTGATGCATAATACATGTGTTTTAATGAGACCATTTTTATGTAGTAATATTTTTGTCTATCTCTAGCTCTACAAAATTCAGCAAAATTCATCTAGAATAAGGAGTCTAAAGAGGCTATTTTCAAAAAATTCAAGATTTGATTTGTCTTTTAAATATCTGTATTATACGATATATTAATAAAAATCGTTAGTCAGTTTTGAAATATTTTTTTTTTTTAATTTGACTATGTAAACGGTAGTTTGGCGTGGGGGATTTTCTTGAAAATTTTCCTGTGCATCCTTGGGAGATATTAAACTTAAATACTAGTTTTGGTATTTAACGGACTTTTCGTTTTTGAGCTATGCTATATATATATATATATATATATATATATATATATATATATATATATATATATATACACACACAAACTGACCGCTTCTAAAAATGCCTTTTTTTGGATTCAAGGCGTCTCAAAACATGTATTTCCGGTGAAATGTCGGTATGGAATTTTTGGTTGGAATGCAATACATTGTTCGTGAACGAGAAAGAAAGACTGACTGTTATTGGTTCACAAACACAGCAGTGTTTAAAGTAGGTATGAACTTATTAAAAGCCCACAAGTGAAATTTTTCACTACATTGGCTATGACGATGAATACATTACAATAAGTATCTTAATTGATGTCAAATTATTAAAGTTATGACGCAAACACTTCCTGCGTGGGTCGTTGACCATGCATGTATATTTTAGATACAAGCTTAATTTAACACAAAGAAACCAAAGAGAACATTAAAGAAAAAGAAAGAGAAAAACATAGATAAATTGGCCTTAACTAAGCAACTCTGATCTCGCTTCGCGCACTTTAGTTTGTTTATTTGTTTGTTCAGTCATTAGGTAAATTAGTTCAATGCACATGGTCAAAATAATATATGCAAGTAACATATAAAGTCAGTCATAACAATTTTACCATTAAAAATTCAACAAAATTGTAAAATATTTTGACCATTAACCATTTTTACTTTCTCTATATGTACTATGTACATAGTGTATAGAGAATGTATTGCACTCCACCTAAAAATTCGATACCGAAATTTCACCGGAAATATATGTTTTAGGGTCACCTGTATCTAAAAAGTATTTTCAGAAAAAGGTCCGTGTGTGTGTGTGTGTGTGTGTGTGTGTGTGTGTGTGTCCTTGTGTCTGTGAACACGATAGCTCGAAAAGTCGGTAAAATACCAAACTTGGTATTTAAGTTTAGTATCTTCCAGGGATGAGACACGAAGATTTTTAGAAAAATCCCCCCACCCAAAACTACCCTTTACATGGAAATTTTTTCGAAAATGTTGATTTTCTAAAAAATGGCTCTAACGATTTTGATTAAAATATCATATATTAAAGATATTTACCTGACAAATAAAATGTATATTTTTAATTTTCTGGGAACAGCCTCTAAAGACTACTTTATTCTGGATGAATTTTGCATAACTACTAAACCGTAAGAGATGGACAAAAACTCAACACACAAAAAATGTAGATCACGTTAAAACACACAATTTATGATATATACATTTTTTTCGTGGAGTTGATCATTTTTTAGATATTCCTTTTTCTTGATTTCAGCTTTGAAAAACATACATTTATCTTACAGGAATTTGTCAACTCCTGTCCACACAAACATAGGAACATAAGTCACATAGCAACCAACTTTTGGCTTTCCCTTTAACCTATGGTACACCTTTATTTCGCTTCCACTTACAATAAAGCAAGAAATAAGACTATTTCTGCTAATTTTTCTCGATTAGCATGAAATAAATAAAAGATAAGCTTTTTTAACAATAATTTGTTACAGAGATATAGAGAAAGTCATGTGAATGGAACACATCTGAATTTTTTACTTTAGCCTTAAACTGTACAGCATTCAAATCTCTCATGTGGTCAGGAATATTATTATAGGCTATGATGCTGGTTATCAAATAACTATCTTTAACGTTCTTCAGTCTAGAGAATGGAACATGTAATTTTATCTGGTGTTTAATGCCTGTTCAGTTTAAATTGATTTACATCCTCGTGGACATTTAATAATTGTAATAAATATCAATTTTACTCTGATACAATTTTCTGTTGCTTAAAAAGTGATCCACATTATAAGAAGTATGACACTAAATTCTCATGGCTTTCTTTTGTAGAAGTAGAATCTCATTTAATCTACAACAGTTCCCATATACTAATTGTTCATAGCTGAGAAAATTTCAATCAAAGCAAGATATGTTTGCTTTAAATAGCTGCGAGGTACTTTGTTATAAATGGTTCATGAAATTGCCCATATTTTGCCAGTTCCTTTGGTTAGTCAGTAGATCCCAACATGCCAATCGCTTCTAGTGAGACTTAAACATTTTTCAGCTAGTTTAATTGTTCACTAGTTCTTCCACCGTGCCAAAATATGTACCCAGACTTCATCTAAAGCCCTAAAAGGGCAGATTTTTCCACCAGAATGTTAGCTTTTACCTGAATCTTCCAATCTCCTAGTCTAAACCATGCCATTCTGATCTTTCTTTTTCCCTAAGTGAAGTATATATGCCTGTTTACCCCAATTCACTTTTATTCTGTTTGCTAGAGTTACAGAGGCTTTAATTTCACAACTCTATTCAATTTTGGGGAGGTTTGAGGTTATAGGGTAGCTTCATGACTACAACTCCACGTAAAATTGCCTACACTATGAGACATATCTCTAAAATACTAAAATATAACGCGATAAACCATTTCGTGAATGTCTACTCCTAAGATATATATCAGCCGCTCCTCAATTTCGTCATTGTCACGAAACCATTTTTACCCTCTCTATGGACCACCCCTTTTGACATTACACAGAAAGAAATTTTGCAACATGGGCAAAAAATTTTAGCCTCGTGATAAAAGTCAGCATATATAAAAAAAGAAACCGGCAAGGACAAAAGATATCGCAGGGGGAAAATGATAGACCAAGGAAGAAGCGCATAAAAAGCAAAGAAAAGTGAAGTTGAAAGGAATGATGTGTCGGGAATGGAAAGAGGAGAAGTGGAGGGGGACGAGTCTGACGGGATGTTATTTCTAAAAGTGTTGTTTTGTCCGTGCTCAAACAGTCGTGAAATTTTTAATGGAAAGCGTCGTATACTGAACTTTTTTCGTAGCTGGGAGTTTAGCAGTGCATATGGTTGTTATTGTTGTGCAGAAACAACAGACAGCAATTAAAATGATACTTCCTTTGCACGTTTGTCAACTTACGCTTTCATACGCGTTCTCCAGCAGCTTAAGTAAGCCAGGCCTGTGCAGGTAAAATGGATTGCTTCAATTATTCCTTAAACCTAACTAAATAATTAATTGAAGCTTAATTTGCAGAGAGCTGTGATGCTTGCTGCTGATGAAGTGGCAGGTCATGTTTCCTTCCGTTGCTTTCCCTTTGCCACTACACTACATAAAAGGCTTCCCAGAAGTACCAGACCTGACGTATAGATAGCGGTTGTTGTTTCAAACAAACAGATATTGTGAAAATCTGATGTGTTCCATTCACATGACTTTCTCTACATCTCTGCAACAAATTATTCTTAAAAAGCTTATTCTTCTATTTACTTAATGCTAATCAAAAAAATTAGCAGAAATAGTCTTTTTACTTGCTTACTTGTAAGTAGAAGCGAAATAAGGGAGTGACATTGGCTAAAGTGATGGTTAAAAGCTGGTTGCTGTGTGGCTGAAGTTTCTTTGTTTGTATGGTTAGGAGTTTACTAAGCCCTGTGGGAGAAAAGTATAAGTTTTTAAAGCTGAAACCAAAAAACAACAAATATCTCAATAACGATCAACTCCATGAAAAAATACATATAACATAAATTGTGTGTTTTAAAGTGCTCTACATTTATTGTGTGGTTAGTTTTATTCCATCACTTATGGTTTAGCAGTTATACAAAACTCCGTAAAACTCGTCCAGAATAAAGTGATCTTCAGAGGCTATTCCCAGAAAATTCAAGATATACATTTTATCAGGTAAATATCTTCAATGTATGATATTTTAATCAAAATCGTTAGAGCCCTTTTTTAGAAAATCAAATTTTTCGAAAAACATTCCATGGAAAGGGTAGCTTGGAGTGGGGGAATTTTTCTCAAAATCTTTGTCACGTCCCTGGAAGATAAATAAATATAAGTAAATATTAAGTTTGGTATTTTACTGACTTTTCGTTTTTGAGTTATCGTGTTCACGGACACATACGCACCTTTTTCTGACAATACTTTTTTTTTTTTTTTTTTGATTCAGGAGCTCTAAAACATATATTTCCGGTGAAATATCGGTATCGAATTTTTGGGTGGAGTGTAATACCTTCTCTATGCACTATGCACATAGTACGTGTAGAGAAAGTAAAAAGTACCAATCTTAGAAAGCTTAACTTTGAAGTTTGACGATTTTACATTGTTTAGCATTTTTTGGCAGTCGTCGTTAATGAATGCTCTCAGCGAGTTTGTAAACGTGGATAAAACTGGTCATCGTTATGTGATACGATACTTTCATTTGAAAGGTCTTAGTCCAACTAATGTTAGAGCTGAGCTAGATTCTACTTTTGGGGGGGGGGCGAGTCTGCTCTTTCGTTTTCAACAGTGAAATTTGGGTAACAGAGTTTAAGCGCGATCGTAGGAGCTGCCAAGACGAACATCACAGTGGTTGACCAAATGAGTTTACCAGTCCAGACATTGCAAAGAAAATCCAAAAAATGTTATTGGACGACAGTCCACTGAAAGTGCGCGAGCTAGCAGACATTGCAGGCATTTCAAAAAGTTCTGTATATACCTAATACTGACTGAAAATTTGGATATAGTTGTGTGCAAGGTGGGTGCCGCGTTTGCTCATAATTGAACATAAAGAGCGTCGTGAGGATGTTTCAAACGAGTGTTTGGCAATATTTTAGCGTCGATTTATAACAATGGATGAAATAGCTAAAAGTATTAAACCGCGGTATACAAAAACTTAATATAAGTAAGGTTCCACGTAGATTATCGATTACATAACATATTCCTCTAAATATGTATTATTTATAATAAATGGTAAACAAATAAATTAAGGAGTTAAAAAATTATTCAATTCTGGATATATCGCTTCACATCTGAGATGAAGGTACAATCAAACAGTGGATTAAAAGGGGAGAATCGGCTCCAAAGTAGGCGAAGACAGTTCCATCTGCAGGCAGATAATGGCGTCAGTTTTCTGGGACAATGCGGGATAATGCTCATTGATTATATAAAAAAATGAAAAGTAATCAATGGCGAATGTTATGCAAACTTGTTACAGCGTTTGAATGATAAAATCGAGTACAAAGGGCCGCATCTAGCGAAAGAGAAAGTTTTGTTTCATTAAGACAATGCACCAGTTCACACGTACATAATTGCCATGGCCAAAACCAATGGGTTAAAGTTCGAATTGCTTCCTCATGTACCCTATCCACCAGATTTAGGCCCCTCTGATTATTTTATGTTTCCAAACTTGAAGAAATGAACTTGGTGGTAGAAGATTTGCTAAAAATGTAGAAGTGGAGTCTGCAGTTGATGGTTATTTTGCAGACCTGAGTATTTCTCACTATAAACAGCGTATGGAGCTATTGAACATCACTGGAAAACTGTATCAAGCTGAAAGGAGACTATGTAGAGAAATAAAAATGTTTTTACCCCAATTCTTTTCTTTGTTAGGTCGGTTACTTCTGGGTCAGCTCTCCTACAACCATATGATAATCTCTCTTTCAAACTCCGTTTACCACCATGGGGAGCGGGTTAACGAAGAGGAAGTGTGACGTCTCTCTACTCCACTAGGAGTTGCTAAGGCAATGCATTTGTAAAAATCTTGTGTGTTCCATTCACATGACTTTCTCTATATCTCTGTTACAAATTGTTAATAAGCTTATTATTCTTTTATTTATTTCATGCTAATCGAGAAAAATTAGCAGAAATAGTCTTATTTTTGCTTTATTGTAAGCAGAAGCGAAATAAGGGAGTAGCATAGGTTAAAGTGAAAGGCAAAAGCTGGTTGCTATGTGTCTGAAGTTCGTTTGTTTCTATGGACAGGAGTTGACAGATTCCTGTATGAGAAATGTATAAGTTTTTCAAAGCTGAAACCAAAAACAACGAATATCTCAAAAACGATCAACTCCACTAATAAAACGTATATAACATAAATTGTATGCTTTAACGTGCTCTACATTTTTGTGTGTTATGTTTTTGTCCATCTTTTACGGTTTAGAATTTATGCAAAATTCATCCAGAATAAAATAGTCTTCAGAGGCTATTCCCAGAAAATTCAACATATACATTTTGTCAGGTAAATATCTTTATTATACGATGTTTTAATCAAAATCTTTAGTCATTTTTTAGAAAATCAAAAATTTCGAAAAAAGCTCCATGTAAAGGGTAGTTGGGAGTGGGGGATTTTCTTGAAAATCGTGTCGCATCCTTGGAAGATACCAAACCTAAATACCAAGTTTGGTTTTTAACGGACTTTTCGTTTTGAGCTATGCTGCCCACAGACACACACACGGACATTTTTCTAGAAATGCCTTTTTTGGATTCAGAAGGTCTCAAAACATATATTTCCGGTGAAATCTCGGTATCAATTTTTGGGTGCATTACAATACCTTCTCTATACACTATGTACATAGCACGTATAGAGAAAGTAAAAATTGACCAAAAATTATGATAATTAAAAATATTTTTGCGTAAAAAACTGTATTTCAGAAAAAATGTTGGTTTTACTCAGCGCACTTTAACTACCGATTAACCAGAGCTATAGATGAGTAGTCGCATATTTATTAATAGGTACTCCTAACCTTATACCGTATATTTTCGCAAATATTTTTTTCAGAACTCTTTACTTTCTCTACACGTACTATGTACATACTGTATATAAAAGGTATTGCATTCCACCCAAAAATTCATTTACGAGATTTCATCGGAATTACAAGTTTTCGGGTCCCCTATATCCAAAAAGAGTATTTTTAGACAAAGATCCGTGTGTATGTGTGTGTCCATGTGTCTGTGAATGCGATAACTCAAAAACGAAAACTCGGTTATTCAAGTTCAACATCTCCCAAAGATGCGACACGAAGAGTCTGAAGAAAATTCCTCTACCTCTAACTACTTTTTGCATGGAAAAACGTTCCAAAATTTTGATTTTCTCAAAAATATTTGTAACGATTTTGATTAAAATACTGTATATGAAAGACATTTACGTAACAAATAAAATGTATATTTTGAGTTTTCTGAGAATAACTTCTAAGTACCTCTTCATTATGGAAACGTTTTCTGAATTTTGCATAACTGGTAAACTGTAAGAGATTGACAAAACCTTACTGCACAAAATATGTAGACCTCGTTAAAATACTCAGTTATACACATTTGTGTTATAGTTGGCCATATTCCTTGCTATTGGCCTCAATTTTAAAATAAACTTCCCTAAATTTAACTCTAGCCATGCAAAGAAATGGATTTCAATCACATGGCAACGAGCCTTTAAAAGATTGACTATCGCTTTAGCTTAGTATATTCCCTTTTTTCCCTTCTACTTACAAGAAAGCTAGTAATAAGACTAATTCTGGTAATTTTTATTCGATTAGCATGAAGTAGATAGAAGAATAAGCTTTTTAACAATAATTTGTTGCAGAGAGATAGAGAAAGTTATGTGAATGGAACGCATTAGAATTTTCATTTTGTGACAATGCCGTGTTCTGAATGATTCTCATGTTCACCTCAATATGCGAGTCCTTGGAATACGTAGCACAGGAAGTACGGCGCGACATTGGTACGCGAGACGTCTTCTGATTCTCCTAGAACCTTCAGTTTCTACAAGCTTCCAGAAAGTTCTGTGCCGTTATTTTTAGCTATAAAAGGAGGAAGGATTACAAGTCAGTACGTATGTAGTGAATTGTACTGAGCCGAAGTGACGCGCACAGTGGCGCTCTGGCCGTGGATGAAAAAAGCTATTAAGGTCTACACGTTGCAGCATTGAGTGAATTATTTGCAGCACGCGAATTCAAGACATTTTTAAATCAATAAAGGCATATGTTACAATATTCAAAATGCCTACAGAATGCAATTTTTCACTAATGTGCTTCAAAAGGCTTGTATTGCCTCTAAAAGTTATAATTTTTTTTCTACGTTTTGCTTTAATTTTGAGAAATAAATAATTACATTTTTGAAAACTAAGAATTTGAACAGTACGAAAAGTAATAATGTTTCTACGCCAACAGAGGCTAACATAAAAAATATAACATGATAGATAATCTGTTATATTTGAAAACTAATTTGCTGTAAAACGATTTTATGTGATTATTTTTAAAAATGCATCACGCGGCGTATTTTTATTAGAACAAATAATTTAGAAATACTTTGATTTAAGAAACAATCCATACTAACTGATTTATTGAACTGTGTATTTTAAACGTTTTTATATTTTTGCCGCTTTAATGTGGAGGTAACGTGTCTGACGTGTTAACCAGATACCGGTTTTTCGGGGTCTTCCCTTAAGTGAGGAGACAAACATCGAGTACGGGCTCATTCCGCGTCATTTTACCTCTGGTTTGATATGGCCTGTCAGTTGAAGGACGTTAAACTACAAAATAATACAAATATATTTTATGTTTACATTTTGCCATGGAACCAACTGATATTCACTCCCCCACTCTTACTTCCAGATTTTGAGGAGGGTTGGGAATAATATCTAATTAAACTACTACATTTCCGCTACCCTATCCAGTAACCGGCACCCCTGGATTGAGAAACCAGAACCTTGATTACAGGACCACAGAGTGACGACCTAATTCCCAAAGTACTCATTAGCTACATCCCACGCTTCTCCTGCTGGATATTGTATTTCACAGAGAATCGTTAAATCTGCATCCATGGTGTTAAGATTTACGTTAAGTGCTGCGATATTTCAATAATAAGGATGTTGTTTTATTTAAAGAAGCACAAATTCAGTGTAATTAGCTTAGAAAGCTTTAATGTCACAGGTTCCCAAAACATAAACCACTTATCTGCTGCACTGCAGATAATTGAGCACGATTTGGGGCTTACATCTCGGATTTTTAGGCCCTTAAAAATACATTTTAGGCACCTAAGATATGAAAATTACGAAAACAGGTACTAAAGATACAATTTTTGGCATGTAAATACAGTTTTCATGGGTTAAACTTTGCATTTCTACTTTCGAATATCACTGTTGGTCGGGTTGGTTTGTTGGTATATTCCAGAGGGGATTCCACACTGCAGACACCATGCATTTATTGTGCATCAGACCCCAAGAGGATAGAGTGATATAAGAGTATTCAACGGGCAGCCGAAACCAGCCGCGGGAAAAGAACCATCGTGTGGGTCCCTACGTAATTAGTCATCTCAACGCGAGGAGCGCTAGGTGCCCGCGTCCTGAGTCTGACACAACACCTCAAGTCCTATAGACAACTGCAACGTTACGTAGCCTAGAGAGCTGCATTTCGAAAGCGCATTCATCACCATGGTTCGGCGTCACCACCGCAATCTTGTCGACACTTAGAACTTGAAAGAGACCGGCTGGAATTGAACGGAGATTAAATAAAGGAACAGGAAGTTTAGGATTGAATAAATCTCCCTAGTGATTCAGAATCCCCTCCCCCAAACAATACCTATTGGTCAGATAGGGCTGTTGTCACCTTATCCTTAGCCTTAAATTATTACTTTATGCATACTACATATTATGAGCTTTTAAAGTTAAAAATATACTAAAAAATCTGATGTAAACCATTCACATGACTTTCTCTATATCTCGGCCACAAATGTTTGTTAAAAAGTTTATACTTCTATTTACTTCATGCTAAGTGAGAAAAAATTAGCAGAAATAGTCTTATTACTTGCTTCCCTGTAAGTAGAAGCGAAATAAGGGAGTAACATAGGTTAAAGTGATAGCAAAAGATGGTTGCTATGTGACTGAAGGAGTTGACAAATAACTGTATGAGAAAAGTATAAGTTTCTTAAGGCTGAAACAAAAAACAAGGAATATCTAAAAAAATGATCAACTCCACGAAAAACATGTATATAACATAAATTGTGTGTTTTAATGTGCTCCACATTTTTTGTGTAGTAAGTTTTTGGCTATCTCTTACGGTTTACCAGTTACACAAAATTTCGCAAAATTCATCCAGAATAAAGTAGTCTTCAGAGGCTCTTCCCAGAAAATTCAAGATATACATATTATTTGTATATATCTTTAATATATGATTTTTTACCAAAATCGTTAGCCATTTTTTAGAAAATCAAAATTTTCAAAATTTTTTCTATGTGATGGGTAGTTGGCCGTGGGGGAATTTTCTTGAAAATCTTCGTGTCGTATCCTTGGAAGATACTGAACTTAAATAGCAAGTTTGGTATTTAACGGTCTTTTCGTTTTTGAGCTTTGCTGCCTACAGACACACATACGGACATTTTTCTAAAAATGTTTTTATTTTGGATTCAGGTGGTCTCAAAGCATGTATTTCCGGTGAAATCTCGGTATCGAATTTTTGGGTACAATACAATACCTTCTCTATACACTACGTACATAGTATGTATAGAGAAAGTAAAAATTACTGAATAGATGAGAGTGGAAATGCATCATATTCTACAGATGTATATGACTGCGTCTTAAATGCTCTCGAGCTGTCATGGAGCGAACCCCAAAAATGTTGTTTTCAAAACTCAATATCTCGTTAAGAAGCAGTGTAAAAGAACTGTTTCAAATACATCTAAGAAAAGAAGAGACAAAAGCCCGGGGTGTGGTGAAAGCACGACTTTCTCACATTCAAAAGATCCTGAGTTCGAATCTCGCTTAGGCGACTTACCTGTGTAATGTTCTTTTTGAGGTTTTCTCCCTATCCTGAGGGAAGAATTTTGGATTACTCTAAGCTCTCTGGAGCATCGACTCCTTTGAGCACCATTTCACTCATTCATCGTTTAATTTAACCTCCCGGGTTAAAGTAGGCTAGAGAGAGAGAGAGAGAGAGAGAGAGAGAGAGAGAGATCTTGTGAACATATACATACCAACATTTAATGAAGGGTGCAGTGTGTGTGGCATCCGAAAACGATGATAATTACGCCACTGAAACGTTTTATTATTTAGAAGGAATTTCTGCCGTACTGCAGTCACCAACCAATACGAAACTATATTTAGGAGAAAATATGCTGTTTATCTTATCTCCCCTGGATTGTCTTATGCCTATAACTAAACTACTACAAAGTCTTTGAATCAAAGAACCCCATCGTGGTTAAGGGGTAATAGACTAGCCTGTAGTTCCCAAAGTCGCGGGTTTAAAAGATGAATTATTTTGGAAGAACGATGGATTATTTTCAAAAGGCGATGACATTTTTGGGCGTAAAACATTCTTAGCCAGGCTTCCTTCGAAAGGGTATATATGACTTTCTGAGCAAAATTAAACGGTCTTTCAGGCCCAATATAGAAGGAGACGCTGATAAACATAGCGGTTAAATGCTTTTAAATGCTCTAAAACCTAAAATAGGTCTCTATGGTGAAATAGGCTTTTTAATTGCTACAAAATCCTTTGCATACATTTCATATTAAATAGTATGTGAAGATACTTTTATGTGCACAAAACTAGCTAAAAAAATATCTGATGTTCCATTCACATGACTTTCTCTATATCACTGCAACAAATTATCCTATTTACTTCATCTAATGGAGCAAAAATTAGCAGAAATAGTCTTATTACTTGCTTCCTTGTTAGTAGAAGCGAAATAACGGGGTACCTTAGGTTACAGTAATAGTCAAAAGCTGGGTGCTCTGCGACTGAAGTTCCTTTGTTTGTATGGACACGAGTTCACAAAATCCTGTATGAGAAAAGTATGTCTTTATAGCTGAAAAAAATAACAAGGAATATCTAAAAAACAATCAAATCCACGAAAAAAATGTATATAACATAAATTGTGTATCTTAAGGGGCTCTACATTTGTTGTCTGGTAAGTTTTTGTCCATCTCTTACGGTTTAGCAGTTATGCAAAATTCCGTAAAATTGACCAAGAATAAAGTTGTCTTCAGAGGCTATTTCCAGAAAATTCAAAATATAAATTTTATTTGTTATGTAAATATCTTTAGTATACGATATTTTAATCAAAATCGTTAGCCATTTTTTAGAATTTTTTTCGAAAAAATTTTCGATAAAAGTTCCATGTAAAGGGTAGTTTAGTGTGGGGGGATTTTTCTCAAAATCTTCGTATCGCATCCCTGGGAGATTTTAAACTTAAATACCAAGTTTGGTATTTTACCGACTTTTCGTTTTTGATTTATCGAGTTCACAGACACACACACGGACCTTTTTTCTGAAAATACCTTTTTTGGATACAGGGGACCCTAAAACATATATTTCCGGTGAAATCTCTGTATCGAATTTGTTGGTGGAGTGCAATACCTTCTCTATATACTATATACATAGCACGTATAGAGAAAGTAATAAGTATTTAGTCTAAAATCCGAAGTCGAGTAGAGGAAAATCGGAATGTTGACCTATTCGCCGGACCATCCGTTGTGAATGCAAGTGTGTGGTGATAAAGTGAATATAATAATATTCCTATATATTATAATTAACCTTAAACGACTATAATAACTACAAATTTAAACTGTCTCTATTCAAGGGACCCTATGAGCAAATTCTGGGCATTGTATATTCTGAATCATGGAGAATCACAGCAACTGCGAAAACAGAAATCATCAACTTTATAATTTTAGACGTGTTAGTTCCTTTAGAGTAGATGTTACTTTCTCAACATAGTGTATAAAGGAAGTAATGTGTTCCACCCAAAAATTCGATACCGAGATTTTACGGGAAGTACATGTTTGGGACCCCCTGAATAAAAAAAAAAGTTTTTAGAAAAAGGACCTAATGATACCTTGGTATTTAAGTTTGGTATCTTCCAAGGATGTGACACGAAGATTTTCATGAAAATCCTCCCACCCCAAACTATCCTTTACATGGAAAATTTTTCAAAAATCTTGTTATTTTCTCAAAAATGGCTACAATGATTTTGATTAAAATACCACGTACTAACGTTATTTCTATCAGAGATAAAAAGTATAATTATCTTGAATTTTCTGGAAATAGCTTCTGAAAACCTGTTTATTCTGGATGAATTTTGTTGTATTTTGCATAACTAATAAACCGTAAGAGATAGGCCAAAACTTGGTATTCAAAAAAGTAGATCTCATTAAAACACGATTTATGTCATATACATTTTAGTTTCGAACTTTGTCATTTCTCTCGTTTCTAAAGGGTCCGTGGAAGGCGCCACCAATTCCCATGGCGAGTACATAGCGAGCTGAAGGAACACTGCGTGTGGTTATACTGCACTACCATAACCATGTTTCCTGCGATGTCATACACGGAATTCTCATTTTCTGGAACAAAATACGGCACAGCAGGTCTCGTTGTTCGCTAATGTAATTCTTGATCCCGATATACCCTCGAGATATGACCAGGCAAGCGTAAGGGTTCAGTTTCAGCGGGTAGTCGAGAGGTTAATTAAATAACATTCATACACGGGGAGGTCATCCTCTTCTCCCGTATCCACTCGCATTCTCGAGAGTATCCTTCTGGAGATGAAATGTTGGTGCAGGTATGTACTTCATTTATTTGCCGTTACAAACTGTTTCAGCGGCGTACCTGGCTATTTCACACACGCAGTTGTCGGTTACATAGCAGCAAAAGATATTCAGAGAGCACTAAGGCAACTCCTCCCGCTTTTTACTTTCTCTACTCGTACGACGTACATAGTGTACAGAGAAAGTATTGTATTGCACCAACAAAAAATGTAAATGACACATTATTTATTTATGCTCTTTAACTCCTGTGGTTCTCAGCGTCCCATTCCAAATTGGGCGAGAAAGACCGCTAAATTTTGCTCAAAAGCCTCTCTATCAGGCTTGAGGTTCTTTTACGTGCCGTAAATCTACGACGCGGAACCAACGGCTTTACTTCCCTTCCGAAGGAAGCCATGCTAATGATGTTTACGCCCGAATCAATCCATCGTCCTCCGCCGGGTTTGAACCCGCGACCTTGGGTTTATGAAGTTAGCATGGTAACCATTATACCACGGAGGGGGACCATTTTTTGCACCCACAAATTCAATACCGAATTTCACCGAAAATATATGTTTTAGGGTCCCCTGTATCCAAAAAAATGGTATTTTCAGAAAAAGGTCCATATGTGTGTCCGTGTGTCTGTGAGCACGAGAACTCAAAAACGAAAATTCGGTAAAATACTAAACTTGGTATTTAAGTTTAGTATCTTCCAGGGATGGGATACGAAGATTTTGAGAAAAATCCCCCACCCCAAACTACCCTTTACATGGAACTTTTTTCGAAAATTTTAATTTTCTAAAAAATGGCTCTAATGATTTTCTGGGAATAGTCTCTGAAGACTACTTTATTCTGGGTCAATTTTACGGAATTTTGCATAACTGCTAAACCGTAAGAGATGGACAAAGACTTACCATACAACAAATATAGAGCACTTTAAAACACACAATTTATGTTATATACATTTATTTCGTGGACTTGATTGTTTTTGAGATATTCCTTGTTTTTGGTTTCAGCTATGAAAAATTATATTTTCTCATACAGGAATTTTGTCAACTCCTGTCCATACAAACAAAGGAACTTGTCACATAGCAACCGGATTTTGACTATCACTTTAACCTATGATACTCCTTTATTTTGCTTCTACTTTCAAGGAAGCAAGTAATAAGACTATTTCTGCTAGTTTATTTTCACGATTAGCATGAAGCAAATAGGAGCATAGGCTTTTTAACAATTTTTGCAGAGATGTAGAGAAAGTCATGTGAATGGAACACATCAGATTTTTACTAAACCTCGCTTTGCGTTTTTGATAATGTTGTGCTAGGTGTGTATCCGATGTGATGAGCATTAGGGTGCAGTCGGGCGGGTGAATGTCTCTGGCATGTTTTATGACTGCTGTAGTGCTTCCACAGTTCGCTGATACGGCATTTGCCATCCAAGTTGATTCCATTCTTCCTTTTTCCCCCTCCGTAGCGGGTGGAATATCAAACTGCTTTTAGCTGTAACATAAAAAAGTGAAACCTGTCGCATTTCCTTTATGACAGTAAATTTATTTTCCTTCACTGACCTGCTACTAGTACCAAGTTTAACTCTGTAGTTCCCATCCATCTTCATGATTCGGAAGTAATCTGTTGAGTTGTGCTTTATACTCACATATCACAAAATATATACTTAGGACTTTAGCTGTATAGTGATTATGCGATAAAACATTTGTAAATATCATACTACTACCAGATATTTGATTTTACCGTACTGATTTAGACTTCGCTTGAAGAAATAAATTTAAAACTGCCATGTGTTTGTGTATGTATGAGAGAAAACATCACTGATTCTAAAAAAAAAACATTTTTGAAAAAATGTGCGTGTGTGTCTGTGTGTGTCTTTGGACAGCATAGCTCAAAAACGAATTGACCGTTGAATGCCAAACTTGGTATTTTAGATTAATATCTTCCAGGGATGCGACACGAAGGTTTGGAGAAAAGTCTTCCCACCCCAAACTACCGTTTACGTGGAACTTTTTTCAAAATTTTTGATTTTCTCAAAAATGGCTCTAACGATTTTGATTAAAATTTCGTATATTAGAGATATGTAGCTGACAAATAAAATGTATATTTAAAATTTTCTGGGAATTGCCTCTGAGACTACTTTATTCTGGATGAATTTTACGGTACTTTGCATAACAGCTAAACCGTAAGCGATGGACAAAAACTTACCGCACAAAAAGTGTTGAGCACTTTAAAACACACAATTTATGTTAGATACATTTCTTCGTGGAGTTGATCGTTTTAGAGGTATTCCTTATATTTGGTATCAGCTTTAAAAAGCTTATACTTTCTCATACAGGAATTTGTCAACTCCTGTCCATACAAACAAAGGAACATCAGTCACATACCAACCAGCTTTTGACTATCACTTTAACCTATGGTACTCCCTTATTTCGCTTCTACTTACAAGAAAGCGAGTAATAAGACTATTTCTGCTAATTTTTTCTCGATTAGCATGGAGTAAATAGAAGCAAAAGCTTTCTAACAATAATCTGTTGCAGAGATGTAGAGAAAGTCATGTGAATGTAAACGTCATGTTTTTCATAGAAAGTGTTCTAACATCATGGGTACCAAGTTGTGTAATTTTTAACTGCTCTTCTTTACAGAATTGTGCTTTGTAATTAGCTTATGGTAGATATAAAACATATTGATGAAGATTATTATAGTTCATGATGTTATATGTAATTATCATAATATTAAATTTGATATTCGAGATTAGGTTATACCGTCTTCTACAACCTCACAGACGTTATACACCGGAACACTATAAAATGTTTACTCATTTCATAAAGTTAAAGGTATTTGTTTTTAAACATTGTAATATGCACCATACCATGAGATCGTGAAATACGTATCAATATATGTTTTTATATATTCATAGTAATTAAAATTAATTTAAATGATTTACATGATAATGTTCGTACAATCAATCATGTTATTTTCTAAATTAGGTATTTGTTAATTTTAAAGCTCCTCCTGTGTCACATTCTTAAACAAATTACAGCATCCGGTATATCGTAATCTCTTTCGTTCTCCTTTTTCTCCTCCTCACATTTTACATGTGTATTTCGGTTTAGTTGCTTAACAGACTTTCATAAACAACACTTTTTGGTTATTTTATACATAATAATGAAGTTATATTTATTACATATTCTAGATTTTTCATTAAGGACGCCATTTTAATGAGTTTTCGTGCATATCGTATGGCGATGACGTCACGTTTAATTTCTTCACATAAATTGCCTTTGCTTTTATTTGTCAAATAATATTTTGTGGTTTTTGTGTAGTTTCAGGACAGTATACTTTTAGTTGCCTAGATTGCTTTAAACTTAAGTTCTGCGTCAGTTCTGCAACTCTTTTAACGTACGAAGGAATTTCTGCACACGCTAATACGGGGCAGCTAGCCCACCCGATAGTCCGTTTGCAGAACAAGTAGAAGAAGTCATATGAATGGAGCAGATCAGATTAAGGGGGGGGCTCTCGTCTGTGTATATTTCGAGTTTTCGTACCAGTGTATAGTCAGTGGAAAGTTAATATGTTTACATTTCCGTCCTTATGGCGCCATATGGCATCACTGTCTCATTTGTTGTTTGAGGTGAGTAACATTCAATAGGTTGACATTCAAGAATTCTATACCTTTATAGGTGAATATTTTCGATCTTTTCTTTAAATTTATGGATATTAGCAGCTTTTTAAGCAAGTGAAAGTGAAAACAATATCGCTTCAATTATAACTCTTCTTTTTTTTTTTTTTGGTAGTGTTTAACGCCCACTTTAACTACTAATGACACCGCAGCGGTGACACTGATGATACATGAATGATGATGGAGCACCGGTGGAATGCGATGGTGGGGGAAACCGGGGTACCTGGAGAAAATCCGCCCCAGCGCCGCTTTGTCCACCACAAATCTCACATGCCGTCTAGGTGAGAGGCTAGTGGTCTAACCACTCGGTCACGGCGCGGCCCCATAACTCTTTCTAAACATATAGAAATATTCCATTAATTGCTACCAAGGTCCAACTGGCACTTAAAAATGCCAATCAGCATTTATTTTTGTCGTGGAATCAGCGTCTCCTTCCTGTAGTGTCCTCAGCTCCGGCGTTGATGAAGGTTCCTCTCCTAATTTCCTAATTACACTTAATCTCTAATCTCAGGGGCGTGTGGGTGATGCTAATATATTAAAAACACTGCATGTTCCCTTACGACATTAATTTATTGTAATATACATTGTAAATGTGCGACTAGCTTGTTCCTTATTTTATAATAACCATCCACCATTTAATTATTAAAGAAGAACCTAACCTAATCCTCTGCACATCGCTGCCCCACCACGTGCACACAATGTGCCGTGAACACAATGTCATTTTCAGAGTAAGAGTATAGAGTAACCACATAAGAGATCTGCTTCTCCTTAAATAGTAAACCAGGGTGACACTAACTTTCGCGCCATAAATGTAACAGCATCACCTTACAAGATATGAGAATAAATTGTGCCAAGTTCTGACGTCATAGCGTGCCCATGACGCGTTTGGAAATACCCAGTAGTTTCTTCTCACTTTAACATTAAGCTTTTTTGTCTGTCTTTCCAACTCCCTATGCTACTTGGAAGACAAGTCACTATTCCTGTCTCACTTCTTTATATATCTGTTCTTTTCTATCATGCATCCTTTAGCCTGAACCCTGTGCTCATTAGCAGGTGGTGTTTGGTGAACTAATGCCTGCAATTATAGCTAGCCCGCCTCGTCCAGTTACCTCGGTTACAACTTGCATTTATGCATATTTTTACTCTGGAATATTTACAATTATTTTCCCTGGCTTTCTATAAGCTAGTAATATTATGTACATTTTCTCTTTTTTTATATTATTTGTGAGTATGTGGTACGTGCTCCTACAGTAGGCCTAATCCTTTCCTTCATCATACTTAGTAGCACTGCAGCGAAAATTACAACCGAGGTTAACCTCTGATATGAAAATCTTCATCAGCGATGATGTTCAGTGCTTTAGAGGTTTAGACATGCGAGCTACCAATAAGAGTTCAGGCAAGACCATTCTTAAAAGGCCACAAGTATCCCTTCTATGCCACCAGTTTTCAAAAACTAATTTCAGTCGAAAATAAATTGAGCTGGAAAGGGTTAATTCTGGTTTGAACTGTAATCTCTATTTTCAAAGCTGTGTTCTGTTCTTTGGGACGTAATTTTAATACAAACTGGAAGCAGCAGAAGAGACAAGGGAAATTACCGCTACCGTCTAATTATCAAACCAATATCTGCCATTAGTCTGCGTGTAGCACCTCGGGGACCTTCTGTATCGAACAACATCCATTCACGTCGCTCATCCGCCATTGTATCCAATCCTGCTAACCCAAGCGCATAAAAAATTCCGGTCATCCACTTGGTAGCAGGATGGCAAGCCATGTATAGTGCATGCACCATCAACGGCGCTCGACTGGCTTATGCATTCATTGAAAGTGGGATGGGGGCAACAAAGCCAGAGGCGCAGTTATATGGGCGATATAATCAACAGCAGCAACCAAGTAGCGTCATCTAAAAAAGGAGCTGTCTGTCGTAAAATCCGTGAGAATATGTTCCTTCCGAGAGCTAGTACAGAAATAAACGACGATATGAGCAAACTTCGGTCTTTCCTTTTCTTTCTGGATCAACGGAACATCTTGTAAATCATTGACGAAACACTGAAGTTTGTCTTTTAATGTTAATGACGTAGTCGTTGCACATTTATGGAGGAACAATCTTTCTTACTTCCTTTTTTACTTTCTCTACAAGTACTATGTACATAGTGTATTGTGAAGGTATTGCATTCCACCCAAAAAATCTATACCAGATTTCGCCGAAAATAAACGTTTTAGGGTCCCCTGTATAAAAAAAAAACATTTTTGAATAAAGATCCATGTGTGTGAACACGATAACTCAAAAATGAAAAGTCGTTAAATACCAAACTTGATATATAAGTTCAGTATCCTCCAAGGATAGAAGATACTGAAATGTAATGACATATGTTTTTTGTTTTAGGGAGATTTACATTTGTCTATCTCTTACATTGTACCAGTTATGCAAAATTCAGAAAAAATTCATCCACAATAATAGGTTTTTAGAGGCTATTCCGAGAAAATTCAAAATACGCATTTATGTAAATGTCATAATTATAAGAGATTTTAATCAAAATGCTTAGTTCCTTTTTTGAGAAAACAACAGTTTTCGAAATTTTTCCACGTAAAGGGTAGTTGGGAGTGGGGGTGATTTTTCTAAAACTCTTCATGTCGTATCCTTGGAAGATGCTGAACTTAAATTTCAAGTTTGGTATTTAACGGACATTTCTTTTTGAGCTATGCTGGGCCCCCCCCCCACACACACACAGACATGTTTCTAAAAATAATTATTTTTGGTATCAAAACATGTATTTCGGTTAAATCTCTGTATCTAATTTTGGATGTTATACAATACCCCATCTGTACACTATGTACATATTTGTAGAGAAAGTAAAAATATACAAGCATAAACACGAAATATCTGCTTTATGATGTGATTGTCGTGTAGATAAAGTAAAAATCTGATGTGTACCATTCATATGACTTTCTCTACATCTCTGCAACCAATTATTCTTAAAAAAGTTGTACTTCCATTTAATTCATGCTAATCAGAAAAAATTAGCAGAAATAGTCTTATTACTTGCCTCCTTGTAAGAAGAAGCGAAATAAGAGAGTACCATAGGTTAAAGTGATAGTCAAAAGCTGGTTGCTATGTCACTGAGGTTCCTTTGTTTGTATGGACAGCAATTGACCAATTCCTGTATGAAAAGAGTATTAAGTTTTTCAAAGCAGAAAACAAATATAAGGAATGTCTGAAAAACGGTGAACTCCACGAACACATAAATTGTGTGTTTTAACGTGCTCAACATTCTTCGTGTGTAAGTTTTTGTTCATCTCTTACGGTTTAGCAGTTATTCAAAATTCCGTATATTCATCCAGAATAAAGTAGTCTTCACAGGCTATTCCCAGAAAATTCAAGATATACATTTTATTTGTCAGGTAAATATCTTTAATATACGATTTAATCAAAATCGTTACAGCCATTTTTGAGAAAATCAAACTTTTTGAAAAAAGTTTCATGTAAAGGATAGTTGGGGTGGGGGGTTTTTCTCAAAATCTTCGTGTCGCATCCTTAGAAGATACTAAACTTAAAGACCAAGTTTTGGTATTTTACCAACTTTTCGTTTTTGAGTTATCGTGTTCACAGAAACACGGACACACAAACACATACACACACGGACCTTTTTCCGAAAATGCTTTTTTTTTAGATAAAGGGGACCCAAAAACATATCACTGGTGAAATCTCAGTATCGAATTTTTGGGTGGAGTGTACATAGTGGTATAGAGAAAGTAAAAATCTGATGCTCCATTCACATGACTTTCTCTATATCTCTGCCACAAACTATTATTAAAAATCTTATGCTTCTATTTACTTCATACTAATCGAGAAAAAATCAGCAGAAATAGTCGTATTGCTTGCTTCCTAGTAAGTAGGGAGTATTATTGGTTAGAGTGATAGTCAAAAGTTGGTTGCTATGCGACTGAAGTTCCTTTGTTTGTATGTTCTGGAATTGTTAAATTCCTGTATGAGAAAAGTATGTTTTTTAAAGCTGAAACCAAAAAACAGGGAGTATCTCAAAAACGATCAACTCCACGAAAAAAATGTATATAAGATAAATTGTGTATTTTAAGTGCTCTACATTGTTTGTGCTGCAAGCTTTTGTCCATATCTTACGGTTTAGCTGTTATACAAAATTCCGTAAAATTCATCCAAAATAAAGTAGTCTTTAGAGGCTATTCCCAGAAAATTCAAAATAATTTTATTTCTCGTGTAAATATCTTTAATATACGAAATGTTAATCAAAATCGTTAGAGCCATTTTTGAGAAAATCAAAATTCTCTAAAAAAGTTCCATGTAAAGGGTAGTTTGGTCTGGAGGACTTTTCTCAAAATCTTCGTGTCACATTCCTGGAAGATATCAAACTTAAATACTAACGTTGGTATTTTACCCACTTTTCGTTTTTTGAGCTATCGTGATCACGGACAGACACACACGGACACACGGACCTTTTTCTGAAAATGCTTTCTTTTTTATACAGGGGACTCTAAAGCATATATTTCCGGTGAAAACTTGGTATCGAATTTTTCGGTGGAGTGCAATACCTTCTCTATACACTATGTACATAGTGTACATAGTGCGTATAGAGAAAGTAAAAATGAGCCACGCAATATTTACATATTAAAGTACAGTTTTATAGTAAATGGATTGAAAGATAGATCTTTGATACTATCAGTTTTATATTAGTCCTAATTAATGTGGAATAAGTATTATTTTCTTGCTCTCCAAAAGTCTCGGTTTTTCAAATGCTAATAATTTGTTCATCAAACTTGGCATAATATTTGCAAAAAGTGAAATGAGAATTTTAGAGGCAGTATAAAATTTGAAAAGAAATTGGTGGAAAAATGCTTCGTATGGAACAGTGTCGGAAAAAGTGTCGGAAAAATGTTTGAAAAAATAAGGTTTAAAGTTGGAACTGCTTATTAATAGGCATGCGTATATCATCTATTTTCAGTTAAGTGGAAGTTAAAGTATGCGAAATGGGAAAAGGATATATTCTTTAAAAATAAGAATTCATGGTTTATTGTGAACAAGAATTATTTTTTTTAATTTTTCACAACATTTGGTAACATTTTACGAGGAACACTGCTATCAGAATATATGGATATTACTTCTTAAGTGAGTTAAATTACCATGCTGTTAAATATCTCAATAGTTCTTCCTGAAATTTGTATGAAATATTTCATAAGTAATGAAAATCTTTTCAAGTGGTTGCATTGACAACTTATTTGGTTGAGCCTATAAAACGTATTTCATTCAGCAGAAAAATAATTTAAAAAATTACTTTTAAAGGACGTGAATTCATGTATCTTTTTCTTTCATACTATTTGCGACACAGATTCACACTTTTAAATGTTTGTTTCTAGTATAATCAGTTACCAGTTCTGCAAAAATTGAAAAAAAAATGCAGTTAATAGTAAAATAGTAAAACCGTGGAAAAATTTTGCTTTCTTAATATCGCTGATATATATCACAAAATTATGATTGCGTTCCAGAAAGTTCAACTATGTGATATATACACATACTAAAAATCTCAGGCCTCTACCTCTCATATTTTGTAAGAAAAACGTACATAAAGTATTCAAAAATGTTGTTTTGAAAAACTGAATTTAAAGACACAAATGTACTAAAAAGGGGCACTGTATGGCAGATTTAAAGGAATACAGGCTAGGACTTATATTTAAATGTTTTAAAAACTTCTTAAACCCCCAAAAGTAAAAACATATGGAAATAACAGACCCTAAAACAAACAAAAAATCTGATGTGTTACACTCACATGAGTTTCTCTACTGCTCTACAAACAAATTTTTTACAAAAGATTATTTTTCTTTCTACACAATGCTAATCGAGATAAACATTAACAAAATGGTCTTATACTTAGTTTCTTATAAGCAGAAGTGAACTAAGAGAATGCACTAGGTAAAGTGATACTCAAATGTTTTAAAAGTTGTTATGTGATTGTCATTGCAAATTGCTTCTTTGCTTGGCCAAGAGTAGAACAAAAGAAAAACGGACACTTCATATCTGAGAAAAGTACTTTACAATTAAAACTAATAACAGGGACCATCTCGAAAACGGTAAACTTCACGAAAAAATGTATATGGCATAGCTTGTATATTTCAACGAGATCTACATTTTTTGTGCAGCAAGTTTTTGTGTATCTTTTACGGTTTACCAGTTATGCAAAATTCTTTTAGAATAAACAGGTCTTCAGAACCTATTCCCAGAAAATTCAAGATATACATTTTATTTGTGATGGAAATGGCTTTAATATTTGGTAGTTTAATCAAAATCGTTAGAGCCATTTTTAAAAAAAGCAAATTTTCGAAAATTTTCCATGTAAAGAGTAGTTAAGGCGGAGGGGGAATTTTCTTGAAAATCTTCGTGTCGCATCCTTGGAAGATACCAAAAAAACAAAAACAAAAAAAACACCAAGTTTGGTATTTAACGGTTTTTTCGTTTTTGAG
Organism: Hymenopus coronatus; assembly: GCA_030762935.1. Lineage (NCBI taxonomy): Eukaryota > Metazoa > Arthropoda > Insecta > Mantodea > Hymenopodidae > Hymenopus > Hymenopus coronatus. The sequence goes on along the minus strand of CM060897.1, from coordinate 43,242,358 downwards.
CTATACAGACACACACACGCGTGGACCTTTTTCTGAAAATGCTTTTTATGGATTCAGGGGGTCCTAAAATGTGTTTCCGGCGAAATATCTGTATCAAATTTTTGGGTGGAATACAACACCTTCTGTAGCCACTATGTACATTGTACATACGGTCTAGAGAAAGTAATAATATAATATTTGCACATGTCAGTCTACTCTGTCCTTTAAACAATAGTTGTGATGAATGCTTTATATAAAATCAGTTTAAACATTCAATGAAACTAATAGAAATATAATTCATCTCGTTAGAGAAGTTACATGGCTGTTTGTTGATTCAGGAGTTGGGGGGGGGGATTAAATGGTTGTACACAATTAGATTCAACTTTTTGAACCATCCGAAGTTGGACAAATGGGCACAATCATTGTTCTGGACACTCGCATTCACTTTTGAACGGAAATTGAATGTTGATCTGTCGTTTCGTTAATGGCGTCTAGCTAATATATCCGGTCGTTTGTCAACATAGTTAAACTGCCTTTAATAAGGACGTTTTAATCAAGCGGAATTGTTTAAAAATGCAACGTGACAGAAGTGTAGTGGCATTTTGGGAGTCGTGTTTCCCCATGTGGATCCGTTTAACGCGGTTAATTTAAACAAATGAAAAACGAGGTCGGCGAGGTAAATCATGGCGCTAAAACCCGAGAATCATGGACAGATTGTGCTTGAATAAATGAAACAAAACGGCAAGCTCGACCATCTAGAAATTTATCACAAATATCGCGATGAGAATTGCATTGTGTGTTTCTGTTAACAGATTATGCAAAATGGTCACCCATATCTCTCGAATAATTGCCTCTGTTTGCGAGCGTAAAATTTATTATTTTCTATTATTTAACTCATTTTTAATCCCCTAGGCTAATACCGTATTAGGTATTTCTCGTTTCTTTTTTGTCACATACATAAATTTCAATATGCATTTTTGATAATCCTGCCTCAAATAATGCCAATCACATATTTTCCCATCAGGATTACAAACCGTTATGCACCATGCCTATTTCTGCCTATTCACTCTAATGCTGAAAGACAAAAAATATCAATGTTCCATTTTATGCTAATCGAGGAAACATTAGCGACTGCCTTGGCGAGGTCCCGGGTTCAATTCCCGGCAGAGGCGGGGAAGTTTTCTTTAACCAAAATAATTCCCTATCTCCCACAGAGTCTGGAAGTATGTATGTGAGAGTGAATGTGTGCGTGTTTAATGATATAAAATGATAAACCTAATGATAACTTACTGTGATTAGATGAGTTGTTTCATAAGTCAAAGCCTAAAAAAATGGAATCTGTGAGATATACTCAAATATACTAAAAGTAATGTTAATGGAACCAATGATTTTTTTATTGTTTCATTTATATAGCCCCCTTTAACATATAAGGTCATATCGGGGGATATGCACTTGAAACAACTCGTTGTCTGTAGGTTCTTTTACGTTTGGATTAAATCATTTTATTTTCCTCAAACACACGCACATTCACTATTGCATACATATTTCCTGACTCTGTGGGGGGATAGGGAATAATTCTGGCTAAAGAAAAATCCCCCGCCTAAGCCGGGAATCGAAGGAAACAATGTTTTGTTTTGTTCTTAAAAGTTGAATTTTGGGAGATTTTTTGGAGAGGAGAGGAAGGGTCTTTATTTAATTTTACTTAATTCACCCCTTACCAACCTCGATATGGCCATAGGAGTTAAAGAGGTTATATAAATTAAACAATAAGAAAAAAACATCAGCAGATAGTCTTATTACTTGCTTCCTTGTAAGTAGCAGGGAGATAAAGGAGCACACTAGGCTAAATCAATAGTCAGTTCTTTTAAAAGTTGGTCAATATGTGAAACAATTGAATTTCGGTTCTCTCTTCTTAGCGAGAGAGATGAAACGAAAGATGACTTTAATTTTTAAAAAAGTTTAAGCAGTTTAAAATTGAAACCAATAACAAAGGATATGTCGGAAATTATTAACCCTAAAACAAATGTACATATATGACATAAATTGTGGGCTTTAATGAGATCTACATATTTGTATAGAAGCATTTTGTCTATCTGTTACAGATTATCCAGTTATGCCAAAGTCATCTATATTGATGAGGACTTCATGGGCTATTCACAGAAAATTGAAGACATATATTTATTGCCATGCAATTATCATTAATAGTGGCATTTTATAAAAATCGTTGACATTTTCTGACAAATGCCTCATTTTTTAAAATGTTTCCATGTAAAAGGTAGTTTGGGGAGGAGGATTTTCTAGAAAATCTTCGTTCTTGCGTCCTTGGAAGATGCTGACCTTAAAAATCAATTTTGATTTTTAACCAATATTTTCCTTTTTGAGACGTCGTGCTCACAAACATACGAATGGACACACAAATACACACACAGAGTCCTTTTACTAAACATGTTTTTTTGAACTCAAAATACCTAAAAACATTTACTTCCGGTGAAATCTCGACATAGAATTTTTGGGTGAAATACAATACCTTCCCTGCATACTACGAGGGCTATTCCAGGAATACCCGACCAAACAAATGAAGCACAAACATTTTGGGTAAAAACTCTTTTATTTCTCTGCATAGTATCTTCTCAGCTCGATACGCTTTTCTCACCGATGTCCAATAGCTGCGATACCCTATTTTTAGTGAGAACTATCGAGGTCTGCAAAATAGCCAACAACCTTCAGACTTCACCTCTCCATTGTTGGCAGGCCTTCTACCACCAAGGCATTTCTTCAAGTTTGGAAACAGAAAATAATCAGAAGGGGCTAAATCTGGCAAATAGGGTGCATTAGGAAGCAATTCGAACTTGAACGCATTGATTTTGGCCATGGCGATAATGAACGTATGAACTGACGCATTGTCTTGATGAAACAAAACCTTTTTTTCGCTAAATGCGGCCGGTTTTGTTCAATTTCATCACTCAAACGCTGTAGCAAGTTTGCATAATATTTTCCTTTGATTAATTTTCCTTTTTTTAGATAATCAATTAAAATTGTCCCGCACGTCCCAGAAAACTGACGCCATGAACTTGCCTAGAGATGGTACTTCTTCGCCTTCTTTCGAATCAATTTTCCCCTTCAAATCCACTGTTTTGTTTGTTTCTTCGTCTCAGATGTGAAGTGATGGACCCAGGTTTCATCCATTGTTATGAATCGACGCAAAAACTCAGCTTTATTGCAGCGAAACATTGCCAAACACTCGACTGAAACATCATCACGACGATGTGTTTTTTACTTTCTCTGTACGTACTATGTACATAGTAGAGAAGGTATTGTATTGCACCCAAAAATTCGATACCGAGATTTCACCGGAAATACATGTTTTGAGACCCCTTAATCCAAAAAAGTATTTTTAGAAAAATATCAGTGTGTGTGTGTGTGTGTCTGTCTGTCTGTCTGTCTGTCTGTGTGTCTGAGTGCAGTACAGCTCAAAAAGGAAGAGACCGTTAAAAACCAAACTTGGAATTTAAGTTTGGTATCTTCCTAGGATGCGACACTTAGATTTAAAAAAAAAAAAAATCCCCCACCCCAAACTACCCTTTACATGTAAAATATTTCAAAAATTTTATTTCCTTAAAAATGGCTCTAACGATTTTGATTAAGATCTCGTGTATTTAAGATATTTACTTGACAAATGAAATGTGTATCTCGAATTTTCTGGGAATAGCCTCTGAAGACTACTTTATTCTGGATGCATTTTACGGATTTTTGCTAAACATAAGAGATGGACAAAAACTTACCATACAGAAAATGTAGAGTTCATTAAAGCACACAATTCATGGATACACATTTTTTCGTGGAGTTGATCGTTTTTAAGATATTCCTTGCTTTTAGTATCAGCTTTGAAAAACTTATACTTTTCTCCTACAGGAATTTGTCAACTCCTGCCCATACAAGCAAAAGAACTTCAGTCACATAGCAACAGCTTTTGACTATCACTTTAACCTATGGTACTGCTTTATTTTGCTTCTGCTTACAAGGAAATGTGTTGTAGAGATGCAGAGAAAGTCGTGTGAATCTAACACATCAGATTTTTTTTCTATCGTGAGCATAAGCGGCACCCACCTTGCACACAACTTTTTTTCATATCCAGAATTTCAGTCGGTATGCGATGTACAGAACTTTTTGAAATTTCTACAGTGTGTGCAGGCTCGTGCACTTTCAGTCGTGGGATTACATTAGGCTAAAGCAATAGTCAAATCTTTAAAGATTAGATCATTTTTTAAAATGTTACATTTTCTTAAAAATATCTTTGTAGATTTTTATAAAATGCCATGTAAGTATTAAGGGGACAATTAGCGATTTTGATCAATTGTATTGATTTTTGGTTTCCTTTTACAAAAAAAAAACACATTTTAAAGATTTGAAATAGAACCTTATATTTTAGGAGATCCATATAATGTTTCACCTAATCCTTTAATAGCCCCAGTACACATTCAAATAGAATAATATTTTTTATTTGCTTACGCCATTTTACGCTCCGTTCCAAATAAATTTAAAGGTGTACATATTTGTTTGATTCTTTTAGAATGGATATAACACGTGCTTTAAACGCAATTTTAAAGCATTATGCTTATTAAATGACTATGTGTCAAACTTCACACTCAAAATGTATCTTCTACCCAAAATGCTTCTACAGGTGTGAAAATTATCCTCAACGTTTTTCCAAATGTGTGCAATAAAATTATGTATTGTAATTTTGATGTTGGTCAGAGTTTAGTATAAAATATATTAAGAAAACCTATCAAATACAGGAAAATTTCAATAAAGATATTTTGTTACAAAGGTATTTAGCTATGTAGATTTAAAGAATTACACTTTGGATATAACTGTCGGAGAAAATAGATTTTGAATTTTGCTAATAAAATGCATATACATTATTTAACATAGCCAGAATGACGCATGGACCTTGATATTGATGAGTCTCTTGTTGCTAGTAATATATGTGAAAAACATCAAAATAAAGCTTTAATATTTCAGAAAATTACTTCTACTACTTTGGTGTCCGCTTAAATATATTAAGGATACCCATCTGTGAAAAACCTAAAATCTACAATTTTGCTTGGATTGATTTGAGACTTGAACACACCAATTGCAGTATTAAGAATAGTTTTCATACTCATTTTCAGACTTTTGTTCAAAATAGTTCCTGTAATAACAACATATTTATAGTGTTTTGTTGTAATTTAATTATATTATTCAACACGATGTAATTTCGGTTAGAGAGGTCACATTCCGCGGTGTAATGGTTACCATGCTGACTTCATATACCCAGGTCGCGTGTTCAAACCTGGCGGAGGACGATGGATTTTTTCGGGTGTAAACATCCTTAGCATAGCTTCTGAAAGGAAGTAAAGCCGTGGGTCCTATGTCGTAGATTTATGGCACGTAAAAGAACCTCAAGCCTAATAGAGAGGTCTCTGAGCAAAATTAAGTGGTCTTTCACGCCCAATTTAGAATAACACGCCATTTCCATTTTTTTTCAGTTAGAGAAATATAATACTTTGCAGTTATACTGAAAAACATAGTATTAGTAAATTGATATGACATTTTTATCTGAATATTGGTTTAGGAGAAAAAAAAAGTATTTACTTGTCATTTTATTAATTTTTTATTAAGTGTGAAATATGAGGTTTATTATTTAATTGTACAAGCACTGGTGATTATAGAAAAAAAATAATCCCATCAGTTATCCAAGCATTATTATTTTCAAGCTTCTGTTTTCAAAACTGCATCGTGTGGAACAGTTTCAAGTTTTGAAAACGCTGAAAAATAAAAGCTCGAGAAAATAAGATTTAAGGTTTAACATACAATTTAACACCGTTTCTTGCCCGCATATAAAGCGCCTACTGCGTATGTTGGCCCTCCTTTCTTATTTTTCTCCTCCTTTGAAGTTAATTTAGATAAGCAGAGTTTCCTGCAGTTTCCCTTGAAAGCTGGTATACATACCTGCTCACTTTGGCACAAGCTGCGTTTATCCCTTTCCGCACTAACTGTGTATGCAGCTGCACTAATTTTTTCTTCTATTAAGTGTATTTTACTTTCTCTACACGTACTATGTACATATTGCATTCCACCCAAAAATTCGATAGTGAGATTTCACCGGAAAATGCATGTTTTGGGTCCTCCTGAATCCAAATAAAACATTTTTACAAAATGGTCCGTGAGTGTGCTTGCGCGCGCGCGCGTGCGTGTGTGCGTGTGTGTGTGTGTGTGTGTGTGTCTTTGGACAGCATAACTCAAAAATGAAAGGACTGTTGATTACCAAACTTGGTATTTAAGTTTGGTATCTTTCAAGGGTACACAAAGATTTTAAAGAAAATACCCCCACCATAAACTACCCTTTGAAATGTTTATTTTTTCAAAAAATCCTTTAAGGATTTTGATTAAAAATTGTATATTCAAAATATTTACATGGCAAATAAAATGTATATTTTGAATTTTCTGGAAATAACCTCTGAAGACTACTTTATTCTGAATGAATCCTACGCAATTCTTCATAACTGCTAAACCGTAAGAGATGGGTAAAAACTTGCCATACAAAAAATGAAATCACAATAAAACACACAATTTATGCCATATACATTTTTTTGTGTGGAGTTAACCGTTTTTAGATATTCCTTGTTCTTGGTTTCAGCTTTAAAAACTTACTTTTCTCATATAGGAATTTGTCAACTCCTGCCCATTCAAACAACTTCAGTTACATAGCAACTAACCTTTGATTATCACTTTAACCTTATTTTCGCTTCTACTTACAAGGAGGCAAGTAATAAGACTATTTCTGCTATATTTTTCTCAATTAGCATGAAGTAAATAGAAGCATAAGCTTTTTAATAATAATTTGTTGCAGAGATGTACAGAAAGTCATGTAAATAGAGCACATCAGATTTTTTTTAACTGCTAACTAGCTCTGCAACCCATATTAAATTGTGATACCGATGATATTTCACAAACTCCAATTTATTTTTTGAAACCAAAATTTCTTTGTAAGTCTTAGAAGTCCATATTCTCCTGCAGCAATTTTTAAATCAATAATATCTGTCAACTCTCACGGACTGTTTACACCAATTTCGAGTAATATATAAAGCAATGAAAAACTGCAGGTTATTTGGTCCGAGTCAAGCTGCGATCTGCCGCCAAAACAGTCTCTATTTCTCGGCTAGAAATACGCTGTTGGTTGGATGTGAGGACTCTCTCCGGGTGCTCTTTCGCCTGTGCTTTAGGATGGGGAGGGCCCAGGTTAAATAATCGGTGATGCGGCATGCTTGAATGATGACGGGGCAGGTAGAAGCACATGGTGGAGACCTGTTTTGTAAATTATGTTATTGATGAAAAACAAATTTCGGATTTTTAGCAATTTTTCACCGTAGTGTCGTCTTAATAACAAGGAGATCCTTCTCGCCTAAAAATATGTTAGCAGTGAAAAGGTTAAAGCAGGACGCTCATTTAAGTCATCTATTTACATGTGATACGGTTTAAACTCCGCATGGTAATAAGAACAACAGGAAATTGAACTAAAAGCATTGCATTATTTAATTAGACAAAAAAATAATTTTTTGCACCTTTTGATCAATTTTCACAGATGGGGTATCCTTAACAAGGGAAATAATATATATATATATATATATATATATATATATATATATATCTTGAATTTGTTGGAAATATTATCTGAAGATATGTTCATTCTGAATGATTTTTACATAACTGTTAAACAGCAAGGGAAGATTAAAACGTATTGCACAAAGAAGGTATATTTCATTAAAGCACACAGTTTGTCTTGTCGTATATGCTTTAATGACATCTACATCTGTGTGCTTTAATGAAATCTACCTTCTTTAATGGGTTTTAAAGCTCCTATACTTACTTTTTTGTCAAATGGGTAGTTGTTGTTCGTGTTTTTATCCTGGTCTTGCAAAGTGAAAGCAATTTCAATTGCATCATTTAGCGGCAGGGTTTTAAAAGAATTGATTACATCTTTATCCTAGTGTACGGCCTCATTCCCTTTGTAATTGCAAAGGAAACTAAGAAATAAGATCATTTATGCTGATGTTCAACTCGATTACCAAATTATTATTAATAGGCTTATTCTTGTATCTATTTCATACTAAAACAGTAGCAGAAACGGTCTAATTATTTTGTTTCTTGTAAGTAGAAGGGAAATATGGAAATACACTAGGCTAAACCAATACTCAAATCTTTTAAAATGTGGTTGCCATGGGATTTAAACCAGTTTCTTTGCATGGCCAGGAGATGACAAGTTCTCGTATGAGAAAAGTTTAAGTATTTTAAAACTGAAACCAATTCCAAGGAATATCTCGAAAACGGTCAACTCCACGAAAAAAATGCATATGACATAAAATGTGTGTTTTATCGAGATCTACGTCTTTTGTGTATAAGTTTTTGTGTAACTATTACAGCTTACCAGTCGTCTCCTTAGCGCGGTGGTAGCGTTGCTACTTATCAAGCGGCTGGAGACCTGGGTTCGATCCCCAGTACCGGCGTGGGGATTTTCCCCCGCTGAGAGACCTGGCCCGGGGTGCACTCAGCCTCGTAAGGTCCCTGGGGGGCTACTTGATGGAGAAGTAGCGGCTCCAGGTCATGAGGACCGCATTAACCGGCCGGGGGGACTCGAGGCACTGACCACGTCTCACCCTCCAATACTGCACCCCATCCATGACGTCTGTAGTGGACCGAGTTGGGGGACGCAGCGGCCGGGCAATAGGCCAAGGTTCCCCGTGAGCTGTCGTGCCATGGAGTTATTACAGTTTACCAGTTATGCAAAATTCAATAAACATCATTTAGAATAAAGAGGTATTCAGAGGCTATTCCCAGAAAATTCAAGATAAACATTTTATTTGTTATGTAAATATCCTAAATATAAGTTACTTAAAGCAAAATCTTCGAAATGTTTTCCGTGTAAAGGGTAGTTGGGGGTTGGGTGATTTCCTTGAAAAGCTTCGTGTGGCATCCTTGGATGATACCAAAATGAAATGCCAAGTTTGGTATTTAATGGTCGTTTCGCTTTTGAGCTATTCTGTCCACACACACGCACACCAACACGAAGCTTTTCTAAAAATGCTTTTTCTTTTGATCCAGGGAGACCCAAAATATGTATTTCCGGTGAAATTTCAGTATCGAATTTTTGGGTGCATTACAATACCTTGTCTATACACTATGTTCGTAGTACGTGTAGAGAAAGTAAAAAGTTTTTGTAAGAACTGTTTCTTACGGAATGAGTAGAGGAAGTCGTGTGATGTAAAGCATAAGATTTTATGCCAATAATTACTGTGTTTTCGAGAATACTATTCTGTAAGACAGAAAGTGGTGAATGTTTTCATTTGGAACGGAAAACAGCGACGTTAGATAATGAAAAAACACGTAAACAGCACACTCCATTAGCTGGTACCGTATCGTACAATTAACGCACCATTTGTTCACGCCCGTTGCTATCTAAACACGTTTTAATGCTGCTCGATAAGTTTTCCGTTTCAGCTCTTGCTGAAATCTCGTTGTGAATGACAAGTGAATCACTGTGCTGCGCTGCCTGTTCCAAACTGTTGATGAAAGCGCAATTTTATCCGCGATGGTTCACATTGGAAATGACGCACTGCCGCATTTTCACTGCCGAAGCATTTTTACTTTCTCTACACGTACTATGCACATAGTGTATGGAGAATGTATTAATTACATTCCATCCAAAAATTCGATACCGAAATTTCACCGAAGATACGCGTTTTAGGGTTCACTGCACCCAAAAAGCATTTTTAGAAAAAGGTCCGTGTAAGAGAGCGAGAAACAGACAGACAGAGTCAGAGAGGACACGTTAACTCAGGAACGAAAATACCAAACTTGGTATTTAAGTTTAATATCTTCCACGAATGCGACACGAAGATTTTCCCAAACTACCCTTTACACGGAAAAAAATTCGAAAAAATGGCTCCAATAATTTTGATTAAAATGTCGTATATTACAGATACATACATGACAAATAAAATGTATATCTTGAAAATTCTGGGAATAAACTCTAAATACCTCTTTAATCTGAATGAATTTTGCTGAATTTTGCATAAGTGGTAAACCATAAGATATAGACAAAAACTTAGTACACATCGCGTTAAAGTACACATATGTTTTTTTTTCGTATAAATGACCATTTCTGAGATGTCCCTTATTGTTTGTTTCAGATTTAAAATACTTAAACTTTTCTCAAACGGAAAGTTGTAAACTCCTAGCACTGCATACAAAAGGATTTCAACCACATAGCAACCAGCTTTTTAAAAGACTTAACTATCACTTCAGTCTAGTATATTCCCCTATTTCCCTTCTACTTAACAAGAAAGCAAGTAATTAAGAAAATTTCAAAAATTGCAAAGTAGATAGAACAATATGTTTTTTAACAATACTTTGTTACAGCGATGTAGGGAAAGTCATGTGAATGGAACACATGGGATTTTTATAACGAGTGTTGCATACTCCTTGATAGCCATTTGGTCACAGTTTATTGGCTGTATATCTCGTATAGACGTTGATTACATCAAAATAATGATTCAGCATTCGACACTACTAGAATCAATTTGCAATGATTCGTTAAATTATTGACCCTAACCAAAAAATCTGATGTGTTCCATTCACCCGACTTTCTCTGCAACCCGGCGGCAAGTTTTTATAAAGCTTATTCTTTTATCTAATGCATGCTAGTTGATATAAACATTAACAGAACTGGTCTTTTACTTGCTTCTAAATTCTCAAAATGTCCACTTCTTACATTTTAATTCCATAAAATAATTTAAACATTCCTGAATACAAAAAAGTTATAATTAGGTACCAGGCGAAATTTTTAAATGTCTTCAGTCTTATCGTACTCGGCAATGAAAACTTAAGTTCGACAGGATCTCATTAGCACCAGGCAAAAATAAAAAACGAAATTCTGCAGAAGAAAAGCAGCAATGTAAGGAGAAAAGGACAGAAGAGGAAGCAGCAGAGAGGAAAGTGAAAGCTTGAGTCCAACCTACTAGCATGGTGGATTTTAATGTGAGCCAAGCATTCAAATCTTTATTTGTTTTCTCGTTATTTATATTTTCAGCATTTTCCTTCCTGTAAAATGCTCCTTGCGGAGCACTTTTTCTATTGCACAAATAAAATTCACTGTACATGTTCTCAGAGGGAAAATGATATGTATTAAGTATATGTTTTCAATTTTTAAACACAAAATTATATTTCTGTGACAAAAAAGCAGTTTTATAATTTTAAAACTTTTTGGAGCCTAAACCAAAGAATACTCGGAAAAACCTAGGATAATTTAAAAAATGTATTGTGATCCTAGGGTATAAAATGTTATTTCAAAATGTTAATGCTTTTGTCGCCAGGGACTTTTTTGTGACATGACAAAAACATAAATGAATTTGGCCATAACTTCCAAACCATTAGAGAAACAGGGATGAAATTAGTATTGTAAATTACTTGCATCATATTACACATGTGAAAGCTGGCATTATTAGTTTAGAATTTCACGACCTTAAGTAGAAGGATAAAGCGATAGTCAAATATTTTTAAACTGGTTGCTGTGTAATTGAAATTCATTTCTTTGCATGGCGAGAAGTTGAAAAATTCCCGAACGAGAGAAATATTCTAAAACTGATACCATTAAAAGGAATATCTCACAAATTAACGCAACAAAAAAAATGTATAATTTTAATATGATCGAAAGTTTCGAATGCTTCACCAGTAAATGCAAAAGTCATCCAGAATGAAGAGGTCTTTAGAGACTTTTCCCTGAAACTTTATGGTATACATTTTATTTGTCATGTAAAGTGGGCTAGAGAACGTAAAAATCTGATGTATATCATTTACATGACTTTTTCTACATCTCTGCAACAAATTATTCTTAAAAAGCTCATACTTCTATTTACTTCATGCCAAACAGAAAACATTAGCATAAATAGTCTCATTACTTGCTTCCTTGTAAGTAGAAGCGAAATAAGGTTAAAGTGATAGTCGAAAGCTGGTTGCTAAGTCATTGAAGTTTCTTTTTTGTATGGACAGGAGCTGACAAATTCCTGTATGAGAAATTATAAGTTTTTCAAAGCAGAAACCAAAAACAAGGAATGTTTCAAAAACGACGAACTGGAAAAAAAATGTATATAACGTAAATTGTGTGTTTTAACGTGTTCTACATTTTTTGTTTAGTAAGTTTTTGTCCCTCTCTTATGGTTTAGCAGTTATTTAAAATTTCGTAAAATTCATCCAAAATAAAGTACTCTTCAGAGACCACTCCCAGAAAGTTCAAGATATACATTTTATTTGTTAGGTAAGTAGCTTTAATATAAGATATTTTAATCAAAATCGTTAGAGCCATTTTTGAGAAAATCACAATTTTCGAAAAATTTTCATGTAAAGGGTAGTTGGGGTTGGGGGCTTTTTCTCAAAATCTTCGTGTGGAATCCTTAGAAGATACTAAACTTAAATACAAAGTTTGGTATTTTATCGACTTTTCGTTTTTGAGTTATCATGTTCATTGACACATGGACACACACACACACACACACACACACACACACACACACACACACGGACCTTTTTACGAAAATGCTTTTTTTTAGATAAAGGCGACCCTAAAACATATATTTCCGGTGAAATCTCGGTATCGAATTTTTGGGTGGAGTGCAATACCTTCTCTATACACTATGTACGTAGTGCGTGTAGATAAAGTAAAAATCTGCCGTGTTCCATTCACGACTATCTCTATATATCTCTACAACAAATTATTGTTATAAAGCTTATGCTTCTATTTACTTCATGCTAATCGAGAAGAAATCAACAGAAATAGTCCTATTACTTGCTTCCTTGTAAGTAGAATTAAAATAAGGGATTAGCATAGGTTAAAGTGATAGAAGTTGGTTGCTATGTGACTGAAGTTCCTTTGTTTCTATGAATTGGAATTGCTAAATTCCTGTATGTTTTTTAAAGCTGAAACCAAAACACAAGGAGTATCTCAAAAACCATCAATTCCACGAAAAGATATATATAAGATAAAGTGTGCGTTTTAAGGTGCTCTACATTATTGTGTTGCTAGTTTTTGTGCATTTCTTACGGTTTAGCAGTTATGCAAAATTCCGTAAAATCCATCCAGAATAAAGTAGTCTTCAGAGGCTATTCCGGCCGCGCCGTGGCCGAGTCGTTAGACCACTTGCCTCTCATCTAGATGGCCGGGTTTCGATCCCAAGCAACCGCATGTGAGATTTGTGGTGGCAACGCGGTGCTGGGGTGGGTTTTCTCCGGGTACTCCGGTTTCCCCCGCCATCGCATTCCACCGGTGCTCCATCATCATTCATGTATCATCAGTGTCACCGCCTGCGTTGCCATAAGTAGTTAAAGCGGGTGTTAAACACTACAAAAAAAAGAGGTTATTCCCAGAAAATTCAAGAAATACATTTTATTTGTCGTGTAAATATCTTTAATATACGAAATTTTAATCAAAATCGTTAGAGCCATTTTTGAGAAAATCTAAATTTTCGAAAAAAGTTCCATGTAAAGGGTAGCTTGGGGTGGGGGAATTTTTCTCAAAATCTTCGTGTAGCATCCCTAGAAGATACTAAACTTAAATACAAAGTTTGGTATTTTATCGATTTTTCTCGGTATCAAATTTTGGGTGGAATGCAATACCTTCTCTATACACTATGTACATAGTGCGTATAGAGAAAGTAAAAATAATTAAATTGATGGAGGAAGCGCGCTACAGCAGCACTGAACGCTGTATAGCAGACGAAGGAGACGGTGCAATACAGATAGATAGTGCTGAATGATTGAAACGTTGATCTATCGGGAACGTCACAGATAACAAAAGCAGGCTACTCATTAGTGAGAAATGAGCACTTTGCGATAGCAGCAATTTTCGTTACAGCGTTTGAAATCAAGTAACGAGATATCACTCAAACCAAAGGTAACTGTGGGAAATGAACTATTGTGTGAATATTTCACTGGCGCTGGGAGTTGGACGATTCTTTCCATTGTTGCTGGCTGCGCTGTCCACTCAAACAGAGACCGGTATTCGTGTAGTGGCGAAGCGATAACGCTCCCCAATGGCCGTCATTAGTGGTACACAACCCAGCAAAAGTCGCATGGAATCAATATCGCTCTTATCGCGCCCAAGTGGAACTCGTCGGCGTAATTCGGGCCTGAGGGTCTATTAAAGGATGCTGACATTGTGATCCAAGTCGTGTCCTACCAAGGGCGATATTCTTTCAGCACAAATGTATTTTCAACCAACATTCCTGTGCGCTCGAAAATTATAGGACAATGACAATGAACTTTAAAATGTCTATAAAAATTCTGTTGATAGCTTTGCCGTTATGCTAATAAAAATTTGATGTGTTGCATTCACATGACTTTCTCTACATCTCTGCAACAAATTATTGTTAAAAAGCTTATGCTTCTATTTACTTCATGCTAATCGAGAAAAACATTAGCAGAAATAGTCTTATTACTTGCTTCCTTGTAAGTAGAAGCGAAATAAGAGAGTAGCATAGGTTAAAGTGATAGTCAAAACTGGTTTCTATGTGACTGAAGTTCCTTTGTTTGTATTGACACAATTGACAAATTCTTGTATGAGAGAAGTATACGTTTATTTAAAGCTGAAACTAAAAACAAGGAATATCTCAAAAACGATCAACTCCACGAAAAAAATGTATTTACCATAAATTGTGTGTTTTAACGTGCATTTGCTGTGTGGTAGGTTTTGTCCATCTCTAGCAACTATGCAGAATTCCGTAAAATTCATCCAGAATAAAGCAGTCTTCAGAGGCTATTCCAAGAAAATTCAAAATATACATTTTATAAGTCAGGTCAATGTCTTTATATACGATATTTTAACCAAAATCGTTAGAGCCATTTTTGAGAAAATCAAAATGTTCGAAAAAAGTTCCATGTAAAGGGTAGTTTTAAGTGGGGAATTTTTTCTCAAATTCTTCTTATCGCACCCCTGGAAAACACTGAACTTAAATACCAAGTTTGGTATTTTACCGACTTTTTGTTTTTGAGTTATCGTGTTCAAGGACCACGGACACACATACACACACAGGGACCTTTTTCTGAAAATGCTTTTTGGATCCAGGGGACGTGTATTTCCGGTGAAATCTCGATATCGAGTTTTTGAGTGCAATACCTTCTCTATACACTATGTGCATAGTACGTGTATAGAAAGTAAAAATATAACCTTTTTTAAGCTTGACGTGCTTTAAACTAGTTAGTCATATCGGGGAATGAATGACATTGGTGAAATGATGCTCAAATGATCTCGATATCCATGGAGCTTAAAGTTACTCGACATTCGTCTTCTCAGCATAAGGGAAAATACCTAAGCGAGATTGGAACTCACGACCTGTTGAATTTGAGCCAGATAGCTACCACCACACTACCCAGACGGGCTACAACGTTTAATTCAAGTTGAAAAAACTTTGCAAAATATACATTATTTCATAAACTTCATTATGTAAATATACTGCATAGACAAAATGTTTCTTGTGTCTCAAAAGTTGAGAAAATTGATTGTGCTTTGTATCACACACAGAAACGTTAAGTGGTCATACTTTTCTCAATTACTTTCAAATTAAAATTCATCATTCGTTTTTCTATTTTTTTTTTTTTTTAATCCTGACTTTACAAAGAAAACGGCATTTTATTTCCATACCTTAGACTATTTTTGATAATTTGCGTTTTGATTAGCATGGACTAGATAGAAGCATAAACTTTCAGAAGAAGAATGCTTTTAGGTAGAGAAGGTGTTATGAATTTAATACATCAGATTTTTATTTAAGAAGCTTCAAAATGTAACATGTATTTCCGGTGAAATCTTGAACAAAAATATAGTAGAAATACAATATTTATAACTAGAGCTCGGATATTTAGGTGCTAAAAACTTAGGAAATATTTATTTTTGATGCACTAAAATGTTAAAAATATGTGCTAAAAGGTAAAAAGTATAATCCAAAAAAAAAAAATAAAATATGTTTTTAAAGATCTGAATGGCTGATCTAATAGAAATGTACATGGTACTCACCAGTCATGGATGGTGGATGGTATCACCAAAATTACAGTATACTATCACATGCTTCCTCTAATTTTCCATCTCGAAAGATTCAAGATTGTGACGAAGAAGTGCCTTGAATTTTGAAAATGATCTCTACGTCACAAGAAGTAAGTCTAGCGTAATTATAACATGGAATCTTACTCACACTCACATCAATAATTTCAGGATTTTACCATCAAAAGAAAATATTCTTAAATTCCGCAGCATATTGTTGCACTACCATTGGATGAGAATCGTTCACGGAAACCAATCTCTAATTAGGACAGTCTGCTACTGTGAACAGTTGCGATTGGAAGGTAATTCCACGTGGGCATCAAAATTAAAGAAAGGGTTGGAAACCACTAGGATGGGATACATTTGAATGGTGGGGCAGGTAAACAGGCGGAGTATTTGGAGAAGCATTAAGAACCGCCTGTGATATTGACAGACAGCAAATAATTGTGCAATGCACAGAGGTGGTTTCATTAGAAGTACAGTGGGGTATGGAGCAATACGTCAAAACAGGTACCAAACTCATTAGAAAGGGGCTCGCGTGGATTAGACTAGGAGCACGGAGGAGCACGAACATTTCTAACGAGAATGGTACGAGAATCTGTCCCACTTGCGAGGAGGAAGAGTCTTGGACTCGCAGCTTGGCAAGATATAGGGATAAGGAGGAATAGCGCGAAAAATATGTACCGCGATTCTTTACCACCGTGAATGTAGGGCTAGTAGCATGTTGGACGCTACTGGCAGGCAAGGCTAGATAAATTTATACTTAAGGCAAGACAGCTGAGATCTGAGGAGGCTATCAATAGAGAAGCGGGGGGGGGGAAGGAATAAGATCAACTAAATAAAAGTGACTACAATGTTTTACATTCGTATATGTCATACTTAAATTACTGTTGTGTTATGGTTTTATATATTGTGTGTATATTATGTGTATATATGTCTTTTAAGTGTATCTATTATAAGAGGGTGCATTTATGAAGGTGTACTCCGTGCTGTAAATTTTAATTGCTATATTTGAATTGCTTTGTATTTTTATTTTCGGGTTTACTCTTTTAATTCTCTGTTGTTGTTTTTGTTTTAATATTGCTTTTAGTGTGTATTACAAAAGCACGTACGGTCTGTGGACCCGTGCGATTGTTGAAATTCTGTGTATGATATTGTTATGTAAATAAATACACTTATTCATTCATACTTTTCACTCTGGGCATGTTTAATCCACTGTGAAGCCAAAGCTGTCGTTATATAACTTCCGAACACAACTAAAAGGTTGTCTAAACTTTGCGGATTCACAAATGACAAATGAGTGACTAATTAACTATATAGTTTAACAAATATCAGTGTGTATACTAGCCGGGCTGAGAATTGATAATAGATATTTGTTTAAAGCATACGGTAGTGCAGGAATTCCCGTTCTTATCTTGCGAGCTTATGTAACTAAGGAATGCATTCTTAAAACTGTAGGGATAATATAGCTGACATATCACTGCTTCTAATAATTAATTGCGTCATCTGGCATGTGTAATTGAGCATTACAGACGTGGACAGTGACTTGCTAAAAATAATTCTTCTGCTGCTTTTGTGCTATTGTGAAAATTATTTTAAAAAGGTTTCCTTTATGCGATTTTTGTGTAATGTATATGAATATACGAAAAATATTTATTTACATAAACATCAGAAAATATACATTTTCATGTGCAATAAAACTCGAAATATTCGGTCTAGTGCACATGCCCAGAACATTAAACTTAGTTTCATGTTCGTATTAGGACGCAAACAAAATATGTATTTGCTTAAAAATCCGAGCCCTATTTATAGCTATTAACTAAGAGAAAGTAAAACCACATTTCATAGAAGGAAATAAGCAACAGACTGCAACATAGTACGGTAGAGGGTGTTGCCTTTAGTAGCATAATGATTATGTTATTCAACACCGGGAACCACTGTGGTAGCGCTTGGACGCAACCTGTACTTACAGCCACATGTGACTGCTGACCCCCCCCCCCTCAACCCTACACACAGTGTAATCGTATTAAGTTTGGACAGGTTTTAGGAGAGGTAGAAGCGCCAGGGATTTCACCTACACAGCTCGGTTCAAAATTTATTTAGCACAAAACTCTCTCCTTCACGAGAATAAATCTGGAGACGTATGAGTAAGAAGATTAGCAGGTGAAGAGCTTTCCAAGCTCTGCTAAATATTTTTACAATGGGCTGAATACAACTACCATATTAAGGCAGGGATATAAAAACTGAAAGATTAGGCCGATCAATAAGTAATGTCCGTACATTTATTTCTCTACAGTCATTTATTGGGAATAGGCGAAACTTAAATTATATATGTTCCATTTACATGACTTCTCTACATCCCTGCAAAAGAGTATTGTTAAAAAGTGTAGGTTTCTATTTACTTCATGTAATTGAGAAAACATTAGCAGAAATAGCCTTATTACATGTAGTAAGGGAGTACCATAGGTTAAAGTGATAGTCAAAAACTGGTTACTATGTGACTGAAGTTCTTTTATTTGTATGGACAGCAGTTGACAAATTCCTGTATGAGAAAAGTATAAGTTTTTTAAAGCTGAAACCAAACATAACGAATATCTCTACATTCCTGCAATGCATTATCGTTAAAAAGCTTATCTTCTATTTATTTACTTTATGCTAATCAATAAAAAATTAGCAGAAATAGTCTTATTACTTGCTTCCTTGTAGGTAGAAGGGAATAAGGAGAGTACCATAGGTTAAAGTGACAGTCAAAAACTGGCTGCTATGTGACTGAAGTTCCTTTGTATGGGCAGGAGTTGACACATTCCTGTATGAGAAAGTATAAGTTTTTAAAGCTGAAATCAACATATGGAATATTCAAAAACGATCACTCCACGAAAAAGTGTACATAACATAAATTCTGTGCTTTAACGTACTCAACACTTTTTGTGTGGTAAGTTTTTGTCCATCGCTTAAGGTTTAGCAGTTATGCAAAATTCCGTAAAATTCATCCAGAATAAAGCGGTCTTCAGAGGCTATTCTCAGAAAATTGAAAATATACATTTTATTTGTCAGGTAAATATCTTTAATATACGATATTTTAATCAAAATCGTTATAGCCGTTTTTGAGAAAATCAAAAATTTCAAAAAAGTTCCATGTAAAGTGTAGTTTGAGTTGGGGGGATTTTCTTGAAAAACTTCGTGTCGCATGCTTGGAAGATACCAAACTTAAATACCAAGTTTAGTTTTTAACGGTCTTTTCATTTTTGAGCTATGCTGCCCATAGACACACACACACACACACACACACACACACACACACAGAGAAATACATGGACATTTTTTCTAAAAATGTTTTTTTTTTATTTAGGGGATCTCAAAACCTACATTTCCGGTGAAATCTCGGTATCGAATTTTTGGATGCACTACAATACCTTCTCTATACGTACTATGTACATAGAGTATAGAGAAAGTAATTATCTTCCATCCTTCCTTTATAGCTCACGAAGTTTAATTGTTCTCCGACAGAAGGCTGCGATGCAGTTTAGTTTTAAAATGGCAGCTGCTCATGAAACGCCTACAAAGCAAAGGCACTAACTAAATGTCTGTATCGAGCAGTAGATACTATAGGCGCACATTTGCTTGGGCACTCGGCTTTCGGTAGGTTTCGCGTAATTTCGGCAGCAAAGCAGATCGACAACATTGAGTCATGAAGTACACTATTGACCCTGACATCTAGTGGCTTCTATGCTAAAGTTTCATTCTATCTGTACATCGCAGAGTTCACGCACATGATGTACGCTGGGCTTCGTTAAATAATTCAGCTAGTTTGTGGTAAATTACATAACCTATTCATCTTAATGGCTGAAGCCTCAAAGAAAGAAACCTTGGTTGACAACACTGCGGAAAGACAGGCGAGCTCATTAGCTCATCTTCACCCATCCCTCGCTAACATGCAAGAAAAGGTGCGCACATAGTAGGAGTAGAGTTGGGTCGAGCGATTCATTTTCAATAATCGGTTCATACGATTCGTTCACACAATATGAATCGATTCATACCATTCGTTTACGATTCATTAATCCTCGCCGTGCCTTCTGTGTGTTTGAGTTACATTATACACGGGATGATATTCATATAGTAGTCCTTTTAGCATAAAACAGTGATTTATAAAAAAAAAAAAAAAAGGTCCTATTCATTTCCATCTATTGCAAACATATTTGGTAAAATTTCCTCCATTATTCGAAAAAAAAAAAAACAACATAAAAATTATTTAAGTCTAAAATGTACGCAGAGTAATTATTATTCATCACTGTGAAGGTTGCGCGCCACTAAGTCATGTAATTTTTATAAATTCATTATAAGACAACGCTAGTGCCCAGAATATTTATTTTCTTCAGGAATATTTGAGGCAATTTTAATGTATTAGAATGGTATGTTCCCGTAACCTATTAAGTTGGAGCATAATTGCTTTATTTGTCGCAAAATTTTGTTTCTGAAGTTATATCTTGCTAATGTAGTTACGATTTAGCTGTTATATAATATATATATATATATATATATATTTATACATATTTTATTTTATTTATTTTATATTTTGCATAATCTTATATATAGGGCCTCATAGCCACAGTACTACTTATTTTCTCACAAAATAAATGGTTATAAACCCCTGTACACATCATCGTTCGCACTCGGCAGTTTTCGTTGAAGCTCGGCTTGGTAGGTGGAAGCAAAAGAAAAACGAAACCCAATACCTGATCACGATTCTTCAAATCTGCGATTCTTTTTGAACGACGATTCATACGATTCTTTCCTTGTAGTAGTTCATATGTACGATTCGTTCATGAATTGCCCCATGTCTAATTAAGAGTACTGTCAGTCGGTGGGTTCGCAGAGTGTCAGAGGCAAAGCAAAACTGTCACATCTCCCACGTTCGGAAAGGCCACAGTATATTCTTTTCGGCTAGGATTTGCAGGAGGGGGAAGGGTGCGCTTGATGCAGGAAACTGTTTGTCCCCCCTCTCTTCTGCTTGCTGGTCGAAACGAATGTGAATGCACCATATGCGATGATAACGAAGATCGCATAACGCGCCGGTAGGCTTATGCTGGACAACCAAACAACTAGGCATGAACTAGGTATCTAGATCTACTAGGAATCTCTGTGGGTAGTGCCAACACAATTATCCAAGGTTTAGGCTATTCAAAAGTTTGAGCAAGTCATACTTGACGTCAGATCGTAGCAGCTGAATGGTACCAGCTGGTGTACACAAACATCCAGAGCAGAGCCATTGATTTAAATGTAGACTTTGTGGGCTTTAGCCAATTAATTGCGGAGTAATGTGGTGTATTTGGAGTTATAATACAACAAACCTTAAGCAAGAAAAATACACATGTGCATTACTTATTGAACGTCCCACGTGCATCTTAGCAACGACTAAACAGTGACTTGGTGATACAGAAAAGAAAACAAGAGTGAATTTAACTTCAACGTTAGAGAATACACACCGCTATTTATATACGAGGAACAGGAATAAAATGTGTTCTAATCATATCACCTTCTCTCCTCTTATAAGACATACTCTTAAGCAATCTTATCCAAGTGCTCCAGAGTTCGAATGTAGGTTAAGATAAATTACCCGGATACAGATTTTTTCTGGGATTTTCCATATCCTATTAAAAATATAATTCTTTTGTCAACTTCTTGATAATCAACAAACATTTTCATTGCACATTTATATAAGATGAATGCAATAGCCAAAAGCGATAGTCTGATTTTTTAGAAAAAGTGGATCTCTGTTTGAATGGATTTGAAATACTACTTTCCTTCATGACCACGATAAAAACACTTCCGATACGTGACATTCATAGGACTTTCTATACCCATTCTTCAACAAACTATTCTTTAAAAGATTATTCTCTATCTACTTCATGTTAATATAGAAACACATTTACATAAGTCCTTCTTATTACATATTTCCTTTTAGATAAAAAAGAACGTCTTATACTAGGACTTAAGTGATAGTCATTCTTTCAAGAGCTAGCCACCATGTGAAAGCATAGAAGTTCGGTTGTCTTTGAGCAGGAGCAAGAAAAACGAATATCAGCGTAACATTGCAAGAGAGTATGAAAAACTTTAAATTAAAACCAATAGCTGGGAATATTTCGGAAATAGCTAACTCCATTGTGTGTTTTTACATCTATATTTTTATTTAGTACATTTTATGTATCTCTTAGGGTTTAACAGTTATACAAAAACAGAAAAATCAAGATATCCATTTTACATATGGTGAAGTTTAAACATATATCTTAATTAGAAGCGCTACAAACATTTTTGAGAAAATAATAATCTTCGAAAATGTTTCTATCTAAAGGGTAGTTTATGGTGATCTGTTGCATCCCTGCAATACTGAACTTAATGTACAATATTTATAAATTTGTATTTAAATAAAACATAAATATATAACTTTGGTTTTGTGTGATGCTGTTCAAATGTAAATGGCGTTTTATTTATGGACGCTCTTTAACTGCTGTGGTTTTCAGCACCCCATTCTATACTGAGCGTGAAAGACAGCTTAATTTTGCTCAGAGGCCTCTGTATCAGGCTTGAGGTTCTTTTGCGTGCCATAAATCTACGACACGGGACCCACGGCTTACACAACACATATGCCATACACATGCCACACGAATATACACACAACACAAGACATTTCTCTACAAATGTTTTTTTCTTCAAGGAACTCAAAAAATGTATATTTTCAGTGAAAACTTGATGTCAAGATTTTGGGTGGAATTAAATATCTTCTCTACCTACTATGTACGTGGAGAGAAAATAAATGCACAATTATATGCATCTTGAAACTATTAACTTATTCTCGTTTCAGGATTTAAAATAACGAAAAGTGCTCTAAATAGCACTTGCTGAAGTAAAAAGAAGAACTCTGTCACTAATTGCACAAAACAAAGACGGGAAACCACAACTACAATGTAACTTACCTTTCTTTATCCTATCTTTGTACATATCCTGTTTAATAAAAAAAAGTCTGATGTGTTCCATTCACATGACTTTCTCTATATCTCTGCAACAAATTATTGTTAAAAAGCTTATGCTTCTATTTACTTCATATAATCGAGAAAAAAATCAGCAGAAAGAATCCTATTACTTGCTTCCTTGTATAAGTAGAAGCGAAATAAGGGAGTACTATTGGTTAAAGTGATAGTCAAAAGTTGGTTGTTATGTGACTGAAGTTCCTTTGTTTGTATGAGCTGGAATCGCTAAATTCCTGTATGAGAAAAGTATGTTTTTTAAAGCTGAAATCTAAAAACAAGGAGTATCCCAAAAACTATCAACTACACGAAAAAAATGTATGTAACATAAATTGTGCGTTTTAAGGTGCTCTACATTTTTTGTGTTGAAAGCTTTTGCCCATCTCTTACGGTTTAGCAGTTATTCAGAATTCAGTAAAATTCATCCCGAATAAACTACTCTTCAGAGCCTATTCCCAGAAAATTCAAAATATACATTTTATTTGTCGTGTAAATATCTTAAATATACAAAATTTTTATCAAAATCGTTAGAGCCATTTTGAGAAAATCAAACTTTCCGAAAAAAGTTCCATGTAAAGGGTAGTTTGGGGTGGGGGGATTTTTCTCAAAATCTTCGTGTCGCATACCTGGAAGATACCAAACTTAAATACCAACTTTGGTATTTAACCTACTTTTCTTTTTTGAGCTATCGTGTTCACGGACACACACACATATACACACACGGACCTTTTTCCGAAAATGTTTTTTTTAGATAAAGGGGGACCTTAAAACATATATTTCCGGTGAAATCACGGTATCGAATTTTTGGGTGGAGTGCAATACCTTCTCTATACACTATGTACATGGTGCGTATAAAGAAAGTAAAAAGCATTAAATTAATTTGTTCTCCGAAAATTAGCAAAATGCGGCTAATAGGTTTATTGCTTGAACTCTAAACCTTGTGTGGAAT
Source organism: Hymenopus coronatus (assembly GCA_030762935.1). Taxonomy (NCBI): domain Eukaryota; kingdom Metazoa; phylum Arthropoda; class Insecta; order Mantodea; family Hymenopodidae; genus Hymenopus; species Hymenopus coronatus. The sequence continues at coordinate 43,218,285 of CM060897.1, read as the reverse complement.
GCAATATCCGTGATGGAGAAGATAACAAGCATATTATTAAGTGCATACTAAAAGCGAATTATTACGGTAGAAAATATTTTAAATAAGTTGATATCTTGTGATTCAATATCTGACAGATGCTCTCAAGCGAGGAAATATAGAGGAATCAGAATATCAGTTAATATTCAGTTAGGGTGAGAGCGGAAAGTAGGAAAAGCAATTTCATAGTTGATGAAATGTTATTTTTACAATCAGAGCTTAGTTAGCATGCATGTGTGTGTGCAGTCATAGCAACTAGTTTAGCGAGGTATTTTTATTTTTAATTTTCTTTCTCACAAACGCAGTGGGCAGTGCTTATGATGACATATAAAATATTCCGATCGTGTTATTTTTCCATTTCACAGAGTACATTTAGTGGATAACTCTGACTTCACTAATAATGCAGGAAGGCGAAAACAAGTTGAGTAGAAAAACGAATGGTTTGTAAAGTTATAAAACGCTTTGCAATCTGCAGCTCAATGAAAACATTAGCAGCGAAATCGGCCACCGTGTAACTACATAATGGCAATATCCCAACAAAATATATGTATTTAAAATCAAGTTGTTTAAACTGGGACACAAATAGAAATATCCTAGAACAATGACCATTATTGCTACATCAAATAGATGGAACAGGGTAGTAGTTAATAACTTAAATCTTTCTGTAATACCAAACTACGTATTACGGCCTGTTACGTCTCACAGTTGCATTTTCAACCCAGCGCTTCTTTGGATAACCTAGAGATATCTTCCCTTTTTACTTTCTCTACACGTACTATGTACATAGTGTATAGAGAGGGTATTGTATTCCACCCAAAATTCGATACTGAGATTTCATCGGAAATATATGTTTTAGGGTCGCCTATATAAAAAAAAGGCATTGTTACCTCATGTGTAAGTTACCTTTTACATGATTTCTCGTATCACCATCTCTGTGTGGGGCCAACCTTGGCGTTCTGCTTCTAAAGGGTGGTCTGAAAAGTTTCCTAACTCAACATTAAGATAGCAGCACTCGTAAATAAAAGCTAGTGAATTTCGTTGTTCATCTGTTGACAGTAATTCACCAAAGTTTCAGCCATTTTGGACGCTCAGTTGTTATGTAACAGTCGTTTGAGTGAGGTATGTGAGTCGATTTGTCATTAAATATTTGTTTTTGAAATGTAATGCACCTACCCAAATCAAAGATGAGCTGGATTCTGTGCATGGGGACTCTGCACCACCATTTACCACAGTGGAATTTTGGGCAGCTGAATTTAAACGTGGCCGTAAGAGCTTGGGAGACGATGAACGTTCGGGACGTTCAAAAACTGCAACTACCGACGAAACCATCGCCAAAGTTCACCAAATGGTGCTAGACGACCGCCGAATTAAAGCGAGAGATATAGCAGAGGCTATGAAGATGTCAAAAGAACGTGTTTGTCACACATTAAATCAACATTTAGTCATGAGAAAGTTGTCCGCGCGTTGGGTGCCACGTTGCTCACGTTTGACCTAAAACGTGTTCGAATGAACATTTGGCGCAGTTTAGGTGCAATAAATCCGAGTTTTGGCGCCGATTAATTGCTGTAGATGAAACTTGGTTACACCATTATACGCCCGAAACAAAAAATACAATCCAAACAGTGGACTGCAAAGGGGGAACCGGTTTCAAAAAAAAAAAAAAAAAAAAAAAAACTGTTTTTTCGGCTGAGGAAGTGATGGCGACTGTTTTTTGGGATAGTCATGAAGTTATTTTAATCGATTATATTCAAAAAGGAAAAACCAGCACAGGAGCATACTGCGCATCATTACTTAACAATCTGAAGGCAGAGCTTGCGGGAAAACGGCCACATTTGCAGAAGAAGAAAATCCTGTTTCACCAAGACATCGCACCGTCTCACACCTCAGCGGTTTGAACTGCTTGACCATCCGCCTTACTCGCCAGATCTAGCCACAAGCGACTTCTTTTTGTTCCCTCATCTGAAAATTGTGCTCGGAGGACAGAGATTTTCGTCAAATGAAGAGAAAGTCACCTTCGTGAACAATTGTTTTGCAGAGAGAAACACCCAGTACTATTTAGATGGGTTGCAGAGATGGGAGCATCGCTGGGAGAAGTGTGTAGAGTTACCAGGAGACTATGCTGAAAAATAAAAAAAAAAAATCTGAAAAAATATCTTGTATCTTTATTAGGCTGGGAACTTCTCAGACCACCGTACACATTACAAAAGAGGAAGCAATACTCTACAGGCTATTTTTATAAACAAAAAGTTGGCAATGTCTCCAACATATGAAACATTAATTATTTTAAGTGTTGTTACATTCTGTGCACACAGCTAGGATGTAACAATATCAATTGATCTCACTTTGTTTACAAAAAATGTTTAAAGTTAAATGTAATTTACAGCATAGCTTTCTGGTCAGATTCCATAATTTCTTTAATTGGAGCCATCATTTCACCAACGATGTCCGTTTTCTTCTGATTTTTGGGGTAGCTGTTGATTTTGTGATATACCACTTCTACTTGAAATTTTAACAGACGAATCATCCAATGAAACATTGGCATTAATAGATAACAACAGACCATTGTCATCTAAGCTATCAGACAGTCATAGAGCCAGACATAGGCCTCTTAACCCCTGTATACATCTCAGGTGACGTTCCAGCTCTGGTCAGCGGTAGTGGGGTTTTCTGTTAATACATGTCATCATTAACAGGTTCAAATTGCAATTCCTTCATTACATCTTCATTAAGTTTATGATTCTATGTGGTATATCCCGCATGTATCATACATGTTGAATTCCATTTGTTGCGGTTTACCAGTTATGCAAAAGTCATCCAGTGTGAAGAAGCCTTGAGAGAATATTCCCAGAGTATTCTAGATATATACATTTAACGTATAATATTAGAATCAATATAACTACAACTATTTTTGAGAAAATAGAAAATTACGAAGAATGTTTTTAGTGAAGTGTAGTCTGTGGTGAGAATAATTGTATAAAAATCTTCCTGTAGCTTTGGAAGATACTTTAGGTAAACGCCAAATTGGTATTTAACCGATTTTTTTGTTTTCAAGTCATACTGTTCACAAAAACAGGCACACACATCTTTTTTCTGAAAATGTATTTATTTAATTATACATTTTAAAAACGTGTATGTCCGGGGAAGAAATGTCGGTATTGAATTTTTGGGTCGAGTGAAATGCTTGCTCACTTTACTAAACCTAGCAGAGAAAGAAAAAAAATCGCACCTCTCTAATGTCCGTATTCTTGAAAATATAATATGATATAATAAGAAGTGAAGAAATAATCCAACAGGTGAAAATAATGAAAAGAAATAAAGCAACGGGAATAGATGGAATCCCTCCAGAGTTCCTTAAGGAATGGTGCACTGAAATAAACAGAGTTAAGGTTTTAGTAGACTTATTTAACACAATTAAGGTGAAGGGGTATATACCAGATAAGTGGAGGAAAGCAATCATACATCCAATATACAAAGGCAAGGGTAGTGTTGACAAACCAAACAACTATAGAGGCATTGCATTATTATCAAATGTAGGAAAAATTTTTACTGGTATTATGGCAAGCAGGATACAAACATGGGTTGAAGAATATGATATCCTCTCGGAACTTCAGATGGGCTTTAGAAAAGGGAGGAGGACAGTTGATAACTTATTTATTATAAAAACACTGGTAGATAAATACTTGAAAGACAAAAGAGGAAAGTTATATATGGCTTTTGTGGATTTAGAGAAAGCATACGATAGGATAGAGCTTCAATTGCTGTGGCATAAGTTGTTGACTAAAGGAGTGAGTAAACAAATGGTGGACACCCTTAGAGCATTATATAAGGAAAATACTTTTTGTATAAGAGTGGAGGAAGGGGTTGTAACAAGAGAAATCCAACAAGAGAAAGGCCTTAGACAGGGATGTAAGTTAAGTCCAGTCCTATTCAATTTATATATAGATGATGTATTAACAGAAATTGGGAGAAATAATAACTCGATGCCAGTAATTAATAATATTCAGATTCCAGGATTACTGTTTGCAGATGATCTAGTTATAGGTGCAATTACAGTGAATGGCTTGAAACAATCCTTGCAAACATTAAATAATTACTGTAAAGAGTGGAGTTTAAAAGTGAACCAGGACAAGACGCAGATTGTAGTGTTCAAAAAAGGGGGAAAATTGAGCAAATATGAAAAATGGAAGAATGAGAATGAAAAGGAGTACAGGGTAGTGAGAGAATGTATTTATCTAGGAGTTAAAATTGATAGTGGTGGCAATTGGGAAAAGCAAAAGAAATTTGCATTGGCAAAAGGAAAAGGAGCTTTATCAGCTATTAGAAGTTGCAAATACAAAGCACCTAATATAAATATTAGATGGTTAGAAAAAGTGTACAATATGGTGGTTGAGGCAAAAATGCTATATGGGATAGAAGTATGGGGATTAGAAGGAGGATGGGAAGGCATAGATGAGGTGCATAGGAAATTTTGCAAAGAAATACTGGGGTTACCAAATGCAACTGTTAGGCAGGTAGCACAAATAGAGCTGGGTAGAGTGGCAAGTAAGGGAAAGATTATGGAAAGGGCATTGAAATTTTGGCATAGGATATTGAAATTGGAAGAAAGGAATTTGTTAAAACAGTGTTTAGTATATCAAGAGAAAAGTTTAAAGAACAAGGGATGGGTAGACTGTCTTCGAAATAACCTGGAAAGTAGTGGGTTAGGGGAAATGTGGAGAAGAAGAGAAAATAATGTGAATAACTTCTGGAAGTTGGCAAGGAAAAGATTTGAGGATATAGAAATACAAAAAATATTTAGTGAAATAACTGAAAAGAGATCTTTAGTTTTCTATATACCAATGAAAGTCTCATGGGGAAAGGAAAAGTACATTGATGTGACAAATAAAGAGGAGCGAGAAGGTATTGCATGGCTGAAAGCAGGAGTATGGAGATTAAAAGGTCTAAGGAAAGGTATTCCACAAAATCAATGTCCTATATGTGGCGGAAATGAAGATATAGAACACATTTTATTTAAATGTAAAGGAACTGAAATTTGGAGAAAAAAGTATATTAATAAGAAATGGTTTAAAATAGATAGAAATGTAGTAGTAGTTGAAATGTTTCAAAAAGATAGTAAGAAGATTGGACAATTCTTATGCAAAGTGAAAAATAAATGGATATGGACAGTAAATAGACAAAATGGTGTAATAAACTAGAATTAATAAACTATTGTAAAATATGAGTATGACCGGTAAAGAGCCAGGGCTGAACACCGATCATATTCACCTGTATAATGCTTAGCATAAATAAATAAATAAATAAATTATACATTTTAAAAACGTGTATGTCCGGGGAAGAAATGTCGGTATTGAATTTTTGGGTCGAGTGAAATGCTTGCTCACTTTACTAAACCTAGCAGAGAAAGAAAAAAAATCGCACCTCTCTAATGTCCGTATTCTTGAAAATATCAAAGCAATTGATATGCTGCCCGGTAGCTGCTCCGATATGAGGAGAGTGGACAGCACAAGTTATATTTGCAGAGTACATTTAATGACGACTAATAGCTTGTCTATTTGGAGTGAGCGGCGGATTATTGTAAGTTGAATTATTAATCAGCTAACTTCAAGAGAATTAAGATCTTCACATTGTAGCCTAGTTTGTTTTCATAAAAATGTTAGAAGTTTAAGTTATGGTGACTTGCTAAACTGCTATACGGTGAATCCCTTGCCGATCACCGATTGATCACAGCAACACTTCCGTAACTTGATAAAGATCTTTAATAATTGGCTTAAATTCATTTAAGAATATTGATTTGGCTTGAAGTGAATATTTTGGTGCACGAAATCTTTATTTCGTTTTAATGAAGTTAAGAGGCTTTAACATAAAACTTTTAGCCAAAATAATTTGAATGCCGCATTAATAAAACGTTAGCGATGTATGCTTTTTATTAACCTAAGTCCCGCCTACTACTAATTGTCCTACCACAATCCCTGTGTTCGATGTTGCCGAATATTACACTTCATACTATTAGTATCCGAGATCAAACTTCATTCTCTTTCACCACTCGATAGTAAGTATTCTCTCTCTTTGCTTGGTTCTCATTCTTTCCAAACACGTCCCTTTGTTTCAAGAACGTAGTGATTTCCCTGAAATAAGTATTGAGATCAATGGAGTTCTTAGTTTCTGATTTTCTTGGAACTTGCACGCTACTCTGACTTCGAGCTAATTGTTTTTTCGAACGTAACTTGTCTTTGCTAAGACTCTTATCTAACAACAGAGTTTTGGTGCTGTTTTAACAATATGTCAACTAATGAACGTTATGAAATATGAATGAATTATCTTTTTTTATATATTTAAAATTATTTAAGACATTTAAGTAAATGTTTTCCATTCTTGATGTATTAATTTTAATTTAATACTACCATATATGTTCTTGAACCGAAGTCCCGGCAAAGCATCAAGCACGGTTTCTGCTGTGTTGGATAGTCGCTTGTTGTAATATCAGATAGTCAAATACATGTTAGGGCAGCAGTTTTGGATCCACACAATCATCGACAATTTTCTTTTGATAAAACAGTGAACAAATATCAATGCAACGGCATGTAAAATACAGTGCCAGTTTGATCCTTAACTCTTCGCAACAGGTTGTTTTATGCAAAGACATGGATATCTCGCCCACATGCTACAAACTCAATTTCTTACATGAGTAGTTTGATCTTCATGTCATATCGAATCCTCATTCTGAAAGGAATGAGGGTAGAAAGATGTGGCTGTCTCACATTCCCCACATTAGTTTGTGCGAAATCATTTTGTGGGAATTCTCAAAGAAAATATTTTTCAAAAGGAGACCACTAAACGTAATAGACATCAATTGTGGCGTGCGTTATCCAAGAGTGTTGACAAATGTAAGGGTTTGTTTACAGGAGGCCGTGAGACAAGATGACTGTCATAATTGACACATTAACTGGGATCCCTTTTCCATGTCACATTGAATAATTCTGTAACATTGCGGTTCCGTGTCATTTTCTAACCCTTCCCCAAAACAACTGTCCTGAATAGACTTTTGCTTCATACACCGGTAGGGAAATTATAAAAAATGGAATATGCAAAATGTTATTGTCCCCGGTCTCCCCCATATTTTGAAGCTAAATGTTCAGCCATAGAGCATAGGTAGAGAAGATATAGCATTCCACTACAAAATTCGATACCGATATTTTACCGCAAATACTATTTTGAGACCCGCTGAATCCCATAGGAACATTTTTAGAAAAAGGTGCATGTGTCCATGTGTTTGTGGCTGTTTGGTGTGGAGGTACTTTCCTAAAAAATCCTCGTATCACTCCCTTGAAGATACTAAACTTAAATACCAAGGATATAAATGACTTTTCATTTTTTAGTTATGCTGTCCACAGACACACACGCATAGACGGTCCTGTTTAGTTTCTCTACACGTACTATGTACATAGTGTATAGAGAAGGTATTGTATTGCACCCAAAATTTTGATACTGAGATTTCACAGAAAATACAAAATCAAATAAAAAAAACATTTTTAGAAAAATAGCCGTGTGTGTCTGTGTGCGTGTGTGTTTCTGTTTGTGTCTATCTGTCTGTTTGGTGTGTGCCTGTGGGCATTATAACTCAAAAACGAAAATTCCGTTAAACACCAAACTTGATATTTAAGTTTAGTATCTTCCAAGGATGCGACATGAAGATTTAAAACAAATCCTTCCACCTCCAATTACCTTTTACATGGAAAATTTTTCAAAAACTTTGGTGTTCTCAAAAATGGCTATATCGATTTTGATTAAAATGTCTTATATTTAAGATATTTACATGAACTATAGAATGTATATTTTGAATTTTCTGGAAATAGACTGTAGACAGATCTCATCATTGTGGGTGGCTTTTCTGAATTTTGCATAACTGATAAACCGTAAAAGATGCACAAATTTACTGCACAAAACATGTAGTTCTCCTTAAAACACACAATTTATATCATATACATTTTTTTCCTGGAGTTGACTGTCGAGATATTATTTTTATTGGTTTTAGTTTTAAAATGCTTAAACGTTGCTCATACAGGCAATTGTCAACTCCTGGCCAGGCAAAGAAACGTATTACAATCCTATAGCAACCACATTTTAAAACATTTGAGTGTCGGTTTAGCCTAGTGTGTTCCCTTATTTCCCTCCTACTTATAATGAACTAAATAATAAGACCGTTTGTGTTCAATTAGTGCGAAGTAGAGAGAAGAATAAGCTTTTTAACAATTTGTTACAGCGATGTAGAGAAAGTCACGAGAATGAAGCACGTCAGATTTTTCTAAAACTCCTTTTATTCAGGTGTCCTCAAAACATCGGTGAAATTTCGGTATCAAATTTTTGGGTAGAATACAACATATTCTCTACCTGCTATGTACATTGTTTTAAAAATTCTGTGTATAGTCCCTCATATTATGAAAGCACAACCAAAGCATTTGATATTTGATAATTATTCTAAATTGTTTTTTCCAAGTACTATCTTTGATCTAACTGTATACTTTTCTCTAAAAGCTATTAATTCTATTTTCTTAATTGGAATTTACAATTATATTGTTTAGATAACTATTAGCACACATTTGATTTTTGTGGTTGTGTTTCACATTCTTGAATGTTATTTTATCATCTATAAATCAAAGAGCATTTAAATAGACATTATTTGATAATCTTAGATCTAGTAAACGTTTTCATTTATGTAGCACATCGTCTATACGCAGGTTGAGGACCAGATAGCTTGAATCAAAAGTCGTGTTCCATTCACACGATTTCTCTACCTGTTCTGCAAATAATCTTTTCTTATAAAACAATACTCTTTCATCTACTTTGAGCTAATCTAAATAAACGATAGCAGGATTGGTCTTATTACTCACTTTTTTTGTAAGTAGAAATGAGATAAGGGAGTACTCTAGGCTAAAGCGATAGTCAAAATTTACAAATCGTACCCTATGTATAGCAATTCAAATTCGGTTCTTTTGCTTGCCTGGAGAAAACAAAGTAGAGACGAAAAGACGGCCTACTTTCAGTTTGAGAAAATTTTAAGTAGCTCAAAATTGAAACCAATAACACGGAATATCTCGGAAACGGTTGACTCTACGAAAAAGAATGTATGTGACATGAATTGTATGTTTTATCGAGATCTAAAGTTTTTGTGAAGTGAGTTTTTACAATGGCTTACAATTTAGCAGTTATACAAACCATCCAGAATGAAATAGGTAGTCTTCAGAGGCTATTCGCATAAAATTCAGCATATACTTTGTTTTATCATAAAAATATTTTAAACATTTAGCAATTCAATTCAAATCTTTAGAGATGTTTTTGAGAAAATCAAAAATTACGAAACATACTCTATGTAAAGCGTAGTTGGGGGGTCCTGAAAATCTTTGCATCGCATTCTTGGAAGATGCTGATCTTAGATACCAAGTTTAGTATTTAATCGATTTTTCGTCTTTGAATTATGATATTCAAAGACAAACACACGGAACGTTTTCTAAAAATGTTTTTTTTTATCCAGACGATCCTAAAATAAGTATTTTAAATTAAATCTCGATATCGAAGTTTTGGGTGGAATACAATACCCGCTCTAGCCACTCTGTATATTCTGTATATCTGCTAGAGAAATTAAAAAATATTTTAACGAGGCTTTTCTAGAAAATATATTTTCTTATACATATATATTAAAAGAGTGAATGGTACGCTTGTCCCTTAGGTCATACTTTTGCTAAAATTGTTTGTCTTAAATGTTATTTTTAAGGGTACACTATTACTTGAATTTTCACTCTTGGGTTACAATATATGGTTACTGCCTAGTATAAATAATATTTTAAAATCGCTGTGTTTTTCTCTTTGGTTTTTCCATTCTCTACGGAATTTCTGTTCCGACATAAAGTCTGGCTATATACAACATATTAGTTTAGAGGGGCAATATCATTATAATAATGACGAACGAAATGTGACAAATTGGCAAATGTGTATTAAACGATGCAAAGATTCCCCAGCGCAACAAAAATGACACATATAGCGTTTGTGGATATAATTAGAAGTCAGGTTCATCGTCAATGAGAGTGCTTATCAATTTTTCATGTGCGTCTGGTGGTGAATTATTTCTCATTTCGTAGTCATGTGAAACTCAATTTTGGATCCATGGCAGGAATTGCTGCTGCTAGAGGTAATTTCCTGGTGGTACCTTTAATTATGAAACTGATTATACCTCAAGGTTTAATCTCTATCAAGCAAGCACTGCACTGAACCCAGTAATGCAGCTATATTTTATAACTGCCAAAAGGCAATGATATTGTTGCTTTAAGCCATTCATATGGTGCACGTGAATACACCTGGTATCTAATGGATTTGTGTTTGTGGAACGTGAAATTTTTGGAGTAAAGTTAATACATACGAAATTTAATAAATACGTTCCTAAATTCGTTTTAAATCTTAATCAGATAGTGTTAGCTTGCAGTTGTATAATATGAAATAAATCTTAAGCAGTAATGTGAATATCTTGACAGGAATGTTAATCGAACCAATAAAAACGAAGTAAATCTACTCATTTAAAAGTGTGCTATACTCCATTCATAAATTTAACTTCATGATAGTTTGTTATACATCAGAGTTATCTACATTTTAGGAATATATAAACTAATAAAGTAACTTTACAAATGAAAGTTCATCCTTTACTAGTCAAATATGCAATCTGTGTTTAAAAGTGTTTAAAAAAACCTGATGTGATCCATTCACATGACTTTCTCTACATCTCTGCAACATATTGTATTTAAAAAGCTTATACTTCTATTTACTTCATGCTAATTAGCAGAAATAGTCTTATTACTTGCTTCCTTGTAAGTAAAGGCGAAATGAGGGAGTTCCATAGGTTAAAATTATAGCCAAAAGCTGGTTGCTATGTAACTGAAGTTCCTTTGTTTGTATGGACAGGAGTTAAGAAATTCCTGTATGAGAAAAGTATAAATTTTTCAAAACTAAAGTGAAAAACCAGGAATATCTTAAAAATGATCAACTCCACGAAAAATTTGTATGACATAAATTGTATGTTTTACATTTTCTGTGCAGTAAATTTTCCCCCATCTCTTACGGTTTAGCAGTTATGCACAATTCCGTAAAATTCATCCAGAATAAAGTAGTCTTTAGGAGCTATTACCAGAAAATTCAAGAAATATATTTTGTCAGGTAAGCATTTTTAATATACGATATTTTAATCAAAATCGTTAGCCATTTTTAAGAAAATCAAAATTTTCAAAAAAATTTTTCATGTAAAGGGTAGTTTGGGGTGGAGGGATTTTCTTGAAAATCTTCGTGTCACATCCTTGGAAGATAACCAAACTTAAATTCCAAGTTTGGGCTTTAACGGTGTTTTCGTTTTTGAGCTATGCCGCCCACAAACACACACATACCCCAGACAGACACACACACACGCACATTTTTCTAAAAATTCTTTTTTTATATTTAGGGAGTCTCAAAACATGTATTTCCGGTGAAATCTCGGTATCGAATGTTTGGGTACAATGCAATACCTTTATACACTATGTACATAGTTCGTATAGAAAAAGTAAAAATATGATGTGTTCCATTCATATAACGTTCTCTGGGTGTTCTATTTACAAACTATTCTCACACAAGCTTAGTCATCTATCTTCATTATGCTAATCGAGATAAAGGCTAGTAGAATTGGTCTTATTGCTTTCTTGTACGTAGAAGGGAAATAAGGGAATACACTAGGCTAAAGTGATAGTCAAATCTTTTGAAACTTTGTCTCTAAGTGAAACAATTGAGGCTCGATTCGTTTTGCATGATCAGCAGTAATAGGAAAGGTAACTTGCGGTTTCAGAAAAGTTAGGTGCTTAAAATTAAAATCAATAAGAAAAGGATATTTCGAAAACGATCAGCTCTATAAGTAACACGTTTACGACATAGATTATGTGTTTTAAAGAGATCTACATTTTATGTGTAGTTTGTTGTCTGTCTCTAGCTTTTAACAGGAAAATTCTTGGAAAATACTAAACATAAAGTCGTCCTCCGTGGTGTAATGGTCAAAGGTCGGGATTCAAATCCGGTGGAGGACGATGGATTTCTTCGTATGGGCCTCCTTCTGAAGGGAAGTAAAGCCGTTTGTCCCGTGGCGTATATTTACGGCATGTAAAAGGAACTCAAGCCTGATAATTAAGCCCCTGAGCAAAATTAAGCGGTCTTTCACGCCCAGTGTAGAATGGGACGCTGAGAACCACAGCAGTTAAAGAGCGTCCATAAATAAAACTCCCATTTCCATGCCATACTAAACATAAACATCAAGTTTAGTATTTATTTGAATTTTCATGTTTGAGTTATTCTACTCACGGACACACACACTGCATATATAACGGTCTTTTTTTCTAAGAAAAGAAGTTTGATACAGGGAATCCTAAAACATGTATTTCCAGTCAAATCTCAGAATCGAATTTTAGATGGAATGCGGCACCTTCTTTACCAATTCACTAAGTAAGTGGGAAAAGTAACAAGTGGTATTTGGGAGTATGCTATCTACAAATAGTGAAGACTGGCGGTAACTGTCGGTGTAAAAATTGCTCCATCTGAATACAGATGGTTAAAAACAGCCAGATTGGATGGAAGCTTGTCGCACAGCAAAAGTTGTCTGGATACGGGAAAAAGATCATAATGGTCACTGTACAGCACATACAAATCAACAAGAATCATGATATGACCAACTAGATAAAGCGACATATCACAAAAAATCTAATGTATTATATTCCCATGCTTTTTCCCTAGCTATTCCGCAAACAAACTTTCCTTACAGAAGATTATTCTTTTAACTATTTTAACAACATCATAATAATCAAGATAAACATTACCAGACGGTCGCTTTGTTTCCTTGTAAGTAGAAGGGAAATACACTACACTAGTCAAATCATTTAAAAGCTAGCGCTATGGGAAACATTTGAAATGCGGATATCTTTTGCATTCCCGGGAGTAAAACTAAAGGAATCGAAAGTTGATTTTCCGCTTGAAAAGGTTTTAAGTATTTTAAAATTGAAACCAATAACAAGGAATATAACGGAAACAGTTAAATCTACAAAAAAACTGTAAATGTCACATGTCTGTTATAATGAGATCTACATTTTTGTATATATAAATGTTTTGTCTAACTCCTAGGTTTACGAATTATACAAAAGTCAACGAGAATGAAGAGGTCTTCAGAGACTATTCCGAAAAATTCAACAAAAACATTTCGTTTGTCATAAAAATATCTTAAACATAAAATCAAATTTTATAAAAATGCTCCATGTAAAGGGTAGTTGTGGGAGAGGTATTTTCTTGAAAATGTTCATGTTGCATCCTTGGAAGACTTAATACCAAGTATGGTATTTAATCGATTTTTCTTTTTGAGCTATGCTGCACACACACACACACACACATACTCTCACACACATACACGGGCATTTTTCTATAAATACTTTTGTTTGGATACAGGGGTATCAAAATGTGTTTTTGGTGAAATCTCGGTATCGAAATTTGGGGTGGAATACAATACTTCCTCTATCTACATGCTAGATAAGGTAAAATGGTTACTTTAAGTACTGTGAGTAATTATAAGTTTTGTCGAACACGCTTGTATAAAAAAAATTGACGGTTGCAGTATTTAAAGAGTACGAATACATAACCAGGAAAGCAGCATCGTCAGTTTTCTCCAAGATGGATCCATTATTTCTGCTCAGTTATTCAATTAACAAACCCTGACTGTAACTTAAAGTGGTGTTTTGAAGCCTCAAGGACATCTGGAGCCCCACAAGTCTTTCAAATAGCGCTGCCAAGTTTCCGGCACAAAGAAACCAAAATACGGAGGGGTTATTTTTAAGAAGAAATAATTCCTTGGAAAATATATAACCTAGGAGGGATTCCCACAAAAGAGAGTACTTTTACGACTTGCTGAAAGTTCCAATTTGCTTACTCTCTGGTCTGCAGTTCCCTCTGTCTTCCTGTGGGAAGGGGTGAAAGAGAACCCTTAACGTGGAATCTACGCAATTAATTGTCGCCTTTCCCTCACTTTATTGCGGCGAGTGTATTAGGTTCCCCTCTTTCTGTGCGGTTTTTACCCCTGGTAAAATGATGTTAAGAAATGTTCCTGAAAGTTAGATTCCGAACAAAGAAATCCTCACAAAGTCTGCTGAGGTACCTACGCATGCCCAACTTTCCAAAGTATTCCAATTTTTTGTTCGTGTTTCGACAGAAATGTATGAACCATGGGATAGAGCAGAGATTTACTGGTTCATTATAGTTGAGGTTTATCATGATACGTGCTCTACTTCCGAGTACTTCACTGATAAAATAATGTTTTGCCGGTGCAAAACTTCTGGAATCGTGACCCTGACCGCCAACCCAGCTACCAAGCCAGGAAATCGGTGTTTGTGATATGATACTGTGCTTACTTAAAGTTACAGCGAGCAAACTTTGTATAGTCTGTATTGAATATGTTAGTATTCATTTGATTTATTTTAATTTTAACCATGACTCCTACATTTTCAAAGTTAAGTGGCAAGGTATTACTTGGCTAGAACAGAAAAAGAATTGCAAATGTCCTTGACTTCATGAAACAAGAGGCAGAGATGAAGGACGAAAATGTATGTTCCCCGAGTTCTTCAAAAGCCTGTAGAAAGTGAATGAAAGAATAGCCAAGGCAACTGATATTTCAGCGAGTTCCGTTTCTAGGGTTCTCAAAGACAAGAAAGATAGAAAAATAAAACTTAATATGTCATTTTTAAATTAAAATATGTGGAACAGTTGTGTCGGCAGAGAATTGCAGAAATTGGCGGGCCGGAATGGCAAAATGTATGTCGAATGTTGAGAACATTGAAAATTATTAGAAATAATTTTAGAAAATCAAATAGAAAGAATTCTCATCCACGATAATGGTGCAGAACGTAGCGATAGCGTTGATGATGACAATGACGTGAGCGAAGACGGACTGTCAGTTGTGGAAGAATTGGAGGCAGACGATTGACATCGTTTATACAGTAGGCCATTTGTATAGATGTTTTGTAGATATGAATATCCATATGAAAACACATGTTTATCAGTGCAGCGCCGTATAGTGCAGGTGCATAAGAGGCGACAGATATTTGACATTGACTGTGACAGGCACTCTTCCAATATGCATGAATCGACTGGTCCACACTAGCCTTTTAACTTGAACTTGAGTTGAATTCTATAATTTATTTAATGTACACGTCAAATAGGCAGTTGAGCAATTGGTATTATATGTAATGCCAATTTTATAGGTGAGCTTAATTTTATTTATTTCTCATTTTTTTATAATTTTGTTAATTCCCTATTGTTATTCTACACAATAACAAAAGGTATGTATTTAGTATTCTGCTAAAATCTTATTGTGAATATCCAAGGACAGAAAAAGCATGTACGGTCAGGAGGCGCATACGATTGTTGTGTGTTTTCAGAAAGTATTCCGAAAATGTTTGGCAATAAAACCACCACATATTATTATTATTATTATTATTATTATTATTATTATTATTATTATTATTATTATAGTCCATAATTACTTTACCTTTCATACATTCCTAATTCATATATCGTTACTTTGTAATATCACTTGGATAAGGTGAATGCATTTCATTACATCTTTGTATGGTCACCTGAAGGTTATTTCGTCGGCCATGAATTCGAAAGCCATTGTTAGGAAACATAAGAGGAAAAAACACTTTCCTACGATATTTTGTTTGTTGTTGTTAGACAGAAGAAAATGATGTTAAATATATTCTGAAGGCTAAATTTTCGTAGGGTCGCCCTCCGTAGTGTGATAGCTACCATATACCCAAGGTCGCGGCGGACGATGAATTTTTTCGGGCGTAAAAATCTTTAGCATGGCTTCTTTCGGAAGGAAAGTAAAGCCGTTGGTCCCGTGTCGCAGATTTACCGCACGTAAAAGAGCCTCAAGCCTGATAGAGAGGCCTCTGTGTAAAAGTAAGCGGTCTTTCACGCCCAATATAGA
The DNA here is from genome assembly GCA_030762935.1 of Hymenopus coronatus. Taxonomy (NCBI): domain Eukaryota; kingdom Metazoa; phylum Arthropoda; class Insecta; order Mantodea; family Hymenopodidae; genus Hymenopus; species Hymenopus coronatus. Next base: position 43,202,237 of record CM060897.1, on the reverse strand, counting down.
ATGGGACGCTAAGAACCACAGCAGTTAAAGAGCGTCCATAAATAACACGCCATTTACATTGAACATCTCGGAGATACGTCTTGAATTAGCAACTTTCAGGAAGATGGATTGGTCACGCTGGGAACCAATATAAGTTTTTCTGCAACTGGCCTCCGAGATCCTCTCACTTGACCGTCTCTGACTTCTCTGTTAAGGGAGCACATAAAGGATATTTTCTACATACTACCACCACTTGGAAATGTGCAATTCGTATCACTGCCATCACTAGTGGACTCAATCAGTGTGGATACATTGGAGCGCGTGGCACGAGTGGCAATATCACCTTGAAGTCTGCAGCGTGTCGTATGGAGCACACCCAGTGTCTTTGAGGAAGGTGCTAAATTGTTTGGATTGTAAATTCAACATGTATATCCAACTGGATAATGTTTCTGTGGATCCCTGTAGAATGTTGATTTTATTACTTTTTTCAACGTCTTCACAGTGATATATAAAAACAGATATATATATTTTTTGTTTTTTTGTTTTGCTCTTGTTACTTTCCAACGCCCCTGACCACTTTTTTGGATGCCTTATAGCGTCCACTAACCTCTACTTAGGAAAATTGATTAACTTTGTTCTTTCTTTTTATTTAATTATGCATTAGGATTATGGTGGGTTTTCCTTATATCATCACATATACATGAGGTGTGATAAAATGTGGGGAATTTTTCTTTTTCTTAAACAATCTTAATTTACATGTCTACATCTACTTTGCGCCCTTCAAAATGAACTCCTTCAGATATAATATACTTGTGCCAGCACTTTTTCCAAACTTGGGAGCAACTCTTTTCCTTATGGTGTTCAACTACTTCAGCGATTCTGTTTTTAGCTCATCAATAGTGGATAAATGACGTGCCTCAGGAGTAGAAAGAAGTCGCAGGGAGTCCATATCCGGCAAGTAAGGTGGCTGAGGCAACATAACGTTTGTATTTTTTGCCAAAAAATCACAAATAAGCGTTGAGAGTGAGTGGGAACTCTATCCATTAGTGATTTTGCAAAAATTCTGCTTGTTTAATTCAGACTATTTCATGCAAATGGCGCATAACTTCTATGTAGTATTCCTCATTGACTGTATAACCATATGGAAGAACCATTTCTTTGCATCTTCCACATTTTCGTCAGAAATTGGTGTGTTAGGACATGCAGGCAATCTTCACAGTCTTCTCGACCCTCTTTGGAATGTCAATACCACTCAAAACCCCTTGTGACAAAAGCTAACATTTCGAACACTTTACTCCATTTATCAAGCAAACTTTAATGCAAATTTGCTGTGCCTTGAAAATACGTATAGCCCTTTTAACTGTCAACGATAAACTATTTTTTAAAACAGCTGAAAATGCAAACATACATCAGGAATATGTGTATCTACAAGATAAAAAAAGAGTTTCTAAATCGAAAGCCCGCGAAATTAAATATTAAAAAAAATTGTATGACATGAACTGTGTGATTTAACAAGATCTAAATTTTTTGTGTAAAAATGTTCTTTCTATTTCTTACATTTACCAGTTATAAAAAATAACTCCAGTTTGAAGAGGTCTTCAGAAGCTATTCCCAAAAATTAATAATATAAATTTTATTTGTTATGTAAATATCTTTAACATGCAGTATTTTAATTTAATTGTTAGCCTTTTTGAGAAAACCACAATTCTTTTATTTTTTTCCATGTAAAGGGTAGTTTGGATTGGAGAGATTTTCCTCAAAATCTTTGTATACCATCCCTTGAAGATGCTAAACATAAATACCATGTTTGTTATTTATAGGTATTTTCGTTCTTGAGCTATGTTGTTCACAGATAAGCATTTACAGATCTTTACTTATAACTGCTCTTTTTGGTACTCGGGGGACCTCAAAAATATATTTCCGTTGAAGTCTACACATTCAATTTTAGGGTGGAACACAGTACATTATCTAGCTATTATGCACATTGTTTCAACATACGTGCTATAGAAAATAAAAAATCATCCCTTGTTTTTGAATATACGATCCGTGTTTCAAATCTCGCCTCTAGCACTGACTTTTTCACTTTGACTCTATCTTGCTAATTTTAACATACGATGAGAAGTTCTAGATGTTTACTTTCTCCTTTGATCCTTATAGTATAAGAGGTATTTATATGTTATCCAAAAGTTTGATAATATTTTCCCTGAAATGCCTATTCTCTTTCTACTCTTCTTTGGTGTTCTCAATATTCTTTACGCATAAACGGAAAGGAACGCTCTACACGGAAACACCGATACGTATACTCTGCACCAGTATTGCCAACTAATGTTAACCAAACGTCGCAAAACTTTGAGTTAAAACTCATCAGAGATTCGAAAAAAACAAGAGAAAAAACATTGATATATGGAAGGGAAATAAATCGTAATGCTATATCTGAGTTCTTTAAAGGATTTGATCCAGCTTGAAATTTGTAGGAAGAAGTTCAGATTGCTGGTAATGTTTTGAAATTGTATAAGATTTAAGTTAGATCCAACTATTTGAGAAGAAATGCAACAGAATTTTACAGAAAATCTACAATGAGATTTATGAAGCATTTCGAATGGTTACTTAGAGATAGGAGGAACACTTGATGGACGGAGAAAATTATTTGTAAGCTAGTTCTTCAGTTAATTCAATAGTTTCAAGAAGATGAATTCCGTGCATTGCTTGTTTATGTTTTTAGCAACTGTATGCGAATAAATTAGATCAGACTTATTTTTATTGTTTCAAACTCGATCAGACAGCTTTTACAATTCACAACCTAAATGGGCTTCAAGATGAGCTTCAAATATTTTAGTCAAAACATATACTCCAGCTGTTGAATTAAGGATATTTTTGCCAACGAAATTATAGAAATTGTTAAATCATTCAGGAAATGTGTAGTCATTACTTTAAATCTAAAAGTGTTTCATTGTTTGTTGAAACTCAGAGAGGATGTTATGCATAAATCCAAATACACCGAAAAGCAATTATGGAACTGCTTGCACCATATATACGTCAAGCTAAAGTTCACATCTGCAGCTCTTTATGAATGTGACGTTAATACGAAACTGCACAATTTAATGTATATTTAAAAATCTGATATGCCCAATTCACATGACTTTCTCTATCTGTTCTACAATTAAACTAAATTATTCTGTTATCCATATCTTGTCAATCGAAAAAAACATTAGCAGAATTAACTTTATTACTTGCTCCCTTGTAAGTAGAAGGGAAATAAGGGAATACACTAGGCTAAAGTGATAGTCAAATCTTTTAAAAAATCCGGTTGTTATGTCAAACAATTTAAATCAGGCTCTCTTTGAACGCCAGGAGTAAAACAAAAGAGATGTGAAACGAAAGCTGATTTCCCTTTTGGGAAAAGTTGAAGTATTTTAAAATTGAAACCAATGATAAAGAATGTCTTGGATGCAGTTAATTCTACAAAAGTGTATATGATATAAAGTGTGTGTTTTAACGAGATCTACATTACTGTGTAGTAAGTTCTTTGTCTATCGCACTCTTTTTGCAGGATCACTTTCTGCATGTCCCGGTGTGCAAAATTTGCGGCATCTACCGCAATCCGTCATCCTGGCTGCATAGACCCTGTTTCTGCAAGTCACTGGAATAGACTAGCAAACAGTTTGTCCAATGAAAGGTTGTGTTATCTTTCAGTGCACATGATACGGACCTGGTTACCACCAACGGCTTCTACCACTGGCTCTCCCAAAGCAGAACACCACAAATATCAGTAAGTCTGCATTTCACTGTTTACGTAGTTTATACACGGAACCATTAATTTCGTTTGAATTCTATCCTGCAGTACTATTTCAGTGATTAAGGATGTTTTCATAGATACAACCGCCAGAATGCTGAATATTACAAATGTACAATGATATTCAACAAAGTAAACTGGCCCATATCTGTTTTCGGACATACAATTTTTAGCAGATTCAAATTCCTGGATGCTGTGGAGAGACGACGTTGTGAATCTGTTGCCCTGTTGTGCTGAGTTGGTAGATGTGATGTGGTTACAATAACTTGCCTAAATTAATTTAATACAGAAATTGTCCCCGTGTGATAGTTCTGTTGGTGCACTTGCTTCGTATGTCGGGTTTTTAATTCGAAAACTGTTGGCGAACGGAAGATTGACCATTGCAATTGTTCGGTTGCTGCATTTTATTTTGCTCAGGATATTCTGATGGATACAGAAATATAATACTAGCTGCATGTAGGTGAGTAAGGGTTTACTTGTTTCCTTGCTTGGTACATAGAAAAGTGAAAGAGGAGAAATAGTAATTCATTTAAGTACTGTGAAGCGTTTTATTCAGCTTGATTTTTATAGTTAGCGTCCCTTTGTCTGGCACTCATGCTTTCTTTTTTAATACTTTCACATAACAGTTAATTAAATACAATAAATTATACACTTGCAGATTGAATGTTCCTTATATTCAGATGCTATATCACAATATTATTGCTTTTTTGTGCTCTCAATTGACGAGATTTCTTGGTAGGAGTACATTGAAGTATGTCTCCTCTAAGACGTTCTATATACGGAAGTACAGAAAATTTTGTCATCTCCCAAAGGTAAGTTTCGTTATTTACTTCGATTGTATTTTTCTGGTTGTTATGACAATAACAAGCTTTCGGACACTATAGGAATATAATTTAAATACATGCCATATAAATATTTTCAAATGTATGTAATACATTATTTTGGCATTTTGGCATAACAATGCTTGTAGAGAGCAATATTCTTTATATCATTTCATCCAGTTTTGCAAACTAACGTTCACAAGTTTCTTAGGCTTTCATAATCCATATTTTTACAATTTTCTGCTTTATCAGCCATCCTTTGTATTTTACTACTATGTGCTTTAATTACCATCGTCTTATATATATGTGTGCGTGTAGAGAGAGAGAGAGAGAGAGAGAGAGAGAGAGAGAGAGAGACCCATTGTGCTATGGTATTCTGTGCAAGACATTCTTTCAATTGCTGGTGATGACGTCACATTTGATGACCTTTCTTGCTAGCATACATTTTCTTATTTTTATTCCAAGACAATGAATGGATTACAATTATTTCTGGTCTGTTTCAGGCATAGATTAATTTGTTTTTAATTGTATAATTTGTATAGCTCCCTTTAACTTCAATGGTCATATCGGGGGCTTTGACTTGTGAAACAACTCGTATTACTGTAGGTTTAGAACATTAGGTTAATCATTCTATATAATTAATCACACGCACATTCACTCTCATATTCATACTTCTAGACTATGAGGGAGATATGGAAAAATTCCCCGCGCCAGCTGGGAATCGAACCCGGGACCTCCGGATTAGAAGTCAGCTCGCTCACCACTCGACCACGGAGGCAGTCTAGTGATTGATTATAGAGATTAATTTGGCTGAATCATGGCTAAATACCGCTTCAAATTATGGAAGGAGTTTGTTTTGACCGATTCCATTTCGTGTTGTAACAAAATACACTTTGTTTTAAACATCCGGTATTTTATGGTGTGCTCTCGTTTCCCATGTATCGCAGGCTAGCTATTAACGTCATGTTTTACATAACTTTAGTTCTAAGAATGGAGAGATAACAATAAGAGCTGTGGGAGACCTACAGCTCTAGATGCCTACGTATTGTGACGATTACATTTTGGCATTTTCATCTTGCCCGCAGTAATGACAATTTTCCGGTAGCACTTTCATTGCATGTAAGTTAGACTTCCACTGTCGGCCAGGCGCTAAATCAGCTGTTTGCTTCTGACGCGGTGGGATCGAATATCCCACGTCATAGCCTTGTTTGCTGGATGCTAATATCAGCTACGCCTTATTAGGATAATGTTGAAGTCAGTTCTAAGAAACATGACGACGACGAGCATTTGGTGGGCAGAGGGCATCCCAAAGATGTGTTAGACGTATACCCACCCTTGCTTTGATCTAGACCAGGCGCTCCCCGCGTTGAGAGGAAGACCTGTTTGGAAACTTATCAAGAACCCTCCATGGTGGCTCCCTCCCGCTGTCCGGTTCCGGCTGCTCGCTGTAATTATGCTCTCATTCTCTCCTCCTGGAGTATAATGTACAGAAATCCAATAAATCCCCGAAGTGTGGAATCCCCTCCGGCACTACACTAGTTCCCTGATGTGCTCCCCAAAAGTTAGGTGGTCTAGAAAAGTATTTAAACCCCAGAGCTATGAACATCTACGTCTTTTGTTCATCACTGTTAGCCGAAGCTGCGTCGCTTACTGCAACACCTCTCACGAGCCTTGGAATACACATCGCGCTCCCCAAGTCGAGGGTTATCAACAGTAAAAAGCCCTTCTTCTCTTTAACATCATGTAAATACAGTTATTACCTGGAATTACCTCTCTCGTAGTGTCTGATTTCAAGTAGATAATTTGATCCTGTCTCTGCCGTTTAGGTTGAGTATATTTATAAACCTACTGTGACTTATGTATAGGTCACCGATGTGATGACGCCAATGCGTCGTGACAATATGCTTATATGCAAGTTTCAGAAGAACATTGTGATGAGCTAGAAATTACGTAATTCATATTTCAAGTTAAAACGACACAAACTGTAGTTTATACAGAAACTGGTTACTTAAGGAAAGAAACCACTAAGTATTCGTTGTGGTTAAACAACTTGCAATCGTGTAGAACTGGGGAGAGGATGGAAGAATAAAACGATAAAAGCATACATTAGCTCTGAGAGTTGTCATACAAGAGACACTTAGATCATAAATTTTGGGAAAGAGTTGAATAACTGGGACACAGATAAACTCCCCCCTCCCCCCCATACACACACACAGAGCAATTTTCTTCTGGGCAGAGCTTCAATGGTTGTATCAAGCCAGAGTGTGTAACTGGTGCCGTTATATGCTCTTGCCAAACACCTCATTCCAAATTTTCTTTTTCTTATTATTTCTCAGGATTGGGAGTGAATATGCAAAGCTTGATACTGCGGAAGTTTGCTAGTTTATTTGCGTTTAGTAATCAAGTATAGACAAGTGTGGCCTTAGATCCAAATAAGACTCCTTACGCCCGCCTGGGCAGTGTGGTGGTAGCGTGTCTGCCTCACATTCAAAGGGTCGCGAGTTCGAATCTCGCTAAGGGTGAGTTACCCGGATAAGGTTTTTTTCGGGGTTTTCCCTTATCCTGAGAAGACTAATGTCGAGCAATTTTAAGCTCCGTGGACCCCGATATCATTTGAGCATCATTTCACTAATTTCATTCATCGTCCGATATGACCAACCAGAGTAAAGGACGTTAAACAATAAGAAAAAAGAAAGAAAAAACTCCTTACACTGAGCTGATGTATATATCACGAAACCGACCAATGTGGAGCCGCGGAAAATTATGAGACTTGCATTCCGGGAATCGCGGGTTCAATCACAGCATGGATTTTTCGTAATTTTCTTGGGTTGATTGGTGAATTCTGGAGTGGTTTCTTGTTTGCCAAGATTTTATTTCCATAACTTCCCCTGCATTCGATTTCCTTGTCATACTTCAGATGTGTTTCCAGATTCGAGGTGTATGGTGGTGCGTTAAGTTGGCGCGGATGCACGCTCAAATGAAAGCATGCTCCCTTCAGACTCTGGAGGCCTGTCAGGTTGACGGGCCGCTTGATCGCCCTCTCTGGCTGCTCTAGCATTGAGGCGTGTAACCGGGCTTGGAAATGTTAGGAACTAGCGCGCATCTTCTTCATGAGACCACTTGTGATTCCCGCACTTCAGATCTTCCTCCTGGGGGGGGGGGGGCGATGTGTACCCTGTGGGATTAAAGAGTTTCCGGAATACATTTTAAAGTAATGTAGCTTGTGTTAGCAGCATTTATGTTATCGCTTCGTAAAAGTTTCATGGCATCGGTACTGTAGTTAAAGACTGGTAATTGGCTGTCGTTTGTGTGGTAGTTTGTCACATTTCCGAATGTGGGATACAACAATGTGATAATGTCAAATTTTGTGTTGTCTCATACACAACCTTGAACATGACCGCTCGACTCTCACCAAGGCGACTGGGTCGACCTCAGGGTACCGTATGTAGGCTTTGTGGTGGACAAAGCGGCATCTAGGCGGGTTTTCTCCGAATTGTCCCGTTTTCCCCACAGCTCATTGCACTGCTGTTGCATAATTGCCTTTCCCTTTAACCATTTCACCGCCAGTGATAATTCATCTTTGTTCACACTCAAATCGTGATGTGACTACTCTCTCTGATTCAGGGTCGTCTGGTCCTCAACCACAGTCGTTGTCTTGTAAGTTTGGAGGGTGTACGAGGAGAGCAACTAGCAAAAGAAGATCGATTATGGTGAAGCAACAATGCTGTTGTCAGACGAGTAATGGTTTCAGATATTTCACACATGTTGACAGATGTGTGTCTGCAAAATTGAACTATTTTAATGAATTATTGTGTAAATAAAGGTACGGTAATTGAGTTTTTTTATTATTTACAAACTCCGGAGATTTTAATCCTAGCAAGTAACGAAGATTAAGAGATAAGGTTAGGATACTCACGGACGGTAACTTAAATATTAGGGAACTTAAACTTTATTCTCAATGACTTTTATATGACTGGTAAACCGTAAGAGATAGACAAAAGCTTACTACACACAAATGTAGATCACGTCGAAACACACAATTTATCTCCGTTACATCTAAACATTTCCGAGATATTCCTTGTTATAGGTTTCAATATAAAATGCTTACACTTTTCTCAAATAGGAAGTCCTTCGTATTTCCTTTGTTTCACTCCTGAGCCTGCAAAGAAATGAATTTCAGTGGCGATCGTATAGCGACAGCTTTTAAAACATTTACTATAGCTTTAGTATGGTGTATCCATTAATTCTCTTCTCCTTATAAGGAATTAGTAACATGACTATTGTTTAATCTTATCTAGATTAGTATGGAGTAGAAATAAGTATACTCTTTTGTAAGAGATTTGTAGAATAGTGGAGAAACACGTCAGATTTTTAAGTAGTAAAAGAAATCGGGTTAAACTGTGTAACTGAATACGTAATTTTACTTAATATGAAATGAATATAAATGCAGTTTTGTAGTGGTGTCTATTGTTATGTTTCTCATTCTCTCAATGATGAGTACAATAAAGTTTAATAGTTGGGAGATCACCTGGAATAATGCCTGATAAATCTTCCACAATAGTACTCTGAATCCCTTATATCAAATACACACATTTATGTGATAGCAGTTTGCTTCTTGCATTCGTACCACCAGTTTAGTAGATTATTACAATGGATTGACTCCTAATAATTTAGTGACAGAACGGTGCAACTGTAGACACTATTTAGTTCCCTTTATGCTTACAATTTGATAAATGATGTTATTATTAAACATATTTTCTACAGAACTATGATGAAAATATAACACTTTCTAAAAAAGTATCCTAAAGCTAAATAGATAAGAACATTGCATTCATAAGATGCTCATTTATCTATAAACATCTAAAATTACAATTTATGAAATGGAGACTAACTATAATTAAATGGAAAAGGATAAACTAATAAATAACAGATTTACTTTACGTAAACTGAAAATCAGTAATAATATTAACAACTGAATGTTTAGAACACAAAACAGCTGTATCTCAAACATGGTGTTGTAGGTGACTTATTTTGTTATTGAGTAAATCCTTTATTTGCATCTTCATTGGCCACGAAGAGAGCATTGCCGAATTCGTGATTCGAACTACTTAAAAAGAGGGGGAAAGTCACTGAAATGTACATAAAATAAGATATACATAGCTTACTGGAATTGTAGCACTTGAATTGGTGGTAAAATTGTTTTGTTTTGTTTGTCTGATTTTGCAAATACATTTTTTGATTTTATTTCGTACAGTTTTTCTTCCGATTACAAAAAGATTAGAGGAGCTCCTAGAAAATTGTAGGTTTTAATGCTCTACATTTTTGTGTGGTAATTTTTTTCCATCTCTTACGGTTTACCAGTAATGCAAAACTTCATAAACTTCATCCAGAAAAAAGTAGTTTTCAGACGCTATTCTCAGAAAATTCAAGATATGCATTTTATTTGCCCGGTAAATATCTTGGGTAGCGTCTCTACTAAAAACAACAAGTCTGGAGACTTACTCGACCATTCCCCGGAATCCATTTTCCAAAATAATTACCCTAAATGGACTTAACCGCGAATCCAGTTCCCAGAATTCGTTTGCCCGAAGCTATTTCCCCGAATGGTTATTATTGCTGAATGATGAATCGCACGAAAGTACAAGTCAACCAACCTAATATATTTCCAAGACTACAAATTTGTGACTATTTTATTAGTTATTTTACTTTAGCCCATTAGCGATTTGTTTTAAACCCATTATAATATGTGCTAAATAATACCTTAATAATGTCTTTGGCTGTGTTTTGTTTCGGAGAAATAATAAGATTGAATTTAAAAACATCTGATATGTTACAGTCACATGACTTTCTCAAACTGCTCTGCAAACTTCCTACAAACAATTATTCTTCTTTCTACACAATGCTAATCGAAATAAACACTAGCAGAATGCTCTTTTTGCTTGGATCTTTATAAGTAGAAAGGAACTAAGGGAATGCACTAAACTAAAGCGATAGTCCAATGTTTTAAAAGTTATTCTTATGCGATTGTCATTGCAAATCGCTTCTTTGTTTGGCCAGGAGTAGAACAAAAGAAAAACGGACACTTCCTGTCTGAAAAAAAAGTTTTAAGTACTTCACAATTGAAACCAATAACAAGGAATGTCTCTGAAACGGTCACCTCCACAACAAAAACGTAAAAGACATAATTCTGTGTTTTGAAGTGATCTACATTTTTTAAAAAATGAGTTTTCATCTATCTCTTACGGTTTTGCAGTTAAGAAAAATTCATCCAGAATAAAGGTCTTCAGAAGCTATTCCCAGGAAATTCGAAATATACATTTTATTTCGGATATAAATAGTTCTAATATACGGTATTTTAATCAAAATCGTTGTCATTTTTAAGAAAATCAAAATTTTCGAAAAGTTTTCCATGTAAAAGGTAGTTGGTGGTGGGGGGATTTTTTTGAAAATCTTTCTGTCGCATCCTTGGAAGATACTAAACCTAAATACCAAATTTGGTATTTAACGGTCTTTTCGTTTTGGGGCTATGCTTACCACACACACACACACACCCGGACCTTTTCTTAAAAATGCTTTTTCGGACTTAGGGGACCCCAAACATATATTTCCGATGGAAAAAAAAAAAAAGAAAAAAAAAAACTGTTACTTTATACCCTTGTAACCTTATTACAGCTACCCAACTGCGTCCTATTTGGGTGTGCAGATATCTCTTCGTGTGTTAAAAGCTTTGCAGAACTCAACGGGCTATTTCAAGTTAAAACCAGCCATTTGGGAATTGGCGAGAGTGACATTCAGTGGACTCCGCTTATCAGCAAGGTCACTGAGTGTTTATAACTCTTTTAACGCACATATCAAACACGAGTCAGTTCTGATACCGTTCTCTGAAAGCCATTCTGTTATCAACTGGAGGTATGTTATGGTCATCATAAATGACTGTGCATTTAAGCTTCAGAGTTAGTGATGTATTTATCAACAATGCAATGACATAAATGAATTATAAAAGCTATTAGAAAGGAATTGGTTATAATTCTCACTATGAGACCTCTTTCTTCCAAAAACCATAATATACTGGACCAAACAAATTATAGAATGCTAACGTTTTACAATCATAAACTGATAAAATCTTCATTCCTATATATTATAAATTATTAATAGTCTATATCGATATATCAAACGCAACCTGTGTTTTTGTCTCTTAGGACAGTTAGCTCGGCAAGATAAAAACCTTGTAGTATTACTTATGATAGCGTTTCAGGGTTTCTCGCTGTTGTAGCTTAAGTGACGACAACATCGGCACATAGAACCGAAAATCTGTGATTCGGGACCTGGCTCTGGCATTGCATTTTATAAGTATGATTCATCTTACCAAAATATTTGCATGTTCAGTGAAGTAAACATCTGATGTGTTCCATTCACATAATTTTCTCTACATCTCTCCAACAAATTATTGTTAAAAAGCTTATGCTTCTATTTACTTCATGCTAATCGAGAACAAATTGGCACAGAAAGTCTTATTACTAGCTTCCTTGTAAGTAGAAGCGAAATAAGGGAATAGCAGATTAAAGGAATGATCAAAAGCTGGTTGCTATTTGGCTGAAGTTTCTTTGTTTGTTTGGACAGCAGTTGAACAATGTATGACAAAAGTATGTTTTTCAAAGCTGAAACCAAAAACAAGGAATACCTAAAAAGACTATCGACTCCACGAAAAAAATGTATATAACACATATTGTGTGTTTTAATGTGCTCTACATTTTTTGTTTGCTAAGCTTTTGACTATCTCTTACGGTTTACCAGTTATGCAAAATCCCGTAAAATTCATCCAGAATAGAGTAGACTTCAGAGGCTATTCCCAGAAAATTCAAGATATACATTTTATTTGTCAGGTAAATATCTTTAACATGCAATATTTTAATCAAAATCGTTAGAGCTATTTTTTAGAAAGTAAAAATCTTCGAAAAAAGTTCCATGTAAAGGACAGTTTGGGGTGGGGGATTTTCTTTAAAATCTTCGTGTCGTATCCTTGGAAGATACTAAACTTAAATACCCAGTTTGGTATTTAACGGTCTTTTCGTTTTTGAGCTATGCTGCCCACAGACACACACATACAGACAGACAGACAGAGAGAGACACACACACGGACATTTTTCTAAAAATGCTTTTTGTGGATTCAGGGGGACCCAAAAATGTCCTTCCGGTGAAATCTCGGTATCGAATTTTTAGGTGCATTACAATATCTTCTCTATACATTATGCGTATAGAGAAAGTAAAAAATCTGATGTGTTACACTCAAATGACTTTCTCTAGCCGTTCTACAAACTTCTTACATAAGATTATTCTTTTTTCTGCACCTTGTTAATCGAGGTATTCAGCACAATGTTCTTATTGCTTAGTTCCTTATCACTAGGAAGAAAATAAGGGAATACACTAGGCTAAACCAATAGTCAAATGATTTAAAAGATGTCGTTATGCGATTGTCATTACAAATCGCTTCTTTTCTTGGCTAGGAGTAGAACAAAAGAAAAACGGACACTCCCGTCTGAGAAAAGTATAAGTACTTCACAACTGAAACTAATAACAATGAATACCTCGAAAACGGTAAGCTCCACAAAAAAAAAATCATATGACGTAAATTGTGTATTTTAACAAGGCCTACATTTATTGTACAGTTAAGTTTTTGTCTATCTCTTACGGTTTATTAGTTATGCCAAATTAAGCAAAATTCATCCAGAATAAACAGGTCTTTAGAAGCTATTCCCAGAAAATTCAAGATGTACATTTTATTTGTCAGGTAAATATCTTTAATATACGATATTTTATTCAAAATCGTTAAAGCCATTTTTAAGAAAATCAAAATTTTCAAAAAAAGTTCCATATAAAGGGTAGTTTGGGGTGGGGGGATTTTTCTCAAAATCTTCGTGTCGCATCCCTGGAAGATACTAAACTTAAATACCAAGTTTGGTACATGTATTTCCGGTAAAATCTCGACATCGAATTTTTGGGTGGAATGCAATACTTCTCTACGGGGCAAGAGAAAGTAAAAATAGCCAGCATATGGAGGATAATACTGCTTTATCTTTAAATGCATACTGCGAGTATTTTCAGTATATTCTAAGTAGTTGAATATGCAGCATTAATATTCACGAGCTTTTTAAACAAATTGTTTCTTTTATAGTAGCTATTGATTAATTATGCATTCACTGATTAAATCCCTTTTAGAATAGCAAAAATAATGCCTGCACCTGCGAATCCCCAATCATGAAATGGGAATATTAATTTTACTCTGCACAAGGATTTTGCAGCAACCACAACAACTATTGGCTTCAGGTGATGATTTTCCGACATGAAATGTTAAACCACCACAAGCCTGGCGGCTACAAAATAGCCAGTAGCCACCTGCCGATGGCGATATACAATAGCCTGGGTATTTGTCTTGCGCTGCCATATCACATCCATATTAAGCAGTATTATTGATGTGAATTTTACGGCAAAGTTACCAATTATTTAAATTTGTAAATCCTCGTTTTGTGTCAGACTGTTATGTAGAAAGATATTTACGTGACATCATATCTTCTCAATGGCGGGTATGCATTCATGATCTAGGTTTTCATAACGATCCATAAACGTGCATTCCCACGTAAATTATGACGTAATTGACGGTAATGGGCGTAATAATCTGAAACGCTAGGAAGTGAACGCCAAAACAGGATATACTGCACTAATACCATCATAGAAGATGACAGTAAAGGCTCCTGAAAATCATACTGCGAGTTCAAAGTTATTTCTCTGCTAAAACATTTCAGGTAATCCATGTATAAAATTTAACCAAACATTTTAAAACATCAAAATAGTATTCTTTTATCAACATCATGCTAATCGAGATAAACATTAGCAGAAATGGTCTTAATATTATGATTCTTTGTAAGTAGGAGGGAAATAAGGGATTGTATTAGGCTAGAGCGATAGTCAAATATTTTAAAACATGGTTGCTATGTGAAACAATTGATATTCGCTTCGTTTGCATGGGACTGTTCGAGAAAAGTTAGGTAGTTTAAAATTGAAACTGATAACAAGGAATATCTCGAAAACGGCCATGTCTATAAGAAAAACATATATAATATGAATTGTTTCTTAACGTGATATACATTTTTTGTGAAGTAAGTTTTTGTCTATCTCTTACGGTTGTGCATCATTCCCAGAAAATTCAAAATTTAAATTTTGTTTGTGATGTAAGTATCTTTAATATACGGTATTTTATTCAAAATCGTTACAGCCATTTTAGAGAAGAATAAAAAGTTTGAAACGTTTTACATGTAAAAGTTAGTTCGGGGTGGGGTGGTGTTTTTAGACTCAGGGGACGTCAAAACATATATTTCCAGGAAATCTCAGTATTGAATTTTTGGGTGGAACACAGTACTTTCTCTGTCCACTATTGCGTTGAACTTACGGGCTGGAAAACATAATTACTTTTTTCTCATTAAATTATGGGATTCTAACTTTTAGAAAATATATTATCTTTTCCGTTCTTTGGTAAATTGAACAATATATGGACAGGCGCATGCGTATTAATAAACAT
This sequence comes from Hymenopus coronatus, assembly GCA_030762935.1. Lineage (NCBI taxonomy): Eukaryota > Metazoa > Arthropoda > Insecta > Mantodea > Hymenopodidae > Hymenopus > Hymenopus coronatus. The sequence continues at coordinate 43,187,071 of CM060897.1, read as the reverse complement.
TCCCAACTAAACCTTATTTTATCGCAAACTTTTTTAAACATTATTCCATGTTCAAATTGGAATTTTTCTCACTTTTACTTTTTCTAAATGTACCATGCATATAGTACGTAGGAAAATATTGTATTCCACCCAAAAACTTGATATCGAGATTTCACCGGAAGTATAAGTTTTGAGGTCCGCAGAACCTCAAAGGAAATAATTTTTAGAAAACGGTCCGCGCACCTGTGTGTGTCTAGGAACAGTATAGCATAATAACAAATATGCTAAATACCAAATATGCTATTTAAGGTTATTATATTCCAAGGATATGACACAAAGATTGTCAACAAAATATCCTCATCCCAAACTATATTTTACATGGAAAATGTTTTTCCCAAAAATGGCTCTAAGATTTTGATTATAAAATACCGTATGTTAAAGATAAAGTGTTTATGTTTAATTTTTGGGAATCGCCTCTGAAGACCTCTTCATTCTGGATGAAGTTGGATGCTAAAATGGAAGAGACAGACAAAAACTTACTGTAATAAGGGCAGCTCTCGTCAAAACACACAATTTTTGTTATGCACATGTTTTTGTAAATTAGCCACTTACGAGATATTCCTTATAATTGGTTTTAATTTTAGGCTTCTTAAAATTTCCTCATCTTTCGTTTCATCTTCCTCCTAGCCAAGCTAAGCCAACCAAATTTCAATTGTTATATATAACGACCGTTTTTTTTAAGATTTTATTATAGTTTAACCTAGTGTATTACCTTATTTCCATTCTTGTTAGAAGGAACTAATACAACCATTTCTGCTAATGCTTATCCAGATTATCATGATTTAGATAACTGCATAATCTTTTGTAACAATAGTTTGTAGAAAAAGTCATGTGAAACACATACATTTGAAATAATACTTCAGCTTTGAGAAACAAACAAATTATTTACTTTTGAAAAATCAAGAGGTTTGCAGAGTACAAAAATTAGGGATTAATATAAACATTCTGATAAATTACATCTAATTGTAAATTAATTTACTGCTAAACTTGAATTTTAGTGAGAATATTTTTAAAAAAAACCTGGAGCATTTTATAAGAACAAAGTATTCAGGCTTTAAAAAATATTATTTAGATAACCTTCCAAACTAGGAATCTGAAATTTGGCAAAAATGTTGATATTTTGTTAATTATCTGGTATTCATTTCAGCAACATTCTTATTTACTGAGGATTTTCAAAATTTCATAGATTTCTACCTTAAAATAGCTATAAAATAACAAACTACCTACATTCATTCAAAGCTATTATCAAAACTTATTTAATGCTATAACCATACATAAGTTATTACGACATTAAAAATCGCACAAAATTAGAAATTATGACAAAATTATGTCTTTGCCCGCCAGTTTTTTTTTTTTTTTTTTTTTTCTCATGACGACATTACTAGGTAGCAAGTTTAACAACCATTGTCTCCTGCAGAGAACTAGTGAATGATGAGTAGAAGGGGTGGATGTAACAGTTTCGAGGTCACTTTAGTGAAATGGGACTTGTATCGTACCCTTCCAATATTTAGTCGCCCTCCGTGGTGTAATGGTTACAATGCTAACTTCATACACCAAAGGTCGCGGGTTCAAATCCGGCAAAGGACGATGGCTTCCTTCGGAAGGGAAGTAAAGCAAAACCGTTGGTCCCGTGTCGTAGATTTACGGCACGTAAAAGCCTGATAGAGAGGCCTCTGAGCAAAATTAAGCGGTCTTTCACGCCCAATTTAGAATGGGACGCTGAGGACAACAGTAGTTAAAGAGCGTCCATAACTAATACGCCATCCATTCCAATATTTACATATTAAACTTTCGGTTTGCATTTCGTAACCCGCAATTGCAGCATTTATGCTTATAGATTACTCGAATAATTGGACGGCTATGGTAATTCGAGTGCTTTAATGGCACAACTTTGCTATTACAATAAACACTTATTCTTGCTCTTTTACAGCAGCAAATGAAAACTGACCTACACAGAATAAATTAAGAAAGCATATAAACTAAACAACACAAAATGTCATGGTAAAAATTGTTCTGCACCACCCAGAACATCAATCTATTTACAATGTCGGCAATGCACGCAGTCCATGGTTCAATTCCTCACCTTTGAGACAAGTGGTTCGCTGAACTAAAAAATCTGATGTGTATCATTCACATGACTTTCTCTATATCCCTGCAACAATTTATTCTTAAAAAGCTTATACCTCTATTTACTTTATGCTAATCAGAAAAAATGAGCAGAAACAGTCTTATTACTTGCTTCCTAGTAAGTAGGAGCGAAATAAGGGACTAACATAGGTTAAAGTGATAGTCAAAAGCTGGTTGCTATGTCAATGAACCTCCTTTGTTTATATGGATTGGAGTTAAGTTCCTGTAAGAGAAAAGTTTTTCATAGCAGAAACCAAAAATAAGGAATGTCTCAAAAACGACGTAGTCCACGAAAAAAATGTATACAACATAAATTGTGTGTTTTAACGTGCTCTATATTTTTTGTTTAGTAATTTTTTGTCCATCTCTTACGGTTTAGCAGTTATTCAAAATTCAGTAAAATTCATCCAGAATAAACTACTCTTCAGAGGCTATTCCCAGAAAATTCAAGATATACATTTTATTTTTCAGGTAAATATCTTTAATATGCGAAATTTTAATCAAAATCGTTAGAGCCATTTTTGAGAAAATCAAAATGTTCGAAAAAAAGTTCCATGTAAAGGGTAGTTGGGAGTGGGGGGATTTTTCTCAAAATCTTCTTGTCGCATACCTGGAAGATACTAAACTTAAATACCAAGTTTGGTATTTTACCGACTTTTCGTTTTTGAGTTTTCGTGTTTACACACGGACACACACACACACACACACACACACACACACACACGCACCACACACACACGCACCACACGGATGTTGTGAAAATGCTTTTTTGGATATTGGGGACCCTAAAACATATTTCCGGTGAAATCTCGGTATCAAATTTTTGGGTGGGGTGCAGTACCTTCTCTGTACACTATGTACATGGTGCGTATAGAGAAAGTAAAATTACGTTATGCATTTAAACGCGCTGGCGCTAAATGCTGAATAAACATGAAGACCCGGTATAATTCTATGATTTTGTTAAAATCTGAAATGTAAATGAAATATAGTGCTTGAAAGCTGTGAAATACTTAAAAAATTTATATCTAAAACCAGCAGAAAGTATTCTTCACATTAAAAATCTGATGCAATAATTATGGTTCACCAATGACAGAACCATACACTTCCGTCACATAATTATAGTAATCATAAAACGTGGTTTTCTATTAAGTTACATTATTACTCACGATATTATAAAAGCAAATAAAGAGTGTTTATTACTTAAAACATGCAGAAACATCATTCCAAATTTTATTGCTAGTAACAAGCTCTTGCATTAAAAAGAAAGAAGCAACAAGATACATTTATAATTGGTATATTACATTCAAACGATTTTCAAAGTTTATTCTTCTACCGGATTCACGTTAGTCGAGATAACCATTTCAAGAAATAAGTTAAGCTAGACATTTATTCTTATAGATACAATTGGAGTAGGGAAATACAGTATACTTAAATAATAGTCAAATGATGCAAGAACTGATTGCTATGTGATTTTGAAATTCTGTTTCTACTACTTCACCAGGAGAGGGAAAGAAACGAATAATAACTTCCAATTTGCAAATGGCATTTAAAAATTAAAACCAATAACAAGAAATAAATCCGTAAAAAGTTAGATCTATAAAGAGTGTGTACTTTAAAAATATGTCAATTTTCGTGTAATTTTTTCTCTCACAGTTTACCAATTATGTAAAAGTAATTCAAAATGAAGTAAAAGTAATTCAAAAACTATTCTCGTGAAAACTAAGATACAAATTTTATTTGTAATAAAAATATATTATACGTGGTATTTTAATTAAAGTGTGATACTAATTTTTGATACAATGAAATATTGTAAACTTTTCTATGCGTAGCTAGAGAGTATTTTCTTCAAGATCTTGCAGCTACATCCTTGGAAGATAACATAATAACATAACTCCATGGTACGACAGCTCCTACCGCCCGGCCGCTGCGTCCCCCATCTCGGTCCACTACAGACATCATGGATGGGGTGCAGTATTGGAGGGTGGTCAGCGCCTCGAGCCCCCAAGGCCGGTTAATGCGGTCCTCATGACCTGGAGCCGCTACTTCTCCATCAAGTAGCTCCTCAATTGGCCCCCCAGGGATCTTATGAGGCTGAGTGCACCCCAGGCCAGATCTCCCAGCGGGGGAAAAATCCCCACGGCGGTGCTGGGGATCGAAGCCGGGTCTCCCGCTTGGTAAGCAGCTGCGCTACCACCGCGCTAAGGAGACTACTATCCTTGGATGGATATAGAATTTAAATGCCTTAAATTATGTCATTCAGACACACACACGCTCACACACACACAAACCACATCTTGTACTGAATATCTTTTTATTTTGATTTAGTGGGTTTCAAAATAGATGATCATGATAACAATTATTACTATTATTATTATTATTATTATTATTATTATATTGTTATTATTATTATTATTATTATTATTATTATTATTATTATTATTATTATTATTATTATTATTATTGGTATTTAAGGGCGTTCAACTGTTAAGGTTATTAGCCCCTCAAAATACATATTTTCCGTTGGGTAGAGTTTATGTATGATACATCCATGTAAGTGAAAGTGACAACAAAGCTAAAGTCAGATGAAGCGTTAACAGAATTTATACAAAAAAAGTATGTATAATTAGAGGGATTTCGAGTATTGAGTAATGAAATAGACAACAAAAAAAAACACCAAAAAATACCAGTGGCCCAACTTCCCCGTATTTGACTTGTGCAAATAACCCTTGATGCGTTAAGAGATTTGCAGAACTCAACGGGGCTATTTCAAGTTTAAACCTGACAGTGATAGACTGATAAGACAGACCTTCGTTTTACCCCTCGCAATGAGTGCGACATGCCCACTGCCTTTATTGATAGCAGGACGACCTCTCGCCAGTCCCTCATTGGCGTGCAACTCTGCAACTTAACGCCGCAAGGGATATCTGCACGCATAAAATACGGGGAAGTTGGACCAGCTGGTATAATTTCAGCCCACTTAACTATAAAAACTTGCTTGTAGCGTAAGGAATTTTCGAAATGTTAAAAACTGAATGAATATCTTTAGCCATTATGGCCCCTATAGAGCAAGGCCTCCTTTACCGCCTGTAAATACTCCAATACAATTTCAACACTGCAACAGTTCAGCAATTGTTAGTGTGTGCTATTTTCTGTTCTTTCACTGTGTTTTGCATTTTATTGATCTCTAATTGTAGTACTTATTTTTAATTTTCCTAATTATAAGTGCGTCATCTGAACGGAATAGACTTGGAAACTCCTGACTCTTCTGCTCTATTTATTTGAATTTAAATGTTAACGTCCTTTAACCTGTTATTTAATTCTGACTGAAGAAAATTGATGAAACGATGCTTAAGGATCTCAGGGTCTATAGATCTTGAGAAACACGACATTCGTCTTCTCAGAATAAGGAAAACCCCAGAAAAAATCTCATGGGTACCATTCATATGACTTTCTCTATATCCCTGCAACAAATTATTCTTAAAAAGCTTATACTTCTATTTACTTCATGCTAGTCAGCATGAAATAGTCATATTACCTGCTTCCTTATAAGTAGAAGCGAAATAAAGGACTACCATAGGTTAAAATGATAGTGAAAAGCTGGTTGCTATGTCAATGAAGTTCCTTTCTTTATATGGATAGGAGTTGACAAGTTCCTGCATGAGAAAAGTATAAGCTTTTCATAGCAGAAACCAAAAATAAGGAATGTCTCAAAAACGACGAACTCGCGAAAAAAAATGTATAAAACATAAATTGTGTGTTTTAACGTGCTCCACACTTTTTGTGTGGTAAGTTTTTGTCCATCTCTTACGGTTTAGCAGTTATTCAAAATTCAGTAAAATTCATCCAGAATAAATTACTCTTCAGAGGCTATTCCCAGAAAGTTCAAGATACACATTTTATTTGTCAGGTAAATAGCTTTAATATACGAAATTTTAATCAAAATCGTTAGAGCCATTTTTTAGAAAATCAAAATGTTCGAAAAAAGTTCCATGTAAAGGGTAGTTGGGGTGGGGAGATTTTTCTCAAAATCTTTGCATCCCTGGAAGATACTAAACTTAAATACCAAGTTTGGTATTTTACCGACTTTTCATTTTTGAGTTATCGTGTTCACATACACACGGACACACGGACACGGACCTTTTTGTGAAAATGCTTTTTTTGGATATTGGGGGCCCTAAAAACATATATTTCCGGTGAAATCTTGGGTGGAGTGCAATACCTTCTCTATACACTATGTACATAATGAGTATAGAGAAAGTAAAAAACTTATCCGGGTATCGTAACTAAGATTCGAACTCGGATGTGAGGCAGACACGCTATCCACGCAGTACGGAAGGGGATTACTCTGTGTTCTTTTGTTCGAAAGAGATTGTTACTAAGGTCCCAAATAAACAGTTCATTTCTCGATGTTGGCTGAAATTGTCCTTCCTTAGTTCAATAAACATTTGAAAGTGTATTACGCATGCTGGACATAACCAATACCCAGTGCTTAATTTGAATAAAATTATGAGGTATTAATTGGGATGGAAGAACCACTTTTATAATATTCAGTACATATTAAAACACTTTTAGAAACGTTGGGATGAGCTGTAACACCAAAACAAGAAACCAGGTCCAAATAAAACATCTGTGTAAAGCCTTTGATTCTTCGCTTTTGAATAATTAACATTCTTTTAAAATATTATATCGATAACTAAAAATAACTCCGCTAATGAAAACGTAGATTAGTAGCCGCATAAAATAGCAATCTATTATTAATATTATGAAGATAGAAAATGGGTATACTCGTGTATGAAAATAATCTCAATAGCTACTACTCAATCGCTTTTAACAATTCTTTCCCCACTTAAAAACCAAATTCATTCTAACGTACATGTGAGTATAAAACAGTATACGACGGTGGATCGGTCGATCTGTGTTAGTATAACGGCTGGGATGTTGAAATTTCACCACGATATAGTTTGAAACTTCCGCTATGGACAGTATTTGATTCTAAAGTGTAGCTCTAACCAGAGAGGTGTGAACTACAAAACAGAGATGACGTACATGGTAACGGTGGCAAGACGTCCAGATTGCAAATGTTGAAAATACTAATCTGAGCAATAAATATTCACATGGAACGTGTGTCTTGTAATAGACGTGACCACTTTTATTTACTGTGACCCAATCACCCTCCTAAATTGAGCCAGTTTCTTTTATATAAAACTCGTCACAAAATGTAAACAACACACTCCATTTTGTAATTTTTACGAATGCACAAACCATACTGCCAACCTATTTTTTTTTTTCACAAAATCCTCAAGTCATCTGCCATAATAGCGACATTGCAGATTCTAGTTCAATTTTAGATTTGACTCTGTCATTGGTCGATTGACCAACATGGCTGCCCATGCACAAGTAGACAGAATGAACGAAAGACCCTGCATTTCGCAATGGAAAGAAGTACTGATTTTCAGAAAGTCTATTTTCACCCCTTATTTCGATCCAGTTTATTTACATACACCTAACGTAGCCTAACCTCGACGAAATCTCGAAACCTGTCGTTCACCTGTCATGTAGCCATATTGTCTCCGTAACCAATAGTCATCTCACTGTATTATCTTTATCAATATTAGCAGCCACTGCCATAATGAATTATAGATACCAAAACAACGAAAAGCTTGTAAACAACTACTTGAACGATCCTAACGGCCGAATAATATAGTATGAAATCTGGATCGGCAAAGGAATAAAGACCCAATTTGACATTACAGAGCGGTTACTATGTATTTAAGTAGGTGTTTACATACCGGTTATTTTAAGCTCACAGAAGGTCATGGCAATTTCTGATCATACATTACGCCTTTTCATCGTATTTTTGTAAGAATTTGAAGTAACTTCATAGAGTTCGGGATGCAGCCTCACAATTTCAATAGGATTTCTTCTGAAAACGAATAAACTTCCCCTGATGTTGACGACATTTTTAATAATTTTAACATGGACCACAGAATATCAAACTACAGGAGTTCTGTGGATGAAGCCCATGCTGCACGGTAAAAGTTAAATCCAATTTAACTTTCTTTGGACGGGTTTCGTCACATCAATTCTATTCCTATTGGTCAATCGTTTTGCCACGCGTGCCGTGTCGCCAATATTGCTCCATTGTGAATCCGGCATAAGAACTTGACAAATGACCACAAGGGCTAGCGAATAATGACAAGCTTGGATCACTTATCTAGTTAAGCTGCAGAAGGGCTTGACATTCTGAAAGGAATTGTCAATGGTGAAGAGTCGTGGGTGTACCACTGCATGACCAAAACAAAGCAGGCCTCTATGAAATGGAAACATGCTGCCTCCCCGGTAAGGGCAAATTCACGGTGACTAATGTGCTCTAGTAAAGGGCTTGTGTCAGTATTTTGGAATATAAATGGTGAGTTATTGGCGGTTTTTGCTAAACACGGGATCATTGTGAATGCTGCAGTCCACATTAAAACGTTGGTGAACTTCCGTCGTGGTCTTCGTGACAAAGTCGTAACATCCATGCTGGTGGTGTAAATCTTCTTCACGGCAAAGCTGCAGCTGTTTTGGAGGTGCTCCAGCATCCTCCATACATTCCAGACCTGGCAGCATCGGATCTTCATTTGATTGGCCCTATGAAGAAAACCCTGGCCGGTAAAAGCTTTGCATCAGATACAGAAGTGAAAAAAGTAATCCGCAAATGGCTATACTCAAACGAATGGATTTCTATGAATAGGATATTTCGAAACTGGTATCACGATGAGAGACGTGTGTTGAGAACATTGACAACTAGTATAAAAATAGACAGAATATGTCCCTTCAGTTGTGCATTTGTTTGTAATGGTATTTATTAAACGTTTGTTGTAAAAATTACTGTGCGTTACTTTCCGATCCATTCTTATAGTTTAATTTAATGAATTACTATAAGGGTAACCTTATATTTAAAATAAAACAAGTTATAAAACAACTTGTTTGCAGAGAAGTTCTTGTCTTTTAGTTGAGAATGCCATAGTTACTACATAAAGCTAAAAAAAATTCTTATGTATTCCATTCACATGGCTTTTCTACCTATTCTGTAACAAACTATTCTTACAAGAGCTTATTATTCTAGATCCAATCTATGCAAATCAAGATAAAAATTGCAGAATGGTCTTACTACTCAGTTCCTTATAAGTAGGGGGAATTTGGGAGTACACTGGTTATAAGCAAATATTTTAAAAGCTAGTTCTATTGATTGAATATCAGTTATCTTTGCAGAAAAAGAACGACAAATTCCCGTTTGAGAAGAGTTTTAAGTGTTTTAAAATTGAAACTAATATCAAGGACTATCTCGGTAAAGGAAACACACAAAATAAGGGGAATATGCCATAAATTGTGTGTTTTAACGAGATCTGTTTTTTGTGTAGTAACTTTTACCAGTTATAAAAGTCATCCAGATTGAAGCGGACTTCAGCGGCTATTCTCAGAAGATTCGGATATGCATTTTATTTGTCTGGTAAATCTCTTTAAAATGTAATAGTTTTATTCTTTTAACACACGAAGGCATATCTATACACGTCAAATACGGGTCAATTAGATCATTTGGTGTATCTAGAGAATTTCTACTGGTGATATATGATTATTCCCAAAGGATATGATTTGCGTTTTATAACTCTTACATTAGCAGTGGCGGCGCCGTGGAAATGGACGCTCTTTAACTAATATGGTTCTCAGCATCCCATTCTAAATTGGGTGTAAAAGACCGCTTAATTTTGCTCAGAGGCCTCTCTATCAGGCTTGAGGTTCTTTTATGTGCCGTAAATCTACGAAGCGGGACCAGCGGCTTTACTTCCCTTCCGAAGGAAGCCATGCTAAGGATTTTTACACCCGAAAATATCCATCGTCCTCCGCCGGGTTTGAACCCGCGACCTTGGGTATATGAAGCTAGCATGGTAACCATTACACCACGGAGGGCGACAAAGCGGTGGTTAGACCGCTCGCCTCCTATCTAGGTGGCTTAGATTCGATCCCAGGCGCCCCTGGGCGGGTTTTCTCCGGTTTCCCCCACCATTCACTTCACCAATTGCGCCATCATCACCTTTCCAATCATCAATTTTGCTTACATTTCATATCATCCACTTCCTCATGTTCATCCTTGGCTACAGAGAGGCCCCTTGCAACAGGTTCTCCATTCTGTGGTTTAATGCCGTTGGCTCCCCGACAGGCTTCTGACCCCTAGGCATTGGCTTGTAAGTCCTAGGGGGTTTCAGTCCTACAAATACGGGGGGGAGGTAAACAGATATACCCAATATTGTTTTATTATTATATATAAAATGAACCTATTAATATAATTATAACCTTAATTTCATCATATTGATTCTTAACCTTTATTGTAGTTGTCAAACTTATTAATATTTATAAAGAACCTCTACGATAAATAAATTAATTAATGTATAATGTATTAAGTGATTTGTTTGTTCAGACAGTTATACTTAATAATAAGAAATGCTATATTATGCATTAGCACAATGTTCAATACTCTTTTAAAAGAATGACAGGAACTCGGTACAGTTGGATATCCTTAGATGGCAATAAATCATGGATCATGGAGCTCGCGATATTACAGATTGGTTCTTTTATATCTGAAAGAACGCTGGAGGAGAAAATCGCATCTCCGCATTTTTCAACAGTGATATATGGCATTCAATACACGTAGCGAACACTGTATAAATGAAAAGTGTTCTAGAATTCAGAGTAGAGATTACACATTCCAGGAGTGCCAACTGTCGCACAGAATGGGTGTGTCTCGCTGTAATAATGCTGTCAAGAATGTGGCAAGCGTCACGATGGAGGTAGAAATTATTACACCTGAGCTATATCTCCGTCAGAAAGTAACAGGGATGTCAGAAGTATTGAATTACTGCAAATGAAAAGGACATGCAGGTCGTTTCCAGAATATAACGCTATACTTGTAGATGAATGTACAAATATGAATAGTCAATAAGATAATTTGGGGAAATATAGACACCTCAATATTATAAAACATAGAAAAAATGAAAATGCATAAAAGTTGTTTCATATTTTCTTGTAGATACAAAAGGAATGGGGGTATACAGTAGGTTTGAGCGAGAGTGAAATATTTGTAAGAGCTGATCGCTCTTGTATGGCTATGAAATTGTGTTGTCTTTGCTTGACCAGGAGAAAGTAAAAAAGATAGCGAATATCCTTTTGAGAAATAATATTTTAAAATAATGATATTAAAAACAAGAGGTATCTCGGAAACGGTTAATTCCACAAAAAATGTATGGAGCAGCAATTGTGTGTTTTAACGAGATCCAGTCTTTCGTGCAGTAAGTTTTGGGCTTGGATAGATAAGAGTCAGACTGAAAAATTCAATGCCATAGCCGGGATTTGAACCATGGATCTCCCAATCTCTAGCCGGTTGCTCTGGCACTGAGCTGCCATGGCATCAACCGGCATAGCATTGAGTTTCTCAGCTGACTGTCTTTAAGTTGAAAGAGCTCTGAGTTTTGAAACTCTTATAACGACGAAGGGATATCTGCACAGTCAAATACGGAGCACTTGGTATCAAGAATTGACCATTTTAGTATTTTCATCAAAGGGTTGCCTTAATGTGAAAATATGTTTCTACAACTAAAAATTCCCTCCTTGAAGGATTTGTTCCTTCAATAATTTAGTTGTATTCGAAAAGTCAACTTTATGCTAAACAAACCGATTCTCCTAGAATCCGCTTCCCCGAATCTACCACACTGATTGCCTACTATCCTGGATAGACTTCACCGCGAATGTACAAAAACCACCAAACCATATATCCTAGCCTGAGATTTTTCGATTCTCTTCTTGGTTATTATTTACTTTAGCAGATGGTAGGCGATTTGTTTCAATCCCATTTTATTATGTGCTAAACAATAGACTAATCAAGTTTTTGACTGTCCTTTTTGAGGTAAAACCGTAGTTTCAGAGAACACTATATATATAAAAAAGTATGCATCAATCAACTCTCGCCTTTTACCTACCTCTCCTTTCCTTGTAACTACCCCCTTATACTAGCTCAGGCATTTTGTCTGACTGATATTCAGGAAGGCGATTTCACTGACCAATGGTTGCTTTTGCGGCGGTTTTCCGGGTCAAGGTGAATGCCAGGGAATATTCTTTATTCTCCCGAACTTCCTATCCTATCATTTCATCTCCATTTCATGCAACTGGTCTCATTCAGGTTTGTAAATATCGGCGAGGACTGCAGGGTTGGCACACTTCTGTGGTGGTGAATGCGCTTTAGAAATACAGCTCTTGTGGCGTTGGAGTCGTCTGTAGGAACCAGGAGGTTCTTTCAGAACGCCGACGCGAACTTCTAGCGCTGTCCACAACGAGATGAACTGCTTGGACTTGTTAGGAACCTTCCATGGTGGCTCTTTCCCTGCGGTCCTATTTCGGCCGCCCGATCTCATGCTATCATCCTGGGTCTGAGGCATAACAGATCAATGGTGGCTGAGGTGTGGAAACCCCTCCGGAATGACACTCATACACATACGCTCTCAAACTACACTCCTTTGAGATGCTTAATCAAATAAATTTGTGCTCTGAAAGCCATTCTGGTGACAACTGGATGGATATGGAGGTTCTTGTGGATGACTCTGCATTCAAGGATCAGAGAAACTAGCTATGCAGTATCAAGAATACAAGGACACAAATAAAATACAAACCTATCTAAAAGAATTTGTTATATCTCACTATGAGCTCTTGCTTCCAAAAACCTGTAGGTCCCCATGGCCGCGCTTGCCAAGGCGTCTCGCTTTGGTGCTTCGTAGCGCAGGGGATCATGCCCCGCCTTGGGCATGAGTGTTATATATTTGTGTATATGTGTGTGTGTAAATGAAGAAAACAGCAATTCAGTAATCATAGAGCAAACAAAGTAAAAGAATTAGGTAAATAAAAGTAGAGTATTCACCGCCGAAGTCCCGACCAGACTCTGGAAAAAAACCCGAATATACCGTACCGAAAATATTAAGTTTTGTTTTACTAATGAATGTAACTGAACATTAAATACATTTTCAAAGGCATGCCTATATATACCGTTGTAATTTATAATCAGTTTGTATTCGGGATTATTAAAATTAAAAAAAAATTAACATTCATGGTCATGGCCATTATGACAGCAATGGCTTCGAAGGAGACAATTCGAGGAAATGTGTATTCGGGTTGTGTGATTCAAGTTCATGTACGAAACCCTTCCATTTATCAGTTTACTTGCATATTTTATATTCTAAACATACTGTAGATGAATTTCATTACATCACACAAATTTTATTTATTCCTTTAAATAACGCCTCCTAGGATCTTTATTTAATATGTCACTTTCTCCAATAGAGGAGCTGTAAAAACAGGCGCTCCGCTCGTTAGTCTCCAAGGAAGTGGTTGACGTTATTCTGTTAACGAAAAGTGATGGATGTAAATGCTTGTTTGCGTTATTTCAGCTAACCTGTTAAACGTCTAGACATAGAACTAATTAACCTAGTTTACTAGCGTTATTTAACAATAAACGTGCAGTCTGATCACGTACAAACTAGACAAATATAATTTCCTACTGAGATGTAGGGGAATGCATTATGTAGGAGACAGATAAGGGGGGGACCTGTTTTGTAATTAATGTTTACTATGCAGGTGTTGCTTTGTTATGATCATATACTGCATAGATTAATTAAACTGCAGCCGAAACAGGATTTAGATTAAGTCATCTCTGCTTTGGGATTACAAGGAGTTCACACACGTGTTCGTTTTGTGTTGGGAATAGAGGCTGCTTGTCGCTGAGCTTTGTGTAGGTAATATACAGGGTCTTCGGTATAAAACCTGGGCTTCTGGGTGTGAGAAGAACGACAATTTGCAATCGGCGGTGCCAGCACTCTGTCTTCCCTTCTTAAGGTGAATCCATATAAGATTTTCATAATTTTTTGCCATTTTCATGTATTATTACATATGATAGCTCAAATCTACCGTTTAAAATAATATTACTTCCATAGAGGTACACTAATTTTAAATAGTTTAAAAACATTATTGAAAATAATCCTGCGTAGTAGTTTTTACTTTCTCTACACGTACTATATACCTAGTGTATAGAGAAGGTATTGTAATGCACCCAAAAATCCGATACCGAGAGTTCACCGGAAATATGTTTTGGGTCCCCAAGAATCCAAAAACAGCATTCTCACAAAAAGGTCCGTGTGTGTTTTTTTTTGTTATTTTTTTTGTAGCGTTAAACACCCGCTTTAACTACTAATGGCACCGCAGGCGGTGATACTGATGATACACGAATGATGGAGCACTGGTGAAATGCGATGGGAAACCGGAGTACCCGGAAAAAACCCGCCCCAGTGCCTCTTTGTCCACCACAATTCTCACATGCGGTCGCTTGGGATCGAACCCCGGCCGTCTAGGTGAGAGGCTAGTGGGTATGTGTGTGTGTGTGTTTGTGTCTGTGGACAGCATAGCTCAAAAACGAAAAGACCGTTGAATACCAAACTTGGTATTTAAGTTTGGTATCTTCCAAGAAAGCGACACGAAGATTTTCAAGAAAATCTCCCCAACTCCAACTACCATTTACCTGGAACATTTTTTCGAACATTTTGACTTTCTCAAAAATGGCTCTAAAGATTAAAATCTCTTATATTTAAGATATTTACATGGTAAATAAAATATATATCTTGAATTTTCTGGGTATAGCATTTTAGCATAACTGCTAAACCGTAAGAGATGGACAAAAACTTAAAACACAGAACATGTAGAGCACATTAAAAGACACAATTTATGTTATATACATTTCTTTCGTGGAAATAATCGTTTTTAAATATTCCTTGTTTTTAGTTTCAGCTTTGAAAGACATACTTTTCTGATACATGAATTTGTCAAATCTTGTCCATAGAAACAAAGGAACTTCAGTCACATAGCAAACAACTTTGACTATCACTTTAATCTATGGTACTCCCTTATTTCACTTCTACTTACAAGAAAGCAAGTAATAAGACTATTTCTGCTAATTTTTTCTCGATTAGCAGGAAATAATTTTCTGCAAAGATGTAGAGACACTCATTTGATTGGAACACATGAGATTTTTTTTCCATTTTCATGTTTTAATTGCATATAAATATTACTAATCTCCTGTTGATTTCAGTATTACTTTCCTAATATTACTGTTTTAAACAGTTTAAAAACAATGTTGAAAAATAATCATGCGTAGTAGTCGTTTAGAACATTTTGGTACACTCACTTGGTAAAACATCAATAACTTTGTAAATATTAGTGTTATAGAAGATATCTTTTCTTTATTTTGATTGGAAAGTTTTACTTTAGCTATTTGCAGGATTGGTATCCCACTTATATTTCCTTCAAGTGAGAGTTTCGAAGTACTGCAAAGTTATGTTTGGAAAATTATGTTACTTTTTTCTTTTTTTACTTTAGTAGATAGAGAAGGTATTATATTCCATTATTTAGGTTCAATGCAAATACCTTGTTGATCCACTATGTTTCTATATTGTACATGGTAGATAAAGTAAAGTGTGTTTTTAGGGTATCTAAATAGAAGGACTATTAGTATTTCTTTGCATCCCCCAAAAAATACAAAAAAAAAGTATACTTCAGAAAATCTCATAGAATTATTATTATTATTATTATTATTATTATTATTATTATTATTATGTATATAGTCGAACAATTGGCTAAAGGAGAAAATTAAGAGAATGATACAGGTGTGATCGTGTACTGTAGACTTAACTGTTTCCGTGATATTCTTGTTGTTGGATTATTTTTTGAACTACTTAAACTTTTCTCATACGGGAAGTCATCTTTCGTTTCATATCTGTTCTGTTTTATTTTACCTCTGGCTATAAACAGAAAACCTAATTTAAACTGTTGCACATAGCGCCTAGCGTTTAAAAGATGTTTATATCGCGTTAGCCTAGTGAATTCCCTTTTTTATTTTCTCTCGTCCCGTATGTACAATTTACAAAGTGGATAGAGAAGGTATTGTATTACACCCAAAAATTCGATACCCAGATTTCACTGGAAATACATATTTTGAGTCCCCCGAATCCAAAAGCATTTTTGGAAAAAGGTTCGTGTGTATCTGTGCGTGTGTCTGTGGCATTTAAGTTGGTATCTTCCTAGGATACGACACGAAGATTTTCAAGAAAATCCCCCCACGCTTAACTACCCTTTATATGGAAAATGTTTCAAAAATTTTGTTTACCTTAAAAATGGCTGTAATGATTTTCATTAAAATACTTCATATTAAAGCCATTTCCATCACAAATAAAATGTATATCTTGAATTTTCTTGCAATAGCTTCTGAAGACCTGTTTATTCCGGATGAATTTTGTTGAATTTTTCATAACTAGTAAACCGTAAGAGATAAACAAAAACTTACTACACAAAAATTTAGATCTCATTAAAATATATAATGTATGTCTTATACATTTTTCGTGGAGTTTGCCGTTTTCTAGATACTCCTTTTTATTAGTGTAAGCTGTAAACTACTTATACTTTTCTCAGACAGGAAGTGTCCGTTTTCCTTTTGTTATACTCCTGGCCAAGCTGAGAAGCGATTTGTTGTGACAAGCGCCTCGAACAGCTTTTAAAACATTTGACTATCACTTTAGCACAGCGCATTCTTTTAGTTCCCTTCTTAGTAATAAGAACATTCTGCTAATGCTTATCTCAATTAGCATGGTGTGGAAAAATCTTTTGTAAGAAGTTTGATTGTAGAGCAGCTAAAGAAAGTCATGTGAGTGTAACACATAATATTTTTGTACCTTCTACTTACAAGGAAGGAAGTAATACGATCAATTTTTTGAAAATTTGTATCTTTATTGGCATAATGTAGATAAAAATAGTATCTTTGGCAAGATTAGTTTGTTGCAGAAGCGCTAGTAAGCTGTTTTACTAACGTGTTTCAACACGGCTATACTGTCTTTCAAAAGTGCGTTAAAGAAAATGGTCAAATACTATTTCAAAATAATGCTACAATTGGAAAATATTGTATTAAATTTCAAAATTCAGAGTTTTGGAGAGTATCAAAGCAATAATTTATCTACAATAATTAGTATCAATAGAAAAATATACTATGGCCGACTTATTTGTAAACGTATTTACTGTAAAAGTTGAATATTTTGTGTGAATATATTTAAAAACCATGCAAGCTAGAATTTTGATATATAACAAAAATATTATTATTATTGTGTATAAATTTCAATAGATTACGTTACATACTCATGATTTTCCAAATTTAAAAGATGCATTACCTTGAGGGGTGAAACTGGCTAATAAATAGCAATAAATTAATAAAAATCTGATGTGTTCCATTCACATGACTTTCTCTACTTCTCCGCAACACATTATTGTTAAAAACCTTATAGTTCTATTTACTTCATGCTAATCGAGAAAATTAGCAACAATAGCCTTATTGCTTGCTTCCTTGTAAGCAGAAGTGAAATAAGGGAGTACCATAGGTTAAAGTGGTAGTCAAAAGCTGGTTGCTATGTGACTGAAGTTGACAAATTCCTGTAAGAGAAAAATATGTCTTTTAAAGCTGAAAACAGTAACAAGTAATGTCTCGAAAACGGTCAACTCCACAAAACAGTATATGTCACAAATTGTGTGTTTTATCGTGATCTTCATTTCTGTGTAGTAAAATTTTGCCTATCTCTTATTGTTTACCAGTTATGCAAAATTCAATAAAAATCATACAGATAAAAAAACGCTTTAAAGACTATTCCCAAAAAATTCAAGATATAAATTTTATTTGGCATGTATATATCTTAAATATAAGAGATTTTTGATAACGTCAACATTTTCGAAAATTTTTACATGTAAAGGGTAGTTTGGAATAGCTTGAAAATCTTCGTATCACATTCTTGGAAGATACCAAACTTAAATACCAAGTTTGGCATTTGACGGTCTTTTCTTTTTTCGGCTATACTGTCCACAGAAACACACAGACACACATGGACCTTTTTCTAAAGATGCTTTTTTCGGACTCTCGGGATCCAAAAACATATATTTCCGGTGAAATCTCGACATCGAATTTTTGGGTGGAATACAATATCTTCTCTATCCAATAAATACGTTGTGCATGTAAGCTAAAGAAAGTAAAAATGCTATGACTAATTTACATATTTATAGACTCATTTACTGTAGAAGTTGATTATTCTGTGTGAATGTATTTAAATAGCATAGAAGCTAAAATTTTGATATATGACAAAAATATTACTATTATTGTGTATGTGGTGTAAATTTCAATAGGATACGTTACATACTGATGATTTTCCATATTTAACAGATGCATCACCTTGAGGGGTGAAACTGGCTAATAAATAAAAATAAATAAATAAAAATTCTAACCAGAAAGAAGATATTCCTTCACTTCTAAAATCACATGTTAAAATAAACAAATCCTGTGCTGTTAAGTGTGAAAAGATTGAGCCATATTCATGCTCGTGGGTGCCAGTAGTGTTGCCTGCAATTTTGGCATCCCTTGCGATAAAGGTCAGTATTTCGACACGGCGTGCACGACTAATTTGAAACGAACAAAACAGTCAAAGTTGGCTTCGTTAACGAATGTCGCATGGAGGGGCGATAATTTGGAGCTCCCACATTTCCGGGACGGCGAGTTTTGTGGAAGAAATGAGAGGCTGGGGGACGTTTCGCTGTTATCAGCAGTCCTCTACTGTTTGTTAGTACCTACATTAGCCACCCACTCATTCAAGTGCGCTAAATGTGGTCTCTGTGCTGCAGCTTTCTGGCTTTCAAAAATAGTAGTCGTGTTTGATCCTACTAGCGCAGTCAATCCACCACGAAAGCGTGATTTTTGTTTTTTTTTTGGGGGGGAGGGGAGAATAACAGAATGGGCCATAGCTCGTTTGAAAAACAAAAACTCTGACAAGTTCCATTCACATGACTTTCTCTGTCTGTTTCTGCAAAGAAACTATTCCTACTATTTACATCATGCTAATCGAGATAAACATCGCAGAATTGGTCTTATTACTTACCTCTTTTAAATAGAAGGGATACTAGAGAACGCAGTAGACTAAATCTATAGTAAATGTTTTAAAAGTTGGTGGCTATGTGACGAAATTGATATCTGGGTCTCTGTGCATGGTCAGGAGTAAAATAAAAGAAATGAGAAACATTAGTGTGATAGTAAGTCTTAAATTGAAACTAACAACAATCTAATATTAACTATCCAAAATGGAAACAATTAACTATCCAAAATGAAGAGGTAATTAGAGGTTATTCCTTGAAATTTCAAAATATATATTACTTATAATGTAAATATTTAAACTTAAGGTATTTTAATCAAAATTGTTAAATTAATATTTGATAAAATCAAACATTTTGAAAAATGTTCCATGAAAAGAGGTTAGGGGTGGGGATTTTCCTTAATGTTCATATCGTGCCCTTGAAAGATAATGAACTTAAATACCAAATTTTTCGTTTTAGAGCTATGTTTTCCATACACACACGCGGACCTTTTTGTAAAGATGCTATTTTATATTCAGGGATCCTCAGAATATGATTTCTGGTGAAATCTCGGTATTGTACCTACTAGAGAAAGTAAAAATGTACATCATTTGAAACCCATGGTAACCAAAAGACACATTTCATTTTGAAAGCAGATCTCATCATTTTACTTTCCCTATATAGTATGCGGTACGTAGGTGCAGAAGGCATTGCACTCCAACCAAAATGTCGATAACGAGGCAACAAAAAGTCCGGTAACAGCTTAACCTATTTTCTTTCGTCCTGACTTTAATGCTTGGAAATTCCTATCCCTGCTCATAACAGTCGTATCTTACTGTCTAAAAATCTGATGTTCCATTCACATGACTTTCTCTACATTTCTGCAACAAATTACTCTATTTACTTCATCTAATCAAGAAAAAATAAGCAGAAATAGTCTTATTACTTGCTTCCTTGTTATTAGAAGCTAAATAAGGGGGTACATAGGTTAAAGTGATAGTCAAAGGCTAGTTGCTATGTGACTGAAGCTCCTTTGTTTGTATGGACACGAGTTCACAAAGTCCTGTATGAGAAAACTATAAGTTTTTTATAGCTGAAACCAAAACAAGGTATATCTAAAAAACAATCAACTCCACGAAAAAAGTGTATATAACATAAATTGTGTGTTTTAAAGTGTTCCACATTTGTTTTGTGATAAGTTTTGTCCATCTCTTACGGTTTAGCAGCTATGCAATATTCCGTAAAATTGACGCAGAATATAGTAATCTTCAGAGGCTATTCCAAGAAAATTCAAAATATACATTTTATTTGTCAGGTAAATATCTTTAATATACGCTATTTTAATCAAAATTGTTAGAGGAATGTTTTAGAAAATAAGAATTTTCGAAAAAAGTTCCATGTAAAGGGTAGTTTGGGGTGGGGGGATTTTTCTCAAAATCTTCCTGTCGCATCCCTGGAAGATGCTAAACTTAAATACAAAGTTTGGACTTTACTGACTTTTAGTTTTTGAATTATCGTGTTCAAAGACGCACACGCACACACACACACACACACACACACAGACGGACCTTTTAGTGAAAATGATTTTGTTGGATATATGGGACCCTAAAATATATATTTCCGGTGAAATCTCGGTATCGAATGTTGGGTGGAGAGCAATGCCTTCTCTTAACACAATGCACATAGTGCGTGTAGAGAAAGTAAAAATATCATATAAATGCATAATATAACTTATTTGCACTGCCGTAACCAGATACCACAAAATAAATGTTATGTATTCATCACATGACTTTCTCTACCTTTTCTGCAAACAAAATATTCTTACTAAAGAATATTCTTCTATCCACTTAATGCTAATTGGGATAAACAGTAGCAGAAATGGTCTTATTGCTAGTTCCTTATAAGTAGAAGGGAAATAAAGGGAATACACTAGGCTAAAACGACAGTCAAATGTTTTAAAGGCTGTCCCTCTTCTGCATGGCGTGGAGAAAAATTAAAGAGAAAGGGATAGCTACATCCTGCTTGCCAAAAGTAGAAGTGATATATTATAATTGAAGCTAATAAAAAGGCATACCTCGGAAATTATTACCTCTTCAAAAAAATGTATCTGACAAATTGTGTGTTTTGAGGGTATCTACATCTTTTACAGTTTACCAGTTATGCAAAAGTCATTCCGAATAAACAGGTCTTAAATGACATTCCCAGAAAATTCAACATATGTATATTTTATTTGTCATGTAAATATATTTAAATTACGGTATTTTAATCAAAATTGGTGGAGCCATTTTTGAGAAAATAAAAATATTAAAAGTTAGTCATCTAAAGCATAGTTTGGGGGTGGCTGGATTTTGTTGAAAATCTTCGTGTTGCAATCCTTGAACTAGCTGACTTAATTTCATGTTTGGTATTCCACCTAACTTGATTACTTCCTTTTACTTTCTCTAGCCGCGTATGTACAATGTGCATAGGGATAGAGAAGTATTGTATTCCACCCAAAAATTCGATACCGAGATTTTACCGGAAATACGTGTATCCAAAAAAAAAGCATTTTCAGAAAAAGGTCCGTGTATGTATGTATGTATGTATGTGTGTGTGTGTATCCGCGTGTCCATGTGTCTGTGAACACCATAACTAAAAAAAGAAAAGTAGTTAAAATACCATACTAGGTATTTAAGTATCTTCCAGGAATGCGACACGAAGTTTTGATAAAAATACCCCCACCCCAAACTACCCTTTACATGGAACTTTTTTAGAAAATTCTGATTTTCTTAAAATGACTAACGATCTTGATTAAAAAAAGTGTATATTATAGATATTTACCAGAAAAATAAAATGTATATCTTGAATTTTCTGGAAAGAGCTTCTAAAGACCTGTTTATTCTGGATGAATTTTTCTTAATTTGGCATAACCAGTAAACCGTAAGAAATAGAGAAAAACTTACCATACAAGAAATGTAGGTCTTATTGAAATACAAAGTTTATGCCATATACATATTCCTCGTGGAGCTTGCCGTTTTCGAGGTATTCATTGCTATTAGTTTCAGTTGTGAAGTACTTATACTTTTCTCAGACGGGAGAGTCCGGTTTCCTTTTGTTCTACTCCTGGCCAAGAAAAGAAGCGATTTGTAATGACAATCGCCTAACGAGAGCTTTTACAACATTTGACTATCGGCTTAGCGTAGTGTATTCCCTTATTTTCTTCCTACTTATAAGGAACCAAGTAATAAGAACATGGGCTAATGAGTATTTCAATTAGCAAGGTGCAGAAAGAAGAAAATCTTATGTAAGAAGTTTGTAGAACAGCTAGAGAAAGCCATGTGAGTGTAACACATCAGATTTTTTTAGTTATCGTGCTCACAGACACGCGAACACACAGATAGTTTTATAAAAATTCCTTTTTACTTTCTCTACACGTACTATGTACATAGTGTATAGAGAAGGTATTTCATTCCACCCAAAATTTCGATACCGAGATTTCACCGGAAATACTGTTTTGGGTACCCCTGAATCTAAAAAAAAAAAGCATTTTCAGAAAAAAATTCCGCGCGCGCGTGTGTGTGTGTGTGTGTGTGTGTGCGTGTCTGTGGACAGCATAACTCAAAAACGGAAAGACCGTTGAATGCCAAACTTGGTATTTAAGTTTGGTATCTTCCAAGGATGCGACACGAAGATTTTCAAGAAAATCCCCCTACTCACAACTACCCTTTATATGGTACTGTTTTAGAAAATTTTGATTGGCGCTAACGATTTTGATTAAATTATCGTATATTAAAGATATTTACTTCACAAATAAAATTTATATCTTGAATTTTCTGGGAATAGCCTCTGAAGACTACTTTACGGAATTTTGCTTAACTGCTAAAGCGTAAGAGATGGACAAAAACTTACCACGCAAAAAATGTAGAGCACATTAAAACACACAATTTATGTTATCAACACTTTTTTCGTGGAGTTGATCGTTTATGAGATATTCCTTGTTTCTGGTTTCAGTTTTAAAAAACTTATACCTTTCTCATACAGTAATTTGGCAATTCTTGTCCATACAAACAAAGGAACTTCAGTCACATAGCAACCAGCTTTTGACTATCACTTTAACCTATGGTCCTCCTTTATTTCGCTTCTACTTATAATGAAGCAAGTAATAAGACTATTTCTGCTAATTTGTTTCTCAATTAACATGAAATAAATAAAAACATAAGTTTTTAAAATCATTTATAGCAGAGAAGTAGAGAAAAGTTATGCGAATGTAACACATTTTATTCAGAGTGCCTTAAAATCTATATTTCCGGTGAAATTTTGACATCCAACTTTTGGTTGGAATGCAATACCTTCTCTATACATTATACAAATATTACGTGTACATACATAAAATAATAAATAGAATGATAGGTACAATGTTGTGTACTTATGTGAGGCTATTTATATTCGAAATTATAAGAAAAGAATTATTTGAAAATTTGTTTACATTACTATATGTATTGTATTGGATATTACTTATATTTCACCATATCACGTAAGAAACATTTTATTTTGGGAATCTCAAAATGGACAGCATTCGGGTATATTGTGTTTCAGAGATGAAGTTAATACAAGTCTAGATCTTTTGTTTTCTTATTCGTTGTTAAGATTTCCAAATATCGTATTCTGCTTTTCTGCCTTGGTGGGAATATTTTCTTTAGGAGTTCTTGAATGAATGATAAAGGCGGCCTCTGCGGCGGCTCTTGGGAGAAGATAAATATTTGAGATGCTGCACATATTTTCTCAAAAAGTAATGAACTATAGACGTCGTATAGATAAACACAGGCTGTATTGTACGTCATGAAAGGCACTGGAGCGGAGCGCGATGGTATGTATTCGTCCGCCATATGTCGCTCTCCGCGATGCTGCGGGGGAGATGGACAATAAATCCATTGTTGTTGGACTCGGGAGAGTGGGCTTTGTTGCCTCGAGAAGAAGATGGCTTCCGAGCTACCTTCATTACGGCATATCTTTCATAGGCGCGAGAGAGGTCACGTACTCCAGATCCAGATGCAACATGTTTCATCTGTTTTTTTTTTTTTAGGTTTCTCGAATGGACGTAGCATTTTCAGTGAAGTGATTATTATTTTTTTTTCCGTTTACCTGTATTATAGGTACTGCTAGAAATGTATGTATCTGTCACCAAAATATATGTTACATTGACGTTACTATATGACATGTTATATACAGCTGTGGCAATAATTCTGGACTCTTTTTTTTTTTTTTTTTTTTTTCATTAAATTATCATTCAGATTTGAATATTTCATTAAACTCTTATTCATGAATAAGAGTCATTGTTAACGCATTAATTATAGCCATAAAATGTTTCGATAAAACATATTCAAATTTTTATGATAAACTGGAGTTTATTTGACCCTGAATGTATTACTTTGAGCCAATTTTGGAAAATATATTATTTTATGAATATATATATATATATATATATATATATATATATATATATATATTTCTCTAGCCCGCATGTACAATGTTCATAATGGATAGAGAAGGTATTGTATTCCACCCAAAAATTCGATGTCGAGATTTAACCGGAAAAATGTGTTTTAGGTCCCCCTGAATCGAAAAAAAAAGCGTTTTTAGAAAAAGGTCCGTGTGTGTATGTGTCTGTGGGCAGCATAGCTCAAAAACGAAAAGACCGTTAAAAACCAAATTTGGTATTCAAGTTTGGTATCTTTCAAGGATGCGACACGAAAATTTTCAATAAAATCCCCCTATCCCCAACTACCCTTTACATGGAAAAAATTTCGAAAATGTTGATTTTCTCAAAAATGGCTCTAACGATTTTGATCAAAATCTCTTATATTTTAGATATTATTTACATGAAAAATAAAATTTACATCTTCAATTTTCTGAAAATAACCTTTGAATACATATTTATTCTGGATGAATTTTGTAGAATTTTGCACAACTGGTAAACTGTAACAGATAGCAAACACTTATTTAAAAAAAAAATATAGAGACACGATTAAAAGACACAATTTCTGTTTTATACACTTTTTTTCATGGAATTGGCCGTTTTTGAGATATTCCTTGTAATTAGTTTCAGCTTTAAAATAGGTACTTATATTTTTCTCATGCGGAAATTTGTCATCTTCTGTACATACAAACAAACAAAGGTATTTCAATTACATAGCAACCAGATTTTAAAATATGTGACTCTCGATTTAGCCTATTTTCCTTTATTTCTCTGCTATCTAAGAAGCAAAACCCTTTCTGTTAATTTTTTCTCAATTAGCATTAAGTAAATATAAGAATAAGCTTTTTAACAATAATTTACTGTATAGATGTAGAGAAAATCATGTGAATGGAACACATCAGAGTTTTTCAGTTTCTCGAGTAGGTTTCAGTGAGGTACTTCTTATTTCTCAAAATAAGAACTAAAGCTTTCCTGGCGACGTGTTAATTCAAAATCTTCTCGGGCTTCTAGCCAGGTAAAGACTTGGCTTGACACCAACGTTTCGAAGAAGTGCATCTTCCTCGTCTTCAGGGTGAACTGATCTTCGAAACGTTGGTGTCAAGCCAAGTCTTTACCTGGCTAGAAGCCCGAGAAGATTTTGAATTCTTATTTCTCTTCCATTTACCTGAATTACAGGTACTAGAAATATATGTATCTGTCTCCTGAACCAAAATATATGTTACATTGACGTTACTACATGACTTTAACTTTATATACAGCTGTGGCAATAATTCTGGACTCGATTTTATTAAATTAACCTTCAGATTTGAATAATTCATTCAACTATTATTCAAAGCCATTCTTATTGCATAAATTATAGCCAGAACATGTTCTGACAAACAGTATTCAACCTTTTACCATAAACTGGAGCTAATTTGAGCCTTAATGGATTACATTGAGCCAACTTTCAAAAAAATATTATTTTATAAATATATAAATTCCGAGGTTTCACCGGAAATACATGTTTTGGGACCCCCTGAATTTTTTTTTTTATAAAAATGTATATGTGTGTGTCTGTGGACAATAATTTTTTACAGAGATGTGGAGAACGTCATGTGAATGGAACACATCATTATTTTTTTTTTCAGAATATTTGCTCACATTTCACAGATGCAGCGCTTAAAGGTTAGCTATCCGCTTCATTCTGACTCGTGGTTGTTTTCCTTAGCTAACTTCTTCATCTATGCTCTTCTGCTATTTTCAGAGGCTTCTAATTAAAGAGAAGACGTTTTATAATGAATGCCTTAACCTGTATCATTACCATATCCGCGAGGTTTGGAAGCTGCCGAGGATCAAATATCTCTCAAGGAACTGTCTGAACGTTCCTAACTCCAAGAAATTCTTTCGAGCCTTTGACACAGGAAATTGGAATCACCCTGCAGCAATGTCATTATCGAGATAAAACCTTTATCTTAAAAGGGAAAATGCAGAGGTAACGCAGTCGAATGACTCTCTTTACCTTGAAGTTTTCACTTTTACAGATACTTTACCTTGATTACCACAGAATAGTATGAACTACACCATTCTTGTGAACTTAGCACATTCTTTTTATTGCTTGTTCACATTAAAAAAAATCTGATGTTCTCCATTCACATGACTTTCGCTACATCTCTGCAATAAATTATTGTATTTATGCTTCTATTTACCTCATGCTAATCAAGAAAAAAATAATAGAAATGTGGTCTTATTACTTGCTTATTTATAGGTAGAAGGTAATTAGGGGAGTACCATTGGTTAAAGTGATAGTCAAAACCTGGTTGCTACGTGACTGAAGTTTCTTTGTTTATAAAGACAGGAGCTGACAAATTCCCGTATGAGAAAAGTATAAGTATTTTAAAGCTGAAATAAATAACAAGGAATATCTTAAAAACTGTCAACTCCAGGGGAAAAAAAATGTGTTACACTCACATGACTTTCTCTAGCCGTTCTACAAACTTCCTACATAAGATTATTCTTCTTTCTGCACCTTGTTAATCGAGGTATTCAGCACAATATCCTTATTACTTAGTTCTTATAAGTAGGAAGAAAATAAGGAATACACTAGGCTAAATCGATAGTCAAATGCTTTAAAAGCTGTCGGTATGCGATTTTCATTACAAATCGCTTCTTTTCTTGGCTAGGAGTAGAATAAAAGAACAACGGACACTCCCGTCTGAGAAAAGTATAAGTACTTCACAACTAAAACTAATAACAATGAATACCTCGAAAACGGTAGGCTCCACGAAAAAAATGTATATGACGTAAATTGTGTATTTTAACAAGGCCTACATTTTTAAATAGTAAGTTTTTGTCTATCTCTTATGGTTTACTAGTTATGTCAAATTAAGCAAAATTCATTCTGAATAAACAGGTCTTTAGAAGCTATTCCCAGAAATTCAAGATTTACATTTTATTTGTGAGGTAAATATCTTTAATATACGATATTTTAAACAAAATCGTTAGAGCCATTTTTAAAAAAATCAACATTTTCGAAAAAATTTCCATGTAAAGGGTAGTTTGGGGTGGGGGATTTTTCTCAAAATCTTCGTGTCGCATCCCTGGAAGATACTGAACTTAAATACTAAGTTTGGTGTTTTAGCTACTTTTCGTTTTTGAGTTATCGTGTTCAGAGACACACGGACACACACACACACGGACCTTTTTCTGGAAATGTGTTGTTTTTTTTTGGATTCAGGGGGTCCTAAAACATGTATTTTCGGTGAAATATCGACATCGAATTTTTGGGTGGAATACAATACTTCTCTATCCCTATGTACATTGTATATACGGGGCTAGAGAAAGTAAAAAAAAAAAACATATATAACATAAATTGTGTTTTAACGAGCTCTACATTTTAGTGTAGTAAGTTTTGTCTATCTTTTATGGTTTTAACGGTTATGCAAAATTCAGCAAAATTCATCCAGAATAAAGAGGTCTTTAGAGGCTATTCCCATAAAATTAAATACATACATTGTATATATTGTCATGTAAATATATTAATATACGGTATTTTAATCAAAATCGTTTGAGAAAATAAACATTTTCGAAATTTTTTCAATGTAAAGGGTAGTGTTTGTAGGGGGATTTTTCTCAAAATATTCGTGTTGTACCCCTTAAAGACACCAAACTTAGATACCAAGTTTGGCATTTTAGCGACTTTTCGTTTTTGAGTTATCGTGTTCAAGACTCACGAACACACAAAATGCTTTTTTTTTTATATAAATGGGAGCCTAAAACTTATATTTCTGGTGAAATCTCGGTATCGAATTTTTGGGTGGAATGCAATACGTTCTCTATACACTATGTATACAGTAGGCCTAGAGAAAGTAAAATTTGAAGTGTACTAATCACGTGACTCTCTGCATCTCTGTAACAAATTATTCTTAATAAGCTTTTTCTTCTATTTACTTCATGTTAATCGAGATAAATATTAGCAGAAATTATCTTATTACTTGCTTCCTCGTAAGTAGAACAGAAGTATGGGAGTACACTGGGCAAAAACGATAGTCAAACCTTCAAAGCGTTGGTTGCTATGTGATTAAAAACTGTTTTCTTGAACGGCCAGAAATTGACAAATACCAGTATGAAAAAGTTTTAAGTATTTTTAAACTGAAACCAATAACCAGGAATATCTCGAAAATGGTCCACTCCATGAGTAAAATGTATATGGCATATATTGTGTGTTAAAGAGAGATACATTGTTTGTGTAGTAAATGTTTGTTTGTCTCTTATGCAAAATTCATCCAGGACGTTAGAGGCTATTATACGAAAATTCAAGATAAATATTGTATTTGATATGTAAATATCTTTAAGAGATTTTAATCAAATTCGTCAGAGACATTTTTGCGAAAAACAAAATGTTCTAAACTTTTTCCATGTATAGGGTAGTTGGGAGAGGGGGGGGGATTTTCTTGAACATCTACGTGTCGCATCCTTGGAAGATACTAAACTTAAATACCTATTTTGGTATTTAACCTACTTTTCATTTTTGATCTATGCTACTACATACAGGCATACAGACAGTCAGACAGACAGACAGACACATACTACGGAGCTTTATCTAAAAGTACTTTTATTGGACTCGGGGAACCTCAAAACATATTTCCGCTGAAATACTGGTATCGAATTTTTGGGTACAATATAGTACTTTCTGTATACACCATGTACATAGAGTGTAGAGAAAGTAATAAGGAAAGACTCTATTTGCAGGACATTTCTGCTCACAATATCAAAAATATATGGGAAATAATACCCGTACTCTATTTATGTCATCTTTCGTGGTGAGGTGGTTTCATGCAAGCCCCTAGCGGGTTCAATCCTTGCGGAAGGTGATATTTTGGGACTTGAAGGTGATCAGCATGGCTTCCTTCGTAAGAGAATGAAGCCATTGGTGACGTGTAGTGTTTATTTGCTCTTTAAAGAACCATATGTCTTGAAAGAGAAGGTTCCTGAGTAACATTCGTCCATGTTCACGTCCGCAAAGTCGTGATTTCGTCATATTTTGCCCCCAATGGATGGTGAGCTGATCTCCTATTACATAAGTGTGTGAGGGGTATTCCACGCTACAGCCATGAGTATATTGTACGTTAGGCCTCTGGAGGAAGGATGAGATGAGTGTAATTTCAGAGGGCGGCCGACATCTGGACAGGGAGAGAGCCTTACATTTCACAAGCAGTTCTTCATCTCAACGCGGGGAGAGCACCTGATTCCACAGACAACATACTAGTGCCATCCTGCCGCCGAGAGCTAATTTTCAGAGCGCAGTCCTGCCCACGGAATGGCGACTCTGCCTCAGTCCTCGTCAACTATTACAACCCTTAAAAGGACCGGCTGGGATGAAATGAAGATGGCATGAAGAAACGGAAGGTAGGGGGAATGAAGAATCCTCTCCAGCATTCGCTAAGTGACCCCGGGAAACCCTGGAACTGTTGAAACTTCTGAGCCACCTAGCTTGATCACATGTGCTCATAGAGGCTCAATAGCGAAACAGAGGTTAAATGTATATAAAACTCCAATATAATAAATATTTTGAAATAAACTTACTCTAGTGGTGTACAAGGTATTTGTATTACAAGGTTACTATGTGATTCAAATCGGGAGTAAATTAAAGAACCAGGAATGACAAATTCCCGTTTGAGAGAAGTTTAAGTATTTTAAAATTAAACCGATGACCAGATATATCTGGAAATGGCTAGCCTTACAGAAAAAAATCTCATGTGTTCCATTACATAACATTCGTTACAACTCTACAACAAATTATTGTTAAAAAATGCTTATGCTACTATCTACTTCATGCTAATTATAATAAAAAGTAGTAGAAATGCTTGTAATTAGAAGGGAAATAATGGAATTCACTAGGCTAAAACGATAGTCAAATCTTTTAAAAGCTGGTTGCCATATGGATGAAATCCATTTCTTTCATTGCCACGAGTTGACAAATTCCCATATGTGAAAATGTTTTAAATACTATAAAAGAGAAACCAATGACAAGGAATATCTAAAAACTCTTTAACTCCACGAAAAAAATGTGTATGATATACACTGCAATTTTACTTTCTCTATACGTGCTATGTATTTAGGGTATAGAAAAGGTATTGCACTCCACCAAAAAATTTGATACCGAGATTTCACCGGAAATATATGTTTTAGTGTCCCCTGTATCCAAAAAAAAATATTTTCAGAAAAAGGTCCTGTGTGTGTGTGGGTGGGTGGGTGGGTATGTGTGTGTGTGTGTGGGTGTGTGTCCGTGTCTGTGTCTCTGTGGACACGATAACTCAAAAACGAAAAGTGATAAAATACCAAACTTGGTATTTAAGTTTAGTATCTTCCAGGGATGCGATGGGAAGATTTTGAGAAAAATCCCCCCACCCCAAACTACCCTTTAGATGGAACTTTTTTTCGACAATTTTGATTTTCTAAAAAATGGCTCTAACGGTTTCGATTAAAATATCGTATATTAAAAATATGTACATGACAAATAAAATGTATATTTTGAATTTTCTGGGAATAGCCTCTGAAGACTACTTTATTCTCGGTCAATTTTACGGAATTTTGCATAACTGCTAAACCGTAAGAGATGGACAAAAATTTACCACACAACAAATGTAGAGCACCTTAAGGCACACAATTTATGTTATATACATTGTTTTCGTGGAGCTGATTGTTTTTTAGATATTCCTTGTTTGTTTGTTTTTTTCAGCTATAAAGGCTTATACATTTCTCATACAGGACTTTGTGAACTCGTGTCCATACAAACAAAGGAACTTCAGTCGCAGAGCAACCAGCTTTTGACTATCACTTTAACCTATGATACCCCCTTATTTCGCTTTTACTAACAAGGAAGCTAATAAGACTATTTCTGCTAATTTTCGCTCCATTAGATGAAGTATATAGAATAATTTGTTGCAGTGATATAGAGAGTCATGTGAATGGAACACATCAGATTTTTTAATGAGCTCTGCGTTTTTTGTGTACTAAGTTTTTGACTATCTCTTACGGTTCAGTAGTTATACAAAATCCGGTAAAATTCAGCCGGAATAAGGAGGCTACTCTCAGAAAATTCTGGATATACATTTTATTTCATTTAAATATCTTTAATATGCGCTATTTTAATCAAAATCTTAGAGCCATTTTTGAGAAAATCAACAATTTTGAGAAATTTTCTATGCATAGGGTAGGTTCAAGTAGGGGAATTTTCCTAAAAAGCTTTGTGTCGCATCCCTGGAAGATACTAAACTTAAATACAAAGTTTGGCTTTTATGGACTCGTAGTTTTTGAGTTATCGTGTTCACATACACACATGGAATGATTTTTCTTTGGATACAGGGGATCCTAAAGCGTGTATTTCCGGTGAAATCTCGGTATAGAATTTTTGGACGGAAAGTAATACCTTCTCTACACATTATGGACATAATAAGTATAGAAAAAGTAAAAATGTATAGGTAGGTATGACATAGATTTGCGCAGAAGTTGTTTTCTATTTCTTGCAGCTCATCAATTATGCAAAAGTCTCTAGAATTAACAGGTCTATTGAGGCTCATATACATTGGTCATGTAAATGCCTTTAATATCTGTACTTTAGTTGAAAACGTTACCCATTTTTCAACAAATCAAAATGTTCAAAACTTTTTACATGTAAACGTAGTTTGGGGTGGGGGATTTTCTTAGATTAGATAAAATTAGATTAGAAAGCATTCTGTAGGTTCGTTTAGGCTAAGAAGCCACTGAACACAAGGCATATACATGTATACATATGCTTATATACTATGGGAAAAAAACCAACGTATAAAGCTCTAGTGCTAAAAGCATGGGTTACAAAAACAACAGAATAGTCGCATAATCATACCATTTGCTTTTGAGGACTGTACGCCACTGCACTATGCTTAATGTGCTCTATAAAAGCATATGTACTTCCTTTTTATTTTTTGCAGGCATATAAAAACAAAGAGAATCAAAAATTAGTGTTAAAATGTATAAATAAATATAATTTCACTATATGTAACACTGATGTTATGTCAGATAATAGTTTTCTAATTATCGATATAACAGTTACTACTAGTAATATTATTGTATTATGTGCTCTTCATAAATGTCAACAAATTACATATTAAAAGTATTCGTGTCCCATCCTTGGAATATGGAATATGCTGAACTTAACTACGAACTGAACTCGTATTAAGTAAGATATTTAACCAAATTATCGTTTCTCAGTCATTGACGGACACACTTTCTCACACACACACACACACACACACACACACACACACACACACACCTTTATCTAAAAGCTTTTTTTTTTATTCAGGGATCCTCGAAAGTGTAGTTCTGGTGAAATTTTGGTATTGAATTTTTGGGTGGAATACAATACCTTCCCTATATCTATGTACACTGCACATACTTGCTAGAGAAAGTATAAATGATTACAGCATGTACTCAAACAGCTAATTCAATGTATCAGAAACCTTAAAAGGAACTTAGCTATTAAGTAAGATATTTAATCAAATTATCGTTTCTGAGATATGTTGTTCACGGACACACTTTCTCTCTCTCTCTCTCCCTCTCTCTCTCTTTCTCTCTATCTCTCACACCTTTATCTAAAGATTTATTTTATTTCTAGTGAAATTTCGGTATTGAATTTTTGGCTGGAATACAATACCTTCACTATCTCTATGTACATTGCACATACTTGCTAGAGAAAGTATAAATGATTACAGCACATACTCAAACAGCTAATTCAATATATCAGAAACCTCAAAACGAAACCTATAAAATAACCTAGATCGATGAATGTTAATCATAAATATTTACTGATCTATGTAGCGTTATAACTCATTCTAAACTTTAATTTAAACCATAAAAAGAAGTTAGTTTATGTTAATGGACAAAATGAAACTTCTGTCCCCTGTGCAGAAGTATGAAACTGGTACCGAAGTAAATAAACACTACGTGGAGGAGAAATAAGCTCTTTTAATTATGTTGCTATAAAAACCGAGGACCTTTTTACTCACAGTTTCATAACTTAAATTCCCCTTGCATTAAATGTACATCAAATGTCTTTAGTTGACAAACAAAATGCAAAAAAATAATGTCTTTCCAAGTCATTTAAATTCACGCCCGGTACGGGAAAGAAAATACAGATAGATGTCTAAAAGGCAGTAAAATTTACTTCAGGCAAACAATATTCCATTATAACGTTATTTATTTCTCATTATCATTCTTCCCTTCATTCTC
This sequence comes from Hymenopus coronatus, assembly GCA_030762935.1. NCBI lineage: Eukaryota > Metazoa > Arthropoda > Insecta > Mantodea > Hymenopodidae > Hymenopus > Hymenopus coronatus. The sequence continues at coordinate 43,153,197 of CM060897.1, read as the reverse complement.
ATTTTCTTCATAATCTCTTTAAGAAATTCATTTTCAATATTGCTCGTTCCATCTGAAAGTACTAAAGAGGAGGGGTTTGTTTGCCTTAGTTGACTTAAAAAATAAATATACTTTCTTAATGCTTAGTTCTCAAATATGTGCCTTGCTTCATAACTTTAAGACTGAAAACTCAAATACGCACCACTACTTTATTACTAAAGAAATAAAAAAAGTATTTACCATTTATCTAATTAAAAGAGAGAAGAATTTTTCTTGAAACACTCACTGGGGAGTAAATACGTAGGACGAAGGAGTTTTAAACTAAAACGAAGTATTAAAATAGAAGTTTGCATGACATAAGATAGTATTTCCTCATTACACACAATATTGTCTGTATTAAAATATCAGAAAATTCAATAGTATTGCAATTTAAACTGAAAACTAAAGCGCCTGCTTTAGTGAAAAAAATACAGATGAATTGTAAAATCATCTCCAGCTGCAGAGAAATTGAAAAATGTTCAATGTAAATGGTAGTTTTGGAAGTGCTAAGTTGTAGAATAAGACCTAGTTTTGCTCAAAACACAATACCCAAGTATGTCTTCAACTATAGGTCTATAAGAAAGTAGTAGAGCATGGTGGTAACAAATAAGAATTTTCTTAATTTTTCATAATTTAATAACGAATAATTTTTTAATAATTTATAGAATTGCAACGGTTTATTTTTTCTTGATTTAATTCGTTAGTTTTCTCAATAGGGCATTGAAAATTGTAAATGACTAACCTTGGAAGTAAAATTCTTCCTTCTATGAGTTAAGATTACTTGAATAATAATGTACGATGCTCAGGACTCGGAAAAAGAGAGAGCAGCCACGGCAGCAAATTGACGCCTTCGCGAGATCCATACCGGCAAGGCAAGAGTGTTTTGGCTGGGCTAAACTGGGGAAACAGCTTTCGGTTAGTCAAAATTGTTTGTTTTCAGTACTCAATGGGGAATTCCAGGACAACGTTGCACATTATTGTGCAAGACAGAATTGTAATTAATTTCACTTCTAGTCTTTTATATTGTCTGTTATTCTATTTACAAAACGAACGAATTAAATCAGGACCAGTAGGATAAGTTAAACTATTACATTTGTACAAAGTATTGCAATCATTTTCTAATAAATGATATAAGGTTATCAAAATTCTTATTTACTACCACCATACTCTACTGCTTCCTTATAGGACTAGTCCAGGATCATCCTGGGTATAATAGTCAAAGAAAATTAGATAATATTCCACACCTCAGCACACTGTATGTAATAAGGATAGATGAGAAACATTTGGTGTGTTCTATTCACATGACTTTCTCTAGTTATTCTACAAAAGACTATTCTTACAATAGCTGATTCTTTTCTCTATTTTGAGCTAATCAAATAAACAGAAAATAGCTGAAATGATCATTATTAATTACTTCCTTATAAGTCGAAATAAAATAAGGTAACATGCTAGACTAAAGTGATAATCAAATCCTTTAAAAGCTATTGCTATGTGATTCAAGTTCGTTATTTTTGCATGCCCAGGAGTTAAAATATTCCCTTATGAACAAAGTTTTAAGCATTTTAAAACTGAAACCAATAAAAGGAATACCGCGGAAATGATCAACTCCATATAAAAAATACTTGACATAAAGGATGTGCTTTAACTGGCTCTAAATTTTTGTGCAGTAGTTTTGTGTATCTCTTACGGTTTACCAGTTACGCAAAAGTCATCCAGAATGAAGGGATCTTTAGAGGCTATGCCCAGAAAATTCAATATATACATTTTATTTGCCATGTAGATATCTTTAATATACGCTATTTTAATCAAAATTGTTAGTCATTTTTGAGAAAATCAAGATCTTTGAAACTTTTCCACGTGTTCACAGACACTCGGATACAAGGTCACACACACGGACCTTTTTCTAAAAATGCTCTTTTTTAGTACAGGGACTCATAAAATGTATATATTTCCGGTGGAATCGCAGTATTGAATTGCTGTATATTGTACATATGTGCTAGAGGAATTAATACATAAATGTTCTGCTTCTTAGCATTAATATTGACAATTCAGCTCCAATTTTAAAGCGCCAATGGAATGGCCGAGATTAGGCAATTTCAACCAATCGTGGTCATCTGACGAGCGATATTGTTGAAAAATCTTACCGCAGCTGATGTTCATTTCTTTGAAATCTTGTCGCACCTGACGTTCATATGTTTAATCTCCTGTCTTGGTTATTGGTAATAAAGCTGACAATCCAGGCAGCCAACCTTCACTTTTAAAAACTATCAGTTCCACAATCCCTAGTGATTAGACCACTCGCCTCTCTCCTAGACGGCCCGGGTTCGATCCCAAGTGACTACCTGCGAGATTTGTGGTGGACAAAACGGTACAGGGGTGGGTTTCCCCCGGGTTCTCCGGTTTCCCCCGTCATCGCATTCCACCGGTGCTCCATCTTCATTCCATGTATCACCAGTGTCATCGCCTGCGGTGCCATGGTAGTAAAATTGGGCGTTAAACACTATTATAAATAGGTCCACAATTGTACTTTCATACAATTGTTATAACGTCTATTTAATTTTTTATCCAGTTTATAATGTATTTAGTTCAAAAAAGGAGTGGAAATAATCATTATTTGTATTTCTTATGTATGAGATGGGTGCAATAACCTCAAATAAAATACCGTTTGTTTCCATTTCATGTATTACTAATAAAAACTGAAATTTTTGCCTATTTCAATTGCTGCTATCGATATTCGTAAATTGGGTGTAGACACGGTAGGCCATATCATAATTCAGGAGGCAGTGACGAAATAAAAAAAAAAAGCTGGTAAAGCAACATGGTCATTTACTATTTGAGAACTAATCTGAGTATTACAATCATAACCTGATAAAATCTCTCTTCCTAAATATTATAAATTATTAATAGTCTATTTCGCTGAATTGTCTTATCAAATATAAGCCGTGTATTCATCTCTTAGGAACAATTCACTCCCGTCGCTCCGCATTGGTCGTCAATTATCGACAAGATGAAAACACTCATGGTATAAACTAGGCAGAAAGGGGTTATCAAGTAAAATGGTTAGAGCATTGCAGGCAATGTAGCAAAATGTCGAATTCTGTGTGAAGTACGACAAAAACAGAGTGTCCGAAAGCTGCCGAAGCTATAGGGGAGTGAGGCAGGGTTGTATTTTATCTCCCTTGCTATTTAATCTCTTTGTGGATGATATTACTGATACAATGATAGCGCACAATATTCAAGCGCCAGTAGTAGCGGATTTGCAGATCCCAACACTTTTATACGCAGACGATTTAGTATTGTGCTCTACGACAGTAAACGGATTGCAACGAGGACTGGACAAACTTAAGAACTATTGCGATGAATGGCTACTTATAGTTAATGTGAATAAGACTAAGGCAATGACTTTCAAAAAGGGTTGTGTTTATAGCAGGGAGGAGACTTGGACATATGCAGGACAGATACTGGACAATGTTAAATCTTTTGTGTACTTAGGACTCACATTTACAATGAACGGAAAATGGACAAAACACATTGACATTGCGAAACACAAGGCAAGAGTGAAAGCGGCGGAAGCTCTCCGTATACGCTGCAGAATTCCGAATATCTCCATAACCTTAATGGAAACTGTATACGGAGCGACAGTTAGATCCACAATGACATACGGAGGAGAAATATGGGGGTGGGAACAAACAGGAAATCTGGATCAAGGGAGGGCCCAATTTTTGAAAGGAATTCTGGGTGTAGTGAGGGGTACGGCAAACTGTGGAATAATGAGGGAATTCGGGGCACATAGTGAAACGATAGAGTGCAAAATCAGAGCAGTTAAATATTGGATGAGAATCGTTCACGGAAACCAATCTCTAATTAGGGCAGTCTGCTACCGTGAACAGTTGCGAATGGAAGGTAATTTGACGTGAGCATCAAAATTAAAGAAAGGGTTGAAAACCATTGGGATGGGAGACATTTGGATGGCGGGGCAGGAAAACAGGCGAAGTATTTGGAGAAAAATTAAGAAACGTCTCTGTGATATTGACAGACAGCAAATGATTGCGCAATGCACAGAGAAGGTGTCATTAGAAGTACAGTCTGGGCTGAAATCGGAGTGGGGTATGGAGCAATACATCAAAACAGGTACCAAACTCATTAGAGAGGGGCTCGCGTGGATTAGACTAGGAGCATGGAGGAGCACGAAAATTTCTGACGAGAATGGTATGAGAATCTGTCCCATTTGCGAGGAGGAAGAGTCGTGGACTCACATCTTGGCAAGATGTAGGGGTACGGAGGAATGGCGGGAAAAATATTTGCCGCGATTTTTTACCACTGCGAATGTAGGGAGAGAAGCATGTTGGACACTACTGGCAGGCACGGAAAACATGGACGGGCTAGGTAAATTTATACTTAAGGCAAGACAGCTGAGATCTGAGGAGGCTGCCAATAGAGAAGGGCGGGGGGGGGGGGGAATAAGATCAACTAAACAAAAGTGACTACAATGTTCTACATACATATGTATTATGTCATACTTAGGTCACTATTGTGCTAGGGTTGTATATATTATGTGTATATATGTCTTTTAAGTATAATTATCTATTATAAGAGGGGGCATTTATGAAGGTGTACTCTGTGCTGTAAATTTAAATTGCTATATTTTAATATCTTTGTATCTTTATTTTCGGATTCACTCTTAATTTTATGGTTGTTTAATATTGCTTTTGACTGTGTATTTCCTTTGTCTTTTTATTTTCGTGTTTGCTCTTCTAATTCTTTGTTGTGATTGTTGTTTTAATATTGCTTGTAATGTGTATTATAAAAGCACGTACGGTCTGTGGACCCGTGCGACTGTTGAAATTCTATGTATGATATTGCTATGTTAATAAATACACTTATTCATTCATTCATACTTATGGCAATATGATCACACACGGCTTGTATGGAAAAAAACAACAACAAAAAAACCATTTAACTACACCCATTGACCATGATAGTTGGCTATACTATAAATCCTGTGACTTAAAGTACTTGCAACATTTTAAGTCGCCATTGGAGTTATCATCTCAAAATAATTTGAAAACGCCTTGTGGTTTACCGGGAAACATGCGAGTCAGTTGAGAAATTCAATGCTATGCCGGCATATTGCCATGGTAGCTTAGTGAAAGAGCTACCAGCTAGAGACCGGGAGATCCGTGGTTCAAATCCCGGCTATGGCATTGAGTTTTTCAGTCTGACTCTACCTATCCAGCTCCTGTCCTTCACACGGCTAGTGTGAAAAAAATCTTATGTGTTCCATTCACATGACTTTCTCTATATCTCTATAAGAAATTATTGTTAATAAGCTTATCTTTTATTTATTACATGCTAATCGAGAAAAATTAGGAGAAATAGTCTTATTTCTTGCTTTATTGTAAGTAGAAGCGAAATAAGGGAGTACCATAGGTTAAAGTGAAAGCCAAAAGCTGGTTGCTATGTGACTGATTTTCCATTGTTTGTATGGACAGGAGTTGACAAATTCCTGTATGAGAAAAGTTATGTTTTTCAAAGCTGAAACCAAGAAAAAGGAATATCTCAAAAACAATCAATTCCACGAAAAAAATGTATATAACATAAATTGTGTGTTTTAACGTGCTCTACATTTTTGTGTGTTAAGTTTTTGTCCATCACTTACGGTTTAGTAGTTATGCAAAATTCATTCAGAATAAAGTAGTCTTTAGAGGCTATTCCCAGAAAATTCAAGATATACATTCTATTTGTCAGGTAAATATCTTTAATATACGAACTTTTAATCGAACTCGTTAGTCATTTTTGAGAAAATCGAAATTTTCGAAAAAAGTTCCATGTAAAGGGTAGTTGGGAGTGGGGGGATTTTTCTCAAAATCTTCGTGTTGCATCCCTGGAAGATACTAAACCTAAATACCAAATTTGGTATTTTACCGACTTTTCGTTTTTGAGTTATCGTTATCACGGACACACGGACACACACAGGGACCTTTTTCTGAAAATCCTTTTTTTGGATACAGTGGACCCTAAAACATATATTTCCGGTGAAATCTCGGTATCGAATTTTTTGATGGAGTGCAATACATTCTCTATACACTATGTACATAGTTCGTATAGAGAAAGTAAAAACAATTAAACCAATATGATCACATTCAGAACTGGTTATCTTCAGCAAGAAGAACCCAGCGAGATATTTATCCTGATACACAGTACTACACTCGCTGATTTAATGCCATCGTGAGAGTACAGGCAGAACTCCATTGTACTGTGGAAGAGAGCATTGCAAGAAAGCCGGTATAAATCTCATTCCGCTATTTTCGGGAGATTTAATACACAATTCAGGTCTAAATGCCTCAGGAGTAGTTTTAATTTAAAGTGGAGAACCCCTTAACTTGCACGTATCTTGCTGAAATATTCTACTTGCTTCCTTCTTTTGTGTTTTGCTGAATCGCTCCAACTGCTAACCTGCAGGACATTACCGAGAATTGAACACTACCAATATCAGGTTGCAAAATTTACGTGCACCCAGATAAAACGAATAAAGTTGGCATGGCCGCGTGTAATTCTATATACCCGCTGGCAAGCGAACGAAAGAGACAGAAATATTTGCCACAGGGAATTCTCTTTTGCTCCCCAATTTCCAGTGCGTTATATATGTACGCAGTACATCGATGTTGTGGTGTATGAGACAGTAATTCCAGCACACAGCTCCTATGCGGTAACTTTCCCCTCTTTAACTTTCATTTTTTAGTAGACTTCATGTGTTCGATTTTCCTCTTGTCCACCAGAGAGATTTTCTCCATTATTTTCTTCCAAAATCAGCTAAATATTAACAGCATTTCACATTGGAAAACCCTGCTTCCTCTATGTACATCATTCAACACATATCGCCAGTCATCAGAAGGAAATGAATTCAGATCTTGTTGTGATTATCCATGGTCTAGAGGTACCCGAAGTTCGGGTTCAAACCTGAGGAGATGGATTTTTTGGGGGTAAAAGAGAAGGAAAGTAAAACCTCTCATCTGTGGAATTTGAACACAATTTTTACTTTTTCTACACGTACTATGTACACAGTGTATAGAGAAGGTATTGAGGCAATCACCCAAAAATTCGATACTGAAATTTCACCGGAAATGCAGGTTTTGGAACCTCTTGAATCCAAAAAGAATATTTTTAGAAAAATGTCCGCACGCACATCTCTGTGTGTGTGTGTTTGTGTGTGCAGTATAGCTCAAAAACGAAAAGTCCGTTAAATACCAAATGATATTTGTATTCAATATCTTCCAAGGATACGACACAAAATGTTCAAGAAATCCCCACACCCCAACTAACCTCTACATGGAAAAAATGTTCAACAATTTTAGTTTTCTCAAAAGTGGGTCTAGTGAAGACCTCTTTGTTCTGAATGAATTTTTATGAATTTTGCATAACTGGTAAACCGCAAGAGATAGACAAAAATGTATTTCACAAAAAAAAATATAGACCTCATTAAAACACACAATTTATGAGATACATTTTTTCGTGGAGTTGACCGTTCTCGAGATATTCCTTGTTATTGGGTTGAGTTTTAAAATACTCATACGGGAATTGTCAACTCCCAGCCAAGCAAAGGAACGGTTTTCAGTCTTATATCAACATTTTAAAACTTTTGACTATCGGTTTAGCCTAATGTATTCTCTCGATTAGCATAAAGCAGATAGAAGAATAAGCTTATCAACAATAATATGCTATAGCTCGCCTTTTGTGGTAGTGTGTTCTGCCTCATATTCAACAGGTCGTGAGTTCGAATCTCGCTTAGGGTAAGTTACCCAGATAAGGTTTTTTTTCGGAATTTTCCCTTATCCTGAGGAGAAGAAGAATGTCGAGTAACTTTAAGCTCCATGGACCCCGAGATCATTTGAGTAGCATTTCACCAATTATGATCAGGCAGGCTTAAGGACGTTGAGCTACAAAAAAAAAAAAAAAAAAAAAAAAAAAAAAAAAAAAAAAAAATGCCATAGAAATGTAGAGAAAGACGAGTGAAAGGAACATCGGATTTTTTTCGTAGCCAGCTTACCCTCTCCGTATTTAGAACTGACACCTCCGTAGGACTTACAAGCGAATACCAGAGACCAGAAGCCTGTCGAGGAAGCAACGGCACGAAATGGCCGCGCTAGCTAAAGTCTCTGGCTTTGGTGCTTCGTGGAGCAGAGGATCGTAGGTCCGAGTGTGTTTATATGTATGTATTGGAAGAAAACAGCAAAAATTGGTAATCAAACAGTAAAAGGTAGGAAAATTAGAAAAAGGGTATACAGCGCCTGAGTCCCGACCAGACTTCGGTACTGTACTGTAAAAGGACCTGGAACGAGTGCTCGTCTGGTAGCCAGGCATGAGCGTGACGAAATGGATGATATAAAATGCAAGCGAAGTGGATGATAGCAAATGTGATGAAGAAGCAATTGGCGAAGTGGTGGGGGAAACCGGAGGACTCGTAGAAAACCCGCCTAGATAACGCTTCGTCCACCACAAATCCCACATGCGGGTGCTTGGGAACGAACCCGGACCGCCTAGGTGGGAGGCGAGCGGTCTAACCACATGCCACAGAATTTTTGATACATTAAAAAAATGTTATAATAAAATAATTAGAATTCTAAATCTTAAAAAAGCATATAGTGTTTGCTTTCTCTACTTTGTACACGTACATAGGTAGAGAAGGTGTTGCATTCCACCTAAAATGTCTATGTGAGGGAGTATATTAAATTGAATAATATTTAACTCTTTATTTTATTCGTTTACCATTAATTAGGGAATCTAAGTTATGCATTTAGTTATGACTTTTTGAAATAACGTTTGGTACTATTAAGATTGACAATTTAGCAAATTATTCTGTTTTTCATAAATTTTAGGAGTTAAATTTGGAAATGTCACTGGAACTACACAGAGTCCTAGTATACGAAAAACATATAGAAAAATCTGATGTGTACCATTCACATGACTTTCTCCATATCCCTGCAACAAATAATTCTTAAAAAGCTTATACTTCTATTTACTTTATGCTAATCAGAAAAAATTAGCAGAAATCGTCTTATTACTCGCTTCCTTGTAAGTAGAAGCGAAATAAGGGACAACCGTAGGATAAAGTGATAGTCAAAAGCTGGTTGCTATGTCAATGAAGTTCCTTTGTTTATATGGATATGAGTTGACAAGTTCCAGTATGAGAAAAGTATACGTTTTTCATAGCAGAAATCAAAAATAAGGAATGTCACAAAAACGACGAACTCCACGAAAAAAATGTATATAACGTACATTGTGTGTTTTAATGTGCTCTACATTTTTGTATGGTAAGTTTTTGTCCATCTCTTATGGTTTAGCAGTTATTCAAAATTTAGTAAAATTCATTCAGATTAAACTACTCTTCAGACGCTATTCCCAGAAAATTTAAGATATACATTTCATTTGTCAGGTAAATATGTTTAATATCCGAAATTTTAATCAAAATCGTTACAGCCATTTTTGAGAAAATCAAGATTTTCGAAAAAAAAGTTCCATGTAAAGGGTAGTTGGGGATGGGGGGATTTTTCTCAAAAACTTCGTGTCGCATCCCTGGAAGATACTAAACTTAAATACCAAGTTTGGTACTTCACCGACTTTTCGTTTTTGAGTTATCGTGTTCACAGACACACGGACACACACACACACACACACACACACACACACGAACCTTTTTGTGAAAATGCTTTTTTTGGATATTGGGGACCCTAAAACATATATTTCCGGTGAAATCTCGGTATCGAATTTTTGGTGGAGTGCAATACTTTCTCTATACACTATGTACATAGTGCGTATGGAGAAAGTAAAAATGTTCATGAGTGTGTCTCTGTCTGTGTGTACGTGTGTCTGTCAACTTAAACTGAACTAAAACTCAGTCTATGAAGTTTGTCAACTGCAATCGAAAACGAAAAGGTGGTTGAATACCAAACTGGATATTTAATTTAACCATCTTCTAAGGTTGAGGCGCAAATTCCCTGATTTACCTTTTACTCAGCAAGGAACTATGTAATAAGTTCATAAAAACCTTGAATAGATAAAGAAGATAGAAAACCAGTCTTTTGTAAGACTTTTTTGTTACAGTATAGCTACATAGTCATGTGAATGTAACACATCGGAATTTTTTATTTGTTTTATTACCTGTAGTCACTTTGTGGTAATTATATTTAAGTTCCTTATTTTGCTGCCAAAATAATATTTTCTGAAGCTTAAAGTATGTTTATTTCAGTATGAAATACGTAAAATATCTCATTGGTACATTCGCATGACCCCTACATATTCTCCAGCAAAGTATTATGTTAAAAAGGCTATCTTTCTAAATACTTTGCATTAGTCGGGGTAAACATCTCCAGAACTGCCTATTTTTTCTTTCTCCAGCCCCGTATGTACAATTACATAGGGATAAAGTAGTATTGTATTCCACCCAAAAATTCGATGTCGAGATTTCACCGGAAATACATGTTTTAGGACCCCCTGAATTCAAAAAAAGCATCTCCAGAAAAAGGTCCGTGTGTGTGTCCGTGTGTCTGTGAACACGATAACTCAAAAACAAAAAGTAGCTAAAATACCAAACTTGGTATTTAATTTCAGTATCTTCCAGGGATGCGACACGAAGATTTTGAGAAAATGGAACTTTTTTCGAAAATTTTGATTTTCTTAAAAATGGCTCTAACGATTTTGATTAAAATATCGTATATTAAAGATATTTACCTGATGAATAAAATTTATATCTTGAATTTTCTGGGAATAGCTTCTAAAAACCTGTTTATTCTGGATGAATTTTGCTTAATTTGGCATAACTAGTAAACCGGTAGAGATAGACAAAAACTTAGTGTACAAAAAATGTAGGCCTTGTTAAAATACACAATTTACGTCATATACATTTTTTTCGTAGAGCTTTCCGTTTTCGAGGTATTCCTTGTTATTAGTTGCAGTTGTGAAGTACTTTTCTCAGACGGGAGTGTCCGTTTTTCTTTTGTTCTGCTCCTGGCCAAGAAAAGAAGCGATTTGTAATGACAAAGTAATAAGAACATTGTGTTGAATACCTCGATTAACAAGGTGCAGAAAGAAGAATAATCTGATGTAAGAAGTTTGTAGAATGGCTAAAGAAAGTCATGTGAGCGTAACACATCAGATTTTTATTACATTATTTCCTTGTAGATAAAACGGGATTAGAGGAATATAGTAACTTAACGCGAGTCAAAACTTTTAACAGCTGATAGCTATGGTGGGCTTTGAAATTCCGTTCTCTTTGCTTGACTAGTAGAAAGCAAAACGAACGACTTTCCATTTGGGAAAATTGTAGAAAAGGAATTTGGAAACAAGTAACACGGAATATCTTAGAAACAGTTAACTTAACAAAAAGTACTTAACATATACTGTGTGTTTTCAAGAGAGTTACGTGATTTGTACAGTAATCTTTTGCATCTGTTTTAGTGTTTTCCAGTTGAGTAGTCCAGGATGCTCTTCAGCGACTATTCCCAGAAAATTCAATTATACTTTTCACTTGCCATGAACATTTCTTAAGACATATGGTGTTTTACTCCAAGTACTTAGAGCTATTTTTGAGAATATGGAAATGTCCGAAAAATATTACATGTAAAGATGGGGGGGGTTTCTTGAAAATGATCGTATTGCATAATTGGAAGTTGCAGAACTTAAATATCATGTTTGGTATTTAAGACCTTTTTTTTTTTTTAAATTAGCTGTTCACAGATACCAACGCAAACACACATACCCACACATGGACGTTTTTCTGAAAAGGACGTTTTTGAATTCAATGGGAACTTTAAAATTTCCGCAAAATCTCAACTTCAAATTTTTGGATGAAATGCAGTACTTCCCCTACTATTCAATCCAAAACAAAAGCTTAAGGGCCACTGGGAGGGAAATTTCAATTTTCTGTATTTCCTAGTAGTCTTTTCTGAAAATGTTATTATGAATACATTATGTTAAAATGGAATCATAATAAATTTGTTCATATGAATACCAATTTCATTCAAATTTGAGAAATACTTTGCAATATAAATTATTATATAAATGTAATTTACTATGTGAACATATTGTATAGTATATTGCCAATCAAAATGGTTCACGCGCCGCTAATTTTGAGAAAATTAGTTGGAATTTTGTTTGAATGGGAGCTTTGAATCACATACGAAAAATGAATTCGGCAATATTTCAAAAATTTTGATTATGATATACAGGATTCCTACAAAAGAAATAGACAACTTCAACTGCCTGTAAAACAAAAACTATTAGAGATAGCAACCTAATTATTTTAGAGGTATGTTGAGAAACTCTCAAAAGTTTCGTTTGTTACCATTGGTAATGCTGTAGTGTTTTGTTTGTTGTTGCAGAAGCTGAAATGGCAGAAAATCCTGTGGAAAAGGCATATTGCGTGTTGGAATTTGCTAGAACGCAATCAGCAACTGTTGTCCAACGACATTTTAGAACACGTTACCACAAAACGCCACCGACTAGACAGTCAATCTACAACTGGTATACAAAATTCGAATCAACGGGATGTTTGTGCAAAGGGAAGAGCTCGGGAAGACCAAGAGTTTCAGAAGAAAACGTTGAACGTGTTCGTTCTGCCTACATAAGAAACCCACAGAAATCGACATCTAGGGCAAGCATGCAATTACAAATTCCACAGCAAACTGTATGGAAAATCTTGCGGAAGCGACTGTACATGATGCCTTACAGATTAAAGATGTTGCAGTTTCTGAGTGAAGAAGATAAGGTCATACGGCGTGACTTTTACATCGACATGTTGCGACATGATGAAGACGATGCTGGTTTTTGTGAGCGCATCATTTCATTTTTGTGGTAACGTGTTCTAAAATGTCGTTGGACAACAGTTGCTGATTGCATTCTAGCAAATTCCAACACGCAATATGCCTTTTCCACAGGATTTTTCGCCATTTCAGCTTCTGCAACAACAAACAAAACACTACAGCGTTACCAATAGTAACAAACGAAACTTTGAGAGTTTCTCAACATACCTCCAAAATAATTAGGTTGCTATCTCTAATAGTTTTTGCTTTACAGGCAGTTGAAGTTGTCTATTTCTTTTGTAGTAACCCTGTATTTTGTCAAAGATTAAGCATTTTAATCTTTAAAATTAATCCTTGTTATAAAAACATATTTTTACTTTCTCCATACGCACTATGTACACAGTGTATAGAGAAAGTATTGCACTCCACCAAAAAATTCGATCCCGAGATTTTACCGGAAATATATGTTTTAGGGTCCCTAATATCCAAAAAAAGGAATTTTCACAAAAATGTCCGTGTGTGTGTGTGTCTGTGTGTTCGTGTGTCCGTGTGTCTGTGAACACGATAACTCAAAAACGAAAAGTCGGTAAAATACCAAACTTGGTATTTAAGTTTAGTATCTTCCAGGGATGCGACACGAAGATTTTGAGAAAAATCCCCCCACCCCCAACTACCCTTTACATGGAAACTTTTTCGACAATTTTGATTTTCTCAAAAATGGCTCTAACGATTTTGATTAAAATTTCATATATTAAACATATTTACCTGACAAATGAAATGTATATCTTGAATTTTCTGAGAATAGCCTCTGAAGAGTAGTTTATTCTGGATGAATTTTACTAAATTTTGAATGACTGCTAAACCGTAAGAGATGGGCAAAAACTTACTACACAAAAAATGTAGAGCACTTTAAAACACACAATTTATGTTATATATTCCTTTTTTCGTGGAGTTCGTCGTTTTTGTGACATTCCTTATTTTTGGTTTCTGCTATGAAAAACGTATACTTTTCTCATACAGGAACTTGTCAACTCCTATCCATATAAACAAAGGAACCTCATTGTCATAGCAACCAGCTTTTGACTATCACTTTAACCTACGGTTGTCCCTTATTTCGCTTCTGCTTACAAGGAAGCGAGTAATAAGACTATTTCTGCTAATTTTTTCTGATTAGCATAAAGTAAAAAGAAGTATAAGCTTTTTAAGAATTATTTGTTGCAGGGATATGGAGAAAGTCATGTGAATGGAACACATTAGATTTTTATCTCTTCTTTCAGCTGTTTTGATTGAGATCCTTTTTAGCATACTTTTTTCTCTGGTGTTTTAACTCCCCAGTTTTATGTTAATGGCGCTAATAACCTAGTAGTTGATTGCCCCTAAGCCCCATTCATCATCATCTACTCCCTTACGTTCATGTTTGGTTACGGGCCGACCACTCGTTCCAGGTTTTCCATTCTTTTTCGACCAGGGAAAAAATGTATACAGAACAAGTACAGAAAGTCACGTGAATGCAACACGTCAGTTTGTTTAAATTACCTGTGTAAGTATGCAGTAGATCGGGTCATGAATTCCACAGTCGATTAAGAGTACAACACAGTTCATGTTTTTAGGTTGCATGAAGTTTAAACCTTAGTTGCCTGCTCTAGTAAACTATATATACGGTTTTTTACTTTCTCTAGCCCCATATGTACAATGTACATAGGGTTAGAGAAGTATTGTATTCCACCCAAAAATTCGATACCGAGATTTCACCGGAAATACATGTTTTAGGACCCCCTGTATTCAGAAAAAGGTCCATGTGTGTGAGTCCGTGTGTCTTTGAACACGATTACTCAAAAACGAAAAGTAACTAAAATACCAAACTTGGTATTTAAGTTAAGTATCTTCCAGGGATGCAACACAAAGATTTTGAGAAAAACCCCCATACCCCAAACTACCCTTTACATGGAACTTTTTTCGAAAATATTGATTTTCTTAAAAATGGCTCTAATGATTTTTATCAAACTATCATATATTAAAGATATTTATCTAACAAATAAGGTGTATATTTTGAATTTTCTGGCAATAGCTTCTGAAGACTTGTTTATTCTGGATGAACTTTGCTTCATTTGGCACAACCAGTAAACCGTAAGAGATAGACAAAAACTTACTATACAAAATATTTAGGTCTTGTTAAAATACACAAGTTATGTCATATACATTTTTCTGGTGGAGCTTACCGTTTTCGAGGTATCCATTGCTATTAGTTTCAGTTGTGAAGTACTTATACTTTTCTCAGACGGGAGTGTCCTGGCCAAGAAAAGAAGTGATTCATGATGACAATCGCATAACGACATCTTTTAAAACATTTGACTATCGGTTTAGCCTAATGTATTCCTTTATTTTCTTCCTACTTATACGGAACTAAATAATAAGAACATTTTGCTAATGAGTACCTCGATTAGCAAGGTGCAGAAAGAAGAAGAATTTTATGTATGAAGTTTGTAGAACAGCTAGAGAAAGTCATGTGAGTGTAACACATCAGATTTTCCCTTTAATTCAAGTTTAAAACTGGAGTTCTAGTAAAAATATAAGGGAACATGTTTATAAAGTTATTATATCCTTTATTAATCTTTTTCTTCCCAATTAAAAGTTTAAATTTTTCTACACCAGTTTTCATAATCCTGCCAAAAGCATTACCAAAAATCTGATGTGTTTCATTCACATGACTTTCTCTATATCTCTGTAAATTATTATTGTTAATAAGCTTATCTTTTATTTATTTCATGCTAATCGAGAAAAATTAGCAGAAATAGTCTTATTTCTTGCTTTATTGTAAGTAGAAGCGAAATAAGGGAGTATCATAGGTTAAAGTGAAAGCCAAAAGTTGGTTACTATGTGACTGATGTTTCTTTGTTTGTATGGACAGGAGTTGACAAATTCCTGTATGAGAAAAGTATCAGTTTTTCAAAGCTGAAATCAAGAAAAATGAATATCTCAAAAACGATCAACTCCACGAAAAAAATGTATATAACATAAATTGTGTGGTTTAACGTGCTCTACATTCTTTGTGGGTTAAGTTTTTGTCCATCTCTTACGGTTTAGTAGTTATGAAAAATTCATCCAGAATAAAGTAGTCTTCAGAGGCTATTCCCAGAAAATTCAAAATATACATTTTGTTTGTCAGGTAAATAACTTTAATATACGATATTAGTCAAAATCGTTAAGAGCCATTTTATACAGAATCAAAATTTTCGAAAAAAATCCCATGTAAAGGGTAGTTTGGGGTGGGGGGATTTTCCTCAAAATCTTCGTGTCGCATCCCTGGAAGATACTAAACTTAAATACCAAGTTTGGTATTTTACCGCCTTTTTGTTTTTTGAGTTATCGTGCTCACAGACACACGGGCGCACACACACACACACACGCACCTTTTTCTGAAAATACTTTTTATGGATACAGAGGACCCTAAAACATATATTTCCGGTGAAATCTAGGTATCGAATTTTTTGGTGGAGTGCAATACATTCGCTATTCACTATGCACATAGTGAGTATAGAGAAAGTAAAAGGTTGTTCAAATAGCCATGAGTTTTAGATGATAGGTAATGCACTGGCCATCTATTCAAATCCAATTGTTGCAAGTTCAAATCTCAGTGATTGTGGTAAATGACGGGAAGAGCCCAAGTAAATTAATCGGTATGATGCTTGGAAGCTAATGAACTGTAGTTATGTAGGGCTTCCTCTTTTATTTATTTAAAAAATCACTGCAATTTTAGGGCAAAAATTGTATATATTTTTACAATATAAAACAGTCTGATTACTTATAACAGGAAACTAATCCTAGAGTACGACACTATTTGTAAAGTTACGCTTAAAACAAGCGGAACTTATAAGTACCGACAGGCAACAAAGGGTTAAATATGCTCGCCAAAGCAGAAATTAGATTTTAATTTAAAGCTGCTATTAATTTAGCAACAAAATTGTGTGACTTTACCACATTGTACCTGTTTCAATATGTCGGCCAGCCACCGTGTAATGTTCTAGTTGATTATATGCACCAAATAGCAGGGAACCTGAGGGATTTATTTGTGTTTTACGGTACTCAGTGGTAGCCGATAACCAATACTGCGTTGCCTAAGCCGATATAACTGATTGCATTAACAACGATTTTCGCGCAGCTTTTTTACTACATTTGTTCCACATTTTTCAACCAGAAGCACTTTATTGTCGGTGTTATCATTTGCTATAAAAAAAAAGCGAATTTTATGCCATCGGTTCAAATTACCCATCCCTCCCCTCACTGCAGGGCTTATGGGTGGCGTGGGACTATGGACCAACTTATCGTAAGTCCCCGCATCACTGGAGACCGTATTTATGACGGTTATGCTCTTCTCTGCTGCTTTTAAATACCTAATCTTGGATTTTATTATGAGCCACGACCAAATCGGCTATAGATATATAGTTTCTCAGACGCTTTCAAGTGGTGCAGAAAATAATGAAACACTTTAATAATATGGTGTTGCACCATACTTTGCTTTCAAAACAGCTTTAGCAATTGGTCTATATCATCTTTCTCCTCCTCTTCTGCCTCAGTTTCATCATTTAACTATAGTCCCAAATCCCTTTTTTTTTTTAAATGTATTTTAAAGTCTTCTAAGAACCCTAGTTTCTTCCATTCGCTCCAGATGTTCCTTCCAATTTTCTTTCTCTAGCATGTATGTACAATAACTAAAGACTGCCTGGGGTCGAGTTGACCCGGGTTCGATTCCCGGCTAGGGCGGGAAATTTTTTTCTAGCCAGTATTATTCCCTATCTCCCACAGAGTATGAAAGTTTGTATGTGAGTGTTTGAGTAAAACTAAATGATTTAAACTAACGTAAAAGTACCTACAGACGAGTTGTTTCAAGTGGAAAGCCCCCGATATGACCTTAGATGTTAAAGGGGGCTATATAAATGAAACAATATAGAAAAATAAAATAAATAAAATAAAATAAATAAAAATTTGCAATATCATACCCCGGTACCTAATTTTTTAAAACGAGGCATGCATTCCCAATTCTTACATTTATTTCCTACATCAAAATATAACCGTTACTTCATTATTTACAGATACTTTAACATAAATAACGCTATACCAACTAATATTAGCCTAAAATTCCCGGCATTTGCACTACTAATAATCCATAAAATTATTATATTTAACACCACTTTAATATGCTCAATAAATATTCCTTTAAATTTTTAAATTTTTTAAATTTCTTTTTATTTTATTTTTATTATTATTAGCACGTATGTATAATGTATATAGTGGATAGAGAAGGTATTGTATTCCACCCAAAAATTTGATACAAAGATTTAATGTTTCAGAATATATGTTGCACCCCCTGCATCCAAAAAAGCATTTTTAGATAAATGGCCGTGCGTGTGCGTGCGCGTGTATGCGTGCGCGTGTGTGCACGTGCGTGTGTTTGTATGCGCGCGAGCGTGTAGGCAGCATAGCTCAAAAGTGAAAAGTTCGTTAAAAACAAACTTGGTTTTTAAGTTCAATATCTTCCAAGGATTCGAGAGGAAGATTTTCAAGAGTCCCCTGACCCACGACTACCTTTACATGGGAAAAAAAACTGAAAATTTTGATTTTCTCAAAAATGACTCTAATGGTTTTCATTAATATGCCATATATTAAACATATATATGACAAATAAAATCATCTTGAACTTTCTGGGAATAGCCTCTGCGGGCCTGTTTATTCTAGGTGAATTTTGCTGAATTTTGCGTAATTGATAAACCTATGAGATAGAGAAAAACTTACTAAACAAAAATGTAGATCTCATTAAAACACACAATTTATGTTATATACATTTGACCGTTTTCGAGATATTCTTTGTTATTGGTTTCAATCATACGGGAATTTGTCAACTCCCGATCATGTAACGAAATGAATTTCAATTCCATAGCAACCAGTTATTAAAACATTTGACTATCGCTTTGGCTTATTTTCTTCACTTACAACGAAGCAAGCAATAAGACCATTTCTGTCAACGTGTAAAGTTTGTGTGTGTGGTTCAAAGCCTCAATTCAAAAAATACCAATCACTTTTCTCAAATTTTGAGGCTTGTGGAACACTTGTGTTATGCAAGATATTTATATAGGTAATACCATTTATGATGTAATTTATAATCATTCAAAGTATTGTAAAGTTTGAATAAAATTTGGCATTAATATTAACATTTTATTATGATAGTAATTCAATTACAGTAAAATTATAAGAAAAAACTATAAAATATTTAGATTTGAAATTTTACTCTGTGTCCGCTAAATGTGTCCTTTTCAAGTAAATGTGTTTAAAATCAAAAAAGTTAGAAAGTCCTAGTGTTTCTTAAGAGTACCCAAATCGCGCAATATGAAAATCCTTTCACCTCAGCATTCTCAGAGCTTGTGCGTTTTCTGTAACAATAGCTTATGTAGACCACGATCGATTAATTCCCATCCAGCGCTGGAGGTAGGATTGCAACATAATGCAACATTCATTTTTGATGTGGGCCTCCCTTGACACACAGCTAATTTCAGTTACAACATGCCATAAATTCGGTTCGACCCAAGAACTAATTCCAACTCCTAATAAACAAACCCAACCCGTTTACGAGTTTGGTCGTAAACAGACACGTGCCGTATACTTGGTTTTCATATCCTGAATATTTGACTTCAGGAGTTTGCTTGCCACAAATATTTCATTGGGCGTTGGAAATTTAAACCTGAGAATGCTCAGTTTCTTAAAAGGAGATAAAAGCTCTATTTGATAATGTTAAATCTGATAAATGTATCCCAGAGACTAATAGAGATCAGACTGAAAGTTACATAGCATTCCTTCTAAGCACACTAAGTACTATTTTCCAACAAATTTATTTACTAAAGAAATTAGGATTGTTTCTTGCCCTATCTTCTTTTGATATGTTATCCATTATATTTTGTAAAAGATATAATATATTATTCTACTTTAAAATCCCCATTGTTTATGTGTGTATGCAAAATTTCTTACGAAGGTTTACTTTTCCTCTCCTTCATTTTAATTGAGATAAAACTTTGCAGAAATGGCTACATTATACATTCCTTATACATATAAAAGCAAATACGATAGTCAAATATTTAACAACTGAACGCTATTTATACTGGCCATGCATTCGCGAGAAACAATTGAATGTCGAAAGGTTGAAAAACGAAAGAATGAAAAATCTGATGTGTTCCATTCACATAACTTTCTGTACATCACTATAATAAATTATTGATACACAGATTATACATGTAGCTATTTTCAGTAGATAAGTGTAGAAAACATGTTGTGTGTTCCATTCATATGACTTTCTCTACCTGCACTGCAAGCAAATTAAGATTTTCTTTTATCTACTTCAAGCTAATCGAGATAAAATTTGACAGAAATGGTCTTATTACTCACTTCCTTGTAAATAGAAGGTAGAGAAGGCTAAAGCTATAATCAAAGCTTTTAAAAGAGGATCACTATAGTATAATTGAAATACGGTTCCCTTTGCATTGTTAGGAGTAACCGAGAAGGGATATGAATTGAATGGAAACTTCGAGTTTGAGAAAAGAATAAGTATTTTAAAATTAAAACGCATAACAAGGAACATCTCGGAAATCGTTAGCTCTACAAAAAATGTATATGATAATTTTTAATAAAATTTTATAAGAACATTTTGTATTATTTTCATATTATATTTCTTGATGCCACTCCAAATGTGCTATACATATACCCAAATATGTTTTATTAACTACTTATAGAATAGCAATTTTTTTCTGCTTAACGTCCTTTAGCCTAACTGGTCATATCCGCCCATGAATTAAATTGCTGAAGTGATGCTCAAATGATCTCGGGGTCCATGGAGCTTAAAGTTATTCAACCTTATCTGGATAACTCACTCTAAGCGAGATTCGAACTCGCGACCTGTTGAATGAGGCAGACACGCTGCCTCCACACTACGCAGGCGGGCAGAAATGTATTGTTTATATTTAGTTTGAAATACCTTTCTAACAACCAATATATTTATAATTTCTTTACACGTACTATGTACATAGTGTATACAGACGGTATTGTAAAGCACCCAAATGTTCGATATCGAGATTTCACCGGAAACACGTGTATTAGGTCTCCCTGAATAAAAAAAAACATTTTTAGAAAGATCCGTGTGTGTGTGTGTGTGCGCGCGCGCGCGTTTGTGTCTGTGGTCAGCGTAGCTCAAAAACGAAAAGGTCATTAGATACCAAACTTAGTATTTAAGTTTGGTATCTTCCAAGGAAGCGGCACGAAGACTTTCAAGAAAATGCCCCCACCCCTAACTATTCTTTACATGGAACATTTTTCGAACATTTTTAATTTATCAGAAATAGTTCTAAAATTGTTTGATTAAAATACCTTATATTTAAGATATTTTTATAACAAAGGAAATGAATATCTTGAATTTTCAGGAAATAGTCTCTGAAGACCTCTTCATTCTGAGTGACTTTTATATAACTGGTAAACCATAAGAGATACAAAAACTTAACCACACAAAAAATGTATATCTCATTAAAACACACTATGTCTCACTATGTACATGTACTTTTTATCTATTTTTTTTTTGTAGAGTTAACCGTTTTTGAGATATTTCGGATTATTGGTTTCAATTTTAGCCACTTAAACTTTTCTCAAACGTGAAGACATCCTTCTTTTCGTTTCTCGTTTGTTTATTCCTTGCAAGTAAAGAGATTGGATTTCAAATGTTTCATAGGACGAGGCTATCGTTTAGCTCGAGCACTTTCTTATTTCTCTTCTACTCTGCTTATGTTTATCTTGATTAGCATGATGTAAATGAACACATTAGAATGGAGAGAATAGACACATTAGATTTTTCCCCTTCTACTTACAAGGAACCAGGTAATAAGGACAATTTCTGCTAATGTTTATCTCGATTATCATGAAGTAGATAGAAAATAAGTTTCTTAACAATATTTTGTTTTAGAGGTGTAGAGGTGTAGAGGTGTGAATGGAGGGAGCACTTCGGATTTTTACTATTACATATGTTATTGTAGTTTCTTCCCTTTTCTTATTAATATGAGCCTTTCCCTATAACACGCCACTTTTTATGCATGAAATTGTGTACTGTAACACTTATACGTTTGAGAGCAATTAATCGTATTATGATAATTATTTGAGCTGGCATCGTTATTAGAACGGGACTAGCAAAATCGGATGTTCATCTTTGGAATCGCTTCCGGGTCGAGCAAACCCTCGAACTTGGTGATATCGACCCCACTCCGTAAAGCGATTTCCGGTCAGCTGAGTTATTAATTTCTCCAGGCCTCTTGACCCGATGAAGCATGCTTGAGGATTCTAAGGAGAGAGAATTCCATTTAATTCCTCCTTCCATGCATCCCGGAGAAACCGCAGGCACCAAAGTAGCTTCTTCTGCTGTCAGGGATGAGGCCACGTCTGCTTCCTGGCCTTTATCTTCTCCGAGTGATCTAGTGAATCTGTCTGAAGCTGTTTGCCTTTCGTCCTTGATAATGAAACTGAGTACGAACCGAGGAGTCGTGGCAAAGAAAGAAACAGCTGCCTCTTCTAAAGGCGAACTTCCCGGGGTCTGCCTTCTATCGATGTTTGTCTTGCTCTCTTGTGCTTCTGCGGACTTTGTTTGGGTTCGACAAATTTACCGAGAAATCCCTCATTGCCTTTATGGATCTTAAGCAAGCAAATGAAAGTAAGTAGGGTACAGAAACGCAGTAGCGGCTGGTGCTATTCACGTAGAGATAGTTTGTTAAGGATCAAAACATCACTTCACTCTCCTGTGAAGTCGCCGCTCATTTTCATCAACTAACTAAAGCCTCAACCCCTCATTTTATGTAACAACAATTATGTTAATGGTTACAAAAATGAAATGTGCTCCTTTCACATGACATCCTTTATCTATTGATAAAAAAAAATATGATGTGTTCCATTCACTTTCCCTACATCTCTGCAACAAATTATTGTTAAAAATCTTATGCTTCTTTTTACTTCATGCTCATCGAAAAAGAATTAGCAGAAATAGTCTTCTACTTGCTTCCGTCCAAAGCCTTGTATGAGAAAAGTATAAGTTTTTCAAAGCTGAAATAAAAAGCCAGGAATATCTCAAAAACGATCAACTCCACAAAAAATGTATATCACATAGATTGTCTGCTATAAAGTGCTCTACATTTTTTGTGTGATAAGTTTTTGTACATGTCTTACGGTTTAGCAGTTATGCAAAATTGCGTAAAAATCATTCAGAATTAAGTAGTCTCCAGAGACTATTCCCAGAAAATGCAAGATATACATTTTATTAGTCTACTAAATATCATTAATATACCATATGTTAGTCAAAGTCGTTAGAGCCATTTTTGATAAAATCAAAATTTTCGAAAATTTGTCCATGTAAAGGGTAGTTGGAGGTGGAGGATTTTCTTGAAAATCTTCATGTCGCATCCTTGGAAGATACTTAACTTAAATACCAAGTTTGGTATTTAATGGACTTTTCGTTTTTGAGCTACGCTGTCCACAGTCACACACGCACACACAGAGCTTTTCCCCCCCCCAAAAAAGTATTACTTTCTCTACACGTCCTATGTACATAGTTTATAGAGAAGGTATTGTAATGCACCCTAAAATTCGATATCGAGATTTCCCAGGAAATACATGTTTTGAGACCCCCTGAATCAAAAAAAGCATTTTTAGAAAAATGTCTGTCTGTGTATGTGTGTGACTGTGGACAGCACACCTCAAAAACGAAAATACCGTTAAAAACCAAACTTGGTATTCGGGTTTGATATCTTCCAAAGATGTGACACGAAGATTTTCAATAAAATCACCCCACCCCAACTATCCTCTATATGGACTTTTTTTCGGAAATTTTTATTTTCTTAAAAATGGCTCTTAACTGTTTTGAATAAAATGTCATATATTAAAGATATTTACACGACAAACAAAATGTGTATGCCTCTGAAGACTACTTTATTCTGGATGAATTTCACGACATTTTTCATAACTGCTAAACTGTAAGAGATGGACAAAAACTTACCACACAGAAAATGTAGAGCACATTAAAACACACAATTTATACTATACATGTTTTTCGTGTTGATCGATTCCATGTTTTTAGTATCAGCTTTGAAAAACTTACTTTTCTCATACAAACGTTTTATCAACTCGTTTCCATATTAAGAAAGGAACTTCAGTCACATAGCAACCAGCTTTTGAGTGTCATTTTAACCTATGGTACTCCCTTATTTCGCTTCTACTTACAAGGAAGCAAGTAATAACATGTATTTCCGGTGAAATTTCGGTATCGAATTTTTGGGTAAAAATAGTCTACCATTTATCCAACTCCTTTCCTGCTTATGTGGCAAAAACATGAATTAAAACTACTCTTACAACAGCCTATTCCTCTGTCTGCTTCACGCTAATAAGATAAACATTACCATGCTTGGATTGATAAAGACAGACTGAAAAAAGCAATGCCATGGCCGGGAAGTTGCCATGGTAGCTCGATGTTAGAGCAACCGGGAGAACTGTGGTTCAAATCCCGGCTATGGCGTTAAATTTTCCAGCCTGACTCTACCTATCCAACACCTGTCCTACACAAGGCTTAAGTGATAAAACAATTATTGAAATATAAGGAAATACACTAGACTAAATGGACAGTCAAATCTTTAAAAGCTGGTTGCTATGATAGAAATTCGGTTCTCTTTGTAGGGCCAAGAAAAAGGAATACGCATTTCCGTTTGAGAAAAGCTTTAATAATGTAAGTCGGTCTCCGTGGTGTAGTGGTTACCATGCTAACTTCGTATACCCAAGCTATAGTTTTCAGTAATACGGCTGGAGATGAGTAAAGATTTAGTTTAATTCCTGCTTTCGTTTTTACCTGGTAAGAGTCTGAAAAATTTTAAGGAACTAATTTTATTATTTAGATATTAATTTACATTCTATCAATAAATATTTAAATTCTGTTATAATTGCTGGGTGTTTTCATAATGTACATATGTAAAAAAGGAAATCAGTCGTCAGAGCCTTATATATATATATATATATAATATATGTGTGTGTGGTGTAACAATTTTTATGATGTACAAAATGATCTGCTTTTACAAAGAAGACATTTTGTTCTCTGGAAACACTACTGTTTACTTGACAGCAGGTTTGTTTACCTCTCCTCCTTGCGTTCTTATCAATGATATGTTTTGATGTGGGGAGACGGTCGGTCACAACCTGTATACGGAATGGCATACGGTATGAACTTCCTAGCTCTGATACCTAAATTATTTTCCTAATTGTTTCATTCTCCATGTCTCACTTAGTCCTGGTTTTGCTATTGTGTTATGCTCTACTTCCTTCCTCATAGTCATGCTTAAATAATTTAATGCTTATATCTCGTTAAAACACACAATTTATATCATATACAATTTTTTCGTGATTTGACCAACTCCGAGATATTCCTTGTTATTGGTTTCTGTTTAAAATTACTTAAACTTTTCTCACATATGAAACATCAACTCCTTGTCATGCCGAGAAACAAATTCAATCAAATGGCAACCAGCTTTTAAATGATTTAACTATCGCATTAGCCTGGTATATTTCCTTATTTCCCTTATTCTTACAAGGAAACAATAATAAGAAAGACCATTTCTGCTAAAGTTTATGTGTAATGTGAAGTACAAAGAAGGATATCTTTTAAACAATAATTTGTTGCAGAGATGTAGGCAAAGTCATATGAATGAAACACATCAGATTTTTTTCCACAAATATTTTCTTAGATTAACGTGTATAAAATTACCTAACTGCTCAAGCGGATGATAGGTAATTTGTTACAATTTCAAGGAAATTAAAATCTAATGAGTTCTGTTCACATTCTCTCTCTCTCTCTCTCTCTCTCTCTCTCTCTCTACCTTTTCTGCACTCAAATTACTCTTAAAAATATTGCTCTTTTATCTACATAATACTAATCGAATTAAGCATTTACAAAACTTGACTTATTACTCGCTTCCTTGGTATTTAAGTTCAGTATTTCCTAAGGATGCAACACGAGGATTTTCAAGAACATTTTTAAAATGTTGCTTATCTTAAAAAGGCTCTAACGTTTTTTATTAAAATATCTATATTATAAAGACACATGACAAATAAAATGTATATCGTGAATTATCTGGGAATAGCCTATGAAGACCACTTTGTCCTAGATGAATTTTTCTGAAGTTATGCACAGTGATAAACCGTAAGAGAGAGAGAGAGAGAGAGAGAGAGAGAGAGACAGACAGACAAATATTTGCTATACAAAAAATGTACATATATTTTTTACTTTCTCTATACGAACTATGTACATAGTGTATAGAGAAGTTATTGCACTCCACCAAAATAGTCGATACCGAGATTTCACCGGAAATATGTGTTTTAGGGTCCCCTTTATCTAAAAAAGGTATTTTCAGAAAAAGGTCTGTGTGTCTGTGAACACGATAACTCAAAACGAAAAATCGGTAAAATACCAAACTTGGTATTTAAGTTTAGAATCTTCCAGAGATGCAACACGAACATTTTGAGAAAAATCCCCCACCCCAAACTACCGTTTGCATGGAACTTTTTTCGAACATTTTGATTTTCTAAAAAATGGCTCCAATGATTTTAATTAAAATATCGTATATTAAAGATATTTACCTGACAAATAAAATGTATATTTAAAATTTTCTGGGAATAGCCTCTGAAGACTACTTTATTCTGAGTGAATTTTCCGGAATTTTGTATAACTGCTAAACCGTAAGAAATAGACAAAAACTTACCACACAAAAAATGTAGAGCACATTAAAACACACAATTTATGTTCTATACATTTTTTCTTGGAGTTGATGGTTTTTGAGATATTCCTTGTTTTTGTTTTCAGGTTCGAAAATCTTAACTTTTCTCATACAGGAATTTGTCAACTCATGTTCATACAAACAAAGGATCTCCAGTCACATAGTAACCAGCTTTTGACAATCGCTTTAACCTATGCTACTCCGTTATTTCTTTTCTACTTACAAGGAAGAAAGTAATAAGACTATTTCTGCTAATTTTTCTAGATTAGCATGAAGTAAATAGAAGCATAAGCTTTTTAACTACAATTTATTGCAGAGATGTACAGAAAGTCATGTGAATGGAACACATCAGATTTTTTTTAATTATGCGATTTTGTGAGCGCTTTGTTATTGGTTTCAGTTTTAAATACTTCTACTTTTCTCATACAGTTATTTGTCAGCTCATGGTCGTGCAAAGCAAAGGAATTTCAATCACATAGCAACTTTTAAAAGATTTGACTATCGCTTTAGTCTAGTATACTCCCTTATTTTCCTTCTACTTACAAAGAGACTGTAATAATACATTTATGGTAATTTTCTCTCAGTTAGTAAGAAGTAGATAATGAATAACAATAATTTATTACAGAGATGTAGAGAAATACATGTAAATTAAACACATCATATTATTTACTATTACTCTATCTTTCTACTTTCACTTAACGCGTTTGGGTACACCTGTGCTCTTGCAAGTGTTTTATAATTCGTGGTCTTACAATTTAGGGAACATTTTTGGGAATTTACATTGTTGCTATGTTTTAGGTAGGAGAGTGGGAGCATTATTTAAGAGACGACTTCCATTTTAGCCAGCAGGAGAATGCTTCTCCGTGGGCCTCTAGAGGCCTACAAGGATTTGCCTTACTTTAGGAGAGGGCGAGTGCATGTGCACAATGGTGGAGTACCCAAGTAAAGATGCTTTTGTTCCTGGCAAGGGCGATAAACAGCTTACAGCTGCTCTCGATTGATACACTAGCTGCTAGCATTAGAGACAAGTGGCGCTCCCTTTTCCCACCTCTTTGTGCCCTTAAGTAATGTGGTCACAAGTGCAAGCTTTCGCATACACACACATGAAACACAACCCTGCAGCATGAATATAATTATGGTAGATAGAGAAATGACCTCAAAACACTCTACAGCAAAATAATAATAATAGTCTGACCTGCTAAAGCAACTATAGCATAATGCTGTGACTGTTGGTAACTGGTATACAGATGAGGCGGTAACGGGGTTACGGGTTCGTATCCCGGGTGCAGGTTTAGGCTAGTATGGAAACTCTTTCCAGATGTGGTAAGACACAAGTGATTTATTCATTTAGTTCGGCCGTTTTCCACCGTCGAACACGCACGCATTCCTCCTAAATTTTCTACTGCGAAACTATTACTTATTACTTTTGATGCAATGGATTTATTCCGTACTCTGGTCAGTATTTCAATAACTATTTCCCAACTAAACGTAGCCTGTTCGGTTCCACCATGGACCCTAAATATCATATCTTTGCTCTGCCGATGTTCTACGCCAAGTGCCCCAAACAGTATCGTCGGACCAGCGGCAGCATTGTTTTCTCTTTTCCTGTTATGTTCCCCTCGGGCAGTGTACTCTCACCCCCTTCGGGTCAATGCTCTACCCCTAACGGTACTGTGCTACCAGCTCGTGACAACTCGGCTACTTATACGTGTTTGAAATATTTCTTCCCTTCCCATTTTCAATGTACATTTATATTTCCCTTCTTGGTATAATTTATATTATTAGCTATGATTTATCTTTCCCTTTTAAACCACTCTTAGCCCCGTGAAAAGACATGTACTGTCTCACAGATGCGTATACTTGGACAGGTAGTCAGACTGAAAAATGCAATGGGATTTGAACCACGGATCTCCCATCTCTAACCACTGAGTTACATGGCACCTATCAAACTCCTATCCTACACACGATTTGTGTGAAAAAATAATTAAATTAACATTTCGTTTCGTAACCAACTTTCCTCCCCGTATTTGTAGGACTGACATCCCTCTAGGACTTACAAGCCAATGCCTGGGGGAGCTAACGGCACCAAACCACGGAATGAAGAACCTGTTACGAGTGATCGGTCCGGAGATGAACATGATGTGGATGATATGAAATGTAACAGAAATTGATGATTGAGCAATTGGTGAAATGAGTGGTGGGGGAAATCGAGGAACTGGAGAAAACCTACCCAGACGTCGTTTCATCCACCACGAATCCCACATGCGGGCGCTTGGGATCGAACTCGGGCCGCCTAGATGGAAGGCGCCACACTAATTGACCATAATAGTTGGCTAATCTATGAAGCCGGGAATTAAAAGCACTTACGACACCATTCTGTCGCCATTGAAATATGTAATTTCAAAATAATTTGAGATCACCTTATGGTTTATCGGGAATCATGCGAGTCAGTTGAGGAATTTAATGTCTAGCCGGTTTGTTGCCATGGTAGCTCAATGGTAGAGCAGAAGATCCGTTGTTTAAATTCTGCATTGAATTGTTCAGTCTGACTCTACCCATCCAAAATGAGTATATTTCTTATCAGCAGTTTACCAACTTTTCCATAACTAATTCTTTCCTCCCAACATTGTCGCTTGTCGTAAATATTAATCCTCTTTCCAGTAGCAACAATTCTAATATTTTTGCTTCGTTCTAGTTCTGTCTAAATTTATATTTGATAAATTATTGAGTACAAGAATAAATCTGGGTTCGAGCCCAAGCACCCACTTGGAATTTGTGATGGATAAAGCGGTGTCTAGGCGGTTTCCTCTGGTTTCCCCCACCACTCATTCCACTAATTGCTGCATCATCACCTTTCCTATCATCCATTTCGCTTGCATTTCACATCATCCACTTCCTCATGCTCGTGCCTGACCACTCGTTTCAGGTTCTCCATTCGGTGGTTTCCTGCCGCTGGCTCCCCGACAGGCATTCGCTTATGAGCCCTAGGGGCGTGTTAGTCCTAACTAGGGAGAGGGTAAATCGACTACGAAAAATGAACTATGTAGAGTAGTTGAAATTAGTGTAATTTATTGTGTATGCAA
Source organism: Hymenopus coronatus (assembly GCA_030762935.1). Taxonomy (NCBI): domain Eukaryota; kingdom Metazoa; phylum Arthropoda; class Insecta; order Mantodea; family Hymenopodidae; genus Hymenopus; species Hymenopus coronatus. The sequence goes on along the minus strand of CM060897.1, from coordinate 43,123,473 downwards.
CAAAAGCAAACAGATTAAGTTAATAGAATTTAAGTGTCAATAAATAGTTCATTCACACTTACAATTCTCTATTTTTACAGTCACTTCTTCTTATCGTTGCAACCCTCGATATTTAAATAGCAAGTTTGCTTTCAAGTTATAATTACAGCACTCTAGCAAATTACTTTATGCATAGCCAATGGCTTATGCGACGCGTGCGCATTGAAGGCGTAGTATTCCAGCTTTCTGCTCATCAAATCAGCATGCTTTTCTTATCCATAACGAAAACCAATGACGTCTCTTTAAGCAACATATGTCGACTTCCAACATACTGTCTTTAATCTTTATGTACAATAAAATGAGTAACGTCTAGAAAATTTATCCATATTGAAATTAGAATGATTTAAATCAGAAATTAATTATTAACATACAATACGTTACTTATACACAATTGTGTAAATGTAATTCTTACAATTCATATTTACATGTTTTAAGTGTTTATATTTATTTTATTTTATGCTGCGAGAATTGCAGCGAATAAATGCATAAACATTTATTCCAAGTTATATATTCATTCATGCAAAATAATACAATGATATTTATAAGGAAAATTACTTATCATTCATTAATTACTTAAAAATGTCTTGACAAATATATATATGTATATATATTTTTTATAATATACTAAATATAATAATTCTTAGTTTGTTTGGCTGTAGCTTCAATTGTGTGTCGCTTTTTACTTTTTCTACACGTACTATGTATACCCAAAAATTTGATAACGAGATTTCACCGGAGATACATGTGTTAAGGCTCCTGAATCGAAAAAAAGGTATTTCTAGAAAAAGGTCCGTGTGCGGGTATGTGTCTGTGGACAGCATAGCTCAAAAACTTAAATACCAAACTTAGTATCAAGTTCAATTTCAAAAAAATCCACCCACCCCCAACTACCCTTTACATGGAAAAATTTTCGAAAATGTTGATTTTATTAAAAATAGCTCTAACGATTTTGATTAAAATGACATTAAAGATATTTTCATTATAAATAAAATATATATCTTGAATTTTTGGGAGTAGTCTCTGAAGCCATCTTTATTCTGAACGAATTTTGCGAAAGTTTGTATAACTGGTAAACCGTAAGAGATACACAACTTACTGCACAGAAATGTACAGCTCGTTAAAACACAATTTATATTATATGCATTTTTTCCTGGAGTTGGCCGTTCTTAAGATATTCCTTGCTATTGATTTAAATTTTAAAATACTTAATACTTTTCTCAACACCTGACCACGCAAAGAATCGAATTTCTGTACCATAGCAACCACATTTTAAAACGTTTGACTGTCGGTTTAGCCTAGTGTATCCCATTATTTCCCTTCTGTCTATCTCGTATAAGGAACTAAGTAATAAAACCGTTTTTGTTAAGCAGATAGAAGAATAAGCTTATTAACAATAATGTGTTACAGAGATGTAGAGAAAGTCGTGTGAATGGAGCACATCGGATTTTTTTTCCGTGGATCGTGCTTTTCAACCTCTCTGAAGGCTCTGTCCTTGCTTTTGATTGGTGATTGCTCTCGTGCTGGTAAGGCGCCTCCTGATGGTTAAGTTTGAGGAGAAAGTCGGATGAAAGTACTGGTCGGTGCTTCGTGGCAAGTTCTGTGGGCCTTTCCGGCCGAAAGAAAGGAAAATATGAATACTGCTCGGTAGAAATGGGTATTTGCGAGGTGAGCTGTGACCTATCTACTCTTTATTTTTTATAATACTTTGAATTTTGTTTCATGGCTTGCTGATCGCTTACTTCCTCCGTTACAAATTTATTTCAAAATGTCTCTTTTCGGGTGAGCTTCGTCTGTTATTACTTAATTGCTGTTAGGAATTCACTATAACCCTCTTTGGCTTGTTGCGAGCTTTATGTTGAGTCTTTCATATGAACTCGTTCTTTCCTTGATGCAAAATTGCTTGGGAATATTTATTTTGGCAATTTCTACAATTACAGTTTTATAATAATATTTCTCTAGCCTCGAGGGGTGAAATGGAGTAGCTTTTCTGTTAGTTTTTTGGTGAGCTGATGTGTGTGTGTGCTTTGTTGACACGAACAAGATAGATTACGCGTGTTCCCTGAGGTGGTCATTTTTAATTCGGTTATTATGCAGAACTATGGCTGCTCTAAAATTCGAATGAAACTAAGTGTGATTGATTGACTTTGTATTTCTAGTGATGATTTCAGAGATTTTATTTGTTGGAAAAATTTTATTATTATTATTATTATTATTATTATTATTATTATAGACGAATTGGTGTACATGCTGGAACGGTTGGTATTTTGCGTATATGACGGACATGTATCAAATAATTATACATAAACGAGTATTATATGAATAATAAATGGTTTAAAATAAGAACTGAAGCTTTCCTGGCGACATATTAACTATAAATCTTCTCGGGCTTCTAACCAGATAAAAACTTGGCTTGATACCAACGTTTCGAAGAAGTGCATCTTCCTCGTCTTCAGGGTGAACTCGTCTTCAGACGAGGAAGATGCATTTCTTCGAAACGTTGGTATCAAGCCAAGTTTTTACCTGATTAGAAGCCCGAGAAGATTTTGAATTAATAAATGGTTTGATGATGTGTATGTATATGCTGAAATACTGGATTTATAATGAAAAAGCTTGAGTTCGGTGCTAGCGGAAGACACTGTATCTATTGGTATGCAAGAACGTCATATGTCGCTCTTGGCAGGATTTCCGCGTCGTGAGAACCGATAGGAATAATTCACCGGTTAGTGTGACTATAGTAAGTGGTGGAGGAGTGTGTTCCTGTGAGTTTATTTGTTTGTTTCTTCTGTTTCTGTAGGGAAACCACTGGGCCGTGTAGTTTACAAATTTAGGGTGAGGTTAGGTTCGAATCTGTTAAGGTTAGTGTGTATATAAATTGATGTCCCTAATTTTCTATTCTATTTGGTAAATATCCGTCAAATACCAACAGTTCCAACATGCACACGAATTTGTCTATAATAAAAAAAAAATTCCGACACATAAAATCTTTGAAATCGTCATCAGAAATACAAAGTCAATCGATCACACTTAGTTTCATTCGATTTTAGAGCGGTCGAAGTTCTGCATAACAACTTTTAATTCTTACTGGCTCTTAATCAAGTCGGTTGTACTTGAACTGTGATTTTATACCCACTTTTTCATATGATCTATTACGTCTACGTGGCATTTGGATTAGCATAATATTTCATTCCCACAAGAATACTGACTCCACTCAGGTCAGTTTGTTTCTTGTTGGAGCTTAAGGTTTTCCTGGGAGTGGAATATCGCTTTATTTGAGCTACAACATGACATTTAATATACACTGTGCAAATGGTATTACCATTGTAGCTGGAGTGCATTAAATTCTAAGTGAAATTTCTAATTCTTTCTATTGGCATTTATAGGTATGTACATTTTCCCAGTAATAATTTACTGCAAACTACGACGGGTAATATTGGTTGTGTACAACCTTAGAACATTTTGAAATACATTGCTTATTGTGCTCTGTTTGTAATGGTTTGGTGAAAAACAAAATATACTTTCTCTATGCGTACTATGTGCATAGTGTATAGAGTGTATAGAGAAGGTATTATATTGCACCCATCAAAAAAAAAAAAAAAAAAAAATTCCGTGTCTGTCTATTGGCAGATAGCTCAAAAACGAAAATTTCGAAAAATACCAAAATAAGTTCAGTATCTTCCAAGGATGCGATACGGAGATTTTCGGGAAAATTCCCCACCCCAACTATCCTTTAAATGAAAAACATTTCGAACATTTTGATTTTCTCAAAAATGGCTAACGATTTTGATTTAAAATGCCTTATATTAAAGGTATTTACATGACAAATAAAATTATTATCTTGCATTTTCTGGGAATAACTTCTGGAGGCATCTTTATTCTGGATGGTTTTTTTCTCGTAATTTTGTATAACTGGTAAACCGCAAGAGATAGACAAAACTTGCCAAACAAAAATTGTAGAGTATATTAAAACTCACAATTTGCATTATATATTTTTTCTTGGAGTAGATCGTTTTTTAAATATTCCTTATTATTTGTTTCAGATTTAAAATACTTATAATTTTCTCATAGGGGAATTTGACAACTCCTTGAAGACAAACAAAGGAACTTCAATCACATAGCAACCAGATTTTAAGATTTGACTAGTGCTTTCGCCTATGGTGCTCCCTTATTCCTCTTCTATTTTCAAGGAAGCAGGCAATAAGACTATTTCTGTTTTTTTTTCTTATTTGCATTAAGTAAATAGAAGAATAAGCTTTTTAACAATAATTTATTGTAGAGGTGCAAAGAAAGTTATAGGAGTGGAACACATCAGATTTTTTTCCAATAAGGCTTAGTACCCTTTTGTAATAAGCAAGTAGAGGCATTTCCTGACCTACCTCTTTTTTTTTTTTTAATACGTTACCGGAGTCTGATCGGGACTCCGGCACTGTATACCCTACTTTTATTTACCTATTTTTTTACCTTGTTTTTCTGTATTATTACTGGATTGCTGTTTTCTTTCTTTTACAACACACAAACACAAACATATAACACCCATGCCCAAGGTGGGACTCGAACACACGATCCCCAGCGCTACGAAGCACCAAAGCCTTGGCGAGCGCGGCCATGGGGACCGGCATCTTCAAGTTTAGTGCACGCGGCCGTAGCCCACGAGACGAACAGTAAGAACGTAAACAAAATGACTTGCGCAGTCAGTCGAATGCCGTACAGTCACCATAAAGTACATGTTAAGCTGCTATAATTAAACTTGATAGCAGGGATGCAGGGCACACATTAAATTGTACAATGAGGTACGTGAAATGGACAAAACAATACAAACTTAAAACTATATGAGACACATTGAATTATTTATGCTATTTGTAACATTCTATACAGAAACGATATTTCTTAATTTACTGCAATGTATGACCATAAACATTTTTAAGTTTTCGGTAACTATGCAGAAAATGGGCCGCTCGAAAAATCGAATGAAACTAAGTGCGATTGATGGATCCTGTATATATTTATGATGACGATTTCAAAAGTTTTATTTGGCGGTGAAGCTAATTTTTACTTTCTCTATACGCACTATATACATAGTGTATAGAGAAAGTATTGCACTCCACCCAAAAATTCGATACCGAGATTTCACCGGAAATATATGTTTTAGGGTCCCCAATATCCAAAAAAAGCATTTTCACAAAAAGGTCCGTGTGTCCGTGTGTCAGTGTGTCCGTGTGTCTGTGAACACGACAACTCAAAAACGAAAAGTCAGTAAAATACCAAACTTGGTATTTGAGTTTAGTATCTTCCAGGGATGCGACACGAAGGTTTTGAGAAAAATCCCCCCACCCCCAACTACCCTTTACATGGAACTTTTTTCGAAAATTTTGATTTCCTCAAAATGGCTGTAACGATTTTGATTAAAATTTCGTATATTAAAGATATTTACCTGGCAAATAAAATGTATATCTTGAATTTGCTGGGAATAGCCTCTGAAGAGTAGTTTATTCTGGATGAATTTTACTGAATTTTGAATAACTGCTAAACCGTAAGAGATGGACAAAAACTTACTACATAACAAATGTAGAGCACATTAAAACACACAATTTATGTTATATACACTTGTTTCGTGGAGTTCGTCGTTTTTGAGACATTCCTTATTTTTGGTTTCTGCTATAAAAAACGTATACTTTTCTCATACAGAAACTTCTCAACTGCTATCCATATAAACAAAGGAACTTCATTGATATAGCAACCAGCTTTTGACTATCACTTTAACCTATGGTTGTCCCTTATTTCGCTTCCACTTTCAAGAAAGCGAGTAATAAGACTATTTATGCTAATTTTTTTCTGATTAGCATAAAGTAAATAGATGTATAAGCTTTATAAGAATAATTTATTGCAGGGTTTTAGAGAAAGTCATGTGAATGGTACACATCAGATTTTTTTTATTATAGACAAATTCGTGAGCATACTGGAACGGTTAGTATTTTGCGTATATGACCGATATTTACTAAATAATTGTATATAATGAGTATTATATAAATAATAAATGGTTTTTTTAATCTTCAGAAACATGTTCCTCCACCAGCTACTACCGCAATATAAAATTAGAAACATAAATTTATATACACACACTAACCTTAACGGATACGAACCTAACCTAGCGCTAAATTTGAAAACCACAGGACCTAGTGGTTGTATCCACAGAAACAGAAAAGAAACACGTTCCTCCACCAACTACTATAGTCACACTAACCGGTGAATTATTCCTACGGGTTCTCACGACGCGGTAATCCTGTCAAGAGCGACATATGACGTTCTTGCATACCAATAGTTACAGTCTTCCGCTACAACGAAATCAAGCTTTTCATTATAAATCCATTTCAGCAGTTACACATTATAAAACCATTTATTATTTATATAATACTCGTTTAAATATAATTATACCTAATGTATAACCATTCTAGCATACGCAAAAATTTGTCTATAGTAAAAAATCTAAGCTTGACCGCCAAATAAAACATTTGATATCGTCATTACAAATACAAGATCAGTCAATCGCACTTAGTTTCATTCGATTTATCGAGCGGCCCAAGTTATGCATAATAACTAATTTTTCTAAAACAAATTTTCATGAAACACGATTTAAACTCTAAAAATGTTCTCTTCACGCATAAGAAGTAGTGGGAACAAATTAAACTTCAGATCACTTATGTGTAATTGGTTGTTCTCTACATTTTGTAGGTTGGCTTTTTCATTTGCTTTCATCACTTTGCTGATGTCACTTAATTTGGAATATTTTGGGTTTTTCTCAAGCACATTCTCGAGTTTATTTCTCACTGATAGAGCTACTCTATCAGTAACTTGAGAAATATTTGTTGCAAATTCCTGTATGTGCTATGAGAACGTGTTAGCTGATGTACGGGAAACCGTTGCAGACAAATTATGGGATTCCATGTATACATTTCATTTTTGTTTTGCAATTCTTTGTCACAACTGTAATGCACCTTTGGTACAGTAAGGTTTTCAATAAGGGGAAAAAACAAAAAGAAAGATAAAAGATAAAGTTTAGTTCCATTAGGTCACAAAATTGATAATGAGGTTTCAAATAAATTTGTCCGACAGTTCTAGTTTCCTAGATTCCAAATAGCTGTAAGTAAGCATTTATAATCATTTTGAATAGTTCCTAAGTCTTGAAATAGCAGTTCTGCAACAAGACTCTTTACCTGTCTAATCCACATACTCTGAAGATGTAGCCTCGTTAAAACACTAATTTATGTAATGTACATTTTTTGGGGGTAAATGTATCATTCATTTTCCTTTTTTTTTGTTTTTTTTTTGTTTTACTCCTGGCGTCAAAGAAGTAAATTACAATGGCATTTGCATTGCGAGAGCTTTTAAAACAGTTGACGACCGGCCAGTGTATTTCCTTATTTCCCTTCTACATATATGGAACTAAGTAATAAGGCTATTTCTGGTAATGTTTATCTAAATTAGCATGATGTAGGTAAAAGAATAGTCTTTTATAGGAATAGTTTGTTTGCAGAAGCGATTAAAATATGTGAATGGAACACATCAGTTTGCTTTGTTACTAAACTCCTTTTTAGGATATTTTAAGTCTTTGTATGTTTTTTGGGCAATTTATAGCTATTTATTTTTAGAGAGTTATAATCATAATACTTCTGCTCCATTCAATAAAATAACATTATTGGTTTTATTTTTGTCCTTTGTCCGGGGTTTAATGCTTGGAAATTCCTGTGCCTAGTTATTGGTTACACAAATGTTTTAAACTAAGGATATTTTGATCAATACATATAAACATAATGAAAAATTCCCCATATAAATCGTAGTTTAGAATGGGGATATGCTGTTTTTGATTGGGGCTTCATTTTAGTTTTTTTACGACAGATTTCTTTCTTTATTTTTTGTATTTTTGGGAGGGGGGAGAGAAAGGTTAAAAGGAGAAAGATAGATCAAGTAGCAAAAGCTTGTTGGATGGAAACAAGTCAGTTTGGAAGGTGAAGAAAAATTGGAGTAGCATAACAAATCTAAATAGATCAATTTATGAGACGCAAACACGAACTTCATTCGTCCCAGAGTGCCACATATATGAGGAATATAAATAGGACCGCGTATGCATGTCAGTTCGAAGACCTATGACCCGGAGGAGTGCGGAGTGAAGATAAAATATGCCGCAGGAAGACAAGAAATAAACCTCGGGTTTCGTGAGATAGGGAAAGAGTTAGAGAGGTTACGGAATGCATCTCTATATATCTGAAATGGTAATCCGGGAAAACCGTTTTTCCAAGCCGTCGCACTACACACACACATGACCGGCAGAGCTGTCTCCAGCAAGGCTTATCTTTTCTTTGTGTTGAAGAGGATCATGCTTGTTACGGGGTTGTTTCAGACGAAGATACGAGTTTACAGAGAGCTTAACCATGGAGTTAGCAGTTATATCTTACTGCCATTCTGCTTGTAACAGTCGCAGTCAACAAGTTTCCAGCAAAAACCAACTTTCCCATCTTTGTGATTTCTAGTCTTATTTTATCAAACAGTTACATTGCATTTATTTATTTATTCTCTGCAATTGGGTGCTGCCCGGTGGCAGCGTTAATGTACAAAATTAATATACAATAGTAATCTTAAGTTAATAGCAATAGAACTAACATATTAGACATGTTTGATTTTCTAATGGCTCTAAAGATTTTTTTAAAATCCCATATATTACTGACACTTACATACCAAATAAAATGTATATCTTCAATTTTCTGATAATAGCCTCTGAAGATTACTTTGTTCTGGATGAATTTTACGGAATCTTGCATAACTGCTAAACCGTAAGAGATAGACAAAAACTTACCACACAACAAATGTAAAGCACGTTAAAACACGCAATTAAGTTATACACATTTTTTTCGTGCAGTTAATCGTTCTTGAGATATTCCTTGTTTTTGGTTTCAGTCTTGAAAATCATACTTTTCTCATACGGGAATTTGTCAACTCCTGTCCATACATACAAACAAAGGAACTTCAGTCACATAGTAACCAGCTTTTGACTGTCACTTTAACCTATGGTACTCCCTTATTTCGCTTCTACTTTCAATGAAGCAAGTAATAAGACTATTTCTGCTTATTTTTTCTCGATTGAATGAAGTAAATATTAGCATAAGCTTTTTAACAATAATTTGTTGCAGGGATGTAGAGAAAGTCATGTGAATGGAACACATCAGATTTTTTTTAGTACAGTGGATCGTTTTTGAGATATTCCCTTGTTATTGGTTTCAGCTTTAAAAACTTATATTTCTCTCATAGGGGAATTTGTCAAATCCTGCCCATAGAAACAAAGGAACTTCGGGCATATAGCAACCAACTTTTGACTAACACTTTAATCTATGCTACTCCCTTATTTCCTTTCTACTTGCATGGAAGCAATTAATAAGACGGTTTCTGCTATTTTTTTCTCGATTAGCAAAAAGTAAATAGAAGCATTAGCTTTCTAACAATAATTTGTTGCAGAGATATAGAGAAATTCATGTAAATGGAACACATCAGATTTTTTTAATGCCTAACTACCTATTATTCAGTATAGCAATACTTATGTCAACTACCAGCTAATTTATAAACAGTTATTATGAAGCCTCAATAAGAGGTGCCTAATACTAGGCACTTCTAATACATACATTAATAATAATATACACTAACACAGTTTTTGAGATCCTTAATTACTTCACAATATTTACTCAAATTAACTATCATTTATTCTCTTTAAATTATTCCTAAACTGGTTTAAGAGCAGCCCTGGGGATATTAAAAATCATATCCCGTTAATGTTAAATCTGCTAAATCCATTATCTCAGAAACTGCTTAATATTACAAATTGGTGTTTTTACAGCAGATCGATGTATCTTCCAAAGATGCGACACGAATATGTTGAAGCAAGTACCACCACCTCAAACTACCTTTTACATAGAAAAATGTCGATCATTTTGATTTTCTCAAAAATGACTCCAATTATCGTGATTAAAATACTGTATACTAAAGATATAAAAGTAAATATAAATAAAAATAAAAAAATAAAATGTATATTTTGAATTTTTTGGGATTAATCTCTGAAGATTTCTTTATTCTGGATGATTTTTGTAGAATGTTGCATAACGGTCAAACCGTAAAGGATGGATAATAGCTACCACACAAAAACTGTAGATTTCGTTAAAACACACAATTTATGACATATACATTTTTACTTTCTCTATGCGAACTATGTATATAGTGTATAGAGAAGGTATTGCATTGCACTCAAAAATTCGATACCGAGATTTCACCATAAATACTTATTTTGAGGCTCCCTGAATATAAAAAAACATTTTTAGAAAAAGGTCTGTCTGTCTGTCTGTGTTTGTGGACAGCATAGCTCAAAAACAAAAAGTCCGTTAAAAATAAAATTTGGTATTTACGTTTTGTATCTTCCAAGGATGCGACAAGAAGATTTTCAAGAAAATCCCCCTACCCCAATTACCCCTTACATGGACTTTTTTCGAAAATTTTTATTTTCTAAAACATGACTAACGATTTTGATTAAAATATCGTATATTCTTGAATTTTCTGGGAATAGTCTCTGAAGACTACTTTATTCTTGAGGAATTTTGCATAACTGCTAAACTGTAAGAGATAGATACCACACAAAAATGTAAAGCACATTAAAACACACAATTTATGTTATACACATTTTTTTCGTGCAGTTGATCATTTTTTAGATATTCCTTGTTTTTGGTTTCAGTCTTGAAAAACTTATATTTTTCTCATACGGGAATTTGTCAACTCCTGTCCATACATACAAACAAAGGAACTTCAGTCACATAGCAACCAGGTTTTGACTGTCACTTTAACCTATCGTAATTCCTTATTTCGCTTCTACTTACAATGAAGCAAGTATAAAGACTATTTCTGCTTATTTTTTCTCGATTGGATGAAGTACATGTTAGCATAAGCTTTTTAGCAATAATTTGTTGCAGAGATATAGAGAAATTCATGTAAATGGAACACTGCAGATTTTTTAAAATGCCTAACTACCTATTATTCAGTATAGCAATACTTATGTCAACTACCAGCTAACCTATAAACAGTTATTATGAAACCTCAACATTAATACTAGACACTTCTAATATATACATTAATAATAATAATAATAATAATAATAATAATAATAATAATAATAATATACACTAACACAGTTTTTGAGATCCTTAATTACTTCACAATATTTACTCAAATTAACTAATATTTATTCTCTTTAAATTATTCCTAAACTGGTTTAAGAGCAGCCTTGGGGATATCAAAAATCATATCTCGTCAATGTTAAATCTGCTAAATCCATTATCTCAGAAACTGCTTAACAGAGCACATTGGTGTTTTACAACAGATAGATGTATATGCGACACGAATATTCTGATGCAAACGCCACCACCTCAAACTACCTTTTACATGGAAAAATTTTCGAAAATGTTGATTTTCTCAAAAATACCTCCGATTGTGATTAAAATAGTATACTAAAGATATAAAGGTAAATATAGATAAAAATGAAAAATAAAATGTATATTATGAATTTTCTGGGAATAACCTCTGAAGACTATATTCTGAATGATTTTTGCAGAATGTTGCATAACGGTCAAACCGTCAAGGATAGCAAATAGCTATTACACAAAAACTGTAGATTTCGCTAAAACACACAATTTATGTCTCATACATCTTTTTCGTGGAATTGATCATTTAAAAGATATTGGTGTAAGTTATAAAATACTTTTCTCATACAGGAATTTGTCCACTCCTGGTCATGCAAAGAAATGGGTTTTAATCAAATGGCAACCAGCTTTTAAAGAAATTGACTATCCATTTAGCCTAGTTTATTTCCATTCTACTTAGGTATATGGAAGCAAGTAATAAGACCATTTCTGCTAATGTTTATCTCAATTAGCATGAAGTAGATAGAAGGTAATTATTGTCAACAATAATTTGTGAACGCGAGGTTGAGAAAGTCATGTGAATGGACAAATCAGATTTTTATATGTGGCTGTCTCTTAAAGGCAGTATATGTTCATTGTTACCATTCACAGCCGGTTCCCGTGGCCGCGCTCGCTAAAGTGCCTCACTTTGGTGCTTCGTGGCGCAAGGGATCGTGGGTTCGAGTCCTGCCTTGGGCATGGGTGTTTGTAAATGTGTGTATGTATATGTAAAAGGAAAACGTAAACCATTAATAGGCCAACTAAGGAAATGTAAGAAACTGGAGGAAAAAGGAATACAGCGCCGGAATCCTGATCAGCCTCCAGAACTGTATTTTTTAACAAAATCTGATGTGTACCATTCACATGACTTTCTCTATATTCCAGCAACAAATTATTCTTAAAAAGCTTATACTTCTATTTACTTTATGCTAAACAGAAAAAATGAGCAGAAATAGGCTTATATCTTGCTTCCTTATTAAGTAGAAGCGAAATAAGGGACCACCATAGGTTAAAATGATAGTCAAAAGTTGGTTTCTGTGTCAATGAAGTTCCTTTTTTATATGGATAGGAGTTGGCAAGTTCCTGTATGAGAAAAGCATAAGTTTTTCATAGCAGAAACCAAAAATAAGGAATGTCTCAAACACGACGAACTCACGAAAAAAATGTATATAACATAAATCGTGTGCTTTAACGTGCTCTACATTTTTTGTGGAGTAAGTTTTTGTCCATCTCTTACGGTTTAGCAGTTATTCAAAATGCAGTAAAACTCATCCAGAATAAACTACGCTTCGGAGGCTATTCCCAGAAAATTCAAGATATACATTTTATTTTTCAGGTAAATATCTTTAATATACGAAATTTTAATCAAAATCGTTAGAGCCATTTTTGAGAAAATCAAAATTTTTGAAAAAAGTTCCATGTAAAGGGTAGTTGTAGGTGGGGGAATTTTTCTCAAAATACCAAGTTTGGTATTTAAGTTTAGTATCACACACACACAAACACACACGGACCTTTTTGTGAAAATGCTTTTTTTTATATTGGGGACCCTAAAACATATACTTCCGGTGAAATCACGGTATCGAATTTTTGGGTGGAGTGCAATACCTTCTCTATACACTATGTACATAGTGCATGTAGAGAAAAAAAATCACTTACGCGATGCTGGTTATGATCAGCTGGTTAGTTGTTTGTGCATACATAAGTAAATGTGACACAGTTTGATGCTAGGTGCTGTCAGGTAATAGCCAATTGGCTTGCTAAACATCAACTTCTCATTCTTACAAACTTTCTTTACAGCCTGATAAGGTATTTTTCGTGCTTAAAATGTCAAAAGTGCAATAAAAATGTCTTGATAGGAGCACATATTAATACCCATATATAAAGTACTTAAACGTTTACTTTGAAAGAATATTTCGGTCTATTTTATACTTAAACAGACACAAAGGTTCGAAAAGTATCTCTTTTGTCCTCATTAAAGTAAAAAAATCTGCTGTATTACATTCACATGACTTTCTCTACATCTCTGCAATAAATTATTTTTAAAAAGCTTATGCTTCTATTTACTTCCTGCTAATCCAGAAAAAAATAGCAGAAATAGACTTATTACCTGCTTCCTTGTAAGTAGAAGCGAAATAAGGAAGTACCATATGTTAAAGTGATAGTCAAAAGCTGGTTGCTATGTGACTGAAGTTCCTTTGTTTGAATGGACACGAGTTCACAAAGTCCTGTATGAGAAAAGTACAAGTTTTCTATAGCTGAAACCAAAAACAAGGAATATCTAAAAAAAATCACCTCCACGAAAAAAGTGTATATAACATAAATTGTGTGTTTTAACGTGCTCTACATTTCTTGTGAAGTAAGTTTTTGTCCGTATCTTACGGTTTTGCACAATTCCGTAAAATTGACCCAGAATAAAGTAGTCTTCAGATGCTATTCCCAGAATATTCAAAATATACATTTCATTTGTCAGGTAAATATCTTTAATATAAGATATTTTAATCAAAATCGTTAGAGCCATTTTTTAGAAAGTCAAAATTTTCGAAAAAAGTTCTATGTAAAGGGTAGTTTGGGATGGGGGGAATTTTTCTCAAAATCTTCGTGTCACATCCCTGGAAGATACTAAACGTAAATTCCAAGTTTGGTATTTTACCGACTTTTCGTTTTTGAGTTATCGTGTTCACAGACACACTGACACACTGACGAACGGACACACACACACACGCACGAACCTTTTTCTGAAAACACTTTTTTTTTTGATACAGGGGACGCTAAAACATATATTTCCGGTGAAATCTCGGTAACGAATTTTTTGGTGGAGTGCAATACCTTCTCTATACACTATGCACATAGTACGTATTAGAGAAAGCAAAAATGTAATATGTTCCATTTACACGACTATCGCTGTTTCTGGGTAACAAATTATTGTTACAACGCTTATTCTTCTATTTTCTTCATACTAATCGAGCTAAACGATAGCAGAAATGATCCTATTACTTACTTTCTTGTAAGTAGAAGGGAATTAAGGGAATAAAATAGGCTAAAGTGATAGTCACGTATTTCAAAAGCTGGTTTTCATGTGGTTCAAATCAGTTTCTACGCGTTGCCAGGAGTTGACATATTCCCGTACCTATGTGAAAAGTTTGAAGTATTTTAAAACTGAAACCAATAACAATAAATATCTCAAAAATGGTCATATCCACGAAAAAAATGCATGACATAAATTGTGGGTTTTCACGAGATCTACATTTTTAGTTTGAAAATTCTTTTGTCTATTTCTTACGGTTTATCAGTTATGTGAATGTCAGCAAAATCCATCAAGAATAAAGAGCTCTTCAAATGCTATTCCTAGAAAATTCAAAACATGCATTCTATTTTTGATGTAAAATTTTTAATATAGGATATTTTAATCAAAACAGTCAGCCATTTTTGAGAAAGAAAAAATGTTAAAAAATCTTTACTTGTAAAGGGTAGTTTGGGGTGGGAGGATTTTGTTGAAAATCTTAGTATCGCATCCTTGAAAGATATTCAATTTAAATACCTAGTTTGGTTTTTAACTGTCTCTTCGTTTTTGAGATATGCTGCTTACACATACACACGCAGAGACCTTTTTTAAATAATCTGATGTGATCCATTCACATGACTTTTGTTAAAACGTTTATACTTCTATTTACTTCATGCTAATCGAGAAAAAATTAGCAGGAATAGTCTTATTACTTATTTCCTTGGAAGTAGAAGCGAAATAACGGAGTGCCATCGGTTAAAGTGATAGTCAAAATCTGGTTACTATGTGACTGAAGTTCCTTTGTCTGTAAGGACAGGAGTTGACAAATTCCTGTATGAGAAATGCGTAAGTTTTTAAAGATGAAACCAAAAATAAGGAATATCTAAATAATGATCAACTCCACGAAAAAAATGTATATAATATAAATTGTGTGTCTTAACGTGCTCCACATTTTTTGTGTGGTAAGTTTACGGTTTAGCAGTTATTCAAAATTTCGTAAAATTCATCCAGAATAAAGTAGTCTTCAGAGCCTATTCTCAGAAAATTTAAGATATACGTTTTATTTGTCAGGTAAATATCTTTAATATACGATATTTTAATCAAAATCATTAGAGCCATTTTTAAGAAAATCAAAATGTAAAGGGTTCCATGTAAAGGGTAGTTTGGGGTAAAGGGTGTTTCGTGTCACATCCTTGGAAGATACTTAACTTCAACACCAAGTTTGGTATTTTACCAACTTTTCGTTTTTGAGTTATCGTGTTCACGGTCACACGGACACACATACACGGACCTTTTTGTGAAAATCGTTTTTTTTTCGGATAAAGGAGACCCTAAAACATAAATTTCCGGTGAAATCTTGATATCACATTTTTATGGAATACAATGCCTTCTCAATCCACTATATACGTTGTACATATGAGCTAGAGAAAGTAAGTTAGCATAGAATTTGGCTTTGTAGTACAAATCGTTTTCAGATACGGCTGCAAATGTTCAACAGCGAGAAAATATGAAGGTAAAAGTGTAGTTGCTTTATTTGAGGCAACCGCATCTGTAACCTAACGCTACTTCGTGTTTATAGGTATATATTTTTTATCAAGTTTAGCAGGTGACAGAATGCAGGCTTATAAAAACTGCTTCTGTTTGCTTTCGTTCGTTAGTTTTACGAGGGAGAACTACACCGTCTTTTTAACGACGTGTCGGGGAGTTATTTTATGAATAATTTTATTTTTGGTGTAAAACCTAGTTACTATACGTGTTAAGGTACACTTTTTACGTTGTTATGTGTTTGTTTATTAAAGGTTATATATAGCTTTGACCTGGCCATTTACTCCAGCTTTAAAAAAAGGTTTCACTGTCGTAAAACGGAGCAAATAGCAAAATACACCAGCACAACAAGCTAGATGTAGTAATTCAGACTCCGAGTTCCAGTGATTATTACATTATCCCTTTTTGTGTTACTCAGATGTTACACTACGTGATGCCTGATCGTTAGCTAAAAATCTGATGACATTCACGTGACTTTCTCTAGCTGTTGCACAAACAGCATTTATTCTTCTATCAACTTCATAATAATTAAGATAAATATTAGCATAATTGTTCTTATTACTTGCTGCTTGTAAGTAGAAGGAAAATAAGGGAATACATTAGGATAAAGTGAGAGTGAAGTATTTTAAATACTACCGATATTTAACAAAAAATGAAATCCGGTTTTCTTTTGCACTCCCGGAAGTAAATCAAACGAGATGAAACGAAAGTTGACTTCCCGCTTGCGAAAGGTTTAAAAAGTTTGAAACTGGAACCACTAATAAGGAATGTCTCGGAAAAGGCTAATTCTACAAAAAATTATACTAATTGTATGTTTTAATGGATCTACATTTTTGTGTAGTAAATTTTTGTCTATCTCTTACAGTTGACAAGTTATTCAAAAGTCATTCAGTATGAAGAGCTTTTCAGATACTATTTCCAGAATATTAAAAATATTTATTTCGTTTGTCATGAAAATATGGTTTTTAATCAAAACCGTCAGCAATTTTTAGTGAATCAAAATTTTCGAAAAATGTTCCATGTAAAGGGCAGTTGAGGCTGGGGAATTTTTTTGTAAATCTTCGTGTCCATTCTTGGAAGCCACTGAGCTTAAATACCAAGCTTGGTATTGAACCGACTGCCCACAGAGATGAACACAAACGCGGAAATGTTTCCAAAATTTTTTTTTTTGGATTCAGACATGTATTTCCTGTGAAATTTTGGCATAGAACTTTTGGCTAGAATTTATCTTCTCTATGTGCTATGCATCTTGTACATAAGTGCTAGAGAAAGTAAAAATACACAGTGGCTAATTTTAAACAGAGATTTTAACCTAACGATTCTGAAGGTAGAGCGAAGCCAAGTGAGAGTTACAATGTGTGTATTGTTCACGCACAGTGCGGAAATGCCTCGCGTTTTGTTGAAGCACGTTTTGTGACTTGCGATTCTACACACTACCATATACACCATACGCAACATCTGTTAAATTATTTGTTTTTCTAAGTTTTTGGCATAAAGAACAAAAGACAATGAAGGGGAAATATCTCTAGTTGAAGGAATAATAAATACAATCACATTTCAGAAGTTGTTATTAATAAATGGTTATTATTGTAGTAAACTTAGAAAGCAGTTCTAATTTCTTGGTCTGTAGCCTTTTGCTACATTAACGTCTCGCTTTGGTGTTTCGCAGCGCAGGGGATCGTGGGTTCGAGTTCCGCCTTGGGCAAGGGTGTTATATGTTTGTGTATGTGTGTAAAAAGTAAATATAATCATATAGTAATCAAAGTAAACAAATTAGGTAAATAAAAAAGTAGGGTATACAGCACCGGAGTCCCAATCAGACTCCGGAACTGTATTTAAAAAAAAAAAAGCATGGGTGCACAAACAGCGCTCTTTGAGCGTGAACGCTCGGTAGAAACGGGCGAGCCACAATGAGAGCTGACTGTGTGATAGAGAAGAATGACGTAGTAGGGCAGTTTTAAAGCAGTTGTCTGGGGGACTGTGTGTTGTGTGCTTACGTAGCCTTCTATAATGGAGGAATCTAAAAGGCGGAGAAGTGACCGCCAACGCTGCGTGGGAAAGCGATTACCTTTTATAGCAGCTTAAATGTCAGAAAATGTTGAAAGGTAGAAGAGGCATAATATAATGCCTCACTACGACAAAACACACAAAGATGTTTACAGTGAGCTTGTTGGTAAATGGAAATGGCGTGTTATTTATGGACGCTCTTGAACTGCTGTGGTTCTCAGTGTCCCATTCTAAATTGGGCGTGAAAGACCGCTTAATTTTGCTCAGAGGCCTCTCTATCAGGCTTGAGGTTCTTTTACGTGCCGTAAATCTACGACACGGGACCCACGGCTTTACTTCCCTTCCGAAGGAAGCCATGCTAAGGATTTTTACACCCAAAAAAATCCAACGTCGTCCGCCGGGATTGAACCCGCGACCTTGGGTATATGAAGTCAGCATGGTAACCATTACACCACGGAGGGCGACTAAGAGCTTGTTGGTGAAGATCGCAGTAAAAAGGTTCAAGAGTTGAAGGTTGCATTATTACTTGAAGTAGGTTGAATTTCATAATACTTTATTACTAGTGGAGTTAGTTTCAATGTTTATAATATCAGTTGAAACGGTGTCTCATGATTTGCAGCTTGAACTTATTGATCTTCAGTGTGATATAAGAGCTAAAGATCGTTTCAACAATACCACTAACCTGGATGATTTTTACAAGACTAACTCAACAAAAATATCCACGACTACACAGGTTAGCTGCGAAAATGATGTCAATGTTTGGTTCGACATACACCTTTCTATCATGAGCTTAAATAAAAGCAGGTATCGAACATATATGACTGACGTTTCATTAAGATATTTTCCTTCAGCTGCCAATCACATAAAACCACGTTTTGATGTACTGGTAAAGAGACATATAACTAGTTTGTACCCGGATTTAATCTGCTAGAGAAGGTAATAATTTGTTTAAAATAAATATTTTTCCTAACCATAAATTAGTAAAATAATATTTTGAGAAATCATTTATGAAAGCTTGCACGTACGTACTGTACGATACCTCTCCTCTCTGTCCACTCGTAAACAAGAGCGCTGCCGGTATCTGTACTCAGCTCGCGAACTGCGAGCCGGCTTCGGGAGCCTAAACTCTGTGCAGGGCTGGTTTAAAGCTTTAGTAAAATATGAAGTATTTTGTTTACTAAATAAGCAATTACCTCCCTATCACTGCAAATATGGCTTTCCTGTCTCCTAACCCTCTGCTTTAGCAATTTTATTTTTTTACATGTTTTACACAACTTAGCGGTTTTGTTCTTCAACGCCAACATTAATTTTCTCTTTCTTGGCCTTTGCAGTACAACATTAGTCAGTATCAGTTTACAGGGTGGCGTTTTCAGTTTGTTTTACAAACAATTGGAGCACTTCTACTATTTAGGGGCCTATATGGTGGTCTACGTCGAAATATAAGACATTTCTGTAAATAAGAAGGAAAAGCAGGAAACAAAGAAGAAATAGTTCCTTCTCCTAGTCTCCTGGCCTGTCCTGTTAAGTCCAAATCGTCGGATGTAAAGTGTAGTGAGCATACACCAGAAGCCGGAGCAGGCTGCCAATTTTGTCTGCAAATTGCCTTCACCCATGCCTCTCTAAGGTATTTCGGAATTGGAAATATACAATTCACAAACAATACAGAATCGTTCTGTTGATAATGTGTAACACATTTCACTAAGTATATAAATCTAAAAATCGCTTAAATAAGTACTCCGTGTATTTAAAACATTTCCTTTTCCTTGTTTTCTTCTGCTATACGAGAAACAACAACCGCACACCACACACGTGTTCGCCTTTATACTGGTTTAAAACCTACAGTCCAAAGTACTGCTTAATTGATATTTAGCACCACAAAATCTTATATTTGGCCGCACATTTAACACACAAAAGCGGTATTCATATTAGAAGTTTAGAATTAAAATATGACGGCTTGACTAAAACGTGCTTTAGCAACCAAAATGCATAAGGACAGGGCATTCCCTATCTATTCTCTCTATATCTTGTATTCACGTACGTTTTCTTGGGGCTCGGCTCTACATTCGGCAAGTTTCGCAGAATTTCGGAAGAGAGCGAGCAATAACATTGAGATATGAAGTACACTACATGGCCAGATATCTTAACAACCTCAATGCAAACGTTTTATTCTGCCTGTAAAACCTAGAATCCACACACATGCTTGTGCGCTGCTTTCCTTTAATAATTTAGCTACCTTGCGATATTTTAAATATATCTATTCACCTTTATGGCCGAGGCTTTCAAAGAAACTTTTTTACGTTGACAATGTGGAAACACAGGCAGGAGACCTCTCTCTTCTTCCCATCTGCCCTCGCTTCGCCGTAAAGCTAGCACCCAAGAAAAGGTGCGTGCATAGAAGATACTTTTCTACAGATTAAAGTAAACACTGGCTAACCAATCGTGTTAGCTCCGTGGAAAGCAACTAGGCTCGCCTTCGGGAGATCCGGATTTGAGTCCCGTCCACCGCCGACTCTGATATTGGGTTTTTTGTGGGTTTCCCTGGTCGGTAGCCGAATTCTGGCGTGGTTCCTCAAGATAATTTGTCCAAAATTCTATTCTTAAAATACTTAAAAAACATTGATTCTCTTAAAATTACTTTAAGGATTTTTTCATACTACACAGATTTCCTATTACGATTTCATTTCCTTGATTTTCCTTTCATTTCCTTCTCATGTTTCACGTGGGCATCTATGTTTAATATCACGAGGTGGTGCTAAAAGATGACGTGAATGCTTGCTTCAAGGAAGAAGGACTCCTCCTGGTCATTTGAGTTGCGATGCCAGCGAGGAGTTGAACTATTCAGGAATAATATTCTTCCCCAACTGTCTTTTCCCTGAAAACGAAGATGATGCAAGTCTTCGGAGTTTGAGTCCTTCACCACCTGACTGAAATAATTCCTGGAAACTTTTACAAATGTTTTTCATTAACGCGATGCGGATAGAAGTGTAAGCTTTTTAAGAATGAGCAGAGAAAGTCGAGGAGTGTAACACCTATTTGGGCCGCGTGATCAACACTTCTGGGAAACACTTATAAAGGTTCTTGGATTTAAAAGCTTGTGGGGTTACCGCGCAGGGAACAATGCTAAGTATCTGAGCGTGTAGAAGGAAAAAGTGTTTAATGGTAAGACGAATTTTGATGGCTATTTCCGTCACCCATTTCTCTCGATTACTTTTAACCTATTCTCTTCTCCCTTCCTCTCAAACCTTTAGCAACAACCAATGAACAGCATTATAGACATATAAAAGCCATTTTTAAGAAAATCAAAAATTTCGAGAAAAGAGTTCTATGTAAAGGGTAGTTGGGGGTGGGGGGATTTTTTTGAATATCTTCATGTCGCATCCTTGGAAGATACCAAACTTAAATACCAAGTTTGGTATACAACGGTCTTTTCGTTTTTGAACTATGCTGTCCGCACACACACACAAACACACAAACGCACGCGCGCGCACACACACGCGGACCTTTTTCCAAAAATTCTTTTTTTTTGGATTCAGGGGTCCCAAGACATGTATTTCCGGTGAAATCTCGGTACCGAATATTAGGGTGCAATACAATACCTTCTATATACACTATGTACATAGTACGTATAGAGAAAGTAAAAATATAAGAATAAATCAATTATTACATAAATTATCCAATTTACTTTTTCTCACTTTTATTGTATTGGTAATTTTTAATGTCATGCTATACAACTGGCTATTTAATATCAACGATGTTATGCTCACAAATGAATATCTAAATGATCCTTTACTATTTAGATAAAGCTTCACATTGAACATTAAACACAATTCTCCTAAATTCTTCCTTTTCAGCATGTTCACCTTTCAAACTACTATTTGGACCACAGTTTATAGCTTAAGACATTGCAAGTTACAGGAGTGCATTCCGGGCGGTAAAACAAAAAAGCTCAAACTTCCCACATGATTAAAGTTTCACTAATTTAAAATGGAAACCAATAACAAAAAAAAATCTGATGTGTTCCGTTTACATGAATTTCTCTACATCTCTGTAACAAATTGTTGTTAAAAAGCTTATGCTTCTATTTACTCCATGCTAATCGAGAAAAAAATTAGCAGAAATGGTCTTATTACTTGCTTCCTTGTAAGTAGAAGCGAAATAAGGGAGTATCATAGGTTAAAGTGATAGTCAAAGGATAGTTTCTATATAAATGAAGTTGCTTTGTTTGTATGGACAGCAGTTGACAAATTCCTGTATGAGAAAAGTATAAGTTTTTTAATCCAAAAACAAGGAGTATCTAAAAAAACGATCAACTCCATGAAAAAATGTATATAACATAAATTGTGTGCTTTAACGTACTCCATATTTTTTGTGTGGTAAGTTTTTGTTCATCTCTTACGGTTTGGCAATTGCGAAAATCCCATAAAATGAATTAAAAAGTCTTCAGAGGCTATTACCAGAAAGTTCGAGATGTAAATGTTATCAGGTAAATATCTTTAATGTACGAAATTTTAATCAAAATCGTTTGAGCCATTTTTGAGAAAATCAACATTTTGGAATTTTTTTCCATATAGCGGATAGTTGAAGGTGGGGGCGATTTTCTTGATAATCTTCTTATCGTTTCGCTGGAAGATAATAAACTTCAATACCAAGTTTGGTACTTAACGGTGAGCTATGCTGCCCCCTCCACACACACACAGACACGGACATTTTCAGGGGTCCCAAAACATGTATTTCCGGTGAAATCTCGGTATCGAATTTTTGGGTGCATTACAATACTTCTCAATACACTATGTACATAGTACGTGTAGAGTAAGTAAAAAGTAGTTTCTTAAAGACAGCCACATTCAGATTTTAGTGGACTTATCCTGAGCGTGAAATCCGAAGTGTTTTACCTACATGTCTATTTATTTGGAATGATTTATTCAGAGCAAACACCAACAAAATTTTCAAACGGATACTAATGGACATTCAATTCAATTAGTTGGCGCAATTATTGTCTCCCTGTAGTTTAATTTGGCGATTTTGCTCTCGATTTCATGACCTTGTGATTAAAATAGGCTGTCAACGATTTACAAGTGGCCTTTTTATAACAAGTGGTTTATATATACAAGTTTAGGTTTTCGTTTCGTTGCTAGGGATTTAGTACTTCTCTTATCAAGTAAAATGTCGGAAACGGTTAAAAATTGCATTAATAAGATTAGAAATTCGTATTTTTACTTTCTCTATACGTACTATGTACACAGTGTATAGAGAAGTTCTTGTATTGTACCCAAAAATTCGATACAGAGATTTCACCGGAAATACATGTTTTAAGACACCCTGAATACCAAAACAGCATTTTTAGAATAATGTCAATGTGTGTGTATGTCTGTGTGCAGCATAGCTCAAAAACGGAAAGACCGTTAAATACCAAACTTGGGATTTAAATTCAGTATCTTTCAAGGATGCGACACGAAGATTTTCAAGAAAATCCCCCCACCCCAAACTACTCTTCACATAAAAAAAATTTCGAAAATTTTGAATTTCTAAAAAATGGCACTAACGATTTTGATTAAAATACCGTATATTAAAGATATATACCTGACAAATAATATGTATATCTTGAATTTTCTAATAATAGCCTCTGAAAACTACTTTATTCTGGATGAATTTTACGGAATTGTGTGTAACTGGTAAACCGTAAGAGATAGACAAAAGCTTACCACACAAAAAAATTGTAGAGCACATTAAAACACACAATTTACGTCATATACATTTTTTTCGTGGAGTTGATCATTTTAGATATTCCTTGTTGTTGGTTTCAGCCTTGAAAAACTCATACTTTTTTAATACAGGGCTTTGTGAGCTCCTGTTCATACAAAGTAACTGCAGTCACTAGCAACCAGCTTTTGACTATCACTTTAACCTATGGTACTCCCTTATTTCGCTTCTATTTACAAGGAAGCAAGCAATAAGACTATTTCTGCTTATTTTTTCTTGATTAGTACGAAGTAAATAGAAGCATAAACTTTTTAACAATAAAAGATACACTCAAAAGTAGGTTTAAGTTATAAAAATAATTACTGCAGACGCGACTTAATCATCCAGCTGCTCTCTTATTAAGCACATTTTCTATCTGATAATCTTGATTTCGCATGATGCAGATACAAGAATAATCTTTGGTAATAATATTTGTTTGCAGAATAGGCAAAGTTATTGAAACTACATTTGTCATGACATGTTTATCTCGAATATACTGTATACGTATTATATCCAACGTCCCTTTGGTTTTATTGAGATTTGGTTGATGTTGTATGACTATTTCTCTGTTTCAACGAAGAAAACCGCCTGTGCACACTAACTCTTCATTCGAGTCTAACCAACCTATCCATTGCAAGAGGAGGTCTTAACCCATTCAGGACAAAATTGGTTATTCATTTATATATTCATTCATCACAAAGATATGACACGAATCCTTTAGCTATTTTCTCAAAAATGGGTCATCAATTTTGAGCAAAGTATATTAAATATTTACTTTTCAAATAAAATGTATATCACAAATTTTCTAATATCTTCCAAAGCCTTCTTAATTCTGAATAATTGTTGTAGAACTGCTAAACCATAAAAGACAGACAAAATCTTCTAAAAAAAATCTGATGCGCTCCATTCACAAAGCTTTTTCTATACAAACTATTCTTATAAAAGATTATTCTTTTATCCATTTCATGCTTTTCGTGTTAAACATTAGAAGGAGTGGTTTTATTATTTGCTTCCTTGTAAGTAGAAGGCCCATATAGGAATTATTAGACTAAAGCGACAGTCAAATCTTTTAAAATCTCATCGCTATGTGAAAAAATATTATGTGTTCCATTCACATGACTTTCTCTACATCTCTGTAACAAATTAAATTAAAAACCTTATGCTTCTATTTACTTCATGTTCATCGAGAAAAAATAGCAAAAATAGTCTTATTACTTGCTTCCTTGTAAGTAGAAGCGAAATAAGGGAGTAACATAGGTTAAAGCGATAATCAAAAGATGATTGCTATGTGACTGAAGTTCTTTTGTTTCTACGAACACGAGTTGACAAATCCCTGTATGAGGAAAGTAAGTTTTTCAAAGCTGAAATCAAAAACTAAGAAATATCTAAAAACGATTAACTCCACGAAAAAGTATATAACATAAATTGTGTGTTTTAACGTGCTCTACATTTTTTTTTTTTTGTGGTAAGTCTTTGTCAATCTCTTACGGTTTAGCAGTTATGCAAAATTCCGTAAAATTCATCCAGAATAAAGTAGTTTTTAGAGGCTATTCCTAGAAAATTTAAGATATATATTTTATTTGTCAGGTAAATATCTTTGATATACGATATTTTAATCAAAACTGTCAGAGCCATTTTTAAGAAAATAAAAAAAATTCGAAAAAAGTTCCATGTAAAGAATAATTGAGGGTGGGGGATTTTTTGAGGATCTTCGTGTAGCATCCTTGGAAGATACGAAACTTGAATACCAAGTATGGTATTCAACAGTCTTTTCGTTTTTTGGCTATGCTGTCCACACACAGGCACACACACACACACGGACTTTTTTGTAAAAATGCTTTTTTTGTATTCAGGGGGTCCTAAAACATGTATTTCCGGTGAAATCTTGGTATCGAATTTTTGGGTGAAATACATTACTTCCTCTATACATTATGTACATAGTACGTGTAGAGAAAGTAATAATTAAGATTCGATTGGCGTTATACGCCCGTTTGAGAAAAGTTGCAATGTTTAAAACTGAAATCAATAACAAAGAATATATCGAAAACAGTCAGGTCTACAAGAAAAACGTCCTGACATATATTGTGTGTTTTAACAAGAACTACATGTATATGTGGTAACTTTTTTCTATCTCTTATGGTGTAACTGTTTGCAAAACTCCTCCAGAATAGAGGTTTTCGGTGGCTATTCTCAGAAAGTTCTAAATATACATTTTGTTTGTGATGTAAATATCTTTAATATACAGTAGTTTAATTCAAATCGTTATAGCCATTTTTGAGAAAAATAAAAGAAATTCAATAATGTTTCCATATATTTTGTGGTAGGGAGAATTTCTTAAAAATATTTGTGTTGCATCCTTGGAAGATGCTAAACACAAAATGTTTCAAGTTTCGTATTCAAAGCTATTTGCATTTTTGAACTGTGTTGCCTCCCCACACACACACAGACACACACACACACACACGCGCGCGCGCATACACCCATACATGGACCATTTTCTAAAAATGCCTTTTTTGGACATTTTTCCGGCGAAATCTTGACATCCAATTTTTGGATGGAATACAATGCCTTCTCTAACGACTGTGTACATTGTATGTACATACGTGCTAAAGACAGAAAAAAGTATTTATTTGAAAAAGATTTGTGAGGTTGTGTGAGAGGGAGAGAGAGAGAGCGAGAGAAGAGAGAGAGAGAGCGAGAAAGTCAACAGTGTAACTCAAAAACCAAAAAGTCAGTAAAATACAAAAATTGAAATTTAAGTGCGTCTTTCAAGAATGCGACACGGCTTTTAAGAAAATCTCCACTCCGCAAACTACACTTTACATGAAATATTTTTGCAAAAATATTGATTTTCACACAATTGACTGTTACGATTTAGACTAAAATAGTATGGGTTTAAGATATGTTTATGACAAAAAATTTATATGTTGATTTTTTTGCGAATAACTCTCAAGTCTTCTTCATTACTAGTTAACTGTAAGAGACAAAAACTTACTACACAAAAATTCAAATCTCGTTAAAGTGCACAGTTAGTGTAAAGTACATTGTGTGTGGCCGTGCGCGTGCGCGTTGAGTAGAGCAGCTAGAGAAAGTTATGCGAGTGTAACACATCAGATTTTTAACATTGGTCTGTCAAATATAAACAGAGATAATTGCCTTAAGTGGGGGAAATCTACATTTGCAACAGGAAGTTTTTGTTTCGGAGGTCTTTGCAGAAGTAGGACAACAGAAAGATGATTGCCCATGGTAAAGTGCTGCAGCAACATAAACCATGGCACATGAAAGATGAAGCATAAACCAGCCTTTACAATCCTGACCGAACGACATTTAGAACTTTATTGCTCTAAGCTAGATATTAAAAGTATTAAGCCAGAGCCAAGAGCAATAAAGTTCCCATTACAGCGTAGGTAGCACAATGAATTCGATTTATGGGCATCGCCGAACACTATACTACCCTCAATACATCTAAGTTTTGGAGATGAACATTACTTTGCAGGCTGGAAGGGATAAATTTTACCTGAAAGATACAGAGCTCATGCATCGCCTTTACTTGGGATTGCTGCTTCAAGTTTTATGTCTGTTGTCTGCAGTGGAGAGATGTAGTTTAGGTAACCTACATAACCTCAACATTTTTACGATCAAGACCAAGTATGGGATGATACTCAGTTGCGCTGAATGGATATTAGTAAAAAAACTAATCTCCTTCGATCATATGTTTACTTTCTCTACACGTACTATGTACTTAGTGTATAGGGAAGGTATTGTATTCCATGCAAAAATTCCATACGAGATTTTACAGGAAATACACGTTTTGGGACCTCCTGATTACAAAAAACGAATACTTTTAGAAAAATATTCCTCTGTGTGTGTGTGTGTGTGTGTGTGTGTGTGTGTGTGTGTGTGTGAGAGAGAGAGACATTGTGTGTGTGTGTGTGTGTGTGTGTGTGTGTGTGTGTGTGTGTGTCTGCCTGTGTCTGTGGACAGTATAGCTCAAAAACAAAAAGACCGTTAAATACCAATCTTGGCATTTACGTTTGGTATCTTCCAAGGATGCGACACTAAGATGTTAAAGAAAAATGAAATGGCGTTTTATTTGTGGACGCTCTTTAACTGCTGTGGTTTTCAGCGTCCCATTCTATCCTGGGCGCGAAAGACCGATTAATTTAGCTCAGAGGCATCTCTATCTGGCTTGAGGTTCTTTTACGTGCCGCAAATCTGCGACACGGGACCAACGGCTTTACTTCCCTTCCGAAGGAAACCATGCTAAGGATTTTACGCCCGAAAAAATCCATCGTCCTCCGACAGGTTTGAACCCGCGATCTTGGATATATGAAGTTAGTATGTAACCATTAATTACTCCAAGGAGGGTGACTATTTTAAAGAAACCCCCCCCCACCCCAACCACTCTTTGTATGGAACATTTTTCAAAAATCGAAACCCGAGTCACCATGGTGAGAGGAGAGTGGTCTAATCACTTAGCTACGGCGCAACCGGTTGCGGGTTCAATGCCGGTGGGGGGGCGATGGATTTTTTTTCGGGCGTGAAATCCTTAAAATGCCTTCCTTCGGAAGGGAAGTAAAGCTGTTGATCCCGTATAGTAGATTTACGGCACATAAAAGAACCTAATAAAGAGGCCTCTGAGCAAAATAAAGCGGTCTCTCTGTTCAATGAAAACTATAAAAAAAAGTATAAATAACACCCAATTTAAATGTTTAAATTTGAAAACATTCAACTAGGCTATAAGTAACAATACATGATTCCTCATTCTTCATAAAAAGTATGAGAAGCGACGCCGTGGACAAGTGGTTAGACCGATTGTTTCTCCCAGAGAACCGCATGTAGGTTTACTACGAGTCCTCAGGTTTCCCTGCAGTTTATACCAGCAATTGCTCCATAACCATACTTTCTATTATCAATTTCACCGTCATATCATCTACTTTTTCACTTTCATACCAGGCATCGGATTGATCACCCATTCAGGCTTCTCTCAGGTTCTGAGCCTCTGATCTCCAACAGGTGCCTCACCCCAGAGTCTGGCTTTTAAGTTATGAGAGTATAAGTCCTACATACGAGAAGAAAAAAGAAAAAAAAAATGAGATGTTTTAAACTTTTTTACTTTATCTACACGAACTATATACATAGTGCATAGAGAAAGTATTGCATTCCACCCAAAAATTCGATACCGAGATTTCACCTGAAACGCACGTTTTAGTTCCCCTGCATTAAAAGAAACATTTTAAGAGAAAGGTCTGTGTGTGTGTGTGTGTGTGTGTGTGTGTGTGTGTGTGGACAGCATAGATAAAAAACTAAAAGGCCGTTAAATACCAAACTTGTTATTTAAGTTGGTATCATCCAAGGATGCGACACGAAGATTTTCAAAAAAAATCTCCCCACAGTTTACATGGAACGTTTTTGATTTCCTCAAAAATGGCTGCGATGCTTTTGATTAAAACAGCTAATGTTTAAGATATTTTTATGACTGAATTTATATCTTGAATTTTGTGAGAATAGCCCCTGAAGACCTCTCATTCTGGATGACTTTTATATAACTGGAAACCCTAAGAGATATACATAAACTTACTATACAAAAACTCTCAATAAAACACACAATTTGTCATACACATTTATTTAGAATTAACAGTTTTCGAGATATTATGATTATTGATTTCAATTTGAAGCCACTTAAACTTTTCCCAAACGGGAAGACATCTTTCTTCTCGTATCTCGTTTGTTTACTCCTGGCAGGACAAGAGATTGGAATTTCAATTGTTTCACATAACACTGGCTTTTAAAGGACGAGACTATCGCTTTAGCCTGTGCATTTTCTTATTTCCCTTCTACTTACAAGGAGCTAGTAATAAGACTAACTCTGCTTATTTATCTTGATTAGTATGATGTAAATAACAGATTAATGTTTTGAATAAAAGGTTTCTTTACCGAACAGCTATAGGACACATTAGATTCTTTCGCTTCTACTTAAAGGAACCAAATAATAAGGGCAATTTCTGCTAATGCTTATCTCTATTATTATGAATTATATAGAAAAATAAGTCTTTTAATAATAATTTCTTAGAAATGTAAAAATAGTCATGTAAAGGGAACACATAAGATTTTTTTTAGAAAAGTGAACTCTAATTGGCAGTGAACATCCAAATCGTCCTCCGGGTCTAGGGGTAACTCTGGTTTCCAAATATTGCTTTTTTTTTTTTTTTTTGGTAGTGTTTAACGCCCCGTTTTTTCTATGACACCGCAGGCAAGGACACTGATGAAGCACCGGTGGAATGCGATGGCAAGGGAAAACGGAGAAGCCGAGGAAAACCCGCCCCGCTCCGCTTTGTCCACCGCAAATCACACATGCGGTCGCCTGGAATCAAAACTGACCCACGTTGGTGAGAGGCGAATTGTATAACCATTGACTACGGCGCGGCCGGTCGTGGCTTTAATTCCGGCGAAGGTCGATCGAATTTTTCAGGCATTAAAATCCTTAACATACCTTCCTTGGAACAGTAGTAAAACTGTTGGTCCCGGGAGTAAATTTACGGCAGGAAAAAGAACCTCAAAACTGATAGAAGCCTCTGAGAATAATTAAGCAGTATTTCCGCTCAATATAAAATGGGACACTGAAAACCTTAATTGAAGAATATAAATAATACTCAATTTAAATTTGAAGACATCCAACTAGGCTATAAAAATGCATGAAAAGTATCATTTCTTCTTTTCTTCATTGAAAAGAGGAGAGGTGACGCCGGGGCAGGCGGTTAGACCACTTGTCTCTCCCCTAGGCGGCCCGAGTCCGATCGCAGGGGACCGCATATGGGATTTGTGGCGGACGAAGGACTGGTTTCCTACGATTCCTCAGGTTTCCCTACCATTTATACCACCAATTACTGCATAACCATACTTCCTATCACCAATTTCACGGTCATGTCATCTACTTCTTCACTTTCTGCTGATCCCCCATTCTGCTTTTCTCTGATCCAGGGCCTCTCTATTCCTCAACAGGCACCTGATCCTAGTCTCTGGCTTGTAAGTCCTAGCAGTATAAGTTCTACTTACGAGAACAAAAAATAAAAGTAAGAAAAGATGAATTGTTTGAAACATTTTTTCTCGCAAGTATAGCAGGGGGGGGGGATTTAGTCACTGCGAACGGAAACCTGTCATGCCATGCGCGCCTTCAAAGAGGAAGGAATGAGTTGAAACAACCTTAGGGTTGTTGCCCGGACCAAGCAGAGGCGGTGCGGATGCTGTGGGGTTCTAAAATGTACAGATGGAGACACCCCTGAAGACATCACCTCCCAGGATTCCTGACGAACAGGTCAGTTTCCGCACCAGAGGAGGAGAACGCAGTTACCGCGCACAACTCGCCGCTAAACACTCAGTCAAGCCCCAAAAGCTGTAGAAAATGAAATGCCAGGGAATGAGGGACCGGAAAAGTTTTTGGCATTAGAAAAACTACGCCAGTATTCACCTTACGACGAAAAAAAAAAAAAAAAAAAAAAAAGGAAAAAGGGGGGTGGCATGTCAGTGGCTCATTAACGGGGTTCGGACTCGCAATCTCCCAAATGCTGCCAGGGACCAAACCGCTTCAGATATACCGCTTGGTTTTGTATCGCTTTATTTATTTGGCCTTTTATTATTCCACGAGTTAGAAATAAATATAGAAGAATTAATAGTGTAATACATTTATTTTTCTTCATCATTACTTACGGATTACAAATTTGTCATCTTTCAACTTCAAGATGTCCTGACATCCTGTCTGTCCCTATACTATTTGGCTGATAAGAAAATGGAACTATTAATAACCTCACGCTTACCAATGAATAAATAAAAAGGCCAGGGAACGGAGACCGAACCACAAACTCGAGCTAACAAGGATTCTTTGTGCTTGCCACTACCAAGAAGAGGTGAAGGCACCGCAGGCAGGCCGGACGACAGAGATACGCAGACATCCTTAACGATAACCAGGAGAGCCGCTTAGACAAGACCGGGGAAAGCTCGAGACCTACCGGAGATGACTTAGAAATTGTTATCTTGCACAGCCAAAAAATAAACTACTACTTCACAACGATTAAGTATCTGCACCATCTATCCCACACCGACCAACACTTCACACCGACTAAACATCCGCGAAACATGAAAGTTTAAACGAAATGAAATGAAAGGAGAAACGTGATAGTAGCTATATGATTAGATTAAAATAATTATTTTTTTCAGGTTCTATACGGTTTACACCTTTAAATACCATAGCATTAAACTAACCAACGAGGGAAAATCGTGATAAACCAATGGTCAGAATGCCCAACCCCGGCTTTGAGCCTAGAACTTCCCGAATGCGAGCCTTGCACGTTGCCTTGGAATAATCTTGCTCGGCACCTAGGGGTTACACCAATAACAATAAGTTAATAATAATAATAAACTGCCGTTAAATAAAGGAGTAGGTACTATTGTCAGTCTTATTAACATTATCATGATTGGTAATTCATGTGTTTTTTCCCACATGAGCATGTGTAGAACAACTTATCATTGATAGTCTTAATAGTTGGTTAAACTATGAAGCCCAGGACTTTCAAGTACTTACGCATTGTAATTCACCGTTGGTATGTTATTTCAGTTTTCCTTGTGGTTTATCGGGATAGATGCGACTCAGTTTGGGAATTTAATGTCATGTCAGCATTTTGTTAAAGTAGTTAAGTGGTTAGTACAACTGGACGGAGGGACTTTCTTGGCTCAAATTCGGCTATTCATTGAGATTTTCAGTGTGAATCTCCTTTTCCACTACAAATGTAACGGTTATCAAGTCTACTAAAAACATATTCAATGGCAGATTACGCTCCGCTCACCTTTTGAAGTCATCAACCATATATGCACTTCGAGAGCGGGAGTTCCGCATGTCAGCACCGCTTAATCCACTCGTTCCTCAATAAACCGCCTTTTCATGTCCGAAGTGATTGCTTTGTGATGTTTGAGGACCTTCTTAGTGGGGAAAACCGGGGAGTGAATGAACGAAATAATTGAAATAATCATCAAATTGACCCTGGTTTCTAAAGCTTACAACTACCCAACATTTGTTTTCTCAGGAAAATGGAAATTCCGGAAGAAACCTTATCACTAGAGCTCGGTTTTGGGTTCCGAAGCGCTCACTATTACAAAAACACACAGCGGTCAGGGGTATAAAGGGAGGGCAGTGGGGAAGAGTTTGACGTGTAAATATGCATACGTTGAAGTACAATCTGTTCCAAAAATAGCTCATTATATGTATTGACTAATATGATTAGTATAAATATGAACAAATAAAATACAAAGCCTGATACAAAAAATCAGGATAATAATGTACAGATCTTTGAAAAGACAATGAATATAAATCAACTAAACTCACTCAAAATTCATTTCAGTGTATTAAAAGACACATCTTTACTGTATCGAAAGAAAAGTTCTCCTCCTGTCACTCAAAATATGTTTGAATCATCTACAAGTTTGTTGAGTGTTGAACGCCTACTCTTTCGTATTTTTGATATTTTTCAATCTGCCCTCTCTTTCAGTGTTCATTGGTTTGTCTACTGGTCGCCGGTCTCCATGGTCGCGCTCACTAAATGCCTAGCCTTTGATGATTCGTCGCGCAGGGGATCGCGTGTTCGTGTCTTGCCTCGGGCATGGCTGTTTGAAAAAGTGTTATATCTGTGTGTAAAACAAGGAAACAAATAGGAAAACAGAAACGTGGGGATTAATATAAAAAAGAAGGAAAGAAATTAAAAACAAAAAACAAAACAAAACAAAAAAACAAAAAACTAGCTGCACGAAGCCAGGCAGTGCACAATACCAGATAGTGCAGCACGCTTCAAAAAAACTCCTTATACACTGTGTGCACCGAATCTCAATCCGGCGGTTTCGGCGTGGGTGTGTGCGATCTGGCAGACTCGTGGTGAACCTAGGTGTTGCTGCTGTGTACCTACGCTGGCAAGTGTTTAACCGCAGGAATGAGGTGAAGGTTAAGCTTTTGTGTTTGAGGTTTTGGGTGATGCTGTTAAGGAGGTAACGTTAGAGAGGCTCCTCGAACGGTTGCATTTTTTGAGAGCAGCATCCTTTTCCTCTGCTCCGCTGGTGGTTAATTTGTGAAACATTGATTTTTTTGGAGAATTATGATTGACCACTCCCAATTAGAGGGGGGGGAGTACTTGGTTCAGCTATTTTGCTGTTGGCTGGTTTGAAGCCGTTGTCACCGGGGGTACCCACAAGCCATGCGGGGAACCCGAAGCTGTCTGTATCGGCGTTCAGTGGGTAAGTACTCCCTCGATGATCTGACAAGTGATCGCCCGGCGCCTAATGACATCTTCCACATATGGGAGGGCCGAATTTTCATGTAGTAACCTCAAAGGGAAACGTCGACATTAAGAATATATGGACTGGAGTCCTCTATTCTGTATCCGCAGTAACCTGAGAAGCCAGGAGTCTGTTGCCATACCCCACACTTCGCAGGCGTAGAGCATCAGGGGGCCTATGAGCTCCTTGAAAAGACATAGCTTTAAGTGAACCGGCATTTGGGAGGCCAGAATAGGGTAAAGGGATGCCACCACCCCTACGCTCTGTCCGACGTTCCCCGCACGTGTTCACGAAACGTTAGACCCTTATCAACAGTGACGCCTAGGTATTTGATGGAATTTTCCCACTCTGTCCTCTGGCCTTGTCCTCTGGGCTGCTGCGTGGCATTTTCTGATGAACAGAACAGCGTGACTTTTGTCCGGGTTAAAGGACAGCCGCCACCGTCTGCACCAATCCTGGACGAGACGGAGGTGTCTCTGTATAGGTTTGAAGGCTCTGCGTATGTTCCTGTCAGTGCGGTAGAGCAGGACGTCATCAGCAAACTGGATCATGTTGACGCCCTGCACTGTAGGGAAGTCTGCAATAAAGAGGCTAAACAAGGTGGATGATAAGACAGAGCCTTCGGGAACTCGGCCTCTTAGGGGGTTTTGTGTTGTTTGCCCCGCAACCGCTACTATGAAGGTGCGTTGGTGTAGTGACTGAGACTCGATACCTCTTGAATGATATACTCCTTGTATACGATTATTTTTGTAAATTTGCTTGTCAAATCATATGAAAGAATTTATTTTTATCTTCTCCTCCTCTCATTGTGCAGTTAAAGAAAATTAATGCTTCAGAAGATCCGAAACTAAGTTATCAACCCAGAGTTTCAAACTTTCTTTCTATTTCATTTCCAAGCCACTAATATAGCAATTGCTGCCATCTAGCGTACAGATTAAGACCAAAGGATACCTTAGGTTATATTTTGGATCCAGACTCGGCTGACAGGATGGAGGTAAATTAGCAGATCAAGCTGCATTGCCGTTTGTTCACCGAGCCTGGAGGCTCAGGTGTTTCATCTGGGACTGGCATTCGGGAGATTGTGGAATCGATTCCTGCCGCCGACCCTGTCTTACCCATTGTGTTTTTCGGGGACTTTCCCGGGTAATTAGGCGAATACAGGGAAGTTTTCTTATTTCCCGAATTTACTTCCTTCATTTCATTTGCATTCCATCCAGCCGATTTCTTTCAGGTTTATTAGCGTCGGTGAGTGCTGCGTTGGTGGCGGCCTTCCGTGAATGTGCTTTAGAAATACAGCTTGTGGTGGCGTTGTAGTCGTCTGTAGGACCCAGGAGGTTCGGTCAGGCTTGGGGGACGGAATCCTAGCGTTACCCGCGTCCAGATGAACAACTAGGTCGCGTTAGACCACTCGCAACCGAATGTGGGATTTGTGGTGGACAAAACGGTGCAGGGGTGGGTTTTCTCCGGATTCTCGGTTTCCCCCGCCATCGCATTCTATCTGTGCTCAATCTTCATTCCATCATCAGTGCCATCGCGTGTAGTGCCACAGTAATAAAGGCGGGTATTAAACACTACCAAAAAAAAAAAAAAAAAAAGAGATGAACAACTGCTTGAACTATGGAGACTTTTCACGATGTCTATTTTCCCGCGGTCAGGTTTCGGCCGCCCGTCGATAATACTCTTATTTCATCCTATGTTTTTGGGGGTCTGCCTCGCAATAAGCCTATGGTGGCTGCAGTATGGAATACACTTACACACACACTTTCTCTCTGCGGTTATTGGAAAGAGGGAGGAAGAGAGAGTAGGGAGAGTGCCGTAAAAGTAGCTTTGAGTTGTGTTAGCCTATAAATAAATTATTCGCACGACGTGGAAACATACGTTTTGGCAAA
Organism: Hymenopus coronatus; assembly: GCA_030762935.1. Lineage (NCBI taxonomy): Eukaryota > Metazoa > Arthropoda > Insecta > Mantodea > Hymenopodidae > Hymenopus > Hymenopus coronatus. The sequence goes on along the minus strand of CM060897.1, from coordinate 43,087,453 downwards.
ATCTCAATATGGAATTTTGATATCGAGTACGATATTTCCTCCGCAGATATGGCACAGAGAAAGTAATAATAGCTTCTGAGGAAAGAAAGGAAACATACTTAAGGTTAGATTGAAAATCGCAAGCTATAATGTTCTCGGGGAGATTCGCATTTGCTCGAAGCACATTCATTAAATATAACGATATCATGTTTCAATTCCCATTTCTTCGCTTGCGTCACGTAGTGTAAGCTCAGAATGCTTATCTTACTGAAGGGCAATATCGGGTAGGGTAAGAGGTCGGTATGAAGTCATCTCACGTCGCCCCGTGAACGGACATCTGACCTCATCTTCATTCAGCAGAGAGCCTTACAAAAGCAGCCATATTCTAAAGCTCTTCACGTCATGTAATCTGGATTACTAAAGTTCAATTTCCTTAAGCTGCCCGGCAGTCATCTCCAATATTGACCCGTCTCTTACTTGCCACAACTTCAACTTAAGGCACAGTATTCATATTGCAAAAGGGGCGCTGCTCTGAATATCGAGAGCCATGATTTTGTTGCTTTAAAATAATAAAATAGTCCCACAAAAGTGTAAGGGAATTTTTAGATGATCGGCATTACTAACTAGAGGTTTGCAACGAGCATTACGCGGACCAACCATGGTCCACGAGATAAAGAGTAATAAACAGATATTTAGAACTGATGAATACTGGATTAAATCAATTGTAAAAGTCGAATGTATTCACGGACTTTTTATATCTATTCTGCAGAAAACTGTTGTTACAAAAATCTGATGTGTTCAATTCACATGATTCTCTCTACATCGCTGTTACAAATTATTATTAAAAAGTCTATTTTTCTATCTTCTTTATGATAATCAAGATAAACATTATCATAAATTGTCTTACTACTCTCTTCCTTGTAATTAGAACGGAAATAAGGGAATACACTAGTAATAAAGGAATAGCCTTTTAAAAGCTGATTAAATAAATAAATAAGTAAATAAATGGCGTGTTATTTATGGACGCTCTTTAATTACTGTGGTTCTCAGCGTTCCATTCTAAATTGGGTGTGAAAGACCGCTTAATTTTGCTCAGAGGCCTCTCTATCAGGCTTGAGGTTCTTTTACGTGCCGTAAATCTACGACACGGGACCCACAGTTTTACTTCCCTTCCGAAGGAAGCCATGCTAAGGATTTTTACACCCGTCCTCCGCCGGGTTTAAACCCGCGACCTTGGGTAGCGCGAGTTGAGGAGTAATAGTCATGATATTTAGAACTGATGAATATTGCATCAAATAAATTGTAAAAATCTGAGTTCCATTCATGACTTTCTCTATATCGCTGTTAAAAATGATTGTTAAAAAGCCTATTCTTCTATCTAGTTTATGATAATCGGGATAAACATTACAGAAAATGACTTAATTACTTGCTTCCTTGTGAGTAGGAGGAAAATAAGGGAATACGCTAGTCAAATGTTTTAGAAGCTGGTTGCTAAGTGGTTGAAATCCGTTTCTATGCAGTGCCAGGAGTTTACAGCTTTTCGTATGAGAAAGGTTTAAGTATTTTAAATCAGAAAGAATAAAAAATGGTCAATTCCACGAAGAAACGTATATAACATAAATTGTGTGTTTTGTGTGATCTACGTTTTTGTTTAATAAGTTTTTGTCTATCTCTTGCGGTTTACCACTTCGAAAATTCAGCAAAATTCATTCGAAATAAAGAGGTCCTTAGGGGCTATTCCCAGAAAATTCAAGATATACAGTTTATTTGTCATGTAAATATCTTTAACAAACTACATTTTAATTAAAATTGTTAGAAATGTTTGAGAAAATAAAAATTTTCAAAAATGTTTTCATAAAAAGGGTAGTTGGGGTTGGGGGAATTTTTCTAATATCTTCGTATCGCATTCTTGGAAGGTAACTGAACTTAAATATCAAGTTTGGTATTTAAGGGACTTTTCGTTTTCGAGCTATGCTGCCTACAGACACACATACGGACAATTTTATAAAAATACTTTTTTTTTTTTTTTTTTGGTTTCAGGGAGTCTCAAAACATATATATCCACTGAAATCTCGGTATCGAATTTTTGGGTGCAATACAATATCTTCTCTATACACTATGTACAGTACATGTGGAGAAAATAAAAATTTAAATATACTCGTATATATATATATTAGTTTCAAACTTACTTAATCAGTATATATATATAAGTTCATCATACTTAAAAATACCTACACGAAGGGTTGACACATAAATTAACCCAAGTAGCTGTTTGCCTTCTACAAATAAAGAATGTAATATTCTCATTGAAACTCGTAGTGAAGTTATTTGAGTGAGTCAGGTTAATAAGTGCAGCACGTCAATTTTTCAGCTGACTCTGCAATAAAACAATAAAACCTTCAACAGAAAAATCAGCATATGCAAGGAATAATCTTAATAGCTCATACATGAACTGGTCCAACATTTTAGTCGCCCTCCATGGTGCAATGGTTACCATTCTAGCTTAATATGCCCAACGTCGCGGCTTCAAACCCGGCGGAGGACGATGTATTTTTTCGGGTGTAAAAATCTTTAGCATGGCTTCCTTCGGATGGGAAGCAAAGCACAACCGTTGGTCCCGTGTTGTAGATTTACGGCATGCAAAAGAACCTCAAGCCTGATAAGAGAGGCCTCTGAGTAAAATTAAGCGGTCTTTCACGCCCTATTTAGAATGAGACGCTGAGAACCACAGCAGTTGTATAGCTTCCATGAGTAACACGCCATTTACATTTTCCAAAATGTCATGACGCAACTTCGTAACTGTTTTAGGCACGTTTTATGTAACATTTAAATTACATCATTTTGACATTAAGCAGCACACGAAGCACTTATGATACTCTCACCCTAGAGCACGGGTGCGCAAGTGCGGCTCGGTGACGTAATCTCTCCCTCCACTATCGTCCACTACGTCAGTATGACGTCTAATTGACGTCAGGAGCACTGTCTGCACGGACCACGAAACGCACACAACGGGAAACAGGATGTCAAAACGACTTTTCCATCTTGGAAAAATGATTATACTGGTAAGAATAATCATAAAATTAAATGCCTCATTAGTTCGACATTATTAAATACATCACAGTTCAGTGTGCGAAGGCACTTCACACGACATAGGGATAAATACAGAACCTAGGTGCTTTCAGGTATGCATTTCTATTAGAATAATAATAATAATAATAATACAATAATAATAGTACAATAATAATCATTATTATGATAATGATTATTATTAATATTATTATGATTATTACTATTATTATTATGATTATTACTATTATTATTATGATTATTACTATTATTATTATGATTATTACTATTATTATTATGATTATTACTATTATTATTATGATTATTACTATTATTATTATGATGATTACTATTATTATGATGATGATTACTATTATTATGATGATTATTATTATGATGATGATTATTATGATGATGATTATTATGATGATGATGATTATTATTATTATTGTTATTATTATTATTACTATTATTATGATGATTATTATAATGATGATGATTATTATAATGATGATGATTATTATAATGATGATGATGATTATTATAATGATGATGATGATTATTATTATGATGATGATGATGATTATTATTATTATTATTATTATTATGATTATTATGATGATGATGATTATTATGATGATTATTATGATGATTATTATTATGATTATTATTATGATTAGTATTATTATGATTATTATTATTATTATAATTATTATTATGGTTATTATGATGATTATTATTATTATGATTATGATGATGATTATTATTATGATGATGATTATTGTTATTATAATGATTGTTATTATAATGATGATGATTGTTATTATAATGATGATGATTGTTATTATAATGATGATGATGATGATGATGATTGTTATTATAATGATGATGATGATTGTTATTATAATGATGATGATGATTGTTATTATAATGATGATGATTGTTATTATAATGATGATGATGATTGTTATTATAATGATGATGATGATTGTTATTATAATGATGATGATGATTGTTATTATAATGATGATGATGATTGTTATTATAATGATGATGATGATTGTTATTATAATGATGATGATGATTGTTATTATAATGATGATGATTATTATTATTATGATGATGATGATTATTATTATTATTATGATGATTATTATGATCATAATGATGATGATGATTATTATGATTATGATGATTATTATGATTATGATAATGATGATGATGATTATTATGATTATGATAATGATGATGATGATTATTATGATTATGATGATGATGATTATTATGATGATGATTATTATTATGATGATGATGATTATTATTATTATTATGATAATGATGATGATTATTATGATAATGATGATGATTATTATGATAATGATGATGATTATTATGATTATAATTATTATAATGATTATTATAATGATTATTATTATTATTATTATTATTATTATTATGATAATGATGATGATTATTATTATGATAATGATGATGATTATTATTATGATAATGATGATGATTATGATTATTCTTATAATGATTATTATTATGATTATTATTATAATGATTATTATTATTATAATGATTATTATTATAATGATTATTATTATTATAATGATTATTATTATAATGATTATTATTATTATTATTATGATTATTATTATTATTATAATGATTATTATTATTATTATTATTATTATAATGATTATTATTATTATTATTATTATTATTATTATAATGATTATTATTATTATTATTATTATTATTATTATAATAATAATAATGATTATTATTATGATTGTTGTCGTCGTCGTCGTTGTAGCTGTTGTCATTATTAGTGGTGGTGGCGGCGGCGACATTGCTATTAATGTATTTCTCTCTATAATTGGACCAGATGAGAGATAAACTTAAAGAATTAAAGAAACAAATAGCTGAAGTAATGGAAGAAGGAAAACCTCTGACAAATACAATAAAACTAAGATCTGTGCATGCAAACCATCACATACCAAACATTTAAAACCCCTTAGTGAAGGCCAGTTTATAAAGGAAGCCCTGAATAAGCACAGAAGAATTTTGGCCTGTAGAAATCGATTTCTTTAAGTCAATGCCATTTCAGAGATATGGTTACTCCCAGAATCGAGGAAATGGAACATATCAATTAAAATAAAAAATCAAACCATTTTACTTTCTCTATACGTACTATCTACATAGTGTATAGAGAAGGTATTTATTGCATTGTATCAAAAAATCCGATACCGCGATTTCACCAGAAATATATGTTTTAAGACCCCCTGAATCCAAAAAAATCATTTTTGGAAACATGTCCGTGTGTGTCTGTCTGTCTGTCTGTGTATGTGTGTATCGGTGTGTCTGTGGGCAGCATAGCTCAAAAACGAAAAGACCGTTAAAAACCTAACTTGATATTTAAGTTTAGTATCTTCCAAGGATGCCACACGAAGATTTTCAAGAAAATCCCCCCACCCCAAATTACCCTTTACATGGAACATTTTTCGAAAATTTTGAATTTCAAAAAAATGGCTGTAACGATTTTGATTAAAATCCGCATATTACTGACATTTACATACCAATAAAATGTATATCTTGAATTTTCTGGGAATAGCCTCTGAAGACCACTTTATTCTGGATGAATTTTGCCGAATTTTGCTTAACTGCTAAACGGTAAGAGATAGACAAAAATTTACTGCACAGAAAATGTAGAGCACGTTAAAACACACACTTTATGTTATACAACTTTTTCGTGGAGTTGATCGTTTTTTAGTTATTCATTGTTTTTGATTTCACATTTCAAAGCCTCTATTTTCTCATATAGGAATTTGTCAACTAGTGTCCATGCAAACAAAGGAACTTCCGTCACATAGCAACCAGCCTTTGACTATCATTTTTACCTATGGTACTCCCTTATTTCGCTTCTACTTAAAAGGAAGCAAGTAATAAGACTATTTCTGACATTTTTTTTTTCTCGATTAGTATGAAGTAAATAGAAGCATAATTTTTTAACAATAATTTGTTGCAGAGATATAAAGTAATGTGAATAGAACACATCAGATTTTTTATATTTTTCCTTGATGAAACAACTGACACTAATCTAAAAAATATGGAATATGAAATCTGTCTATTCACAACTCCTTACAATATTCGTTCATCACCATCGTTTGGTGTGAAACATTAATTAGAGCTTTTAGAAACCATAGTTACTGGTTATAGATACGAAAGGTTTAAACTTTACCTTCCACAGACAATTATCAAGTGAAAGATTCCCCAAATTCAGTCTACCTAATAGTAACTTTAGGCACAGCATGCTTATGTGAAGAAATGCTTTCCAAAAGGTTTAATAAAAGATATTAACTGATAAATATTTAGGTGCATTACCTCAGTTTTGAATGTCTTTTTTCAGACATTGAGGCGTTAGTGAGATCAATCTTCGTCCAGAAGTAAATAAAATGCCCTTCATACAAACTAACGGCATGATGGTGTGTTCACAAACAAGCATTTAATGTGCCTAGTTCGCCCCTGAACAAGTAGGGGGAGGCTTCGCTACGTCACAGCACTGAAAGAAGGACCGACGTGTCTCCCATCAGTAGTGAGAGATGCCCCAGAAGCTGTTTGTTGTCATGAAAACAAACGAGTTTCTCCTTGTGCAATATCAGCAAACCTGTCTTAACCTTTAGGCTAAAGAGCAAGGATAGTTACTCACTCAAAGTTATGATTCGGACAGCTTCGAGCACATATATAATACCAAGCATACGTATTTCGTTCCAACCACTAGTATCTTGTACTTATTCTATCTTAATTATCCTAATAGTAACCTCTCGACAACTTGCAGTAGCCAACAAGAACCTGCAGGCCCGCATGCGTGTCTGCCTCACATTCAATAGGTCGTGAGTTCGAATCTCGCTTAGGGTGAGTTACTTGGATAAGGTTTTTTTCGGGGTTTTCCCTTATCCTGAGAAAACTGTCGAGTAACTTTAAGCCCCGTGGACCTCGAGATCATTTAAGCAGCATTTCGCCAATTTCATTCATCGTCCGATAGGACCAACTAGGTTAAAGAACGTTAAGCTACAACAAGAAAAGAAAAAAAAAAGAAAGCCTACAGTTAAATTTAATAACCTTCTTGTCTCGCTGAGAAAACAGATCTATATTTCTTTAACTTCATCTGCAATTGTTTAGGAGTATTCTGATAGTATAGTGGCCTTTGCGGTTTTCACGAGTTCGTTGCCTCTACCCTCAAGATAACTAACGTTAAGAATCAGGGAGGGAAATTTTCACCACAATCAGTCAAAAAATGTAAACTATATATTTAAATAGATGCTGGAACCTGTGGGCATCCATAGTGTCAACTTTACATGTACCATCCGTTTTGTACATCTCTTACAGTTACCGGCTATGCAAAAGAAATCCAGAATGTTAGGCTAATTCCGGAAAATTCCTGAATTTATTTGTGATGCAAATGTCTTCAACATACGATATTTTAATCAAAACCGTTAGTCATGGAACATTTTTTCAAACAGTTTTTATATGAAGGTTAGTTTGGGATAGAGAATTTTCTTGATAATCTTCATGTCACATCTTTGAAAGATTTTGAACTTAAAATATCAAGTTTAGTAAGTAACGGGTTCTTCGTTTTTGGTTTTACGCTGTTAACAGGCGCGCGCACACGCGCGTACACACACACACACACACACACACACAGATATTGTATTTCTATTTCTTTTATTTATTCAGTGTACCTCAAAATATATTTGTGATAAAATCTTGACTTCAAATTTTTCGGGTAGAATAAAATAATTTTTTTACTTACTATTTAATACATAATATGTGCGTAACCTTGCACATAAATGCATATAATATTAGCACGTCTATATAAGAAAAAAAGGAAAGAAAGGACCTTTCCGTTTTAATTTAAATATTTCCTGTCCCTTCGTTTTATCTCCATTTCATCCAGCCGGTCTCTTTCAGGTTTGTAGGTGTCAGCGAGGACTAAGTTGTGGTGGTCCCCTTCTGTGGTGGTGAATGCGCTCTGGAAATTCAGCTTTCTGCGGTGGGATGGCGCTGGAAGTTGTCTGTAGACCCCGGGGGATCAGTCGAGATGTAGAACTGCTTGGAGTTTGTTTGGGACCCTCCACAGAAGCTCTTCTCCCGCCGACCGGTTTCGGCTGCCCGTTGATATTACTCTCATTTCATCCTATCCACCGGTGGTCTGACGACCAACAAGCCAATGGCTGCAGTGTAGAACCCCTATATATTGCATCCACTCACACACACACACACGCGCACGCGCGCACATACACACACACATTTAAATGGCCTTCAACCTGCCTCGGCGACAGTACGAACTTCAATACAATTCAAAGCTATGCTTCTATTATGCAGGCATATATTAACCACCATATTTTCCTTAAAGAATTCTCAGTAAGACCATAGGAAGTAATAACCTATAGTAGTGCTCTGTGAGAGCATTAACACTGCGTCATTTGGAACAATTATGAAGGTTTTAAATAATTTAGAATAAAGGACGTAGGCTTATTTGAACGGACAAACTGAAGGTAGAGTTTGCAGGGGACCATTTTCATTAATAAGTTTTTCCACATAACTAATTATACTCTCCTGGGTTTTATACACGTTTCCAAACGTTACGCGCAACACTTCCTGGTGCTGAACAATGATAATTAAATATCATAATTACGAATTTAATTCAAATTATACGCATGAATAAATGATTTGTTAATTAAACATAATTAATACATTTCAAATCGCTGGTCGCTTGGGTGTTTCTCAATCAATGTAGTGCTGCACAGAAATATGATTTTAAACATACGCAAAAAAAAAATATATAGTGCGAATTGTATTCATCATATAAAAGTATTCTTCATTCCTCTAATATTAATTTGTTAACACAGATAATTATGAAAACTTAAGACTTAGAAATTTTGCAAACACAATTATGTAATAAACAAAATTCCATTCGTAATTCAAAATCTCTATCATTAGAATTCTACATACCTTCCAGTTGTTAACATTTTTTACTTTCTCTACACGTACTATGTGTATAGTGTACAGAGAAGGTATTGTATTGCACCCAAAAATTCGATACCGAGATTTCACCGGAAATACATGTTTTGGGTCCCCCTAAATCCAAAAAAAGCATTTTTGGAAAAAGATCCGTGTATGTGCGTGCGTGCGTGCGTGTGTGTGTGTGTCTGTGGACAGCATAGCTCAAAAACGAAAAGACCGTTAAATATCAAACTTGATATTTACGTTTAGTATCTTCCAGGGATGCGACAGCAAGATTTTGAGAAAAATCCCCACACATCAAACTACCCTTTACATGAAACTTTTTTCGAAAAGTTTGATTTTCTCAAAAACGGCTCTAACGATTTTGATTAAAATATCGTATATTAAAGATATTTAGGTGACATATAAAATGTATATCTTGAATTTTCTGGGAATAGCCTCTGAAGACTACTTTATTCTGGATGAATTTTACGGAATTTTGCATAACTGCTAAACCGTAAGAGATGGACAAAAACTTACCCAACAGAAAATATAGAGCACATTAAAACACATAATCTATGTTATATACATTTTTTCGTGGAGTTGATCGGTTTTAAGATATTCCTGGTTTTAGTTTCAGCTTTGAAAAACTTATACTTTTTTCATACAGGAATTTGTCAACTCTAGTCCATACAAACAAAGGAACTTAAGTCACATAGTAACAAGCTTTTGACTATCACTTTAACCTGTCCCTTATTTCACTTCTACTTACAAGAAAGTAAGCTATTTCTGCTATTTTTTTTCTCAATTAGGATGAAGTAAATAGAAACAGCTTTTTTTTAACAATAATTTGGTGCAGAGATGTTGCGAAAGTCATGTGAATGGAACGCACCAGATTTTTTTTTTCATTTATATAACCCCCTTTAACATCTAAAGTAGTATCGAGGGATCTACATTAGAAACAACTCGTTATAGGTTCTTTACGTTGGGCTTCTTTAATAATTTTATTTTCTTTAAACAACACATTTACTCTCACATTCATACTCCCAGAATCTGTGGGGTATAGGGATAATTCTGGTTAAAAAATTCACCACCCTAGCCGGGAATCGAACCCGAGACCTTCGAGTGAGAAGTCAGCTCGCTGACCACTTGACAACGGAGGCAGTGATTGTTAACATTAGTTTGTATAACTTTATACTGTCATAGAACTGTTAATTTGTGTTACATTCTATACACGTACATTGTAGGCAGAGAGAGTATACTACTTACCACCCAAAACTTTATACCGAAAAATCACCAACCCTGATAATTAAGGTTTAAAAGGCAAACATTTTAGCAAATAATATACAGTATTTTTATTCCATTTGACCCCAAAAAAGCGCAAATAGTGTGAGATTTGGAAGGTTCAAAGCGTATTTAACGACATATCGTTATAATCGTGGTTTTACTGTAGCTGTTAATAGAGAAGGAATTTAAATCATGTGATGAAAAGGTGCACAAGCAATTTTTACTTTCTCTACACGTACTATGTACATACTGTATAGAGGAAGTATTTTATTCCACCCAAAATTTCGATACCGAGATTTTACCGGAAACACGTGTTTTAGGACCTCCTGAATACAAAAAAAAATGTTTACAAAAAGGTCTGTGTGTGTGTGTGTGTGTCTGTGTATGTGGACAGCATAGCTCAAAAACGAAAAGACCGTTGAATACCAAACTTGGTATTTAAGTTTCGTATCTTCCGACGATGCTACACGAAGATTTTCAAAAAAAATCCCCCCACCCCAACTATCCTTTACATGGAACTTTTTTCAAAAGTTTTGATTTTTTAAAAATGGTTCTAACGATTTTGATTAAAATATCGTATATTAAAGATATTTACCTGACAAATAAAATAAATATCTTGAATTTTCTAGGAATAGCCTCTGAAAACTACTTTATTCTGGATTAATTTTACGGAATTTTGCATAACTGCTAAACCGTAAGAGATGGAAAAAAACTTTCAGCCCAAAAAATGTAGAGCACCTTAAAACACACAATTTATCTTGTATACATGCTTTTCGTGGAGTTGGTCGTTTTTGAGATACTCCTTGTTTTTGGTTTCAGCTTCAAATTCCTGTATGAGAAGCAAGTAATATGCCTATTTCTAATGATTTTTTTTCGATTAGTATGAAATAAATAGAAGCACAACAGTTTTAACAATATTTTGTTGCAAAGATATAGAGAAAGTCATGTGAATGGAACACATAAGATTTTTGTTGTTTAAAATGTTGTGTAATTAAAAAAAAAAAGTAAAAAATGTACCAATATATAACTTAACTCCATGGCACGACTACTCACAAGGAACCTTGGCCTACCGCTCGGCCGCTGTATTCCCCATCTCGGTCCATGACAAGACGTGGTCATGGATGGGGAGAGACGTGGTCAGCGTCTAAATCCTTTCCGGCCGGTTAATGCGGTCCTCTCGACCTGGAGCCGCTACTTCTCCATCAAGTAGCACTTCAATTGGCCCCCCCCCCCAGGGACTCACGAGGCTGAGTGCACCTCGGACAGGTCTCCTAGCGGGGGAAATTTCTCACGCCGGTAGCAGGAATTGAACCCAGGTTTCCCGCTCGGCAAGCAGCTGTGCTACCCCCGCGCTTAAGTAGACGACCGTATAACTTAATTACATATATAACTATTATGATCTTAAAGAAGATTTATTTACATTATTCAGAAAGCTATGAATTTATATACACACACGCACATACATGGTGGATTCAGGGGTGCTCAAAAAATCTATTTCCGAGGAAACCTCTGCATTTGGGTAGAATAAGATTACTACGAAGGCCCTTTTTTTTCAAACTCCGATAGGCTATAAATAAAAGAAAAGTTCATAGAAAACAATTATTTTATTACTAAAAGTGTTGTACACTTATGGTTATTCTTCAACATAATCACCGAAAAGATTGAGACATTTATCGTACAAGGTACAAGGTACAATTTTAGTTATAAAATAATTGTTTTCTATGAACTTGTCTTTTATTTATAGCCTATCGGAGGTTGAAAAAAACGGCCCTCGTACTTTGTATATTTAACATACTAGAGAAAGTGAAGAGTCGTTGGAATTAAAATACACAAACGCAAATCTACATATGTCGGATGAGGCACTTAAGTATAGCATTTACCCGGAAGCAATTATGGTATTGAACTGGGAGGAAATATTCCCAGACTAGAAGTATTTTAGAAGGCCTTTTCCCAGGCACGTACACAAATATATTTACTTACTCCTGATCCTCGCAGGACTTGGCTCACTCCAGTATCGGCATTTGCAGGCAGTGAAATGGCAGCCATAGGTCATTCTGCCTGCTGTGCTGGGAATTTCTCGCTCTGGGAAGACGTTCGGCGGCCGATTCAACCCTCTACGCAGGCACGTCTGGGATTCCGAAATAGCAAAGAAGAAGATTATTGCAAAAGAGAAGGAGGGAACTTTATTCTTCTACAGTGAAACCGCAGCAGAAGGAAATGGAAAACTGTATTTCTCGCTTCATGCGTTATATTTAGGTGAGGTACATGATTCGCATGCAGTCTCAAAGAAAAGCCATCACAATCTCAGCCCTGGCAGCTTCCATAATTCAATTTTATTTTATTTCCTTCCGTTTTCTTATTTCCTATTTCACGGGAACGTCAAGCCAACTAAGGCTTTGGATACTTATTCTGTGGCGCTTGATATGGGTGACAAGTTGATGTGCTTAGTTACAGGGTGTCTCCTTAATACATGTCCCATAGTTCAAACAACTGTTCTAACAGAAATCAATAATGGAAGAATGGAAATAAGGAAGTACTATAGGCTAAACTGATAACCATAAGCTGGTTGCTATGAGGCTGAAGTTCCTTTATTTGTATGGACAGAAATTTGTATGTGAAAAGTATCATTTTTTCAAAGCTGAAACAAATAAACAAGGAATATGTCAAAATCCATCAACTCCACGAAAAAAAATGTACATGTCATAAATTGTGTGGTTTAATGTGCTCTACATTTTTTGTGTTAAGATTTTGTCCATCTCTTACGGTTTAGCAGTTATGCAACATTCCGTAAAATTCATCCAGAATAAAGTAGTCTTCAGAGGCTATTCCCAGAAGATTTTATTTGTTAGGTAAATATCTTTAGTATTTGAAATTTTAATCAAAATCGTTAGAGCCATTTTTAAGAAAATCAAAATTTTCGGAAAAAGTTCCATGTGAAGGGTAGCTGGGGATGTGGGGATTTTCTTGAAAATCTTCGTGTCACATCCTTGGAAGATACCAAACTTAAATACCAAGTTTGGTATTTAACGGTCTTTTCGTTTTTGAGCTATGCTGTCCACAGACACACACACGCACACACACGGGCCTTTTTATAAAAATGCTTTTTTTGGATTCAGGGGGCCCAAAACATGTATTTCCGGTGAAATCTCGGTATCGAATTTTTGGGTGCATTACAATAACTTCTCTATACATTATGTACACAGTACGTGTAGAGAAAGTAAAAAACACACACAACAAAATTTGCTCATTTGAATCATGAAGCATTTGTAAGGATATTTCAAACATTTGTACGGAGATTACGTTGAAAATAAAGTGCGTAGATGAAACAAATACTTTTTCGTTTATTTATTTATTTTTTCGTAGTCGGCTTACCCTCCCCGGATGCAGGATTAACATCCCACCTAAGACTTACAAGCGGATGCCTAGGGATCAGAAGACTATTGGGGAGCCACGGCACGAAACAACAGAATGAAGAACCTGGAGCGAGTGATCGACCCGTAGCCGGTAAGAGCTTCAGGAAGTGGATGATATGAAATTCAAGCTAAATGAATGATGGAATATGTAATGACAGAGCAATTGGTGGAATGGTTGGCGGGGGAACCCGGAGAAAACCCACCCAAACGCCCCCTCGTCCAACACAAATTTCAAATGTGGGCGCCTGGGATCAAACATGGGCTGCCTAAGTGGAAGGCAGTCTTACCACTCGGTCACGGCGTTGCCACATAATTATTGTATATTCTAATTTTCATTGTGTGGAATAAATGTTGAGGAAAAAATGTGGCTACCTGCGTAGTAGACAGACAAAATTATAGTGTTTGTAGAACTTTTGTTTTCTCTATTAAGCACTATTTACATAGATAGTAGTTGGAGAAGGTTCTGTAACAAATGTGTTGATTGACTTAAAAATTGTTACAAATACTCTTCACTGCTGCAAATACGTCATTCGAAGCTTCAACGCATGGTCAGTTGATGGCTTTCTCCATCCACAGATAGCGCGCCATTTTGTGCTAACCTCCAGTCACGACTCAGTACAATTCACTAAAAACATCAGCTTGCAATTCTTTCTCCTTTTATAGCTATAAAATGATGTCGCAGAACATCCTGGAAGCTCGTCGAAGATACTGGGCGCTTCTAGAACAATCGAGATATTTCGCGTCCAAAGTCTTTTTACCAGCGCGACGCACTTCCTATGTTATACATTCCAAGGTCTCCAACTGCTATGACTCGCATACCAAGGCGAACGTGAGAACCATTGCAGCAGACATCACTGTCACAGTATTGTATTCCATAATAAAAAGTCTGATGTGTCCCATTCACATAATTTCTCTCGCCATTCCAAATACAAAGAATTATTACAAATGATTTGTTATCTGTATCATAGAAAAATAAGCTTTCATAAGAACAGAATAGGTAGAGAAATCATGTGATGGAACATACTTATCAGACTCTTCCTATCTATATCTTACGTCTTCTGTTTATTTTTACTTTCTCTACACATATTATGCATATAGTGTATAGAGAAGGTTTTGCACTGCACCCAAAAATTCGATACCGTGATTTCACCGGAAATATATGTTTTAGGATCCCCTTTATCCAAAAAAAAAGCATTTTCAGAAAAAGGTCCGTGTGTGTCCGTGTGACGAAAAGTTTGTTAACACCAAACACCAAACTTGGTGTTTAAGTTTAGTATCTTCCAGGGATGCGACACGAAGCTTTTGAGAAAAATCCCCCAACTACCCCCAACTACCCTTTACATGGAACTTTTTTCGAAAATTTTGAATTTATCAAAATTCTCTAACGATTTTAATTAAAATATCGTATATTAAAGATATTTACCTGACAATTAAAATGTATATCTTGTATTTTCTGGGAATGGCTGCTGAAGAATACGTTATTCTGGATGAATTTTACGGAATTTTGCATAATGCTAAACCGTAAGAGATGGGCAAGAACTTACCACACAAAAAATGTAGAGCACATCAAAACACACAATTTATGTTATATACATTTTTTCGTGGAGTTCATTTTTTTTTTAGATATTCCTTGTTTTTGTTTCAGCTTCGAAAAACTTGCACTCTTCCCTTACAGGAATTTGTCAACTGCTGTCCATACAAGCAAAGAAACTTCAGTCACATAGCAACCAGTTTTTGACTATCACTTTAACCTACGGTACTCCCTTATTTCGTTTCTGCTAACAAGGAAGCAAGAAATAAGACTATTTCTGCTAATTTTTTCTCGTTTGCCATGAATTAAATAGAAGCATAAGCGTTTTAATAATAGTTTGTTGCAGAAATTTAGAGAAAGTCATGTGAATGGAACACATCAAATTTTTTCTTTTATTGCTTTTAGACAACAATTTCGGATAGAACGCAGCCGATTGTCTACTCGGATTTTAAGTTAAAAATATTTTATTTTAGCAAAATCTGATGTGTGCCATTCACATGGCTTTCTCTACATATCTATAAGAAGAAATTATTGTTAGTAAGATTATCCTTCTACCTATGTCATGCTAATCAAGACAAATATTTGCAAAATCGGTCTTCTTACTTAGTTCCTTATAAGTAGAAGGGCAATAAGGGAATACACTGAGTTAAACCGGCAGTCAAATGTTTTAAAATATGGTTGCTATGGGATTTAAATCCGTTTGTGCATTTTAAGGAGATCTACATTTCTTGTGGTATGTTTCTATCTCTTACGGTTTACCACTTATGCAAAATTCAGAAAAATCATCCAGAATAAAGTGATTTTCAAAGGCTATTCACAGAAATTTTAAGATATTCATTTTATTTATCATACAAATATCTTAAGTATAAGAAATTTTAATCAAAATCGTTAGAGGTATTTTTAAGAAAACCAAACTCTTCCAATTTTTTTCCATATAAAGGATAGTAGTGGGTGAAGAACACACACAGACATTTTTCTAAAAATCTATTAATTATTATTTCTTTTTTCTTCTTTTATTGTGTTTAACGTCCGCTTTTACTACTTCGAAACCACAAACGATGACACTGGTGATTCATGAAAGGAAGATGGAGCACCTATGGTATGCGATGGCGGGGGAACCGGAGAACCCGGAGAAAACCCGCCCCTGGGCCGCTTTGTGCACCACAAATCTTACATGCGGTTGCTTGGGATCGAACCCAGGTGAGAGACGAGTGGTCTAACTACTCGGTTGCGAGGCGGCCGTTACTACTTTTAAACAATAGCAAATATAATATAATTACTTTATTAATTATAATTTAGTATAGCTTGATAAAAATGAAATTTTAAGATAATAAATTTGGTAATTTTATTGTATATATTTGTTGTTTAGAAGTAGGTATAGTAGCTATTGGTGTTAATTATGAATGCATGAAATGTGTTTGATGTTTTAGTTTATTTATTATATTTTGGAAATCTTATTACTGTTTTTTATTCGTTTATAGTTTTATTATTGCTTTTTATGGTTTTACTTATATATTTATAATTTATAATCATGTTAATAGGTGTAGAGAAAGTAAAAATATGACTATAATCAACCTCTGTGTGTCTTAGCAGTGGTGGACGCATAACTTTGCTTGGGATGACCTCTTGAACTCCCACGAACAACATTATAAACACGAAATTCTGGTACTGGACGTGCGAAGCGTAAGTTGATGAACATAGTGTGCATGGGAAATAAAAGCGAGCGTGGTGCACACTTGGAGCGAGACTTGATGCAAAGGTCGCGGCGGGGACATGACAGGCACAGCGTTATCGCTCCTCCGCAGCGGTTTCTCTGGCTACGCGCGAAAAGCTCTGATTTATGTTCGCATAAGGCTTTACTTGTGACGTTTAACAAACAAATGCAAGACCATGGGAAATTGCTGGATAATATTTTATTCCTAAACGCTTGTTTCATTCGCATAACTTTCTCCAGCTGTTCCATATGCAAACTATTCTAATAAAACGTTCTTCTATCTGCGTCATGCTAATTGAGATAAACGTTAGCAGAAATTGTCTTATTACTTAATTCCTTGTAAGTAGAAGGGGAATAAGGGAATACATTACGCTAACACGATAGTCAAATCCTTCAAAAGCTCATCACTACGTGAAGCAATTGAGTTTGGTTCACTTTGCATGGTTCCGTTTGAGAAAAGTTAGGTAGTTTAAAATTGAAACCAATAACAAGTATTATCTTGAAAAGGGTTAACTCTACAACAAAAACGTTTTAACGAGATCTACATTTTCTGTGTATCTATCTCTTACGGTTTAACCGTTATGCAAATTTTTGCAAAACTCCAAAAAATAGAGGTATTCAGAGGCTATTCCCGGAAAATTAAAGATTTACATTTTATTTATCATGTAAGTATATTTAATATATGATATATTAATCAAAATCGTTAGCCATTTTTGAGAAAATAAAGTACTTTCGAAAATTCAAAATCTTCTCGGGCTTCTAGCCAGGTAATAACTTGGCTTGACACCAACGTTTCGAAGAAGTGCATCTTCCTCGTCTTCAGTTCACCCTGAAGACGAGGAAGATGCACTTCTTCGAAACGTTGGTGTCAAGCCAAGTTATTACCTGGCTAGAAGCCCGAGAAGATTTTGAATTAACACGTCGCCAGGAAAGCTATAGTTCTTATTTTACTTTCGAAAAGTTTTCCATCTAAATGGTACTGGGCTGAGGCGATTTTTTTTTCTTTTTTTTTTTAATCTTCGTGTCGAATCCTTGGAGATATTAAACTTAAATACCAAGGTTGATATTTAATTAACGTTTCGTTTTTGAGCTATGCTGTCCACACACACACGAACCGCGAAATGGATGATAGGAAAGGTGATGAAGCAATTGGCTGACCCTGAAAAAATCCCGCCCAGATGCTGCTTCGTCCATCAGAAATACCCCATGCAAGCGCTTGGGGCCGCTTAAATGGTAGGCTAGAGGTCTATCTACTCGGCCAGGTTGGTATTTAACGAAGATTTCGTTTGTGAATTATGCTGCCATCCCCCCCCCCCCACACACACAGAAGGATGTTTTTCTAAAAATGTTTTGGATTAAAGTTCCTAAAAACATGTATTTTTTGGTGAAATCTCGGTATCAAATGTTTAACTGAAATACAGTACCTTTTTTCCCTACTATGTTCGTACGTAGTACTCGTTAGAGAAAGTAAAAATGATGGCTCATTAAAAGGAAAGTACTCTGCCAGTGTTAGATTTATATTAATGCCTGGCCATTCCAGTGATTCCAAGACCTCTTGATTTGTGATATATGGTTCACGTGGTCCAAGGAGGTGAGAGTGATGGCTGGAGAGGTAATCAAAAGGAACTCTCAAGGGTGGGATTTCTCCACCCCATTACGCCCAGCTTACGATGTTATGTGGCAGAGATATTAGCGAGGAGGTTGTGGGCAGCATTGTTCGGGCTTGAACCGCGTATAAGCGGATTACATCTAATAAGAGAAGAGGGTGTGGTAATGGAAGTCGGGGGGTCGCTAAGATGACAGGAATCTTGGACGAGCAAGGATCATCGACATCCTCACGCTGAGCTGACTGTAATTAACTACGCTCTTGATGAGAGTTTAGAATGTCCTATGAATGCCGTGTTGACGAAAATTAGGCGTTAGTTGATGATGATTTTGTCATGTTGCGCCAACTTTGGAGAGTAGATGCAAATTAGGAGCTGGTAATCTTCAGAAGTAATTAATTCTATCGCGTCTGTAGTTTGAACTTGCAAGCGAACTCCTATGAATAATCTACTTAGGCTGAAAACGTCCTGAAGAATTCATCCTTTAATACCAACCACGCCTATTTTTCAATTCAAAATATAAAACTAGTAAATTTCTGCAACAAATACTCTACTTCCTCCAACCTACCGCACAATCAGTGCATCTTCTATCTCAGGACATCAAGAAAAGAATTAACCACCACCATTTCGTATCAGATCTCCCAAATAAGAGAAAATCTCCATACCGGAATCGAACTCTTGTTCCATCTCAACTCGGGCAGTAATGCTACCATAGTGCTAGGTAGACGGTCCATTGAATGTAACTATTTTGAAATATTCTTTCCAGCGCTTAGTTTATGTTCTGGTTGAGAGTTACAGGTGAGAATGATAACTCCCAAATGAACCTGTATCGAATGTATAGCGTACCTACATCGGCGGACAAAAATAAAAAAATCGGATGTGTTACACTCACATGACTTTCTTTAGCTACTCTACAAACTTTTTACAAAAGATAATTCTTCTTTCAACACCACGCTAATCGAGACAAACATTAGCAGAATTTTATTACTTAGTTCCTTATAAGTAGAATGGAACTAAGGGAATGCAATAGGCTAAAGTGACAGTCAAATGTTTTAAAAGCTGTCCTTTTGCGATTGTCATTATACATCACTTCTTTGCTTGGCCAGGAGTAGAACAAAAGGAAAACGGACACTCCCGTCTGAGAAAAGTATTAGTACTTCAACTGAAAGTAATAATAAGGATTATCTCGAAAACGCTAAGCTCCACGAAAAAAAAGCATACTTGTGTACTTTAACAAGATCTACATTTTTTGTAGACCAAGTTTTTGTCTATCTCTTACGGTTTACTAGTTATGCCAAATTAAGCAAAATTCATCCAGAATAAACCATGATGAAATTGCCAAGCCAGTAATGTGCATTATGTCAGGACTTCTTTGTACGGCAATCACTTTTCTTTTATGTGTGACGTCACCGCTTCTAAGAATATCAAGTTATTCCAGTAGCAGTTGGCTTTTACTCTGCAAATGTAAGGCGAAACAATCTGTAATGGTCTGTCAGATATGCTTTTTCCCTGCCATTCGAGAGTAAAGTCCTGCGTCGTTTACAAGGGTGATCGAGCTGATCCAGGTAGTTGTGAATGTTCCTTCATTTCAGAAGCAGTTTGGAAAAGATTCCTCTCTGCTGCTGCATTTAAATCTGCATCCATTGGAGCCGTGGACATATATTTTTTCCTGAACCAGCTTTCAATCCCTTCCCTAGATAATCTTATCTGTATCTGCGCTGTAGTTGAAGGATTCCAATACAAGTTGCAGTTTCACCAGCAGCAAAATCTGCTACATTGACTATGCTCTATTGACACTTAGGTTAATCCGCGCCAAAATGTAGCTAGTGCACCGCAGTACAACACAGTAGCAATGTAAGCAAGAGCGTAACCTCATACTAACAATCTAAATTACATAATGACTTTATTCTTAAATGCTATAATATTCTATATAAATACGTAAGAGTTAACTTGACGCCGATTTGTACCGCTCAACGAGCTACAAGTCCCAATATGCTATTCGTATGAGTAACCTTATTTGCGCAATGTTTACACAGTAATGGTTGCTGGTTGTTGCTGTTTAGAATCATGGAGGACGTTCGCCCTGAATTTCCTCTTGCATCTTCAAGCTATATTAAGCATAAGGGTAAACCGCTGACTATTGTTGAAAAGACTATTGTGTTGAATTTTTATTGTAAGTTTTGTGAGAAATATAAACACTGCCCGTGAAAGGAGGATTGAAATTAACTTCCGAGTTCACCGGTGCTTCGGCTACAAGTATAAATAGTGCTCGTAAAGAAAAATCTAAAACGGAAAATGTGGTTACACTCAGTTGCAAAAGAAAGCGTGTGAAATACGCGATGCAAGAAAGCGAGGATTAAGTGAAGAATGCAATTTGCCTAATAGTGCACACTTTCTTTTTAAAAGTGAGCCGCCAACTGTTGATAATTCCTTCCATGTAACGAAGGAAGAAGCGTTGTTTTGGGAAATGCATAGTTCACGTGACACCGTTGTTGATAACCTTGAAGTGGAAAGCAGCAGCACAAACAGCTCAGACGACGAGTCTGATCTGGAGGGAATAGTGCCACTTCCAGAGAGGGAATCAATGTAAGTTATCGCATACATATTTGTTTTTTTTAGTTCGTGTTTTTTATAGTTAATTATTACATATGCACCCATTTATTTTGTTTTGACTATCAATATTATCACCATTACATCTAACAGAATATTTTAGTCACCGTTTAAGTTGTCGGAGTAAGAGATCTGTTCGTTTTACATTACGGCATGCCCTGTTTGAGCGCCACGTGGTTGTGAAAATGTGGCAGCATTTCAGGCGCGAATGGCGGAAGACTACATTATAATGGAGCACTGGTTGCCTGGGTTTTGTTTTGGCGAGGATCAACTTAATGCTGAACAGGTAATACTGCAAGGAGAAATTCCCTTGTGGCTATGTCTTTGTGCGCACGTTCTCTCATTGTTAAGCGCGGTATGATTCATTTGTCTTTTCCTAATACGCTTGTGCACCCTTCTGCGCATTCTTCTATTTTACAATATGTGCAGCATATTGCAATTGGGCAGAATAAACCCTTGAAGAAGCTAGCTTTATAATAACTATTCCAATATTAACTTTACCAAGGGTTGTGTATGAAATACAGTATATCGAAAATAAGTAGTGTTGCTTAAACATTTTTAAGAAAAGAAAAAACTCTGATTTGTACCATTCACATTACTTTCTTTACTTGCTCTGCAAACAAACGTTTTACAAAATATCATTTTTATTTCATGCTAATCGAGATAAGCATTAACAAAATGGTCTTATTACTTAGTTTCTTACTAAGCAAAAGGGAACTAAGGGAATATACTATAGCAAGGCGATAGTCTGATGTTTTAAATGCTGCTGTCATGCGATTGTCATGGAAATTCGCTTCTTTGTATGGCCAGGAATAAAACAAAAGAAACACGCACGACTTTCTATTTAAGCAAAATTTAACTGTTTTAAAACTGAAATCAATAATGGAGGATATTTTTTAAATGGTTAATTGTATGTTTTGACAAGATTTGCATTTTTATACAGTAAACTTTTGTTCATTTCTTACAGTTTACCAGTTCTGCAAAAGTCATTCAGAATGAAGAGATTTCAGGGACTATTCCCAGGAAATTTAAGGTATACGTTTTATTTTTCATGCAAAATTTGTTAATATACGACATTTTAATCAAAATCTAAAATTTTTCCTTATAAAGGATAGTTTGTGACGGGGAAATTTTCTTTGAAATGTTCTTATCGCATCCTTGGAAGATACTCAACTTAAATACTAAATTTGATATGCAATGAACTTTTCGTTTTTGAATTATGCTGTCCACATACACGCACACACACACTTACACCCTTTTATAGAAATGTTTTTTTCTTTTTTATGAAAGACGCCCTAAGGGTATTTTCTGTGAAATCTCGACATCGAGTGTTTGTGTATATTGCAATACAATTTTTATACAGGGACCCTAAAACGGTATCAGTGAAATCTCATTGAATTTTTGGGTAGAATACTCTGACTATATACCATGAACTAAGTGGAGAAAGTATTTTTTTCGTAAAAGGCCATAAGAGAAATCGCAGTATCGAAATTTTGGGTGGCTATATACCATCTGTACCTTAGTAGAGAAATTAAAAATATGCATGAACACAGGCTGCCCCAAAACGTGTATTTATAGTGAAATCTCGGGATCTAATTTTTGGGTGGAATGCAATATCTTCTCTGCTATGTGCTGTATACAAGTAGAGAAAGTAATACACTTCCGTAGGAGTAGTATAACGTCATTTAACTTGGTTGGTCAGATCGGACGATGAATAAAATCGGTGAAATGCTGCTCAAATGATCTCGGAGTCCATGGAGCTTAAAGTTACTCGTCATTAATCTTCTCGGATATAGGAAAACTCTGAAAAAAACATCGGGTAACTCGCCCTAAGCGAGAATCGAACTAGCGATCTCTTGAAAGAGGCAGAGTAGTTTGCATACACACCAATAAACAAAGAGAAAGTTCATATGCGGTTTGCTTTGTGATGGGAAAGCGCTTTATCCCTGCAGCTATCCTCTTTAAGAGCAGCAATTTTCTCGCTGTGGATATTGCAGCTGACGCACGGGTCCAGAGGGTGATTAGCTTCTATGTTGATATTACGATCTTCACTTCACCTGCCGGATCTCACTCTGTCGCCTTATTCAGGGATTAATGAAAATAAAGTATGCTCTTATCAGCGGCCTTCGACCTGCGTAATTCAGGAAGTTCTAGTCGTTTATTTGCACCTACGTCGCGCATATGGGAGAGGAAGAGGATCAGCGAAAATCCATTAAGGAAAACAGGCGGGGTTCGTATGTGCTGCAGTTTCTTAGCAAGCCTTCCAAATGGATAGAAGTTCCTGTTCTGGGTCATGTCATTATATAACCTTACCTTACCTTACCTGTGCCTTTTTAACGTTATTTTGTTGGTAACTCTGAGAATATCATGATAAAAAGGATATTGCTACTATTGCAGGAAGGATTTTCAAAAGCAACGTAGTAGAATTTTCTTGCAGAATTTGTCAATAATGGCTTTTATCTCATGCTAGCGTGTTTCTTCCCTAGATAATGCTGATGATGCCATACAACATGAATATAAAAGATCTGACGTGTTCCATTCTTTATCTGTTCTGCAAACAAACTGTTCTTACAAAATATTGTCAATTCTATCTACATCATGCTAACCGAGATAAACAGTAGCAGAATTGGTGTTATTACTTGCGTCCTTGTAAGTAGAAGGGAGATATTGGAGTACACTGGCTAAAGCGAAATCAAATCCTTTAAAAGCTAATCGCTAACTGAAACAAGAGAGATGAGAAGAAAGTTGATTTCCCGCATGAGAACATTTTAGGTAGTCTCAAATTGAAACGAACAACAAGGAATATTTCAGTAATAGTTAACTCTACAGACAAAATTATATGATACTAATCAGATCTACGTTTTTGCGTAGTAAGCTTTTGTCCAATTCATATAGCTTACGAGTTATTCAACATTGAAGGGGTCTTTAGAGGGTGTTTCCAGAAAATTCAAAATACACATTTCGTTTGTCATGAAAATAATTTAAATATGTGATATTTTAATCAGAATCGTTAGTCATTTTTTGAGAAAATTAATCTTCGCGTGGCATTCTTAGAAAATAGTCGTTTGGTATTGCCCCGAGTTGTCGTGTTTACAGACACAGATACACACTCGGACCGTTTTCTAAAAATGTTAAAATGTTTTTTGGATACAGTGGACCCTAAAACATGTATTTCCGGTGAAATCTCAGTAGGTACCATCAAATTTTGGGTGCATAAAGTGTTATCAAATTATTTTGAAATGACAACCCCAGCGGTGACTTACAATGTTGGTATTTGATTAATTGTATTTTCACACAAGCGTGTGTAGAACAGGATAGGTAGAGTCAGACTGAAAAATTCATTGCCATAGCCGGGATTTGAACCACGGATCTCCCAATACCAATTGACCATAGCAGTTGGCTATACTATGAATCCTGGGACTTAAGTACTTACAACATTGGCGTTGTCATCTAAAATAGTTTGAGAACACCTTATGGTTTATCGGGAAACATGCGAGTCAGTTGAGAAATTCAATGCTATGCCGGCATGTTACCATGGTAGCTCAGTGGCAGAGCAACCGACTAGAGATCGGCTATGGCATTGAATTTTTCAGTCTGACTCTATCCAATCCTGTCCTACACACGGCTTGTGTGAAAAAACAATTAATCCAATGTCATCAATATAGTCAAATGATGGCATTGCTCGATTGTTGCAATGATTGTTGTCGATTCTCCTGAGCCATTGAGACCATTAAAACAAATTTCATATTCTACGAGCTCTCTGAGAGAAATTATGATGTATTAATGTGGTTAATGTTTATAGGGATCGTACTATATTTTTGTGGGGAGATTTTGTGTATGTACCTTTCACGGTTGACCACTTATACAATTACCAATCTTACCAAGATAAATGTTCCGTGTAAATGCAGTTGTAGGTGGGATGTTCTTAAAAATTGTGTTGCATCCTTGGAGGACAGTGACTGAACTTAAATTGCTTTGATATTTAATCAACATTTTGAGAATATGCGTACGTCTTCTCAAAGTTTGTTCTAAAATTGATTTTTACTTTCTCTACACGTACTATGTACATAGTGTATATAGAAGGTACTGTATTGCACCTAAAAATTCGATACCGAGATTTCACCGGAAATACATGTTTTGGTTCCCCCTGAATAAAAAAAAAAACATTTTTGGAAAAAGGTCCGTTGTGTGCGTGTGTCTGTGGACAGCATAACTCTTGGTATTTAAGTTTGGTATCTTCCAAGGATGCGACACGAAGATTTTCAAGAATATCCCCCCACCCCCAACTACCCTTTACATGGAACTTTTTTCGAAAATTTTGAATTTCTTAAAAATGGCTCAACGATTTTGATTAAAATATCGTATAGTAAAGATATGTACCTGACAAATAAAATGCATATCTTGAACTTTCTGAAATAACCTCTGAAGACTACTTTATTCTGGATGAATTTCACGGAATTTTGCATAACTGCTAAACCGTAAGAGATGGGCAAAAACTTAACCCACAAAAAATGTAGCGTACATTAAAACACACAATTCATGTTATATAATTTTTTTTCGTTGAGTTGATCGTTTTTGACATATTTTTTGTTCTTGGTTTCAGGTATGAAAAACCTATACTTTTCTCATACAGGAATTTGTCAACTCCTGTTCATACAAACAGAGTCACATAGCAACCAGCTTTTGATTATTAGTTAAACCTATATACTCCATTATTTCCCTTCTGCTTACAAGGAAGCAAGTAATAAGACTATTTGTGCTGATTTTTTTTCTCGATTATCATGAAGTAAATAGAAGCATACGGTTTTTAACAATAATTTGTTTCAGAGAGGTAGAGAAAGTCATGTGAATGGAACACATCAGATTTTTTTAATTTATCCTGGGGGGGGCGTAAATCATGAATAAACGTTTAATGAGCACAATTATGGTTAAAACAGAATCAAAATGGTGCATACCTGTGTTCTATGTAGGATATGGGCGAACATTTCCAAGTTTGAGAAAACTAAAGTTACATTTTAAAGACAGTTTCCCATGCCTGGGACTCGCACAATGTGAAAGTAAAACACTTTAAAATTAATGTGACCAGGTGAGCTCACTACAGTGCAGTATGCACAGGTACCATCTACAATACGGTCAGCCTGTTACTGCTGTAAAACATATATTTTTATTTAAGCGTATTTTAATGTTCACTGTCGCTGTGTAGGGATTACTGTACCAATATATGATTTTATACAATTATACAATATACAATTATACAATTAATACGCGGTCCCAATTAGTGAACGGTCGAAAAAGAAAGCGGAAGCGCATTATTCCAAACTTACCAGTACCTGTCAATCTATCATAAAAATGCTTTAGCAATCTGAGGCCAAGGTTAATTCTGTGCATTATGGACGAAAGCTCTTAAGTGGGCAGATTTATCTGTATTGTACATGAAAAAGTGTAAGATTGTTGAAAATATAAACATTTGGAAGTTCGTAAAACGCACATGTGGTCAGCGTATAAAAGTGGTATTTTACTGTAGTATGACCTTTTAATTCTTTAAAACCAGGTAAAAGAACACGGAACCTCAAAATACCGGAGCTTTGCTGTATTTCAATATTGAGCTTTTGTGTGAAATGCAATACTTGATCTACTTACTATTAAATAGCGGAGAAAGTAAGACGAAGAGAGCACGTTAAATTAGTTTGCATAACTTAACCGGACATACTTACTCAAGGTACTTCCAAATAATGGAGTGACTAGTAGAGGATTAATTTTATGTCTATATATAAAGCAAGTAAACACATTTTACATCTAGCGTGGCATGTGTCACTTTATTCTTCCTTTTCTAACAGCAATATTACCAACACACGACTTGAAAAGTGAAACAAAGGAAGTTAAAGATTATACAAACATAAATATACGATAACAAAGGCTCCATTTTGTAAACACAAAAAGTAACACATGAAACATTTTCGGTCTGTATTCATTCCGCAACACAAGTAATTCCTTAGTAAACAAGAAGGTTAAGCCGCAAGTTAATGCAAACCCAGTAATTCACGACCCCAGATATAATCCATTTGTTCATGATCACAAGTCTTAAACCTCCAACCAAATACTTTCAGAACCTATATATAAAATTATTTAAGCTCAAATTCCACCAATCTAATAGTTCAAGACAGACGGTATAACAACAGTTTCAGTCATGAGCAGACCATGTTCCTTAATTGCAAAAGAAAAACTTTGTGCCCAAAATTTCTCTTATTCCATAATTCCCTGCCTTATAATGAGGTATAGGGACAACGCTAGTGTCTTGAGGTTGTGTCTACATTTTGCCAGTAATTACCGCACGTGTGTTGAGCGGCTTGCTTTTGGTTGGCTCCTTTTGACTGCCGCTGTAAATTTAACACGTTAGCAAACTACGTCAGGATCTCAAAGTCTTGGAATGCCACGCTTGGGCACAATGAAGACGTTTAGAATGGCATCTACTTCTGGAAGTTTCTGGTCACGTCATGGACAGCTGTAGGCCAGGTGTCAGTTTCTACTGTGAATTCTCAGCGTGCAGCAGCAACAGAGACAGAGGAAGAGAGAGAGAGAGAGAGAGAGAGAGAGAGACAGAGAGAGAGAGAGAGAGAGAGAGAGAGAGAGCTCAGTCTACAGAACGACGAAGCGACGGGAGAAAATTATACTGCAAAATTATTGTGCAAACACGGAATATATACGATTTTAATCAGACTGGAATAATAGACTTTTGTTACAATACATTTAAAAGAACCTGCAGTTCCACTTGCGCCGGGCGTCGACTATGGTGCTTCTTCGCATCTCTTCCTCCAACATTTCTACTCACACTGTATCACTCTCTTCCTCTGTATTCCACTCGCTTTCTTCCTGTCACTCCCTCATACTTCCCCCCGATCTCTTATCCCTTCCACTCTCTCATTTTTTCTAACACTAACGTTTATTAATTTAAATACACCATAGTATTTAAAATATTAACACAAAACAAACTTTATTTCTAAAAAAAGTATAATTATATAAACTTAAATGTATATATAACTCAAACAGAATACTTATATTTTACTTTCATGAATGTCTCCTCCCTTGGATTTAATGGCTACCTCACAACTCAGGACATACTGTGAATTAGTTTTGTTAGGTATTTTAAGTCTGCATGATTCCACACATTCTTAACAACGCTCCAGAGATGTTCCTTGCTGAATATATGAGCTTTCCTCATACATCTGTCCACCTCATCCCAGACTATTTGAAAGGTTTACAATCGCGGCTTTGGGATGACAGTACTTTCTGGTTTTGCTTTGATGCAATATGCTTCTTACAGATGGCTGACCGATGTTTTGGGAACATTAACCTGTTGCTATATAATACTGAAGTAGTGCCTCTGATCCGAATGCCCTTCCATTTTCACAAAGTCTCCAACTCTATCTCCTGGAAAAGTATAATAGAATCCGCACCGTCTTTAACTGCATCTAGAACGGACTGCTGGACCACGTTTTTACTTTCTCAAGTCCCATACTGAGATTTCACCGGAAATATATGATTTGGGGTCCCCTGAGTCCGAAAAAAGCATGTTTAAAAAAAATCCGTGTGTGTGTGTGTGTGTGTGTCTGTCTGTCTGTCTGTCTGTCTGTCTGTCTGTCTGTCTGTCTGACTGTGGACAGCATAGCCCCAAAACAAAAAGATCGTTAAATACCAAACTTGGTATTTAGGTTTAGTATCTTCCAAGGATGCGACACGAAGATTTAAAAAAAAAAATCCCCCCACACATGGAAAAAATTTCGAAAAATTTTATTTTCTTAAAAATGGCTCTAACAATTTTGATTAAAATCCCGTATATTAAAGCTATTTATGTCCGAAATAAAATGTATAGCTCGAATTTTTTGAGAACAGCCTCTGAGGACCTCTTTATTCTTGATGAATTTTGCTGAATTTTGCTTAACTGCTAAACCGTAAGAGATAGAAAAAAACGTACCACACAAAAAATGTACCTCATGATAAAACACACAATTTTTGTCCTTTACGTTTTTGTTGTGGAGGTAACCGTTTCTGAGATATTCCTTGTTATTGGTTACAATTGTGAAGTACTTAAACTTTTCTCACACAGGAAGTGTCTGTTTTTCTTTTGTTCTACTCCTGGCCAAGCGAAGAAGTGATTTGCAATGGCAATCGCTTAACGATAGCTTATAAAACATTTGACAATCACTTTAGCATAGAGAATTCCTTATTCCCTTCTACTTATAAGGAACTAAGTAATAACATTCTGCTAACATCTATCTTGATTAGCATTATGTACAAAGAAGAATAATCTTATGTAGGAGTTTTGTAGAGCAGCTAGAGAAAGTCATGTGAGTGTAACACATAAGATTTTTTCCTTTACACCGGCACACAAATATGCTCCTGATTCCAAAAATCTCCCAACTTCAATTCGTCTGAAAATAACACTTTTTATCACTCTTCGTGTGTTCCATTTCAATGTTTTCCAGCCCATTGGAGTCTCTTTGTTTTATTTGTGGGCTTCAAAAGGGATTTCCTTGCAGCCATACATTCTTTCAAGCTGGCTTCAACTAGTCTCCTTTTTACTGTTGCAACACACAAGTGTTCTCTTCATTTGTACCAATTCTGCTGGATTTGTGCCGCTGTTTTACACCTATTTTTACTTTCTCTAGCCCCGTATGTACAATGTACATAGGGATAGAGAAGTATTGTATTCCACCTAAAATTCGATGTCGAGATTTCACCGGAAATACATGGTTTTAGGACCCCCTGAATCCAAAAAAGCATTTCCAGCATTTCCGTGGGTGTGTGTGTGTGTTCAGTATTTTCCAGGGATACGACACGAAGATTTTGAGAAAAATCCCCCCACCCCATACTACCCTTTACAAGGAACTTTTTTCGAAAATTTTGATTTTCTTAAAATAGCTGTAACGATTTTGATTAAAATATCGTATATTAAAGATATTTACCTGACAAATAAAATGTATATCTTGAATTTTCTGGGAATAGCTTCTAAAGACCTGTTTATTCTGGATGAATTTTGCTTAATTTGGCATAACTGCTAAACCGTAAGAGATAGAAAAAAACTTATTATACCAAAGATGTAGGCGTTGTTAAAGTACACAACTTACGTCATATACATTTTTTTCGTGGTGCTTACCACTTTCGAGGTATTCATTGTTATTAGTTTCAGTTGTGAAGTACTTATACTTTTCTCACACGGGAGTGTCCGTTTTTCTTTTGTTCTACTCCTGGCCAAGAAAAGAAGCGATTTGTAATGGCAGTCGCATGACGACAGCTTTTAAAACATTTGACTATCGATTTAGCCTAGTGTATTCCCTTATTTTCTTCCTACTTATAAGGAACTAGTAATAATAACATTGTGCTAATGAGTACCTCGATTAGCAAGGTGCAGAAAGAAGAATAATCTTATGTAAGAAGTTTGTAGAACAGCTAGAGAAAGTCATGTGCGTGTAACACAGATTTTTCTTGTGTAATTCTCCGAATTTTTCATCACTTTGTTACTTTACGAAGTTGTTCTAGTCGTGACATCTCCTTATTGCTACCTATTGGCTGATGGTGAAGGGTGTATTGCACTAATTTGGCGAATTGATAAACTTGCTTGTCTGAGAGCTACAATTGCAGGGTGTTTTTCTACGCATGTTCCCACTCTTAGAATCATGATAAGGGCATACACACTGTCAACTGTCACAAAGGAATAGAAATTCAGGAACCAGAGGTGCAACTATAGGCCTTCAGTCGTCAATTAGATAACCATACCAGTTCAGACAACTTGTTTATGTTCACAACTTTCTTTTGGGCTAGAACTGCATCTAGATGACATAAACCTGACATGTTTACTACTGTTGTACCGTTCCTTTCCCTGCTCAACCGTAACCATGGTATTATACGTATCTACAGGGAATTAGATGTAAAATATTAGGTTTATTAAAACTGAGTAGTTTTGGAATCGGGTTCGTGATACTATATATTATAAGCCGTAGAAATAAATTTAAGAACGGGGAAAAGCAGCTTGAATTTCTATAAAAAAAAATACTCCATTATTGTTATTTAAATCCTTCAAAAATGTTTACAGGTTTATTATTTCAAAACAGACAGCTCTTTCTGTGTTTTTATTAAATTAGCAGACACTATGAATAAAAAAGTTGTACAGCATTAACTTTGGCAGACCTTTGAATGTTTCAAGAGCGGTAATTAATTGACGAGCCTGCTACAACCCAGCTGTCTGCAGAGCGTGACTGTCTCTGTATTTAGGTAAATACTTGGTGGGTAGCCTCGCTCACCGAGACCATGAATGCCTAATTGTTGCTAGCTTCCCTCCGAGCGGAAGGGGTAAAATGAACGGGACCACAAAGAACGGCACCTAGGAATCCAGGTGAGACTAGTGACCGACCAGAGACACTGGCAAGGAAACACAACGTCCAGAGACGCTACTAGCGACCTTTACGGCACTAACCTGAAGCTCCAAGCACGCATCGGCGCTATCTGGTGGGAAAAATTGTTCTTTTTTGCGAAACAGTTTAATCTGTTTCTATTGCAACAGTTTCGAAATAACAATTTCGTGCAACAGAAATTTCCTAAACTGTTGCAAACATGTTGTATACCACCAAATATTATAGAAATAAATACAGTTCAACGATAAAATCACAATGCGACCACTCGTTTGGTACACTGAACAGGAAATTATCAAAAAATCTGATGTGTTCCATTGACGTGACTTTCTCTACAACTCAGCAATAAATTATTGTTAAAAAGCTTATGCTTCTGTTTACTTTCTGCTAATCGAGAAAAAATTAGCAGAAATAGTCTTATTACTTGCTTCCTTGTAAGCAGAAGCGAAATAAGGGAGTAGCATAGGTTAAAGTGACTGTCAAAAGCTGGTTGTTATGTGACTGAAGTTCCTTTGTTTGTATGGATACGAGTTCACAAAGTCCAGTATGAGAAAATTATGTTTTTACAGCTGAAACCAAAAACAAGGAATATCTCAAAAACAATCAACTACACGAAAAATGTATATAACATAAATTGTGTGTTTTAAGGTGCTCTACATTTGTTGAGTGGTAAGTTTTTGTCTCTTACGGTTTAGCACTTATGCAAAATTCCGTAAAATTTGCCTAGAATAAAATAATTTTCAGAGGCTATTCCCAGAAAATTCAAAACATACATTTGATTTGTCAGGTAAATATCTTTAATATACGATATTTTAATCAAAATCGTTACAGCATTTTTTAGAAAATCAAAATGGTCGAAAAAAGTTCATGTAAAGGGTACTTTGGGGTGGGGGGAAACTTCTCAAAATCTTTGTGTCGCATCCCCGGAACATGATAAACTTAAATACCAAGTATGGTATTTTACCTACTTTTCGTTTTTGAGTTATCGTGTTCACAGACACACGGACACACACGGATCTTTTTCTGAAAATACTTTTTTTTTATACATATATTTTTTATAACATATATTTCCGGTAAAATCTCGGTATCGAATTTTTTGG
Source organism: Hymenopus coronatus (assembly GCA_030762935.1). Lineage (NCBI taxonomy): Eukaryota > Metazoa > Arthropoda > Insecta > Mantodea > Hymenopodidae > Hymenopus > Hymenopus coronatus. The sequence goes on along the minus strand of CM060897.1, from coordinate 43,054,731 downwards.
TGGAGTGCTATACCTTCTCTATACACTATGTACATAGTACGTATAGAGAAAGTAAAAACGGAAGCAGAGCATTGTTGCGCGTTAACAAGAGGGAATGAGTTTGATTTATACATTCGAATTTCGCGGATTATAATATCAAGCCGCGCGCTACAAGATACAAAGGCTCACCTTGTGGTAAGCAATGACAAGCTAGTGGGACACAACGACCCCACTGCAATAAGTAAAACACTTGGGCGCTGCTGTTACTGTTGCATGGGTCTGTTGCGGGGAAGCGATTCATTAAAGAATAACACAATTTCCAGAAGTGTTTTATGAAACAGTTTTAGTGGTGGAACAGTTTCAAATAGTTGTTGTGATAGCGAAGCTGTTTCAAAATAACTGTTATTTTTGTCCTACCACTACCACAGACCTCCAAACTATAAGCAACCAGAGCTACAAGATGAATTGAAGATGACCCATGGTAATTGAGATTGGCAGTCCGAGAAAACCATGGAAAATCACATGGGTCAGACTGCGCAGTCGCAAAGTTTCCAGCAACTTCTGTAGAGATATCTAGTATAATATAATTAGGAATATGTTTTCTTTAATGTCAATCCATCCATACAGAGCTGAGTACCTCGTTACCGGTTAGCGGCTCTGAAAAGTTGGCGCCCTTGCCAAAATGGGCCGTTTACCTTACTGTACGTCATGAGTATAATATAGCTATTTACTGCAAATATGTTACTAATAACAATACTCAAAATTGAAGCATATCTTAAGATACTAACTCCTCATAATGTCCCTAAAGTCAATACTAGCAGCCTTTTTCCCCCTCAATAAGTGGAAAAAATCTGATGTGTTCCATTCACATGACTTTCTCTATATCTCTGCAATAAATTATTTTTAAAAAGCTTATGCTTCTATTTACTTCCTGCTAATCGAGAAAAAATTAGCAGAAATAGTTTTATTCCTTGCTTCCTTGTAAGTAGAAGCGAAATATGCGAGTACCATTGGTTAAAGCGATAGTCAAAAGCTGAGTGCTATGTGACTGAAGTTCCTTTGTTTGTATGGATACGAGTTCACAAAGTCCTGTATGAGAAAAATATAAGGTTTTATAGCTTAAACCAAAAACAAGGAATATCTCAAAAACAATCAACTCCACGAAAAAAATCTGACGTGTTCCATTCACATGACTTTCTCTATATCTCTGTAAATTATTATTGTTAATAAGCTTATCTTTCATGCTAATCGAGAAAAATTAGCAGAAATAGTCTTATTTCTTGCTTTATTGTAAGTAGAAGCGAAATAAGGGAGTACCATAGGTTAAAGTGAAAGCCAAAAGTTGGTTGCTATGTGACAGATGTTCCTTTGTTTGTATGGGCAGGAGTTGACAAATTTCTGTATGAGAAAAGCTTAAGTTTTTCAAAGCTGAAACCAAGAAAAAGGAATATTTCAAAAACGATCATCTCCACGAATAAAATGTATGTAACATAAATTGTGTGTTTTAAAGTGCTCTACATTTTTTCTGGATTAAGTTTTTTGTGCATCTCTTACGGTTTAGTAGTTATGAAAAATTCATCCAGAATAAAGTAGTCTTCAGAGGCTATTCCCAGAATATTTAAAATATACATTTTATTTGTCAGGTAAATAACTTTAATATACGATATTTTAATCAAAATCGTTGGAGCCATTTTTTAGAAAATCAAAATGTTCGAAAAAAGTTCCATGTAAAGGGTAGTTTGGGTGAGGGGATTTTTCTCAAAATCTTCGTGTCGCATCCCTGGAAGATACTAAACTTAAATACCAAGTTTGGTATTCTACCGACTTTTCGTTTTTGAGTTATCGTGTTCACAGACTCACGGACACGGACACACACACACACACACACACACACACGGACCTTCTTCTGAAAATACTTTTTTTGGATACAGGGGACCCTAAAACATATATTTCCGGTGAAATCTCGGTATCGAATATTTTGGTGGAGTGCAATACCTTCTCTATACACTATGTGCATAGTGCATATAGAGAAAGTAAAGATATATACAACATAAATTGTGTGCTTTAATGTGGTGTACATTCGTTGTGTGGTAAGTTTTTGTCTCTCTCTTACGGTTTAGCACTTACGCAAAATTCCATAAAATTCCCTCAGAATAAAGTAATCTTCAGAGGCTATTCCCAGAAAATTAAAAATATACATTTTATTTGTCAGAAAAATATGTTTAATATTCGTCATTTTAATCAAAATCGTTAGAGCCATGTTTTAGAAAATCAAAATTTTCGTAAAAAGTTTCATGTAAAGGGTAGTTTGGAGTGGGGAGATTTTTCTCAAAATCTTCGTGTCGTATCACCGGAAGATACTAAACTTAAATACCAAGTTTGTATTTTACTGACTTTTCGTTTTTGAGTTATCGTGTTCACAGACACACGGACATACACACACGGACCTTTTTCTGAAAATACTTTTTTTGGATACAGGGGACTCTAAAACATATATTTACGGTGAAAACTCGGTATCGAATTTTTGGTGGAGTGCAATACATTCTCTATACACTATGTACATAGTGCGTATAGAGAAAGTAATAAAAATTAGCAGATATTTGAAGGGAAGGGCTACCAGATTTATATCGCATTCGGGAAATACGGAATCAAATAAGATTTAAATTAGTTCCTAGCAGCATTAAATCGAATTACGTAGCTCGTCTCCGCTTACTTTCAGTTTTAATTACCTAGACGATGTTCCTAATTGGGAAAACTGCCAATCAAACCAGACATCCTCTGCCGAGAGTTGGATTATATCATAGAAAGCTATAGATGCAAATGCTCTTAAAACTCAAATACATTTTCAATAATGTAAAAAAAATACTGATTGCATTTATAATAATTCTTACTTGAATATGAATTTTAGGTGTTCGGTTGGAATATATTGGTGACGTTAGTAATAAGTCTGTGTTTAGACATAATGAAAGAAAGTTAGGGTAAGTTAATTGATAGAGAAAGTATAAAGAGTTTATCTTAACTGCCAGAGGTAGTGTATTTACCCAAACATTTTATTTCGAGATTTCAACGGAAATAAGACATTGAAATCTACTTATTCTGCAACAGGTTATTCTTATACATGCAACATGCTGATTAACGTTAGCAGAAATTGTTTTAAAGCATTTACTAGGCTTAAGCAATAGTCAGATCCTTTAAGAGCGGGTCTCAATGTAATGGATTTGAAATTTCGATTCCCTTCCATGACCAGGATGAGAAGAGCACTAATAACGATTTTCTATTTGAAAAATTTGACTGTTGGAAAAAGTTAAACTAATACCAAAAATTTACCAAAAATTATCACAAGATGCTATATCAAGAATTATATGAGCTGTAAACTGTATCACCACAATAATTAATATAAAACCAACTTAACTCTGTTAAGAACAGAATTTATTGTTATTGGTTACAATCTTCTCTTTCGATAAGAACTCCCAAAAAATTGATGCTGTAAATGTTTAACTGTGGTGGTGGAGGAGGTGGTGTCTACAAATTGTCTGCTTTAACGATATCTACATTCCTGGTGTTGTAAGACTTTTTATCTTAACGTCCTTACCTGGCTGATCATAACGGAGACGCTGAATAAAATTGGTGAAATGATTCTCAAATGATCTCGGACTCCATGGAGCTTAAATTCATCTTCTCAGAATAAGGGAAATCCCGGAAAACCCCTTATCCGGGTAACTTGCCCTAAGCGAGATTCGAACTCGCGACCTGTTGAATGTGAGGCAGACACGCTACCCTCATACTATCTAGGCGGGCTTGTAAGACTTTGTCCATATGTTGTGGTTTACCAATTATGCAAATACCATCTAAAATGAAAAGGTTCTCAGAAATTCAAGGTATTTTTATTTGTCATGAAAATTTCTAAAACATATGTCACTTTAATCAAAAGCGTTACGGCCTTTTTAGAGGAACTAATGGTGTTAGAAATGTTCCACATAAACGATAGTTGGGTGGGAGTTTTCTTGAAATTTTCTGGGTCGCATCTTTGGAAGATATACGCGCGCTTACATACGGATCTTTTCCTTCTTTCCTAAAAGTTCCTTTCTGACTTCAGGGAACCAAAACATATTTTTCTAGTGAAAACTCGATATTGAATTTTTGTGTGGGATACAATATATTCATTTTCTATTATGAACAAGGTAGAGAAAGTAAAAATTGTAAATACATTGGAATACAAAACTTAACTATTCATTCAGAATAATCACTACAGGCTCATTTTTTGACACAAATACAGTAAATCTACGACACGGGACCAACGGCTTTACTTCCCTCCCTTGTACACCCGAAAAAATCCATCGTCCTCCGCCGGGTATATAAAGTCAGCATGGTAACCATTACACCACGGAGGGTGACTGAAATAAGGGAGTAGACTACGCTAAAGTGATGGTCAATTCTTTTAAAAGCTGTCGCTATGTGAAACAATTGAAAATCGGTCACTTTTACATTCCAAGGAGCAAAACAAAAGAGATGAAACGAAAGTTGACTTGAGAAACGTTTAAATGGTTCAAAACTGAAACTTATAACAAGGAATATCTCGAAAAAGGTAATCTCTCTAATAAAAATGTATATGGCTAAACAACTTGTTTTAATGAGATCTCAGTTTTCGTGTAGTAAGCTTTTGTCTCCTCTTACGGTTTACGAGTTATACAAAAGTCATCTCCAAAATGATAAGGTCTTCAAAAATTCCCGGAAAGTCGATATATATTTTGATCGTAATGAAAATATCTTAAACATATGATATTTTAATCAAAATCATTAGAGCTTTTTTGAGAAAATCGAAATTTGAGAAAAAGTTTCATATGAAGGGGAAATTGAGGGGGGAAGGAATCTTCGTGTCGCATCCTTGGAAGGTACTGAGTTTAAATACCAAGTATGGTATATAATGGATTTCTCGTTTCCGAGCAATGGTGCCCCCCCCCCCCGCGCACACTCACTCGCACAATTTACTAAAACTGCTTCTTTTGAATTTAGGAGGTTTCAAAGCATGTATTTAGGGTGAAATTTTGGTACCGAATTATTGCGTGGAATACAATAACTTTTCTATTCACTATGTACTTTGTACATATGTGCCAGTTAATAACAAGCATATACGTGTTCATAGAGATTAACGAAAGTAAAGCAGAGGCTTTCTCGAAGTCCAAGATTGAACAAACCTACACAACTCTGGTGTGCCATGACAGACACTTGGGTTTCAGTAGCAGAAGACATTAATTTCAAACGCTGGTGGATTCTATGCCCCGAAGATTGAGGGCAGTGATCCCAAATAATGGGGACCACTCAAAGTATTAGAATTTGTTTTCTCTTGGTTTATTAGCCTTTGGTTGCATTCAAAAGCAACCAGAGATCAGGTTGCTGCGTTTTTTTTATTATTATTAATTTCTAGTTTACGAGAACAGCAACAAAAGATTTCAGATTTCACAGAGTGAATGATTTATATAACGTAATCTATATCGGTTCTAAAGAGTACTAATATAAACTAAAAACAAAATAATAATAATAATAATAATAATAATAATATCTATGCGGGTTACTGGGCTCAAACATACGCTAGAGAACATTCTGAATTTCAAACGGAACACGTTAGGACTGATCCATTTCTACTCGGAGAACTGTTTACCCTGTTCATAAAGAATTGTAGCGGACAGCTCAAATATCAAAGTTTTGCTTATTTTTTAGTGTTTCTGTGCAATTTAGTGAACAACAGTTGTTATTTTGGTTGTTCTCTGGTTGATATTCTATGTTATAAAGCAACAAACTACGTCTTATCTCGCTGTATAAAAGCATGTTTAGTAACATAACGCACGTACACGTGTAAATCCAGCTTGTGTAACTACATGTGATTCCCTAAGGCCGAAGCGATACTTGGAAAGGCTACAGTGCTTAATAATTTTTTCCAGGACTGTACCATGACCTACGGTGCCACTAGTAGTAAAAGCGGGCGTTAAATGCTATAAAAATCACATGTTCCATTCACATGACTTTCTCTACATCTCTGCAACAAATTTTTGTTAAATGCTTATGCTTCTATTTACTTCATGCTAATCGAGAAAAAATTAGCATAAATAGTCTTATTACTTGCTTCCTTGTAAGTAGAAGGGAAATAAGGGAGTACCACAGGTTAAAGTGATAGTCAGAACCTGGTTGCTATGTGATTGAAATTCCTTTGTTTTTATGGACAGGAGTTGACAAATTTCTGTATCAGAAAAGTAAGTTTTTTAAAGCTGAAACCAATAACAAGGAATTTCTCCAAATCGATCAACTTCACGAAAAAAATGTATATAACATAAATTGTGTGTTTTAACATGCTCTACACTTTGTGTGTGATAATTCTCTCTCTCTCTCTCTCTCTCTCTCTCTCTTTCTCTCTCTCTCTCTCTCTCTTGTGGTTTAGCAGTTATGCAAAATTCCGTAAAATTCATCCAGAATAGTCTTCCGAGGATATTCCCAGAAAATTCAAGATATAAATTGTATTTGTCAAGTAAATATCTTCAATATACGATATTTTAATCAAAATTGTTAGTGCCATTTTTGAGAAAATCAGGATTTTCGAAAAGAAGTTCCATGTAAAGGGTAGTTGTGTGTGTGGGGATTTTTTTTAAAATCTTCGTGTCGCATCCTTGAAAGATACCAAACTTAAATACCAAGTATGATATTCAACGGTCTTTTCGTTTTGGAGCTATGCTGTCCACAGACATACAGACATGCACATATACGTACATTTTTTAAAAAATGCTTTTTTTGGATTCAGGGGGACCCAAAACATGCATTTCCGGTGAAATCTCGGTATCGAAATTTTGGGTGGAATGCAATACCCTCTCTATACACTATGTATATAGTACGAGTAGAGGAAGTAAACATTGCCCTTCAAGACCCTAATTTAGGAATAAATAACCAAACAAGCACATGCTGACCTGAGGAAGAGAAAAGGACAGAGGAGGGTTTAACCTGTGATGTAAACCACTTGAGATAATCAAAGACATGCCTGTGTGACTATTTGTGTATGAAACAGGATTGTCTGTTTAAGGGAGAATATATTAAAACATGCCTTATTGGATAATCAGTTTTTACTTTCTTTACACTTACTATGTAATATTGTATAGAGAAGGAATTGCATTCCACCCAAAAATTTTATACCGAGATTTCGTCGGAAATAAATGTTTTGGGTCCCCCTGAATCCAAAAGATATTTTCACAAAAAGGTGCGTGTGTGCGTGTGTGTCTCTGTGTGTTTGTGGACAGCATATTTCAAAAATGAAAAGACCATTGAATGCCAAACTTGGTATTTAAGTTTGATTTCTTACAAGGATGCTACACAAAGATTTGCAAAAAAATCCCCGCCCCCAGCTCTAACTACCCTTTACATGAAACTATTTTTCGCAAAGTTTGATTTTATCAAAAATGGCTCCAACGATTTTGATTAAAATGTCGTATGTTAAAGATATTTACCTGACAAATAAAGTGTATAGGTTGAATTTTCTGGGAATAGCCTCTGAAGACTACTTTATTCTGGATGAATTTTACGGAATTTTGCATAACTGCTAAACCATAAGATGGACAAAAACTTATCACACAAAAGTGTAGAGCATGTTAAAACACTCAATTTGTTATATACATTTTTTTCGTGGATTTGATCGAGATATTCCTTGTTATGGGTTTCAGCTGCAAATAAAAAAAATACTTTTCTGATACAGGAATTTTTCAACTCGTGTTCATACAAAAGAACTACAGTCACAAAACAACCAGCTTTTGATTATCACTTTAACCTATAGTACTCCCTTATTTCGCTTCTACTTACAAGGAAGCAAGTAATAAGACCGTTTATGCTTATTTTTTCTGGATTAGCATGAATTAAATAGTTTTTTAACAATAATTTGTTGCAGAGATGTAGAGAAAGTCTTGTGAATGGCACACATCAGATTTTTTCCATAGAAAAATGACCGTTTATTGAGGTGTCCCTTTAGGAAGGTTTGAATGCATTTCATTTTGGTCACATTGTAATGATATCTATTATTGCCAAGAAAAGATAAGTGTCAAACTGCCACACCACATATCACTCAAATTGATTAATAGGTATTTTTAGAACACAGTCATGTTACTTTGATAATTTATTGTTCTTCCATATATGCCGTGTGTCGGCTGAGGTTGGAATCGTAGAATTAGACTGAAAAACTTAATTCATGGCAAAGATCCGAAATTCTATCCAGGCCATGTAGTGAATTGTTTTTAACCCGAACTTACATTTCGTAAGATGAGAATCAAAGGGTTCTTTCTACTTTTTTTGGAAAGTGTTATTTTTCATATGAATAAACTTGAAATTTTTCTCTTTTAATATAGATCACTACTTTATTCACACCATGCACTATTGGCGGGAAATAAATTGCTAACTTTAATTCTACCTACTCTGGGAACCTCATAGTTTTAGATGCATCTCTATCATTACTTTGCATTTCCTTCTGATTTTTTGTGTGTACAATATTGCTTTTGCATTATTTGTAGTTGCACAAAATTAAATTTTAAAGGGTCATTGTCACAGCTGCTCAGTAACTGCTAGTTTTTACTTTCTCTACACGTACTATGTACATAGTGCATAGATAATGTATTGTATTCACCTAAAAATTCGATACAGAGATTTTACCTGAAATACATATTTTGAGTCCCCCTGAATAAAAACAGTATTTTTGGAAAAAGGTCCGTGGGTCTGTGGGCAGCATCACATAAAACATTTTTCGAAAATTTTGATTTTATCAAAAATGGCTCTAGCGATTTTGATTAAAATATTCTATATTAAAGATATTTACATGACAAATAAAATGAACATTTTATATTTTCTTGGAATAGCCTCTGAAGACATTTTTATTCTGGATAAATTTTGCGGAATTTTACATAACTGGTAAACGTAAGAGATAGACAAAAACTTGCTTAATAGAAAATTTAGGTCTCTTTAAAACACACAATTTATGTTACATACATTTTTTCGTATAGTTGTTCGTTTTCTAGATATTCCTTGTTAATGGTTTCAGCTTTAAAATACTTAATACTTTTTTCAAACGGAAATTTGTCATTTCGGTCCATACAAAGAAAGGAACTTCCAAGTACATAGCAACCAACTTTTAGCCCATCGCTTTAGCCTATGGTACGACCTTATTTCTCTTCTACTTAAATGGAAACAAGTAATGAATCATTTCTGCTATTTTTTTCTCGATTATCACAAAATAAATGGAAGAATAAGTCTTTTTAACAATAATTTGTAGCAGAGATGTTGGGAAGTGTTATTTTTCATTTAAAAATATATGTGAAGTTCTTCTCTTTCAATATAGCTCACTAGTTTATTCACATCATGAACTATTGAGAGGAAATAAGCTGCTAAATTTAATTTTACCTACAAATGTTGGTAACACTGGGAACCTCATAGTTCTATCTGTATCTCCATCAATATATTGCATTTCCTTCTCATTTTTTGTGTGTACAATATTGCTTTTGCTTTATTTACCGTTGCACAAAATCTCATTTTAAAGGGTCATTGCCACAGCTGCTCAGAGACTGCTAGTTTTTCAATAAGATATACAATTCCTTGGGTTCGCTTCGTGCACTAAGCAATTTATGCGAATTTAAATACTCATGGTTATATTTTATATGCACAGTTGTCAACGCCTCCTCTCCAACTCGGCAAGGAAAGCGATAATCATACACAACACCCAACTTCTGATGTTGGTGACTAGGAAAACAAAAGGCTATTGCAGTGTAAATTATATCGCCAACAGTGTAGGTAAGTAGAGGTGTTTTAAAAAATCTGACTTTCTCTACATCACTGCAACAAATTATTCTTAAAAGCTTATACTTCTATTTACTTCATGCTAATGAGTAAAAAAATCAGAAATAGTCTTATTACTTGCTTCCTTGTAAGTAGAAACGAAATAAGGAGTACCATAGGTTAAAGTGATAATCAAAAGCTGTTTGCTATGTCACTGAAGTTCCTTTGTTTGTATGGACCATAGTTGACATATTCCTGTATGAGAAAAGTATAAGTTTTTCATAGCAGAAACCAAAAATAAGGAATGTCTCAAATACGACGAACTCCACGAAAAAGAACGTAAATAATATAGATTTTGTGTTTCAACCTGTTCTATATTTGTTGTGTAGTAAGTTTGTGTTCATCTCTTACGATTTAGCAGTTATTCCAAATTCAGTCAAATTCATCCAGAATAAACTACTCCAGAGGCCATTCCCAGAAAATTCAAGATATACATTTTATTTGTCAGGTAAATATCTTTAATATACGAAATTGTAATCAAAATCGTTAGAGCCATTTTTGAGAAAATCAAAATTTTCGAAAAAAGTTCCATGTAAAGGGTAGTTTGGGGTGGGGGGTTTTTCTCAAAATCTTCATGACGTATCCCTGGAAGATATTAAACTTAAATACCAAGTTTGATATTTTACCGACTTTTCGTCTTTGAGTTATCGTGTTTACAGACACACAGACACACGGACACATGGACACTCAAACACGGACCTTTTTGTGAAAATGCTTTTTTTAGATAAAGGGGACCCTAAAACATATATTTCCGGTGAACTCTCGGTATCGAATTTTTGGGTGGAGTGCAATACTTTCTCTATATACTATGTACATAATGTGTATGGAGAAAGTAAAAATCATGTGTGTTCCATTGTTTTATCTTCTATTTATTATGGACAAATCCATAGCCACTTGAGTTATGCTATTTTATTTTGAGGCAACCTTACTTTAAGTAAAAAGATACTTTTATTACAGAAAAAGACAATTCGAATTCTATGTGATGTAGCCCCCAGAACTCATGGTAAACCTTTATTTGGTAAGTTGGGTGTTTTAACTTTGACTTTATTGTTTGTGTTCCACTGCCTCTTATTTGCTAAGAAAAATATTTATACACACAATTTATGCTCCGAAATTCATCTTCATCACACCAGCACTAGTTCTAATATTTACATAAATAGATGCAAATATAGTAAGATTCAAAATTTCTTTGAGACAATATCATTAAATATATTTAACACATTTAGTAATAGCACCATCAAGTCTTTTAAAAGGTCAGTGAAGCGCACTGTGATTATAAATCCATTTTATTGCCTGGATGAATTTTATAATACTGCCAATTGTTTTTGATATTACTTGTAATTGACGTTGCTACACAATGTACTTTGTTTGGAAAATAAACTTATCTATTTATGTCGCCCTTCGTGGCGTAATAGTTACCATGCTAAATTCATATACTCAAACCCGGACGATGGGAAATAAAGCCGTTGGTCCCATGTCGTGGATTTACGGCACGTAAAATAATCTCAAGCCTGATTAAAGAGGCCTTTGAGCAAAATTAAGCGATTTTTCTCGCTCAATATAGAATGGGACGCTGAGAACCACAGGAGTTAAAAAGCGTCCATAAATAAAACTCCATTTAATTGTTTTTATGTATTTAACGTATGGATTAATCAGCACAGTTAGCTAACAAAACGCAAGAAAATAAAAAACGCTGTAATAAACGAGTTGTAGAATGCCAAAAGCGGCACTTTTATTAAGAGTAGTTCTTTAAACTTATCCAATAATCGTTACCACTTCTTAACGACGGAGTTACAGATTAGCCCTGATTGTTTCATTCCCTATTTGGAATAATAGAAGCCACGAAGAAGGGACAACGCCATCTCCACGGCAACAGCTTGGATTAAAGTGGCGAATTCCAAACCGAGAGATCGCGCTTCAGCGGTCCCTAGAAATTCCTTTGACTGGAAGACAAGCGCCTCTTGAAGTGACTTGTGCAGTACGAGATGAACCTTACGGTTTCCAAATCTCTCTCTGAGGACACTCATGAAACTGGTAGGAGACACAATGGGACTTCAACCAGCGACTAATGCAGGGTGGCTAGCTGTCAGCGTTTCAAACAATAGGCAATCACAGCAACGTGGGATGCACGTGTGTGTGTGTGTACGATGATCATTCCAATCGTGCCAGCGGTTCTGGTCTAGAAAGGAGTGGCTTAAATATACCAATATTTGTGAGTGGGATGTTTAGTACATGAATGCGTAAGCATAACGTTTTATCCTGTTCTAATATTAATTGAAATGTTCTTATATTAATTAATATTAATATTATTAGACTCGTCATTACGAGGAATTGCATTTTAGTAGATAGTGCTTTGTTTGTTCGTTGCTGCGTAACCTCGACGGAATAAACAGTTTCAATTTTGTTTCTTTAAACAGCACCAAATAAATGAATGAAAATGGATATTCCCTAAGAAGTTTTAAATTTTGCTATAAAAACTGTACCTCATATGTTATCCAGAAAGTCAAAAGACTTGTATACAAGGAATTTCCATGATTTAAATAATGGGGGAGCTGCCAAAGGGGTTAAGATAATTTACGATGATGAAATAAATTATCGTTTTTAGTTGTTTCCTAGGATACATGAAGTCTATAAGACAGGACAAAAGTTATTTACCCTTCAGCTCTTGAGTTTGATGCATTTAAAAATGGCATTACTTCTGTATGATCCAATATTATTTTTTATTTTCTATACTACATAAGTATAGTAAATAAGGGAAGTACCATACTCAGCTAAAATTTTAATGTCGAAATTTCGCCGTAAATATATTCTTTGAGGCCCCTGAGCTCAAAAAAATTCGGAGAAAGATATGTGTGTGCGTGTGCGTGTGTGTGTTTGCGCGCGCGTGCAACATAGGTAATTTAAAAACGAAAATCGGTTAAATAGCATCTTGATATTAAAGTTGAGCATATTCCAAGGATGCAACACGAAAATTATCAGAATATTGCTCCACCCAAATAACCGTTTACATCGAACGCTTTCCTAAAATGTTTATTTTCTCAAAAATGGCTCTAACAATTTTATTAAAATGTTGTAGGTTTAAGATATGTCAATTAAAAGGGATGATATATCTTGAAATTCCTGGAAATAGCCTGTGAAGTTCTCATCGTTTTGGATAACTTGCATAACTGATAAACCTAAGATATAGAAAAATGTTTATAACAGAAAAATTAAGTACAGTTGTTTTTAAAATGCCTTTTATGTAGCGCTAGCCATTTCCGAATTATTCTTTGTTATTCCTTACATTTTGCTAATACTTACACTTTTAACGTTATTTTTTATTCTAGTCAAACAAGGAAAACGAAATTTCAGCGTTATCATATAGACAGGCCTTTTAAACGATAACTCGGTTTAACCTAGTGTATTCAGGTATTCCCCTGTGCCTACAAGGAAACAGATAATACAGACATTTCTGATAATGCTTTACTGACTTTTCGTTTGGGTTATCGTATTCACGGACATATAGGACCTTTTTCTAGAAATACTCTAATACAGGGAACCCTAAAACGTGCATTTCCAGTGAAATGTTGGTATCGAATTTTTGGGTCGAGTGCAGTAGGCATCTCCTCTACCCATGAACCATGTGCTACGTAGGAAAAAATAAAAATGTTACGGATTACGGTAGGCAATGTACTTGCGAAGCTCCCAAAATAGGTATTTTTCTAAGAGACAAATTTTAATACAAAAAAATCTGATGTGTTCCATTCACATGACTTTCTCTATCTCTGCAACAAAGTTTAGTTAAAAAGCTTTTATTTACTTCATGCTAATCCAGAAAAAAAATGTCAGAAATAGTATTATTACTTGCTTCCTTTTAAGTGGAAGCGAAATAAGGGAGTACCATAGGTTAAAATGATAGCCAAAGGCTGGTTGCTATGTGACGGAAGTTCCTTTGTTTGCATGGACAGGAGTTGACAAATTCTTGTATGAGAAAATATAAATTTTTGAAAGGTGAAATAAAAAATAATAAATAACTAACAAATCTGGTTGTACCATTCATATGACTTTCTCTACATCTCTGCAACAAATTATTCTTAAAAAGCTTATACTTCTATTTACTTCATGCTAATCAGAAAAAATTAGCAGAAATAGTCTTATTACTTGCTTCCTTTTAAGTAAAGAGAAATAAGGGAGTATCATAGCTTAAAGTGATAGCCAAAGGCTGGTTGCTATGTGACGGAAGTTCCTTTGTTTGCATGCACAGGAGTTGACAAATTCTTGTATGAGGGAATATAAGTTTTTGAAAGATGAAATCAAAAACAATAAATAACTAAAAACCTATCAACTCCACGAAAAAAAAAAATTGTGTATAACATAAAGTGTGTGTTTTAACGTGCTCTACATTTTTTGTGTGGTATGTTTTTGTCTCTCTCTTACGGTTCAGCAGTTACGCAACTTTCCGTAAAATTCATCTCGGAAAATTCAAGATATATATTTTATTGGTCAGGTAAATATCTTTAATATACGAAATTTTAATCAAAATCGTTTGAGCCATTTTTGAGAAAATCAACATTTTCGAAGAAAGTTTCATGCAAAGGGTAGTTGGGGTGGGGAATTTTTCTCAAAATCTTCATGTCGCATCCCTGGAAGATACTAAACTTAAATACCAAGTTTGGTATTTTACCGACTTTTCGTTTTTGAGTTACCGTGATCACAGACACACGGACACAGCCGGACCTTTTTCTGAAAATTCTGTTTTTGGATACAGGGGACCCTAAAACATATATTTCCGGTGAAATCTCGGTATCGAATATTTGGGTGGAGTGCAGCACCTTCTGTATACACTATGGACTCAGTACTTGTAGAGAAAGTAAGTATAATTTCGTTTTGTAATAAGAGATATCACTTATTTAAGAATGCCGTACACGGTAGCTCAATTGGTTAGAACACTCAGACGAAACCGGAAGGTCCATTGCTCAAATCGTTGTGATTCTATGTTGCCAAGTATCTAATAACCTTTTGAATGCAAGCAGTAATGTTCTCGTTGTTTTAGCTTAGTATTCTAGATGCAAAGGAACTTGATTTAGTGCACTAACAGACTCTAGGCCAGGCAATATGCTGCGCTTTGTATTTAACCCCCTAGCTATCTCCAAAGTCAAAAGTCGGTATCAAATCTGAACTTAGATGGCTGCAAGGGAGTTCAACTGTATTTCACCTCTTACAACGGGCGGTGGACAAATAGTTTTAGAGCTGGTTCGAAATCGCTAATTCAAAGGTCTAGAGAGAAGCATCCCCCGAAGTTATGTTTTATAATGGAAGCCATCGGAAGGGCAAAAAGCTGGTTATGTACAGCTTTAACACAATGGACTGGAATACAATGGAATGATGTATGAGTACCGAAAGGGAACGTAGAAGTTAATTGGAAATATGTACAAAAGTTGCTCTCCTCTTCGTCCACAGTAATGTTTCTCAAACTGCAGGGAATCGCACAAAAGGGCGCAAGTTTAGCAGGCTGTGGGAAACGAAACAAAAATATTTATGTATAATCTAGAGCGGTGTCAGCAAATTGATGTACTGTGTTGCTATACACAAATGTTACATTTTGTAACCCCCATTCAGCATGAATTAGAGAGAGAGTTTAACAATTAAAGCATTTTTACTTTCTCTTCTTTCTACATAATAGGCAAGCTGAGATCTGAGGAGGCTGCCAATAGAGAAGGGGGGGGGGATAAGATCAACTAAACAAAAGCGACTACATTGTTCTACATACATATATATTATGTCATACTTAGGTCACTGTTGTGCTATGGTTTTATATATGTTGTATATATTATGTGTATATATGACTTTTAAGTGTAATTTTCTATTATAAGAGGGTGCATTTATGAAGGTGTATTCTGTGCTGTAAATTTAAATTGCTATATTTGAATATCTTTGTATTTTTTATTTTCGAGTTCACTCTAAATTTTTTATTGTTGTTTAATGATGCTTTGGACTGTGTATTTCCTTTGCCTTTTTATTTTCGTGTTTACTCTTTTAATTCTTTGTTGTTGTTGTTGTTTTAATATTGCTTGTAATGTGTATTACAAAAGCACGTACGGTCTGTGGACCCGTGCGATTGTTGAAATTCTATGTATGATATTGCTATGTCAATAAATACACTTATTCATTCATTCATTCATTCATTCATTCATTCATTCATTCATTCATTCATTCATTCATTCATTCATTCATTCATTCACATAATAGGCAGAGAAGAACAATGTTTTGCAGGAAATGTGTGCTTGAATATCCCTGAATCCAGAAAACGTATGTTCACTTTCTCTATCCCATATGTATAATGTACATATGGGATAGAGAAGATATTTTATTCCAGACAAAACTGTTTGAGACCCCCTGAATCCATAAAAAGTATTTTTATTTTCTCTACGCGCACTACGCAAATAGTGTAGATAGAAGTTATTGTATTGCATCAAAAGAATTGAAATTGAGATTTCACCCGAAATACATGTTTTGGGACCCCCTAAATATAAAAACAAATTTTTTTATAAAAATCTGATGTGTTCCATTCACAAGCCTTTCTCTATATCTGTAACAAATTGTTAATAAGCTTATTCGGCCGTATGCTTCATGTTAATCGAGATAAACACCAACAAAAGGGAAATAAAGGGAATACGCTAGGCTAAACCGACAGTCAAATGTTTTAAAATGTGGTTGCTATGGAATTGAAATCCGTTTCTTTGCGTGGCCAGAACTTTATAAGTTCCTGTATGAGAAAAGCTCAAGTATTTTAAAATTGAAAACCAATAACAAGGAATATCTCGAAAACGGTCAACTCCAGGATAATATATATGAATGATAATATATATATATGTGTGTGTGGGTGTGTGTGGGTGTGTGTGGATGTGTATCGGTGTGTATGGGTGTGTGTGCGTGTGGGTGTGTATGGGTGTGTGTGGGGGTGTGTGTGGGTGTGTATGGGTGTGTGTGGGGGTGTGTGTGGGTGTGTGGGTGTGCGTGTGGGTGTGTGGGGGTGTGGGTATGGGTGTGGGTGGGTGTGTGTGGGTGGGTGTGTGTGGGTGGGTGTGTGGGGGTGTGTGTGGGTGCGTGTGGGTATGGGTGTGTGGGTGTGGGTGTGTGGGTGCGTGTGGGTGTGTGGGTGCGTGTGGGTATGGGTGTGTGGGTGTGTATGGGTGTGTGTGTGGGTGTGTGGGTGGGGGTGTGCATGTGCGTGTGGGGGTGTGCATGTGCGTGTGGGGGTGTGTGTGGGTGTGTGCATGTGCGTGTGCGTGTGTGGGGGTGTGGGTATGGGTGTGGTGGGTGTGTGTGGGTGGGTGTGTGGGGGTGTGTGTGGGTGCGTGTGGGTATGGGTGTGTGGGTGTGGGTGTGCGTGGGTGTGTGTGGGTGTGTGGGTATGTGTGGGTGTGTGGGTTCCTGTCTGAGAAAAGTTTAAGTACTTCACAATTGAAACGAATAACAAGGAATATCTCGAAAACGGTTACCTCCACAACAAAAACGTAAAGGACAAAAATTGCGCGTTTTGTCATGAGGTACATTTTTTGTGCAATGCGTTTTTTTCTATCTCTTGCGGTTTATCAGTTAAGCAAAATTCAGCAAAATTCATCCAGAATAAAGAGGTCTTCAGAGTCCATTCCCAAAAAGGTCGACATATACATTTTATTTCGGACATAAATAGCTTTAACATACGAGATTTTGTCAAAATCGTTAGAGCCATTTTTAAGAAAATCAAAAT
The DNA here is from genome assembly GCA_030762935.1 of Hymenopus coronatus. Taxonomy (NCBI): domain Eukaryota; kingdom Metazoa; phylum Arthropoda; class Insecta; order Mantodea; family Hymenopodidae; genus Hymenopus; species Hymenopus coronatus. The sequence continues at coordinate 43,037,168 of CM060897.1, read as the reverse complement.
TTTCGCAATTGTTTCCAAGTAAAGGGTAGTTTGTGGAGGGGTATCTTTTTTTGAAAATTTTCGTGTCGTATCGTTGGAAGATACTAAACATAAATACCAAACTTGGTATATAACGATCTTTTTGTTTTGGGGCTATGCTGTTTACAGACACACACACACACACACACACACACACACACACACATACATACATACACAACAGCACAAACAAACCTTTTTTTAAAAATGCTTTTTTTCGGACTCAGGGGACCCCAAAATATATATTTCCGGTGAAATCCGGAATAGAATTTTTGGGTGCATTACAATACCTTCTCTATCCCAATGTACATTGTACATATGGGGCTAGTGAAAGTAAAAAGATCAACGTGCGTGCGTGTCAGTGTGATAGTGCGGCACGCCATATCTCAGTTGATAAACACAAACTTGGCATTTATGTTTAGCATCTTCCAAAAATGAAGAAATTGTGATTTCTAAGAAAATCCCTATGCCCAACTACGTGAGACATTTTTCAACTTTTTGGTTTAAAAAAAAAGCTAAAACGATTCTAATTAAAATAGTATACATTAAACATATTGACGTAGAACAAAATGTATTTCTTGCTGTGCAGCCCATTTCGTTCGGAAGAAATTATGTATATTCGTGTATAACTATTATAGGTTAAACGATAAATGAAAGTAAATTTAATTGAGTTTTATTTATGAATGCTCTTTACATGATGTGCTTTTCACTGTCCCATTCTATGCTGAGCATGAAAGCCCGATTAAATTTGCTCTGAGGCATCTTTATCAGAAATTATACTTTCTCATAGAATAAGGATAAATATAACAACTACAATGAATGAAATTATTGATCCTTAAAATTTTTATTGGCAATCTCTATTTTGACAATTTTATATCACTATAAGGGGCTAATTTTGCAAAATATTTTACAAAATTATTCATTGGAATAAATTGTAATTTATATAAGGTGATTTTTTTAGTTAGGTAGATTTAAGTAAAAGGTGCTGTTCTTTTACATGGCATAAATTTACTACACGGGACCACCGACATTACTTCCCTTCTGAAGGAAGCTACGCTATGGATGTTTACGCCAGAAAAATATGAAACTCCACCGGGTTTGAACCCGCGACCTCGGCAACTAGAGGATACCCTTTTTACCCCTATACCACGGAGGACAGGCAAACGATAAACGAAAATGTGCTACATAAAAGTATAAATCTGTATAAATCATACCATTTATTCCAAAACTTGTGTGATGTAAGCCAGTCCCTTATTAATTGTTCTAACTATTAAATACTTTGTTGTTCTTTTAAAGTACCTATTGTCAATATTCAGTTGTTTCTTGATTTTCGTATAAAGAGTGTGAAATTTTAAGGCCAGCACGTAGCTTCCAGTTCTTAGTAGCTCAGACCGGAATAAATAGCCCGTTTCAGTAGAGACTACTGCTGATGGTGGTGTCACTAGTGTTGTTGCCTATCGAATGTAGACCACTGGGAAGTCGCGGGGAGTTCCTCGGATCGAACGCATGGTACAGTCCGTCACGCAATGCTTTAAACAGTGCGAATTTATGTTGACGTTTCATTTATGTCATTAACATAGCTATGGCGATGGGTGAACACGTTCATTTAGCACACCACTGTAGTTGAAACTCGTTTAGTGCACACCGATTTTCCACAGCGCCTGCGCAGTGTATGACCTAACAGTTAATGGGAGTGTTTGCCTCCGGTAACATGAGAGGGAACTTGCAGTAAGCGTGGAAAGAGAAGGGGAAGGGTCTTGGGAGTGGGGCATTGAATTTGGTTTATAAAAGATAGTGAATGCGTGTGCACAAGGGTCGTTACTGTTTTCTATCCTTTTTAATTTTTTTTCTTTAATTTTTTTTCTGTTATGTTTTTTATTGGACTACGGTGGAGCATGGACTACGGTGTATTATGCAAGTACGAACGATGTCTGTGAACCGGTTGATATGAGTCTGAAGATATAAAATGTTTAAGACCAATAAATATACACTCCACTCTACTTTACTATATTTGACTTACGCTATTCTCTGTGTACCTATATTGTATTGAAATTTGTATTTGTAATTTAGCTATTTTTGTAGAAGTTTACTTCTAATAAAATGAAGTGGATAGGAAAGTAAGCTTATGTAAGAGTAAATTCTAATCCCACTAATAAACGATCAAGAGCAGCGAAAAGTGATTATAACACAACATATCTAAAAAGACTGGTTCCAAAATCGAATCCAATCTGGATACCTTCATTGGAATTGGATTATAAAAACTCTAAACCATGTTGCATCAATACGCACCATTTGTCCCTGCAAGACCTCATACGCCTAAAATTTAGAAAATTGTGTAAACCGAATAAAGTATGTTTCTCAAATAAAATAACTTGAATAATTTATTTACGTTTCACAGTGTTCCAATGAAAATGTTTGAAATCTCTTTCGTATGCTGTAACTAACCGCTATTGCTTAATTGAAATAGTTTCTGAGCTAGAATATATTGCGAATGACGAAGGCACACTAATCCATTTTATAGCGATATCACTTAAAGAAAAATCTGATATGTTCCATTCACATGACTTTCTCTACATCTCTGCAGCAAATTATTGTTAAAAAGTTTATGCCTCTATTTTCTTCATGTTAATCGAGAAAAAAAAATAGCAGAAATGGTCTTATTACTTGCTTCCTTGTAAGTAGGAGCGAAATAAGGGAGTGCCATATTTTAAAGTGATAGTCAAAAGCTGGTTGCTATGCGACAGAAGTTCCTTTGTTTGTATGGACACGAGTTGACAAATTCCTGTATGAGAAAAGTACAAGTTTTTCAAATCTGAAACCAAAAACAAGAAATGTCTAAAAAACGATCAACTCAACGAAAAAAAAAAAGTATATAACATAAATTGTGTTTTAACGTGCTCTATATTTCTTGTTTGGTACGTTTTTGTCTCTCTTACGGTTTACCAGTTACACAAAATTCCGTAAAATTCATCCAGAATAAAGTGGTCTTCAGAGCCTACTCCCAGAAAATTCAAGATATACATATTTTTTGTCAGGTATATATATCTTTAATATACGATATTTTAACCAAAGAGCCATGTTTTAGAAAATCAAAATTTTCGAAAAGTTTTCCATGAAAAGGATAGCTGGGGGGGGATTATCTTGAAAATCTTCGTGACGCATCCTTGGAAGACGCCAAACCTAAATACCAAGTTTAGTTTTTAACAGACTATTCGTTTTTGAGTTATGCTGTCCAAAGACACACACACACAGACCTTTTTGTAAAAATGTTTTTTTTTTTGTATTCAGGGGGTCCTAAAACATGTATTTCTGGTGAAATCTTGGTATCGAATTTTTGAGTGGAATACCATACTTCCTCTATACACTATGTATGTACATAGTACGTGTAGAGAAAGTAAAAATACTGAGTATGTAGCACAATTGTTCTAAAATTTGTCTATGACTTCTGGATAAAACCTCAGCCGGCCCCTAAATTTTGACACTTTGTGGAGATTTCCCCCTTTGAATTGAATATAACAAGTGAGTAATTTAAAATCTACGGCGTTTAAATCAACCGCGCTATTCAATGAAATTGGGTAACAGGGTCGGCAGTACACTTTGACTCGTGCACTTTTTAAGGAGCTTTTGCGCATGCGCAATTGATAATGTGTAATTATCTTAGGATCAAATACATACGTGTCGTAAAACTTGAAGCTTCTCTCGCTCTCTGTATCTACAACTTTATGCTAATGCCCTAAGGACAGCTCACTGAGCTAGATAGCAGCATTAATGCTTTTGTCCTGGAATTCTGAAACCTTGGCAGAAGCAGGTAACGCGTACGCGCGCGGAATCTTCACCCGCTTTCTCCATACCACTCAATTTAATCTACGTATTACCTCGTTCTTTTCCTTAAAATATTGTAATTTTCGTAAAGACCATATCCATTTGCATTAGTATCAGGAAGAGGAATAATTATCCGGCTATTGAAGATGCAACATACATGGTACGGAAATCAGTGTAAGAATACAACAAATCTGTGTTCCATTCTTATGACTCTTTTCTACATCTGTGTAAGAAATTATTTTATAACATTATTCCTCTATCTTCTTCACGCTAATCAAGATGAAATTAGCAGAAAGGGTCTTGTTTCTTAGTTCCTTTAAGTAGAAGCGGAAATAAGGGAATATACTAGGCTAAACCGACAGTCAAAAGTTTTAAACTTTGGTTGCTAAGTGACTGAAATCTGATTCTTTGCGTGGCCAGGAGTGGAGAGGTACCCGAATGAGAAAAGCTTTAAGTATATTAAAACTACAACCAATAACATGAAATATCTCGAAAACGATCAGCTTCACGGAAAAAATATATAAAATAAATTGTGTGTTTTAAGGAGATATACATTTTTTGTGCAGTAAATGTTTGTCTACATCTTACGGTTTACCAGTTATGCAAAATTCAGAAAAATTCATCCAGAATGAAGAGGTCTTCAGAGGCTATTCCCAGAAAATTCAAGATAATTTTGTCATGTAAAATGTCTTATACGAGGGTGGGCTGAAAAGCCTCACACAGATATGGCGCCACTGGGCCAGTTAGACGGTAGCATCCTGTACATTAACTCTAGACTAGCTTGTTTCCATAGTTACAAGTCAAAAGCTTTAGTTTTCGAATGACAGCGTTTTGAACAAGACAACTTTAAAGTTTTCTCGAAAATGGAGGATTGGGGAAAAAAGGAACAGTGATTAAATACTTCCTTTTGAAAGGTTTAACACCTACAGAAATTAAGGAGGAAATAAGCAGTACATTGAAAAATTCATATGCAATGATTGCAGAGTTTAAAATGGGACGTACGAGCACTAGTGATGAGCCTCGCTCTGGCCGCCCTGTAGAACTGACAACTCCAGAGATCATTGAAAAAATGCATCGTTTAGTACTGGAAGACCGCAGATTAAAGTTGTTTGAGATAGCAGAGCCTGTAATCATATCAAAATAACGTGCAGGTAATATTTTAAGTAATAGTTTGGGCGTTCACATGGTCTGTGCAAAATGGGTGCCGCGTTTTTTGCAAAGAAAAACTATTTCTGTTAAGAATGTGGAGCCCTACCGTAAAAATCCCAGTGAATTTTTGAGACGGCTTAATACCATGGATGAAACTTGGATACATCACTGCATACAAGAAAGTAAATCAGAATCAAAACAGTGGATTGCGCCAGGAGAACCAATTCCAAAAAAAAGGCAAAGTCAATTTTATCAGCTAACAAGGTTATGGCGAGTGTTTTCTGGGATGCACAGGGACCTATTTTTGTTTACTTGAAAAAGGGTAAAAGTATCATTGGTGACTACTACGCAAGCTTACTGCAACGATTGGTTGATGAGATGAAAAGAAAAATACCTCATTTGGCCAAAAAAAAAAAAAAAAAAATCTTGTTTCATCACGACAGTGCTCCGGCTCATCGTTCAGTCATTGCAATGGGGAAAAATGCGAATTAAAGTTGGAATTGCTTGAATATCCACCATATTCGCCAGATCTAGGACCGAATGGTTTCCACCTGTTCCCAAACCTCAAAAAATTTCTTGGAGAACGAAGATTTTACAGAAACGAGGAGGTCATTGATGCGGTAAACAGCTATTTTGAGGACATTTATAAATCGCACTACAGAGATGGTTTAATTAAATTAGAACACCGATATGACAAATGTATTAGCCTTTCTGGAGATTATGTTGAGAAATAAAGCAAAAAAAAAAATGTTTTTTAAAAGCTGTTTTCATTGAGAGGGCCAGGACTTAATAGCCAACCCTAATGTATAACCGATTTTAATTAAAATCGTTAGCCATTTTTGGGAGAACCAGAATTTTGGAAAATATTTTCATTTAAAGGGTAGTTGGGGGAGGGATTTTCTTGAAAATCTTCCTGTCGCATTCTTGGAAGATAATGAACTTCATATTTAAGTTTGGTATTTAACAGACTTTTCGTTTTGAGATATGCTGCGCGGATAGTTTCCTAAAAATACTTCTATTGGATGTAATTTCGGTGAAATCCCAGTATCGAATGTTTGGTTGTAATACAATACATTCTCAATACACTATGTACATAGTAAGCGTAGAGAAAATAAAAATGACATTGAATATAAATATTAAGAAACCTGAATAGATAACGACCGAAAAGAATAAAAAAGAGAAAATAGAAATTGAAAATGAGAAAACTAAGGAAGTGAATACATTCAAATCTATAATCCATTTTAGAATCGGTTGTTAAAGGTTATTGCGGCATTGAAAAGAGATTTTCTGAGCGAAGAGAAGTAATTGGCATGCTACACATTAAATAGAATTAATCATTATGAATTTTCCTACACGTACTATGTACACGGTGTATAGAGAAATTATAGCATTCCACTTAAAAATTCGATACCGAGGTTTCGCCGAAAATAGACGTTTTAGGATCCTCTGTATCCAAAAAAGCATTTTTAGGAAAAGGTCCGTGTGTGTGTATGTGTTTATCATCTTCAAAGGATGTGCCACGAAGATTTGGATGAAAATCACTCACCCTAAACTATCCTTTACATTGAACATTATTCTAAAATTTTAATTTTCTCAAAAATGGCTATAACAATTTTGATTAAAATACCACAGATTACAGATATTTACACGAAGAATAAAATATGTTTTGAATTTTATGGGAATGGCCTCTGAAAACCTCTTTGATCTGAATGAATTCTTCATAAATTTGCATAATTGTTAAACCGAAGGTGAAAAAGACAACTAACTGCACTAGTTTTGTTGAAACACAATTTATGTCATTTTTTTTTTGTTGGAGTTGACCATTTTTGAGTTATTTCTTATTAATTAATAGTTGAACTTTTCATATATGGGAAATTGTGAACTTCTGGAAATGCAAGGGAATGAATTTCATTCACTTGGCAACGAGATTTTAAAAGATTTGATATCGTTTTATCTTTCTAATTACAAGTAAGCATTTATGCTGATCTTTATTTCGATCAGCATGAAGTAGACAGAAAATAAGCTTATTAACAATAATTTGTTATAGAGATGTAGAGAAGTCACATGAATAGAACCCATTAGATTTTTTTTTAAAGTCTTTCGTACAAAGAACATGTTATAAGGGGGCAGAAACTTACATCTCGAATAGAATTGAAGTATATAAATTGCTAGCAACAGAGATGGATTTTTGAGGAGTCAGCAAGGAAATCTATAATTGAAACAATAAACTAAAAAATTAGAGAAACAATGAATGTAAATATAACATTGGAATAATAGAAGAAAAAAACTTGAAATTGTTTGAACGCGTAAAGCAGCAGAATTCAAAAAATCTGATGTGTTCCATTCATTTGACTTTCTCTATATCTCTGCAACAAATTATTGTTAAAAAGCTTATGCTCTTATTTACCTCATGCTAATCGAGAAACAATTAGCAGAAATAGTCCTATTATTTGCTTCCATGTAAGTAGAAGCGAAATAAGGGAATACTATTGGTTAAAGTGATACTCAAAAGTTGGTTGCTATGTGACTGAAGTTCCTTTGTTTGTATGGACAGGAGTTAACAAATTCCTGCATGAGAAAAGTATGTTTTTAAAGCTGAAACCAAAAACAATGAGTATCTGAAAAACGATCAGCTTCACGAAAAAAATGTATATAAGCTGAATTGTGTGTTTTAAGGTGCTCAACATTTTTTGTGTTGCAAGTTTTTGTCCATTTCTTACGGTTTAGCAGTTATGCGAAATTCCGTAAAATTCCTCCAAAATAAAGTAGTCTTCAGAGGCTATTCCCAGAAAATTCAAGATATACATTTTATTTGTCAGGTAAATATATCTTTAATATAAGATATTTTAATCAAAATGTTATTCGTTTTTGAGAAAATCAAAATTTTCGAAAAAATTCCATATAAAAGGTAGTTTGGAATGGGGGGATTTTTCTCAAAATCTTTGTGTCGCACCCCTGAAAGATATTAAACTTAAATACCAAGTTTGGTATTTTATCGACTTTTCGTTTTTGAGTTATCGCGTTCACAGACACATAGACACACACACACGAACCTTTTTCTGAAAATTGTTTTTTTTTTGTTACAGCGGACCCTAAAACATATATTTCCGGTAAAATCTTGGTATCGAATTTTTAGGTGGAGTGCAATACCGTCTCTATACACTATGTACATAGTGCGTATAGAGAAAGTAAAAATTATAAGAGGCCAAGGTAAGGAGAAGGAAATGCAAGTCTAGGGAACAATGGATAGATGCCGTAAAAAGAAATATAAACATCAAAAACTTCAGAAGAAGACGCAGAAGACAGAAATCTGCGAAAAATGAAATTTGTCTGATTAAAGTATTGCGTTGTATAAAAATGCTAATAACAAATAATTTTAAATATTGCTGTAGAGTGCGGCTGCAATTGAATTTATTTGTTCATAATTATACATTTTATACAGCAGATGATACTTCACATTTCCAGGGTTACCTGACATTAGTGAACACCCAAAATGTACTCGTAAACACACGAGCACTGTTTACATCTCTTACAGAACGGCAGCGAAGAGTGGGAACTACAGTGTGATTCGAGTCAACAATAAAACACCCTCATTATGGCTGCCCGCCAACTATTTACATGCCTCTGTGCAACATTTGAATGCTGCACCAATGTACAATGCTTACTTTAAATGACGCTTCTATAAATTCTGTCTCTCCCTCCGTGGTGCAGTGGTTACCATTGTAGTTTAGGTTGCCAAGCTTAGAGATTTTTCGCTATTGTTTTTCCTTTGAAAGAAGCCATTTAAAATATTGGTGGCAACCAACTAAATTTGGTTACCAAAAAAAAAAGAATCTGATGTGTTACACTCACATGACTTTCACAACAAATTATTGTTAAAAAGCTTATGCCTCTATTCACTTCATGCTAATCGAGAAAATATTAGCAGAAATAGTCTTATTACTTGCTTCCTTGTAAGTAGAAGCGAAATAAGGGAGTCCATAGGTTAAAGTGATAGTCAAAAGCTGGTTGCTATGTGACTGAAGCTCCTTTGTTTGTATGGACACGAGTTGACAAATTCCTGAATGAGAAAGGTACAGGTTTTTCAAGGCTGAAACAAAAAACAAGGAACATCTAGAAAACGATCAACTCCACGAAAAAAATGCATATAAGATAAATTGTGTGTTTTAAGGTGCTCTACATTTTCTGTAAGTTTTTGTCCATCTCTTACGGTTTAGCAGTTATGCGAAATTCTGTAAAATTCCTCCAAAATAAAGTTGTCTTCAGAGGCTATTCCCAGAAAATTCAAGATATACATATTATTTGTCAGGTACATATCTTTAATATACGATAGTTTAATCAAAATCGTTAGAGCCATTTTTTAGAAAATCAAAATGTCGAAATTTTTTCCATGTGAAGGGTAGTTTAAGTAGGGGGGATTTTCTTGAAAACCTTCGTGTCGTATTCTTGGAAAATACTGAACTTAAATACCAAGTTTGGTGTTTAACGGTCTTTTCGTTTTTGAGCTATGCTGCCCACAGTCACACACAGACATACACAAGGACATTTTTCTAAAAATGCTTTTTTTTTGTATTCAGGGTGGCTCAAAACATGTATTTCCGGTGAAATCTCGGTATCGAATTTTTGGGTGCATTACAATACCTTCTCTATACACTATGTACATAGTACACATAGAGAAAGTAAAAAAAAAAACATTATCCGATGTAATGGCTATTGCCTTAATTTTCAAGTAAATTAAATATACTTATTAACGAATTATCCACTTTAATGATTTGGTACTGTCTATTTGCTTTAATATGAAATATGGTTAAATAGAAAGAAATAACAAAATATTTCACGGGCGTTAGCAATCCAACTGCCTAATCTCATTAGATAAAACATGAAATCTGAAAGAGTATCACTCACCATTCCGGTTTTCTCGTTTCCCAACACCCACACCAATACGAAATCCTGCTAAGCAACAGCGGCGAAATACCTATATCAGCATATTTTCCACATTTCACTGTCAAAAAACAAGTACAACTGCTAACAACACAATTACAACTCAGAAATAGGCAGTGAAGGATGACTGTGGCAGTGTTTTCCAGATCCCTAGCCACCTTTATGGCACTTCACCTCCTAAGTGTGTCTGTGGGTAGCAAAGCTCAAAAACGAAAAGTCCTGGATATTTAAGTAGGGTAACTTCTAAGAATGCGACATGAAGATTTTTAAGAAAACTCCCCCATCCCCAACTACCCTTTACATGGAACTTTTTTCGAAAATGTTTATTTCCTCAAAAACGATTTTGATTAAAATATCTTGTATTTCAGATATTTACATGACAATTAAAATTGTATCTTCAATTTTCTGGGGATAGCCTCTGAAGACTTGTTTATTCTGGATGAAGTTTGCATCATTGGTAAACCGTAAGATGTAGACAAAAACTTACAACACAAACAATGTAGAGCCCGTTAAAACACAATTTATGTTATATACATTTTTTCGTGGAGTTGACCGTTTTTTAGATATTCCTTGTTATTAGTTTCAGCTTTAAAATACTTTTACTTTTCTCGTACGTAAATTTATCAACTCCTGTCCATACAATGGTACTTCAATTGCATAGCTACCCAGCATTTAAAAAAGTTGACTATCGATTTAGTATTTCCCTTCTACTTACCAGAAAGCAAGTAATAAGAATATTTATACTAATGTTTAACTCAATTAGCTTGAAGTAGATACAATAATAATATTTTAATAATAATTTGGTTCTGAGAAATTCATGTAAAGAAACAGAAGTTGTTTTTTTAATATTCTAATACTTAGATTTTACTCTTATGGAGAATCATCATTCCTAAAGATATTACTGTTCGATTTTAGAACCAGCAATAGTACTTTCTTTTCATATATGTATGTGAATTTCGTACTGTTAAGAAGATTGGAATGCATACAGTTCATATTTCGGCACAGAGAGAGAGCCTTTGTTTGTTCACAGCTACGAATCAACTTGGGCATGAATATGCGAATCGGGAACTGAAACTGAACATTTCGAGACGGCTTTCCATTAAGGAATTAAATATGGTAATGCAATTCGAGCAACGTAATTAAAGCTTCTGAAGCATTCTCTGCCGTACCTTCAAAAGTTTCAGTCACTATTTGCTAACGGACTCAGTAAAGAAGTCTAATGGATTTTGTCTGTCCGCTTGATAGACAATCTTTGGACTAATTATGATCATTTACGGACCGAAATAGTTCCATGGCGAAGCTTAATACTTTCAAACTGAAAAAATTGACTCAGCTTTCTCATTAACCACAAGTTTGAAATAATCTCTAATATGGTATTATTACTTTACCACGTTCACAGTAGAGATGGTATTGCATTACCCCCCCAAAACTTCGGCACAGATATTTCACAAGAGATACATGTTACCAGGTCCTTTATGATAAAAAATTATCTGATTTGTTGCATTCAATGAGCTACTCTTCTTTTATCTACATCATACTAAACATCAGCAGAAATAGTATTATTACTTAGTTTCTTATAAGTTAGAAGGGAAATAAAGAAAAGCATAAGGCTCGATAGTCAAATCTTTTAAAATCTGTCGCTATACGATTGTAATTGTAATTCGGGTTTCTTTCCATAGATAGGAGTAAAACAAAAGAGATATTAAATGAATGAGAATTCCCCGTTTAAAAAAAAAAGTTGAACTACTTTAAAACTAAGACACGTAAAAGGAATATCTCTGAAATGGTTGGCTCTACAAAAGAACTATATGACAAAGTGTGTTTTAACGGTCTAAAAGTTATGCAAAAGTCATTCAAAGTGAAGAGGACCTCAGGAGCTATTCCCAAGAAATTCAGAATATGTTTGTTTGTCATATAAATATCTTTAATATAAGCATTTTAATTAAAACAGAGCAATTTCCTTTAGAAAATCGAGATGCACGTAAAGGATAGCTTCGGGTGAGGGATTTTTCTGAAAATCTTCATTACACACCTGTGGAAGATATTGAACTTAAATACCAAGTTTGGTATTTAACGGACTTCTCCTCGCTGTCCAATTACACACACACACACACACACACATACTAATATTTGTTTTAAAAAAATGGATTTTTATTCACGGGCCCGCCAAACATCTATTTTTGGTGAACTCTGTATAGAATTTTTTGGTGGAATTCAATAGCTTTTCTACTATTATGTGCATTGTACATAAGTGCTAGGGAAAGTAAACACTTAGAAAAGTAGCGGCTCCAGATCAGGAGGACCGCATTAACCGGCCGGGGGGACTCGAGGCGCTGACCACGTCTCACCCTCCAATACTGCACCCCATCCATGACGTCTGTAATGGACCGAGATGGGGGACGCAGCGGCCGGGCGGTAGGCCAAGGTTCCCCGTGAGCTGTCGTGCCATGGAGTTAGTTAATGTAATATAAAATACCAGATATATTCAGTAAACATAGACCTTTTTCTTTAGCTTATTTATTATTACTTTATTATCTAATTATTACATGTTTTAAATATATGTTATATCTGCTGTGGTGGGCAACAATTCGTGCTTATTGACGGGAGAGCAGTCTTTACCCGGGGGCGGACTTTTCGTGTGTCTTCCTGTATAATAATTATTAGAACAGTTTTCTCCAAAATATGATGGTCCTCAGGGACAGCTCACCTCTACCATTGGGCAATAACCAATAGCAAACAAATGACGATCTTGTACTAGGGGCGAGAGGCAACGTAGTAACATCTGTTTCATGGAGAGACTACTTTAAGTTGAGAATCGCGCTTCAGTTAAGGGACCAGTAAGTAAAAGAGTTGGCTGCAGCGAGGGTTGGCTTCCAACCGCACACACCCTAATTCCAAACTTTGGAAGTAGAGTGGAGCAGGATTATCATATTCTGAAAGATACTGTGCATAGGCATTGAAATCACATACCCTTAAAATAAGTTAAGCAATTTTCTTCAGCAGCTGTGTGAACATGGAAAAAGCTTTTTTTATTGATTCCTTTTGAAATACATTTTCTGCATTTTCTAAGAATTTTAAAATGTCATATCTTTAGCTTTGTTAATCGATTTCTAGTGCAGCAAAGATGATTCAAAAGAAATGAATCCAAGGGTGACCGTGAAGGTGAGCGATATGTGTCTAGGATATCTTGTTAGGTTAATGGAATGTTTACTTATCCTCGCCCGCCATTCCATCAGGGGGCGCAGCACCTACATCAACGTAATCCTCCCCCTGCCAAGCTCAGCAAACTTGACGCCATCTCGTCAGATCGCGGCAAAAGGAATAGTCCCCATTTAGCAGCTCTCCCATCCAAAGGAATCCGCTTTTTTCCCCTTGCCATCTCCTTTACAGCTCGGAGTTCTCACGTATTCCTTTCCTGCGTTTTAGAAAGGTTCTCGTGCAGGAAAACTGGGTCAGATCATGACTCAGCCTTTTTCCTCCTGAGTATGCACCTCTTCTAATTATATGATGGCAAAGATAGCAGTCAAGCTGCCTAAGAAAGAATTTAGAAAACCGTGTTCCATTAGGTAGATAATCTAGGTTTCAAGAAATAACTGAGTTAAACCACACGGTAATGGGGAACTTACTTCGATATTTCTTTTCTGCTTATACACCACTCCTGCATATTTATTATTTATTTATCCCATTTGGTGTTAAGGACATAAGGCAACAATAATACAACGAATATACAACTTAATAAAAACATATATAAAAATATGATGTGTTCCATTCACATGATTTTCTCTACATCTCTGCAACAAATGATTGTTAAAAAACTCATGCTTCTATTTACTTCCTGCTAATCGAGAAAAAATTAGCAGAAATAGTCTTATTACTTGCTTTCTTGTAAGTAGAAGCGAAATAAGGGAGTACCATAGGTTAAAGTGATAGTCAAAAGCTGGTTGCTATGTGACTGATGTTCCATTGTTTGTATGAACAGGAGTTGACAAATTCCTGTATGAGAAAAGTGTAAGTTTTTCAAAGCTGAAACCAAAAACAAAGACTATTTAAAAACGATCAAGTCCAAGAAAAAAATGTATATGACATAAATTGTGTATTTTAATGTGCTCCACATTTTTTGTGTGGTAAGTTTTTGTCCATCTCTTACGGTTTAGCCGTTATGCAAAATTCCGTAAAATTCATCCAGAATAAAGTAATCTTCAGAGGATATTCCCGGAAAATCAAAACATACATTTTATTTGTGAGTTAAATATTTTTAAATGACGATGTTTTACTCAAAATTATTAGAGCCATTTTTGATAAAATCAAAATTTTCGAAAAAATTCCATACAAAGGGTAGTTGGGGTTGGAGGTATTTTCTTGAAAATCTTCGTGTCGCATCCTTGGAAGATACCGAATTTAAATACCAATTTAACGGTATTTTCGTTATTGAGCTATGCTGTCCACACACACATGCAAACATCTTTTCCAAAAATGATTTTTTCGGCTTCAGGGGCCCAAAACATATTCGAATTTGTGGGTGGAATACAATACCTTTTCAATACACTATGTACATAGTACGTGTAGAGAAAGTAAGAAGCCGTAAATAAAATTATTTTAAGTGAAATATTCATGAAGGTTGAAACGCATGTTAGTTATATTTATAATTGAAATGCATATCACTTGCTAATACATAAAATATTAATAACAATAAATGAGGGTAGTGATGTATTTATGATATTAATACAGCAGCTGATTAGGTTTGACTACAAATTCATGCTCTAATTTTCTGCTTGAACATTAGAGACATGCTTAATACAGCATGTTTTGAAAGAATCTGAGTATTATATTAAGGATACCAATCCTTTTTTACTTGCCCTAACCCATTTGTACAATGCACATAGTGGAGAGTAAGTATTGTATTTCACTCAAAAATTCGATGTCGAGATTAAGGCCCCTGGGTCTGAAAAGAAAAAAAAAACATCTGTGTGTGCGTCTGTGTGCTTGTGGTCAGCATAGCAGAAAAACGATAAGTCTGGTAAATACCAAACTAGGTATTTAAGTTTAGTATCTCTCAAGAATACGACACGAACATTTTCAAGAAAAGCCCCCACCCTAAACTACTCTTTAATTAGAAGATTTTTCGAAATGTTCTATTTTCTCAAAAAATGGATCTAACGATTTTGGTTAAACCAGGACGTATCAAAGCTATTTAAATTGAAAATAAAATGTATATTTTGAAATTTCTTGGAACGACCTTTGAAGTCTTCATTCTGGAGGGCTTTTTTGAATAAGTGGTAAACCAAAGAGATCGACAAAATCTTACTACACAAAAAAATGTAGATCTCGTTAAAAATACAATTTATTTCTGATAACTTTTTTGTTGCGTTAAGCATTTCTAAGATGTTTCTTATTATTGATTTTAATTTTAAAATAGGTATGCTTTCCTCATATGGGTAGTCGATATTCATTTTTTCCCTAGTCAAGCAAAGAGTAAAACCTACCACATAGTGACCAGCTTTTAAAAGTTGACTATCACTGTAGCCTAGTGTATGTATTTACTAGGAAAGCGCAATAAACGCAGTTATGCAAAAGTTTCTCTGGATCAACGTGAAGTAGACAAATAAACTTTTTACTTTCTCTACATGTACTATGTACATAGTGTAAAGAAGGTATTGCACTCCACCCAAAAATTCGATACCGAGATTTCGCTGGAAATATGTGTTTTAGGGTCTCCTGTAATCAAAATAAAGCATTTTCAGAAAAAGGTCCGTGTGTCTTTGAATACGATAACTCTAAAACGAAAAGTCGCTAAAATACCAAACTTGGTATTTAAGCTTAGATTCTTCCAGGAAAGTGACACGAAGAGTTTAATAAAAATCCCCCCACCCTAAACTACCCTTTACATGGTACTTTTTTCGAATTTTTTTATTTTCTTAAAATTGGTTCTAACGATTTTGATTAAAATACCGTATATTATAGACCTGACAAATATCGAAGCTATTTAAATGACAAATAAAATTTATATCTTGAATTTTCTGGGAATAGCTCCTGAAGAGTACTTTATTTTGAATGAATTTTACGAAATTGTGCTTAACTGCTAAACCGTAAGAGATGGGGAAAAACTTACTACTCAGAAAATGCGCAATCTATGTTATATACATTTTTTTCGTGGATTTGATCATTTTTAAGATATTCCTGGTTTTTCGTTTTAGCTTTGAAAAACGTATACTTTTCCCGTATAGGAATTTGACAACTCCTGTCCATACAAACAAAGGAACTTCAGTTACATAGCAACCAGCTTTTGGCTATCATTTTAACCTATGGAACTCCTTCATTTCGCTTCTACTTACAATGAAGCAAGTAATAAGACTATTTCTGCTAATTAGCATGAAGTAAATAGAAGTATATGCTTTTTAACTACAATTTGTTGAAGAGATGTAAAGAAAGATTTTTTTAAGAGTAGTGATGTAGAAATAGTCCAGAAAATAAGGCAAATGTGACATCAGAATTTTTTTAACATATATAAAATTCATTTTAGATACTAATGGACAAAATAAAAACAAACTAATGAAACAAGTTTTGCCCAGCAATAACTTCTGTAATTGGATTTCTTTCAACTCTTCGTGTAATTTGCTAGATGCTGACACTCGGTGTTTTTGTTCTGAATTGAACTCCTCGCCTTCCTCTCAGCATTTCCTTCTTTTCTCTTTCTGTCTTGTTTGTAGTTTTTTGTCTCTGGTTGTCCGCTTATCACACTTGGCCATTCATTCAACCACACGTCGTTTTTCCATTCTTCTCTGTTCCCTCTCCGCCCCATCCATTTTGAGGCGCACAAAACAGCGCGATTGTTGATGTCCTGGCGGATTCATTTCCCCCAAACCAATCAGAATGTTTCCTGGCTAAGCCCCCGGTGTCCTTTGTTACTAGTTGCTGCATGAGTGAGTCAGTGGAGGGGAATCCCATCACTGTGGTACACTTAGATTAGAGGCAGCAGCCATATTGCCAAGATCTGACGCGGCCTGTTAATCTGACGCCGTGACGTTGTCGAGGTAAATGGTACATCCACACACTAGGTAGCTTTGGCGGCGAGGTTTAACTCAGATCATTGGCATACAGCAGTTCAGTTTTACGTAGCTCATGTCAACGTTAGTGATCAATAAACTGCTGTGCTTTTCCTGAAATTTTGCATCACATGCGAGTGCATTGACCTCGTGTGTAAATAACAACAGAGAAAAACATACCTCGTAGCAACAGTTTATTGTTCAAAACAGATGCGTAGTTGAGAGCATGCAATAGCAAAATTTAAGTGTAATTGGTCCTGAACAAAAGCTATTTAAACAGCTCAAAATGGAATATACGTGCCTATTACGTTCTTGCACATAATCTATTCCCCTTGTTGCACTTAATTTGTGGATATAGAAGCGATTTTATAAAAAGGTATTTTAACTCAGGCTCAATACCTATTTAACAGTTCATCTTATAGAAATTGTTGAAAAAGCGGACCAGGGACGTAGCCAGGTTTTTTTTTGTTTTTTTTAAACTTTCTCTATACGTATTCTGTACATAGTGTATAGAGAACTATTGCACTCCACCCAAAAATTCGATACCGCGGTTTCACCGAAAATATATGTTTTAGAGTCCCCTGTATCCAAAAAAAAGCATTTTCAGAAAAAGGTCCGTGTTTGTGTGTCCGTGTACCCGTGTGTCACGATAGCTCAAAAACGAAAAGTCGTTAAAATACCAAAGTTGGTATTTAAGTTTGGTATCTTCCAGGGATGCGGCACGAAGATTTTGAAGAAAAAAAATTCCCCCACCCCAAACTACCCTTTACATGAAGCTTTTTTCGAACATTTTGATTTTCCCAAAAATGGCTCTAACGATTTTGATTAAAATTTCGTATATTAAAAATATTTACACGACAAATAAAATGTATATCCTGAATTTTCTGGGAATAGCCTCTGAAGACTACTTTATTCTGAATGAATTTTATGGAATTTTACATAACTGCTACACCGTAAGAGATGGACAAAAACTTAACCACACAACAAATGTAGAGTACTTTAAAACACACAATTTATGTTATATACTTTTTTTTCGTGGAGTTGATCGTTTTTGAGATACTCCTTTTTTTTCAGCTTTAAAAACATACTTTTCTCATACAGGAGTTTAATTCCAGTCCATACAAACAAAGGAACCTCAGTCACCCAACCCAGTAGCAACCAACTTTAATTGTCACTTTAACCAATGGTACTCCCTTATTTCGCTCCTACTACAAGGAAGCAAGTAATAGGACCATTTCTGCTGATTTTTTCTCGATTAGTATGAAGTAAATAGAAACATAAGCTTTTTAACAATAATTTGTTGCAGAGATGTAGAGAAAGTCATGTGAATGGATCACATCAGATTTTTCTGTTGTATATTGTATACTGGTTCTCTAACGTACATTAAAAGAAACTGCCATATACTTTTCTGAAATAATGTTCCAATTTTAAGTAATTATTAAATTTTGAAAAACCGCGAGTTTTGGAGAGTACGGAAAGTAATAATTTCCCTACAATATATGATGTGTTACACTAACATGACTTTCTCTAGATGCTCTACAAACTTCTTACAAAATGTTCCTCTTCTTTGTACACAATGCTAATCGAGATAAACATTAGCAGCATGTTATTATTAACTTAGTTGTTTAAGTACAAGGGAAGTAGGGACTGCACTAGCATAAAGCGACAGTCAAATGTTTTAAAAGCTGTCGTTATGCGATTGTCATTGCAATTCGCATCTTTGCTTGGCCAGGAGTAGTACTTTACAATTGATGCCAATAACAAGGAATATCTTGGAAATAGTTACCTCCACAACAAAAATTAAGGATATAAATTGAGATCTACATTTTTGTGCAATAAGTTTTTGTCTATCTCTTACGGTTTAGCAGTTATGCAAAATTCAGGAAAAAGTATTGAGAATAAAGAGGATATCAGAGGCTATTCCCAGAAAATTCAAAATGTACATTTTATTTGGGATGTAAATATACCTTATTCTAACCAAAATCGTTGCAGCCATTTTTCAGAAAATCAACATTTTTTTCTAAAATGTTTTCCATATAAAGGATAGTTCGTGGTGGGGTATTTCTTAAATCGTGTCGCATCCTTAGAGGATACTAAACATAAATATCAAGTTTGGTATTAAACGGTATTTTCGTTTTTGAGCTACGCTGTCAGCAGACATACACACACATGGACATTTTTCTAACAATGTTTTTTTTTGTTTTCGAGGGACCTCAAAACACATTTGCGATATCGAATTATTGGACGGAATACAATATCTTCTCTATCCACTATGCATATTGTACTTACGTGCTAGAGAAAGTAAAAAGTATTTTAATTCAGAATTTAATTCCTATTTATCAGTTCATTTATAGAAATTATTGAAAAAATGGACCAGAGGCCTAACCAGGACATTTTTCCTGATCTGTTTCAGAAATGATATATTTCCTGTCTAAAGTGTATTAAATGAAACTTGTCGCACACTTTCCTGAAATAATGTTCCAATTTAGAATGATAAATTATTACATTTTTAAAAATCGAGAGTCTTGGAATCTACGGAAAGTAATAATGTATCCAATAATTAAGGACAAGATAAAAAATATGAAAAATGTATATGTAAACATAGTTACTGTAAAAATTTATATTTTAATGCAAAACGTTTTTAAAATGTATTAGGTGGCTCACTCATACAGAGCAATAAACTTGGACAGTAGAAAATTATTATTTAAATATCCATGCAAGCTAAAATCTTGAAACACAACAAAAATCACTAGTATTGCGTGTATTTATAAATTTCAACAAGATATCCTATATACTATAGATTTTCAAAATTTCTCTGATGCCTTACCTTACTACTGATGCCTTGTTGAAATTTATAAATACACACACCACGCTGTATTTTGCGATACATACTTACGTTTGCTGTAGATCTGCATACTTACTTCTGCCTATCTATAACTGAGGCACACATTCAGTAGCGCACGAGACTTTTGACTCTTGCCTCCCTTGTTCGCTTTTAAATAACGCACCTCTACACTAGAAGTTAACTTAAAAACTTAATCTAAAGCCTACTTACAAGCATGTAACGTGGGAGTTTTAGATTGGAAACACTTTCCGATATAGTAGACAGCACGCGAAGCACGCATATAGCTTGCGCAGCCGTTCTTAATCCGGCTTCATTGTGATGGTCACCATCTTAATTATCACTGCATTGATTATTTCACTTCTTTGTATTCAGAGACTTCGTAGCTATTACCAACTTAAATACATACTTTCAATAATGATTTCAGTTTCAAACAATACTTCGCACTGAATAAAAATTTAGTAATATATGGCAATTTATTTATTTTATGCCTGGCATATCTTCGTATTCTGTGTAATTACAATCAATATCGTTATCATCGGCATTGTTTCCCGTCCCATTGTGCACAATTATAATTCTTTCAATTCTTTCTTACATTAGATCACCTTTCTTCTATGTTTCATCATTTTCTAGTACTCTGGTCGGCAGTTATACTTTTTCTAGGAGTCCCTAAAGATACTATTTCCTTTTCTGGTGTTCCTTTTCTTGGAGAATTCGGAGAGGAGAGATGTGCGAGGCGCCTGGGGCTGCAGGAACCCTTTCCTATACTTTTTTGAATTTCTTTGAAGAGTTCATCCTTGAGCTTGATCTCTTCCTTCATGTATTTATAAATATTAGCAACCACCTCCCGAATTTGAATCTGAAGTGATCTTGCATTTAACTTGAAATTAAAGATGTCATTTTCACAAAGCTAACAGAACATCTGAACGCACAAAAACATCCGTATGACAATACTTGGTATTCAAGTGTACTCCGAGACAGACGATTCCCTCTGAACATTGCATCAAGTAACTCGAACTATAAGTTCGCTGATTGCAGGAAAAGATAGCCACCCTCTCGGTTTTCTGACTTACGAACATGCAAGCTATACACCTGGGGCAGGCAGGAGCATAAAAAGACCGTTCTTTACGAGTTATATTTCACTTTTCTAACAATAATTGAATGGAAACTCCATTGTCTTATATCTCAGGGTTATATATGTTGCCTAATTATACATAATCTAACTCATGGTGCGTAATGAAAACGATGGGTAAGGATCTTAAACGGTTAATTACAAATGTTGTGCATCTTGGAGGCGCTGGAACGTTATTGAAGCGTAATTGAGTTACCAGGAGAGCAGTTTATGAGGAAGAGTAGGGTGAGGGAAGGGTTTTAGTCAAGTGACGTCACTTAATCACGTAAGCGTGTTTTGCTGGGAAGAGCTGATCAAGCTAATGGTGACGTCATTTGCAAGGGGAAGCCCATCTGAAGGAAGAGGAGGGCATCAAATTTCTTGATGATTGCTGCTCTACTCAAGTTGAAGGAGAGAAAGTGTTCTGGAGGTGATTACATTCGATTTCCTTCCGTAGGACGTCCGGATATTATCTTACACAGGAGCTGGAACAAATGATATCTAGCTGTCCCGCATTATGGGACTATCTACCCCTTACACAAGCTGCAGTTTATAGGTTTACTGACGGTGACCAAATTTCCTTAGAAATTTGAGGCTTAATGCCAGAGATTTACAAAGTTACAAGTAAATACAAGTTTATTGTGCATCTAGTCTTTAATAAGAACAATCCCGTTGTATCATATTGAAGGGAAGAAAAATATGGAGTAGGGAGACGGAACATTGTTAGGCTCTGATTGGCGGAGCGAAGTTCGTAGTAGTAGTAGTAGTAGTAGTAGTGGTGGTGGTGGTGGTGGTGGCGGCGGTGGTGGGTTGGTTGGTTGAGTGGTTTATGGTTAGTGGTTGGTTGGTTTAGTTAGTTAGTAACTCCATGGCACGACAGCTCACAAGGAACCTTAGCCTACCGCCCGGCCGCTGCGTCCCCATTCTCGGTCCATGACAGACTTCATGGATGGGGCATAGTATTGGATGGTATGACGGTCAATACGGTCCTCATGACCTGGAGCTGCTACTTCTCCATCAAGTAGCTCCTCAATGCTCCCCCCCCCCCCAGGGACGTCATGAGGCTGAATGCACTCCGGACCAGGTCCCCCAGCGGGAAAAAAAAAATACCCAAGCCGGTACCGGATTCCAGTGTGCAGTTGTTTTATTTGCTATCTTAGAGTAGCCACCTCGAATAAGTAAAATAGTTCTATGATCACTGCTCAGCACGAATTAGTTTTGGGGAGAGAAAATCACATAAATGCGAAGATTCATTTCTCTGTATTCTGCACATATTCCACAAAGTTTTCTAGGCTGTGAATGCTGAAAGAAGTGTAACAACAGACATATACATAAGCATAGGGATATAGCTTGTACATACTGGTTCCCCGTATGGCTTGTGGACGACCAGCCAACAGCTAAACTCCGTCCTCCTTATGGAAGTGGTCATTAAAACTACACCACCTATTTTTGGAAACGTGGGAGAACGCGGCAAGGATGCTGCTCTTGAAAAGGTAACCGTTATGGAGGCTAGTAACGCTATCACCTTAGCACTCTCAATCTCAAATCCACACACCAAAATTACATAGTGATCCCTGGCAGTTTCCTTACCTTGTGGCCTCTCCGTCACATTGTTGCCACTTCGTCTCGTCCATGGCTGTATCACCAGACTGGCTCTTCTTCTAAACCATTACCGTCAACACCATCATCGTTGCTTCTAAAGTCATTATCATTGCTTATATTTACAATTACTCTACCATTACTCGACTCTAACTGAAGCTGCATTACGGAATGCTTGTTACATCTTGCAACAAGGACGATGACATTGTTTACGTAGCATGAATCTATTGACAGAGAGGCAGACACAGCTTTTATCAGCTGAGACAGGAGAGGCTGTCAGGGATCACTATGGATCCCCGAGTTTAGTACAGGCTGCTCTTTCCTTCTAGACGAATTACCTTTAGCTAAGATATAGTGTGCTTGATAAACAAGATAACAAATAGTTTGCTACAAGAACAAATATCTGAACTTCCTTATGAGTATGTTTTGAGAATACACAGTGGACAGTTGACTGCAAAGATGTTATGCGTTACGGATGCCAGTGTTTTTACGAGAAATGCTTAGTTATTAATGAAAATGAAAGCAATTCAGGAGAAGATGTGGGCTGCCTCCGTGGTCGAGTGGTCAGCGAGCTGACTTCTCACCCGGAGGCCGGGATGGGGAATTTTTCTTTAACCAGAATTATTCCCTATCCCACACAGTGTCTGGAAGTATGTATGTGAGAGTGAACGTGTGCATGTTTGAGGAAATAAAATTGTTTAAACCCAACGTAAACCTACGAGTTGTTTCTAATTCGAAGCCCCCGATATGAACTAGAGATGTTAAAGGGGACTGTATAAATGGAAAAAAGATGAGGGAGAAATGTTGGGAATAGAATAAATACAAGAAAATTAGCTGTAAAGTATAGCGTAAGCAGTGGAAGTGTGACATTTGCTTTTTAATGACTGTATTACTGCATCGCAGAATAACGTACACAACAACTGACTGCCGTTCTTGCTTCTGTAAAGGTGAATAAGTGTCTCGCATCTAGCCTCTCGTTTAAAATGTAATTCGTCAAGAACTGGCGCGCGACCTATGAAATGACGATCGGAGGGATTGATGTAATCTGCCTACTGAAAAACGCATCTGTCCGTATGTACTGATTTGAAGCGTCGGCAAGGGCTAACTATGCACTTGACAGCTATTTGACAGCCATGTGACTCGCTCACTGGCGAAGAAGGATCTGCCTATTTCGTCCAATCATGTTATAAACACATCTCGCAATAAGAGGTGTGATGTCACCATTGTCGCAGTATGTTTATTTGGATTGAGCCGCTTATGTTTGTAACGTACACAACTTGAAACCGTATTTCTTTATAGCTGCAGAGATTGTGATTTGTAGACAAAATAACAGGGACAGTGCCGACTCTGAACTTTTGTAATTAATAAAGTTTTTCACTATAGGCTTATAAATTGAGGCAAATGAACAGGTAAACCGAATTTACAACATTTAAAACATAATTCGAACTATTTCATCACAGTTTAGTTTTAAATTACGACGGCCGTTTTTTTTTTGTTTACTTTCTCTATACGCACTATGTACATGGTGTATGAAGAAGGTATTGCACTCCACTCAATTCGATACCGAGATTTCACCGGTAATGTATGTTGTAGGGTCCCCTTTATCTAAAAAAAGCATTTTTGGAAAAAAGGTCCCGTGTGTGTGTGTGTCCGTGTGTCTGTGAACACGATAACTCAAAAACGAAAAGTAGGTAAAATACCAAACTTAATATTTAAGTTTAGTATCTTCCAGGGATGCGGCATGAAGATTTTGAGAAAAATTCCCCCACCCCAACTACCCTTTACATGAAACTTTTTTCGAAAATGTTGATTTTCTCAAAAATGGCTCTAACGATTTTGATTAAAATTTCGTATATTAAAGATACTTACATAACATACAAATAAAATGTATATCTTTAATTTTCTGGGAATATACTCTGAGCTGTAGTTTATTCTGGATGAATTTCACTGAATTTTGAATAACTGCTAAACCGTAAATGGTGGACAAAAACTTACTAAACAAAAAAATTAGAGGACGTTAAAACATACAATTTATGTTATATACATTTTTTTCGTAAGTTTGTCGTTTTTGAGACATTCCTTATTTTTGGTTTCTGCTATGAAAAACTTATACTGTTTTCATGCAGGAATTTGTCAACTGCTGTCCATACAAACAAAGGTACTTCAGTGACATAGCAACCAGCTTTTGACTGTCACTTTAACCTATGGTACTCCGTTATTTCGCTTCTGCTTACAAGGAAGCAAGTAATAAGGCTATTTCTGCTAATTTTGTACTGATTAGCATGAAGTAGGTAAATATAAGTATAAGCTTTTTAAGAATAATTTGTTGCAGAGATGTAGAGAAAGTCATGTGAATGTACACATCAGATTTTTCAACCTCCGATAGGCTATAAATAAAAGATAAATCCATAGAAAACAATTATTTTAAAACCCAAAGTTTTGTACACTAATGGTTACTTTTCAACATAATCACCGAACAGATCGAGACATTTATCGTACCTGTGCACAAGTTTTGCAATACCCGCTTCAAAAAATGTTGCCGCCAATGATTTCAGATGAGCATTTAAGTGTACAAAACTGTTACTAATAAAATAATTGTTTTCTGTGAACTTGTCTATTGGAGGTTGAAAAAATCGTCTCTCTTAAATGGAGGATAATGGTCGTGAATAATAATTCAAGTTCATGTTTCGATGCCAACTTATTTAGATGCATTGTTTATCTTATGACTGTGCGTTTTGATGACATATTACGGCTCATGATAGAAACATAATATAGCTGCATATATAGTAGAGATTCATCCTAACCATTTATTACTTTTGCATAGCAAAAGCACAGATAAAGTATGCTATTTATGCTATATATAAGACAGGGGGTTACTTAATTAGGCTACACTTTAGGCTATAAGCAAGTTACAACTTATGAATATGATTGAACGCTATTTTGAAAATATTGGATTTAGCTACAAAATGGCTACATTGGTGACACTGATGTTCAATAGATACAGAACCGGAAATAGGCACAACAATATTTTCTGTAAATTCAATAGATTGTTTAAGAGATGAAACCAAGATGTTTGTACCGTTAGTGATCATCCTTTAAGTGTTTCATTTATTTTCTAAAAATCTGATGTGCTGCAATCATATGACTTTCTCTACAAGTTCTGCAAACCATTCTTACAAAGATTATTCTTTTATCTACATCATGCTAAACCAGACATACATTAACGCATTTGTCTTACTGCTTAGTTCCTTATAAGCGTAAGGGAAATAGGAGCATATGCCAGGCTAAAGGGATAGTCAAATCTTTTAAAGGCTGATCGATATATGAACAATTTAAGTCGCTCCACTTTGAATTTCCAGAAAAACAAAAGAGGGATGAATCGAAAGAGGTTCGTGAAGATGCGTAGTTTAAAATAGAAACCAATATCAAGGAATATCTCGACAACGGTCAGCTCTGCAACAAAAATACATATATATTTGACATAAATTGTGTGTTTAACGAGTTCTAATTTTTTTGTGTGGCAAGTTTTTGTCTATCTCTTACGGCTTACCAGTTATGCAACATTCAGAAAAATTCATCCAGAATGAACAGGTCTTTAGAAGCTACTCCCAGAAGATTGAAGATAAGCATTTTATTTGTGATGTAAATATCTTTAATATACGGTATTTAATCAAAATCGTTAGAGCCAGTTTTTAGAAATGCAAACATTTTCAAACAGTTTTCCATATAAAGGATAGTTTGGGCTGGGGGGGAATTTTCTTGAAAATCTTTAACGGTCTTTTAGTTTTTGAGCTATGCTGTCCACAATCACACACATACACGGGCCTTTATTTTAAAATACTCTTTATAATGTAGAGGACCCTAAAAAGTGTATTTACGGTGAAATCTCGGTATCGATTTTATGGGTGGAATGCAATACTTTCTCTATACGCTATGTACATAGTACGTGTAGAGAAAGTAATTTTTTTTCGAACTCTGGGGACCTTGAAACATATTTCCGGCGAAACTTCGACATCGAATTTTCGGGTGGAATACAATACCTTCTGTATCCACTATGTACATTGTACATACGGGTTAGAGAAAGTAAAAAGCTTCTCTTCTCTTTGATAACTGTCATACTTGCATGTGTTGCGTAATGGCGCTGCAAAAGTATTACTTTCTTTACACGTGCTATGTACATAGTGTATTAGAAGGTATTGTATTCCATCCAAAAATTCGATACCGAGATTTCACCGGAAATGTGTTTTGAGACCTCCTGCATCCAAAAAAAGCATTTTTGGAAAATCATCAGTATGTGTGTCTGTCAGTCTTTCTGTGTGTGTGTGTGAGTGTGTGTCTTTGGGCAGCATAGCTCAAAAACAAAAAGTCCGTTAAATACCAAGCTTAGTATTTAAGTTCAGTATCTTCCAAGGACGACACGAAGATTTTCAAGAAAATCCCCCCACCTCCACCTGTCATTTACATGAAAACATTCTTGAAATGTTTGATTTTCTCAAAAATGGCTAACGATTATGATTTAAATTATATATAAAGTTGTTTACATGACAAAATGTATATATTGAATTTTCTTGGAATAGCCTCTGAAGATATTTTATTCTGGGTGGATTTTGTGGAATTCTGTATAACTGGTAAACCGTTAGAAAGAGACAAACTTACTGAATAAAATATGTAGAGCTCGTTAAAACACAATTTATATTACATATTTTTTTCGTGGATTTGATCATTTTGTAGATATTCCTTGTTATTGTTTTCAGCTTTAAAAAATGTATACTTTTCTCATAAGTGAATTTGTCAACTTGTGTTCATACAAACAAAGGAACTTCAGCCACAGTGCAACCAGTTTTTGACTAATTCTTTCCCTTCTATTTACAAGGAACCAAGTAATAAGACTATTTCTGCTATTTTTTTTCTGGATTAGCATGAAATAAATAGAAGCATAAGCTTTTTAGCAAATCTTTGTTGCAGATATGTAGAGAAAGTCAAGTGAATGGGACACTTCAGATGTTCTTTTATTGTTTCTTTCCGCCTGAATTTTCTATAGTTTTCTTGGTCATGTGGATGAACTTGGCCACAGCCGTTTGCTCTTTATGTCAACTTTTGCCCGTTCTGCTTTCTTATTGGTCCTGGGTCATGCCTGCTGGCTGAATGTTTTCCTCGAAGAGTTGAGTTATCGCTCGGAACAGACTGTGACACGTTTGTGTGTTGTGACGGAGCCTAGCACCGGGAAGGGTTGGACAATTGGCCTACTCTTTTAAGGTAGGACGATCACTTTGGAAGGTAGAACTTATTAAAATTTAAAGGCATTTAGTATGGGTTTTTGGCTGTTTTTGGATTTCCTCCTTTCAATTTATACATATAACTAAGCCGTTGTCAATTTTGTATGCGGAAGTTTTTGCTTGGGTGATGTTGGCTTGTGATTGGATATGCTGACAAATTTCTATTCTTATACATAAGCTTAACTTTGTGCAATGTATATCACCATTTGTGCTTCCTATCTATATTTTTGACAGATTTAATGGGGAAGGTTTTGGGCTCCAAGCTAGATAGTCAATGGTGTTGATTACGAAAATATTTGAGTGAGTTTATATGGAACATTTTAATATTGTATTGAAGTTAATGGGTGGAGGACTTTTTTGCTGTATGAAATAGCTTGTTCTATTTGTTGGATTATTATAAATATTGAGCTAATTATATTGTACTGCGTAATGTCGGTATTGTGTATGAAGGCGACATATAAATATGATTGCTCAGTTTCTCTCCTATATTCTTAGGAGATATTTTCAGTGAAATGTCACTAGAGTAACAGGAAATCACTTTCTTATTATACTCTTGTTAGTTGTGCTCGTTTTTGGGAGTTTTTAATAGCTACTAAAAGTAAAGTCAAGATTAAAAGCGTTTCTTGTTTACAAGGTGAAATGCTGTATTTCAGGTGAAATTTACGCACGTATAGAGAGCCATTTCCTTTTATTTCTTACGGCTTACATTCTTGTACTCGCATATTCTATATTGTGGGTTGAATTTACGGCACTTTAGGTGCTAATCCTTCAATACTCGCACATTTTTCGGTAATTATTTACAAGTTGGGCCGCTAGCTCTCTCCGCTGCGACTTATGCCAGTTTTGCACTCTAACGGGACCGATGTGGTTAGAGAGGGATTATGGATGGGGATTTGGTTTAAAAAACCAATAATGTATCCATTGCGCTGTTAGTTGTTGGAAATATCGATAATGAGGTACTACCAGATATAAAATTAGAAACATATATTTATATATACACACTTACCTAAACGGATTGGAACCTAACCTCGCGCTAAATTTGAAATCCACAGGCTTTAAAATTGTCATCATAAATATAAAGTCAATCAATCGCACTTATTTTCATTCGATTTTAGAGCGGTCGAAGTTCTGCATAATAAAATTCACTGAACAGCTGTATCTGCGTGAAACTTACTTGTCATACATCAGCACATCGTCTAGCGACATATGCCGGTGTTGCATACCACAACACTGTTCGCCTGCCGCCGACAATGAAACTCAGGTTTTAGGCACCTTAGCGTGTAGTATTATTATGTATTTACATTGCAAAAGTACTACAAAACTTCTTTATTTACATTCTACTCCTTCTAGGCACCATACTTCATAAATATTCACAAAAAAATGATCGCTATGCGCACGTAATAAATTAGCGTCTAACTTAATTACGGAGCTTTTCCGATAAAAAAAATTGGTAAAAACGTAACAAGTATAAACAAAACTTACAGTCAAACCACAATTTGTTTAATTTCTAGAGGGGCCGAAGTTCTCTATAATTACCCATTTTTCTTTGAAAGACATTTACTTTCTGCTAGAATTAGAATTTTTTGGGTGGGGGATCGCATCGAGTTGCATCACTGTCCGGTTGCCCTGGAACTGAATATAGAGACGGCCATGGCGGCGCTAGCACCTGAAGAGGGACAGGGGGACGAAGGGAGATTCATTAGTAAATTTATATGGAAACCCATAGAAAAAGAAGCATTTGTTGATAAATTAGAAAGAAGATTAGGGGAAAGGAACGCAGACACAGCGGAGGAACTAACGCATATAATAGCAACGGCTGCGGGGACAATGAAAGTCCAAATGCATGGTAAGTTAAAACGATTCAATGGTTGGTATGACCAGCAATGCAGAGCTGTAAAGAAACAAGCAGAGGAGGCTCTGTCAAAATTCAGAAGGGAGGGCGGATATGACATTAGGAATTTTTTTACAAAAAGGCGAAGGGAGTATAAACAGCTCTTACGGGAAAAGAGAACTACGTGGCAAACAAAATTACTCAGAAAATTAGTAATATTTTAACGCGGGGGGATAACGCTGAGATGTGGCAAGTAGTAAAACATTTAAGAGGCAACCGTCAGGTGCCCAACGAAATTTCTCCCAGAAAATGGGCAATGCATTTTATGGGAATATTCGGGAAAGGTGAAAGGGAAGGAATTTTTATAAAGGAAGTGCAAATTTTGGGAAATCCTGAGATCCCAATACTGGACGAGGAAATATCAGCACGAGAAATAGCACAGGCGCTAAGGAGTCTGAAGGGAGGCAAAGCTCCAGGGTTGGATGGGCTGCCCCCGGAAGTTTTTAAAGCCGCAGCCAATGTTAATGAGTTTGGTAGGAGTATGCTCCAGATATGTAACAGATTGTTTATTGAGGGGAATTACCCTACCTGTTGGGGAAAGGGCATTATTCATCCCATTTATAAAGGGAAGGGAACTATTGGAAATCCGGATAACTATAGGGGGGTTACTCTTTTGCCAATTATGGAGAACATTTATTGTAGAGTGTTATATAACCGGATAAAGGACTAGGAATCTAAATTTGACAAACTTTCAAAATTTCAAATGGGTTTCAGAGAAGGACACAGTACCATAGATGCCGCTTTTATATTAGACACTTAAAGGACGAAGCAACTGTTAATTAAGCGGGGAAAGCTTCATTGTGCTTTTGTGGACTTTACGAAGGCATTTGACTCTATCAATCGAAATGCATTATGGTACAAACTAGGCAGAAAGGGGTTATCAACTAAAATGGTTAGAGCATTGCAGGCAATGTATCAAAATGTCGAATTCTGTGTGAAGTACGACAGAAACAGAGTGTCCGAGAGCTGCCGAAGCTATAGGGGAGTGAGGCAGGGTTGTATTTTATCTCCCTTGCTATTTAATCTCTTTGTGGATGATATTACTGATACAATGATAGCAGAGAATATCCAAGCATCAATAGTAGCGGATTTGCAGATCCCAACACTTTTATACGCAGACGATTTAGTATTTTGCTCTACGACAGTAAACGGATTGCAACGAGGACTGGACAAACTTAAGAATTATTGCGATGAATGGCTACTTACAGTTAATGTGAATAAGACTAAGGCAATGACTTTCAAATAGGGTTGTGTTTATAGCAGGGAGGATACTTGGACATATGCAGGACAAATACTGGACAATGTTAAATCTTTTGTGTACTTAGGACTCGCATTCACAATGAACGGAAAATGGACAACAAACATTGACATTACGAAACACAAGGCAAGGGTGAAAGCGACGGAAGCTCTCCGGATACGCTACAGAATGCCGAATATATCCATAACCTTAATGGCAACTGTATACGGAGCGACAGTTAGATCCACGATGACATACGGAGGAGAAATATGGGGGTGGGAACAAACAGGGAATCTGGATCAAGTGAGGACCCAATTTTTGAAAGGAATTCTGGGTGTAGGGAGGGGTACGGCAAACTGCGGAATTATGAGGGAATTCGGGGCACATAGTGAAACGATAGAGTGCAAAATCACAGCAGTTAAATATTGACTGAGAATCGTTCACGGAAACCAATCTCTAATTAGGGCAGTCTGCTACCTGAACAGTTGCGAATGGAAGGTAATTTGACGTGGGCATCAAAATTAAAGAAAGGGTTGGAAACCATTGGGATGGGAGACATTTGGATGGCAGGGCAGGAAAACAGGCGAAGTATTTGGAGAAAAATTAAGAACCGCCTCTGTGATATTGACAGCCAGCAAATAATTGCGCAATGCACAGAGGTGTCATTAGAAGTACAGTCTGGGCTGAAATCGGAGTTGGGTATGGAGCAATACATCAAAACGGGTACCAAACTCATTAGAGAGGGGCTCGCGTGGATTAGACTAGGAGCATGGAGGAGCACGAACATTTCTGACGAGAATGGTACGAGAATCTGTCCCATTTGCGAGGAGGAAGAGTCGTGGACTCACATCTTGGCAAGATGTAGGGGTACGGAGGAATGACGGGAAAAATATTTGCCGCGATTTTTTACCACTGTGAATGTAGGGCTAGAAGCATGTTGGACGCTACTGGCAGGCACGGAAAACATGGACGGGCTAGGTAAATTTATACTTAAGGCAAGACAGCTGAGATCTGAGGAGGCTGCCAATAGAGAAGGGGGGGGGGGATAAGAGCAATTAAACAAAAGCGACTACATTGTTCTACATACAGATATATTATGTCATACTTAGGTCACTGCTGTGCTATGGTTTTATATATGTTGTATATATTATGTGTATATATGTCTTTTAAGTGTAATTTTCTATTATAAGAGGGTGCATTTATGAAGGTGTACTCTGTGCTGTAAATTTAAATTGCTATATTTGAATATCTTTGTATTTTTATTTTCGGGTTCACTCTTAATTCTTTATTGTTGTTTAATAATGCTTTGGACTGTGCATTTCCTTTGTCTTTTTATTTTCATGTTTACTCTTTTAATTCTTTGTTGTTGTTGTTTTAATATTGGTTGTAATGTGTATTACAAAAGCACGTACGTTCTGTGGACCCGTGCGATTGTTGAAATTCTATGTATGATATTGCTATGTCAACAAATACACTTATTCATTCATTCATTCATACTTTCTGCTATTCCTACCACAAACACCGTACATACAATACTATGTACTTTCTGGAATCTATGTTTTTAAGAATTTACTCTTGAGCCTTTCATTAACTTCTAAGCTGACTGACAAGCACTTCTTTCATGTTAGATAATATTCACCCGCGTCATTCATACTGTAGTGCTTCAGGACTCTGTCGGTCGTGAATCTGACGTGCTCCGAAATTAACTGCGCCTGCAATTGAACTGCCCCGATTTCCATTTTGCTCGTCCTTTAATAATCTACAGGCTTTCTAAACATACTGTCTTCGCATTGGACGAATTTTAGCGACCTTACCGAGTCCTTATGGCGTCTGTTGGTCACGTGGGCATGAAAATGAAAAGTCCCCTTATCCCGTGTATTTCTGGGATTCCTTAAAAATAAGCTTGGTCTCTTATTACATGCATTGATTACAAAGAAAACGCCCCTGCGCTAAGCTCTTATAGTCAACAAAGTTCCTTCAGCCTTGAACTACGTGGGTAAATAACAAAAACACGTCACTGCAAACTATGTTAAGTATTCATTTTAACTGAAATACATATTTATCTGCACAGAAGCGGACATTATACGTTTGCAATTAACTGCTCAATCTTCTTTTTACATACCTGTATGATTCTGTTTTTACTTTCTCTATACGTTCTATGTACATAGTTTACAGAGAAGATATTGCATTCCACCCAAAAATTTGAGATTTCACCGGAAATAAACGTTTAAAGGTCACCTGTATCCCAAAAACAACTATTTTCAGATAAAGGTCCCTGTGCATGTGTCTGTGAACACGATAACTCAAAAGCGAAAAATCGGTAGAATACTGAACTTGGTACATAAGTTTAGTATCTTCCGAAGATTTTGAGGAAAATCCCTCGACCACCAAACTTCCCTTTACATGAAAAAATTTCTAAAATGTTGATCTTCTCAAAAATGAATAACGATTTTGATTAAAATACCGTATAGTAAAGATATTTTTATCTTGAATTTTTTGAACATTTCCTCTGAAGACCTCTTTATTCTGGATGAATTTCCTGGATTTTGCGTAACTAGTAAACTGTAAGAATTAGACAAAAACTTACTACACAAAAAATAGGTCTCGTAAAAACGCACAATTGTCATATATATTTTGTTTCCTAGAATTGACCATTTTTCAGATATTCCTTGTTATTGGGTTTAGTTTTAAAATACTTGAAACATTTCACATGCTCCTGGCAATACATAGAAACGGATTTCATCCACATGGCAAACAGCTTTTAAAAGATTTGAGTATCGCTTTAGCCGAGTTTATTCCCTGAGTTTTCTTCTTATTACAAGAAAGCAAGTAGTAAGACTATTTCTGCTAATGTTTATCTCAATTAACTTGAAGAAAATATATAATACGCTTTTTAACATTTACTGAGAAGTAGAGAAAGTCATGTGAAAGGAACTTATCAGATTTTTATATTTACATATCTACATATGACATAGCGCACCAAGATAAAACTGTTTATGCCTTAAGGGGAGGATATATTTGTAAAAGTATCAAAACATTTAACTTTTAATTTTTAAGTAACACTATTTACTGAAACTTCCTCTTCAATTGTATATATATATATATATATTTTATCTCATCTACAAATAGTACATATACTTTCAATATATGTTAATAGTACTGCATCTGCTCTTTTCACATGAATTCTACACTACTTCATAGAAAAAAATATAACTCCTACAAAATGTTTTGCTCTAAACATTGGTATTACTATTACGTATGACAGTTTTCGTATGTGGTTTCTTTCTTTGCAATATTTACGGCTTTATTTTCTTCAGTTTTGTTTAGAGTAGTTTTCTGTGAGTGACAAGTTTCGGATCAGGACCCATTATACCAAAAGCTGTTCAAAATACTTAAACGTGATTTTAGGAACATAAAAACAATCAAGTGATATTGTAGATTTGCTTTGATATAATATCAAAAAGTTTGGCATTTTGGAAAAAATAATTGTTGATCAATTTTAATAAGAAAATGGCATATTTAAGAAAATAATGTTATATTCACTAACTATAAAGTTACTGGATAAAAGTGGATAAGTGTGCTTAAGAAGCATTCATCTACATCTTGTAAACTTGTCAGTCTGATATCTTGAACTTTTTATGAGATAATTAGTCGCGAATTTAGAAAATTTAAGACATAAAGTTTTTAATCTCCCTGATTATCTAATTTGAACGTTTCTTTAATTGTTTCATTTATATGACTCCCTTTAACAGCTATGATCATCATATTGGGGACTTTGACTTGAAACAACTCGATGTCTAAGTTCTTTAACGTTGGAATTTTAATAATTTTCTTTTCTTCAAACACACGCACATTCACTCTAACATGCATACTTCTAGACTGTTGGGATAGAGAATGCTTTTTGTTAAAGAAACGCTCCTCGCCCCAGACGGTAATCGAATTCAGGATCTACGGGTGAGAAATCAGACTTTGAGTCTCTTCATCTCCTCCTCGGTCTCCCAGGGGATCTTTACCGATCCGTTGGTAAATTATCTCTGGCGATCCTTATTTATTTCGTGTTTTAAATCGTGTCGATTCGAATGCAATAGTTCTGGCTTGCTGGATTAACTGGCCAACCCTGAGCACAACGAGGGTCTGAATCGCAGGAGATAACGCCCTTTGTAACACAGCTTTTATTGACAGGGCTGAATATTAATGCAGCACCTGCACAAGAAGACTATCACAATTAGCCACCGGTTAAAATTCGCAGCTCTCGTCAATAGCTGCAGTAAAATGAACCATAAAACGCTCGCTGAGCCCTAAATTCTCAAGGATCGTCTTCCTCTGACTGCGTTAAGTCGCGAATGTTTTTACACCTACCGGATCGGAGTGGCATTAAATCTTACCCCCTCCGAGCTTGAATTGGCCTGCAAAACTTGCGATAGCAGCAAAAGGGTAAAATGTCACCCAGGCCCGAATAAAAATGATATTGAACTTTGGACGTAGACTCCTCCCCTTTTATTCTGGACGAAAATGAATTCATTTTGAGAGGAAAGGGATGCACTTGATTACTCCTGAGCTGCGAGAATCCGCGCATGAAATGGAAAATTGCCATTAAGGGACATCTCTTCCTCACATTTCCCTGAGCTTCAAACTGCACTGCTCTTGCTGGAACAATGAGGAACAGAGAGGATGAAGGAAAGCTGCATCATAGGCATAATTGCTCTCTGATGATTAGGATAATAGGTACAGTCGGGCTCAAGATAAATGACAAAACAGAGGTAGAGTTGATACTAATGGTATATCTTTTGTTTTATTACTTTCTCCACATTTGTATCGGAAAGCTACAGCTAATGTGTGACTGCTTTTTTGATCCCTTGATTCATTCATTCAATTTCTTATAGCAAGCCACCGCACAGAAATATTACTGAAGCATTCTCGGCCATTTCCGACCATTTCAACTGACTTATTGTATCATTTGGAGAGTTAAACATAAGTGTATATAGTATATGGGGAGGGGGTTAGTTATAAGCAGAGCTAGGAAGTTCGTACCGATTTCCTTATGCAGGTTAAGACCGGCCAGAGTTGGCAATACCATGCGGCTCTATTTGCGCGAGCTAAGGTCGACGTAGAGTGCAACCGATTACTGAACCACGTCGATAGGAAGGAAGGCGTTCGAATAACATCTTTGTACTGCTTAAATGTGAGCAAAATTAATTTGTTTTGCAACCTTAATACGTTTTCTAGCAGTGCACTTTATGCATGTGCTTATTCAAAAAACCGATGGCAGTTCTACTAAACAAACTGTCAAAGGTCCAGTAAAAGAAAGGCTTCACAGAAACACGAATGAATGAATAAGTGTATTTATTGACATAGCAATATTATACATTGAATTTCAACAATCGCACGGGTCCAGCTTTTATAATATAGACTAAAAAGCAATATTAAAACAGCAGCAATAAAGAATTAAAAGAGTAAACACGAAAAAATAAAAACAAAGGTAATACACATTAAAAAGCAATATTATAACAGCAAAGAATTAAGAGTAAAGCCGACAATAAAATACAAAGATATTCAAGTATAGTAATCTATATTTACAGAGTACACCATCATAGATGTACCTTCTTATAATAGATAAATACACTTATAAGAAATATATACACATAATATATACACAATATATAAAATTATAACACAACAGTGACCTCAGTATGACACAATATATATGTAAACATTGTAGTCACTTTTGTTTAGTTCTTATCCCTCCCCCCCTTCTTTATTGCCAGCCTTCTCAGATCTCAGCTAAGACAAGTAGCGTCCAACATGCTTCTAGCTCCACATTCGCGATGTCACAGAAACATAGTATTGTTGCAAATTTGTTCAGAAAGTTACCCACAACTATCACATTATTAACAGTCCAGAGATATGGAGCTGAACTGAATCTGTGCAGCATGTCAAGACGGACCTACTAATCCACGAGCATCCTACCTGAATTAAAGATGAAAATGAAAAGAATGCAGGGTTCAGTTTGAACTTTCGCATACAATCTGTACTTTTAGATCCCAAAAATGCTATTTGCTAGGCGATACTATGCATCATACAAAGTGGTACGAACTTTTTTGCATTACAAATCTTGTTTGTCGGAACGTAGAATGAGGTTTTCATTTGAAAAGCTTCAGAAGTACACAAGTATAGTTTTCAATAATGCGGCTGTAGATGAGTGAATATTTAGTTAATTCCTGCTTTCGTTGTTGCCTGGTAAGAGTGAAGATATTTAAGGAATTAATTTTATTATTTGGAAATTATTTTACATTCTAGCAATACATATTTAAATTCGTGTTATAATTGACTGGGTGTACATATGTAATGTACATATGTAAAGAAGGAAATCAGTCATTTTCCGAATGGCTCATAAGTAATTTTTGTTCTCTGGAAACAGTACTGTTTACCTCTCCGCCCTGCGCTCTTCTCAATGATGTGGGGAGATAGACGATCGGACGCAACCTGTATGCGGAACGGCGAACGGTTTGAACTTCCTAGGTCTGGCTATAAGAATTGTATTATTGAGAGGACGGTAATGGCAGTTAGGTACATTCAAACGTGGAACGCCAAGTTTGACAGCCAATAACAGGACTAGTTACTTCTGTCAAGAACCGCGCACTGCTAGCGATCGTAAGAAGAAGGTCGTGTGCGTCGTAGGATCTCTATCAACAGCCATCAACATAGGATGTAGTTACTATTCAATAATATTAATAAATGGGTAGTTAAACAGGGATTGCCTGCCTGAAGAATGAATGTAGACGGCCACGTGTGGAAATTTGCGTAAACACAAACAGATAAGTGGTATTACGTCATTACTTCCGGTGCATACCCTGTGCAGTTCGGCAATACTGGAATGCAGCAGTTGAATATCTTATCACAGTGGAAGGGTTCAAAGCAAATCAAAATGCAAACATCCCCGCAAGAAGTCATACGCTCAAGAAGTAGAAAATTAACAGGAAACAGTAAGTTTAACCTGTTCCAGATCATTTAGTTTATTCCTATTTACGTACGCTGTGCTACGTTTTGATGATCAGATTGTACTACAAATATTCCAGCCTTCTCTGACCGCTCTAAACCGTGCCATTCTACTCCAGCGACCTCCCCTAACAACTGCACTCTTTCATCAGACAGGTAGTAATCATTTTAATGTTTTGATAGTTGTAGTACCAGTTCCCCTTTAGCAGAGCTTTACAACCATGAAATCCTGGTACCCTTCACAAGCTAAGCAAGTCATCCTCTTTCATGTTTGTGTTGCGTTGGTAGTGAAATATGTTCTGTTGTTGAACGATTGTTTAGGTTCACAACCTTGTTTTGTGTTTTCAAGTTTTAGTTGCATTCGATTCTATAACTCTTATACATGATGTTTCAAATCTATACTGAATGAATATAATAAGCTTATAAAATTATACCTGAATTAGTCCAAACTTTGAGTCGAAGCTTTGAAAATGTTTTGGGTAAGTTTAAATATAACATTGAAAATTAAATTTATTTTGAGATTAGGAAGCTCACGAAGCAATAGTGTGTGCTATCAACATACATCTCAGTAAGTGAAATGAAAACAAACGTGTTTCTCTTGTTCGTTATCAGCAAACCCGTCTTAACTTAAGAAGCAAAGAACAATTGCTTACTAATTATTCGGATGCTTTTGAGGTTGTTCTTGAATGCTAAACATGCATATTATGTTCTAACCATGTGTATCTTGTACCTATCATCCGCATCATTTTGTAATTATCATAACAGAAGACACTCAACAGTTTATTGTAAAGAACTTGCTGTTAAATGCACAAATGTTTCAAGTAAAATCATGAGTTAAAACTATAAAATAAGCCTCTTGTCTCACTGCAGAAGTGGTTCTTTTGTCTAATTTTATCTACAACTCGTTGGCACTATTCTAATAATATTCTTTACTTTGTTTTTATCAGTTCCTTGCCTCCATGGTTAAGATCATTAGCGTTAAATAGCTTCTAAAAGCCAGTATTAACGGTATCAACATATCAACTTATTTCCAAGCCATTTCCTTTCATTCGTGGTCTGTTACGATGAAATTGTATGTTGAAAGAATAAACAAATGATTAAAGGTATAGGTTCTTTAACGGGGTTTCATAAAACAAGACATTCTTAATGTTAGCTAACACGGTGTTCCAAACGATACGGAACAGTTTTTTCCGATAAAACACTATTCTCATGCACTTGGCATGTCGTGACATTCCTTTGAAATTCTCCCAAGTTTGAAGCTGCATTTCAAATTTCTACGTAGCTGCAGTTTACCTTCAACAGCACCCAACTGACAAAGTTCACACAAACTGGCGTCTTAATTAAGCACACAGCTTTGTGAGCGATAACACTCAGTTTCTTTGAGCTGGCCGTCAACCAATAGGATTATCTACATCGCACGCCAGAAATTCGTCACCGGATATACATTAAAATCAGGAAATGTAGGGAACACCTTACATCTTGACTCAGGCGGATCCTCTATGAAGAAAAGATAGGTCGAATTAAACAACAGTATTTATTTCTTAACGACGCTGTTAATTGCCAAGAACATATTAACACCATTGGTGTGTCATAATTTCGTCCCACAGAAGTTTTTTTACATACCAGTAAACATACCTAAAATCCATCTTTTCGGCCGCGTTTGAAGCCACAGCAGGCTCCTAACGATAGCAATTCGGTCGCACCAATGGACTCCTCAGAGCCTCTGGCGGAACGGGGGAGAGCTCGATCCGCCTTCGACGCTCAGAGAAGCTGTCCAACAAATAATTCGTGTCATTTGTTCGACACTGAAATATGCAATGGGATAGAATTGAAGTAAAGGATATTAGTGGCAGAAGCAACCAGCACAGCACTCGCCTTGTCAACCAAAGAAAAGAACGAAAACTCTGGTGAGAGTGATCGATCCCAACTAAGCTAGGACCTATCTCTCTTGATGCCTTATGCTTTAAATTATGGAACTTTAAAATCAATAAAATATTCTTGTAAAATCTGGCGACTAAATGTCATACTTCAGCTTTAGTATATAATTTAAAACGATTAACCTGTAAAACAATTAACACTTATATTACATTGATTGCCTAAATTTATTATTTTTAAAAGAAAATTTTATTACATCTATGACACCACAAATCATAATTTTATTAAACTACTTAAGTAAATTTAAAACCAAATTAACACAAAATCTCTTTTTAAAATTAATAAAGTTAAAGGCAATTATTGTAATACAAGTGTTAATTGTTTTACATGTTAATCTTTTTAAATTATTTTGTACTAAAGCTGAAGTACGACATTTAGTTGCCAGGCACTTTCTCTTGTAGGCCTTAAAGCATCCTGGGTGGGCTTATTACCCACGAGGACCATGGCCGTTACCTTCTAACCCGACTGCCAGTCTCACTCCTATGTAAGCAAGGGACTGAGGTGGGCAATCATCCGACCGATGTGGGAGGAGTTGTGGTCAGCATCACACATCCTCTGGTAGGAAATTTGGCTCTTGCGATTACGACTGCTGCCAATCGCAGCTATTTACTTTCCTCATGAGTGGACACCGGTCCTATGCCCGGGATTTAAAATTCGGAACCCCGTGGGTGGGAGAGAACCAAGCGCATTCCGTATTCAAACTACTTTCAATTTCTAAAAACGTAGAAGTATTCCAAAATAAATTGACGTTTTCTGACGGAAAATAACATTGTTTCAGTTTAGTTTTTGAAAAATCGGGCTGCGAACAAAAGCAGAGATTCCAATACAAGTCACAATTTCACTTGGATATAGTATGTATGTTTTATTTCGTTGTCCACAAAATTCAAAAACACCTGTGAAATTATTTTCATTTCTATTTACTTATCTTATTCAATTGGCCATATCATACACCACTACATATTTTCGCCTTTCAAAATTCGGACATTTGCAACATCACCTCAAAACTTAGACCTTGGGTTACTTATCGAGATTTTTCAGATCGCTTGCCCTTCCGAAGGTCTACCCTCAGATATGATGGTAACCCTGAGCTAAAATTTAATGTCGGGATTTCACCGAAAATATAGATGTTAAAAGTTCCCTTAATCTGGTATTTTAATCAAAATCAATAGCCTTTTTGAGAAAATCAAAATTTCTGACATTTTTTCCATGTAAAGGGTAGTTTAGGGTGGGGAAATGTTTCTCAAAATCTTCGTGTCCTATCGCTAGAAGATACTTTAATTAAATACCAAGTTTGGTATTTTACAGACTTTTCGTTTTTGAATTATTGTGTTCATGGACACACACACACACACACACAGTATACAAGAAATGTAGATCCCGGTAAAGTTTACCGTTTATGTAAAATATATATCTTGTGTAACTAAACATTTCTTACATACTCCTTGTTATTGGTTAAATGCTTGCTTTTCTGAATTGCGAAGTTACTATTCGTTTTTTTTTTTTTTTTTTTTTCTCTCTTTTACATATTCGTCAAACACAGAGGACATTTTCTGAGCCTCATGTAGCGACCTACTCTTAAAAGATTTTAATGTCACTGTCTAACCACGGATGCTGGCACAACCTTTACTAAACCTGTAAATACATTTACTAAATCTAATTTAATATCAATAAAACTATCTACTGTTTAGCCTAATTATATCTCCCTATTCTCTTTTTATTTTCAAGAAAACTTGAAATAAAGCAATTTCTGGATCAAGGCTTTTTTTAGTATTGCTATTATTTTCAATGTATTTGTGCAGAGGATAATGGCTGTGGCCATTTTCATTTTTAGCACAGTTCATTGCAGCAGAAATTCAGCCTCGGCAGAATTGAAATGGAATGCTCAAAATTTTCCTTACATTTTCTCCCTTGATCCCATAGAACGTGGGCGTTAGAGGACAGGGTGACTGGATTATATTTGAACAACCCTCCTGCACTTGAATATCTCTTCAGCCCACACAGATCTTGCAGGACGGAGGGGAATGTCATTCACACTTCTTGCCCATCCACGTCAAAATAGGGTCGTTCAATGGGATATATCCAGGGTTCCAAAATACAGTCAAAATCTTCTGTTATCCTGCAGTGCAGCATATGCTCTACACCATCACTGAAAATTTTAAACAATTGCTCCTGCTTCAAGTAGAAGCGAAATAAGGTAGTAGCGTAGGTTAAAGTGAGAGTCAAAAGTTGGTTGCTATGTCACTGAGGTTTCTTTGTTTGTATGGACAGCAGGAGATAAATTCCTGTATGAGAAAAGTACAAGTTTTTCATAGCAGAAACCAAAATCAAGGAATGTCTCAAAAACGATGAACTACATTTTTTGTGTAGTAAGTTTTTGTCCATCTCTTACGGTTTAGCAGTTATTCAAAATTCCGTAAAATTCATCCAGATTAAGTACTCTTTAGAGGATATTCCCAGAAAAT
The DNA here is from genome assembly GCA_030762935.1 of Hymenopus coronatus. Lineage (NCBI taxonomy): Eukaryota > Metazoa > Arthropoda > Insecta > Mantodea > Hymenopodidae > Hymenopus > Hymenopus coronatus. Next base: position 42,994,846 of record CM060897.1, on the reverse strand, counting down.
TCAAGATATACAATTTATTTGTCAGGTAAATATCTTTAATATACGAAATTTTAATCAAAATCGTTAGAGCCATTTTTGAGATAATCATTTTCGAAAAAAGTTCCATGTAAGGGGAAGGAGGGGGGATTTTTCTCAAAATCTTCGTGGCGTATCCCTGGAAGATACTAAACTTAAATACCAAGTTTGGTATTTTAACTACTTTTCGTTTCTGACACACGGATACACGCGCACACACACGGATCTTTTTCCGAAAATGCTTTTTTTAGCTAAAGGGGACCCTAAAACATACATTTCCGGTGAAATCTTGGTATCGAATTTTTTGGTGGAGTGCAATGCCTTCTCTATACACTATGTACATAGTGCGTATAGAGAAAGTAAAAATTATATTGCAGCTGATGTTCATTTCTTTGAAATCTTGTCGCACCTAACATTCGTATGTTTAATCTCCTGTCTTACTTACTGATAACAAGGTGACAATCCAGACAGCCAACCTTCACTTTTAATAACTGTCAGTTCCACAATTGTGCTTTCAATTATTTCAGTTTCAATGCTTACTTAAAGTTTGTCTAGCTCATGATGTATTATTTAGTTCAAAAAAGAGAGAAAGTAATCTTTATTTGTATTTCTTATACATGAGATGAATGCAATAACCTCAAATAAAATGTTTGTTTCCATTTCATGTATTACTTATTAAAAGCTGAAATAAGAATGTTATTGCCTATTTCTATTATTGCTATCGATATTCATAAATTGGGTGTAGACACGGTCGGCCATATCATAATTCAGGAGGCAGTACAGAAAGAAAGAAAGAAAGAAAGAAAAAGATATTCGGTATGTAAACATGGTCGAATGCGTCACCTTAGTCCCAGGATTCATATTATGGTCAATTGCTATACTATGAATCCTGGGACTTAAGTACTTACAACATTGGAGTTATCATCTCAAAATAATTTGAGATCACCTTGTGGTTTACCGGGAAACATACGAGTCAGTTGAGAAAATTCAATGCTATGCCGGCATATGGCCACGGTAGCTCAGTAGCAGAGCAACCGGCTAGAGATCGGAAGATCCGTGGTTCAAATCCCGGTTATGGCATTGAATTTTTTCAGTCTGACTCTACTTATTCAACTCCTGTCCTACACACGGCTTGTGTGAGAAAACAATTAATCTAATTTGCAACTATTATCTTTAATATACTTTTGAGAGGGAGTATAATATTTTTTAAACAGATGGGCAAAACATTGTAGCGTGTGGAACATTTTGAGTATGGAAAAGTGTTGGGGAAAATGTTTGCGATAAAACAAGCTTTAAAGTTGGGAATGTCTATAAATAAGCATGCGCCTGACCATTTATAGCTTCAGTTAATTGGTAGTTAAAAGTACATCAACTGAGGAAAATGATATCATTTCTTAAATTTCAGAATTCATATTAATTAATCAATAAAAAGAAGTTTTCGTTTGTCACAATTTTTTACCGAATTTCACAGAAATGAAAGACGTTACATACAAAAGAGCATGTTTCAAACTACTGTTTCACATGAAATAGTTTTCAACTGCTTCATACTTAGCTTGAGGAATGACTTAAAACTGACCTTTGTTGAAAAAGAAAGTATATTACCCAAAATGCAATACACTTGTCCTCCGTGGTGTAGTGGTTACCATACTAGCCTATAAAATCCAAGATTGCTGGTTCAAACCTGGCGGAGGGTGCTAGATTTTTTCGGACTCAAAAATCCTTAGCATGACCTCCTTCGGAGGGGAAGTAAGGCCGATGGTCTCATGCAATGTAAAAGAACACCTTACCTTGAAAAAAAAAGAAAAATTTCCGCATTTCGTGCCTGCAAATGCGATTTTGGTCTACAGTGCTATCTGTGGGCGACGAGTTGACCCTTCGTCACCATAGTAACGATCTCCCGAACTAGCAATTCAACCCCGATCATGAGTCGCGACGTGTCCGTGAGTTAGACCACTCCTGGGTTAAATCCCAAGCGACCGCATCTGGGATTTGTGGTGGACAAAGCGGCGCAGGTGCGGGTTTTCTCCGGGTTCTTCCGTTTCCCCCGTCATCGCATTCCACCGATGCTCCATCTCCTTTCCATGTATCATCAATGTCATCGCCTGCTGTGCCATAGTAATAAAAGCAAGCGTTAAACACTTTTAAAAAAAAATATGTTACATTCACATGACTTTCTCTGCATCTCTACAACAAACTATTGTTAAAATACTTGTATTTAGTTCGTACTAAATGAGAAAAATTAGCAAAAGTAATCTTATTTCTTGCATTCTTGTAAGTAGAAGCGAAATAAGAGTACCATAGGTTAAAGTGATAACCAAAAGTTGGTTGTTATGTGTCTGAAGTTCCTTTGTCTGTATGGACTTGACAAATTCTGTACGAGAAAATTATAAGTTTTTCAAAGCAGAAACCAAAAACAAGGAATAGCTCAAAAACTCCACGAAAAAAATGTATATAATATAAATTTTATGTTTTAATGTGCTCTACATTTTTGTGTGGTAAGTTTTGGTCCATCTCTTACGGTTTAGCAGTTCTGCAATATTCCGTAAAATTCATCCAGAATAAAGTAGTCTTTAGAGGCTATTCCCAGAAAATTCAAGATATACATTTTATTTGTCAGGTAAATAAATATCTTTAATATGCGATATTTTAATCAAAATTGTTAGAGCCATTTTTGAGAAAATTAAACTTTTCGAAAAAAGCTCGATGTAAAGGCTAGTTGGGGTGGGTGAATTTTCTGGAAAATCTTCGTGTTGAATACTTGGAAGACACCAAACTTAAATACCAAGTTTGGTATTTAACGGTATTTTCGTTTTTGAGCTATGCTGTCCACACACACACACACACACACACACACACACACACACACACACACACACACACACACACACACTCACTCACACGGACCTTTTTCCAGAATTTTTTTTTATTTATTTATTCTGGAGGACCCAAAACATGTACTTCCGGTGAAATCTCGGTATCGAATTTTTGGGTGGAATACAATACATTCTCTATACACTATGTACGTAGTACGTGTAGAGAGAGTAAAAAGCGATCTTAGAAACATCGTAACGAAGTCCTTTGCTCCACTTAGAAGATATAGGAAACATTAGTACTGCTGATGCTGCTGCTAGTAAGAGGTCACTAGTTTGAATCTCTCTTATGGTGAGTTACCCGGATAAGTTTTCTCTCGGTGTTTTCCTTATCCTGATAAGAATGTTGAGCAACATTAAGCTCCATGGACCCCGAGATCATTTGGGCATTATGGTCCGATATGACCAGCCAGGTAGACCCAAAGTCTCAATAAAATGACGCAATAGAATGACCTTCGTTCCTGATTTTTGAAGCCAACTAAGGAGTGCAGCACAACTATGGAGATTTTCAGAATTAGACGATCAACCAAAATATGGTTGATCGTCATATAGGCTGAATATTAGTTTCATAGGGTTGTGAGTTAATTCTTTGGAGAGACAGTCGTGAATCTCTGAGTTAGTGTATTTGTTGTGATGAATGCAGGTGTATTAAAATGTAGTGCATTTGTTTTATGCACTGACTGACAGGTATGTTCCGCATACGAGCATAATACGGCAGGGCTTTACCAACTCGATGCTTTACAACGCTTCTGTTGTTCAGTAATTGTGTGAAGTTAATGAAATGATGAAAATACCGCTACACACCGTGGCCTAATTTCAAAGCATTTGTTTGCAGTTTTTATAGCGTTAACTCGATGGCCCGTCCCATATACGCATTTGTCATGACGATTATTCTCGCTGTACTTTGTTTGTCCGTTGTGACAGTCGAGCATCACACGGCGTCCCATTGTAGTTTTGAATCGCACCTGTCAGTCTGTCACACCGCGAGGCGTTTCTGTTCGTTGATCAGAGCAGGAAAAATTAATTATCCAGCTCGGACGGTATAACCGTGGCTCGGGCAATTAGTTGGCAGCACTGCGGGCCATTCTGCCATGAATATTTCCAGCAAAGCGGTGCGCAACTACGTACTTCATCCCTCATTCGAAATGAGCACTCCCGGTTTGACATTTCTGCTTCTGACGCTATTGGCAAGGAATTGGTCCAAAAGGTTTCCAATGAGAAAAATCTGATGCACTCCATTTGTATAACTTTCTCTAAGTCTCTGTAGCAAATTATTGTTGTCAATCTTATTCTTCTACTTCTTGTTAGGAGAAACTGCACTTAGTTCCTTTAAATGGAAGAGAAATAAGGGAATATACTAGGCTAAACCGACAGTAAAATATTTTAAGTGGTTGCTATGGGATTCATTCTTTGCGTGGCCGGGGTTGACAAGTTCCCGTATGAAAAAAGTAATATTTTAAAACAAACCAACAACAGAAAATATCTCCAAAATGGTCAACTCCACGAAACGCACAACAAATTCAAAAAACTGTTCCAAGATCATAATATAGAGTTAACACCTCAAAACAAATACAAACTCAGGAACCTATTAAAACAACCAATAAAAGACCCCATACAAAAAAATCAAAATCTAAAACTTACCAAATAAACTGTGTGGATTGCCCCAAAATTGACATTGGACAGACCAAGAGTAGCCTGCAAACAAGATTGAAAGAACACCTCAGGAACATGAAAGTCAAGCCAACAGACAAATCTGCAGCATCACATTACTTCTGGACATCACATCAAACCAGACATCAATCTTATTAAACATAAGTTTGTCCTACACATGTATGGCATAAATTGTGTGTTTTAGGGGTATCTATGTTTTTTGTGTAGTAATTTTTTGTCTACCTCTTACAGTTTCCCAGTTATGCAAAACTCTGAAAAATGCATCCAGAATAAAGAGGTTTACAGAGGCCATTCCCACAACATTAATTATTTGTCATGTAAATATGTTAACTTAGGAGATTTTAATTAAAATCATTAGCCATATTTGAGAAAACCACAATTTTCAAAAAATCCGTGTAAAGAGTAGTGGGGGTGGGGAATTTATTTGAAAATCTTGACAGCCTTGGAATATACTGAATATCAATTAAATATCAAGTTGGGTATTTAACAGACTTTTCCTTTTTAAGCTATGCTGCCCACAGACACTTACACATTTTTCTAATACGTTTCTTTTGGATTCAGGGGATCTCGAAACATGCATTTCCGTGAAATTTTGGTAGCGAATATTTGGGTGCAATATATCTACCTTCTTTATACACCATGTACATAGTACGTGTAGAGAAAGTAAAAATTATTCCATCGGTGATTGAACAGATTCGCCCTCTGGAGAAATAGGTTTAGTAGCACATGTTTCCAGATTTGTCTCTCTTTACACTAAGATCTAAGCACAACTATCCCACTTCATTGTCTAGGATGCGATATTATTATAAAGTTGACAAAGATACTGAGAAAAAAGCCAATAAATTTCAAACTATTTGTGAAAAAGTTGCAACAACCTTCAGAACATGATAGTTATATATGTGCTTATTATTGTATGTTAAGATAAAGGTCATAAGGTATGCGAAAGGATGTACTAAAGCTGATGAAACTAGAAATGAACCAATAACTTTAGACCTAAATATTTTTCAGTTAAGGATAAAATATACGAAAATACCGTTCCTTCGGTTTATGCCAATGCCACAACTGCCTTATATGCCTATTGGCCGAGGCGGCAGTGACTGCTATCAGAAGCAGGACGGGACGTGTCAATGGTACGTTTATCAGTTGTGAACTGCCTCAGTCGTTTTGTCTTCGAGTTTGTGAAGTGTTTCGACAATACATGTGTTGTGTGTGATTTTCCTAGGAATCTAATTGTCTTATGCAAATACCTGCCAACAAATTTACGCTTGAACAACGTGTTCTTTTGAGGATACACATCCTTAACTGCATGATTTATTTTGCTACATATACCGTTCTTCCACTAATTCGCAAACTGGTAGTTAAATAAATTTTACCGGCGTGACAATTGAAGCGACTTGAATAACTGTGATCGTTAGTGCGATACGTAATGGACTGGCCATCCATTCAAAGCCGGTCGTCGCGATTTCGAGTCCCTGTGACTTCAGTCAGATGTAGGACTCAAGTAAAATAACCGGTGGATGCTGACTGCAGTTGCATGGGTTTTGCTATCTTATATTACAAACACTACAGTTTAATTGAAAAAATCGTATGTGTTACATTCACATGACTTTCTCTACAACTCTGCAATAAATTATTGTTAAAAGCTTATGCTTCTATTTACTTCCAGTTAATCGAGAAAAAATTAGCAGAAATAGTGTTATTACTTGCTTCCTTGTAAATAGAAGCGAAATAAGGGAGTAACATACGTTAAAATGATAGTCAAAAGCTGGTTGCTATGTGACTGAAGTTCCTTTGTTTGTATGGACACGGATTCACGAAGTCCTGTATGAGAAAAGTATGTTTTTTTAGATGAAACCAAAAACAAGGAATATCTCAAAAACAATCAACTCCACAAAAAAAATGTATACAACAAAATTGTGTGTTTTAAAGTGTTCTACATTTGTTGTGTGGTAAGTTTTTGTCCATCTCTTACGGTTTAGCAGTTAGGCAAAATTCTGTAAAATTGACCCAGAATAAAGCAGTCTTCAGAGGCTATTCTCAGAAAATTCAAAATATACATTTTATTTGTCAGGTAAATAACTTTAATATACGATATTTTAATCAAAATCGTTAAGCATTTTTCAGAAAATAAAAATTTTCGAAAAAATTTCCGTGTAAAGGGTAGTTTGGGGTGGGGGAATTTTTCTCAAAATCTTCGTGTCGCATCCCTGGAAGATACTAAGCTTAAATCCAACTTTGGTATTTTACCGACTTTTCGTTTTTGAGTTATTGAGTTATTCACGGACACACACACGGACCTCTTTCTGAAAATACTTCTTTGGATACAGGGGACCCTAAACTATATTTCCGGTGAAATCTCGGTATCGAATTTTTGGTGGAGTGCAATACCTTCTCTATACACTATGTACATAGTACGTATAGAGAAAGTAAAAATATTAATAATTTTGCAATATAAAACAGCTATAACTAGCCTAATTTGGATAGATAGTCAGACTGAAAAATGCAATGCCATAGTCGGGATTTGAACCACGGATCTCCGGATCTCTAGCCGGTTGCTCTGCCACTGAGCTACCATGGTAACATGCCGGAATAGCATTGAATTTTTCAAATGACTCGCATGTTTCCCGGTAAACCACAAGTTGTTCTCAAATGATTTTGAGATGACAACCCCAATGGCGACTTACAATGTAAGTACTTAAGTCCCAGGATTCATAGTATAGTCAACTATTATGGTCAGTTTGTATTGGATTAATTGTTTCTGCACACAAGCTGTGTGTGGCTATGGCATTGAAGTTTTCAGTCTGATTCTACCTATCCTACACACGGCTTGTATGAAAAAAACTAATTAATCCAATAGCCTAATTTGTTTGCTGAATGTTAGTGCAATACGAAATATGAAAAAACTTGTTCCATTCACATGACTTTACATTGCTGTAACAAATTATTGTTAAAACCCAGGTTCTTCTATTTACTTTACAGTAATCAAAATAATCATTGGCAGAAATTGTCTTAATTACTTGCAAGTAGAAGGAAAATAAGGAAATAAAATAGCCTAAAACGACAGTCAAATATTTTAAAAGATGATTACCATTTGGTTGAAATCTGTTGCTATGCATGGCCAAGAGTTTACAACTTTCCGCGTGAGAAAAGTTTAACTAATTTTAAATCTGAAACATCTCAGAAATGGTCAACTCCACGAAAAAAACGAATATAACATAAACTGTGTCTCTTAACGAAATCTACAGTTTTTCTGTAACAAGATTTTGTCTCTCTCTTTTGGTTTACAGTTACGAAAATTTCATCAAAATGCACCCAAAATAAAGAGGCTTTCATAGATTATTCCCAGCAAATTCAATATCTTTAATATACGATATTTTAATCAACATCGGTAGAGCCATTTTTGAAAAAAATGTTAGAAATGGTTTCCATGTAAAGGTAGCTTGGGGCAGGGGTATTTTTCTGAAAATCTTCGTGTCGATTCCCTGGAAGATACTAAACTTAAATACCAAGTTTTGTATTTTACCGAGTTTTCGTTTTTGAGTTACTCTATGCACGGTCTCACGGACACGCTCACACGGACATTTTTCTAATGTTATACAGGGACCTTAAAACGTGTATTTCCGGTGAAATCTCGGCATCTAATTTTTTGTGGAATGCAATACCTTTTCTATACACTATGTACATAGTACGTGTAGAGAAAGTAAAAATTGTACGTACTAAAATAATGATAGCTTTCGTTTATCATCTTTGTTACATATGTGCAACACCATGCAATTAAGGGTTAAAGCTAAATCATGCAACAGGAATTTTCTGGTTATCCATTTCTGGATATACAAAGTGAAATGTATATATATTTAAAACAACGGGGTTGCTAAACGCTAAATCAAAAAAGCTAAAACGATATGTTCTAAATAGGACAAAATAGACAAAATTAGTACTGCATTCGAACCCTCACCTCAGAAGTTCGAAGAACAGCAAGGGACGTTACATAAATATCTTTGCATACAGCTACTAAACTTTTAAAACTGAAGCGCCACTGTGTAGTTATAATTCGGACGTTATGAACATTACGCTAGAGCAACTGTGAATGGTAATTAAACCCGGCGATGTCAAGAATGTTGTGCGGACGGACACCACAACAGTTATAAGTTTAGTACTCAAGCTTAGTATTCATTACATATTATTATTATTATTATTATTATTATTATTATCATCACTCGTGAGTAAATAACGTGGGAGTTACATAGCGGAAAATCCGCAGTGTAGTAGACTTCAGAATGAAATGGAAGAATGACTAACAATAAACTACCAAAAAAGATAATAAAATTGGCCGGTCGGGAACAGAGATTTGGAGTATTATTTACGGATCATGTTACTTTCTCTACACCTATTATGTACATGTATAGAGGAAGTATTTGTATTCCACCTAAAACTTCGATACCGAAATTTCAACAGAAATGTATTTTTTGAGTTTCAAAAAAATAAAACCTGGTGTTTAAGTTTGGCATCTTTCAAACTACCCTTTACACAGAAAATTGTTTGAAAATGTTTTTCTCAAGAATAACCCTAATGATTTTAATTAAAATACCGCATATTAAAGACATTTACATAAAAAATGAAATGTTTATCTTGAATTTTCTAGGAAAAGCTTCCAAAGACCTGTTCATTCTGGATGAGTTTTGTTGAATTTTGCATATCTGTTAAACCACAAGAGATACAAAAAATCTTTCTGCACAAAAAATGTAGATCTCGTTAAAACAAGAATGTATGTCATATACACTTTTGTTGCAAATATTGCTATTGGTTTCAGTTTTAAGCTATGTATCTTCTCAAAGGAGGTCACCTTTCGTTTGTTTTTCTGGAAATGCAAAGGGAACCGTACTCCATTTGTTCACATGTCACGGCTTTTAAAATATTTAATTAACGTTTAGACCATTTAACTACGGTATATATCCTTATATCTCATCTCCTTATAAGGAACTAAGTAGTAAACCATTGTGTTAATGTTTATCTTGTTTAGCATGATGTAGATTGAAGATAAATCTTTTGTAAAAATAGTAATTTGAGGTAGAGAAAGTCATGTGAATGCAACACATTAGATTTTTAAAATTAGGTATTAAAATAGTTAAATCTCATACCTTACATTCAATATCTGTTCTCTGTCTATTATTCTACAATCTATTTTTATGACAGCTTGTTGTTTTTTATACTTCATATTAATCGAATAGTAGTTTATTAGTCCGAATTGAAAGTTAAATGTTTAAAAGGCAGGTAGCTACGGCTCACTTTGATATTCCATATTCTTTTCGAGAAAGCATCGCTTAGAAAACGACAAAGAACTTGAAAAGGAATGTGATGTTTGAAAATGTAAACCAATAACAAAGAATATTCCACAGATGTTTAAGCTCACAAATACATTTATTGAACAAATATTTTGTTTTAACAAGAGCTACATTTTAATCCTGATTTTTGGTTTACCAGTTATATAAAATATGGGAGTAGGCGAATATAACAGGCTTAAGGGATAGTCAACTCTTAAAGAGTCAATTGCTATATGATGGCTTTGCAATTCCGCTCTCTTTGCTTGACCAGAAGAACGAGAGAGAGCGCGAATGCTTACCATTTTAAATCAAAAATAAATAATATCTTGGAAATGGTTAATTCCACAAAAAATTATTATTTAACATAATTTGTGCGTTTTAATGAGATACACATTTCTGTATAAGAGCCATTTTTCTTTCTCGTATGGTTTACTAGTTTTGCACAAGTAATTCAGTATGAAGGGACTTCTATTACTAGAAGTTCTTCTATACATCACAAAATGCTTTAAATAGAGTACGGTATTTTAGTCCAAATCGTTAGTCATTCTTCAGTGAATTCTAGATTTCAAAATAATCTTCCACGTAAAGAGTAGACTGAGAAAGGGTGAAATCTGAAAATCTTCACATTGTATCCTTGAATAATATTGAATTTAAATAGCAAGTTTGGTATGTAAGAGACTTTTATTTATTTATTACTTTCTCTATACGTATTATGTACATAGTGTATAGAGGAAGTATTGTATTCCACTCAAAAATTCCATACCGAGATTTCTCCGGAAATACACGTTTTAGAATCACCTGGATCAAAAAAAAAAAAAAACATTTTCAGAAAAAAGTCCGTGTATGTATATATATATATATATATATATATATATATATATATGTGTGTGTGTGTGTGTGTGTGTCTGTCTGTCTGTCTGTGGACAGCATAGTCCCAAAACGAAAAGACCGTTAAAAACCAAACTTGGTGTTTAAGTGTAGTATCATCCAAGGATGCGACACGAAGATTTTCAAAAAAATACTCCCACCACAAACTACCCTTTACACGGAAAAAAATTCGAAAATGTTGATTTTCTTGCAAATAGCTTTAATGATTTTGATTAAAATACCACATATTATGCCATTTCTATCACAAATTAAACGTATATCTTAAATTTTCTGGGAAGAGCTTTAAAGATCTATTTATTCTGGATGAATTTTGCTTAATTTGCCATAATTAGTAAATCGTAAGAGATTGACAAAAACGTACTATGCAAGAAATGTAGATCTTGTTAAAATACACAAGTTATGTCATAGACAGTTTTTTTCGTGGAGCTTACCGTTTCCGAGGTATTCCTTGTCATTAGTTCATTAGTTTCAATTGTGAGTACTTTTTTGTTCTACTTCTGTCCAAGCAAAGAAGCGATTTGCAGTGACAATCGCATAACGACAACTTTTAAAACATTTGACTGTCACTTTAGCCTAGTGCATTCCCTTAGTTCCATTATATTTATAAGGAACTAAGTAATAAAATTCTGCTAATGTTTATCTCGATTAGCATGGTGTTGAAGGAAGAATTATCTCGTGTAAGTAGTTTGTAGAATAGCTAGAGAAAGTCATGTGAGTATAACACATCAGATTTTTTATATATTGTGCTTAGTTTTGCTGTTCAGACACACACGGAAATTTTGAAAATGGTTTTCTGGTTTTCTGATTGATCCATGGTGATCCTTAGAAACATACGAAGACATATGTTTTAGTCAAATCTTGGTAGTATATTTTTGGACGAGTATAGTACTTTCCCTACATACTCTAAGTAGTAAGAAAATAAAAAGCAATTAATTAGAACTACAAATCACATGGATAGTACTTTCGATGTTTATTATTGTTGCATGGGATATCTGTAAAATCAATAAAGCATTCCAAATTAGAAAAATCTGATGTGTTCCATTCACAGGACTTTCTCTATATCACAGCAACAAATTATTATATTTACTTCATCTAATGCAGCAAAAATTAGCAGAAATAGTCTTATTGCTTGCTTCCTTGTTAGTAGAAGCGAAATAAGGGGGTATCATAGGTTAAAGTGATAGTCAAAAGCTGGTTGCTCTGCGACTGAAGTTCATTTGTTTGTATGGACACGAGTTCACAAAGTCCTGTATGAGAAAAGTATAAGTTTTTATAGCTGAAACCAAAAACAAGAAATATCTCAAAAACAATCAACTCCACGAAAAAAATGTATGTAACATAAAATGTGTGTTTTAACGTGCTCTACATTTGTTGTGTGGTAAGTTTTTGCCCATCTCTTACGGTTTAGCAGTTATGCAAAATTACGTAAAATTGACCAAGAATAATGTAGTCTTCAGAGGCTATTCCCAGAAAATTCAAAATATACATTTTATTTATCAGGTAAACGTCTTTAATATACGACATTTTAATCAAAATCGTTAGAGCCATTTTTTAGAAAATCAAAATTTTCGAAAAAAGCTCCATGTAAAGGGTAGTTGGGGGTGGGGTAATTTTTCTCAAAAACTTCGTGTCGCATCCCTGGAAGATACTAAACTTAAATCCAAGTTTGGTATTTTACCGACTTTTCGTTTTTGAGGTATCGTGTTCACGGACACACGACACACACGGACCTTTTTCTGAAAATACTTTTTTTAGATAAAGGGGACCCTAAAACATATATTTCCAGTGAAATCTCGGTATCCAATTTTTTGGTGGAGTGCAATACCTTCTCTATACATTATGGAAATAGTACGTATAGAGAAAGTAAATATATTACATGGAATTGGATTTTAATATTGTTATATTCATAATCAGAACATTATGGACGTGTCCTAAAATCAGAAGAGAAATTTATCAGAATTCTGCAGGGAAGAAAAGAGAAAGTAAGGCCAAAAACACAAAGATGCAGGAAATGAAGAGGGTAATGCGAGAGTAACGTGTGCAAGAAATGGAACACAAAACGAAGAAGGAACATCAAACTGCATTATTTTGGACACACAAAACTTCCTAATCATCATAAATAAAAATATGGTGTATTCCATTCATATGATTTTCTCTACCTGCCCTGCAAAAAAAATAATTTTCTTATAAAATGTATGCTTTTCTCTAAGTCATGTTAATCGAGATGAAATGGCTTTATTATTTAATTCCTTGTAAGTATAATGGAATCAAGGCAATACAGTACGCTAAAACGATAGTCAAATCTTTTAAAACTAGTCGCTATTTGATGTGATTGAAATTCGGTTCTCTTTGCAATGTCAGGAATAAAACAAAAGAAAAATGATGCGAATGATGTCTTCGCTTTGATAAAACTTTTAAGTATTTTAAAATTTAAATCAATAAGAAGAAATATCTCGTAAATGGATCATTCTACTAAAAAAAGTACCATATAAATTGTATGTTTTAACAAGATTTACATTTTCTGTATTCACATTTTACGGTTTATAATTTATACAAAAGCTATTCAGAATAACGAGGTCCTTTAGCTATTCCCAGAAAAGTCAAGATATGTATTTTATTTTATCTTACTATTACAGCATTTTAACCAAAATATTTAGAGCCACTTTTGCAAAAAATCAAAATGTTCCAAAAATTTTTCATGTAAAGGGAAGCTGGGATTGAGGACGTTTCCTGAAAATGTTCGTGTCTCATCCTTGAAAGATAAACTTAAACAAAAAGTTTGGTATTTAACAGCCTTTCACTCTCGAGTCATGTTATTCAGATATACACATTACTCGAACCGTTTCCTTAAAAGGCTTTTTACTTTCTCTACACGTACTATGTACATAGTGTATAGATAAGGTATTGTAGTGTACCCAAACATTCGATACCGAGATTTCACCGGAAATACATGTTTTGGGTCCGCCTGAATCCAAAAAAGCATTTTTGGAAAAAGGTCCGTGTGTCTGTGTCTGTGGACAGTATAGCTCAAAAGCGAAAAGACCGTTAAATACCAAACTTGGCATTTAAGTTTGCTGTCATCCAAAGATGCGACACAAAGATTTTCAAGAAAATCCCCCACCCCCAACTTTTTTCGAACATTTTGATTTTCTCAAAAATGGCTCTAACGATTTTGATTAAAATATCGAATATTAAAGATATTAATCTGACAAATAATATGTATATCTTGAATTTTCTGGGAATAGCCTAGATGAATTTTACGAAATTTTGCATAACTGCTAAACCGTATGAAATAGACAAAAACTTACTACACAAAAAATGTAGAGTACATTAAAACACACAATTTATGTTATATCATTCTTTTTTTCAAGGAGTGGATCGTTTTTGAGATATTCCTTGTTCTTGGTTTCAGGTTTAAAGAACTTGTCCTTTTCTCATGCAGGAATTTGCCAACCCGTGTCCATACAAACAAAGGAACTTCAGTCACCTAGTAACCAGCTTTTGACTTCGATTAACCTATGATACTCCCATATTTCGCTTCTACTTATAAGGAAGCAAGTAATAAGACTATTTCTGCTACTTTTTTCTCGATTAGCATGAAGTAAATAGAAGAATAAGCTTATTAACAATAATTTGTTACACAGAAATAGAGAAAGTCATGTGAATGGAACACATCAGATTTTTTGTTCCTGTTTTTACTTTCTCTAGCCCCGTATGTAAAATGCACATAGTAGATAGAGAAGGTATTGCATTGCACCCAAAAATTCAATACTGAGATTTCACCGGAAATACACGTTTTAGCTCCCCCTGAACCCAAAAAAAAGCGTTTTTGGAAAAAGTCCATGTGTGTGTGTGTGTGTGTGTGTGCGCGTGTGTGTGTCTGTGGTTAGCATAGCTCAAAAACGAAAAGACCGTTAAATACCAAGTTTGGTATTTAGGTTTGTTATTTTCTAAGGATGCGACACGAAGATTTTCAGGAAAATCCCTCCACCCCTAAACTACCCTTTACATGGAAAAAATTTCGAAAATTTTGAGTTTCTCAAAAATGGGTCTAACGATTTTGATTAAAATCTCTCACATTTGAGATATTTACATTCCAAACAAAATGTTTATCTTGAATTTTCTGAGAATAGCCTCTAAAGACCTCTTTATTCTGGATGCTTTTTATTGAATTTTGTATAACTGGTAAACCGTAAGAGATAGATAAAAACTTACACTACAAAAAATGTAGATCACGATAAAATACAAAATGTATGTCATATACATTTTTTTCACGGAGTTGATCGTTTTTGAGATTTTTCTTGTTATTGTCTTCAGCTTTGAAAAACTTATACTTTCTATACAAACAAAGGTTCTTCAGTCACATAGCAACCAGCTTTTGACTATCGCTTTAACCTTAGTACTCCTTTATTTCGTTCTATACTCGTACTTACAAGGAAGCAAGTAATATAACTGTCTGCTAAGTTTTCTCAATTAGTATGGAGTAAATGGAAGCATAAGCTTTTTAACAATAATTTGTTGCAGAGATGTAGAGAAAGTCTTGTGAATGGAACACAACAGATTTTTTCCCTTCTGCTTACAAGGAACCAAGAATAAGGACAATTTCTGCTAATGTTTATCTTGATTATCTTGAAATAGATAGAAGAATAAGGTTTTAATAACAGTTTGCTAGAGAAGTGTAGAGAAATTCATGTGAATGGAACGCATCAGATTTTTTTTTAATTAATTTAGAGTGCCTTCCTGAAAAACTGTTAAGAAGGAAATAAATATTGAATGGATTAATGTTTTATTGAAGTTAGTGGTAGAGAAATGTAGCTCATTGGATCATGTTCATTCCTATTTGTTTGAGAAAGTTTATCTTAACGTATTTTAAACCTTTTCTCTTCAAATTCCACAGCGGTTTTGTTAGCTGGTATTAGTGTGTTGAAAATGGCAGCCGCCGACACTGGTCATGTGATTCTTAGGGTAAGTTGTAGTAATTATTAACAGTCCGGGTACATCACACACAAGTGATAGGCTCACGTCGCTCGAGGGGTGCGAGAATGATTAATGCAGGGGCCCCTCCATCAGGAAGAGGCCAGATGAGACGCGTGACGATGACAAGGTCCTCATCCCCAGGCCACGGGGGACGCTGGCGGTGAAATGCCTGAATTGGCCAGCTCTTCCCCTCCGTGTCAGTCCCAAGTGGCACTTTGATTTAGTCTATAGTGAAGAGAACAGAGCGCCCGGCACGGGCTACAGCTGGCTTTGTTTAGGCAAATGGGACATTCAACAACACCCAGCGACCAGTCGCTGCAACAACGGCTCAACAAATACACAACCAGCTGCGCTCAAGCAAATATTGTGCTACAGGTTACCTCCAAACTTGGCAATCAAGCCAACAAAACCAGTCAGCATTAACAGAGTATATAATCAACTGCTCTTTGAACTAAACAAAACATTAATGTTTGAGACATTTACTGCAAAAAAATATTACCATATATATTTAATAAAAGGCATTGTGCACAACAGTGGAAAAGTACAGGAGTTAAAGTTAGGTTTTCACGTCTTTAGTGAATGCAATTAGGGAGAGCGTTCTATATAATAACTCTATGGCAAGACAGCTCACAAGGAACCTTTGCCTACCACCCGGCCGCTGCGTCCCCCTTCTCGGTCCATGACAGACGTGGTCAGCGCCTCGAACCTTCCCGGCCGGTTAATGCGGTCCTCATGACCTGGGGCCGCTACTTTTCCATCAAGTAGCTCCTCAATTGGCCCACAAGGGACCTCACGAGGCTGAGCGCACCCCGATAAGGGGAATTGAAGCTAGGTCTCCCGCTTGGTAAGCAGCCGCACTGCCACTTCGAGAGTTCTGCTTTTGAATTTAATTAGGTGGTATTTGTAGAATGGTTCACTACACAACTTGCAGATGCAGCTGTCCTTAGGATCGTGGTAGGTGGTTTTCGTGCAGATCTTTCCCGTGTGGAGTTGGAAGTTTGGTCCTCTCCAGTGATTCATTCTCATTGATTCTGTTTCCATAATCTCGTTCAGGATCTCATTAGCTTTGTTGTTTCTCTCTTCGATGTGTGTTGTATAAGTCAGGGTTTTAGGGAGACTGAAGGTGTGCAGTATTTTGTCTATGAAAAGTGGTTTCTGGGTTAGAATGTAAGTGAATCATTTTTTTGAGAATTTTGAAACTGGTAGGGTCCTTTTCAGGAATCTAGCTTTGACGTTCCCCAGTTTCATCAGATGTTTGTGTGTTAGGTAGTTGCATTAAGAGAAAGAACAAGAACTTGCATTACACGTCTTCATTAGGACCACAAAGTCATTATCAAACATTATCGCCCTCCATTTATTGGGAGAGTGTAAAAATATTCAGCAAGGTTTCCTTCGGAAGAGTAGAGAAGTGTAGTAGATTTATGACACGTAAAAGAACCTCAAGTCTGATAAAGAGGTATTTGAGCAGAATAAAAGTCTTTCACGCCCAACATACCGGATGATCCAAAAACGTCCGAACCGGCTGAGCAGTGTTTTGCCCGTCCGCGCCCTCGGCGCCCGTTCCCGTCTGCCGCTATCATAGAAAGGTGCGGATGAAATCATGCAACATTTTAAAACTACTTTTAAAGACTTTACTTACCAATGTTATTAAAGGAGATACTGAAACTGGCCACCAAAGATGTCCATACATTTTGGCACCTCTTTATGAAACTTTCCATCACTTTACGTTGAGAAATACTGGCAATTTCCTGGCGGATACTCTGTTTTAATTCTTCCAGGGTGTGTGTGTTTGTCTTATATACTTTATGCTTTAAGTTACCCCAGAGATAGAAATCGCAGGAGTTAGGCCGGGGAATTGAGAAGGCCACAAATATCTACTAATAATTCTGTCCTGAAACACACTTTTTTCTCATCGGATGATCAGCTGTATGAGCTGTTGCAGAGACTTTTGAAAAAATAAGGCAAAATCACGCTCCCTGTCTGTCAATTCTCAAAAACGAGTCAAAATTATATTCATATGTACGGGCGTCAACTGTTGACTGGAACAAAATTGGGCCTATAACTCTTTCTTCACTAATAACGCACATACACAATGTTTTTCGTCATGAAGGGGTATTTCATGAACATTATTAGGTTTTTAGAGCTCCAATAACGATTACTTTGTGTACACACATATCCATAAAGGTGGAACCAAGCCATCTGTGAAAAATATTAAATGTGAGTCAATTTCGCCATTGTATATACTCTTGACAGAATGTGTTAACACATACAAATCATAAGGAAATACACGCTCTGCAGTAGAAAGCAGATGCTGAGCTATAATACACTTTGTGACCAAGTAAGGGACAAAATAATAAAGCACACTGGTAATAAACTCGTCCACATATCACCGCCAGCTCAACACTCACTTTCAGAGCAGAGAAAAACAACTCAGCACCGTGACCTGTATACAGTAGTTGTGTGTGAGCAATGGAAAAACACCGCGCAGCCGTTCGGATTTTTTTCGGTCGCACTGTAGAATGGGACGCTGTGAACCACAGTAGTTAAAGAGCGCCCATAATAAAACTCCATTTTATGTATTTATTTACTATCAATATACTGGGTGATCAGCATGGAGCAGAACAGGTTTTACGACTCTTGGAAAGCCGGTGGTGAGGCGCCGGGCTTCATTGAGAGTTGAACGCTTGCAAACGTGGCCCGTTTTGTTAGTTGACGTAATACAATGTTTATTAAGTGAAACTACTATTCGGGTACCGACACTTTGTTTCCTCCAAATTATTTATTTGATTCATCGTCCACACAGTCTTTTGATCAATCATTCTGGTATACAAATAAAAAATCATAAAATCAATTTGATAACGCAGTAAATATTCCAGCATTGTAAGATTTAATATTTTGATAGGATTCTATAGAAAGATAAATCAATACAAGCTGAATAATGTATTGCTAAAATTTATCCTGTTATGAGGAATCTGAGAGTTGCCCCGCGTTTCCCCAATTTAACAGCCTGCGATTTTTATCTTTAGGGAGCTATAAACTTAATGAACAAGCATATGCTTTGAAATCGTAAAATAACTTGTTAATCCTAAATAAAAATAAAAAGTTCAAAATACTTCTAAAAAACACTTTACGAGAGCTTAAAAATAGCATTCGTAAAAATTGCTACCATTTCTCAGAAGAAACTACAGTATTTAATGGCCAATTTTCTGAGCAGATGCCGGAAATACTTGAACGAAAGAAGGTAGTTCTAAATCTCCTGACTTTTATTTTAAGTGTAGTATATTTGTTGTGGACGTGCTGCCACCACCCTAGCACACACAGAAAGCAGCACCGCCGGCCGGCTAAGAGCCGCAAGAACTGTTCTGCACTTCGCTGATCACTCAGCACAAGTCTAGTCTTTCATGGCCGAGGCTTTAACAGCTAGGGCCGTTAGATGAATTATGATCTATTAGACCACATCCAAAACTAGAAAGTCATTTTCAATATCTTTCTCTCATGAATGAATACCAAATTTGTTTTGGTTAGGAACGTATTAATCATTTCGCTGGCCAAGGCAAATGAGAGCAGAGTAGACTACTACCGAGTCTATAATGATTTTTCCGTACAAGTGCTGGACGAAGATTATTTATCTGATTATTTATTCAACAACATTAAAATGTAATTAATGTTCTGTATCCAAAGAAGTACACTTCTTTCTCCATTCTATTGCTTCCCAAACACTCTTCCAAGTCTATTTTCATAATACCACTTCTTATGTTGTCCATCCAAGTCTTTGTCTACCCCTCGTTTCTCTCTCTGGAGAAATCATTCTGAAAAAATAGGATGTGTTCAATTCACATGACTTTCTCTACATCTACCTGTTTCTAAAAATGCTTCCTTTTGGATTCAGGGGGTTCTAAAACATGTATTTCCGGTGAAATCTCGACATCGAATTTTTAGGTGGAATACAATACTTCTCTATTCCTATGTACATTGTACATACGGGGCTAGAGAAAGCGAAAATCTGATGCGTTCCATTCACATGACTTTCTCTACACCCCTATAATAAATTATTGTTAAAAATCTTTTATTTACTTAATGCTAATCGAGAACAAAATTAGCAGAAACTATCTTATTTCCTTGCTTCCTTGTAACTAGAAAGGAAATAAGGGAGTACAATAGGCTAAAGCGATAGCTAAAACTTTTAAAAGCCGGTTGCTATGTGATTGAAGTACCTACTTTTGTTTGAATGGATAGGTGTTGACAAATTCCCGTATGAGAGAAGTATAATTATTTTAAATCTGAAACTAATAACAAGGAATATCTCAAAAACTGTCAACCCCATAAAAGTAATGTTATGTATTTCCGCAAACTTTATCTAGACTAAACATGTCCTCAGAGGCTATTCTCAGAAAATTGAAGATATATATTTTATTTGTCAGATAAACATATTTAATATACGATATTTTAATCAAAATCGTTAGCCATTTTTAAGAAAATCAAAATTTTGAATTTTTTTCATAGTAAAGGATAGTTCGGGATGGAGGCATTTTCTTAAAAATCTTGTGTCGCATTCCTGGAAGTACTTAAATACCAAGTTTGGTTTTTACCGACTTTTCGTTTTTGAGTTATCGTGTTCACAGACATGCGGACACACAGGACCTTTTTATGAAAATCTTTTTTGGATGCAGGGGACTCTAAAACACGTATTTCCGGTGAAAACTCGGGGTCGAATTTTTGGGTGGAGTGTAATACCTTCTCTATACACTATGTACATAGCACGTGTAGAGAACGTAATAAAATAATACACTAGGCTACAATGATAGTGAAAAAAGTTTTAGTCTGAAACAAAATAATAAGGAATATCTCAAAAATGATCAATTCCACGAAAAAAAATGTTTGAAATAAATTGCGCATTTTAAACTGATCTACATTATTTGTTCAGTAAGTTTTTATCTTTCACTTAAGGTTGACCAGTTACGCAAAATTCAACAACATTCATTCAGGATAAAGTCTTCAGAGACTATTCCCAGAAAATTCAAAAGATACTTTTATTTGTCAGGTAAATATCTTTAATATATCATATTTTAATCAAAATCGTCGATTATTTTTGAGAAAATCAAAATGTTCCAAAATGTTTCCATGTAAGGAGTAGTTGGGGGGGAGATTTCCTTGAAAATGTTCGTGTCACCTCTTTGGGAGATAGCAAACTTAAATACCAAGTTTGGTATCTAACGGACTTTTCATTTTTGAGCTGTTCTCAGACGCACAGACACATACGGACCTTTTTCCAAATGTGTTTTTTTTTTTTATTCAGGGTGACCTAAAAGATGTATTTCCGGTGAAATCTCTGTATTGACTTTTTGGGTGCATTACAATACCTCCTCAATACACCATGTACATAGTACGTGTAGAGAAAGTAAAAGGCAGTATCCGACGAAGAGGGAATATTTAATTTCAATAAATAACCACTGGTTGCATCGAAATTGAATATATTTTAATTGTAGTTCGTTAAAACAATTTACCAATCTAGCTGGAGCAATAATTATTGCACATAATTTTAATGAATCAAAGGCCAACAATAAAACAATTTAATTGAAAACAGTAATGACACGGAGATTAACTCCAATTACCAGGAACTAACTGAATATTAAAGGCAGTATTTTCCACATATAAATAAAATCTATCTCAATCACCAAAAAATATTTAAACAATGTTAAGAAGCTTTGATAAACAACTGATTTTATATTCTATACAGCTATATAAATGTGTAATACTATTGTGTCAAGAAAGATACGGGAATTTACCAATAAAACACATAAAATGAATTATTCATCCAATTTTATTTTATCGCCTTCAAAGCAGGCCCCTTCTGAAATTGTACACTTATGCCAACGAATAATCCAATAATCAAAACATTTTTGTAGGCACTTTTAAGAATTGATGTCAATTGTCGCCGCGAATTGTCCTTTATGTCTTCTATCAACTGAAAACAGGTGCCTCGAAGTGGTAACTTTAGTTTTGGAAAGAGAAAGAAATCAGCAGGAGCCAGATCAGTTGAATACGGTGGTTGTTTGATGAAATTTGTTGAGTTTTTGGACAGAAATTCGTTCACAATTATAGCTTTGTGAGCTGGTGCGTAATCGTGGTGCAGCATCCGTGAGTTTTCGTTCCACATGTCTGACCTTTTTCGCCGTATTTGTTCTCTCAAACGCCGCATAACGCTCAGATAATAGTCTTTATTTACCATCTGACATTCTGGCAAGAACTCTTGAGTGCACGACACCGCGATAATCCAAAAAAATTGTCAACATGATCTTCAGTTTTGATCGAGTTGGACGTGCCCTTTTAGGTTTCGGTTCAGTTGTAAGGTGCCATTCGGAAGCTTGTTGACTGGTTTGAGTGTCAAACTCGTAAACCCACGTCTCATCATCAGTTACATTTCGTTTCATGAATGTGGTGTCGGAACTGGCTCGTTCTAGCATGTCTTCAGCAATCCTTACGCGATTGAGTTTTTGTAGAAAATTCAAGTCTTTCGAAATAACCGAGCTGCAACGCGTGTCATGCCCAAACAATCGTTTAAAATAGTACGAATCGATTGGTGGGATAGAAAGTTCAGCGGCAATCTCTCTCAGACCTAAATGACGATTTTCAGACACCATTTTCTTCAGTTGAAACCGTTGATGGCCGGCCAGAGCTAGGCAAATCTTCCACCACATCTCGACCACTTTTGAATGCACTGTACCACTCATATGCACGTGTTTTTGATAAAGTCGATTCACCGTAAGCCCTCTTAACATTTTCAGTGATTTGGCACACGAAATACCATTTGCAATGCAAAATTTGAGACAGATTCTTTGTTCAATATTTGTATCCATCGTAAAATCGCAAATCACCTTTGAGATGAACTAACAAAAGGGCGTACTGCAAACAAAATAGATGACAGATGATGATCAAACTCCGCGTGGGTATATAGGAAAGCTGTACCAACTTAGCGACAACAATAATTTCGAATCCCCTTTTAAACAGATTTTTAAATGATCATTTCTCGGTACTTTCTTGATAGAATCTATATAAACATTAAGTCCGGCATGTTGCCATGTTAGCTCAGAGGTAGAAGAACCGGCTAGAGACCGGGAAATCTGTGGTTCAAATCCCGGCTATGGCATTGAATTTTTCAGTCTGACTCTACCTAATCATTCCCGGATATTCTTTGTTATTGGTTTAAATTTTAAAATACTTAACTCTTCTCAAACGGGAAACTCTCAATCTCTCTTTTGTTTTATTCCTGACCATGCAGAGAGATCCGAATTTAAATTGTAGCATACAGGAATTAGTTTTTAAAAGATTTTAAAATTTCTTTAGTCTCGTGTATATCTTTATTTCCCTTCTACTTGCAAAGCAGCAAGTAACAAGACTATTTCTGATAATGTTTGTCTCGATCAGTATCTTTTATAATAAGGTAAGAATAGTTTGTTTTCAGATTGGCTGGTGAAAGTCTTGAGAATGGAACATATAAAATATTTTGCCTATTTTCCCGATCTGTATGCTTAAAGTTTTCATAACGTTAAAACCATATACTCCAAATTATTGAAAATAACTTGAAACATCTACCATACTTCAAACTTTGATTTAGTCCTGCTGATTTACTCCCCAGTTGTACGTTCTACACGATATTGGGATCTGTAAGTCAGTTATACCACAGAGAGTTTCGAACATGTGCAAAAACTTCTATTGTAAAATACCCACATGAAAATTAAAGTTGTATCACGTGAAGCGAAAAATAAGTGGGCATATTAACATGTCCAAGTTGGGTTTTTGAACCGTATACGTAACGCAATTTCATGGAAAGGGGTTGTAGAAGCCGGAGTTCATGAAAAGAGAGAAGGAAAGTGCATGTATATTTTTCAGCTGTAACGTATTTACATGTAAAGAACTCTTCAAAAGACTGTACGAAATCCGGTTGGAATAGAAATCTATAAACACTCTTTCCTTTCAAGGATTGGAGAATGGTAGGAACGAGTGGCAGAAGAGGATGGAGAGATATCTGCACCTGAATACAGCTGGCAAGCTGGACTCGCCGTTCTAGTTGAACTCAAAAACGTTTTCCTCTCAAAATATGTTGCAGGAATGTTTACCAGTAACTACCAACTCTCAAAGAAAGCAATTTGGTGTATACTATATAAGGTCATCCAGAAATTAACCAACGATTAGGCATTACTAAATAGTAACGAAATATATCAACGTAAAACGTACCTTACTCTATAATTTTCTCTACATATACTATGTAGATAGTGTATAGAGTAAATATTGTAATGCATCCAAAAATTTGATACCGAGATTTCATCGGAAATAAATGTTTCGGGTCCCTCTGAATAAAAAAAATAGAAAAAGGTCCGTGTGTGTGGGGTGTGGTATTTAAGCTTAGCATCTCCAAGGATGCGACATGAAGATTTTGATAAAAAAAGTCCCCTATCCCAAAGCCCTTTACATGGAAAATTTTTCGAAATTTTTTATTTTCTCAAAAATGGCTATATCAATTTTGATTAAAACACCGTATTTTAATTATATTTCCGCGACAAATAAAATATATATCTTGAGTTTTTTGCGAATAGCTTCTGAAGATCTCTTTATTCCTGATGAATTTTGCTGGATTTTGCATAACTAGTAAACCGTAAGAGATGGACAAAAACTTACTGCACAAAATATGTAGCTCTCGTTGAAACACATAATTCATGTCATATACATTCTTTTTTCGTAGAGTTGAACACGTTTGAGATATTCTTTGTTATTGGTTTCAGTTAAAATGCTTTTCACATACGGGAATTTTCAACTCCCTGCAATGCAAAGAAACGGAATTCCTCCATATGCCAACCAGCTTGTAGAAGACTTGACCATCGTCTTAGTCTAGTGTATTCCATTATTTCCCTTCTACTTAAAAGAAAGCATTTTTAATAATGTTTTATTTTGACTACCATGGAATAGACAGAAGAATAATTTTTTTAACAATGCGTTAGATATAGGGAAAGTGACGTGAATGGAGTATATTTTTCGGCGCAGTCTCCATTTTGTCAAAACATTTATTTTCAAATGGTGCCAGTTTTTCATCGGTGATATACTTTTCTACCGTCAAAGGACTTATTCGTTTTTTGAATGAACAAAATGTTCGGCTGATTGAACTTTATAGACAGATAGCTCAAGTGTATGGTGATAATGCAATGAACAAATCTTCAGAAAGGAAATGGATCATAATTTACGAGTAATCAAGGCAGAATCAGTGTGCACGACAAATACCGGAGTGGAAATTCATCAATCGTTATGAAGGAGTTGAAAGTGAATGTCAATAAAAGAATTCAGAGAAACCGGCGTTTCACTTTGGACACCGTACATGCCTTAATTATTAATAATTATATTTATTTACTCTACTTTTATATGCAAGTATTGGCAGTACGTAGAAGGAAAATTCTGGGAAAGCCTCTGAAGACTACTTTATTCTGGATGAATTTTACAGAATTTTGCATACCTGCTAAACCGTAAGAGATGGACAAAAACTAATCACACAAATGCTATGGATCACGATAAAACACACAATTTCTATCATATACATTTTTTTTCGTTGAGCTGGTCGGTTTTTTAGATATTTCTTCTTATTGGTTTCAGCTTTAAAATTCATACATTTCTCATACAGGAATTTGTCAACTCCTGTCCATACATTCAAACAAAGGAA
Source organism: Hymenopus coronatus (assembly GCA_030762935.1). Lineage (NCBI taxonomy): Eukaryota > Metazoa > Arthropoda > Insecta > Mantodea > Hymenopodidae > Hymenopus > Hymenopus coronatus. Next base: position 42,969,398 of record CM060897.1, on the reverse strand, counting down.
CTTCAGTCACAAACCAACCAACTTTTGACTATCACTTTAGTATATAGCATTCATTCCCTTATTTCCCTTTTACTTACAAGGAAGCAAGTAATAAGATATTTCTGATAGCTTTTCTCAATTGCCAAGAATGTAAATAGAAGCCTAAGCTTTTTAACAATAATTTTTTGCAGAGATGTAGAGAAAGACGTGTGAATAAAACTCATCAAATTTTTGTAATCAATTTTTCTAGTTTTACTGTTATATCTAATTTTCTCCCAGAGTTCAGAAGTTGATAAGTCTATCTCGAACTCAGAGGCAGTCATTTGCTATCTTTGATGATAAAATAAGATTGCATAATTAATAGTTCTATCTGAAGGCTTAAGGATAGCGCACACGACAAAAAGGTTTGCCCATGACCGTGGAGAAGCAAGAACAGGAGATAACTAGCAGAAGAGGAAGGGAATATACCAAACAGACTCTGATGGAATTGTCTGCACCCAACTAAACTAATCAAGCCGTCTCTTCCTTTCACATCCTGTAGTAAGCGATTGAATTATGTTCCTGAGGTGCCCCGTATCGACTGTAGGGGGCGCTTTCTCGAGAATGATTGTCTTCTCTAAGATGTCCAGATTCTATCTGGGGAAAGCTTTCCCTATTATCCTCTCATCAACAGTGTCCTTGTCTTTAGTTTTCCCAGAGTTTCTGTAACCTGACTACAGAGTAAATCTGTGCTACAAATGAGAGAAAGAATACAACAGACAGAGAAAAAAAATCTGATGTATTCAATTCACATGACTTTATCTAAATCTCCGCAACAAATTATTGTTAAAAAGCTTATGCTTCTGTTTACTTCATGCTAATCGAGAAAAAATAGCAGAAATAGTCTTATTACTTGCTTCCTTGTAAGTAGAAGCGAAATAAGGGAGTACCATAGGTTAAAGTGATAGTAAAAAGCTGGTTGCTATGTGACTGAAGTTCCTTTGTTTGTATGGACAGGAGTTGACAAATTCCTGAATGAGAAGTTTTTAAGAGCTGAAATCAATAACAATGAATATCTCAAAAACGATCAACTCTACGAAAAAAATGTATGTAACACAAATTATGTGTTTTAATGTGCTCTACATTTTTGTGTGGTAAGCTTTTTTCCATATCTTACGGTTTAGCAGTTATGCAAAATTCCGTAAAATTCATCCAGAATAAAATAATCTTCAGAGGCTATTCCCAGAAAATTCAAGATATACATTTTATTTGTTAGGTAAATATTTTTAATATACCATATTTTAATAAAATCGTTAGACATTTTTGAGAAAATCAAAATTTTGAAAAAATCTCCTTGTAAAGGATAGTTGGGGTGGGGGGATTTTTTTGAAAATCTTCTTGTCGCATTCTTGGAATATACCAAACCTAAATACCAAGTTTGGTTTTTAACGGACTTTTCGTTTTTGGGTTATGCTGCCCACAGACACACACACACATTCACACGAACATTTTTTCTAAAAATGCTTTTTTTGGATTCAGGGAGTCCCAAAACATATATTTCCGGTGAAATCTCGATATCGACTTTTTGGGTGTATTACAATACCTTCTTTATACACTAAGTACGTGTTGAGAAATTAATTATACATAGAGAAGACGGAATGCTAATATAAAGCATGAAAAGTAAACTGCAAGATAAACAAAATCTGAACGTATACCATTCTCATGAATTTCTCCGTCTATGCAGCAACAAACTATGATATTAAAGCTTACTCTTGTATCTAATTTATGCTAATCAACATAAAACATCAACAAAAGTAGTCTTATTACTTATTTCTTTATAAGTGCAATGGAAATAAGGGAATGAACTTGTAGCTAAAGCGCTGTCAGATGCCATTGATATTCCGTGCTATTTGCATTGCAAAATGAATTCTTCACGAAAACTGTTGGTACTAGATCTACGTTCTTTTTGAGAGTAAGACTTTCTCTGCCTCTATCAGCTTATCAGTTGTGCAAACGTCTTTCAAATTGAACAGGACTTCAAAGCTTATTCCTAGAAAGTTGAATATAAAAATTGTATTTGCTATGTAATATTTTAATCAAAATCGTTAGAACCCTTTTGAGAAAACCAAAATTGTCGGAAAAAGTTCTATGTAAAGGATATTTGTGATTAGGTTTTATCCTGGAAACCTTCGTGCACATACTGAACTTAAATACAACCTTTGGCAAGTATGCACTGTTTTATTTTTGAGTTATGCCATCCACACTGGTATGGAATTTTTTCTAATGTTATTTTTAAGATTCACGAACCCTTAAGATGTGTCTGTGGTAAAATCTGGGTATGGGATTTTTGGGCAAAGAACATCATCTTCTATAACTACCTAATACACCGTTGTAATTGACAAAACATAAAGGTAATCTTGTGTGGGTGACCGGACATAAGGGATTTTAGACAATGTAGAAACAGATATTCTGGCAAGAAAAGGCACTGCTCAAATATTTACTGGAACTAAACCACTTTTGACTTGCCCTTAAGCTTTGTTCGAAGAACCAATGTTGTGGATTAATCACAACCATCAACAGCGAGTATTCAAATAGAGGGATCCAAGCCAGTAAAAGAACTATGACCAAATTATTCTTCTTACTCAACGAAGATGTACCAATATTTATTTAATATATTGATATTCAATAAGCTTGAAAACGGGCTTATGAAAATCTTATGCCATTGTAGATTACGGAAATATTTGTGATGGGAACGTTCAGAGAACTGGTATGCAGGCTATGTAACCAAGAGGATAAAATTGCCTCTCATATAGTCTTCAAATGTGAAGCAGTGCGTAGGGCAAAATGATGATTTTACTAGGGAAAACTTGAGTAAACTATTGTTCCTAATTAAAGGACATGACTATTTAACTAAAGCCAGGTATAGCGATAGCAAAACTTTGGGTTTCAGTGTTCAGAGCGATTACAACCTGACTCCATCACTACGACAGTCTGTCGACAGCAACTCTCTGGACATCATCCAAAGAATGTTTTCTTAAACGATGGTGCGCCAGCTCACTTCAGTCGGATAGTCCGCAAAGTCTTTACTGATATATTTACGCATCATTGATTGGTAAAGTGGGATGCATTACATCGCCTGCTCAAACTCCTGGTTTGAAAGCAATTCTGGGGGCTTTAAAGTCCCTTGTTTATGCGAATCCTGCACCACATTTCGTCACAGTGTCCCCGATGCACTGGATACTGAACACTCAAGAAATGTGCTGTAGAGTACAGGATAGCATAGGATATGCATCGAAGCAGGAAAATAAATAAATATGCTCTTTAGCTGATGTGGTTCTCGAAGTCCCATTCTATTCTGGACGTGAAAGACTATTAATTTTCTTTCTTGAGGTAGTTTTACGTGCCGTAAATCTACGACACGGACCAACGGCTTTACTTCACTTCCGAAGGAAGTCATACTAAGATTTTTACGCCCGACAAAGATCCTTCGTTCTCCGCCGAGTTAGAACCCGCGACCTTAGGTATATGTAGCTAGCATGATAACCATTACACCACAGAGGGCGAATCGAAGTTGGAGGAAGCAATGACTGTAACCTTCAATTATGTCTTGTAACTCAGCAATAAACTATTTGCAAACACATATACATATGAACTTGTTTTTTAATATTTTGAAGTTGAGAGAGTATCCCCAAATATTTGACCCAATTCACCCTTATCCATTGCATAAAATAGTGTTAAAATTTTGACCCAATTTCTCAATGCTTGCTCAAAGGAAATGGACACCAGAGGACTGTTTGGCTAACGAGTCGTTCATCGTCCTCTATAGTTCCAGCAGTGAGGCGGGTCTTCCATTTTGGAACTGTTAAGAGACTTCCTGCGTCTCTGTAGCCAGTCTGCTCCTGTCAACTAATTATTATTATTCTAATATTTGCATTTTTTCTATTTTATGTACATTTGGATACATTTTATCTGCACTATTGATTTGACTATTTTTTGAGCGGAAGAGAAGGCCAAAAATCTCTGTCAAAATAAATAATTTAATAAAGAAAGTAAATATCTGACTGTCAGGTGGCGGTTTTATTAATTTAATTCAACTCTGAAAAATCAGTGCCATAGCCGGGGTTCTGATCTCCCGGTTTCTAGCCGCTTGCTCTAACCATTCACCTACCATGGCTACATACCAGCAAAGCATTAAATTCCCCAATTGACTAATATGTTTCTCGGTAAAACACAAGGTGATCTCGAAAGTATTTTGAGATGACATATCCCAATGGCGACTTCCTATTTAACTTGTGTCCAACACATGACTTGTGAGAAAATATTAACGTTAATTGATCCTATAATTAAACTATGAAGCTCGAGATTTAAAGCATTTACCATTTTTCTCGTAATGGACTAGTGGTTTACTGGGAAACATAGAAGTCAGTTGAGATCGGGAGATCCGCGGTACAAATCCCGGCTATGACAACGAGTCTTTCAGTCTGGTTCTATCCATCCAACTTATGTCCAATGTACGGCTCGTGTGAAAAAACAATTAACATTAATTTATCCGCTTCAGCTTTTATGGTATTGTACTTAACAAGATATTTTTGTGTGTATGCATCCCATTACCCCTTATAATTGCAATTTCGCATAGCCTTGGCTATTCTAATAAAGAATAAAGAACCCCCTGATAAATTCCAGCATGCCCTTTAGAATCATTTTTACGGTAGGATAATAAACTGTTGAAATTGTCGAGCAAGTTTCGGGTAATTAAAATAGGTGACATTTTAAGCTGTGTAATATCATTTATATCATAGTTATTTAATGTTATATAGGATTCACAAAATACATATGTCCTTAATAGATACAGGTGCTGGTGAATTTGAAGATTCCCCACTCCCAAACCGCCAAGATAAGTTGGTTTATATCTAGCGTTAGCTGGATATTCTTTTATCTTTTTATAGATTTACAAATAAAATAAAGCAAAAGTTTATTTGAGAGTTTCCCCCCAAAAATTCTTAATAGTTGCATCAAGATTATTAAGAATACTCAAAGAAATCCTGCAACTCCCAACAGACACAAGATAATGTGCTTTACTCTTCAGAGGGAATGGAAAACTTTTCAGCAGCACATTAACTCATGCAAAATCCTTTAACAACTATGAAGTTCATGTGTTCCAGGAGCACGAAATCTTCAAGCGGAGAGTATGAGGGCATAAAACATCGTAATCTACCTTAAACCACACAAGGAATAAAGAATGCACATACAGAACCCTACGATGCACGTTGCATAAGAAAAGCTTTAAGAGAAAGAGAATCCTGGTCACACCTTCCCCAAAAGGACTTGGTGTCTCTCTTTATCAAGAATATTCGCAAGCCAACTTTCGGATGTGAATTAGCCAGGTTTATCCTCCAGTGAATGGTGGGAAGCTCTTAACTTTTTACTTTCTCTATACGTACTACGTACATAGTGTATAGAGAAGGTATTGCACTCCATCCAAAAATTCGATACCGAGATTTCACCGGAAACATATGTTTTAGGATCCCCTTTATCCAAAAAAAAGCATTTTCAGAAAAAATTCCGTGTGTGTGTCCGTGTGCCTGTGAACACGATAACTCAAAAACGAAAAGTTGGTAAAATACCAAACTTGGAGTTTAAGTTTAGTATCTTCTAGGGATGCGACACGAAGATTTTGAGAAAAATCCCCCCACCCCAAACTACCCTTTACATGGAATTTTTTTCGAAAGTTTTGATTTTCTTAAAAATGGTTCTAACGATTTTGATTAAAATGTAGTATAATAAATATATTTTCCTGACAAATAAAATTTATATCTTGAATTTTTTGCGAATAGCCTCTGGAGACTACTTTATTGTGAATGAATTTTACGACATTTTGCATAACTGCTAAACCGTAAGAGTTGGACAAAAGCTTAACACACAAAAATTGTAGAGCACGTTAAAGCATACAATTTACATTATGTACATTTTTTTCTTGGAGTTGATCATTTTTTAAATATTCCTTATTTTTGGTTTCATCTTTAAAAACCTGCGCTTTTCTCAGGAATTTGTCAATTCCTGTCCATACATACAAACAAAGGAACTTCAGTCACATAGTAACCAGCTTTTGACTATCACTTTAACCTATGGTATTTCTTTACTTCGCTTCTACTTCCAAAGAAATAAGTAATAAGACTATTCCTGCTAATTTTTTCTCGATTAACATGAAATAAATAGAAGTATAACCTTTTTAACAATAATTTGTTGCAGAGATGTAGAGAAAGTCATTGAATGGATCACATCAGATTTTTTTTTCTGTTTTCTCGAATACATGAAGTGTATAGGACAGGATAAAATAAAATATGTAATTATCAGATTCGATTCTATTTTGTTTTGCTGTCTCTTAGTTACTACATCTTGGCTATTCAGGTACAATTTGGCATTTGTTATTTTACATGCACATTCCATGACACACTCGACTAAAAGTCAAGCCCTTTTTTGCAAGTACACCCTTTTGTAGCCCCCAATGTGCTGGTATTCAAGTAAGAGGTCTAAAATCCTTTCCATTGTTCCTTTAACTTATGAAATGTGTTTACGTTTTAAATACGTGCATCAATGGAGTTTACAATGGCGTAAGGTCGTCCCCCCCCCACGAGGTAAAGGTTAGCATGCTAACTTCATATACCCAAGGTCGCGAGTTCAAACCCGGCGGAGGACGATGGATTTTTTTCGGGTGTAAAAATCCTCAGCATGGCTTCCTTCGGAAGGGAAATAAAGCCGTGGGTCCCGTGTTGTAGATTTACGCCACGTAAAAGAACCTTAAGCCTGATAGAGAGACCTCTGAGCAAAATTAAGCGGTCTTTCACACCCAGTATAGAATGGGACGCTGAGAACCGCAGCAGTTAAAGAGCGTCCATAAATAACACGCCAATTAATTAATTAAATTAATTAATGGCGAAAGAATAATCAAAATCGCTTTAGTGGTTTTGAGATTATCTTGCATCAAACAGATTTATTTATTTTGGGTCACCTGCCTGATTGAATTTTTTTAATACGGGAAACTGTTAAATTAATCAAATTTAAGTAGGGTGAGTAATCCAAAAGAGCTTTATTCTCTTCTGAATCAACATAATCTAAACGTTTGATGGATACTGTTTAAAAGGTATTTTTTTAAACTGAGAGCGCGTATATCAGTGAACAAACATTTTCGGTCATGAGTTTAAAAAGAACAAAAAAAAAAAAAACAAAAAAAAAAAAAAAAAAAACAAAAAAAAAAAAAAACTTCATCTTTTAGCTCATGTCAATTCAGAGGCCGTATAAATAAAACGACCACTTCAAACATGTTACAAATAAATACTAAAAATGAAAGACAATTCTTGTCTATAGCTTTGGAGAATAATAGTGTATTTAAGTTAAAGCCTTAATATAATAAAAAGTTAATGGAGTTATTATTAAATTATTTCAAGTTCTTATTTTTGCAGAATAAAATAGTTTATAAAGGTCAACTTTAAAAGAATGTTGATAAAATAGTCAAAACAAAGAAATGTAATATGTCACAATGAATTGCTTAATATTTTCAATATATTTTGTGTTTGTTTAAATATTCTCAGAATAATTTTATTAAGCTTCATTTATGTTTAAGTATTATTGTGAAATGTAACCATATACACCGCCGGTTAAAAGTTTTTGGACACTTGGCTGTTTTTCAGGTAATTAAGGAATAATTAAAATCAATCAACAGAATTAGAAGAAAACATTTATTTTTATATCAGATATATGATTTAACATGATGGAGAATATAATAAATTGCAATAAATACTGAAATGAATTAATTTTTCCTGAAAATGTCCTAAATGATTTTCTCGTAAAAAAATCCACCCTTTATCGCAATCACTTTCTTCACAATTCTGGACATTGTCCTGACAAATTTCTCACACACACTGTTCTCTATATTAGTCCAGGATATCTGAAGAATTTCCCATAACCTTTTTATGGATGTAGGACACTCTTTTCGAACTTCTCTGTCAAGTTCCTCCCACAGAAGTTCTATTGGATTCAGATCCGGAGATTGTGGAGGCCAATCCATCACCTTCAACACTCCTTGCTCCTGTTTCTTCAATAGGTAGTTGTTACACAATTTGGAAGTGTGTTTTGGATCATTGTGCTGCTACATGATGAACCCTGAACGACTTAGATGCATTCCTGATGGAACAGCATATCTGTTCAAAATTGCATGGTAACCATGTTTATCCACATTTCTTTCAATTTCGTAGAGCTATCCTACTCCACTAAATGAAAAACATCTCCAGACCATTACAGAGCCCCCACCATGTTTCAATGTCTATGTTATGCAGTCAGGATGCATCTTCTCAGCAGGAGAATGGCGGAACATATATACGGCTTGGCTGCCCAAAAACCTCGAATTTGGATTTGTCTGTCCAAAGAAACCGTTTCCAGTCTTCAATGGTCCAGTTTTTATGTTCTTTTGCCCAAGCCAACCTCTTTTTTTTACTTATAGGCCTAAGGAGTGGTTTCCTCACTGCCACCCTACCCCACAAATCAGCTGACATCAATCGTCGCTTCACAGTACTGGCAGAGATTTCCTGGCTATGACTGGCAATAAAAATTGACTGAATTTCTGGGGGTTGTCAGCTTTCTATCTCTTCTTTTCAGCAAAACTATTGACTGGTCTTCTGCTCTAGAAGTGCACCTTTGTGCTCCACTTCAATTCCTTATTAGTACCAGAACTCTCTAGCCTTAGAATTGTATAGTTAACAGTAGATCTTGATAATTTTAGTCTTTCTGAAATTGAATGCTGTACCCTTCATCATAAGTGTGTTGATTACTGAACACTGTTCCAAACTGAGAGATGATCCTCGGCCCATTTCCTAAAATAATTTGTAAAAATTTTGTAAAAATGTAATTTAAAAACAGGTCTCTCTCAAAATATTAATTCAGAATCCAAAGAATAAACCATAATAACACAATAAAAACTATAATAATAATAATAATAATAATAATAATAATAATAAATATTTATCAAATACTTGCCGTTACAGGATGATGATGTTATACTAATGTTGGTAAAACTATTCCAATAAGAATAAAACACTGTATCAAGTAAGAAGCTGTGTGAACTCGGAAGAAGGCTGAGAGTAAATGACAAATCCTCTATCAAGCTTACACCTAATGTTTATCTGTGCCTGATTATGATGCCACTTACATTTACTGAAGCATTTGGGGTTGTTTATATAAACAAGATGACACATAGTGACAATTCCTCATTATAGCACACTTAGTCATGCTCTTTGATGATGCAACCGCAGTATATCTACAAATATATTATCCTGAAGCAAGTGTCCAAAAACTTTTGTCCGGCAGTGTATATTTATAAACAATTATAAATATAATTTAAATTTAAACGCTCAAACGTATTAATATAAATGTTAATTTGTATTTTTTGTAAATTCCCTGTATTTGTAGTTGTCATAACAAACAGTGGACGAACAGCAACCAAGCGTACAGACACACAACCATAGGACTTGCGATACACGGCTTCCACCATTTAATATGAACAAATAAAAAATATACCATCAAGCCCAAGAACTAGCCGCATCGTGGCCGAGTGGTTAGGTCACTCGCCTCTCCCTAAACGGCACGGGTTCAATCCCAAGTGACCGCATGTGAGATTTGTGGTGGACAAAACGGCGTAAGGGCGGATTTTCTCCGGGCTCTCCAGTTTCCCCTGCCATTGCATTCCACCGATGCTCGTATCTTTATCCATGTATCATCAGTGTCATCGCCCGTGGTACTACAGGTAGTAAAAGCGGGCGTTAAGCGCTATAAAAAACTCAAGGTCAATGTGTTTGCAAATGTGGGCAAAAATGTGAATTATACCATTTCAAGTGTAAAAGCCGGACAGATAAGGAAATAGTCAAAACCCTGTATTTCTATTTGTATGCTCATTCGAACGCACTTTGATTTAAATAATGTGTATTTTCTGTAAGCTGTAGTAGGATCTCTACTAAATGTAGAAGATTGGTGTAAGATTCAAAGTCCTATATGATCTGGACTTTGGTGGGATGCTTAAAGTTAGTTTTGGTCCCCAGAGATAATCCAAGTTGGTTGATCCGTGGCTCATTCGGTGGAGCTCTTGATTGCAGTGCTAGGGGTAGCGCGTTCGATCCCCGGCTAATGTGGAGCATTTTTCTTCAACCTAAATTATTCCCTATCCTCTCCCAGAGCCTGGAAGAATGAATGTGAATGTGATCTAACAATAAAATTAAAGTAAATTAAACCACTCACGATAAACAGTAACGCTAACGCTATTGCCAAAGCAATATGCTCCACAGGGAAAATGCCGATATAAGATCAATGTATATAGTTAAAGGTGGGTATAAATGGAACAAACAAACAAAAATCAAGTTATCTGCACACTTGCACTCACATACACATACAAATATTTGCCCTCTCTCTCTAAATTAATATAAATGACGAAGTGATCTTATATTCATCCTGAAAATCTTGTTCGTTCTTTTAAAACGTAAAGTAATTTGTGAGCAATGACAGTGCTATACCACGAAAAAATAAATTTAAAGAAAAATGGTAGATTATGTTTTAGTGTTTGTGTGTGTGCGTGTGGGTTATTATTGAATGTTGTTTTAATTACTTTACGTATTCTTTTACATGAAGGCTGTTTCCAGTTTATTTTTCAGCTTTATATTTTTACTCGAATTCATAGCAACCAAAAACTAGTTCTCATTTAACCGGATTCAAACTCATTAGATGACTGAGCAAAAAGGACAACTTTGATTGGATGCAACATTGTACGTAATTCCGCTACATCTTCCCTTGTGTATTGAAAAGCAAACTAGGAATGAACACGCAGCTCTAAGAACATCCTGAAGGAAAGCGTATGTATTATGGATTAAAGGCTTGCATTTCCATCACCCCGTGGCGATTCTATAGATGGAATATTCGAAAGGAATAAACCCCGGAAAGAGAAATACGATAACAAATAATTTGGTATTCACTGGAAGCTGATATTCGGTGACGGAAAATGTGCTCCTTTCGAAAAGAGAAACTTCTGTGAAGTAAGGCTTCAAGAGAGATTTATTTTGTGTATAGAATATGAAGTACTGCAAGCACGAAAGATTTTCACATAAACTGCATAACTTCAGAATTAATGTAAAGCGAAAGAATAAGAGCAAATGAGATCAACATTGACATAAAATAGAATGCTGCTCTGCTTTCACAGGTTCAGAGACATTTCTGAGCCATAAAATTCAGTTACAACTGGTTTAATAATTAGAGCGCAAGTACAACAATGCTTATCGTACCAAGTGACACAGGCGTTTCATCTGGGATTGGCATTCAGGAGGTCGTGGGATCGTTTCTCGTGGCCGACCGTTATGACCCATATTTTTTTTCTGTTTTTTTTTTTTTCGGGTCACTAGGCGATTGTTAGGGAGTTTCTTTATTCCCATGAACTTCCTGTTCCTAAATTCATTTGTATTTAATTCCAATTGATCATTCCTCAATCGTAAGGCTTAAAGAGAAATATTTATTTATAACTTTTAAGGATATTAGTTTAACATAGTCACTAATATATTAATAAAATTAAGGAGCAGACTACTATTCCCCCAGGGCTGGAAGTGTCGGCGAGACTGCACTATTGGCAGAATGCACTTTGGAAACACAGCTCTCAACGGCAGGATGGCGCTGGAGTCGTCTGTAGACTTAAACTGTTCAGTCGGACACAGTGGTCACTGAGACAATATGGCTTCGACAGGTTTCCAGATTTCGTCGAAGCTAGGTTAGATGTATGTGTAAATGAACTGGATCGAAATAAGGGGTAAAATGGAGTTTCTGAAAATTGCGCAATCATGTGGGTTACTCAACCAATGGCAGAGTTCCAGTCTAAAACTGCACTAGAATCTGCAATCTCGCACACGGCGTGGGCTTCTAATATTTCCCGCGTTGCGATGAACTGCTTGGTTTACCAGAAAACATGCGAGTCAGTTGAAAAATTCAATGCTATGCCGATATGTTGCCATGGTAGCTCAGTGGCAGAGCAACCGGCTAGAGATCGGGAGATCCGTGGTTCAAATCCTGGCTATGGCATTTACTTTTCCAGTCTGAAACTACCTATCCAACTCCTGTCCTACACACGGCTTGTGTGTAAAAACAATTAATCCAATACCAATTGACCATAATAGTTGACTATACTATGAATCCTGGGACTTAAGTACTTACAACATTGTAAGTCATTGGGGTTGTCATCTCAAAATAATTTGAGAAACCAGGAAAATATGCGAGTCAGTTGAAAAATTCAATGTTATGCCGGGAGATCCGTGGTTCAAATCCCGGCTATGGCATTGCATTTTTCAGTCCGACTCTACCTATCCTACTCCTTGTGTGAAAAGCAATTAATCCAATGCTTGGATTATGTTAAGGACTCACACAGTGGCTCATTCCCCGAGGTCGGTTTCGGCCGCCCGCTGGTTACTCTCCTGGCGTAACGCACATAAGCCCATGGTGGCTGGAGTGTGAAACCTCCTCCAGAGGGAACCAACCAACACCTTGTTTGTTGTTTTTTTTTCAGAGGTTTTCCGGGTCACCTGGTGACTTTTTTATTGACCTGAACCTCCTACCCCCACATCCATCTCCATTTCATTCCAATCAGTCTCTTTCATGGTTGTAAACGTCGGTGAGACTGCGGTGGTGGCAAATGCAATTTGGAAATGCAGCCCACAGTAAAAGAGTGGCGCTGGAGTCGTCTGCAAAACTTGGGGTGTTCAGTCAGGCACACGGCGTGGGCTCCTGGTTCTCCTCGCGTTATGTTAGGGACCCACCTCGTCGACTGTTTCCCCCGGGTCGGTTACGGCCGTCCGTTTGATACTCTCGTATCACCCTAGCCTCCTGCAGCAGACGCACAATAAGAACATGGGGGCTGCTGTGTGTAACCCCTGCCGAGGGAACCAAACAACACCAACGCTTTATAGATTCGAATTTTGGGCGAAATTTAATTATTATTGAGAGGGCATTCAGAATGAAGAGATCTTCAGAGACTTTTTCCCAGAAAATTCAATATATACATTTGATTAGTCATAAAAGATCTTAAACATATTTTTAGTTTCTCTATACGCACTATGTACATAATGTATAGAGAAGGTATTACCTCCACCCAAAAATTCGATACCGAGATTTCACCGGAAATAGATGTTTTAGGGTCCCTTGTAACCAAAAAAAGCATTTTCATAAAAAAGGTCCGTAGGTGTGTGTGTGTGTCCGTGAACACGATAGCTCAAAACTTGGTATTTAAGTTCAGAATCTTCCAGGGATGCGAAACGAAGATTTTGAGAAAAATCCTCCTACTCCAAACTACCCATTACATGGATCTTTTTTCGAAAATTTTGTTTTCTCTAAAATGGCTCGAACGATTTTGATTAAAATGTCGTATATTAAAGATATTTACCTGACAAATAAAATGTATATCTTGAATTTTCCGGGAATAGCCTCTGAAGACTACTCTATTCTGAATGAATTTTACGGAATTTTGCATAACTGCTAAACCATAAGAGATGGATAAAAACTTAAAACAGAAAAATGTAGAGCACATTAAAACACACAATTTATGTTATACACATTTTTTTCGCGGAATTTATCGTTTTTAAGATATTCCTTGTTTTTTGTTTCAGCTTTGAAAACCTTATACTTTTCTCATGCAGGAATTTGTCAACTCCTGCCCATACAAAGAACTTCAGTCACATAGCAACCAGCTTCTGACTATCACTTTAATCTATGGTACTCCCTTATTCCACTTCTCCTTACAAGGAAGCAAGTAATAAGATTATTCTAATTTTTTGTATATTTACTATGTACATAGTGTATAGAGAAGGTATTAGACTCCACCAAAAAATTCGATACCGAGATTTCACCGGAAATATATGTTTTAGGGTCACCTGTATCCAAAAAAAGCATTTTCACAAAAAGGTCCGTCCATGTGTGTGTGTGTCTGTGAACACGATAATCAGAAATGATAAGTCCGTAAAATACCAAAGTTGGTATTTAAGTTTAGTATCTTCCAGGGAGGCGACACGAAGATTTTGAGAAAAATCCCCCCACCCCAAACTACCCTTTACATGGAACTTTTTTCGAAAATTTTGATTTTCTCAAAAATGGCTGTAACGGTTTTGATTAAAATTTCGTATATTAAAGATATTTACCTGAGAAATAAAATGTATATCTTGAATTTTCTGGGAATAGCCTCTGAAGACTACTTTATTCTGGATGAATTGTATGGATGTTTGCACAAGTGCTAAACCGTAAGGGATGGAGAAAAACTTACAACACAAAACATGTAGAGCACAATTTATCTTATATGATTTTTTGTGGAGTTGATCGTTTTTGAGATACTCTTTGCTTTTTTTATTTCAGCTTAAAAAAACATGCTTTTCTCATACAGGAATTTAGCAATTCCAGTCCATACACACAAAGAAAGTTCAGTCTCATAGCAACCAACTTTTGACTATCACTTTAACCAATAATACTCCCTTATTTCGCCTCTACTTACAAGGAAGCAAGTAAAAGCACTATTTCTGCTGATTTTTTCTCGCTTAGTATTAAATTAATAGAAGCATAAGCTTTTTAACCATAATTTGTTGCAGAGATACAGAGAAAGTCATGTGAATGGAACACATCAGATTTTTTTATTTTGTTTTAAGTGTTGTTGAAAGTGGTGTCTATCTGTATGAAGACATTCTTGATGGGATGGAATTACCATTTACACAACTAATTTCTTCTTGCGTAAAGTTCACAATTTCTGTTTTATTATTGTCCTAAGTTTGTCTATGTTAAAGGGGACTGTTCCTACCTGGAACTAGAAAACCAATAAAGTTCTTCTACCTACACGATCGATGTATCGTACCCAAAATACGTTATTCAAACATGGCTTTGTTGCAGAAATTTCCGTGGGCTAATAAGGGAATAACATTTTTCGTTGTCGACTTACCCTACCCTTATGTACGACTGACATCCCCTTAGGACTTAAAAGCGGAAGCCCAGGGGCCAGAGGTATGTCGTGGAGCCAATGGCACGAAACCACAGAACGGAGAACCTGAAACTTATGGTTGCCTGTGGCCAGGCGTGAGCGTGTCGATATAGGAAAGGTGATGATGGAGCAATTGGTGGAATGAGTGGCGTGGGAAACCGGAGGACCCGCCCAGACGCCGCTTCGCCCACTACAAATCCCACATTCGGGAACTTGGGATCGAACCCGGGCGGTCTAGGTGGGAGGTGAGCGGTCTAACCACTCGGCCACAGAGAACATTCCTAAGGAAATTGCACACAACGTGTTCTGAAACACTTCACAACACGAAGACAAACTGAGACGCTCACGCTGATAAAAGCTTTTTGTTTTGTCTAGTTTTAGTGTTTAACGTTCGCTTTATTACTGTGGCACCGCAGGCGAAGACAGTGATGCTACATGGAATGAAGATGAAGCACTAATGGAACCCGATGGCGGGGGAAATCGAAAAACTGAGAGAAAATAGCCCCTGCACCACTTTTTGCACTACAAATCCCACATGCGGTCGCCTGGGATCGAACCCGGGCTGACTTAGTAAGAGGCAAGTGGTCTAACCACTCGATCACTGCGCGGCCAGCTGATTAACGTACTCTTCACACGTCCTGCGTCGCTTCTGCGCACTGTCATAAAACCGAGGTCACTGCCGATTCACATATAAGGCGGATGTGGCCTGACATAAAACGAATGCACGGATTATAATTCGTCATTCTCTGAAATGAGAAACTTGATGATCTACCTGGAAAAACATGATAGTCAATTGGTGAGCTTTTTTGGCACACTGACATGTAGCCACGATAGCTCAAATGGCTAGAGCAATTGCACGGAAAGCGGGAGATCTGTATTTAAATATCGGCAGTGGCATTGCATGTTTCAGCTGACTCTAACTTCAAAACAACCTGTAATTTACCAAAAAGCAGTAACTGAGCAAATTATTATGTGGCTGTTTTTGATTGGAGTAGAACATGTAAAAGCAGCAGTTCAGAGCTCGAGGCTGTTGTTGTTTACACGAATGCTGCTCTTGCTTGGAGGGAGGGACATCACTTTATGGGAGCTATATCGTACACCAGTGAAGCGGTAGCTCAACAAGTTGATGGAAGAAACCGGAAATTAAACCACAGAAGGACAGGAGAATAGGGAATAAAACGGGAATGGATGTAGGGATTGGTTTGGGGAGGTAGAATCATACGTTGACAGCGTTAGGGAACTCGGACAGACAGGAGAAAAATGAGGTTAGACGTGAGTTGTTCACTCATGGTCCTCTCTTGGTACTGACAGATATTCACCACGTAACTTCAAATAAGTCCTCTGTAATTCACTCTGGGACAGATCTATTAGTAGAATGTTCCAGAAAATAGCATTATAATAATAAAGTTATTAATTTAGTATGCATATTTACAGATAAGGATATAAAATTTTACTTTAAAGACTGGTGTGTAAAATGGAAAATGACAAACTACTCTTTCAAGCGAAGGAATGTGAATAAAACTATTCGAAAAGCTTAATCACAAGCGAGAATTATATCATAAAGTAAAGAAATACTGTAATCCAAGAGCTAGAATGTGGTTTTATAGTTTGTGTATGTGTGTGTGTGAGAGAGAGGGACAGAGAGAGAGAGGAAGGGGGGAACTCTTCTATTTCCGTTATTTTTACTAGCAATTATTACTTTCTAAACGTACTTTGTACAGTGCATGGAGAAGGTATTGCATTTTGCCAAAAAAATTTATACCGAGATTTCTTTCGAAATATATATTTTAGGGTCCCCTGTAACCAAAAAATCATTTTATAAAAAAGCTCGTGTGTGTGACCGTGTGTCTTTGAACACGATAACTCAAAAACGAAGAGTCAATAAAATTCCGAACTTCGATTTAAGTTGAGTATCTACAATTCGAAGATTTTAGAAACATCCCCCCACCTCAAGCTACCCTTATATGCTTTTCTCAAAAATGCCTAACAATTTTGATTAACATTAAAGACTAAAAATAAAATGTATATCTTGAATTTTCTGGGCATAGCCACTAAAGAATCGCTTTATTCTGGATGAGTTTTGCTGAATTTTGCGTAACTGCTAAACCGTAAGAAATAGAAAAAACTTACTAAACAAAAAATGTAGGTGTCGTTAAAACATACAATTTATGTCATATACGCATTTTTTGTGGAGTTAATCGTTTCTGAGATATTCCTTGTCATTTGTTTCAGATTCAAAATACTTAACCTTCTCACACGGAAATTTGTAAGATATTGGTCATACATAGAAATGGATTTCAACCACATGGCAACCAATTTTTAAAAGATTTCTCTATCACTTTAGCCTAGTGTATGCATATTTAGCTTCTACTAACAAGGAAGCAAGTAATTAAGACAATTTCTGCTAATATTTCTCGATTATCGTAAAGTAAATAGAAGAAAAGCTGTTTAACAATAATTTGTTATAGCGATGTAGAGAGACATTAATATGAAATACATATTTGTTTGTACTATCTCGACCATGTATTTACATAGAAGTTAGAGAAGATATTGTATTCCTCCCAAAAACTCGAAATTGAGATTTTAATGTAAATACTTGTTTCGAGAAACCCTAAATCTATATAAAATAATTTTATTTTCTCTCATATTCACTGTAGATTGAGAAATTATTGTATTTCAACCGAAAAGTTGATATCGATTTACCACTGGAATAAACGTTTTTGGGTCCCCTGAAACCATGAATGGATATGTTTAATAAAATATTTGGCTTGAATTTTTTGGGAATATTCTCTGAAGCTCTCTTCATTCTGGATAATCTTTGCGTAGCTGGCAAACACACATAGATAATGGATATATGATAATATAATTATATATGATGATACAATTATTATATATGGAAAGACTGTCAGTCTGAAAAAATGCAAACTCTTGACATCAAATTACAAATAGATTACTTATCATTCTTTGTATAGAATGTATATATATATATATATATATATATATATATATATATATATATTAATGATATGCTACATTATGTCAAGTATATAATTGTATAATATTCAATACATTTTACATAATATTATATATTGTTATATTAACATATGTGGGCTAGTAAATTTGAAAAGTGATTTCGAAAATAAGCGCTTAATAAACGGTAATGTCTTTATAGATATTATTTAAAATGTAGTAGCTATGTTTCTGATACATTTCACAAAACAAAAATAAATTTTCACAAATAATATTTTCTGGAAGAAGCGCCTATACGCATCAACTTTAATTTTAAGATCAGAAATCTTGAGGCTATGGATATTAAATAGCACTATTAAAATCTTAAATAGTCAATATGAATTTAAACACGTTTTCTTGGGTGACATACTATTTTTCTCTAAACACCATTTTGGAGATTGTTCCACCTATCGTCCCAATTATTAGAATCGGATTAGTATGCAATATGAATATCTAAAATATTTAGTCCGTCTAAATATTGAAAATGTGTTCTATATTTACGAGAATACATACTTAAATTATTAGCTCTAAACTTATATATTTTGGTTACACTGCTTCCTTAGGCAATATACATTGACAATTTTTACTCTCTCCACACGTACTAGGTATATAATGTATAGAGAAGATATTGTAATACACCCAAAAATTCGATGCCGCGATTTCACCGGAAATATATTTTTGGGTGCTCCTGAATCCAAAAAAGAATTTTTAGAAAAATGCCTGTGTGTGTGTCTATGGGCAGCATAGCTCAAAAACGAGGTATTTAAGTTCCAAGGATGTGACACGAAGATTTTCAAGAAAATCTCCCACCCCCAACTACCCTTTACATGGACAAAATTTCGAATTTTTTTATTTTCTCACAAAATGGCCAACCGTCTCATTTAAATCTCTTATATTTAAAATATTTACATGTCAAATAAAATGTATATCTTCAACTTTCTGGGAATAGCCTCTAAATACATGTTTACTCTGGATGAATTTTGCTGAATTTTGCATAACTGGCAAACAGTAAGAGAGAGGCAAAAACTTATTTAACAAAAAATGTAGACCTCATTAAAACACACAATTTGTTACATACAATTTTTCGTGAAGTTGATAGTTTTTTTTTTAGATATTCCTCGTTATTGGTTTCAGCTTTAAGCTACTTATACTTTTCTCATATGAGAATTTGTCAAATCCTGTCCATATAAACAAAGATACTTCAATCACATAGCAACCAGCTTTTAAAAGATTTGACTATCGATTTAGTCTATGGTATTCCCTTATTTCACTTCTACTTATAGAAGAATAAGCTTTTTAACAATAATTTATTGTAGCGGTTTAGAGAAAGTCATGTGAATGGAGCACATAAGATTTTTTCTGAATACTGAGAGTTTATGGCGTTTTTTAGTTGATACAAGTTTGTAGATATGTTGGGAAGGATCTTCCAACGGCTACATATGTAAATGGGAACGATTTGGAAGCACTTAGTAACTTGTGGAAATTCCTTGGGGAGATCGTACGTGTTCTCTTTGGAACATATTCAGCCACAGACCGCAAAACTTGAATGTGTAATTTCTGTTTAAAACGATGCACAATTTACCTCTTAATTTTCCTGCATAATTTAAAGGACCAATCTCAAGTTTCCTCTTTACCTCCATAGGGGTGTCTATAGCAATACTTGTCACTAATATGTATAAATATTAATTTTAAAATTAAAAAATTTCATGTGTTCCATTCACATGATTTTCTCCACCTGTTTTTCAAAACTATTCTTACAAAATCTTATTCATTTATCGACATCATAATTGAGATATACATTAGCAGAAATCTTATTATTACTGCATTCTTATAAGCCGAAGGGAAATAGCTTATACACTAGGTCAACGGTTCCCAACCGGTGTGCCCCGGCACCCTAGGGTGCCGTGTGATTGGCTAAGTGGTGCCGCGAGATATTGAGATAAGCAAACAAAAATACCTTCTACTGAAGCCTTAAGTCTTGTAAGGTCTTGAAATAAAATAAGTCAAATCAATTACTTTCACGCACGGCAGATGGTGATAGTGGTCGATTCATTTCAATAATTCAGTTATACTAGTATCCCACAGATGGCATTACAGCTATAGCCTGCCGAACATTCCCGAGACTACTCGCTTCCTCACGAACATTCCCGAGACTTCGACAGATGAATAAATAAAAGTGTACGCCGCTTGACGCTTTCAGTTGCCTTCTTCGCGTTGATTCACAGTGTTTAGCTATGGATAAGGTCATTGTTAAACGTAAACGCCAGGACAGTGAAAGTGAACAGTCGGCTCCTATTGCTTGCTTTAAGAAGCCAAATCTTACAGTTTCTCCCAGACCGTCGAATTCACCACACAAAGAAGACAAACGAAAGAAAAGAACATACCAGGACAGTTACTTAGCCTATGGATTTAAGTAGAATAACAACGAGGAAAACCCTATCCCTGTGTGTTTAGTTTGTGGCGAAACACTTAGCAACGAGGCCATGGTACCTAGCAAACTGAAGCGGCATCTTACAACAAAGCATCCTAGTGTGTCACAGAAAAGTGTAATGTATTTTTCACATATATTAGAAGGGGAGAAGAAAACAGCTGTGCGAATGGTAAAGAGAATGACCCTAGGTGATACTGCTCTTGAAGCCTCATTTAAAGTAGCAGAACTGATAGCTCAAAAAAAGAAACCTCATACTCTTGGAGAGGAAATCATTGGCCCTGCATGTCAAGTTATAGTTTCAACAATACTTTGCGAAGGAGCAGCTAATCAAATTTCGAAAGTTCCTCTGTCCAACAACACAATCAGCTGCAGGATATCTGAAATGTCGTGCAATATCAACGAACAAGTCACGGAGAAAATAAAAACTTGTAGAACATTTGCTTTGCAAGTAGATGAGAGTCTCGATATTGGTGACAAACCGCAACTCCTTGGTTTTATCAGATATATTGATGAAAAAGATATTAGTGAACAGTTTCTGTTCTGTAGACCGCTGGAGACTACAACCACAGGCCATGATATTTTCGTTTCTATTAATTCCTATCTCAATGACCATGATCTTTCATGGAAAGACTGTTGTGGTATATGTACAGATGGTGCACCATCTATGTCTGGGAAATTTAAAGGTTTTACTGCCAGAGCTCTCAATGAAAATCCATCCATTATTATAACTCACTGTTTTCTGCATAGAGAGGCATTAGTCGTGAAAGCGTGTAATGAAGATTTTGCTGAAGTGTTTAACCAAGTTGTGAAAATGGTGAACTATATGAAGTCTGGACCTTTAAAGTGCAGAATTTTTGAACAGTTATGTCGCGCAACGGATGCAGTTCATACCTCTTTGTTACTTCACACAGAAGTAAGGTGGTTGTCGCGGGGTCGTGTATTGAACCGGTTTCTCGAACTTAAAGAACAGCTAAAAACTTTTCTTAAGGATGAAAATCAAGACACATTTCATGAGCTCTTACTAAATGATTCTTGGCGTTTTGAACTGTCGTATCTGGCAGATATTTTTCATAAGCTGAATGAACTGAATGTTTCGATGCAGGGTCGACATGAAACAATAATCTTCTCAACCAATAAAATGAAAGGTTTTAAAAGAAAACTTAGTTCTTGGAAGTCTGCAGTTCAAAAAGGAGATTTGTCGAACTTTCCATCTCTTCTTAATGTGGCAGGAGATAAAGATCTGGGCAAACTGAAAGACCGCATTTGTGATCACTTATCAAGATTGCAAGATGCAATAGATGCGTACTTTCCAACTATTTCCTCTACGAATTTCGAATCGGTTGTCTCACTATTTGATTTCGTAGATAGTGCAGAGGAAATAGATTTCACTGCTTGCGAACGAGATGAATTTATTGATCTTTGCGCTGATTCCACACTCAAAGGTAAGTTCACCAAGAGTGAGGCGTCGGTGGCTAGTTTTTGTCTTCAACGGAGAGAGGAGTACCCTAACCTAATGAAGAAAACAATTAACGCACTTTGGCCCTTTTCAATATCCTATCTATGCGAGCAAGCCTTCTCTGCTATGGTGACAGTAAAATGCAAAGCAAGAAATAGACTGAATAGCCTTGAGGATGATTTGCGTGTTTCACTGTCAACTGTAAGACCCGACATCACATATCTGTGCTCCAAGCATCAATCACAAGTTTCACATTAATCATTAATCGAACAAAATTTATTGATGTATTTTTACTCAGTGATTGTAGTAAAGTTTACTGTATTATGTTATGGTGTACGTTATTATTATATAATATTTCAATAAATAAACATATTAAGCTTAATTTTCTTTTAATTCAAGGAAGGGTGCCCCTGGTGTTTAATGTTATTCCCAAGGGTGCCGTGAACTTCAAAAGGTTGGGAAACACTGCACTAGGCTAATGCGGATACTCAAATATTATAAAAGCTGTCGCTATGTAAAACAATTTAAATTTGGCTCTTTTTAGTGGCTGTGAGTAAAACAAATAATAATGATGAATACGGTTGATGACATATTGAAAGAAATCAGAGAGAGAACAGTAAAAGGTAACCGATGTCTCCAAGCTCTCAGTAATATAATGTAAGCCAAGTATATTGGGAAGAAAGTTAAAATAAGGCTATATAAGGTGATAATTAAGGTTATAGTAACATATGGAAGCGAATCTTCGGAGTTAACAGAGTGAGCAAAAACAATATTGGCTACATGGGAAAGGAAGATGTTAAAGATTTATGGTCCAATATGTGATAGTAGAATTAGGCTTATCAGAACAAATAATGAAATAGCAGAGCAATATAAATATTTGGATATAGTGAATGATATAAAAATCAGAAGGCTTAAATGGCTGGGACATGTGATAAGAGTGGAAGATACAAGGATTCCTAAAATCACACTAAATGGAAAGTTGGACAATAAGAGGAGAAGAGGACGTCCAAAGCTGAAATGGATCGATGACCTGAGAGCACTGGATGTGAGACCATGGAGAAGGAAGGCACAGGACCGAGTCGTATGGTGGCATACCATTAGGGAGGCCAAGGTCAAACTTCAAGGACTGTAGAGCCATAGGAAGACGAAGAATGAGTAAAACAAAAGAGGTATGAAATGAAATATGACTTCCATTTTGGGAATATTTTAATATTTTGAAAACGATTAACTCTACCACAAAAAGTATGGGAAAATGTGTGTTTCAAATTGTAAGATCTAAATGTCCACGTGGTAAGTTTTTGTCTATCTCTTACGGTTTGCCAATTAAACAAAATTCATCCAAATTGAAGAGATCTTCAGAATCTAATCCCAGAAAATTCAAGATACACATTTCAATTGTCATAAAAATATCTTAAATATATAGTTTTAATAAAAATCATTAGTCATTTTTAGAAAATAAACGTTTTCGAATTAACATGGGAGAATTTTCTTGTAAATCTTCGTGCCACATCTTTGGAAGATACTGAACTTAAATACCAGACTTTTATTTTTTAGCTCTGCTGCCTACACCCACACACACACATATGCACGGATATTTTTCTAAAACTACCTTTTTTTTTTCAATGTGTATTACCGGTGAAATCTTAGTATCGATTTTTGGGTGGAATACAGTACCATCTGTATCTAACGTTGACAGATTAATATACTTATAAATAGAATACTGGAATATTCTCTTAAAAAATTAATGCAAACCCAATAAAAACTTTAATAATAACAACGAAAAGCCTTACTAGAGAAAGTAAATACATGATTTACATGTAGCGCGCCGTGGCTGGGGGGTTAGATCGCATACCTCTCACTTAGGTGGTAAATAATGATAAATAAAAGAAAAAGAATTTAAAAATCTGATGTTCCACTCGTATAACTTTCTCTCTCTCTTGCATATACAAACTATTCTTATAGAAGATCATTCCTTTATCTGCATCATGCTAAACGAGATAAGCATTAGCAAATCTGGTCTTATTATGCTTTTGTAAGTGGAAGGGAAATAAGGGAATACATTAGGACAAAGCGATGATCAATTGTTTCACATAGCGACCAGCTTGTAAAATATTTGAAGTTCAGTTCGCTTTGCATGGTCCCCTTTGAGAAACGCTTGGTAGCTCCAAATTGAAACCAATAACAAGAAGTATTTCAAAAACGGTCCACTGTACAAAACAAACGTACTTTATATAACATAAATTATATGTTTTATCAAGACCTACATTTTTTTTTTTTTTTGTAACTAAGTTTTTGTGTATCTCTTACGGTTTAGCCGTCATGCAAAATTCTGCAAAGCTCATCCGGAATAAAGAGGTTTACAGAGGCTATTCCCAGAAAATTAAAAATATACATTTTATTTGTTATGTTAATATCTTTAATAAACGGTATTTTAATTGTTAGATACTTTTTGTGAAAATCAAAATGTTTTCAAGTTTTTCCATGTAAAGGGTAGTTTGTAATAGGGAGATTTTTTAAAAAATCTTCCAGTCACATCCTTGGAAGATAACAAACGTAAGTACCAAGTTTTGGTATTTAACGGTATTTTCTTTGAGCTAAGCTGTCGACACACACACACAGACACACACACACACACACATAGCTCAAAAACGAAAAGTCCGTTAAACACCAAGCTTGGTATTTTAAGTTCAGTATCTTCCAAGGATGCGGCATGAAGATTTTCAAGAAACTTCCCCCACCCCAACTACCCATTTACATATAAAAAGTTTTGAAAATTATTTAATTTCCTCAAAAATGGCTCTAACGATTTAGATTAAAATGTATATTAAAAATATTTACATGGCAAATAAAATGTATATTTTGAAATTTCTGTGGGTAGCCTATGAAGATGCCCTTTTTCTGGATTAATTTTGCGGAATTTTTCAAAACTGGTAAGTAAATCGTAAGAGATAAACAACGCTTGCTACACAAAATAATGTACATCCGTTAAAACACATTTATGTTGTATACATTTTTTTTCGTGGAGTAGATAGATACAGTTTTTGAGATATTCCTTGTTATTGGTTTCAGTTTTAAAATACTTACTTTTCTCATACGGGAACTTGTTAGCTCCAGACCAAGCAAATAATAGATTTCAATCCCATAGTAACCTTATTTTAAAAAATGTGCCTGCCTTTCAGCCAAGTGTATTCACTTATTTCCCTTCTACCTATAAAGAGCTAAGTAAAAAGACCGTAATGATTATCTTGATTATCATGAAATAAATAGAATAAGCTTATTAACAATAATTAGTTAACAGGGATGTTGAGAAAGTCATGTGAATGGAACACATCAGATTTTGTTTTGTGTTTCTCCCATTGTACATTGCTTTCTCTATTGTGTGTTTCAGGACTATCAGCAGCAAGCTGAAGAATTTATAACAAATCAACTCCCTCTCCAGTTGAAGCCTCAACATACGATAACGTAAGTACCTCAACCATTTCTAGGAAGAAACCTAACTCTTCTTGCATGAATATGCAACACCGTCAAGGGTATTTGTCAAGACCAGTACCTACTCCCTTGTATGTAGACATCTTGCTGACACCACCCTCAAACATTCGGATTCCTTCAGCAGTATCGAACACCCCTTATCCAGCTTTTTCAACCTAGCACCATATAATTTTGTCCAAACATGATTGCCCTCAAACGATTGCCGCTGGGCAATAATCATTAGTAAACAAAGGACGACCCGTACTAGGGACCAGAGACAACATAGTAAAATTTGTTTCTTGGAGACACTGCTTGCAATCGCGCCTCTGCTAAGGGACTAGTAAGGGAAGGACTTGGCAACAGCGAGAGTTGATTTCCAGCTACACACACCCTAATCCCAAACTTTAAAGCCAAGTCTACTTTGGAAGAAGAGTGGAGCAGGGTAATCATGTTCTAAAAGTACTTGTAACATACCTAGTGTATGGTAGGGGAGGCGATGTCTACTATCTAACCAGGCTATCTAACCACCGCCCAGACGTAACCGATCTCTCAACAGGTATAGGGAACCACTGCCCGGCCGAGTCCAACCCAATCCGAACTCCCCAGCGGGAAAAGCTCGAAACGTTCGGCTCGACGTACTTGATAATACAGAAGTACCACAAGTGCTGGAGGTCCACAGCAGTTGCCTCCAAGGCAGCTGAAGAGGTTAGAAACTCCCCCTGGGACCGCATGTGGAATTTGTGGTGGACAAAGCGGCCTCTGGGCGGGTGGTTTCCAGGTTCTCCGGTGCCCCATTCATTTCACCACCTACTCCATAATCAAATTCCCTTTCATCCATTTCACTATCATTTCATATTATCTTCTTGCTCACTCGCATACGATATCAGGTATAAACCCACAGTTTATTCCGAATAATTTCTTGTGCCATAAGACATTTTCAAGATATCTGTATTTATTGGTGATAATTTTTCAATACTTTTTTCATTCTTTTAAAGTCCGTTCATATTTGACACCGTTTGTACATTTAAGGAAATAAGTAATGCAGCTTTTTCAACAATATTTTATATTAATAATACGCCCGCCTGGGTAGTGTGGTGGTGGCGTGTCACGTCACATTCAACAAGTCGCAAGCTCGGATCTCGCTTAGAGTGAGTTACCCAGATAAGGTTTCTTATCCTGAGCAGACGAATATTAAGTTTAAGCTCCATAGACCACGAGGTCATTTCAGTGTTATTTTACCAATGTAATTCATCGTCCGATATGACCAACTAGGTTAAATGACGTTAAGCTACGAAAAGGAAACCTAATATTAATAATAAATATCTGATGTGTTACACTCACGTGACTTTCTCTAGCCGTTCTACAAACTTCTTACATAAGATTATTCTTCTTTCTGCACCATGTTAATCGAGGTATTAGAGTGAGTTACCCAGATAAGGTTTCTTATCCTGAGCAGACGAATATTAAGTTTAAGCTCCATAGACCACGAGGTCATTTCAGTGTTATTTTACCAATGTAATTCATCGTCCGATATGACCAACTAGGTTAAATGACGTTAAGCTACGAAAAGGAAACCTAATATTAATAATAAATATCTGATGTGTTACACTCACGTGACTTTCTCTAGCCGTTCTACAAACTTCTTACATAAGATTATTCTTCTTTCTGCACCATGTTAATCGAGGTATTCAGCACAATGTTCTTATTACTTACTTCCTTATAAGTAGGAAGAAAATTAGGGAATACACTAGGCTAAATCGATAGTCAAATGTTTTAAAAGCTGTCGTTATGCGATTGTCATTACAAATCGCTTCTTTTCTTGGCCAGGAGTAGAACAAAAGAAAAACGGACACTCCCGTCTGAGAAAATTATAAGTACTTCACGACTGAAACTAATAACAATGAATACCTCGAAAAAAATGTATATGATGTAAGTTGTGTATTTTAACAAGGCCTACATTTTTTGTATAGTAAATTTTTGTCTTCTCTTACGGTTTACTAGTTATGCCAAATTAAGCAAAATTCATCCAGAATAAATAGGTCTTTAGAAGCTATTCCCAGAAAATTCAAGATATACATTTTATTTGTCAGGTAAATATCTTGAATATACGATATTTTAATCAAAATCGTTAGAGCCATTTTTAAGAAAATAAAAGAATTCGAAAAAGTTTCATGTAAAGGGTAGTTTGGGGTGTGGGGATTTTTCTCAAATCTTCGTGTCGCATCCCTGGAAGATACTGAACTTAAATACCAAGTTTGGTATTTTAGCTACTTTTCGTTTTTGAGTTAATCGTGTTCACAGGCACACGGACACACTCACACCCGGACCTTTTTCTGGAAATGCTTTTTTTGGATTCAGGGGGTCCTAAAACATGTATTTCCGGTGAAATCTCGACATCGAATTTTTTGGTGGAGTACAATACTTCTCTATCCCTATGTATATTGTACATACGGGGCTAGAGAAAGTAAAAATCCCGTGACGCTACAGTCTGTTTACGGCTTGGGCTTAGCAACTCGACTACAGGCCTCACCCCACGTAACATGGTAGAGATGGATCACTATCTAAACAAAACGGATAGGTGAAGTGACCACATCGTGCGATATTGGCTATAGTAGCCGTGATCGCTACCTGCCGTAGCTCCTCATTTCACTCACGGTTCTGAGTGCGCACTGGTACTACACACGGGAGTTAAAATCCTCACCCCCATGGACGAGATCGAACCCGGATTTATTCAATTTTGTTTATAGTTTAACGCCCGCTTTTACTACTTAAGCACCGCAGGCGATTATACTGATGATATATGGAATAAAGATGAGGCACCGGTAGAATGTGATGGCGGGGGAAACCGCAAAAAACCCGCCAAGCGCCGCTTTGTCCACCACAAATCTCACATGTGGTCGCCTGGGATCGAACCCGGGCCATATTTGTGCTGGGCGTATTCCATGACCGGGAACTAGCCTACAGCGCCAATGCACAATGCTGCAAAGATTTATATCAGTTAAAATTAAGTAGAGAGAAAAATAAACTTTTGTAAGTATAGTATGTGAACCGTGTAATAAATTATAGAGGATAATTAAGACATGTGAATGGAATACATCAGATCTTTAACCATTAAACTACGTTTGTATACGTTGTGTAGGTAGCTGGATATAACGTATAAAGAACTTTTGCGTTGACTGTGCGAAGCCACGCGTTTCTGCACGTCCTGTGTTTTAATATTTACGATATTTAGAGAGTTTATATGTTTTGAGTTTTGCGTTGTTTACCTTATTTTTCAACAAGCGCATTTCAGTGTATTTGAAGCTCAAAAACCCTGAATTATTAATTTACATAACTTCGTGATGGCTGTTTGCTGCCTTTCTCCCCCTTTATTATTGTGAAATTCAGGCACTAATTCATCTGCTGCTGGAGAGGCAGGTGCTTGTTCTTTCATTATGCTGCTTTTCTGAACGTTAGAAGTTGAATTTGTGTTTGTTGCTGCCAGGTATTAATTATTAGAGAGAACGCAATATCATCGACTGGAAGTAATGTGTGTTTTAAAAAGCAGGATGTGCCTCATCCTTTGAGATTTCCAAAGAGAATTTAAACAGCTTTAATTAAAGTAGTTAACATATCCCGCAGCTTGCGGTAGATTATTTCAGTTTTAAACTACAGTGAAACAAAATATTAATTTATAAAACAGTGGGAAATATGCATCAAGTGTCTACTTCTTCAAGTAGAACGCTTGATGCATAACATTTCACATATTACTTTCTCTACACGTACTACGTACATAGTGTATACAGAAGGTATTGTATTTCACCCAAAAATTCGATACTGAGATTTCACCGGAAATACATATTTTGGGTCCCCCTGAATCCAAAAAAAAAGCATTTTTGGAAAAAGGTCCGTGTGTGTGGACAGCATAGCTCAAAAACGAAAAGACCGTTAAATACTAAACTTGGTATTTAAGTTTGGTGTCCTCCAAGTTTGCCACACGAAGATTTCCAAGAAAATCCCCCATCCCCAACTACCCTTTACATGGAATTTTTTTCGAAAATTTTGATTTTCTCAAAAATGGCTCTAAAATTTTTGATTAAAATCTCGTATATTAAGGATATTTATCTGAAAAATAATATGTATATCTTGAATTTTCCGGGGATAGCCTCTGAAGATTGCTTTATTCTGGATGAATTTTACGAAATTTTGCATAACTGCTAAACAGTAAGAAAGGACAAAAACTTACCACACAAAAATGTAGAGCACATTAAAACACACAATTTATGTTATATAAATTATTTTTTAGGAGTTGATCGTTTTCTAGATATTCCTTGTTTTTGGTTTCAGCTTTGAAAAACTTGTATTTTTCTCATACAGGAATTTGTCAACTCGTGTACATACAAACAAAGGAACTTCAGTCACCTAGTTACTAGCTTTTGATTTCACTTTAACCTATGATACTCCCATATTTCGTTTCTGCTTACAAGGAAGAAAGTAATAAGACTATTTCTGCTATTTTTTTCTCGATTAGCATGAAGTAAATAGAAGAATAAGCTTATTAACAATAGTTTGTTACACAGGAGTAGAGAAAGTCATGTGAATGGAACACATCAGATAGCTTTTATATCCAACGCAGTTTTTCATCATGCTATTTTCAAGTTTTTTATTTAATTTCTCTTAGATAATGGCCATCGGAAAGAAATAAACGGCTTTTGTTTCTATATGTATTCTCTCTTGTCTACACCACGGCAATCTTGATAAAACTTTGTAAATCGTTTGAGAAATTTATGAATTGAAATAAACGGTACCTACGAGCACATTGTCGTAAACAAGAGGAGGTACTTTCGATGACGAAAAACATTTAAAATTTTGAGATTACCCATTATTCATCTACACACTAACAAATTACACAACTTGTCATTCCTGTTTATTTTGTTTTATTCCTGGCCATGCAAAGAGAATGGAAT
This sequence comes from Hymenopus coronatus, assembly GCA_030762935.1. Lineage (NCBI taxonomy): Eukaryota > Metazoa > Arthropoda > Insecta > Mantodea > Hymenopodidae > Hymenopus > Hymenopus coronatus. Next base: position 42,939,099 of record CM060897.1, on the reverse strand, counting down.
TTCAACACAGTAGTAAGTTATGTCCTTTAAAAGACATAACTAACTTCAGCCTACTGTTTCCCTTTGGTATTTTTAGTTATACAAAACTAAGTAATAAAAGTATTTCTTATAATGTTCATCCCGATTGGTATATAAATAAATAAAAAGTTTTATAAGAATATAATTTGTTATAGACTAGACTGAGAAAGTTATGTGAATGGAACATATCAGATTTTTAATTTATCAATTTAAGTAGATGCATAATACTTAGCTAAAGAAAACATTGCATTTCACCCAAAAATTCCATACTGAGATTTCACCGTAAATACACGTTTTAGGGTCCCCTGTGCAAAACAAATTTTTAGAAAATGGTTAGTAAGTCTGTATGTGTCCGTGAAGACGATAACACACAAATGAAAATTAGGTCAAATGACAAACTTGGTATTTAAGCTCATATCTTCCAAGGATGTGACACAAAGATTATCAAGAAAATCCCCCACCCCAAACTATCCTTGAAAGAAAAAAATTCCAAAATGTTGATGTTCTCAAATATCTTAACGAAATTGATTAAAATGCCGTATATTAAAGATACTTAAATATGACAAATAAAATGTTAACCTATCTCGAATTTTCTGGGAATAGCCTCTGAAGATCATTTCTGCTACTGTTTACTTCGATTAGCATGAAGTAGAAAGAAGAATAAGGTTTTCAAAAATACTTTTTTACAAAAATGTAGAGAAAGCCATGTGAATGGAACGGATCAGAGTTTTACTTTCTCTACACATACTTGTACAGCATAGAGAACGTATTGTATTGCATCCAAAAATTTGATACGAGATTTCACCGGAAATACATCTTTTGTGATCCCCTGAATCATAAAAAAAAAAAAAACATGTTTATAAAAATGTCCATATGTGTATCTGTATGTCTGACAGAGAGTGTGTGTGCGGGGTGGGCAGCATAGCTCATAAACGAAAAGTCCGTTAAACACCAAACTTGGTATTTAAGTTTAGTATCTTACAGGGATGCGACACGAAGATTTTCAAGAAAATTTCCGCACTCCAAACTACCCTTTATTTAGAGCAAATTTAAAAAATGTTGATTTTCTTAAAAATGGCTCTAACGATTTGGATTAAAATATCGCATATTAAAGATATTTACCCGACAAACAAAATGTATATCTTAAATTTTCTGGAAATAGCCTCTGAAGACTACTTTATTCTGGATGAATTTTACGGAATTTTGCCGACTGCTAAACCGTAAGAGATGGACAAAAACTTACCACAGAAAAAATGTAGAGCACGCTAAAACACGCGATTTATGTTATATAAATATTTTTCGTGGAGTTGATTGTTTTTGAGATATTCCTTGTTATTAGTTTCAGCTTTGAATTTTAAACTTTTCTCATTCGGAACTTGTCAACATCTGGTCATGCAAAGAATCGGATTTCAATCCCATAGGAACCACATTTTAAAACATTTGACTGTCGGTTTAGCCTATGTATTCCCTTCTACTTATAACGAAGTAAGAAAACCATTTTTGCTAATGCTTATCTCGATTAGCATGAATTAGACAGAAGAATAAGCCCGCTTGGGTAATTTGGGGTTAGCGTGTCTGCCTCACATTCGAAAGTTCGTGAGTTCGATGAGTTACCCGGATAGTTTTTTTTTAGGGTTTTCTTATTTTACCAAAGGCATTCATCGTCTGATATAACCAACCAGGTTAAAGGACGTTAAGCTATAAAAAATAAATAGGAAAATTAGCATTTAAACAATAGTTTGTTATCGATATATAGACATAGTCGTGTGAATGGTACCGATCAGATTTTTTAAACGAACGTAGCATATGAACGAAAGTTCAAAACAAAATTACGAGGCCAATAATCTTGTTTTAACTAATGTTCAGGTCTTTTAAAAATTTAATCATTTAATAGCTGATTAAGCTTAGATTTTTGTCCATTGCAAGGAATGGTAGGTACTTTTGCTCAGTTTTTTACTTTCTCTACACTTACTGCGTACATATTGTATAGAGACGGTATTACACTCCACCCAAAAAATTGATGCCAATATTTCACCGGAAATATGTGTTTTAAGGTCCCTTGAATAAAAAAAATCCGTGTGTCCGTGTACACGATAACTCAAAAACCAAACGTCGGTAAAATACCAAACTTGGTATTTATGTTTAGTATCTTCGAGGGATGCGCACGAAGATTTTGAGAAAAATCCTCCACCCCAAACTACCCTTTACATAGAACTTTTTTCGAAATTTTGATTTTCTCAAAAATGGCTCTAACGATTTTGATTAAAATATCTATATTAAAGATATTTACCTGACAAATAAAATGTATATCTTGAATATTCTGCGTATAGCCTCTGAAGAGTACTTTATTCTGGATGAATTTTACGGAATTTTGAATCACTGCTAAACCTTAAGAGATGGACAAACACTTACTACACGAAAAATGCAGAGCACGTTAAAACACACAATTTATGTTATATACATTCTTTTCGCGGAGTTCATCGTTTTTTGGACATTCCTTGTTTTTGGGTTTCTGCTTTGAAAAACTTATACTTTTTTCATACAGAAATTGTCAACTTCTGTCCATACAAACAAAGGAACTTCAGTGACATAGCAATCAACTTTTGACTATCACTTTAACCTATGATACTCTCTTATTTCGCTTCTACTTACAAGGAAGCAAGTAATAAGACTATTTCTGCTATTTTTTCTGATTAGATGAAGTAAATAAAAGTATAAGCTATTTCAGAGTAGTTTGTTGCTAGATATAGATTGTCATGTGAATGGTACACATCAGATTTTTATAAATAGGGACAACTAGCAGCATTAATTTGCCATGAAAATGTTTTTCCTTAATCTGTAAAAGTGAACACAAGGCAACAAGCCCGAGCTCAATTATGCTATAATCGCATTCATTCCATTCATCTTCCTGAAAAAGCTATGGCAGTTAGCTGGCGGGGCGTTAAACGCATAGGTTTAAAAAAACCTAGCGGGCCAACACAAGCGGCACTAATGCCACTCCAAAGCACAGATTTATAGCCCAGCTATAGCACGTCGCTTTATGGTGCAGCTTAGGCGTATCAGGCCAGAGGCTATGTTTATGACTGGGCTTAGAACTGACCTGCAACCGAAGTGAGGAATCCGCCGCTCTCTGTGATGACAGTCATTCCAGACACGCGATGTAAATACCCTGAATTGTGTTCAATGTTTCGCGGTTAGCGAAGTCCTTTTTGTATAGTCGAGCAGACCTTGCCGGCTAGATAAGCCACACACATCTACCCTTCACCAAAGAGGGGGGAAAACTGGTGCAACGATACATACCCCGCACTGTAATGTAATTAGAAATGCATGTTTCGAGGCCAAGCTGGCCAATGTGACGTTACACGAGTGGTTTTATAAACCTCGCATATCTATTTAACATTGAGCCAATATTTATATCTTAACCACAAAATCTGCAGACATTTTGTGAATTTCATGTCATTTTTTATTTTCTCTACACGTACTATGTACATTGTGTATAGAGAAGCTTTTTTTTGGAAAAAGGTTCGTGTGTGCCTGTGGACAGCATAGAACAAAAACGAAAAGACCGTTGAATACCAAACTTGGTATTTAAGTTTGGTATCTTCCAAGGATACGACACGAAGATTTTCAAGAAAAAACCCCCACTCCTAACTACCCTTTACATGGACCTTTTTTCGAACATTTTGACTTTCTTAGAATGGCTGTGACGAAAGCACAAGGAATAATAAACATTTGCATCCGGCGATTTCAACTTCGGATTGCAACAGAACAAAAGCATTTGAACATCAAATATTACAAAAAAATCTGATGTGTTCCATTCACACGACTTTCTCTATATCTGTGCAACAAATTACTGTTGAAAATCTTATGCTTCTATTTACTTCATGCTAATTGAGAAAAAAATTAGCACAGTCTTATTACTTGCTTCCTTATAAGCAGAAGGGAAATAAGGGAGTACTATAGGCTAAACTAATAACCAAAAGCTGGTTGCTATGTGGCTGAAGTTTCTTTGTCTGTATGGACCGGAGTTGACAAACTCCTGAATGAGAAAAGTAAAAGTTATTCATAGCTGAAAACAAAAACAAGGAATATGCCAAAAACGATCAACTCTATGAAAAAAATGTATATAACATAAACTGTTTATTTTAATGTGCTCTACATTTTTTGTGTGAAGTTTTTGCCCATCTCTTACAGTTTAGCAGTTATGCAAAATTCCGTGAAATTCATCTAGAATAAAGTAGACTTCAGAGGCTATTCCCAGAAAATTCAAGATATAAAATTTATTTGTCAGGTCTTTAATATACGATAAAATCAAAATTTTCGAAAAAAAGGTCCATGTAAAGGGTAGTTGGCTGGGGGGGATTTTTCTCAAAATCTTCGTGTCGCATCCCTGGAAGATACTAAACTTAAATACCAATTTTGGTATTTTACCGACTTTTCGATTTTGAGTTATCGTGTTAACAGGCACACGGATACAGACACACACGGACCTTTTACCGAAAATGCTTTTTTTCGATAACGGGGACCGTAAAACATATATTACCGGTGAAATCTCGGTATCGAATTTGTGGTTGGAGTGCAGTACCTTCTCTCTACACCGTGTACATAGTACTTATAGAGAAAGTAAAAATGAGAAAACATTTTTACGTAAAAATGTAATGACGGTTTCTTAGTCAGATGAGCCCAATTCATGTCACTACTTCAAAAGTACAAAAATGGAGGAAAACGCCTTTGTTTGTACTGCCTCGCCAATTTTCTCAAGGGTTGTTTTGCTTGACATTTACTTGAGCGCTGATTGCAGGCAATGAAGAGTGGGGGCGGAAATATTGGTACTGATAACAAGATAGAACACGTCAGGTTTGCATACAGAGCAACTCGGCCCCTCCGCAACACAGTAAAAATAAAATCAAAGCGCCTTGCGGAAATTGAGGTTATGAGGGTGTACTGGGAGGGAGGAGCAGAATTGCGTTTTGCTTCGTTGGTACGGAATTGCACATTCAGAGTAATAAGAGCTTGCAAGGGAAGTTCAAACCCTTCCTGCTGAATGCCACCTGGAAAATTCAGCGAGAAATGTCAATGGAAAAAAAAAATCTAATGTTACGTTCACATGCTTTTTTATGTATTCTGTAACAAACTATTCTTGCAAAAGCTTATTCTCCTATGTACTTAATGCTAATCTCGATGGACATTAACAGAAAAAAAATGCTACATGTTTTCTGTAGGTACAAGGAAATAAAGGAGTATACTAAGTCTAAAGCGAGTGGTCTTTTAAGGCCGGGTTGCTATGTGATGAATTTATAATTTATTCTTCTTGCATATACAGGATAAAAGATAAAAGTTTGATGTGTTACATTCATATGACTTTCACTATATTCTTTATTACTGATGTACCAAGCTATTATTAATAAGGTTTATATTTCTATCTACTTTTAATTAAGGTAAACTTTTGGAGAAATACCTATAAGTTTCGTTAAAGCTACACAAAGAATAGTGTTAAACAAACGTTTAAGAACTGGAGCTGTATATTGACATTAAATTCCCTATGCTTTTTACGAACTATCGAAAGGGTTTTCAAAGAATGGCCAGGAATTGAATAATTCGAACATTAATAACGAATATCTCGGAAATGCCTTTCGACACCAAAACAGTTATTTAGAGTAAATTATGAGTCTACATTTATGTAGTACATTTTCGCCTATTGCTTAACGCATACCAACTGCACAGAATTGTATAATAAAATCTGATGTGTTCCATTCACAAAACTTCCTCTATATCTGTGCAACAAATTATTGTTAAAAATCTTATGCTTCTATTTACTTCATACTAATCGCAAAAACATCATCAGAAATAGCCCTATTAGTTGCTTCCTTGTAAGTAGAAGCGAAATAAGGGAGTAACATAGGTTAAAGTAATAGTCAAAAGCTGGTTGCTATGTCACTGAAGTTCTTCTGTTTGAATAGACAGGAGTTGACAAATTCCTGTAAGAGAAAAGTATAAGTTTTTCAAAGCTGAAACCAAAAACAAGGAATGTCTAAAAAAGGATCGACTCCACAAAAAAATGTATAAAACATAAATAGTGTGTTTCAAAGTGCTCTACATTTTTTGTGTGGTAAGTTTTTGTCCATCTCTTATGGTTTAGCAGTTATGCAAAAACTTTTCCCAGAAAATTCAAGATATACATTTTGTTCGTCGCGTAAATATCTTTAATATACAATATTTTAACCAAAGTCGTTAGAGCCATTTTTAAGAATATCAGCATTTTCGAAAAAAGTTCCATGTAAAGGGTGGTTAATGGTGGGGGGATTTTCTTGAAATTCTTCGTGTCGCATCTTTGGTAGATACCAAACTTAAATACCAAGTTTGACATTCAACGGTCTTTTCGTTTTTGAGTTATCGTGTTCTCAGTCACACGGATACACACACACAGACCTTTTTCTGTAAATACTTTTTTTTTTTGGATATAGCAGACCCTAAAACATATATTTCCAGTGAAATCTCGGTATCGAATTTTTTGGTGGAGTGCAATACCTTCTCTATACACTATGTAAATGGTACGTGTAGAGAAAGTTAAAAACGAGATTTCCTGACCCAACGGAAATGAAAGAACCTATCTTACAAGAAACTGTTGATTTTCCAGGACATCATCTGCAAAATGCTGTACAAGTAACGGCAGAAAGAATGGTGCACGTTGATCAAGACAACGGAGGACATCTCAATGTCTCCTATTGTTTGCCTATTATCTGACTTCTTTTGTTTTGTTTTTTTGAAGTGATATTTTTAATCTCTTATATAAAGTTGGGGATAAGCCACACCTTAGACTTAAAAACTTTTGTAACCGCAAATTGCTCAGAAATCTTAATTAATCTGAACCATAGCTCCGTATCAATATTTAAGGCGAAATCTCTAATTCTAAATGTAGTACGTCATGTGAACGCTAAGGTAGCTGATAAAAACGTGTTGTGCTGTACCAAGCAAAGTATTTGTCGTTGCCAATACAATTAAACAATAACGGCGGTTCTTTTTTCAGTTCTCCAACACACAGCCACATAAGCTACAACAGATTGTTTCGGGTTTAGTCTCTGAAAGCAGTGCTGAATACATAAGGTCAACATTTACTCATTGATTCTATGCATAAAACATTCTCAGTTTACACTGGTAAACTGGTTCGTTACTGCTTTAAAATATTCACTGTTGATTGTTGGTGCAATACGCTTTGCCTTGTTGATCAAATAATGATGCAGGAATGCTGTAAAGCTATTGGAGCATACGTCGAACAACGGTAGCTGTGTACAGGTCACAATGAGTGACACACATTATTAAATGCTTAGTGGACAAAAGGCTTTGAAAAGAAAACAATCTGATGTATTGAAACAATGTTTCAATCCATTACACGGTGACCTACTTAAATCTCCGAGCGGGATGGCTCGAACGTCTGTTACTCGCATTCAATACCCAGCGACCACCCCAGCTTGGTTTCTGGGTTCTCAGTAGTCGAATGCTGGGATGGTTCATTTTCTGCCACGGCTTTCTTGTTTGTTATTTCCAGTTATCATTTCTTTCAGTTGAAGGGCTGAGTGTTCCATTCTGACGAGGTTGAGAAGACCTCCCGCCTCAGTGGCACAGCGGAGTTCAGGGGTTTGTTGGAGTGCGCAGGCGAAGTCGGTGCATTCTATCCTAAAACATTAGTGACTCTGTCTATGCTGTGCCTATTGACATCCTGATCTGGCCTCTCTTGAGGTTTCTGTCCTCACTGGTCCATCCATCACAGGGGCCACATAAGCCTAAAGAGCCAATGAACTTCCAGGGGTGTTTCGCCCCAGTAACTGGGTGCCCCATTTGTTATAACTTTAACGCCTAAATGAGTAAATAACATCGAATGTTATTTCTCCAGAGCCCATAGTTCCGGGTGTGCAACTTATTAAAAAGTGATCAATGTTTTTGATATTATAGTTCTCTTGAATACTCCAATGAACTTTTCATTAGATGCATTTTAGTTTCTCTGCCTCCTACTTATAGTAGCTAAGAGAGAGTATTGTATTCCACTCAAATAATCTAATTCGAAATTCACTGGAAATGTGTGTTTTGATGTCTCCTAAATCCAAAGAAAACATTTTAGAGAACGACCATTGTGTCTGACGTATTTAAGAACAGCTGCTAGGTGCGAGCGATGCAAAGCCTCAGCACCCTGGTACTTCTGTCATGACAAAAAGAATACCTGTCCTTAGTGGTTCGACGAATCTATGAGAGGAGTTTCGTTCCCATCAACTGCCTTGGTTGCGGACCCCTCAGCCGTGTTACTTCTGCACCGGGTGGAACATCTGAGCCTCTCTTGAAATGGATCTGTTCGAAGTTGACTGGACTCTATTTATGACACCCATGATGATTGGAAAAGTCTGGGAAACCTAGGCGGGGCTGTGAGACGCCGTAATTTCCACCAATGCCAGCCTGGAGAACTAGTAGAGGGTGCGTAGACACTGTTCACCCGCCAACCTTTATTGGTCTTCCCTGCTAAGTTCTTTTCGCGTACTGGCATAACAATTATGTCCCTAACAGTACAAAAGCAATGGCCAGGCATGAAGATTTTAGTATACAATTAAATAGGGTAACTTGACCTTGTTTATGCTGTAGAATGCGAGGCCATCAGAATTGAGATGTTCTTGAACGGTGGTCGTAGAGACCAGGAGGCCAATTTTTCTCCCCTTCCTTTGAACAATTCAGAGAAATTGAAAGAAACCATCATTGCATTTTCCGTTGAAGAAAGGCTATAACTGAGGTAAATCTTGCTAAGCCCCGCTAACAGATTCTGAGGCTCTCAGCAAACTTTTCTCAACTGGTTCTCCAGGTGATTGGTCATAATTTCGTTGTTTAAGATGTGCTTTTACTCCGTATGTATAGTGTTTATGGTTTTCCTCGTTACATCACTGTAGTTCCACCGAGTTAAATTTATTCGCATTAAGTGTATTCATTTATTTTCATTCATCGTAAAATATGACTTGTCTGGTTAAAGGACATTAAACTTGCAGATCTCAGTTACAAACTTGACCCTTTCCACCACCCACTTCAGGACGGTTTCTTGCGTACCTTTGTGCTGATTGTAAGCTTCTCCAGTTTTAATATCACATTCTTTGAGGATATTAAGGTGATACACCTCTGAAATTTGTCCAAATGTTTGAAAAAATAAACAAACTATTTTCTCAATAAAATGACAAGAATTCAAACCTTTAAGAAAATATATCGTTTTTCCCACTTGGAGCACATTGCCAATTAACTGAAGCTATCAATTGATAGCTTATTAATAGGCACGCCCAAATTTAAACCTTATTTTCTCGCAAACATTTTATAACTCTTTTCCATACTCAAAATGTTTCACACGATGCAATTGTTCACTAATTTGTTTTAAAATGTTGATACTGCCTTCCAAAAGCACATTGAAGAAAATGTTTATTGTTTTCCAAATAATGCTCCAATTATGATAGATAAATCGTTACATTTTGAAAAATCAATAGATTTAGTGACTACTAAAGTAATTTTTCTGCACTAATTGAGGCTAATAAAAATATAATATGAATTTCTATTTGTAGACTTATTTTATGTAAAACTGAATTTTTATTTGAATATTTTTAAAAAAGCATTACGTGTCTCATTTTTAATTAGAACAATGGATTTAAACGATAATTATTGGATATGTAGCTTCAGACTGAGCAATTCAATCACACTGCCGGGATTTGAACCACGGATCTCCCGGTATCTAGCCGGTTGCTCTACCATTAAGCTACCTAGGTGACATGCCGGTTGCCTAAACTAAATTTCTCAACTGACTCGCATGTTTCCCAGTAAACCACAAGGTGATCTCAAATTATTTTGAGATGTCATACCCCAATGGCAACTTACAATGTCGTAAGTACTTTAAGTCCCAGAATTTATAATATAGTCAATTATTGACAGTTAATATTGATTTAGTATTGTTTTGTTTTTTTTCACACAAGCCATGGTAGCTCGTGGTAGAGCAATCGACTGTAGTTCAAATCCCAGTTATGGTATTGGATTTTTCAGTCTGTCTCTACCCATCCAACTCCTACATATGGCTTGTGTGATAAAAAATATTAAATTGATAATTATTATTTAAATACCATGCAAGCTATAGTTTTGATACATGGGAAAAATACCACTATTATTGCATAATAACTGGATGAATTGGATTGGTTGATGAGGGGTGAATTAAGTAAAATAAAACAAAGGCCTTTCCTCCTCCCCTAATGAATTTTCACCCAAAATTCAAAACTTTAATAAATTCTAACAATACTCGTATATCTTACGTTTGTGGATTTTGCACATTGCACGAATGCATCACCTTAAGCTTCGAGAGGGACTTGAATTGTGTTTCCTCCATGATGCCCCTTCAACTTGAGATTTGTCTTCAAGACATAAGCCTTATGAGATGGATCCTTGCAATATAGGGGAACGGCCATTGCCTGTTGTAGAGAAGGGGACATAAATACATACTATGGAGGGAATATGAAAGGGAAAATAGCAGTCATGATGGATTACCCATCTGCCCTTGCCCCTATGCTCGTGTTCTGAAGAACATGATGATAATATATATGAGCTTGCTGGCACATCTGGAGGCAAATCTACAGAGCACATCACAGTGACTATATGAAGGCACAACAATGAACTTTCTCTTGGTGTGTTTCTTTTTTGTATCATAAAGACGGTTTCCCTGCAAGACCTATCTGGGAGAGGTAAAATATTCCATCGCCATTCTAATAAAATGTTTATCGGCAGAGTCTTGTCAATATAAATGTTTCACTGCCCTTGTGTTAACAGTAGATTATATGAATCCGTAGAATAATTGTTCCCAATTTTTTTAGTCACCATAAGAAATAATTTAACTCCATGGTACGACAGCTCACAAGGAACCTTGGCCTACCACCCGGCCGCTGCATCCTCCATCATGGGGTGCAATATCAGAGGGTGAGACGTGGTCAGCGTGGGCTGTGAATTTATTCATCTAACGCCATGCCCCACAACAAAATATATTACATGGTTAATGGAAACAATACGATTCAATTGTTCAAAATTCAAAATTAAATTATTAGTTGTGTGTTTATGATTTTAAAACTTTATTCTTTTAACAAATTAAATATATGCACGTTTATTACTTATAGCTGTTCAAAATGCATGCTCTTAATGAAATATACAATTGTTTTTAAATCTTTTAAGTGTCTCATTAGAATCATGAATTTGTCAATTAATAATTTTTTAAACTAACTTCTTGAATGTGCTGTGTTGTCAGTTTAATAACAGGTATTCTTAAAGATGATCAAGTGGAGTGGGAAAGGTAGAGCCTGACTGAAAAATTATATGCCATAGCCGGATTTAAACTACGGATCTCCTGATCTCTGTACAGTCGTTTTAGCCACTTAGCTACTATGGTAACATGTCGACACGATATTAAATTTCCCAACTGGGTTGAAATTTCATCACAAGTATATATAACATAATTTTGAGGTGTCACACCTCAATGGGGACTTACAATGTTGTAAGAACTTCAAGTTCTGTGCTTCATAAAATAACCAACTATTAGGTTAATCATTGTGAATTGTTTTTTTCACATAGGCTGTTTGTAGTAAACGAGTTGGAAAAATAAGTGTTAGACTGAAAAATTCTATGTCACAGCCAGGATTTGAACCACGTCCTACACAAGGCTTAGTGAAAGAACCAATTAATTCATAAGATCAAAATTTTGTTCCCCTCCACTACAAGGACATTTTTGGCTTAACTTAAATAACAACAAAGATTTTAAAGAAAATCTTAAACGCCCAAGCTACCGTTTTCTTGGTAAGCCGTTAGCTCATTTTTTTTTTTTCCTTTTCTAAAATGGCTTAGGAGTTCGGTACAACTTATTTAAGGTATTTGCACAATACAACCAAAACATCTTAGTTTTTTTTCAAATTCCTTTACTTTATTTTGTATTATTGCTAAACCATGATTAATAAACAAGCAAAATTCAGATCTCGTCGAAATACGTACAATTTGTTAAGTTTGTTTGTGACTTCAATCTTTTCCTAGATATTCGTCGCGGTTGGTTTCAATGTTGTTACGTCATCGTAGATTTATTTCTCGCGATATCTCGTGCAACGAATAAGTAATTTCGAAGTCGGCAAGTAAGCACTACATTTTAACTTTTATTATCTCTTGTATTCTGCTTGTAGCTACATCGAAAGCATACATTTATCTGGGCTAACATTAATCAGACATTAAAAAGACACTTTAGTAAGAACAATGTGCATTAGAAGTAGAGAAATAAACTTTATTAATGAAATCAAGTTAATGCAATATCATATTTTCATTTGATTATAGTTGTAACGTATTTATTATTAAATTGTCACCTTAATTTCTTTTTCAAAATGCATGCACATTTTAGACAGAGAGCAATTGAATTCCATCCAAAATTTTGGTATCGACATTTCACCGGTAAAACATGTTTTGAGGTCTCTGAATAAAAACAAAAAGGAATTTTAGAAAAGTCCCGTATATATATGTGTGTGTGTGTGTGTGTGTAGTAAACAGTATAACTCAAAAACGAAAAGTTCCTTAAATTCCAAACGTGGTATGTATAAGTTCAGTATTTTCAAGGATACAATATAAAGCAAAATTCCTTATCACCCAGCTACCCTTTACATGGAACAGTTTTGCAAGATTTTGATTTTTGTAGCAAATTGCTCTAATGATTTAATTAAAATACCATACCGGTGGTTCCGATTCAATTCTCGGCAGGGACAGGAAATTGTTCTTTAAGTAGAATCATTCTGTATCCCCCACAGAGTCTGAAAGTATTTATAACGGGTTGTTTCTAAAGGAAAGCCCCGGTATGACGATAGACGTTAAAGGGTGCTATACAAGCGTAAAAATTAAAAAGGAAGAAAAAATAAACAATATGTTTAAGATATTTCCATGACAAATGAAATATAAATCTTGAATTTTGTGGGAATCTCTAAAACTCTCTATTTTTGATGACCTTTGTATAACTGGTAAAGCACAAGAGATAGGTCAAGTCTTATTGCACAAAAAATGAAGGTATCGCTAAAACACACAATTTGTCATGCATGCCATAATTAACTAACCATGCATAATTAACCATTTCCGATATAGCTCTTGTTATTTGTTTAAGTTTTAAAATGTTAATCTTTTCTCAAACCGGAAGATGTCATTAGTTTCATGTCTCTTGTTTTGCTTCCGTCCATTCAAAGAGAATCGGATTTCAATTGTATCACATAACGACCAGTTATTAAAATATTTGATTATCGCTTCAATCTAGTGTATTCCCTTATTTAGTTCTAATTACAAGAAACCAAGTAATAAGACAATTTCTACTAATGTTTATCTCGATTAGCACGAGTAAGAGAAAGAAGAATTATCTCTTATAAGAATAATTTCTTTGCAGAATAGGTAGAGATAGTCATGTAAATGGAACACATAAGATTTTCCAGACTGGGCTAACGTAATTGTTATATTGCTTGATTTGGAATATAAATATAACACATATTTAGAATAACAGGTACATTAATAGTATTTTCTATGATGCCGTGCTTTCAGCTAATCTTTTTCTGTATTTAACATTAAGCACTCGTTAAAATGGTTGTGGTCAGCTAAAAATAAACTATATTGAAATAGTTAATGACTTACTGTTCATTTAATAAATGCATTGTATTAATTGTCATACAGAAACGCCTAATTGGAAGCACATTTAAGATGCAAAATCGCTTGATGATGATATGCCAGGGGTACTTAAAGAATCGCAAAGCACTAGGAATTAAAGAAATTCTGGAAGAATTTATTGAATGTTCCTTAGAAGTTCCAGAAATAGTAAAACTCCTGCGGATGTCTTTTAACAAGTTAGTTAACGGAGAGAAGTATCCGAAAGTTTGGGTAACACCAGTTATGCAGCTAATATTCAAGGGCAAGAATACCACACAATAACCAGAAAACTACAGAATAATAGCATTGCTACCTATATTGAATAAGGTTTATTGCAAAATTATTATCTATGATCGGTTAAGGCGCTGGGCCTAAGAGTTTGGTACAATTTCTAAGTTTCTGGCAGGTTTCAGGGAAGTGTTTTGTGCTGTAGACAATATTTTAAACATTAATTGATTCAAATTTAAATAGAAAGAGGGGTAAATTTTACTGTGCTTTTGTTAATTTTAAAATGCCTTTGACAACGTGCAGTGGGAAGCTCTTTGGGCGAAACATGCCACAAAAAACGCTCCAATAAAATGCTGAGAGTGTAATGCAGATTTACAATTGTGTGAAATTCAGAATTAAAATAGACCAAAATACATTTACCGAATATAAATCGGCCAGCAGAGGAATTCATGCAGGATGTATTTTATCGCCCCTGTTGTTCAATTTATTCATAGACTACATATCAGACTATTTGTAGAGGAAATTAATGTTCCGCAAGTGGACGATGTTTGCATTCCTGTACTGTTATACACGGATGACATGACAATTTTGTCAGCGACGATAGAATATTTACAGAAAGGTAAGAGAAGTAGATTGTAAAAATATTGTAAAAATCTGATGTGTTCCATTCACATCACTGCAACAAATTATTCTATTTACTTCATCTAATCGAGAAAAAATTAGCAGAAATAATCTTATTACTTGCTTCCTTGTTTAGTAGAAGCGAAATAAGGGGGTACCATAGGTTAAAATGATAGTCAAAAGCTGGTTGCTATGGATACGAGTTCACAAGGTCCTGTATAATAAAAGTATAAGTTTTTTTATACCTGAAAGCAGAAACAAGGAATGTCTCAAAAACAGTGAACCTCATGAAAAAAATGTATATAATATAAATTGTGTGTTTTAAAGTGCTCTACATTTGTTATGTGGTAAGTTTTTGTCCATCTCTTACGGTTTAACTATTATGCAAAATTCCGTAAAATTGACCCAGAATAAAGTAGTCTTCAGAGGCTATTCCCAGAAAATTCAAAATATACATTTTATTTGTCATGTAAATATATTTAATATACGATATTTTCATCAAAATGTTACAGCCATTTTTTAGAAAATCAAAATTTTCGAAAAAAGTTCCAAGTAAAGGGTAGTTTGGGGTGGAGGGATTTTTCTCAAAATCTTTGTGTCGCATCCCTGGAAGATACTTAACTTGAATACTAAGTTTGGTATTTTACTGACTTTTCGTTTTTGAGTTATTGTGTTGACGGACACACACACGGACCTTTTTCTGAAAATACCTTTTTTTTTTGGATACAGGGGACCCTAAAACATATATTTCTTGTGAAATCTCGGTATCGAATTTTTGGGTGGAGTGCAATACCTTCTCTATACACTATGTACATGGTGCGTACAGAGAAAGTAAAAATAGGTGTGTGGTGGTAAACATCAACAAAACGAAAACTATGGCTTTCAAAAGCCTTTATGTATATGGCAGGGAGGAATAATCTGATGTGTTCCATTCACATGAATTTCTCTACATCTGTGTAACCAATTATTGTTAAAAAGCTTATTTCTATTTACATCATGCTAATCAAAGTAAACATTAGCAGAATTTATCTTATTACTAGCTCCTTGTAAGTAGAAGAAAAATAAGAAAATGCAGAGGCTAAAGTAATACTATCGTTCTTTAAAAGAAATCGATATGTGAAACACTTGAAATTCTAACCTCTTTAATTGCCAGGAGTAAACAAACAGTAAGAAAGATGTGTCCCCCGTTTGAGAAAAGTTTAAATGGCTAAAATTGAAACCAATAATCCGGAATATCTCGAAAACGTTTAACTCTACAAAAAAACAACATCTATATAAAATTATATAAATGCGTTTTAATGAAATCTACATTTATATGTAGCAAGTTTTTTAATATCTCTTACGTCAGTTACATAAGTCGTCCAAAATGAAGAGTTCTTCAGAGGTTATTCCCAGAAGATTCAAGATATACATTTCGTTTTTCATAAAAATATCTTAAATATAAGACATTTTAATCAAAATCTTTAGAGCCATTTTTGAGAAAATCAAAATTTCGAAAAATGTTCCATGTAAAGGGTAGTTGGGGATGGGGGATTTTCTTGAAAATCTTCCGTGTCGCATCGTTGGAAGATACCAAACTTAAGTACCAAGTTTGGTATTTGGTATTTGACGTCGTTTTTAAGCTATGCTGCCTGCCCACAGACACGCACATAGACACACACACGCATTTTTTTTAATATTCAGGGGTCTCAAAACTTGTATTTCCGGTGAAATCTCTGTATCAAATTTTGGGTGCAATACAATACCTTCTCTATACACTATGTACATAGTACGTGTAGAAACGGTATTGCCAAGGGCTTGAAATTCAAAATATTAAATATTTTTCCTATTTAGGTATAATGTTTAACATGAGAGGAAAACGGAGCAAACATCTGTCCGTCACTAATTATAAAGTGCGAGGGCAGTTAAGTGAACTATTAAGCACTCTTACGCCAGTAGACACATCAGAAAATATGTATAACTGTATGATATAGACTGCCCCTTTGGTCGAATGATCAACAAGCCGACTTCACACCTGAGGTCCCGGGTTCGATTACCGGGGCTTATATATATATATATATATATATATATATATATATATATATATATATAAATGATAATGATCCTATATAAAGAGGATCATTATCACTATAATAAAAACAGCCTGTATGTTGGCGAGAGCATAATGTTATCCGGATACTAAGTATTTACGATGGTAAGTCGCCATTAAGGTATTTCTTTGAAGGGAGGCGTACTGGTTGGTTGAACCGAGTAAAAAAAATGTAGTCAGTTGGAAGATTGAATGGCATAGCGGCATGTGATCACAGTAGCTGAATGGTTAGAGCAACCGCTCGTAGACCGGGAGAACCATGTTAAAATCTGGCTGTATAACTCCATGGCACGACAGTTCACAAGGAACCTTGGCCTACCGCCCGGCCGCTGTGTCAACCACCTCGGTCCATGACGGATGGCATAGATGGGGTGCAGTATTGGAGGGTGAGGCGTGGTCAGTGCCTCGAAACCACCCGGCCGGTTAATGCGGTCCTCATGACCTGAAGTCGCTACTTCTCCATCAAGTAGCTCCTAGGGACCTCACGAGGCTGAGTGTACCCCAGGCCAGGTCTCTCAGCGGGAGAAAAAATTCCCCACGCCGGTACTGGGAATCGAGCCCAGGTCTCCCGCCTGGCAAGCAGCAGTGGTACCACCGCGCTAAGGAGACAACAAAATCCCGGCTGTGGCCTTGAGTTTTTTAACTGGTTCTAATAATAATGAGTTGGTTCTTAAGTTAAAAGTCCCCGATATGATAAGAGGGATATGACAGATTAAACAAGTTTTAAAATAAATAATAAGTTTTGGATAAGTAGAATCCGACTGAAAAATCCAATGCCATAGCCGGGATTTGAACCACGGATCTCCCGATCTCTAGTCGGTTGCTCTACCTATCCAACTCCTGTCCTACACACGGCTTGTGTGAAAAAACAATTAATCCAATATCAATTGACCATAATAGTTGGCTATACTATCAATCCTGGGACTTAAAGTACTTACAACATTGTAAGTCACCATTGGGGTTGTCATCTCAAAATAGAAAATAGTTTTAAGAACACCTCGTAATACTGGGAAACATGCGAGTCAGTTGAGAAATTCAATGCTATGCCGGTATGTTGCCATGGTAGCTCAGTGGCAGAGCAACCGACTAGAGATCAGGAGATCCGTGGTTCAAATCCCGGCTATGACATTGAATTTTTCAGTCTGACTCTACCTATCCAACTCCTGTTTTTTCACACGGCTTGTGTGAAAAAACAATTAATCCAAACAATAAGTTTATCATATGGCAGGTTTTGTTATACAGAAGTGAAATGTGGGGCTGGGATACAGCAGAGCACTTAAAAAACGTAGCTAGCATTTTAGAAGAGAGTTCTTGGAGTTTGACAAGACACATCAAATTCTGGAGGTGGGATGTTATGAAGACAGAATGCACTGTTAAATAAGATCAGCGATGTACTGGGTGAGACTGATGCAGGAAGATAACTCCACGTTATGTTCCAAATGTTATAATTACCAGCGGGAAAACGTCTCTCCCCAGTCTTGAGCTGCTGAACTTGAAAGAGGTTTGGGAAGAAAAGTCATAGGGTCAGTATAACAGAGGTGAAACGCATGACAAAAACATATGGAAAGATGTCAAAAGAAGGTTAAAAGACATCAGCCGACAGGAAATTGGATCGAGCTGGAAAATTAAACCCTCTCTAGCTCTAACAAACAAAATAAAACCGATTTGGGGTAAAGAGGCATATATACTTCACTAAACCGAGCAAGCTCGAGCAGTTTCCTTTGTAACTGGTATATTCGGGAGGTCCGAGTTTCAATTTTGGGCAAAATTGTTTTATTTGGGAGGAAGGGCATTTGTTTTATTTTACTCAGTTCACACCTCGTCAACCAACCCAATTTTTTAGCTAAATTCTTTTCATCAGAAGTAATTGCTATATTTTTATAATATCGTTTAAGAGATCATTAGCTTGTAGCTATTTAAAGCAAATATATCTTGCTTTGTTTGAAAGTGTTTTAGCTATGGACTGTTAGCCTATGGAAACGGTTCTAAATTGAATGATATTCTACTTCTACAAAGAAAGCCATGAGAATTTTATGTCATACTTCTTACAATGCTTCATGTAGACCACTTTTTAAGCAACAGAAAATTTTAACAGTGCACAATTGCTATATATTACAATTATTATATGTGCACAAGAATTTAAATCAATTTAAACTGAACAGACATGTACACACTTTAAATACCAGAAATATTGATCAAGTACATGTCCCATACACTAGACTAAAGAAAGTTAAAGATAGTTATTTGATAACCAGCATTATAGCCTATAATAAGCTTCCTGGCCACATGAGAGATCTAAATGTAATACAGTTTAAGGCTAAAGTAAAAAAAATGGTTGATGTACAATGTATTTTACAATTTGGATGAATTTTTAAATACTAGAATTGTTATAGACTGACTCTTACATGTATATATTATTTTGTCTATTGTAATGTACCTAATGACTAAACAAATAAATACTATATACTAAATTACTTGCTTTCAATCATGTTTATTCTTCAGATAAATTAGAAACTCAGTTGGTGAAATCATTAGCAGAAGTAGGTTAAATTACAATAGGTATAAATCTGTAGCTCCCCGTCGACCGTGCTCTCTGGCACTGGGTTTTTCCGTGGTTTTCTAGGGGCCACTTAGGCGAATGCTGGGATGTTGTATATCTATCACTGTTCCTTTCCTTTGTTTCAGTTTCCTTCTTCATCTTTCAGGACGGCGGCAGGTGTGGCTCAAGGCTTTGCAGGTGAATGCTTGCTCCGAGTAAAACTCTCTTCTCCCTGGTTGTGCAAGTTAAGACTAGGTGTCATTGTAGAGGCATCCTTCCAACGGCCTCCCGCGCGCGACATTGCAGATTCTGGTTCAGTTTTAGATTTGACTCTGCCATTGGTCAATTGGCCAACATGACTGCCCATGCATAAGCAGACAGAACGCACGGAAGACTGCGCATTTCACATTGGAAAGCAGAACCGCTTTTCAGAAAGTCCATTTTTACCCCTTCTCAGGAAAGAGTCTTAGTCTAAAATGCAATTAGAATCTGCAATCTAGCCTCCCGCGCCCGTTTAACCCCCGTGGCACGCCAGGGCTGTCATCTAGTAAAACTGTTAGGGACTTCCGTGCGCCTCTGCACTTTACTCCGTCCTCTTCTGTGTGCTAGTCTGTTTTACCTCCTCTCATCGCTTCCCAAGCGAGGGGTGGTAGGCCGCAATAGATCAATATTTGATCGCAGTTGCCGAAGTGTCCCCATCCGCTTGCATACTCACATCCCATACTTCACTAAGGAAGAAAGGAAAGATTAGGAATAGCATGATTTAGGCTAAGAGGTTGGAGGTCACAGAAAATTATTTAGACAATTCTGATAGAATCTGCCATTCTGTGGATCGATGAAAATTGGGTACATATTTGGTGGAAAGTGCACAGTGCAAGAACCGGCAAACAAAGTAAAAGAAAATTGTGTATGAACATCATAATCACTTCTCAACAAAAGACCTTTCCATTAACTGCCCTTTGCTTGGAATATTTTTCAAAAATGTTATTTGCTCTAACGATTTTAATTAAAATTCACTAATTTTAAGATATTTTCTTGACAAATGAAATATATCATATAATTTTCTGGGAACAACTTAAGAAGTCGTTTTCAGTCTTGATGAGTGTGCAGATATCCCTTAGTACGTTAAGAGTTACAGAACTCAACGGGGCTATTTCAAGTTAAATCCGATAAGTGTCTTGTGTTCGTTTTACCCCTCTTGCACGCCGTGACCGGGTGATTAGACCACTCACCTCTTACCTAGCCGGCCGAAGTTCAACCTGCATGTGGGTTTATAGTGAACAAAACGGTTTAGGAACGGGTTTTCTCCGGGTTCTCCAGTTTCCCACGCCATCGTATTCCACCGGTGCTCCATCTGCACCTCATCGCCTGCGGAGCCATACGTTGTAAAAGCGGGCGTTGAACACAATAAAAAAAATCTTGCTCATTGAGAAAGGTCGCGCTCACCAGTTCTTTACAGGCCAGTTATAGTTTGAAATAACCCCGTTGAGTTCTGCAACTTGAGGCAATATTTATCATGGCAAAGCAAGACTTTTATTATATTTATCCATGTTTGTTCACGTGTTATTGATAGGCTTCTTGGTAAGAGCACGTCTTTTTTCCGCTATTGTATGTTTGTATTTATTACTCTGTGGTTTCTTTTTGGAAATATAGAATTTTGTTGCAGTTTTGTCTTCTCGTCAGTAAAGTATTGTGTATGGTGACGAGATGTTTGATTTTGAATAAATAAACTGTTTTGAAAACGTAAAATTTTTCAGTAACCAGGCAAGATTTTAAACTTGATTCACTTCTACTGACCTCGTCAGGGAAGGAGGTCGATTCTGTTTAATAACACTTCTCCTACTGACCTCGTCTGGGAAGGAGGTCGATTCTTTTCAATTATACTTCTCCCACTGACCTCATCAGGGAAGGAGATCGATTCTGTTTGATAATACTTCTCCTACTGACCTCGTCTGGGAAGGAGGTCGATTGTTTTCATAATACTCCTCTACTGACCTCATCAGAGGAAGAGGTCGATTCTTTTCGATTATACTACTCCTACTGACCTAGTCAGGGAAAGAGATCGATTTTGTTTGATAACACTTCTCCTACAGACCTAGTCAGGGAAAGAAGTCAATTTTGTGTGATAATTCTTGAATAGACCTCGTCGAGGAATAAGGTCAATTCTACAAGATAATTATTTCTTTGGCATGTTGTGTCGGAGAATAGAGTATTCGTGATATTCTACGAAATATTAGTACTTTTCCGCGAAATTATAAACTTATCCATAATATTTTTGTCAAAGTGAGAAAATTAGACAACAACTTGAAAGGAAAAAATAAGAAATAAGTTGAGTATTTCGACGATACTAGTTAATTTCTTCGGAATTACACTTGTGCATATTTATAAACAATTCAGTTTGCTTCAAAAAGAAGGATATAGTTGATGTAGCAGTTATTTGATGTTGGACATTTATTAATAAAAATGAAGATTGAAAGAGAATGTGCTCCTTTCGTTCTCAATTCCTGCACCACTAACACACCCTGAGACGAAAGAGTTCTCGAGAAGTGCTAGTGACCAGTCGGTATTTGCTACAGAATCTTTTAAAGCACAAAGAGACATCTGTACACGCCAAATTCGGAAAGTTGCGCTACCTTGTGGATAAAGACAACCTACCACACAAGAAAATGTACAATTCGTTAAGGCAGACAGTTTAAGTATGTATAAAAAAAAATTCTACTAATATTTATCTCGATTAGGATGAAGGCATAGAAGAATAAGCTTTTGTAAGAATGGTTTCTTGCAGAATAGGTAGAAGAAGAAGACCATGCAACATATCGGATTTTTTGGCTGTTCCACAAGAGGGACAAAAGGTAATTTGTATCTTTCAGTATTAGTTGCATACAACAGGAGAAGAGCTTTGCATATTGAGACGATATTAATAAGCCGAAGGCGAAGTTTAGTTTCATGTAGTAACATTTTATTTCGTCACGTCAACAATGGGCGATTTGTGTATGTAGAAGAGAGGAAGCGCTAGAGCAGCGGGAAGTAGAAGCGAAATGAGGGAGTGCCATACGTTGCTGGTTACTAAGTGACTGATGTTCCTTTGTTTGTAAAAACAGGAGTTGACAAATTCCTGTATGACAATAGTATAAGTTTTTTAAAGCTGAAACCAAAAACAAGATATATCGAAAAAATGTATATAACATAGATTGTGTGTTTTAACGTGCTCTACATTTTTTGTATGGTAAGTTTTTGTTCATCTCTGACGGTTTAGCAGTTATACAAAATTCCGTAAAATTCATCCAGAGTAAAGTAGTCTTCAGAGGCTATTCTAGAGGCTAATTCAAGATATACATTTTATTTGTCAGGTAAATCTCTTAAATATAAGAGATTTTAATAAAAATCATTAGAGCCATTTTGGGAAATAAGATTTTCGAAAAATGTTCCATGTAAAAGGTAGGGTTGGGGGATTTTCTTAAAAATCTCCGTGTTGCATCCTTGGTAGATACCAAACTTAAATACCAAGTTTTGTATTTAATGGACTTTTCGTTTTTGAGTTATGCTGCCCACAGACACATACACACACAGGCACACACACAGGCAGTTACACACACGGACATGTTTCTAAAGATGCTTTTTGTATTCGGGAGTCTCAATACTTGTATTTCCGGTGAAATCTCTGTAACGAATTTTTGGGTGCAATACAATACCTTCTGTATACACTACATACATAGTATGTGTAGAGAAAGTAAAATAGTTTAAATATTTTAAACCTGAAACAAATAATAAGGAATATCTCAGAAAGGAATATCAATTCAACGAAAAAAATAGGAAGACATAAATTATGTTTTAACGTGATTTACTTGTTTTGTGTAATAAGTTTTTGTCTATCTCTTACGGTTTACCAGTTACGCAAAATTCATTCAGAATAAAATGTTTTCAGAGCCTATTCCCAGAAAATTCAAAATATACATTTTATTTGCCTTGTAAATATCTTTAATATACGGTATTTTAATCAAAATCGTTAGAACCATTTTTGAGAAAATCAATCCCTTACGGTTTATCAGTTATGCAAAATTCCGCAAAATTCGTCCAGAATAAACATAGGCTGTTCCCAGAGAATTGAAGTTAAACATTTTGTTTGTCGTGTAAATATCTTAAATATAAGAGATTTTAATCAAAATCGTTAGAGCCATTTTTGAGAAAACCAAAATTTCGATTTTTTTTCCATGTAAAGGATACTTAGGAGTGGGGATTTTCTTGAAAATCTTCGTGTTGCATCCTTGGAAGATACCAAACTAAAGTACCAAGTTTGGTATTTAGTGGTCTTTTCGTTTTTTTTTTCAAAAATGATTTCTTTGAATTCAGGGGGACCGAAAACATGTATTTCCGGTGTAATCTCGGTATCAAATTTTTGGGTGGATTACAATATCCTCTCTAAACACTTTGTACGTAGAACGTGCAGAGAAAATAAAAAGCAATCCAAGTAAGCTTTCAAAATTGACGTCCAACGCAAAGGCCATCAAATATTTATTTTATAAAATTGTTGCCCAAGCAAGTGGCAAACATAAAACGAGACCCAAAACATCCTTACAAAATTGGCCATAAATATGGTACTAAAACTGAGAATTGGCAATCTCTCCTAGTAATACAAACTCATATGTAGCGTCTGGATCATGAAAACAGTTTCAAGGCACTCGTAATGCAGTTATTGCACATGAACATGACCAAGGAAACGCTTGGGGTGTCTTTTGAAGCTGCAAGAGGCAAATTTGCTTCATCCCAAAGCGAAGAAGAAAGCCTTGGTGAAGATTAAAGCAACGCCGGCGATGGTTCAAAGCTAGTTCTAATTCCATACGCCTGAGGGAGCGGTGTTACCTGAGAGATACGCCTTGTTCTTGGAGTTTGTATAATTTCGAGACTTGATGTTACAACACAATTACTGCGCCACTCGGCCTGTTGTTCCAGGCGACACAGCATTAATTTGCTGGGGAAACTATACCGGCTGCCCCGTTACAGATAGTGCCCTCCAAATAAACCAAACAATGCAGGGATCTATCGTCTGTGCTTCTCCAAGACAAATTGCTGGCTGCTGCAGCATTATTAACGCTAGAGTGCAGCACAGGTGAGTTTAAAACTAAAACTCAACTTTAATTCACGACTTTAACCCTTTTAATGCCAGCCCGAATAGGAAAATGCTGTCTGAAAAGTGCCAAGCGATTGTAGAGCAGAATGCAGGGTTTTAAATTATTAGTAATAAAATGAGTACCAATTGACATAGACACCTAAATATTTTTACTTTCTCTACATATACTACGTACATAGTGTATAGAGAAGGTGTTGTATTGCACCCAAAAATTTGATACCGAGATTTCACCGGAAATAATATGTTTTGAGAGACCCTCTGAGTCCAAAAAAAAAAGCATTTTTAGAAAAAGGTCCTTGTGTGTGTGTGTGTGTGTGTGTGTGTGTGCGTGCGTGTATCTGTGGGTAGTATAGCTCAAAAACGAAAAGCCCGTTAAATACCAAACTTGCTTTTTAAGTTCAGTATCTTCTAAGAATGCGGCACAAAGATTTTCAAGAAAATCGCCCCACCACAAACTACCCTTTGCAGGGAAAAGTTTTTGAAAATGTTGATTTCCTGATAATTTGCTTTAACGATTTTGATTAAAATCTCTTATATT
This sequence comes from Hymenopus coronatus, assembly GCA_030762935.1. Classification (NCBI taxonomy): domain Eukaryota; kingdom Metazoa; phylum Arthropoda; class Insecta; order Mantodea; family Hymenopodidae; genus Hymenopus; species Hymenopus coronatus. The sequence goes on along the minus strand of CM060897.1, from coordinate 42,914,237 downwards.
TAAGCTATTTACATGACAAATAAAACGTATATCCTGAATTTTCTGGGAATAGCCTCTAATGACCTCCTTATTCTGGATGATTTTTACTGAATTTTGCATAACTGAGAAACCGTAAGACGTAGACAAAAATATACACGACAAAAAATGTAGATTATGACAAAATACACAATTTAGCTATATACATTTTTTGTCGTGGAGTTGATCATTTTTTGAGATACTTTTTGTTATTGTTTCTGCTTTAAAAAAAACATTTTCTCATACAGGAATTTGTTAATTCCTGTACATACAAGCAAAGGAACTTCAGTCTCATAGCAACCAACTTTTGACTATCACTTTAACCTATCGTACTCCCTTATTTCGCTTCTACTTAAAAGGAAGCAAGTAATAAATCAAGTTCTATTTTTTTTATCAATTAGCATGAAGTAAATAGAAGCAAAAGCTTTTTAGCAATAATTTGTGGAGTAAGTCATGTGAATGGAACATATCAGAATTATTCTCTATCCCCCACAATGTGTGCAAGTATATATGTGAGCGCAAATATGTGTGTGTGTGTGAGGGAAATAAATTGATTAAAAGTAAAAGAACCTACAGACAACGAGTTGTTTCAAGTGCAAAAAATGAAAAAATGTATATAACATAAATTATCCATTTTAATGCTACATTTCTGCTGTGGTAAGTTTTTGTCCATGTCTTACGGTTTAGCAATTATGCAAAATTCTGTAAAATTCATCCAGAATAAAGTAGTCTTCAGAGGCTATTCCCAGAAAATTCAGTATATACATTTTATTTGTCAGGTAAATATCTTTAATATACGATATTTTAATCAAAATCGTAGAGCCATTTTTGAAAAAATCAAAGTTTTCGAAAAAAAGTTTCATGTAAAGGGTAGTTTGGAGTGGGGGAATTTTTCTCAAAATCTTCGTGCCGCATCCCTGGAAGATACTAAACTTAAATACCAAGTTTGATATTTTACCGACTTTTTTGAGTTATAGTGTTCACGGACACACACATGGACCTTTTTCTGAAAATGCTTTTGTTGGATACAGGGAACTCAAAAACATATATTTACGGTGAAATCTCGGTATTGAATTTTTGGGTGGAGTGCAATACCTTCTCTATACACTATGTACATAGTACGTATAGAGAAAGTAAAAATATCACCAAACAAACGCACACAACATAAGCATTATACCATTATTAATGGCATCACGACTAGATCATTATTGGCAATTCTTGCAGAACTTTCTGATCGATCGTGATTGGCACTAAAAGGGTTAACTCTGCTGGTGGGGTCTTCTCTTTTGTTTTGTAATATTTCTCGATTTAAACGCCAGGGGCGAGATTGCAGATTCTAGTTCAGTTTTAGACCAAGGCTCTTTCCTGAAATTTTCCTATTGGTTACGGAGACAATATGGCTTCGTGACAGGTGAAAGACAGGTTTCGAGATTTCGTCGAGGTTAGGCTACGTTAGGTTAGGTGTATGTAAATGAACTGGATCGAAGTAAGAGGTAAAATGGGCTTTCTGAAAGTCGTTCTGTTTTCTAATGCGAAATGCACAGTCTTCAGTTCTTCTGTCTGCTTGCCTATGGGTTGGTCAATTGAATAATGGTAGAGTCAAATCTAAAACTGAACTAGAATTTACAATGATGCGTGCTGAAGGGGTCTGTGTAACCCCTCCCCTCTTTTGTAATATTTCTCGATTTAAACGCCAGATGTCGTCGAGGCTTTTCGTAGTCTTAGACCGTTACAATAAGTGGTGTGCATTATTGACGTTTAGAGCTGCAATATCACAATTTTCATCCGTTAGGACCCCACCAGTATGTAAGTGTATTTCTATTTTTTCTATACGTACTATGCACATAGTGTATAAAGAAGGTATTGTATTGCACCCAAAAATTCGATACCGAGATTTCACCGGAAACATGTTTTGAGAACCCCTGCATCAGAAAAAAAATTTTAGAAGAATGTCAGTCAGTCAGTCAGTCAGTCAGTGTGTGTGTGTGTGTGTGTGTGTGTGTGTGTGTGTCTGTAAGGAGCATAACTCAAAAACGAAAAGTCCGTTAAATATCAAGCTTGGTATTTAAGTTAGTATCTTCCAAGGATGCGACACGAAGATATTCAAGAAAATGCCCCTACCCCAAACTACCCTTTACTTAGAAACAATTTCAAACATTTTGATTTTCTCAAAAGTGACTAACGATTTTGATTAAAAACTCTTATATATAAGATATTTACATGGCCAAAAAGATATATCTTGAATTTTCTTGGAATAGCCATAAAGATCTCTTTATTTAGGATGATTTTTATTGAATTTTGCATAACTAATAAACCGTAAGAGATAGACAAAGCCTTAATACACAAAAAAAAGTAAATCATAATAAAATACACAATTCTTGTCATGTAACCTTTTTTTTTCGTGGAGTTAATAGTTTTCGAGATATTTCTTGTTTTTGGTTTCAGCTTTAAAAAACGTATACTTTTCTCATACCGGAATTGGTCAACTCCTGTCCATACAAACAAAAGAGTTCAGTCACATAGCAACCAGCGTGTGACTATCACTTTAACCTATGGTACTCCCTTAATTCGCTTCTACTTAAAAGGAAGCAAGTAATAAGACTAATTCTATTATGTTTTCTCAATTAGTGAAGTTAATAGAAGCATAAGCATTTTAACAGTAAAGAGATGTAAAGAAAGTTATGTAAATGGAACACATGGGGTATAAAAGACCCCACCAGTATATTAGTGCAAACTCAATTCACCAGCATAGTTCAGGGTTAAGAAACATGCATTGCTTCTCATGGAGTAGCGAGCTTGGGAAACAAATGACTCCTATCTCGTTTTCCAGGCTTTCAAAGCAAACAATTGAATGCACTCTGTTTACGGGGTCACGCCTTGGTATATTTTCTGCTCAACTTCGACTGCTGCTGTTTCTGTTGTCTATTGCTAGCCACGTTGTTCCACAGAAGTTTATTTAGTGAGGATATACACGTCCGAGCTACGATTAACATGTATTGACCATTTTCTACTCTGTAAATACGGACATTGTGGATTTTTACAGCACAGCCATTGTGTTTGTTCACCTACCAGAATTTAGAAAACTCTTTCACTTTCTCTGCACGTACTATGTACATAGATTAGATTAGAAAGCATTCTGTAGGCTCCTTTAGGCCAGGAAGCCACTGAACATAGAACTCTTCAAGGAATATTCAAGTATACACATGTTTATATACTGCGAAAAAACAACAGCAAAAAAAATCTGATGTGTTCCATTCATATGACTTTCTCTACATCTCTGCAGCAAACTATTGTTAAAACTCTTATGCTTCTATTTACTTCAAGCTAAACGAGAAAAAATTATCAGATACAGTCTTATTGCTTGCTTCCTTGTAAGCAGAAGTGAAATAAGGGAGTACCATAGGTTAAAAAGATAATCAAAAGATGGTTGCTATGTGCCTGAAGTTCCTTTGTATGGACAGAAGTTGACAAATTCCTGTATGAGAAAAGTATAAGTTTTTCAAAGCTGAAACCAAAAACAAGGAATATATCAAACGAACAACTCCACGAAAAAAAAATGTATATAACATAAATTCTGTGTTTTAATGTGCTCTACATTTTTTGTGGCAAGTTTTTTATCCATCTCTTACGGTTTAGCAGTTATGCAAAATTCCATAAAATTCATCCAGAATAAAGTAGTCTTTAGAGGATATTCTCAGAAAATTTAAGATATACATTTTACTTGTTAACTAAATATCTTTAATATACGTATTTAAATCAAAATCGTTAGAGCCATTTTTTATTAACTCAAAAATTTCGAAAAACGTTCCATGTAAATGCTAGTTGGGGGTGGGAGGATTTTCTTGAAAATCTTCGTGTCGCATCCTTGGAAGACACCAACTTAAATACCAATGTTGGTATTTAACGGTCTTTTCGTTTTTGAGCTATGCTGTCCACAGGCACACACACTGACCTTTTTCCAGAAATGTTTTTGCATTCAGGGGGGACCCAAAACATGTATTTTGTGTGAAATCTCGGTATCGAATTTTTGGGTGGAATACAGTACCTTCACTATACACTATGTACATAGTACGTATAGAGAAAGTAAAAACTATGTATAAAGCTCTAGTGCTAAAAGCACGGATTGCAAAAACAGCAGAATGGACATATAATCACATAATTTGCTTTTAAGGCCTGTGCGCCATATAACTATTAACGTGCTTCATAAATCAGTGTTAAAATGTATAAATAAATATAATTTCATAATGTAATATTGATGTAATGTCAGATGATAGCTTTCTAATTATCGTCATATTAGTTGCTACTATTAGTTATATAAAACTAAAATATGATTATTGTATTATGTACTCTCCTAAGTGCATAAATGTCAACAAGTTACAATACATGTTCACAAACATGTTATAGAATTTACAATGCAAAAATGTACAAATTTATAATTATGTATTAGTGTAAATTATCAAAGGATCAGGCTTTACAGACCTTGTGTCTTTGATAAATGTTAAAAAAAAATCATTTGACACGTTCGTGCAAGTCAAAGTAATAGTGCATAGAGAAGGCATTCTATTCCACCCAAAAATTCGGTTTCGATATATGTTTGAGAAAAGTTTCAGTACTTTAAAACCGAAACCAATAACTTGGAATATCTCGAAAACGGTTAACTTTGTATATGACATAAATCATGTGTTTTAATGAGATCTACATTTTCTCTGTAATACGTGTTTGTCTATCGCTTACGCTTTACCTGTTATATAAAATATCCAGAATTAAGGTCTTCAAAAGCTATACTTAGAAGATTAAATACATACATTTTGTTTATCATAAGAGTATCTTAAACATAGTATATTTTAATAAAATCGTTTGGTATTTAACCAAGTTTCCCTTTTTGAGCTATGTTGCCTACAGACACATTCATGTTTCTAAAAATGCTTTTTTTTAAGGGGTTTTAAAGCATGTATTTCCGGTAAAATTTCGGGATCAATTCTCTATCCACTATGCACATTGTACACTAGATGAAAAATATTAAGCAGTACCTTTTAAAAGTGTGTAAAATCACCAAGTCCACTTTTATGATTCTAATTACAGTGTCGCTTTATATTGACGCACTTTTTTATTTTTGTACGTCAAAAGTGATCTCTACCACCATTCCTAAAATTGGCGTCCCAAATTCGAAGCCATATCCGCCACTGAATGAGGCATGTCCGAAGCATAGTTGACGGAAACAATCGGAAAAGGGGAAGGAATGGGGCAGTGGAGTGTGACAAAAACGTCTTTCAGAGTAGTGGCACTCGGGGCCCTTTTCTCCATGCCTGCTGTAGAAAATCTGGTCTTCTACTCAAGAATTACTATTCCTGCTTAAATGTAATCTATGTAGTATGAAACTATACTAGAATTATGGTTAAGCAAACCAACGTTTTGAAATACTTTTAAAATTTTAATTTTGGGCAAATTTAATCGTTTTGGAAAGAGAGGCAACACATCTCTCGCATACCGATCCAACACATAACCATGACGGATTATTCTCTAAAACTTTAATCCAAAGCTTTAACTCAGTTTGAGAAAATATTTATCTGCAGTAAAAGAGTGAGCAAATATGAGTAAAATTTGCACGAATATCTCTTCATAATCTTGGAATAGTGATGAATACTCCGAATGAAAACTACCGAATTATTCGATATTCGTCCAAATATTGCTTGTTAGATTCTGACCCAAGTATTCAGTTCTCACTGGGTTTTAAAATGTTACTATACTATTGATTCCTTGGCAGTTGACAGTCCCCAATCACTTTCCAAGTCTTTTCCATCGATGAATGCAGTTATGATGCCAACCCTATTCTGGAGAGTATTAGGCATCTATTGCTTTATTTCCTTTAGCACTTTTGGCAACCAATCGTAAACATTACAGTAAATAAAACTATAAGCCAAATACCTAGTTATGAAATATAAATATGCAGTTGTCTTCTAGACACTAGGGCATACAGCTTGTTCTAAACATTTGCATTCATCTTGATAATACTTCCGGAGATATCGCCATTTTATGGTGGATGCACTAGTCACCCAGTGGTGGCAATTGTACTGCTAAATAAAACCCAAAACATAAATTACAAACTTTAACACAACCTCATATTTTACATAACAGACGTTAAAGTTGTGATGTTACTATTTTGTGTTTCCTAGTTTACAGCAACAAGACTATGGTGGCTTCTCTCCTGTTTGTGTGTTAAAGTTCAGTTCAACCCAAGATATAATTTAGCCAAATTTAGGATCAATTACCTCAAATGCGGACTAAGTACTAATTATTAAATCAGGATTTCCTCATATTGTGAGGGGATATACTTTGGCATATTAATTTTAACCTCAAATCAAATGGATACGAAATAAATACAATATATTCTATGTACTATAAGCTCAAATTACCGAACCATAACCGCAGATAATTCTAACCTTATTTAAGTACGTTTATTTTAAAAATACATAATTCTGTTTCAGACTTATATGTGCTAATCTGTTTGAGAAACGGCGTGCTTTCGCAATCCGATACTCATGGAATTGACTATCGGTTTAATTACTTATAAATAACTCAAGCAATTATGCGATTTAATATTGTACGAGCCCAAAGTATTTTTTGTACGAGAACTAGAACCAATATTACAAACTTTTAAATGAATTAAAACTGGTTACTTTAGTACTTCACGCATTTTGGTAAAATAAAAAGCTTTTCAATAAGAATGAAAGACCTATTTATTTGATAGTCATTTACCACTATCGTAATACATATGATTGTCGAAAACATTCGATAATAGTCATCGTGTAATAGAACTGACTAAAATAACAAATGTGATATGTTCCATCCACATGACTTGCTCTAGCTGATTCACATAAAAGCTATTCTTACAAAAGATTATTCATTTAATTACATCCAGCTAATCGAGATAAGTATTAGCAGAATTGATCTTATTGCTTGCTTCCTTGTAAGTAGAAGAAAAATAAAGAAATACACTAGGCTAACGCAATAGTCAAATCTTCTAAAATCTGTTCGCTATGTAAAACAATTGAAGTTCGGTTCGCTTTGCATGGCCAGCAGTAAAACAAGAGAGATGAAATGAAATGTGACTTCCTGTTTGAGAAAAGTTACGTATTTTAAAATGGAAATCCATAACAAGGAATATCTCAGATACGATCTACTCGCAACAAAAAAAAAAAAAAAAAAAAAAAAAAAAAAAAAAAAAAAAAAAAAAAAAAAAAAAAAAACCGCATTTTACATAAATTAGGGTTTTAATAAGATCTACATTTTTTGTACAGTAAGTTATTGTCTATCTCTTACAGTTTAGCGGTTTTGCAAAATTTAGCATAATTCATCCAGAATAAAGTGATTTTCAGAGGATATTCTAAGAAAATTCAAGATATTCATTTTATTTGAGATGTAAATAACTTTAATATACGGTATTTTAATCAAAAATGTTAGAGCCATTTTTGAGAAAAACAAATATTTTTCCATATAAAGGGCAGTTTGGGGTGGGAATAATTTATCTAAAATCTTCATGTCACATCCTTGGAAATACTAAACATAAATTCCAAGTTTTGTACCTAACGGTCTTTTCGTTTTTGAGCTTTGCTGCCCACAAACAAAGACACACACGACCTTTTTGGACTCGGAGTACCTCAAAACATATATTTCCGGTGAAATCTCGACATCGAATTTTTGGGAAGAGCACAATACTTTCTCCACATGCTATTGTATGTGCATAAGTGCTGGAGAAAGTAAAATTAGTTTTATGATGTCCAGTTGCCTATAAGCTCCATCTTAGGCGAGTGGGATTGGACAGGAGCAAGAATTTGCGGCTTTATGATGTTTGTTGGTTGGCTACCCTTTCCGATGCCATGGTAGAGATAACTAAACAGTGCCATCAGATCCTCTTAACAGAGCTAATCACAACTTCAGATTGGCGAGCATTATAACATTTGCCGCTGTAAGTGATCAACAGATGGCTTTGCCCGCGTCAGAGAGGATCTTTTGTCAGTTGAAGCAAGCCTGGTTTTAACAGTGTTTGATTCCCTTTACCGATAATATGCCCATCCTCTCAAATTGAACCTCATTGTGCTGTGCATAATTGAGCGAGCAAGTTTCAGCCCATTGATCCCTTTATTAGGTAGAAATGATCAATTGAGATTTAAATTTCTCATTGAGCTATCCAAATGATCGCCAATCCCAATCAAACCCGTTGTGGTCGACATATTCGCTCTTCTCTTTAAGCCACTGATGGTGCCATTAATACAGACACATAAAAAGGGACAACGGTGTTTTATTGAGAAGAGGTTGTATATATTCAAGGGACCAATACGATAACTATCAATTTTCCCAAGGGAATGGTGTAAAGCTGGGTTTGTCTAAACAGTTCATAGATGACAGTAGAGCCTTTTCTCGTCCACCAGAGCGTTGTAGTTTATGGCTTAAAACTACCTTCAATCTGTGGAATATTATGGAAAGCTTACAAATGCGCACATGTAGAAATTTCCTGTATAAAAACTATAGAAGTGAATTAGAAACGTGGGAATTATTTCTGTTCCAAATAAAGCAAGCATGTACACTAACATACATTCCGCCACATTAGTGTCACCTAGGTAGCCACCTTTTGATCCATCCCAGCCGGTATCAGTTCTCTATGTGACTGGGCTGAAAAACAAATGAATGACACCAAAACAGCCAACTATGTTATAATGATTTTGAAATGTTCGGATACTCCTCTATGAAAATGTTTTCTGCGATTTATAGGTACACAAAGGAAAAACCAAACCAATAAAACATAATTCGGCGTTCTAGAGAAAAGGACAAAAATTATTTGCATGGATCGTTAAATCGAACATGTATATGAAAGATTTTATAACGATATGGAGACGAAAGTTAGTTATTGCAGCCATCGAACGGTAGTAAGAAAACGACTATCTCACAAGTGCAGCCTAGTGTGGAAATTCAAGGTTTAAGTGTATTATTCTTGCACCTTAAAGTAAATAAGTAAAATAAACATTTCTGTTATCGTTTACTTCAATTAGCATGAAGTAGAATAGACTTAAAAGACTGGTTTGTTGCAGAATAGGTAAAGAGAGGCATGTGAATGAAACATCCGATTCTTTTAGTATTTGGTTTTTAAGTAGCATTAACACCATATTGTCCACAAATGGTAGGCCTTTTTGTTAATTTACCCCTTTATGATCTAGTTTTCATTCTTAATACTTCAATACCTCCAGCAATGTCAATTCATCAACCTTGAATTTAAAGTTTTGTTATGGAATAGCTTATTATACCGTTAGTTGCAGAACGCTACTATAAAAGTGAGGGGGATGTTATAGGTTTGGATTCTTAATTATGCTATACTTATAGTCTATTTGGTCGTCTCCTTAGCGCGGTGGTAGCGGGAGACCTAGGTTGGATCCCCAGTACCGGCGTGGGGATTTTTCCCCCGCTGGGAGACCTGGCCCGGGGTGCACTCAGCCTCGTAAGGTCCCTGGGGGGGCCAATTGAGGAGCTACTTGATGGAGAAGTAGCGGCTCCAGGTCATGAGGACCGCATTAACCGGCCGGGGGGGACTCGAGGCGCTGACCACGTCTCACCCTCCAATACTGCACCCCATCCATGACGTCTGTAGTGGACCGAGATGGGGGTCGCAGCGGCCGGGCGGTAGGCCACGGTAGGCCAAAGTTCCCCGTGAGCTGTCGTGCCATGGGGTTATAGTCTATTTACATTCTTTTCGGCCAGCAGGTGGGAAAGAGGGGGCAAACAGGTTCCTGCATCAAGCGGCACCCTTTCCCCGTCTACAAGCCCTAGGCGAAAAGAATACGAATAGACTGTAACCTAGATGAAGATAATGGGACGAGATGGTGAAAGGTAATTCCTACTTGAAATGAGACGCTGATGAGAGAGGTAACTCTAGGCGATAATTACCACAAATTTTCATTATATTAGAAAGATAAGCTTCTCGAATGACGATTGTATATAATTTGCATGTGTATATCTTGCCTGTTGACCCAGAGAGTGCGACTACTGTTCCGAGGCATCTTGGGATTCTTAAAGTATTTTATAAGTAAAACAAAATAAGTTTGGTTCGGAAATCTAAGCGTCGTGGATTCTGGTAGTAATGATGGACCAAAGACTACAAGGTACCAAATCCCCAGGTTAAATTTATTCCGTAAAACCGAGCTGAGCACATTTACATTTTCCTAAAATGCTAGAAGATCCGCTGATATGCAAGTCCGCACAAAAAAGCTACGATATGGGAAATTCGATTTTCACTAGGCCAACCTAGCGTCCAGGCCGACTAAAAATCTAACTCATTTATCTGTCACACACAAAGAAAACATTGCTATGATAACATATGGTATGTTCACATGACTTTCTCTACCTGTGCTGCAAGCTCTTCATACAAAGGATTATTCTTTAATATAAATAATGCTTCGACACCAACAGCAGAAATTGTCTTATTATTTGCTTCCTTCTAAGCAGAAGGCAAATAAGGAAATACGCTTGACTAAAGCAATAGTCAATTATTTTAAAAGCTACTCGATATGTCAATTAATAATTGAGTTCAGTTTGCTTTGCATTGCTAGTAAAATAACAGAATTAAACGGTAGTAAACCCCGTTTGAAAATAGTTAAAAGATATATTTCTGAAACTGTCAACTCTACAACAAAAATGTATATGATATAAATTGTGTGTTTTTACGAGATCTACATTTTTATGTAGTAAGTTTTTCTCTATTACTTGCAGTTTAACAGTCATGCAAAATTATGCAAACTTCATCCAGAATGAACAGAAGCCATTATAGAAGCTCAATAATATATACATTTAATTTATGATGTAAATATCCTTAATATACGGTGTTTTAATCAAAATCGTTAAAGCCATTTTAGAGAAAAACATTTAAAACAAACATTATTAGACTACCTCCGTGGTCGAGTGGTCCGCGAGCTGACTTCTCACATGGAGGTCCCGGTTCGATTTCCGGCTGGGGTGGAGAAGTTTTCTTCAACCAGAATTGTTCCCTATCCTCCACAAAATATGGAAGTATTTATGTTAAAGTGAATATGTGTATGTGTGTTTGAGGAAAATAAAATGATTAAAAACCCAACGTAAAGAACCTACAGACGAGTTGTTTCTAATGCAAAGCCCCCGAAATAAAGGGGGCTGTATAAATGAAACAATAAAAAGAAATTTTAAAAAATCCATGTAAAAGGTAGTTTGAGTGAGGGAGTTTCTTGAAAGCCCTCGTGTGGCATCCTTAAAATACTAAATTTAAAATACCAAGTTTGGTATAAGTGGTCCTTCAGTTTTGAACTATGCTGTCCGCAGATAAAAATTTTTCTAAAAGTGTATTTTTGGACTCAGTGAACCTCAAAATATATGTCCGCCGAAATCTCGATAGCAATTTTAGGGTGGAATACAATAACCTCTCTATACACTATGTACATAGTACGTGTACAGAAAGTAAAAAAAAATCTGATTTGTTCCAATCACATGACTTTCTCTACATCTCTGCAACAAATTATTGTTAAAAAGCTTCTATTTACTTCATGCTCATCCAGAAAAAAATTAGCAAAAATTGTCTTATTACTTGCTTCCTTGTAAGTAGAAGCGAAATAAGGGAGTAAGTACCATGGGTTAAGTTCCTATGAGACTGAAGTTCCTTTGTTTGTATGGACACGAGTTGACAAATTCCTGTATGGGAAAAGTATTAAGTTTTTCAAGGCTGAAACCAAAAACAAGGAATATCTAAAAAACGATCAACTCCACGAAAAAAATGCATATAACATAATTTGTGTTTTAATGTGCTCTACATTTTTGTGTGGTAAGTTTTTGTCTATCTCTAACGTTTTAGCAGTTGTGCAAAATTCCGTAAAATTCATCCAGAATAAAGTAGCCTTCAGGGGCAATTCCCAGAATATTAAAGATATATATATTATTTGTGAGGTAAATATCTTTAATATACGATATTTTAATCAAATTATTACAGGCATTTTTGAGAAAATCAAAATTTTCGAAGAAGCTCCATGTAAAGGATATTTGTGTGTGGGGGATTTCCTTGAAAATCTTCGTGTCAAATATTTAAATACCAAATTTGGTATTAACGGTATTTTCGTTTTTGAGCTATGCTGTACACACGCACACATACGGACCCTTTTCAGAATTTTTTTTTTCCGGTGAAATACTGATATCGAATTTTTGGGTGCATTACAATACCTTCTGTATACACTATGTACATAGTATGTGTAGAGAAAGTAAAAATTTAAAATATCCCTGTAAAGGGTAGTTTGGGTGGGGGGAGTTTCTTAAAATCCTCGTGTGTCATCCTTGAATGATATTAAACTTAAATACTAAGTTTAATATCCAATGGTCTTTTAGTTTTTGAGCTATGTTGCCCTCAGCCATTGACGTACGGACCTTTTTCTAAAAGTGTTTTATACTTTCTCCAAACGCAGTAGGTAAGTACATAGTGCATAAAGAACGCATTGCACTCCAACAAAAAATTCGAACCGAGATTTCACCGGAAATACATGTTTCAGCATTTCACGAAGATTTTGAGAAAAATCTCCCCACCCTAAACTACTTTTCATGGAACTTTTTTCGAAAATTTTTGTTTTCTTAAAAATGGATCCAAGGATTTTGATTAAAATATCGTATATTAAAGATATTTACCTGACAATAAAATGTACATCTTCAATTTTCTGAGAATAATCTCTGAAGACTACTTAATTATAAATGAATTTTACGAAATTTTGCATAACTGTTAAACTGTAAGAGTTGGACAAAAACTTACTACACAAAAAATGTTAAGCACGTTAAAACAGAGAATTTATATTACATACATTTTTTTTCGTGGAGTTGATCATTTTTTAGATATTCCTTATTTTTGGTTTCATCTTTAAAATCTTACGCTTTTCTCATACAGGAATTTGTCAACTGTGTCCAAACAAACAAACTTTAGTCACATAGCAACCAGGTTTGACTATCACTTTAACATATGATACTCCTTTATTTCACTTCTACAAGGAAGCACATAATTAGTAACGAAATAAATGAAAGCTAAGTTTTTTTAACAACAACTTGTGTGCAGAGATGTAGAGAAAGTTATGTGAATGGAACACATCAGATTTGTTGGACTCGGCGGAATTCTTGAAATCGAATTTTAGGGTGGAACACAATATTTTCTCTATACACTATGCACATAATCCGTGTGGAGAAAATATATATATGCTCACAAAATTTAATCGGTATAATGTATTTTCCATTCATCTCTACCATAAGTTTATATGAAACAGTACATTTCCTTTAGGGGTATATATGTATTAGAGAACTACTAATCACGTGATACAGCTGCGACTTTGATACCTGGCATTTCTACGAATTTGAAACGCCGGCATTCGACCGTGGTATGTTCTCGTTATTTTATAACGTTCATTTCAAAAATTATTTGCATGTTAAAGCCGATAATCACCCGAAGCTACTGAAAAATTCATATTTCCGAGGTTGGGTAACGCGGTTATTTTACGTATAATTTACCGCGGGGGGCGCATTGTGTCAGTATATCAGCTGTATTGATATTCAGCAACCACACCTACATTATTCCGGTACTGGTACCTAATTCCCCTGCGATGTTAAACAATACGCTTGCCCAGCAATGTTTCATTTATGCTCCATGTAGTTTCATGTTTCCAGCGCTATAGGGGCAGCAAGCGCCACTCCGCTCTCACTTCTAATTACTTCATATTCCTAACGAATTACCTTACTTTATTCAAAGCTCAATTTAATGACGAATAATCCATGTTTTTACTTTCTCTACACGTACTATATACATAGTGTATAGAGAAGGTATTGCACTCCACCAAAAAATTCGATACCGAGTTTTCACCGGAAATATATGTTTTAGGGTCCCCTGTATCCAAAAAAAGTATTTTCAGAAAAAGGTCCGTGTGTGTGCCCGTGAACATGATAACTCAAAAACGAAAAATCGGTAAAATACCAAACTTGGTATTTAAGTTTAGTATCTTCCAGGGATGCGACACAATGATTTTGAGAACATCACCCCACCCCAAACTACCCTTTACATGGAACTTTTTTCGGAAATTTTGATTTTCTAAAAAATGGCTCTGACGATTTTGATTAAAATATCTCATACTAAGGATATTTACCTGACATATAAAATGTATATTTTGAATTTTCTGGGAATAGCCTCTGAAGACTTCTTTATTCTGAGTGAATTTTATGGAATTTTGCATAAGTGCTAAACCGTAAGAGATAGAAAAAAACTTACCACACAAAAAATATAGAGTACATTAAAACACACAATTTATGTTGTATACATTTTTTCATGGAGTTGATCGTTTTTGAGATATTCTGTGTTTTTGTTTTCAGGTTCGAAAAACTTAACTTTTCTCATACAGGAATTTGTCAACTCCTGTCCATACATACAAACAAAGGAACTTCAGTCACATAGAATCCAGCTTTGCTACTCCCTTATTTCCCTTCTGCCTACAAGGAAGCAAGTAAGAAGATTATTTCTGCTAATTTTTTTGTCGTTTAGCATGAAATAAATAGAAGCATGAGCTTTTTAAAACTAATTTTTTGCAGAGATGTAGAGAAAGGCATGTGAATGTATTACATCAGATTTTTATTTTATTGGCTGATACTGTAACATTGACTATATCGAACCAATATAGCATAGCTATGCTGGGTTTGTCAACTCCTTGTCTAATAGGTATAGCCACCTTGCTCAACTGGAAGTGAGATTAGGTGACGTGTACTACAACAGTAAGCTACATCCCCTCCTCCTTCCCCAATTAGAGTGACAGAGGGACCAGCGGATATCAGAAAAGTCCTATAAATTCCCTACAGACAATCAGAAATTCGATGTCTAACACTATTTGTGCTCTGTGTACTATGTATATAGATTATATAGAAGTTATTGCACTCCACCCAAAAATTCGATACCGAAATTTCACCGAAAATACATATACTGGGTCCCCCTGAATCAAAAAAAGCATTTTCCGTGTGTACGTGTTTGTCTGTGGACAGCATAGCTCAAAAATGAAAAGATCGTTGAATACCATACTTGGTATTTAATTTTAGTATCTTCCAAGGATGCGACACGAAGATTTTCCACGAAAATTCCTCCACCCGCAACTAACCTTTGCATTGAACATTTTTCGAAATTTGTATTTTCTCAAAGTATCGTATATTAAAAGTAATTAATTCACAAATAAAATGTATATCTTGAACCTTCTGGGAATAGCCTCTAATTACTACTTTATTCTGGATGAATTTTACGAAATGCAGAGTACGTAAAAATGCACAATTTATCTTATATACATTTTAATATTGCATATTCAGCACAATTGTTAAGATTTTAATGCTTTGCAATAATGGATTAAATTACAAAATTTTACAAATCTCTTTTTCTCACTATTTACTTGTATATAAATTTTCTTATACGCACTCTCACGCTTTCTTGGTGCCTTTTCTGCTTGATTAACAGGTTTAAAAAGATATTTAAAATTTCTTTGGGTATTGCCCATAATATTGTCTCTCACATATTGTTATCTGAAAATCGTATGTTACATTCATGTGGTTTTCTGCCCCTATTGTCTAATAAACTATTCTTACAAAAGTTTATTGTTCTATTTACTTCATACTAGTCGAAATAAATATTAGCAGGTATGGCCTTACTAGTTAATATTTATAAGAAAGGGGAATAAGGTATTACACTGTGCTAAAGCCTAGTAGTAAGTACTTTAAAAGTTCATCGCTATGTGAACCAATTGAAATTCTGATCTCTTTTGCAGTTCCGGGAGTAAAACAAAAGAGATATGAAAATATAGTTAACATTTCGCTTGAGAAGTAGGTAAAACTGAAAACAATAACAAGGAATATCTCGAAAACTGTTAATTCCATAAACCAATATATCGTATGTGACGTAAGTATATTGCATGTTTTATTGAGATCTATATGTTATTGTATAGTAAACTTTTGTCTAACTCTGATGGCATACAATTATAGTTACAGAAGTTATCCAGAATGACGAGGGCTTTAGAAGCTACTCTCAAAAATTTCAAGATATATGTTCCATTTGTCTGAAAATTTCTCAAAACAGGGTATATTAATGAAAATTTAGAGCCATTTTTGAGAGAGTCAAAATTTTCGAAAAAATGTTCCATATAAAGGGTAGTTGAGGAGGGGATTTTCTTTAAAATCCTCGGCATTTACTCTACTTTTCGCTTTTGAGTTGTGCTGTCCACACACACCACACTGACCTTTTTCTAATTTTTTCCCCCAGTATTACCGGTGGACTCTCAGTATCGAGTTTTTGGGTGAAATATAGTACTTTCTCTATCTATTCTGTACATTGCACATGCATGCTAGAGAAAGCAAACATGTATTTTTGGATTTAGGAAACCTTAAAATATATTTCCGCTGAAATCTCGACTTCAACTTATTGGGTGAAAAGCAACACTTACGCTTGGCCGAGACGGCCGGGGTTCGATCCCAAGCGACCGCATGTAAGATTTGTGGTGGACAAAGCGGCGTTGTGTCGGGTTTTCTCCGGGTACTCCGCCTTCGTATTCCACTGGTGCCCCATCATTCATGTATCATCAGTGCCACCGCCTGCGGTGCCATAAGTAGTCCAAGCGGACGTTAAACACTACTAAACGAACAACACTTCCGCTACTTACTATATGTAATAGCGAAAATAAAAAATAATAAAATATTTTACTGTTCATTTTCGTTTACAATATAAATATGTACAGTTGAAACACGCTTATGCGTTATTCACTTCAACATTGTTCGCACATATACGCTAAAATGTTAGGGACCAGTCGTTCTCCATTAAAATGTTGCTCAATTATATGTTTTCGGTTATACATTTTCTCGGTAATGCGTCACTTTTTCTGATCCCCATACACAAAATGTATCCATTTATACGTTTTTTAACTGTTTTCATTGTCATTTATCCTTTTATTGTCGTCATATCGTTCCAGCAGTCACTTATCTATTTTATGTGGAGTTTCGAGAACAGGAGAAGAAACATGTGTGAAAATCAACCAGCAAGGAAGAAAACAAGAAAATCCTTAACTCTGAAAAACTAAAAATTCTGGATGAGGTCCATACCAGAAGAGAAAATCAGTTCCACGGTTTCTCATTTATACCGTATTTTAGTAGTTTCCCTTGAAAAACGTACAAGTGAGGCTCCACCGTACTATGAAGAATAGCCGGGCTTTTTTTTTTTTTGTTTTTAAATAACAAAAATACAGTTCCGGAGGCTTGTCAGGACTCTGGCGCTGTATTCCATTTTTCTACATTTTTTCCAGTTTCTTATATTTCCTTAGTAGACCTTATTATTCTTAACGTTTTCCTTTTACATGTACATACACAAATATGGACACATTTACAAACACAAACACCCATGCCCAAGGCGGGACTCGAACCCACGATCCTGTGCACCACGAAGCGCCAAAGCTAGTCACTTTAGCGAGCGCGGCTACCGGGATCGGCAAAATGATGCTCAAATGATCTTGGGGTCCATGGAGCTTAAAGTTACTAGACATGTGTCTTCTCAGGATAAGGGAAAATCCCGAAAAAATCCTTATCAGGGTAACTCACTCTTAGCGAGATTCGAACTCACGACTTTTTGAATCTGATGCAGACACGCTACCACCACACTACCCAGGCGGGCTGGTTGAGTGGGCGGCCCGCATGTGGGATTCGTGGTGGAGAAGCCACATCCCGGCGGGTTTTCTTCGGGTTCACCGATTTCCCCCATCATTCATTCCACCAATTGCTCCATCATTACCTTTCTAATCATCAATGCCGCTTACATTTCCTATCATCGTAACAGAATCTCCATTCTATGGTTTCGTGCCGTTGGCTCCCCGATAGGCTTCTCACCCCTAGGCATCGGTTTGTAAGTCCTAGGGTGTCAGACCTACGGGGAGGATAAGCCATTAGGAAACGAACCGAAACTATGAAGAACACTGTGAAAAAGAGCTTAATGTATGTTCGTCAAATATTGGCTTGTACTAGAATATACGCTAATGATATCGGCTCATTTGTTCTATTCTTGTTGTGTGGACACTAATAACAGGACAATGTAATTATCGTAACAGCTAATTCATTTGGCAGATACCAGCAACGTTTTAAATTAAGCAGTTGGCAATAATAAGCTTACTGTGTGTGGTTAATTGTGTTAGTGCTCAGAGAGCAATGAACTAAGTTCTCCAGATGCAAATAGAATTCTGCCAGGGATTTATACGCACTCATGTTATCCTTAGCAATGCTGGAATCAAATCAATAGGGAGCCAGTCAGAAATCTCTATGTCCTAAATGCTCATATTTAGTATAAATGTAGTGTGTTCTGGATTAGTTGTTTTTTACTTTTTCTACACCTATGTACATCTCGGTATCGTCAAAACAAATGGAATTTTAGAATTATTATTCTTTATGTCCATATAGGCTAATTATTGTTATATTACTTATGATAAAACATTTGTAACTTTTAATTTAAGCAATTTATTTAACCTGTTACCAAAGGATTTCATAGTTTATGTTTAAGTTATATTTCTATGCGATCATAGCCAAAACTGTATTACGTGGTTGCTTACACTTGAAACCTAGATTTCGCCTATCACGTTTATCATACAAGTAATCTGCAATATCGAAATATTGGGCGAGAAAAATTATGCAAAAGTTATACACTTCTACCTAAATGAACTGCAAAGTACAGTAAATGAAAATCGACTAGTACAAAAACTGAGAACAACTGTGTTGAGAATTCGAAAATTTTGATTTTCTAAAAAATGGCTCTAACGATTTTATCGTATATTAAAGGTGTTTACCTGACAAATAAAATGTACATTTTGAATTTTCTGGGAATAGCCTCTCAAGACTACTTTATTCTGTGTAAATTTTAAGAAAGTTTGCATAACTGCTAAACCGCAAGTGATACACAAAAACTTACCCAATAAAAATGTAGAGCACTTCAAAACACACAATTTATTCAAGATCTTCTCGGGCTTCTAGCCAGGTAAAAACTTGGCTTGACACCAACGTTTCGAAGGTGACCTGAAGACGAGGAAGATGCACTTCTTCGAAACGTTGGTGTCAAGCCAAGTTTTTACCTGGCTAGAAGCCCGAGAAGATCTTGAATTAACACGTCGCCAGGAAAGCTATAGTTCTTATTTTACACAATTTATGTTATATACATTTTTTTCGTGGAGTTGATAGCTTTTTAGATATTCCTTGTTTTTGGTTTCAGCTATAAAAACATAGTGTTCTCATGCGGGACTTTGTGAACTCTTGTCCATACATACAAACAAAGAAACTTCAGTCACATTGCAGCCAGCTTTTGACTATCACTTTAACCTATGGTACTCTATTATTTGGCTTCTACTTACAAGGAAGAAGGTAATAAGACTAGTTTTGCTAATTTTTTCTCGATTAGCAGGAAGTAAATAGAAGCATAAACTTTTTAAAAATAATTTGCTGCAGAGATGTAGAGAAAGTCATGTGAATGGAGCACATCAGATTTTTAAAACTGTAATGTATGTACTAAACAATAAAGTTCACTAAAAATTTTCCCCAAATGAGGTAGCGGTGGAAAATGTTTGGGCAGCACAGTGATGAGGATATTCACCGCTTTCTTGACACTTAAAGATAAGTTGTTCTTTTAGGCTTGACACATTTCATACAGGGGCAAACTGGAGAATCTTATGCACCAATGTGCGAGGTGATAAGTTTCAGAGTCTTGAATACCAACAATATTTTTATTTTTCTTCTTCTTTTATCTTCCTTTTTTGAGGACTTACATCCCCTAATGCTTTGGTTAGTAGCTTCTCGAGAAGCAAGGAAACTTTGGATCATAGGATATCCAAGATGGGTGTCAATCTGGTATGGCGGTGAAGAAGGGAATGGAATGTGATGATGAAAGGGACAATTGAAGCATTCACGGATCAAATTATTCAACCCCCATTCGCCTGGTGGTGAGGAAAACCTAACAATACCCTAATATTTTTTTTCACACACAAGCCGTGTGTAGGACAGGAGTGAGCTAGATAGTTAGTTCAACGTCATAGTCGGGATTTGAACCACGAATCTCCCGGTCTCTAACCGGTTGCTCTAACCACTGATCTACCATGGCAAATACCGGCACGGAATTAAATTCTCAACTCATTCAATGCCATATCCGGAATTTGAAGCACGGATATACCTGTCTCTAGCCGCTGAGCTACCATGGCAACATACCAGTCACGGCATTAAATTCTCAACTCATTCGATATTTCCCGGTAAACCAAAGATGATACTAAATTATTTTACTTACCCCAAAGGCGACCCAAAGGCGATTTAGCCAACTATTAAGTTTATTAATGTTAATTTGTCTTTTTTTCACAAGACATGTGTAGGATAATAATGGGATAGGTTAAGTCAGACTGAAAAATACAGTTAATGGCACCATTTGAACTAACTATGCAATATCCTAAGTTTTAATTGATTTAAGTGTAAACAAAGTATTTGGAAAATTGTTGTTTTGCTCAAAGCGTTAAAATTGTGGATAACGCCCTACATTTGTGTTTGTGTTTCATAAATTATCCTACACTTTCTTCGACCGTAGCTTCGACAAGGATCGAGGAATCAAAAATAATAGGAAGTTATATTTACGTAGGAATAACTATCCAGAAGGCATTTCATAGTCTCGATGCAACTTGAATGAAATCTCTCATTGGTTATCTACACGTTTGGCCTTGCTCTAAAGCATAATTTAAATATCACAACTGCATAATATAACGTATTGCGATAACATTTATTATGCAGCTCATTTGGGGAAGCCCATTCTGAATGCTCGACTATTCTGAATTAGATGTCGATCACGTGTGTGCCCTACGTTTTAGATTGCTACCGGTTTGATCTTCCTTTGTTTACAATCGCAAGGATTACAGTGCCGAACAACAAACACACGCAAATGCAACAGTGTTGTCAGAGAGGAATTTAATCATCAGGGACCAGAAAGGAAAATAATTACTGGAAACGAAGCACGTTTCGCTATACGTATCCACTTAGTATACTTACGGTGAAACTTAACTGCTCTAGCATGGACAAATTTTCCAGAATATCCCTAATGATGGTTTATTCGATATTTAAATTAGTAGAATAAAATCATGGTTATTATTTTCTCTAACATGTATGTTCAATATATATAGTAGATAGAGACGGAATTATATTCCTCCTAAAAGTTTTATACTGAGATTTCACCGGAATTACATGTTTTGAAAACCCTGAAACATGTTTTAGTAAAATGTCTGTGTGCATCTGTGGGAAGCATAGCGCAAAAACGAAAAGTCGGTTATATACCAAACTTGATATTTAAGTTGAGTATCTTCCAAGGAGGTGACACGAAGATCCAAGAAAATCTCCCAAGCTTTACATGGAACAATTTCCGGAAGTTTTGATTGTTTCAAAAATAGCTCTGTAAATTTTTATAAAAATTTGAATGTTTAATATATTTTCATGATAAACGAAATATGTAACTTGAATTTTCTGGAAATAGCCTCTGAAAACCTCTTCATTCTAAATTACTTGTGTAAATGGTAAACCGTAACAGAAAACGTAGATCTCACACTTTATGTGATATACATTTTTGTAGAATTAACCGTTTTCAAGATATACTTGTTATTGGTTTCAATTTTAAACTACTAAACTATTTTTCAAGCGTTTCATTTCTTGCAAAAGAGAACAGAATTTCGTTGTTTCACATAGCGATGGCTTTTCTAAGGTTTGACTGTTACTTTAGCCTGATGTATTCTCTTATTTGCTTTCTACTTACTTTCCTCCTACGTTACCTTCTACAAATAAATAAGAGTAATTCTGGTATTGTTTATCTCGATTAGAATGACGTAGATAAAATTATAATCCTTTGTAAGGAAAGTTTGTTTGTGAGAAAATCTAGAGAAAGTCATGCGAATAGAACACATCAAATCTTTTTTTTTTTTTTTGTTTAAGTCATCCTTAAGTGTTCAGCTAGTTTTGGTTACACTCATTTGTTTCGTTGATACAAGCTTATATTTTCAACCACGATTTCTATCAATGTCAATTAGTCTAATGAAAAAATAATCATCTGTAAGGATATTTTGTTTACAGAATAGGTAGAGTAAGTCATGTGAAAGGAGCACATCCGATTGTTTTAATACATGAGTCCAGTATATCCAGGAATAATTCCATCATTCGAGGTTTCATATTTATCCCGGCCATTGCAACTGATGCAGATTTTCTGACGCTGCTGTATATGCATTACTGCAAATCTCGATGATAGACGAATATAATCTCATCTCCATAAGCCTTGCAGCATTGCTGCGGAAAAATGGTTTCCGGGTGACTGCACGGTCGGTAAACAACTTTCATCAATGTCATGGAAGGTAACGATAACAGAGGCGTCATGATAATAAACTTGTCACGTGGTCAGTGGAACGCGAACGGCTCTAGGAATATCGGACTGATTTCAGTTTATGATATTCGTTTTTCAATATTACTCTACCGCATTGCGGTTTTTGAGCCGTAAGCTGTATCCGCGACCAATTAAGGTTTTATATTTCCAACTTTTGCTTGAACCATAGACCAACAGTTTTCATGGGTTTGTTCTGTAATTATGTACAAGACGTTAAGGGAAGTCGAAATGCCCTATCTTGCCAATGTTAAAGTTTCACCCATTATCTCAGCAACTTTTTAACATAATGAGCTAATTTTTTCAAGGTATATTCAGCAATAACTATACTGTTGATTGATGAAAAATGGAATACTTCTGTTCGTTAGAAGGGAAGTTATGCTTTTTTTAATAAAGCTGTTTAACTTTAATTGCAAAATTATGATTTCTAAATTTTTAAAAAATAACTACATAAAAATATTTACATGTTTTAGGACCCCCTGTATCCATAAAAAGCATTTTCAGAAAAAGGTCCGTGTGTGTCTGTCCGTGTGTCTGTGAACACGGTAACTCAAAAACCAATAGTAGCTAAAATACCAAACTTAGTATTTAAGTTTAGTATTTTCCAGGGATGCGACACGAATATTTTAGAAAAATCCCCCACCCCAAACTACCCTTTACATGGAACTTTTTTCGAAAATTTTGATTTTCTTAAAAATGGCTCTAAAGATTTTGATTAAAATATTAAAGATATTTACCTGACAAATAAAATGTATATCTTGAATTTTCTGGGAATAGCTTCTGAAGACATGTTTATTCTGGATGAATTTTGCTTAATTTGGCATAACTAGTAATCCGTAAGAGATAGACAAAAACCTACTATACAAAAAATGAAGGTGTTTTAAAACACACAAGTTATGTCATATACATTTTTCTCGTGGAACTTACTGTTTTCGAGGTACTCATTGTTATTAGTTTCAGTTGTGAAGTACTTATACTTTTCTCAGACGGGAGTGTCCGTTTTTCTTTTGTTCTACTCCTGGCCAAGAAAAGAAGCGATTTGTAATGACAATCGCGTAACGACAGCTTTTAAAACATTTGACTGTTGGTTTAGCCTAATGTATTCCCTTATTTTCTTTCTACTTATACGGAACTAAGTAATAAGAACAATGTGCTAATGAGTACCTCGATTAGCAAGGTGCAGAAAGAAGAAGAATCTTATGTATGAAATTTGTAGAACAGCTAGAGAAAGTCATGTGAGTGTAACACATTGTTTTGGATTAAGGGGGTCTCTAAACACGTATTTCCGGTGAAATCTCGGTATAGAATTTTTTGGTGCAATTCAATACCTTCTCTACGTGTAGAGGAAGTAAAAATTGACACCGCACGGTTCTCAGTTAAGAAATACGGTTTATTTTTATATTTCTACGGTTTTCTGATTGTCAACGGTTGGCATCACTGTTTTTTTATTTTTTTTTATTTTGTAATTTAACGTCCTTAACCTGGTTTGGTCATATCGGACGATAAATGTAATTGATGATATGATGCTCAAATGATCTCAGGGTCCATGGAGCTTAAAGTTACTCGACATTCGTCTTCTCAGGATAAGGGAAAACCCCGAAAAAAACCTTACGCGGGTATCTCACCCTAAGCGAGATTCGAACTCACGACCTTTTGAACGTGAGGCAGACCACGCTACCCAGGCGGGCAGGCATCGCTGTTATTGCTGCATCAGACCCAGTCATTAAGGCGCGTTACGTGGTACGTCAGGTATCTGTTGAAGTACGTGTGTTTATATGCAACATTTACTTTAAACATGAATATATCCGTCGTGTATGCAGGGAGTTTGTTGAGAACTTTCCAAAGTCTAAACCACCTGCAAGAAAATCTAAGTATACATGCGATCGTGCACAAGTTCGAAATTTGTATTTGGGTGTTGGAGAAGAAACTTCAACGCGAGGATAAGCTTTAACAGAAAATAAACTAAATGAAGTCTGTGTCAGTTTAAGAGGGATCAGCTTGAAAATCGTTAAGCAAGTTAGCTTAACAACCAGAGTACGTTTCTTGTAAGAAATGTTGCATGTCTGCTAAAACTGAAACAGTATCGGTGTACACAGTACACGACATTTTACTTTCTCTATACGTATTATGTACATTGTGTATAAAGAAGATATTGTAATGTGCCTAAAAATTTGATATCGATATTTCACCGGAAGTACATGTTTTTTGGACCCCCTCCCGAATCCAAAAATAAGCATTTTAGCAAAAAAGTCCGTGTGTGTTTGTCTGCGCACAGCATAGCTCAAAAATGAAAAGTCCATTAAATACTAAAATACACCCAAAATTGAATACTGAGATTTCAACGGAAATATATGTTTTAGGGTCCCCTTTAACCAAAAAAAAAACATTTTCAGAAAAAGATCAGTGTGTCCATGTGTCTGAGAACAAGATAACTGAAAAACTAAGAGCAAAATGTTTCGAAAATTATTTGTGCTACTAAATTTATTTGATCTACATTGTGTAGTAGCCTTAATATACCAATTATACAAACACCATTCAGAAATGAAGAGAACTTTACATGGTATTCGCAGAAAATTCAAGAAATACATTTTATTTGTTATGCAAATATATTAAATAATGGTATTTTAATCAAAATTATTCGAGCTATTTTTGAAATATGAAAAACTGAACATTTTTGTGTCTAAAGGGCAGTTTGGAAAAGATACATTTTCGTACAAACCATCATATCGCATTCTTCGAAGGCGTTGAGTTTAAATGCCAAGTTTGTATCAACTTCATTAAATATGTTTGCCAGGCTTGTAGGCTTATGTTTCAGATGTTCCCTATACCAGTGCTGGACTCCGGAGATCTACTCATAGCTTTGTCTACCCTGAAGATGCCGTTCAGTTTTCGGTGAACGTCGGTAAAGGTAATATCTGGACTACGACCATTAAGTCCGGCAAACATTTTAATGAACTTGATAACGACGACCGTGAAAGCCTAATCATTTGGTATGAACTGATTTTTGTTCACTAACTTTTGTGCTGTTCAGATTCCCATAAACACCGAACTTTTTCTAAAAATGGTTTGTGTTTACTTTCTATATACGTATGTACATACTGTATAGAGAAGGTATTGCACCCCACCCAAAAATTCGGTACCGAGGTTTCACCGGAAATATATGTTTTAGGGTCCACTTTATCCAAAAAAATCTGATGTGTACCATTCACATGACTTTCTCTACATCTCTGCAACAAATTATTGTTAAAAAGCTTATGCCTCTATTTACTTCCTTCTACTCGGGAACAAATTAGTCTTATTACTTGTTTCTTTGTAAGTAGAAGCGAAATAAGGGAGTACCATAGGTTAAAGTGATAGTCAAAAGCTGGTTGCTATGTGACTGAAGTTACTTTATTTATATGGACAGCAGTTGACAAATTCCTATATGAGAAAAGTAAGTTTTTCATTGCTGAAACCAAAAACAATGAATATCTCAAAAACGATCAACTCCACGAAAAAAATTTATATAGCATAAATTGTGTGTTTTAACGTGCTCTAAATTTCTTGTGTCGTAAAATTTTTTCAAAGTCTTACGGTTTAGCAGTTATGTAAAATTCTGTAAAATTCGTACAGAAGAAAGTAATCTCCAGAGGCTATTCCCAGAAAATTCAAGATATACATATTATTTTCAGGTAAATAACGTTAATATATGATATTTTAATCAAAATCGTTAGAGCCATTTTGCGAAAATAAAAATTTTTGAAAAAAGGTTCATGTAAAGGATAGTTTGGTATTTTACCGACTTTTCGTTTTTGTTATCGTGCTCACAGACACACACGCGGACTTTTTCTAAAAATACTTTTTTTGGATACAGGGAACCCTAAAACATATATTTCCTGTGAAATCTCGGTATTGAATTTTTGGTGGAGTGCAATACATTCTCTATACACTATGTACATTGATTTTCTTAAAAATGGCTCTAACGATTTGGATTAAAATATCACATATTAAAGATATTTACCTGACAAATAAAATGTATATCTTGAATTTTCTGGGAATAGCCTCTGAAGACTACTTATTCTGGATGAATTTTACGGAATTTTGCATAACTGCTAAACCGTAAGAGATTGGGAAAAACATAACACACAAAAACTGTAGAGCAAGTTAAAACACACAATTTATGTTATAAACATTTTTTGATGGAAATGATCGCTTTTGAACTAATCCTTGTTTTTGGTTTCAGCTTTGAAAAACTTTTCTCATATAGAAAGTTGTCAACTCCTGTCCATACACACAAAGGAACTTGAGTCACAGAGCACAGCTTTTGACTATGACTTTAACCTATGGTAATTCTTATTTGCTTCTACTTGCAAGGAAGTAAGTAATAAGACTCTTATTGCTGCTAATTTTTCCTCGATTAGCATGAAGTAAATGGAAGCATAAGGTTTTTAACAATAATTAGTTGCAGAAACGTAGAGAAAGTTATGTGAATGGAACACACAAGATTTTTTAATCGGAATTCTTAAAATATATCTTGATAGAGGATTTTGATGGAATTCTGTATATCCTCTACTTATCATAAATAAACAGTAGAAATAAATATGGAACGACATATAATTTTTCTTCCTTAGATTTAATGTTCAAATCTTCTAAGAAAAAAAAAACAGATGTGTTCCATTTACACGACTTTCTCTAGCTGTTTCGCAAACAAACCTTTCATACAAAAGATTATTCTTTTATCTACATAATGTTAATCGAGATAAACATTAGCAGAATTAGTCTATTATTTGCTTCTTTGTAAGTAGAAGGAAGCTAAAGCAATAATAAAATATTTTAAAAGCCGGTCGCTATGTGAAACAATAGAAATTCCGTTCTCTTTGCTTTCTAGGAGTAAACAAAAGAGAAACGAAAAGAAAGCTGTGTCCCGTTTGAGAAAAAATTTAAGTACCTTAAAACTGAATCAAACATGAAATATCTCGAAAACGGTTAACTCTAAAAAAAATGTGTGTTTTAATGAGATCTATATTTTTTGTATTTTAGTTTTTGTCTATCCCTTACGATTCACCAGTTATAAAAGTTATACAAACGTCATCGAGAATGAAGAGATCTTCAGATACTATTCCTAGAGCATTCAGGATATACATTTTATTTACCACATAAGTATCTTTAATATATGAAATTTTAATCGTAATCATTAGGGAAATTCTTGAGAAATTCAAGTCTTTAAAAAATAGTTCCAGGTAAAGGATAGTTTGGGGGATCGCATCCTTGGGAGATAGTAAACTTAAACACCAAATGGAAATGGAAAAGGTGTTCATTTATGGACGCTCTTTAACTGATTTGGTTCTCAGCGTCCCATTTTATATTGGGCGTGAAAGACCGCTTAATTTTACTCAGAGGCTTCTCTATCAGGCTTGAGGTTCTTTTACGTGCCGTAAATCTACGACACGGGACCCACGGCTTTCCCCCTTCCAAAGGAAGCCATGCTAAGGATTTTTACGCACGAAAAATCCATCGTCCTCCGCCGGGTTTGAACCCGCGACCACCAAGTTTGGTACTTAAAGGGTTTGACGTTTTTGAGTTATGTTGTCCACAGACACACACTGACCTTTTTATAAAAATGTTCTGTTTGGGTGGGGAACGGTTCAGGGGGTCTCAAAACATTTTTAGTGGAATGCAATACCTTTTCTATCTACTATGTAATTATAATTACTGGCATATTGACTGCCATGCCGTTACCAAAATATAGCATCCATCCTATTTGATACAAAGTAAGATTATTAATGAATATTTTAAGTTTTTGTCACCTCGAAGTCATTAGTTTCAATACATCGCATCATCTTTGAAGATCTTTTTTGGACCTTCAGCAGGAGCCCTTACCAACTGTGAAAAACGCTAATCAACGGATCTCGATGAGGAAGTGAGTTTTATAACTCCAGTGCTTCAGAATGCAAGGGAAAGAGTTTTTAAGAGCGAGATATAAGTTCCCTCAAGAGGGAGAATAAGGGCAGTAATTGGCCCCAAGAATGTACCTTAAGGACACTTTCCTCCTAATTTAGTTTTCCTTCCCTTCTGTCATTAAATACTACGCACAAAGTCTTAACAAAAAATTACGCTACTTTGTCTCCCTCGCGACGTGCTGGCTGTTAAACTTTATAAACTTCAAATTCATTACTGGACTTGGGTAATTTTGTGAAGTTTCCGTACCTAAGCTTGTTTGAATGTGACTTTACAGACCCCTGCAGGATGTGCTGAAACTTGTTTCTGGTTTCTTATAATGGCATGCTGTGGAAATTAGCTGAGCGGTCAGAAGCAGCTTGCAGCTACAGAGCTGGACATGAATAGGAAAGTGTACAAAGCACTAGTGACCAGTGAGTAAACATTTTGGATATTTACCAAATTTTGGTCAGCCCTGAAAATGTGAAACATCTGCTGCATAATAGTTATGATTGTGGACACATTTATACAACTGCATTCGCTCCTTAAACAAATGCATCAATAATAATAATAATAATAATAATAATAATAATAATAATACAACTAACATACTATATATATATACATTGTTTTTTAAATACCTAACTACTTATTATTCAGTATAACAATACTATTTCAATTAATGGCATTTTTATAACAATTACTATGAAGCCTCAACATGAACAGCTATAGAACAGTTTTTGAGATTCTTGATTACTTCTCAATATATACTTTAATTATTTATCTAACATTTATTCTCTTTAAATAATCTATAAACGTCTTTAAGGTTAGAGGACAGCCCTGAAGGGCTGCTACAGGCAATTCATTTCATTCTTCAATGGTCCTTTTAACAAAAGAAAATTTTCCTACGAGGTTCTGTACCTTCTACCCTTAATTTTATACAAATGATCGTATCGTTCGTAATATGCCGGGTTATCTAACCTGTTTCTAACATCCCTTTTGCATTTAAATCAGTGTAAGCTTTAAATAGTGCGACTGACCTATTGTCTTTTATACCTAACTTTTAGTGGTTCCCATTTATTTTCTTCGCCTTTATGAATAATACTATAAAAAATTACCAGTTCCGCCCTTAAACATATTACTCCATCTTGCACAGGTAGAGTCAGACTGCAAAATTCAATGCCATAGCCTGAATTTAAACCACATATCTCCCGGTCTCTACCAGGTCGCTCTAACCGCTAACCTACCATGGCAACATGCCGGCACGGTATTACATTTTTCAACTGACTCGTATGTTTCTCTGTAAAAACCACAAGGTGACCTCAAATTATTTTTAGATGACATATTCCAGGCGGAGCCTTAGCAAAGTAGCTAGACCTCTTGCCTCCCACCTAGTTAGCCCGAGTTCGATCCCAAACGCCCGCTTGTTGGATTTGTGGTGACGAATCAGCGTCTGGACGGGTTTACTTAGAGTCCTCCGGTTTTCTCCGTTTCTCATTCAGCCAATTGCTCCATCATCACCTTTCCTAACGTCCATTTCGCTTTTATTTCATATCATCCACTTCCTCGTGCCCATGCCTGAGTACGGGCCGACCACTGCTTCAGGCTCTTCATTGTTGGCTCACCGACAGGCTTCTGGCCCCTAGGCTCCCACGTGAAAGTCCTACATATGGGAAGGGTAATATGTCGAGGACAAATAATAATAATAATAATAATAATAATAATAATAATCATAAAAAGTCTACCGTCCTCAAATATAGTGCTCCATCTTGTGCTTGGTCTTCCTACTAGGCGATATCCTTTGGGTTTATAGTTTTAATAACACTTGTTTTCTCTACATAGTACATGGTACGTAGATAGATAGAGAAGGTATTGCACCTACCCCAAAATTGAAACCCGGATTTCACTGGAAATACACGCTTTAGGGTCCCCTGTATAAAACATTTTTAGAAAAAGGTCTATCTGTCCGTGTGTTATAGACACGATAACTCAAAAACGAAAAGAAGTATTTTGGAACGGAGACCAAGCCAGAGAATATGTTGTCGAGGACTGGAGAAAACTTTTAGAATAAGCCCAAATTCTGTAACTCATTATCTATGACAAACAGTAAAGATGCATTTATTCAGCTAGCAGACGCAAGGCAGAAGGCTGTTAATACTTATGCAATGTCAAACTTTTTACAAAGCATTTATAGTGTGTGCAGTACTGTGAAGTGTTTAATGCAGGGTATTTATTTTATATTTTACGTTAATGTTTATAGTTATAAAAGTAGAAGCTTAAATGAAAATAAATGTTGCTAAACTAAGAAGAAACACAAATTAATAAATGCGTTAGATTATTCAAGTGAAATGAGTGACAGTAAAGGAATAAATCAAACAGATAAGGCTACTGCGTGTTCAGAAACAGTATGTAATATATAAAGGAGAAACGAATGAAAGGATCTGTAAGAACTCCATTAAAATATAAAGAAATCAGGACGAGAGAAACAAAAACACGCTAGGTGAGCGCATCACAATGGAATAGCGCTAAACATAGTGTCGTGCGTCGTTCATTTCCTGCTATTTTAATACATTCTACCCACCTCAGTATAATTTTGTGAAGAGTTAGATAATGACACGAAATTTAACATTTTTATCCTTTTATATGGTCATGCATATGAAATAGTAAGAATTC
Source organism: Hymenopus coronatus (assembly GCA_030762935.1). NCBI lineage: Eukaryota > Metazoa > Arthropoda > Insecta > Mantodea > Hymenopodidae > Hymenopus > Hymenopus coronatus. The sequence continues at coordinate 42,883,162 of CM060897.1, read as the reverse complement.
GAAGAGTAGCAATAAAGTGCTTGTAAAAATAAATACATTATAATAGCCTTAAGTAGTATTGCATATATTTCACCATTTGGTGAATAATCACAAAATGGTATTGAATTAGTAGACCGATCATAGCCAAGCACCAAAGCTACGAGCATACATATAGTACCTACATGTGGCAACAGTGTGCTCGCTTTAACCTGTAGGCGTGGGACGCTCTTTAGAAGCTTGCTCTATGATTTCTTCAGCACTATTTTGTATTTTACATGATTAACCCCTTTAAAATCCTATCATTTTTAAAGATAATTATGATTAATAATAATAATAATAATAATTAATGCAAAATTTGAATGCGATCAACGTGGTGGTATATAAAATACATCGAAATTATAGCTAGAACGAAGTAATGTGTAAACTAATTTGCAGTTGATATCGATTGTATGACAGTGTTTCCACGTTTGTGTAGTTACCTACCTCCGCTACAGTGAAAAACTTCTGTGGTAGTGAGCTGCTGCCTAGAAGGATTGGCGTAACATTTCAGCTATAGTGCAAAGAAAGTGCGAGTGAAACTTCACGCGCTAGTGCATTTCCACACGTGCAGCTCTTCGGAAACTCCTTCACAAGAGATCTTGCGTGACGTTGATCTGATATTGCTTTGCTACAGAGGTATAAGCAAACAACTGGGAATATCTGCACCTCTGATGATTTTAGACTATCTCTGCGTAATTGCTTCCCTTTCCTAAAAAGTCTTGTGTGTTCCGTTCACATGACTTTCTCTACATCTCTGCAACAAATTATTATTAAAAAGCTTATGCCTCTGTTTACTTCATTCTAATCGAGAAAAAAATAGCAGAAATAGTTTTATTACTTGCTTCCTTGTAAGTAGAAGGGAAATAAGAGGGTACCATAGGTTAAAAGCTGCTTGCTATGTGACAGTAGTTCCTTTGTTTGTATGGACAGGAGTTGACAAATTCCTGTATGAGAAAAGTATACATTTTTCGAAGCTGAAACCAAAAATAAGGAATATCTCAAAAACGATTAACTCCACGAAAAAATATATATAACATAAATTGGGTGTTTTAACGTGCTCTACATTTTTAAGAGGTTTTAATTTAAATGGTTAATTTTAATTTAAATCTCATTTTTGAGAAAATCGAAATTTTCGAAAAACTTCCATGTAAAGGGTAGTTAAGGGTGGGGTGATTTTCTTGAAAATCTTCGTGACGCATCCTTGGACGATACCAAACTTAAATACCAAAACTTTTTTCCAAAATTGTTTTTTTTTTTTTTTTTAGGGGGACCCAAAACTTGTATCAGCGGTGAAATCTTGGTAACGAATTTTGGGTGGAATACAATACCTTCTCTATACACTATGTACATATTACGTGTAGAGAAAGTAAAACTCGCCTTTCAAAATGAATCACCGTGTTTTATCTAACCTTCTAAGAGAATATTCCAGCCATTACAAGTTAATTTCAGTCATGCTGATGTTGGCGATAGTGCTGTATTTTCCTTTGATATGTCTGCAGCATGTGATATTAATATTTAGGACCCCATATCCAGAGCTCACCTGTATAAACCATGAGTATGTACAGGAATGTGGACGCAAGTGTGAATGCATTAAACGATTATAGATCAACGTAGTAATCAAAGCATTTATACAGCTAGAGAAACATATTTCACTTTCTCTACACGTAATAATAGAGAGAATATTGTATTCCACCCAAAATAAAATCACACGGAGATATGATAAGAAATGTGTTTTTACGTCCCTTGAATCCTAAAAGTATTTCTAGGAAAAGGTCCTTGTGTAGCATAACTCAAAAACGAAAAAGATTAATAACATTTTCATAATTGGAGGAAGTATACTAAGTTGAACGAATTTGGTAACTAATTCTATTTGTTTAGTTTTAATATTACAAACTAATTGGATAAATACTAAACTTGATTAAGCACAGGTTCTTCAAAGGATACAAGACGAAGATTTTGAAGAAAATCCCCGCCGAAACTACCCTTTACATTTTCAAAAATCTTGACTTTTAAAACCTGATTAATCATTTTGATTGAAATATATTGCAATGTTTAAGGCAGTTTCATGATAAATTCAATGCATGTCTTGAATTCTTTAACATTATCCTCTTAAATCTAGTTCATTCTGGATGACCTTTGTAAACTGGTAAGCCGTAAGAGATGGAGGACATTTTACTACACAAGTCTCTTTGTGTCAAATTAATTTTTTGTGAAATTAGCCATTTCAAAGACATTTCATTTATTGATCTCAATTTTAAAATACCTGGTGAAGAGAGAAATCCATTGAATACCAGTTCTTAAAAGAATTGAGTATTTGACAATTTCTTTTAAGTGTTTTCCTGTTTTCATTAAACTTACAACGAAATATGTCTCTGTAAATGTTTCTCTTGATTAACATGAACTAAATAATTATAATAATCTCTAAAAAATAGCTTGCGGAAGAATGATCGTTGTAACCATTAATGTAACTATGAAGCGCGATACAATTTCAAGTAAATAACTTAATCGTTACTTACAACCGTTACATGTAACGCTAACGCACTATAATATACTACACTAGCGTTTTTTTTTGTTTTTTTTTTGCATTACCAGAATTTTTTTCCAGCAACCCCGTTCATGGTATTTCTTCACCAGTTTGGTCACACTCTTCAAAATACTCCATATAGCTCCGCAGCCCCATAATCTTGCTCAATAAAGGAAATAGTGTTAGATTTGTTATCTATGTCCTTTGTTCCTTTTGAATGACATTGTAATAAAGAGAAGAACATTTTCAAGTTAATTTAATGCAACTACTCCATATAATGTTTTCTTTCGCTCTCTTTCCTTCACTTAGATCCAAAAGCTACCTGTATTCATGTTTTAGGATTTCATTTTCATAATATTGACATACGTTCAATAGAACATGCACGCTTCTGGCGAGTGTCTTCCAGCCAGTAAAGTAAAATGCTTCCGTTTCACAACCTATTCAGCGCTCACGTTGTTCAATCCAACAATAGGATCGGAAGGTGTGAAGCACAGCTAATAACTGTTAAAATTAGTTAAAAAAATCTGATGTGTTCCATTCACATGGCTTTCTCTACATCTCTGCAACAAATTATTGTTAAAAAGCTTATGCTTCCATTTACTTCATGCTAATCGAGAAATAATTAGCAGAAATAGCCTTATTACTTGCTTCCTTGTAAGTAGAAGCGAAATAAGGGATTATCATAGGTTAAAGTGATGGTCAAAAGCTGGCTGCTATGTGAATGAAGTTCCTTTGTTTGTATGGACAAGAGTTGACAAATTCCTGTATGAGAAAAGTATAAGTTTTTCAAAGATGAAACCAATAACAAGGAATATCTATAAAACGATCAACTCTACGAAAAAAAATGCATATTACATAAATTGTGTGCTTTAACATGCTCTACATTTTTTGTGGAGTAAGTTTTTGACCATCGCTTACGGTTTGCCAGTTATGCAAATTTCTGTAAAATTCATCCAGAATAAAGTAGTCGTCAGAGGCTATTCCCAGAAAATTCAAGGTGTAGAGAAAGTAAAAATAGTATAGGGTACCAAAAGCATTGGCACCTTTTCTTGGCTCTCAACTGTACATATTTCCTTAAAAGCAATCAACGCGTCTTAGTTCACCTTGCAATCAGGAATAAAACTGGAAAGATAAAATCCAAAATATGATTTGTCTACGACTGGAAATATGCGAAACACCCAGCAACAACGTTCCATAGAGGAAAAAGCACATTTACATATTTATTCAGTATATGCAGGCGTTAGGCCCGAAGGTTCCTCTGCGGGAATTAAAGCAATCCCAGGCAACCAAATGAGATTCACCAACAGCATTTGGCTGTGTGTCAAAACCTCGTCTACTTCCACTTTAACTGCAATAACAAACCCCATTTTGTTCTTCGCTCCTCTCCTTCCTTCTTTGCATCTACTTTTCCGATAAGAAGATGCTTGCAGGGGAAGTTAGAACTACATTAAAACTTGCTTCAAACCGCACTACATTATCGGTTGCGAGCCTTGTTTAATTATACGATAATGGCAGACGTGGTGTGCTCACTTAAATAATTTCTGGAGCTTTTAGATTCCATTTAATTGTTCCTTCTTTCATTGTTCTTTTCTGTATGCATTAAGATAAGCGATATGTATGTTGTTTCCTTTGAAATAGGATAGTAGAGATAATTTCTGTTTTTAAACCCACATTCATTATTTTTATACAGTTATACTTTTGTTCCTTTGTTTGTGGTTACATATTGCATTTGTTAAGTGAAAAACTGCAGAAATATTTCTGAAAAAATGCAAGTTGTTTTAAACATTACAGATGTACCACATTTGAGTAATAATATGTACTTGTGAGATTAAAAAGAGTGACAGTGAAAAATATTGTGAGTGCGAGGTGGCGAGTTCCACTCGGCTCTCGGGTTTTTCGTGGTTTCACCGGGTCGATAGACAATGACGGGTGGTTTCTCTTCTACCACGAAGTACCGTTTTGATATTAAAAACGCATACGTTTATGTTTATTTATTTTATATGAAAGTCTACTCTAATCTACTTTCCAACTTAATTTACACCAATTTAATATTTTAAATTGTACAACCAGATTTGAATTCCATCCACATAGATGCCGCGATAGCACCATCAGTATAACTAGAAATAATTCAACTGTTTGGTCACAATCGCATAAAGAACATTTCTAGAAACTTGAGGAAATTTATGACATAAAAGAAAATTGTAATGTGACTGTTCTCTCGAATTTTCCATCAAGTTTCTGTACCAAGACGTCGCCCATTACGCTCCTCACCATGCACCCTTTAAATGCTCTTATTCATTTTATGTTTTCTCCATACTCTTTACTAATCTATCGATGAATTTTAGCCGCTTTCACAGAAAGAAAACGAAATAATATGATAAAGTGAATTTCACAGTCGGTGGCACATTTCTTTGAGGATTGTACTCATAAACTGATTGTAATATACAACAAATGCAATAGTAATGGTAGAATGTATGTTGAAAAGTACATGGTTTCATGTAAAACAAACTTTAGTGTGTTACATTCATATGAGTTTGTTGAAACATTCTTCAATAAAATATTCTTAAAAAGGCGGATACTTCTAGCTACTTCACTTTAAATCCAGATAAACAAATGCAAATTTACTTCTACTATTGCATTTTTATTTTTTATTTATTTTTTTTTTTTTTTTTGTAGATACGTCTCTCTGGTTAGGCGCTAGCCTTCTGATCCCAACGTAGCGGGTTCAAACCCGAACCAAATCCACGGTTTTTTAAATGTGCCTAAGAACGAAAGTCCCATGTAAGTAAATTTACTGGCATGCGGATGAAATTTCACCACACTAGTGACTCTAATATTATCCTGGCGTCGTTATCAAATAAAATATAATAGTTTTATACTTAATTGTGAACACGGTGATATACAAAGCTTAAGAGATAGTCAAATCTTTAGACAGCTGGTCACTGTGTGATGGTTTTGAAATACCATTCTCTTTGCTTGACCAGGAGAAAGAAAAATTAATTTAGATTTACATTTAAAAAAGCTTAACCATTTCAAAATTGAAACCAATAAAAGGGAGTATGTCATAAATGGTTAACTCCGCAAACAAAATTACATTTGAAGTGAATTGCGTGTAGTAAGTTTCTGTCTATCTCTCACAGTTGGTAAACTGTCATCCAAAATAAAGAGGAATTCAGGAGTTACTCCGAGAGAATTCAGTATTTACATTAAATTTGTTAGAGCCATTTAATAAGAAAATCAAAATATTCTAAACAGTTTTCTTGTGAGGGATGGATACTTTGGGGTGTGGAAGATTATTAAAAATCTTCGTGCCGTATGCTTTAAAGATACTGAAGATAAATATTAAGTTTGTTATTTCGTTTTTGAGTCAAGCTGTTCACAAAGACTCGCACTCACATACGCACATGGAAATGTTTCTAAAATTGCTTTTGGATTTTAGGAGACCTCAAAGTACGTCGTTCAGGTGATATCTCGACATCAAATTTTGAGTGGAATACAATACCTGTTCTAGCTACTATGTAGTACGTGGTAGAGAAAGAAAAAAATCTGATGTGTTCCATTCACATGACTTTCTCTACATCTCTGCAACAAATTATTGTTAAAAAGCTTATGCTTCTATTTACTTCATGTTAATCAAGAAATAATTGGCAGAAATAGTCTTATTACTTGCTTCCTTATAAGTAGAAGGGAAATAAGGGAGTACCATAGGTTAAATTGATAATCAAAGATGGTTGCGATGAGACTGAAGTTCCTTTGTTTGTAAGACAGGAGTTAACAAATTTCTTTATGAGAAAAGTATAAGCTTTTCAAGGCTGAAACAAAAAACAAGGGATAACTAAAAACGATCAACATCACGAAAAAATGTATATAACACAAATTGTGTGTTTTAATGTGTCTGGTAAAGTTTTGTCTCTCTCTTACGGTTTACCAGTTACACAAAATTCCGTAAAATTCATCCAGAATAAAGTAGTCTTCAGAGGCTATTTCGAGAAAATTCAAGATATACATATTATTTGTCAGGTATATCTTTAATATACGATATTTTAATCAAAATCGTTATTGCCATCTTTTAGAAAATCAAAATTTTCGAAAATTTTTCCATGTGAAGGGTAGTTTAGGGTGAGGGGATTTTCTTGTATTTAACGATCTTTTCGTTTTTGAGTTATGCTGCCCACAGACACACACATACACATAGTCAGACACACACACACGGACATTTTTCTAAAAATGCTTTTTTTGGATTGGGGTGGTCTCAAAACATGTATTTCCGGTGAAATATCGGTATCGAATTTTAGGGTGCAATACAATACCTTCTCTATACACTATGTACATAGTGCGTATTGAGAAAGTAAAAATTAAACTTCTTTGTTTTTAATTTCAAAACTGTACTTGGTTTAAAACACTACACGTAGGAGCATTTTCGGGTTGCTACTGGGCAGTGGATGTAGTTTCTTCCCTGTCGACTGTCAGATCTACCGATTCAGGACCACCTACGAAAATGGCCACTACCACGCTAGTTTGCCGAAGGTTAGGTATTCGAGGATGGATCGGACGCATTGTACGCTTTTGAGCAGGGAATGTTAGGTGTTCCGTCTTTCATTACTGCGCCCTCTGCCATCCGAATTTAGTTTCCCTTAGGGTCATCCCTAACCATTTCCTCTCAGGATTACCTTAGAAGCGTAAAGAGACCCGTGGCCTATACTTACTGGTCTGTTCCGTTTGCATGTGTCCCTCGGTGTTATGTTCCTTTTACTTTCTCTAGCCGGCATATACAATGTCCATAGTGGATAGAGAAGGTATTGCATTCTACCAAGAAATTCGATGTCGAGATTTCACCGGATATATATATAACTTGGTATGTAGGTTTTGTATCTTCCCAAGATGCAACACGAAGATTTACAAGAAAATCTCCCCGTCACAAACTACCCTTTACATGGAAAAGTTTTCGAAAAGTTAGATTTTTTCAAAAATGGCTCTAACGATTTTAATTAAAATCCCATATATTTATGATATTTATATCCCAAATAAAATGTATATCTTGAATTTTCTGGGAATAGCCTCTGAAAACATCTTTATTCGGGATGAATTTTGCCGAATTTATCTTAACTGCTAAACTGTAAGAGATAGACAAAAATTACTGCACAAAAATGTAGATCTCATCATAACACACATCCCTTGTTATTCGTTTCAATTGTTAAGTATTTTTACTTTTCTCAGTTCAATTTTCTTTTGTTCTACTGCTGTCCAAGCAAAGAACAGATTTGCAACGAGACAGTTTTTAAAACATTTGACTATCACTTATTTCCCTTCTGCTTATAAGGAACTAAATAATAAGAACATTCTTCTAATGTTTATCTCGATTAGCATGGTTAGAAAGAAGGATAATCTTTTGTAAGAAATTTATTTGTAGAGCAGGTAGAGAAAGTCATGTGAGTGTAACAGATTTTTACTTTTGTTTTAACCGCCTCACACGCACAGGCAGACGCACACAAATGGTCTCTCTTTACAGTATTAATACAGATGTGCGTTATTTACCACTTGCTAACTTCAACATAATACAGCAGATTTCAGTGACGTTTACACAAGCCAAAGGGTACTTCGTTATGATGATTATTTATTTTTCTCTAATGTAACAAAAAAGTAGTGTCTGCATGCAATTTACAAAGCCAAAAATAACACAACACCAAACAACAGATATAACCAATCACATGTAAAGCGGTAAGCTCTTTGTTGGCTGTCCCTATGGGATTATGTAACTGTCTCTCGTCAGCATGTGTTACTATTTCTATTAATTACTACCAGGCTACTATTTGAACCTCATTCTATAGTGAGATCACATGGGGAGAGCATCAGGACTAATTTGTTAAAGAGGAAATTACGGAACGGAAATACGTCACAAACTCCATCTTGATTCAGTGCTTCTGCTTAATTTTATTCACAGAGTGTGCACTTTTGAGGCATGAAGCGCCGCATTTCTGTGCTTAAAAGTAATGAAGACGCAAAATTGTCACACTATTGTATTTCACCCACAAATTCCATACTGAGATTTCACCGGAAATATATGTTTTGACAACCCTTGAATCCAAAAAAAATGTCTAGAAAAAGGTCACTGTGTGTGTGTGTGTCTGTGTGTTTATGGACAAAAGAGAAAACACCTTTGAATACCAAACTTGGTATTAAGAACACTTTTAAGAAAATCCCCCACCCCCAACTCCCCTTTACATGGAAATTGTTTCAAAAATGTTTATTTTTTTAAAAATGGCTCAAACGATTTTGAATAAAATATCGTATATTAATGACCTGACAAATAACATGTATATCTTGACTTTTCTGGGACTAGCGTCCAAAGAGCTCTTTATTCTGGATGAGTTTTTCTAAGTTTTGCATGGTTAGCAAACCAAAAGCGATAGACAAAATTTACTACCCAAAAAAATTAGATCTCGTTGAAACACAATTTATGTCACATACATTGTTTTCGTGGAGTTGACCATTTTTTAGATATACCTTGTTGTTATTTTCAGCTTTAAAATACTTACTTCTCACATACGGGAATCCGGCAACTTAAAGAAATGGAATTCATCCACATGGCAACCAACTTTTAAAGTATTTGACTATCGCTATAGCCTAGTGTATTCCCTTATTTCTCTTCTACTCACAAAAAACTTAATGTGTTCCATTCACATGACTTTCTCTACTTCTGTGTAACAAATGATTGCTAATAAGCTTATTCTTCTATTTACTTCAAGCTAATCGAGAAAAAATTAGCAGAAATAGTCTTATTACCTGCTTCCTTGTAAGTAGAAGCGAAATGTGGGAGTATCATAGGTTAAAGTGAAGTCAAAAGCTGGCTACTAGGTGACTGAAGTTCCTTTGTTTGTATGGATACGAGTTGACAAATTCCTGTATGAGAAAAGTAAAAGTTTTTCAAAGCTGAAACCAAAAACAAGGAATACGTCAAAAACGATCAACTCCTCGAAAAAAATGTATATAACATAAATTGTGTGTTTTATATTTTTTGTGCAGTAAGTTTTTGTTCATTTCTTACGGTTTAGCAGTTATGCAAAATTCCTCCAGAATAAAGTAAGACTTCAGAGGCTATTTCCAGAAAATTCAAGATATACATATTATTTGTCAGGTAAATATCTTTGATATTAAATATTTTAATCAAACTCGTTAGCCATTTTTGAGAAAATAAAAATTTTCGAAAAAAGTTCCCTGTAAAGGGTAGTTGGGGTGGGGGGGGGGTTTCTTGAAAATCTTCGTGTCGTATCCTTGGAGGATACCAAACTTAAATACCAAGTTTGGTATTGAACGGTCTTTTCGTTTATGAGCTATGCACACACACGCACACACACAGACCTTTTTTTCCAAAAATGCTTTTCTTGGATTCAGGGGGACCCAAAACATGTATTTCTGGTGAAATCCCGGTGTCGAATTTTTGGGTGTAATACAGTACCTTCTCTATACACTATGTACATTGTACGTGTAGAGAAAGTAAAAATCACTTTTGCTTATATTTATCTTGTTTAGCATGAAATAGATAGAAACACAAGTTTTTAACAATAATGTGTTACAGAAATGTAGAGAAATTCTCACCTACTACTATCAATTTAACAATCTCTTACATTTTATGTGTATATATATATATATATTATTTTTGTATATTTAAATTGCGGTATAAAAAGTTAATTTAAATCATATTTTCAAAACGTAAACATACTCCAGATTTACATCCTAAGAATACCACCCTTAAAGTTCTCGAATGATTTTAAATGGAATAAATTACTATTGTAGAAGAAGAAATTATAAAATATTTAATTACTTTTTTTAAGATAACAATGATGTTACAAACAATTTTAGTTACTTAAAAACGTGTATTTGTGTTAAGGATGACTGTTGCAAGAAACGAAGATTGATTAAAATCCCCACTGAAAGAGCACTTTGAACATACACATGCGTTGGAAAAACTAAATTAAGAGATGCTGGAGGTATCAAATTTTACTTTAATTCTCATTTAAATGTCATCTGAGAAGCGTTTAAAGTGCAGATAGCTTAATTTACTCCGGAATATTCATTTTACAAGAACCAAAGTTTATTATTGTGCAAGAATCCTAAAGTCGACAGTTTCATGATTTTTCGACACCTTTCAGAGCTTGGTCCCATTAAGTAAATTGAAAATGTGATTATGCGTAATATTGCATTTGTTATCGAAAGCTAACAGAGGCGAAGATAGCTCAAGCAATTTGCCTTTTGCACTAAGATGCATTCACTAAGTATATGAAAACAAGAGGGAAGAGAAGACTGAAATAGTCAAATCAGAGTCTATGGAACAGGTCTGGGTGAATCCCTGTATCCTACAAACGACTCTAAAGCCACCACGCCTTCGAGGGCGTATTTCCAAAGCGCATTTACCACCACGGAAGGGCGGTAGTACCTTAGTCCTCGCCGAAGCTTACAACCGCGAAAGAGACCGGTTGGATGAAATGGGGAAGAAATGGTCCGGGAAAAGGTCGGTCACGGGAGCCGAACCTACGGCCTTCCGAATACCAGTCCAAGATGAAATTTCTACTAAGAATATCTTGGAAACGCTCAACTATACAACAAAAATGCATATGACATAAATTGGGTGTTTTAAAGAGATCTACATTTTTTGTGTGGTAAGTTTTTGTCTATTTCTTACTAGTTATAAACGAACAGGTCTTTAGAAGCTATTCGCGGAAAGTTTAAGTTATGTTTGTGATGTTAATATGTATAGCATAAGGTATTTTAATCAAATCGTTACAGCATTTGTTGAGAAACACACAACTTTCAAAATATTTTCCATGTAAAGGGTAGTTTGGGGGTGGGGATTTTCTTGAAAATCTTTGTGTCTTATCCTTGGAAGATAATAAACATAAATACAAAGTTTGGTATTTAACGGTCCTTTAGTTTTTAAGAAACTTTATCCTTTTTCTAAAAATGCTCTTTTTTGGGCACAGGTGCCTCAAAACATATTTCCGGTGAAATCTGTATCGAATATTCCATACTCTACGTATATAGTACGTGTAGAAAAAGTAAAAATCTTGAAAGAATAAAATAACTCTTTGAATTTTGAATTAACTTTTGTTGCTGTCTTTTCATTTATATCTTGTAAAACTCAGAGAGGATTTCCAGAAGAAAATACTTTATTTGCTCTTACATGTTCAAGTTCGTCAATCGAATACAAAGACATACTGATTGCATGTTAACATTTACTAAGCAAGTAGCAATATCTATCTCGCTTTTTGATTCAGTTCCAGCTGATTCAGTCGCTCTAGTGTACACCACAGCAACATTAAAGACTACTTCGCGTCATTTAAAGGCGAAGGAACATTATTGGAGGGTACGAAGGAAAACCAAAGCTTGCAGCCCATTAAATCATTACTTAAACAATAACCGATCTGGCTAAATTCCCACTTCTAAATATACCCTTTTCCATTATTACATCTTAATACAATGTTATGGAATTTAATAATTGGAAAGGGCATAATGGAACTTCATTCAGTTTCAAACATTTGAAGATTACAATAGAAACTTATAAGAGCTGAAACATTAACGAATCGAAAAGTGATTTCCTAACCAATTACAGGAAATTCCACCATCCACCCCTCCGACCGATATTAGTGGGACTTAAAACTTGGATTTAATCCCGCTCTCCCCGTACCCTTCTCAATTACAACCTAATGCTGGCGGAAGAAAAGTCCGAGTAAGTAATTTTCATTCTCCAAGTGCAGATGAAGCCGAACATTTTCTCTAAGAGCCTGAAGCGAAAGTTCAGCCGTTTGAACAAGTGGAAACAAAGTTCCTGGGAATAGATTTTAGTAATATTCTTATCTTCTAAGTAAACCAAAACCAAAAATGAGGTATCGAAATTCGATACACTTACAATATTCTTTTCTTGAGGCTATCTTCTTCACCCTTTCCAATTCATTTTTTTGTTCGCCATAAAGTCAATCTATCGATATTAAATCGATGGAATAACTTCGAAGCAGGATGCGACCGGGACAAGCCGTTTCCACCCTCTTTGCATGTCAATTTTGTACTCCCTTACAGTGAAACGAAAAGTTTCTCTTACACCAAGCAAAGGCAAAGCGTATTTTACGGACATGGAGATGAAGCTCGTTTAATTGAGAACTTATTAAAAAATAACAACGGTACGTGAAACATGGGTCGTTCCGTAGTTTTATGATATATTGCAGCTCTTGCGATGTGAGGGTATCGATTGCCGAGTGGATTGGGGATGATTTCCGCTGCTGGGAAGTATGGTATGAGGCACACTCAGCCTGGCGATGTCCTTGGAAAACAACTGAGGAGATATTGATGGAAAAGTAGAAGTTTTCTGCCTTAGCAATCGCGTAAAAGTGACTGGGGGTAGCGCCGTATGTACTCCCATTACCGCACTCTGTCACACTTGCAATAGTCTGTGTCGATGGAGCGAGGATTGTGGCGATAACGTGGTTTCAGGTTCGTATCCCAGGTTTTGGTTATTAGGAATGGTGTGAATTTGTGGGTACCCTAGCTCAGGATTTTTTTTACTAGCATGGAAACTCTTTCAGGGTGTGGTACGAACACAAGTGCTTTATTCAGTTAGCTCGGCCTTTTTCCGCCGTCGAACACACGTATTCCTCCTAAATGTTCAACTGTGAAATTACAATTTACCCTTTATTAACTTTGATGCCGTATTCTGGTCAGTATTAAAACAACTATTTCCCTCACGACTAAAGGTAGCCTGTTCGGCTCCACCTAGGACCCTAAATTTCACATCTTGGTTCTGCCAAGGTTCTCCGCCAAGTGCCCCAAACAAGTGTAGCTTGGCCAGCGGGAGCATTGCATTCTCTTTTCCCGTTATGTTCCCCTCGGGCAGTGTCTCCTTCAGGTCAATGCACTTCCCTCTTAACGGTATACGGTGCTACCAGCTCGTGACAACTCGGCTACTTATACGTGTTTGAAGTCTTTTTTCCCTTCCCATTTTCAATGTACATTTATATTTCCCTTCTTAGTATAATTTATAATATTAGCTATGATTTATCTTTCCGTTCTGAATGACTCTTTGCCCCGTGACAAGACATGTACTGTCTCAGGATGCAGCAGACCCAGTGCACAAGAGCTGTTTGTCAGGTATTCTTATCTGTAACATAGAAAATAAACACGTGTGTACAGCCCGTCCAAATCATCTTGACATTCCCCTACCACTGAAACATAGATGCGCAATAGCACTGACCCACCCACTTGCCTATTAAGTTGTGCGAGTGGGATATGGTCCCTTACTCCGCATCACTCTCACTTCTCATCACTTCTCCCCTTTTGCATACATAGAGCGTAAGAGTAATTTGGGCGGGCTTTACTAATAATATTCGGCTGAGAAAGTTGGATTCCTGGCAAAAAACAACTGAATGTTTGTTTTGACAACCTGGTGGCGTATTAGTGTTGAGGTGAAACTTGAACATTTATTACGTATGAAACATCTAAATCGCAGCTAGGGCTTCGACCCCTGTTGAAGTTTGTAGTTTGCCATGCTCATGCTCTTGCCAAATGCTCAGCAATACCATCACGGCTCTTCACATCTATTGCATACTGCTTATCAATTTGATTGTTTAATAGAGCAATAATTACACTCAAGACTAAAGTGGTCTGGATGTTAGCATGCTAATCTCCAAATCCCCGCTTCGATTCTCATCTGCAGACTGGGATTTTTTTTTTTTTTGCAATATAATTTATTTTGGGTCACTTTAACAGCATGGCCATATCGCGACCTTACAAATTGTATACATAAAATAGTTATTTACGCATTGGTAAAATACAAAATGGTTACATTTATGCTTTACAATAATCCAAAAAGTTTACATTGTCTTATAAATATTATTGTCTTTTTGATTGTCTGGTGGTTATGTAGAGCACTTGGTAAGTTACTGAAGTCGGCCTGAAGTCTCTGTTTGGCGTATCTCGGACACTGTAGCAGGACAGTAAGTGGTGTGTTGCAGGTCTCACATTTTGATTCTGGATCTTAATTAATGATGAAGGAATGTGTCAGTTTGCAGTGTCCAATTCTGAGGTGGGTAGTTATTGTTTGCTCACGGCGTTCTATTGGGATTTCTTCTTTCGCTAGGATCATACTCTAATCTGCCTAGTGTATATGTGTGTGCGTATGAATTTAAGGACAGCAAAAATTTAACACAAACAGCATGTGTGTTCAGTCTATTATTGCAAATCAATCATAGGTCTAAATAAGCATAAGCGAACCTTATGATAGGTCAATAAGTAGACATACATCTGTGAATTTAGTATTTCTTGGGATACAACAGATTTAAAGTACTTGAAAAAAGTTTAGTACATAACAACAAATATTGACACCAACTGGGCAACAAATTTTGAATTTTAATGTATGCAGTTGGGAAACTATATACATACATTTAAATTTGTTACAACGTTATAACAATATGCATGCTTTTATGGGTATAAGTGCAGATATTTTAATGGCAATTGAGGACGATATAATGAATAACATTACTTCAACATTTGCTCACTTGCGGAATAATAATTTTACTTATTCAGAGTAGTATGTTTTCAGGTTGGTTAGTACCTCCAAGTAGGAATAGTACACACAAACGCGGCAGGAAGATGTAAAGCAAAGTGAGCATGCCTAGCGTTAACAAATGTTGTATCGGAATTGAATGCGAATGCTTTCTACAAGGCCAATGACCCAAAACTACCTAGGCCGGCAAGTCACGTGTTGAGGTGTGAACCGTGGAAACAAATGAACTGATAAATATTGTTCATTTCATGACATAAAAAGCCTCAGTGTAAATTGTGATTTTTTTCTGCCAAAACTGTTACAAAAACAGAAAAAAAAAGTAACACATCAAACTACAGATATATAAGGTTCCATTTATCAAAATATGTATTGTATTTCACAAGCGATACTGCATAATAGACTGTTCCGTCCATTTGGATATACATACTTTTATGTTTATTTCATTACATTTATTCCGGCATTCTTGTCGTCCCTACTTGGATATACTTGAAATGCTTGTGGTAGATTATTATACTGTATTTTTATTTTTTCTCTCTTTTTATCCTCCTCGTACGGAGGAGAACTTAAAAGCCTGGGATCGGTTAAGGAGCAGAGGCTGTGGATCTGAGAGAAGCCAGAATGGATGATCAGCCCAATGCCTGGTATGAAATGCAGGTGAAATGGATAACAGGAAAGACGATTATGGAGCAATTGGTGAAATGATTGGCGGGAGAACCGAAGAAGCTGGAAAAAAAACAACAAAAAAACGCGTAGATGCTGACTTGCCCAACACAAATCCCATATCCCCTGGGATCGAACCTGGGTAGCCTAAGTGAGAGGCGAGAGATCCAACAACTCGGTTACGGCGCCGCTTACTATATTGAGTTAAGAGTAGAAATTGTATCGCCGTGTTTACAAAAGAACCTTGCCGTTCTCTTCAGCGCTAAGTTTCAAGGAATGCATTTTGTTATTACTTTCTCTACACGAACTATATATACAGAGTGTTTCAAAACGACACCAAACCTTGTTGGTCATACCGTATGTGATACATAAATTTAATTTTCAGCTCTAAATTCGGTACATACAAAAACTGCCATAAAATCACCATAGATTAGGCAGTCGTACATAACCAAATGGCACGTGCCTGGCCCACTCCAAGAGAGATGCTGGTTGGTAGCGAAGGTCCCAGTCAAGTGGGGTGGGCATGTTTTGATAGACACTCCGGCGTGGCACAGGTCACCTTAGTAATGGAAAATGTTGCATGTAGGTGGTTTTATTATGTGTTTCGTATAACACGTTCTGGGGTTGTTTACGTGGCGTATGACAACCGTTGTTCCTTCCCAAATGTGTGCGAATTTTAAATACACACAAAACTTTAAATGGAAAAGTCTGAAAGTTACAACATCAAGTTTCAGACAAGTCAAAGTATAAGCTAATCGTCTATCTTCGTTTGGTGTTGTTTTGAAACAGTCTGTATAGTGTATAGAGAAGGTATTGCGTTCCACCCAAAAATTCTATATAAAAATTTCATCGGAAATATACTTTCAGGGTCTCGTGTATAAAAGAAACTTTTTTAGAAAAAGGTGCGTGTGTCTGTGAACACGATAACTCAAAAGCGAAAAGACGATAAAATGTCAAACTTGGTATATAAGTTTAATATACTCTAAGGATGCGACACAAAGATTTTGATGAAAACCCACTCACCCTAAACTACCCTTCACATGGACAATTTTTCAAAAATTTTGATTTTCTCAAAAATAGCTGTAGCAATTTTGATTTAAATGCCGAATATTAAAGACATTTACACGACAAATATAATGAAGATCTTGATTTTTGGGGGGGAATAACCTCCGAAGGACTTTTTATTCTGGATGACCTTTCCTGGATTTTAAATAACAGTAAACCGTAAGAGATTGACAAAAATTTACTACACAAAATATTATATCCGTTGAAACAACACAATTTACGTTATATACATATTTTTCGTGGAGTTGAGCATTTTTGAGATATTTCTTGTTATTGGTTTCAGTTTTAAAATACTTAAACTTTTTTTTAGGCCGCGCCGTGGCCGAGTGGTTAGACCACTCGACTCTCACCTAGACGATCGGGGTTCGATCCCAAGTGACCGCATGTGAGATTTGTGGTGGACAAAACGGCGCTGGGGCGGGTTTTCTCCGGGTACTCCGGTTTCCCCCGCCATCGCATTCCACCGGTGCTCCATCATCATTCATGTATCATCAGTGTCACCGCCTGCGGTGCCATTAGTAGTTAAAGCGGGCGTTAAACACTACCAAAAAAAGAAAAGAAGAAAAAAAAACAACTTAAACTTTTCACTTACGGGAATTTGCCAACTCCTGGCAATGCAAAGAAACGGATTTAAACCTCATGGTAACCAGCTTTTAAAAGATTTGGCTATGTTTTAGCGTAGTGCATTCCATTATTTCCCTTCTACTTACAAGAAAGCATTTCTGCTAATGTTCGTCTCAATTAGCATGAAGTAGATACAAGAATAAGATTTTTAACAATAATTCGTTACTGATATATTCAGAAAGTTATGTGAATGGGACAAATCAGATTTTTTTTACCTCACTCCTAGCAACTATGAAGGAATGTCATACATCTTTATTTCAGTGTGGCGGTATTTTTGGTTCGGGGCATTGGAGGGGGCAGAGGGAAAAAGGTTGGATTGCCGGCTAGCTTAGGAAATGTATAGTGGTCTCAGGGTTTGCGGGGAGAAACCTGAATGAAACTCTGTCTCTGTTTCTAAGTGCCCTATACTGTCCCGCACTTATTGTTTCACAAGACCCCCTGGCCGTTCAAAGTTCAAGAACTTGTGTCAGGGCCGAGCCTCACCAAAACAAATAAACCGTTCACAAATTATATTAGCAGTTTCACCTTTCCATTCGCGCTAATCTCCCTCTTAATTCCCTTCCCACATCAATAAACTTCTTCACATCGCGGACTTGTATACTCTCGTTATGCCTCGAGCTATAACGCGACGCGGGTTCACTACACGGTGTCTGATGTACGAGTGTCCATGTGTACACCGTCCTTCCTGAGCTCCAGTGGCTAGACAAGAGACTACTGCCACTCATTTTCTAGGATGTGCCTAGATTTTCTCTATTTTGTTTACTTTCGCCGATTTTACTGGCTAAAACTATGCTACATTTTTTATATTTTGTCGAGGTTTCATTGCCTCGCTATGTTCTTACGGTTATTAACATTTTAACACGCCTGATTACACATTCTGTGTTTGGTGGAGCGTAAATTCCGACTGGGTTTTTCCCTTCATTGTCCGAAGCTTGGAGTTGCTAAGTCTCTACATACCAGCTCCTTTTGTTCTAACGGCTTGCCTTGCCTGTTCCCTTTCTGGACTCACGAGCCTTCGCATTTCGAAGCGATTTTATTTTATGTTCCTTTTCCCTTTTAACATAGCTGACTTTATTTAAGTATTCGAAGGCTTTCACGGCTGGTGTTAGAGTCACTTATAGAAAACAAAACCGAGCTTGTAGGCCGTGGTCCACTGGGCTTCTCCTCTTGTTCCCCAGACGTAGGCGAAACGTCTGGGGAAACAAGGGGGAAAAGCCCAGTGGTCTACGGCCTACAAGCCCGGTTTTGTTTACTATAAGTGATTTTATTTAAGTAGTTTTGATTCTGTTTTAATCGTGAGTGCATTCTATTTATTACTTTATTTATTTTCTTAAGTTCACTCAGTTTATTTGTGTTATTTTTCTTTCTTATTTATTTATTGTATTAATATTTCATTCGTTTCTTCTCATGCTTTATTATTAATTTATTCTAATTTATCTGTCGGGTTTTATCACTTCATCAGTTAAATGCACTTTATTTTAAGATTTCTCATGAAAATCGTACCTCGTCCATTTGATCACAGAACCTCAGGTCCATGTAGCCTTGAGTGGTACTTCAGAAATTCTCAAGAATTTTGACTAAAATATTAAATGTCTTGAGACTGTGATGAAGCACAGACTGAGTTGAAAGGTTGAAATTGTAGCCACTCCTGTTAAATGTTTCATTGCAGTCCGTTGTTCTATACTATGGTGTGCTCACTGGACAAGAAAATTTACTTTAGCTATTTAATAATTCACGAGTTTCCACTTCTCAGAACGGTCAGTGGTATGCAGCATGCTGGTTCATAACAAGGTTACGTCACACGTTAAGTGGGAAGTATGGGAAGTCCGTAGCTTAGTATTCATATTAGAGCGCTCTGTTGACACAGTCTATCCAGCAGTGAGAGACCATAGCGTTAATCAGTTCCGAGAAACTCTTTGTTATTGGTTTGAATTTTCAGATGTACATTCCTTAAAGGAAAAATATTGTGTGTTCCATTCACATGACTTTTTCTACATCTCTACGATATATTATTGTTAAAAAGCTTATTCTTCTATTTGCTTAATGCTAATTGAGAGAAGGTTAATAGAAAGGTCTTATTGCTTGCTTCCTTGTAAGTATAAGGAAAATAAGGAAATACCGTAGGCTAAATCGATAGTTGACTCTTTTAAGAGCTGGTTGCTATGTGATTGGCGTACTTTTGTATGGACAGGAGTTGATAAGTATTTTAAAGCCTGAAACTAATAACAAGGAATATCTCAAAAGCGGTCAAACTCACGAAAAAGATGTATATAACATAAATTGTGTGTATTAACGAGCTGTACATTTTTTGTGTGATAAGGTTTTGTCTATCTCTTACGGTTTACCAGTTATGCAAAATTCCGCAAAATTCATCCAGAACAACCATGTCTTCAGAGGCTAATCCCAGAAATATGGTGATACACACTTTATTTTCCATGTAAATATCTTGAATATAAAAGATTTTAATCAAAATGATGGAGCTATTTTTGATAAAATCAAAATTTTCGAATTTTTTCCTTGTAAAGGATAGTTGGGGATGGGCAGTCGCGTCCTTGGAAGTTATCAAACTTAAACACCAACTTTGGTATTTAATGGTCTTTTCGTTTTTGAGCTATAGTGTCCACAGACACACACACAAACGGACTTTTTCCAAATATGTTTTTTTTTATTTAGGGGGATCCATAACGTGTATTTCCGGTGAAATCTCGGTATCGAATTTTTGGGTGCAATATAATACCTTCTGTATACATTTTGTACATAGTACGTGTAGAGAAAGTGAAAATCACTATTAGTTTTTTTTTCTTTGCCTACTGAAATTGAGTTTTATTTATATACGCTCTCTAACTGCTGCAGTTTTTATATATTGGGCATCAAAGATCGCGTAATTTTGCTCAGACACCTCTTTAACGGAGCTGAAGCTTCTTTACGTGCCGGGACAAATGCCTTTACTTCACTTACGAAGGAAGTCGTGCCACTCTGGATTTGAACCCGCGACATCGGTAACCAGAGGCTAGCTTGACGAGCCTAGACCACGGAGAGGGACTACTGTATTCCCCACATAACCTTTTACATTCAGAGAAAGAATCCACTAAAACTCAGCCTCTCTCTTTTTCTATTAAGATTTCGCTATCGATTTTGGGCGGAATGCAATAACTTCTCTACTTATCTACTATATACGAAATAGAGAAGATAATAAAATTTTGCAAATATTAATCTAAGTTAACATTAAGTAGATAGTATATAATCAATCTATTGCAGAATAAGTAGACGGCATCATATGTAACACTATTATTATTATTATTATTATTATTATTATTAATTTTCAAATAATAATATTATTGTTATTGCTGTTATTGTTATTATTATGTTATAGGGTAGCTCCCACAAACGTTATTCTTTTACTTATGATAATATAAAAATCTGTGTTGCATTCACAAGACTCTCTCTAAATGTCTGTAACAAGTTATTGTTTTAAAGCATATTCTTCTATCTACTTTATGATAATCGAAATAAACATTAGCAGAAATTACTTGCTTCCTTATAAATGGAAGGGAAATAAGGGAACACACTAGGCTGAAATGATGGTAAACTATTTTAAAATCCGTTTGTATACAGAGCCAGGAGTTTAAAACTTTCCGTGTGAAAAATGTGTTATGTGTTTTAAATCTGTAACAAATAACAAGGAATATCTCAGAAACGGTCAATTCCACGAAAAAAAAACATTACATACATTATGTGTTTTAACGTGATCTACATTGTTTGTGTAGCAAGTTTGTCTATCTCTTACGCTTTACCAGTTATGCAAAATTCAGAAGAATTCATTCAGAATAAAGAGGTCTTCAGAGGTTATTCCCATAAAATTTAAGATCTACACTTCACTTGCCATATAAATATCTTTAAAATGTGGTACTTTAATCAAAATCGTTAGTGACATTTTTGATAAAATAAAAATTTTCGAATTTTTTTCCCTGTAAAGGGTTGTTTGAGGTGGGGGAACTTTTCTCAAAATCTTTGTGTTGCATCCCTAGAAGATACTAAACTTAAATACCAAGTTTGGCATTTTAACGACTTTTCGGTTTTGAGTTATCGTGATCACGCACACACATACGGACCTTTTTCCAAAAATGCTTAAAACGTGTATTTCCGGTGAAATCTCGGTATGGAATTTTTGGGTCGAATGCAATACCTTCTCTATACACTAGGTACATAGTACGTGTGGAGAAAGTAAAAATAAGTTATTTACATGAATCAGTAGTCGTGGACATCCTTTGAATTAGCGTTATAGTGTTTTTAAATTCTAAAATATAGTAAAAATATAGTTATAGAATATATTATAGAATAATTCGTTCGTCAAAAGGGAACGTTACAAATTGTTTGGATATCTCCAGGGTTGTGCTTCTTATTCCATGGAAGACTGGGCAAAAGAAATGTAAACAGTAGGTGAAAGTCGCTAACAAAGATGCAATTGATTTAAATACAATTTTGGATTATCTCGTCATTTGCGTCCAATTTAATAGTTAAAGTATAGTGACATGAAATTCCAATTATGTGTAAATTAGCTTGTCTAATAATTGAATATTTATAGGAAACGTTGCACTTAAACAATTATTAATTTGAACAAAATTGATATGTGCACTTGAAGAGGTTTTAGTCTCTCATGAGTAGAGTGAGAGAGAGCGAGGTAAGGTTTGAGGGAACCGGTCCCCGTGGCCAAGAAATTTATATTACAAAACTTATAAATAATAGAGATATTCAATCCAATAATAAGGTTATAACAATAGAAGCCTCGCTGTGGTGTTTCGTGGCGCAGGGGATCGTGGTTTCGAGCCCCGCCTTCGGCATGGGTATTTGTAAATGTGTATATGTCTGTGTATGTATATGTAAAATGAATACGTTATATTAATAGGTCAACTAAGGAAATGTAGAAAAAGGAATACAGCGCTGGAGTCCTGACAAGCCTCCCTGTGTATATATATCCTTTTCGATTGCTATAAAATGAAAACTGTATTATATTTCATTATCTTTATAGAATAGATTCAAGTTTTGTTGGTTTTTTTCGTTTTTTTGTTTTGTTTTTTTGTTTAGATAGTCGATTTATAATTTGTCTGCTTTACTCTGCCCTTGTTGGCAGCCCATAAATATGGGGAGTTGTTATTGTTATAATAAATAAATACATGAATACATACATATGCAGGAACCATGCCACAGGGAGTTATGACGTCAGAGACAGGGATCTTTGGTCGCTTACGATGATTGGAAAGGCGAGGCTACGTAACTTAGGGACTCTTCATATTTTTGCACTCTTTTCAACTGTTCATAAGATAATTATGCTTCACAATGCACTCATTTGTAGAAGAATTTAAACCGGAGCTTTTTCCCTACTCGTAATAATGTGGAGAATTTTTCTCTGTCTAAACACTGATTGATAAAGGTAACCTAGGAACTTCACCCCAAGATCTCTTAAAATGCATATTGTCTATTCCATTAAATGTGACCATGATAAAAGAGACTAAAGCAGTACAATATAGATTAACTACTGTATTTAAACCACAAGTTTGCGTAAAAATGTTGTAAATCTGGATATTCCTTACTATACACAAAACATCGTATTGCTCTAATACCATAGTTTACATGAATCATAAATAAACATATAAATAATATTTCCATATTTATGTGTAAAGATTGCTATAACGTAGAATAAAATCGTGAAACACTTCAATCTGCAAAGACTGTACTTGTACCGTCTGTCTTTGTTTTGGCTTGGCTGCTCAAAAACCGGTTCATAGAGCTCGTGCTGCTTGGGTCTATAAGTAAAACTGCATGCGCTCTATACTCGTGAGTATGGACAAATCGACGTTAGCAGATGTGGCGTATGCATTTAAAATGCTGGTTTTCCAAAGAAATCTCTCTTTGTTGAGCTGCTGCTTTCGCAAGATGCCCGCCCCCTGACTATATTACTTGGATATGAACGATAGGGGAAAAACTAATCCTCCTGAAGTATAGGAGGGTAAGGGGAATGAAAGACAGTTGATTGCATGTAGACCAACACTTTGTGCAGCGCCGCCCAATAACTCAACCTACAAATCCTTTTTTCTTTCTTTTACGTTAGTTGGAAAGCCAAATCCTTCTGTCAGTCAATGGATTCCACATCGAAGAGACCTCCAGGGCATAGGCCTCCAATACAACAGTGGAACAAGAGTAAATAAGCGTGTTTTCTCTCTTGTTTTATTTCCCTTAGATAAAAAAAAAAAACACGTGTTCTAGAAGCCTTTGAACAACAAAGAGGAACGCTCTGGCCGTCCGAGACAACAGTTAACGGACCTACAAAGCTTTTTGGAGATTTTCTAAAACAGAGCAGTATTTATCAAGGAAATGGGCTGAACGACTATAGAATTAGATCATTTAAAAAATGAACACTTGGTGAGGAAAATCAATGGTAGGCATAATAGAGATCCTGCTCTGACTTCAGTGCTGATGTAAAACAGTTCTAATACTCTTTGCCTAGAACAGGCGTCACCAATTAGTGAAGAACACTATCCAATGAAAAATATCGAGATATTCGATTGTTACCCCAGTATTCGGTGTTTATTCGATTTTAAAATGTTACTATATTATTGACTGCTTGGCAATCAGTGGTCTCCAACTACTTTTCAAGTCGCTTTTATTGATGAACCAATGCAAATATGATACAACCTGATTCCAGAGAGTACTAAGTAGGTATCTATTGTTTTATTTTATTTATTTAATTTTTTGGTAATTATTCATATGAATAATATGACCATTTCTGATAATATTTAGAGGTTAGAACATGTGAACGTCGGGGACACCTCGGCGACTGCGATCAAGTACTGATCTATTGCGACCTACTCGGGAGGGGGGGAAGGGATGAGAGGAGAGGAAACCATATGCCAGCATACAGGAAACGACGGAACTAATCACAGAAATACACGAAATCCCTAACACTTATTAGCTGGCAGCCCTGCACGGAGGCTATACAGGCGCCGGGATGCCGGAAGGAGGCCTTTACAACGGCAGCTAGCCTCAACCAGGGCCGGTCCCCATGGCCACGCTCGCTAAGGCGTCTCGCTTTGGTGCTTCGTGGGCAGCGGATCGTGGGTTCGAGTCCCGCCTTGGGCATGGGTGTTATGTTTGTACAATGTGTATATGTTTGTGTAAAGGAACAATAAAACCAGTAATCATAAGGGCGGAATGTAAATAGGGGATACAAAAAACAAAAAAAAAACAAAACAAAAAAAACAAAAAAAAAACAGGGAGTAAAGCAAACCTTCACCTGCGCCGACCTGAAACACGAAGAAAGGAAATGAAATAAAGGGCAGATACACAGTACCCTAGCATGCGCTTAAACAGCCCCAGGAAAACCATGGCAAAACCCAGGGCCAAACTACGCGATCCGGATCTCCCGAATACCAGCCGAGTCACCTGGCTCGGTCTGCTAATGTTTTCACAACAATGATAATAATTTATGAACGCAGTATACGATAGCTTGAAAACAGCCTCTTGCATTTTAAATTCATAATTCACTGTCGTGTAACTAGAATAATTATAATGTTGCAAAGTTATGAAGATTTATGTGGGTATCATGCAGTCTGCGCTGTTGTAATAACTAGTCATGCATCTAAGAAGGGTGTAATTTAAAAGTTGCAAACTTTGAGACTAGCTCATTAAAGAGGTCGCTAATTATAATTAATATTGTGCGGTAAGAAGCATCCTTCAGAACATCTTCAGGCAGCAAAAGTCTGAAAAGCGGCGAGAGTTGCCTCTCAGAGGTGGCGCATTGAAACTATTTATTTTATATGAAGTTCGGGTCAGCGAGTTGTACTTTTCTTCCGCAGCGGTGGATATCTCATTCTACGCTTCACTGATAAAAAACTATCGCATAGCTCGATTTATTTCTACTGCCATTAGCGACTAAGAGAAAAAGCAAAACTAACAAAAACCGAAAGTGTAAAGAATGAAACAAAGAAAAGCTAAAGAGCGAGTTATTAGCATTTAATTACTCGTTTTGGTGTTATCTTCCTTTATTAAAGTTTTAGTGCGGAATTTAACATTTTGGGCCGCGCCGTGGCCGAGTGGTTAGACCACTCACCTCTCGCCTAGACGTCCCGGGTTCGATTCCAAGCGACCGTATATGAATTTGTGGTAGACAAAGCAGCGCAGGGGCTGGTTTTCTCCGGGTTCTCCGATTTCCCCCCACATTGCATTCCACCGGTGCTCCATCTTCATTCCAAGTATCACCTATGTCATCGCCTGCGGTTCCACAAGTAGTAAAAGTGGGCGTTAAACACTACAAAAAATTAAAAGTTGACGGAGAACATTTTTAACAATTTAAAACTCGTAATAGAGACTAATAGAGACAAATGTAGTGTCTAAGTTATTGGATTGCAAAGTTTTGTAAAAATGACTAAATAACTTTTTTAACCCATATTGTTTTTTCTTGTTTTTTTCTTTTTTAATTGTTTCATTTGTTTTGTTTAGCTTAAATGGTCATATTGGGGGTCAAGACTTGTGAAACAACTCGTATTATTGTAGGTTTAAAATGTTGGGTTAATCGACTTAATATTACTAAACACACACATCTGCTTGCTACATTAGCAGCATATTGAATAGTTCTTGCAATATCTGTGTCGTGAGGTGACTTCAAAGCCATGTGTAGCAGACTGAAGCCCAGTTGAAAGGATTTCTAATTAAGCCAGAAAAGAACATTGTGTGTGGAGTACAGTGTCTAGTGTAACAAGTACAGGATATTGTTCACAGCTTAATTCGTGAATTACAGCAGGATTCGGGAAGACATGTAAGCAAAGAGAACGGAATTTCAATTGTTTCACATAACGACCGGCTTTTAAAATATTTGATTATCATTTTAGTCTTTATTTTCCCATATTTCCCTTCCACTTACAAGAAGCAAGTAAAAAGACCAATTCTCGATTCGCATGATTAGATAAAAGAATTATCAATCGTTTGTAAAAAAGGTTTGTTTGCGGAACAGGTAGATAAAGTAATGTGACCGGAACACATGGCGACAGTATTTGTAATGATTTTATTCGTATTAAGCACAATATTACAAGTTTATCTACGTAAAAATTAAAGCTAAGTAAGGACATAAATCTGTGCCCACATTTGACTTTTAAAAACCACAGGGCTCTCAATACTTTTAGCCGGTCACGCCTTTGAACTGCAAGACTCTTAAGCTTGAGTTTTATTAGCTTATTAACTTTTATCTAGAAACACACCTGCATTCCTAGAGTGCGTTCGGAAAGTTCCTGTGCACTTAGAACACAGCTGTAGATATTGTTGGACATTTGATCTAAAATCAGTCTTTTTCTATAAACAACCTCAACACAAGCTGGCATTATTGATTTTTAATATGCGTGATAGTTAATTCGCTTCATTGTTGCATACCATTTAACTTTTTAGTTAAACTCTCAGTTCAAAAAAGGTATCGAAAGTTATATGTGTAGTGTTTTGATTTTCAGTTTTAAATTATGTTGCTTTCAATTGAACAAGATCGCGGATTTAAACTTTCAGAAGGTGATCTTTTTTTTTTTTTTCGTAAAAATCCCTAGCATGGCTTACTTCAGAAGAGAAGCAAAACCTTTGATCCCGTGTCGTAGATTTCCGGTATTTAATCGAATTTCAAGCTTAACAACAGACCTCTGAGTAAAATTAAGCGTCTTTCAGGTCCCGATATAGATTTGAATGCCTAGAGGCGTAGCAGTTAAATGAAATTTTATTTAATTTCTACTTTCTCTAGCAATATGAACAACGTATATAGTAGATAGAGCAGGTAGTGTATTTCATCCAAAAATTCGATGCCGGAATATATGTTTTGATAGCCCCAAAATCAAAAAAAAAAAAAAAAAAAAAAAAATTAGAAGGTCAGAGTGTGTACCTGTGGACAGAATAACTCAATAACGAAAATTCTGTCAAATACTAAACTTGGTATTTAAGTTCAGTATCGCCCAAGAAGACAAATTCTCCTTACTGGGAACAAATTCAACAATTTTGATTTGCTAAAGAAAGACTCTAGTGATTTTGATTAAAGTACAGCATATTAAATGTGTTTATATGACAACTAAATTGCATATTCTGAATTTTCTCTAAAATCCTATTCATTATAAATGACTTTTGCATAATTGGTAGACAAAAACTTACTGTACACAAATTTAATTCTCGTCAAAATATCAGATGTGTCCTTTAAGACATTTTTGTTTTGGGAGTAACCTTTTAGATATTCCTTGTTATTGGTTTCAATTTTAAGATACTTACATTTTTCTCTGAAAGGAATTCGCCCGTGTTTGATTTGTTTTATTATTGGCCAAACAAAGAAGCGAATTTCAGTGGCAATTGCATAGCGCCGGTTTATAAAATATTTGACGATCGCTCTAGCATAGTGCATTCCTAACTACAAGAAACTAGGTAATAAAACAATTCTGCTATTGTTTTCCTTGATTAGACTAGTGTAGGAAGAAGAATAAGAAGATTTCTTAAGAAGTTTGTTTGCATAACATCCAGAAAAAGTTGGTTAAACACATCAGATTTTTTTTTTCTATTGAGCACCTATTGAGCATTCTTTCGAGAATGCGATAAATGAGCAAATTTAGTGCAAAAGGTATTTGCTAAAACTCCCTACAAACTACGGCACTCATACTGCAATGTATTCAATGTATAATCATTAATTTTGTGTTTTATGTAAACAGAGTATAGGTATAGATTAGGCGTAGAGCATACGATGGAAGACACACTTCGCGCAGAGTAACCTGTATTTAGTTATTGCGACTAGTACCACAAACGTTGAAGACAAAAAGTTTACAAACACACAGCACAAGGCTGAAGACCCTAACAGTTCCATGTTCGAAAACCAGTCTCACTGTTAGAACTGCTCAGAGATGGCAATGAATGACCCATCTACCAAGCAGCCCTCTAGTATATTTTCTCAAAGCATTCACACCATCCCATACATCACGAAGCCTAGAGGAGCATATCTGAAAACAAGAGGCAAACCGAAAACTCTCAGTATTCGCCTACCTCTGGGAAACCCCCAGGATTAGAATGGCAAGGCGACGGGAATTGAAACCGAGACCTCCGGAATGCGAGTTTCACAGATTACCGAGGAGCAAACTCTTTCATTTTAACTAGTATAGTATACTATTTACTACTTTATCCCATAAAGAGAACGCATTGATTGTTCGTTACGCACGGCACCATTTCGATAGATCAATAATTGCAAAGTACACAAACATCTTGGAAATTCTTAATTGGGGCATTTAATGAGACAGTTTTTTTTTATCCTACTTTCACAGCTTTCTTCTATCTCCATTAACTGAAGCACAGAATGACCCTAAAGAGACGAAAGAAAATTAATGTGATTGCTTCTAAATTACCCGCATTTATATCTAAGAGAGGATCAAAATTAATCGTACTTCTTAATGTTACCAATTTGTTTCATTGCACTTAAAATGTAAGCTGCGAATCTAATTAGCACAGCTCTATTGTTTTTATTCCATTCCTAGAATCTGCATCATCATGGAGTTCTGGTTTGCGTTCTAGTTAGACTTCATACCCTCGATTTGGCCTGGAGTAGAGTACGTACGTAGGTAGAGTAGGTATTGCATTCCATCCAACATATTGATACCGAGATATCAACTTAAATATACGCTCTGAGATTCCAATTTTGAAAAATCTAATGTGTTCCATTTACATGACTTTCTCTATATATCTGCAACAAATTATTCTATTTATTCATCTAAGAGAGAAAAAATTGGCAGAAATAGTCTTATTACTTGCTTCCTTGTTAGTAGAAGCGAAATAAGGGAGTACCATAGGTTAAAGTGATAGTCAAAAGCTGGTTGCTTTGTGACTGAAGTTCCTTTGTTTGTATGGACACGAGTTAACAAATTTTTGTATGAGAAAAGAAGGATTTTCAAAGCTGAAACCAAAACAAGGAATGTCTCAAAAACGATCAGCTCCACGAAAAAAATACATATAACTTAAACTGTGTGTTTTAACGTGCTGTACATTTTTCTTGTGATAAGTTTTTGTCCACCTCTTACAATTTAGCAGTTATGAAAATTCCGTAAAATTCATCCAGAATAAAGTAGTCTTCAGAGGCTATTCCCAGAATATTCAATATAAACATTTTATTTGTCAGGTAAATATCTTTAATATGCGATATTTTAATCAAAACGTTAGCCATTTTTAAGAAAATAAAAATGTTCGAAAAAAGTTCCATGTAAAGGGTAGTTTCGTGTCGCATCCCTGGAAGATACTAAACTTAAATACCAAGTTTGGTATTCTACTGACTTCTCTTTTTTGAGTTATCGTGTTCACAGACACACGGACACATGGACTCAGACACATGGACCTTTTGCTGAAAATGCTCTTTTTGGATACAGGGGACCCTAAAACCTATATTTCCGGTGAAATCTCGGTATCAAATTTTTGGGTGGTGTGCAATACCTTCTCTATACACTATGTACATAGTACGTGTAGAGAAAGTAAAAACATACATGTGCTTATGAGTCCGTGTATCAATGCCCGTCATAACTCAAAAACGAAATGTCTAATACTCTTGATGTTACTCTTCTATCAATACTGCGTCTCTCTGTCTAGAATTAAGTCTGGCACTGATAACTTAGCGTCCAGAAAAAAATGTTAGCGTTCTACTGTATGCCCGTAAAAAGGTTTGTAAAGCCGCTTTCAGGAAAGAAAGGCTGTAAGATATACTTTGATACTCAGCCACTTGCCGAGTTTGTTCCGCCACTGTTGTACTTTACATGGTGAACAACAGTCTTGACAATAATTCCAGGTGGAATGGGGAGACCGTACACTTGGTCATGGTGTAGATGGAGTACCCTGGACGCGCGTTTCCACAACTTTGGTTGTCATCCTCTTGCAGGTTTGCAGATGTCTGAGGAAGTTGGACAACATCGGCATCTAATATAGGCGTCTGACCGACAATAGTGGGGTCTGGTGGTAGAAGTCGGACATCATTGACAACTGCCTTCTTCTTTCTAGTTCTTGGTGACCTCTGGAGGGACATCTCGGAACTTTTTGCTGGTTTTGAATCTACAGCTTGACTTTCTATTGTTTTTTTACAAATTTTAAAATGACATCTGCTGGTGGTATTTCTAAATTAACCACATTACTACAATTACTATGGATGGAAATTTTTTCCCAAATATCTAACTCTGAAGGAGAATTAATGGTTTTCAGTAATTTTATTTCTTGCCCAATTTCATGGTTGATACTCTAAAAGTGTTTGGGTACTACTGATTTATCCAACTGTTTTAATTTAATATTTCTCTTGTGCTCTTTAAGACGAACTTTTAAGCCTCTCTTTGTTCTACCAATGTAAACTTTTTCACAATCATTGCAGTTAATTTGATAAATACCAGATTTGTTTAACTTATTCACTGTTTTAATAAAATTTGAACTACATGCATTGCCGACTTTGTAAACAGTTTAATGTATTGGGAAGTACAATATGTTTTCACCAGGATAGTTTGTACGTTGTGTTCACGCGAGATGGAATTGACCACCGATTACAGAATTTGCATGGTTGAGTGCTACTTCCAAACTGGAAGAATACTATAACAGGGACTTCCAAGTATTTTTTTTTATGGACGCTTCTTTAACCGCTGTGGTTCCTAGCCTCCCATTCTGTACTGGGTGTGAAAGACCGTTTAATTTTTCTCAGATTTTTACGCCCAAAAATAAGCTATTGTCCTCCGCGGGGTTTGAACCCGCGACCTTGGGTATATGAAGTTAACATGGAAACCATTACACCACGGGATTGTCGCGTTACCTTGGTATGCAAGTCATCTCAGTTGGAGACCTTGAGAAACAAAACCATGCGGAAACAACGCGGAAGAACAGCGTGACATAACAGGAGACTTCGAAACGTGATACATCGAACCCTGGCACACTCTAAATTTCTTTAGAAGGGTCCAGTGTCTTCGCCAAGTTTCCAGAAAGTTCGGTGAAGAATTACAGTAAGTTGTGAATTGTACTGAGTCGTGAGCGCCATGGACGGCGTGCAGCTGTAGAATGTCAACTGTCTAACAATAAGTGAACATAGCAGTGATTTAAAGAATTTATTTTTAAATATTTATTGGGTCAATAAAGAAATTAGTTACAATACGATACCTATCAGCGCAAACACTGTGATTGCGAGTATAAGAGACCAAAGTGAAAGTTCCAAATGTAAATATTGGAAAGGTACGATACAAATCCATTTCAATAAGTTCACCTCGAAACTGTTGATATCCACTCCCTTTCTACCCATCGTTCGCTAGTCCTCTGCAAGAGACAAAGCGCGATAAACTCGCTATCTAGTATTGGCGTCATGCACGGATAAAGACTGATGACAAAGCTTGAATAAATCTGAAGACCCTATATATTTTATTACTTAATACATGGTAAAAAAAAAAAAGTTAAAATATTCAAATTGTGGATTTTTTTACTATTATTATTATTATTTTCTGTACACGTACTATGTACATAGTGTATAAAGAAGGTAGGTATTGTATTCCACCCAAAAATTCGATATCGAAATTTCACCGGAAATACATGTTTTGTGTCCCCCATAATTCAAAAACAGCATTTTCAGAAAAAGGTCCGTGTGTGTGAGTATGTGGACAGCGTAGCTCAAAAACGAAATGACAATTAAACACCAAAATTGGTATTTAAATTTGGTATCTTCCAAGGATGTGACACGATGATGTTGAAGAAACCCCTCTCCCTAACTACCCTTTCTTTACATAGAAAAAGTTTCGAAAATTTTGATTTTCTCAAAAATGGCTCTAACGATTTTGATTAAAATGTCTTGTATCTAAGTTAATTACATACAAAATACAATATATGTATTATATTTTTCTGGGAATAGCCTCTAAAGACCTCTATATTCTGAATGATTTTTATTGAATTTTGCATAACTGATAAACCGTAAGAGATAGATAAAAGCTTAGTACACAAAAAAATGTAGATCACGATAAAACACACAATTTGTCATATACATTTTTTCGTGGAATTGATCGTTTTTGACATATTCCTTGTTAGTGGTTTCAGCTATGAAAAAATTTTACTTTTCTCATACAGGAATTTATCAACTCTTGTCCAAAAAACAAAGTAACTTCAGTTACATAGCAACCAGCTTTCAACTACCACTTTAAACGTTGGTACTCCCTTATTTCGCTCCTACTTTTCTATTAGCATGAAGTAAATAGAAGCATAAGCTTTTTAACAATAATTTGTTGCAGATGTCGCGGGAATCTGTGTATTGTTTCAGCAGTGTCCTCACCTCCGGTGTTAATAAAGATTCCACCCTTAATCTTCTAATAAACTTATCTCAGGGGTTTGTGAGTTGGGCTAGTATTAAAAACACTGCAAATTCCCTTACGGCTTGAATGTATTGCATCAGATTTGAAAGGGCGGCCTAGCTTGTATCCTTACAAAATGAGTTATAAATAAATTCTATCCCACCACTTACATCATTAAGCAGGAGCCTAATCTAACCATCTGCACATCACTCCCCCACCACTTAAGCACGTGGACGTCCGCAACACAATGTGACGTGAACACAAGATCACGAGCGTAACAGTAAGAGTAACCACATAAGAGATCTGACGTACCTTAAATACTGATCCCGGGTGACGCCAGCTTTCGCACCATAAACTGTAACAGTATCTCTTATTGGTTCTTAGTTAGCATCACTTCGCAAGCTATGAGAATAAATTGTGCCAATTTCTGACGTCATAGAGTGCACATGACGCGTTTGGAAAAACGCAATGTTTTCTCTCATTTTAACTTTGTTTTTCCAATTCCCTGTTCTACTTGGAAGAAAAATCAATATTCCTGTCTTCTTTACATGTCTGTTCTTTTCTATCTGACATTCTTTAGCCTAAACCCTGTGCTCATTAGTAGGTGTTGGTTGGTGCCTTAGTTACCTAAGTTACAACTTGCATTTATGCATATTTCTACCCTTAAATATTCACAATTATTTTACCATTACTTTCTATTAGCTAATAATATTATATACAGTTTAGCTTTCTATATATTTTGTGAGCATGTGGTATGTGCTCCTACACAGAGATGTGAGAAAGTTATGTGAATGGAATACATCAGATTTCTTTTTTATTAGTTTTCTTAAATACGATTAGGTTTAAAAGGTCCTACAGCTCCTACAAAAAATGGACATCTCTGCATTGTTCAAAAAGATGCATTGCTTGTGTTCAGGCATTAAAATACCTGCTTGAAGCAGACGTAGGGTTGACGTAAGCCCATGTTGCTCTGCAAGAAGTTGATGGTTGTTGCTATCTGCCGCCGGGATCAGAGGGAAGATGTGCGTCCCGGCCGCAGAATCAATTTCCTGACAGACGTTCCAAAAACAATTTCCCCTGGAAAGACCAGTCAGGCTTACAGATGAATGTTGCCGGTATACACCCACCTAGGTTCCTTCTTCTGTGGTGACCTTTGCCGAGATTGTGGAAACGTCTCCCCAGTTATTGACCTTTGTAAAAGATACGATCAAGTGATGCGGTAGATGGGTCAAACGTTCAACGAGTTGTTTTCCACGCAAACGACTGCTTCCAATTCCTCCGAGGGTATTCATAGCCCTCTGAAACAAATACCTCCCACGGGACTCCATTAGGGACTCTAGGACAGAACTTTTAGTGAAAAACAATGATATAAACCCTGTTGTGCTCCATTTATACGACGTTCTCCATATCTCTGTAACAAATTATTATTAATAAGCTTATTCTTCCATCTACTTCATGCTAATTGAGATAAAATTTAGTAGAAACGGTCTTATTACTTAGTTCCTTATAAGTAGAAGGGGAATGAGACCTAAACTAGGCTAAACCGACAGTCATGTGCTTCAAAATGCGGTTGCTATGGGATTGAAATCCATTCATTTGTTTGGCCAGAAGTTGACAAGTTCTTGTAAGTGAAAAATATTTTAAAACAGAAACCAATAACAAGGAATATCTCGATAAAAGTCAACTCCAGGGAAAAAATCTGATGTTCCATTCACATGACTTTCTCTACATCTCTAACAAATTGTTGTTATAAAGCTTACGCTTCTATTTACTTCGGAAAAAATTAGCAGAAATATTTTTATTACTTGCTACCTTGTAAGTAGAAGCAAAAAAGGCAAACCAAAGGTTAAACTGATTGTCAAAAGCTTGTTGCTATGTGACTGAAGTTCCTTTGTTTGTATGGATAGGAGTTGGCAAATTCCTGTATGAGAAAGCATTAGTTTTTTAAAGATGAAACCAAAAACAATGAATACCTTAAAAACGATCATCTCCACGAAAACATGTAAACATAACTTGTATGTTTTAATGTGCTCTACGTTTTCTGTGTAGCAAGTTTTTATCCATCTTTTACGGTTTAGCAGATATGCAAAATTCCGTAAAATTCATCCAGAATAAAGTAGTCTTCAGAGGCTATTCCCAGAAAATTCAAGATATACATTTTATTTGTCAGGTAAATATCTGTAATATACGATATTTTAATCAAACTCGTTAGAGCCATTTTTTTAGAAAATCGAAATTTTCTAAAAAAGTTCCATGTAAAGGGTAGTTGGGGGTGGGGATTTTCTTGAAATCTTCGTGTCGCATCCGTGGAAGATACCACACCTAAATACCAAATTTGGTTTTTAACGGACTTTTCATTTTTGAGCTATGCTGTACACACACGCATACGCGCGCGCACACACACACACACACACACACACACACACACACACACACACACACACGGATCTTTTTGTAGAAATTTTTTTTTTTTTTTGATTCAGCGGGACCCAAAAACGTGTGCTTCCAGTGAAATCTCGGTATCGAATTTTTGGGTGGAATGCAATACCTTCTCTATGCATTATGTACATAGTACGTGTAGAGAAAGTAAAATGTATATGGCATAAATTGTGAGGTTCACATTTTTTGTTAGGCAAGTTATTGTTCAATTACGCAAAATTCATCCAAAAGAAAAAGGTCTTCAGAGGCTATTCCCCGAAAATTCAAGATATACATTTTATTTGTGATGTAAATATCTTTAATATGCATTATTTTAATTAAAATCATGTGAGCTATTTTTGAGAAAATAAAAATTTTCGAAAATGTTCCCATATACAGAATAGCTGGAGATAGGAGGATTTTCTTTAAAATATTTGTGTTGCATCCTCGGAAGATACTGAACTTAAATACCAAGCTTGGTTTTTAACGAACTTTTCGTTTTTGAGCTGTCCACGAACACACACACACACACACACACACACACACACACATGCACACATGGATATTTTTTTATAAAAATGCTTTCTTTTTATACACACATTTCTGCTGAGATGTCGGTATCGAATTCGTGAGTGGAGTATAATACCGTTTCTATACACTATGTACACAAACGCGTAGAGAAAGTAAAACTTTGATGTGTTCCGTTCACATGACTCTTTCCACATCGCAGTTACAAATTATTGTTTAAAAAAAGCTTATGGTTTTATTTAATTCAAGCTAACCGAGATAAAACTTAGCAGAAAATGTCTTGTAAGTAGGGGGAAAACAGGAAGTACACAGCCTAAAACGATAGTCAAGTATTTTAAAAGCTGGTTGCCATATGGATGATATCCGTTTTTTGTTGAGTTGATAAACTCCCGTGTGTGAAAAGTTTTAAGTATTTTAAAACTGAAACCAA
The DNA here is from genome assembly GCA_030762935.1 of Hymenopus coronatus. Taxonomy (NCBI): domain Eukaryota; kingdom Metazoa; phylum Arthropoda; class Insecta; order Mantodea; family Hymenopodidae; genus Hymenopus; species Hymenopus coronatus. The sequence goes on along the minus strand of CM060897.1, from coordinate 42,847,007 downwards.
TAATAACGAATATCTCAAAAATGGTTAACTCCACGAAAAAAACATATATATGGCCTAAATTGTGTATTTAACAAAATCTGCGTTTTTGTGAAGTAAGTTTTGTGTATCTCTTACAGCTTACCAGTTACGCCAAATTCAGAAAAATGCATTCATGTTTTGAGGCCGTTTCTGCAGAATTTAAGATATATATTTTATTTGCTATATAAATATGTTTAGTATACGGTATTTTTCAAAATCGTTACAGCTATTCTTTGAAAATCAACATTTTCGAAATGTTTTCCTTGTAAAGGGTAGTGGGGCGGATTTTCTCTAAATCTTCGTGTCGAATCCCTGGAAGATATTAAACTTAAATACCAATTTTGGTAGTTTACTGACTTTTCGTTTTTGCATACACATACCGATATTTTTCTAAACATGTCTTTTTGGATAGAGGAGACCCTAAAACGTGTATTTCCGGTGAAAACTCTATCGAGTTTTTGGGTGCAATGCAATACCTTAGCATGGTGAGTTCCTTTATTTATCTGGAACATAAAAAATGTGGAATAAAATGTTTTATGTTAACGATTACCTCGATTAGCATGTAATAGAAGAATAACATTGTTTAAGAATACGAAAGGTATGGCCAGACTGAACAATCCAATAACATAGCCGGGATTTGGGCCACGGATCTCCTGGTCTTCGTCCATTTGAGATAACGCGACTATTTGCCCACATGTCATTCGATTCCCAAATGACTCGCGTTGTTCCCGGTTTTTAGTCACTCACCCTTTCAACTCCTCTCCTGCACATATCGTGCAGCAGAAAGAATTAGAATTAATGAACAATTTTGTAAGAATACTTTGTTGCATAGTAGGTAGAGAAAGACATCTGAATCTAACTATCAGATTTAATTTTGTCTTATAAATGAACGCATGGACTTAACAGGATCTTCGGAGTATGCTCTTTACCAGCAACAATTTTGTGTGACGGAAACTCCGGCACTCTAAGGTAGAACGGGATATACCCTCGACTCTCTCCTTGTTTACAGGCTAAATGAAGGGAAAACAAAAGGCAATTACTGGTAAGGAACTTGTGATTTAAGGCAGGATTAGATCGATATTTCTTCATGGTTGAGTTGGATAATTAATTTAATTGATGATCAATGGTCTGAATACTGAACTAACGAGGTTTCGCAGCTCGTTACGGAATAAGAATGGGGTTCTGCCCTCTACAGGGTAAACGAATATTTTCTTCTTCATTTTTAAAAGCTTCTATATCTTCTCCTACTGTTTGCCGTTTATGCAAACGTCATCCAGAATGCACAGAGCTTCAGATGCTATTCCCAGAAGATTCGATATACACATTGTATTCGTTGTGTAAATGTATTTAATATATGGCGTTTTAATCAAAATTGTTACACCCATTTTTTTGAAAAAAATAACTTTTGAAAAGTATTGCAAGTAGTTAGTGTACGTTGGGTGTTTTCTGTAAATCTTCGAATCACATACGAGGGTTGGAACCTTCATAGTGGCAACTGTTTATTGAAACTGATACAGAAGAGATACATGTTACTGAGTTTTAATATATTCCAGAGTAGTCACTAGCACTATGCTCAATCCTTTGCCATCGATGTAGGTAATCTTAAGCAACGCCTGATGTGGTGATACTTCGAATGGAGCGGTCTACTATTCGACGATTCTCTGGAACTGTTCTAAGACGAATACTACGGAGTGGTTTTTTCATGTTTGGATCCAAGTCAAAAGTTACAAAGGCTTAAGATTGAGGAGTATGGTGGATGATATATCATTCTGCATTCACAAAGAACAAACAAATCAGCCACAGCTTTCGCCGTATTCAGCCGAGCAATATCTGCCAAATGGTCAGTGGGTACTGCAGAAAGTGTCGCCACTTCATTGATGGTCTGCTGTGGAGGAACCTTATGCGTTACGATAACGCCATCTCAGTTGTATACAAGAAACACCATCACTTGCACATTGCTGGGGTTCTGGCAAACCTTCGAACTAATAATGTGCGCAAAATTATTGTTCATTTTTAGAATACAACCTGCGACCATCTTTGTTCGGTTGATGTGTCCGGGAAGTCTTATACCATCCACCATACTACCCCAAATGTAAGCCCTTGTGTCTTTGATGTGATTCCGAAGATGAAGGAACCATTTCGTGGCGTTTACTTCAGAACTGTTGCACAGATTTGTTAGATAGTAGACCGTTCAATTCGAACTATCAACACGTGACAGCAACAGCACTACAATACTGGTTACTACTTAAAGTACAGTAAAACTTGATAACATGCATCACTTTTGTATCAGTTGTAAAGAAATAATTGCCACTATTAAAGTTCCAACCTTCGTACTATTTTACGAACTTCGTCGACGTTAAGATTTGATTTACATGTTCACAGACACGCATAGTCAGAGAACACACTAACAAGACAAAGATAAACACGCACGCGCGCGCACACACACACACACACACACTCACACTCGCGAATCGCTTTCTAAAAATATGAGGTGTTCCATTCACAGGACTTTCTCTACATCTCTGTAACAAATTGTTAAAAGGCTGATTTTTCTATGTGCTTCATGATAATTAAGATATCCATTAGCAGAAATGCTTTCTTGTAAGTAGAAGGGAAAAAAGGAATACACTACTCTAAAACGATAGTCAAATATTTTATAAGCTGGTTACATGTGATTGGAATCCGTTTCTTTGCATTGCCAGGAGTTAACAAATTCCCATATGAGAAAAGTATAATTATTTTAAAGCTGAAACTAATAACAAGGAATATCTCAAAAATGGTCAACTCCACGAAAATGACATAAATTGTGTGTTTCAACGGGTCTACATATTTTGTGTAGGAAATTTTTGTCCCTCTCTTACGGTTTACTAATTATGCAAAATCCCGCAAAATTCATTCCGAATGAAGAGGTCTGAGAGGCAATTCCCAGAAAATTCAACATTAACGTTTTATTTGTCGTGTAAATATCTTAAATGCCAGTATGGTATTTTAATTAAAATTGTTAGAGCCATTTTTGAGAAAATAAAAATTTTCCAAAATATTTCCATGTGAGCGGTAGTTTGGGATGGAGAAATTCTCCTCAAAATGTTCGTGTCACATCCTTGGAAGGTGATAAACTTATATACCAGTGTTGTATTTTAGCTACTTTTCGTTTTTTAATTATCGTGTTAACTGACACACACGGACCTTTTTCTAAAATTTATTTTTAGGATACAGGTGACCCCAAAGTGGATTTTCCGGTAAAATATCGGTATCGAAGTTTTTGTGGTGGAATACAGAGCTCCACTACCTACTGTGTGCATTGTACGTGGTGAAGATGATAATCGCAGAGTATTTGTGTGTTTATCCTGCACGCCAGTGGAGAGCATTATCAAAGCCATTTCTTTCTTGCTGCTTTGGTTTGCATACAAAAGGAAGATTATGAGAGCATTGCATGCCCGGTCTTATAAACGATTTAGCTGTTGTTCCGAATCGCAAATACTGCAATGCTTGTGCCAAAAGGCTCTTTCTAACACAAGCAAGGATGACGTTGTTTTCGTTACAAGTACCAAAACAAATCTACAGAGAGAAAATGTGTGTTTCAGTAAGGGTAGCAGCCATTCCAATTCTTAAAAATCTGATGTGTTCCATTCACATGACTTTCTCTACATCTCTGCAACAAATTATTGTTAAAAAGCTTAGGCTTCTCTTTACTTCATGCTAATTTGAGAAAACATTAGCAGAAATATTCCTATTACTTGCTTTCTTGTAAGTAGAAGCGAAATAAGGGAGTGCCATAGGTTAATCATACTCAAAAGCTGGTTGCTATAGGACTGAAATTCCTTTGTTTGTATGGACAGGAGCTGACACATTCCTGTATGAGAAAAGTGTTTTTCACAGCTGAAACTAAAAACAACAAATATTTTAAAAACGATCAACTCCACGAAAAAAATGTATATAACATAAATGATGTGTTCTAATGTAGTCTATTTTTTCTGTGTGGTAAGCTTTTGTCCATCTCTTACGGTTTAGCAGTTATGCAAAAATCCGTAATATTCATCTAGAATAAAGTAGTCTTCAGAGGCTATTCTCAGAAAATTGTCAAGTAAATGTCTTAAATATACAAGATTTTGATCAAAATGTTAGAGCCATTTTTAAGAAAATCGAAATTTTCGAAATTTTCTCCATGTAAAGGGTAGTTTGGGGTGGGGGGATTCTCTTGAAAATATTCGTGTCCCATCCTTGGAAGATACCAAACTTAAATATCAAGTTTGGTTTTTAACGGTCTTTCAGCTATGCTGCCCATATTCTTATAAAAATGTTTTTTTTTTTTTTTCCAGGGGGGTCACAAAACATATATTTTCGGTGAAATCTCGGTATCGATTTTTTGGGTGCAATACAATACCTTCTCTATACATATGTACACAGTACGTATAGAGAAAGTAAAAATGGAATGTGTTACATTCGCATGCATTTCTCTATTATGCAACAAATGGCGGCTCCCGAATGATGGTCCGCTCGCCTCCCACCTAGGCGGCTCGGGTTCGATTCCAAGCGCCCGCATGTGGAACTTGTGTTGGATGAGGCAGCATCTGGGCGGGTTTTCTACGGGTCCTTGGGTTTCTCCCGCCACTCATTCCAACCAGGGAGGGTGTCAGTTCTAAAATAGGAGAGAGTAAGCCGACTATGAAAAGAAAAAACAATCGAGATTGTTTTATTACATATCTCGTAGGACCAAGGGAAATAAGGGATTACACTAGCCCAAGCGATTGTCAATTATTTTAACAGCCGTTTGCTATGTAATTTATTTGAAATTCTGTTCATGACTAGGAAAAAGGGGATATGATGAATAACAACTTTCCATTTGTGAAAATAATAAGTTATGAAAAATTGCAACCAATAAGAATAGCTTAAAAATGATTAACTCGTTAACAAGTATCCAGAATAAAGGGGGCTTCAGAGATTATCTCAGAAAATGTTGGGTTGCGTGATTGTCTTAAAAGTCTTCGTGTCGCATTTTTGCAAGATGGAGAACCTAGGAGGGTAGGCTGATAAGTCCTGGGTCTCTCAATGAAAACAGATTTTGTTTCTTTATTTCTATACATAATCTCCAGAAAGGCTAATGCATTTGTCATATCGGTGTTTCAATTTAATTAAACCATCTCTGCAGTGCGATTTATCAAGGTCCTCAAAATTGCTGTTCACCGCATCAATGACCTCGTCGTTAATTTGAAATCTTCCTCCTGCAAGAACATTTTTGAGGTTTGGGAACAGGTGGTAGTTACTGTGTGCTAGATCTGTCGAATAGGGTGAATGTCCAAGCAATTCCAACTTTAATTTGCACATTTTCCCATTGCAATTTGTGAATGAGCACTGTCGTGATGAAACAGATTTTTGCCAAATGAGGTCTTTTTCTTTTCACCTCATCACACAAACGTTGCAGTAAGCTTGCGTAGTGGCCATCCTTTTCCAAGTAATCAATAAAAATAATTCCCCGTGCATCCCGGAAAACACTCGCCATAACCTTGTTAGTTGACAAAATTGACTTTTCCTTTTTTGGAGTTGGTTCACTTGGCGCAATCCACTGTTTTGACTGTGATTTACTTTCTGGAGTGTAGTGATGCATCCAATTTTCATACATGGTAATGAGCCGTCTCAAAAATTCATTGGGATATCTGCGGTAGAGCTCCACATTCTTAACAGAAACAGTTTTCCTTTGCAACTTTTGATCAGGTGTTAACAAACGCGGCACCCATCTTGTACAGACCTTGTGAAAGCCCAAAACATTACTTAAAATATTACCTGCACTTTCTTTTGATATGTTTATAGCCTCTGCTATCTCAAACAGCTTTAATCTGCGGTCTTCCAGTACTAAACGATACATTTTTTTTCAATAATCTCTGGAGTTATCACTTCTACAGGGCGTCTAGAGCGAAGCTCATCACTAGTGCTCGTACGTCCCATTTTAAACTCTGCAACCCACCTTTTAATACTTTAATATGAAGGGGCCGAGTCTTTTAATATGTTGTCCAATTCCTCCTTGATTTCTTTAGGCATTAAGCCTTTCAAATGGAAGTATTTAATCACTTATTTTTCCAAGCCCTCCATTTTCGTGAAAACTCTAAAGTTGTCTTGTTTAAAATGCTGTCATTCGAAAACTAAACAAGCTTTGACCTGTAACTATGAATACAAACTAGTCTAAAGTTAAACTATACAATGCTATCGTCTAACTGGCCTAGTGGTGCCATATCTGTGTGAGGCCCGGAACTTATCAGCCGACCCTAGAAAATACCAGCTTTTTATATTTAACCAAGGCTTCGTTTTAGAGTTACGCTCTTCAAAAACACACATACATACACACATACGCATGTAGAGACCTTTTATTTCCCAAAATCTCTTTCTTGTGGAGTACAGGAAGCCTCGTAACGTATGCACTGACCTCTCGCTAAGCCGGTCCTCAGAAGTCCTTTGAGTAATGCGACATACACCCAGCCTCTAGTCACTCCAGCAGGCATGCACGGCAGTGTTGTTAACTATCGTGGCAATAATATTATTAAAAATCTGATGTGTACCATTCACATGACTCTCTCTATACCCCTGCAACAAATTATTCTTAAAAAGCTTATACTTCTATTTACTTTATGCTAATCAGAAAAAATTAGCAGAAATAGTCTTATTACTTGCTTCCTTGTAAGTAGAAGCGAAATAAGGCACTACCATAGGTTAAAGTGATAGACAAAAGCTGGTTGCTATGTCATTGAAGTTATGGATCGGAGTTGACAACTTCCTGTATGAGAAAAATATGTTTTTCATAGCAGAAACCAAAAATAAGGAATGTCTCAAAAACGACGAACTCCGCGACAAAAAATTATATAACATAAATTGTGTATTTTAATTTGCACTACATTTTTTGTGTGGTAAGTTTTTGTTCATCTCTTACGGTTTAGCAGTTATTCAAAATTCAGTAAAATTCATCCAGAATAAACTACTCTTCAGAGGCTATTCCTAGAAAATTCAAGATATACATTTTATTTGTCAGGTAAATATGTTTAATATACGAAATTTTGATCAAAATCGTTAGAGCCATTTTTGAGAAAATCAAAATTTTCGAAAAAGGTTCCATGTAGGTAAAGGGTAGTTGGGGGTGGGGGATTTTTCTCAAAATCTTCGTGTCGCATCCCTGGAAGATACTAAACTTAAATACCAAGTTTGGTATTTTATCGTGTTCTCACACACACACACACACACACACACACACACACACGCACACACACACACACGCACACACGGACCTTTTTGTGAAAATGCTTTTTTTTTTGGATATTGGGGACCCTAAAACATATATTTCCGGTGAAATCTCGGTATCGAATTTTTGGATGGAGTGCAATACCTTCTCTATACACTATGTACATAGTGCGTATAGAGAAAGTAAAAATGCTGTATCAGAAACTTCTGATTTCTTTAGGGTTCAATACCATCATAGATACAGAGAGATTAGATCGGAAATGCCCTATACTTTTGCGTTATGTTTGGTGAGTCATTTTTTGCCAAGCCACCATATTTAGATACTACACGCTTGAAATGCCAACTACCACTTATAGCTTTTTTATAGTGTTTAACGCCCACTCTTACTAAATATGGTACCGCAGTCGATGACACTGATGATACATAGAATGAAGAGTATCTGTGGATTGCGAAGGCAGAGGGAAACCGGAGAAAACTCGCCCCTACGCCGCTTTGTCCACCACAAATCCCACATGCGGTCGCCTGGCATCGAAGGCGAGTGGTCTAATTTCTCGACCACAGCGCGGCCGTACCACTCATGGGGATTTTTAATTCCAACATCCCTGTTGTTTTCAAAATAGCGATATAAATGTATCACCACTGCAATATTGTGCTCAGGAGAAAGCATGGAAGGACAGGGAAATATTCCCTCGGTTGTTCATGAAAGGGTTGTACTATCTGTGAGAAAAGATAGCCGTGATGCTTCCAGTTATCCTTCTGCTGTGTCTCATAAGTCGATGGAATACTTGCGTTCTTGTATCCACTCTATTCCACAGTGCTGGTCCAGTCCTTAGACCAGGGAGTTTTGGAATCAATTAAACATGGTTATCCACATACACTCCCTGTCTCCGTACTGAACGAATGCAAAAACCACTCCACGGAGGCTATGCTGAAGGCGTGGCAAGCAACCAACTTAAACGCTACCATAATGAGGGCTGGAGAAAAATGTGGTCATTCATTGATGCAGAGTTGGAGTCAGTACAGAATGATAGCATGGAAGTTCAGCCGTTATTCCCGTGTGGAACCTACATTTACGGCGCGTAAAAATCCTCAGGCCTGAAAAAAAGGTCTCTGAACCAAATTAAGTAGTCTTTCACTCCCTGTATAGAATGGGACACTGAGAACTACTGTTAAAGAGCGTCCCTAAATGAAACTCCATTTCCATTTTTTCCACCTCGCATCTACACCTATGCAAAACAATTAGTTACACAGATGCTGGGCGATCATATTGTCAAAAGGTACTTTCCAACAATGTTGCCTCCTCAATCTCCAGGTCTCAATCCGGCCAATTTTGTTCGTGGGGTTATCTTAACGAACGAGTTTTCCTAACACATGAAACAACCCTACTGTAACTGAAAGACACCAACCATATCGCAATAAACTATCAATCTTTAAAGATTATTATCCTCAAAATCTATGCATGGTGTTGCAGACAGAATGCTATAATTGAACAATAGAACGGCGGACACCTTTTCTAAACCCCATTGTTTGCCCAACAGTGTTATGTGTTTGCTGTTTATTTCTATATTTCTAATATAATGTTTATGGCGGTTTCATGTTTGGACTGACTTTAAAAATCCCCTATATTAAATTATCACCCCTTGATTTATTATTTGGCTTACAGCTTTTGGCTGATATCTGTTGGTGATGAAACTATTGACCTTAAAACTAGAGTATATTTCTAGTCATACTTTGATTTATTTTGTGCAGCACCGAGGAACAGCTTACAGCCTCCTCTTATTTGGTATTCTGCCAAACCACACTTAATCAGATTACATGTACTGTTTGGTATTTTCAACTTTTATGATTTACTATTAATGTTTCGCTTAACGTTTGAAGTATATTTATTTTTATTACAATAAACCCAATTTAATTCAAATCAAAAAGAAAATCTACTTAAGAGGAGAAAATCAGCCCATGAAAAGCTAACATGTCGGAGGTGAGAAATGTAGTGTTGTTTTCTCATTAGGCAATCGATAAGGTATCAGTTTTAACCAAATGATATACGACCTGAAATATATAGACATTAAACTTTTATGCGTGTTGCTATTTTATGTACTTTAATTAAATTTAAGGATATTAATCTTTCATAAAGAATCAGTGAACAAGTATATAACTATGTTTTTTCTTGTAAGTATAAGTTCAAAATATTAAATATTGTTTCTCTTTAAATATGTGCACAATATTAAATATTTGCTGTCTAATTCCGTTTCGTTTCATAGTCGCTTATACTCCCCGTATTTAAGACTGACACTCCCTCCCCTAGGACTTATAAGTGAATGCCTAGGGGTCAGAAGCCTGTCGGGAAGCCAACTGCAGGAAACCATAGAATGGAGAACCTGGAACGACTGGTCAACCCGTAGCCAGGCATGTGCGTGAGGAAGTTGGTGAAATGAAGCGAAATAGATGATTGGGACGGTGATGATGGAGCAATTGGTGGAATGAGTGGCGGAGGAACAGGCTTCGTCCACCATAAATTCCACATGCGGCCGCTTGGGCTCGAACCCGGGCCGCTTAGGTGGGAGAAGAGCGCTCTACAGCTCAAAATATTGAAAAATAATTTAAACGAAAAATGTTCATCATATAATACATGATATAAAATATATGTATTTTACATAATGTATCCCATACCCTTGAAGTATCAACTATAACTTTATGATGTACCTACATAGATTTAATAATTTGCAATATATATGTTTCTAAATATTGCAAAAGCAATGCGTTTATGTGAAGTATAAAAATATATAACCACCAGATATACTAAATTGTCTACTTCATTGATCATATCCTGAGGTACTTCGCCTTCTCTTTCCTTCTTGTTTCTCTGCTGTTCTTTTTCCCTCTACATCCATAGAGATGCATTATTTGCTATATTTCATTTAAAGTATTATCATATAATATTGTTACCACGCGAGGGGCCGAGGCTCGGCACAGCTATTGTCCCGAACTCAATATTCTCATCTCTGCAGTTGTGTAAAACAGAGCTCAAGTGTCAGATTCTCAAACCGTCGATAACTGGAAGCTTCGCTCTGGGTCACAGGACGTATGTAAGCGGCCGACGAATGCCTGGTCGGAAGTCAAGAGGTCGAGTCGGTCAACAAGTGAAACAGAAAAAAGGTGAATAAGTGGACAGTGAAGGGTGCACTTCATTTTTTTTATACTGTTTAACGTCCGGTTTTACTGCATATGGTACCGCAGGCAATGGCACTGATCATACATGGAATGAACATGGAGCACCGGTGAAATGCGATGGCGGGGAAAACCGAAGAATTAGGAGAAAACCCGTCCTTCACCGTTTTGTGCACCACAATTCCCACATGCGGTCGCCTGAGATTGAACCCGGGCAGCCTTGGTGAGAGACGAATGACCTAACCACTCGGCCACGGCCCGGTCATTTCAGTTGTGATTTGCGATACATTGATTCAGTTTGAATCGATTCGATAGAACAGTTGTTAAGTACCCAATTTGTGATATTAGTAATCCAAATATAAGCAAAAACTAATCTATTTTCAGTTTTTGACCCTTCATCAACTATTATAAATTTATCAATTAACTAAGAACCTTTATTGGACTTACATTAATTTAGCGCAACTGTGTTCTCATTTGTTACAATACCATGTGCTCCATTTATAGCCGGGCCATAGAACGCGTATGTGCGATGTTTCGCTCTCACTGCAGTGATTTCGGTATTTTTAGCAGCGCACTAGACGCTCTCAGCAATTTTACTTCTTTATATGTTGCAACAAAGATTGCTCTTAGCAAATCGTAAAGACACTGAAACATATTTTACTTTTAGTGTTTGAGCAAAATGCTAGATACATTTTTTAAGAATTTTAATTCAACTTGTATTACTGGCCCACTCAGCACTAATGTATCAGCTATTTTATTCTGTCTGTCCTCAGTTCTAGTTGTAAAGACTAATGAGTATTCACAGCTCAGAATGAAAGTTTACTATACACATCTGTATTGTATGTGAATTACACTAGCTTATTATTATTTTTAATTGTTTATTGAGGTCGCAGAACAATGTTTTTTGTTTTTGTTTTTTTATTTTGCAACTACAACATTACAGTAACAAAATACAAACTCACATACGAACAATAATGGAACAAAAAAACTATTTCAAAACATACATAGAACATTAAACAGGTAACTAACAATATCATTAAATTATCATTATCATTTATTAAGTTTTCTGAAATGCCTACCGAAAAAAATTACGCACAAAATACACACGTATAAACCAAATTATGTAGACAAGTCTATAGATAATTTAAGCAGAAATAGCTTGGTATTTAAATTCGACGTAGAGAAACTGTTAGATGGCGCGTTAATAAGTTAGGACAATGAGATCGCTAAATTCCAAACCTAAGAAGTGAAAAAGATATGTTCTAACAGTGGAAAAAGTTTACAATATAGGTGCATCAATTGAAACCTCTCCAAAGAAGTATTTATGATGGGTTGCAGAAAAACTGGGTGTTGGAATTTGTCAATGTGGTGGATACCACTTTCAACACAATTTATAACAAACTTAGTGCTCAAATAAGTTGCGCCAGAGGATTGGAAGATTGGATCAATATCCTTAAAGGGACTTGAGATACTATAAAACTTATAAAGGGATTGCAATGAACAACGCATTAAACAGCTTATGTGTTAAAATAATCTAAAAATCTGATGTGTACCATTCACATGACTTTCTCTATATCTCTGCAATAAATTATTTTTAAAAAGCTTATGCTTCTATTTACTTCCTCCTAATCGAGAAAAAAATTAGCAGAAATAGTCGTATTACTTGCTTCCTTGTAAGTAGAAGCGAAATATGGAAGTACCATAAGTTAAAGTGATGGTCAAAGGCTGGTTGCTTGTGACTGAAGTTCCTTTGTTTGTATAGACACGAGTTCACAAAGTCCTGTATGAGAAAAGTATGTTTTTATAGCTGAAACCAAAAACAAGGAATATCTCAAAAACAATCACCTCCACGAAAAAATGTATTGTTCATAAATTGTGGGTTTTAAAGTGCTCTACATTTGTTGTGTGGTAAGTTTTTCTCCATCTCTTACGGTTTAGCAGTTATGCAAAATTCCGTAAAATTGACCCAGAATAAAGTAGTCTTCAGAGGCTATTCACAGAAAATTCAAAATATACATTTTATTTGTCAGGTAAATATCTTTAATATACGATTAGACATGCATCAAAATTTTCGAAAAAAGTTCTATGTAAAGGGTAGTTTCGGGTGGGGGTATTTTTCTCAAAATCTTTGTGTCGCATCCCTGGGAAATATTAAACTTAAATACCAAGTTTGGTATTTTACCCACCTTTCGTTTTTGAGTTATCGTGTTCACAGACACACGGACACACTGACACACGGACCTTTTTCTGAAAATAGTTCTTTGGATACAGGGGACCCTAAAACGCATGTTTCCGATGAAATCTCGGTATCGAATTTTTGGTGGAGTGCAATACCTTCTCTATATACTATGTACATAGTACGTATAGAGAAAGTAAAAATGGTAGGTATACAAATTTTGGAGGCACAAGAGCAGGCGGAATTTAGAATTGTTAGATCAACTAGTGCTCATGTATTTTATGTTCTTTAGATAAATAAAAAGAAAACAGTTGGAGCTCAGCATCTTTATTTGGTATTTATAGATGTAGATAAAGTTAATGATAATGTGCCATTATCTAAATTATGGCATGATTTAAAGTTAATTAAAATAGATCCCATTTTTATAAAAGAACCACAAAACTTCTATAAAAACTTTGTTGCAAAAGAAAATTGGGAAATGAGTACCTCAACTTGTTTGCAAGCTACAAAGTAACTGCACCAAGATGCTGTATATTTTTCACATTAAACAAATTTACATACAGAAAGCTCTAAAAGTTTGGAAAAAGGAAATTTGAAATATCGGATTTTCAGTAGACAGTATTTTCCCTGCAATTTGTGGACGAACAATTAATTTTGGCCCCGGATTAAGAAAACACAATAGCTGAAAAAAATACGCATAAGATAAAATATTTGGTTATGGGGGAGACAAATCAAAATGTATACTGGAGAAAGCACTAGGGGGTAATTACACAGTAGTGGAATATAAACTAGGCGTAAGAATTGCACGAAATGGAAAATAAGACAAAGAAATAAGAAATAAAAATTCTGTATAGTTTGCTATGGAATAAACATATATCAAAATGTATACTGGAGAAAAGGACTAGGGGGTAACTCACAATAGTGGAATATAAACTAGGCGTAAGAATTGTACAAAATGGAAAATAAGAAAAAGAAATAAGAAATAAAAATTCTGTATAGTTTGCTATGGAATAAAGAGATATAAAAATAAACTAAAATTCGGAATATTAACACAATAATCAGAACTGTGACTTATGCTGAACTAAACATAAATTAATAGCAACAAAAACGGACTACTCGAGACGCGCTACTAGGATACATAGAAGCTAAAAAATACAAACATGGTTATAAGAAAATAAACGAATCTACAAATTTATTAAATTTAAGATTTTATTTAGCAAAACAGTACGAGAATACTAAAATAATAACAGATGAAAACATCTTAAACATGCGGTACCATAATGAAAAGCATCAGGGGCATTTATGAGAAAACCAAATTTTTCGGAAATTTTTCCATATAAAGGGTAGTTAGAGGATTTTCTTGAAAATCTTTGCCACATCCTTGGAAAATGCTGAGCTCATTTTTAACTTACGCAGTTTACACATAGACACACCTTTTTTCTAACAATGTTTTTGTTTTTCTTTCTTTCTTCCAAGAGTCTCAAAGCATATATTTGCAATGAAACTTCGTTATTGAATTGTTTAACTTGCTCAAGCTTATGCACCATGTACGCTCGTGGTAGAGAAAGTAAAAGTAACATCGTCTCTAATACAGTTACAATTGAAAACTATAAACTTTCACCCATAATAATTATTAAATATAAAATATAAAAACAAAGAGTGTATGGAGTGAGGTTAGATTTTCTCTAAATGGTTTACAGTCGCATTTGAGGTCTTAAAGATGACCTACATTCTTTAATGAAACTCCAAGCATTCATTTTCCTTAATGTTGTCTGCTAGAAAAATCTGGTTAGCCGAGAACGGGATTACATGGCATGCATTTTTGCAATTGACCTACATATTTCTTTGTTCCACATTGCCCGCAGCTTCCGCTTGAATTGGAAACTTTTGTTTTTTCTCTTCCGGTTCGAGAGGCTACGGCGGAATGTATGTAAAGTCGCAAGTAGGAAGGAAGTGGGCTGCGGCAATTTATTGCTTTCATATTCGTGGCTTGGGAACGAGGAACACAATGTTACCAAGCTTCTTAATGCGAACTGAAATAATTACAATCATTTGTATGGCTTCTGTATTAGTTTAAGGAATTGTTATTAGCAAATATAAATAATAGTTTACTTCAAATAGCTCAAATAATAATTTATATGCATTTTACTTTCTAAACCAAGTACTATTGTGTACATAGTAGTACAGAGGACATTGTCCCAAAAATTCAATACCGAGATTTCACTGCAGTTAAAAGTTTTGAGGATAAATTCTCCCCCCCCCCCAAAAGAAGTATTTTAAAAATATAAAAGATCCACAATGGAGTGTGTGTGTGTGTGTGTGTGTGTCTGTCTGTCTGTGTGTCTTAGGGCAACATAGCTCAAGTCCATTAAATACTGCCGGTCCCCATGGCCGCACTTTGGTGATTCATGGCGCAGGGGATCTTGAGTTCAGTCCTGCACATTTACAAACTGTGTGTTTGTAAATGTGCATATGTGTGCATATTAGAAGCAAAACGGTAATCAAATGGAAAAACAACGGAAATGTGATAAAATGAAGAAAGGGGAAAAAGAAGATAACAAAAAAGAGTAAATAGGGAATACAGCGCCGGAGTGCTGACAAGACTCCGGAAATATGATATATTATATACATTATATATATTATATATAATAAAAATATCGAACAGGGTATTTAAATTTAGTATCTTCCATGGATGCGACACAAGGATTTTCAATGAAATTCCCCTCCCCAAACTTGCCTTCACATGGAATTTTTTTTTTTAAAATCTTTAGTTTCTCAAAAATAGCTTTAACGATGTCGATTAAAAAGCGCTATTAAAGGTATTTACATTGCAAATTAAATGTGTATCTTACTCTTATAGTTCTGCGTAATTATTACCCGCTTTAATTGAGTGTTCCTATTGGCGGGATTTTTCTCAGGAACATATTGATGTTATACTCTGAGATTAACTTGTCCGATTTGGTTCTGTCCTTGTGTTTGGGACACCTACCTGCTCTTTCTAAATGCTGTATGCGCGCACCTTCTCGCAAGCCTCTAATGTCTGTTAAATGGCTACTTGCTCTATGGAAATACATCCGTCACGTAAAGAGAGAGACAACAAATGGGTAAGTGTTTCTGTCTCTTTCCTTTCTAGACCTGACAAGTTAAACCTCACAGACTCTAACTTGTGTTCTAGTGTTGTTGGGTCTATTTGACTTTAATTTTAATCACTAGATCACAGACACGCACACATTCGCACTCAAATTCCGACTATGGGGAAGGTAGAGAATTCTGGCCTGGAAATTATTCCCTTACTTATATACCCAAGGTCGCGGGTTCAAACCCGGCGGAGATGGTTTTTTCCGAGTGTAAATTTTTTTAGCATGGCTTCCTTCGGAAGGGAAGTAAAGCTGTTGGTCCCGTGTCGTAGATTTACGGCACATAAAAGAACCTCAAGCCTGATTAGAAAGGCCTCTGAGCAAAATTAGGCGTTCTTTCACGCCCAATTTAGAATGAGATGCTGAGAAACACAGTAGTTAAAGAGCGTCCATAAACAACACGCCATTTTAGTATTCCCTTACTCATCCGGTAATGGAACCCAAAACCTGTCTCAAAGCAGGCAAGAGCTCTATCGACTGAGCTATGAGGCCAGCCTAATTTTGAATCTTGAGTTATGTGGGAATAGCCTCTCAAGACCTCTTCATTCTGGATAATTTTTTTTTTTTTTTAGTTTGTCCTTTAACCTGGTTGGTCATATCGGACGATGAATGAAATTGGTTAAATTATGCTCAAATGATCTCGGGGTCCATTGAACTTAGTTATTCGACATTCTCTTCTCAGGATAAGGGAAAACCCCGAAAAAAACCTTATTCAGATAACTCGTCCTAAGCGAGATTCGAACTCACCCTGTTAAATGTGAGGCATACACGCTACCACCACACTACCCAGGCGGGCTTAGATAATTTTTGTGTAACTGGTAAACAGGAAGAAATAGACAAAAATGTAAATCACGTTAAACACACAATTTAAGTAGTACCTATACATTTTGAGCAACTTAAGCATTTCCAGATATCTTTGTTATTAGTTTAAATTTTAAAATATTTAAACTTTACTCATACGGGAATTTACATTATCGTTTACTAATAGAATTAGTTTATGCCCATATTTACGACCTAAGTAATAAGCTCATTTTTGTTTAATATCTCGATTTTCAGCTATTGCATGGAAAGCGTATGGGATTTTAAGGCCAAGTAGATCTTAAACATTTGTCAGTCACTATTGTATTTATATCTAAAACGAAATGTATAATTAGCTATTTCTTCAAAGTTTCATCCCCTTTAAATTGAAGTAGATAAAAGAATAAGCCTTGTAGGAATAGTTTTCTTAGTCGGTAATAAACTACAGTGGTGAGCTGTTTATTTACCCCCTTCCACAAAACTAGAAATAGCTGAGTCATATCCACTGACGTTGCGCTTTATGAGATAAAACTTCCCGCCATTTTCGGAGTGAGATATACGAGATTTAGGAGTGATCTGATGGGAAAGTTTAGAGCTCACCTTCTTTGGTGAGCAATTGTGAGACAAAGAGCCATTCAGCCTGCTGGAAACTTCATGAGGGACAGGCCATCTTTAGAGCACATCGAAGCTTTACTGCGCAGCCTTCAAAGGTAGGCAAATGTGGGATTTCTTTCGACCTGGGCAAAATTTGGGGGTTAAACACATTCGATGAGTCTAAGTAGTTGTTGTTATTGTTATTGTTATTATTATTATTAATATTGTGAAAACTCATTTTGCTACTCGGGACAATCGGGCGTTTCCTTCATTTCAAAATTTCTATTCAAATTGTATTTCATGGCCTTTAACTTATAATTATAACTTACAACTGCAGCGAATATAACTTGCTCTAGCTATAAGCAGTGACGGTAAAATCAGATATAGCTTTAATATCTGCTTATTAAAAGAACTTATTTTATTAATTTTGAAACCTTGCCAATTTTGAAACCTGTTTCCATGCAGTTTCCTGGAAACTTTCTCCCTAGGCCTTTAAGGAATCTTGTTTTTTTTTTTTTCCTCTTAAGATTCCCTTGCTGCATTATTAGAACAATAGTTATTTGTCTTGAATAATGGCAGTACAGGGGTAGTAAAGAATAAGCGTATGCCCTTTAGGTAATAACATTCACAAAGTTTCGAAAAATGGGAGTGTGTATTCCGTAGAAGCCGCCACTGGAATAGGGGCTCTCCTTCTGCACATAGGTGTTCAGAAAGCATTTCCCACGAGCGTTCCGGTTTCCAGGCACGGTGGCGTAAAATGGCCAGTGTTATGCTAAAAGATAAAGTTTGCCGATCACTAATGAGCTGGCTGTTTGTCCTGCGTGGCGGTGCCACGCCTGAAATAATAAATTAACGCAAAATCCTCTGTCACGCGCTGCCCAGAATATTTCACAGTGACTAAGGCAGAATTCAGCCGGCAAAGAGCAAACATTTGACGATCACTTTGACTCGAGAGAAAAGCAACGGAGAGCAATATATTACGTAAAAGAGAATACTATACAAGATCACAAGGTTCGTTGACTTCAAAGGGTTTATTTGAAAGTTTTATGTATTCGTATACTTAACAAATGGAAAAATCCAAGAAATTAAATACTTAAATATTGACATACACACAAAATTTTGTTAAAAGAATATTGGAAACCGTATGTGTTTACACCGTTATAATTTACTTTTAACTTCAGCAAAAAAGAATACATTGTTTTTTTACCAATGGAGAATACACTAAAAATTAAAATTCTCATCTCTGTATCAATTATTGTTAAAAAGCTTATTCTTCTACTCCATGCTAATCGAGATAAGCATTAGCATAAATTCTTTCTTTTAAGTAGTAGCAAAATAATGTAATTCATTACATTAAAACGATAGTCAAATCTTTTAAAAGATGGCTACCATATGGATGAAATCCGTTTCTTTGCATTGCCAGGAGTTGAGAAGTTCCCATATGTGAAAAGTTAAAGTATTTTAAAACTAAAACCAATAACAGGGAATATTTCAAAAATGGTCAAATTGTATATCACTTAAATTGTGTGTTTCAACGAGATCTACATAGTTTGTGCAATAAGTTTTTTTCCCCTATCTCTTACAGTTTGCTAGTTATACAAAATCCAACAAAATTCATCCTCAATAAAGAGGTCTTCGGAGGCTATTCCCAGAAAATTCAATATATACATTTTATTGTTCGTATACATATCTGTAATATACGTTATTTTAATCAAAATCGTTAGAGCCATTTTTGAGAAATCAAAATTTTCGAAAATTTTTCCGTGTAAAGGGTAGTTTGGGCTGGGGGCGTTTCCCTTAAAATCCTTGTCACATCCTTGGAAGATACTAAACTTATATACCAAGTTTGGTATTTTAACGACTCTTCCTTTTTGAGTTATCGTGTTCACGGACACACGGACACATACACGCGTACATTTTTCTAAAAATGCTTCTTTTGGACAGAGGACCCTAAAACATTAATTTCCGGTGAAATCTGGGTATCTTAATTGTGTGTGGAATGCAATACCTTCTCTATACATTGTATACAGAATACGTGTAGAGAAAGTAAAAAATCATATGATAAAGAAGATTATAAAGGAGATACATAGGTAAGCACTTACTGATTCACTGGATTGGGAATGCTCCCAAAGTCGAGCTGCGATGGGTGCCGGGCCATCAGGGAATCGAAGTAAATGAACAAGTAGATCAGTTAGCCAAGAAAGGTGCTACAATTCTTAATATGGGCCTGAACCTTTCTGTAACATAAACAAATCATGTGCCAGGTTCGCAGTAATAAAATGGACGAAAGGAGAACATCAGAAAAAATGGCTCAAATCACCTGGTCAAACAATATAAATACACAGTTAAAGAACCTAATGAAGACTTCATTCGATCTCTACTAAAACTCAGTAGAGCAAGAGCCAGGAAGGCTATAGAGTGATTTGCTGTGCATGAATTCTTCAAAAAGCGCCTAAAGCGTGCAGGAAACCTTCAAGGAGATACCGCTACACACTCTAGCCACGCCGTGGCCGAGTGGTTAGACCACTCGCCTCTCACCTAGGCAGCCTGGGTTCGATCCTTAGTGACCATGTGGGATTTGTGGTGGACATAGCGGCGTAAGGGCGGGTTTTCTCCGGGTTCTCCGCCATCGCATTTCACCGTGCTCCATCTTCATTCCATGTAGCATCAGTGTGCAGGAAGAAACTGTACAACGTATACCACTAAACTGCGTGACATTAGGGAGACGATGATTTCGTATACTGGAGCATCAATTTTGATCACGTGTTTAAGATCCTATTTTACGAAAACGAGTCTTGGCGCTAAGTATCACTAAAGAACTCGAATTCCTATAATAGGAAATGAGACAGCACAAGAGGCCAAAGATTCGAGGTTCGAGGGCCTTTGAACACTCAAACGTTCCAAATATTAATCTAATCTAAGGTATGAAAATCGAGATTCGCTCGCCTCGACTATTTCTCGTAAATAAACTGAGTTATTTACGATTTATCACTTTTCCCGAAAAATGTTAAAAAGTTTAGGGATAATTTAAAGAGAATAAATGTTAGATAATTAAAGTAAATATTGTGAAGTAATTATGATCAAAATTTCAAAATATTCCATATAAGGATAGTTCAATTGCTTGAAAGTCTTCGTGTCGCTACCTCAGAAGCTACTGAACTTAACCCTTTGTTGCCAGCGGTACTTATAAGACCCGCTTGTTTTAAGCGTAACTATACAAATAGTATAGGATTAATTTCATGTTATATAAACCTTCAGCCATAATCGACAAGTAATCAAGACTGTTTTATATTGTAAAAATATATCAAATTTTGCCCTAAAATTGAGTTTTTAAATAAATAATAGAGTAAAACCGACGTAGCTACAATCAAATGTAACACCAAGCATCACACCGATTATTTTACTTGGGCTCTCCCCGTCCACAGTCACTGGGATTTCAACTTGCAAAGTTTGATTTTGAATGGATGGTCAGTCAATTATCTATTATCTTCTTATAGCATTCATGGCCATTTGAATCACTTTTTTTGTAGTGCCTTTGGCGGCATTATCAAAACTGATTTAGAAGAATTTAACTGTTAATTGGGAAGAAAAATATTAATAAACGATCTATTTCCATTTTCTCTATTAGTTATATAATAATTTTATAGGTTTATTGCCAAATATTTTTACTAGAGCTCCAGTTTTAAACTTGGATTAAAGGGAAAACAGCATACGTAGTATACTAGTGCAGGCAACTAAGGGTTAAATATCAAGTTTAGCATTTAAACGATGTTTTGAGATAAGCTGTTTATACACGGACAAACTTACGCGAACGCGGACATTCTTTTTAATTCTGAGGTCCTCGAACCATATTTGCGATGTACTCTCCACATCGAATTTTTGGGCCGAATGCAATACTTCCCCTGTTTAGTATACTCGGTAAGGAAACCAAAAATGAAAAGTCGAATAAATACCAAAGTCGGAATTTCTTACAAAGATATGACCTGAAGGCTTATATATATAAACCTTTACACGGACAATTTTCTTTAAATCGATTGCTGAAAAATTTCGCGTAATTCTGATTAAATTACTATATACCCAATATAATTGTATGAAATATAAAATGTATATCTTGTATTTTCTGTGCATAGTTTGTGATATTCTCTTTGTTTTGAATTAATGCTTTATACTTTCATATGGCAGGTATATCACAAAGAATGGACAAAATAACTGCTTGAAAAATGTGCAACTCGTGAAAACATACAGTTATTGTGTAATACACTTTTGTGGCACTAACTATTTCGGTAGTATTTAAGTTATTTATTTAAATTTTGGGATAATTTACATTTTCTGAAACCTTATTAATTACCAATTTGCTTTTGTGACGTCATATTAAGTTTATGAAGCTTGAAAATAGGTTCAGAATTCTAAATTTCCTTTGCTACTGTTTCTGTAAAATAAGATTTTATAACAGATTTTAGAAGAGAGACAACTTTCATTTGTCTTTTAAAATTAACTTTAAAATAGCTTCTATTAATAATATAAAGGTAATCATCCAATGTTTGTGTTAAAATTCCAACATTTCAATTCTGACCAGTATGTTCTTATAGTTTTACTTTGTCTACCACGTACAAATAGGAAGAAAGATCATTACATTCCACCCACAAAAGTCCCTCATATTAGGATACCTTGGATTTAAAAACTAAAAAGAAAAAGCATTTATAGTGTGTCTGTGTGCGCATGTATGTGCATCTTAACACAAATACAAGGTTATGTACCAATTGATAGTTAAGTTCAGTATCTTTCAAGAATGCGACATAACCTTTATATAAAAAAATGTTAAAGTTCGACTTTTCAAATTTGGCTCTAAGGAGTTTTAGTAAAATAAGTAATCTTTTATATGTTCATTATACATAGAATTTATATAGTGAATTTCTGGGTGCAGCTTCTGAAGTCACCTTCATTTCCAATGACCTTTGTCTAAACCGAAAGAGACAGACAAAAGTTTACTGAATATATATACATATATATGGTTAAAATACACAATTTTTCAAATACAACTTTTCTTTCTTATTTCATCAAATCTCAAATGGAAAGTCGTATTAATTTTACATTCTTCAGCCAAGCTAAGTGGACAGAATTTCTAAACCGTCACATAGCGAATTGCTTTTTAAAATATTTGATTATTGTTTAAGCTTAGTTTATTTCATTATTGACCTGTATCTTCAAGGAAATGTGTAATAAAAGAATTACCTCGATTAACTTAAGTAGAAGAATAACAACCTTTTTAAGAGCCATTCATTGAAGAATGGGTAGAGAAAGTCATGTGAGTTTAATCCATTTTCATGTTAGATTCCTATATTTTAGTTATTAATGTCAGAACCTGAATCCCTTTCCCAGGGATTCCTCCTTACAAACTATAAGAATAATCTCTTAAATACGTCCAAATCTAATGCCTGTGCACCTGTGTACCTAATGAACCTATGAGCATCGTTAAGACAGGCAGGAAATGAGAGTAAAGAAAGAGCATAAAAGAAATTTTTAGAATAGTTTTCTGATGGTTCAGTTCTTTGTTCGTCCTGCTGAGGAAAAAGTATAAAATTGCGGACCATGAGAGCCCGAGAGAATAAAATGTTTCGCATACTTAACTATTAATTAACGTTTAAAGAAGCTGAATGAATTAAAGTGGTGCCCCAGTTTAATTTCACTGGGTACACAGCTGTGGTTTCGCATTTATAAGTGGAATAGCAGAAAGTGTCTTTTCTTCAAGAGTTATTGCAGTAATTTCGTTCTGCGTATCTCTGCCGCAGTTTAAACTCTGCTCTCAGGGCATTAAAAGTTACGACAAACGTAACAAAAACGGTATAATTTGCAGGTTAGAAGAGACACCCTTTTTTGTCTTTATTAGAAACGTCTCTATTATTCAGTCCTTTACTTTGTAGCACTTAACTTCTACACAATAAGCTTAAACTGGTGCAAACAGTGACATTGCATATGAGTAGGGAACCTGCGTTTCAAAAGTAAAGTTCCTGGATGTTCACAGCCAGAGGCATTTGAGGTATAGAGTAACGTTTTTAATTGTACATTGTTTCACTTGGTGAACTTGTTTGTGATGTTGATCTGGTAGGCACCAGTTATAGTTTGGAAGCATTTCGTGGTACAATCTCATCCTGTACTTATGAAGGCGACTGAACACCTGCACCCTAAACGCTGAGGCTACTTGCTTTCCTCTCGCAGGCGCGAGTATGAGCTGTACATCTGGTACCATGACCCTCCAGAGATGCACAGTGAAGGTTATCCTACATTATAGTATTATAATTATGGTATTTACAATTATTATAGGCGGTTGAGTGATTAGACCGCTCGCCTCCCATTGGTGGTTCGGGTTCGATACCAAGCGCCTACATGTGGGATTTGACGAAGCGGCGTCTGGGCGGGTTTACTCCGGGTCCTCGGCACTCATTCCGCCAATCGCTACACCATTACCTTTCCTATCATCAATTTCGCTTGCATTTCATATCGTCCACTTCCTCGTGTTCATGCCTGGTGACCCCTCGTACCAGGTTCTTATTGTATGGTTTCGTATCATTGGCTCCGACAGGCTTCTGACTCCTAAGCATTGGCTTGTAAGTCCTAAGGGGTTGTCAGTCTTAGGGGGGGGGGACGGTAGGCCGATTACGAAACGAATACGAAACAATTATTATAATAATTACTTTTTATTTATTAGATATTGTCCACATGATCTAATACCTGCGTTGTACTTCATGTAGGAGGATTTTAGTGTCTAGTTACTTACCGGGGTGGCGCCGTGGCCGAGTGGTTAGACTGCTCACCTACCATCTAGGTGGTCCGGGTTCAATCCCAAGGATTTATGGCGGAAGAAGCTGCATCATCATAGTGTTTAACACCCGTTTTTACTACTATGGCATTGCAGGCAATGACACTGACGATGCAAGAAATGAAGATGGAGCACCGGTGGAACGCGATGGCGGGGGAACTGGGGAACCCGGGAAAAACCGCTCCTGTGCCGCTTTGTCCGCCACAAATCCCATATGCGGTCGCTTGGGGTCGAAACTGGGTCGTCTTGGTGAGGGAGGGCAAGCTATCGGCATGGCTGAATCAAGTGTTGAAATAAACTGGCAGGAAGTGCAAGCATGTGCTATGAGCTTCGTCCAGTGACGTATTGGCTATGATACTCCACTCAACTGCTGTTGAGTATATGTAAGTGATCTAACTCGAACGAATCGGGTTGCAATAGCCTAATTAAATGGATGCTGCCTTATTTTGTTGTATTTTATTCTCAAATTCTGAAAAAAGTTTTTAAAAAATACTTTGTTATTTAGAGGTTTCAGAGACAGTCCAAACAACAAAGGGAGGAAAAAATTGTTTATGACCAGGTCGGTTACACATTTAAGCAGCTATATGAAGTCTGTATCTCCCCCCCCTTGCAGGGTCTCAAAAATGTTCGACCAAAGAATAGTTTAATCCATGCAGAAAAGGCTTCAGTCCATTAGATCTAGTGCTGAGAAAAGTTAAAAAAAAATATGGCTGTAGAACTGCTTTTTAAATGAAAACAAAAAATGTTTTACATCTTGGACTGAAGCCGATTCTGCGTTTACCAAACGTATATACTTTTATTTTTGTAATATGGTTTGGGATTATCAAATACTATGAGAATGAAATAGCGTAAAACAATCGGTTTTCAAACAATGTATAAGCAATATATAACTATATATAACTAAATACTAGAAATAAAAATCAATACGCAAAGCTACCTTTCACTTCTTGTAGGTAAAAGTGTAATTTCCCGAAAGAATCATCTTCTTTAGGTATATAAAGTAATCTAATAAGATTTAGGTTTGTTGCTTTTATTGGAAGTTTCCCCATTGAATGCTCGCCGTTTGGTGGAACGTTGAGAGTAGTATAAAGCGTTCGTTCTTTTAACATTTGACTATCCGAGGTTCTCTTTGTATCTGTCACGAAGTGTGTAATGTAGCTTATCTCTACAAATGTTTATCTCGATTAGTACGAAGTTTATTAAAAAGTAAACTTTCGTAAGGATGGTTTGTAAACAGACTAATAAAGGGTAGAGGGTACTGAAACTAATGTGAATTCAACCATCAGATGTTTTCCCTTGTGGACTCAATTTACTTGGTTACTTTTAAACATTTAAATATTTCCAACTAAAGCACAATTTTACTTTCTCTACACGTACGATGTACATAGTGTATAGCGAAGATATTGTGTTGTATCCCAAAATTCCATATTGAAATTCACCGGAAATTTCATGTTTTGAAACCCCCTGAGTTCAAAAAAAAATTAGAAAAAGGTCCATGTGCCTGCTTGTGTGTTTTTGTCTGTGAGCGGCATAGCCCAAAAAAGGTCGGTTAGTCGGTTAGATAACTAGCTTAGTATTTAAATTGCGTATCTTCCAAGGATGCGACACGAAGATGTGCAAGAAAATCCTCCTCCCCAACTACCTTTTACATGGAAAATATTTAGAAAATTTTAATTTTTTCAAAAATGGCTCTAACGATTTTGATTAAAATTCCTTATGTTTAACATGTTTTATGACAAACGAAATATATATATCTATTTTTTGTGAATAGCTTCTGAAGACCTCTTCATTCTGGATGAATTTTTTATAACTGGCAAACCGTAAGAGGTTTACAAAATTTACTACATACAAAATGTAAATCTCATTAAAACACCCAATTTATACAGAGTGTTTCAAAAATATGGGGCACAATTTCAGGTACGTATTTCCCACATGAAGACAATCAAAATAGTTCATTATAACATGTGTCCGGAAATGCTTCATTTCCGAGTTATGGCCTTTACAACATTGAAAGTCCCACCTGTAGACAATCAAAATAGTTCATGTCCGGAAATGCTTCATTTCCGAGTTATGGCCTTCACAACATTGGAATTCACTGGAACGTTTTTCTTTCCGCAGGTCTTTGCCGTCAAAGGAGACATTAGGAGGGCGCTCTGATAGTTCATTCTGAGGAAGGTTACATTCAGTGTTCTTTAGGCGTTAAGACTGTGCGACATGTATTCAAATCAAGATCTGGCAGAGATACACTTCATGTACGGTAAGGCGGACGGCAATGCTGCGCTGGCTCGTCGTTTGTACCAGGAGAGGTGCCCACAGTGACAATGTCCAGATCGGAAGACATTTGTACGTCTCCATTCCCGTCTGTGCGAGTATGGAACATTCACCTCTCCTGGTTTGGGAAGGGGACGACCAAGATCTACAACTCCAGAAGTGCAGGAGGAGATTCTGGGGGCTGTGGACAGAACTCCTTCTATCAGCACACGACGGTTAGCGTTGCAAGTCAATGTTCCTCATACGACTGTCTGGAGACTGTTGAACGAGTATCAATTGTATCCTTATTATTTGCAACGTGTACAGGCCCTGTCACCAGCAGATTACCCTGCACGAGTTAGGTTCTGTCAGTGGTTCTTGCAGCAGGGTGGTGTAAATCCGAACTTTTCTGCCGTCGTATTATTTACAGATGAAGCACAGTTCACAAGAGATGATTTAACAAATTTCCACAATCAGCATGTATGGTCGCATGAAAACCCACGTTCAACTGTTGTATCTCATCACCAGGTGCGGTTCTCCCTCAACATGTGGGCCGGTATCATTGGTGATCGATTAGTTATACCCCATGTACTTGTAAACAGACTTACGGGGCAGGCGTACACAAACTTCCTGGAAAACACCATACCTGACGTTTTCGAAGACACTCCACTGATTAATCATCAACACATTCACTTCTTGCATGATGGCGCTCCTGCACACTTCAGTCTTACGGCTCGCCGGTACTTGGATCGAAGGTTTCCTGATCGATGGATAGGCAGAGGTGGCCCAATTGCTTGGCCTCCACGCTCACCTGATCTGAACCCTCTCGATTTCTACTTGTGGGGCCATTTAAAATCATTGGTTTATTCGTCTCCGGTGCCGGATTTTGAATCCCTTCGGAATCGAATTGTGGCAAGTTGTGAGGACATACGCAATACTCCTGGAGTTTGGGATCGTGTTCGCAGGTCAATGAGACATCGATGTGAGTTCTGTATTCAAGTAGGAGGTGGACATTTTGAACATCTGTAATGACAACAACCTGCGGAAAGAAAAACGTTCCAGTGAATTTCAATGTTGTGAAGGCCATAACTCGGAATTGAAGCATTTCCGGACACATGTTATAATGAACTAATTTGATTGTCTACATGTGAGAAATACATACCTGAAATTATGCCCCGTATTTTTGAAACACCCTTATATGTATGTATATATATATATATATATATTATTTCTATAGAGTTAACTGTTTTCTAGCTTTCCGGATTATAGGTTTCAATTTTAAGCAACTTAAAATTTTCTCAAACGGGAAGAAAGCTTTCTTCTCGTTTCTCGTTTGTTTACAATTGCCAAGAAAAGATAATGGAGTTTCAATTGTTTGACAGTGAACGGCTTTTAAAGGGTGAAACTATCACTTTAGCCTGTGCATTTTCCTATTTCTCTTCTAGCTACAAGGAACTAGTAATAAGACTAATTCTGCTAATGTTCATCTTGATTAGCATGATGTAGATAAAAGAACAGCCTTTGTAACTAAAGGGCTGTTTGCCGAACAGCTAGAGGGCATGGTGTGAATGGAGCACATTATTTTTTTTTCCCTGTCTACTTACAGGGAACAAAGTAATAAGGACAATTTCTGCTATTGCTTATCTTGATGTAGATAGAAAAATCTGATGTGTTCCATTCACATGACTTTCTCTACATCTCTGCAACAAATTATTGTTAAAAAGCTTATGCTTCTATTTACTTTATTCTAATCAAAAAAAATAGCAGAAATAGTCTTACTACTTGCTTCCTTGTAAGTAGAAGCGAAATAAGGGAGTACCATAGGTTAAAGTGAAGTCAAAAGCTGCTTGCTATGTCACTGAGGTTCCTTTGTTTGTATGGACAGCAGTTGACAAATTCCTGTATGAGAAAAGTATAAGTTTTTCATAGCAGAAACCAAAAATAAGGAATGTCTCAAAAACGATGAACTCCAGAAAAAATATGTATATAACATAAATTGTGTGTTTTAACGTGCTCTACATTTTTTGTGCAGTAAGTTTTTGTCCATCTCTTATGGTTTAGCGATATTCAAAATTCCGTAAAGTTCATTCAGAATAAACTACTCTTCAGAGGCTATTCTCAGAAAATTCAAGATATACATTTTATTTGTCAGGTAAATGTATTTAATATGATATTTTAATCAAAATCGTTAGAGCCATTTTTGAGAAAATCGAAATTTTCGAAAAATGTAATATGTAAAGGGTAGTTTGGGGTGGGGGGACTTTTCTCAAAATCTTCATGTCGCATCCCTGGAAGATATTAAGCTTAAATACCAAGTTTGGCATTTTACAGACTTTTCGTTTATATTTCCGGTGAAATCTCGGTATTGAATTTTTTGGTGGAGTACAATACCTTCTCTATACACTATGTACGTAATCGTGTAGAGAAAGCAAAATAATTTTTATAAACAATAGTTTGTTACAGAGATATAGAGAAAGTCAGGTGAATGGAACACTTCGGAATTTTATATCTACACGTCAAACTTTATAGTACTACGTGTGTGTGTGTGTGTGTGTGTGTGTGTGTGTGTGTGTGGTTCTATATATATAGATCACTATTATAGTGCAGAATAATCGTTTGATAATAATGATGATGATGATACAAACATAGTAGAAGTTCGCATTTTCACCGCAGCTCCCGTTAAACGCTTTGTGATTAATGAAAACTTACATGTCCAATTAAAGGTGCAAACACGATGTTTTATACTGTGAATTTGATAACCCATTCTAAGTTATAGCGATTACATTCAAATTAAAATTGTATATGTTACATTCACATGACTTTTTCTAACAATTGTGCAACATACTATCCTTACAAAAGCTTACTCTTTTATCTACTTCATGCTAGTTAAGAGAAACATTAGTAGAAATATTCTTATTATTTTGTTCCTTGTAAGTAGAAAGAAAATATTGGGATACACTAGACTAAAGAGATAGTCAAATCCTTTAAAAACTGGTCGGTTTGTGATACAATTGAGATTAGATTCTCTATGCATGGCCAGGAGTAAAACAAAATAGGTATGGCACAAATGACGACTCGCTGCTTGAAAAAAAGTTTTTAACTATTTTACAGTTGAAGGAATATCTCGGAAATGGTTAACTCCACAAAAAAAAACTATATTACAGAAATTGTGTGTTTTAACGAGAACAACATTTTTGTGTGGTAAAATGTTATATATATATATATATCCTACATTTTATCAGTTAGGCAAAAGTCATCAATAATGAAGAGTTTTTAGTGGCTATTCCTATTAAGTTCAAAATAAAGATTATCTTATAAAAATATATTTAATATATGATATTTTAATTGTTAAAGCTAAATTGAAAATCTAATACGGTCAAATCCACATTGAAAATGGAATTTTTATCTTGGTCTTATATAATCTTTTTGATAGTAATATTATAACAATAAAAGGAATTTCTATTTATAATTTTAATTTTGTTAGTATGTTCTACTTTTTGTAGATTAAATAAATTTATTTATTTTTTAAAAGAGAAAATCAAAGTGTTCGATTAATGTTTCATTTAAGGATGGTTTGAGTTTTCTTGAAAATATTCGTGTCGCATCCATGGAAGATGTTAAACTTAATTATCACGTTTGGTATCTGAGTTAAGTTGAGTTATGGT
Organism: Hymenopus coronatus; assembly: GCA_030762935.1. NCBI lineage: Eukaryota > Metazoa > Arthropoda > Insecta > Mantodea > Hymenopodidae > Hymenopus > Hymenopus coronatus. Next base: position 42,817,160 of record CM060897.1, on the reverse strand, counting down.
TTTTATTCGGCGGTCCTCAAAATATGTATTTCCGGTGAAATATCACATTGAATTTTCGGATAGAATAAAATTGTCCATACATTGTAGTACAGGTTAGAGATAGTAGAGCATATATACCAAATATTGTCGAGGAAACTGGTTAGTGATGTTATTACGAATGTTCATATTACATAAAGAAAGTTAGCAGGAAAATCAATTTCGGAGACAAAGGTTTTCGCTACGCAGTACGTTAATTCAATATCCCCCACTCTCATTTGTCAGTTTGGTGATGCCTCTCCGACACCAGATGGGTGTGAAAGAAGTATCGGAAGCAGGGGAGGCGTACACGTCACTTCCCTTCAGGGCGTATTCCACTTTCCTTAAAGATCAGACAACCGCTCTGATTCTAGCAATATCTCAAGACATGTTTTAGAAGCTAATTTCCAGTTTAAGATAAAATACCAAGATGAGTGTTACGTGTATAGCGTTTCTACTGTCTTAGGTCCGGCTTCAAAGCACAACTTAAGCTTCGAACCGGGCTTAAGCCGAAGCTTAAGCTACAGTGAAGTGTTACACTACGTAGTTTACCAAGTCAGGTGGCTCAATCGTTTCGTCTGGGATTGGCATTTGGAAGGTCGTGGGATCCTTTTTCCCGCAGCCAGCCTCTGACCCATGGGTTTTTCGGAGATTTTTCGGATCACTAGGCAAATGCATTCTCCGAACTTCCTGTCCCTTCATTTCATCCAAACCGGTCTCTTTCAGTGTTGTAAGTATTGACGAGTTCTGCGGTAGAGGCGTCATTTCGTGGAGGTGATTGCGCTCTGAAAATACAGCTCTTGGCGACTAGTGGATTTCTGTGGACTCAGGTGGTCTAGCCGACACTGAACCACGGCTCCTATGTCGAGATGAACTGCTAGTGAACCGTTAGAGAACTGTTAGTGATCCTCTACTATGACTCTCTCCCTGCCCTGATGTCGGCCGCCCTTTAAAATTACACTCATCTCATCCCTCTTCCAGGAGTCTGACGTACACAAATTCAGGGCTGCGGTGTTGAATACCTCTCCGTAACGTACATACAAATACACACACACGCGCGCAGTTCAAGCGAGAAGCCGAGCTTATCTTGGCTTGAGTTAGTGTTTTTAACTACGGTGTAAGGTTAGAAACTGACATGGTGTTATCTGAAGAAGAAAAAGATATTATTATTATTATTATTATTATTATTATTATTATTATATTTTAACCATATGCACAATAGAAGATTAAAAATGTCTATTATTCAAAACATTCGCAGGCAAGAATTGTACGAGCAATTTCAATCAAAAATAAGAACTATAGCTTTCCTGGCGACGTGTTAATTCAAAATCTTCTCGGGCTTCTAGCCAGGTAATAACTTGGCTTGACACCAACGTTTCGAAGAAGTGCATCTTCCTCGTCTTCAGGGTGAACTGATCAGTTCACCCTGAAGACGAGGAAGATGCACTTCTTCGAAACGTTGGTGTCAAGCCAAGTTATTACCTGGCTAGAAGCCCGAGAAGATTTTGAATTAATTTCAATCAAGTCAACAGTTGGCAATTATGGTACTAGAAATTACTTATGATATAAATGAAAGTGTAATCAAATAAATATAAAATCTACTGGCATATAGAGCTTAATTATATAGTTCATATTATTATTCTACTCTTTATGGCACTCATTGCCGTCACATCTAATATTGCTTTATAATTCAGTAACAAGGTGTTCGTCTCTTAACTTTTTAGGTTATAGCATGCAAGTGAAGGCATGATAATTGCGGCTGGACATTGTTTCGTATCTCAAAAATTACAGCACACAGAGCTGTCAAAACTGCTTTACAACAGCATAATCTACGTCTCGCATTAGAGAAAAAAAGAAATAAAAATCTGTTGTTTCATTCACATGACTTTCTCTACACCTCTGAAACAAATTTTTGTTACAAAGCTTATGCTTCTATTTACTTTATGCTAATCGAGAAAAATTAGCAGAATTAGTCACGTTACTTGTTTCCTTGTTAGTAGAAGCGAAATAAGGGAGTACCATAGGTTAAAGTGATAGTCAAAAGCTGTTTGATATGTGACTGAAATTCCTTTGCCTGTATGGACAGGAGTTGACAAATTTCCGTATGAGAAAATTATGCCTTTAAAGCTGAAGCTGAAAGGAATTTCTCAAAAATGATCAACTCCACGAAAAAATGTATAAAACATAAACTGTGTGTTTTAAAGTGCTCTACAATTCTTGTGTGGTAAGCTTTTATGTAAGGCTTACGATTTAGCAGTTATGCAAAATTCCGTAAAATTCCTCCAGAATAAAGTAGTCTTCAGAGGCTATTCCAAGAAAATTCAAGATATACATTTTGTCACTTAAATATCTTTAATATGCGATATTTTAATCAAAATTGTTAGATTCATTTTTGAGAAAATCAAAATTTTTGAAAAAAGTTCCATGTAAAGGGTATTTTGGTGTGGGGAGATTATTCTCAAAATCTAGGTGTTGCATCCCTGGAAGATACTGAACTTAAATACCAAGTTTGGTATTTTACCGACTTTTTGTTGTTTAGCAATCGTGTTCACATACACACGGACACACACACAGAACTTTTCCAGAATATGATTTTTTGGGTACAGGGGACCCGAAAGCATATACTTCCGGTTAAGAAGACAAAGGCACTGTTTCCCTCAGCAAACATTGTCATCAGTGGAGTTTTGAGGCGACGCGATATCAACTGGAGGAAGGTAATGCAGGTAAACGACGCGTTTTCGTGGGTGGCTGAACGAGTGAGTGGATGTGCAGTTTGTGGACTCAAATTCGTGGATTGACGACTGGGACTATGGACGGGATGGTGTTCACCTAAACAGAAGAGGAACTTCAAAATTGGCAGCATTGTTCGCGAGAGTATCCGAGTGGAGCGGTGTCACCGGGCAGCACTGACAACGGCTTCGGGGAAGCGACGATTCTTAGGTAGGGGCACATTCCTTAAGGCTGTGACTCGGACGGGTGACCATCCAGTTGTACTCCGACCAGATCTGCAACACTGGCTTCCCCCACCCCGTACCTATATCCCTTCAGGTCTCCCCGCTAGCCGGCACTGCTTTCCTTGACAGCCCGCAAGCGGCTGGCCAAGGTAAGCAGCATCGGGCCTGGTCCCTCTCTGGGTGGGTGGCCACTCAGATAGGTAACCCAGCCCGCGCCGGCTGCACAGAGGGAAACACCCAGCCCAATTACTATGACACAGACAAAAACGCTTGCATAAGACTACATCTTTTATATCACACGGGTAAATCCGCGAGAAAAGCGGATAGGTACCGTGGTGATTTGCCCCCGCCCGAGTACACTCGGGCGACTAGTTCCTGCTCCTGGCTCCTGGAGCTCCTGGCTCCTGGAGCTCCTGGCTCCTTGAGCTCCTGGCTCCTGCAGGTAAATTGCCGAAGCATCATAAACAAAACATTAGAATTTTGGAATTTAATGGAAATAAGTAACCCAAGTGTGATTATAGGTACGGAGTCATGGCTCAGTGTTGATATTAATGACGCGGAGATATTTAGATCAGATTACAGGGTGTTTAGGAGGGACTGGGAAGGAAGGGGAGGGGGAATTTTTATTTGTACCAAGTTAGAGTTAAGCAGTAAGATATTGTGGGGGGAAGAAAACGTAGAAATTATGGCCATTGAAATTACCGATCACGAAAACGAAGCAAATAACATTACATTAATAGCGTGTTACAGACCACCTGGCGAAACTAACTTTAAAACTCTTCATAAATTAGTGGAAAAAATTTCTTCGGAAACGGGAAAAAATGTTATTTTAGCAGGAGATCTAAATTTGCCAAATGTAAACTGGAATGGGCAGTTATTAGGAGGCGAAGCTCAATGTGTTGTAAACCTTCTGGTTTGGGATCATGGGTTTTCGCAGGTAGTCAAAACAGATACCCGGAAATCGGCTGTATTGGACGAGTTTCTATGCAGACCTGAGTCATTGTTTAGCGCATGTGAGGTTTTGCCAGGTATAAGTGACCACAGCTGTGTACAATTAGACATAAACTGGAAGGTGCGAAACCGGTTTGAAGGAAAGGAAATTATTAGTTTTAACTTCTGCAGAGCAGACGTAGATGGAATTCAGACTTTTCTCAAAAAGCAATTTTGCCTGTTTGTAAAATCTGCAACAAATGTAGATGCAGCATGGGATAGTTTCAAAATACTTATTTCGGAATCAATAAAGAAATACGTTCCATACAAAGTTATCAAACAAAATAATGATCCAGAATATTATACAAGATCCATCAGAATACTTAAACGAAAGTCTAGGCGCGCGTTTCATAAACGGAAGAAGTCAGATTGGCATTTTAACAGATATAAAGAATTAGCTAAACAATTGAAAGACGAAACGTTGCAAGCCCAGGAGCGGTTCTTAGAACAAATTCTTAGCGGGACCAATAATAGTTGGAAATCTTTTTACAATTATGTAAGTAGACGCAGGGGAAATAAACTTGGCATACCAGAACTCAAGGAAAATGGAACTGCCATATTGAACGATAAGGAAAAAGCGAACGCATTAAATTCACATTTTTTGTCTTCTTTTTAACAAAGCGGATTATAATTATAAATTGGAAATTGAGGATAGTGGAAATTCTGTTTTTCAAATAGTGGCATCCAAATTGCGCAGAAGGATCAGAATGTTGCAAAATCGAAAGTGGAGGGGGCCTGATAATATACCGACCGAAATACTAAAAATTGGAGGGGAATCCATGATTCCGTACCTAATGCTTTTATTTAATATGTCAATAAATAACTGTGCCTTACCGGAAGACTGGAAAACCGCGATTGTAGTTCCAATTCATAAAGGGGGAAATACAACAGAATTAAATAATTATCGACCGGTCAGTCTAACTTCAGTAGGGTGCAAATTGATGGAACATTTAATTGTGGAATATATACGGGAGGAATTAGAAAACAAAAAGTGGTTCAATAAAGCGCAACATGGGTTTAGACTTGGATACTCGTGTGAAAGCCAGATAACGTCATTATTTCAAGATTTAGCAGAGGAGGTGGATGCAGATGGAAGAACAGATGCAGTGGTGATAGATTTTTCCAAAGCTTTTGATGTTGTATCATATAATTTACTTATCCAGAAGCTAACTGCTACAGGAATTGATAAACGCGTAGTTCTATGGGTTAAAAAAATTTTGGAAGGAAGATCGCAAAGGGTAAAAGTAGGCAAGGAACTATCTGAAAGGGGTATGGTAAGCTCGGGCGTACCCCAAGGCTCAGTATTGGGGCCGTTACTTTTTCTTATTTTTGTAAATGACATAACTGTTAATATAAAATGCCAGATAAGGTTGTTTGCAGACTATTGTATTATTTGCAATAAAATTAGAAATGTTGAAGATGAGACTGCTCTTCAGGGTGATTTAAATGAAATTAGTGATTGGGCTGCTGCAAATAAAATGAAAATTAACGCTGGCAAAAGTAAGTCAATTGCAGTTAATAGATCTAGGGAAAAAATTCTGCAAAACTATCACATGGGTGGGGAAAAAATTCCACAGGTGGACAGCTGCAAATACTTGGGAGTTTACTTGGCGAGTAACGCTGGATGGGACGAGCAGGTAAATTTGGTATCTAAGAAAGCGTGGAAAACACTGCACTTCTTAATGAGGATTTTAAAAAAGGGGAGTGCAAAGTCCAGGGAAATCGCGTACAAGTCCTTAGTGCGGCCGGTCATGGAATTTGGAGTAACTTGCTGGGACCCGTATAGAGTAAATCAAATTGATTCGTTAGAAAAGATCCAGAAAAGGGCTATAAAATTCATAAAAAGGGGTAAATATTTGGGGCCTCCAAACGCTGAGGAGATAAAATGGGACCCGTTGAAAGTTAGGCGTGAGAAACAGAGGTTGTGCGCTTTATTTAAAGCTTACGCTGGCTTAAACGCACGGGAGGACGTTACTGACAAACTGGAAAACCCAACTTACTATGCACGAAACGATCATTCGTTCAAAATTAAGGGTAGAAGATACAGAACTGACGTGGGAAGGTTCTCCTTTGTACATAGAACCATAAAAGACTGGAATGAATTGCCTGGAGCAGCCTTTTGGGGTTGTCCCCTGTCTCTGAAGAAATTTAGGAAAAATCTTGATTTTAATGTTGGATAATTTTTGTAAATATTCCTTAAATGAAATGCTTGTGATTTCATATTGTTGTAAATACAAATGTTAAATTGGTTGGTGATTCTAATTATGAAATTAATTAATCTGAATTGAGAGAAAAATTAATGTTTTCATATTTGTGTAAATAACTATTATATCTAGCTTACAAAGCCATAAACTGGCAGCTGTGATTTATTGTTTATATATCTTGTATACATATATAACTCTGCCACCGGGTGATACCCACTTGCAGAGAAATAAATACATACATACATACATACAAATCTCTGCATCGAATTTTTGGGTGCAGTGCAATACCTTCTCTATACACTATATACATAGTACGTGTAGAGAAAGTAAAAAGTGCAACTAAAACTAGACCGTACTGATTACATAACCAAAATCATTTTAACCGGTTTACCTAATACAAAAAAAGTGTGTAAGACTGGAATAATTTCTTATATATTTACTGCATGGAATTGTTAACAACAAAAATGTTGTTTATAACAATGTTTGATATTTATTAAGCATTAAACTTTTAATCCATAGCATTCTATAAAAACTGATTAATAAACGAATATTTCGATTTAATTTTGCGCCGTATGAAAACCATTTCTTTTCATTTTAAGATACCTTATGCCTAATTTCTAATAAGAAATGAAGTTATGTTGTAACCCAATAGAAAAAAGTACGAAACTTTCTCCAAAATTACGACTTTTATATTCCCCTGAACTTCTTTACCCATGAAGTATTCCTGTGTGTCAGAATTGCACTACAAAATTTTCTAAAAATAATAACTTTCCTCTTCACATTGTTATTCGTGATCCAGCAGACAGTAATTTTTTAAAAATAACCTTTCTTTCAATACTCTTGTTTTCATATATCCCATCATTGTTCAGAAAACTTTTATTTCAAAACATAATTTCAAACATTACAGTATTTTTTCTCTAAAACGTTTGTCTAATTCTTTATGAGAGTTTCATTTTACTTTCTGGAATATAAATAACAATTTTAAGCTGTTAAAAATGTTTCAAACCTCAAATGTCTCAATGAAACAAAATGTAATTCAAGTATATTGCCAATTTATATTAGAGGTAAAAAGTCACTACAAAAGTGAAAGAAGGTTTGAAATTATAGCTTATGAATATGTTTTGTTTAAATGCGCAATCCTAATGTCGTTTTTTTTTAAATGCATTGGAGTGTTCCCGTAGTAAATTAACAAAGAAGCAACAACAGTTATACGTGGAAATTAAGCATAATTAGCCCTGCTCTTAAAAGGGAATGGATGTTAATGGTGCTTCTTGCAAGTGTCTCAAGGTTTACTCTATATTATTCTTGTGGTAGCTTCGCTAAGAGCCACCGCATCTGCAATCTACGTCATAGTGTGAGAGTTTAACGTTTTGTAAACGTCTCTTCCTGCAACTGCATCTTCTGCAGCGCTCGACCTCAGAGCAGACTATCCCGCTATACAACTGCCGCGGTGAAGTTGCCTGCAGATAAGGGGTTAGCACTGAAAATCATATTTCCCAGAGCTGCTACCTATAGATTGCGATGCACGTATTGCGTTTTTCAACAAGTAATGCACATCATTTTTACATCCTCCGTAATCCACTAGAGTAGGTAAGAGGAAGTACATGTATTCCATACAAAAATTCCATGTCGAGATTTCACTGGAAATACACGATTTTATACCCTTTTGAATAAAGAAACAACTTCTAGAAAATGACCGGAGTATATACACCTCTGAATAGAATGACTCAAAAATAAAGCCCCCCTCGTAAACCAACGCCTCGGTAACGTTGGGATAGTGTGTTTGCTTTAAATTAAAGCGGTCGTGAGTTCGAATCTTACTTAGGGTGGGTTACCGGACATGGCTTCTGTCAGATTTTCCCTTATGCTGAGAAGACCACTAAGATGACTACTTTATTCAAGTTGCATAACTGCTAATCCGTAAGAGATGGACAAAAACTTACCACTCAACAAATGTAGAGCGCTTAAAAATACATAATTTATATTCTATATATTTTTTTTCGTGGAGTTGATTGTTTTTGAGATATTCCTTTCTTTTGGTTTCAGCTATAAAAACATACTTTTCTCATACAGAAATTTGTCAACTAGTGTCTATACAAACAAAGGAACATCAGTCACATAGCAACCAGCTTTTGTCTATCACTTAACCTATGGTACTCCCTTATTTCGCTTCTACCTACAAGGAAGCAAGTAATAAAGCTATTTCTGCTAATTTTTTCTCGATTAGCAGGAAGTAAATAGGAGCATAAGCTTTTTAACAATAATTTATTGCAGAGTTGCAGAGAAAGTCATGTGAATGGAGCAAATCAAATTATAATATATATATATATATTTACATTATTGTATTAAAAAGGATTACACAGGTGTTTGCAATTCACAGTATGTTTAATTTTGGATACCCACAACCTGGATTTATGATCGTTGTTTATTGTTGTTGCACTTATTGTGCATTAATATTTTATTTTACTGAAAATTATTTTTATAAATATGTTTTTTATTAGCATTTTATGTTTATTGTTTTGTTTCAGACTAACCAAAACGCGCATAGAGGCGTGTTTGATGTTATCCTCGTACACACGTTCACATTGGCTGATGTTGATATAGTCCGAAACTTATAAGGTAAGGGATAGGATTTTTAGGGCCCTTTCATTTTTAAGTTCATGTCAACCATAAGAAACTAGCCAATCAGATATGATTCTGCGTATACATCTTCTCACGTACTCATTCTGCTTTCTCATTCAGATTTTACGTCACCGTGTGTTGGTTTGTTAACTATCTTTCAGGTAATATTATATCAGGACCAGGAATCAATGGGACGTCTACTAAAGCCTCAACACAGCAAATTGTGAAGTTGGATGATCGTATTTTTAATTTAACGCCCTTTAACACGGTAGACTTAATACATATAAAGAAACTCTTGTCGCATGTGTGCGTGTATAGTTGATGGTTTCAATACTTAGTGTTGCTTCAGAATAAGTAACTTTATTGCCATTTTTCAAAACATCTCTGATGTGTATGTTGCACGGACAGAGAACACGATACTGTGAGAAGACAACTTATAGAGATGTCACATAGTCCAATATTTATTTCGAAAACTTTTCCAACTACAAATTGATCGTGACACATCTCCGATGACAAATCTAACGATCCAATTTGTAGTTGGAAGAGTTTTAGACCAAAATATTTGATCGTGTGACATCACTATCAGACAAAATGAATTACAGAGAGGGTAACAGATTAGAAAGGTAGACAGAAGACATATATAGAGAATGTCGGAATTAAATATAAGACGAAGATATTGTATCCCTTAGTTAAATAATATCTATAAAATATATCAAAATATTATTTTTCATTTAAGCAGTAGTTCCAGAAAGCAGCATAGGTTTATTTGTGACAGGTTGAAGGTGGGAGGGAGAAAGAACGTGTTTTTTTTCTTTACCATGAATGTACAACGTACATAAAGTAATTGTATTCCGCCCAAAAATCCGTATCGAGATTACACGTTTTATGACTCTGAATCCAGTCTGATGTGTACCATTCACATGACTTTCTCTATATTCCTGCAACAAATTATTCTTAAAAGCTTATACTTCTATTTACTGTATACTCATCAGAAAAAATTAGCAGAAATAGTCTTATTTCTTGCTTTATTGTAAGTAGAACCGAAATAAGGGAGTACCATAGGTTAAAGTGAAAGCCAAAAGCTGGTTGCTATGTGACTGATGTTCCTTTGTTTGTATGGACAAGAGTTGACAAATTCCTGTATGAGAAAAGTATAAGTTTTTCAAAGCTGAAACCAAGAAACAGGAATATCTCAAAAACGATCAACTGCACGAAAAAAATGTATATAACATAAATTGTGTGTTTTAATGTGCTCTAAATTTTTTGTGTGTTAAGCTTTTGTCCATCTCTTGCGGTTTAGTAAATATGAAAAATTCATCCAGAATAAAGTAGTCTTCAGAAGCTATTCCCAGAAAATTCAAAATATACATTTTATTTGTCAGGTAAAAAACTTTAATATACGAAATTTTAATCAAAATCGTTGGAGCCATTTTTGAGAAAATCGAAATTTTCGAAAAAAGTTCCATGTAAAGGGTAGTTTGGGGTGGGGGGATTTTTCTCAAAATCTTCGTGTCGTATCCCTGGAAGATACTAAACTTAAATACCAAGTTAGGTATTTTACTGACTATTCGTTTTTGAGTTATCGTGTTCACAGTCACGCGGACACACGGACACACAAAAAAAGGATCTTTTTCTGAAAATACTTTTTTTGGATACAGGGTGCGTGCGTGCGTGCGTGCGTGCGGGCGTGCGTGCGCGCGTGTGTGTGTGTCGTGTCTACCAACAGCATAGCTCAAAGCCGAAGGGTTCGTTAAATTCCAAACTTGGCATTTATGCTCAGCATCTTCCAAGTATGCGAAATGAAGATTTCCAAGAAAATCCTCCAATACCGTTTACATGGAATATTTTTTTCGAACATTTTTATTTTTATAAAATTTCTCTAACAATTTCTAATTAAAATACCATCTGTTTAATATATGGGCAATGAAACGTATATTTCAAACTTTTGGGAATAGCCTAAGGCTATTATTGTATAATGCTAAGCCGTAAGATAAAGAACCTCATGTGTACCATTCACATGACTTTCTCCATATCCCTGCAACAAATAATTCTTAAAAAGTTTATACTTCTATTTACTTTACGCTAATCAGAAAAAAATAGCAGAAATAGTCTAATTACTCGCTTCCTTGTAAGTAGAAGCGAAATAAGGGACAACCGTAGGTTAAAGAAAGTGATAGTCAAAAGCTGGTTGCTATGTCAATGAAATTCCTTTGTTTATAAGGATAGGAGTTGACAAGTTCCTGTATGAGAAAAGTATACATTTTTCATAGCAGAAACCAAAAATAAGGAATGTCACAAAAACGACGAATTCCACGAAAAAATTATATAACATAAATTGTGTGTTTTAATGTGCTCTACATTTTTGTGTAGTAAATTTTTGTCCATCTCTTACGGTTTAGCAGTTATTCAAAATTTAGTAAAATTCATCCAGAATAAACTACTCTTCAGAGGCTATTCCCAGAAAATTCAAGATATACATTATATTTGTGAGGTAAATATGTTTAATACACGAAATTTTAATCAAAATCGTTAGAGCCATTTTTGAGAAAATCAAAATTTTCGAAAAAAGTTCCATGTAAAGGGTAGTTGGGGTTGGGGGGATTTTTCTCAAAATCTTCGTGTCGCATCCCTGGAAGATGCTAAACTTAAATACCAAGTTTGGTATTTTACCGACTTTTCGTTTTTGAGTTATCGTGTTCACAAACACACAATCCCACGGACGCACACACACACACACACACACACACACACACACACACACACGGACATTTTTGTGAAAATGCTTTTTTTGGATATTGGGGACCCTAAAACATATATTTCTGGTGAAATCTCGGTATCGAATTTTTGGGTGGAGTGCAATACCTTCTCTATACACTATTTACATAGTGCGTATGGAGAAAGTAAAAAGCTTATACTTCTATTTACTTTATGCTAATCAGACAAAAATAGCAGAAATAGTCTAATTCCTCGCTTCCTTGGAAGTAGACGCGAAATAAGGGACAACCGTAGGTTAAAGTGATAGTCAAAAGCTGGTTGCTATGTCAATGAAGTTCCTTTGTCTATATTGATTGGAGTTGTCAAGTTTGTGTATGAGAAAAGTATACGTTTTTCATAGCAGAAACCAAAAATAAGGAATGTCACAAAAACGACGAACTCCACGAAAAAATTATATAACATAAATTGTGTGTTTTAATGTGCTCTACATTTTTGTGTAGTAAATTTTTGTCCATCTCTTACGGTTTAGCAGTTATTCAAAATTTAGTAAAATTCATCCAGAATAAACTACTCTTCAGTGGCTATTCCCAGAAAATTTAAGATATACATTATATTTGTGAGGTAAATATGTTTAATACACGAAATTTTAATCAAAATCGTTAGAGCCATTTTTGAGAAAATCAAAATTTTCGAAAAAAGTTCCATGTAAAGGGTAGTTGGGGTTGGGGGGACTTTTCTCAAAATCTTCGTGTCACATCCCTGGAAGATACTAAACTTAAATACCGTTTGGTATTTTACCGACTTTTCGTTTTTGAGTTATCGTGTTCACAGACCATGGACACACACACACACACACACACACACACACACACACGGACATTTTTGTGAAAATGCTTTTTTTGGCTATTGGGGACCCTAAAACATATATTTCCGGTGAAATCTCGGTATCGAATTTTTTGGCGGAGTGCAATACTTTCTCTATACACTATGTACATAGTGCGTATGAAGAAAGTAAAAATGACAACACAGAAAATATAGATTTTGGTAAAACACAGAATTTACGTGATGTACATTTTCTATAGATTTCTGAGATATTCCTTTTTACTGGTTTAAAATTTAAAATACTTGCACTAGATTCAAATAGAATGTCGTCGTACTTTATTTATTTATTTATTTTTGTTTACTGCTGGTCATACAACAAAAAAGCGAATTTCAATGATAATCGTAGCTTTTAAAATATTTGACTGTCGGTTTAGCTTAGTGTAATTCCTTAATTCTAGTCTCCTTATAAGGAATTAAGAAATAAGACTATTCTGCTAATGCTTATCTCGATTTTCATGGAGTAGAAAGAAGAATAATCATTATATGGAACACATCAGATTTTACAATCTATTTGTTTTGTATATGCAGGAAGTCAACTGAAATACTGGAGTTTGAATGTTCGCAACAATGAAATGCGTGTAAATGCTTCAGCAAGGGAAACCGAAATAGAGTAATTAATTACTTAATTATTGCAACAGAAATTTCACATTTACAGCTGCTGCAACTCATCAAGGTTAATAATTGCATTGCTAATGAACATGATACGTAACGTACAAAAATAAGTTAACTTTCGACACGTATTTATTTGCAGTATACATAATGATACAAGTATAACAACATATGAAGCTGGTTGCATTACTTTTAATATTTTAAATAATATTTTTGAATTATGAAAGCTCTTCTAAAAAGTAATACATTATTACTTTCTCTACTAGGTATCAGCATTGTAAGTATTTTATAGCTGAAACTAATTATAAGAAATATATTAAAACGGTATACTCCACCAAAACTTAAATATAACTTAAATTTTGTGTTTTAATGAGCTCTACATGTTTTGTATAATATGTTTTTGTCTATTCCTGACGGTTTACCAGTTATTCAAAATTCCGCAAAATTCATCCTCTCTTCAGAGGCTATTCCCAGAAAATTCAGGTATACATTTTATTTGTGATGGAAATGGCTTTAATATGTGGTAGTTTAATGGAAATCTTTATAGCCATTTTTGACATAAAAAATAAGAAACATTTTCCAGGTAAAGAGTAGTTTGAGGGTATTTTCTTAAAAATCTTCTTGTCACATCCTTGGAAGATATCAAACTTAAATACCAAGTTTGTTAATGAACGGTCTTTCCAGTTTTGAGTTATATGTCCACAGGGACAGACACACACATGCGGACCTTTTTCTAAAAGGACTTTTTTTTGGGGGTCCCAAAGCCTGTGTATCCGGTGAAATCTCGGTTTAAACTTTCTGAGTGTATAACAATACCTTCTCTAAACGCTAAGTAAATGGTACGTGTAGAGAAAGTAATAGAAGCCAAAACAAGAATTTTCCCTCAAATGGGAAGCTACTGAACCGACTTGAGCAGATCCAGTTGACATTCTCGAAGAGCAAACGAAGAAGGTATTTCACAGAAAAAGTATATGGAAGTGCCAGTACACTCCAGTGGGGTTTTAATTACATTCCTGAAGTGAGAGTGAATGTATAGCAAAAGAAGAATATACAAGAGAAAAGAGAAGAGACTTGTAGCGAAGCTCTTTCATTTTTATCACAGTACGAATGAAAGGGACGCCGAGAAAGAGGTTATCAGCAATAACTAACAGCTGGCTGATATGGGTTCCAAGAAGAGAGAATTTCAGTTAATTACATCTCGGGGCTTCCCACCTCTACATTTCTACTGATTCTCTACTACGTCATTCCCGCAGATCTTAGCAGGTATAATGGTATTGTTTGCAGAGCAAGGTGAATATTAAAATGAACGCAGTATTCCATCACCTTACATTAACACAGACCTGAAGCCTCAGCGTCTGTTTCTAATAATCCACCGACACGAATAAACCAGGTTATGAGGCATTTCTGAGGTTTTATACTTTCTCTAGCCCGCATGTAAAATGCACAAAGTAGATAGAGAAGGTATTGTATTCCACCCAAAAATTCGATGGCGAGATTTCACCGGAAATATACGCTTTGGTATTTAAGTTCAGTATCTTCCAAGGATGCGACACGAAGGATTTCAAGAAAATCAACCCACGTCAAACTATTATTTACATGGGAAATTTCTCGAACATTTGGATTTTCTTTAAATTGGCTCTAACGATTTTGCTTAAAATATCGTGTATTAAAGATATATACCTGACAAATAGAATGTATATCTTGGATTTTCTGGGAATAGCCTCTGAAGTCCTCTTTATTCTAGATGAATTTTGCTGAATTTTTCGTAACTGGTGAACCGTAAAAGATAGACAAAAACGTTATTTAACAGAAATAGTAAAGGTCGTTAAAACACATAATTTATTGTTCAAATCTGGATATCTAGTGCATACACATGCTCCACTACACATGGTGTTAGTGTTGGTAATCTGGACGCGTTTCGACAACCTTCGTTGTCATTATCTTTTGAAGGTTCGCAGACAATTTATGTTATATATTTTCTTCGTGGAGTTAATCGTATTTTAAGTATTCCATGGTATTAGTTTCAGCTTTAAAATACGTACTTTCACAACTCACGGAATTTGTCAACTTCTGGCCACCCACAAAGGAACTTCTACCACATAGCACCTAGCTTTTAGAATATATTCTGTCAAGAAAGTACCGGGAATTGATCACTTAAAAATCCTGTTTAAAAGGAAATTCGAAATTATTGTTGTCGCTAAGTTGGTAAACTTTCCTCTATACCCACGCGGAGTTTGATCTTCATCTGTCATCTAGTTTGTTTACAGTACGCCATCTTGTTAGTTCATCTCAAAGGTAATTTGCGATTTTACGATAGATACAAATATTGAACAAGGAATCTCTCTCAAATTTTGCATTGCAAATGGTATTTCGTATGCCAAATCGCTGAAAATGTTACAGAGGGCTTAGGGTGAATCGACTTTATCAAAAACACGTGCATATGAGTGGTACAGTGCATTCAAAAGTGGTCGAAATGTGGTGGAAGATTTGCTTCGCTCTGGTCGGTCATCAACTGAACTGAAAATACTCATTTAGGTCTGAGAGAGATTGCCGCTGAACTTTCTGTGTCTCACGAATCGATTCTACCATTTTAAACGATTGTTTGGGCATGACACGCGTTGCAGCTCGGTTAGTTCCGAAAGACTTGAATTTTCTACAAAAACTCAATCGCGTAAGGATTGCTGAAGACCTGCTAGAACGAGCCAGTTCCGACCCCACATTCATGAAGCGCATTGTAACTGGTGATGAGACGTGGGTTTACGAGTTTGATACTCAAACCAGTCAACAAACTTCCGAATGGCACCTTCCAACTGAACCAAAACTTAAAAGGGAACGTCAAAGTCGATCAAAACTGAAGGTCATGTTGGGAGTTTTTTTCGATAAACGCGGTGCCGTGCATTCAGAGTTCTTGCCAGGTCAGATGGTAAATAAAGACTATTATCTGAGCGTTATGCGGCGTTTGAAAGAACAAATACGGTGAAAAAGGCCAGATTTGTGGAACGACAACTCGTGGATTCTGCACCACGATAACGCACCAACTTGTGGACGAATTTCTGGCCAAACACTCAACAAATTTCATCGAACAACCACCGTATTCACCTGATCTGGCTCCTGCTGATTTCTTT
Organism: Hymenopus coronatus; assembly: GCA_030762935.1. Classification (NCBI taxonomy): domain Eukaryota; kingdom Metazoa; phylum Arthropoda; class Insecta; order Mantodea; family Hymenopodidae; genus Hymenopus; species Hymenopus coronatus. The sequence goes on along the minus strand of CM060897.1, from coordinate 42,801,044 downwards.
CTCTTTCCAAAATTCAAGTTACCACTTCGAGGCACCCGTTTTCAGTCGATAGAAGACATAAAGGAAAATTCGCGGCGACAATTGACATCGATTCCTAAAAATGTTTACACAAAATATTTTGATGATTGGATTATTCGTTCGCATAAATGTATAATTTCAAAAGGGGCTTACTTTGAAGGCGATAAAATAAAATTGGATGAATAATTCATTTTTTGTGTTTTATTGGAACATTCCCAGAACTTTCTTGACACAGTGGTATTTGACTGTGTTTTAGCCTATTTATTTTCCTTCTACTTACAAGGAAGCAAGTAATAAGACAATATTTACTAATTTTTTTCTAGGTTAGCAGGAATTAAATAGAAAAATATACTTTTTAACAGTATTTTGTTTCAGAGGCGCAGAGAAAGTCTTGTGAGTGGAACACATCAATTTTTTTAAAACATGCATATTCGGTAAAATATCTGTTTTCGGGTGAAATAAAATATCTTCTCTATCTGCTTTGAACATTCGTGTGCTAGAGAAAGTAAAAAATGAGTCAGTCTTTGTTGATCATCCCTCACATTTTATATGATACATGGACGATTTGAATTTTTTTAACTGAATGAAATAGTTTGATGTTCCGCTGTCACAGCCGCGGAGTGAGTAATAGAGCAATTTGTTGTCCACAGATATTCAATTGGTGTTTGTGCAAATTTTTAATACTCATTGTTTAATTGCATATGTATTCTTATTCTTCTTCCACTTCAGGGATAGACTGTATTGCTCAAAGTCATCTAATTCTAGGACGTTTTATTGAGCGTCGTTCTTATATTCTATAATTTAGTGTCTGTTTTATTATTCTATTATCATGCATTCTCCTTATGTATTGGAACCATTGGTACTTAATATAATTTATCTTATTCTTTATCTATTTAATTCTTTCCAAATTTGTATATTAGATATGTGATCTTTTATTTTGTAACCTGATATTCTTCTGATAAATTGCATCTCGGCTGTTTCTAATCTACTGTTTACTCTATTTAAAATCCAGTTTTGCTGCCATATAAGAATAGAGAGATAGCCAGTATCCTATACAATTTCATGATTGTTTCTTTTCTAGTTTTATTTCTTAATGATCTTTGTATAGTTCCACATATACGTTGAAACTTACTTAATTTGTGTTGTATATATTTTTGTTGTTTATGGGATATCTAACATCCCAAGTAGTTACAGGCGCTTACTTGTTCTATACATATGTATATATATATATCCTTAGTTATGCCAGTTGTTGATTTTATGAAAATAACATTGTTATGTAATAAAACCATTATACAATAAACCAGAAATACCTACTTACTAGAATCACATGCGTATATGTATGTTTTATTTTAATTGGACATGTTTTCTGAGAAAGGTTACAGAGGAATATATTTTACAACTGGGCGTCGGTGTTGGTTGTTATACTAATGATGCATCTGATGTTGCTTCCTTTTTCCGCTGTTATGGGAGAGTTTCTGTAAATTGAAACTGTATTATGTCTGGCTAATTGTGCTTATTTAGAGGGCGTGGTTACGAAACAGAATTAATAACTTACATCTGTGTTTGTGATAACATTTCCTTCTCAGAATTTTTTCCCATTGTCTATGTACCTGTTTTTGTGTCTTTCTAAGAAATTCTAACTGCAGTTTTACTTTCTCTAGCATGTATGAACAACATACATATTGATTTAAGTATACTGTCGCGAACAAGATTCTGCGTCGCGGGGGATAGCTATTTGAGGATGGTGAAAGGAAGGCAGATGGTAGAGCAATAACAGCGGGACGTTGTATGATACATTATTGTAAAATGCTTCACAATGCAATCTCCCTGTGCAATTTATGTAAAGTTGTTAAATATTTTAACTTGGAAATATTTTACAGTTAATGTACTGTATATATGTTTATCCTATGTGTTAGTTTGTATCACGTTTTAAAGTCGCTATAAAGTTTGCAGCTAGGCGACTTAAAATAAATGTATAAAAAATCTATGTGTACCATTCACATGACTTTCTCTGTATCCCTGCAACAAATTATTCTTAAAAAGCTTATACTTCTATTTACTTTGTGCTAATCAAAATAATGAGCAGGGATATATCACATGGCATTATATTTTAAAGAATGACATAAGGAGAGAATTAGATATACTTTCGTTAAAAAAAAATATACAAATAAATAGGTAAAAGGGAAAAGTCATTTACAAAGAATGGATAGCTATCGCATTCCAAAAAAAATCATACAAATATAAACCTTTAGGCTATAGATGGACCAGTAAAAGGATGGGAAGAAATACGAGGCCGGAACTGGAAAATTCTTCTAAACCACGAAGAGTTGATTATGATGTTGACATAGATAAAGTATTGTATTCCACCCAAAAATTTGATACAGAAACTTCAACAGGTGTGTGTGTGTGTGTGTGCGGGTGTGTGTGTGTGCGGGTGTGTATAGGACATATATTGTCTGCTTTGGCGGGATCTAAGTATTTTTTGTAGAGGTTTTAGTCTGCCTCTTACGGTTTACAGTTATACAAAATTCATCCAGAATAAAGAGAATTTTAGAGGCTACTTCCAGGAAATTCAAGATATACATTTTATTTGCAATATAATAAGCTTTAATATGCGTTATATTAATGAAATCGTGAGAGCCATTTTTATAAATTCCAAAATTTAGAAAAATCTTCCACAGAGTAGTTTCTGGTTGGGAGATTTTGCTAAAAATATTCGTGTCAGATGCTTGGGAGACACTCAACTTAAACATAGGGTGGCTCAAAAGAATGGGAAATTTCGAAAACGGGGGCGGCAACGCTGAGCGATAGATAGCACTAAATGATTATACAGAAGGCTGCTCACATGGATTTGCCATTTAGTAAACATGGAGTAATGAAACGGTGAAGAGGTGCCTTGCGGAATGGAAGCACATGCGCTGCCTCATGTTCCTGCCAAGTGTTGGTTTCAGTAAGAGAGAGAGAGCAACAGCACGTACAGCACGAACATCGATGCGAGCTGTCCGGCAATTGTTTGGTAACCCTGTCATTTCAAGATACGGTGACATTGCATGGCCTCTAAGATCGCCCGATCTGAGAGTTTGTGATTTCTTCTTGTGGGGCCAAATGGAATCTATGAGTATAAAGATATACTGTAAAGTATATAATAAGTATTTAATATATATATCTTATTAAAATGAATAAAGAATATTGGAATACATATCTTATGTATTTATTATTCTGACCCTTTACTATTGGTCGTGGCCACCTTAAAGCCGATGTCCCGCGGTCAAATATTTTGGTCCAATACTCTTCAAACTACAAATTGGATCGTGGGACATCGGATAATTTCATTGTATACAATTTCCATTCTATTTTTGGTCCAATTCCAGTTTGCTACAACAGGATACAGCGGTTTCTAATTTTTGGTCCAAACGTATGAAATCAACCAATGAGTGACTTGGTGGTAATGACGTAATAAGACGGCAGCTAGCGCTGTGTCTTTCTTCCCTTCAACGTGATTGTTTGTGTGAAACTTTGCTGTATCTTGTAGACTTTGTCCTAAATAATAGTGTTATTGTAGCTGAGCTATGGTTGAAATACGCATTTTTTGTGTGGCAGACATTTATGAAATAATGACTCGGGTATTTACAAACTTTGCAAATGTATTTTATCGGATCCTTTTGTAGCTAATCCTCTTTTCTCAACAAAAATATAAAAAAGTGGTTTTGTCTTTGATTTGCTGGTATGGACTGCCTCATATTTGTGTCTTGGCGAGTGATTTTTGCCTCGCCTAAGGACAGCAACATTCCAAACAAAGTTTCGTCCATTCTAAGGAAGTTAAAATAATTTACAGGGTCAAAAACAAGTTCGTTTTGTAGCATATGTAGTACACCTCTTACTTAGCTTTCATTCCAACGTTCCAACCATGGTCTAGCCTTAATTATGGGGATTTTCTTGAAAGTCTTCGTATCGCAACCTTGGAAGACACCAAACTTAAATACCAAGTTTGGTATTTAACCGTCTTTTAGTTTTTGAGCTATGTTGTCCACAGACACACACACAAACACACACGGACCCGTATCTGAAAATGCTTTTTTGGATTCAGGAGGTCCTAAAACATTTATTTCCGGTGAAATCTCGACATCGAATTTTTGGGTGGAATACAATACTTCTCTATCCCTATGTAGATTGTACATACGGGGCTAGGGAAAGTAAAAAATTATTTTAGAAGTGACAAAATGAGCACATTATTCCAAGAAAGTTTAAAATATATGTGTTATTTATTAAGAGCTGTAGCTTTCCTGGCGGCGTAATTCTTCGAAGTTCTCTCAGGCTTCCAGATGTTATTTATTATTTACATGTTTTCTCAAATTGTTGAAGGTATTTTTGAGAAAATCGAAAATAATAAAGTTTTCTCCTACAAAAGCTGGTTTGGAGAAGGGTATGTTAAAATTAAATACCACAGATTCATGTTTAAAGAACTTTTGGTTTTAGTTTCTGTACACATACTATGCGCATAATGTATGAAGAAGATACCTACTTACATTCCATCCAAAAACTAAATACCAATTTCACCGGAAAAACACGTTTTATGGTCCCTGTATACGAAAAAAAAGTCCGTGTGTATGACCGAGTAACTTTGAACATTTGCCGGTCCCCATGGCCGCGCTCTCCAAGGCATCTCGCTTTGGTGCTTCGTAGTGCAGGGGATCGTGGGTTCGACTCCCGCCTTGGGCATGGGTGTTGTATGTTTGTGTATATGTGTGTGTAAAAAGAAGAAAACAGCAATTCAGTAATCATACAGTAAACAAAGTAAATCAATTAGTAAATAAAAAGTAGGGTATACAGCGCCGGAACTGTATTAAAAAGAAATAAAAAAAAACTCAAAAACAAAAAGTAAACTGCCAAACTTGTAATTTAAGATTAGTATCTTCCAAGGATATGGCACGAAGATGTTGAGAGAGAAAATCCCCCACCACAAACTATCCTTCACATGGAAAATTTTCAAACATGTTTTCTAAAATATGTTCATATTCGTTTTCTCAAAAATGACTTAACAATTTAAATTAAATACCGCGTATTAAAGATATTTTCATGACAAATAAAATTATATATTCAATTTTCTGGGAATAGCCTCCGAAGGTTTGTTTATACTGGATGAATTTTGTGTAACTGGTAAACCATAAGAGATAGACAACAAATTACTACACAAAAAACGTGGACCACTAAAACACACAATTTATTTCTTATACATGTTTACGTAGAGTTAAACATTTTTTTAGATATTACTTGTTGATTTCAATTTTAAAATATTAAACTTTTCACATATGGGAATTTGTGAACTCCTGTCAGTGCAAAGAAACGAATTTCTACCACATAGCAACCAGCTTTTAAAAGATTTTACTATCGTATTAGCCTAGTATACTTCCTTATTTCTCTCGTACTTACAAGAAAGCAAATACGAGGGCTGGTTTGTTTGTTTGTTTTTGTTCTCAACTTCCGATAGGCTATAAATAAGACAAGTTCATAGAAAACAATTATTTTATTACCAAAAGTTTTCTACACTTATGGTTACTTTTCAACATAATCACCGAAAATATTGAGACGTTTATCGTACCTGTGCACTAGCTTTGCATTACCCGCTTTATAAAATGTTGCCGCCAATGATTTCAAATGAGCATTGACGCTGTCTTAAAGATCTTGGTACTTTACGACGTTAGCGGAGAGCCATTCAAAACAAACGAAGAGGAATGCTGACTTCAGGAATTGTGTTGATCCATGACAACGCTCGTCCACACACTGCTGGCACAACCCATCGGCTCCTTGAACAATATCATGGGACATTTTCGATCATCCGCCATACAGTCCTGATCTGGCACCCAGCGACTTTCACCTTTTCCCTGAACTGAAGACGTGGCTAGGAAGCAGCACTTTCAAACCAACGAAGATCTTCAAAACAACGTCAATGCTCATTTGAAATCATTGGCGCCAACATTTTTTGAAGCTGGTATTGCAAACCTTGTGCACAGGTACGATAAACGTCTCAATATTTTCGGTGATTATATTGAAAAATAACCATAAGTGTACAAAACTTTTAGTGATAAAACAATTGGTTTCTACGAATTTGTCTTTTATTTATAGCCTATCGGATGTTGAAAAAAAAATGGCCCTAGTTCTTTTTTTCTTGTAAGTAGGAATGAAATAAGGGAGTGTACTAGGCTAAAACAATAGTAAAATATTTTAAAAGCTGGTTCCTATGTGGTTGAATCCCGCTTCTTTGCATTACCAGCAGAACACAAATTCCCATATATGAAAAGTTAAGTACCTATTTTAAAACTGAAATAAACAAGAAATATCTCAAAAATGGTTAACTCTACGTAAAAAATATATAAGAAATAAATTGCGTGTTTAAGTGATGTCTACGTTTTTAGTGTAGTAAGTTTTTGTCTATGTCTTATGGTTCACCAGTTACGCAAAATTCAGCAAAATTCATCCAGTATAAAGAAACTTTAAGAGGCTATTCCCAGAAAATTCAAGATATACTTTTATTTGTCATGTAAATATCTTTAATACACGATATTTAATTTAAATTGTTAGTCATTCTTTAGAAAATAAACATTTCTGAAAATTTTCAATGTAAAGGATAATTTGTGGTGGGATATTTTCTCTCAAAATCTTCGTGCCATATCCTTGGAAGATATTAATCTTAAATACCAAGTTTGGTATTTTACTGACTTTTTGTTTTTGAGTTTTCGTGTTCACAGTCACGCGGACACACACACGGATGTTTTATTCGTATACACGGATCCTAAAACGTGTATTTCCGGTGAAATCTTGTAATTTAATTTTTGGATGGAATGCAATTATCTTCTCTATACCCTTGTGTGTAGAGAAACTTAAACAGAATCTATGGTATTTAATGTTAACATGCCCTTCCCCAAACCAGCTTTTGTGCGAGAAAATTTTATCATTTTTGATTTTCTCAAAAATACCATACTTTGTTTGGTATTTTACCAAAATTTTTTTGAGTTATCGTGTTTCACGGACCAACGGACACGCAAGCGGATTTTTTTTTCTATTTTTTTATACAAGGGACCTTAAACGTTTATTTTGGGTGAAATATGCGTATCGGTACCGAATTTTTGGTTGGCGTGGAATACCTTCTCTGTGTAAGCACCATGTACAATGCACACAGTAAAGAGCTTTGGTCCACTTCTAATCTTTGCAAAAGAAGACTTTAAAAGAGTAACTGAGTGTGTTGCTAGCCTGGCTGTGACGTTAATTAAGAGACAATCTGTTCCACATCACCCGCCCCTCATCATGAGCACGCGATTTCACTGCCAGGGTAAGAAGCACTTTCTCTCTTAATTTCGATGAGTCAGGAACCCCGTAGAGGGCCTAGAACACAAAGGGGGAGCTTAGGCAAAGGAAACGTGCAAGTACATGGTGACATAAAGAGAAGCTCCTGTGCACAGAACCTGCTTATTCATTAATGTTTTGTTGAAATATATTCAACCATCATCGTTAGTTCTACCTCTTTCTGTGTGACGTCACAAAGATGACTTTCCACCTTTGAGAGCGGATAAAATCTACATTAAACACACGCCAACAACAAAAGAAACACGTTAACTGATGTGGAAACGATGACTTACTCTTCTTTAGAGCATCAAATGTCGTCCTAAAAGAATATATCATTTTAATATCTGTAATTATCATAAATGTTTTATGAATTATGAAAACTTCAAATTTATATATTTTATACTATCCTATCCTATCCTATAGACTTCATGTATACATTTCCTAGGAAACATTAAAAAAAATTGTGTGTTCCATTCACATGACTTTCTCTGCATCTCTACAACAAATTACTGTTAAAAAGCTTATGCTTCTATTTACTACATGTTAATCGAGAAAAAAATAGCAGAAATAGTCTTATTACTTGCTTTGTAAGTAGAACCGAAGTAGAATAGGTTAAAGTGACAATCAAAAGCTGGTTGCTATGTGATTGTATGGATAGGATTTGTCAAAAGTCCTCTGTGAGAAAGGTGCAAGTTTTTTAAAGCTAAAACCAAAAACAAGATATATGTGAAAAACGATCAACTCTAAAAAAAAAAAAAAAATGCATATAACATAAATTGTGTTTTAAAATGCTCTACATTTTTTGTGTGATAATTTTTTTTCAATCTCTTACGGTTTAACAGTTATGCAAAATTCCGTAAAATTCATTCAGAATAAAGAAGTCTTCAGAGGTTATTCCCAGAAAATTCAAGATGTACATTTTATTTGTCAGGCGAATATCTTTAATATACGATATTTCAACAAAATCATTAGGGCCATTTTTGAGAAAATCAAAATTTTGAAAAGTTTTCCATGTAAAGGGTAGTTTGGGGTGGAGGGATTTTTTTTCGTGTCGCATCCCTGGAAGATATTGAACTTAAATACCAAATTTGGTGTTTTACCGACTTTTCGTTTTTGGGTTATCGTGTTCACAGACACACGGACACAGACATGGACATACACACAGACCTTTTTCTGAAAATACTTTTCTTGGGGACCCTAAAACATATTTCCGGTGAAATCTCGGTATCGAATTTTTGGGTGGAGTGCAATAACTTCTCTATATACTATGTACATAGAATGTGTATAGAAAGTAAAAAAGGCGCTTATAATGTAAATAACTATTAATAATGTAAAATAAGCATTCTAATTGTTTTAGAAGATTTATAATTTGTGTCGAGGCATTTAAGTTGCAGGAACAAGTGAAATACAGTAGGCTAAACGATAGGCAAATCCGCTGCTAAGTGATGGCTTTGCATGAACACGAGAAATGAATCAGAGGTAATACATTCAAATAGCTTTAATCGGTCTGGATTGCTCTGCATTAAAAGCAACAGCCCCATGCCAGTAGATCTACTGGTATGTAAAAGAACTCTTTAAAAACAAAATTTCGCACACTGGCGGAAGTAGAAGTCAAACGTGGTAATAATGATCGTAACCATAAACGTAGTCGTCCTAGTCTCATATGATCTCTGTGATTGACAGCGTCATTAGCAAATAAATAATTTAATAATTCTACATAAGGAACAAAGAAATAAAACAATTCCTGCAAACGTTTATCTCGATTAGAATGAAGTGGAAGAAAAAGCCTCTGTAAGAATAATTTGTTTCCGGAAACAGGTAGAGAAAGTCGTGTGAATATAAGACATCAGATCCTTTCCTAGGGAAGGCTGCTTCCTAGAAAGAAGCTGAAAGTATAAAAGTTTTCCTTTGCCCAGCCGGATTATTGGTGACGTGAGAGAAGAATTATCGATCGCACTGAAATGTCAACCTACGTAACCATTTGTTTTTGTTTTCATACAACATGATCTGATTAGGATCACAATTTACTCAGGGTTCAACTTAAAATGTAGAGCAAAATTATATTATTTAGCTGTATTTGAATTTGGTTTTATTGAGCAAATATATAATGCAAACCAATATGTAAGGAATTGCACTTCCGTTCTTTAAATGAAATAAGCATCTTCATTGCTGTTATGATTGTGATAAATTAAAACTAAACTCAACAGTTAAAAAAATTGAAATCGTGAACTAGGAGAATACTGCAGTTAATGTTCATCGTTTGGGAAAATTACGATTTAGATTCCCCAAATACGTAAATTGTTCATTGATAAAGAAATTTTGTGACTGAATCGGTCCCTCGTTTTCTCACTGTAACGAATGCAGGTCGTCGGTGCGTGAGTTGTAGTAAACACAGAAGTTGCCGTTGCGTGGTGTATGTAAACCCAAGAGAGACTTAGCTCAGGTCTGCTTAATTTATGAGAATGCTTTCAGTAAGCGGGCAACTTAAGTCCTATTCACATTGTTATCTACTAAATACCAAATTAGTTGCACGTTTTACTTTCTCTAGCCCCATATATATATATATATATATATATATATATATGTATAATGTACATAGGGATAGAGAAGGTATAGTAATGCACCCAAAAATTCGATGCCAAGATTTCACCGGAAATATATGTTTTGGGGTCCCCTGAGTCCAAAAAGACCACTTTTAAAAAAAGGTCCGTGTGTGTGTGTGTCTGTGTGTGTCTGTGGATAGCATAGTCCCAAAACGAAATGAACGTTAAATACTTAATTTGGTATTTACGTTTAGTATCTTCCAAGGATGCGACACGAAGAATTTCAAAATAATCCCCCTACTAAAAACTACCCTTTACATGGAACAAATTTCGAAATGTTTGATTTTCTCAAAAATGGCTCTAACTAACTATTTTGATTAAAATCTCGTATATTAAAGCCATTTATGTCCGAAATAAATATATTATATATTATATATCTCGAATTTTTGGGGAATAGCCTCTTAAGACTTCCTTATTCTGGATGAATTTTACTTACTGCTAAACCGTAAGAGATAGAAAAAAACTCGCTGCACAAAAAATGTACATCATGACAAAACACACAGTTTATGTCCTTTACGTTTTTGTTGTGGAAGTAACCGTTTCTGAGATATTCCTTGTTATTTGTTTCAATTGTGAAGTACTTTAACTTTTCTCAGACAGGAAGTGTCCGCTTTTCTTTTGTTCTACTCCTGCCCAAGCAAAGAAGTGATTTGCAGTGACAATCACATAACGGTAGATTTTATAACATTTGACAATCATTTTAGCATAGCGCATTCCTTTATTCTCTCCTACTTATTAGGAACTAAGTAATATAAACATTCTGCTAATACTTATCTCGATTAGCATTGTGTACAAAAAAGAATAATCTTTTGTAGGAGGTTTGTAGAGCAGCTAGAGAAAGATATGTGAGTGTAGCATATCAGATTTTTCATTTCCCATTACGTATGTACACACCTTCTTTACTTACAGGTTAATAATCGAGAAATAAAAATGTTTTTTCATTATGTTCATTTTATATCTGTGAATGTTTATATGTGTAGTAATTTTCACTACAGAAGAGAATAACAGATATGCTTACCTTAGTTCTTCACTTTCCATCGCTTCCTTCTAGCAGGTGATTAGTCAATCGATCCTCTTCGCCAGGAGCAACGAAAATGAGACATTTGTAATCTGTCAGATTGAATTTCTTTTTAATCACGGATAATAACGAGTCTAGAGATGAGTTTATCGTTATTAAGCTGTTCTCCTACAAGTATTAACAGTTAATCTTAATGCACTTACAGCTTTTGATGGAGTTGATGGATTATTTACTTGAAAGCACCTAAAAACAGTCAATTTAACTAATTTAAAAAATCTGATGTGTTCCATTAACATACTTTCTCTACATCTCTGCAACAAATTATTGTTAAAAAGCTTATGCTTCTACTTACTTCATGCGAATCAAGTAAAAATTAGCAGAAATAGTCTTATTACTTGCTTCCTTGTAAGTAGAAGCGAAATAAGGGAGTACCATAGGTTAAAGTGATAGTCAAAAGCTGGTATTTATGTGACTGCAGTTCTTTTGTTTGTATAGACACAAGTTGAAAAATTTCTGTATGAGAAAAGTAAGTTTCTCATAGCTGAAACCGAAAACAAGGAATATCTAAAAAACGACCAACTCCATGAAAAAAATGTAAATTGTGTGTTTTAACGTGCTCTACATTTTTTGTGTGGTCAGTTTTGGTCCATTTCTTACGGTTTAGCAGTTATGCAAAATTCCGTCAAGTTCACTCAGAATAAAGTAGTCTTCAGAGGCTATTCCCAGAAAATCAAAATATACAGTTTGTTAGGTAAATATCTTTAATATTTGACATTTTAATTAAAATCGTTAGTCATTTTTAATAAAATCAAAATTTTTGAAAAAAGCTACATGTAACGGGTAGTTTGGGGTGGGGGGAACGCGATAACTCAAAAACGAACAGTCAGTAAAGCACCAAACTTGGTATTTAAGTTTAGTATCTTCTAGGGATGCGACACAAAGATTATGAGAAAAATCCCCCCAACGCAAACCACCCTTTACATGGAACTTTTTCGAAAATTTTGATTTTCTTAAAAATGGCTCTAACGATTTTGATTAAAATATCGCATATTAAAGACACTTAGCTGACATATAATATGTATATCTTGAATTTTCTGGGAATAGCTTCTAAAGACCTGTTTATTCTGGATGAATTTTGCGTAACTAGAAAACCGTAAGAGATGGACAAAAACCTACTGTACAAAAAATGTAGGTCTTTTAAAATACACAAGTCATGTCATATATATTTTTCTCGTGGAGCTTTATAGTTTTCGAGGTATTTATTGTTATTAGATTCAGTTGTTAAGTACTTATACTTTTCTCAGACTGGGGTGTGCGGTTTTCTTTTGTTCTACCCCTGGCCAAGAAAAGAAGGGATTCGTAATGACAGTCGCATAACGACAGCTTTTAAAACATTTGACTATGGCTTTAACCTAGTGTATTCCCTTATTTTTTCCTACTTATAAGTAACTAAATAATAGGAATTGTGCTACTGAGTATATCGATTAGCAAGATGCAGAAAGAAGAAGAATCTTGTGTAAGAAGTTTGTAGAACAGCTAGAGAAAGTCATGTGAGTGTAACACATCAGATTTTGAAGAAAAACAATCGATTCATCTACCCAAGGTCGCAGGTTCAAACTCGGCGGCGGACGACGGAATTTTTTCCTGCGTGTAAATCCTTAGCATGGCTTCCTTCAGAAGGGAAGTAAAGCCGTTGGTCCTGTGTCTAGATTTACGGCAAGCCTGATAGAGGTCTGAGAACCACAGTAATTAGTGTCCATAAATAAAACTCCATTGATTTGTAGTGCTTTTCTACTTGCTAAGTGCTATACAGCAGAGTAGTAAAAATAGTTTTCTGAGGCCAACATATAACTTCCTTTGGGTTAGTTGCTTGGCAAGAGAACGTGGAGGAGGATTAAACTAAATATATCATAATGCAGCTGCTGTGAGTGAGATTCATAAAAACTTTAATTCTCATTATCCTTGACAGAATATGAATTCCTTCCTTGGCTGCTACAGTTTAGCGTTAATATGCTGCGAGGGATATTTTCATATGCGAGTAGCTGCTTCTCCATGCAATTCAGCCTGTAGGTCATGGAAAACGCACCGCAGCGCTCCCCATCGGATGAAAGATGGTCTGGCGGCCCCATTTCCATTCTTTATGTGATTCTTTCCAGACACATCCCAGATGGTATTAAAATATGGCCGTTACATGTACCACATTAAAGTACCCATGAAGCAGAAGAAGAAGGATAAGTTTGTAGCCATCCTTCCGGCTCCCTCTTGCCATCTCATCAACCTTAGAGGGCTGTGGAAAAATGTAGCGCACCTACATATAAATAAGTTGTGGACCAGGTTACTTTATTACGCACTTTAGCTTTATGTGGATTAATGCTAGGGATGGCGAGGGAATTGAGACTTATTTTCATGGTCCAGGTTTCCAGGCTCTCTTTATGTCTGGCCTTTTCGCTTTATTTATTTTCCTTTCTCTTGTACCGGTTGGCAGCACTGCGATCAGTCAACCGACATGAATGCATACTCACTACGTTTAAGTATACACATTTTTACTTTCTCTGCACGTACTATGTACATAGCGTATACAGAAGCTATTGCATTCCAGCAAAAATTTGATATCGAGGTTACATTGGAAATGGACGTTTTAGGGCCACCTGTGTCCAAAAGAAGCATTTTTAGAAAAAGGTCCGTGTGTCAGTGTACACGATAACTCAAAAACGAAAAGTCGGTAAAATACCAATCTTGGTATTTAAGTTAAGCATCTTCCAGGGAGTGGACACGAAGATTTTCAAAAACAAAAAAATATCCCCCCACCACAAGCTACCCTTTACATAGAAAAAAATTCCATAATTTTCATTTTCACAAAAATGGCTAACGATTTAGATTAAAATACCGTATATTAAAGATATTTACATGACAAATAAAATGTATATCTTGAATTTTCTGGGAATAACCTCTGAAGAGTACTTTATTCTGGGTCAATTTTACGGCATGTTGCAGAACTCTAAACCGTAAGAGATGGACAAAACGTACCACAGAAAAAATGTAGACATGTTAAAACACACAATTTATGTTATATACATTTTGTTCGTGAAGTTGATAGTTTTTTAGATATTCCTTGTTTTTGGTTTTAGCTTTGCAAAACTTATACTTTTCTAATACAGAAATTTGTCAACTCTTGCCCATACAAACAAAGGAACTTCAGTCACATAGCAACCAGCTTTTGACAATCGCTTTAACCTAAGGTACTCCCTTGTTTCGCTTCTATTTGCAAGGAAGCAAGTAATAAGACTATTTCTGTTAATCTTTTCTCGGTTAACATGAAGTAAATAGAAGCATAAGCTTTTTAACAATATTTTGTTACAGAGAAGTAGAGAAAGTCATGTGATTGGAGCACATCAGATTTTTGTCTTAAGTATCTTCCACTCGGGTGTGAAGATAACATAAATCATCCTGTTTGTGGGTGTTTCTGTGAATGTATGAAAATTAAAATACCTTTGGTCTATGAACTCTTTTGTTCTTATCCTCTTTTATGAGGTTTTCTACCACGTATATAGTAGATAGAGAAATAAATTGCATTCCACTAAAAGATTCGATATCGAAGTTTCACTGGAAATACACGTTTTTGAGTGTGTGTACTTTCAGAAGTACTTTCAGAAAAAGTTTGTGTGTGCGTGTGTGTGTGTGAGCAGCTAACTCAAAAGCGAAACTTGGTATTTATGTTCAGCAGCTTACAAGATATTCATACATGAAAATGTTCAAGAAAATCCCCCCACCAACTACAGTTTACTTAGAAATATTTTTGAAAATGTTGATTTCCTCAAATAAAAAGTATAGCTTGAATTTTCTTGGATTCTGAATCCTTTTCATCTTAGAAGATTTTTGCATAACTCCTAAACCATTACATATATACAAAATTTTAGTATGCAAAAAAGTGGATACCGTCAAAACACTGAATTAATGTCCTATACATTTTTGGGTGGGAGTAAAATTCACCATTTCCGAGATCTTCATTGTTATAAATTTGAATTTTCCAAAATATAAGTATACTTACTTTGTCAAACGTGAGGAAGCTTTCCTTTTTTTTTTTTTTTTTAATTTCTGAACAGGGAAAGAAAACGTATTTCAATATCACTACATGGCTATCGCTTTAGTCTTATTTGCCATTTGCTATGTGCCTACAAGGAAATAAATAATAAGACAATTTATTTTGTTTATCTCGATTATCATGAAGCGGATAGAACAGGTGAAATACTTCGGTGATCAATATGTGGTGGACAATTAATCTTCTAAATACCATCTCTATACTATGTCAGTTTTTTCTTCACGTCATGCAGATTGCATTAGTGTGTGTACAGTCTAACGGCTTTCACCCTCTGTAGATAGATGGCGGTGATAAGCAGTCTTTTATGTCTTATCCCTTTACCAAACAACCTTGTTCCGGAACAAAGCAGATAGTGTTAGGTTGCCTTTAGTTCTAGCTGCTTCCATTATCTACAGATAGATGACAGTGCAGTTGCTATCACCGTCTGTTTTCTTTTTACTGTTGTTTTAGACTTAAGTTGGAATTGCGGATCATGATATTAAATATTCAATATTTGCGTTGGTGACAGAGAAACCACGAAAACATTCAATCCAGATGCTCAGTTCACGAGATTTGTGCCAAGGACCTTCCGAATTTGGGCCACAAACGTTATCGTCCGAGTGTTTCCGCTCGCTTTCTGAAGCAGAAAAATTAAGTTATGTGTATTTTTTCGCGGCACAGTTATTCAAGTAGAGTTAATAGAGCTACCAATACATGGCGTGTTCTCAAAAATAGGTAATTATTTTGATTAAATAACATTTTAGACATTTTTTTAACAAATTAGATGTTTATTTTTAATTTTCTGGGGATACTTTGAAGATGGTAAAGTTGTAAACTGTAAGAGATAGATAAATGTATTATTCAAACGATGTAGATATCGCTAATGCACATAATTTAGGACATTTTTGGTTTAAATGTTCTAATACTTATACTTTTGTCAAATAGGAAATCGTTATTTGTAATTTTTATCCTTGTCAAGCAAAGCGAACGGAATTTGAAACCCATGATATAACGCCCAGCTTCACTATGACTACAGCGTGCTTTATTCCTCCATTCCCATTAAGCCTACAAAGAAATATGTAATAAAAGCATTTACACATATGTTTGTTAATGTGAAGTAGATAGAATAATCAATATTTTTAAGAATGGTTTGTCCAAATTGACACAGAAACTTATGTGAATGTAACACAGATGTTTCATCTTACCGATGAAAACTGGTGTACTATTTAGTTTCTACTGAAATTCGTATAGGTGAATTAATCTAAAACATTTATTTTCTTTTGTTCCATTCCTTCAAATTTAAAGCAAGAGATTCAGTTTTAGTTTAACCTGCTACAAATGTTAAAAAACTGTTTTTCCAACAAATTGCCACTAAAAATGTTATATTCCAACCACTTTCGATATTTCACCGACCCAGTTTTTGTTTTGAAGCAAATGTTACTTTTTCATGCGATTAAGGACATTTTAATTTCTTCAAAACAATTTAAAAATGATGTTCCATTCACATGACTTTCTCTACTACGCTGTAACAAATTATTGTTAAAAAGCATATTTTTCCATTTACTTTATGATAATCGTTGTCTTATAGAAGTTTAGTTTAATCTCTTCTCGTTCTTCATCTTTCAGCGTTTGTCGAATTGGGCAAAGGCAGTCCTTCACACAAACACGCGAGTACGAACCCACTTCCTAAAAATATGATGTGTTCCATTCACACGTGTTTCTCTAGCTGTTCCGCAAACAAACTTTTCTTACAAAAAATATTATTTTATCTACATCACGCTAATCGAGATCAACATTAGCAGAAATGGTCAACTCTTTTAAAAGCCGGTCACTATGTGAAACAATTCAAATGTCCTTCTTTTGCTTGTCAGGAGTAAACAAAAGAGAGACGAAAAGAAAGATGACTCCGTCTGAGAAAAGTTTAATTAGCTTAAAATCGGAATCATTAACATGGAATACCTCGGAAACGATTAACTCCACAAACAAATTGTATATGACATAAGTTGTGTGTTTTAACGAGATCTACTACGTACTAAAGTTTGTACACCTCTTGCGGTTTACCAGAAATAAAAAAGTTATATAAAAATCATTCACAATAAAGAGGCCAGAAAATTATGACATAAATTTCGTTTACCATAAACATTTCTCAAACATATATTATTTTAATAAAAATCGTTAGCATTTTTTAGAAAAAAAATCGAAAAATGATCCATATAAAGGAAATGTGTGGGTGAGAGATTTTCTTGAAAATCTTCGTATCGCATCCTTGCAAGACACTGAAGTTAAATTTCAAGTTGGTATTTAACCGACTTTTCGTTTTTGAGCTGTGATATCCCCCCCACACACACACAAACATGTTTCTAAAATGCTTTTCATACAGTAAGGAGTTCTCAAAATATGTATTCCCGGTGAAATTTCAGTATCGAACTTTTTGGTGGAATATAATATTTTCTTTATTCACTATGTATATTGTACGTATATGCTAGTGAAAGTAAACATAGTTGTAGTATCACAAGCACTTTCGATGAAATATCGATATCGATTTTTTGGTGAAATGTATTACCTTCTCTACTTATTGGTATAGAAAGTAAAAACTAAAGCACCACTTTGAACCTAAATAAATAGTTGTAATCGGCAAGTGTTAGAACTAGTTTTACTGTATCTGTCTCACACGCATAACGCCATGGTGGAAAAAAATTGTAAATTGTAACATACACTGTTATGGTATCGACACTAGTACATCATCACGCTTAGACATCGGCGCTAGTACAAGAAAGTCTCACACTGGTAGCGCCAAGAAAAATTATTACTTCCTTGGAGCCGGCTCCATGTAAATGATTTCGCTGGAAATGGGCGGAGCTATGGAGAGATGCGCAGTTACGGACACTCCCGGCGTTTTCCAACTGGGGTCGGCTGGCAGTCAATGAGAGACACTAGTCTTCCAACGGCGAGGGATGAATTGATTTCTCGCTGAACAGCATAGCTACGGCTATGTCACTAAGTCTGATGCGAGCAATTTTCGGTTTTTCAAAATTCTTCCTACTCTTTCTTGTTCGTTTAAATTGACTCGCATTCAGAGAAACTTTTTTTTTTACCTAGTTATTCGGCAAGATTTAGCTTCATAGCAGAATGTGTGATTGTAAAAAAACATACTGTGCAAGCGTTGTTATTTACGTTTTAATGCTGACTTGGACTTTAATTAACGGGGAGTTTTTCACTCTGTAAAAATGGTGTGAATATATGTTGGATATTTAAAATAAATGTGTTGAATTTGTGGCACGTCTTTAGCTTAGGAAATGTTCACTAAAAGTCTTTCATTCCTGATCGTATCTCTCCTCTGGTGTCTATGTTGTACCTTCCACAATAGCATAACAAAATATACAAGATCTTTTCAATAAATAACCGGAAACATTGTATAAAAATACAACACTTCGACAAAGCGTGTGCGTCTTAGTTGTGTTTTGGCACCCCTGCCTCGCGATCGGAAAACCGGTATTCAGTGAAAACAAATTACAGGTTTGCACCAGCGTGGAGCAGCGGAGTACCGTTAGATTTTTTCAGTAGAAATGTTGAAAGCAATCAAAATTCACCATTGGATGTCAGTGTAATACGGTGAAAGTTGAGTCGAACACAAATGATTGCGTGGGCAGATAAGCTCGAGAACCAAAGTTTATGCCAACTGAAAGAAGTGCTGGTAAGGTCGTGTTGGGACATAAGGGAGTAATTCTGAACATTACATGCCGAGAGGCTAAAATATAAACATGAGATGCTCGTAAACCTTATGTGTCAACATTTTGAAACCAACAATTTTGAGGAAGCGGCGTGGACCGCTGTCCAGTGACATATTGTTACTGCATGATAACGCGAGGCCACTCACTGCTCGAATAACATTAGATACCATCTGAAGATCGTCTATTTGCCCTACCCCCGAATCTCTGGATCTACCACCTTCAGATTATCACATTTTAGCACACTGAAAGAAGCTCATAGTGGCTCAAGATTCGCAGAGGATAAAGTCTAGGCTGCATAGCATAACTGGTTACGCACACGCCTCCAAGAATTTTTTTCACGTGGAATTTTTACTTTCTCTACACGTACTATGTACATAGTGTATAGAGAAGGTATTGTAATACACCCAAAAATTCGATACTGAGATTTCACCGGAAATACATGTTTTGGGTCCTCCTGAATCCAAAAAAAGCATATTTGGAAAAAGATCCGCGCGCGCATGTGTATCTGTGTCTGTGTGTCTGGACAGCATATCTCAAAAACGAAAAGACCGTTAAATACTAAACTTGGTATTTAAGTTTGGTATCTTCCAAGGGTGCGACACGAAAATTTTCAACCCCCCCGCCACACTTAATTACTCTTTATATGGAACTTTTTTCGAAAGTGTTGATTCTCCAAAAATGGCTCTAACGATGTTGATTAAAATATCTTATATTACAGATATTTACCTGACAAATAAAATATATATCTTGAATTTTCTGGGAATAGCCTCTGAAGACTATTTTATTCTGGATGAATTTTACGAAATTTTGTATAACTGCTAAACCGTAAGAAATGGACAAATCTTACCACACAAAAAATGTAGATCACATTACATAAAACACACAATTTACGTTATACTTTTTTTTCGAGGAGTTGGTCTTTTTTGAGATATTCTTCTTTTTTGTTTTCAGCTTTGAAAAACTTGTACCTTTCTCATACAGGAATTTGTGAACTCGTGTCCATACAAACAAAGGAACCTCAGTCACATAACAACCAGCTTTTTACTATCACTTCAACCTGTGGTACTCCCTTCGTTTCTGCTTACAAGGAAGCAAGTAATAAGACTATTTCTGCTAATTTTTTCTCGATTGGCATGAAGTAAACAGAAGAATAAGCTTACTAACAATAATTTATTACAGAGAAATAGATAAGTTCAAGTGAATGAAACACATCAGATTTTTTTGATAGCGTTTAATGCTCTCTTTTACTACAAATGGCACCGCAGGCGATGACACTGATGATACATGGAATGAAGACGGAGCACCGGTGGAATGCGATGACGGAGGAAACTGGACAGCCCTCCCCTGCACCGTTTTTCGACCACAAATCCCACATATGGTCGCTTGGGATTGAACTCGGGCTATTTAGTCACGTGGAATTGAGAAGCTTATCCAGCGCTGGCATAAATGTATAAAACTTGCGGGGAATTACGTAGAAAAAAAGTCTGATGTGTTCCACTCTTATGACTTGCTCTACATCTGTGCAGTAAATTGTTGTTAAACAGCTTCTATTTACTTAATGTTAATCTATAAAAAATAGCAGAAAGGGTATTATTACTTGAACCTTATAAGTAGATGGGAAATAAGGAAGTACCAAGAGCTAATGGGATAGGAAACTATTTTGAAATATGGTTGTTATGTGATTGAATTCCTTTGTTTGTATGGACAGGAGTTGACAAATTCCCGTATGAGAAACTAAAAGCTATTTTTAGCGAGATCGATATCGTTTGTGTAGTAAGTTTTTGTCTGTTTGTTAGGGTTTTCCAGTAATGCAAAATTCCGCAAAATTCCGCAAAATTCATCCAGAATAAGCACGTCTTCAGAGGTTATTCCCAGAAAATTGACGATATACATTTTATTTGTCATGTAGACAATTTCAATATACGATATTTTAATTAAAATCGTTAGTCATTTTTGGGAAAATACATTTTCGAATTTTTTTCAATGTAAAGGGATTTTCTTGACAATCTTCGAATCGCATTCTTGGAAGATACTGAACTTAAATACCAAGTTAGGTATTTAACGGAATTTTCGTTTTTGAACTATGCTACCTCCCCCTGCACACACACGCGCGCGCGGATATTTCTCTAGTTGTTTTCTTTTTTTTTTTTCTTTCTTTCTTTATTCAGGGGATCCTAAAACATGCTTTTTCGGAATTATCGTATTCCATTCTCGCAATAAAAAAACCTTAAAAAATAATTCCGGTTGTTTATTGAATGACCTTCGCTTTTATTTCTATTACGAACGCCCCTAAAGGAATTTTGCAGGTACTGCTCTGCAGTACCTAGATGGACGAGAGGGGTCGAGGGTGCCGTGCCGGACTTATTGTGTTTTATTACTAACATAAAGCTCTCCGGGTGGAGGCTGGCAGGGTTTTTGTATTACTGTAACCCTTCCTGACCCTTGCTTACCACCCCTATGGTGATTACTCCGCATTACTTTAATGATATCTAATCAATTAATAACGGCGGGGAAACAAAGGAGCGGCAGGAATTCGTGGTCGGTGTCCCTAGAAGCTAGTTTCCACAATGAGACCCTCGAGGCAGGGTAGAGCATTCCTCCCTTTAATACAGGTGTGGCATATCATCTCAGAAATGTCAAAATTCCAGACCTTCGAGGTTTCCATAGTTACGAAACACCGTCAAAACTTTCCTGCCATGAAGATATTAGGGTTATATCTATTATAACGTATAATTACATTTTCTGTAGAAAATTCACACCCTTAATGACAATTAAAGCTAATACAATGACGTCACAAAATGGCTTTTGGCATTGAAAAAGTGTTAACTATTATATAACTCTTCCATCAGATACGCTACATTAGCAATTCACAAGTTTTTGTAAAAATATGTTTTTCACATGACTCTACCTATTGTTATAAAAGCTTATTCTTCTATCGAATTCGTGCTAATGGAGCTAACATTAGCATAAATGGTCTTATGTATTTCTTCTTAGGTGCGAAAGGTATAAGGATATACACTAGGGGAAAAGATTCTCAACTGTTTTAAGAGCTGATTGCTATGTGATTAAATTAACTTCTATTTGCGTGCCCTGGTTTCAAACAAAACGAAAACGAATAGTCATTTGAGAAAGTACACCTTTGAATGATTAAAACCAACAATAGGAAATATTAAGGAAATGCATAACTCATCTAAAAAATATTTGTTATTATTTTTTGCTTTAACGAGATCTACATTTTTACTTTCTCTACACGTACTGTGCACATAGTGTATAGACAAGGTATTGCATTCCACCCAAAAATTCGATACCGAGATTTCACCGGAAATGCATGTTTTGGGTGCCCCTGAATCCAAAAGAATGCATTTTTGGAAAGACGTTCCATGTGTGCGTGTGTGTATGTGTCTGTGGACAGCATAGCTCAAAAACGAAAAGTCCGTTAAATACCAAATTTGGTATTTAAGTTTATTATCTTCCAGGGATGCGACACGGAAGATGTTGAAGAAAATCCCTCCACCCCCAACTACACGTTACGGAACTTTTTTCGAAAATGTTGCTTTTTTTCAAAAATGGCTCTAACGATTTTGACTAAAATATCGTATATTAAAGATATTTACCTGACAAATAAAATTTATATCTTGAGTTTTCTGGGAATAGCCTCTGAAGACTACTTTATTCTGGATGAATTTTACGGAATTTTGCATAACTGCTAACTGTAAGAGATGGACAAAAACTTGCCACACACTAAATGTAGAGCACATTACATAAAATACACAATTTATGTTGTATACATTTTTTTCGTGGAGATCGTTTTTTTGAGATATTCCTTGGTTTTGGTTTAAGCTATAAAAACTTATATTTTTCTCATACAGGACTTTGTGAACTCGTGTCCATACAAACAAAGGAACATCAGTCACATAGCAAGCAGCTTGTGACTATCACTTTAACCTATGGTGCTCCATTATTTCGCTTCTACTTACAAGGAAGCAAGTAATACGACTATTTCTGCTAATTGTTTCTGGATTAGCAGGAAGTAAATAGAAGCATAAGCTTTTTAAAAGCAATTTATTGCAGAGATATAGAGAAAGTCATGTGAATGGAACACATCAGATTTTTGTTCTAGTGAAGTCGCATGCTGTCTGCCAGCTTTAACTCATACAAAAATGCCGCCATTCTAAGGTGGTTGGAAACATTTAAACCAATTGACCGAATCTTACATTCAAGCTAAGTTTGTGACTTTAAACGCGGTGCAGCACGATGCATTTTTTTTCGGGCGCAGAAATCTTTGCATGGCTTCCCTCAAAATAGAAGTAAAGCCGTTCTTTAACTGCCTCGATTCCCAGCGTCTCATTTACGTTGGGCGTGAAAGTCCGCGTTGTAAAGAGACCACTAAGTTTTCGTCTATTTTTTTACTTTTTGAAGTCATACAATATTATATGAAACACCTTTTAAAAACTTAATACCTAATCCCAGTACATTTAAGATATATATTTTATTTTTATGTTAGTATGCTTAATAATTACATAGTATTTTATTCAAAATCTTTACTCATTTAAGAAAAATAAACAAATGTAAAGAATTTATTATGTAAAAGTAGATGAGTGTTGGGGGATTTTCTTTAAAATCTTGGAAGATGCTGAACTTATATTTTGTTATTTATCCAACTTTTCATTTTGTAGTAGTGCTTTTTCAGGAACGTGCACACATAAACATACACATTTTCCTAAAATTTATTTTGAGCTGATGGGTCCCAAACATGCATTTCTGGTGAAGACTGGATAAAAAAAAGTCTGATGTGTACCATTCACATGACCTTCTCCATATCCATGCAACAAATAATTCTTAAAAAGCTTATACTTCTATTTATTTTATGCTAATCAGACAAAAATAGCAGAAATAGTCTAATTACGCGCTTCCTTGTAAGTAGAAGCGAAATAAGGGACAACCGTAGGTTAAAGTGATAGTCAAAAGCTGGTTGCTATGTCAATGAAGTTCCTTTGTCTATATGGATAGGAGTTGACAAGTTCCTGTATGAGAAAAGTATACGGTTTTCATAGCCGAAACCAAAAATAAGGAATGTCACAAAAACGACGAACTCCACGAAAAAATGTATATAACATAAATTGTGTGCTTTAATGTGCTCTACATTTTTTGTGTAGTAAATTTTTTCCATCTCTTACGGTTTAGCAGTTACTCAAAATTTAGTAAAATTCATCCAGAATAAACTACTCTTCAGAAGCTATTCCCAGAAAATTCAAGATATACATTTTATTTGTCAGGAAAATATGTTTAATATACGAAATTTTAATCAAAATCGTTAGAGCTATTTTTGAGAAAATCTAAATTTTCGAAAAAAGTTCCATTTAAAGGGTAGTTGGGTTTGGGGGGATTTTTCTCAAAATCTTCGTGTCGCATCCCTGGAAGATACTAAACCTAAATACCAAGTTTGGTATTTTAACGACTTTTCGTTTTTGAGTTATCGTGTTCACGGACACACGGACACACACACACGGACCTTTTTGTGAAAATGCTTTTTTTGGATATTGGGGACCCTAAAACATATATTTCCGGTGAAATCTCGGTATCGAATTTTTTGGTGGAGTGCAATACTTTCTCTATACACTATGTACATAGTGCGTATGGAGAAAGTAAAAATTAGGTGAAATTCAATACTTCTACTTACTGTTCAATACGTAGTAGAGAGAGTAAACTTAATGTTACGCGATCATCTTTATTAATGTCATTCTGAGAGGTTGAATTAACAAATTGGTAGTGTTACTATGCAACAATTGTTAATAACATAAAAGTCAGAGAATACGATCTAGACAGCTCAAATAAGAAGTAAAGGTTCACAAGAGGAAAGTAAGCAACGCTCCTTTTTATCTATGGTTTTATTTTCTCCAGGAAAAAAAAAAGAGCTTCTTTCCACTGATGAACTGGAGGAGAGATACCTCACAGCTAGCAAGACTAGTTCATAACTTTTTCAAACTTCTAGTTTCTTCTTCAAAGGATGGAAAACTCTTTACTTGCTAGATCTTCATCATTTGCAAGTTCTATATAGAGAATGCGTACTCGGTTTTAGTTGCTGCAGAATATTAAAAGTAGAGGAGAATCCACAAGTCAAATTTACCAATATCTAAATGCTTTTTACTTTCTCTATACGTACTATGTACACAGTGTATAGAGAAGATATTACATTGTACCCAAAAATTCGATACCGAGATTTCACCGGAAACACATGTTTTGAGACCAACTGAGTCCAAAAGAAGCATTTTTAGAAAAATGTCCGTGCGTGTGTCTGTCTTTGTGTATGTGTGTGTCTGTGGGCAGCATAGCTCAAAAACGAAACGATCGTTGGATACCAAACTTGGTATTTAAGTTCAGTATCTTCAAAGGATGCGACACGAAGATTTTCAAGAAAATTTCCCCGCACCCGACTACCTTCACATGGAAAAATTTTCCACAATTTTGATTTTTTAAAAAACGGCTATAACGATTTTGATTACAATATCATATATTAAAGGTATATACTTGACAAATAATATGTATATCTTGAATTTTCTGGGAATAGCCTCTGAAGACTACTTTATTCTGGATGAAATTTACGGAATTTTGTGTAACTGGTAAACCGTAAGAGATAGACAAAAACTTACCACACAAAAAATGTAGAGCGTATTAAAACACACAATTTATGTTATATAAATTTTTTTCGTGGAGTTGACTGTTTTTTAGATATTCCTTGTTTTTTGTTTCAGCCTTAAAAAACTTGTACTTTTCTCATACAGGAATTTGTCAACTCCTGTCCATACAATCAAAGGAACTTCAGTCACATAGCAACCATCTTTTGCTATCACTTTAACCTATGTTACTCCCTTATTCCGCTTCTACTTACAGGGATGCAAGTAATAAGACTATTTCTGCTAATTTTTTCTCACTTAGCATGAATTAAACAGAAGCATAAACTTTTTAACAAAAATTTGTTGCAGAGATGTAGAGAAAGTCATGTGAATGGATTACATCAGATTTTTAAATGTATTATTCTCTGCCGCTGTTCACTTCTTAACTGTTTTGTTTTAGTTGTATTTCATAATTGCACATTTATAGAATGCGTGAAGAGTATAGGTTATGCAACGAAGCAGGAAACTTCGTGGATATTTTGTGGCTATAGTTTTCTCCAAAACATGATGGCCCTCAAACAGGACCTCTCCCCCCTGCCACTGGGCAATAACCATTAGCAAACAAAAGACGAACCTGTACTAGGGAGACACTGCTTGTAAGTCGAGAATCGTGCCTAAGTTAAGGGACCGGTAAGTGGAAGACTTGGCAACAGTGAGGGTTGGTTTCCAACCACAAACCTAAAGACTTTGGAAGAAGAATGGGTCAGGACCACCATGTTCTGTACTCGTACCACCGCAGCCCCCGCCCCCAAAAGGAAGGGATGAGGCGAAGGCACCACAGGAGGCTACAGGTTGTACACACAGAATCACAGAGTTACAATTTTTTTTTCAGAACATGATGGCCCTGCCCCATTCTTCTTCCAAAGGCGGCCTTTAAAGTTTGCGGTTGGAAACCAACCCTCGCTGTTGCCAAGGCTTCTACTTACTGGTGTCTTAACTGAGGCACGATTCTCGACTTAGACAGTGTCTCCAAGAAACAGATATTACTATGTTGCCTCTCGCACCCTAGTACAGGTTCGTCTTTTGTTTGCTATGGCTACTGTCTTGTGATAGAGGTCAACGGTCCCGTTTGAGAGCAATCATACTTTGGAGAAAACTATACATGGAAATCCCTAAGTTCGGGGCTCGAGGATCCGCCTCAGTGAAAGGTCGATGAACGACCCGTTGACTAAGCAGCCCTCTACGTCCATGAGGAGGATGGGAGTGGTTTCTGGACGCGGTTCCCAGACTCTGGGGAAGAGGCTCTTTGTGACTTAAGTGCCCCAGGGAGGGAGGCATGATGTTTCAAAATATTTCAAGTTACGTAATGACAATTTACAAATAACAAAGTAAACATTAAAAATCTGATGTGTTCCATTCACATAACTTTCTCTACATCTCTGTAACAAATTATTGTTAAATAGCTTATGCTTCTATTTAGTTAATGCCAATCGAGAAAAAATTAACATAAATGGACTTATTACTTGCTTCCTTGTAAGTACAAGCGAAAAAACGGAGTACTATAGGTTAAAGGATAGTCAAAAATTGGTTGCTATGTGACTGAAGCTCCTTTGTTTGTATGGACAAGAGTTGACAAATCCCGGTATGAGAAAAGTATACGTTTTTTTTAAGCTGAAACCAAAAACAAGGAAAAACTCAAAAACGATCAACTTCACGAAAAAAATGTATATGTATATAACATAAATTGTGTGTTATGACATGCTCTACATTTTTTGTGTGGTAACTTTTTATCCATCTCTTACGGTTTAGCAGTTATGCAAATTCTGTAAAATTCATCCAGAATAAAGTAGTCTTCAGAGGCTATTCCCAGAAAATGCAAGATATACATTTTATTTGTCTTTAATATACAATATTTTAATCAAAAATGTTAGAGCCATTTTTAAGAAAATAAAAAATTTCGAAAAAAGTTCCATGTAAAGGGTAGTTTGGGGGTGGGGGAGTTTTTCTCAAAATCTTCGTGTCGCATCCCTGGAAAATACTAAACTTAAATGCCAAGTTTTTGTTTTTCAGCTGTCGTGTTCAAAGATACACGGACACACGCGCTGCGGACCTTTTTCTGAAAATGCTTTTTTTGTGATATAAGGGACCCTAAAACATACATTTCCGGTGAGATCTCGGTATCGAATTTTGGGTGGAGTGCAAAACCTTCTTTATATGCTATGTACGTAGTACGTGTAGAGAAAGTAAACATGCTTGTAAACTTTATTTCAATCGCAATAAAAGTTTGTCAAATTGTAAATTTTGAGGAACTTAACAAATCCAGATATACAATTTACAGGAGTAAACATTATACACGTGCTGATATATTTCATTTTCAAAGCGTCGCTACGAGCAGAAAAATACTAAAGAAATAAGTTATGTCTACAGGAGTAGCTCATTCGAGGTTTTATGTATTTAATCGGAAACACACTATTTGAGCGTATTTCAAGGTTCAAAGATATCAAATATTAACGACATGCAATTACAAAATCTCGCATTTTAAAACTGTGATTTGATTGGCCGTTTGCAGGCTGTGAAGTACATTGCGAAGGTTCCTTTAAACGTGAATGCGGGAAATGAATGCAAACTTTTGCAATCGGAAGCCTTAGAAACTTCATGCATGTCTGCAATTGCTTGAAATTAACAGCTAGTTTCCGTTTTGAGGTTAGGGCTCCAATTTTGCCTCCTGCATGCTGAATTTGGTATTCTATATCTTGTGATAACAACTATATTGCAAAAGCAATCATCCAAAACCTCTCATTGTGTTTATAGAGAGATATAAAGTCATTAATTCTGAGCCTTCTATCTTCCCTGGCATAAACGCCATAATTAACAATCACTGGAAGTGCTAGTAAATAGCATTAGATATACCTTCATTACGTAATATGGATTTTGCAATACTAAAAAAATCTGATGTGCACCATTCACATGACTTTCTCTATATCCCTGCAACAAATTATTCTTAAAAAGCTTATACTTTTTTTTTACTTTATGCTAATCAGAAAAAATTTAGCAGAAATAGACTTATTACTTGCTTCCTTGTAAGTAGGAGCGAAATGAGGGACTACCATATGTTAAAATGATAGTCAAAACCTGGTTGCTATGTCAATGAAGTTCCTTTGTTTATATGAATCGGAGTTGAAAAGTTCCTGTATGAGAAAAATATAAGTTTTTCATAGCAGAAACCAAAAATAAGGTATGTCTCAAAAACGACGAAATCCACGAAAAAAATTATATAACATAAATTATATAACATTTAATGTGCTCTACATTTTTTGTGTAGTAAGTTTTTGTCCATCTTTTACGGTTTAGCAGTTATTCAAAATTAAGTAAAATTCATCCAGAATAAACTACTCTTCAGAGGATATTCCCAGAAAATTCAATATATATATACATTTTATTTGTAAGGTAAATATGTTTAATATACGAAATTTTAATCAAAACCATTCAGGCATTTTTGAGAAAATCAAAATTTTCGAAAAAAGTTCCATGTATAGGGTAGTTGGGGTGGGGGGATTTTTCTCCAAATCTTTGTGTCGCATCCCTGGAAGATAGTCAACTTAAATACCAAGTTTGGTATTTTACCGACTTTTCGTTTTTGAGTTATCGTGTTCACAGACACACGGACACACACACAACACACACACACAAACACACACATACACACACGGACCTTTTGTGAAAATGCTTTTTTTGGATATTGGGGACCCTAAAACATATATTTCCGGTGAAATCTCGGTATCGAATTTTTTGGTGGAGTGCAATACCTTCTCTATACACTATGTACATAGTGCGTATAGAGAAAGAAAAAAAAAGGTAAACCTATTCATTACCTAAACAGTTTCGTAATGGCACCTGCTTATGCAACTAATTTCGTAATTAAGCTGTTATTATGCAATGATTTCCGTAATATAGCCCTTTATCAGTACACTGGTTTCTAATATAAACCATACATAAATAATAAAATAGAACCCATTTTATTTATCGTAAATATTATCAGCAATAATATTCCGCAATTTGATATATTGATTTCACAAATATTTCTTAGGAATTAAAGTATATATAGCACAATCAGATACGTTTGTAAAATCCTCGTCAGAACTCATTTTTCAAATGTTAATACATCTAGTACTGATGTTCTATTTTAAAATACTAATTTGTATTTAAGTTTAGTATCTTCCAGGGACACGAAGATTTTGAGAAAAATTTCCCCACCCCAAACTACCCTTTATATAGAACTTTTTTCGAAAATTCTGATTTTCTAAAAAATGGCTCTAACGATTTTGATTAAAATAGCGTATATCAAAGATATTTACCTGACAAATAAAATGTATATTTTGAATTTTCTTGGAATAGCCTCTGAAGATTACTTTATTCTGGGTCAATTTTACGGAATTTTGCATAACTGCTAAACCGTAAGGGATGGACAAAAACTTACCACACAACAAATGTAGAGCACTTTAAAACACACAATTTATGGTAAATACATTTTTTCGTGGAGTTGATTGCTTTTGAGATACACCTTGTTTCGGTTTCAGCTGTAAAAAACGTATACTTTTCTCATACAGACTATTTCTGCTAATATTTTCTCGATTAGATGAAGTAAATAGAGTAATTTGTTGCAGAGATGTAGAGAAAGTCATGTGAATGGAACACATCAGATTTTTATCTACTATCTACATGGCAGAAAGCTACAGAATTCCGCCTGGGTAGTGTGGTAGTAGCGTGTCTGCCTCACATTCAACAGGTCACGAGTTCGAATCTCGCTTAGATAAGGTTTTTTGGGGTTTTTTCTTTTTCCATACTCTGAGAAGATGAATGTGGAAAACTTTAAGCTCCATGGATCCCAAGATCATTTGAGCATCAATTCGCCAATTTATTCCATCCTCTGATATGAACATTGAGATTAAAGAACCAAAAAAAAAAAATAAAGCTTCAGAAAGTCGTTTGAAACTGGTACCTTAATTGTTCTATTTATAAACCGAAAATAATAAGTATTTCTATCATTTGCTCGCATCAATTGCATTTCATTTGAAAAAATGTCCTTTTGTTGTTATCTCCAATGATTTGCTTTAGTGTAAGATAAGGTACCGCCATTGCGGGTATCTGCGCTAGTGTTTTGTTAACATATTTTTAGGTTATGTTTTCATATAACTTTAGGTAGACCATTTGTTCAGACCCTTTCATCGAGATGTGCGTTCCTAAGGCGTATTTACATTCCCTTGATATTAAACTCTCCGTTAGGGTCCAAATGAACACATTTCCCCTACAATTTTCATTCGACGTTGGAACATAAGGGAGATGGCGACTGCTGTGTATAAAGGCATATAAAAATAATTTGCGTACCGACCATAAATTTCATACTAATGGTGTGTTCGGGGCAATGTGTGCATAAGGAGTCTGATAAGATAATGTCCCTTATAAATACGCATTTTATTAATCACGGAAGCCTTATTACAAGTTCCATAAATCATTTTTAAGAGGTGGAGAGCAAGTGAACTGTGTACTCCTTATCGGGTGTAGGGCTGAATTTTAACCTAGGAGCAATGAATAATAATTTTCGATAAGGGCGGGAGTGGCAGGGCGCAGGTCCGGTCGTCGGGAAGCTGGGTCTGAGATAACGAACACTGCTAGTTCCGTCTCTGGCAAGATACTGAAGAATCGCTCTGGAGCTGTGCAGTAAAAGCTCTGCGGTCATTAAGAAAGTGAATATAAATTTATCCCCACCCTCCATCCACATAAAATAACAGTCTCGAACACTAGAAGCTCTTCCCTTCAACCTAGGAAATTAAAATGGGGATGGTGTGGATAATGCAAAGGGAGACCAAGGCGCATTGAGGAGTTCCCCTTTTCACGCCAAGGCTAATAAATTTATTCTGAAATTAAAATACATCAAATATTCATTAATTCAGACGTAATTAGAGTCTAGACTTAGTGCAGAAGTGCGGCGCCTGCATTCTCTCCCCCTCCCCCTCCCCTCCAAACCGGATGTACAATAGGGTATGAGTTTCCATAGTTATCATGTACTCGACACAGTGAGGAAGGGAGAAGTCACACAGAGAAGTCTATCTTCGACTTTGTGTCTTTCTTCTTCTCTTAAGGGCACTTTGCTACGCAACTCGGAAATTAAAATCTGATGTGCTCCTTTCATATGACTTTCAATATCTTGTGTAAATAAACTACTCTTACAAACGATTATTACTTTATCCACATCATACTAATTGAGATAAACACGTGATAAATTTACTTGTTTTCTCATAGAAACCGTGTATAGGTCAGGAGTTGGATAGGTAGAGTCAGACTGTTGCAATGGTAGCTCGTGGTACAACAACCGGCTAAAGACCGCGAGATCCGTGGTTCAAATCCCGGCTATGGCATTAAATTTTTCAGGCTGACTCTACCTATCCAACTCCTGCTATACACACGGTTTCTGAGAGAAAACAATTAAAAGTATCACAATATACATAATACAGGGCTATACTATGAATCCTGGGACTTGAAGTACTGCAAGTACTGCAACAATGAATTTTTCAGTCTGACCTATCCATTATCAGAAATGCTCTTATTGCTTATTCCCATATAATCACAAGAGAAATAAGAGATGACACACAGCTAAAGCGGCAATCAAATGATTTTAAAACCTCTTGCTATGCAATTGTTATTGAAATTCGGTTATCTTTCCATGGTCAGGAATAAAACAAAAGAGATGAAACGGATGAGCGATCCCGTTTGGGAAATTTTAATTGTTTTAAAAGTGATACCAATAACCGGGAACATATTGAAACTACACAAAAAATGTATATGACAAAAAATTTGAGTTTTAACGGTATTACATTCTTTGTCGGGAACCTTTTTTATTTTCTCTAGCCCCGTATGTACAGTGTGCGTAGTGAAGACAGAAGATATTGCATTCTACCCAAAAATTCGATATCAAGATTTCACCAGAAATACATGTTTTAGGACCCCCTAAATCCCCCCCAAAAGCAAGGTCCATGTGTCTTGTCTGCGTGTCTGTGGACAGCATGGCTCAAAAACGAAAAGACGGTTAAATACCAAACTTGGTATTTAAATCAAGAAAATCACCCCAATCCACTCGAAACTACCCTTAACATGGAAAATTTTCGAAAATTTTCATTTCCTCAAAAATGGCTCTAACAATTTTGGGGTGGAGAAATTTTCTTGAAGATCTTTGTGTCGAATCCTTAGAAAATGCTGAACTTAAATATCAAGTTTGGTAACTAATTGACTTTGGCTTAATCGTGTTCACAGCCACACGTGGACATTTTTTTTTAAAAATAGTTATTTTGGAATTGGGGGACTCAAAACTTGTATTTCCGGAAAAATCTCTATTTTTTGGTGGAATACAATACCTTATCTACCTATTATGTACATAGCACGTGTAGAGAAAGTAAAAATCTGTTGTTGCATACAGATTCTTTCTCTAACCATCACATTATTTTCTCTGCTCCACAGAGTAAGAAGAAAAGGTATTGCAGCCCATCAAAAAGTTCTATACGGACACATCTTCTGAGGATCCTTGAATCTCGAAAAAGGTAATTTAGAAAAAGGTCCATATGTGTGCCTATGTGAGTTTCTGAATGTGGATGCAAAACGAAGATTCTCAGTAAAATTCCCTGCGCCAAACTATGTACTATTTACAGGATTCTTTTCTCGAAAATGTTGATCACTCTAACGGTTTTGTTTACAGTGCCTTATTTTTAGACATCTTCATCACAAATAAAATGTATATCTTGTATTCGGATGACTTTTGTATAATTGTTTTGTAAGAGATACACTACAACTTACTACACAAAAATGAAGATATCGGTTAAATACACAACTTATATAAAATCCAATTCCTTGTAGAGTTAATAATTTCCGAGATATCCCTGCTTATGGTATCACTATTGCAATACTTGAACTTTTCTCAAACTTTTCTTGTCCGAGTTCTCTTGGTCAAGCAAAAAGAATGGCATTTGAAAAATATCACAATAGTGACAACCTTTCTAAAAGTTTGGCGTTATTTTAAGCTTAATCTATTCCTCCTATTTACATTGCATTTGACGACGATGTATATTCAACCCGAAGGTCGGTCAATGGTTGGGACGGAATTGTGGGAGAGAGTCCACAACAGAACTTTGGCGTTTAGGTAAGGATGATACCGCTGTTGTGTTACCATTTATATAAGGAAAAATGTACAATAAAAGTAAAAATTTTTCTCGATTAACTTGAAGTAGATAGAGTAAAGTTATGTGAATGTAACACATTTTATATGTCTCGTAGAAATCATTCCTGTCCATAATTGTTGCTTTCTCTATCACTACAATTTCATATAAACCACCAAAATTTCGATATCAAGATCTCACCGGAAATACATATTTTTTGAGGTACTGAATATATAAAAGTCTGTGTAGAAAAAGTTCTGTGTGTGTGTGTGTCTTGGAACAGCATTCTAAAACATGAAAACCTGGTTAGATGTAGACTACTTAACCCTTGAAAATACAAATAAAAAATATAAGAATAGGAGTAGTGTGAGCCTAATTTCGGAATTATCTACAAAGGGAAATTCTAAAATTATCGGCTGAGCAAGTAAAAAGAGTTTGATTCTATTCTGCTTGTGCCTGCGTGA
Organism: Hymenopus coronatus; assembly: GCA_030762935.1. Taxonomy (NCBI): domain Eukaryota; kingdom Metazoa; phylum Arthropoda; class Insecta; order Mantodea; family Hymenopodidae; genus Hymenopus; species Hymenopus coronatus. The sequence continues at coordinate 42,766,973 of CM060897.1, read as the reverse complement.
TTTCACATCATTGTGTGCATATATGGCTGCCACTACTCTGGGCAAGTTCTTAATAAATAAACTTATCTTTATTATTATTATTAATTATTATTATTATTATCAAGTACTGCCTCGTTAGATTTCTAAGACAATTTCATTTTGGTTTCAAACCAATGCATCCTTTCAGAATATAATTATTTCGAAGCATTTATCATAAAAAATGCCTTCGTTAACCTCAATAAAATTATTCGAAACATGTCAGCGCTTCTGCTGCTACTATTGATAATAATTTAACTAATAGCATTCATTCTTAATAAAAAATCTATGTTCCATTCATAAGGCTTTCTCTAGATCCTCAAACAAATTATCCTTATAAAAGATTATTCTTTTATCAAGCTCATGCTAATTGAGATAAAAATTATCAGAATTAGTCTTATTGCTTGCTTTATTCTAAGTAGAAGGAAAATAATTGAATGCACCAGGCTAAATCGACTGTCAAATCTTTTAAAAGCTCATCAGTTCTCTTTTGCAACTCGGGAAAAATAAAAGAAATGAAAGTTTACTTTCCGTTGGAAAAATGTTTTAAGTAGTATGAAACTGGAACACATAACAAATAATATATCGGAAAGGTTTAACACTACAAAAATTACATTACATAAATTGTGTGTTTTAAAGAGATCTATATATTTGGTGTAGTAATTGTTTGTCTATCTCTTACGGTTTACCAGCTAGACAAGTGATTCAGAATGAAGAGGTTTTTGGAGATTTTTTCAAAGAAAACTCAAGATGTTTATTTCTTTTGTCATGAAAATGTCTTAAAGATATGGTATTATAATCAGAATCGTTACAGCCATTTTTGAGAAAATCAAAAGTTTCGAAAGAGTTTCATGTAAAGGGTAGTTGGGTGTGGGGGGATGTTCCCGAAAATCTTCGTGTTGCACCCTTGGAAGATACTGAGTTTAAATACGAAGTTTAGTATTTAATTGACTTTTCCTTTTTACTTTAAGTTTAGTATCTTCCAGGGATGCAACACGAAGATTTTGAGGAAAATCTCCCCACCCCAAACTACCTTTTACATGGAACTTTTTTCGAAAATGTTGATTTTTTAAAAAATGGCTCTAACGATTTTGATTAAAATATCGTATATTAAAGATATTTACCTGACAAATAAAATGGTTATTTTGAATTTTCTGGGAATATCCTCTGCAGACTACTTTATTCTGGGTCAATTTTACGGAATGTTGCATAACTGCTAAACCGTAAGGGATGGACAAAAACTTACCACACAACAAATGTAGAGCACCTTAAAACACACAATATGCTATATACATTTTTTTCGTGGAGTTGATTGTTTTTGAGATATTCCTTGTTTTTGGTTTCAACTATAAAAACTTATACTTTTCTATACACGACTTTGTGAACTCGTGTCCATACAAACAAAGGAACTTCAGTCACATAGCAACCAGATTTTGATTATTAGTTTAGCCTATAGTCCTCCCTTGTTTCCCTTCTGCTTGCAAGGAAACAAGTAATAAGAATATTTCTATTATTTTTGTCTCGATTAAAATGAAGTAAATAGAAGTATAAGCTTTTCAATAATAATTTGTTGGAGAGATGTAGAGAAAGTCATGTGAATGGAACACATAAGAGTTTTTTTGTTTACAATTATCTACTTTATACGTTGTACAAATGCACTACAGAAAGTAAAAACTTGAACTTCTTAAGTTACACCTTATAGTAAAATTGTTTTTCAACGAATGCAGAACTATAATCGTTTGACCTACATTAATATTTCAACAGTCTAATGCGAAATGATATACACAGTATACACAAGCAAAAGCATGAAAAGTAAACAAGAACTGTTGCCAATATTTATGATAATAGAGGTTCACTCTAGATGAAGGCACACAGCTGTGACAGCAGCAGTGATGGATGTATTCAATACTACTAGAGAACACGGAAGAACATGAAGATTTATATCGTTTAGTTCTTTTTTAAGTCAGACAGACGTACATACTGTAATCGCATCCTGCGCAGTTTTCTGGAGGGCCGATGCGGGCAATTTCTGTTCTTACCGTAGGTTTCTAAACCAGGGGTAAACCATTAACCCATCTACTCAGCTATCTGCACTTCCAAGACCTTGGTTTCGTTGCAAATTGCATCCTTAATTTTCACTTTCTCTATACGTACTACGTACATTCAGTATAAAGGTGGTGTTGTAATGCACCCAAAAATTCGATACCGAGATTTCACCGGATATATATGTTTTGGGACCCGTGAATCCCCCCCCCAAAAAAGAAGCATTTTTAGAAAAATGTCCGTGTTTGTGTCTATGGGCAGCATAACTCAAAAACAAAAAATCCGTTAAATACCAAAATTGGTATTTAGGTTTGGTATCTTCCAAAGGTGGGGGGATTCTCTTAAGAAGAGAATCCCCCCACCCCCAACTACCCTTTACATGGAACTTTTTTTCGAAAAATGTTATTTTCTCAAAAATGGTTCTAACGATTTTGATTACAATATCGTATATTAAACATATTTACCTGACAAATAAAATGTATATAGATAAAAATTTACCACAAAAAATGTAGAGCGCGTTAAAACACACAATTTGTGTTATATACATTCTTTTCGTGGAGTTTATCGTTTTTAAGATATTCCTTGTTATTGGGTTCAGCTTTGAAAAACTTGTACTTTTCTCATACAGGGATTTGTCAACTTCTGTCCATACAAAGAAGGTAACTTCAGTCACATATAACCAGCTTTTGACTATCACTTTAATCTATGGTACTCCCATATTTCGCTTCTACTTACAAGGAAGCAAGTAATAAGACTATTTGTGCTAATTCTTTCTCGATTAGTATGAAGTAAATAGAAGTACAAGCTTTTCAATAATATTTTTTGCAGGGATATAGAGAAAGTCATGTGAATGGAACACATCAGATTTTTTAATATCAAAGCACTGAAAACAATTGATCTGAATCAGTAATTCTGAGAGTAAGCTTTACCAATTTGTGTACAATAAGTACAAATTGTTTCTAAAATAGTAAAACGTAACTCCGGGGCAAGGCAGTCCATAACGGACCATGGCTTATCGGCCGGCCACTTAACCCCGCACCTCGGCCCAAAGGCGTCATGAATGGGGTGAAGCGCTGGAGGGCGAGACGTAATCAGCGCCTCGAGTCTATTCCGTCCGGTTGACGCGGTCTTCTCGATCTGGAGCCGCTATTTGCCCCCCAGGGACTTCACGAGGCTGAGTGCATCCCGGATCAGGTCTCCCATCGGGAGAAAATTCCCCACCACAGCGCTAAGGAGACGACCTTCTAAAACAGTAGGCAAATAAATCTAGGTACAGCTCTTACATTTGTAAATAAAGTTATGCGACATATTACGCCATTTTAATTAAAGTTTAACGAGATGCATGCGAAATACAAGCACTTTAAAATTATATTTACAACCACCCGTTTTCTAGTTACGTTTGAATTTTTTTGTCTAATTTTTTTTTTAATTTATATTTCTTTTATATCACTACGATTTGCTGATCTGGGCTCAGTCTGTTATGGCCATATTTATAACATTATTATGTACTGTTTATTTTATGTTTAATATGTTTACGATTATTGCTGTTCATTAATTTTATAATATCTACTTACTAACATTTAAAATTAATGATTATGTTGCGTATCACATATAAATTAGATAACTACTAACGATATAATTGCAAAGAAGCTAGTGAACTAATTTGTTTATTGGAAATTTCAGGTTATGTCTGTGTAAGCAAAAGCATTATATAATCTAACGCACGTGATAAAATCAACTTCATTTCTGTTTAAAGAATATGTGGCGCTTACTTTAAACCAAATGGCGCTTTTTCTTAAAATGTTCTTGGTAATATTCGTCGTCACCTCGTTTCATTAACTCTTCTGTTGCTCGGTGAGAGCGCTGCGGGCTCCGAGCTCCCGTGGTACTTCTGGGGTTAATTGAAGTAGTCGGGCCGAAAATCTGATCCCCTCTCGAAAGGGAGTTGTTCGGATTGGGTTGGACTCGACATGGAAGTGGACCGATACCCGTGGGAGATTGGGTACGTCTGGCGGTGACGCTTGGGCGGGGATGTAAGATACCTAATTGTCCTCCAGCACTAATTGACCTAAGCTGGTAAAGGTCGGCTTTACCGTGGTTTTCGCTAGTCATTCCCTCGGGGTTGTGAGACACCTTAATGTTCTCCAGCAGTAACCTGGACCTGTCAGCCTTTTTTTGTTTAATGCCCGCTTTTACTACAATTGGCACCGCAGGCGATGCTACTGATACACGTAATGAAGATGCAGCGCCGGTGGAATACGATGGCGGGAGAAACTGGATAATCCGGAGAAAACCCGCCCCTGCGCCGCTTTGTCCACCACAAATCCCACATGCAGTTGGGATCGAACCCGGGCCGCATAAGTGAGAAGCAAGTGGTCTAACCACTCGGCCACGTCACGGCCCTGGCAACGCAAAGAAACGGATTTCAATTCCATAGCAACCACATTTTAAAGCATGTGACTGTCGTATTAGCCTAGTGTAATGCCTTATTTCCCTTCTATTTATAAGGAACCAAGTGATAAAATCATTTCTGCTGGAGTTTCTCTCAATTAGCATAAAGTGGATAAAAGAATAAGCCTATTTACAATAATTTGTTACAGAGATGTAGAGAGAGTCATATGAATGGAACACTTTTTTTGTCACGGTTATGCATAGAAAATGGCATTTCAAAGACCATTTTGAAACATTTGATTATGGCTTAAGCCTTCTGAATTCCCTTGTTCCGCTTATACCTACAAGGAAACACGTCGTAAAACTAATTCTGCAAATGTTCATTTTAATTATTATTAAGTAGTAGTTTTTTAAGAATGAGTAGAGAAAATTGTGCAAGCAGAACCTCTCAGTTTGCTGTGAACCGTAAACTTCGCAGACACAGGGAAATTAAATATCATATTAAGACCAAAACAAAATAAGAAAAATCTGTTTATTGATTCCAAGGTAATAATAATTCCATGGCAGGACAGCCCACAAGGAACTTGGTCTACCGCCTGGCCGCTGCGTCATGGACGGGGTGCAATATTGAAGGGTAAGACGTGGTCAGCGCCTCGAATGCCATCATGATGACCTGGAGCCGCTACTTCTCCATCAAGAAGCTCCTCAATTGGCCCTCTAGGGACCTCACGAGGCTGAGTACACCCCGGGTCAGGTCTCCCAGCGGAGGAAAAATCCTCACGCCGGTACCGGGAATCAAACCCAGGTCTCCCGTTTGGCAAGCAGTCGTGCTACCACCGCGCTAAGGAGACCGCCGTTGATACCAAGTTACAAAGAAATAAAATAGTGAGTCACTCTCTCGGAGTTCACCATTTCATCTAAAAGTCTTTTCTTAAGGCAGAGGAACATTCTACATTTCTATGCAACGAAGGAACGTGAAATATCGGTTATGAGGCCAGACATTTTCCCCAGTAACCTCCATAGTTCCCTTTGAATAAAAAATGTCGATCTAACGCGAAATCTCTCTTATTCCCCACTTTCTGCATTATGAAAAGGGAAAGAAAAAAAACGTAATCCAAAATCGATAAAATGTCCAAGAGAAGTAACCTGGAACGCAGGGCAGTGGTCGCTTTGGACTTTGATAAATTACACGAGCTTTTTCTCTCTAAAGGGAAATTCTCCGGTGGTGGAACCAAATGCGGGCATTTGGTGCAGATGCTACAAAAAGATTCGGCGATGTAGCAAACCGCCCCTTTATAAGTACTTCATCGGAAGGTGTTCACCGCTGTGAAATGTGGGACATTTTAAATCTCCCCATTCAAACAAGTATAAGACTGAAAGTGCGGCTTTTCAGCTGAAAGTGATACATTTCAGTTTCACTGCATACCTACCAAGAGAGTCATTCACTTGCAAAACTCATTTTGTCCACTGAAAGAAATCTTTCAGCAAGTGCAGAAAAGTCATTTCTAAATTATAAAGTTTGATTTTTGCAAAAAAACTATGGTGTGCTTCATTTACATTACTTTCTCTGCCTAGTCGGTATCAGTCGCCCTCCGTAGCTTAGTGGATACCATGCTAACTTCATATTCCCAAGGTCGCGGGTTCAAACCCGGCGGATTCGGGTGTAAAAATCCTTAGCATGGCTTTCTTCGGAAGGGAAGTGAAGCCGATAGTCCTATGTCGTAGATTTACAGCATGTAAAAGAACCGCCTTTGAGAAAACTTAAGCGGTCTTTCACGCCCAATTTAGAATAGGACGCTGAGAACCACAGAGTTGAAGAGCGTCCATAAATAACACGTCATTTACATTTGCATTTTAGTTGCTAGCAAACTATCTACTTAAACTTCTATATACGAGTATGTATTTCATACTATTTAAACTAAACATTAGCGGAAATGAGATGAGGACTTCAACATTTTTTTGAAATATCCAGTTCCGGATTGTGGTCGAAACTCCGGCTCTGTATTCCTTTTTCCCCTTTTCCTCTTTTTTCCGTTGTTTACTACTTGCCGTTTTATGACAAATGCACACACATGTACACATTCACAAACACCCTACCCAAAGCGGGACTCGAACCCACGATCCCCTGCGCCACGAAGCACCAAAGCGAGGCGCTTTAGTGAGCTTGGGGACCGGCATCTTAAAATGCGCACTTATGTAGATATTAGCTGGACACTTGATTATTTAAGTAGCTTTTCATACAAATTTGATTAAACTGAAACGCAAGAAACAATTTCATGAGCAAGAAATGTCACATTGAGTTAAAACCACGTACAGAAAGAGTGGACTTTAAGGGTAGCACTTGAATGATTTAAACATGTTGCTGGACTTAAAAAATGACTGATAGTAAAAACTGTTTGGCCAAAAGATTCACAGATGCCTATAGAACATTTATATGATGTAATTAAATCTGGAAAATATCATTTTAACAAAAAAATTAAATTAAAAAGCTCAAAAGATACATTCGCGAAAAGTCTCGCCCGATGGCCGCACCAAACTCATTCCTGGTGTCAACGTTGGAGGGTGTCTATGAACGCTCATAAATCCCGTGTTGTGAAGCTCACTTAAAAGAAAATACGTGATCGCTCATCCCATTTATCTCAATGGGACGGAGATACCCACCGCGACTTCTTTGGTACCTTTGTCTTATTTTGGACAGCCGGCTTACATGGGGTCTCCATCTATCCAGTTGAGTGCACAGAATCCGTCATCGCATCTGCGACACCCATCATCTTGTGTCCGGTTCCTCGCCATTGCCTTTGCGGTTTTATACTGTGTATATACTCAAATGATTGTATAAGAACTGCATTTATAATCAAGAAGCGTGGTTTATTTACTGGCGTAGATTCTGTCACTCTTGGAAGGATTACCGCGTCTTGAGAACCGTAGGAATAATTCACGGGTTAGTGTGACTATAGTAGTTGGTGGAGGAGTGTTTCTGTGAGTTTTTTAAATGTGTCTCTATAGGTAAAACCACTGGGTCCTGTGGTTTTCAAATTTAGTGCGAGGTTAGGTTGAAATCCGTTAACGTTTACTGTGTGTATATAAATTTGTTTCCCATTTTATATTGTGGTAGTAATTGGCGGAGATGTTTCTGAACCTTATAAAACCATAAAACCATTTATTATTTATATAATACTCGTTTATATACAATTATTTTGTAAATATCCGTCATATACGCAAAATACCAACCGTTTCAGCATGCACACAAATTTGTCTGCAATAAAAAAAAAGAAAAAAGAAAAGAAAACCGAGCTTTACCAACAAATAAATACTTTCAAATTGGTCATCATAAATACAAATTAAATCAATCACATTTCATTTCATTCGATTTTTAGAGCGACCCACGTTCTGCATAATTTACAAAATCTTGTCACATTATTTTCTCTACATCACTGAAACAAAGTATTGTTAAAAAGAATATTCCTCTATCTACTTCATGCTAATTGAGATAAACGTTATTAGAATTTTTTTAATTATTTGCTTCCTTGTAAGTGGAAGATAAATAATGGAATACATAGGTTAAAAATCTGATGTGTACCATTCACATGACTTTCTCTATATCCCTACAACAAATTATTCTTAAAAAGCTTATACTTCTATTTACTTTATGCTAATCAGAAAAAATTAGCAGAAATAGTCTTATTACTTGCTTCCTTGTAAATAGAAGCGAAATAAGGGACTACCATAGGTTAAAGTGTCCACGAAGTTCCTTTGTTTATGTGGATAGGAGTTGACAAGTTCCTGTATGAGAAAAGTATACGTTTTTCATAGCAGAAACCAAAAATAAGGAAAGTCTAAAAAACGACGAACTCCACGAAAAAAATGCATATAACATAAATTGTGTGTTTTAAGGTGCTCTACATTTTTTGTAGAGTAAGTTTTTGTCCATCTCTTACGGTTTAGCAGTTATTCAAAATTCAGTAAAATTCAAACAGAATAAACTACTCTTCAGAGGCCATTCCCAGAAAATTCAAGATATACATTTTATTTGTCAGGTAAATATGTTTAATATCCGAAATTTTAATCAAAATCGTTAGCCATTTTTGAGAAAATCAACATTTTCGAAAAAAGTTCCATGTAAAGGGTAGTTGGGGTTGGAGCGATTTTTCTCAAAATCTTCGTGTCGCATCCCAGGAAGATACTAAACGTAAATACCAAGTTTGGTATTTTACCGACTTTTCGTTTTTTAGTTATCGTGTTCACGGACACACGGACACACACACAAACACACACACACGGACCTTTTTGTGAAAATGCTTTTTTTGGTTACAGGGGACCCTAAAACATATATTTCCGTTGAAATCTCGGTATCGAATTTTTTGGTGGAGTGCAATACATTCTCTACACACTATGTACATAGTGAGTATAGAGAAAGTAAAAAAAAAAAAATCGGATGTGCTCCATTCACATGACTTTCTCTACATCTCTGTAACAAATTATTATTAATAAGCCTATTCTTTTATGTATTTAATTTAGCAGAAACGGTCTTATTACTTAACTCCTTTATAAGTAGGAGGGAAATAAGGGAATGAACTAAACTAAAGTGACAGTCAAAATGTTTAAAATGTAGTTGCTGTGGAACTGGAATCCGTTTTGCATGATTAAAAGTTCACTGGTTCCCGTATGAGAAAAGTTTAAGTATTTTAAAGCTGAAATCAGTAACAAGGAATATCACTAAAACGGCCAACTCCACGAAAAAAATGTATATGATATAAATTGTGTGTTTTATTGTGATCTACATTTTTTGTGAAATACGTTTTTGTCTATCTCTTACGGCTTACCAATTATTTTGCAAAATTCACCCAGAATAAACAAGTCTTCAGAGGCTATTCTCAGAAAATTCAATATATACATTTTATTTGTCATGTAAATATCTTAAATATAAGAGATTTTAATCACATTCGTTTGAGCCATTTTTAAGAAAACTAAAATTATCGAAATTTTTTCCATGTAAAGGGAAGTTGCAGTTGACGGATTCTCTTGAAAATCTTCGTGTCGCATCCTTGAAAGAAATCAAACTTAAATAACAAGTTTAGACTTTAACGGTTTTTCGTTTTTGATCTATGCTGTCCACAGACACACACACATACACACACTTTTTTTTTTTTAAATGCTTCTTTTGGATTCAGGGGGGACCCAAAACGAGTATTTCCGGTGAAATCTCGGTATCGAATTTTAGGGTGAAATGAATAATACCTTCTCTATACACTATGTAATTAGTACGAGTAGAGAAAGTAAAAAGTTGTTAAAAGTTAAAATCCATTTCTATGCAGTTTTCAACTTTCCATGTGCGAAAAATATGTTATTTTTAATCTAAAACAAACAAACAGGAATATCTCAAAATTGTCAATTGAATGAAAAAAAAATCTGATATGATCCATTCACATGACTTTGTCTATATCTCTGCAAAAAATGATTGTTAAAAAGCTTATGCTTCTATTTACCTCATGCTAATCGAGAAAAAAAAATTAGCAAAAATAGTCTTATTACTTGCTTCCATGTAAGTAGAAGGGAAATAAGGAAGTAGCATAGGGTAAAGTATTAGTCAAAAGCTGGTTTCTTTGTGACTGAAGTTCCTTTGTTTCTATGGACAGGAGTTGGCAAATTCCCTTATGAGAAAAGTATGTTGTTTAAAGCCGAAACGCATAAGAAGGAATATCTCAAAAAGACCCACTCCACGAAAAAAATGTATATGGCATACATTGTGTGTTTTAACAATATCTACATTTTTTTGTATGGTAAAGTTTTGTCTATCCCTAACGCTTTACCAGTTGTGCAAAACTCCGCAAAATTCATACAGAATAAACATGCCTTCAGAGGCTATTGAGGATACATATTTTATTTGTCATATAAATATCTTACATATAAGAGATTTTAATCAAAACGGTTAGAGCCATTTTTAAGAAAATCAAAAGTTTCCAATTTTTTTACATGTAAAGGGTAGTTGGGGTGGGGGGAATTTCTTGAAAATCTTAGTTGGAAGATACCGAACCTAAATACCAAATTTGGTATTTAACCCTCTTTTCGTTTTAGAGCTATGCTGCCCAAAGACACGTACACACACGAACATTTTTCCTAATCTTTTTTTTATTCAGGGGGACACAAAACATGTATTTCCGGTGAAATCTCGGTATAGAATTTTGGGTGCATTACAATACCTTCTCTATACACTATGACATTAATTGTGTGTTACCTGTCTCTTACAACTTACCAGTTACGCAAGATGCAGCAAATGCATGCAGAACAAAGAGGTACTTAGAGGCTATTCTCAGAAAATCCAAGATATATATTTTATTTTCCATATAAATATCTTTAATATACGGTATTTTAATCAACATCGTTGCAACCATTTGTGAGAAAATCAAAAATTTCGAAATTTATTCCACGTAAAGGGTAGCTTGGGGTGTAAGGATTTTTCTCAACATCTTCATGTCGCATCCCTGGAATATACTTAACTTAAATGCCAAATTTGGTTTTTTACCGACTTTTTCGTTTTCGTGTTCACAGAAACACGGACTCACTCAGAGACCTTTTTCCAAAAATGCTTTTTTGGATACAGGAGACCCTAAAACATGTATTTCCGGAGAAATCTCGATATCGAAATTTTGGGTGGAATGCAATACATTCTCTCTACACTAATTGCATTGGCTAATAAACTATTTTGTTTAAACTTAAATATATGTAATGTTAATTCGCCCTTTTTGTAAAGCAACTGAAGATAGAAATAATTTAATGTTAGAGCATCAGTCAATTGAGCTAGTTTTAATATATTACCAGGATGTGTTGAAACAAAGGAGGGAAACTAATACAGAATTTATAATCATAATTGATGATACAATATCATCGTCCTTGCAATTAACGCTTATAAATGATTACTCAAAGCTGTGCTTTTGAATTTCACATCTGAGCTTATATAATTTATGGCTTTTCCCTCTCTCATTTCAATGAATTAAAATTCATCTGGCTGCCTTGTTACGACTGCGCGGCCATTAAATACAGATGAGATTCCTAATTTATGAGTGAAAAATTAAATACATATTTGGCTCAGATATAGGTTAACAATTGGATCCGGAAGCCAAAAAGGCTTGCTTTGAATCGCTAGCATAACTAGCATTTTTATTTTCTCTATACTTACAACATACATAGTGTATAGAGAAGGTATTACACTCTAACAAAAAATTCGATACCGAGATTTCAAGGTCCACTATATCCAAAAAAATCATTTTCAGAAAAATGTCCTTGTGTGTGAGTGTGTGAACACGATTACTCAAAAACGAAAAGTCGGTAAAATACCAAACTTGGTATTTAAGTTTAGTATCTTCCAGGGATGCGACACTTTAAGGTTTTCAAGAAAATCCTCCCCCCATACTAAACTTTACATGGAACTTTTGTCGAAAATTTTGATTTTCTTAAAAATGACTTTAACGATTTTGATTAAAATTTACCGGGCAAATAAAACGTATATCTTGAATTTTCTGAGAATAGCCTCTGAAAACTACTTTATTCTGGATGAATTTTACGGAATTTTGCATAACTGCTAAACCGTAAGAGATGGACAAAAACTTACCATACAAAACACGTAGAGTACGTTAAAACATACAATTTATGTTATATAGATTTTTTTCGTGGATTTGATCGTGTTTGAGATATTCTTTGTTTTTGGTTTCAGCTTTAAAAAACATAATTTTCTCATACAGGAATTTGTCAACTCTTGTCTATACAAACAGAGTAACTTCAGTCGCATAGTAACCAGCTTTTGACAATCACTTTAACCTATAGTACTCCCTTATTCCGCTTCTACTTACAGGGAACCAAGTAATAAGTCTCGATTAACATTGTGTAAAAAGAAGATCAATCTTTTATAAGAAGTTCGTTGGTATAGCAGCTAGAGAAACTGATGTGAGTGTAACACATCAGATTATTCCATAATTTTCATTTATCCTGCTGGTAAAGACATGTTTTAGGTAACACAAAGCTCAAGCGAGTGCCATTTCGACTATTTTATTCCTTCACTGTACATTATGAATTCCGTGTAACGAACATGTTCGATGCGTTTTGCCTCTGCGGTCGTATGATTAGTTTCTTACCCAGAGGTTCTGGGTTCGAGTACTGGCTGAAGTGGGAACTTTTTCTTGATTTAAATATGCCTTATTCACCACAGAATCTGAAAGTATGAGTATGGGAATAAATGTGTGGGTGCTTAGTAGTATAATATTGAAAAAATATAACGTTAAGAAGTCCTAAGTTCAGTGAGCAAAACACCAGCAGCTATTTCTGAAGCAACGCCAGCGATGATCAAAGAAGTTAAGAGGAGACTGTAGTCCCTATCCCGCCCATGTTAAATTGGGAAAACTTATGTACCTTTTTCTTAGGAACTATTAGAGCTATAGAGATGAAATTTATCAGGTATAAAGAAGCTTACATATTAATTATATTGACATTCTTTTAGTAATAATTAAATAAAAATTATGTTCACAGTAAAAGTTTTAATTCTGGCCAATTATTTTTAACATTTTGGGCTGTAAAAGTATTCCTTACCTTTATGCTATGTTATAAAAATGTCAATAGATGTAAAACTGCTTGCAGAAAACACTGTATAAATTGCATTTAGAGTTACTTATTTTTAAGAACTTCAGAGGCAATGCACGAATAAAATAGATATAGATTATGAAACTAAAACGTTTTCAAAATGAAATAAACAATTAAAATCTCAAAATGTATATGTTTGGCCAAAATGACTAGTGTATATAAATGAAACAAAATCAAATATATGTATTAGCGCATTTAAGTATATTTTCATAGTTATAAAAATCTGTTTTATTAGAATCAAGTGATATGCTTTACCTTTTCTTTATAAAAATCAAGATAAACATTATTCTTGTAATTATCTTATATTTTAATAAAACTTGTTTAAGTGTTTTTTGAGAAAATAAAAATTATCAAAAAAATTACCAATATCAAGGGTAGTTAGAGGTGGCAGGATTGTCTTTAAACTCTTTGTGTAGCAACCTCGGAAGATATGGGACTTCAATTTGATAATAGAACCACATTTACTGAGTTACGCTGTACACACACATGCTCACACAAAAATGTTTATACGTATATATAATAGCTTCATTGTACTTATGGATTCTCAAAGCATATTGAGGATATTAATTCTTTGGGTGAAATTAGTACTTCCCCTAATAGAAAAAATGTAATAGAAAAATTAATAGCATGTTACCTCACAGAAAATACCCTTAAATTAAGACAAATACAGCATTTAACTCGAAGGTAATTCATGAATACTCATGACTTACCCAAAAAATCTGATGTGTTCCATTCACATGACTTTCTCTATATCAATGCAACAAATTATCGTTAAAAAGGTTATGCTTCCATTTATTTCATGCTGATTAGCAGAAATATTCTTATTACCTGCTTCCTTGTTAGTAGAAATGAATCAAGGGTCTTTTATAGGTTAAACTGATAGTCAAAAGCTGGTTGCTATGTGACTGAAGTTCCTTTGTTTGTATGGGCACGAGTTCACAAAGCCCTGTATGAGAAAAGTATAAGTTTTTTATAGCTGAAACCAAAAACGAGGAATATTTCAATTTATGTTATATACATTTTTTTCGAGGAGTTGATTGTGTTTGTGTGTTTTAAAGTGCTCTACATTTGTTGTGTGGTAAGTTTTTGTCCATCTCTTACGGTTTAGTAGTTATGCAAAATTCCGTAAAATTGACCCAGAATAAAGTAGTCTTCAGAGGCTATTCCCAGAAAATTCAAAATATACATTTATTTGTCAGGTAAATATCTTTAATCTACTATATTTTAATCAAAATCGTTAAGAGCCTTCTTTTAGAAAATCAAGATTTTCGAAAAAATTTCCAAGTAAAGGGTAGTTTGGGGTGGGGGAATTTTTCTCAAAATCTTCGTGTCGCATCCCTGGAAGATACTAAACTTAATACCAAGTTTGGTATTTTACCGACTTTTCGTGTTTGAGTTATCCTGTTCACAGACACACGGACACTCACACGGACTTCTTTCTGAAAATACTTTTTTTGGATACAGGGGACCCTAAAACATATATTTCCGGTGAAATCTCGGTATCGAATGTTTTGGTCGAGTGCAATACCTTCTCTATGCACTATGTACATAGTACGTATAGAGAAAGTAAAAAAAGGACAACCAAATTTCCTTATAAATGTATATATCGTAACTTTATAAGGAAATTTGGTTGTCCTTTTTTTACTCTCTCTCTCTTTCTCTCTCTCTCTCTCTCTCTCTCTTTCTCTCTTTCTCTCTCTCTCTCTCTCTCTCTCTCGCTCTATATACATATCTGATTCGTCAAAACCTCTAGTACACCTTAAGGTTTTGTTGTATTTCCTCTATAACAATTGTACTGCCTAACATAGGCTTCTGAAACACCACAGATTAATAAGGCTAACCAAGCTTTGTAGTGTAGCGGCTGTGGCCCACGGTGCTGCTAGCTGGAGTGACAAATGAGATCACTAGGCACTATAGAGCTCTCCGCCAGGATAAACACCAGAAGTGGTATTGACAGATATTCTGCAAGTTTCCCTTCTCCCTGCCTCCAGAATATTCTAGAATGTTCTGCAAAAAATTCCAGTAACTGTGTAAGCCAGCGTGCTCTCAATTGAGCGAGTTGGTGGGGGTACTTCTGATGCGGTTCAGATGTTTTTCTACAAGTGAGTGTCTGGTGACAGTTGTGACGTGCAGTGAGTGTTGCTACCGCGAGAGATTAGAGACATGCTGTGTTCAATTCCCCCAACAGTAAATCTTTCGAAGATGAAGCTGCTTCATGTGTATTTCATTACGTGGCTATATCATGAAGAAAATTGAAGTGACAGGGACAATTGAATTACATTGCATTAGTGAAGTGACAATGTGAACTAAATCACAGTGAAAGTTGAATTAGATCACATTAGTGAAGTGGCAGTGAATTGTATAAATTCACAACATTGTTACTGATATTTGTGAAAGCAATTTGCATAGCTGAAACTCAATATACGCCACGTTATATAAATAAGAAAAATTCGCCCCAGGCAGGGAGGAGTTGATGGCCTGCGCATTGGACTGCTTTATGTTCCCGATATTATAAATTGACACCCGACTCACTGTGCAAGGACTGAGAGATATGTCTCAGTTGTCTAAATCCAGTCTCTGAGATCACCGCTTACCCAAAGGATAACAATCACAGCTCCGATGTCAAAAGTACTTTCCGCGGCACAGGCGTTCACTAGCGAACGTGTGTAACAATGGATGTCAACAATCAGCTATGACTTACAAAGCAAGCCGGACACACATATTTTGCGATTATAGGCCGTAGGCCGCAGTCACAACTACTACAATAATATTAAGCATAAAATAGTAATAATAATAATAATAATAATAATAATAGTAATAATAGAGTTAGGTTCGGGGTCGCGAAATTGCCGGATTGAGCTTCGGTGCACAGAATGAAACTATGACGTATTGGAGTAAGCGTGTTCTCTATAGCCCCTTCTAAACACATTTCACTATCTAGCATTGGTTACTGCCTGACCTGGTTCACTTCATGCTAGTAGATAAATCAGTGGACAGTGAAAGAGAGCGCATATTTAAAAATGTCGAAAATACGAAAGGGTAGGTGTTTGACACTCACAAACTTGTGCATGACTCAAACATACTTTGAGTGATGGAATGAGAGCTTTTCTTTTGATACGGCAAAGATGTTTTTACAAATCATTGCAATGAGTTCTGAGTGAGTTTGGTTGATTTATGTTCATTGTCTTTTCAGAGCTATGCACATTATTATCCTGAATTTTTTGTATCAAGCTTTATACTTTTATTTGTAAAAGCACAATGCGTTTTTCTTTATTAATCATATTATGAAATAGTTGTTTTATTATATCACTTTATGAATTAAAACAATGCATATAATGTCAATATATATAATGAGCTACTTTTAGAGCAGTTTATACTTCAACTTATGTAACCACTATAAACTCCTCCCCACTACTCTGTCTTTATACTGTCATAACTGTGAGCACTTCGGAATACAAAACCGAGCTCTAATAATAATAATAATAATAATAATAATAATAATGACGATGACTACACAAGAGCGTCTGATTCAAAGGAAAGCAAAACTGTTTCCGTTTGATAGGTACTATAGTTTAAAGTTAATGTTAACAAAATGGCTGTATCAGGACCAATGGAGGGATAACGAATATAAGGCACCATTTCATACCATATGCACACTAAGTAGGCACTCCTAAACGCATCACGTTTCAGCTAAATCACTGTCATTCAGAAATGTGTATCAAACGACCTCTTTCTCTGCTAAAGGCACCAAAGACATACTTTCCACATTTCTCTGAATGTACAGCTCCCAATTTGATTATCGACAGCGGTCAGAATAAATCGTTTCCTCGACCTGGTTTCTCTTCTCGCTTTATATTATTCGTTGTAAGAAAAGTCCTAATCCATCTCCGTCCTCCCACATTCTGTCCTCTGAGGTTATCCTTCCTCCTTGTTATTTGACTCCCTCACTTTTCTCTGGACCTTCCAATTAGTCCCTTAACTTTCATTCCGAACGCTCGTCGCAGAAGTTCCTTTTTCTTTTCACGCTACGTGATTCTACCGCCAAGTAGCCTTAAATCCATTTTCGATATTATTTTAACGTTAAAATACAGAGTTCAGCTTCATGTTTAAGCTCCGGGCGCTGTTTTATTTCGTTCTTTAATTAAACTGGTGCACTTTAGATTTTAGTTTTCTTCTCACGTCGTTCCATTTTTACTTTCTCTATCATCAGTCTATATAGTAAGTAGATGAAGTATTGTATTCCAGTCAAAATGATACACATACATTTCACTGGAAATGCTGAGGCCCATTGAACTTAAAGTACATATCTAGTAAAAGGTTCGTGCTGCGTAGAACTGTAAGTGTAAATGTGAACAGCATAATCAAAACAAAAAAGAAGAAGAAGAAAGAAAATGTTAGATATTCCATTCACATGACTTTCTCTACTTCCAACAAATTATTGTTAAAAAGCTTTTCTTATATCTACTTCATGCTAATCGAGATAAGCATTAGTAGAAATGATCTTATTACTTGCTTCCTTATAAGTAGAAGGGAAATAAGGGAATACACTAGGCTAAGTGGACAGTCAAATGCTTTAAAATATGGCTGCTATGGGATTGAAATGCGCTTCCTTGCGTGGCCTAGAGTGTAAAGTTCCCATATGAGAAAAGTTGCAAGTATTTTAAAACAGAAACAAATAACAAGAAATATCTTGAAAACGGTCAACCCCTCGAAAAAATGAATAGGACATAAATTGTGTGTTTTACAGAGATCTACATTTTTGGTATAGTAACTTTTTGTCTATCTCTTATGGTTTACCTGTTATGCAAATTTCAGAAAAATTCTTGCATAATAAAGAGGTCTTCCAGAGATATTCCAAGAAAATTCAAGTTATAAATGTTATTTGCCATGTAAATATCTTAGATATAAGAGATTTTATCAAAATTATTAGAGCCATTTTTGAGAAAATAAAAAATTACGAAATGTTTTCCATATAAAGGGTAGTTGGAAGTGGGGGGATTTTTTTGAAAATCTTCATGTCTTCATCCTTGGCAGATAGTGAACTTTAGTACTAAGTTAGATATTTAACGGACTTTTCCCTTTTGACCTATGCTGCCCACAGACACGCACACACGAACATTTTTCTAAAAGTATATTTTTTTTTTTATACGGGGGCTCCCAAAGCATGTATTTCCGGTGAAATCTCGGTATCGAATTTTTGGGTGCATTACAATACCTTCTCTATACACTATGTAGATAGTACGTGTAGAATAAGTAACAATATATATTTTGTTTTACATTCACTCAGTTTTCTCTACCCATTCAACAAACTATTATTGAAGTTTATTGTGGTTACCGACTCGTATTGATCTATTTACAGAAACGATTTTATTACGTATTTCCTTGCAGATAAAATGAAAATAGGGGAATATAAGCAAATAGGTTTAAGCCATAGTCAAATCATTTAGAGGTGGCTGTTATAGAAAGAATAATTTGATGCGTTTTATTCTGATGACTACTTCTACCTATTCTGCAACGAATTATTCTTACAGAATCATAGTCCTCTATATACTCCACTAATCAGAAATAGTCTCATTACGTATTTCTTTGTAGCTACAAGAGAAAATATAATACAGTAGGCTAAAGTGATAGCTAAGTGATGAGTTTAAAATTCCTTTCGCTTTTCATGGTGACGACTAACCATTTAGGAAAATTTAAACCAATAACAACGTATGTCTTAGAAACAGTTAACTCCACAAAAAATGTACTGGACGTAAATTGTGTGTTTTTTAACGAAATATACATTTTTTGTGCAGTACATTTTGTGTATTGCTTCCAGTTTACCAATTAAGGACTGTGGGACGTATGGAAAGCACAATACTTGCGTTTAACTACACACTTTTGAAAAATCAAAAATTGAATCAAATGAAATTCATACCATGTAACAAGCAACTATTTCTTAACATGTTGATAATGTAAAGTGTGTAATATAAATGCATAAAATGAGCGGAAAGATATTTTGAAATACAACATTTTGAATTTTTGAAAATTTAAAATCTCTGCATTTTAAGGGAAAAAATATTTGTATCAATTTCAACAATTTGTTTTGTCTACATATTTCAATATATACAAATTCTAATACGCTTATTTTATGCACTACTAAGTGCTTTAGCTCTTCTAAAAATTGTATTTTCTATGAAAAAAACATTGTGCCTGTTATGTGTACCTAAATAATAACATGTGTTTTGAAAATTTCGTTTGTTGACGTCACTTAAGAAGCCTTCTGAGAAAAAGTATGAATTTATATTACGTACTTTACATTATCAACATGTTAAGAAATAGTTTCTCGTTACATGGTATGAATTTCATTTTCCTGTGACAAACCAAACCCATGAATTTTATTTTTTCACAAGTGTGTAGTTAAACACAAATATTGTGCTTTTCACACGTCCCACTGTCCTTAAACAAATGCCATTCTTAAACAAGAGTACTTCAGAGGCTATTCTCAGAAAATTCAAGATATATTTCTATTTTATGTATGTAAATATACGGCATTTTAATCAAAATCGGAAGAGTCATTTTTGGATAAATTGAAAATATCCCAAAATATGTCATGTAAAGTTGGTTGGTTGTGGTGGGAAGATTTTCCTGAAAATCTTCGTATCACATCCTTGAAATATACGAAACTGAAATAATAAATTTGGTGTTTAACCGACTATTCGTTTTTGAGTTATGCTGTTCACAGACAGAGACACGCGCGCACACACATACACGGTTCGTTTACTAAAGCTTTTTGACTTTCTCTATACGTGTTATGTACATAGTGTATCAAAAAATTCGATACCGAAATCTCACCGGAAATATATGTTTTAGGGTCTCCTGTATCCAAAAAAAGGTATTTTCAGAAAAAGGTCCGTGTGTGTGTCTCCGTGTGTCTGTGAACACGATAACTCAAAAATGAAAAGTCGGTAACATACCAAAGTTGGTATTTAAGTTTAGTATCTTCCAGAGATGCGACACGAAGATTTTGAGAAAAATCACCCCACCCCCAACGACTTTTTACAAAAATTTTGATATTCTGAAAATGGCTCTAACGATTTTGATTAAAATATCGTGTATTAAAGATATTTACCTGACAAATAAAATGTGTATATTGAATTCTCTGGGAATAGCCTCTGAAGACTACTTTATTCTGGGTCAATTTTACGAAATTTTGCATAACTGCTAAACCGTAAGAGATGGACAAAAACTTAGCACTCAACAAATGTAGAGCACCTTAAAAGACACAATTTATGTTACATACTTTTTTTGGTGGAGTTGATTGTTTTTGAGATATTCCTTGTTTTTGGTTTCAGCTATAAAAACTTGTAACTTTCTCATACAAGACTTTGTGAACTTGTGTCCATACAAACAAAGGAACTTCAGTCGCAGAGCAACCAGCTTTTGACTATCATTTTAACCTATGGTACTCCCTTATTTCGCTTCTAATGACAAAGAAGCAAATAATAAGACGATCTCTGCTAATTTTAGCTCCATTAGATGAAGTAAATAGAATAATTTGTTGCAGTGATATAGAGAAAGTCATGTGAATGGAACACATCAGATTTTTTTTTATTCAGGAGTGCTCAAAGCGTCAATTTCTGGCGTAATTTTTGTATATTATTTTATGTGAAATACAGCACCTTGTTTACTTACATGTATATACGTAGTAATGTGCAGAGATAATAAACATATTTACTGCAAAAACTGGCTCTACCCCTTTGCTTAGAATACCCAAAAAATTCTTTATAATCAAGTAAGAACAAACGTTCAAAATGTAGACACAAAAGCAGTGATTTTATCAGACAATCTGTAGTCTAAAGCTTGTTTGTTGATAGATAATGATAAGTTTGAAAATATGTTGGCGATAGGATATATATTAACATAATTAATTAATAACGGTTAACATAAGAGTGCATTGTAAAATTAAAACCTAAGGGGAGTAAGGAAATGTACCGTAAACAGTCGCACTTTTTCTTATCTTCCTGATTAGCTAATGCATATAATTAAACTAATTACTGTTTGTTTTAGTAAGCCTATTTTGCACAAGAGCTATGTCTTACTCCACGTGCAGTACACAATGTCCAAACAGCTCCAATACAATATAGGTGAGATTAACTGGCCGTTTCCAATTCAAAGTCGCATTAGTTCGAGAGTGCTGGAAGGTCAGAAAGTCAAATATTGCATATACCACGTGTCCAAACTGTCCACTATTTGTCGTGTGCAGATATTAATTCCTTCTCGTGTTAAACAAGATAATTCAACAGGGCTATTTCAAGACAAAACGTAAATCCATGGCACAACCGTCCACAAGGAACCATGACATACCTCCATCTCGGCCCGAAGGCATCATGAATGGGGTGCAGTGCTGGAGGGTAAGACTTGATCAGCGCTCGAGTCCCCCCTGTCTGTTGATGCGGTCTTGTCGATCTGGAACCGCCACTTCTCAATCAAGTAGTTCCTCAATGGCCTCCGAGGGACCTCACGAGGCTGAGTGCACGTCGGAGCAGATCTCCCAGTGGGGGAAAATTGAACTCTGTTCTCCCTTTTGGCAAACAGCCGCGCTACCACCCCGCTAAGGAGACGACCTTCCAGATAAAACACGAGAGGCAAAACAAAGGTCACCCTTGCCAGTTCCCCATTGGCGGGTTTTAACTTGAAATAGATCCGTTGAGCTCTGCAACTCTTTTAACGCTCCAAAGGACATCTGTATATGCCACATACGGAGCAGTTGGGACATCTAGTATAGGGTTGTGCAATATGCATTGTTAAAAGACAAACATTTCTACATGATACGATTTGTGATCACATGTTAACAATTATAATAAGGTTTCAGAGAACATGTTTGCGAGACGTCGCCCTAGTAAATGGTCTGACACAGTGATAAATAAATTGCTGGAAACTCCATTAATTTTTTTTTTTCTAGTCATGATTATGTTACATACAACTCTTAGGGATTTTATTCCAAAATATCCTAGTTTGAACACTGTTTCTTTATCTATATATTCTTTATCTATATTTATGAGCTGAGACTGAAGGATATCTATCAAAACTCCGGGTAGAGTTTGGGAAAGGTTAACAATAAGGAGAACAATAGACAACACATACTGATTCAGACAATAATTAGTAAATACTTAATAACTAAAGGGGTATACCTAGATGCTTTTCCAGACTTAGAGAAAGCGTTTTATACAATACAGAGAAGCCTAAAGTGGAAATTGCATAAAAAGTGGGAGAGTAATAAATGTATTTAGGATTAGACAAAATATATGAAGGAATATGATATTGGATATAATATGGAAAGGAAGCGATAACTGTGCTGGTAGAATAGAAGATAAGATTAAGACAAGGGTGTAAATTAAAAGCAATACGTTTAACTTATTTATAGATGATATGCTGGAAAGTGAAATAAATGGTCATTGTATGATAACAATGAATGGTCAAGAATGGTATGTAGATATATGTACGTACAAGAGAGGGAGCGATTAGCTTGGATGAAAACAGGAGCATTCATTTTGAAAGTGATGAGAGACAATGAATATTTAATGTGCGGAGAAAGACAGTATTGTTCACTGTTTAACAGTTAAACAGGTAGGAAATTGGAAAAAAGAAATTTAGGAACACAAGTAAATGTAAATGTCGTGTTATTTATGGACGCTCTTAACTACTGTGGTTCTCAGCGTTCTATTCTAGATTGGGCGTGAAAGATCGCCTCTCTATCAGGCTTGATGTTCTTTTACTTGCCGTAAATCTATGACACGGGACCAACGGCTTTACTTCCCTTCCGAAGGAAGCCATGCTAAGGATTTTTACACCCGAAAAAATCAATCATCCTCCGCCGGGTTTGAAACTGTGACCTTAGGTATATAAAATTAGCATGGTAACCATTACACCATGGAGGGCGATGTGTCAAGATGGATGGTAGCTATGAACATGTTGAATGTCAAGGGAAAGAGAAAAATTGAGGAAATTGGGCAATATTTGGGTAAAGTAAAAGAAAAGTGGATAAGAAAAAAGAAAGAGATAGAAAGGCTGAGAAAATGCAGAGAATAGAATAGTTAGCCAAACCAAAAGTGGCTGCACAGTTAGGCATTTATGCGAATGTAGTGCCTAAGCGATTCCCACACCTAATTGTACGTTAGGATAAGTAATATAGTTTAAGTAACAGAACTTGATTTTTTAAATAATTGAACGTGTAACCTAAGTACAATAAGTCATTATTCTTATTGTTATTGTTGGGTACGTAGAGTCAGACTGAAAAGTTCAATGCCATAGCCGGGATTTGAACCACAGATCTCACGATCTCTAGCCGGTTGCTCTGCCACTAAGCTACCATGTCAACATGCCGGCATAGCATTGAATTTCTCAACTAACTCACATTTTTCCCGGTAAACCACAAGGTGATCGCACATGACAACCCTAATGGCGATTTACATGCCATAGCCGGGATTCGAACTACGAATCAGTTGAGAAAATCAAAATTTTCCAAAAATGTTCCATGTCAAGGGTAATTGCAGGTGGTGGGATTTCTTGAAAAACGTCATGTCACATCCTTAGAAGATACCAAACTTAAATATCAAGTTTGGTATTCAACGGTCTTTCACTATGCTTTCCACACACAAGACACACACACACACACACACATATATACCATTTTGTAAAAATACTTTTTTTTTTATTCAGGGGGACCCAAAACATGTATTTCCGGTGAAATCCCGGTATCGAATTTTTGGATGGAATGCAATACCTTCTCTATACACTACGTAGAGAAAGTAAAATACAAAAACAAGAAAGATTTGCCGTTGCAAAAATTCAAAGTATCGCTAAAGCCTTGCCAAATTAAACTAAGTTAACAGATTTTGATTCACACTATTACATTAGTATGTATGTAAAATAGCCACGGGGTAAGAAATTTAAAGAATGGTTCTTCGAAAAATTACACAGGAAAACACTCAAATATAAATCGAAACATTACTGTTTGTACCTTTGGTTTCACGACTTTTCCGTAGTAGCTAATGTCATTCTTGGAGACGGAACCCGGCAATGAAATGGCCTGTTATTTATGGACGCTCTTTAACTGTTTTGGTTCTCAGCGTCCCATTCTATATTGTGCGTGAAAGATCGCATAATTTTGCTCAGAGGCCTCTCTTATCAGGCTTGAGGTTCTTTTACGTGCCGTAAATCTACTTCCCTTCCGAAGGAAGCCATGCTAAGGATTTTTACGCCCGAAAAAATGCTTCGTCCTCCGCCGGGTTTGAACCCGCGACCTTGGGTATATGAAGTTAGCATGGTAACCATTACACCAGGAGGGCGACTGAACCCGGCAATCCGCATGTCTTATTTGTATTCATGTATTTTTTATACAGTTACATTATACATGTTTGTACAAATTATATTTTAAGCGTTTTTCATTTTATGAAACTCGAATATTTATCTGCTGTTCTCTAAAATAATAGTCCTTAATCATTAATTCTAAACAGCTATCTGAACTCTGGTTATTCTTAAATGAGAGAGAAATACAATCAACGAGGGATCAGCGAGAGCAAAATACCTAATATTTTGTTTAGCTCCGTTATTTTCTACATTACCCTCAATCTTCTGAGGCAAGAAACCCGCAGGTTCCTAAAATAATTGGTAATCCTTGCTTGATTTCTATGGTATACCAGAACTATAAAACATCGGTGAATCTTGGTCACAGAGAAATTCTCTTTTTAGCTCAAATACACTCTTTCCTCCTTCTTTTTTCACTCGTTCTTTCTTTTTCTGTTTATGCTCCTCATATGTAGGACTCGCACCCCCCCCCCTCCCAGTACTTACAAGCCAGCGCTTGGGATCAGACGGTTGTTGAGGAGCAAAAACTCTGTCTCAAGATGGGCGATCTGCCCGAGGAAATGGACGATATGAATAACCATTGAATAGCCTCTGAAGACCTCTTCATTCTGGAAAACCTTTGCACAACTGGTAAACTGTAAGAGATAGCCAAAAACTTGCTACACAAAAATGTAGATCTCGTTAAAACACACAATTTATGTCCTATACATTTTTTGTAGGTTTAAACGTTTCCGAGATATTCTTTGTTATTTGTTTCAATTTTAAGCTACTTAAAGGTTCTCAAACGGGAAATCATCATTCGTTTCAACTCTATTTTGTTTCACTCTTGACTTTGGCAAAGAGAACTGAATTACAATTGTTTCATTGACAATAGTTTTTAAAGGGTTTGATTATCGCTTTAGTCTAGTGCTTTTATAGTGTTTAACGCACGCTTTTACTATATATAACGCCGCAGGCGACATTGATGATATATGGAATGAACAGAGAAAACCGCCCCTGCGCCGCTTTGTCCTCGCAATTCCCATAGACCGCGCTGTGGCCGAGTGGTTAGACCACTCGCCTTTTGCTTAGACGGGTTCGATCCCAAGCGACCGCATATGAGATTTGTGGTGAACAGGGACGGTTTTCTTCTGGTTCTCCGGTTTCCCCCGCCATCAGCGCTGCTACATCTTCATTCCTTCTATCATCAGTGTCATCGTTTGCAGTCCCATAGAGGGGGTTAAACAAATGCCGATATCGGTGGCCGAGCTCGCTAAAGTGTCTAGTTTTGGTGCTTCGTGGTGCACGGGATCGTGGGTTCGAGTCCCACCTTGGGCATGGGTGTTTCTGTGTTTGTAAATGTGTCTATGTTTGTGTATGTATATGTAATTAGAACACGTTAAGAATAATAAGGTCTACTAAGGAAATATTGGAAACTGGAAAAAATGCAGACAAAAGGAATACAGCGCCGGAGACCTGACAAGTCTACGGAACTGTATTTTTATTAAAAAAAAACACTATCAAAGAAAACAAACAAATCCCAGATGCGGTTGCCTGGGATTGAAATTGGGCAGCCTTGCTGAAAGGCAGGTGGTCTAACGAATCGGCCACGGCGCGGCCCATTAATCTAGTATATTCCATTACGCCAATTACTTATAGGAACTCGCTTTCTACTAATGTTTCTTGATTAGCTTGAAGTATGCCTTATAGAAGAATAAGATGCTTTACTTCTCCACACGTACTATGTACATAATGTATACAGACGGTATTGTAATGCACCCAAAAATTCTATACCGAGATTTCACCGGAAATACATGTTTTGGGTCTCCAAAAAAAGGCATTTTTAGAAACAGGTCCGTGTGTGTGTGTGTGTGTATGTATTCGTGCGTTGTGTGTGTCTGTGTGTGGTCTGTGGACAGCATAGCTCAAAATCGAAAATACCGTTGAATACCAAACTTGATATTCGAGTTTGGTATCTTACAAGGATGCAACACGAAGATTTTAAAGAAAATCCCCCAACTACCCTTCACATGGAACATTTTTCAAAAATTTTGATTTTTTTGCAAATGGCTCTAACGATTTTAATTAAAATATCGTATATTAAAAATATTTACCTGTCAAATAAAATGTATATCTTGAATTTTCTGGGAATAGCCTCTGAAGACTATTGTGGATGAATTTTGAGCAAATTTGCATAACTGCTAACCCGTAAGAGATAGACAAAACTTACCACACAAAACATGTAAAGCACATTAAAACACACAATTTATGTTATCTAAATTTTTTTCGTGCAGTTGATCGTTTTTGAGATATTCGTTGTTTTTGGTTTCAGCCTTGAATAAACTTATACTTTTCTCATACGGGAATTTGTCAACTCCTGTCCATACAGTCAAAGGAACTTCAGTCACATAGCATCCAGTTTTTGACTATCACTTTAACCTATGGTACTCCGTTATTTCGCTTCTACTTACAAGGAAGTAATAAGACTATTTGTGCTATTTTTTTTGTCGATTAGTATGAAGTAAATATTAGCATAAGCCTTTTAACAATAATTTTTTGCAGAGATGTAGAGAAGTCAGGTGAATGGAACACATCAGATTTTTTTATTTGTTACAGGATAGCTAGAGTAAGGCATGTGAATAGCAGTTTTAGCTGCCACTATATGCATGATGCTAGATAGCCAACATTTTATATTGGGGTTTATCTAAGTACCTTTATAACACACTATTCGCCGAGTATATGTTTAGTTTGCAGTTTCTGTTCCATACCCAGCTACATCGGATCAATTCAATTACGCCCCGATGTGGATATTAGGGCAGCTGAGGCAAGCTTTACAGAAAATAAGAAAAAGTTGCACTAACTACCCACACTCCTCGTAAAATTGGAGGTAATTTCCGATGGTTACCACGCAGCCAATACCCAAGCAAACATTGCGGTAACGATGCAAGATTCCAGTCAAGTCAGCACAAGATACGACCAGACAAGAATCGCTATGGGAATCGATAACGGGTGAAATATTCGATATCAAAATCAGAGACTGTCATCTGATTTTGCTGCCTATTTAATGCGGCTTTCCAGTCAGAGAGCAACTTGAGGTGTTTGAAGAACAGGCTTTATTAGCAATTCTGTCAAAAAATCTGATACGTTCCATTCACATGACTTTCTCTACATCTCTGCAACAAATTATTGATAAAAAGTTTATTGCTCTATTTACTTAACGATAATCGAAAATAAAAATAGCAGAAATAGTCTTACTACTTGCTTCCTTGCAAATAGAAGCAAAATAAAGGAGTGCCACAGGATAAAGTGATAGTCAAAAGCTGGTTGCTATGTCCTTGAAGTTCCTTTATTTGTAAGGACAGAAGTTGACAAAGTCCTGTGTGAGAAAAATAGAATTTTTAAATCTGAAACCAAAAACAAAGAATATCTTAAAAACGATCAACTCTATGAAAAAAATGCATATAACATAAATTGTGTGTTTTAAAGTGCTCTGCAGTTTTTGTATGGTAAGTTTTTTCCATCTGTTACCCAAAAGAAATTGATTTTCACATAAATTGTATGTAAGATTTAAATTATTATCTACATAGTGAGTCCTTGTAGTCTCTTACATTTTATCAATTATACGAGTCATTAACAATGAAGATATCTTCAGAATATAAATGTTATTGTCATGTGAATATGATGATAAATATCCTTAGTCATTTTTATAAAAAGTTTCCATGTAAAGGCTAATATGCGGTAGAAGGAATGTGCATATCTTTGTATCATATTCTTGGATGATGTTAAAGTTAGTTACCAAGTTTGTTGTGAAATTTCTATAACATTTGTGGTACAAATAATATCCTGCGGTTTAACAAAATATATGCATAAGCTATTTAGAAGGAAGAATGCTTCAGAGACTTTTCCCAAATATTCAAGATATATATTGAATGAATTAAGAATAAAATACATTTAACATCTTAGGTCCACTTTTGAGAAAATAAAAACTTCCCAAAAATCCTCCTGTAAAGTGTGATTTGGAGGGGGCATTTTCCTGGAAACCTTATGGTCGCATCCTCGGAAAATACTGAACTTAAATACCAAGTTCTTAGTTTTTGAGTTATTCTGTTCACATGCACACACATTTCCTGAAAATACTGTTTTTATCCCGGGGTTCTCAAAACATGTATTTGCGGTGAAATTCCGGTATCGAAACCTTCTCTATCTGCTATGTACCTTGTACATAGTAGAAAAAGTAAAAATGAACAGAATGTGACAAATACGAGAGAAAATGTTTTCTTTTTATTTTCATTTTTTGTTACATTTGGAAATTAATGTCTGACCAATTCTGGCCATGTATGACTGAAATTTTTATGAAAAATCACGAAAAGTTCCATAAAATAATTTAAATGTTCCTGAATATAAAAAGGTGTAATTGGCCACCAGGCGCCATATTTAAATGCCTTAATTGGAGCTACAACAAAGCATTACCAAAGCAACTCTACTGGACTCGGCAAGAAAAACTTCGACAAGATCCTATTCGCACCATGCAAAGTGAAAAGCGAAGTTGTGCAGAAGAAAAGCAGTAGTGCAAGAGGAAAAGGCAGCAGCAGAGGAGATGAAAGGAAAGCTGAGGGTCCAACCTACCATCCTAGTGGATTTTAATGTGAACCATGCATTCAGATCTTTCCTTGTTTTCTCGCTATTGATATCTTCACATTTTTCTTCCTATAAAATGTTCCTTGCGAAGCAGTTTTTCTGTTACACAAACCATTTCTGTACTGTTCACAGAGATACAATGAATAAGAATTGTCCTAGATTTTACTGTCTAATGTATTTAAGCACATGTTTTGAATTTTCAAACAAAAGTTATATTTTTATGACGAAAAACCACATTGACAACTTTTTTGGAACCTAAGGCGAAGAAAACACAGAGACACCGAGGGTAATTTCAGAAATTAGGTGTATTGAGAATCTAAGTTTAAAAATATTAGACCAACTTTTTAATTTTTTTCTCGCAAGGAACATATTTTTTTATTTGTTTATTTTTTTGTCATATGCCGTGACAAAATCATAAACCAATTTGACCATAACCTCCGAACAATTAGAGAAAAATGGATGAAATGTGTACAGTAAGTTACTTATACTATTACATTTTTTATTACTCCGACAGCTCACGGGGAACCTTGGCCTACCGCCCGGCCGCTGCGTCCCCCATCTCGGTCCACTACAGACGTCATGGATGGGGTGCAGTATTGGAGGGTGAGACGTGGTCAGCGCCTCGAATCCCCTCCGGCCGGTTAATGCGGTCCTCATGACCTGGAGCCGCTACTTCTCCATCAAGTAGCTCCTCAATTGGCCCCCCAGGGACCTTACGAGGCTGAGTGCACCCCGGACCAGGTCTCCCAGCGGGTGAAAAATCCCCACGCCGGTACTGGGGATCGAACCCAACGCTATCACCGCGCTATTACATCTGTGATATAAATTTAAAACATCTGAAGTGACCCATTCACATGACTTTCCCTACATCTCTGCAACAAATTATTCCTAAAAAGCTTATTCTTCTTTCTATTTCATGCTAATACTGATATTACTTGCTTCCTTGTAAGCAGAAGAGAAATAAGGGTGTACCATAGGCTAAAGCGGTAGTCAAATATTTTAAAAGCCGCTTACTAAAGTGATTGAAGTTCTTTCGTTTGTGACCAGGAGTTGACAAATTCCCTATTCCCTATGAGAAAAATATATTATTATTTTAAAACTGAAAACAATAACAAGGAATATCTAAAAAAAAGAACTATTAACTTCACGAAAAAAAAAATGTATGACATAAATTGTGTGCACTACATTTTGTGTTACGTTAGTTTTTGTCAATCTCTTTTGGTTTACCACTTAAGCAAAATTCATTCAGAATAAAAATGTCTTAGTAACTATTCCCAGAAAATTCAAGATATTAATTTTATTTACAATTTAAATATCTTTAATATACGATATTTTAATTCAAAAAATTTAGAGCCAATTTTGAGAAAATAAAAATTTTCGAAAATCTTTTAATAAAGGGTCGATGGGAGGGGGGGATTTTCTTGAAAATCATGTCACATCCTTGAAAGATACCAAACTCAAATACCAAGTTTGGTAGTTAACGGCCTTTTTATTTTTGAGCTATGCTGCCCAGAGGCATACACACACATACACGGACATTTTTCTAGAAATGCTTTTTTGATTCAGTGGATCTCCGGTGAAATTTCGGTATCAAATTTTTTGTACGATGCAATATCTTCTCTATACACTATGTACATAGTACGTGTAGAGAAAGTGAAAAGTTAGCATTTTTAGTTTGGAATTTCAAATTTTCAGACGTGGATCTGAAAACACAAGGTTTAGTGCGTAAAATAGAACATACTAGTTATCGGCATTTTAAATATAAATTTTATATTTGTAAACATATGTTATGTTATTAGTAAATGTAAATTTATTTTCCAATAAATATGTCGCACACTTTTTCCTTTCTGCTGAATTAAGTCAGCGAGCAGAACTCAATTTAAGCTAGGGTTGTCCCAATATTTTTGAAGCCCGTCGTCGTTTTATAGCCCACGCTTTCTCCCAGAGCTCTTCAGATATGACATCATATTTTACACCCTGCTGCTGTACCATCTTCTCCACCTGGTTCCACAATTGCACCATATCACAAATCTAGGGATATGAAAATCCGACCTTTGCCTGACGCTATGCAATTGTTTTCACAAACAGAAGGAACGGTCTTTCATGTAGTTCCGATTACCCTTATTACTTTCTCTACACGTACTATGTACATTGTGTATAGAGAAGGCATTGTATTCCACCCAAAATTCGATGTCGAGATACCACCGGAAATATAGGTTTAGAGCTCCTCTGAGTTCAAAGAAGCATTTTTAGAAAAAGGACCGTGAGTCTGTGGACAGCTTAGCTCAAAAACGAAAAGACTTTAAATACCACACTTGGTATTTAAGTTTGGTATCTTTCAAGAATACGACACGAAGATTTTCAAGAAAATACCCCTACCCCAACTATCCTTTATATGGAACATTTTTCGAAAATTTTGATTTTTTTTTCAAAAATTGCTCTTGATTGAAATACCTAATGATAAGATATTTCTATGAAAACGAAATGTACACTTATCTTGAATTTTCTGAGAATAGCCTCTGAAGATATCACCATTCTGGATCACTTTTATATAGCTAGCAAACCGTAAGGGATTTAAAAAAAATTACCACATAAAAATATAGATCGCATTGAAACGCACAATTTGTCACATACGAGTTAACTATTTTCGAGATATTCCGGATTATTGGTTTCAATTTTAAGCCACTTAAGCTGTTCTCAAATGGGAAGAGATACTTTTTCTCGTTTCTCGTTTGTTTGCTCCTGCAAATAGATTGAAATTTCAATTGTTTCACATAGTGACTAGCTTTTAAAGGACGAGACTATCGCTTTAGCCTGTGCATTTTCTTATTTCTCTTCTATTTACAAGGAAGTTTATCTTGATTAGCATAATGTAGATAATACTTTAATGTTTTTAACAAAAGGTTTGTTTACCAAACAGCTAGAGGGCATTGTGTGAGTGGAGCACATTAGATGTTGTCTCTTCTATTTACAATGAACAAAGCGGTAAGGATAATTTCTGCTAATGTTTATCTCAATTATCATGAAGTGGATATAATAATGAACTTTTTAACAATAATTTATTATAGAGATGTAGAGAAAGTCACGTGGATGGAACACATATGTGTTTTTTAAATATTTAGAACTATTAACTTGAGTATTAATAACTTTAGCAGTACAGATGAAATCTCAAAGCTAATCCATTTCTGGAGCATCGTCTATTGGAACGGGTTACATATAGAATATCCACTCTAATTATAAGATATTGCAGCGCCTCCGATATGTCGCAATTTTGTCCTGTAGGAGTTTTTATATGGGACTGTCGTTCTTGAGCACACTTAAAACCCTGTCCGGTTCGGTTGAAACCCCCGATGATGGATCAGATCAGTCCTAAGCAACTCAGCTACCCATACCAAGGCCTTCGGTCTGAAGGTTAGGTGACGGATTTCCCAACAATAATAGTAATAATAGCAATAATAATAGTAATAATAGTACTAATACTGGTAATTAAGAATATTAAATAATGATAAATGTTGTTTAAATCTGACACAAAGAAAAAGAAATAAAAGAATGTCGAAATTTAAATGTATAATGTTGTTATTGTTTTAGGGATGCATAAATTAAGTTTGGAAATAAATTAATGAGAATATAGAATGCACGTCCCGGTATTAAATGACGGGGTATGGTATTACAGATTTATTTATTTATTAAAATGAACTTTTTGCGTTTCCAAAATTGGCCTCCATAGTATCTCCCTAAGCTTTTATTATTCTTATACGTTTTTGTTTTCTTTTCATTTTCTTCTTAATTCTTTTATTATTTTATTTTTAATGTGTGCAATTCCTTTTTTTGGGGGGAGGTGAAAAGCAAAGAGGAAGATCCAGTAGAAAAGATGGGACCAAGGGAAGGTGATTTGTATTATTATTTTTGTTTGTTTGTTTATTGCATGTCATTTTATTGTGGTCAGTCCTATTTCACCTCTTGGGAAATGTTTGTTCTTTTCGTTGGTTATGTTTATAATTTTTCACAGCAGCGGGAAGCCTAAGCCAACAACACTCAGTATCGTGAGGAGTTGCAGTAGGTAGCAGTTCTGGCCAAGAAACTAAGTAATTATCATAATGATTTATTATTTAGAAATTAAGATATTTTAAGCTGAAATTAATATTATCTTGAGGCATACATGATTAGAAGTGTAATTGTGAAATTTAAAATATAAACTACGATTAGATGTACAATTATTTTTATTGTAAAGTTTTAAAGTTTATTGTAAAGTTTTTAGTATTAGTAGTTATTATTTTTAAACTTAAAGATTTGGTGTTATTATAGTCTATTTAAAGGAATCTGTTATGTAATAAATACTTCACGTTGAACCTCACTTATCTTAATTGTTTGTTTACCAATGTTTAAGAATAAGCTTTAGGTAATTTTCTGGATATTAAATTAATTAAAATTTTAAGTCAAGGTGCAGTTATACATAAGTTGAACAATAGCTGAGAGATGCGTGATGCTGACCACATTACCCCTACCAGGTGGATGAGGTGATGTTGAAAACTATGATAAAGTAAATTCTGAAATTGATATTGGAGTTTTCAATATGTTTGTACAGTGAAGCATTTAATTACCGCACTAGTGATTTTGGTTATGTCTTTCATCATTGAGATTTTTGTTTTTTTGTTTTTTTGTTTTTTTTGTTTTAGGATTTGGGAATGCCAACTTGCGATCCATAGCATTATATTGGTAAGTGCTAAACTTAATTACATCATACAAAAAACAAATTATCGAATTTCGTGTTAAATTCAATATTCTAAGAGTTATTTATGCTTGATGACAATCCCAAACATCAAACTCGATATCTCTTTTTAGAAAATCCAAAATACTTGATAGTAAAAATGCCACATCAAGTTGTCATATGGCCAGAGGGCTGTAGTAGATTTGAATAAACTGAGTTAAGTGATGTGAAATTTGTGCAATTCACAAATGTATGCAAGATATCTTACTGAAATGTATACTAATTATTATACAGAATTAGATATTTTGCCATGTATCGGAGTTCTAGCTTGCAGAGTTATTTAAATGATAAATTCTTACTGCCTAAATGCATTCTTCGATTAAAAATAAGCCACTTGATGCATTATTAAAATATTCACATCAAAATACAGTTTTACAGTAAATGACTTCACAAATTTATTTGCCGTATTATATTTTTTATATGTATTATCCCTAATTAATAAAGAAAAAAATATTACTTTGTGTGTGTGTGTTACGGAGGGGTATTCCACACTGCAGTTGTGGGCTTATTGTATGTCAGACCCCTGGAGGAAGAATGAGATGAGTGAAATTTCAAGGCGGCAGACATCCGGACAAGGAGAGAACCGTCCTGGGGGGTCCCTGATAGTTCACAAGCAGTTTGTCTCGACGCGGGAAGCGCCAGGAGCTCGTGGCTCAGTCCCGGATAGAACAGCTAAATCCGCAGACAATCACTAACTCCATTCTGCCGCCGAGAGCTGTATTTCCAGAGCCCAGTCATCTCCTCGAAATGGCACCTCTGCCGCAGTCCTGTCGACACTTACAGCCGTAAGAAGACCGGTTGGGATGAAATGGACAGGCAGTTCGGGGAAATGAAGAATTCTTTTCAGTCTAGTGACCCAGGAAAACCCCCCGAAAACCCCATGAGTCGCAGAGGTTTGCCGCGGGGAATCGATCCCACGATCTCCCGAAATAAGTCCCGACGAAATGCCTGAGCCACCTGGCTCGGTAATGCTTTTCGTACTCTCCAAAGCTCTTGATTTTTAAGAATTTAATATTTTATTTCTCAAAATAGATTTATTTCCAGAAAGTAACTTTAAAGAAAATTTTAATGTATTTTGAGAGGCAGTATAAGAAGTTTGAAACAAATTAGTAAACAATCGCATCGTATGGAGCATTTTAGTATGGAGTAGTGATA
The DNA here is from genome assembly GCA_030762935.1 of Hymenopus coronatus. Lineage (NCBI taxonomy): Eukaryota > Metazoa > Arthropoda > Insecta > Mantodea > Hymenopodidae > Hymenopus > Hymenopus coronatus. The sequence continues at coordinate 42,732,004 of CM060897.1, read as the reverse complement.
AAAAATGTTTGCGAGAAAGTAAGGTTTCAAGTTGAGTATCTATAAATGAAAATACGCCTATCCATTTATAGCTTCAGCTAATTGAAAGTTAAAGTGCGCTAAGTGCGAAGCATTGATATATATTCTTAATGTTTAGAAATCATATCATTTTATTACTAAAAAACTATTTTTGTTCAAATTTTACGATCCATCACCTTAAGAATAAGACTTATCTTATAATACGACCAAAGAAATCTGTTACGCACATGCATATTTGTGTTGCATAGCTAATTCAACGTTTGATTCTAGACTATATGTACCTGCATCGCCTACCACGGATACCTAGATCATTAACCTAGTTAGCCCCGAGAAACTCAATGCCATCCTCTTAATGTTTATAGCTATATATAGCTATTTCCTTCTTAGTAATTACCACGTGTTGATTAAAATGCTATTCAAATATAATTAGTAGGGTTCGTATTTGAGGAAATGGGGGGGGGGGATGTCCTCTTCTCGTCCAGTATTAACTTTCACTTCTAATGGGACAATTCTTCATTTCATAATATAAGATAATCACCCAAAAGGGAGTTTCAAACAAAAATTGTCATTACGAACGCATTTTTGCCAGTAATCTGTTCCATTTTAGTAATGTCATTTAATCATAACTCGAAATAATTAGTTTAAATATGGTAGAGCTTCGAAAGTGCTGACGTGCAAAACACGCTCTCTCTTCGGGTCGTGTTTGTCGAATGTGACCGCTACCGAAGTTTGCTTCTTAGAGAGAGGGCAAGCTGCATTGTTTTGCTCCTTGTTTACTCGATGTACACGCTCTATCTCACTTTTGCACGACTCAGTCACGGATAGAAATTCCATAGAGAATTGGGTAATCAAGCTCACGAGCTGCCCTGGGTATTTTTTGGTGCTTAATGATCCTTATTGTTCCTATATGGGAAATAAATACAGATTATTAGGTTTCCTTCATATATAAGCATAACATTTCACTATTGGCCTTACCAAAATGCATTTTATATAAATAACTAACGCATAAACTAATGTAATTATTATATTGGATATGTTCCTTACATTGTGTTAGGTAATGTTTATTGTTATTAGAACCAGCTGAAAAATGCCCCCGCTGGGATTTGAGCACTGTTCTCCCGCTCTTTTTTTTTTTAAATACACTTCCCGAGTATGGCGCTGTATACCCTACGTCTAATTACCTAATTTTTTTACTTTGTTTGCTGTATGATTACTGAATTCCTGATTTCTTCTGTTACACACACACACACATACATAAACATATAACACCCATGCCTAAGGCGGAACTCCAACCCACAATCCCCTGCGCATTAAAGCAAGAGGCCTTAACGAGTGCGGCCATGGGGACCGGCACACTTCGTACGGCCACAGTAGCCCAATGGTTAGCGCAACCGCCGGGAGAGCGGGAGAATAGTCGCTAGCTTGAACCCTGAAATAACGATGATGCAAATTATTAACTGGTTATGACACATAATATGTCTTAAAGCTATTAAACAACAAGTCATCTTCCTCAACATCAAATCCAAAATAAAATAAAGTGGAAATTACAAGCTAATTACTGATTATCACATGATATAAATTAATAAAAAAAAGTTGTTTTCTTATCTGGGTTAAAACACCCCATGTTTACATAAATTCCTGATCTTTGCTTTTTTGTAAAATGATTTACTCAGCTCTGAATGGACTACAATTGCTTAAAACAGCAGTAAATCAAGCAAGACCATCCATTCCAGTCAGCAAATATCATTTCTATCACGCCACTTTTAACGAATTAACTCCTCTCGGGAATTTGAGATTACGCACTCCACTCGTATGTTTTGATGGTTACATATACAGGAAGGCTCGCGTTGCCCCGTTTTTTATTTTGCTTTAGGTTACTCGACGTTCATCTCGAGACCTGTTGAACACGAGGCAGACACGCTACCCGCACACTACCTGGGCGTGCTGGTCACGAGTTTGAATCTCGCTTAAAATGAGTTACCAGAATATGTTTGTTTTGTTTTTTTGTTTTTTTTTCGGGATTTTTCTTCATACTGAGAAGACGAATGTCGAGTAATTTAAGCACCATATACTGAAGGATCATTTTGAGCCTCACTTTACTAATTTCATATATCGTCCGATATGATCAATCAAGTTAAAGGACGTTAAGCTAAAAATACTTATCTACTACGAATATGAAAATTATGCGTACTTGCTAGAGAAAGTAAAAGCGATAGTTTACTTTCTCCAGTAAGTGTATGCATATAAGAACATAACAAGATATTGTATTCCACCCAAAATTTCAATGCCAAACTTTCACCAAACATATATGTTTTAAGCTCCTCTGAATAAAAACTATTTTTTTTAGAAAAATGTAGATGTCTGTATGTGTCTGTGGACGGCATAACTCAAAAACAAAGATTACCAAACTTTGTATATTAGTTTAGTACCTTACTGGGATGCAACACGAAGATTTTCGGGAAAATCACTCGCCCCCAACTACACTTTATATGGGACATTTTTCGAAAACATTCCTTTTCATTTTCTTAGAAACGATTTTGATTAAAATACCATATGTTTAATACAGTTTTAAAACAAACGAAAACTATATTCTGAATCTTTGGGCATAGCCTCTGAAGTCCTCTTCATTCTAAATGATTTCTCTATAATTTTTACTTTCTCCATACGCACTATGTACATAGTGTATAGAGAGAGTATTGCACTCCACCCAAAAATTCGATACCGAGATTTCACCGGAAATATATGTTTTAGGGTCCCCAATATCCAAAAAAAAAAGCATTTTCACAAAAAGGTCCGTGTGTGTGTGTGTGTGTGTGTGTGTGGGTGTCCATGTGTCCGTCTGTCCGTGTATCTGTGAACACGATAACTCAAAAACGAAAAGTCGGTAAAATACCAAACTTAGTATTTAAGTTTAGTATCTTCCAGGGATGCGACACGAAGATTTTGAGAAAAATCCTCCCACCCCCAACTACCCTTTACATGGAACTTTTTTCGAAAATTTTGATTTTCTCAAAAATGGCTCTAACGATTTTGATTAAAATTTCGGATATTAAACATATTTACCTGACAAATGAAATGTATATTTTGAATTTTCTGCGAACAGCCTCTGAAGAGTAGTTTTTTCTGGATGAATTTTACTAAATTTTGAATAACTGCTAAACCGTAAGAGATGGACAAAAACTTACTACAAAAAAATGTAGATCACATTAAAACACACAATTTATGTTATATACATAAATTATATACATTTTTTTCGTCGTTTTTTGTGACATTCCTTATTTTTGGTTTCTGCTATGAAAAACGTATACTTTTCTCATACTGGAACTTGTCAACTCCTATCCATATAAACAAAGGAACTTCATTGACATAGCAACCAGCTTTTGACTATCACTTTAACCTGCGATTGTCGCTTATTTCGCTTCTACTTACAAGGATGCGAGTAATAAGACTATTTCTGCTAATTTTTTCTGATTAGCATAAAGTAAATAGAAGTATAAGCTTTTTAAGAATTATTTGTTGCAGGGATATGGAGAAAGTCATGTGAATGGTACACATCAGATTTTTGTATAACTGGTTAACCATAGGGCTACACAAAAATGTAGTTCTTGCTAAAAGACACTATTTACATCTTTTTTGTAGAGCTAACCGATTCCGAGATATTCCGTGTTATTGATTTCAATTTTAAGCGACTTAAACTTTTCTCAAACGGGAAGTAATCTCCCTTTTCATCTCTCTTCTGTTTACCCCTAGAAAGCAAAGAGAGCAAAATTTCAATTGTTTCACATAGCGACCTCCCTTTAAAACATTAGACCATCTGTTTATTCTAGTGTATTCCCTTATTTACATTCTACTTACAAAAAACAAATAGTAATACCAATTCTGGTAATGTTTATTTCGATTAGCATGGTGTAGATAAAAGAATAATCTTTTGTAAGAAAACTTGTTTGCGGAACAGCTAGGGAAAGTCATATGAATGGAATACATTAGATTTTTACTTTCTCTATACGCACTATGTACATAGTGTATAGAGAAGGTATTGCACTCCACCCAAAAATTCGATACCGAGATTTCACCGGAAATATATGTCTTAGGGTCCCCTTTATCTAAAAGAAGCATTTTCACAAAAAGGTCCGTGTGTGTGTGTGTCCGTGTGTCTGTGTGTCTGTGAACACGATAACTATAAAACGAAAAGTCAGTAAAATATCACACTTGGTATTTAAGTTCAGTATCTTCCAGGGATACGACATGAAGATTTTGAGAAAAATCCCCCCACCCCAAACTACCCTTTACATGGAACTTTTTTCAAAAACTTCAATTTTCTCAAAAATGGTTCTAAGGATTTTAATTAAAATTTCGTATATTAAAGACATTTACCCGATATATCTTGAACTTTCTGGGAATAGCCTCTGAAGAGTAGTTTATTCTGGATGAATTTTGCTGAATTTTGAATAACTGCTAAACCTGAAGAGATGGACAAAAACTTATTACACAAAAAATGTAGAACACGTTAAAACACACAATTTTTATCATATACATCGTTTTTGAGACATTCCTTATTTTTGGTTTCTGCTATGAAAAACTTATACTTTTCTCATACAGGAATTTGTCAACTGCGGTCCAGACAAACAAAGGAACTTCAGTGACATAGCAACCAGCTTTTTATTATCATTTTAACTTATGGTACTCCCTTATTTCGCTTCTACTTACAAGGAAGCAAGTAATATGGCTATTTCTGCTATTTTTTTTTTTTACTGATTAGCATTAAGTAAATAGAAGTATAAGCTTTTAAGAATAATTTGTTGCAGAGATGTAGAGAAAGTCATGTGAATGGTACACATCAGGTTTTTAATGTTTATAATGCATATCCTTTCATTATGGAAAAAATATGATGTGTTCCATTCACATAACTTTCTCTATATCTGAGCAATAAATTGTTGTTAAGAAGCTTATTCTTATATTTACTTAATGTTAAGTGAGAAAGAAAATCAGCAGAAGGGGTCTTATTACTTGCTTCCTTATAAGTAGAAGGGAAATAAGGGAATACACAAGGCTAAACTGACAGTCAAATGGTTTAAAATGAGGTTGTTATGGGATTGAAATCCGTTTCTTTGCGTGGCCAGAAGTTGAGAAGCTCCCGTATGAGAACAGTATAAGTATTTAAACCCGAAACCAATAAGAATATCTAAAAAAGCTTAAACCTACGAAAAAATTGTATATGATATAAATTGTGTGCTTTAACAAGATATACATTTTTTGTGTAGTAAGTTTTTTGTCTATCTCTTACGGTTTACTAGTAATGCAAAATTCCGCAGAATTCATCCATAATAAACATGTCTTCAGAGGCTATTCCCAGAAAATTCAATATATAAATGTTTTTATGGAAATGACTTCAATATGTGGTATTTTAAGGGCCATTTTTGAGAAAATAAAAAAAAAATGTCCATGTAAAGGGTAGTTTGTTGTGGGGGGGGTTAAATATTTGTGTCGCATCCTGCTAAGAATATTAAAATAACAAGTTTGTTATTTAATTGTATTTTCGTTTTTGAGTTACGCTATACACAGACACACACACACCGACACTCACGTACCTTTTTCTAAAAATTCTTTTTTTGGCTTCAGGGGCTCCTAAAGCATGTATTTCCGGTCAAAACACGGTATCGATTTTTGGGTGGATTAAAATATTTCCTCTATACACTATATACATAGTACGTGTAGAGGAAGGAAGAACTATTTTTAATATTTTTCACAATTTATAGATGTATTATGTTAAGAAGCCGCACCGACGAGTTTTCAAGAGGCGTGAATTAAACGCTCACTGTTCATGCGATGACGTGATAGTATTCACGAGAAGGCAAGCGCACGGAGAAAACATAATTTCAGCAGTGAATGAATTACAAGATAAAGTTCCGTTGTTGTGCATACCACGATAGCCCAGATAGATAACAGCACTTCCTCTAGCATGAGCAACGTGTGTATCTAGGGGCTAATATTGCATGTAATCATTTGACAGTTATGAGCCTCATTTCAGTGAGATATCGTGCTGTATTGTTCTCTAACATTTACAATCCCATGCATGCATACACAGCTCATCTTCGTGAAGATCAAAATCATCGCAGCCATGATCACATCTACCCACTAACAGAAATGTAACTCGCAACACGCATTCGCATAGTGTATAGAGAAGGTATTGCATTGCACCCAAAAATTCGATAAGGATCTCACCCGAAATACATGTTTTGGGTCCCCCTGAATAAAAAAAAAAGAAGCATTTTCAGAAAAAGGTCCGTGTGTGTCTGTGGACTGCATAGCTCAAAGACGAAAAGACCGTTAAATACCAAACTTGGTATTTAAGTTTGGTCTCTTCCGAAGATCCGATACGAAGATTCTCAAGAAAATCCCCCACCCCTATCCTTTACATGCAACTTTTTTCGAAAATTTTGTTTTTCTCAAAAATGGCTTTAACGATTTTGATTAAAATCTCTTACATTTAAAATATTTACATGCCAAATAACATTAAATTTGATTTGAATTTTCTGGGAATAGCCTCTGAAAACTATTTATGCTGGATGAATTTTACGGAATTATTCATAGCAGCTAAACGGTAAGAGATAGACAAAAACTTAACACACAAATCATGTAGAGTACCTTAATACACACAATGTGTTATATACATTTTTTTCGTGGAATTGATCGTTTTTGAGACATAACTTATTTTTGGTTTCTGCTATGAAAAACGTATACTTTTCTCATACAGGAACTTGTCAACTCCTATCCATATAAACAAAGGAACTTCATTGACATAGCAACCAGCTTTCGACTATTACTTTAATCTGTGCTACTCTCTTATTTCGCTTCTATCCGGAAAATCTTATTCTTTTCATCAATTAATCATATTGGTTGAATACTAGCTACCATAATTATAGGTGCAAATCTATGATTAACTTATTTCCTCATCTACACAATCAATATTACTTCCATTATTTTCTTAACAAATATAAGTAATATATCCTACATTTCACAAAGAATAGCTTGGTTATTATTATTTTCTAATAATCCGTGATGACTTCATGTAATTGTAATTCCTGCTTACAAGAAAGCAAGTAATAAGACTATTTCTGCTAATTTTTCTCGATTAGTATAAAGTAAATAGACGCTTAAGTTTTTTAACAATAATTTGTTGAGGAGATGTAGAGAAAGTCATGCGAGTGGAACACGTCAGATTTTTTTTTTTGTTGGATAGTATTACATATGGCACCCCAGGCGATGGCACTAATAATGGAGAAGAGCGTACAGAGTGTGCAGAAGACAATACATGAATTTAGTTGTCCTTGTTATAAATAGCGATATATTTACATCATTTTTTGCACTTGAGTATATGGTATTTTTCGCATTTCTCTGAGCACAAAACACAGATATACGTATCACTAAATTTGTGGAAAACTTTCTTTGAGCACACCCTATGGTAGAAACCACCCTGTAGTCACATGACGTATTTCATAGTTCGCCTCTATCTATTGTCTGTTCGGTGGTGTTTTAGCTAGTGGGATGGGGCGCCCTTCCAAGCAGGTAGGGGTTTAGCAATTGGAAGGAGGTTCTGTATTCTTTGTCTGATGCAAGCTAGGATTAAAGGCGAATGACAGAGTGGAAAAGGGAAGCACTGTTGCCGATAATATTTCTGTGTTCACTGTGTGCTGTCTAATTCCTGTAGATTTTGAAAACACTGAGCAAAGTATTTCAACACTGTTGGCGTTTTGTCATGCGCGGAACGAGTTCAGCATACGTGTAACCCTCTCATAGGTTAAAGTGTTACTTGAACGATAAACCACCCCAACAAATCCTTAGGAAAGGAAGTAAAGCCGTTGGTCCCGTGTCGTAGATTTACGGCACGTAAAAGAACTTCAAGCCTGATAAAAGAGACCTCTGAGCAAAATTAAGCGGTATTTCACGCCCAGTATAGAATGGGACCCTGAGAACTACAGCAGTTAAAGAGCGTCTATAAATAAAACTCCAGCTCCCCAACCCACTAGCTACAACAACGCTGAACAGACTCTCCTATTGATGTATTCTTTTTCTTTTCTCGCAAGTCATGCAGAAGTACATTGTAGGCTTGACTAGAAGGCAGTAGCAGTGTCGTTTGCAGATTTTCTATTTGAAAGATTTCTCTGGTGGGTTCATAGACCATCGTGCTCTGGGATACTCTTGGAACTTTTTGAGGTATCTGGCTTTTATTTCTTTCTCTCTACACGTACCATATATATAGTGTATAGAAGAGGTATTGTGTTACACCAAAAATTCGTTACCCAGATTTCATCAAAAATACATTTTTAGGCCCCCCTGAATTAAAAAAAAACATTTTTAGAAAAATGTCCATGTGTCTCTTTGGGCAGCATAACTCAAAAACGAAAATACCGTTAAGTACCAAACTTGGTATTTAAGTTTTTTACCTTCCAAGGATGCGACACAAAGATGTTCAAGACCCCCCATACTACCCTTTACATGGGAAAAATTTCGAACATTTTTACTTTCTCAAAAATGGCTCTAACGATTTTGATTAAAATCTCTTATATTTAGGATACTTAGATGACAAATAGAATATATATCTTTAATTTTTTGGGAATAGCCTCTAAAGACTTTTTTATTCTGGATGAATTTTGCGGAATTAGGCATAACTGGTAAAGTAAGAGATAGACATAAACTTGCCACACAACAAATTTAGAGTACACAATTAATTAATTTTATTTGTTTATATATATTATTTATTGTATTTTTATTATTATTATTCTCGTGAAGCTGACCGTTTTTGAGATACTTCCTTGCTATTAGTTTCAGCTTTAAAATACTCATACTTTTCTCATACAGAACTTTGTCATCTCCTGTCCATACAAACAAAGGTTCTCCATTCATATAGCAATCAGCTTTTAAAAGCTTTAACTATCGATTTAGCCCAACCACTTCCTTATTTCCGTTCTACTTATAAGGAAGCAAGTCTAAGACCCCAGGTTTCTGCTAATTTTTTCTCGATTAGCATTAAGTAAATAGAGGAATAGGCTTTTTAACAATTTATTGTAGAGATATAGGGAAAGTCATGTGAATGGAACAAATCAGACATTTTCTTTTTATAGTGTCTAATGTCCGTTTATATTACATACTGCAACCCGGGCAATGACACTAATAATGGAGAAGAGCTTACAAACTTGCAGAATACAAGACATGTGTCCCTGTGTGTGTATGTGAGTGAGAGAGAGAGAGAGAGGTGGGCCGCGCCGTGGCCGAGTTGTTAGACCATTCGTATCTCACCTGGACGACCCGGGTTCGATCCCAAGCGACCGCATGTGAGATTTGTAGTGGACAAAGCGGCGCACGGGCAGGTTTTCTCCGGTTCTCCACAGCATCGCATTCCACCGGTGCTCTATCTTCATTCCATGTATCACCAGTGTCATCGCCTGCGGTGCCTTGGTAGTAAAAGCGGGCGTTAAACACTAGAGAGCGAGAGAGAAAGAGAGAGAGAGAACACAATAACTCGAAAACGAAACGTCTGTAAAATACCAAACCTGGTATTTAGGTTTAAGGATGCGATATTGAGGGAAATCTTCCCACCCCAAACTACACTTTACATGTAAAAAGATTCGAATTTTGTTATTTTCTTCAAAATAGCTAAAATGATTTTGATTAAAATGCAGTAAACTATAGGTATTTACATCACAAATAAAATGCATATCTTGTATTTTCTGGGTATAATCTCTGAAAACCAGTTCATTCTGGATGAATTTTGTAAATTTTGCATAACTGATAAACCGAAATAAATAGACAAAATTTACTACATTAAAATGTAGATCTCGTCAAATTGATATATATATTTACATTTTTACTATACATCTAACCATTTCCGAGATATTCCTTGTTATTGTCTGAGTCCTTGGGAGATACTGAACTTAAATATCAAGTTTGGTATGTAACAGACTTTTCCTTTTTAAGCTATGCTGCCCACAGAGAGAGAGATGTATCGAATTTTGGGTGCAATGTAATAGCTCCTCTACAGAGTACGTGCAGAGAAAGTAAAACTTGCAGTAATAAATATGTTGATGTTACCTCTAAAGGAATGAAAACTGGGAAATTATCTCAGAAGTGTGTTGATGATTTAATATTAATGTAATGTTTGCAATCTGTCCGGTTTTTAAAAACGTTTCTAATGGGGCTGTAACAATAAAAACTCTGATATGTTCCATTCACGTGACTTTCTCTAGCTATTCCGCAAAGATTATCCTTAAAAATGTATCTTTCTCTCTATTTCTGCTAATCAAAATGCGCACTAGTATAAATGTATTAATTAGGAATACACTAGGCTAAAGATATAGGCAAAGCTTTTAAAAACTGTTGCTATGTGATTGAAATCAATTTCTTTGCATGACCAGCAGTTGTATTTAAAATTAAAACCAATAATAAGGAATATCTTGTAAATGGTCAACTCCATGAACAAAATGTTTTATGCCATACATTGTGTGTTTTAACGAAATCTACATTTTTTGGGTGGGTGCAGTAAGGTTTTGTCTCTCTTACGGTGTACCAGTTATACAAAAGTCATAAAAATGAAGAGATCCTCAGAGGCTATTCCCAGAAAATTCATTTTATTTGCCATGTAAATATCTTTAATATACGGTATTCTAATCAAACTTGTTAGAGCAGTTTTGAGAATCGAAATACTCGTAATTTTTTCCGTGTAATGGGAGTTTGGGATAGGGGCATTTTCTTCAAAATCTTCGTGTAGCATCCTTGGAAGATATTAAGATACCAACTTCACCGACGTTTCGATTTTGAGTTGCAGACACACGGACACACATTCACGGGGAATTTTTTTTTTCCAAAAATCTTTTTTTTTAAGCAGGGAACTTAAAACGTGAAATGTCACAATCGAATTTTTGGGTGAAATGCAATACCTCCTGTATCTACTATATACATTGTTCACTGTGCTAGAGAAAGTAAAACATTTTAAAAATATAAATTATTGTCAAAGAGGTACCTACGGTGGGAATACTTTGAATTGCCGTGAAAACAAAGGCGACATCTAAGTTTCCCCAACATATGGACAACGTTGACTTAAAGAAAACTGTGTATGGTCCTATTGAGGTTTTATTTGAGGAGAAAGATGCCATATGGGATTTGTAGTTTAAGGTTCAATTGCTAAAATCAGTTATACATTTATTCTTTTCATCATAAATCATAGGAGTTACACCTTTGAAAATTACTTATTTCCTGTAACTCATAAGTGAAGCATAGGGAACCGTTATGATGTTTCCGTGATCGGATTAGATTTACTAGTTTGCGAGTTTGCCGCTATGTGTCATGGTGACGGAGGATTCAGCTCGTTGCCTACAGATGGCACTGTAGGACGAAATCACGATTTTCGGATGCGAAATGGAAAAATGTTGCACAGGACCCTCTTTATTTCACACTAAGGAATTGTTTTTCGTACAAATAAAACATTACACGGAAGCACCAGCTTTCATCCCTTCGAAAGAAGCCCTGCTAAGGATTTTTGCGTCCGAAAAAGTCCATCGCCTTCCGTCAGGTGTGAAGCCAGATATTAGAGCCTAGCTTGGTGACCACTATACCAGTGAGAGAGATCTACATCTTAAAAACTTAAAAAATATGTTAAAGCAGCCCAGGCTTGCATACTCTTCGAAACCACGTTAATCTTTGCAGCAGAGTATTTTAAGTCAATGTTTACAGATCTAAGGAATGCGATTTCAAAGCAAGGCCAAATTTCTTGTTTCTCTGCCTGCTCTGAATTCATCTCATTTTCGTACCCAGAATTCATAAATCAAACAGACTTGGTGTTCACAAAGATAAAATTTCACTATGCAGTCCAAGTGAGAGCTCTTATAACAGTGTTACGTGACCGTTGAGAATTGAACATTCTTGTTTGACGTGAGTGTTTTAAGTGCAAATTCCAGACTCATCTCTTGTTCTGATTCGAACTTTCTCGTGGAAAGCTGATATCGCAGCGTTATAGAACGGAGAAGTAGGGCAACGAAGGTTTATATGTGAAAAGGATCAAAGTGAATATCAAACTTCGAAATAAACTTCGCGGATAGTAAACTGAATGTTTTATAGTTCTGTCTGAGGAACAAGAGAAGAGAGCTATCTCGCTATTTTTATTTATTTTCTCTTTCCTGCAAAAACAGCACCAAAGGGTGAAGGATGTTGATGTAAAAGGGTCGACTGAAGGTATTTTGAGAGAGGTCTCGACATTTCTTTATCGCTGCGGAAGAGGTCGTAAAATTGGAGCGGGCATCCTGCGCTGGGGAGGAAAATTAACTGGACCTAAGGTTACAGCTGAGATCTGAACAAGGGGTGAGCTGCATCAGTCTGATGGTTCTAACTCTGGAGAAATCTATGGTAGTTCCAGGTCAGCATCCAAGAGATACAGTACCACATTACTTTCACATCTTTAGTCGATAACTTTGCAGGCGCCGTACTTTAAATTGAAGCTTGCCTCAGTTCGCAGATGCGAGTTCCGTAACTATGTTGTCAGGTTCTCGATTTAATTACTTTACATATGCATAGTATTACAATTTAAATTATAGGTTTACAACTTAGAAAATAAAGTTGCAGGGAGGGAGAGATTGGCGGACGGACGGATGTGACGTGACGTGACGTTTATTGCCAAGGACATAATACATGTATAGCAACGTCAATTAAAATTTACAAAAAGTCAATGTTATAAAACTCCTGGATCTTATGGAGAGGATGTTTCTTCAAAATAATTAGAATCTCTCTTTTAAATTTGTTGAATGTAAATTGATTAATGTTGTCAGGTAAAATTAGATAGGGAAAGTTACGATTGTTGTCTTGCCTTTCCCACCCTTCAACCCTGTCTCTTCCTCCTACGTGCTGCCCTATCATCGCGTAGAGGAAACATGATCAATGTTTATGTGCACACCTAATGGAAGAAGAAAATATGTAGTGGGGGAAACTGTCTCCTTAACTCCGGGCGCGCCTGCGCAGGAGAGCATTCTTTCCTCCGTTGTACACCTATAGATTACCCTCAGCAGTCTGTAGACGAGCCAGCAAACCCTAGGTTATAGCTTATCCGCGTTAGGTAATCAGCCCAATGCCAGGAATAGTGGTGAAGAAAAAGGAAATAAACATTTTTGAAGTGTTAACGCCCGTTTTTACCGCATATGATACCGCAGCCGATTACACTGATATACAGGAATGCAGATGGAACACCGGTAGAATGCAAATGGAAATGGAGTGTTATTTAAGGACGCTCTTTAAGTACCGTGGTTCTCAGCGTCCCATTCTATACTGAGGGTGAAAGGCCTCTTTATCAGGTTTGAGAGCTTTTATGAGGCCGTAAATCTACAACACAGCTGTACCTCCCATGCTAAGGATTGAACCAGTGGATGCGACGGCGGAAAAAACCGGAGAACCTGGTGGAAACCTAACCCTGTGCCGCTTTATCCACCACAAATCCCACATGCGGTCACCTAGAATTGAACCCAAGCCACTTTGATGAAAGGTGAGCGGTCTAACCATTCGGACAGGAATGAAATGTGCTGATGAAAGAGATGATACTAAAATTCGCAGATCAAGTTCTCTAACCCCACATTCGACTAATGACTTTCGGTCTGATTGGTTGACTCCGGGATGTGAATACGGGCCTGCTAGATGCGAGTCACACTGATTACCGGGGCGCTTCATAGCTCGTTTAATTAGTTTACTCAAATAATTAAGTTTAAACATTTATTTGTTAATAGATGTTCTTCCTCGCGTATACCATGTTACTATAGTTACAAACATTGAATCATAATTCAATGTCACATATGGATTTAAGGCTTGGGCCTTCACCTCTCTGTGGTTCTGCAATAGCAACATTTCTCTTAGGATAAAATATACAAAAATATATTTGAGCTGGAGGAGTTACTGCCTTGTTGGTATGCAACCTTGGTGGCTCAATTGGTTAGAGTAACGCAACGGAAATCCAAATATTCATTGTTCAAATCCCGGTTATAGTACTGAATTTTTCATGAAGTTAAAACTGTGTTTTATTTTAGATGGTCTTTAACGGCTGTGATTTTGGTTGTGAAAGACCGCAAATTTTTGTTTAGAGGCCTAAATCTTTGACACGAGACCACTGGCTTTACTTCCATTTGAAGCAAGTCGTACTAAGGAGTTTTACTCCGAAATACGACCGCTACATTGGGAACTAGAGATCTCCTTCTGGTTTATTGGAAAAAATTACGAGTCAGTGGCCTTAATTTAGCGCCGGCATGTTGTCTTAGTAGCTCAGTGGTCAGACCAATTGGACGGAAGCCAGAAGATTCGTGGTTCAAATCCCGGCTATGACATTGCATTTTTCAATGTCTCTAACTTTCCAACTCCAGAGATAGTATTTACATTTGTTCAGTTTTGGGATTAAATTCAGTCTAGTCAATGGAATGATTTTATTAAACTCCCAACAGGACATTCAAGGTCTAATCCCTGAGCATAATTGCTGACTATTATAAAGAGCGTGTTGCCGATGTTACTTTCAACTTCCTTGTGATGTAATTATAGCTGTTTTAAATTTCACTGTTTTCCTATTACAACCATTACATTGCGCGCCGCTTTTGCCCTCCATCCGTTTCTCAAATTCCCGACAGCCGCAGTCGTCTGTGCAGTCAGGCGTGTAAGGCTTGCACATGAATAAAGAAAAAACACAAACTATCTTATTTAGTTTAAAAGAGTAGAGAGCAAAAAGCTAAACTTCTTAGAATATTGTTGGACAAGAAGCTTTCTTGGAAATTCCACATAATGGAAATATGCAAAAGGTTGTCAAATAGTTTATTTACCTTAAAAAGACTTAGGATGTGTGTTTCCATTAGCACTTTTATTATAGTTTTATTTCATTGCCGTTTAAAATATGATATTTTGCTCTGGAGTAGCAACGGGGACGCCAATCAAGTATTTTGCTCCAGACGAAGGTTTTGAAAATAATTAAGAAAATTGTAACTCTCGCCAACGTTGTGCATCTATTTTTAAAGAATTTGGAATTTTAACTGTGGCATCTTTCTATGTATTTGCATGCTTGAATTTTATTCATCTCCAAAAGAGAGATGAGTTACTTTTTTCTGGTATACATAACTATTATACAAGGTGTAGAAATGAGATGGTACCTCCTAAATTTCGGTTACAGAAATCTCTCAGCTCTCGTCTCTATCTTGGAGTAAAATTGTATAATAAACTACCTTTAAATATAAGACAAATTGTAAATGCAAATTCTTTTAAAATTAGTGTTAAAAACAGAATTAAGGAACTTTTACAACACACAAGAATGTTTAAATATAGATGCATTTTAATGAATTTCTCACGAAACCTACTGCATTGTGTTAAATGGTGAAATAAATCATCATTATCATTATTATCATTAAGGGCAACACAGCGAGTTCTTTGCAGTTCTGCTACACATCTGTTAAATGCCTGAAAACTTCCATATGCTTTTCGTATCTTAGAGATAAATTTATTATTGACACAATACGGCTATTGACTTCTCGTTAAACAATGGAACTGTTCTTTTTAGAGTGTTTTTGCTTTTGTTTGGAATACGACACTTTGGATAATGAAATCAAAAGTTAAACACAGTCACATTTATGTATGTATTTTATAGGGATTTTCATTTACACTATTTTCAATTTCCTTCTATTGTCAAATGTACCTTAAAACTTTGTTTGCCATTGAGTAATTATTATTAATAATATGACACTGATAGTGGATACTGTATTTTCAATTACAATGTAAAACGAATACAGAGAGACTAATTTGTTTTCATTTTGTCATAGTCTTGACGTTTGTCAGAATATGGTCTTAACATTAGTTCAAACTGATTGCATAAAGAACTTATTTTTTTCATAATTTACTAACAATATCAAACATTAGGGAGGATGTAATTTGGAATGAAAGCGGGATTTTGTTAACATTTAGTGAAACATAATAGTGGCAGATGTCTTATTAACAATGAAAGTTGAATACATTCTGCAAGTAGCACACTTCTACACCTTGTCGCGTCAGAATCTATACTTTTTAAGACTTCATTTGGAAGACACATTATTTATCCACACTTCTATACTAAGATTACTGTTCACTCTAGGATTGTAAGCTATTTAGGAGCATTGGTTATTCTAGTTCATACACTATACAACTTGATTAGTTTTTTCACACCGCTCAGTTATTCCTTTTACCTTCTCTACACGTATATACTATGTACATAGCGTATAGAGAAGGTATGGTAATGCATCCAAAAATTCAATACGGAAATTTCAACTGAAATACATGTTTTTAGACTCCCTGAATACAAAAAAAAAAAAAAAAACATTTTTAGAAAACTGTCCGTGTGTATGTGTGTGGGGGGGCAGCATAACTCAAAAACGAAAGTCCGTTAAAAACAAAACTTGGTATTTAGGTTTGGTATCTTCCAAGGATGTGACACGAAGATTTTCAAGAAAACCCCTCCCCAACTATCAACTTTTTTTGAACACTGATTTTCTCAAAAATAACTAACGCTTTTGATGAAAATATCTTATATTAAAGATATTTGCCTGACAAATAAAACTATATCTTGAATTTTCTGGGAATAGCCTCTGAAGACTACTTTATTCTGGATGAATTTTACGGAATTTTACATAACTGCTAAACCGTAAGAGATGGACAAAAACTTACGACACAAAACATGTAGAACACGTTAAAACACACAATGTATGTCATATACATTTTTTTCGTGGAGTTGATCGTTTTTTGAGATATTCCTTGTTATTGGTTTCAGCTTTGAAAAAATTGAAACCTGTCCATACAAAGGAACTTCAGTCACGTAGCAACCATATTTTGACTATCACTTTAGCCTATGATAACCCCTTGTTTCGCTTCTACTTACAAGAAAGCAAGTAATAGACTATCTCTGTTAATCTTTTCTCAATTAGCATGAAGTAAATAAAAGCATAAGCTTTTTAATATTTTATCACAGATGTAGAGAAAGTCATGTGAATGGAACACATTAGAGTTTTAGGCTTTGGAATACCTTATTTGCAAAATTAGAAAATCCTGCACACCAGTTCTCCTCTTTTACCTATTTCTTGTATCCTTCTTTAGCTCTTTAAGGCTATGATAAATGTCTCCTCTTCCCTGTTGTGGATATTTTCCCTTTAGTTTCATTCGCACAGTTTATATATGAAGGCACATTTGGAAACAACAGGATGATCGCGTTTACGAATACATCTGCTAAATAGTGATCACTCTGCCCCAGACTGAATAATTTACTTTATAGAAGTGATTCATCGGGTAACCGAAAACAACTTGGATATTCTTCAGTGTATATTTTGTTATCGTAATTTCTTATGCACCCTGGCACTGCAAAGATATCTGGCATGTTTATGCAATATTTATATTGCTACAGACATCATAACAATGGAGGAAATATATATAAGCGAGGATTGTATCTAGCACTGAAACATGTGTTATATTGTTCAGCTGATAGGACTTTTACGACGTTGCCATTTTTATCAGGCTGGCATGTCTAGAGATGGAGATATTTTACTATCCCTGATGTCTTTTGGATTGGCTGGTCGAACAAACTGGGTGGTGACTCGAGTGTTTGGTGTATAAAACAGTAAGATATTTTACTATCCCTGATGTCTTTTGGATTGGCTAGTCGAACAAACTGGGTGGTGACTCGGGAATTTGCTGTATAAAACAGTAAGATATTTTACTATCCCTGATGTCTATTGGATTGCCTTGTCGAACAAATTGGGCGGTGACTCGACAATTTGCTGTATAATTTGTAGAGATATTTTACTATCCCTGATTCCCTTTAGGTTGCTTAGTTGAACAAAATGGACAGTGACTCGGCAATTTCGTGTATAACTTGTAGAGAAAAATTGGAGCTTTACTTATGGATGCTCTTTAACTATGTGGTTCTCAGCGTCCCATTCTAAATTAGGCGTGAAAGACCGCTTAATTTTGCTCAGAGGCCTTTCTATCATGCTTGAGGTTCTTTTAGGGGCCACCGGACCAACCGCTTTACTTCCCTTCCGAAGGAAGTAATGCTAAGGATTTTTACGCCTGAAAAATCCATCGTCCTCCGCCGGATTTGAACCTGCAACCTTGAATATATGAAGATAGCAAGGTAACCATTACACCACGGAGGGCGACTAAATTGTAGATATTTTACTACCCTCATATCCTCTGGGTTGGCTAGTCGAACAAA
Organism: Hymenopus coronatus; assembly: GCA_030762935.1. Lineage (NCBI taxonomy): Eukaryota > Metazoa > Arthropoda > Insecta > Mantodea > Hymenopodidae > Hymenopus > Hymenopus coronatus. Next base: position 42,713,748 of record CM060897.1, on the reverse strand, counting down.
GTAACCGGTGATTTGGGAGTACTGTGTATAAGGAATTTAAAGCACTGAAAGGCTCGGTGTAGAAAATACCAGCCAGACCAAAAATTATAGAACACTGAGTTCTCTACAGCGTTATTATTTTGCAGAAATTTAGGACATCAATTATTAAATTTAGAAAATATTTGGATGTAAAATACTTCAACCAAACAAATCCCGAATACAAATAAAACATATCTGATGTGTTACACTCACATAACTTTCTCTATCTGCTCTACAAACAAGCTTCTTACAAAATATTATTTTTCATCCTACACAATGATAATCGAGATAAACATTAGCAGAATGTTCTTATTACTTAGTTTCTTATAAGAAGGAAACTAAAGGAATGCGTTATGCTAAAGTGATAGCCAAATGTTTTAAAAGATGCGTTTTGTAATTGTAATTGCAAATCGATTCTTTGCTTGGGCAGAAGTACAACAAAAGAAAAAATCTTATGTGTTCAATTCACATGACTTTCCTACATCTCTGTAACAAATTATTGTTAAAAAGTTTATGCTTCTATTTACTTCATACTAATCCAGAAAAAAATATCAGAATTAGTCGTATTACTTGCTTCCTTGTAAGTAGAAGCGAAATAAGGGAGTACCATAAGTTAAAGTGATCGTCAAAAGCTGGTTGCTATGTGACTGAAGTTCCTTTGTTTGTATGGACATGAGTTGACAACTTCCTGTATGAGAAAATTATAAGTTTTTTAAAGCTGAAATCAAAAGCAAGGAATGTCTAAAAAAACATCAACTCCACGAAAAAAATGTAGATAACATAAATTGTGTGTTTTAACGTGCTCTACATTTTTTGTGCGGTAAGTTTTTGTCCATCTCTTATGGTTTAGCAGTTATGCAAAATTTCGTAAAATTGATCCAGAATAAAGTAGTCTTCCCAAAGAATTCAAGTTATACATTTTATTTGTCAGGTAAATATTTTAATACGATATTTTAAACAAAATAGTTAGACATTTTTAATAAAATGAAAATTTTCGAAAAATGTTCTACGTAAAGAGTAGTTGGGGGTGGGAGGATTTTCTTTAAATTCCTCGCGTCGTATCCTTGGAAGATACCAAACTTAAATACCAAGTTTGGTATTCAACGGTATTTTCGTTTTTGAGCTATACTGTCCACAGACACACTCAGAAACAAACGGGCCTTTTTCTGAAAATTATTATTTTGGATACAGGGGACTCAAAACATGTATTTCCTGTGAAATCTCGGTATCGAATTTTTGGGTGGAATACAATACCTTCCCTATATACTATGTACATATACTATGTGTAGAGAAAGTAAAAACGGATACTTCTTATCTGAGAAAAGTATAAGTACCTTACAACTGACAGCAATAACAAGGAATATCTCGGAAACTGTTACCCTGTACGTTGAAGAGATCTACATTTTCGTGCTGTAAGCTTTTGTCTATCTCTTATGGTTTAGCAGTTTAGCAAAATTTGCAAAATTCATTCACAATAAAGAGGTTTACAGTTCCTATTCCCCGAAAATGTAATTATTTTATAAGAGATGTAAATATCTTTCATATGCTTGATTTTAATCAAAACCGTTACAGGCATTTTAGACAGAATCAACATTTTCGAAAAATGTTTTCATGTAAAGAATAGTTTGTAGTGGGGGACTTATCATGAAAATCTTCGTGTCACATCCTTAGAGGATACCAACCAAACCCAACTACCAATATTAGTATTTAATGGTCTTTTCGTTTTTGAGCTATGCTGTCCACATACACACAAAATGCTTTTTTGATTACAGGGGACCCTAAAAAATATTTCCGGTGAAATCTCGGAATCGAATTTTTGGGTGGAATGTAATACCTTCTCTATACACTATGTACATAGTACGTGTAGAGAAAGTAAAAAGACCTGTGAAACGACCAAGCAAATGGTGTGCTTTAATATGAAAGGTCCTCAAAGTTCCGCAAATCTCGCAGTGTACTGGTTTGCCGCGACATACCCTGTGAAAACCACTGGTGCGGAGATATGCTCGCAGCTGTTAAATTAGATCTGGGAATATCTCAGCAGATCCTTAGTGCATTTCTTGATCCTATGATATGTAATCAAAACACAGAATAGAATCTATGGAACCGTAAATCAAACTGCATGAACAGAATACGTTGGAGTTTGCCATCCTGCTCTCTCACTGTGCTGAAATTCTGCTACACATTTCTATACAGATATTTCGAAATTATTATCTGTCAGTCCCGTTTCAAAGAAGTGGATAATGTCATTAGAAAACATCTTCTGTGATCCATTCACTATATTTCACAAAAAAGTTTCTTTATAAAAGATGTTTCTTTTATCTACATCATGCTAATTGAGACCAGCATTAGCAGAAAGTGTCTTATTATTTGCTTCCTTCTAAGCAGAAGTGAAATAAGAGAATACAGAAGGTTAAGTGATACTAAAAAAATCTGATGTGTTCCATTCATATGACTTTCTCTACATCTCTGCAACAAATTGTTAAAAAGCTTATGCTTCTATTTACTTCATGCTAATCGAGAAAAATTAGCACAAATGGTCTTATTACTTGTTTCGTTGTAACTAAAGCGAAATAATGTGCTCTACATTTCTTGTTTGGTAAGTTTTTGTCTATCTCTTACGGTTTACCAGTTACACAAAATTCCGTAAAATTCATCCAGAATAAAGTAGTCTTCAGAGGCTATTCCCAGAAAATTCAAGATATACATATTATTTGTCAGGTATATATCTTTAATATATGATAGTTTAATCAAAAGCGTTAGAGTAATTTTTTAGAAAATAAAATTTTTCGAAAATTTGTCCTTGAGAAGGGTAGTTAGGGGTGGAGGAATTTTCTTAAAAATCTTTTTGTCGCATCCTTGGAAGATACTGAACTTAAGTACCAAGGTTTGTATTTAACGGTCTTTCTATGCTGCCCACAGACACACACACACACACACGCACACATATATGGACATTTTTTAAAAATGCTTTTTTGGAATCAGGTGGTCTCAAAACATGTATTTCCGGTGAAATCTTGGTATTAAATTTTTTGGTGCAATGCAATACCATCTCTATACACTATGTACATATTACGTGTAGAGAAAGTAAATATGAAGTGTTTCATTTGCAAGACTTTCTCTATCTATTCTGCAACAAATTATTGCTATTCCTCTTATCTATTTCACTGCTAATCAGATAAATATTAACAGAAATATTCTTATTATTTATTTCCTTGTAGATACAAGAGGAAGAGGGAATATACTGCGATGAAGCGATAGTAAAAACCTATAAAAATCTGATGTGTACCATTCACATGACTTTCTCTGCAACAAATTATTCTTAAAAAGCTTATACTTCTATTTACTTCATGCTAATCAGAAAAAAATTAGCAGAAATGGTCTTATTACTTGCTTCCTTGTAAGTAGAAGCGAAATAAGAGTACCATAGATTGAAGTGACAGTCAAAAGCTGGTTGCTATGTGACTGAAGTTGCGTTGTTTGTATGGACAGGACTTGACAAATTCCTGTATGAGAAAAGTATAAGTTTTTAAAGCTGAAACCAAAAAACAAGGACAATGAAAGTTTAAGTAACTTAAGATTGAAACTAATAATAAGGAGTATCTCAGAAACGGTTAGCTCTAGAAACAAAATGTATGACATAAAGCGTGTGTTTTAATGATCTGTATTTTTTGTGCAATAAGTTTTTGTCTATCTTCTAAGGCTTACGAGTTATATAAGTCATCAGAATGAAGAGGTCTTCAGAGGCTATTTTGAGAAAATTCAAGAGATACATTTCGTTTGTCATGAAAACATCTTAAACTTATAGTATTTTAATCAAATTCGTCAGAGCCATTTTTAGAAAACCAAATTGTTCAAATAATGTCCCATGTAATGGCAAGTGGGGGTGGGATGATTTCTTGAAAACCTTCGTATAGCAATCTTGGAAAATACTGACCTACCTTTCGTTTTTGAGCTATGCTACCGTCCACACGCAGAGAGAGAGAGACAGAGAGAGAGAGAGACAGAGAGAGAGAGAGAAAGAAAGAAAGAGAAATATATATGTTTTAACGAGATGTAAATTTTTTGTGCAGTAAGTTTTATCTATCTCTTACAGTTTACGGTTATATAAAAGTTATTAAAAAGTCATCCAGCATGAAGAGCTCTTTAAAGCCTATTCCCCAAAAAAATTCAAGATATTAATTTTGTTTCTTATAAAAATATCTTAAACATTTAAATCCTAATCAAAATCGTTAGTCATTTTTGAGAAAATGAAAATTTTCTGAAAATGTTCCTTGTAAATGTAATTGGGGATGGGGCCATTTTCTTGAAAATCTTCGTGTCGCATTCTTGGAGGATACTAAACTTAAATACCTCGTTTTTGAGCTGTGCTGCCCACAGACACACACAAAAACAGATACACAACTTAGATGTTTCTAATGTTTTGTTTCAAGGGATCTCAAAACATGAATTTTCCGTGAAATCTCAGTATTGAATTTTTGGGTGGAATAGAGTACCTTCTCTATCCACTATTTACATTTTACATACGTGCTAATGAAAGTAAAAAGTATTCTAGGCTCGTAATAATACTTCATAAGAGCAGTGCAATACCAAAACTCGCAAAACCCGTCATGCTTAACATGTTTTATAAATTCAAGAAGCATATTGTTATTCACCAACCAAAAACATTTCAATTTAGATTTACCACAACATGGGGGAAAAAAATAAAAATTTGCCGCGGGTCCATGACTTTTTTCACCTAATTCATAACAAAAACATTCTTTCAAAAGCTCATTCTTCTATTACTTCATGCTATGAAGATAAACATTAGCATAGATTGTCTTATTTCTTGACAGTTCACTAAGAGCTTGACCTACCGCCCGGCCGCTGCGTCCCCCATCTCGGTCCATTACAAATGTACGAGGCTGAGTGCACCCGAGCCAGATCTCCCCACGCCGGTACTGAGAATCAAACCCAGGTCTCCCGCTTGGCAAGCAGCGACGCTACCACCACACTAAAGGGAATAGCCTCTGAGGACCTCTTTATTCTCAATGAATTTTACAGAATTTTGCATAACAGGTAAAACGTAGGAGATCGACAAAGACTTGCTATACAAAAAATATAGATCTCGTCAAAACACACAATTTATATCCTTTAATTTTTTTGTTGTAGCGGTAACCGTTTCCGAGATATTCCTTTTTATTGGTTTCACTTGTGAAGTACTAGTACTTTTCTCAGACAGGAAGTGCCCGTTTTTCTTTTCTTCTACTCCTGGCCAAGCAGAGAAGCGATTTGCATTGTCAATCGTATAACGACAGCTTTTAAAGCATTTGACTATCACTTTGGCCTAGTGCATTCCCTTAATCCCCTTCTATTTATAAGGAGTAATAAGAATATTCTGCTAATGTTTATCTCGATTAGCATGGTGTAGAAATAATAATAATGATCTGTAAGAAGTTTGTTTGTAAATCTGCCAGAGAAAGTCATGTGAGTTTAACACATCAGATTTTTTCGATTTGGACTCAATCTATCGCACTCTCAACTTTCGGCCGCAATTTACCTTTCCATATCGGTCATCGACGTGGACAGTGGGTAGTTATTTTTGTAGTGTTTTGGCGTATACCGAAAGGTCAAAATATAATGCAAGTATCAGAAGGGGCGTTTAAGGTTTAAAATTTCGTTTAAGCAGGTATTCTCTCGAGTGTAACAATAGCCCAAATGTGAAACGCTACCGAGCTATCTGATATCACGCTACAACAGTGTTACACTATTACCCAAAACCAAGCAACCTCTGTGGCTTTCCCCAAATATCCATCAGTGGACTGGAAGGGCTTCCTCGCTTGAAGGACTGGTTAACCACGCAGCTTCGCTTCACATGCACAAAGGAGAGAAAAGGGCGCCATCAAAGCGCTGTGTTGCGGCCTGTAGCTTTTCTTGCTTCGCCACTGACAGTCTTGAATTAGGAAACCCTCAGGGATGACATTCTCATTGTTCCTAGAAGGGAAGTCGCTACCAATCTCTTCCTGCTTCAAGGAAAGCCTCTTTTATAATTTGCATTCAGCCCTGTTTGTGACGCAGGCAGCCTGAAGGCGATACAGAATTCGGTGAATTTGCGAGTGGGATTAAAGTCATGTCATCGGTTACAACAGACATTGTTGCTGCTGCGAGTTCTTCAGATGGCTTGACAACTTGGAGAAATCTTCTTCACTACGCACTCCATCTCTCTGTATTAGGAGTATACTGTTAGCACCGTAAAAACCCTCACAAGTTGCATTCATATGACGTTTTAGCTTCTCTAGCCCCGTATGTGCAATGAACGTAGGGATAGAGAAGTATTGTATTGCACCCAAAAATTCGATATCGAGATTTCACTGAAAAAAAAGCATTTTCACAAAAAGGTCCTTGTGTGTGTGTCCGTGTGTCTGTGAACACGATAACTCAAAAACGAAAAGTAGGTAACATACCAAACTTGGTATTTAAGTTTAGGATCTTCCAAGGATGCGACACCAAGATTTTGAGAAAAATCCCCCCATCCCAAACTACCCTTTACGTGGAACTCTTTTCGAAAATTTTGAATATCTCAAAAATGGTTCTAACGATTTTAATTAAAATATTGTATATTAAAGATATTTACCTGACAAATAAAATGTGTATTTTGAATTTTCTGGGAACAGCCTCTGAAAACTACTTTATTCTGAGTCAATTTTCCGGAATTTTGCAAACTGCTAAACCGTAAGAGATGGACAACAACTTACCACACAACAAATGTAGAGCACTTTAAAACACGCAATTTATGTTATATACATTTTTTTCGTGGAGTTGATTGCTTTTGAGATATTCCTTATTTTTGGTTTCAGCTATAAAAAACATACTTTTTTCATACAGGACTTTGTGAACTCGTGTCCATACAAACAAAGGAAAATCAGTCACATAGCAACCAGCTTTTGTCCATCACTTTAATCTATGGTACTCCCTTATTTCGCTTCTACTCACAAGGAAGCAAGTAATAAGACTATTTCTGCTACGTTTTTCTCAATCAGCAGGAAGTAAATAGAAGCATAAGGTTTTTAACAACTTATTGCAGAGTTGTAGAGAAAGTCATGTGATCAGATTTTTCTACTACTTTTCTGTAAACTATTCATACAAAAGTGTAATCGTAGTCTTCTTCTTATCGTTAATCGAGATGTAGTTTCATTAAACATTTACACTTTCCTTGTAAGCAAAAAGCGAATACAGCAGGCTAAAATTACATTCGTATTTTTAAAAAATTCTGATGTTCCATTCACATAACTTTCTCTACATCTCTGCAACAAATTATTGTTAAAAAGCTTATGCTTCTATTTACTTCATGCTAAATGAGAAAAAATTAGCAGAAACAGACTTATTACCTGCTTCCTTGTAAGTAGAAGCGAAAAAATGGAATACCATAGGTTAAAGTGACAGCCAAAAGCTGGTTGCTAAGTAGCTGAAGTTCCTTTGTTTCTATGCACAGGAGTTGACAAAATCCTGTATGAGAAAAGTTTAAGTTTTTCAAGGCTGAACCAAAAACAAGGAATAGCTAAAAAACGATCAACTCCACAACAAAATGTATATTACATAAATTGTGTGTTTTAATGTGCTCTACATTTCTTGTTTGGTAAGTTGTTTTTTCTATCTCTTACGGTTACCAGTGACAGAAATTCCGTAAAATTCATCCACAATAAAGTAGTCTTCAGAGGCTATTCCCAGAAATTTCAAGATATAGATATTATTTGTCAGGTATATATCTTTAATATACGATCTTTTAATCAAAATCTTTAGAGCCATTTTTCAGAAAATCTAAATTTTCGAAAATGTTTCCATGTGAAGAGCAGTTGGGGTGGGGGATTTTCTTGAAAATATTCGTGTCACATCCTTGCAAGATATTGAACAAGTTTGGTATTTAACGTTCTTTTCGGCTATGTTGCCCACAGACACACACACACATACACCCATACATACATACACACATGGACATTTTTCTAAAAATGCTTTTTTGGATTCAGGTGGTCTCAAAACGTGTATTTCCGGTGAAATCTTGGTATCGAATTTTTGGGTGCAATTCAATACCTTCTCTATACACTATGTACATATTACGTGTAGAGAAAGTAGATATGAAGTGTTTCATTTGCATGACCTTCTCTATCTATTCTGCAACAAAGTATTCCTACAAAAACTTATTCCTCTTATATATTTCATGCTAATCAGATAAATATGAACAGAAATATTCTTATTATTTGTTTCCTTGTAGATACAAGAGGAATATACTGGGATAAAGCGATAGTAAAAAGCTTTTAAAAATCTGATGTGTACCATTCACATGACTTTCTCTACATCTCTGCAACAAATTATTCTTAAACTATTTACTTCTTGCTAATCAGAAAAAATTAGCAGAAATACTCTTATTACTAGTTTCCTTGTAAGTAGAAGCGAAATAATGAGTAGCATAGGCTGAAGTGATAGTCAAAAGCTGGTTGCTATATCACTGAAGTTCCTTTGTTTGTATGGACACAGTTCACAAGGCCCTGTATGACAAAAGTATGAGTTTTTTATAGCTGAAACAAAAAACATGGAATATCTCAAAAACAATCAAATCCACGAAAAAAGTATGTAACATAAATTGTGCGTTTTAAAGTGCTCTACATTTGTTGTGTAGTAAGTCTTTGTCCATCTCTTACGGTTTAGCAGTAATGCAAAATTCCGTAAAATTGACCCAGAATAAAGAAGTCTTCAGAGGCTATTCCCAAAAAATTCAAAATATGTATTTTATTTGTCAGGTAAATATCTTTAATATACGATATTTTAATCAAAATCGTTATAGCCAGTTTTTAGAAAATCAAAATTTGGGAAAAATGTTCTATGTAAAGGGTAGTTTGGGGTAGGGGGGATCTTTCTCAAAATCTTCGTGTCGCATCCCTGGAAGATACTAAACTTAAATACCAAGTATGGTATTTTACCGACTTTTCGTCACACACACGGACCGTTTTCTGAAAATGCTCTTTTTAGATACAGGGGACCCTAAAACATATATTTCCAGTGAAATCTCGGTATTGAATTTTTTGGTGGAGTGCAATACTTTCTCTATACACAATGTACATAGCGCGTGTAGAGAAAGTAAAAACACTTCATCGCCAAACATATTTTTAGAACTTAACACAGATTACAATATACATTGTAAACATTGTGAACCAGGCCCCAGGTTGTTACATATTATCTACTCTACAAAGATACAAAGAGAGGAGGAGCCAATGCCATGCTGTATTTTGCAAGAAGCTGACTGAAAATGTAGAAAGGGGTCTGAGAGTAAAGATATTGGCCCGAGAGCAGGATGAAGAAGACCGGTGGAAAGAAGGTGGAACGAAAAAAGACAGAATCTATTTCTTTTGAATTGGTTTATTTGATAGCCCTACCTTTTATCCTATAAGCCTACATAAGATTGCTTCCGATTGAGAAATGTGAACGAAGAACAAAGACAGAAGCCCAGAGCAGCCGAAGAGTAGGTAAGACTATGAAATCAGGAAGAATGAGAGAAGAGAACACAGGGTGGTTCATAACTTCTTAAGCTATTCGCTAGCTATAGAAAATACGCTTTCCATAGATATGCAGAGCTCTACGCGATACACTTAATCTCTTTATGATTTTATACATACATTGCACTCCACCCAGAAATTCGATACGATATTTCACTGGAAAAATATGTTTTAGGGTCCCCTGCAACCGAAAAAAGCATTTTCAGAAAAAGGTCCGTGTGTGTACGTGTGTCTATGTGTCTGTGAACACGAAAACTCAAAAACGAAAAGTCGGTAAAATACCAAACTTTTCTCATACAGGAACTTGTCAACTACTGGCCACACAAAAAAACGGAATTCAATTCCATAGCCACCACATTTTAAAACATTGACTGTCGGTTTAGGCTACTTCCTTTCTACTTATAAGAAACTAAGTAATAAGACCATTTCTGCTACATTTATCTTGATTAGCAGGATGTAGAGAAAAGAATAATCGTTTGTAAGAATAGTTTGTATATGGAACAGCTAGAGAAACTTACGTGAATGTAGCAAAAACAATTTTTATTGGATAATATATAACATTTCGTGCTACTTCGGCTGCGTGCAGTACAAAACACGTTGACTTCCCTTATGCTACAAAGGAATAAGTTATACCAGTACCTAATTAGGATCTGTGCAAACATATGCTGCTGAAAGACCGCGCGCAATGATTCCCGGAATTTAATGTTACAATAAAACAACAAGCACTTCTTGCTTGCAGCTCTTATGTCGGAGCGACATCTGAACGTCTAACTTGCTTAGAGAAAATGTTTGCCAATTAGGAGCACCTGGAATCGAGCTTCGATTGACGCCCTAGGAGTACGATGTACCTCTGTCCATAATGTCCGCTAGATGTCAACCTTCAGGGGCAGTGTCCATCGGGCTGCACTTCCGGATCCATGAGAATCAGGTAATTTGAACACTGTTCGTTATATTCTACCAGTAATGTGAAATATAGAACAAACATTATAATTTAGCCAATTTAATTATTGATAATGAGTCGGCAATTTGTAACCTCTCTTTATTACTTTCTATATGCGTACTATGTACATAGTGTATAGAGAAAGTATTGTACATATTGCACCCAAAAATTCGATACCGAGATTTTAGCGGAAATATATGTTTTGAGACCCCCTGGATCCAAAAAAAGCATTTTTAGAAAAATGTCCGTGTGTGTGTTTGTGTTTCTACGGGCAGCATAGCTCAAAAACGAAAAGTCCATTAAAAACCAAACTTGGTATTTAGGTTTGGTATCTTCCAAGCAAAAGACACGAAGATTTTCAAGAAAATTCCCCACCCCCAACTACCCTTTATATGGGACTGGTTTCAAACATTTTGAATATCTCAAAAATGGCTCCAACGATTTTGATTAAAATTTCGTATATTAAAGATATTTACCTGACACATAAAATGTATGTCTTGAATTTTTCGGGAATAGCCTCTGAAGACTACTTTATTCTAGATTAATTTTACGGAATTTTGCATAACTGCTAAACCGTAAGAGATGGACAAAAACTTAACACACAAAGAATGTAGAGCACGTTAAAACACACAATTTATATTATATACTTTTTTTTCGTGGAATCGAGCGTTTTTTTTAGATATTCCTTATTATTGGTTTCAGCTTTGAAAAACATATTTTTCTCATACAGGAATTAGTCTCTCCTGTCCATACAAACAAGTCACATAGCAACCAACTTTTGACTATCACTTTAACCTATGCTACTCTTGTTTCGTTTCTACTTACAAGGAAGTAAGTAATAAGACTATTTCTGCTAATTTTTTCTCGATTAGCATGAAGTAAATAGAAGCATAAGCTTTTTAATAATATTTTTTGCAGAGATGTAGAGAAACTCATGTGAATGGAACACATCAGATTTTTTATACATATACTATGAACATAGTAGGTAAAGTATTGATTTCCACTCAAAAATTCGATGCGCGTATTAGTCCCCCGAGTCCAGAAAAGCATTTTTAGGACAAGATTAGCGCGCATGCATATCCGTGTATCCTGAACAAGGTAACTTAAAAACGAAAATTCGGTTAAAAACCAAAATTGATATTTAAGTTTAGCACCTTGTAAGAATACCACACGAAGATTCTCAAGAAAATCCCCTACCCCAAACTACCCTTTGCATGGAAAATGTTTCGTAAATTTTTATTTGAAACTGCCGTATATTAAAGATATTTACATCACAAATCTTTAGTTTCCTGGAAATAGCCGCTGAAGTCATTTTCATTCTGAATGACTTGTATAACTGCTGAAATGTATTTGAGAGACAAAACGTTGCAGCACCAAAAATGGAGATCTTGATGAAGCACACAATTTTTGTCATACATTCATTTGCCTTTAAAGGTAATGATTTTCATATATTCACTGTCATTGGTCTCAATTTTAAAATACTTAATATTTTCTCACACAAGAAGTCCTCATCCTTGTCATATCACTTTTGTTTTACTCCTGGTAGTTTTAACAAGAACCGGATTTCAATGTCAATTACATAGCGACCAGCTTTTAAAAGATTTGACTGTCGGTTTAGCCTAGTGTATGCCCTTATTTCCTTTCTACTTACAAGTAAGTAAGTATTAGGACTATTTCTACTAATATTTATCTCGATTAGCATGACAGAGATAAAAGTATGGCATTTTGTAACGAATGTTCGTGTAGCAGTTAGAGAAATTCGTGTGAAATGAGTCAGTTTTCCAAATGTTCTGCCCATCAATACGTAAAATCCATTCTGAAAAGCTTGCAATATTGTTCACCGTTTTAATTTCTTTGCCACTTACTATACATAATAGATAAAGGAGGTATTGTGTTTCACCCAAAAATTCGATGTTGAGATTACACCAGAAACATGTGTTTAGAGGCTCCCCAAAATAAATAAAACAAATTCTTAGAAAAAGGTATGTGCATATATGAACAGTATAACTAAAAGCAAAAAGTAAGTTAAATACCAATCTTAGTATTTAAGTTCAGCATCTTTCAAGGATGTGACACACGCTTTTCAGAAAATCCCCTCAACCCAAACTATTCTTTACATGGATATATTATATCCAATATAATATATAAATTATATTAAGAAGGGACAAATATTCGTTGGAAATGGCCATGGAAGAAATGTGAAACACGTCTAAAAGGGCAAGGACAAAGTTACAAGTTGGCAGATGACCCCAGTAAAAGAATACCGTTAAGGGCAGGACAACCGAAGGGGTTGGAAGTTCCGCTGTCCGAGGATGAACATAACAAAGCAAATACAGACGGTCTTCTTGTTTGTCGAGCGACGCGAATTCACTTGCTATGGGAGATTTGATCTGTTAAGATGTGACATTTAAGTCCGCGGTAAAAACGAACGAGCTTCATAAGAACGTGACAGAAACACTGTTTATTTAATACACCAGAAGACGGTCAAAAGTACTCGTAATAAGGAATGTTTGGCAAAGATTAGTTGGAAAGGGGAATATTTAGGAGGAATGCGTGTGTGTTCGGCGGCAGAAAATGTCGAATAAAATGAATAAACTAGTTAAATAACAATCCTGAACTCAGAGTAACCACTTGTATCTTACCACACCTGAGAAATATCCCGTGCCAACACATCCTGAACTAGGGCACTCACGTCTCCACACTATTCCATAAATATCCTAAACCTTCACGCGGGATACGAATCCAGAACCCCCATATTTGGGAATTTGATTAAAATACCGCATGGTTAAAATATTTTGAACACAAATAAAAAATATATATCATGAATTTGCTATGAAAAACCTCTAAAGCCACTTCATTCTCGATGAAGTTTACCGTTATGGTTTCAATTTTGCAATACTTGAAACTTTTAAAATCATTATTAGTTTTTCTTTCTCCTGGGCAAACAAAGAGAATAGCATTTCAAAGCTATCACTTGGTGACCAGCTATTATAGTTTGGGAATAGTGTCTACCTGGAAGAAGAGAACATAATTATGGGATTTTTATATAAGTAATTTATTTAATTAAGCATTTCACGTGCTCATGGAGCTTAATTTGAAAAATCCGTATTTTTTGCTATCATACTTAATAATACGAAGGGATTAATGCCTATAGGCAGCAGTAAGCGTACTAGAAATGACCAGTAAATGATGTTGACTTTCACTTGTATCCTAAATTAATCGTAATTACTTTTTTAAAACAAGGAAACACCATATATATCCTTAAAAAGAAAGGCATAAAACTGTTAGAATACGTATCTTCACTGTGAATAAATTGCAGGAGAATAGGAAAATTAAATGGCACTAAACATTGCAGGATATTTATTGCCCCATTTATCCAGCTACCCTTTTCAAACAATAAAAACTCAGGCTAGAGACGACGCTCTGCTATAAGAGAGAAACTTAGAGAGGACGCTTCTAATGAAAGTACATTGCAATTATCTAAGAATGTATTTAGCTTGTATTGACTCTCAAATACTGGATTATTAATTAGAGCAACAACAACAATGCTAATATTAATCCTAATAATAACAATAAAATATTTTAGAAACATTAAATATATATCATCGATGTATTGATATTACTTTCTCTACACGTACTATGTACATAGTGTATAGAGAAGGTATTGCATTCCGCCCAAAACTTCGATACCGAGATTTCATTTTTGCAAAAAGGTCCGTGTGTCCGCGTATCTGAACACACAACTCAAAAACGAAAAGTCGGTAAAATACTAAACTTGGTATTTAAGTCCAGGGATGCAACACGAAGATTTTGAGAACAAACCCCCCAAACCCTTTACATGGAAAACATTTCCAAAAGTTTGATTTTCTCAAAAGTGGTTCTAACGATTTTGATTAAAATACTGTATTTTAAATATATGTATATGACAAATAAAATGTATATCTTGAATTTTCTGGGAATGGCCTCTAAATGCCTCTTTATTCTGAATGGATGTCACTCAATTTTGCGTAATTGGTAAACCGTAAGATATAAATAGAAACTTACTGCACAAAAAATGTAGATCACCTTAAAACACACAATTTAAGTCATATACACTTTCTCTTGGAATTGAACCATTTCTGAGATATTCCTTGGTCCTGGTCCTGCATGGCAACCAGCTATTAAAAGATTTGACTATTTCTTTAGCCTAGTGTCATTCCTTATTTCTTCTAAGACAATTTCTGCTAATGTTTATCTCGATTATAAAGTGGATAGAAGAATAACAATAATTTCTTACAGTGATGTAGAGAAAGTCGTGTGAATAGAACACATCAGATATTTTTATACATGCAACTGCTTAAACTTCAAAGTGCGGAAGTACAACTCTCTGATCTCTAACAATGGCAGACTCTAAAGAATTTAACCTTTCTTCCTACAATGTGATATTTTTACTTTCTCTATACGTACTATGTATATAATGTATAGAGAAGGTATTGCATTGTACCCAAAAATTCGATACCGAGATTTCACCGGAAATACATGTTTTGAGACCATCTGAATCCAAAAAAAAAGCATTTTTAGAAACATGTCCGTGTGTATGTGTGTGGTCTGTGTGCACCATAGCTCAAAGAAAATATCGTTAAATACCAAACTTGGTATTTAAGTTCAGTATCTTCCAAGGATGCGACACGAAGATTTTCAAGAAAATTCCCCACCCCCAACTACCCTTGACATGGAAAAATTTTCGAAATTTTTGATTTTCTAAAAAATGGCTCTAATGGTTATAATTAAAATATCGTATATTAAAGATGGATGAATTTTACGGAATTTTGCATAACGCTAAACCGTAAGAGATGAACAAAAACTTACCACACAAAAAATGTAGAGTACGTTAAAGCACACAATTTATGTAATATATATTTTTTGTTCGTGGAGTTGATCGTTTTTGAGATATTCCTTGTTTTGGTTTCAGCTTTGAAAAACATACTTTTCTCATGCAGAATTTGTCAACTCCTGTCCATACAAACAAAGGAACTTGTCACATAGCAACCAGCTTTTGACCAATGCTTCAGCCAATGATACTCCCTTAATTCGCTTCTACTTACAAGGAAGCAAGTAATGAGACTATTTCTGAAGTATAAGTTTTTTAATAATATTTTCTTGCAGAGATGTAGAGAATGTTTCTTAATGTTTTAAGAATTTCTATGCGAATAAGCCAATTAAAATGTTCACTGTTAAGTGCTCTTAATATCTCACATGCAAAATGTGTACTGCTGCATCAATTTACTCGATGTATTCTTCTTGATCATCCTCATCAATTTAGTGTTTTCCGCCAGTTACGGCTATTGGTCACCTCCTAAAAAGCTGGATTTAAAATTGTTGTAGACGGTACTGCCACTACCACTACTACTGCTTCTACTACTACTGCTGCTGTTGCTGCTGCTGCCGACGATGACGATTATCATATAATCATAATAATAATATTATATAATGATTGTTATTATCATCATCAATAGGCATTTTAATATCTTCAGCTGTTGTGTATAATGGCGGTATTTCCAAATTAAGAACGTCCAGGGTTAATTTTTAAAAAATCTTATATGTTGCATTCACTTGGCTTTCTCTACCTATTCTGTACTATACTCACAAAAGCTTATTCTTCTATACACTTCATGCTAATCAAGAGAATTATTTAGGAACTGGCCGTATTATTTAGCTCCTTATGACAGAGTATAAGGGAAAGAAGGTAATGCACTAGAATAAAGCGATAAACAAATCTTTCATAAGCTGTCCTGTGTAATTGAAATTCAGTTCTCTTTCCAAGGTCATAAATTTCCGTTTGAAAAAAGTTGAAGTGTATCAATTATGAAAATAACAACACTCTGTTAACCTCACAAAAAGTACGTATGACAAATTGTGTGTTTTAATGAGATCTACAAATTTTTTGCAGTAAGTTTTTATCTATCTCTTATGGGTTAGCAGTTATGGAAGAGTCGTCCAGAATTAAAAGGTCTTTAGAGGCTATTCCCAGAAAATTCTAGATATGCATTTTGTTCGTCATTTAGATATTTTAATTAACTGAGAAAATCAAAATCTCGGAAATTGTTTCCGTGTAAATTGTAGTTTGGATGAGGAAATTTTCTTGAAAATCTTCGTGTTGCATCCTTGAAAGACGTTAAATTTAATTATAAAAGTTGTTACTTAACAACTTTTCGTTTTTGAATTATGCTGTCAATAGACATTCACGGAACTTTTTCTAAAAAAAATAATGCGTTTTGGATTCAGGGGACCTGGAAACATATATTTTCGGTTGAATCTCGAATCAAAGTTTTGGGTGGAATGCAACACCTTCTTTACATGCTATGTACATAGTTGTAGAAGAAGTAAAAATGTTACATATTATATTAACATGATTTATTCTATCCAATTTTCTACACTCTATTCTTATGCAAAGCTTATTATTTTCTCTACGCGCACTATGTGCTTAGTGTATAGAGAAGGTGTTGCACTCCACCCAAAAATTCGATACGAGATTGCACCGGAAATATGTTTTAGGGTCCCCTGTATCCACAAAAAAAGCACTTTCAGAAAAAGGTCCGTGTGTTCGTGCGCCCATCTTTGAACACGGTAACTCAAAACGAAAAGTCGGTAAAATACCAACCTTGGTATTTAAGTTTGGTATCTTCAAGGGATGCGACACGAAGATTTTGAGAAAAATCCCCCCCTTGCCGCAAACTACCCTTTACATGGAGCTATTTTCGAAATTTTTTATTTTCTCAAAAATGGCCCTAACAATTTTGATTAAAATATCGTATATTAAAGTTATTTATCTGACAAATAAAATGTATATTTTCAATTTTGTGGAAATAGCCTCTGAAATTTACTTTATTCTGGATGAAATTTACGGAAACTTGCATAACTGCTAAACCGTATGAGATAGATAAAAACATACTACACAAATAATGTACAGCAAGTTAAAACACACAATTTGTTATATACATATTTTTCGTGGAGTTGATCGTTTTTTAGGTATTCCTTGTTTTTGGTTTCAGCTTTAAAAAGCATACTGTTTTCATAAAGGAATTTGTCAACTCCTGTCCATACAAACAAAGGACTTTAGTCACATAGCAACCAGCTTTTGACTATCACTTTAATCCATGGTACTCCTTATTTCGCTTCTACTTTTAAGGAAGTAACTAATTAGACTATTTCCGCTATTTTTTCTCGATTAGTACGAAGTAAATAGAAGCATAAGCTTTCTAACAATAATTTGTTGCACAGATATAGAGAAACTCATGTGAATGGTACACATCAGATTTTTTTTTCTGTCCTCTTCGTGATATCCCTTTGCGAAAATGTTTTAACTGCACATGTCGTCGTAGATAGAACGAGGGATCCATGTAGTTGAAGCGATGGCCAAAAATATACATAAAAAGCGGGTCACTACTGAATGACTTAGAAATTTAGATACCCCTTGCATAAAATCAGAAGCAGCAAGAGAAAGATAATTTAGCACTTCAAAACCGTGTGAAGTATAGAAAAACACAAATGAATGGTAACAAATAACTCGTTAATAGTTAATGTGCCGTATAATATTTTACATATGCTGAATGTTTTAGCGAGATCGAAATGTTTGTATGTGTGTTTTTGTTCGTCTACTTGCACAAACTTACACATTTTAACATTGCTTTCATAGGGCTTACCGTCTCATCGTAAGTATAGATTGTGCAAAAGTCACAACTGAGAACAATAAAATGTTGACTCCGCCCCCATTTCAGAAGTTGCTACTATTCTGAGAGGAGAAGGAGGTAGTATCAGTAATTCCCATTTAGTGTATGTCGAATGAATTTCCTCTTGTAACCAGCGGTAGCGTACTGTTGAGACATTTGCAAAATGGAAATGGCCTGTTATTTATGGACGCTCTTTAACTGCTTTGGTTCTCAGCTTCCCATTCTATATTGGGCGTGAAAGATCGCTTAATTTTGCTCAGAGGCCTCTCTTATCAGGCTTGAGGTTCTTTTACGTGCCGTAAATCTACGACACGCGACCCACAGCTTTACTTCCCTTCCGAAGGAAGCCATGCTAAGGATTTTTACGCCCGAAAAAATCCATCGTCCTCCGCCGGGTTTGAACCCGCGACCTTGGGTATATGAAGTTAGCATGGTAACCGTTACACCACGGAGGGCGACATTGAGACATTTGCGTTTGAATGCAATGCGTAGTAGATGATAAGTGTGAATTTGCCATACCTCTTGCTTCCGTACGCGATATCGGTTCTTTAAGGATACTGCACGTTTAGCGCGGGTAATTTGGTGGGGGGGGGTAATGTTTAACGCGCGCTTTTACTTCTTGTGATACCGCATTCGATGGCATTGGTGATACATGAAATGAAGATAGAGCACCGGTGGAATGCGATGGCGAGGGAAACCGGAGAACCAGTAGAAAACCCGCCCCTGCGCCGCTTTGACAACCACAAATCCCACATGCGGTCGCTTGGAATCGAACCCGAGCAACGCGGGTGATGCACAAACTGTACTTACACAATACAAAGTGCAAAATTAGTAAACACGTTGTTTGCGCCCAGGCCGGTTACAAGAGTCGGCACTTTGTGATACCCGATGCAATCATATGATGTCCGTATCTTCCTCTACCTCTGGCTCAAAAGACTCTGACCAAAGATAAAGTGTGCTTAGAAACGATGCCGAACCAAGATGTGATTGTTGTTGCTCAGATTCTCTGTGATACAAAAATATAATTTCAACGACAATGGAAGCACATCAACAAGACGCCTTATGGTCAGCTTGATTGGGAATCATGGAATCGCGTTGTTTAGCAATGTTTTCGTAAACATACCGACAGGCAGCACAATGTTTAGCTATCATTAACAGACTCCTTGGCTTATGAAATCCCGTTAACGAACGTATACCATTAGTTATTTGTTTATTCTTCCAACATACACTTTAATCATAATACATAATATATGAAAGGAACTGACTGAGAAAATAAGCTGGGGTAAATATACAGCTAACATTATCTTTTAGAGGCAATATAACATTATTGATCTTGAGGATGAAGGCAAGGAGCTGATGAAGACAACAGAGACAATAATGCTATGAAAATATGAGTACTACCAAGTATTGGAAATCAAGTTTTAAAAATGCCTTTTGTAGTATTACAAGAAGCTTATTTCTCCGTGCTCAGTGGTTAACGAGCTGACTTCTCACCCGTAGGTTCCAGTTATAGTTCCCAGTTGGGGCGGGGATTTTATCTTTATTCAGAATTATTCCCGATACCCCAGAGAATCTGGCAGTATGGATGAGAGTTTTATGCGTGTGCTTAATTATATAAAATGATTAATATCTTGTTAATAATCTACGGGTAATATAAAGTTGTTTCACAAGCTAAAAGTCCCGATATGACAGTAGAAGTTAAAGATGGCTACAAATGAAATAATACAAAAGAAGCTTATTTTACTGTCTATAACTATCAATAATACCAAACAAAACATTTGTACTAAATGTACAACCAAATGCACCAAGTTCTTGTTAATATTTACAATAATTTACTGAGGGTTTACTATTAGGAAATCACAAAATAATTAGGATATTAAGTACTCGTGGTTATACCAGAATATGTATGTTTCAAAATGTCCTGTCCTAAGTTGTATTTTAAATAGACAACTGCTCTTTGCCCCTTTGCCTAGAAGATAGGGAGGTTTGTAGGTAACGTGCGTTTTTAATAACACGTGCTCTGAGTTGTAACTGGAAATCCCACACTAGTGCTTTGTTAGCTGTCTTGTCTCAATGTGACATAATTTTTAGTGTAGCATATAAACATACCAAAAAGTGTTTAGAAGCTGTGACTTCAAACTTCGGATTAGTTTAAGTATAATCGTTATCGTTTCCAACAGCCTGTATGTACAGTGGAATCTCACTTGTACGTGTTCCAAGGGAGACAACTAAAATAATGTATAAATGAGAAAACGTGTAACTGATTTTCCCTTCTGGTATGGTTTTCATCCAGAATTTTTAATTTTTCACCAAGAGTTGAGAATTTTCTTGTTTTCTTCCTTGCTGGTTGATATTCACATATGTTTCTTCTCCTGTTTGTAATTCGTAACTCCACATTAAATAGATAAGTGTCTGTTGGAACGATATGACTACAATGAAGGGATAAATGACAGTGAAAACAGCACACTAGCAGTACTCGACTTAAAGCAGAGAAGTGACTGTTGGAACCAAGGTTAATAGATTGTTGAAACGATATGACGACAATGAAACGATGTGTCAATGAAAACCGCAAACTAGGCAATTCCAAGGCTATACACAGCAAGCATACCACCATACGTTTTTTTTTTTTTAAAACGTATAAATGGGTACATTTTGTGTATGGAAAGTGACGTATTACCGAGAAAACGTATAACCAAAAGGTATATTTGAGGAAAATTTTAATGGAGAACGACTGGTCCCTAAAATTTTAGCGTATATGTGCGAAAAATGTTGAAGTGAATAACATATAAACGAATTTCAACTGTATTTCATACTGCCAAACTAATTGTTTTATTTGGAGGTCTCTATATCACAACAAAATATATGCTTCACAGAAGTTAAGACCATTTCGATCTGGTAGAGATAGATTCTGACTGTGATTGCAGATTGGAACAGCGGGTAATACAAAGAACGGCCCTCTTGATCACAGAGTGGATGTCTGGCCAACTAAGTATTCGACCCAAGTCCAGGAGACGTGCAACCGTGAAGACGTCAGGGGATGAAAGATGTGGGACATATTTGAAAGTGACAGCTCTCAGGGAGACTGCACGAGATAGCAGATAAGGAAAGGAATGGGAACAGGTAGTATGGGGGTTGCAGAATACCTCCCCTACCCTTCCCGCAGACACACGCAAGAAGATTCCATCTTACTTTGGGCGGAGGGGGGGCAGTGATATTGGGGTTAAGGGAAGCAGTGGAAAGAAAATGTATTGCCTCAACAGCACCAGCTCATAGATACATTTTCTTTCTGATATTTTCCTTTTTCATAAAGTCTCAGTACATAAAATATCTAGAACTGCGAAAAATGAGAAGAGGGAAAAGTAGTTCTTTGAAGAATAGAATAGTAGCCACAATCTGTCAGCATTGCTACCTATTCAGATGCCAAAAATTTATTTCTCTGAAATATATTTCTTACAAGTATCCTTCGGCCTACCCAACAATATATATCTGATTCCCTTTGTGGTTGAGTGGTCAGCGTTATGGATTCTCAACACGGAGATCTTGAGGTCGACTCCCGGAAGGAAAGAGTTCATAATCATAATCCCCACATTTAGAATCAGGTCAGGAAGTTCGAATGTGTGAGTGAACGTGAGAAAACTAATAAAACAAAAGTTAAGGAAATCTATAGTTCAGCTAACAATAACTTCATTATTGATAAAATATAACATGTCCGGTCTTGT
Source organism: Hymenopus coronatus (assembly GCA_030762935.1). NCBI lineage: Eukaryota > Metazoa > Arthropoda > Insecta > Mantodea > Hymenopodidae > Hymenopus > Hymenopus coronatus. The sequence continues at coordinate 42,691,838 of CM060897.1, read as the reverse complement.
AGGCCGAGGTTAAATATTAAAATTATTAAATTAATTAAAACTTGACGTTTCGTCCTCAGCTGTGGAGGACATCTTCAGAACTGAAGCTGGGCAGAAACGACCAGGGCCTACAAGCCCGGACATGTTATATTTTATCAATAATAACACCGGCCGTGACAGCCTACGAGCATATTTAATAACTTCATTAGTTGTTTCTCAAGAAATAATCCTAGATATGACTAAATGTTTTGATACTGTTTAACGCCCACTATTACTACTTATGGCACCGCAAGCGATGACACTGGTGTTAAATGGAATGAAGATGCACCACCGATGGAATGCGCTGGCGGGGGAAACCGGAGATCCCGGCGAAACCCCGCCCATAGTCGCTTTGTACACCACAAATCTCACATGCGGGCGCTAGGGATCGAACCCGGGTCGTAAAAGAATTTAAAGGGAATATACAAATGAACTAAAAACACCCTATGTGCTGTATTCACATTACATTTTCTGCTCACACTTTGACCAACTATGCTTATAAAAGCCTATTCTTCTATATGTGTCTTGTTAATAGAAATAAACATACATTACTCATTTACATAATTCTTATAACTGCTAAAAATCTAATGTGTTCCATTCATATGCTTCTCTACCTGTTTTGCAAACAAACTATTTCTATAAAATATTATCCCTTTTTCTACATCATTCTAAACGACATAACGGTTAGCAGAAATCTTATTACTTGCTTCCTAGTGAGGGAAATAATCAAAATAAGAGAATACAGTAAACCAAAGTGATAGTCAAATTTTTTAAAACTTCTCGGTCAATATTACATTCACTTATTTCTGTTTACAAACCTAAATATAATGTATAGCGGTAATGTTTTCATTCTAATCGAGAAAAAATTAGCAGAAATAGTCTTTTTACTCGCTTCCTTGTAAGTAGAAGCGAAATAAGGGAGTACCATAGGTTAAAGTGATAGTCAAAAGCTGGTTGCTATGTGACTGAAGTTCCTTTATTTGTATGGACAGGAGTTGACAAATTCCTGTATGAGAAGAGTAAGGATTTTAAAGGTGAAACCAAAACAAGGAATATCTCAAAAACGATCAACTCCACGAACAAAATGTATATAACGTTAGTTATGTTTTTTAACATGCTCTACATTTTGTGTGGTAAGTTTTTGTCCATCTCTTACGGTTTAGCAGTTATGCAAAATTCCGTAAAATTCATCCAGAATAAACTAGTCTTCAGAGGCTACTCCCAGAAAATTCAAGATATACATTTTATTTTTTAGGTAAATATCTTTAATACGCGATATATTATTCAAAATCGTTAGAGCCATTTTTGAGAAAATAAAAATTTTCAAAAAAAGTTCCATGTAAAGGGTAGTTTGGGGCGGGGGATTTTTCTCAAAATCTTCGTGTCGCAACACTGAATATACTAAACTTAAATACCAATTTTTCGTTTTTGAGTTATCGTGTACACAGACGCACTGACAGGGGCCTTTTTCTGAAAATGATTTTTTTTTTGGATACAGGGGACCCTAAAACATATTTCCGGTGAAACCTCGGTATCGAATTTTTGGGTGTAATTAAATACCTTCTCTATACACTATATACATAGTGCGTGTATCTTGTCCTATTATTAGAAATTTTGGTAAAATTCTCTGCTTTTTCTAATTCTGCCTTACAAGTTTGTGCTTCTTTCTTGGTGTTAACCTTCTTTATATGCACAGGAAGTGCTCCAAACTGAAGCACTGATATAATCAGCAGTATCAGAAATGTCAAAATCTGTGAAAAATTAAAAACAGGTGTTTACTTTATGTAGCACGTATGTACAATGAACATAGTAAACAGAGAGGGCATTGTATTCAACTCAACAATTTTATAACGAGATTTCACCGAAAATACACGTTTTAGGATCCTCTGAATCTAAAAAAAAATCACTTTTAGATAAAGGTCCGTGTGTTTGTGGACAGTATAACTCAAAAAACGGAATGTCGGTCAAATTCCAAATTTAGTATTTCAGTTCAGAAACATTCAAGGATACGGCACGAAGATTTTTAGGGGTTTTTAGGAAAATCCCCTAACCCCAACTGCCCTTTACATGAAACATGTTTTTTTCGAAAATGTTTATTTTCTTAAAAAGATCGATTTTGATTAAAATGTAATATGCTAAATACATTTTTATGACAAACGAAATGTGTGTTTTAAATTTTCTGAAAATAGCCTTTGAAGGCCTCTTCATTTTGTATGACTTTTGTATAAATGGTAAAATTTTTCGAGTAGTTTGGGGAGAGGGTACTTTACTCAAAATCTGTATGTCGCATATAAAACTAAAAAATTAGGTTTGGTATTTTATTGACTTTTCATTTTTGAGTTATAGTGTTCAAAGACACAAGCACAGAAGGGACTTTTTCTAACAATGTTTTATACAGGGCACCCTAAAGCATGATTTCTTGTAAAATCTCGGTATTGAATGTTAGGATAGATTGTAATACCTTTTCTCTACCTAGGTACCGTGCACTATATAGAGAAAGTAAAAGGTATTACAAATTTGTTACAACTTTTCTCGCACTTTTGGCTTCCAGACCAGAGCAGATGGCAGGCTGAGGGCAGCCCGAGGTGTGTTAGACGTGTCCCTGTTCTCGGAGTGAACTTAACACTGACGGGATTGTGGGGTTTGCAGGATGGCGGGTAAGATTTGGGGTTGTGGAGTGACAGGAGGAGGCAAGTATAGTTCCTCGACGGTTGCCTATTATGGTGCAACGGCCCTTGTGCACCGCTGGTGTGGAGTTTATTCAAAAGTTTATTTTGGGTTTTTAATTTTGATATCCAAGCAACTCTTGAAGGATTGTAAGGAGCTTAGCCGTAGCAGCTGTTGGAGGTGCTCCTTCGTTACCGGGGATGCCCGCAAGCCATGCGGGGAAGACGGTATCGCCTGAAGCGGCGGTTTGTGGGATCGTAATCCCCAAGAGACCTAACGAGGGCGCTCCGATGGAACGGTAACCCTTCGTTGAATGTTGTTGCCCGACGCCTAATCTCGTCCTCCAGGTATGGTAGACCAGAGGCTTCGTGCAGGAGTCTCGTAGGAAATAGTATAGGCACAGAAGGTATCTATTCTGTACCCGCTGAAGCAACAGCAGACTGGAATCTGCCGCCATGCCCCAGATCTCACAGGCGTAGATTAATAAGGGGACTATGAGGGCCCTCAAAAGGCGCAACTTAAAGGGGAACCGGCATCGTGGACTTCAGCATCGGGTACAGTGAGGCCGCAGCCCCATTGCCCCGAAACCTCAGTTCCCTGATATGCTCCCCAAAAGTGACGCCCTTGTCAAGCTTCACCCCCAAATAGGTAATGGTGTTCGTCCATTGTATCCTTCGTCTGAGGTACGTGAATGTAGGGAAGTTTGCGGGAAAGCGGCGTTTGGTGAAGAGAATAGCGTGGCTTTTCTCCTGATTGATGGACAACTGCCAACGCTCGCACTACTCTTGGATGAGGCAGATATGTGTCTGAATGGGGTTGAAGGCTCTGCGAGGGTGTTTGTACAGAATAGCAGCACGTCATCAGCATACTGGGCTATGTTGACTTACTGCACTGTAGGTAGGTCGGCCATGTAGGCGCTAAAGAGCGTGGGGGATGGTACAGAGCCTTCGGGGACTCTGCCTCTAATTGGCCTAGGTGTTGATTTGTGTCCCCCAACTGAAACTACAAAAAATCTGTGTTTAAGGTATGAGTGTAGTAGGTGTATGATGTGTGTCAGGAGCTCCAGTCGGATGAGTTTGAGGAGCAGACCCGCATGCCAGGTCGTAGAGAAGGCCTTCTCCACGTCCAGCGACACTGCCGCAGTGTAGGCTTTGTCCTGGAAATCCAGGGCAGCGGCCTCCACCACTCTCGGTAGTTGCTGGGGTGTAGAATGCCCAGGATGAAAGCTAAACTGGTGGTCTGGGATGGCTCGAATGTCGCCCAAAAGAGGGGACAAGCGGACTAGTAGTAGCCTCTCGAAAACCTTCGAGAGAACTGATAGGAGACTGATGGATCGGTAGTTGGATGGGTGTAGCGGGTCTTTCCCCGACTTAAAATGCATATCACCCGGGCCTCCCTCCACTCGCGTGGAAAGTGTCACAAGATGAGACATTTTGAAAACCTTGGTTAGAAAGAGCACCGCCTTGTTGGGAAGGCTTTGGCTTCCTTTAAATTGTTTCACTATTTCACCTTCATTGTCACTCTCTAAACTAGCTGCACTTAAGGGAAGCAGCCATGTATATCATCCTACTCATTGTTCATTATTGTTTGAATGCATAAGAGACGTGAACAACAATGAACAGAATTAAGCGCAGAGTATTGTTTTATTAATATAGGTCTTGAAACTCTACAGATAATAGCGCGTTTTAAGATAGAAGCTATATGTTATGGTGTGCTTTAATTTGAGGCGCATCGTGGGCCAGTTATTGAGTCAGATGTTTTCATCTAATTTGGTTTTAAGAGTAAAGCGACAATAGCAGAAGAAATGAGTTTTGGAGAGAAGCAAAATCCACTGTTTCAGAAGATGAAAGTGAAATTCACTAATCTACTTCATCAGAATATAATAAGCGCATTTCTAGCCTTATGGAAACAAAAAATAAAATACCTACCTTAATATTATATTATGCAACGAGAATATAATGGCAGTAATTAAGATGTACGTTAATGAAACGAACGGAGTGAGTTTGATAATTTTCATATGAACATTTAATCGCCTTGATCATCACTTTTCATACATTCTCAAACATGTGTCTAAGTTTAAAATGTTTATAAATTTTAATATTCTACATATACCCGAGTCAATAGGTGCATTAATCTTAACTTACGCAGTAAAACAGCCAGCAGGGTTGTGGTATGTGCGCAGACATAAAATCACTATTTTTTTTTTCTTTATCACAATACTTGATTATACCTACAGTGTAAGAACTATAACCTTAAAAAGATATACTTTAAAACACGAAAGGCAATTGGATTTATTATAGTGTTATTTATAATCAAGGATAATTATTATATTGGCAAAAATGGTTTTATTTCAAATATAGGTTGTTTAATGTGCAATTGTTCAAATTAATTTGCGGAACGTGAATACCGGAAGTTGATGGAGAATTGTTACATATGGATCTTCTGATTGGTGGTAGCCTGCAGTTTAATGAGTTCCATTAAAGTGCAACTACTAGAGGTATAATTACATTTAGGCATGGTCGAGCATAAAATAATTTATAGGTAAAAAAGATATCACCAGAAGATAGAGCAGAAAATGTTACTTAAGAAGACAAGATACCCTGAAATGGTAAAAAATAACATTTTTTTTTTGTTTGTTATACACACTAAAAAAACCTCTATTATTATTAATTTCAAAAAATATATACTTTTGGGGAGGTGAGAGGATTTTCACCAATTTATTATAATTTAAATGCTAGTCTGCATTTCTTTAAAGTAGTTACGCAATGCCCCTTTTTAGAAAATTTCTATCTTTAAATTCAGTTTTCTCGAAACGGCATTTTTGGATACTAGTGTACGTTTTTCTCAGAAAGCATCAGAGCCGGGGAAAGCTGCAATTTTCAGTCCATATATTCAATACATAATCGAACTTTCTGAACCAAAATCATGATGTTATAGTATATATTGATCATATTAAGAAAGCAACATTCTTGCTTTTTTGAATTTGGAAATATACTTCTTTTTTAATTTCCACTGAAATTGTATCATATCTAAATAATTGAGGTTCAAAGGATAACTGATTGTATCAAGAACAAGCATGCAGACTAAGTTTTATTACTTTTCTGCTGAATGCAATACTTTTTATAGACTCAACAACATAAGCTATTAATGCAAACAACCACTTGAAATAATGGTCATGATTTATAGAACAATTCATACAAATTTCTGGAAAATCAATTGAATACTTTAAGAGTAGTGGTAATTCAATTCACTTAAGGTGTAATTTCCGTATGTTCAGACTACCTTGTCCCCTTAAGAAGCATGCCATAGTATCTGTTTTGGTGTGTTTTGCATATAGGCAGGTATACTACCTGTACAAAAGTTTTGCGCTGGAAAAATCAAAGTTGCATTAATAATAAGTAATCATTTAGACAAGTCATCCCTTTTGATAAATCTCGAACGTTGGAGGACGGAAGAGGTTTGTATAGCCCTGGGGCTTAGTTATTCTAAAAGTTTATTTCAATAGCCCGAAGCAGATGGAACTGAAATTAACTTCCAGCCTACGCACTCTCTCACACACAACCTGATTAAATGCAACCGGGTACACAGAGCAAAATGCGAACTGGTGGTAGCTTTGATCTTTCTCTGCAATTCTTCCCCATTCCCTTTTCATTCTTCGCGTTTTTCGGGGTGGGAGGGATGCGGCAGAGCCAGCATACCGAACTTGAAAATAATGGGGCAGTAGAATTTCTTGCGTAATTAGCAGTAATCCATAGCCGTCCCTCATCGGTTCCGCGGTAAACCAGCTTCTTGAGGCAAATAATCCAAATTGCCAGTCACTTTTCACCGCTGCCTTACAATTTCCAGACAGCAAGCAGTTCATTAAAAACCACACGTCCATCTCCTTCCTTTGAGACGCTTAAAAGCAGATTCATTATTCCCAATATTAAACTTTGTATGCGCTGCTTCTTTTTACAACGTTCTAGTTTAAATAAAACCTTAACAGAATCGATAGTTCCTTCACTACTAGAGCATTGCATATATATCAATAACAACGTAGTACATCTAGCAGTTGAACTTGCATTTTACTTTCTCTAACACATATGTACAACGAACATAGTAGATAGAGAAGATATTGTTTCAATCTAAAACTCCTTGCCGAGATTTCAGTGGAAATAAGTATTGAGATCCCTGAATTAAAAAAAAAAAAAAACTATTTCTAGAAAAAGCTCCGTGTGTGTGTGTGTGTGTGTGTGTGTGTGTGTGTGTGTGTGTGTGTGTGTGTGTGGGCAGAAAGCATAACTAAAAATTAAAAAGGATGCGATACGAAGATTTTCAGGGAAATCCTTCCATGAAAAAATTTTAATTTCAAATAAAACCTCTATTTTATCTATTGCAAAATAAGTTTAAAACACGTTTTTTTTTGTAATTCTCCTGCCACGTTCGTCATTTATAAACTATGGTCCAAGCAGCACGTTGAACAATGAAAATGCTGAAAAAAAGGAATTTAGGAAATTCATGTTTAAAGTTTAATAAGATACTCTACCTGAATGTACACTTAAATTAAATGCATTTTTAGCTTTATATTTGATATTAACAACTAAATTTGTAGCATGAAATATAAATTCTAACATTATTTTTTTGACGAAATACTATGATAAATTGCCTTAAATAAAAATGTTTCGCAAGCATCTTATACGTACCTTTTGTAGCCGCACTTTGTCGACCACCATTACGCATAGCAGTGAAGGTGCTATGCCCGCGCTACAGCACTACAATACTCTAGACCAACCATCAGTCATTATCATTAGAGGTGCACAACTTTCGACCTGCTTTCGCCTGTGTAACACGCATGATATCTTGTTCTATCGTGAAGGGAGGTAATGTTTTAAATTTGCTAAACCCTCATCCACACTGATCCGTGCAGTTCGGACCTAACAGTTGGTGGTATGCCTGTGGACCTGAAATCACATAAAACAGTGCTTATTTTGTAGATATGTTGTTATTAATAATCCGCAAAAATCTTTACGGAATGGTATTTTTTGAAAATAATTTTGTAGAGAGAATGATTTTTTTACTAATTACTTTCTAAAGCATTTTCAATGTTTTTAAATAATTTTCCTCAAGTTTACGACGTTCAAGATTGTACATTTCTAACATTTTGTGCATTTCTCGAAATGTTTTTACATATTTTTGACAATGGTAAATCTTTTAACCTTACTTTAATATAAATGTTTCAATCCATTAAGCTTTTACGTTCTTAAAAATGTTTGACCCATTTGTTAGATTGAATACAGTTTCAAAGCATTTACTTACGGATAACAAAAGAAAGATACACTTCTATGAGAGTGTACATTGACGACAGTGAAATACGAACAATTGCAAAGTAATTATGGGATTAAAAAGAGCACTTAAGGTCCTTTGTGCACCTTGTTAAAAACATACTTTTGAACAGTTATAAGCTAACGCGTATCTCACTGTATATAAAAAAAATCTGATGTGTTCCATTCACATGACTTTCTCTACAACTCTGCAATAAATTATTGTTAAAAAGTCTATGCTTCTATTTACTTCCTGCTAATCGAGAAAAAAATTAGCAGAAATAGTCTTATTACTTGCCTCCTTGTAAGTAGAAGCGAAATAAGGGGGTACCATAGGTTAAAGTGGTGGTCATAAGCTGGTTGCTATGTGACTGAAGTTCCTTTGTTTGTATGCACAAGAGTTCACAAAGTCCTGTATGAGAAAAGTGTGTTTTTTATAGCTGAAACAAAAAACAAGGAATATCTAAAAAACAATGAACTCCACGAAAAAAATGTATATAACATAAATTGTGTGTTTTAACGTGCTCTACATTTGTTTTCTGGTAAGGTTTTGTCCATATCTTACAGTTTAGCAGTTATGCAAAATTCCGTAAAATTGACCCAGAATAAAGTAGTCTTCAGAGGCTATTCCCAGAAAATTCAAAATATACATTTTACTTGTCAGGTAAATATCTTTATTATACGATATTTTAATCAAAATCGTTAGAGCCATTTTATAGAAAATCAAAATTTTCGAAAAAAGTGAGATGTAAAGGGTAGTTTGGGGTTGGGGGATTTTTCTCAAAATCTTCGTGTCGCATTCCTGGTTTGGTATTTTACCGACTTTTCGTTTTTAAGTTATCGTGTTCACAGACACACGGACACACACACGGACCTTTTTCTGAAAATACATTTTTTGTTGTAACGCCATTTATGAAATAATGCTGGCAGTCAACATGAGAAACAGGTTTATCTGTCCCATCACTCTAAAATTTTTGCCCCTGCCGCCGGTTAGAAGGGTTTCCTTGACTGCCTTTAAGTAGGTTGGCCAGCGGGAAACCTAATTTTTTACAGTGTTTAACACTCCTTTATTTTCTTTATACGTGCTATGCACATAGTGTATAGAGAAGGTATTGCACTCCACCAAAAAATTCGATACCGAGATTTCACCGGAAATATATGTTTTAAGAGTCCTCTGTATCCAAAAAAAAAAAACACATATTTTCAGAAAAAGGTCCGTGCATGTGTGTGTCAGTTTGTCCGTGTGCCTGTGAATACGATAACTCAAAAATGAAAAGTCTGTAAAATACTAAACTTTGTATTTAAGTTTAGTATCTTCCAGGGATGCCACACGAAAATTTTGAGAAAAATCCCCCCACCCAAAACTACCCTTTACATGGAACTTTTTCGAAAATGTTGATTTTTTTAAAAATGGCTCTAATGATTTTGATTAAAATATAGTATATTAAAGATATTTATCTGACAAATAAAATGTATTTCTTGAACTTTCTGGGAATAGCTTCTAAAGACCTGTTTATTCTGGATGAATTTTGCTCAGTTTGGCATAACTAGTAAACCGTAAGAGATAGACAAAAACTTACTATACAAAAAAATTTAGGTCTTGTTATGTCAATTACATTTTTTTTTTCGTGGCACTTACCGTTTTCGAGATATTCCTTGTTATTAGTTTCGGTTGTGAAGCACTTTTCTCAGACGGGAGTATCCGTTTTTCTTTTGTTCTACTCCTGGCCAAGAGAAGAAGCGATTTGTAACGACAATCGCATAACGACAGCTTTTAAAACATTTGACTATCGGTTTAGGCTAGTGTATTCCCTTATTTTCTTCCTACTTATATGGAACTAAGTAATAACATTGTGCTAATGAGTATCTCGATTAGCAAGATGCAGAAAGAAGAATAATCTTATGTAAGAAGTTTGTATAGAATGCCTAGAGAAAGTCATGCGAGTGTAACACATCAGCTTTTTACTACATACGGCACCACAGGCAATGTCGCTGATGATACATGGAATAAAGATGGAGCTTCGGTGGAGTGCAATGGCGGGTGAAATCTGAGAACCCGGTGAAAAGCCACCCCTGCGTCACTTTGTCTACTAGAAATTCCACATGCGGACACCTGGGATCGAACCTTGGTGCCTTGGTGAGAGACGAGAGCTCGAACCACTGGTCCACGGCACACCTGCCGGCATAGGTAGGTCTAGGTAGAAAAATCGGAAAAAATGTACACCTCCAATTACGTCAGTGATTAAGAGAGCTAGGGATTATTTATTTGTTTTATTTTTCGTTTATATAGGCCCCGTAACATCTAAGGTCATATTAGAGGTTTTGTATTAGAAACAATTAAGTTTTTTACGTTGGGGTTTTAATCATTTTATTTTCTTCAAAGACACACATTCCCTCACATACATACTTCCAGACCTGTGAGGATAGGCAACAATTCTGTTTTAGAAAAAATCCAAACCCCAGCCGGAAATCGAACCCGTGACCTCCGGGGTGAGAAGTCAGCTCATTGCGGATTATTGTTTCTTATTTCAAACATTATTTCATAAAAAAAAATTGATTCAAAATGAGCTTAGTAATTAAGAGGAACCGGTTTGTTGATACTATGCTATTAATATTGTATTTGGTAGATTCGGAATAGAATGTGAATAAGCTTAACGTTTTATGCTTACAAAGTTTGCCGACGTAGAGGGCTCGCCTGCTGGGCTTTCTGCTGCAGCATTCGGGAGCGGTGGAGTGAACATCATACATTGAAATAGGAAAAGTTTTACAAAGGAAAAAATGCTGTTTTAGCAATCGTGAATCCTCGCAGTACAGAAATAAAACGAATTTTTAAAACAATGCTACAAAAATGCTGAATGTTGCATATTTTCTTTTCCTCGTGGAAAGCGTGCATGTGATTTATATGGAAGAGAGTAATTGCAAAATATGAACCTCTAGGAATGAAAAATTCAGATATATTCATTATAATGCTTATCTAATAAAATCTTATTATTTTATTTTTGTTATTTTATTGGCGATTTATTTTTACCTGCGAACTGTTTCAATGTAATCAATAAGGTCCTAATTTGCGCAAACAGCATCCAAATATATCAAATGGAAACTCTTGAAATGGAAAGACAAAAAGGGCAGGTAAGCAAGAATCACAATCTTACAAGCATATCTTTTATGTGACATTTAGATATCGCATATACTTGCAACATTGGCTATTTCAAAACGTGCTAATACTATGAAAAAATATGACACAAACTGTGTATTTTGATCTGATTTACACTTTTAATTCTCTAACATATACATCGTTAAGGAAGATAATTGCATTCCATCCAAAAATTCTTCACAGGAATCTACTGTAAATACGTATTTGGAGCTCCGGTGAATCTAATAAAAGCATTTTAGCAATAGCTTCATTTAAAATTTACATAATGAATGGGGGTATATCTTGAAATACCAGTATACATACACTTATCTCCATCAATCACATGGGCCCACAGATCGTACGTGCTTTTGTTATACACTAAATAATAAGCAATCTTAAAAGAAATAAAAATAGTGAACACGAAAAATAAAAACAAATATATTTAAGTTTAGGATCTTAAATATAGTCAACACAAACAATGGTAAACCGTAATCCATGCATTAATGTGCCTAATTATGGTAAACAAATAACACACAAAAGAAATAAACATATGAAATATTAACAATGACAAACCTGGTATTTAAGTTTGATATCTTCCAAGAATGCGACATGAAGTTTTTTCAAGTAAATTCCGCAACTCCAAACTACCCTTTACTTGGAATAATTTTCGAAAATGTTGATTTTCTGAAAAATGGCTCTAACATTTTGGTTAAAATACTTTGATTAAAATATTTTTATGACAAACGAAATGTATATCTTGAATTTTCTGAAAATACCCTCTTCATTCTGGATGATTTTTGTATAACTGGCAAACCGTAAAATATATACAAAACCTTACCGCACAAAAAATGTAGATCTCATTAAAATACATAATTTTTTTTTGTAGGGTGCATCATTTTCGAGATATTCTGGATTATTGGTTTCAATTTTAGCCACTTAAACTGTTCTCAAACGGGGAAATACCCATCTTCTCGTTTCTCGTTTGTTTACTTCTAGCAAGCAAACTGATTCTAATTTCCATTGTTTCATATATCGACCGGTTTTTAACAATAATTTGTTACAGAGATGTAGAGAAAGTCGTGTGAATAGTACACATCAGATTTTTATGTATTGCTCCATGCCCCATTTTGATTTTAGGAACTAATATAATGTAACGAATGACATCGAGGCGTAACGGTCTTAAACAGTATACCCAATGCTTTAAGAACTAAAACTCTTAATAGCAGTTCAGAGATGAATACATTAAGAGCAATAACGGTTAAACAAAATGCTGTAGAATAAATAATCAAGAAAATGAGAAGAAAACGAGACGGACATAATTAAATTTATAAGAGCAAAAAGAAAAGTTTAGCAGGTTGATTAAAACAGAAAGAGGTTTGAGAACCTCTAGGTAAGCGTGGCACAGGAAGAGCAAAGAAGATATGGATCGAATTCTGAGTATCTACATTTCCTGATTAATCATGAAGGCGAAGAAAAATGAAGAACTGAATTAAATCACATAGCAACCAGCTCTTAAAAGATTTGACTGTCGCTTTAGTTTACTGCATTCTTATTCTCCCTTTACCTACACAATAGTATGAAATAAAACCATTTCTGGTAACATTTATTTCGATTAGCATTATATAATTGACGTGTAAGCTTAATAATTACATTTTGTTGCACAAAACGTAGAGAAAGTAATATAGATGTAACATCAGAATTTTTAAAATTTAGTTTTTTTAACCGTAAGTTTCACTAATTCGCTAAGGTTTCTTTCAGGAATAATAAAACCTTTATATTTTTACTTTCTCTAAGCATACTGTACATAGTGTATAGAGAAGGTATTGCATTGCACCCAAAAACTCGATACCGAGATTTCACCATTAATACATGTTTTGAGACCCCCTGAGTCCAAAAAAGCGTTTTAGCAAAATGTGCGTGGGCCTATCTGTCTTTTACATTTCCAAAATTTTGATTTTTTCAAAAATGGCTCCAACGATGTTGATTAAAATCTCTTATATTTAAGATATTTACATGTCAAATAAAATATATATCTTCAATTTTCAGGGAATAACCTCTGAAGACATGTTTATTCTGGATGAATTTTGCGGAATTTTGCATAACTGGTAAACCGTAAGAGATAGGCAAAAACTTGCTTAACAAAAAATGTAAATCTCATTAAAACGGAGAATTTATGTTAAATAATTTTTTTCGTGGAGTTGGCCGTTTATATTCTTGTTATAAATTTCAGCTTTAGAATTGTTATACTTTTCTCATACGGGAATTTGTCAATTCCTGTCCATACAAACAAAGGAACTTCAATCACAGAGCAATCAGCTTTTAAAAGATTTGACTATCGATTTAGCCTAGTGTATTCTCTTATTTCCCTTCTAGTTACAAGGAAGCATGCAATAAAACTATTTCTACTAATTTGTTCTTGAATAGAATAAAGTAAATAGAAGCATAAGCTTTTTAGCAATAAGTTGTTGCAGAGATGTAGAGAAAGTCATGTGATTGGAACACATCAGATTTTTATCTCGATTATTTTGATGAACAAGTAAGCTTACTAATTACATTAGTTGCAAAAAAATCTGATGTGTTCCATTCACATGACTTTCTCTACATCTCTGCAACAAATTAGTTATAAAAAGCTTATGCCTCTATTTACTTCATGCTAATCGACAAATAATTAGCAGAAATAGTCTTATTACTTGCTTCCTTGTAAGTAGGAAGGAAATAAGGGAGTAGCATAGGTTAAAGCGATAGTCAAAAGCTATGTGACTGAAGTTCCTTTGTTTGTATGGACAGGAGTTGACAAATTCCTGTATGAGAAAAGTTAAGTTTTTCGAACCTGAAAACAAAAACAAGGAATATCTAAAAACGATCAACTCCACGAAAAAAAATGTATACAGCGTGAATTGTGTGTTTTAATGTGCTCTACATTTGCTGTGTGAAGTTTTTGTCTCTCTCTTACACTTTAGCACTTATGCAAACTTCCGTAAAATTCACTCAGAATAAAGTAGTCTTCAGAGGCTATTCCCAGAAAATTCAAAATATACAGGCTGTTTTTCAGGTAAATATCTTTAATATACGATATTTTAATCAAAATTGTTAAGAGCCATTTTTAGAAGATAAAAATTTTCAAAAAGTGTTCCATGTAAAGGGTAGTTTGGGGTGGGGGGATTTTTCTCAAAATCTTCGTGTCGCATCCCTGGAAGATACTAAACTTAAATACCAAGTTTGGTATTTTACCGAATTTCGTTTTTGAGTTATTGTGATCATAGACACACACACACACACACGCGGACCTTTTTCTGAAAATACTTTTTTTGGATACAGGGGACCCTAAAACATATATTTCCGGTGAAATATCGGTAACGAATTTTTTGGTGGAGTACAGTACCTTCTCTATTCACTATGTACATAGTGTGTATAGAGAAAGTAAAAATCTAGAGGAAGTAACATAAATGTAGCAACAGAATTTTAAAAATGTAGTTTCTTAACCGTAAGTTTCACTAATTCGCTAAGTTTTCTTTCAGTAATAATAGATATTTTATATTTTTGTTTTACATTTTAGTGTGCTATAGCATTTATTACGCTTTCTTATGTTATCTTTTGAAGTGCTTGTACATCTGCTGGCGTGAAATAAATGGCCGTATGCTATGTAAGAATATGAATTGTTTACTATTTACAGGTTCTACGGTGTTAAAATGTTATATATTTTTGTCATCACGCTAATAGAGATAAATGTATTATGAAGCTGAGTTTTAAATTTACAGTTTCTCGTCTCCTGAGGTATGTATATATCTGTACTCCCTTCCGGGTGAGAGAGACGTTTCCTAATCCTGCTTCATGGGAGATGCATTCTTCACAGAGAGCTCTCTGTAATTCAGCTCTCCCAACTTTGTTGCTATTGTAACAGCTTTTGTTGGCTTTGCTTACTCCCTCTGGAAGAAGATGGCAGTAACTTCCACATTTAGATCCGCTGGATTTACTTAGTGCTCAGCCTGGATCCAATACACTCCGATGTCATACCGCGTATAACTTTTCTCGCTCTTTTTCTCTTTTAACCAATAAAACGCACTGTTTCAACACTGAACATTCAACATTTAGTTAGCTTGTTGTGATAAAATGGCTTTGTGCACTCGCGTATTTATTTTAACGTGCATTGTATCGAATTCTCGAGACCGGTTGTAAATTTCGGCACTATCCCCAAACACACCAGAGCCTAATGGCTCAGACTTTTCGGGAGATCGTTGGGCCGATTCATGGGTTTTTCGGGAGTTTCCCAGGTCACTAGGCAAATACTGGGAAGATTTCTTCATTTCCTAAATTCTTATCCCTCCATTTCCACCAACCGGTCTCTTTCAGGGTTGTAAGTGTTAGCGAGGACTGCGGAGGTGGCGCCCTTCCGTGGTAGTGGCTACGATCTGGAAATACAGCTCCCGGAATGGTGTCGGAAGTGGTCTAGGATGAGGGCGTTTGGTGAGATCTGGGGCGCGTTGAGATGAACTGATTGGAATCCGTTAAGGACCATCCACGTGGCTCTTCCGCCGTCCGGTTTCGGCCGCACATTGAAATTATTCACATCCCATCCTCCTGGAGTCTGGGCTACAATAAGCTAATGGCTGCAGTGCGAAACTCCTCCTTTATATCACACACTCACACACACACCAAATAGATGGAATGATCTACGACAAGTAGTAGCTAGAAAGGAAGATTCAACACCCAGAAATAGGCGTTTTAGGTGGGTAATGAAATGTATAGCTCGCTTTCTCCAACAGCTAATCTTCTCTTCACGCTCCTCCATAATTTTACCTAATTGTTCGACTAGTGCTTACCTCTCTCAATTAGTAGTGTACAGTTTACGAAATTTAACCTAACGTGAACCTTGCTAAATATTGTAACAAATATTTCTTTATTACTCAAAAATAACAGTTTATTACCACAAAGCTGATTATAATCGTTGTTTTCACATAATCTTGAAGTACAATTTTTATCTCATCGGTGCCAGTCGTAGATAGTTGACTATTCTCTCTCTACCTCCTTCTCTCTATCTTACGCAACCGCACACTCAGAACTCCAGTACAAAATGACTTGCCTGGATTGCAGCTCTTGCTTTAATAGCAATCAGTGTCGTCAGCAGAGCATTCTAAAGCCGATGTCCCACGGTCAAAATTTGGTCCAAAACTGTTTGTACAACGTGAACGTTGTGTACAATTTACACAGGAGTGTGTATTGGTCCAAATATTTTTCGCATGATCATGAACAGCTGATATAAATGGTGGAGGTTGCTGTTCAACAATTATTTACGTTAGATGTCGCAAGTTTAGTTTACATATCCATTGCAAGAGCATATTATAATAGAAAGAAAAAATCAATAAAGAGGCGTTGGTGGACTAGGCCATGGCTGGAACATAGGAATGCAAGTCAAGGAAGAGGTGTACTACATATGCTGCAAAATGAACTCGTTTCTGACGCTGTAAATTATTTAACTTCCTTAGAATAGACGAACATTTGTTTGGAAAGTTGCTGTCCTTAGTTGAAGCAAAAATCGCTTGTCAAGACAGAAATATGAAGAGTCCATTCCAGCAAATCAAGATATCGTTTTTATATTTTATTGAGAAAAGAAGGTTAGGTGCAAATGGAACCGATGCAGGGGCTATAAATACCCGAGTCATTATTTCATAAATCTCTGCCGCACAAAAAAATGTGTATTTCAACCATTGTTCAGCTAGCTATTATAATCCTATTATTTAGGACAAAGTCCACAAGATACAGCAAGTTTTACACAAACAATCATGTGGCGGGAAGGAAGACCCAGTGCTAGCTGCCATCTTATTACGTCATTACCACTAGGTCGCACATTGGTTGATTTCATAGATTTGGACCAAAAATTAGAAACCGCTGTATCCTGTTGTAGCAAACTGGAATTGGACCAAAATATAGGACGGAAATTGTATTCAATGAAATTAGCCGATGTCCCATGAACCAATTTGTAGTTTGAAGAGTATTGGACCAAAATATTCGACCGCGGGACATCGGCTTAAGGCTTTGAGTTATTGTCACCGCTCTTCATTTGAACATTTGGGACAATGGTAGGGGGATTATGAAAAGAAGCCGACTGCGCAGTGACATATTTGCTATATGATTGAATGCAAACCGTTCATACATGTGCGAGAATATGGCCGGGAGGCACAGTCAGAATATGTAACCATTAAAACGTATAATGCCAGGAGTACGGTCTAATTCGGTAGAATAATTCAACTAGTAGAGGATTTAAGGAAAACTTGGACTACTTTATGCTGAAGGAGGAAGTAGAGGATAGAATGCTACGAAGAATAAGCTTCTCGTGCAAGTTTGAGAACCTGACTAAAGGGTCAGTAGAACCATGGGAGATGACAACACTGTTTTTAAGAGCATGTCTTCTTTTTATGTCTCCTGGGTTGCTGTAGCTGTCAGCCACCTTATACCAAACGAACATATGCAATAAGGTCCAGGAAGCAAACACTTTGTTTGCATCTAGCAGCATTTCTGAAAGCTTCCTTATTTGAGAAGGCCGCCACTTCTGACTATAAGAAGTCGCTGGGGCCAAAGGAAGTCAATTGTGATAGTCTTCGGTGAGTTCAGTTGAGTCACACAGCCAAGTGCAGTCACAGCTGAGAAAAGTTGTTTGCAGCTGAGCGTTTACCCGAGGAAAAAGTTGTTTGAAATAAATTGGAATTGTCACGTTGTTTCAATATTAATTCAATACTACGGTGATCAGATGATAGTAACTGCTATTAAATCACCGTAGAAATACCTATTATATTTTTATTATAAATGAACTTCCACAAAGCTTCATACTTATTTCGGAGTTGACTATTTCTTTTTCGTATGTAAATGTATCTTTTTATCCCAAGAGTAACGTTTCAACTGTATCCGTGTAACTCCGAATAACTCGGGTAATATTTTATATTTTAGCTTTAGTTTCTCTTAAATTACCAATGCAGCCAGGAAAACATATAGAACAAAGGAAACTAACTTTAGATTGTTAGGAAGTACCCATTGTATCCAAAAGGTAAGTTGAACTAGTTAACGTTACCTAGTGTTTTATAACCCTTGTACTGTTGCGGACAACATAAATTATAACTGCTTTTTCACCTTCTTCACTCAGCAGGAAGGGAAACTGGAGCAGCAAAAGGAAGGAGAGAGTTGCAAATGAAATAGAAGTAAGTTTAAATCTTCCAAGTGATACACTCTCTCCTCAGAGGCAAGTTTTTAATAACGCAAAACTTCTTACCTACATAATATTTCGCACAGCCACGAGGGTGTGAAATTTTGCAGACGAAGTCACTGTTTTAAGATTTAGCAGTAACATGATATTAAGTGAACTCGGGAACTTAAAAGTATTCCGAGGAGATTAAGGACTAAAGTTAGGAATGAGAAAGGATGAGGCAGAGAAGGACGCGAAATTACACTCTTAAGAAAGATGGTGCATGTCAGTAAAGGAAATGTGAAGTGTCAGTGAAAGACACATTGAGAGGAACATGATAAAGGGTAGAGCAAGGAAAGCAAATGATATTTCGGCTGACAAAAACAGGTCGTCTTTCTTTTACTCATTTTCCTCTGTTTCCATCATCCGTACACTTTGCGTATTCGCGTTCAATTTTCTCCATATTTTCTTTCCTTCGCTCTGGCATTTTTTTTTTCCTCTGGAAAACACTAAGAGAGGTTTTCCACGTAATAACTCAAAGCTGTTCATGCGTGGGACGAAAAGAAAAGTATGGAAGGGGACAGAAAGGAAAAGAGGGGGATGAAATCAGCATGAAACAATCCCCAATGAAACGTAAAAATTCTGCCTTCGGCTTGCAAGCTTTCGCGGTATTCACATTTTTCTTGTAAACATTTAATTACATCCTTGAATGAAGAAGGGAAGTGCTAAGCGCCATTCACAATAAAACTTAAGGTTTAAGATGAAATAAAACGAACATAAATTAAAGTGACATGTGATGTATGACAACGTCAAAAGCGAACATAAGCAGCCAATAGCACGCAAGTGTAAAGCAAATGGTGATGGAAATCTAATGTGAAGTTACGCAATAAATTGGTGATGAAAATCGCTTTCTGATTGGCTAGTTTCTTACGTTTGATTAGACAAAGTTGGAAGCTTCTACCTTCAGGCTTCTAAGTTTGTTTCATTCAAGGTTTATTGCTTTCTCTACATGTACTACATTACATAGTGTATAGAGCAGATATAATTGCACCCAAAAATGCAATACCAGATTTCACTGGAAATACATGTTTTAAGACCCCTGATTAAAACAAAACATTTTTAGAAACATATTAGTGTGTATCTGTGGGCAGCATAGCTCGATTCGATTAAATACCAAACTTGGTATTTAAGTTGAGTATCTTTTCAAGGATACGACATGCAGATGTTTAAGAAAATCCCCCCATCACATGGAATATATTTCGAAAATGTTGATTTTCTCAAAAACGGCTATAACGATTTTTATTAAAATAACTTACGTTTAAGATATGATAAACGAAGTGTATATCTTAAATATTCTGGGGACAGCCTCTCCATCCTTTTATATAACGGAAAACCATAAGAGAAGCACAAAAGCTTATTCAACAAACATTTAGATCTCAATTAATGCACCAATTATTATCATATACAATTTTCTAGAGTTAAGCGTTTTCTAAATATTCCAGTTTATTTGTTTTAATTTTAAGACACCTAAACTTTTCTCAAACGGCAATACATCTTTCTTCTCGTTTCTCGTTTTTTACTCCTGGCGAGCAAAGATAATGGAATTTCAACTGTTTCACAAAGCGACCAGCTTTTATAAGATTCACCATCGCTTTAGCCTGTACATTTTCTTATTTCCCTTCTATTTACAAGGAAGCTAGTAATAATACTAATTTACTTATGTTTATCTTGATTAGCATCCCGTGAAAAAATATTAATCTTTTGAATAAAATGCTTGTTTGTGGAACAGTTAGAGAAAGTAATGTGAATGGAACACATCAGATTGTTTTATTACAAAGGTTCATTGTGAATGGTCCCATTATACACTTTTTTATTTTCTCTACACGTACTATGTACATAATGTATAGAGAAGGTATTGCACTCCACCAAAAAATTCCATACCGAGATTTCACCGGAAATATATGTTTTAGAGTTACCTGTATCCAAAAAAAGCATTTTCACAAAAAGGTCTGTGTGTGAGTGTGTGTGTCCGTGTGTCCGTGAACACGATAAGTCAAAAACGAAAAGTCGGTAAAATACCATACTAGGTATTTAAGATCAATATCTTCCAGGGATGCGACACGAAGATTTTGAGAAAAATCCCCCCACCCCAAACTACCATTTACATGGAATTTTGCATAACGGGTAAACCGTAAGAGATGGACAAAAACTTACCACACAAAAAATTCAGAGCTCGTTAAAACACGCAATTTATGTTATATACATTTTTACTTTCTCTATACATACTATGTACATAGTGTATAGAGAAGGTATTGATTGCATTGTACCCAAAAATTCGATACCGAGATTTCACCGGAAATACATGTTTTGAGACCACCTGAATCCAAAAAAAGCATTTTTAGAAAAATATCCATGTGTATGTCTGTCAGTTCAGTAACTTCCAAGGATGCGACACGAAAATTTTCAAGAAAATCCCCGCACCCTCAACTACCCTTCATATGGAAAAATTTTCGAAAATTTTGATTTTCTAAAAAATTGCTCTAACGATTTTGATAAAAATATCATATATTAAAGATATATACTTGACAAATAATATGTATATCTTGAATTTTCTGGGAATAGTCTCTGAAGACTACTTTATTCTGGATGGATATTACAGAATTTTGTGTAACTGGTGAACCGTAAGAGATAGACAAAAACTTACCACACAAAAATATAGAGTACATTAAAACACACACGTTATGTTACATACATTTTTTTTTCGTGGAGTTGATCGTTTTTTAGATATTCCTTGTTTTATGTTTCAGCCTTAAAAAACGTATAATTTTCTCATACAGGAATTTGTCAACTCCTGTCCATACAAACAAAGGAACTTCAGTCACATAGCAACCATATTTTGCTATCACTTTAACCTATGTTACTCCCTTATTTCGCTTCTACTTACAGGGAAGCAAGTAATAAAAATATTTCTGCTAATTTTTTCTAACTTAGCATGAAGTAAATATAAGCATAAATTTTTTAACAAAAATCTGTTCCAGAGATATAGAGAAAGTCATGTGAATAGTTTACATCAGATTTTTTTTTTTTTTTGAAGTTGATCGTTCTTGAGATTTTCCTTGTTTTCGGTTACAGCTTTGAAAAGCTTACACTTTCTCATACAGAAATTTTCCAACTCCTGTGCATACAAATAAAGGAACTTCAGTCATATAGCAACCAGCTTTTAACTATCACCTTAACGTATGGTACTCCCTTATGTAGCTTCTAATTACAAGGAAACAGGTAATAAGACTATTTCTGCTAATTTTTTCTCGATTAGTATGAAGTAAATGGAAGCATAACCTTTTTAACAATAATTTGTTGCAGAAATGTAGAGAAAGTCATGTGAATGGAACACATCAGATTATTACAAGTAACTTTCAGGATAAATATGAAGTAAGTTAGAGTGGTTGAAGAAAAAAATCATTATAAAACAGCAAATTACTTTTCACTTCAGGTTCCTTTACAGTTCGTTTGTTGGGGAAGATGACCAAGTCGCCACATATCTTAAATATTCAATTGTGATCCTAAATGCATTTTTTCCGGGTATATACAGTTTTTAACTTCTAGGTCATATCAGCATTTCCTTTGGAACAATTTCTCATAGCCTGCTGTTCACTCGTTTAATCTTGAAGTTTATTTTTGGGAAATTATCTTTAACTTCACGCGCGCATTCACATTCGTTCATACTTCCAGACACTGAGGAGGATGGGCAAAAATTCCCACTCCCAGCCGTAAATCGAACACACGACTTCACACTGCAAAACGTACATTAAGTGCACATAGTTTGTAGAGTTTCATACTAAGCCCACGTTTTCTTGGGCGATCGGTTTCCGTATTTATTCGGTAGATTTCGCGCTATTTCGGAAGCGGAGCAAAGCAACAACATTTAGACACGAAGTACCCTATACAGTGATTTCAAGGCGGGTTTTCTTTCTGTCTGTAGATCCCTGAGTTCACGTACATGCACTGCGCTGTGTTTGGTTCAATTATTCAGCCAATTTGCGGTAAATTAGATAACCTATTCACCATAATGGTTGAGAACCTACGGAAAGAAACTTTCTCTGGTTGACAACTTTCCAGCGACGTCTTTCTTCTTTTCCTGGCCTCGCTTCGCCGTAAAACTGGCACCTAAGAAAATGGGTGCGCATACTAAACATTAGCGCGCATGCGCAGTTAAAACTTCATTGTTTAACTTCATAATAGTAACTATACATATGTACATGGTTACTCACCAAAAAAAAAAAAAATGTTATGTGTTCCATTCACATAACCTTTTCTAGTTGATGAAGGTGTATTATGCTCACATTTATTCGCATGCTAATTATGGTTTGCTTCTTTGGGGGAATCACTCCTTAGCAACGAAATTTTTTTATTACAAAAAAGGGCTATTAGATTAATTTGTGGCGTTCATCCAAAAGAACATTGTGAACCACTTTTTACTGATTTAGGTATCTTAACTTTGCCATCGATGTATGTGCTGAACTGTCTCTTGTGTGTTAAGGAAAATTTTATCAATTTTACAGGTTGCTCGAATATTCATAATTATACAACACGAAATAGTCAGAATTTATATATAAACACATTTAATCTTATAAAAATTGAAAACAGGTTTATAGTTGTTTCTATTAAACTTTATAATATTTGACCCCAAAGATTAGAGCTCCCTATTTCTACTTTTAAAAGGAATATTCGTCGTACATTGGTGGCTAATCTATTGCCGATCCTGGTGGCCGCGCTTGCTAAAGTGTCTCGCTTTGGCGCTTCGTGGTGCACAGGATCGTGGGTTCGAGTCCCGCCTTGTGCATGGGTGTTTCTGTGTTTGTAAATTTGTGTATGTATATGTAAAAGGAAAAATAAGAATAATATGGTCTACTAAAGATATATAGGAAACTGAAAAAAAATGGAGGAAAAAAAAGAAATACAGCGCCGGAGTCCTGACAAGCCTTCGGAGCTGTATTTATTAAAAAAATAAAAAATAAATTAAAAAAAATGCATTGTACTGTGTAAATGATTTTTATGATTTAGCTTGGTAGCTTTTAATTTACGATGATGTTGCTATACTGTAATAGTTGTTGCCAATATAGTCTCTGTCTGTCTGTCCGTCCATCCGTCCGTCCATATTCACACATACATAAAACTAACCCGGCGGATGATGGATTTTTTTCGGGCGTAAAAATCCTTAGTACGGCTTCTTTGGAAAGGGAAGTAAAGCCGTTGGTCCCATGTCGTATATTTACGGAACGTAAAAGAACCTCAAGCCTGATAAAAGAGACATCTGAGCAAAACTAAGCGGTCTTTCTCGCCGTATAGAATGGAACGTTGAGAACCACAGCAGTTAAAGAGCATCCATACACGTCATTTCATATACAAATTATTCTTACAAAAATGTATATTTTTATCTATATCACACTAATCTAGATAAGCATTAGCAGAATTGATATATTTCCTTGCTTCCTTTAAGTAAAGGGGAAATAAGAGATTACATTAACCTAAAGCTATAATCAAATCTTTTAAAAGCCGATCACTATGTAAAACACTTGAAGTTCGGTTCTCTTTGTATGGTTCCATATGAGAAAAGTTAAGTAGTTTAAAACTGAAACTAACAAGTAACATCTCGAAAATGGCCAACTCTAGGAGAAAAACTCACACGACATAAACTATGTGTTTTAACGAGATATACATTTTTGTGTAGGAAGTTTAACCTATATGCAACATTTTCCAAAACTCATTCAGAATAAAGAGGTCTTCAGAGGCTATTCCCAGAAAATTCTAAATATAAACTTTATTTGTAATATAAATACCTTTAATAAACGTTATTTTAATGAAAATCGCCGGAGTTATTTTTGAGAAAAACAAAATTTTCAAAAACATTCCATGTTAAGGTAGTTTGTATTGGGGGTATTTTCTTGAAAACCTTCGTGTCGCATCCTTGGAAGACACTAAAAATAAATACCAAGATTTCTATCAAACGGTCTTTTAGTTTTTGAGCCGTGCTGTCCAGAGTCAGAGACACAGACAGACAGGGACCTTTTTATAGGTACCTATTCACTTTTCGGACTCATGGGACCTCAAAACATACATTTCAGGTGAAATCTTAGTATAGAACTTTTGGGTGGAATACAATACCTTGTCTATCCACTATGTACATTGAACACATGTGCTAGAGAAATTAAATGTTTGATACATGGCACCCTAAAACGCTTATTTCCGGTGAAATCTCGGTATCGAATTTTTGAGAGGAGTACAATACTTTTTAAGTTTATGTACTATTACTATGTAGAGAAATCTTTGGCTTCCGTGGTGTAATGGTTACTATGCTAACTTCACATACCTAAAGTCGCGGGTTCAAACCCGGCGGAGGACGGTAGATTTTTTTCGGGCGTAAAAATGCTTAGCATGGCTTCCTTCGGAAAGGAAGTAAAGCCGTTGGTCCCGTGTCGTAGATTTACGGCACGTAAAAACCCTCAATCCTGATAGAGAGGCCTCTGAGCAAAATTAAGCGATCTTTCACGCCCAGTATAGAATGCGAACCTCAGCTGTTAAAGAGTGTCCATAAATAAAACTCCATTTCTTTTCATTTCATGTAGTTAAAGTAAAAATGCATTGTTTAGCTTCAAAATAGCAAATACTCGAAAATTGAAATGACAAATATTGTTTTTACGCACAAATCCCCCAAAATTTTTCTGAAATATGCTAAACCTGTAGTAGTTATAATCCCATTATATAATTTAGAACATAATCTACAAAGGAAACGCCTCCACTTGGCTCAAAATTGGAAATTTTCACTGTGATTATAAGCAAGCGATATTGGTGCATATTACTTTGGTATTCTCCGGCACCGTCTGAGTCAGCACTAAATCGCACGAGCTCAAAGGGTGTGTGTGGCGCGCGCGCAGAAAATCCTGTATGGGCAATAGAGCGGGCCAGAAAAAGGGGACTACTCTAGGGGCTGTGTCTCTCCAGCTTCCGGGCCTTAGAAGGGCGGGAGGGGCAGAGAATGTACCCGCTCGTGGCTAGATACGATTTATACCCTCATTTCGTGTGAAGGGAGATCTGCGTTACCGTAAGCGAACCCTACACTGCAGAATACCCTCTCATTGCTTGATGATTTTATCACCATTCGCTAGACATCACCAAGGATAACACATGCCAAATTTCAATAGCTCAGTATTAAAACAACTTTCTTTACACAATATAATTTATTACTTTCTCTAT
This sequence comes from Hymenopus coronatus, assembly GCA_030762935.1. Taxonomy (NCBI): domain Eukaryota; kingdom Metazoa; phylum Arthropoda; class Insecta; order Mantodea; family Hymenopodidae; genus Hymenopus; species Hymenopus coronatus. The sequence goes on along the minus strand of CM060897.1, from coordinate 42,666,292 downwards.
GCGTACTATGTACATAGTGTTTAGAGAAGGTATTGTGTTGCACCCAAAAATTTGATACCGAGATTTCACCGGAAATATATGTTTTGAGACTCCCTGAATTAAAAAAAAAATATTTCTAGAAAATTGGCCGTGTCTGTCTGTCTGTCTGTCTGTCTGTCTGTCTGTGTGTATGTGTGTGTGTGTGTGTGGGCAGCATAGCTCAAAAACGAAAAGACCGTTTAATACCAAACTTGGTATTTAAGTTTGGTATCTTCCAAGGATGGGACACGAAGATTTTTCAAAAAAATCCCCCAACCCCAAACTACACTTTACATGGAAAAATTTTTGAAATTTTTGATTTTTTTAAAAATATCCCTAACAATTTTGATTAAAATATCGTATATTAAAGATATTTACCTGTCAAATAAAATGTATTTCTTTAATTTTCTGGGAATAGGATCTGAAGACTGCGTTATTCTGGATGAAATTTACGGAATTTTGCATAACTGCTAAACCGTAAGAGATGGACGAAAACGTAAAACACACAAAATGTAGAGCACGTTAAAATACCAATTTATATTATATAATATTTTTTCATGGATTTGATCGTTTTTGAGATATTCCTTGTTTTTGGCTTCAGCTTTGAAAAACATAATTTTCTCATACAGGAATTTGTCAACTCCTGTCCATACAAACAAAGGAACTTCAGCCACATAGCAGCCAGCTTTTGACTATCACTTTAACCTATAGTACTGCCTTATTTTGCTTCTACTAACAAGGAGGCAAGTAATAAGGCTATTTCTGCGAATTTCTTCTCGATTAGCTGAAGTGAATAGAATAATTTGTTGCAGAGATGTAGAGAAAGTCATGTGAATGGAACACATCTTTTTTTTTTATCAAGCTTCTATAAAATATTCCTATGAAATTTTATTTCTCTCTCCATCTCGTTTGTCAACTCAATTCATCACATAAAGCTGGAACTTCCTGTCAGTTCAGTTCAACAGTGAAGTCGTGACGATACTTGCTGTATTGCATATTGCAGGCAGAACCCTGTGAGTTTTTGCAGCCTGATGTATGCAGTACTTAGATGAGGTACTGCATGCCATTTACAGTTTCGATATCGAGATTTTACTGGAAATACATGTTCTGTAGGAACTTTATTTAAAACACAATTTTAGAGAAAAATCGTTTTTGTGTGTCTGTCTGTCTGAACATTTTAACTCAAAAAGGAAATGCCATAAACATCAAATTTGGCATTTAAATTCAGTACCTTCTCAAGATTTGACACGAACATTTTTAACCAAAAAAATCCTCCTAGCCAAACTGCTTTTACAGGAGCATTTTTTTGAAATATTTTATTTTCTCAAACGGTCTCTCAAACTGTTTTGACTAGAATGCCGTATATTAATGATATTTACGTAAGAAATAAAATGTATAACTTGAATTTTCTGAGAGCACCAATGACCTTAGTAGTTGAGCACCCTTAAGCCCCAACCATCTTCATCTTTAATTCTCTGGGAATAGGCTGTAGATTCTTCTTAATTTGAAAGAAAATGTATATAATCATGCAGAATTAGTAAAGGTTAAGCGATATACGAAAACATTTCAAAAAAAGGGTACATATTTTATAACACGCGCTTTATTTTAAGTAATTTATTTGAGACTTTAATTTCCAAGATATTCGTCGTTAGTTCGAATTGTTCAATGTTTAATCTCTTGTCCTGAGGGTGTTCATTTGTTTCTCGCGATGTCATGGAAGAGTTAAAGAGTTTTAAGGCCAGCATATAGCATCAGTTTTAAAATGTGCTATTAAGATGCTTCCCTTGTGTCTAAAACTAATTGTGAATTGGAATTATTTCTGAAAATATTTACCAAAAGGAAACATTTCAGGTTCTTCAACCATTCAAATCAAGCTACTTAAAAATGTATAACAATTAAAATAGCTTGTGCTACATGCGTATTAAATAAATTAAGAAAAAAGTTAATGTAAGGCTCAACTATTCCAATACGAAGATATAATCAGGTAATTAAACTGTCTAAAATTCATAAATTTGTTCAGTAGGAGGCAGAGTATGTATTCATTCAATAGATATATTTATTTGTGATGAATATAGAACTAGGTGATAGAAATTATATTTTCTCATAAAATAATTGATATAAGAACTACAATGAATGAAATTACTGATCCTATTGAAAATATTTTTATTCATTGGAATAAGTTTTAAATATTGTGTAATTATAACTTGAGTATAAAGTTAGGTTGAGATGGTTTATGATTAGTTTCTTATGGCTTACTTACTTATTATCAAATATGTTATTTTTTGGTTGGATTAGAATGACTCAAAAACTTCTTAATTTGTGATTATTAATGTTGTATATATTATTCGTAAATAATAAGATAGAGTAAATAAAGATGATGTAATTAAAACAGTTATGAAGCTTATATAAGTTTGGTTATAGCCATTAACCCTTGAGAAAATGTTAAATGACGAAATTGAGAAATGCAAACAGACAAAAGCCAAAGAAATGGTAAAAGTCAGAAAGCCCTTTGAAGTTAAAAACTTGCGGCGACTACGTTATGACAAGAAACTTACCCCCCAATCCAAACACAAGTGTAGAATAACCAAAACCCATCTATGTGCACAGGTTTTCTTGGGCGCTAATTCAAATAGTTCGCGGTAAATTAGATAATCTGTTTACCATAATGGCTGAGGGTTTCTAAGAAAGAAACTTTGTTTACAATACTCTAGAAAGACAGCCCTCGCTGCCCTACAAACCTAGCGCCCAAGAAAAGGTGGGCATCTAGCAACTTGCCGAACAGAAACCACACTAATAGTATCCTATAAATTCTGTTACCATAACCATTAAATGCTTTTTACGTTCTCTATACGCACTATGTACATAGTGTATAGAGAAGGTATTGCACTCCACCCAAAAATTCGATACCGAAATTTCACCGGAAATATATGTTTTAGGGTCCCCAATATCCAAAAAAAAAAGCATTTTCACAAAAAGTTCCGTGTGTGTGTGCGTGTGTGTGTGTGTCCGTGTGTCTGTGAACACGATAACTCAAAAACAAAAAGGCGGTAAAATACCAAACTTGGTATTTAAGTTTAGTATCTACCAGGGATGCGACACGAAGATTTTGAGAAAAATCCCCCCACCCCCAACTACCCTTTACATGGAACTTTTTTCGAAAATTTTGATTTTGTCAAAAATTACTTAACGATTTTGATTAAAATTTCGTATGTTAAAGATATTTACGTGACAAATAAAATGTATATCTTGAATTTTCTGGGGATAGCCTCTGAAGAGTAGTTTATTCTGGATGAATTTTACTGAATTTTGAATAACTGCTAAACCGTAAGAGATGGGCAAAAACTTACCACACACAAAAAATGTAGAGAACATTAAAACACACAATTTATGTTATATACATTTTTTTCGTGGAGTTCGTCGTTTTTGAGACATAACTTATTTTTGGTTTCTGCTATGAAAAACGTATACTTTTCTCATACAGGAACTTGTCAACTCCTATCCATATAAACAAAGTAACTTCATTGACATAGCAACCAGCTTTTGACTATCACTTTAACCTTGACCCTTATTTCGCTCCTACTTACAAGGAAGCGAGTAATTCTTATTAGCATAAAGTAATAGAAGTATAAGCTTTTTAAGAATAATTTTTGCAGGGATATAGAGAAAGTCATATGAACTGTACACATCAGATTTTTTTAAATACAGCAGACTCTAAAATGTCTATTTCCGGTGAAATCTTGGTATCGAATTGTTGGGTGGAATACAATACCTTATCTAATAAAGTACCATGTATTGTGTAGAGAAAGTATGAATGAATGAATGAATTAAGCCTCTAAATACTGATGATACTTGGTGCCTCGTGGCGCAGGGGATCATGGGTTCGAGTCCCGCCTTGGGCATGGGTGTTTGTGTATTTCTCATAAAACGGTAAACAATGGAAATTTAGGGTAAAAGGAAAGAAAGAGGAATAAGAAAAAGAAATCCAGCGCCAAAAAGTACCTACTGTAGAGAAAGAAAAATGCAGTAACGTCACTTTCGGAGAAAATACAAACTTGTGTGTGTTGATTTGAGACAAATATACTAATTGGCAAGTCATTAATATTAATATTTCTTCTATAATAAAGGTCAGTAAAATGTTAGATGTGCCTATTAGTTCAGCAGCTGCTTTACCAGAGATATAATCTGCATTCTGTATACACGGCAGTGTAATTTAATTTGTTTCCGAGATCAGAGTGTATTATAGCAGTAAATTAACATGAATGTTATATCGCTATTATTGGTTTTATGGTTTTCGTATTATGCAATCGCTGAGGTTACAGCTGCAATATGCAACATATGACGCAAGTTCTTCCCGCAGGATCTCTCTCACTTGCATGACCTCGCATTTCTGCAGCAATGGCATGTAAACTCTATCTCCCACCCAGAAGCTAATACTTATCCATTATTCATTCACTTTTAATTGCTCTTGTTAATTACTTCCTATAGATGATACACTTAGTACATAGAGAAAGTATTGCATTCCTCCCAAATATTTTATATCGATATTTCATCGAAAGGTATGCTGTGAGATTTCCTGAAAACAATGTTTAGAATGTTTTATGAATTTCTCTAGCAACTCCGATAAACTATTCTTACAAAAGCTTACCATTCTATTTACTTCAGGTAATCGGGATAAACATTTGTATATTACTTGACATTTCCTTGAAGGTGAATGGGATTAAGGGAATTCAGTAGGCCTAAGCGTTAATTAAAGCCTTTAAGAGCGGATTACTGTGTTATATATATGAAATTCCCTTCTATTCCAAGAGAGAAAATAAAACGAATGGCGATATTTCACTTGAGGAAAATATTTAAAAGTTCAAACCAAAAACAAGAAATTATTTTACCTAAAATTGGTTATTCAAGGATATCTACATTTTTTGTGCTACAATTTTGCTATGTCTTACGTTTTATCAGTTATGCAAAACTCACCAAGAATTAAAACGACTTCAGAGACATTTTTCAGAAAATTGCAGATATATATTTCATTTGACATAAAAATATTAAATATATGCTAGTTAAATCTAAATCAGTAGAGCTATTCTTGAAAAAATAAATATTTTCCAAAATGTTTCCAAGTAAAGAGTAGTTTAGTGTGGCGGATTTTCTTGTAAATATTTATGTCACATCTCTGGAAAGTAAGATAAAATATACTTGTATTCCTTTAGGGCAATGGTCTCCTACTCTAGGTGGGGTAGTTCATGTAACGGAGGTTTCATTAGTAGTGCAGTCTGGGCTAAAATCGGAGTGACGTATGGAGCAATACATCAAAACAAGTACCAAACGCATTAGTGACGGGTTCGCGAGGATTAGACTAGGAGCATGGAGGTGTATAAAAATTGCTGACGAGAGTGGTATGAGAATCTGTCCCATTTGCGAGGGAAGAGTCGTGGATCTATATATTGACAAGATGTATGGGGACGGAGGAATGGAGGGAAAAATATTTGCCGCGATTCTTTACCACCGCGAAGCATGTTGGACGCTACTGGCAGGCACGGAAGACTTGGACGGGCTAGGTAAATTTATACTTAAGGCTAGACAGATGAGATCTGAGAATTCTGCCAATAGTGAAGTGGTGAGGGAGGGGGGAGGGATAAGAACAGCTAAACAAAAGTGACTACAATGTTTTATATGAATATACTTTATGTCATGCTTATGTCATCGTTGTGCTATGGTTTTATATATTGTGTATATATTATGTGTATATATTTCTTTTAAGTGTATCTATATATTATAATAGAGTTTATTTGTGCTTCTGAATAAGGTGTACTCTGTGCTGTAACTTTAAATTGCTGTATTTGAATATCTTTGTCTTTTTATTTTCGTGTATACTCTTTTTAATTCTTTGTTGTGTTATTGTTGTTTTAACGTTGCTTTTTTATTTTGTGTATTACAAAAACACGTGCGGTCTGTGGACCCGTGCAATTGTTAAAGTTAATGTATATTATTATGTCAATAAATACACTTATTCATTCATTCATTCACACTCCCAAGGTGAACCAATCCATGACAGAATTAACCTTTTACTTGTCTTTTCGCTTAACCCTCTTCATCAAAGTTTAGCCCAACACCAAATTAGTTCTTAGCATAGTAATGTAGTTTTAACTCCTTGGCAGTGACTTCCTTGCATAGTTGGCGGTCCTTGGCTAGGGTAGTTCATCTTCTTCCAGCTTCCCGTACCAGCTCGTCCGACAATCTCTGAAGTCGCCTACCTCTTCTTCTTTTATCGAGCCTGTTGTCCCACACTGTGGTCGTGTGGGCCCGGTTTTCTGTGGTCCACCATCGTTACATGATATCCCAAGTTCCGTTGTCGTGTGCATACTACTGCGACCTCCATTCGTTCTTCTGATTTCTGTGTTTCATTAATTATTTTGTAGCTTGATGTTTAGAACTTTCCGTTCCATTTTGCTCTGGCGCACTTGTAGGGCTTTGTTCGACGTATGGGAAACAGCACGTCTGACATCCGTATATGAGAGTCGAAATTACGCACGATTCCATGACTTATATTTTCAGTTTCAGATTTAAGTATTTGTTTAATAGGATATATTCCATAATTGTTTCCAGATTGCACCAATACTTGTTGGATCTCCGCCTCAAAATATCTCCACATCGAAATACGCTTTCCTAAGAAAATGTAGCCCATATATATATATATATATATATATATATATATACTTTCTCTAGTAAGTATTACAATGTGCATATTAGGTAGAGAAGCTGTTGTATTTCACCCAAGAATTCTATATCAAGATTTTACCAGAAATACATCTTTTGAGGATACCTGAATTAAAAAAGGTTTTTTAGAAAAATGATGTGTATATCTGCGGTGTGTGAATAGTATAGCCCAAAAATGAAAAGGTGTTAAATACCTAAGTTGGTATTTAAGTTTAGCATCTCCCAAGCATGCGACACGAAAGTTATCAGGAAAATCCTCCACCCCAACTACCGTTCACATGGAACATTTTTGGATGTATTTTTGATTTTCTAAAACTGTCTAATGATGTTAATATACTCTATATGATTAAGATATTTTATGACAAACGAAATGTATCTCTTGAATTTTCTAGGAGTAGTCTCTGAAGACTTCTTCATTCTGGATGATTTTTGTATAACTAACAAACTGTAAGAAATAGATAACAACCTTACTACACAAGGTCACCCTCCGTGGTATAGTAACTACCATACTAGCCTATAAAGCCCAATATTGCAGGTCCAAACCTGTACGGAGGGTGATGGATTTTTTTTCAGACGCAAAAATCCTTAGCATCGATTCCTTGGGAAGGGAACTAAAGCCGATGATCCCGTGTAAAGTTTATCTGTACATAAAAGAAGCCCTTACCTTGAAAAAAAAAAAAAAAAAAAAAAAGGTTCCTGGGCAAAACTCCGCCATTTTGCGTCCACAAGTCGTGATTTCGTCCTATTGTGCCATTGTGGGCGAGAAGCCGATTCCTCGTCACCATGGTGCATAGCGTCGAACTCACGAACTAGAAAGTCAAAACCGATAAAGGAAACATCGTAACGATGCCTTATGTTCCGCTTAGGAGCTTCAGGAAATAACTAACTTACTACAAAAAATATAGATTTGGTTTAAGCACACGAGTTATGCCATATAGTTTTTTTTTTTTTTTTTTGTTTTTTTTTTTTTTGTAGAGTTAACCGTTTCCGAAATATTCTTTGTTATTGGTTTCAATTTTAACTACTTAAACTTTTCTCAAACGGAAGTCATTTTTCGTTTCATTTCTCTTGTTTTAGTCTTGGCCATGCAAATAAAATCGAGTTTCAAACTATCGCTTTAGCCTAGTGTTTCCCCCCCCTATTTCCCTTCTACTTACAAAGAAGCAAGTCATATAGTAGACCAATTGTGAATGTGTTTATCTCAATTAGAATGACGTAGACAAAAGAGTAATATTTTATACATACGTGAGAATAGTTTTACTATAGGTAGAGACAGTCATGTGAATGGAACACATCAGATTATTTTATTTAAAAAAGCTTCCTCCATTAGGATATTGCGTGACGGCAGAGCCTACCAAGTAGAGAAAGAAATGTAAAAGATCTTGTGTGTTCCATTCACATGTCTTTCGTTACATCTCTGCAACAAATTATTGTTAAAAAGCTTATGCTTCTATTTACTTCATTCTAACCAAGAAAAAATTAGCAAAATAGTCTTATTACTTGCTTCCTTGAAAACAGAAGAGAAATAAAAGATTACCATAGATTAAAGTGATAGTCAAAAGCTGGTTACTATGCGACTGAAGTTACTTTGTTTGGACAGGAGTTGACAAATTCCTGTATGAGAAAAGTAAACATTTTTCAAAGCTGAAACTAAAAACAAGCAATATCTAAAAAACGATCAATTCCACTAAAAAAAATGTATATAACATAGATTGTGTGTTTTAATGTGCTCTACATTTTTTGTGTGGTGAGTTTTTTCCATCTCTTACGGTTTAGCAGTTATGCAAAATTCCGTAATATGTATCCAGAATAAAGTAGGCTTCAGAGAATATTCCCAGAAAATCCAAGATATACTTATCAGGCAATACATTTAATATACGATATTTTAATCCAAATTGTTAGAGCCATTTTTAGGAAAATCAAAATTTTCGAAAAAGGGTAGTTGGGGTGCAGGGATTTTCTTCAAAATCTTCGTGTCGCATCCTTGGAAGATACTAACTTGATATTTAAGTTTGGTATTTTCCGGTTTCCCCACACACACACGGACCTATTTCCAAAAATGTTTTTTTTTGGATTCAGTGTGATCCAAAACATGTATTTCGAGTGAAATCTCGATGTCGAATTTTTGTGTGCATTACAATACTTTCTTTATACCTATGTATGTAGTACGTGTAGAAAAGTAAAATTACAGTAAAATAATAATTGGATAAAGATCACATAAGATAATAAAGAATTTAAAATCGATACTTATACTTATGAATAGTTCATTATTATTATCATCATCATCATCATTATCATAAATTACATATCAATGTAAATACTGAAGTTTTCCGTATCGTTACATTACTATTGATATATTTTAAACATTATTTGCTCCTTATAACATTCTGTCAAATAGTATTCCACCTAATAATCTAATACACTTCTCTTGTAGATCCATCCTTTGTGAAATCCTATCAAAATGATTATGTGTTCTCTCCCATGCCAAAAAGCTAAATAAATGAACAACGATGTTCGTTTAAATCATATATTAAAAGAATAATGAAGTTGCTAGTCACTCTGAGAGGATAAAACTGGATTTATGACACCACAGATAACGTTGTGCAGTAAATATATTGCATTTGTATTCTTAAACAGAGAAGGAAGCGAATCTAGGTCAAGTAAATTCTTTTGTATTTCAACAATGTCAGGCTTACAGGGTGCCTAGAAGTGATGCTTCTGATTGCGTCAGTGTAGATGGGATACTTGTCAAAACAAGTAATTCAGTATTTCTGTAGTCTACTTACGTGCGCTACATACCAGGAATTTTGTTGTTAATCTGAGTTTCATAAGATCAATATAAATCTGTGTCAATGCTTTCCACCGGTCTTCCACCATGCACTCTCTTCAACTCTGTTCCACGTACTTCAAATTGATTTCCCAGCTGTCAGCTTCACAAAGTAGCACATGCTTTTAACTTTGGAGGTAATAAATCCAGTGTGTCTAACATTAAAATATTTCACTGTTGATTAGTACTGAGTAAACATCGCAATTTTACAAACATTTCAGTGACCAAAATAATTTTATTCATTTTGTTTTATTGATCCGTTTCATAGTGCCTTTAGCTATTTCAAGTTCACTTTATTTCAGCTGCACTGTTAGTGCGCTTTCTCAGTTCACTCAAGAAATTTAGATTAATATAATCTAAACAATATGTGTAAATTGTTTGGTTTCTTTTATTCACTCAAGCCGTGTGTAGGATAGAAGTTGCATAGATGGAGTCAGACTGAAAGATTCAATGCTATAGCTGGATTTGAATCACGGATATCCCGGTCTCCGTTCGGTTGCTCTAGCATCTGAGCTACCATGACAACATGCCGACACAGTAGTTCGCATTTTTCCCTGCAAACACAAAAATCAGGATTGTAGATTAAATAAAAATGAATCCCTTCTGCACTGGGAAAAGTTTATTTTATTTCCTTTTAACTCGTAATACTAAAAGTTCTTGTTGATATTTATAGTAACCTGCTGAGAGCTTAGGTACCATTCGGATAATTACAAAATGATTAGGATAATAAGTATAACATACTTGGTCGGCGCCGTAGCCAAGTGGTTAGACCGTTCTTGGTGTATGAAACGGCGTCTGGGCGGGTTTTCTCCAGGTCCTTCAGTTTTCCCCGCCACTCATTCCACCAATTGCTCCATCGTCATCTTTCCTATTATCCATTTCACTTACATTTCATATCATGCACCTCCTCACGCTCATGCCTGGCTACGGGTCCACCACTCGTTCCAGGTACTCTATTCGGTGGTTTCGTGCCGTTGGCTCCCTGACAGGCTTCTGACCCCTAGGTATCCGCTTATATGTCCTAGGGGGAGTCAGTCCTAAAAATACGGGGAAATTGTCGGAGTATTTTGAGTTGATAACTGAGATTTGCGCCTTTGCCTGAAAGCCAGGACTAATAACGAACAAGGAGAGAAACCTTTATTTTCATGACACCTGCTTGCCAAGAACACCTCTGATGTGTGAGCATCCTCACATCGTGCTGTCTACTGTCAAAGTAGTGTCATTTTCAACATTGCAGAAAACATGTCCCAAAGTGTTTCGAAGCTGAGATCTTAAACTTCGGACTGTTAATGCGTATCTCTTATACGACATGCCTAATCGTTCGGTGTCGTTTCGAAACAGCCTGTATGTCGCGAATTTTCCATTCTCTCATGTCCTGTCTTATCATAACTAATTTTTCAGGGTCAAAAGTTCAGGTAAGTAGACGATCGGCGAGGCGTGTGGCAGTGGAGTTCGTTTTATGGAACGCTCCTTCCTGCCAAAGGTTAGCAAAAACACAAGCCCTTTATGTATGCTGAAGTATCGAAACAATTTTCATTTCCTAATATCTACAACAGTTGTTTTTACTTCCTCTACACGTACTACATACTTAGTGTGTAGAGAAGGTATTGCATTCCACCCAAAAATTCGTTACCGAGATTTAACCGAAAATAGGGTGTCATGTATCCAAAAAAACATTTTTAGAAAAAGCCCGTGTGTGTCCATGTGTTCGCGTGTCTGTGAACACGATAACTCAAAAACGAAAAATTTGTAAAATACCAAAGAAAATCCCTCCATCCCAACCATCCTTTACATGAAAAATTTTCGAAAATTTTGATTTTCTTAAAATTGCTCTAGCAATTTTGATTAAAATTTCGTATATTAAAGATATTTACACGACAAATAAAATGTACATCTTCAATTTTCTGGGAATAGCCTTTGAAGACATCTTTATTCTGGATGAATTTTGCGGAATTTTGCATAACTGGTAAACCGTGAGAGATAGACAAGAACTTGCGTAATAGAAAATTTGGAGTTCATTTAGGTTATACACATTTTTTCGTAGCGTTGATCGTTTTTAGATATTCTTTGTTGTTGATTTCAGCTATAAGATACTTGTATTTCTCTATTACGGGAAGTCAACTCCTGTCCATACATACAAACAAAGGAACTTCAATCACAAAGCAACCAGCTTTTGACTATCACTTTAACCTATGGTACTCCTTTATTTCGCTTCTACTTGCATGAAGGTAAATGATAAGATGATTATACTGTTTTTTCTCGATTAGCACGAAGTAAATAGAAGAATAAGCTTTTTAAAAATACTTTCTTGTGGAGATTAGAGAGAGTCAGGCGAATGGAACACATCAGATTTTTTAAGGGTATGTATGACTAAAATTTCATGAAAAATCACAAAAATAGACTTATTATTTTAATTGCATAAAACAATTTAAACATTTCGGAATATAGAAAAGTTACAATTCGCCACCGCGTGCCATATTTAAATGCCTTAAATCACTGGAGCTACAGCAAAGCATTAAGCGTGAAACTGGAACTCGGCAAGAAAAACTTCAGTTCGAAGAGATCTAATTCGCATCATACAAAGCAAAAAACGAATTATGCCGAAGCTAAGCAGCAATACAAGAAGAAAAGAACAGAAAAGTCAGCAGCAGAGGAGAGGAAAAGGAAAGCTGCGAGTCCAACTTGCCAAACTGGTGGATTTTAATATGAACCATGCATTCCAATCTTTCCTTGTTTTCTGGCTATTTATATTTTCAGCATTTTCTTCCTGTAAAATGCTCTTGCGGAGCAGTTTATCTATTACACAAATAAAAGTTTCTGTTCATGTTCACGGAAACAAAAAATAAGAATTGCTCTACGTTTTACTTTCAGATGTATTTAAGCACATATTATCAATTTTCATCAAAAATTATTTTTAAGACAAAAAAAATTATAATTTTAAACAACTTTGGAGCCTAAATTAAAAGAGGTACGGAGAAACTAAAGAAATTTCAAAAAGTATATATATTTTGACTCTAGGTTTAAAATATTAGACCAAAACTTTAATTTTATTGTCACAAAGGACATAACAAACTAATTTGACCATAACTCCCAAAGTATTAGAGCAAAATTGATGAAATTTACACTGTAGTTTATTTTCATTATATTACATTGCTGGTATAAATTTCACTATCATTATTAGTATGGAATTTCAACCTTTCAGTCATATAGGTTCTTAAGGGACAGTATAAAAAGGTATTCACCAGAAATCTGTGAAGAGCAGACATTCTGACAGTTTGCAACTCATGATATTGATTCACCACTTTTATTTTATTTATTTATTTGTAGTTTAACTTCCTTTAACCTGGTTGGTCATATCGAACGATGAATGAAATTGGTGAAATGATGCTCAAATGATCTCGGGATCCATGAAGCTTAATGTTACTCGACATTCGGGAAACCCCGAAAAAACCTTATTCGGGTAACTCACCCTAAGCGAGATTCGAACTCACGACCTTTTGAATGTGAGGCAGACACGCTACCACCACACTAACCAGACGGGCTTCCACCACTGTTAAAACTTCTCAAAAATGCGTATAATATCTTTGATCAAGATACCATATGTTTAATATGTTTTTATGACAAACGAAATGTATGTCTTGAATTTTCTGAGAATAGCATCTAAAGAACTCTTCATTCTGAATGTCTTTTGTAAAACGTTTTACCTACAGGGTAAGTAGGTAGAGAAGGTATTACACTAAAAAGATTTGATTCCGAAATTTCACTTGAAATAGAGGATTTAGAATCCCTGTATCCTAAAAAAGACATTTTTATAAAGAGGTCCGCGCGCGCAGAAAACAGATATTCGGTAAAATACCACACTGGATACTTAAACTAAGTTTCCAAGGATATGACACGAATATTTTGAGAAAAATCCCTCATGCCAAACTACCCTTTACATAGAAAACATTTCCAAATGTTTGTCGCCCTCCGTGGTGTAATGGTTACCATGCTAACTTCATATACCCATGGTCGCGGGTTCAAACCCGGCGGAGGACGATGGATTTTTTCGTGCGTAAAAATCCTTAGCATGGCTTCCTTCGGAAGGGAAGTAAAGCCATGGGTCCCGTGTCGTAGATTTACGGCACGTAAAAGAACCTCAAGCCTGATAAGAGAGGCCTCTGAGCAAAATTAAGCGATCTTTCACGCCCAATATAGAATGGGACGCTGAGAACCAAAAGTAGTTAAAGAGCGTCCATAAATAACAGGCCATTTCATCTATTTCGAATTGTTTTATTTTCTCAGTAATGGCTCTAGCGATTTTAATTAAAATACCGTATATTAAAATACGATGGACGTTCTATAAGCCCTTAGAAAAATACAGAAAACAAATTATTTTTGGTACATTTTTATTATTTTTCAATATAATCTCCTTTTATCTCGATGCACCTTTCCCAGCATTGCTTCAACTGTTTTAATTAATCCTTACAAAAAGTAGGATTATGGAAGGTCTTCAAAACAAGTCATCTGTTTGGTGGATGTTGTAGTAATTCAAACCTTAATTTTACAATTTTCACCAGTGAAACTGCATTGCCTTGATTAGAAGAGAATCTTTGTCTTTGCCAGATGAGGGCGTTTTTACTTTACACTTGCGCACTATGTACATAGTGTATAGAGAAAGTATTGCACTCCACCAAAAATTTCAATACCGAGATTTCACCGGGAAATATATGTTTTGGAGTCCCCAATATCCAAAAAAAGCATTTTCACAAAAAGGTCCGTGTGTGTGTGTGTGTGTGTGTGTGTGTGTGTGTCCGTGTGTCTGTGAACACGATAACTCAAAAACGAAAAGTCGGTAAAATACCAAACTTGGTATTTAAGTTTAGTATATTCCAGGGATGCGACACGAAGATTTTGAGAAAAATCCCCCCACCCCCAACTACCCTTTACATGGAACTTTTTTCGATAATTTTGATTTTCTCAAAAATGGCTCTAACGATTTTGATTAAAAGTTCGTATATTAAACATATTTACCTCACAAATAAAATGTATATCTTGAATTTTCTGGTAATAGCCTCTGAAGAGTAGTTTATTCTGAATGAATTTTACTAAATTTTGAATAACTGCTAAACCGTAAGAGATAGACAAAAACTTACTACACAAAAAATGTTAAAACACACAATTTAATTTATATACATTTTTTCGTGGAGTTCGTCATTTTTGTGACATTCCTTATTTTTGGTTTCTGCTATGAAAAATGTATACTTTTCTCATACAGGAATTTGTCAACTCCTATCCATATAGACAAAGGAACTTCATTGACATAGCAACCAGCTTTTGACTATCACTTTAACCTACAGTTGTCCCTTATTTCGCTTCTACTTACAAGGAAGCGAGTAATTAGACTATTTCTGCTATTTTTTTTCTGATTAGCATAAAGTAAATAAAAGTATAAGCTTTTTAAGAATAATCTGTTGCAGGGATATGGAGAAAGTCATGTGAATGGTACACATTAGATTTTTTCTTGATTCTCCGTTCAACCGGTGCAATAACGATGCATAATACTCTGCATTTATCGTTCTTCCTTTCTGCAACTAATCAATGTAGATGATTCCGCGTGCATCCCAAAACTCCGCGGCTATCACCTTGTCTGGAGATTTCACCACCTTTGCCTTCTTCGAAGCCTTTAAAAACCCACTGTTTCGACTGTACTTTTGTCTCTTCTGGAGTGTTGAAGTGTATTCATGTTTCATCCACAACTATGTATCGACGCAGAAACTTGTCAGGGTTGCGACGGAAAAGGACCAAACCAGCTTCCGAATCGATCACAAGATTGCGTTTATTCCCCACGCGCCACCTATCTTACCGAGAATTTGTCAGACCTAATTACTTTCTCTATACGCACTATGCACATAGTGTATAGAGAAGGTATTGCACAACACCAAAAAATTCGATACCGAGATTTCAGCGGAAATATGTGTTTTAGGATTCCCTGTATCCAAAAGAAGTATTTTCAGAAAAAGGTCCGTGTGTGTGAGTCCGTGTGAACACGATAACTCAAAAACGAAAAGTCGGTAAACTACCAACCTTGGTATTTAAGTTTAGTATCTTCCAGGGATGCGACACGAAGATTTTGAGAAAAATCCCCCCACCCTAAACTAGCCTTTACATGGAACTTTTTTCGAAAATTTTGATTTTCTAAAAAAATAGCTCCAACGATTTTGATCAAAATATCGTATATTAAATATATTTACCTGAAAAATAAAATGTACATTTTGAATTTTTTGGGAATATTCTCTGAAGACTAAGTCATTCTGGGTCAATTTTACGGAATTTTGAATAACTGCTAAACCATTAGAGATGGACAAAATCTTACCACACAACAAATGTAGAGCACTTTAAATCACACAGTTTATGTTATATACATTTTTTCGTGGAATTGATTGTTTTTTAGATATTCCTTGTTTTTGGTTTCAGCTATAAAAGACATACTTTTCTCATACAGGACTTTGTCAACTCGTATCCATACAAACAAAGGAACTTCAGTCACATAGCAACCAGCTTTTGACCATCACTTTAACCCATGGTACTCCCTTATTTCGCTTCTACTTACAAGGAAGCAAATAAGACTATTTCTGCTAATTTTTTCTCGATTAGCAGGAAGTAAATAGAAACATAAGCTTGTTAACGATAATTTATTGCAGAGTTGTAGAGAAAGTCATGTGAATGAAACACATCAGATTTTTTTTAATTGCGGTATGCTTGTGGCCTCTACTATTTCGCGAGCTTTGATTCCCGATCACACACAATTATTGTCAATAATTTCGAAAGAAGTCACTTCTACTGGACGTCCGAAACGATGTTCGTCATTTGTGGATGTACAGCCACGTTTAAATCCATTATCTAATTGTAAATTGTTGCAAAAGTATGAGCAGATATGTCATGAACTTCATCCAACTCGACTTTTGTCTCTTTTAGTGCTAAGCCTTTTAAATAGAGGTGTTTAATCACTGCAGGAAGCTCATTTTTTCCATCTTTCTAAAGAAGCACAAGATTGTCGATTCAAACTCCTATGGCAACGAAATCATTTGATGGTTATAGCTGAAACTTTAAGTGCCATCTAGTAAGAGACGACGGTTTCTAAATACAAACTTTTTCGATATTACGAGTATAATTTCTTGTATTTTCTAAAGACTTGTTGAAGACCCCGGAATTTGTGCTTGATTAATGACAATGCTATTAGTAAGTGGAAAAAATAGGTACACTTATGTTCTATACGCATTGTTCTTTACTAAATATCAAATTATTTGCGCTTATTCACACTGTATGTAAAATACTACTTCTGAGCTCTGATATAGCAGGAATATCACGCTTAAGAAGCTGTTTAGTAGAGAAACGAAAATAGTTATTTAGAAGACCTGTTACAAAAGCAGAAGTTCACTAACGAGAGGCTCAATTTAGAACCGAAGGGAGATAGTAAACCTAATTTTGTAACGTGTTGTCTACAAAATTATATTTACGTTCAGAGTAGTTAGTGCATATTAGATGTTTAATGAAATTTGTTTATTGTAGAAACGATATGTTTAGAGAAAGAGTAATGTGGGCTTTGGAAAAAAGCATGATAAATCAACAAACATTTTGGATGCCAATTTCAAATGTGAATGTAAATAAAAATGAGTGAAGAAGGTGACTCTCGCGGTTATTCAGAAAAACTGTAAAAGCAGTCAAAAATGCAACTACTAATATACTTCCAGAAAAGTCAAAGAAATTTTATTTAAGTAGTTATACGAAATTCAAGGACTTGCGTGGGGGTAATATAGCAGACAAATGAAGATTCTTTGTCTGCCTGTTTTTATGAGAAGTCTAAAAGTATTAAAGCTACTAGTCTTTGGAGTGAATATTCCATGGTGAAATCAACTCTTCAATAAGATATAGATGATTATGTTCTAACAACACATAAAATATAGTTTAATGATAAAGTATAGATTTTGCTGCCTAGTAACTACGCTCTAAGGAATTACTATTTATTATAATACTAGATAAATACGCCTTAGATGGTGCTAAGATTTTTTTTTTAATTAGGGACAAAATAGACAGCCATTCAATTCCGAGGAGAACTGGATGTGCCCAGAGTTTAGGTTGTGAATTTGAGAGCGCTTGTGTGCGTAACGATATTTAATAACCTATTCGTCAATTACAATTATTGCATGATTGCCTATAACACGTACCAGGCCATTCATACTTATATTTTAATTAATCTAAAATCAGCATCAATATTAACAAGGAAAACAAAATCGATACAGTATAGATTAATCAATAAACTATTTGTGCGACAGCCATTAAATTAAATAACTGTACATTAAATGTTGTATGAAGTAGTTAGAACATCATAGATGTTTCAACAATCCTGTGTTAATAGGAAATACATTTCTGTATATATATTAATTACACTGCTCATTCATGCCAACGAGTTATAAACGCTAATATGTAAGCTGAAATTATCCCAAAATGTAGTTAATGCGTTGAAGATAATTTTATAGTGTAAATAGTAATTTTATTAAAGTATTTACAATCTTCGAAAGCTATAATAATGACAGATGTTAAGTTTTATAACACGGCATGCTTCTTTCACTCTGTTTTTATAAATGCATTCGATAGTAAATTACAACATGTGAAATTGTTCGAGTCAAGTTATTTATTTTTTAAAAATGTAGGATGACTCCTGATTTAGATAACAAATTCTAAAGTTTATAAGAATGCATTTCTGACAAGCATATGCTAATGTGCACGGTCTGTATGTTTCAAATGGCAAGTTTTAGAAACAAAGAAGTAGGCTTCTATAACCGAAGAGTAAATTAAAATAGTCTTCCATTGGCTAAGCAATAAAACGGAATAGGTGCACCGCAGTATCCTTTCACATATCTGAACAGTTACATTTCCACCATGAGAAGATAGTTTTTTTTTTTTAATTTATCTACCAATAGACAATGTACATTAGATTAAAATGGGTTTTATTTATGGACGGTCTTTAACTGCTGTGGTTCCCAGCATTCCATTCTACAGTGTGTCCCGTTGAATCGTTACCATAAGAAGTGTAAATATCTTCTCACAAGGTAAACTAATAATAATATGCTTTTCAGCTCGTCTTGTGTAGAGACTCTTCAAGTTTAGTGACAATGAAAATTATAACGCCACTACGCATGCGCGTGGTATGACAACAAAGGCGGAATTCACGGTACATTAGAAAGTGAGATGCTATTGGTTAGCCGATTTGAAGCTCCTAATTATAGTACAAAGAAGTTTTAGGCAAGAATATGCTGCAAATGCTCCAGATCGTCATACCATTGTGAAGTGGCATAATCAGCTATGCTGAGGAAGAAGGAAAGTGGCAAAAGAAAAAAAACACGCAGCTGCAGTTGAAGATGTAAGGCAGGCATTTCACCTTAGTCTAACAAGGAACTCAATTCGACGGGCCAGTTTAGAGCTAGGTATTCCGAAGATGACTTTTTACACGGTTGTCCCTAAAAGACATACAAAGTCCAACTTACGCACAAGTTGCAGCGAAATGATTAACCCAAACGAGCCGAGTTCGATACTGCACTGATGATGACAATGAATTCTCAACCACATCGCATTCTCAGACGAAGCAACCTTTCACATGGTTTTTTTCTTTGTGGAAAGCAAGCACAGTAACAGGGACAATATACCTACCTAGGTATGCTGGAGAACTATGCAGTCCCAAAAATACCCAACTCCAGTACAGAACCTGGCTGACCTCCGAAGGTTGGCCGTGCCGTGGCCGAGTGGTCAGGCCATTCGCCTCTCACCTAGACGGCACGGGTTCATCCCAAGGGACCGCATGTGAGATTTGTGGTGGACAAAGCGGCACAGGGGCGGGTTTTCTCCGGGTTCTCCAGTTTCCCCCGCCATCTCATTCCACCGGGGCTACATCTTCATGTATCATCAGTGTCATCGCCTGCGGTGCCAGAGCAGTAAAAGTGGGCGTTAAACACTACCAAAAAAAAAAAAAAAAGTCGGTCCACCAAAGTCGGTCGCTTTGGTGCTTCGCAGTGCAGAGGATCGTGGGTTCGAGTCCCGCCTTGGGCATGGGTGCTATATGTTTGTGTATGTGTGTGTAAAAGAAGAATAACAGAAATTCAGTAATCAAAGTAAACAAATTAGGTAAATAAAAGTAGTGTATACAACGTCGGGGTCCCGACCAGACTCCGGAACTGTATTAAAAAAAATAAATAAATAAATAAAAGGCGGATGATAGATCCCGTCACACCAGTAATGCTGCGGAAGACATGGAGGGAGATAGTGTTCCGTCTGGATATTCTTCGAGCCACCAAAGAATACATGTGGTGGTTTATTGAAACTTGGAGAGTTTGTCTAACATACAATCTAATTTCGACTATTCTATGTCTTAGTTTAGGGGATACTAAGGTTTCTTTGTGGTAATAATTAAACGGGACACACTGTATATTGGGCGTGAAAGACCGCTTAATTTTACTTACAGGCCTCTCAGTTTTGAGGTTCTTTTACATGACGTAAATCTACAACACAGGACCAACGCCTTTACTTCCCTTGCTACCTCTAGACTACGAAGGACGAGTACAATATACATACTACAGCGATAGAAAAAGTAGATATTGTATTCCACTAAAAAACTGGATACCGAGATTTCACCGCAAATACATGTTTTGAGGTCCCTGAATCCAAAATGCAAATTTAGAAAAAAGTACGTGTATAGGACAGAACCACTAAAAAAATGCCAAACTTTATATTTAAATTAGAGCATCTTCCAGGGATGCGACACGAAGGTTTTCATTAAAATCCCCACCCTAAACTACAGTTTTCATTGAACATTTTTCGAAGATTTGGAATTTCTCAAAAATAACTCTTAAGGATATTGATTAAAATAGCGTATGTTTAAGATATTTTCATGATAAATGAATTTATATCTTGAATTTTCTGGGAACAGCCTCTGAAGCACT
Organism: Hymenopus coronatus; assembly: GCA_030762935.1. Classification (NCBI taxonomy): domain Eukaryota; kingdom Metazoa; phylum Arthropoda; class Insecta; order Mantodea; family Hymenopodidae; genus Hymenopus; species Hymenopus coronatus. The sequence continues at coordinate 42,645,757 of CM060897.1, read as the reverse complement.
TTTCATTCTGGATGACATTTGCAAAACTGGTAAACCGTAAGAGATACACAAAATTGTATTACATGAAAATGTAGATCTCATTAAAACGCACAATTGAGGTCAACCTTATTTTTGTGAGGCTGCCCATTTGTAATATATTTATGTTTTTGGTTTAAATGTTCGAATACCTATACTTTTTACCTTCTCTACACGTACTTGTATACAGTGTTAAGGAAGGTATTGTATTCCAACCAAAAATTTGATACCGAGATTTCCCCGGAAATATGTTTTAGGTACCTTGAACCCAAAGAAATATTTTTAGAAAAAGGTCCGTGTGTGTCCGTGTGTCTGTAAACACGATAACTCAAAAATGAAAAGACGGTAAAATAACAAATTTGGAATTTAAATTTAGTATCTTCTAGGAATGTGACATGAGAATTTTGAAACAAAAAATCTCTCCACCCCAAACTACCCTTTACATAGAAAAATTTCGAAGATTTCGATTTTCTCAAAAATGGCTGTAATTATTTTGATTAAAATACGGTATATTAAATATATTAATATGGCAAATAAATGTATACCTTGAACTTTTTGGGAATATCCCGTGAAGATCTTTTTATTTTGAATGAATTTTGTGTAACTGGTAAATTGTAGGAGATAGACAAAATCTTACTATGCAAAAAATGTAGATCACGTCAAAAAACACACAATGTATGTCATATACGTTTTTATCGTGGAATTTATCTTTCTGGGATATTCCTTTTTATTTGTTTCAGCTTTAAAATGCCTACTTAAACTTTTTCACATGGAAAGTTGTAAACTCCTGGCCCTGCATAGAAACGGATCTCGTCCACATGGCAATTGTCATTTTAGCAGAGTTTCCTTTTACTTACAAGGAAGCCAGTAATTAAAACAATTTCTGCTAAGGTTTATCTCAATTATCATTAAGTACTAGAAGAATATGATTTTTAAAATAATTTGTTACACTGATGTACAGAAAGTCTTGTGAATGGAGCATATCTGTTTTGTTTTTCAAATGAAACGTCATTCCTTTTTTTTTTTCACCCAGTAATACAAATAGCGTGGAATCACAAAATCAATACATAGTGACCAACACTTAAAACATTGACAATCGCTTTAGTCTACTGAACGGAGTATTCAATTATTTATCCTATTCAACCTATAAGTAAATGTGTATTAAAACTGCTAATGTTTATCTTGATTAGCATGAAGTAGGTAGAAGCTTTTGTACGAATATTTTGTAGCAGAATAGGTAGAAAAAGTCATGTGAATATGACACACCAGAATTTTTTTTCTACAGAATTATATCGTGGCATTCTTTGAACTGGAAAATACTGACTTATGAGATATTGCAAGATGTGTTCGAATATGAAATCTTTTTATAGATATGAAAATAAATTCAGTTGAAGAATAAAAGTTTAGCTAAAGGCTAAACGTGAGCCTTGAAAGATAAAAGATTCTTCAGCAAACCACTAGTGTCAGTATTTTCTGGTAACTAATTAAGGTTAAGAACTACTAAGTAATTATCTGACAAAAAGCATTATTTTGAAATTAAATTTAAGCTATGCAAGATAAATTATAAGTAAGAGAAAGGTATACGGTAAGATTATTAAAATGCGAGAACGATACAACTTTGTGCTTTTAACATCACTGAACTGGTCTGAAACTTGATTCCATACCACCATTTCGTCTGTTTTTGTAGTATTATGTTGCTTATTGTACCGTTGGTTTTTAATTTCAATTCGCACATCACCAAATCTCGCCATTTTTGCCAATAGTGAACACGAAAATGCATGAAAAGGGAGTCCTAGAAGCCCTATCGAATTGAAGCAGAGATTGTAAGAATAAAGCAATGTGATGATTTTCTCTACATCTATGCAACGGATTGTTAAAAAGCTTATGCTTCTATTTACTTCATTCTAATCGAGAAAAAAATAGCAGAAACTGTCCTATTACTTTCTTCCTTGTAAGTAGAAGCGAAATAAGGGAGTACCATAGTTTAAAGTGATAGTCAAAAGCTGGTTACTATGTCACTGAAGTTCCTTTGTTTGTATGGACAGAAGTTGACAAATTCCTGTATGAGAAAAGTATAAATTTTTCATAGCAGAAACCTAAAGTAAGGAATGTCTCAAAAACGACTAACTCTGTGAAAAAAATGTACATAACATAAATTGTGTGTTTCAACGTGCACTACATTTTTGAGTAGTATGTTTTCGTCCATCTCTTACGGTTTAGCAGTTATTCAAAATTCAGTAAAATTCATCCAGAATAAACTACTGTTCAGAGGCTATTCCCAGAAAATTCAAGATATACATTTTATTTTTCAGGTAAATAACTGTAATATACGAAATTTTAATCAAAATCGTTAGCGCCATTTTTGAGAAAATCAAAATTTTCGAAAAAAGTACCATGTAAAGGGTAATTGGGGGTGGGGGGATTTTTTCTCAATACCTTCGTGTCGCATCCCTGGAAGATACTAAACTTAAATACCAAGTTTGGTATTTTACCTACTTATCGTGTTCACAGACACATGGACACGCACACGGACCTTTTTCGAAAATGCTTGTTTTAGATAAAGGGGACACTAAAACATATATTTCCGGTGAAATCTCGGTATCGAATTTTTGTGTGGAGTGCAATACCTTCTCTATACACTATGTACATGGTGCGTATAGAGAAAGTAAAAATAAAAATGTTCGAAATGTTTCCATGGAAAACGTAGTTTGTGGTGGGATGATAGTCTTCAAAATCTTCGTGACACATCCTTGGAACAAACTAAATGAAATACCAAGTTTGGTTTTCGCTTTTGAGTTATTGCGTTCACAGACACACAGACCTTTATCTAAAGATACTTTTTCTTGGATATAGGGGTAACTAAAACGTGTATTTCGAGTGAAATCTTGGTTTCGAACTATTGTGTGGAGAACAATGCTTTTTCTATCTGCGTACTGTATAGAAGAAGTAAATATCAAAGTAGGATATTTTGCGATTGTGTTGATATTTCAATTTAAGTACGCATTTTAATCATTAATGTAGAGTGTTTTACCGAAATATCATTTTCTGTGTACACGTGCGACTATCAAGAGAGAGAGAAAACATTTACTTTTCTTGTGGCTGGATCTCATTAGACGTTAATTTCACTTTCAAGGTAGTTATTAAGACAGGCTACGCAAGTTTCAGGATTTCATCAACTTAACCGGTTTTACTTCTCACTGCGTCTTTTCCTTTCAAAGTTATTATCTTGTCTTTGCCTGAGTTTAGATCTAATTAAGAATTCTCCGAGAGAACAAGCGAGGCATGAAACGGCACGCATATGGAAATAATCTTTCACAAACTTCTCATATGTTTAATGCACAGCTGCTTAGTGACTAGGCATTTGCCTTCTTATTGCACTTAATAAACGGCACGTGACGTATAAAACGGCGTAGCTGCTTCGTACAGAGAAAAAGGACACGCAGGATGAATGTTTCAAACGAGGATGGTGTCGAAATAATACCAGTCCTTCTTAGTCACTTACTCTACTAATTACTATAGTAAGAAAAGAAAGTGATGTATTTCATCCAAAAAACCAGATATGTTCCACTCACATGACTTTCTCTACATCTTTGAAACAAATTATTGTTAAAGAGCTTATGCTTCTATTTACTTCATACTAATGGAGAAAAAAATAGCAGAAATACTCTTATTACCTGCTTCCTTGTAAGCAGAAACGAAATAAGGGAGTTCCATAGGTTAAAGTGATAGTCAAAAGCTGGTTGATGTGTAACTGAAGTATGCAGCCCACCCCCAGTCCGGGGAACCGACAGACGTTACTCCAAGACGATGCCGGCGTTTGTTTCTCACTCCTTACAGGAGAAACTTCAAGGCAGAGAGGAATGACCCAGGACCAATAAGAAGCAAACACCAAAGACAGGTGACCTTAGAAGCCGACAGCAAAGAACGAAAAGTCACGAACATGTCCAAGAAAGCTCTCAAAACATTGGAATATGGAAATAAGAAAAATCGTTTCATTGGTTTCAGTTTAAAATTGTCTCATACGGAAACTTGTCAACTTCTGGCCACGCAGAGACGAATTTCAATCCCATAGCAACCACATTTTAAAACGCTTGACTGTCGGTTTAACCTATTGTATTCCCTTATCTCTCTTCTACTTATAAGGAACTGAGTAATAAGTGATGTTTATCTCGTTTAGCATGAATTAGATACAATAATAAGCTTATTCATAATAATTTCTTATAGATATATAGATAAAGTTATGTAAATGGGACACAACAGATTTTTTTCCACGACTGTGCGTCAAGTTCTAAATGTTCATAAGACTAGTTTGCATACATACTAATAAAAGACAGAGAAATGGAGAAAGACAAATGAAAGCTGCACACTTAGAATTGTTGTTATTACTGACAGCTGAAGAATACATATAGATGAGTGCACATTTCGTTTGTGTTTTCAGGGATAAAACAGCACCAACACGTTCTGCAGTATGAATGTAGGAATTTCCTCCCTGTTACTCAGATAAATGGCTAAAACTACTCTGACTTGTTCTTGTGTCCCCTTGCCAAGTCGCCAGCTCTCCCCGGGTTACATCTGTCTCACATCTCCATTACCAGTAGCGCCTGTCCACGCTTTGATTGCCTTCAAACTGCAAAACAGTCCATCAATACGAGCTGTAACAGCCCCTCTTCCGTTCCTCTACGCCTTTTTATCATCCTTCTTTGCCTTTTCTGTTTCTCTCTCCCTCCCCCCGCCCGGTTCTGTCATTTGTTTACGATTCCCCTGATTCTTCTTGGGGTTCAAATTATTTTTACTTTCTCCACTACGTATAGTAAGTATGAAAGTATTGTATACCACCCAAAAATTTGATTCCGACATTTCATCGGAAAAACGTGCTTTGAGAACCCCCGAAAAAAGAACGTTTTTATATATGTGTGTATCTGCAACAACATCAAAATTTGATATGTTCCATCCACGAGACTTTCTCTACATCGCTGTACAAATTATTGTTAAAAAGCATATTCTTTTGTCTACTTTATGATAATCGAGAAATACATTAGCAGAAGTTTCCTTAATTGCTTGCTTCCTTGTAAGTAGGAGGAAAGTAAGGCATCACATTAGGCTTAAACGATAGTCAAATCTTTTAAAAGCTGGTTGTCATGTGGTTGAAGTCCCTTTCTTTGCATTGCCAGGAATTTATAACTTTCCGTGCAAGAAAAGTTTACTTTAAACTGAAACAAATAACAAGGAATGTCTCAGAAATGGTCAATTCAACGCAAAAAAGTATAGCACATAAATTCTGTGTTTTATCGTGATCTACAGTTTTTGTGTAGTAAGTTTTTGTCTATCTCTTACTGTTTACCAGTTATGCAAAATTTAGCACAACTAATTCAGAATAAACAGGTCTTTAGAGGCTATTCTCAGAAAATTGAAGGTATACATTTTATTTGCCATTTAAATATCTTTAATATATGGTATTTTAGTAAAAATCTAGCCATTTTTGAAAAAATCAAAATTTTCGACATTTTTACCATGTAAAAGGTAGTTAAGGACGGGGGAATTTTTCTTAAAATCTTCCTATCGCATCCCTGGAAGATACTGAACTTAAATACCTAGTTTGGTATTTTACCGACTTTTCGTTTTTGAGTTATCGTGTTCATAGATGCACAATCACACATGGGCCATTTTCTAAAAATATTTTTTTGATATACGGGACCCTAAAAGTTAATTTCCGGTGAAATCTCAGTATCAATTTTTGGTTGGAATGCAAGACCTTCTCTATACATAACATGTGTACAGCAGTAAAATCAAACATTAGTGTATAATAATGTATAAACCCATTCTCAACAAATCATAAAGATATCAGAACATTATATTTTAGGTAAATAATTATCCTTATTTAGTTGAAATTAAGTAAGAAGTAAATTAATTGTAATTAGCACATAATGGAATTAATACACCTCTAATTAAAATTCTTAAAAAGAGAATTTTTGTCAGTTAAATAGCAAACTTGGTATTTGCGTTGCGTATCTTCTATGGATGTGACGCGATGATTTTCAAGAAAATCTCCACTCAAAGCTACTCTTCACGTGGAACATTTTCCTTTTTCTTTTAATTACTAACGATTATGAATAAAGTACCAGATATTTGGCATTTTCATAACAAATGAAATGTATATTTTGATTTTTCTGATATAACTCGGAAGTCATCTTCTTTCTGGATGATTTTTAGATAACTAGCAAACCTAAACAGACACAGAAAATATTTAGATTTCATTAAAACAGACAATTTATATCACATCTTTTTATGGAGTTAAGGAATTAGGAGGTATTCTTTGTTACTGGTTTAAATTTTAGGTATATGTTTAATTTTATATTTTACAAGTATACTCACGGCGTTTCGAAACGACACAACCAAGATGTAGATGATTTTTCTCGGGTCCAGCATGATACGGAAATATGCTGTTCAACATCATTAGAGGTACATGAACAAAACACCCCATATTCAGTATGGGTTAGACAGTTATCCAGAAACAAAGACGCGCGCCTGGCCCCACTCACAACGTAACTTAGATGCTCCGCGTCATTTGCTTTCGTAGTATATTCGTAAACATAACGACCTACAGCATAACGGTTAACCACATTAAGCTTTGCCCTACGAAACCCTGCTAAAGAACTAGTATGTCTAGTTATTAGTTTAATCTTCCAACATATTTTATCATAACAGGCAATGATGAAAGGAAATTAACTGGGAAAATAATCTTTGATACATACACCGCCAATACTGTATATCACGGCCCATTTAAGGGATATACATATAGAGCCTGAAAGAATTATTATTCCATGAAATTTAAATGAATTAAAATAACTTAATCTACATCACAATAAAATTAAATAAATAATATTGGAGTACCTACGATTTGCATGGAGTGTTCGTAGAAATCAGCCATAATTAACATTTTAACAAATCTTTCCAAAGTTTCACATTTTGTATGTATCCTTTTGAAAATATTACCGTGATTGCATTGCTGATTAGTTAATATGTATTCCAAATTTCATTCATATGAGATAAATACTATGGACTATGCATTATTTCATAAATTTCATTATACAATATGTCGCATAATCAAAACCTCACGAGCACTATAATTTGAGAAAATGGTTGCAATTTTTGCAATTTGAGCTTTGAATCACAAGCTAAAAGAATTACAAGTAAAAAAATAATTTGTGTAAATATGATGAGCGAAATGTGAAATTGTTAATAAACCTATAATAAAATGCAATCCTTAAATTAACTATATTTTCTAAGAAAAATTATTCTTGGTATTAACATGTATTTTGTCCTGTAGAATGTTACTATGCACTTTCTGAGAAATTTTAATGGAATATTATTTAACCACCTCACCCTATTTAGGGTTTACCAAAAGACAAGAATACTTTAAAACATGAATTAATCACATACAAATATTATGGTGTTTAAAAGCAAACTTGACAAAACGAAACTACTCAAACGCGTGGAACATTTTGAAAGTGTGAAAATGTAGTTGTATTAAAAACGATGTTCTACAAAATAGTAAACAAGGACTATGTGAATTGTACTATCTAATCTTTAAATGTCTGTGGAGCCCGAAACGAAGGGGGTGGTGTAAATATTAACTATTTCTTAGAGCCTCCATATATATTCAACTTTTCGACCCATTATCAAAAATTAATTTCCGTTAACGTTAGGATTTTGGAGAATAGAGAAAAGGAATTCATAAAGACAATAGAGGCAAGAATACTATCAAAACACTATCCAATGATTGAAAATAAAGTTTAAACAATCCCTTTTACACTGAGACAAAATGTTTAATTTACTGTCTTTAATTTGAAATATTAAATGAAACATTTGCACATTTAACAGCAAGTTCTTGTTGACTACCGTATGTTTACTATTAGGATAATAAGCACAAGATACTAGTGGTTGGGGCGAAATGTATATGCTCGTGTTTTACAACCTTCCGAATTTTCAGTACGTAACTGTCTTTTGCCGTTGAGCCACCAGGCTAGGCAGGATTTCTGATAACGAACAAGGAGAAACCCATTTGTTTTCATGACAAATGCTTGAAAAGAACACCATCTGGGGTGCGACTCTGAGGGCATTGTAACAAGCACTTAGTACGCAGCCTAATCTCAAAATGGTGTAATGCTACATAAAAACATACCTAAAGGAGTTGCGATATTAAATTTCGGACTAGTTCAAAAATCAATTATATCAGTATTTCATTCATTTCAAAACAAAACAACCCGTGTACATATAATTTCCGGTTCCACAGTACACAAATATTTTTCCTGCACCAAGACTACAGTGTTTAACATTTTCCGATAACTTTTCTCCATTCTTGCCTATTGCATTACAAATTTTCCTCAATTTCCCAATTCTCATCATTACCTCTCTAATTCCTTGAATCCGGGTGCTATACCGTCTTCCTTTTCTCCTACTTCTTATGGCATTCACTCCATTATGCATTCCTTTGGATAATCGTTCCATCTTCCGTTCTATTAGCATGTCTAAACCATTGTAATTGTTTCTGCTAAATAAAATCTAAAATGATTTTGAACATTCACATTTTCTTTTATCTCATTTCTAATTTTCACTTTCTCTACACGTACTATGTACATAATGCATAAAGAAGGTATTGTAATGCACCAAAATATTCGATACCGAGATTTCACCGGAAATATATGTTTTGAGTCCCCCTGAACCCAGAAAAAGTATTTCTAGAAAAAGGTCCGTGTGTGTATGTGTGGACAGCTTAGCTTAAAAACGAAAAGACCTTTAAATGCCAAACTTGGTTTTTAAGTTTGATATCTTGCAAGGATGCGACACGAAGATTTTCAAGAAAATCTCCCACCTCCAACTACCCGTTACATGGAACTTTTTTCGAAAATTTTGATTTTCTCAAAAATGGCTTTAACAATTTCGATTAAAATATCGTATATTAAAGATATTTACCTGACAAATATATATTTCTGGGGATAGCCTCTGAAGACTACTTTATTTTGGATGAATTTTACGGAATTTTGCATTACTGCTAAACCGTAAGAAATGGACAAATTCTTACCACACGAAAAATGTAGAGCACATTAAAACACACAATTAATGCTATATAATTTTTTCTTGGAGTTGATAGTTTTTTAGACATTCCTTGTTTTTGGTTTCAGCTTTAAAAACTTACTTTTCTCATACAGGAATTTGTCAACTTTTGTCTGTACAAACAAAGTCACTTCAGTCACATATTAACCAGCTTTTGACAATTCTTTATCCCTTATTTCGCTTTTAGTTAAGTATCAAGACTATTTTTACTAATCTTTTCTCGATTAGCATTAAGTAAATAAAAGCATTAGCTTTTTAACAATATTTTGTTGCAGAGATGTAGAGAAACTCATGTGAATGGAACACATCATATTTGTTCTCTTTTAGACGTCCTCAAAGCTCGGAAAAAATACATCATTAGTAAAAAGTATATATGAGTCCCTGTGCCCGTCCGTGTGTATAACTCCGCGTCCGTATCAGTGCGACCCAAAAACTAAAAGTAGGTTAAATAAACTTGCATATTTAAGTGCGGCAAGAAGTTTTTCAAGAAATGTCCTCTCATCCCAAATTATCCTTTAAATGAAAGTGTTTCTAAAATGTTGATTTTCTCAAAATAGTTTTAACGAGTTTGATTAAAATAACATAAGTTTTAAAACATTTTCATGACACATAAAGTATATATCTTGAATTTTCTGAGAATTGCTTCTTATTAATTCTGAATAACTTTTGCAAAACACGTAAAACGTAGGACTTGGATAAAATCTTACTACATAAAGAATGCAAGATTTCGTCAAAACACAGAATGTATGTCATTTGAATTTTGTTTTATGAATTCAGCCATTTCGAAATATTTCTTGATATTAGTTTCCATTTATTATCGATTATCAATATCGTTATTTTTATTTACTCCTGGCTAAGCAAGCAGAACGGCATTTCAAAACCCCACTTAGTGACCGGCTTTTATAAGATTTGATTGTCGCATTAGCTTTTTGTAATAGTGGGTATGTAATAAAACATTTCAGCTAATGGTTTTCTTGACAATTATGAAGTAAACAGTAAGAATAGTTTATATATAAGGCACTTTCCTTATGCTAACTTAAGTGTGTCAGTTGAGTAATTTACTGACAACGTGTAGAACTGAGATGGAATTCCCTGTGTTCGATGCTAGGACCTGAATGTATAACATAACTCCATGGCACGACAGCTCACGGGGAACCTTGGCCTACTGCCCGGCCGCTGCGTCCCCCATCTCGGTCCACTACAGACGTTATGGATGGGTTGCAGTATTGGAGGGTGAGACGTGGTCAGCGCCTCGAGCCCCTCCCGGCCGGTTAATGCGGTCCTCACGACCTGGAGCCGCTACTTCTCCATCAAGTAGCTCCTCAATTGGCCCCCCAGGGACCTCACGAGGCTGAGTGCACCCCGGTCCAGGTCTCCCAGCGGGGGAAAAATCCCCACGCCAGTACTGGGGATCGAACCCAGGTCTCCCGCTTGGTAGGCAGCTGCGCTACCACCGCGCTAAGGAGACGACCGACCTGAATGTATGACGTACCTTTTTCTGTAGATGAAGATCTTTTCTCAGCTTCAGCGTCACTAACTCAGGGTTTCTTGCCTCAGCAGAGCTTGTGAAGTTCTCGGGGTGACTACAGGAAAGATTCTGTACGGATACTTATTGTAAAATAATAGCAGAAGCAGGATCCTATTTCACTCAACTATTTATTTGAAGAAACATCTAACACTTTTATATATACTTGGGTAGATTTGCGTACACACTTTAAATATGGACAATTTACACTTAAATAAGATATTTATAACCAATTTTCTCGCGTCACACTTTGATATTTGTTGCGTGGAATTACATAATGCTTGATACTTTCACGCGAAATCTTTCCACAAAGTGTCGGGGAGTCGTCATTCGACAGACAGGACAAACTGTGTGTTTTCTGAATTTTCTTTTACTTATACAGTTAAAGAGGCAAGATGGCTGCCTTTAACTTTCTGAATTTTCTTTGGCGGAATTTTCATTCCAAAACTGACTCGTAGCGTCACTATGCCACATAGTTTCATTGTGTTCTAGTCAGGTGACTCCTAAATATAATGACAAATATCCTGCTCACAGAATTTTAGGGACTTGGTATTTAACGGTCTTTTTAATTTTGAGCTATGCTGTCCACAGATACCACACACATACACGAACCTTTTTCTAAAAATGCTTTTCTTGGATTCAGGGGGACTCAAAACAGTATTTCCGGTGAAATCCGTATAGAATTTTTGGGTGCATTACACTACATTTTCTATACAGTATATACATAGTGCGTGCAGAGAAAGTAAAAATAGAGCCACAGCATTAAATTAGACATTTGTTGTAAGCAAAAGAAAGTTGATAAAGAGATTTGTTACAATATATACAGCCTCTACTCTGTGTAGGTACGCAGGGAAGAAAGGTAATTACGTTGCAGAATACCTATTAAATTTCCACGAGTAGAAACAATTTGTGATTATATCTTTACTTGCTTGAATACGTGTGTGCAGTGTACACATTAGGAAGAGAAGGTATTGTGTTCTATCCAAAAATTCGATGTGACGATTTCACCGGAACTACCGGAGACACCTGAATCCAGTGTGTGTGTGTGTGTGTGTGTGTGTGTGTGTGTGTGTGTGTGTGTGTGTGTGTGTGAGAGAGAACAGCATAGCTAAAAAAAAACAGTCCCTTAAATATCAAAATTGATACTGCAGCATTCTCCACGAAGATTTTCAAGAAAATCCCCCCAATCCAAACTACTCCTTAAATGGAACATTTTCCCAAAATTTTTATTTTCTTTAAAATGGCTCTAAAATCTTCTGAGAATAGCGTTTAAAGATCTCTTCATTTTGAGTGACTTTTTTTTTTTTTTTGTAGCTTAACGTCCTAAACCTGATTGGTCATATGAATGAAATTGATGAAAAGGTGCTCAAATGATCTCGGGGTCCACGGAGCTTAAAATTACACGACATTCGTCTTCTCAGGATAAGGGAAAACCCTGAGAGAAAAAAAACCTTATCTGTAGACACGCTACCACCACACTACCCAGGCGGACCTGAGTGACTTTTGTATAACTGCTAAACCGCAGTTCGCATTAAAACTTCTCAAACGGTGAGTCGTCATTCGTTCCATCTCTCTTTTGTTTTACTTCTGGCCAAATAAAGAGAAACAAATTTCAATTGTATGGCATAATGACAAATTTATAAAGGATTTTACTATAAGTTTAGCTTGGTGTATTCCCTTAATTACCATCTACTTACAAGGAGGCAAGTAATAAACTATTTCTGCTAATGTTTATTTCGACTAACACGATGTGGATAAAAGAATAATCTTTGGTTAGAATAGTCTGTTAGCATAACAGGTAGAAAAAGTCATGTGAATGGAACAATAGTTTCTTATATAATACATACTTCCTTTTCCGTTTTTCCTTTTTTCCCCTCTACTCTTTCTTATTTCTTTCCAAAATCTCTCTCAAGCTACTTTTCTTATTATTTTTCTTACATATTTCCACTAGAGTTCCTTTAGATTTTTATCTATTTAGCCTTTTTTTTCACCTTACTTCATCAGTTCCATTGCTCTCCTACATATGCTGCTTATCCCCCAATCTTTAAAATGTGAAAACTTCTTGAAATGTAAAGCTAGAAAATATCAAAGGAGAGGGAGAATACGAACTCCTTTTCTTGCTTAGAAAGTTTAACAGTAAAGCTGTCTTCATAGTAACTACTCTTGTAGATGGAAAACAAATATTCCCGCACCAAACTCTGAGATCAAACTGTGTTATTGCTTCCGCAGTTGCTTTTTAGAGCCATTCCAAATTTATGTTCACATTCAAGTTGCATAAAATTAGACCCGGAATCTAAGTGTCATTGATATTTCAGACGCATGTGTTGTAAACGTGAATTACCTCTTTCCGTGACAAACAGACAGAAGCTCATATACTATGCTTTATAACCCTATAACATTTCTGACTTGCACAACGTATTCCGAGTTATGTATGAAATTGCTGAAGATTCTTTTAGCTCTTCTGACTTCAAGAAAGCTACTTCATATGGGAGGAAAAGACATAAACCTAAATCACAACACTAGAGATTGAAAGAAACTATCAGTGATGAAATTCTTCAGTATATCTGTGTTGTTTACCTGCTTCTAGAAATGTTCATTTTAAGCTTTGTTCTAGTAGTTTGACATATTATGTTGAATGTTATTTATACAAGGTATGACCTACACGAGAAATAGAAAATGGTCATAATAATAAATACATAAAATGGATATTCCAATTATTTTTAGTTAAATTCAATAAGGTATATATTTACGTATTAAATACTTATATACTTGCAATATAATTTTATACTATAAAGATTCCATTTTAGTAAAAAGCTTGATTAGGTTAAGCCAGGTTAAAATATCGTGTGAGTGGTTTGTTTGTTTACCCCCTTCCACAAGTTTGGTACCAGTTGTGACGTCACACATTATGAGAAGACTTTCGCTACCTTCAGAATTACATACATGAAATTCAGCTGTGATCTGGTGGGAAATCTTGGAACTAACCTTCCTCCGCTCCTTTGGTAGGTCGTCATGGGACAGAGAGGCATTCGGTCTGCTGGAAACTCGCCGAGGGACAGACCATCTTTTAGAGCACAGCGAGCTCTACTGTGTAGCCCCAAGGGTAGGCAAAAATGACATTTCTTTCGGCTTGGGCAAAATTTGGGAATTACAAACATTCGGTGAGTTTAAATTATTATATATTATTATTATTATTATTATAGTGTATAATATTATTATTGTGAAACCACACTTTGCTAGTTGGGAAAATCAGGCGTTTCGTTATTACAAGATTTCTGTTCAAATTGTATTTCATGGCATGTAACTTATAATTCTAACTTACTATACAACTTAATAGTGTAACGAATGTAACTTACTCTAACAGCATTAATGGTAAAATCAGATATATCTTTAATGTTGCTGGGTAAAAGAATCCGTTCTAATAATTTGTGAAAATCTGCCACTGTTTCTTTGCAGTTTCCTGGAAACCTTCTCCCTATGTCTTTAAGGAAATTTGATTTATTTTTTTAAAGAGTTTGTACATTTTTGCCTAGGATAACGGCAGTACAGGAGATATAAAACAAAGAATATTCTTAATTGTATATTTTAAGTATAATTTCCTATAATACAAATAAATGAAAATACGTCCATGAAGCTTCAAATAAGTATTACTTTTTCTATTACATATAGTAACTAAGGGAAGTATTGTATTCGATGAGGATAATTCACCTTATATGCTTTGAGACCCCTGAATCTAAAAATAAAGTGCGCAAATGTGTGAACAACATAACTCAAAAGAAAGTCATTCAGATACCACCCTGATATTTGAAATCAGCTTCTACCAATGGCGCAATACAAAGATTTTCAAGAAAGTTGCTTCCAAACTAAACTTCATATATGTTTTCGTAAACTTCCACGGCCAATATTAAAATTATCTTGGTCCAGAGTTTCCGGTGTAGACCGCGTCTTAAGGCTAAAATCTGCCGACGTTTCGCCCATCTTATGATAAGGCTTCCTCAGGGCTAACTGCGTCTGGTCCGGCTGGCGTACCTTCTTTTATAATGTAGTTGGGACATGCCAAGTACCGCCCTCCTGTGTTGCCATTGGTTATCGTTTGGCCAATGGCTGGGGTCGCTGCTTTCTGTATTCCTATTGGCTCGCTGGCCGCAAGGTGGGATGCTTTTCTTAGCAGAGGTCTCCAGATGGTGTTCAAACTTTTTCCATTGTCTCTGTTAACTTTATGTTCTTCTTTAATTATTTCTATGCTTTCGCGTATAATGCGATGTTTGTAGTCTTCACATGGTACCAATAATTTCATGTTATCAAAATCAATGTGATGGCCAGTTTCAATAGCATGTTCGGAGAGAGCGGACTTTTCAGGCTGATTAAGTTTGAGGCTTCTGATGTGCTCTTTTCGACGTGTGATTGCCGATCTTCCGGTCTGACCTATATATGCTTTGCCGCAATCGCAGGTTATTTTATAAATCCCTGGCTTAAGTAGTGGGTTGGATTTGTCTTTTACTGGTCTGAGGGTGGATTGTAGCTTCCGAACCGTGCTGTACCGAGTATTAATCCCGTGTTTGAGTAAAATTTTGCCAATCCTTTCAGTGGTGCCCTGAACAAAAGGAAGGCGAGCCCATCTTGTCTTTTGTTTTTCTTTTTCTTTTTGTGTTTTTTTGGCATTCTTTCCCCAGTATTTTATGTCGGTTTTTGAGTATCCGTTGGCTTTTAACACTTCCTGTAAGTGGTGTCTCTCTTCAGTTAAAAGATTTGGGTCACAAATACGCGTGGCTCGTTGGAACAGAGTTTTGACCATGCTTCGTTTTACTGAAATGGGGTGGTGGGATGTGGCATCTATGTATCTGTCTGTATGTGTAGCCTTTCGGTAAACTGAACAATGCACTGTTTTGCTTGCTGAATTTCGCTCTACCAGAACGTCTAAAAATGGTAATTTTTGGTTATGTTCTAGTTCCATAGTAAATTGTATATTCTGATGAAGACTGTTTAGATGTTCAAGGAACTCTGGAATGTTGTTCAATCCATGTGGCCATACCACGAAAGTGTCATCCACATATCTTAACCACATATCCGGTTTGAGTCGGCAAGTGTCCAAGGCCGTGTTTTCAAAATCTTCAAGGAAGATATTAGCCACAATCGGCGAGATAGGAGATCCCATGGCTGCACCTTCTTGTTGTTGGTAGATGTCTTCTTGGTATGAGAAATACGTATTGGTTATACAGTGGGCAACAAGGTCGGTCCAGTCTTCTGGGAGATGGTTAATGCTGATTCTTCGTTGTACGGATCTAAGAGCTTCTTCAACTGGGATGCGAGTAAACAGAGATTTTATGTCAAAGCTGACTAAGATGTGGTGCTCTTCAAAGGTAAAATTCCGGAGTATTTGTACAAAATGGCCGGAGTCCCTGACAAAAGAGTCTGTCTTGCCCACTAGTGGTTGGAGACCCTTGGCTAGAAATCTGGCGAGTTCATGAGTGGGTGAGCCTATGGCACTGACGATTGGTCTCAATGGGATGTTTTGTTTGTGAACTTTAGGCAGCCCATAGAACGTCGGTGTACGAGAGTCATGAGGGAGGAGACGTTTTTGTTGTTCTGTTGGTATTGAAGAATTTTTTATTACCGAAATTGTGGTTCGTTCTAGTTTGTTTATTGGATTCTTCTCTACTTTCTTATACGCTGTATCATGCAGTAGGTGTGTCATTTTTTCTCCATAATCCTCAGTGTCCATCACGACAGCAGCGTTGCCTTTATCTGCTGGTAAGATTACGATGTCTGGGTTGGTAGCAATGCTTTTGAGGGCTTGACGTTCCGCATGAGTGATGTTTGCTTTGGGAACTTTTGCATGTTTGAGTACCTTGTAAGTGTCCATTCTGATATCATTGGATGTCTCCTCTGGTAAGCCAGTAAGTGAAGCCTCTATTCCAGTAATAAACTCCTCCATCGGTATATGCCGGGGTGTGATAGCAAACTTTAGTCCCTTTGCTAGGACTTGTGTCGTGGGTTCGTCTAGAGTGATTTTTGAAACATTGACCACTAACCTTTCTATATCTAATTTGTGTTCCAATGGATATTGTTTCTTTTTTAATGTTTGAAATTTTTTTCGTTGTCTATCTTCAGCAATATATGCTGTCTGGTATGCTAATGTGTATGAAATTTTCTCCAAAGTATTCCAGTCGTTTTCTTCTAAATCGGTAGCAAGCAGGTGATGCATTCCATACAATTCTGTCTCTGTAAAATGTAACTCTCGTCTTGTAAAGGCTATTCTCTCCCTTAGTAGACTGAGCGAGGCTTTCCGTAATATGTTGCGTGCATATCTGGTGTTGATGTGGTGTTTCAACTGTACAAACGTCGGAACTACATGTTGGTCTCTGCATCGTTTTAGGAAGGTTAATTGTGAAATAAGTCGTAGTTTCTTCTTCCGCAGTTGGCAGAACTGTTGTGTTTTCTTATACATTCTCTCCCCGTAGAGGTGTGTTATATGTTTTCGTAAACTTCCACGGCCAATATTAAAATTATCTTGGTCCAGAGTTTCCGGTGTAGACCGCGTCTTAAGGCTAAAATCTGCCGACGTTTCGCCCATCTTATGATAAGGCTTCCTCAGGGCTAACTGCGTCTGGTCCGGCTGGCGTACCTTCTTTTATACTGTAGTTGGGACATGCCAAGTACCGCCCTCCTGTGTTGCCATTGGTTATCGTTTGGCCAATGGCTGGGGTCGCTGCTTTCTGTATTCCTATTGGCTCGCTGGCCGCAAGGTGGGATGCTTTTCTTAGCAGATGTCTCCAGATGGTGTTCAAACTTTTTCCATTGTCTCTGTTAACTTTATGTTCTTCTTTAATTATTTCTATGCTTTCGCGTATAATGCGATGTTTGTAGTCTTCACATGGTACCAATAATTTCATGTTATCAAAATCAATGTGATGGCCAGTTTCAATAGCATGTTCGGAGAGAGCGGACTTTTCAGGCTGATTAAGTTTGAGGCTTCTGATGTGCTCTTTTCGACGTGTGATTGCCAATCTTCCGGTCTGACCTATATATGCTTTGCCGCAATCGCAGGTTATTTTATAAATCCCTGGCTTAAGTAGTGGGTTGGATTTGTCTTTTACTGGTCTGAGGGTGGATTGTAGCTTCCGAACCGTGCTCTACCGAGTATTAATCCCGTGTTTGAGTAAAATTTTGCCAATCCTTTCAGTGGTGCCCTGAACAAAAGGAAGGCGAGCCCATCTTGTCTTTTGTTTTTCTTTTTCTTTTTGTGTTTTTTTGGCATTCTTTCCCCAGTATTTTATGTCGGTTTTTGAGTATCCGTTGGCTTTTAACACTTCCTGTAAATGGTGTCTCTCTTCAGTTAAAAGATTTGGGTCACAAATACGCGTGGCTCGTTGGAACAGAGTTTTGACCATGCTTCGTTTTACTGAAATGGGGTGGTGGGATGTGGCATCTATGTATCTGTCTGTATGTGTAGCCTTTCGGTAAACTGAACAATGCACTGTTTTGCTTGCTGAATTTCGCTCTACCAGAACGTCTAAAAATGGTAATTTTTGGTTATGTTCTAGTTCCATAGTAAATTGTATATTCTGATGAAGACTGTTTAGATGTTCAAGGAACTCTGGAATGTTGTTTAATCCATGTGGCTATACCACGAAAGTGTCATCCACATATCTTAACCACATATCCGGTTTGAGTCGGCAAGTGTCCAAGGCCGTGTTTTCAAAATCTTCAAGGAAGATATTAGCCACAATCGGCGAGATAGGAGATCCCATGGCTGCACCTTCTTGTTGTTGGTAGATGTCTTCTTGGTATGAGAAATACGTATTGGTTATACAGTGGGCAACAAGGTCGGTCCAGTCTTCTGGGAGATGGTTAATGCTGATTCTTCGTTGTACGGATCTAAGAGCTTCTTCAACTGGGATGCGAGTAAACAGAGATTTTATGTCAAAGCTGACTAAGATGTGGTGCTCTTCAAAGGTAAAATTCCGGAGTATTTGTACAAAATGGCCGGAGTCCCTGACAAAAGAGTCTGTCTTGCCCACTAGTGGTTGGAGTCCCTTGGCTAGAAATCTGGCGAGTTCATGAGTGGGTGAGCCTATGGCACTGACGATTGATCTCAATGGGATGTTTTGTTTGTGAACTTTAGGCAGCCCATAGAACGTCGGTGTACGAGAGTCATGAGGGAGGAGACGTTTTTGTTGTTCTGTTGGTATTGAAGAATTTTTTATTACCGAAATTGTGGTTCGTTCTAGTTTGTTTATTGGATTCTTCTCTACTTTCTTATACGCTGTATCATGCAGTAGGTGTGTCATTTTTTCTCCATAATCCTCAGTGTCCATCACGACAGCAGCGTTGCCTTTATCTGCTGGTAAGATTACGATGTCTGGGTTGGTAGCAATGCTTTTGAGGGCTTGACGTTCCGCATGAGTGATGTTTGCTTTGGGAACTTTTGCATGTTTGAGTACCTTGTAAGTGTCCATTCTGATATCATTGGATGTCTCCTCTGGTAAGCCAGTAAGTGAAGCCTCTATTCCAGTAATAAACTCCTCCATCGGTATATGCCGGGGTGTGATAGCAAACTTTAGTCCCTTTGCTAGGACTTGTGTCGTGGGTTCGTCTA
Organism: Hymenopus coronatus; assembly: GCA_030762935.1. NCBI lineage: Eukaryota > Metazoa > Arthropoda > Insecta > Mantodea > Hymenopodidae > Hymenopus > Hymenopus coronatus. The sequence goes on along the minus strand of CM060897.1, from coordinate 42,626,504 downwards.
GAGTGATTTTTGAAACATTGACCACTAACCTTTCTATATCTAATTTGTGTTCCAATGGATATTGTTTCTTTTTTAATGTTTGAAATTTTTTTCGTTGTCTATCTTCAGCAATATATGCTGTCTGGTATGCTAATGTGTATGAAATTTTCTCCAAAGTATTCCAGTCGTTTTCTTCTAAATCGGTAGCAAGCAGGTGATGCATTCCATACAATTCTGTCTCTGTAAAATGTAACTCTCGTCTTGTAAAGGCTATTCTCTCCCTTAGTAGACTGAGCGAGGCTTTCCGTAATATGTTGCGTGCATATCTGGTGTTGATGTGGTGTTTCAACTGTACAAACGTCGGAACTACATGTTGGTCTCTGCATCGTTTTAGGAAGGTTAATTGTGAAATAAGTCGTAGTTTCTTCTTCCGCAGTTGGCAGAACTGTTGTGTTTTCTTATACATTCTCTCCCCGTAGAGGTGTATTATATGTTTTCGTAAACTTCCACGGCCAATATTAAAATTATCTTGGTCCAGAGTTTCCGGTGTAGACCGCGTCTTAAGGCTAAAATCTGCCGACGTTTCGCCCATCTTATGATAAGGCTTCCTCAGGCTAACTGCGTCTGGTCCGGCTGGCGTACCTTCTTTTCTACTGTAGTTGGGACATGCCAAGTACCGCCCTCCTGTGTTGCCATTGGTTATCGTTTGGCCAATGGCCTGGGGTCGCTGCTTTCTGTATTCCTATTGGCTCGCTGGCCGCAAGGTGGGATGCTTTTCTTAGCAGAGGTCTCCAGATGGTGTTCAAACTTTTTCCATTGTCTCTGTTAACTTTATGTTCTTCTTTAATTATTTCTATGCTTTCGCGTATAATGCGATGTTTGTAGTCTTCACATGGTACCAATAATTTCATGTTATCAAAATCAATGTGATGGCCAGTTTCAATAGCATGTTCGGAGAGAGCGGACTTTTCAGGCTGATTAAGTTTGAGGCTTCTGATGTGCTCTTTTCGACGTGTGACTGCCGATCTTCCGGTCTGACCTATATATGCTTTGCCGCAATCGCAGGTTATTTTATAAATCCCTGGCTTAAGTAGTGGGTTGGATTTGTCTTTTACTGGTCTGAGGGTGGATTGTAGCTTCCGAACCGTGCTGTACCGAGTATTAATCCCGTGTTTGAGTAAAATGATTTAGAAGAAAACGACTGGAATACTTTGGAGAAAATTTCATACACATTAGCATACCAGACAGCATATATTGCTGAAGATAGACAACGAAAAAAATTTCAAACATTAAAAAAGAAACAATATCCATTGGAACACAAATTAGATATAGAAAGGTTAGTGGTCAATGTTTCAAAAATCACTCTAGACGAACCCACGACACAAGTCCTAGCAAAGGGACTAAAGTTTGCTATCACACCCCGGCATATACCGATGGAGGAGTTTATTACTGGAATAGAGGCTTCACTTACTGGCTTACCAGAGGAGACATCCAATGATATCAGAATGGACACTTACAAGGTACTCAAACATGCAAAAGTTCCCAAAGCAAACATCACTCATGCGGAACGTCAAGCCCTCAAAAGCATTGCTACCAACCCAGACATCGTAATCTTACCAGCAGATAAAGGCAACGCTGCTGTCGTGATGGACACTGAGGATTATGGAGAAAAAATGACACACCTACTGCATGATACAGCGTATAAGAAAGTAGAGAAGAATCCAATAAACAAACTAGAACGAACCACAATTTCGGTAATAAAAAATTCTTCAATACCAACAGAACAACAAAAACGTCTCCTCCCTCATGACTCTCGTACACCGAAGTTCTATGGGCTGCCTAAAGTTCACAAACAAAACATCCCATTGAGACCAATCGTCAGTGCCATAGGCTCACCCACTCATGAACTCGCCAGATTTCTAGCCAAGGGTCTCCAACCACTAGTGGGCAAGACAGACTCTTTTGTCAGGGACTCCGGCCATTTTGTACAAATACTCCGGAATTTTACCTTTGAAGAGCACCACATCTTAGTCAGCTTTGACATAAAATCTCTGTTTACTCGCATCCCAGTTGAAGAAGCTCTTAGATCCGTACAACGAAGAATCAGCATTAACCATCTCCCAGAAGACTGGACCGACCTTGTTGCCCACTGTATAATCAATACGTATTTCTCATACCAAGAAGACATCTACCAACAACAAGAAGGTGCAGCCATGGGATCTCCTATCTCGCCGATTGTGGCTAATATCTTCCTTGAAGATTTTGAAAACACGGCCTTGGACACTTGCCGACTCAAACCGGATATGTGGTTAAGATATGTGGATGACACTTTCGTGGTATGGCCACATGGATTGAACAACATTCCAGAGTTCCTTGAACATCTAAACAGTCTTCATCAGAATATACAATTTACTATGGAACTAGAACATAACCAAAAATTACCATTTTTAGACGTTCTGGTAGAGCGAAATTCAGCAAGCAAAACAGTGCATTGTTCAGTTTACCGAAAGGCTACACATACAGACAGATACATAGATGCCTCATCCCACCACCCCATTTCAGTAAAACGAAGCATGGTCAAAACTCTGTTCCAACGAGCCACGCGTATTTGTGACCCAAATCTTTTAACTGAAGAGAGACACCACTTACAGGAAGTGTTAAAAGCCAACGGATACTCAAAAACCGACATAAAATACTGGGGAAAGAATGCCAAAAAAACACAAAAAGAAAAAGAAAAACAAAAGACAAGATGGGCTCGCCTTCCTTTTGTTCAGGGCACCACTGAAAGGATTGGCAAAATTTTACTCAAACACGGGATTAATACTCGGTACAGCACGGTTCGGAAGCTACAATCCACCCTCAGACCAGTAAAAGACAAATCCAACCCACTACTTAAGCCAGGGATTTATAAAATAACCTGCGATTGCGGCAAAGCATATATAGGTCAGACCGGAAGATCGGCAGTCACACGTCGAAAAGAGCACATCAGAAGCCTCAAACTTAATCAGCCTGAAAAGTCCGCTCTCTCCGAACATGCTATTGAAACTGGCCATCACATTGATTTTGATAACATGAAATTATTGGTACCATGTGAAGACTACAAACATCGCATTATACGCGAAAGCATAGAAATAATTAAAGAAGAACATAAAGTTAACAGAGACAATGGAAAAAGTTTGAACACCATCTGGAGACATCTGCTAAGAAAAGCATCCCACCTTGCGGCCAGCGAGCCAATAGGAATACAGAAAGCAGCGACCCCAGCCATTGGCCAAACGATAACCAATGGCAACACAGGAGGGCGGTACTTGGCATGTCCCAACTACAGTATAAAAGAAGGTACGCCAGCCGGACCAGACGCAGTTAGCCCTGAGGAAGCCTTATCATAAGATGGGCGAAACGTCGGCAGATTTTAGCCTTAAGACGCGGTCTACACCGGAAACTCTGGACCAAGATAAACTTCATATAGTATATTGTTCATTTTATTTATTTTCTCAAAATTGGATCTAACAATTTTGATTAAAATACTGTATATTTAATATAATTTCATAACAAAATGCATAATTTGAATTTTCTGATATTGACCTCTGAAGTCTCTTTATTTTCAATTATTTTTGCATAATCTAAACATCTGTGAGAGACAAAATCCTACTACACAAAAAACGAACATCTCGTTTAGCATTAAAAAAAAAATTAAGGCAAATTATTTTTAGATTAATCCATTTTCCGAGAACTTCTTGTATTGGTTTGAATCTCAATACTAATACTTATATATAATAACCAATACGAGCAACCATCTAAAGTTTTGATTCGATTGACAATAAGAACATAGAAAGGGTTTTTAAGAATAGTTTATACAAAAGTGAGTAGAGAAAGTCATGTGAGCACAATACATAAGGTTTTCAGCATAGTTTTTATCATGGGCAATCACTTGAGCAATTAAGAGCTATTGATAACGCTGAAGAATCTTTTAACCTCCAAAAATAAAATGCATCAATAAAATCTAATAGAATTAAGTCACTTTCTAATGAGCATCGATATCTCGGATACGCAAAACTGCCAATTCAACAGCTAAAATGTGGTAGCTTAATATGATACTATAATTTAGGAAGCTTTAATTGAATCGTTTGATGGCATGATGCCCTGACTCAAAGGGGGTGGTTTCGAAATAATAATAAGGGCGAAAATACAGATTGAATATTTAAAAAAAAAATCTGATATGCACCATTCACACCACTTTCTCTACATCTCTGAAACAAATTATGTTTAATAAGTTTATTTTTTTATCCACTTCATGCCAATTGACTAAACATTTGCAAAACGGTCTTATTACTTCGTTCCTTATAAGTAGAAGGCAAATAAGCGAACACACTAGGCTAAACCTACAGTCAAAATGTGGTTGCTATGGGATTGAAATCCGATTCTTTGCTTGGCCAAGTGTTGACAATTTTCCTTAGAGAAAAGTATCTAAAGCTGAAATCAATAACAAGGAATATCTCGAAAAAGCCCAACTCCACGAAAAAAATTAATGATAATATAAATTGCGTGTTTTATCAAGATCTACTTTTTTGTATAGTAAGTTTACGTCTATGTTTTACGGTTTACCATTTATGTAAAATTCAATAAATATCAACCAGAATAAAGAGATCTTTAGAGGCTGTTCCTAGAAAATTCAAGATATACATTTTATTTGTCATGTAAATATCTTGAACATAAGAGATATTAATCCAAATTGTCACCACCATTCTTTAGAAACTAAAATTTTTCAAATTTTTCCATTTAAAGGGTAGTTTGGGGTGGGGGAATTTTCTTGAAAATCTTCGAGTCGCATCTTTGGAAGATACTGAAATTAAATATCAAGTTTGGTATTTAACGGACTTTTCGTTTTTCAGCTATGCTGCCCATAGACACACACACACAAACACACACACACGGACATGTTTCTAAAAACGCTCTTTTTGTTTTCAGGAGATCCCTAAACATGTATTTCCGGTGAAATCTCTGTATCGAATTTCTGGGTGAAATACAATACTTTCTCTATACACTATGTGCGTACTACGTGTAGAGAAAATAAAAATAAGTTCGAAGACGTGGATTATGAACATGCTTCTATTGAAGAGGCGTGGAAAGTTTGGTTGTATTTTACTTTCCCCTAGTGGGCACTGTTTGTCATTATAGCCCCAAATTTATTTTGGTAGATATAGGTTTCCATAAAATTAATATAATTTATAAATAATGTTATTACTTGAATTATTTAAAATCAAATCTCTTTGTTTCAGTTTTCAGATCATGGCAAATCTACTAAACGAAAAATCAATATCATTTTACTGTTAGAACCAGCTGAAAAAGTCCATGCGGGGAGAGAGAAAACTATATTCAAATCACGGTTGTGACATTCAATTTTTATAGGTATCTATCTGCTTGTATGAGTACCCGTCATGCAGTGCGGCATAACAAATTAACGTTGATAAAACATAAACCCATTATGCATTTACATCACAATTGGTAACATTTAAACCGTTCTAAAAATCGCATACTTAATTTATAACTCTTTGATTTTTTACATTTTCACTATTTATATATACTGACAGGCGATTTGATAGAACTAAATAATTACGGAAGTTATCAACATAAAACTTTATTTACAAAGTTAAAGTATCTTACTCTATTTGGCAACGCAATTTCCATTCTGCCAAGATATTTATTGTCACATGGTACCAGCTTTTCAATACCGATGTTATACTTTTCTACCACCAAAGAACTTATTTGTCCCCCCCTACTCTTGCGGGGCAGTTTTTCTTTTATACAAGTAAAACTTGCTGTACACGTTCACAGATGTGCAATGAATAAGATTTGCCTTAGGTTTTACTGTCAGATTATTAAGCATATTTTTGAATTTTCAAACATAAAAGTTGTATGTTTATGAAAAAACATCTGATGTGTTGCATTCACATGACTCTGCAACAAATTATTCTTAAAAAGCTTATACATCTATTTATACCATACTAATCAAAAAAGTTAGCAGAAATAATATTATTACTGGCTTACTTGTAAGTAGAAGCGAATAAGGGAGTACCATAGGTTAAAGTGATATTCAAAAGCTGGTTGCTATGTCACTGAAGCTCCTTTGTTTGTATGGACAGGAGTTGACAAAGTCCTGTGTGCGAAAAGTATAATTTTAATAGCTGAAACCAAAAACAAGGAATGTCTCAAAAATGATCAACTCCATGAAAAAATGTATATAACATGAATTATGTGTTTTAAACTGCTCTGCATTTTTTGTGCAGTAAGTTTTTGTCCATCTCTTACGTCTTAGCAGTTATTCAAAACTGCGTAAAATTCATCCAGAATAAAGTACTCTTCAGAGGCTATTCCCAGAAAATTCAAGATATACATTTTGTCAGGTAATATCTTTAATATACGAAATTTTAATCAAAATCGTTAGCCATTTTTGATAAAATCAAAAATTTCGAAAAAAAGTTCCATGGTAGTCGGGGTGGGGGATTTTTCTCAAAATCTTCGTGTCGCATCCCTGGAAGATTCTAAACTTAAATACCAAGTTTGGTATTTTACAGACTTTTCGTTTTTGAGTTATCGTGTTCACAGACACACGGACACACACACACACACGGACCCTTTTCCGAAAATGCTTTTTTTAGATAAAGGGGACCCTAAAACATATATTTCCCGTGAAATCTCGGTATCGAATTTTTGTGTGGAGTGCAATACCTACTCTATACACTATGTGCATAGTACGTATAGAGAAAGTAAAAAAAGGCACATTCATAGCTTTAAAACTTTTTGGAGCCTAAACCAAAAGAGATACAGAGAAACCTAAGGACATTTTAAAAATACATGTATTATGAATCTATGGTTAAAATACCAGGCCAAATTTTTAATGTTTTTGTCGCAAGGGACTTATTTAGTGACGCGAAAAAACATAAACAAATTTGGCCATAACCTCCAAACCGTTAGAGCAAATTGCATGAAATTTTCACTGTAACTTATTTGCATTATAGCATATCTGGTATAAAGTTCAAAAAGCTAGCTAGCATTATTAATTCTGGAATTTCAAACTTTCAGTATACATGTCCTTAAAAAACAAAAATGAAAAGAATAGTAAATATTAGGTATTTACCGTTCTGTATTTTTTTTATTTTTATCTTTAATTTTATGAATGTTAATACTGTTACAGAGTCGTGTGTTCCGTTCTCACGTTTGACTTGATGTGTGTCGGCGGGGCTGGAGGACTTAGTATGCGGTAAACACAGGAAGCGACCGCCAGCAAGACTTGCCTTGGAGTGCAAGACATCGATGCAACAGGCATATGCAGAATCTTTGACTATCTTCCAGAAACTCCTGTGACTTCATTCACAACTATATTAGAAACAGTTTCAAACCAAGTTAGTGAGTCTTGAGTCCATCTTCGTCTGGAGTGTTAGCGCACAGTGGTGTAAGACAGCCATCAACTGTTGAAGCGTCGAGTAAACTGTTGTGCAGCATTGAATTAAAGACTTTGTAATCAATGTTTGACTCAATAAAGACACTTGTATGAAAACTTTAATTTGAGGATTATACACTTTTCATTTAAAATTTTTACTTTCTCTGTACGTACTGCATACATAGTGTATAGAGAAGGTATTGTATTGCACCCAAAAAATCGATACCGAGATTTCAACGGACATACATGTTTTGAGACTCCCTAAATCCAAAAAAAAAAAAAAAAAAAAAAAAGCATTTTTAGAAAAATGTCCATATGTGTGTCTGTGTGCATGTATGTGTGTGTGTGTGTGTGTCTGTGGGCAGCATAGCTCAAAAACGAAAAGACGTTGAATACCAAACTTGGTATTTAAGTTTGGTATCTTCCAAGGATTTGACACGAAGATTTTCAAGAAAATCATCCCACCCCCAACTACCAGTTACATGGAAGTTTTTTCGAAAATGTTGATTTTCTTAAAAATGGCTCTAACGATTTTGATTAAAATATAGTATATTAAAGATATTTACCTGATAAATAAAATGTATATCTTGAATTTTCTTGGATTAGCCTCTGAAGACCGCTTTATTCTGGATTAGTTTTACGAAATTTTGCATAACTGCTAAACCAAAAGAGTTGGACAAAAACTTACCCCACAAAAATTGTAGAGCGCGTTAAAACTCGCAACTTATATACATTTTTTCGTGGAGTTGATAGTTTTTTAGATATTCCTTATTTTCGGTTTCATCGTTAAAAACTTACGCTTTTCTCATACAGAATTTTGTTAAGTCCTGTCCATACAAGCAAAAGAACTTCAGTTACATAGCAACCAGCTTTTGACTATCACTTTAATCTATGGTACTCACTTATTTCACTTCTACTTACAAGGAAGCAAGTAATAAGACTATTTCTGTTATTTTCTTCTAGGTTAGCATGAAGTAAATAGAAGTATAAACTTTTTAACAATAATTTGTTGCAGAGATGTAGGGAAAGACATGTGAATGGATCACATCAGATTTTTTTGTTTGATATGTACACCTATGGACAAGAAAAAATGGGTCATGTCTGGAACGCCAAATTCGTCTAAATCCTACACGGCACAGCGCCTTGTGTACAGCATTCGCGTGTAACGAAAGCAACAAATTGTCACAAGTTCAAACCTTAATATTACTAACTTATATACTCAATAATCATAATCAAAAGCATAACTTAAGCTTCAACAACAAATTATCAATATTAACTAAGAATGTTAACGACACAAAATATGATGCCGTTTGTATTGTACGGCATTACTAAAACCGCCACCTACCCTGTGTGTTCACTGTAGCACTATGACAAAACGTAGGTTACTCCTCTGGTGAGATTCGCATGAAACAAACATTTTTTCCCTTCTCTTAATGATGTTGAATCAACAAATAGTGGCAATTTATTTTAGACATAATTATTTCACACACGACATTCGGTACACCAAAACATATGGTGTGTAACGCTTAGCGCGAACTGTTCCGCAACTGGAAAAATCGTAATATTCTCAGAAAAGGTGACATTTTCTTCCACACGTAAAGGAAAGGGGTCCCGTACGATGCAAATACGTAGCTATCTATATGTGTTCGGGCTAGATATCATGGGGCGGTCTAGATGTGCTGTGGCAGCTTGAGATACTGAACGGTACGCAATACCCGGTAATACTTGATAATATTTTGATTCCCTCTGTGAGGATAAGATATCCTGACGGAACTGTTGAATTTGTACAGGATAATCATCTTTTCCATACATGTTAAAAGGTTTCAAAGGAATTTTCAGAGTGGTAGACTGGCCTCCCTTTTCACCAGATTTAAACCCTATTGAGAATGTGTGGGCTGAGGTAAAAAGAGAGCTGCGCTCCAATTTACCTGTAGATGGGCGAAGGACAAAAGTTGGTTTCTGGGCACAAATTCAGGAAGTCTGGGATCTTGTAGCTTCTCGTCTACATATAATTGCAGGCATTTAATTTTATCTATGCCCCAAAGATAGAGGGCAGTTATACGGGCTGAGGGTTCATACACCCAATATTAATTATGTTTATTTGTTGTATTTTAGTTTTAAAAAATAATAGCTTATTTTAACATTTGTTTAGTTATTTAACAGAATGTTACTAGAATTGTGTTTTTGTGACCTTAGATATGCCCCTAACTTCAAATCTCAAACTTATGTTACTGAAATACAGGGTTACTACAAAAGAAATAGACAACTTCAACTACCTGTAAAACAAAAACTATTAGAGATAGCAACCTAATTATTTTGGAGATATGTTGAGAAACTGTCAAAGTTTTGTTTGGTACTATTGGTAACGCTGTAGTGTTTTGTTTGTTGTTGCAGAAGCTGAAATGGCGGGAAATCCTGTGGAAAAGGCATATTGAGTGTTGGAATTTGCTAGAACGCAATCAGCAACTGTTGTCCAACGACATTTTAGAACACGTTACCAAAAAAATGAAATGATGCGCTCACAAAAACCAGCATCGTCTTCATCATGTCGCGACATGTCGATGCAAAAGTCACGCCATATGACCTTATCTTTTTCACTCAGAAACTGCAACATCTGTAATCTGTAAGGCATCATGTGCAGTCGCTTCCGCAAGATTTTCCATACAGTTTGCTGTGGAATTTGTAATGGCATGCTAGCCCTAGATGTCGATTTCTGTGGGCTTCTTATGTAGGCAGAACGAACACGTTCAACGTTTTCTTCCGAAACTCTTGGTCTTCCCGAGCTCTTCCCTTTGCACAAACATCCCGCTGTCTCGAATTTTCTGTACCAGTCGTAGATTGACTGTCTAGTCGGTGGCGTTTTGTGGTAACGTGCTCTAACATGTCGTTAGACAACAGTTGCTAATTACGTTCTAGCAAATTCCAACACGCAATATGCCTTTTCCACAGGATTTTCCGCCATTTCAGCTTCTACAACAACAAACAAAACACTACAGCGTTACCAATAGTAACAAACAAAACTCTGAGAGTTTCTCAACATATCTCCAAAATAATTAGGTTGCTATCTCTAATAGTTTTTGTTTTACAGGCAGTTGAAGTTGTCTATTTCTTTTGTAGTAACCCGTATATCCAGTTCATAAAATTAACAAACATTAAAAAAGTGGCAGACAGCGTGAGATTTGAACCTAGAAACTTAGGAGTGAAAGCAGTGCCTTCTTAACCTCTCTGTAATATTATTCTGTGTACTGTTTTCAGTATTAACAAGTTAACAATTGCACTGTCAGTTACAGGCCATTGTACAGTTCTTTTGTGTGAATTATGAACACAGCTTTCCCGAAGATACACAAAGCTCTTGATCTACACATGGGAATCTGGGGATGACTCATTTTTACTTTCTCTACACGACTATGGACATAGTGTATAGAGAAGGTATTGTATTCCACCCAAAAGCTTGATACCTGGATATCACCGTAAATAGAACTTTTAGGGGTGCCCAAAAAAAAGCATAGTTGTGTATGTGTGTGTGTCTATAACTCAAAAACGTAAAGTCGCTGAAATACCAAACTTTATATATAAGTTTAGTATCTTTCAAGTATGCGACACGAAGATTTTGAGGAAAATTCCCCCATCCCAAATTACCCTTTTGATGGAAAAAATTTCGAGAATGTTGATTTTCTCAAAAATGGCTCTGAATTTTTTTTATTAAAGTACTGTATATTAAATATATTTACACGGCAAAGAAAATGTATATCTTAAATTTTCTAGGAATAGCCTCTGAAGACTTCTGTATTCTGCATGAACTTTGCTAGATTTTGCAAAACTATTAAACTGCAAGAAATAAACAAAACTTACTACATAAAATATTTAAGTCTCGTTGAAACACACAATTTATGTCATATACATGTTTTTCGTGGAGTTGAACATTTTTGGGATATTCCTTGTATTGTTTCAGTTTATTACTTTAAATGTTCGCATACAGGAACTACTCAACACTGGCAATGCAAAGAAACGGATTTCATCTGCATGGTCAACCAGCTTTTAAAAGATTTTACTATCGTTTTATTCAATTATTTTACTTCTACTTACAAGAAAGCATTACTGCTAATTTTATCTAAACTAGCAAGAAATAAATAGAAGAATAAAACTTTTAACAATAATTTGTCAAAAAATATATAGAGAAAGCCATGTGAATGGATCACATCAGATTTTTTATATCCACGGCTATACAAATATAGGTGTTTATTGATTGGTTCCGCGCCGTGGTCGAGTGGTTAGACCACCCGCCTTTCACCTAGACGGCCCGGGTCAACCCCAAGCGACCACATGTGAAATTTTGGCGGACAAAGTGGCGCAGGGGTGGGTTTCTTCCATGTTCTCCGGTTTCCCAACCATCGCATTCCACCGGAGCTCCATCTTCATTCCATGTATAATAGCCTGCGGTATCACACAAGTTGTAAAAGCCGGTGTTAAACATTACTAAAAATAAAAACAATAAAAATTAGTTGGTTTCTGCTCTATTTCAAATCGAATATTACATGACAACCTTAAATGAAGAATAATGCCCCAAATGTGTGCAAAACCTACTTTTTCTGCTGATATAAGTTTTAATAAAATAATGCATTTTTTATTACTCTGTGTACACAGAATAACTTCCCAAGAAGGCAAAGTTTATATCCTTTCTATCTAGTATAAATCCGAAGCAGCGGTTTAGATACTAGGTTCTAACTTTTATAATATCTTATCACAATTTGCATGGTCTTGTGTATCTGCTGTATTTTAGCGACGCAAGCTCTGAAGTGTTTTATGGACGTCTCTCATGTATGAAATATAACCAACTGTAGGAGCCCATAAATGCAGAAACTTAGTGTGGGGTTTTGTGTATATCGTAGTGATATACACGTGCAGCAATTCGATAAAAGCAACCGAAATGAGCTGTAAAACAACATTGCTGCATAGAATTTACGAAGTCATGCACACACGTCATCTATTTTACAAGTGAATGCAACTCGCTGTATGTTTTGACTTTTATGAATATTTACAGAGTGATTTAGGAGTCTTTCTCGACTTTACCCGCTGTTCACTCTAGCAAGAACATATAACAACATACAAAATGAGTTTGTTTGTACAGGAAAGAGCACCGATTTGAAAACACGGTGCTTTCGTTTTCAGCTATTTGCTTTTTAAGAGTCCCTGATTACGAGGAAATCGAGTGAAATAAGTTTACTTTTGGCTTGGAATATGTATTTGATTCAGTGCACGAGGGAGTGAGGGATAAGCATTTTATTGTTTATATTCGGACTTCCACAGCAAATCTAAGGCCAGATTTACGTGGAGCAAAAATATTTTCTTCCCCAGGTTGCGCTAAACCTCATAAATAAATCTCTTTTTAGGTAGCTGCAATAAACAAAGGTATTAAAACTCCGCATTTGATGTGAGGCATAAAAATAATATTAACTTCTATTTTTTAGGACGGTTTTGGTATTCTTGAATTTATTATTCTGCCGTATCCATAAACACATTTCTTTATGCTTCTGTAGTCGTTTGGGATTTAAAGGGACTTGAGGAAAATAAGCTTTTTACTATAAAATTCTTACATAATCCTGATATACTGCATTCTCTACCAATAATCACAAACATTACAAAAGATCTTTCCAGTTCATCCACCCTCATGTTAATTATCTGGAAAAATTGTCTAATATGTTACATTCAGATGTCTTTCCAATCTAATATGGTTTATTTTTTTAAGAAACTTTCTTTTCTCTCTACTCTTTGTTAATCAAAATTCATAGTTTCATTACACATTTCGATATAGATACAAACGCAATAGAGTGAGTCAATATTCAGATATTTAAAAACTAGACGCTATATACTGATTTCTCTACTTTATTGACATAGCAAGAAACAACCAAAAAGTGGCAGAAAGTAGTCAAACTAATAATGACGGATTTCTCGGAAAATGTTGATATCATAGAATAACTTAATTTGAAATAAATTGTGTATTTTAAAGAGATTCACACTTTTTATGTAGAACGCTTTTGTCATTATTTTATTAATGGGCATAAGCACTACCTTACGCAAGCTTATTGTTTATATCTGCTTAATATTAATCTAGATGAGTTTTACATGCACTCAAAGAGAATAGCGACAGTCAAATGTTTAAGATCTGGCCGTTATATGCTGGCCTTAAAACTTCGTACTCTTTCCATGTAAACAAGTCGAAATAACTTTGAAAGAATAACAAAAAAATTAACAGTCAAACCGTTAATAACGGATAAATCGAAAATTGGGTATGCGACAAAAATATTATATACGTATATACCCATATATAAATTTTGACGTCTGCATTTTTGTGTAATGCATTTATGTCTATCCCTCAAAGTTTATCAGTTATACAAGATTTATATATCTAAGTTTTCTTCTGAAAGAAGAGAACCTCGCACCTATTCCCATATAATTTAAGATCAAAATTTTATTTATGTAATACCTTTAATATATCAAGTTTGGTATTTAAGTAACTATTTTTAGCTATATTGTTCACTGACACCGAGTGATTTTTTCAAAAATCCTTTCTTAGGATCCAGGGCTCTCAAACATGTATTTGAAGCAAGATCTAACATTGCGGAGCAATAGCCATGTTTATTTCATGTTTTGTTGTATCTTTAATAGTCTTCTTTGTAAGAACACGTCATTTTTATGTCTTTATGTTATATATCTTGGTTACTTTTTGAGAAGATAGAATTTCGTTGCGGATTTGTTTTTATCAATCGATGTTTCATATGGCGACGAGTTGTTTAATAAAATGTTTGCAGCAACCAAGGAAAATATTTTACCTTTTACACTTCTCCTTCTGACTACGTCGTGGAAGGAGGTCCTGCGTTGATTCTCCTCCTGGTAATTTGCGTAAGGGAGAGAGATTAAGTCTGAGAGATACTATTTCTCATCAGACGCGAAGATTAATTATATACAAGAATTTGTACTTCGATTAGACATTGCGTCGGAGAATTGAGCAGTTACAAACTTCGGCAGGATAATTGCTTTTCCGGGAATTAATTAAGTTATTGCCCGGAACATCTTAGTCCAAGCTAAAAAGAAAGTGTATTACGTAAAAGAGTAAATTTTAATATTTCTAGATAATAGATAAATTTCGTCGCTGCTACAATCGTTAAATATTAGACGATTCAGTTTGTTTAAAAGAAAGAGGGTTATCGTTCAAATTGGAGCTATTTTGATGTTGAAAAGTTTTAAATAAAGGCGAGTTTTGTTTCAAAGAAAAAGAAATAACCTTTTCTACAAGTAATTTCCACCATCTACGCGCCCTGAGTACAACAGATCTCGAGCAAAGCTCCACCGACTGATCTGGACCCCGGCATTTTTTTTTTTTTTTTTTTTTTTTGGTAGTGCTAACGTCCATTTTTACTACTTGTGACACCGCAGGCGATGATTGACACATGGAATGAATATTGAGCACTGGTGGAATGCGATTGAGAGGGAAACAGGAGAACCAGGAGAAAATCCGCCCCTGCGCCGCTTTATCCACCACAAATTTCACTTGCGGTCGCTTAGGATTGAACCCGGGTCGTCTCGGTGACAGGCGAGTGGTCCTACCACGGCGCGGCCTAGAACCGGCTTACACCACTCATTCTGCAATCTCAATAAAACCTCTCGGTATCAACATTTTGGGTGGATTATAATTACCTTCTCTAACTACAATATATTCATATAATGTATTTGATAGAGAAAATAAAAACGAAAATTCCGGGCTGGGTATTTAAGTTCTCCATCTTCTTAAGATGCGATACGAACGTTTTCAAGAAATTACCAGAGACAAACTACCCCTTACATGCAACGTTTTTTCGATTTTTTCCCAAAAATGTTCTAACACTATTGCTTTAAATGCTACACATTTAAAATGTTTTCGTGACGAATGAATTTATGTCTTAAATTGTTTGGGAATAGTCTCAGGAAAACCCTCTTCATTCTGAATGAATTTTTAAATCTTACCAAAGGATAAATAACATCTTACTGCACAAAATATGTTATTCTTGTTAAGGAATACAAATACACTTTTTGAGAAATTGGTTATATTTCTCGATATTGATTTGAATTTTCACATACTTATTTATTTATTTATTTATTTGTAAAATGGAAAGTCATCCTTCTTTTTTTTTTGCTCATATTTATGCAAAGAGTACGGAATTTAAAATCAAGACTTAGCGACCAACTTTCATAAGATTGCTTAAAGCTACTGTATACCCCACTTTCATTGTATCTAAAAAGAAATATGCAATAAAACCATTTGTACAAAAAATGGCTATTTCGATTGATATAATAAAGAAAACCAGCCATTTTATAAATAGTTTTTGAAAATTGGGTAGAGAAAGTCACGTGAATGTAGCATATTAGAAAAATGTTATCTGTGAAGTGCAGAATTCACAGTATAAAATGTCAAATACAGTCATTTAAAATGTGTTCTTGTGCCTACAAGTGATAAAATAAACATAAGATTAAAGAGGCACTTCAATTGTTAAGACTAGCTATACATATAAGGTCAGACTTAAGGAGTCCATTGCTGTAATAGTCTTTATACGTGTGCATAGTAGCCATGGTCTGTGCTATACGCACACTGCTTTCAAGAGGAAATTAATGGTTGTATTTATATAATATATGGTTTAAAAATGTATATGGTTATATATAATATATAAAACCTTTTAAAGGTATATAGCACAGACCATGGTTGCTGTGCATAAACACAAAGATTATTGCAGCAATGGACTCAGTGAGTCTGACGTCAGAGCTAGCCGTTGCCATGGATATGGCCAACTCTCTTTCTAAACAACCCTGCTTCCTAATGTAAATTTGTGAACGCCTCTAATATAATTAATGATGCTTAGTGGAACTATGCTGTAATAAATCAGTTTCAATTTCTTTGGGTAGAGCAAGAATTGTGAGGCAGAACAAAGAGCGCTTTTCTTCCTTGGTTGTGTCTTGAATGCAAGCATTACTATGACTTACAGAGTCTTGTCAACACGAACGACAAAGATGAGGCCAAGAAATGAATTATTGCTATTAGATTTGTATGAAAAGACACTCATAGTACGCCAGTCGTAGCATCTATGGAATCGTCCACTTCCAAGCGTATTACTGCACAATCATTCTCTTATATCTTTCCTACAATTGAGTTACGCTTCCTTTTAGTAAAATCGTAATAGTTTATATTACTTTTTTTAATTTGATTTGAAAGTTATTGCAGATTGATTTAAAACTCTTTGCAAATAGAGTACTATGAATTATAGCCGAGTAAAACACCGGTTTGTTAAACACTCTTGGAGAGACCCCTCAAGTAATTATTACTTTCTCTAACACGCATGTATACAATGCACATAGTGGATAGAGAAGGTATTGTATTCCATCCAAAAATTCGAAACCATATTTCACCTAAAATACATGTTTAGAAACTCCCTGAATATAAAAAAAAAAATCACTATTACACTCACAAGACTTTCTCTAGCTGCTCTGGAAACAAAATTCTTAAAAAAGATTATTCTTCTTTCTGCACAATGCTAATCGAGATAAACATTAGAAGAATGTTGTTATTGCTTAGTTCCTTATAAGTAGAAGGGAACTAAAGGAAATGTGCGATACTAAAGTGATAGTCAAATGTTTTAAAAACTGTCGTTATGCGATTGTCATTGCAAATCGCTTCTTTGCTTGGACAGGAGTACAACAAAACAAAAACGAACAGCCCGCCTGGGTAGTGTGCTGGTAGCGTGTCTGCTTCACATTCAAAAGGTCGTGAGTTCGAATCTCGCTTAGGGTAAGTTGCCCGGATGATGTTTTTTTTTCAGGGTTTTCCCTTATCCTGAAAAGACGAATGTCGAGTAACTTTAAGCTCCATGGACCCTGAGATCATTTGAGCATCATTTCACCAATTTCATTCATCGTCCGATATGACCAACCAGGTTAAAGGACGTTAAGCTACAAAAACAAAAAAAAACAAAAAAAGAACAAATGAACACTTTCTTTCTGAGAAAACTATAAGTCTTTACAATTGAAACTAATAACATGGAATATCTCGCAAGCGGAAAAACACTACGATAAAAATGTAAATTGTGTATTTTAATGAGATCTACATTTATTGTGCAGTAAGTTCTTGTCTATCTCATACGGTTTACTATTTACGCAAAATTCAACAAAATCGTCCTGAATAAACAATCTTTCGAAGCCATTCCCAGAAAATACATTATTTCACGCGTAAATATCTTTAATATACGATATTTCAATCAAAATCATTATAACCATTTTCAAGAAAAACACAATTTTCAAAAATGTTTCCATGTAAAGTGTAGTTAGGGGCGGGAGGATTTCCTTGAAAATATTTGTGTCACATCCCTGGAAGATACCAAACTTAAATACCAAGTTTGTTATTTAACGGTCTTTACGTTTTTCAGCTATGCTGTCCACAGACACACGGACCTTTTTTCTAAAAATGCTTATTTTTTGGATTCAGGAGTCCTAAAACATGTATTTCCGGTGAAATCTGGAATTTGAATTTTTGAGTGGAATACAATACCTTCTCTATCCACTATGTACATTGTACATACGGGGCTAGAGAAAGTAAAGATATTCTGGAAACATGTCCGTCTGTGAATAGCATAGCTCAAAAATGAAAAGATCGTAAATCGTTGGTGGGAAGTAACGTATCTCCCAAAGATGCAGCAAGTTGTTTTGTAAGTGGAAACATTTTCATTATGATAGTTTGTATAGTTTTCAAGAAACCTCCATATATTTTTCATTGAATTAGGCATGGAAATTGCTACTCTGTCTTTACCAAGTGTCCTTAACAAGCAATCTATTTCTCTGTGTAGAATATAGATACTTTAGTCGACCGTAATTTTCTTCTCCGCACCATGAATGGATTTTAGAATCACGTGATATCAGTTTGCGCCACAGCATCTCATTAGTTGTACATGCATGGCCACTTGTGTATGTGTCACGGCGAGATTACAGATTCTAGTTCAGTTTTAGACTAAGGCTCTTTCCTATTGGTTACGGAGACAATATGGCTGCGTGACAGGTGAACGACAGGTTTCGAGGTTAGGCCACGTTAGGTTAGTTAGTGTGTATGTAAATGAACTGGATCGAAATAAGGTAAAAATCTGTGTTCCATTCATATGACTTTCTCTATCTGTGCAATAAATTATTGTTAAAAAGCTTATGCTTCTATTTACTTCATGCTAATTGAGAAACAATTAGATGAAATAGCTTGCTTTCCTGTAAGTAGAAGCGAAATAAGGGAGACCATAGGCTATAGTGACAAAGAAAGCTGGTTGCTCAGTGACTGATGTTCCTTTGTTTGTATGGACAGGAGTTGACAAATTCCTGTATGAGAAAAGTATAAGTCTTTCAAAGCTTAAACTAAAAATAAGGAATATCTTAAAAGCGATCAACACAACAAAAAATATGCTTATAACATAAATTGTGTGTTTAGTGTGCTCTACATTTTCTGTGTGATAAGGTTTTTTCCATCTCTTACGGTTTAGCAGTTATGAAAATTTCGTAAAATTCAACAAGAATAAAGTAGTCTTCAGAGGTTATTCCCAGAAAATTCAATATATACATTCCATTTATTGTGTAAATGTAATATGACTTTTCCATCAAAATCGTTAGTCATTTTTGAGAACATAAAAATTTTCGAAAAAACTTTCATGTTAAGGGTAGTTGGGGGTGGGGGCAGTTTTTTGAAAATCTTCGTGTCGCATCCTTGGGAGATACCAACTTAATACCAAGTTTAGTTTTTAACGGTCTTTTCGTTTTTGAGCTATGCTGCCCACAAACACACACATACACACAGACAGACAAACACACACGGATAATTTTTTTCTATAAACGCTTTTTTTGGATTCAGGGTGTCTCAAAACGTGTATTTCCGGTGAAATCTTGGTATAGAATTTTTGGGTGCATTACAATACTTTCTCTACACTATGCACATAGTACGTGTAGAGAAAGTTAAAATTGACTTTCTGAAAGTCGGTTCTCCTTTCCAATGCGAAATGCAGCCTTCCCTTCGTTCTGTCTGCTTGTATATGGGCAGCCATGTTGGCAAATCGACAATGGTAGAGTCAAATCTAAAACTGAACTTGAATCTGCAGTGTTGCTGTGTCACGATACCAAGGATGGTCATATTTAAGACATCTATGATTTTCCCCTCATATATACGCTTTTCAGTACAGCAATATACAATCAGTAGACACTTGCCTTGTAAACGTACTCCGCGGTAATTGTAAAATAGCTCAAGGAAGCCTTGAGATACCTATTTAAATTAAATCTCGCAGTAGTTTCTCATCCTAGGAAGTGTCCCTTGAGACCGTATCAAGGGACTGTAAGACTTAATGTTGCGGCAGGCCGTACGGCGAGCTCTCAGCCGATAAATCGCCACCAGAGACCGCATCTCGGGATTGAGTTAGTCTCACTCAGAGTTTGTGCGACCACACCAGCATCTAGTTGCGGATCCTTGTGGTCAGATCCACTCCAATAGCCTCTCTCCCAACTGTTACTCCACAGTGACATCTGGGTGGAACACCAAATCATAGAAAATGTTGTAATACACGCCGCACAAACTCCCCATACCATACACTCGTTGTGAAAAGGAAATCAGTACGTGAGGAAATGAAAACTTCCAATGGTTTATCTAACAGAAAGTAATGGCAGAGCAACAGTCACTGGAACAATAAACAAGGTAATAACAGTTAATTTAATTGGTTTTTCACACACTACGTGTGTATGATAGAGTAGTAAGTTTCAAAACAAAGAACAGTATTCGGCCTTGAAAATGAACCTCGTGTTTGAATGATATTATGCTCTTATTCAGGTATTTCCAAAGCAGACAAGAAAGCCTTTATAAAGTGTTTTGCCCACCTGGGTAGTGTGGAGGTAGCGTGTCTGCCTTACATTCAAAAGGTCGTGAGTTCCAATCTCACTTAGGGTGAGTTACCCGGATAAGGTTTTTTTTCTCGGGATTTTTCCCTTATCCTGAGAAGGCGAATGTCGAGTAACTTTAAGCTTCGTGGACCCCGAGATCATTTGAGATCATTTCACCAATTTCATTCATCGTCCGATATGACCAACCAGGTTAAAGGACGTTAAAAAAAATGTTTTATGAGCGAATATTTCAGGTTTCCAATTAAGAGAAGGGGTTAATATAAGCTGTTATTAACTTGCATAAGTAGAGTCTGATTAAAAAATTCAATGCCATAGCCAGCATTTGAACAACGGATCTCCCGGTCTCTAGCCGGTTGCTCTATCACTGAGCTACCATCACAACATACCGGCATAGCATTAAATTTCTCAACTGACTCATATGTTTCTCGGTAAACCTCAAAGTGATCTCAAATTATTATGAAATGACATACCCAATGGTGATTTACAGTGTCGTAAGTACTTTAAGTCCCGGGCTTCATAGTATAGTCAACTATTATGGTCAATTAGTGCTAGTTTAATTGGTCTTTCACACAAGCCGTGTGCAGGACAGGAATTGGATAGGTAGAGTCAGATTGAAAAATGTAATGCCATAGCCGAGATCTGAACCGCGGATCTCTGGGGCTATAGCCGGTTGCTCTACCACTGAGCTGTCGGCATTGCATTAAATTCCTCAACTGACTCGCATGTTTCTCGGTACACCACAAGGTGATCTCAAATTATTTGAGACGACATACCTCAATGTACTAACAACATTGTAAGTCACCATTGGGTTATGTCATCCCATAATTAACTTGAAATCACCTTGTGCTTTACTGGGAATCATGCGAATCAGTTGAGAAATGTAATGCCGTACCGGTATATTGCCAGGTAGCTGAGTGGTAGAACAACCAGCTAGAGACCTGGAGATCCGTGGTTCAAATCCCGGCTATGGTACTGAATTTTTCAATCTGACTCTACTTATCCAACTCCTGTCCTACACACGGCTTATGTGAAAGACTAATTACATTAAGAATAATTGACCATAATAGTTGGCTACACCATGAAGCCCGGGATTTAAAGTACTTACGACACTGTAAGTTGCTATTGGAGTATGTCATCTCAAAATAATTTGAGATCGCCTTGAGGTTTACCGGGAAACATGAGAATAGTTGAGGAATTTAATGCTCTGTTGATATGTTACAATGGTAGCTCAGTGGTAGAACAACAGGCTTGAGACCGGGTGATACGTGGTTCAGATCTTGGCTACGGCATTGAATTTGTTCAATCTTTGGATCGTGTTGATTGATTTTTTTTGTACATTGAGCCTCAGATAGGAATCCATTTTTGTGTAATTGTGTTATAGGGCCGGCACATAACTTACTTATGGTAAAACCTTTTCTTTATTTTTTGTTATTGCTCCATTTATATAGCCCACTTTAACATCTAAGGTCATATAGGGGGCTTTGCAATTGAAACAACTCGTCATTTTATTTTCCTCAAACACACACACACATTCACTCTCTCATACATACTTCCAGATTCTGTGCGGGATAGGGAATAATTCTGGTCACAGAAAAATCGAACTCGGGACCTCCGGATGAGAAGTCAGCTCGCTGACCACTCGACCATGGAGGCTGTCTAAAACATTTTTCGTTTTCATCTTTCCACTACCACTGAAAGCATCGGAAAGCTTAGCAATGTACAAATCAGCGATTTTTGCCTCATACTGACCCAGCGGACTGCAGGCACACGCAGTGAGCTATTGTTACAATAAACATGAGCGTTTTGACCAATGACAGGAATGGAAGGGGATCCAGCGTCGTCCGAACCTAAATCGGGCAACAATCCATATTGTAATAACGACCTTGGAGCTAAAATATTGTTTTACTTGTTCTGTTGAGCTAAGACACAGTCCTACCTACTGTCTGTTCAGCGGTGTTATAGCTAGTGAGTTGAGGTGGCTTATCACTTTAACCTATGGTAGGAATTCAAGTATGCTGAACTCATGCCGCGAGTGGCAAAACAGTCAACAGTGTTGCAATACTTACTCAGAATCGGATGACGAGTCTTCAAAATCTACAGAATTCATACAGTACACAGTGAACACACAAACATTATCGGTAACAGTGCTTCCTTCTTACGCTTTGTCACGCCCCTTTACGCCTCGCTTGCTTCAGATTAAGAAAACACTACCTCCTTCCAGTTGCTAAACCCCTACCTGCTTGGAAGGGCGCCCCGATCCACTAGCTAAAACACCACCAAACAGACAGTACCTATATTTACTGGGATAAGTTTTATTCTGGTAACGGCCTTGGAGCTAAAATAATATTTTCTTTCATATACTGAGCTCAATTATATTCTGATAACGACCTTGGAACTAACATATTCTTTGTTTGCATATGTTGAGTTAACACCAAGCTGCAGAGCTAAGACATATTCTCAAGATAACCTTACGGCAAAAATACTATTTTTTTTTTTACAAATATTTAGGTAGATATTGTTTTGGAAACCGCTGTATAATTAAACCCCTATTATAGTATAGATCTTAGAGAGAAGACCTATAAAGCTTTAACTGGTTGTTTTATTTTGCTATTTTGCTACACTGTAAGATCTGAAAATGTACAATTTCTATTGAATTCCTAACAAAATTTAACTCTAGTATTTATTTCTGCAACTTGCGTGTGACCCAATGTTGTTTGTTTTCGTAATCTTGAATTGCCAAGCAATTATCATGATCAACCCCAAAAACCATATGCTTTTTAACACCACATATTGCATACGGGGTCCGTGCGAATCCCACTGTAGAAAGTACGCATTTTCTGTAAAAAAAAAAAAAAAATCTTACGTGTTCCATTCATGTAACTTTCTCTACATCTCTGCAACAATTTGTAGTTAAAAAGCTTATGCTTCTATTTTCTTCATGCTAATTAACAGAGTCTAATTACATACTTCCTTGTAAGTAGAAACGAAATGAGGGAGTTCTATAGGTTAAAATGATAGCCAAAAGCTGGTTGCTATATAACTGAAGTTCCTTTGTATGGACAGGAGTTAAGAAATTCCTGTATGAGAAAAGTATGTTTTTCGAAGCTAAAATGAAAAACCAGGAATATCGTAAAAATGATCAACTCCACGAAAAAAATGTATATGACATAAATTGTGTGTTTTATCGTCAGCTACACTTTTTGTGCAGTAAGTTTTTCCCATCTCTTAAGGTTTAGCAGTTATGCTTGATTACGTAAAATTCATCCAGAATAAAGTAGTCTTAAGGGGCTATTCGAAACTTCAAGATATACATATTATTTGTCAGGTAAATCTTAATATACGATATTTTAATCAAAATCGTTACAGCCATTTTTAAGAAAATCAAAAATTTCAAACTTTTTTCCACATAAAGGGCAGTTTGGGATGGGGGGGGATTTTCTTGAAAATCTTCGTGTCGCATCCTTGGAAGATACCAAACTTAAACACCAAGTTTAACGGTGTTTTCGTTTTTGAGCTATGCTAGCCTCAGACACACAGACAGACACAGACAGACAGACAGACACACGGGCATTTTTCTAAAAATGCTCTTTTGTATTCAGGGAGTCTCAAAACATGCATTTCCGGTGAAATCTCGGTATCGAAGTTTTGGGTGCAATGCAATACCTTCTCTATACACTATGTACATAGTTCGTATAGAGAAAGTAAAACTGTATTCTTCTAATGAAAATTATTTTATTTTAATTAACTCATATATTTAATTAAAACATGGGTAAAATAAAAGATTTGGTTGAAGGTTTTAATTTAAACTAAGGTGCAACACATCCCACAAAATAAACTATGTTTACATGTATCCATTTTACTAAATTGTGTTTTTGTAGCACATCTAGGCTCTGAATACATTTTATAATAATGCACTACACAAAAATTTCCAGGAAAAGTAACATTTATAAGCTACTACTGATATATATCAGATCTATAAAGATGATAATGAGAGAACCAGTGCTTTAAATAGCTATCTTTGTCTTTAACTGATTGATAATAGCAATCAGATACTTGATAACGTAAACTAGTTGATAAAAGAGGAAAATACATGAAGTTGCCGACTTCTGGAAACTATGATTCTCAAGTATGTAAATAATTAAATTGGCGATGGTGTTAATTCTATAATCAAAGGAAGGCTATGGATTGGTAATGTGTAATGGAACTATTAAACTTAAATGTTATTTCAGTGATATTTAACTTCGGCTTAAATTGAATTAATTAGATTATTAGTATGACTTCGTGCCAAAAGTTTCACCGTTGCAAGGTTTTGCTGCGCTCGCTGCACCGAATGCATTATTTCTGTGAAACTTAGAAAATCTCTTGAGTAAGAGTATAAGAAGTAAGATAAAGAAATTGCGAAACACCGAGTAGGTCACTGAGCATTTGGGAAGCCGGTTTCACGAATAATGAAGAGGTAGTACCCGTCGCTGCATAATTTTTGTTAGGGCGGTTCAAGTGTCCGTTCTTATCCGTCGGCGACGTCTTCTGCACCTCCAGCCCGGAAAGGGATCCGGGGTAATCAGAATGAAGTGCCCTTGCTGATTACCAGACGCTTGCTTGCTCTGTTACCACGACCACACAATGTGGAGGCCTGGAAAATCTGAAATGTATTTCCATTAGTGGAATTACCGTTGACTGTAAACGATGATTTAGGTCTTCTTTCTTGCCTTACAACTTGGTTTCGCTCAACTCATTTTGTAATAATCCTCTGCAGAAGTGGAGTACGCCTCAGCACCTCTCAGAATTTATGCAAACGTCGCCAAGGAGGAAGCAGAATAAGGAAGAGAAAGTAAGGAGAAAAGAATGAGGACGTCTAAATGGAAAAATGTGATGCGATTCATAGCGCTTTCCAAAGAGAAATTCGCGTAAATCCATTGTATTATAATGAAACAGATCATGTAGATGTAAAGCTTTAATGCTTGCCCATATGTTTTAATCATCAAACATCTGATGTGATCCATTTGCATGACTTTCCCTGCATCTCTGTAACAAATTGCAGTTCAAAAACATATTCTATCTACTTCATGCTAATCGAGATAAACTTCAGCAAAGATGGTCTTATTGCTTGCTTTCTTGTAAGGAGAAGGGGGATAATGAAATACGTTAGGTTAAAGTGATAGTCACATATTTTAAAAGCTGGTTGTAATGTGGATGAAACCCGTTTCTTTTCATAACTAAGCGTTAACAAATTCATGTATGTGAAAAATGTATGTATAAAAATGTTTTTACAAAAATATTAAAACGTGTATTTCCAGTGAAATCTCGGTATTAAATTTTTGGATGGAATGAAATACCTTCTCTATACACTCTGTACTACATGGTACGTATAGGGAAAGTAAAAATCTAATGTTTTCCATTCGTATAGCTTTCTCTACATCTATGTGACAAATTATAGTTAAAAAAACTTATTCAGCTATCTACTTCATGCTAATTATTAGCAGGCATGATCTTAATACATGATTTCTTGTAATTAGAAAGGAAGTAAGGCAAGTAAGTACCCTATGCTAAAGTGATAGTCCAATATATCAAAAACTGGTTGCTATGTGATTGAAATCCTTTTTTTTGCATGAGCAGGAGTTTACAAATGTGCTTATGACAAAAGCTTCAAGTACTTCGGAAACTGAAACCAATAACAAAAATCTGACGTGTACCATTCACATGACTTTCTCCATATGCCTGCAACAAATAATTCTTAAAAACCTTATACTTCTATTTACTTTATGCTAATCAGAAAAAAATAGCAGAAATAGTCTAATTACTCGCTTCCTTGTCGGTAGAAGCGAAATAAGGGACAACTGTAGGTTAAACTGATAGTCAAAAGCTGGTTGCTATGTCAATGAAGTTCCTTTGTCTATATGGATAGGAGTTGGCAAGTCCCTGTATGAGAAAAGTATACGTTTTTCATAGCAGAAACCAAAAATAAGGAATGTCACAAAAAACGACGAACTCCACGAAAAAATGTATATATCATAAATTGTGTGTTTTAATGTGCTCTAAATTTTTGTGTAGTAAGTTTTTGTCCATCTCTTACGGTTTAGCAGTTATTCAAAATTTAGTAAAATTCATTCAGAATAAACTACTCTTCAGAGGTTATTCCCAGAAAATTCAAGATATACATTTTATTTGTCAGGTAAATATGATTAATATACGAAATTTTAATCAAAATCGTTAGAGCCATTTTTGAGAAAATCAAAATTTTCGAAAAAGGTTCCATATAAAGGGTAGTTGGGGGTGGGGGTATTTTTCTCAAAATCTTCGTGTCGCACTGGAAGATACTAAACTTAAATACCAAGTTTGGTATTTTACCGAATTCTCGTTTTTGAGTTATCGTGTTCACGGACACACACACACACACGGACCTTTTTGTGAAAATGCTTTTTTGGATATTGGGGACCCTAAAACATATATTCGGTGAAATCTTGGTATCGAATTTTTTGGTGGAGTGCAATACTTTCTCTATACACTATGTACATAGTGCGTATGGAGAAAGTAAAAATGTGTAAAACATGATCCACCCACGAAAAAATATGACATAAATTGTCTGTATTAAGGAGATCTATATTTTGTGTAGTAAGTTTTTGTCTAGCTCTTACAGTTTACCAATTATGCAAAATTCAGCTAAATTCATTTAGAATGAAGAGCTCTCCAAAGGCTATATCCAGAAAAATCAATATATAAGTATATTTTATTTATTATATAAATATCTTTAATATACAGCATGCTAATCAAAATCCTTTGAACCATTTTTGAAAAAATAAAATTTTTCTATTTTTTCCATGTAAAAGGTAGTTTGAGGTGGGAGAATTTTTCTCAAAATCTTCATGTCACATCCTTGGAAGATGCTAAACTTAAATACCAAATTTGGTATTTTACCGACTTTTCATTTTTGAGTTGTGTTCACAGACACATGGACACACACGGACCGTTTTCTAAAAATTAATTACTTTTTTTTTTTGGATTCACGGGATTCTAAATGTGTATTTCCGGTAAAATCCGGTATCGATTTTTGGGGTGGAATGCAATACCTTCTCTATGCACTATCTACGTAGTATGTGTAGACAAAGTAAAATGGTAAATGGTATCGTTCCTGATTGTTATTAATTCACGTTATTGTCATTAAGTGCATTATGAATAAATGTTGTGTTGATATCATATTTAAGGAGTAAATAAACTTATGCTTATACACAATTAACAATTACCGATCGGGATGGTTCAGGCGATAACGTCTATTGCCCATATTCGGAAGTTTTTTTCGCCTCGGTTCCATTCCCACAGACCGACCGACTGGCTGAGGTTTTTTCGTGTCCATTCAGTCCAAGTTAAATACCAGATAGGATATTTAATACCTTAACCCAAAGCTTCACTTTCTGTCCAAATCAATAGTAAACTGTAAAATAGATGGTAATTGTAAACAGTTATTTTATTACTAAAAGGTTTTGTACATTTGTGGTTACTTTTCAACACAATCACCGAAAAGATTGAGACATTTATCGTACCTGTGCACAAGCTTTGCAATACCCGCTTCAAAAAATGTTGCCGCCAATGATTTCAAATGGGCATTGACGTTGTTTTGAATATCTTCATACTTTACGGCGTCTGCGGAGAGCCATTCAATACAAACGAAGAGGAATGCTGACTTCAGGAATTGTGTTGATCCATGACAACGCTCGTCCCACACTGCTGGCACAACCCATCAGCTCCTTGAACAATTTCAAAGGGATATTTTCGATGAACCTCCATACAATCCTGACCTGGCACCCAGTGACTTTCACTTTTTCCCTGAATTGAAGACGTGGCTTGGAGGACAGCACTTCCAAACCCACCTAGACGGCCCGGGTTCGACCGCATGTGAGATTTGTGGTGGACAAAGCACCGCTGGGGCGGGTTTTCTCCGGGTTCACCGGTTTCCCCCGCCATGCATTTCACCGGTGCTCCATCTTCATTCGTGTATCATCAGTGTCACCGCCTAGGGTGCCATAAGTAGTTAAAGCAGGCGTTAAACACTACCAAAAAAAAACAAAAAAAAAAAAACATCCAAACCAACCAAAATCTTCAAGACAACGTCAATGCTCATTGGCGGCAACATTTTTTGAAGCGGGTATTGCAAAGCTTGTGCACAGGTACGATAAATGTCTCAATCTTTTCGATAATTATGTTGAAAAGTAACAAAAAATGTCCAAAACTTTTAGTAATAAAATAATTGTTTTGTATGAACTTGTCTTTTATTTATAGCCTATCGGAGGTTGTAAAAAATGGCCTTCGTAATATGGTATATAAGGCATGAAACCTTAAAGGTAAGCTGTACACACCTTAGAGAACACATGGTAAAACATCAGCCAGATAGCACCCTTGCACCGTCTAGTTGGCGCGAAGCGAAAGTGATATGAGCACGGGGAAAACAACATGACTGCCACTATGCACAATACAGATCAGCGAATATCACGAAAAGAACCGTCACGATATGACCAAGCATTAAAGCGACGTTATATAACTAGAATTTTCAAAACAAATCTGATGTGCTCCATGCATATGACTTTCTCTACATCTACCAAATTATTCTTTAAAAAATTCTTCTTCTGGCTACTTCAAGTTAACCGAGATAAACGTAAGCAGAAATAGTCTTATTACTAAGTCCTTTATAAGCAGAAGGGAAATTAGGGAACACTTGAGTTAAAAGATTATTAAATTCTTTTAAAATCTGGTTGCAATGGACTGAACTTAGTTCCCTTTGCACGGTCAGGAGTTGACAATTTCGTGTATGAGAAAAGTATCAAGTATTTTAAAATTGAAGCCAACAACAAGGAATATCTCGGAAATAGTTAACTCTACAAAAACTGATATAAGAACATGACATAAATTGCGAGCTTTAACGAGCTCAATCGTTATGTGTAGTAACATTTTGGCTATCTCGTAAGATTTAACAGTTATGCCACAGTCATTCAGAATGAAGATGCTTTTAGAAGATTTTTCTAGAAAATTCAAGATATACATTTTATTTGTCTAAGAATCTTTAATATGTGGTAGTTTAATCAAAATCATTAGTCATTTTTGAGAAAATTAAAATTTTAGAATTTTTTTCATTTAAACGGTAGTTTGCGGTGGGGAATTTCCTGAAAAATCTATTTGTTGCATCTTGAAAGACGGTGAATTTGAATATCAAGTTCGGTACGTAACTGACTCTTTGTTTTTTAATTATCCTTCACGTTCACAAACACGGATCGTTGTATAACAATTGTTTTTGATTTAGGGGATCCTAAATAGTGTATTTAGAGTAAAATCTCGATATCGAGTTTTTGGGTAGAACCTATGTTCTAAGTAGAGAAAATAATAAGCATTTATGGACTTCCTACAGTTTACAGAATTGCAGATTTCTTCTGTTGACACAACTAACATTTACATACTACTTCTCATACGACTTAAAATTATGCTGACAATAACAAGAAAGCGAATCTCATTTACATTTTAATCTATAACCTGTTACTTGTCACAAATAAGTTTACAAACGAAATTCAAATTCTCTCTTCAATAAACCTATATACCTGAATATTTAAATAACTCATTACTTTAATGGAATATATGGCATTACATATACTGAGTGTGTGTTATGACGTCATTGTTTTCAATCAAGTTTTGAAGCGACTGCCAACTCTAAAGGAAGGGAATGTGGCATAATATGACCATACATTGATGGAGGACAAGCACAGCATTATGTTCGATAAGTTCGAATACGAAAATGACATTAGTATATAAAATGAAGATGAAATAACGTGTCTCAAAATGCCACACACAAAACGGGTAAAATAAAATAAACAATTTAGCAGTTGGGGTTACGTTAGGACACTTACAGTATAGATAGACAGTCGTATGTTGCTGACAATTCATCTAAACTATTAAAGCGCCAATGGAATGGCCGAAATCAAGCAATTTCAACCAATCACGGTCATCTGACTGGAGCGAAACTGGCGAAAAATCTTACCGCAGCTGATGTTCATTTTTTTGAAATCTTGTTGCACCTGATGTTCGTATGTTTAATCTCCTGTCTTGGTTATTGGTAACAAGGTGACAATCCAGGGAGCCAACCTTCACTTTTAATAACTGTCAGTTCTATAATTATACTTTCAATTAATTCAGTTACAATATTTATTTAAATTTTTATCCAGTTCATAGTGTATTTAGATCAAAAAAGGAGTGAAAATAGTCATTATTTGTACTTCTTATGTATGAGATGAGTACAATAACCTCAAATAAAATACCCTTCTTTCCATTTCATGTATTGCTTATTAAAATCTGAAATAAAATAATTGTACCCTCTTTCGATCCCCACGCCTGTACTGGGGATCGAACCCAGGTCTCCCGCTTGGTAAGCAGCTGCACTACCACCGCACTAAGGAGACGACCCTGCTTTCTTGTATGTAGAAAGAAAATACGGGAATACACTAGGTTAAGAGAATATCAAATCTCTTAAAAGCTGGTTGCCATAAGGTTGAAATCCGTTTCCGTTACAACTTACCGGGAGAGAAAACATTAAGTATTTTAAATCTGAAAACAATAACAAGGAATATCTCGGAAATAGTCAATTCCATGAAAAAAAAAAAAAAAAAAAAAAACATGCGGCATAGAATGTGTGTTTGAACGTAATCTACATTTTTGTGTACTAAGTTTCTGTCTGTTTCATACGGTTCACCAGTTACGCAAAATTAAGTAAAATGTATCCACAATAAAGAAGTCTTTAAGGGCTATTCCCAAAAAGTTCAAGATATACATTTTATTTGCCATATAAGTAGCTTACATTTTATTTGCCCTATAAATATCTTTAATATACGATAATTTAATCAAATCGTTATTCATTTTTGAGAAAATCAAAATTTTAGAATTTTTCCCATGTAAAGGGTAGTTTGGGGTTGGGGGTTTCTCAAAACCTTCGTGTCCCATCGCTGAAAGATACTAAACTTAAATACCAAGTTTAGTATTTTACGACTTTTCGTTTATGAGCTATCGTGTTCATGGACACACACACACGGATTTTTTTTTCCAAACATGCTTTTTTTTGGATGCAGGAGATTCTAAAACGCATATTTCCGGTGAAATCTCGATTTCGAATTTTTGGGTGGAAAGTAATACCTCCTCTATACACTATATACATAGTAAGCGTAGAGAAAGTAATTAGGAGTTTTAGGTTAAAGTTGAAATAGGATGGATATGTGAGCATTAAGAAGACAAAAATCAACGCTCGTCAAAACGTACAATTTATTTCATATAGGATTTTCTTGTAGAGTTGACCGTTTCTGAGATATTTATTTTTATTAGTTTTATCTTTAAGCTACTTCAATTTCTCTTACGGGAATTTCGTCAACTTCTAACCACACAAACAAAGAACTTTTAATCACATAGCAACTAGGTTTTAAAACATTTTACTATCACTTTAACCAATGGTAAGCACTTATTTCCCTTCTACTTAAGGAAACACGTAATAAGACCATTTCTGTTAATTTTGTCTCGAGTAGCATGAAGTAGATAGAAGAACAAGCTTTTTAACAATAATTTCTGACAGAGATGTAGAGAAAATCAGTGAATGCACACATCAGATGTTTTATTTAGTCTCGTTATACAACGAGAACCGAGTTTAAATTGTTTCACACAGTGACCAGCTCCTAAAAGATTTGAATCGCTTTAGCCTAGTGTGCTTCATGTAATAAAATTATTTCTGCTAATGTTTATCTTGATTAGCACGAAGTAGATTGAAGAATAACCTATAGTAAGAACAGTTTGGTGTGGAATATTAGAAAAAGACATGTAAATGCAACAAGATTTTTATTATTATTATTATTATTATTATTATTATTATTATTATTATAATGCCCATAGCTGCCACTTTGTAATTCCTGGTGTAGGCAGTTTACCTCATTGTGCGCTGATGACTGGAAACTTCCTCATAGATATCTACTCCGCTTTAACTGTGGCTGTAAATTCACTATCATTCAAAAAATGTTCTGATGTGTTCCATTCACATGACTTTCTCATCATCAAATGCTTCTATTTACTTCATGATAATTGAGAAAAAATTAGCAGAAATAGTCTTGTTACTTGCTTCCTTGTAAGTAGAAGCGAAAAAAGGGGGTACCATCGGTTAAAGTGTTAGTCATAAGCTGCTCTGTGACTGAAGTTCCTTTGTTTTTATGGACACGAGTTGACAAATTCCTGTATGAGAATAGTATAGTTTTTCTAAGCTGAAACTAAACACAAGGAATATCTCAAAAACGATCAACTCCACCAAAAAATGTATTTAACAAAATTTATGTGCTTTGACGTGCTCTGCATTTTCTGTGGGATAACTTTTTGTCCATCTCTTACGGTTTAGCGTTATGCAAAATTCCGTAAAATTCATTCAGAATAAAGTAGTCTTCAGAGGCTATTCCCAAAAAATTCAAAATATACATATTATTTATCACGTAAATATCTTTAATATGCGATGATTTAATCAAAATTAATAAAGCCATTTTTGAGAAAATCAAAATTTTCGAACAAAGTTCCATGTAAAGGGTAGTTGGGGGTGGGGAGCTTTTCTTGAAAATCTCCGTGTCGCATGCTTGCAAGATACCAAACTTAAATATCAAGTCTGGTAATTAACGGTAGTTTCGTTTTTGAGCTATGCTGTCCACGGACACACCCACGCGGATCTTTTTCCAGAAATGCTTTTTTTGGATTCGGGGGGACTCAAAACATGTATTTCCGGTGAAATCTCGGTATCGAATTTTTGGTTGCATTACAATACCTTCTCTATACGCTACGTGTAGAAAAGTAAAAAGCAACAAGAAAACACAATGCGACTACGTTGTTAATCTTGTTTTGTAGTGCAGCCCAGTAAAGAGAGATCCTTACACAAAAGTGGCGCATAACAATAGCCATGTGTTTCTTGGGGAGGCTTCCCTTTGTTTTCTCTTTCAATTACTGAGGTTGCACTGGCGTTAGAGAAACATATTACGGACGGAAACTGTGCAATGGCTTGTTCAAATTATTACACGATTAAGGAAGCGTTCGTCTGCCAGCGTCCCGTTAAAGGCCATGTTAGGGAAAACAATTCCTGGAAACAGCCCTCAGCGCTGGAGGCAAAACTCGGCGCTCCAGCAAAGGGGTGGAGATTGCAAGACAAATTTCTCTAGAAGCTAAAGTGTTATATATAGAGCAGGGGCTTACGTCGAGCCTTCTTGTTCTATATACCTAGGATGGAGAAGGGCAATGAATACCTTAAATCTGGAGGGGAATATCCACCCTCATCCTCTTACGATAATGGTGCACCACCATAAAGCTGCTCCCGCCAACTGATTTATCGACATGAGCCTTTGGCATCTATCTTGACTCTTGTCCTTCGATAAGGATCGAGAGTATCCGTTAGTAATTCCGCGAATGGCTATTGGGCGTTACAGAACTTACAAGGGCCTTAGTCGCAAGGAAGCTAACAAATAGTCCGTGGATTACAAATTCATTATTCTAACAAATCTGATCTGTTCCACTCACCTGACTTTCTCCACATCTCTGTACCAAATTATTGATAATAAGCTCATTCTGCTATCTACTTCATGCTGGTCGAGATAAACACTAGCAGAAACGGACTTATTACTTAGTTCCTTAAAGGTAGAAGGGAAATAAGGAAATACACTAGGCTAAACCGACAGTCAAATGTTTTAAAATGGGTTTTCATGGGACTGAAATCCGTTTCTTTGCGTGTCCAGGAGTTGACAAGTCCCCGTACAAGAAAGGTTTAAAGTATTTTAAAACTAAAACCTATAACAAGGAATATCTCGAAAACGGTCAACTCCACGAAAAATGTATATTACATAAATTATTTGGTTACATTTTTTGTCCCTATTGAGATTTACCAGTTATACAAAATTTAGAAAAATGCATCCAGAATATAGAGTTCTTCAGAGGATATTCCCATAAAATTTAAGATATGCATTTTATTTGGCGTCTAAATATCTAAAATATAAGCGATTTTAATCAAAATCGTTACAGCAATTTTTGAGAAAACCAACATTTTCGAAAATGTTTCCATGTAAAGGGTAATTGGGGGTGTGGGCGAGAGTTTCTTGAATATCCTCGTGTCGTATCCTTGGGAGATATTGAATTTAAATATCAAATTTGGTATTTAACGGAATTTGGTTTTGAACCATGTTGCCCACAGACACAAGCACAGCTAAAAACACGCTCACACAAGAACATTTTTCTAAAAATGCTTTTTTGGATTCAGCAGGTTCCAAAATATTTATTACCTGTGAAATCTCGTTATCGAATTTTTCAGTGCATTACAATACTTTCTCCATACACTAGGTACATAGTACGTGCAGAGAAAGTAAAATCATTTGATGTACTAAAGGGGCACTAGAATTCAATTTTCCAAGTTCCATATTTTTGCATGCTTCTTTAATTTTATTTTTTATTTATTGTGATTGTATTGTTCTTTAGTTATCATTCTGATGATTCAATTTTGTAATTTATATTCTTTCAATAATAATATTTAACATTCTTTTGGCGCAAGAACAGGAAGGCAAGATTTTGGGTGTTAACTTTAGGCCAGACGCTAGCTAAGTTGTCTGGCGGAGATCGAATTTCCCATATAATTACTATGTTATGTCAACCTGTTTATTTTTATGAATGTCAACCGACGACCTTTCTGAGTTTCAGGACAATACTAGCTTAATGCTCAGGTCGGTTTTTAGAAACATTTAACCCCTGGGTTTTGGGACCCCGGAGTCTTTTAATCAACACTCCCCGAATCTGCGTCCACAAAGGGGACTTGGATATTTTTGCTAGTGTAATATTTCAAGTACTCCCGCGAAGTCTTGGAACACCGATTACACTCCCAG
This sequence comes from Hymenopus coronatus, assembly GCA_030762935.1. Classification (NCBI taxonomy): domain Eukaryota; kingdom Metazoa; phylum Arthropoda; class Insecta; order Mantodea; family Hymenopodidae; genus Hymenopus; species Hymenopus coronatus. The sequence goes on along the minus strand of CM060897.1, from coordinate 42,591,239 downwards.
AGTCAAAGCTAAGGAAATGACATACAAATTATTTATCATCATCAAATATACCTGCTCATACACCAAAGATAATAGTTATTATATTATAAATGGCTTAAATGGACTATTATTTGTGAGTGGGAGGTTTAGTACACGAGCGCGTAAGCGCGAGTATTTTAATTTCTCATAAGCAAATAACAGTCTAATAAGCAACGTGTAACATACAACGTTTATCCTAGCCTAATATTAACTGGAATTTTCTTATATTTATTAATATTAATATTAATATTATTAGTGTCTCATTACGAGGAATTGAATGTTATTCGTGACTTAGGTAGCGTTTTGTTTGTTCGTTACTGCGCAACCCCGTTGGAATAATCAGTTTCAATTTTGGCTATTTAAACTGCACCAATTAAATCCATAAATGAATGAAAATGGATATTTCCGAAGAAGTTTCAGATTATACTAAAAAGGTTGTACTTAGTTTGTTATCCGTCAAGACTTAAACGACAAAGAGTTTTTATAGTTTAAAGAATGGGGAGCTGCCAAAGTTCTTGCAATGAAATAAAGACTCATTTTTGTTATTTCCTAGGATACATGAGGTCTATAGGATAGAATAAAATATAACGTTCCGATATCTTTATGGTTTGTTGAGAATAGTCATTGTTGCAAAAATGTAAAATAAAAAGCACACGCAATCATCTTTGTAATACAAAAGTATTGTAATGCAAGCACAGTTGACTGTTACTTCGGATTCTCTCTCGTGGTTTCTGGGACCCTAAAATGTGTATTTCCGGCGAAGTACACCAATCCAAATTTTGGCTGGAGTGTTCTACCTATGTATGATATACTATGTAAGGAAAGTTTATGTAAGTTCAGCATCTTCCAAGATTGGAAAATGAACATTTTCAGAAAAATCCGTAGGGGAACTACAGCTTAGATGGAAAATTTTTCATCAGAGTTTTCAAAAATGGCTTTAACAGTTTTGCTTAAAATACATGTAAAATGTATATCTTGTTTTTTATGAAGCTTCGAAAATCTTCATTCGGTTGACTTTTGCTGGAAAACCGCAAAAGATAAACAAGAACTTAACAGCAAAAGAACTTTATATATAAAATTAAAGCATGCAATGTATACGAAATCTTAGTTTTTGCATGAGAGTTTACGCGTAATTGAATTTTACGCACTTCTGTTATTGCGAAAAGTGAAGTTTTATAACGCGCAAGCGTAAAATAGCAAGTTTTATCTTTACGCACTATCGAGAATAAATAAAATATGTAACATACACTGTTTATTAAACATGTTTAGGTAATAAATCTCCTACAGCAATTTCCGCTACTTCATCTACCTCTTCTTAACTGAACCGCATGTTGCAAAATCTTCTACTGAATTGAATTTATTTCTACAAATGTTCTTACATATTATTTACATTGTAATTACACAACTTCTCTGTACTGGTATAAATTTGTTGTTGACTCTAATATTATTGTTATCTCAGCTGGCCTGACTTCCTGGCTAGTACCTGCATGAGCCACTCTTTTACTTTCTCTATACGTACTATGTACATAGTGTATAGAGAAGGTATTGCACTCCACCAAAAAATTCGATACCGAGATTTCACCAGAAATATTCGAGCTTAGGGTCCCTGTATCCAAAAAAGTATTTTCAGAAAAAGGTCCGTGTGTCTGTGAACACGATTACTCAAAAACGAAAAGTTGGTAAAATACCAAACTTAGTATTTAAGTTTAGTATCTTCCAGGGATGCGACACGAATATGTTGAGAAAAATCCCCCACTCCAAACTACCCTTTACATGGGACTATTTTTCGAAAATTTTTATTATCTCAAAAATGGTTCTAACGATTTTGGTTAAAATATTGTAGGTTAAAGCTATTTACCTGACAAATAAAATGTATATCTTGAATTTTCTGGGATTAGCCTCCGAAGAGTACTTTATTCTGGATTAATTTTACGGAATTATGCATAACTGCTAAACCGTAAGAGATGGAAAAAAACTTACTGCACAAAACATATAGAGCACGTTAAGACACACAGTTTATGTTATATACATTTTTTACGTGGAGTTCATCGTTTTTGAGACATTCCTTGTTTTTGGTTTTTACTATGAAAACCTTAATACTTTCCACATTACATGAATTTGTCATCTACTGTCCATCCAAACAAATTCCTTCAGTGACATACCAACCAGCTTTTGACTAACACTTTAACCTATGGTACTCCCTTATTCCGCTTCTACTTACACGGAAGCAAGTAATAAGGCTATTTCTGTTAATGTTTTTCTGATTAACATGAAGTAAATAGAAGTATAAGCTTTTTAAGAATAATTTGTTACAGAGGTATAGAGAAAGTCATGTGAATGTTACACATCAGATTTTTTTAATTATTTATGTTCATTGAAACAAGTTACTAATCAATTGTTCACAGGCCGTAGAATGTCATGTCCAACTTTATTCAGTTATTTCATATTTTTATTTAAACACACATAGATGGCCACGTAAGTAAATGCTGTTGTATACTTCCATGAAAATGGCAACTTCCTTCTTATATTTATTTTCTTTTAATTTCGTGCTCCCATGCAACAAATATCGTATGATACACATGTTAAGTGATTTTTCGTTTCTCGTTTGGTTATGGAATTAAGAAAACGACTATGTTTACACACTTGTATCAATATCTATCGTGGAGTTAGCCTCTCTCTCTCTCTCTCTCTCTCTCTCTCTCTTTCTCTCTCTCTCTCCTAGTCTGCAAAGAAACCGAATTTCAAAGCATTGCATAGCGATCTACTCTAAAACTTTGACTATCATAGCCTACTGTATTCCCCTTTACCCATTGCACATACAAGGAAATATAGTATAATAAAATTACTTCTACAAGTGTTTCTCTCGGTTAACATGAAGCAGATAGAACAAAAAGCTTTTTAAGAATAGTTTTTTGCAACGTCCAGGTGCACATCGGCATATTACTCGTCATAGACAACTCGGCCAATGAAAAGAAACAATTGTTTGCCACTTTACCTGATGTTGATCCGAAGTACTCGTGAATAACCTCAGCCTCCGCGTGGCAGTCGAACTAGAAGCTGGAACGCTGAAAATAAATTCTGTATTGCCTTCGATTTTGTAAATATGAGACTTTACAAGTTCAGCGCTGCGGTGCACTTGAGACAAAACCATTCACACGAGATCTATTAATAGATGTTTATTAACCTCACTTGAATTGTCTTGTTACTAATGATTACATACAAAATAGTTATTCAATAAACGTGACCTTCACACGTTCTAGACACGCGCTACAATACTTAAACGTTGAGCAGTTTATATTTGATTCTAAATTAAGCGCCAAATCACGGAACTAAATGTGAAAGTAGCGATATCTAACTTCTATAAGTCGAGTGTTAAGTTTGGGTTCCAACCTTATCTTATATAGCGGTTGACTTGCGTGCCTAAATTATTCTGAATTTGGCTCTTCATAACGGGTATTTTGAAATATAAGTTTCCCTTGGTTGCACCCGCCCTAACATTTGCTTAGCTCTTCTTGGTTACACGGTTACAAACAATAAAAACTTACCCTGCTTTGCAAATCTTCGGGGTTTTGCCATATATCTCTTGCACCAATATTTAGTGGATGGATGGATGGATGGATGGATGGATGGAAGGCTGGCTGGTCTATTGAATACAATTATTCATGACTTCGTCAGTAAACTACATACATCAATCATACAATCTATCGTCACATATTTATATTATAAAACTCGTCAACAGTATACAGAGCATTAACCGTCAATATTGATCTGATCCTCCTTTTGAAGCTCTCAAACGAAAGATGTCTTATGTGCATAGGTAAGAAGTTAAAAAGTTTTAGTGGGATGTAACAGAAACTATTTATACTTTCACTATATTTACTTTTAGGTATATAAATATTTGAGTTCTTCCGTGTTGGGTAATTAGGTAGTAAAATCATTAATAGCATACGTTATAAGAAAACAATACACAGAAGCATCTCTTCTTTTGTGTACATCCTTCAACATCTAGACCAGTCCCCTATATCGAAAAGAAGAAAGCCAGAGAATATAAATTACAAAGAAATTGTGGAAGAAGTAGTGATATTTTGAAGGAAGGGGAGGAGGAATCGAGCGAGATTTTTAACACTTAAAGGAAAGCTGAGCTTCAGAGATTTTATTTCCGGAGAGAAACACCCCGTTGCTCTTCGCCTAACAAGACAGGATGGTAAAAAGAAAGTTCGTCGTAAAGGAGGAAATGTTTCACAGAAATTACATTACCCATTGGTGTTTCTCTCAAATGTTACCCTTTTCCATTTTGCCAAGGTCTTTCTTTTTCTTTTTTTTTTTTTTTTTCAGGTAATTCAATTAGGAGACACTTGCTTTTACCTCAGTTCTACATATATGTAGAAAATGGCGCAGAAACAAATTAGGACCAGCCAGAGCTAAAAAGGTTCGCGGATGGAAAACGACTAGAACAAATAGCTTGCGTTTTTTTTTTTTTTTTTTTTTCAGGTTCCTTAAAGAGATAAAGCTCTCTGAAAACTTAGGTCTGCCTAACTTATCCCTTCTTTTTCTTTCTCAGCATGTACTATATACCTAGTGTATAAAGAGGGTATTGTACTGCACCCAAAAATTCGATCCCGAGATTTCACCGGAAATACATGTTTTGGGTCCCCCTGAATCCAAAAAAGCATTTTTGGAAAAAGATCCGTGTGTTTGTGTGTGTGTGTGTCTGTCTATGGACAGCATAGCTTAAAAACGAAAAGACTGTTCAATCACAAACTTGGTATCTTCCAAGGATGCGACACAAAACTTTTCAAGAAAATCCTCCACCTCCAACTACCCTTTACATGCAAACTTTTTTCAAACATTTGGATTTTCTCCTAAATGGCTCTAACGATTTTGATTAAAATATCCTATATTAAAGATATTTACCTGGTAAATAAAATGTATATCTTGAATTTTCTGGGAATAGCTACTGAAGACTACTTTATTTTTAATGAATTTTGCGCAATTTTGCATAACTGCTAAACCGTAAGAGATGGGCAAAAGCTTAACTCACAAAAATTGTAGAGCACGTTAAAACACACAATTTATGTTATATACATTGTTTTCGTGGAGTTGATTGTTTTTGAGAAATTCCTTTTTTTTTTTAGTTTTAATTTTGCAAAACTTTGTTTGTCAACTCCTGTCCATACAAACAAAGGAACTTTAGTCACATAGCAACCAGCTTTTGACCATCACTGTAACCTATGATACTGCTTATTTCGCTTCTACTTACAAGGAAGCAAGAAATAACTGTTTCTGCTAATTTTTTTATCGATTAGAATAAAGTAAATGGAAGCATAATCCTTTTAACATTAATTTGTTGCAAAGATGTAGAGAAAGTCATGTGAATGGAATACATAAGATTTTTCTATTTCGTCCGTAGTATTGTTGCATTTCACCAAAAAAATTTGATACCGATATTTCACTGGAACTGTATGTTTTAGGATCCCTGTATAACAAGAGAATGTTCACAAAAAATTCTCATGTGTTACATTCACATAAGTTTCTGTACATCTCTCTTATTCTTCTATTTGCCTAATGAAAATCGAGAAAAAATTAGCAGAAACGGTCTTATTACTTGCTTCCTTGTAAGTAGACAGGATGTAAGTACCATAGGATAAAGCGATACGCAAATCTTTTAAAATATGGTTGCTATGTGATTGTAGTTCCTTTGTTTGTATTTGCAGCAGTATTGAGAAAAGTATAATTATTTTAAAGCTGAAACCAATAACAAGGAATATCTCAAAAACGGTCGACTCCACGAAAAAAATGTATGTAGCATAAATTGTGTGTTTTGACGAGTTCTACAATTCTATGAAATAATTTTTTGTCTATTTCTTACGGTTTACCAGTTATGCAAAATTCCGCAAAATTCATCCAGAATAATTATGTCTTCGAGACTATTCCCAGAAAATTGAAAATATACATTTTATTGCCATGTAAACATTTGTAATATACGATATTTTAATCAAAATCGTTAGTCATTTTTGAGAAAATAAAAATTTTGGAAATTTGTCCTTGTAAAGGACAGTTGTGATGAGTTTTCTTGAAAATCTTCGTGTTGCACCCTTGGAAGATACTGAACTTGAATACCAAGTTTGGTATCTAACGAACTTTATGTTTTTGGGCTGTTTTGTCCACAGACACAGACACACACAGACATTTTTCTAAAAATGCTTTTCTTGGATTCAGAATTTTTGGGTGCATTACAATACCTTCGCTATACACTATGTATATATTACATGAACAGAGTGTAAAAGCCCGCCTGGGTAGCGTGGTGGTAGCATGTCTGCCTCATATTCAACAGGTCGTGAGTTCGAATCTCGCTTAGGGTGAGTTACCCGGATAAGGTTTTTTTCGGGGTTTTCCCTTATCCTTTGAGGGCGAATGTCGAGTAACTTTAAGCTCCATGGTCCCCGAGAGCATTTGAACATCATTTCACCAATTTCATTCATCGTCCGATATGACCAAGCAGGTTAAAGGACGTTAAGCTACAAGAAAAAAAGTAAAAATCTGATGTGTTCCATTCACATGACCTTCTCTATATCTCTGTAATAAATAATTCCATTTACTTCATCTAATGGAGCAAAAATTAGCAGAAATAGTCTTATTACTTGCTTCCTTGTAACTAAAAGCGAAATAAGGGACTGCCATAGGTTAAAGTGATAGTCAAAAGCTGGTTGCTATGTCAATGAAAGTCCTTTGTTTATATGGATAGGAGTTGACAGGTTGCTGTATGAGAAAAACCTAAATTTTTCATAGCAGAAACCAAAATAAGGAATGTCTCAAAAACGACGAACTCCACGAAAAAAATGTATACTGCATAAATTGTGTGTTTTAACGTGCTCTACATTTTTTGCATACTTGTCCATCTCTTACGGTTTAGTAGTTATTCAAAATTCAGTAAAATTCATCCAGATTAAATTACTCTCCAGAGGCTATTCCCAGAAAATTTAAGATATACATTGTATTTTTCAGGTAAATATATATGCTATACAATATTTTAATCAAAATCGTTAGAGCCATTTTTGAGAAAATCAAAATTTTCGAAAAAAGTTTTATGTAAAGAGTAGTTGGGGGTGGGGGATTTTTCTCAAAATCTTCTTGTCGCATCCTTGGAAGATACTAAACTTAAATACCAAGTTTAGTATTTTACCGACTCTTCGTTTTTGAGTCATCGTGTTCACAGACACACGGACACACGGACACACTGACACACTGACACACTGACACACTGACACACGGACACACGGACACACACACATACACACACATACACACACACACACACACACGGACCTTTTTGAGAAAATTCTTTTTTTTAGATATTGGAGATCCTAAAACATATATTTCCGGTGAAATCTCGGTATCGAATTTTTTGGTGGCGTGCAATACCTTCTCTATACACTATGTACATAGTGCTTATAGAGAAAGTAAAAACCGTATGTGTTATATCCGTGTGTTCGTATGTTATTGAACACAGTAAATCATAGGATGCCACACGAACATTTTCAAATTAACCTTCAAATGGAAAACATTTCGAAAATTTTGATTTCCTCAAAGTGGTTCTTTTTATGTTGATTAAACCTGCACATATTGAAGATACCTATGTACCTAATAAATACGAGAAATTGAATTTTCTGGGAATAGTCTCTGAAGATCTCTTCATTCTGAACGGCATTGGTATAAATGGAAAACCGTAAGAGAGAGAAACATAAACCAATATTTATATCCCCACACTGTTTTATTTATATTTTGTGTTTTTGTAATCTATTTTGTATTGATGCATTATTTTATATGTTCTTTTGTTTCGTACGCAAATCGGAGCCAAACGTTGTGGTTTCTCTCGGCGATTTTATTATTTTTACTTTCTCTATACGCACTATGTACATAGTGTATAGAGAAGGTATTGCACTCCACCAAAAAATTCGATACCGAAATTTCAACGGAAATATATGCTTTAGGGTCCCCTGTATCCAAAAAAAAGCATTTTCACAAAAAGGTCCGTGAGTGTGTGTGTCCGTGTGTCTGTGAACACGATAACTCAAAAACGAAAAGTCGGTAAAGTACCAAACTTGGTATTTAAGTTTAGTATCTTCCAGGGATGCGACACAAAGATTTTGAAAAAAAAACCCACCCCAAACTACCCTTTACATGGAACTTTTTTCGAAAATTTTGATATTCTTAAAAATGGCTGTAACGATTGTGATTAAAATTTTGTATATTAAAGATATTTACCTGAAAAATAAAATGTATATCTTGAATTTTCTAGGAATAGCCTCTGAAGACTACTTTATTCTGGATGAATTTTATGGAATTTTGTGTAACTGCTAAACCGTAAGAGATGGACAAAAACTTACTACACGAAAAATGTAGAATACGTTAAAACACACAATTGATGTTATATACATTTTTTTCGTGGAGTCATCGTTTTTGAGTCATTCCTTGTTTTCGGTTTCTGCTATGAAGACTTATGCTTTTCTCATATAGGAATTTGTCAACTGCTTCCATACAAAGGAACTTCAGTGGCATAGCAACCAGCAAAGAACAAAGCAAACATAGCAACAAGGAACCAAGTAATAAGACTATTTCTGCTATTTTAGTCTCATTAACATGAAGTAAATAGATGTATAAACTTTTTAAGAGTAATTTGTTGCAAAGATGTAGAGAAAGTCATGTGAATGGCACACATCAGATTTATTTTTGTTATAAACAAGTTTCATGGCGATATACTTTCTTCGTTGTGAGGCTACAAATATATAAAAAGGCTAGGCAGAAGTGAGGTAGAGAGGCACTTGAAGAAAGTTTCTGGTCGAGTGAGGACGTTCCACGGGGTCATATTTCCTAGGTAGGGGACCCATGGAGACGAAGTATAAAGTTGTTCTTACGCGTTTATTTTGTCTTCCACCAACATAGAATAGATTCGGGGAGTAAATAAACGTAGTTTGTTGAACCGATAAAAGTACTCGGGGAGATAAAACACACGAAAGAAAAAAAAATCTGATGTGTTTCATTAACATGACTTCCTCTACATGTCTTCAACAAATTATTATTAAAAAGCTTATGCTTCCATTTACTTCATGCTAATCGAGAAAAAATTAGCAGAAATAACCTTATCACTTGCTTCCTTGTAAGTAGAAGCGGAATAAGGGAGTAACATAGGTTAAAGTGATAGTCAAAAGCTGGTTGCTATGTGACAGAAGTTCCTTTGTTTGTATGGACTGGAGTTGACAAATTCCTGAATGAGAAAAATATAAGTTTTTCAAAGCCGAAATCACTGACAAGGAATATTTAAAAAACGATCAACTTCACGAAAAAAATGTATATAACATAAATTGTGAGTTTTAGCGTGCTCTACATTTTTTGTGTGGTAAGGTTTTGTCCATCTCTTACGGTTTAGTAGTTTTGCAAAATTCCGTAAAATTGATCCAGAATAAAGTAGTCTTCAGAAGCTATTCCCAGAAAATTCAAGACATACATTTTATTTGTCAGGCAAATATATTTAATATACGACGTTTTTAGCACATTCCTCAGAGCCATTTTTAAGAAAATCAAAATTTTCGAAAAAAAATCCATATAAAGTTTAGTTGGGGTGGGGGATTTTCTTGAAAATCTTCGTGTCACATCCTTGGAAGATACCAAACTAAATACCAAGTTTGGTATTCAATGGTCTGTCTTTTGTTTTTGAGTTATGCTGTCCACAGACACACACACGCACACACGTACCTTTTTTCTGAAAATGCTTTTTTTGGATTCAGGTGACCCAAAATATATATTTCCGGTGAAATCTCGGTATGGAAATTTTGGGTGGAATGCAATGCCTTCTCTATACACCATGTACATAGTAAGTGTAGAGAAAGTAGCAATTGAATGCCATAGTCGGGGATTTGAATCATGGCTCCTGGTTTACATCCAGTTTCTCTGATCACTGAGTCACCATGGCAACACGCCAGCTTGGCACTAAATTCTCTAACTGATTGGCAAACAAGAAAATCTCAAATTATTTTGAGATGTCATACCTCAATGGCGACTTAAAAACTCCGTAAGTTTTAAAGTCCTAGCTAAGTACTTGTAAATACGTAACTAAGAGTTATATGGTTCAAATCCCTGCTTGGTACTTTCCAACTTCTGTCCTACACACAACAGTGTGAAAGAAACCATTAATTTACAATAATTATCAGTTTTAAAGAAGAATAAGCTTTTGTAAGAATCATTTGTTTCAGTATGGCTAAAGAAAGACATGCAAATAGGACACATCAGATTTTTCTAATTTGACTGCTATCTGTTGAAGAAGATTAAGTGGTTAAACCAAGTGTTCAAACTCGGCGTTGTTAGATTTCAGGGCATCTACGACCTGGGTACTGTGAATAGGTTACTGAAAAAGTAGTAAATAACGATTTTAAGCAAATTCCTATTCTTTTCCTTAACATGATTTGCCTTATCTCCTATATTTAAATGTTTCATGAATGTTTAGATCTGAATATAGCAGTTCAATGGCACCTAAAACTAAGTAATTTTACGTTAGTGCCTATTTCAGACATCACCAGCTCGCTTGATCTTGTGCTTGCTCCCATGCATGGTTAAAAGCAAGAAGCAGGAATGGTCTCTCTCTCTCTCTCTCTCTCTCTCTCTCTCTCTCTCTCCTTGTGGTCACTTAAGCAAAATCGCTGTGAACGATTTAGCGTAGGAGCTCAAAAGCGTTATTTTTATTAGTTTGGTTCTTTACTTAAATGAGTGTTAAGAAGAATTTAATTTAAGCATTAACTTATTAAGCATATGTGGGTAATGCCAGTCACTGTATTCAAATTTATTGTTTATTCATGTATTTATTTAGGTAAAAAGTATCACTAAAATCCATATAAAAGAGCACATTTTATTTTAGAACTTTAATGTAACACTTTTCCTCTCTTTACACTTGTAGCACAAAAATATGTTTTCGGACTGTCCCAGTCACTAGACTCTCAATGAGTCCACACACCATATGATCCATAGAAAGTAATGTCCAGAGGCCTGCTGGACATGTTGGAGATATAGAAACAACAATAATTCAGTCGATTTTGAAGACTTAGAAACTGCCCATAGTAATATAGCTGCCATGTTCATCCAATAACAGGAATACTGGATTCTTTTTATCACGCTTTACCTTTGACGGTCGATTGACATGTTGTTTAAAACTAATTCTTACATATGCTACATTATTAAGAGAATCATGAACGTTTCGGAAAACCCTAAAAACACATTTAATTAATTTAATACGGTACATTTACTCTGCGTTGTTCTTCAAGCAAAAATTACATCAAAATTCGTTAAACATGTTTTTCCTCACTATTGCTCACAATTCTTGTAAGGAAGTGGTGACTATATGTGTCTTAAGAATACATTTACAGAAGGCAACACAAACCAGTAGACCACTGCTGCGATGGTCATCGAGATAACTACGTAACCGGCATTACCCACTGACCGGGGCTACCCGTGCTTCCCCTTCCGAGTCACGTGTCACTTGAATGACAGACAATGAAAAATACCCTGACTATATATTAAAAGTTTATTCCCTGACATAGCGTCTTGGACATAGCGTCTTATTGTACTAAGATCCCAACAGATGCTGAGCGTGTGAACAAAAAGATCCCTGTGTAGCGCAAAAGGCTTTTCTTCCAAAATTCGTTCCTTCCTGTACTAACATACTATAACGTTTCTTAAACTAATATTACCTGCCTATATTACTACTATATGCATACAAAACATTTATCACATAATAATATATGATTCATTAATTTATTTACACATGTGGAAAGAATACTGTCTCAATCTTAATTAATATTAATATTCATCCTCCAAAGAATAGTATGCGATACACGTGTGTCATTAATATTGAAGAATCTCAACTTCGTTTTTCTTTAGAAACTTTTCCTCTGTTCTACTATCCGAGTACACTTCCTACACTTGAATCGCAGTACACCATTACTTTTATTTTACGAAACTTTTCAAACATCTCTCGATGTTCTAATTTGGCGAGAATTGCTCCTTGGCCGAGAACGGAAACAAAACTCAGGAAGCAGGCACTTGTAAAGCAATAAACACGAACCCCCTTCCCTGCCCTTCCGGTTGCTTCCCCTTTGATTACGTTCAACAGGTATCGCCCCCTGCCCCGGCTTGTTGTTCCACCCCTCATATTACTCTTTCACACATCACCACTTCTCGACACCCTCTTTGCAGGGCCCTTCATCAACAAGAGTTCATGTGTAAATAACGCGGAGAGAGAGAGAGAGAGAGAGAGAGAGAGAGAGAGAGAGCAGATAACCTGGTCTTTGTATAGCGTAAACACGCTATGAAATGTGTATAAACACGAAAATGATATCGTGAATGGAATCCTCGCGCTGTTTATTGGTCCAGATGGAAGGTTTTCAACGGCTTCCCGTGTATTGAGTACAACCTCCAGCAGATCACTTCCACTGGGTCGCAGCTATCTCTGCATTCTCAGAATCAAATAAGGGAAGCAAATCCTCTACTCTCTTTTATTATTTTTTACATCCGCGTTTCGCCTCACAGCAGCGACACAGAATGGAAACAGAGTTTGCAGGGCGCTTTCATAAATGCTTTTGATACTTTTATGAAAGGGGGTAATAAAATATGAAAGCCTCTTCTCGACTGCTGTTTGTTATATTCTTTGTGTGTTGTGCCCATGGAATGCGTTTAACCCAGTGAGACTTTTTCCTTTAACGCCAATAACTTGCTGTTATATTAAACTGTAAATGTTATGTGCCATTTTATATACCAAGCGGTACAGCTCAGTTGCAGACTCGCATTCAGGAGGTCCCGGGTTCGAATTCGTTGGGTCAACTTGATTTTTTCTTCGTTGGTTTTCCAAACGTTCTGATGTAGATACTGTATTAGATAGATACTTTAGTTCACTGCTCAGGGCATGGCAATAACCTATTAGAATGACAATATATCATAGTATACTACCAAAATAATAATAATAATAATAATAATAATAATAATAATGCTAATTAGGACGAATATTCTTCTCCCTGATTTCTTATCAATTTATTTATTATTTTCACTACTACGTACAGTAAGAGAGGAAGTATTGCATTCCACCCAAAGATTCTATACCAAGAATTTGCCCGAAATACACGTTTTGAGACTTCGTTGAACCCAAGAAAGCATATTTAGAAAAAACGTCGATGGGTGTGTCTGTGTGTCCGTGTGTCCGTGTGTCTGAAATTTCGTTTGTTTATATGTGTGAGTGTGTATGTGTGTCAATGAACAGATTAACTGTTAAGGAAAAGTCCGATTAAATACCAAACTTTAAGTTTAGCGTTTTCCAAAAATATGATATGATGGTTTTAAGAAAGTTCCCCATTACAAACATCCCTTACATGTAACATGTTTAGAATTTTTTTCTCAAAAATTGCTCAACGGTGCGGTTTTTTTTTTAATTTTCACTTTCTCTAGTCCGTATGTACAATGTACATAGGGGACAGAGAAGGTTTTGTATTACACCAAAAAAATTCGATACCGATATTTCATCGAAAATACATTTTTGAGATCCCTGAATTAAAAAAAAAAATTTAGAAACTTGTCCGGGTGTGTCTGTGAGCAACATAGCTCAAAAACAAAGGTACTTTAAATACCTTACATGGAACATTTTTCGAAAATGCTGATTTTCTTAAAAATAGCTGTAACGATTTTGATTAAAATACCGTATATTAGAGTAATTCACATCACAAATAAAATGCATATTTTAAATTTTCTGGGAATATCCTCTGTAAAGCTCTTTATTCTGAATGAGTTTTGCATAACTTTGCATAGTAGTCAAACCGTAAGAGATAGACAAAAACGTTCTACACAAAAAAATGCACATCTCATTAAAAACACATAATTTATATCACATATGGGTTTGTTGAGGTGTTTACCGTTTTCAAAATATTCATTTTTATTGGTTTCAATGTTAAACTAATTAATTTGTCTCAAAAGGAGCCATGTAAACGAAACGAACCTCAATTGTTTCATATGACGACCAGTTTTTAAAAGATTTAACTATTGCTTTAGGCCAATGCATTTCCTTATTTCCCTTCTTCTTACATGGAAGCAAGTAATTAGACTAATTGTGCTAATGTTTATCTAGATTAGCATGATGTAGATAGAAAAATAGTCTTTGTAAGAAAAGTTAGTTTTTGGAACAGCTAGAGAATGTTATGTGAATCGAACACATCAGAAGTTTTTCATTCAAGAGGTCTCTAAACATATTTCTGATGAGCTCTCGACGTCGAAGTTTTGGATGGAATTAAATACTTCCTCTACTTACTATACTAGTAGAGAAGGCAAAAATCAAACTTGTATTTCACACTAAGTTACTGTATGAATTAAATCATAAGTAAATATTAACAAATAAAAATGACGTAGAGACCGAGCTTAAGATCTAAATTATAAAATTCAATTGTTCAATACGATTGAGTGCCATATCAGTAATAATAAATATATCAAATGCTAAACGATTTAACGTACTAGTAGTTCATGCACATAACTACATTACAATAGGCCAGGTAGGTTAGGCTACCAGAAATAACTACAGAAAATTCAACTTCCACCACAAAAGCACAAATATGAATTGGATGAAAAAATCTTCTCTTACTGTTCCATATGCAAGCAATTCTTAATAAAAAAATATATGATATAATCCTTTCACGTGATTTACTCTACTTCATTGCAGCAATTATTGTTAACGAGCTTATGCTTCTATTTACTTCATGCTAATCGAGATAAAATTAGCAGAAATAGTATTATTACTTGCTTGTAAGTAGAAGCGAAATAAGGTTGTACCATAGGTTAAAGTGACAGTCAAAAGCTAGATGCTACGTGACTTAAGTTCCTTTGTTTATATGGACAGCAGTTAACAAATTCCTGTATGAGAAAAGTATAAGTTTTTTTAAAGCTGAAACCAATAACAAGGAATATCTAAAAAAACGATTCACTCCACGAAAAAAAGTATATAACATAAATTGTGAATTTTAAGGAGTTCTACGTTTTTTATGTAGTAAGTTTTTGTCTATCTCTTATGGTTTGCCAGTTATACAAAACTCCGTAAAATATCCAGAGTAAAGAACTCTTCAGAGGCTGTTCCCAGAAAATTTAAGCTATGCATATACATTTATATAGAGTATTTTAATCAAAATGATTAGAGCCATTTTTTAGAGAAACAATTTTTTTTTCCGTGTAGAGAAGTTTGTAGTAAAGCGGGGGGGGGGGACAGAATTTCTTGAAAATCTTCCTATCGCATACTTGGAAGATATTAAACATAAATACCACTTTTAGTATTTAACGACCTTTTCGTTTTTGAGCTATGCTGTCCACATACACACACGGACCTTTTTCTAAAAATGTTTTTTTAGATTCACGGGACCTCAAAACATATTTACGGTGAAATATCTACATTTGAATTTTTGTACGTACCGTGCTAGAGAAAGTAAAAATACGAAGACCGAAAATAATTCTTGCTCTTGTTACATACTGAGAAATGGATGACAAATTTTGTTTTTGCCCTGGCAACCATTCTCCCTTTAAGGGCACCAACCTGTGACAATTAACCAAATTCTTGAAGCTGTTGATTTTAGTACATTAATATGCCGAAGTTATTTTCATCCACTTGGAATTTAAAGACTTGTCACGTGACATTTTAAATGAAACTTTTAATGGCAACAAATGTCAATTCAAATATAAAAAGCGTGTTTCCCTGAATAGTTATCCAGCACATATAAATGTTCAAAATGCTCCTTGATTTTTCTATTAGAGAATCTTAATGTCACAATAAATATACGTTATCGAATTAATTTTATAGGTAAGTAAAATTAATTATGTATTTGTTAATAAAAAAATAATGAAAAAGTAAGAACGAATAATTGAATAAATCTTTTCCTGCAGTAATATTTAATTAATTTGAAAGTTAACAGGTAATTTTAATGTGATATTCCTGGAAGTTTTGTTATCAAATTTTAAATATTAAAGCGCAAGCAGCTTTTTTTGGTAAAGGAGTTAAAAAAATTACATTTTTCCTCTCAAAAACTGCTTGTTATATTTATTTGTCTCAAAATTTTAGAACTACTTACACATAACAATAATGTTTTGGTAAAAAAATGAACTGAATTTAACATTTTTACAGGTTGGTACCCATAAAAACACCATCAATTGTTAAGAACTATAAGTGAATGGAATACCGCAGGTCTGCTAATGCAATAAAGCTGCTGAATTTAAAAAATCGGATGTGTTCCATTCACACGACTTTCTTAATCAGTTCTGCAAATTATTCTTACAAAAGATTATCCTGCTATCTACATCATGCTAATCGAAATAAATATTAAAAGAAACGCTTAATTACTTGCTTCCTTGTAAGTAGAAGGGGAATACGGGAGTACACTAGGCTAAAGCGACTGTAATTAAAACCAAAGAGAGATGAAAACTTTCCGTTTGAGAAAAGTTGAAATATTTTAAACGGAAATCAACAACAGGGAATATATTGGAAATAATCAGTTAGCATTTTAATCAAAATTGTTAGAGCTATTTTTCAGAAAATTGATAATTTCTAAAAAATATTCTATGTAAAGGGTAGTTTGGGGTGAGGGATTTTCCAGAAAATCTTCGTGTCACGCTAAATTTAAATGCGTTGTTTGATATTTAATCAACTTTTAATTTTTGAGTTATGCTATCCACATACATGCAAGAACCGCTTTAAAAAAAACGCTTTTTAATTCAGTGATCCTAAAAAAATGCATTTTCGGTGAAATATCTTCCTATTATGTATAGTGTGAATACGTGCTAGGGAAAATAAAAACAGGGTGAAAGCTTTTCTGGTGCGGTTCTCATTCAACAAGTGAAGCTTCAGCTGACCAATAGGAAGAGGCGATAAAACAAGGTCGAAAGGTAGAAAGTGCTCCAGTGTAACATGAGCTTAAAATTACATTTTGTGCGTGCTCTGCTCGACCCTTCCTCATAAAACTTTGCGCTCTAATTGAAACTGGCAAAGAGGTGCCGTCAGAACCTAAAAGAGATGAAAATGAGGCAGTAGGATACCATGATAAAGTTGAGAAATACGAGCTACCTTTAGGATCACGGTAATTTGCAAGCAAGTGAAGGATAAAATGTGAAACTTGACAAAATGCTTTAATGTCGCTTGTTTTTTAGGTGAATAGAGTGTCAACATACGTTATACGTAGTATATCGTACGTTATCGTAGTATCTTTGAATGCCTCAGTTACTTCCAGCTGTTTACAACATCGAAGGAAATAGTGTCTATTATGGTCGTACAACACACGCTCTGTATACGATTAATGTTGGTAGAGTGTGGCCATTACCGAAGCTTACTTCTTAGAGCGAGGCAAGCTGCGTTCATTTGACCTCACACGCTGTTTACTGGATACTCACACTCTCTCTCTCTCTCTCTCTCTCTCTCTCTCTCACTCTCTCTCCTCTTTACAGAATAACTCGGTCATCGGTAGATGTTCTGTACAGCTTTCAAAAAAATGGGCAATCAAGCAAAGCATGTATATTATTATGTCTAACGTACTTTATTGTTCCTAGTACGGAGAAAAAATAAAACATATTAGGTTGTCCTCAGTATGTATAAGCTATACATTTTACAACTGGTCATATCAAATGTGTTATGAAAACACACGCATAAATTGATGAAACCACATAAAAGCTAGATATGAACCCTTAAATAATGGTGATGCAAATTATCAAGTTTAACGTTATTTATATTATAAGTGGCTTAGGTATACTATTATTTGTGAGTGGGATGTTGTAGTACACAGTGCGTAAGCGCGAGTGTTCTAATTTCTCATGAGCAAACATTAGTGTAATAAGCCATGTGTAATATACAACGTTTTATCCTATATTTATATTCACTGGAATATTCTTATATTTATTAATATTATTGGAGTCCTCATTACGAGGAATTGCATTTTAGTCGTGACGTAGGTAGTGCTTTGTTTGTTTGTTGCTGCGTAACCCCGCCGGAATAAGCAGTTTCAATTCTGGTTGTTTAAACTGCACCAAATAAATCAATAAATGAATGAAAATGGATATTCCCGAAGAAATTTTATATTATATTAAAAAAGCAGCACTTAGTTTGTTACCCGGCAAGTCGAAGGACTTGTGTGACAAGAACTTTTCATTATTTAAAGAATGGGTAGCTGCCAAAGGAGTTAAAATAATTTACAATGAAATAAAGCACTTATTTCACGATGAAATAAAGATTATTTTTGTTGTTTCCTAGGATACATGAAATATATACATGAAGTCTATAGGTTAGGATAAAAGTCTCACAATTAATTTTAAAAATGCCTCCTTCTCCAGTATCATATCTAAAAGGAAATTAGAGTTGAAATGCTACCTCCAAATATAAACGAATTACAAATTATATGATGCTATGAATTAGTAAAGGAAGTTGGTGACTTGGTCTGGGTTAAACCAAGCCATCATCCTTTTATACCAACAAATTTCCCACCGTTGCTATATTTTGTAAACAATGTTTATTCAGCTCTTGATGAACATCGCTTAGAATGTGAGTAAATCAAGTGAGGCCATCCATCCCAGTCAGCTTATATCACTTCGAATATGCCTTTTCTAACGAATTTAACCTACTCTGTATTTTAGATTACACACTTTACTCATGCGTTTTGATGGTTGTATATCCACCAAGGCTCACGTTGTCCCGTCTGTTTCCATACCTAAGTGAGAAAATTTCTCTTCACTAGTACTCCAACCGCTCCAGAGTCTAGAAGTATGAATGATACCGTGAATGTGTGCGTATAAAGCTAAATATAATTTATTAAAGATAAAAATCGACGGTAAACGAGTGACCAGCATGCCACGAGCAATTGTTTCCAATGAGAAAATAACGATCTGACGTAGCTGTTAAAGCCAGTATATAGGTGAAACAAAAAAAGTACAGAAAGTCATGTGAAGGTAAAACATCAGAATTTTTAAATGCGCAATACAGTTCGCACATATACGCAACGAGCTTTTAAGGAGTCAGAAGTCATAAATTATTAATAAAATTGGGTGTTTGTATAAAAAAAATCAGATGTGTTCCATTCACATGACTTTCTCTACATCTCTGCAACAAATTAGTGCTAGAGAGCTTAAGCTTCTATTTACTTCATGTTAAGCTAGAAAAAATTAGCAGAAATAGTCTTATTACTTGCTTCCTTGTAAGTAGAAGCAAAATAAGGGAGTACCTTAGGTTAAAGCGACAGTCAGAAGCTGGTTGCTAAGTGCCTGTAGTTCCTTTGTTTGTATGGACAGGAGTTGACAAATCCTGTATTAGGAAAGTATAAGTTTATAGAGCTGAAACTAATAACAAGGAATATCTCAATAACGATCAACTCCACGAAAAAAATGTGTGACATAAATAGTGTGTTTTATCGTGTTCTACATTTTTTGTGTATTAAGTTTTTCTCTATCTCTTACGGTTTACCAGCTATACAAAATTCAATAAAAATCATCCTGAACAAAGAGGTCTTTAGTGGTTACTCCCAGAAAATTCAGGATATACATTTTATTTAGATGTAAATACCTTATGTATAAAAGGTTTTGATCAGAATCGTTAGAGCCATTTTTGAGAAAATCAAAATTTTCGAACATTTTTCCATGTAAAGGGTAGTTTGGGGTGGGCGAGATTCTTGAAAACCTTCGTGTCGCGTCCCTGGAAGACAGTCTTTTCGTTTTTGAGCTATGCTGTCCAAACGCGCGCGCGCACACACACTCACACACACGGACTGTTTCCCAAAATGCTTTTTTGGATTCAGGGGGACCCAAAACACGTACTTCCGGTGAAATCTCGGTATCGAATTTTTGGGTGGAATGCAATATCTTCTCTATACACCATGTACATAGTACGTGTAGAGAAAGTAAAAATGTGTTTTTCATGGTAGGTCTGGAGTCGGAAAAGAATATTTATAGAACTCCGGCCTTTATGGCTTGACCTTCCGCCATATTAAACCAGATAACAGAGTCTACTGTGTATAATAAAAATAATTTCTGCAAATATTTTCTCTCGTTTAACGGAAGTAGATAGAATAAACGTTGTGTTTATTGAAAAATGGGTAGAGAAAGCCATTAAATATAACGCATCAAATTTTTGTTTTACAAATGTAATGTTATTATAGAATACCATTGTTTATGTGGAAGTTAGCCGATTATATACTTTAGTCCGTGCAAACAGTGACATCTACCTGGTGATCATGGGATGTGCTGTAAATGAAACATAATACACGCCAATAAAAGCTAACAAACAGAATTTGATCGCTCTGTTCATCGAGCTGCTATCGGATCCATCTGAAATATTATATGTTCGTTTGAAATATCTCGGGTCGTCCATCTGCTATATTAAATGTTCGCCCAATACGATTGATTGTTAATGAAATAATCATTGCTACATGATGGACAAGATATACCAATTTGTTCACAATATTAAATCATTCCTTCCGCTGTCAACCATTTTAGTGATTAGCAGAGCCTGTATTAAGGACATACAATGCATCAAACATAGTTTTATAACATTATAAACTTGTTTGAACGGATAACATAAATAAAGTGTATCATTGTTCCTTCGCAGGTTTGGTCTTTTTAGCCTGAATCCGGCTCCAAAATTGTCCTGAGTTCATCTTTTTTGGATCGTTCTGAATTTCTGTGTCCTATAGTTCTTTGTATGCTGCTTGGTGTATTCTATTCTCTGCCATTTTTTCCAAGTGTTTCTATGTTCTGTTTTGTTTTATTTA
This sequence comes from Hymenopus coronatus, assembly GCA_030762935.1. Lineage (NCBI taxonomy): Eukaryota > Metazoa > Arthropoda > Insecta > Mantodea > Hymenopodidae > Hymenopus > Hymenopus coronatus. Next base: position 42,570,414 of record CM060897.1, on the reverse strand, counting down.
ATTCTTCTACACTTAATTGTTGCCCTATTTCATTATTTTTATCAGTCTTGTGTGTCCTGCCACTGGTCTGAGAAATTTCATTTCGGCTGTCTGTACTCTTCTTTTGTATTATGTAGTAATTGCCCTTGTTTCTGGCCCATCAGCTAAAGGGAGAATAGTGATTGCGTTACACAGCGTTACTACTGTGAGAACTGCGGTGATGGCGCCCTTCCGTGATGGTGTTTTATTTATGGACGCTCTTTAACTGCTATGGTTCTCAGCGTCCCATTCTATACTGGGCGTCAAAGATCGCTTAATTTCTCTCTATCAGGCTTGAGGTTCTTCTTTATCTCCCTTCCGAAAAAAAATCCATCGTCCTCCGCCGGATTTGGTAACCTTGGTATATGAAGTTAGCGACCTTGGGTATATGAAGTTAGTGACCTTGGGTATATGAGGTTAGCATGGTAACCACTACACCACGGAAGGCGACTGCCCTTCCGTGTTGGTGCCTGCACTCTGGAACAACATGTTTCGTCAGCGGGATGACGTTGGAAGTCATCTGTGTATCCAAGAAGTTCGGAGACCTAGAGCGTGGCCTCCTAGCGCTCCTCGCGTCGAGATTAACTGCTTAGAAATTGTTAGGGATCCTCCATGGTGGCTCCATCCCCGTTGTCCGGTTTTGGCTGCCCGTAGCAATTCCTCTCATCTCATCCTCCTGGGATCTGATGTCAATAAGCCAATGTCTACACATGCACACACTCTTTGAATAATGTTATTCATATAACTGACTTCCTTTGTATACTTTGCGGAATTATTGCACAACTATCCAGAATTTTTTATTCGGCGACAATGGTGATACGTGAAATGAAGTAATTGGGTAAGAAATTTGGGAAGGAATCGTTCCATTCGTAAGTTAACGGTACAAGTGTATCCATATATCTTGACAGAAAACCTGCGCAGTAGGGACTAGTGACAAATCTGCTAGGAATAATGTCCTCACTACTGCGTCACTCGCGTAAGATTACGAGAGAGAAGTACGATACACCATCTGACTCAGTAATTCTACACGGTTTCCTTTCTGGAAACTGACATAAAACTAACCTGCCCTCCCTTTCAATTTTATTGTCAACTGCTGTAAAGGACTCGTCCATATATCACTGCGCATTGCTCTCCATCTGCCACGATAAATGAATTTATCTGTACCTCCTCGGCATTTGTTAGTTTATAACAATTGAGGAAACCTGGAAAAAGACCCAGGGATTACAGTCCTCTTGTTGAGTACCATATTCTGACTAATTTTACTTTCTTTATACGTACTATGTACATAGTGTATAGAGAAGGTATTGCATTGCAACCAAAAATTCGATAACGAGATTTCAACGGAAATATGAGGTTTCCTGAATCCTAAAAAAGCATTTTAGAAAGGCTCCATGTATGTGTGTGTGTGTGTGTGTGTCTGTCTGTCTGTCTGTCTGTCTGTGGGCAGCATAGTTCAAACGAAAAGTCCGTTAAATACCAAACTTGATATTCAAGTTTAGTATCCTCCAAGGATGGGAAGCGAAGATCACCCCACCCCCACATCAACCCTTTACATGGAAAAAGTTTCGAAAATGATGGTTTTCTCAAAAATGACTCTAACAATTTTGTTAAAATCTCTCATGTTTGAGATATTTACCTGACATAACATAAATATGGGAATAGCCTCTAAAGACCTCTAAAGGCCTCCTTATTCGGTATGAATTTTCCTGAATTTTTCATAACAAGGTTATGAGTTAGTCAAGGAGTTACCACAAATACAATGTAGACCTCGTTAAAACATAATTTATGTCATATACATGTTTTAAATCACTGACTATATGTTCCTCTATTCTCTTTGTACATATAACTAACTATTAAAATATTTCTGCATAAATTTATTTCGATTAACACAGAGTAGAAAGAAAAATAAGCTTTCGTATGGATAGTCCGTTGAAACTACATAAATTAACGATAGTATGTAGTATAAGTTATATGAATGTAGGACATCATAATTTTTTTTTTTACTTTCTTTATGATGTATAAGTAGATATGTGTATATACTTCACCGGAAGCGTAAGTTTAAAAGCTCCTGAATCCAAAAAAAGAATTTGTAGTAAAATCTTCATGTCTATGTATCTCTCTCTCTCTCCCTCTCTCTCTCTCTCTCTCTCTCTCTCTCTCTCTCTTTCTCTCTCTCTCTCTCTCTCTGTGGTGTGTGTGTGTGTAAAAAGCATAACTCAAAAATAAAAGTCGGTTAAAAACCGAAATTGGTGTCTAAATTCTCTATATATAAAGGATGCGACATGAATATTTTCAGAAAAACACCACCTCCCAAATTATCCTTTGTCTAGAAAATGTTTTCCAAATTTTGCAATTTTTAGTTTCTCTACACGTACTATGTATATAGTGTATAGAGAAGGTATTGCATTCCACCCAAAAATTCACCGGAAATACACGTTTTGGGTGTCCCTGAATCCAAAAAAGGTATTTTTGGAAAAAGGTCCGTGTGTGGGTGTGAGTGGGAGGGGGACAGCATAGCTCAGAACGACCATTAAATCCAACTTGGTGTTTAAGTTTGGTATCTTCCAAGGATACGACTCAAAGATTTTAGAGAAAATCCCCCCACACCAAACTACCCTTTACGTGGAAAAAAATTTCGAAAATGTTGATTCTATCAAAAATGGCTCTAGCAATTTTGATTAAAATCTCTTACATTTAAGATGCTTATATGCCAAATAAAATATATATCTTGAATTTCCTTGGAATAGCCTCTAAATACCTCTTTATTTTAGATGCTTTTTATTTAATTTTGCATAACTTGTAAAACTAAGAGATAGACAAAAACTTACAACACAAAAAATGTAGGTCACGATAAAACACACAATGTTTTAGATATTCCTTGTTATTGGTTTCAGCTTTAAAATCCTATACTTTTTTCTCCCAAAGAAATTTGTCAACTGCTATCCATACAAACAAAGTCACATAGCAACCAGCCTCTATCACTTCAACCTATGGCAGTCCCTTATTGCTCTTCTACTTTCATGGAAGGATGTAATGAGAATATTTCTGTTCTCTCTCTCTCTCTCTCTCTCTCTCTCTCTCTCTCTCTCTCTCTCTCGCGACTAGCATGAAGTAAATATAAGCATAAGCTTTTCAACAATAATTTGTTGCAAAGATGTAGAGAAAGTCTCATCAGATTCTTTTAAAAAATGCCTTTAACGATTTTGATTAAATTAGCATTTGTTTAAGATATTTTTATCAATGATTAAATGGAGATCTTATATTTTCTAGAAGTAGCCTCTGAAGCTCTCTTTATTCTGAATGATTTTTTCATGTGATGAATCCTAAGACACATGTAATTATTCATATTTTTATGTTTGATCTGAGAAGGATAAGATTTTTCGGATGGAAATTTGATTAAATCCTCCAATTGCCCCAATAAATGCAGAAAGGATAATCTTGCTACATAATAAATGTATACCTCAATTAAACAAACAGTTTGACAATTTCTGTGGTGTGGGGTTAACCGTTTCCAGATTGGTTCAGATATTAAAATACTTACATTTTCTCAGCTGCAAAGACAATTCCTGGAAATGTTTTTCTTGATTAACATAAAGTAGATAGAAGAATAGTTTGTACAAGAATAGCAAAGCAAGCCATGTGAGTGCAATACATCACATGTTCTATTAAGAGAAATATACCTATGATACAAATAGTTCAGTATTGTTTCTGCATCTTGCATTAAACACAAAACTTGTTAATGAATTATTCTAGACATGTTTTGTGAATGACACATTGGATGGAACAATCCCTTTTTCTATGACATTATAATAAGGTTAATTCTAAGGTATAGAAACTGTATCACTGATAAACCACACATTTTTACTTTCTCTACTACATATAGAAAGTAGGGAGAGTATTGCATTCCACCTAAAATTCTACACTGAGATTTCTCAGAAAGTAGATGTTTTGAGAACGCCTATATAAAAAGATCTGCGTATGTATCTGTGCGTACGCGTGCGTGTATGTGTCAACTGCTTAACTAAAAAGAAGGAAAATTCCGTTAAATACTTAACTTCATCAATAGGAAATTGTTTAAGTTAGAGAGAAATGTTCCATAAATAGTAGGACAATATTTTAATAAAGTGAAAAAACAACTTGGTATGGATAGTGAACAGTATTAAAGAACAAATTCCAAATGAGACAATAAACTATAATTAAGGCATTATTGTAAAGAATTATTGAAAAACATGAGATGACTGATAAAGAGCAAGCGCTGAATACGTCATATTCACTTGTGTATAACTTAGCAGAAATAAATAAATAAATAATAATAACAATAATAATGATTTAACTTCAGTTTCTTCCTCTGATGCGACACAATGATTTTCCCATCCCTAGCTATCCCTTACATGGAACCTTTTCGAACATTTTCATTTCTTCAAAAAACGTTTCTAAATATTTTGATTAAAACCCATATGTTTAAGATATCTTCATGACTAATTATATCTCTATCTTTAATTTTCTGGGAACCGGTTGAAGTCCTCTCCATTCTGGGTGGCTTTTTGCATAACTGGCAAATCGTAACAGAAAAAGAAGATCTTCCTGCACAAAAAACTTAGGTCTCGTTAAAGTACATAATTTATGTCAGGTACATTTTTTGTGGAAGCTAATCATTTCCGAGGTATTGCTTATTATTGGATTCAATTTTACGATACTTATTATTTACTCAAATGGGAAGTCGTTATTCAATTGTTTCATCCTAGTCATACAAAGAGAACGGAGAGCCACTACAGAGCGATTAGCCCTTGGAGATTTGACTATCGCTTTAGCCTACTAGGTATTTCTTTAGTACCACTGTGCCTACAAGGAAGTAATAAAACCATTTCTAGTGTTTATTCGATTAGCAAGACAGATTAGTTTGTTGCAGAATATGTAGAGAAAAGCATGGTATGTAACACATCAGATTTTTATTCTTGATCCTGTGATGTGAACTGTTTTAAATGAATATACAGAATGTCTGTTTCATCTAATTCTGGAATCCTATGAATGTCCTGGATTGTTTATGCTGTATATGTTGCCTGGAGACAATATGCACTCAATTGTTTTTCTGTGTAATGTTTTATGTACTCATTGAACCGTACGCTGTTGGTAGCGAGCATAAAGCACAACATTGTTGTTTCTGTTTTATGTAATGTGTCGGAATTCCCCGGACAGTGCCGCTGTTCAAGGGAACAAAATCCTCGAGCCTCCAGGGGCAATGTCGATAGCAGTCGGCGCGCCATCTGATGCGGTGCTTGGATGCAGACAGAAGTGGGTACATATAGCAATATTCTAGCCTGTCAAAGCTCTTTCATACATCTTTCAATGCAACTGAGTGAATACAATGAACTGCCACATGAAAATAAATTGTAATTGGGAATATGGGAGTCCAATAATTTCTGTGTAATCTGGAAAACATTGTATATGGAAGATGTTTATCAAGGGAAGAATATATTGGGTTTAAGTATTAATGATATGTTCCGTTATTTACAACAGTAAATACTAGTTCAAATATCAATTAACAGAAGCTCAGCTCACAATTTCTATCTACTAATAAGTCTCTCTCTCTCTCTCTCTCTCTCTCTCTCTCTCTCTCTCTCTCTCTCTCTCTCTCTCTCTCTCTCTCACTCACTCTCTCCCTCCCCTTTCCTCAATAGCTGTTACCATCTGCTTATAAATTAATTAGTATTTTAACATAATTAACACATTGCAATTTAATGCTCGCATAAAAGAAACAGAGAAAGGTAAAAACATCAACTACTGCACGTAAATATCTCTATATTCCGTGAACCATTCCACACCAAAAGGGGGGAAGGGGTCTATTGTGTGAACACTACAACTGAGAAACCAAAATTGGATGGTACCAAACTTGATGTTTAATTACAGATTTTCTAAAGTTGTGATTCAAACATACCCAAGCAAAGCCTCACCTTAAACCACTCTTTACACGTTAGTTTTTCTTTACCTTATTTCCTCAAAAATACACTTAATAATTTTAATTAAAACACAATATGTTATAGGTGTCCGATATATTATTTCTTATGTACAAACTGCCCATACAATTTTTGAAGTGCTAAAGCAGCATTCATGTTTCTCGCGATCATAATATAGCCATAATGTTTTGTTTTCAATATTATCTGATTAGCATTCACAATGGGTTCAACTTAGAGATACTGAACACAACGACATTTAGTAACTTAAAACAACATGCAGGTATTTGCAATTCCGCTCTTTAAATTACAAAATCACCCCCTTTACTCCTACAAAGATGAAAAATTAAAACTTAGCCGCAACACTTAAAAATCTGAGTGTTCCATTCACATGACTTTCTCTACATCTCTGAAACAAATTATTGTTAAAAAGCTTATGCTTCTATTTAATTCATGCTCTCGAGAAAAAAATAACAGAAATAGTCTTATCACTTGCTTCCTTGTAAGTAGAAGAAGAAGAAGAAGAAGAAGAAGGGAGTACCATAGATTAAAGTGATATTCAAAATCTGGTTGCTATGTCACTGAAGTTCCTTTGTTTGTATAGACACGAGTTCACAACGTCCTGTATTAGAAAAATTTTTTATAGCTGAAGCCAAAAACAAGGAATATCTCAAAAACAATCAACTCCACGAAAAAAAGTATATAACATAAATTGTGTGTTTTAAAGTTCTCTGCATTTGTGTAACTTTTTGTCCATCTCTTACGGTTTAGCAGTTATGCAAAATTCCGTAAAATTGGCCCAGAATAAAGTAGTCTTCAGAGGCTATTCCCAGAAAATTCAAGATATACATTTTATTTGTCATGTAAATATCTTTAATATACGATATTTTAATAAAAATCGTTAGACCAATTTTTTAGAAAATCAAAATTTTCGAAAAAAATTCTATGTAAAGGGTAGTTTGGGGTGGGGAGATTTTTCTCAAAATCTCCGTGTCGCATCCCTGTAAGATACTAAACTTAAATACCAAGTTTGGTATTTTACCGACTTTTCGTTTTTGAGTTATCGTGTTCACAGACACACGGACACACACACACACACACACACACACACACACACACACACACACGCGGGCCTTTTTCTGAAAATGCTTTTTTTGGATATTGGGGTCCCTAAAACATATATTTCCGGTGAAATTTCGGTATCGAATTTTTGGTGGAGTGCAATACCTTCTCTATACACTATGTACATAGTAGGTATAGAGAAAGTAAAAAGCCTTCAAATTGGGAATTAAGAGAACCTGTTTCACAGATCCTTTGATACACTGCAGTGAACGTTCGTCTTTTGGGAAGACGAGACACACAGACATTTTCCTTAAAATGATTTTTTTACTCGGTGATCTCAAAACATGTATTTACAGTGTTATATCGGTATTGAATTTCTCTAGAAGCATAGTACATGTTGCAAAGTATATACGAGGATCGCTATTTGTATTTTGAGTCTTGAAAACATTGATTGCTGTAGATGCCATCTGTTGTTTCCACTGGAATGTGTGACATTGTTGACCTTAACCTATTTCCGATATTTTTACAATAGAACGTTATATGCTTACAGTAACCTTAAAAGTGTGTCTAAGCGAAAAGATGCAATTAACTCTTGAAAGTGTTCGTATGATGATTTATTATGATTTTCGACGTACATTATCAAGACAAGAATGCATTGATCACTTACCTACATTTGGCGATAAAAGTTCATGCTTTGCCACTATGCAACGCTTGTATAACGAGTTTAATCGTGGCCGCCGTTCGCTCACTGACGAAATTCGAGAAGATCGTCCAAAATCAGGTCCGGAAAACATTGATGCTGTGAAAAAACTGATAGTGGAAGATCATCATGCCATATATTGTGAGAGGGACAACCCTAGGCATTAGTTCTACCAGTATATATAAAATAGTGCATGATCATTTAGCCATGAGAAAGGTTCACTCTCGTTAGATCTCATATAATTTGACACAATCTCAAAAGGATCCTCGTGTTGATTGGTGCACACAAATGCTATTGCATGAGTGTTTCATAATGAACCAAATCCAACAAAAGTTGTTCGTACTTCGAAGCAAATGGTGGCCTTTTTTTCAGAAAAACTGGTCATGTAGCAACAGTGCCTTTAGAGGAACGCAAAACGAGCAATTCTGAATGTTACAAAACCATTCGTTTGCGGAAATAAGGAAAACAAAAAGTGTCATCGGATCGTTCATCAAGACAAGCGAGCACTCGTACATCTCGTCTAACAACCGACTATCCGTACACTCAAAAAATAGAATAAGTGACTCATCCGCCGCACAGACCTGATTTAGCACCCAAAGACTTCTTTTTGCTCCCGAACATCAAGAATAAAATGCATGGACAACGATTTTTGTAGGAGAAGATGCCATTGATGCGTTCAAAAATCATGTTTTGGAGGCGTCTCAAGCAGATTGGAAAAGATGCTATGACAAATGGTTCGTATACATGCAAAAGTGTATAAAGGAGAGTGTTTCTAGAAACAATAAAGCAAAAATTGCATGACAAATTACCGCTCTTTTATTATTGGGCTCAAAATATAAATAGTGGTCATCGTGTACATACTCGTATATGTATACATAAATAAATAAAGTTATGCTGTTTACAGACACATAGATGCGCGTGCATCGTTTTCTAAAAATGCTGTTTTGGGGTTCAGGGTCCTTCAAAACATATTTCCAGTGAAATCTCGACATTAAAAAACAATAATTCTCTTGCTTAGTATACCAGAAGAGAAAGTAATTATATTGTAACGGGAATTTTTATATACGTTGTTGGCGTTTTATGCCTCACCGTGGGTGCTTTGTGCGGCGTGCCTAAGTGTCACTTCAAATCAACTCCACTACACTCACGTACCTGGTACTGAAGCTCTTCTTGGTTGGCACGGCGTTGCTCAGTCTTGCACGATCATTGACTCTCTCTGGCGTGGATTTGGCAAGTGGGAGGAGTTGTAGGAGTGATCTTTTAATTGCGAAGAAAACACTTGTAAACTTTTACTTTATTTATTCAATAAGGAGATTCCAAAACAAGCACCTTGCTGTACACTGTTATTCTGCTGACCGGTACTCTTACCACTCACTAACACGTACTCTCAATTACACTGTTTCTACGTTAAGTACATGGCACAATTCACTCTCAAGTAATCACGAGTCAACTATTAAATAGGTGAGCGATGTTACTTTAATTCACTAACAGTTTCTTCTCATAACAATCTTACTTCGCGGACAGAGTTTTACAGTTGCACGTCATTACTTCGCGAACAGAGTTTTTTACAGAACGACGACCTACAGCATCTCGTGGACAGATTCTTGACAAACGACGTTCCCTCTCACGGACAAATTCTTAGCAAAACAACCACGATGTTTCGAACCCTACTTCTTTTATACTAAAAACGGTGTTCATGGTAGCTTCTTCCTGGTTGGTTAGAAAGTCCGCCAAAATGACACCTTCGTGACCCAAAAACCATTGCGAATCTTCCAGAATACGTCATAATAACCACGTGATATTACGAATATAAAGCAGAAGTTCCCTTGTGGGTTTTAAACCGTACTGCCCCTGTGTAAGGAGATCGTACGTTACTTACACAAAAGAAGCAACTTATCACCCCTCTATCCAGTCTGGCATCAGGATTCTGTGTAGCTTTCAAGTCAACAACTGACTTCTTGGTTTCTATGTATACAATATAATAAATGTTAACTTTCTTTGCTTATATACATCTAGATAATTAATAGAATGATTGTCATTATTACGCCGAGGCTAATTAGTGGTATCAATATTCAGAGTAACATATAAATTGAACGTCCCATATTGCCCAAACCATACGTTTAAGATATGGGTTAATTCTCATAAAGTTGGATAGGTAGAATCCGACTGAAAAATTCAATGCCACAGCCAGGATTTGAACCACGGATCTCCCGATCTCTAACTGATAACTAATGAAGTAATGACCATAATAGTTGGCTTTACTATAAATTCTGGGACTTACGTACTTGCAGCTTTGTAATTCGTCATTGGGTTGTTATCTCAAAATAATTTCAGATCACCTTGTTTACCGGGAAAAATGCGAGTCAGTTGAGAAATTCAATGCTATGTTGCCATGGTAGCTCACTAGCAGAGCAACCGACTAGAGATCGGGAGATCTGTGTGGCATTGAATTTTTCAGTCTGACTCTACCTATCCAACTCCTGTCCTACACACGGCTTGTGTGAAAAACAATTAAAACTAATTCTCATAAAATTATCAGTTTGATAGTCTGTATTAACCTGGCACATCGTCAACATTTTATGAATCAGCCTATATAAAGATGATAAAAGTCACATTGTACTAATGTATTTAAGCCTTAATGTGCACTCTATTCCTTGAGACCAGCTCGTAAGCCCTGGAATGCATTCAGCTAAGTTCTAAAACCGTGTTCCCTCGCCCGTAAACATCTTTTCAGCTCTGTTGCTGTGGAAAGTTGCATTAAATATTTAAAACAGCAGACTACAAAGCCCTGTAATGTCGCAGGCGAATGAAGACAAAGAACGTAATGTTGCGAGACTTTTATTCTTATTCCCTCAGTTAAACGCTCGCACCCCTCTGTCCCCAGCAGGTAGAGCCCCTGTCCGTTGCGGGCTCCCTCTTCCAGCAGCGGGTCATAACTCTGCACGGCGGAAGGAATGGAGATGGTCTACCAGACGGGACGTTTGTGATTTTAATTAAAGACTTAAAAGCGAAATTAGAGGCCTGCGGATGTTAGCCACGTTTTTTACTTTCGCCCCTACACGCTTGCCCCGCCGGTATGCGATTCCTGGAGACTTCATTAATGCAAGGGGTGCAGGTTATTTATACGTGAAATTATCACAGCAAGAGGGGATGAATCTTCTCTGTAATACGGTAAAGGTATTAAACACTAAATATATGAATATTTTTGTTCGTGTTATCGCTGCTACTAGAGGAAAGTCGGCCTTCATTTCGCAGTCCCATGCACAAATTTGCATGAGCTGGATTAGAACTGAAACCCTCTTAAGTGCTTACCCTAAGATTAGTGTTTAGCATTATGGTGCTTGATATCATCCCCGCTAATGCCAATATATTTCCCCGTTATTTTCTCTGAATTTATTATTACATGTTGAACCAATAGTTATGTCCCCACGCTGTTTTTACCTTCTATAGCCCCATATCTACAATGTACATAGGGATAGAGAAGGTATTGTAATGCACCCAAAAATTCGATGTCGAAATTTCACCGGAAATATATGTTTTGGGGTCTCCTGAGTCCAATTTTTTTTAAAAAAAAAAAAAGGTCCATGTGTGTGTCTGATAGCATAGTCCCAAAACGAAAAGACCGTTAAATACCAAGCTTGGTATTTAGATTTAGTATCTTCCAAGGATGCGACCAGAAGATTTTCAAAAAATCCCCCCACCACCCTTTACATGGAAAATTTTTCGAAAAATTTGATTTTGTTAAAAATGGTTCTAACAATTTTGATTAAAATCCCGTATATTAAAGCTGCTTGTATCCGAAATAAAATATATATCTCGAATTTTCAGGGAACAGCCTCTGAAGATCTCTTTATTCTGGATGAATTTTGCCGAATTTTGCTTAACTGCTAAACCGTAAGAGATAGACAAGAACTTACTATACAAGAAATGTAGATCACGTAAAAACACATACTTTATGTCCTTTAAGTTTTTGTTGTGGAGGTAACCGTTTCCGAGATATTCCTTGCTATTGGTTTTAATTGTGAAATACTTAAACTTTTCTCAGACAGGAAGTGTCCGTTTTTCTTTAGTTCTACTCTTGGCCAAGCGAAGAAACGATTTGCAAAGACAATCGCATAACGATAGCTTTTAAAACATTTGACTAGCACTTTAGCCTAATGCATTCCTTTAGTTCTCTTCTACTTATAAGGAACTAAGTAATAAGAGAATTCTGCCAGTGTTTATTTCGATTAGCGTTGTGTAGAAAGAAGAAGAATATTTTGTAGGAAGTAGAGTAGCTAGAGAAAGTCATGCTAGTGTAACACATCAGAATGTTTTTTTTTTTTTTTATATTTTGTTGGTTTGTAATCCATTTTGTATTGCTTTATTATTTTATAGGTCCTTTTGTTTTGTGCACAAATCAAAACCACTAGAGGCACGATTAAGTATTCTGTGTTTTTCCTTAATTAGAAATGTTTTGAGTTTCTTTCTACAATTTTGATTTTTATGTAAACAAGTTTGATAGTGACATATTTTCTTCGTTGTGAGGCTATAAGTTTATAAAAAGGCTAGTTGCCCGTCTGGGTAGTGTGGTGGTAGCTATCTGCCTCACACTCAACAGATCGTGAGTTCGAATCTCGCTTAGAGTGAGTTACCCAGATAAGGGTTTCTCTTCGGCGTTTTCCCTTAACCTAAGAAGATGTTAGTGTCAGCCTTAATAATCTGAAAGGTGTCATGTAATTTTAGAGCAGAATGTACGATTTTTGATTATTAGTAATAAAATGAATACCAAATTGATTTTTTTTATTTTAGTAAACTCTTTTGTCTCTAGTTAATATGCATTATATGGACGATAAGTCTCTTCAATATTTTTAAAAAATAAAAACAAAACAAAATTTGAAAATAAATTAAAAATCCCCAAATAATCAATAATTAGGCACACAACCTTACTATTCAGAAAGTTAAGGGTAATGAAATGAAAGTACGGTTATTTCTTTACTGAAACAGCGTCTGGTGTTTTATTTTTTAAAATACAAAAAATGATTTCGTATAACCAGAAGGCTGAAAACTGATAAAATCACCTAAAACACATACACACATTAGCATAATACAGTAATGAAAATGGCATGAAACAATAAGGTACAGGTAGTATAGATAACTGTACAATTTAGCACTAGTGTTATTGCCGAGCTGAATAGTTGATTCACATTGTCTACATCGTCTGGTTACACTCCGTAAATCCATCTTGAAAAGTGCACTGACTTTTTGCATACGTACGAGATCCATTGTTATTGTATGCATTTTCATCGCTTAAGCTAGAATGTATATCCTTCTCTCTTACATCGACGTCAGAAACTCTGTCATCAAGGTCTGAAAATTCAAAATCACTCGACTTCTTCTAATATATCGTAAACTGCAACTCTTATTTTCCTCTTCAATCTGTAACCTTTTACTAGATGAAGCCATTTTTTTCAATCAACATAAACACCGGTTAGAGAAATTAAATTTAGAGCTAATTTAGCGCTTTAGCTTTAGCTTGTAAAGATAAGGTCCTGAAACACTGCAGAAAACCTTTCTCTATGGCTATGATGTAGCTATGATGGATATTAGCTCGTGATTAGCAGTTCTCGCAGAATTTTCGGTTCACAATTAGATCGTGATTGGCACTAAAAAGGTTAAGCTCCATGGACCCCGAGGTTATATGAGCATCATTTCAATAATTTCATAGGACGCTAAGCTACAAAAAAGCCTGATGTTTTCCATTCAATGACTTTCTCCACAGCTCTGTAACAATTATTGTTAAAAAGCTTATGCTTGTATTTACTTCATGCTAATCGAGAAAAAATTAGCAGAAATAGTGGTATTTCTTCCTTCCTTGTAAGTGAAGCGAAATAAGGGAGTACCATAGGTTTAAGTGATAGTCAAAAACTGGTTGTTATGTGACTGATGTTCCTTTGTTTGTATAGACTGGAGTTGACAAATTCCTGTATGAGAAAAGTATAAGTTTTTTAAAGCTGAAACCAATAACAAGGAATATCTCAAAAACGGCCAACTCCACGAAAAAAACGTATATTATATAAATTGAGTGTTTTAACGTGCTCTACATTTTTTGATTGGTAAGTTTTTGTCCATCTCTTACGGTTTAGCAGTTATGCAAAATTCCGTAAAATTGATCCAAAATAGTCTTCAGCGGCTATTCCCAGAAAATTCAAGATATACATTTTAATTATCAGGTAAATATCTTTAATATACGATATTTTAATCAAAATCATTACAGCTATTTTTGAGAAAATCAACATTTTTGAAAAAAGTTCCATGTGAAGGTTAGTTGGGGGTGGGGGAATTTTGTTTAATCTTCGTGTCGCATCCTTGGAAGATACCAAACCTAAATACCAAGTTTGGTTTTTATTGGACTTTTCGTTTTTGAGTTATGCTGCCCACAGACACACTCACATACAAACAGACACACATGGACATTTTTCTAATAATGCTCTTTTTGGATTCAGGGGGTCTCAAAACATATATTTCCGGTGAAATCTCGGTATCGAATTTTTGGGTGCAATACAATACCTTCTCTTTATACTACGTAGATAGTACGTGTAGAGAAAGTAAAAAAGGCTAGGCCGAAGTGAGGTGGGAGGCACTCAAAGAAAGTATCTGGACGAGTGAGGACGGTCGCGTCTTCTACGGAGTCGTACTTCCCAAGCAGGGGACCCTAAGAGACGGAGTATATATTTTACGTGCTGGTCTGACGACGTAGAAACGTTTAAGTGGAATATATTTTGTCTTGCACTCTTCAGGAGGAATGCAACACTATTTTTCCGAGTTAATAAACATAGTTTATTGAAATCGACGGGAGATAGAATTTTGCGTTGATAGAACACGCGAAAGCATTAGTAGTTGCGACTTTGTGGCTCGTTCAACTTCGGACAAAATCAAATCCAGCTACTTAATAAGTAAAGAGAAAATGTAATAATGATATATTTATATCAGAGAACCTACATATGTCCTACGGCACCTGGTTGTTCACCATAGACCCTGTTAGTGCCCTGAGAGGAAGAATTCATTGTTTGTATCTACTGACTACCGCCGCATACTGATTCCTGTACAAGCAGATACTACTTCATGTTGATATACATATGATGTGGTTTCGCTTAGCCCTTTTAGTGCCAGCTAGAATTACAAAATGCTATCTGAAAAGTGCCAAGTAATTATAGAGCCAAATGTAACGTTTTAAATTATTAGTAATAAAATGAGTACCAAATGACATAGAGAGCTGAATCTTTTTCTATGAAGCATAATAAGCCTCTATAAGCGCTTGTGTTTGATTTTGAGTAGCAATTGATTCTTCTCAGGGCGTTTTATCGGGCTTGTTGGGCTTCACAGACCCAGACTACCTGGCGGCTTCTTAAATCGCTAGGATCTTTGTAGAATCGCAGTTTATTTTGTAGTTTATTTTGTACAATTCCAAAGATAAATTGTAATCCCTAGATCAATTTATACTTTGTTGAAAGCTGTGAATCTTTGTACGCATACAATTCTACGCGAATACATTTTTACGCGATATCTCTAAGCGGCTTTTTCCATTACGCGTAAAAAAGCCTCATTCTTTTTAACTTGGCGTCACCAGTCAGAAAATCAACGCGTAACTATAGATATTGTTGAAAAAAAAATCGCATCGAGAAAATCAAAACACTTATATGCGACGAAAGCACAAGGAATAATAAAAAGTTGCATCCAGGGATTTCAACTTCGGAAGCAAAAGAACAAAAACAATTGAACATCAAATATTACAAACATGACATAAAACTCATAAAATGTCGGCAGATTTTGTGAATAATATGTAACTATTGCCTCATCTATATATAGTAAACACTTTTGGTTATTTTATAACATGTATGAAATGGATGGGAAAACCCTTCAATATTTAAAAAAAAATCAGAAATAAAGAAAAATGTTAAAATAAAATAAAAATCTCAAAATAATTAGGCACACAAAATCTTATTATATAGAAAGTTCACGCTAATGCAATGAAAGTACAGGCATTGCTTTTACTAAAACAGCAATAGTTTGGTCTGGTGTTTTATATTTTAAAACACAAAATATGGTGTGTTCCATTCACATGACTTTCTCTACGTTGCTGTAAAAAGTATTGTTGTAAAAGCATATTCTTTTATCTACTTTATTATAATAGAGATAAACATTAGCAGAAATTGCCTTAAATACTTGAGTCCTTGTAAGTAGATGGAAAATAAGGGAATACACTAGACTAAGTTCATAGTCAAATCTTTTAAAAGGTGTTGCCATGTGGTTGAAATCCGTTTCTATGCAGGACCAGGAATTTACAACTTTCCTTGTGAGAAAAATGAAGTATTTTGAATCTGAAACAGATAATAATGAATATCTCAGAAATTGTCAATTCCAAGAAAAAAACGTATAAAGCATAAATTGTAAGCTTTAAAGTTTTTGGTAGTAAGTTTTGTCTGTTTCTTACGGTTTAACAACTACGCAAAATTCAGAAAAATTCATTCAGAATAAAGGGGTCTTTTGGGGTTATTCCCAGAAAATTCAAGATATACATTTTGTTTGCAATTTAAAATCCTTAATATACGGCATTTTAATCAAAACCTTTAGAGCCATTTTTGAGAAAATCAACATTTTCGAAACTTTTTCCATATAAAGGGTAGTTTAGGGTGGGTGGGATTTTTCTCAAAATCTTCGTGTCGCATTCCTGGAAGATACTAAACTTATATACCATGTTTGGTACTTTACCGCTTTTCGTTTTTGAGTTATCGCATTCACAGACGTACGGACACACACATATACAGACCTTTTTTGAAAATACTTTTTTTTTGTAAACAGGAGACCTTAAAACGTGGATTTTCGGTGAAATCTCGGTATCGAATTTGTGGGTGGAATGCAATAATTTCTGTATACACTATGTAGTACGTGTAGAGAAAGTAAAAAATGAAATCATATAATCTGAAGGTGAACACAAAAATCGGCAAAAACACACACACACACACACACACATAAGCATTATACAACTAATAATGAAAATGGCATAAAGCAATAGGATGCAGATTTAACGTAGATTACTATACAATTTAGTACTTGTATTGTTGCGTAGCTGAATGGTTGATTAACATTGTCTTGTCGTCAGGTTAATCCTCCGTAAGTACATTTTGTTAAGTAAACTGATTATTTGCATGCGTACGAGGACCGTTGTTATAGGATGCTAGAATATATATCATCCTCTCTTACTCAATATCAGAAACGCTTTCATCAAGGTCTGAACATTCAAAGTCACTATCTTCTTTTACATCGCGAACTGAGCTCTTATTTCTTCTTCGGCTCGAAACCTTTGCTAGATGACGCCATTTTACAACCAAAATAAACAAATACCGGCTAGAGAAATTACAGTTGGAGCAAATTTAGCGCTGTGGAGTGTAAAGATACGGCCTGAAATGCTTCAGAAAACCTTTCTCTATGGCTATGAGGCAGAGAGTACCCAGACTTTGCCGCTAGAAAGAGCTAAAACGTATGAAAATGGACTCACAATTAATTTGTGATTGGCAATTCTCACAGAATTTTTGCATTACGATTAGATCATGATTGACAATAAAGGATTAATAGTGACACCATATGTGAGGTACCCAAACGTAAGGCATAAATCTGCATCAATTTTAGATGTAAACAAAATAAAATATTGCTGCTCCGAGATCAGCCCTTCGCTGGGTCGCATTTAACATAATATGCGTTCACTCCCTTTTACTCTTTCTACCATGTAAAATATAGTATATACTAATTACAGAAGCTATTGTATTCCATACAAATTCATGCCAGATTTCACCAGAATTATATGTTTGGAGAGCCCCTGAATATAAAAGGGTTTTAGAAAAAGATATTATATTTGAACAGTGTAAGCAAAGAATATGACGTGTTCCATTCACATGGCTTTCTTTACCTGTTCTGTAAAACAAAAACTTGCTACAAAAACGTTTTCTTGCATCTACTTTGTTTCAATCGAGATAAACATTAGCAAATATGGTATTATTACTTACTCCCTTGCAAGAAAACATGCAGAAGTTATAGGTTTAAAATTGATAAGTTTCCTATAAAGTAAAAGCTTGGACAGTTATCAGAAATCTGTGGTGCCAAGCAGATTTACAACCTGCTATTCAACCTGAGCCACTTTACCTTCTTGCAACGTGATTATTCTTAACAAACATTAAGATATCGGAACAAAACGAATGTTCTAGGAGGGAATACACTACGCTAAAACAATAGTCAAATCTAGCATGTGCAGCAGTAAAACAAGAGATGCGAAACGAATGACGATTTCCCGTATGAGAAAAGAATAAGTATTCTAAAACTGAAAACAATGAAAAATATACCTCATAAATTGTTAATTCCACAGAAAAAAAGTCTATACGACATAAATTGTGCGTTATAAAGGGATCTACAAATTTTGTGCAGGAATATTTTATCTATCTCAGAAGTCTTACAGAATGAAGAGAGTTTCAGAGGCCAAACCCAAGAAAATCAAAATATTAATTTTATTTATATATTAATATATTTAATATGTGTCATTTTAATCAAAATCGTTAGAGCCGTTTTTTGTTTGTTTTTGAAAATCCAAATATTGGAAATGTTCTACGTAAAGGGTAGTTAGGGATGGGGGGTCCCGATAGCATTTGTGTCGTATCCTTAGTTATAATGAACTTAAATACTTAGTTTGGTACTTAACCATCTTTCGTTTTTGAGTTATGCTGTTTATGGACCCAAACCAAGTCACACATACACGCGTGCGCGCAGACCATTTTCTAAAGATGTTATTAGTTTCTCTATACGTACTATGTACATAGTGTGTAGAGAAGATATTGTATTGCACCCTAAAAATTCGATACCGAGATTTCATCGGAAATATACTATGTTTTGAGACTCCCTGAATCCAAAAAAAGCATTTTTAGAAAAATGTTCCGTGTGTGTATGTGTGTGTGTCTGTGGGCAGCATAGCTCAAAAACGAAATGACCGTTAAAAACCAAACTTGGTACTTAAGTTCGGTATCTTCCAAGGATGCGACACGAAGATTTTCAAGAAAATCCCCAGACCCCAACTACCCTTTATATGGAAAAAAAATTCGAAAATGTTGATTTTCTTAAAAATGTCTATTAACGATTTCGAATAAAACCCCTTATATTTGTCGCCCTCCGTGGTGTAATGGTTAGCATATAACTTCATATACCCAAGGTCGCGGGTTCAAACCCGGCGGAGGACGATGGATTTTTTCGGGCGTAAAAATCCTTAGCATGGCTTCCTTCGGAAGGGAAGTAAAGCTGTGGGTCCCGTGTCGTAGATTTACGGCACGTAAAAGAACCTCAAGCCTGATAAGAGAGGCCTCTGAGCAAAATTAAGCGATCTTTCACGCCCAATATAGAATGGGACGCTGAGAACCAAAGCAGTTAAAGAGCGTCCATAAATAACAGGCCATTTCCATTTTCCCTTATATTTAAGATATTTTTATTCTAGATGATTTTTATTGATTTTTGCATAACTGGTAAACCGTAAAAGATAGAAAAAAACTTACTACACAAAAACCTTACTACACAAAAATTTATGCCATATACATTGTTTCATGGAGTTGATCATTTTTGAGATATTGCTTGTTATTGCTTTCAGCTTTAAAAACTTACACTTTTCTCATACAGGAATTTGTCAACTCCTGTCCATACAAATAAAGGAACTTCAGTCACATAGCAACTAGCTTCTGACTATCACTTTTAACCTATGGTACTTCTTATTTCGTTTCTACTTACAAGGAAGCAAGTAATAAGACTATTTCTGCTAATTTTTTGTTGATTAGCATGAAGTAAATAGAAGCATAAGCTTTTTAACAATAACGTGTTGCAGAGATGTAGAGAAAGTCATGTGAATGGAACACATCAGACCTCAAAACCTGAACTTCAGGTGAAATCTCGGTATCGAATTATTGGGAGGATTGCAGTACCATCTCTACTTGTATAATCTAAACTTTTCTGTATTCTTTGTCGTGGTCTATAGGTTAACAATATTTTCGTAAGTTATAACATTTCGACCTTACGTTTCCTCCCTGTCTGTGAGGGGCAGGTTGTGTTCAAGAACTAAATACCTACATTGTAAAATAACGTCGCTATATATAGGCTGTTTGAAAACGACACCAAACCAAGATAGCAGTCGATTAGCTTACTGTTTGACTTGTCCGAAACTTGATGTCGCAACTTTCAAACTCTTCTATTTAAAGTTTTATGCGTGTTTAAAAATCGCACACATTTGGGATTAGGCAGCGAAGGAACAACGGTTGCCATACACCACGTAAACAACCTCAGAACGTGTTATACGAAACACATAACAAAACCCACATGCTACGTTTTCCATTACTAAGGTGACCTGTGCCGCGCCGGCGTGTCTATCACGTGAGTGATACCTTCGCTACCAACCGGCATCTCTCATGGAGTGGGCCAGACACGTGTCGTTTGTTTATGTACGACTGCCTACTCCATGGTGATTTTATGACATTTTTTTGTATGTGCCGAATTTAGAGATGAAAATTATATTCACGTATCACTTACGGTATGACCAACAAGGTCCACGACTTCCTTTGGTGTCGTTTTGTATACTCATGGCCCGATTGGCGGAATCAAGATGGCAGATTGTGTAGTTTGTTTTCTACATGGAGGTGTGAGAATATGTAAGAATCCAGGTTTGGTTTAGTTTGAAACTGTCAGGGCACCTGGGCAACCTCCTCATGTCCTCGTCGGGAGGAAGTGCGCTTGGCTCGGTTGCGAATTCGCCACAGTGTTTTACCCATAGTCCTTTTTAATAGAGATCTTGAACCTGTCTGTCCGCTCTGTGGCGCACCACTGACGGTAGCACATGTGGCTCTAGTAGCTGTTCGCACAACTCTCCAGCTGCCTCCTAGCCGAGGTCCTGCTGTTGACAAGGTTTTTAAACGTTTATCAACAATTAGTTTTACCGTCAGGATGTAGTTCTGTTTGTTCATCAGCCTACTACACGTTTAGTTTTACCTACTTTTATCCCTTTTTACGTTTCATTATTTTACATGGTTTTATGGTCTTAGCGATATGTAGTTTTTATAGTTACTTTTACGTCTAATTTTAGCTCGCATTTTATCCTACCCTATTTAGTCGTACTCTCCTGCCACGTTTACTTTTCTAACCTAGTAGTTGACCGCCGTTAAACTCCAATCATCATCATCATCATTTGAAACAGCCGTCTTTATTCACATTGTTAGTATACCATAAAATATAGATTTCGGGTTTATAGGCCGTTGCTCAACAGATGAAAGTGGCCGTTCCGGTGAGAAGTCAACTCCCCCTTGAAAATGCCCAACGAAGTGAACTTTTCATCTGTTGGACCGCGGACTACAAGCCCGAAATCTAACATTTTATGGTATGCACGCCGGTCGTGAAAGCCTTAGTAATTGTTAGTATGTTTTAGATTTCAATGGTCTCTCTGTAAAACCGGGGATAGTAATGTTTAAACCCCCGCCGCTGAATCCTTGCACGTGACTGTTTGGGCGGTTTCGTGTAAGGTTGGCTATGCTGCTTTTGCGGCTTTGCCAGAGTAATTAGTAAACAACAACAGCTGATTATAAATGTCTCTAACGTGTGTAACGACGAGTATAAACAGTGTATATAGTAAATGAATGCCGATGAATAATGAAACTAATTCGTTATTATTGATGTGAACTGAAAATAACAGTGATACTGTAACGCATATAGCATACATTAGGTATTTACGGGAATGTAGATCAGATTAATGCAAAATAGCTCGTTACAATGAGAGAAAAGTATGACAAAAAGATTTTCAACAGTTTAGAATTTTAATGGCTCAATTCCATCCAAGTCTCCGTCGCATCATTCTGGAAAGGATCAGCGTCATTGTCATCATCAACATCGTCGTTGTCACCAAAACATTGGTGGTTAATTCCTGTGTTTTTCGTATTATTTTGTGAACATGATTCACTTTTTTTATCCATGTAGCCGCGCCCACTCTCGCCACACCTTCCCGCAAAAACCTATCCACCTCTATAATTGTGAAAGTCTTGTTATGTTCCCTCACAAACACCAAAAGACGATCAACAAATATAAATAACAACGAATAATAGTATCTTGTACAGAACAGCTCAACATAAGTGTTAGGAGTTCACAAACTGAGCACGTGGTTGGAAATAGCCAGATATTGCAACGGTGCGACATCTAGATGCGTTTCCGTTGTCTGACCGACCGACCGGAATGGTTCTTGTAATTGGTTCAGAAAGTCAAATGGGTAAAGCTTTTCATTTGTTTGTGGATGTACCAACTTAACTCCTAACTGTCAAGTGCAAGGATACAGCGGCGGGGGCGTAGTTATAGCTAACACGTCTACTTTATCGTTTTCCATTCAATGGTCGTCCAAAGAAAACACATGTCAGTAGCTCCGCTGTGAGCGGTGCGGACCCCGAGCATCCGTAGTACTTCTGACGTTACTGGAAGTAGTCGGGCTGGACATCTGAGCCCCTCTCGCAAGGGAGTTGTTCGGACTCAGTTGAACTCAGCATAGCAGTGGCCCGATACCATGGGAGATTAGGCAAGTCCGGATGTGACGCCTAGTCGGGTTGTGAGACGCCTCAATGTCCTACGGCACTAACCTGGAAAGCTAGTACACTCAAGCTAGTACACTCAAGCTAGTAAAGGTCGTCCCCGCCGAGGTCGTTCGGGAGTCTTCCCGGATGGGTTGATGCGCCTAAGAAGCGTGATCACTTCTGTACTTGGTGAGAGCTAGGTGGGCTGGTTTATAAGATAGGCACCGGTTTAATGGAAACCCCTGCGCACATTCGGGGGTAATTCGTTACCCGACAGATTCCTGGGGAGAAAGGTGGCAGACTTGAGTAGTCAAGTTTCACTGTGGTCTTATGTTGGACCACGGCCTACAAGAGCGGGATCTATTTTTTATGGCATGAACGCCGGCCGTCGAAGTCTTAGTAATAGTATTTTTATTAAAGTCTGGACATCTATTACCAACTTGTCATCCTCTTGCAGATCTGCAAACCTGCAAGAGGATGGCAACGAGCGTCCAGGGTACTCCATCTACACCATGACCAAGTGAAGCACGTGTTGGTAATAGATGTCCAGACTTTAATAAAATTGACAGCTTCACTGTATGTAATGGCTTTTTTAACATTTTAAAATAGTATGTTTGTAGATTTCAATGGTCTCTCTCTCTCTCTCTCTCTCTCTCTCTCTCTCTCTCTATATATATATATATATAAATATATTAATTGTAGCTAAAACTTCTGCTTTATCGTGCTTCATTCGAGGTTGTCCAAGGAAAAACCATATGCCACGGCTAATTTATCTACTTATTCTAGGCGGCAGTTTCTTTGGTGTTCGATTATACGCGAGTTGATACTTCGTTTTGAAGTCACCGCTTTTTGATATTGTTTCCCTTGTATCCACAAGAAAATAAGTAAAATGGCCATTTCTGCATCTGCTTATTTTGGTTAGCATGACGTAGATAGAAGAATAAGTTTTTATAGGAATAGTTTGTTGCAGAAGCAGTAGAAAAAGTCATCTGAATTGAACACATCAGATTTTTCATTTTTCTTACTGGTTACGTTTAGTATTGCATTCCGCCCACAATTTTGATACTGTGATTTCACCGCAAATACACGTTTTCAAATCGCATAAATCCAAACAAAAGCATTTTAGAAAAAGGACTGTGTGTGCATCTGGTCAGCAAAACACAAGAAGAAAAGTCGGATAAATATAAATATTGATTTTCTCAAAAATGCCTTTAACGATTTTGAATAAAATACCGCATTTTAAGCACAATTGCATGAAAAATAAAATGC
Organism: Hymenopus coronatus; assembly: GCA_030762935.1. Classification (NCBI taxonomy): domain Eukaryota; kingdom Metazoa; phylum Arthropoda; class Insecta; order Mantodea; family Hymenopodidae; genus Hymenopus; species Hymenopus coronatus. The sequence goes on along the minus strand of CM060897.1, from coordinate 42,546,808 downwards.
ATTTCTTGAATTTTCTGGGAGTGGCCTCCTAAGTTCTCAACTTGAAAGACTTATCTATGCATAACTGACAAATTGTGAGAGATAGATAAAAATCTACTACATAAAAAATGTAGATCTCTTTAAAACATACAATTTATGTCATACATTTTATATAGAATTGCCAATGTTAATCGCGTAGCGACAGCTTTTAAAAGATTTGACTATCGCTTTAGCCTAGTGTATACCACTTGTTTCCCTTCTACTTACAAGAAAGCATGTAATAAGAATGTTTTGCCATAGTTTATCTCGATTAGCATGGTGTAGATAAAAGAATAAACTCTTGTAAGATTAGTTTTTTGAGGAACAGATAGAGAAAGACATGTGAATGGAACATATCAGATTTTTGTGTAATTGACGGTGAAAGTGTAATTCAATAAAAATTTCGAGTTCAGTTATCCATCAAAATATGTGTGTGTGTGTGTGGGGGGGAGGGTGGAGATGTCGGAGGGGATTCCGCACTGCAGCCATGACCCTAAAAGGATAGGATGTGATGAGAATAATTTCAAATGGCGGCCGAAACCGGAGGGCGGAAGAAGAGTCACCGTGGAGGGTCCCTAACAATTACAAGTCGTCATCCCTAGAAGTCCACGCTCCAAGTCTGACCAAAATCCCTGGGCCTGCAGAGGACTGCCAACGCCATCCGGCCGTGATCTGTATTTTCAAAGCGCAGTCACCACCACGGAAGGGTGCAACCATCGTAGTCCTCGCCGACACTTAAAACTCTTAAAGAGACCAGTTGGATGAAACAGAGAATCAATGAATGGACAAGAAATTCGAAGGAATAAAGAAACCTCTCCAGCATTTGTATAAAGACCTGGGAAACCCCCTGTAAAACCCATGGGTTAGAGAGGTAGGCCGCGGGAATCGATCCCACGACCTTCTGAATGCCAGTCTCAGACGAAAATCCTGAGGCACCTGCTGGCGGAATATAAAAAATGTAAGTTTTCATATAAATTCTGGTTCTACCACTATAGCAATTGGTTCCCTGGCCCGCAATGGAACCTCAGAACATTTACTTGCACACCAGAGGGCAGTCAATTGAAAGTGCCTGATCTATAATATTAACCTAAGAATGGCGTATTAGGTACCTCGAACGCAAAATGTTGCATACCGCCACTGCACTGAGCGAATTTCCGCGCATTTGAAGGTCACTCAGTACAGAGTAAAGTATCTCTGCTATACTCGAACCAATCAGTTGATGACGCCTGTCTTAGACACAAGGACCAACGACCCCTCTCACTGTCCCAGTTGCGCGCTGGACCTTGCTTCAGAGATCTGCACAAAGAGTGACGTTTCAGAAAATCCTGTGCTCAAAGAATCCTGACTTTATGGCGAAAAAAGCGACCCGCAACGCTATTCCAAGTTCCATATATCTGCTCCTAATCTAATGTAACCTTACCAAGTGGAAAGCATTCCTCTACTACCGACAACTTTAATGCTATCTACGTATATAATTCATGGCCCGAAATATACTCCCAAGTTTCTACTGTTGGCTGAGCAGCACTATTTTCTTTTTTAAGCAAAGTTCATCTTTCCTCCTCGTTTCTTTTTGTCGTGCTTTTCCTTTATCATCGTGCTCTCTGTTTTCTTACTTTCTCTCATTCCTTTAGTATGATGTATCACTTCTAGGCTGTCGCGTAAAGAAGACGTATAGAGGGAAACAGTTCCCTCTCTGTCGCCATGTTTTCTGTTTCGCTCGCTCTGAACTCTCTCTCCCCCTCCTGGATGTACATTTTCATTTCCATTCCCTCTTTTCGCCGGAAAGGGTCAGGATGGGAGCCGCTCTCAGTTATGAAATGAAAAGTGCCCTATTAAATATTTAACATTAATGTGCGATATGAATTTCATATCCAACTTCTGGCTACCTTTCTCCATATCCTTGTTTAATGCACGTGAAGCGAACCTCGCTATGCCGGCACAAGGAGTTTCGGAACAAATGCCATGCGATTTCATTGCTTTCGTTTGTTATTTGCCATGTTCTACATGGAGGGAGCGCCGCTAACACTCCAGTACACTGAAATGTGAATCGCGCAAACAAACAAAAGCTATCTCCCCTGAACAGGTAAGGCAGTACATAGAACGAGTTAATGTAGCTGTTACTACGGACTTGTTGATTTAACTAAAATATAAATAAGCTCCAGGCTTTTCACAAGTGGGTCAGGATTGTACTGAATAAATAGTATAGTCATTACCTTGAGAGCTAGAAGCCATAAATTAACTGCTATCTGTCGGCGAATGCATTGTCACAACGGCGCCTATTTCTAAAGGACATTTTTTTATCAACTATCGACCTGAAGTAGATAATACGAAGTAGGTATTGCATTTCATTCAACAACTCAATATCGACCTTTCTCCAAAATCACATGTTTTGAGGTTACCTGAATACAAAATGGTTTGTGCGCGCGTGTGAGCAGCATAAATAAAAAACAAAAAAGTTTGGGGAACTAGCATTCTTGATACTTAAGTTCAGAAACGTCTCATGAATATTTTAAAGAAATTCCCCCACTACAATTTACTTTTACAGTCAAAAAATTCGATATTCTTGATTTTCTCAAAACTAATACTATTATTTTAAGGTATTTATTTACATGACAAAATATAAATATTGACTTTTCTAGGAATAGTAGTAAACACCTTTTAAGAAATCGCGGAATATTTACCAGTTATACAAAATCCAAATGAAGCGGACTTCACAGACTATACCCAGAAAATTCAAGATATACATTTTATCCTGAAAGAAGCTTTAACATGTGGTATTTAAACCAAAATTATTAGTTATTTTTTCTTTCTGTTGCCCGCACGTACAATGTGCATATTGGAAAGGGAAGGTATTGTATTCCATCCAAAAAAATTATGTCGAGACTTCATTGGAAATATATGTTTTGGAATCCCTTGTGTCCGAAAGAAGCATTTTTTACTTTTTCCACACGTACTATATACAGTGTATAGAGGAAGTATTGCATTCCACCCAAAAATTAGATATCGAGATTTCATCGGAAATACATGTTTTAGGACCCTCTGAATCCCCCCAAAAAAAAGCATTTTCAGAAAAAGCCCGTGTGTGTCTGTCTATCTGTGTGCATGCGTGTGTGTGTATGTGTGTGTGTGTGTGTGTGGACAGCATAACTCAAAAACGAAAAGAGCGTTAAATACCAAACTTGGTATTTAGGTTTGGTATCTTCCAAGGATGCGACACGAAGATTTCCAAAAAAAGAAAAAGAATCCTTCCACCACAAACTACCCTTTACCGTTTACACTCTTATTTTTTACTTTCTCTAGCATATATATATATATATACAATGTACATAATAGATAGGTGTTAATCCACCCGAATATTCGATACTGAGATTTCATCGGAAAGATGTTTTGAGAGACTCTGAATCCAAAAAAGCAGCTTTAGAAACATGTCAGTGTGTAAGTGTCTGTGTGTGTATATGTGTGTGGGGGGGGGCAGCATAGCTCAAAAAAGAAAAAAAGTCTGTTAAATACCAAACTTTTTATTAAAGTTCACTGTCTTCCAAGGATGTGATACAAAACTTTTCGGGAAAATCCCCCCCATCCCAAACTATCCTTTCCAAAATCTTTTTATTGCTCAAAAACGGTATCAACGATTTTAAGTAAAATGTCACATGTTTAAGACATTTTATTTTACTTGTTCTTTATTTCTTCCTTCTTTTCTTTCCTTTTTTTTTTTTTTTTTTTTTTATTCAGGAAGCTTCAAAATGTACAAACGCAATGTTTGCTCAATTTAGCAAGCAGCAAAGAAAGTAAAAACTGAATAAGCAATCCAGATATTTCAATTTTTCGATTTTTTGTTCACTAGAACCTCATTTTTGGGGAGCTAGTATTATGCTTATAGTCTGTTTTCCAACTGTGACATGCGTGCTCTTTTGTTTTCATTTTCTTTTTTTGCGTTTACTGTACAAAGTTTACGTTTTGGGAAATATCATATTGTATTTTAAGGTGGAATGCGCTACTTCTTCTACTGGTAGGTGAGAAAAGCATCTTGATACATTTGCTTGTGGAAGTGCATAAAGCGACCCCCCTTTCTGCTGTATGCTCTCCTCGCCAAATTGGAAGAGTGCTTTTACAAATGGGGACCGGCGAACACAGCAGTTGATTAGCTGGAACATACCGGGCCAGTCGCCAATAATCAAAGCGTCAGTTAACATTAACAGGTTTTCCATGTAACTCGGAAAACAATTTTACTGCCAATATTAACAGATTAACACGCTGAGTCAATTGGGTTTTCAAATTGACTTAAACATGTTACAATTAACAAGCTGAATTCAAAAAATGTTGTAGTTGAATTTTATGCAATGTAAACAAGACTTCAGAACACAATATTAATTGAAGCTATGCACCTGTTTAATTATATTGGTTACATATAGCTTGTTTCCTCACATGGTGATTTTTGGACTCCCTCTGCGTTTATTCTATCTATTATCGTGTTAACAACTAACAGGAAAATATTGTGAAACTTTGTAATATGCAGTACGTCATGTCACGCAGAGGACATCAGAGCTGTACAATAACTAGTCTCAGACTTTTCACAAGGCACAGGAATTTCTAAGCATTAAAGCCAGTACGAAAAAAATTAAATTGAACATTTCTGGACTTTAGCCAGGGACGTAGCAGGTAACAAAATAAAATAAAATACAACATCAAATAAAATCTGAAATACATCGTCTATATATATATATATATATATCAAATTTTATATAATCATTGAATACTTTAAAAACATGCATTCAATTTTGTACAGTTTACCTACAAGTAAGCAATTAAGTACATAACAATAGAAAAAGAATTTACTTCCCAATGTAAAGCATTAAAAACCTGCTGGGAGCCACACATAACTGATATCCAACTATTATACTATTTACCCAACATTTTAAAACTGATATTAATTACGTTGCAGGTAACAATCCATACCCATCCCTAGTAGAATGTGCTGGTGTATTTGGACAACACTCACCTGACCGTGTTACTTTACCGTCGATAACCCTTGGCAGTTATTTTTTTAATAGTGTTTAACGCCCGCTTTTACTACATAGGCACCGCAGGCGATGGCACTGATGATACATGGAATGAAGATGGAGCACCGGTGTATTGCGATGGCGGGGGAAACCGGAGAACCCCGAGAAAGCCCGCCCCTGCGCCGCTTGTTCACCACAAACCCTACATGCGGTCGCCTGGAACCGAAACCGTTGGTGAGATTTGGTATTTAGTTCTTGTTTATATTATTTGTATTGATAATAATTTGAGTCAATTTCTAAGTCAACTGCTGAAGAATGATTATGTCTTTAGCCATCATTCCCCTGATCGCCAAAGTAACTGAAAACATATTTCCGTGAAAGGATCAACAGCCCTTAATCAATGACCAGAGGGAGTGCTGCTTTAAATGTATCACTACATACTGCCGGCAGCGCAACCGTATTAGACATCATGTGCTTCTCCCTCGAGCTGGTTCTGGGACGAAGAGAAAAGGACGGAAGGAACTTATCAAGAAAATCGCGTGAAAACAACTCGTGGCACAAGTCAACAGGTGGCTAACGGAAAGCATCCAATATATTTCAGCATTGGTAATATTTCTTCACCATCACATACTACCTGTAATTTCAAATTGCGCAATTATTACCGATGTCTCCTTTGTTTCTGTCACATTCGATTGAAAGATTATGATCATTGTCGAAAATCCTCGTAAATTCTCCTTCTAAATAGACCTTAGCCTTTTTTCAGGCGTAAAAATCCTTAGCATGGCTTCCTTCGAAAGGGAAGTAAAGCCGTTGGCCCAGTGTCCTAGACTTACGGCACTAATAAATTTCAAGCCTGATAAAGAGCCTTTGAGCAAAATTCACGCCCAATACAGTAGGACGATGAGAACCACAGTAGTTAAAGAGCATCTATAAATAAAACTCCATTTTAATTTACTCCTTTGGATAGAAAAACAGAAAGTGTGTTCTCTCTACATCTCTGCAACAAATTAGTTTTAAAAAGCTCATGCTTCTATTTACTTCATGTTAATCGACATAAAATTAGCAGAAATAGTCTTATTACTAGCTTCCTTGTAAGTAGAAGGGAAATAAGGGAGTACCATAGGCTAAAGTGATAGTAAAAAGCTGGTTGTTATGTGACTGAGGTTCCTTTGTTTGTGTGGACAGGAGTTGACAAATTCCTGTATGAAAAAAGTTAAGTTTTTCGAACCTGAACCTGAACAAGGAATATCTCAAAAACGATCAACTCCACGAAAAAAATGTAGGTATAGATCATAAATTGTGTTTTAATATGCTCTACATTTTTGGTCTGGTAAGTATTTGTCTATCTCTTACGGTTTAGCAGTTATACAAAATTCCGTAAAATTCACTCAGAATAAAGTAGTCTTCAGAAGCTATTCCTAGAAGATTCAAAATATACATTTTTTTGTCAGGCAAATATCTACAATATACGATATTTTAATCAAAATCGCTAGAGCCATTTTTTAGAAAATCAAAATTTTCGAAAAATATTCCATGTAAAGAGTAATTTCCGGTAAGGGGATTTTTCTGAAAATCTTAGTGTCGCGTCTCTGGAAGATACTAAACTTAAATACCAAGTTTGGTATTTTACCGACTTTTCGTTTTTGAGTTATCGTGTTCACAGACACACGGACACACTGATTTCAGAGCCTCTGTTGACATTGTTAACAAAGACATACATTTCATTCGCCTTGTAAGTATCTAAAACAGGTGATATTCTCATTAAAATCATTGGATCATTTTTAGAATATAAAAAGTAATATTTATCCATGCAATTTTCTTTAAAATCTTCATGTAGTATCCTTGGAAGAAGCTGGACTTAAATATCAAATCTATTACTCACCGAATTTTGCTTTGAATGTTGTGTTCAAAACACATTAACACATTTTTAATGTTTTGTAAGGCTAGTTTGTTTGCAGAAGACGTAATGAAATCGCATAGCGACAGTTTTTAAAGGATTTATCTGTCCTTCTAGCCTAGTGTATTCCCTCATTTCCCTCTATTTATAAGAAACAAGTAATGTTTATCTCGATTAGTATGATGTAGGTAAAAGAATAATGTCTTGTAAGGCTAGTTTGTTTGCAGAAGACGTAATGAAAGTCATTTGAATGGAGCATTTCAGAATTGTCTTATTCAGAGAACCTCAAAACGTGCATTTCTATTGAAATATGCGTATAAGTAAGATATAGAATATTTGGGTATAACGCAATATTCCCTCTAATTTTTACAGGTGAATAAAATGTAAAAAGAATAAAAATATTATGCTGTTAATTTTCTCAAGGAACAGCCTGTATAGGTTACATCCGATAGAGTTGACATCAGTATCTTGCGCGTTTTTTTAAAACACGCCAATACCAAAGATGTTATATAGAGTGATTTATATAGAACTGACACATTTCTTTCTTTAATTATTCCGTGGTTAGTTCATTCAGTGGTCCAATTTTAGCACCAAATTAAACAGAATGCTCTGGAGTTTTGATTCCTTGTCACTAGATGCGCAGATGTTTAACCAGACCATGAACACTGCAGAGTACCGACTGATTTTCATGGAGTCTACTGGACGATGTAGAGCTGAGTCAAGGATATTTTCAGCAAGATGGCGCTACATACCATACATCAAATGAATCCATGAACCTAATTGTAAGTTTATTTGACGACAGAAAAATTTCCAGGAATCTGTGGCCACCGAGATCTCCGGATTTGACATCGCCGGACTTCTTTCTATAGGGTTACTTAAAAGACAAGGTTTACGCCACACGTTCCCAGACATTGGACGATCTGAAACACATCACAAAAGAGCTTCAAGTTATTGACAACAGAGTCCTCCAACGAGTGGCCAGTAACATGAAATGACGTGTTGAGTTGTGCCTTATGGAGGATGGAAGACATTTTCAACATTTACTATAGAAATAAATAATCTCCCAAAATTCCTCTACAATTTAGATATAATAAGTTGTCGCTAGCACAATTCGTTTTGAAAAAACGAATTGTATTTTTAGTTACCTTATATGACAGTAGTTTGCAGAAGCTTTTAGGTTTCAAAGATTAATAAATCAGTTCCTTTTGAGGTTTTTAAAAATAAACCCCAGGGCCTGAGAAATAAAAACAGGGTTTTAACCCGGTTAATTATAACTTTAATCTGCCTCTCAATTGTACACAATTGCAAATCTCATTTCACTTTCCTTTGCTTCATTAAATTAAGAGAAAGGAAAAATGACCCGAAAAACGACTGAGAAGATAGCTGTGTATGTCAGGCCGCCTCCAATGGCTTAATGTAGTCGACAACAGTAATTAGGGAACAAAGAAGCTTCTTTTTGCTCCTGTTGGCTTTCATCTTCATAATCAGCAGTGCGAAATACTGCGTTGATACTATTTAAAGGCTATGCCTATAATTAAATTGTAATGTTTGAATAGTGTTACCAGACGTCCTTATTTACCCGGATATGTCCTCTTTTTTGAGTTATTCAACTGCTTCAACTTAATACAACTCTCTGATCTCTCACAATCGCAAACTCTAAAGAATTGAACCTCTCTACCAACAATTTGATGTTTTTATTTTCTCTAGCCCGCATGTAAATATACATAGTGGATAGAAAAGGTATTGTATTCCACCCAAAAACTCGATGTCGAGATTTCACCGGAAATATGTTTTGGGGTCCCCTGAGTCTGAATTTTTTTTTTTAGAAAAAGCTCCTGTGTGTGCATGTGTGTGTGTGTGTCTGTGTCTGTGAACAGCATAGCTGAAAGACGAAAAGACCTTTAAATACCAAACTTGCTATTTAGGTTCGGTATATTCCAAGGATGCGACACGAAGATTTTCAAGAAAGTCCCCCCACATCAAACTACCCTTTACATGGAAAAATCTTAGATATTTTTTATTTTCTTTAAAAAAAAAAAAAAAAAAGCTAACGATTTTGATTAAAATCCCATATATTAAAATTATTTTCTGGGAATAACCTCTGAAGATCTTTTTTTTTTCTGAACGAATTTTCCTTAACTGCTAAACCGTAAGAGATAGACAAAAACTTACTACACAAAAAATGTGGATCTCGTCTCGTCAGAATGTTTGTCCTTTACGTTTTTTGTTGTGGAGGTAACCGTTTCCGAGATATTCCTTGTTATTGGTTGCAATTGTGAAGTACTTATACTTTTCTCAGACAGGAAGTGTCTGTTTTTCTTTTGTTCTACTCCTGGCCAAGCAGACAATCGCATGATAGCTTTTAAAAAATTTGAGTATCGCGTTAGCTTAGTGCATTCCCTTAGTTCCCTCCTACTTATAAATCGGTTATAATGGTTATCATGCTGACTTCATATACCCAAGGCCGCGGGTTCAAACCCGGCGGAGGACGATGGATTTTTTCGGGCGTAAATATCCTTAGCATGGCTTCCTTCGGAAGGGAAGTAAAGCCGTTGGTCCCGTATCGTAGATTTACGTCAAGCCTGATAGAGAGGCCTCTGAGCAAAATTAAGCGGTATTTCACGCCCAGTATAGAATGGACGCTGAGAACCACAGCAGTTAAAGAGCGTCCATAAATAACACGCCGTTTCCATTTATTTGTACTTATAAGGAACTAAGTAATAAGAACATTCTGCTAATGCTTATCTCGATTAGCATTGTGTGGAAAGGAAAATAATCTTTTGTAAGAAGTTTGTAGAGCAGCTAGAGAAAGTCATGTGAGTGTAACACATCAGGTTTTTTTCTATGTTGTTGCCGCGCCGAGCTCAAGTTACGATTTCAGAGCAATTATAATAACTGGAGTGGCAATTATCGTGAAATACGAGCTGCAATGCGACAATGCTCAGCTCGGCTACTAGAGTGATTGCATTCAACTGCTCTATTCTCAGTTGTTTGTTGTGAAGTGAATTAGTGTTAATGATCAATCGAAATCATACCAAAACCAAATGTTTCTTTAAAGGCGAATTCCTGACATCAGGCCGGGAAGGTTTCACTCTGAGGCAGAATGTCTTCTGTCCATCTGTGCATTCGTTTCAGTTCCTAATAAAAGTAAGGTTTATGATCTTGCGGCCGTTTGTACATAAATACCGTATTACGACATTGGAAATTCGCTATAATAGTTCAGTTTTTAATATAGGTACTGAAAATAACTTATAATACGCACAGTTATTATTTTGCTGGGAGTTAGATTTAGAGGCTCATCAAGACACTGATAAACACACTTAGGTAAATGAAGAGGACCTATAACATTTTGCAATTTTTTTAATGAACTAGAAATGTATTTTCTGAAGACTGGCATCTGGTAATCCTGAGTTAGAATCTCCCTTTGTGTAATTGTCAGAACTGACAGAACGAAATGATAATTAAAATAGTACACTATGCAACAAGACTATAATGATAGTACTTAAGACGCAAGTCATAAGCTTATGAAATGAGTGTAGCAAGTTTCGTAATTTTCATAATGTCTTAATTACCATTATATCGAGTTGCATACGACTGTTTTTGTCGACCATATTACAATCTCAAAACTTTGACCGTTTATTAAAAAATATCTTATCTTCTTAATATATATATAAGAAAGACGTGTTAGTTACACTATTTATTAACTCAAGAACGGCTGAACCGATTTGGTTGAAAATCGGTGGGGAGGTAGCTGAGAACCAGGAGACGGACATACGATACTTTTTATTCCGTTTCGGTGGGACGTGACGTAAAAACGTGGTATAACAGAACGAAAAACGCATTGTTGTCTATGGTGTTTGTTTCGAATTTATATTAGCTTATTGTGCCGATATTATCATTAACAATGCCGCGACCAAGACAATCTAATCTTTCCCGACAAAGGATTCGAAACATTGCGAATGAAATTGCACGAGAAGAGCAACTATCCAATGAAATGTTTGAACTCAAGGTAAGTAGAGTTTAAACTCCTTGGATGTGCCTGGCTTACCACCGCACAATTTACGACTAAAGGTTGGCTCCGTAGTAATCATGCTTCGAAACATAAACCAACCAAAACTGTGCAACAGAAGGCGTTTGGTGGTAAGTAAATTGATGAACAATGTGATTTACGCGACGATACTCAAAGGAAAATTCGAAGGTGAGGAAGTTCTCATTCCGAGGATCCCGATGATCCCAACGATTTGCCGTTTGAGTTTAAACGACTTCAATTTCCGATCCGTCTTGCATTCGCCATGACCATTAACAAATCACAAGGCCAATCCTTGAACATTTGTGGTCTGAATCTAGAAAATCCGTGTTTTTCCCATGGTCAATTATATGTGGCATGTTCACGGGTCGGAAGACCATCTGCGTTATTCATTCTTGCGCCTGATAATAAAACAAGAAATGATGTCTATCACAAGGTGCTTCACTGAAGAGTGCAACCCATGCACCAAAATACACGGCCAATAACCATTAAATACTTGATTTTTTTGTATTTATATTTATTATCCTAATAAAAAATTGAACTTAATAAAATCCAAAATCAGCTCATTTATTGCTTCTAAGGCGGAAGAAAGTTCGCCGGGTCAGCTAGTTGTAAGTACGTTCTGATTGGATGGCAGCAGTGATGGCAGGAACTTGAATATGTTTGCGAGTAGTGCAACAGATGGAGGCACTGCTGAGTCCACGCCATATTTATTTCATCTTTTTGCAGGTAACGTGAGGGCAGCATTATTGAAGCAAAGGAAATTAACTGAAATTGTTAGACTATTAAAATTACATTAAATAGAATGTATTCTTTTTTTCCACACATATATCACTGTGTGGTTCTCAGTAGAATATTTAAACTTAGGGTACTGCTTATTTGATTCTAACCTAAAAACCACGCATTTGTTTGAAATAAATATTTTGATTATGCAATTTGTGAAATATACCTAAATCGATTTTTTACATTTAATGTCGCACTTCCATTTATCGGTAGTAAAAGTTGATGGCACTCTTAATAGAGGAAAAAAAAAACCAAATAATTTAGATTATGGAAATAGTTCTTCACTTAACAAATAATTATGTTTGATATTGCTTCCTTGATTTTTGCGACAGTAAAATGTTGTAAAACATTAACATTCTGTGTCTCAATTTCCGGCGATGTTAGATTTTCTAAATCATTGTCGCTTTTAAAACTCGCGCCTATCATTTCTGCCATCTTGAACTGCTGTTTTGAAGGAGTTAGAAGGATGGGAGATAGATAGGCAACGAGTAATGTAATGAATTGCTGAAGTATATTGGATGTCATAACAATTCAGTTATGTCACATATAATCAGCGTATTACAGCGTAGCCGACCAAAACATCAGATTACATGGGCTTCGGTCCAACTAGATTACAAGTATAGGTATTATATTGTAATTATTTTCTCTAAAGGAAAATTTCTAGTGTGGCGTGAATTATTATGCATGAAGTATCTTGCTTTACGAGATGGCTTAAGTTTATTACGAATAATCCGGTGAGTGACTTTCAGTTTAAAATGTGGAAATTGATAATCAGAAGATGTTTAACACATGGTGAATCATTTCGTAAGTAACAGCTGCCAATAGAAACGCTGCAACAACATTATTTATACTCCCTTTCAAACAGGTCTTCTAAATGAGTGTATTACATCCTCCCACCATTTCTTATTCCATATATTCTAACGCAAATCGCTTTTCTTTATGTTCAGGATTAATCCTTCGGGGTCCCCTTTTCTTCTGAATGAATGAAGCCTCCACCCTAATTTATTCTTTCATGTTTGTAATCTATTCCATTTCTATTCTGCTGTTTTTCTTTCTGCTATCTATATATTAGGTAGAGAAAGTAATGCATTTCACCCAAAAATTCGATATCGATATTTATCCGAAAATAAATGTTGTGAGCCTTCAGAAATAAAAATGCCCGCGCGCAGGCGGTGTGTGTGTGTGTGTGTGTACGCGTGTGTGCGCATGCGCACCTGTGTGTGTGTGTGTGAGAGAGAGAGAGAGAGCGAGAGAGAGAGATATCGAACAAACACCAAATTCCAGACAATTTTCCTCTCAAACATAGAAACATTTTCGTTGTTTTGATTAAAATACCTACCATATGTTTAAGCTATATACATGAAAAATAGAATGGATGTGTCGCCTGAGAAGTCCTCTGAAAAACTTGATAAACCTTAGGAGATAGACAAAATCTCACATCACAGAAAACGTGTATCTCCTTAAATCACACAGTATGTCTCAAATACATAGCATTTTTGATGCATTAACCATTTCCAGCATATTCTTTGTTATTGATTTAAGTGTTCAAATACTTAAATGCCCCTGAATTAGCAAGTCGATACATGTGTATGTCGTGATCACGCAAACAGCATGCAATTTCAAAAACATCACATAATGAACAGCTTTTTATTTTCTCTATTAGCGCAAAGCATATATGTAGATAAGGCACTGCACTCCACCCAAAATTTGGATATTTCACTGGAAATGCACGTTTTAGGGTCCCAGGTATCCAAAAAAAATGCATATTTAGAAAAAAGATCCGTGTGTGTGCGTGTGTCTGTATCTGTGAACACGATAACTCAGAAACAAAATGTCGGTAAACTACCAAACTTAGAATTTAATTCTTTTAGAATATTCCAGGGATGCGAAACAAAGATTTTAAGGACAATACCCTCGCCCCAAAACTACCCTTTATATGGAAAAAATCGAAAATTTAGATCTCTTTAAAACACACAATTTATGTCATACATATTTTCGTGGAGTTGACTCTTTCCGAGATATTTCTATTTATTATTGGTTTTAGTTTTAAAATACTTAAAATTTTCTCATACGGAATTTGTAAATTCCTGGTCATGCAAAGAAACGAATTTCAATCACATAGCAATCAGCTTCTAAAATATTTGACTATCACTTTAGCCTAGTGTGTTCCCTCGTCTCCCTTCTGCTTATAAGGAAGCAAGTAATAAGACCATTTCTGTCACTGTTTATCTCGCTTAGCTTGAAGTAGACAGAAGAATAATCTTAACAATTATTCGTTACAGGGATGTGGAGAAAGGCACACATGTTAACGTAACACATCTGATTTTTGTTCATATTTAGCAATAAATATCTAGTGAAATACCATGTGTCATGGGCTTTATAGATGTTAACCATTGTGAGGCCGTTAAACTTAGCAAAACGAAAAAAGAAGTTACGGGTTGATTTGTCTTGTTTAATGCTACATACAAAATGCAGCTAAAGCACCGATCCTGAAAATAAATACTCTTCAAGAATGAGGTCGTTTAATTTCACACATGACGTCACAGAGATAGTGCTATATTTTCTCAACAGTACCTGACTTGTTGGTAAGAGTAGCTTAATTTTGTAAAGGTGTTTCATGGGAAACTGTCGGAATAGAATATACGGAAAGCGGAGTTCATGCTGTTATTTTAAATGCCAAAACTATCTTTCAAAATATGAAGAGTGAGAAGATTTTTACAAAGCTTTTTTCTTTTTTCGAGATATTAAAATATGAGCTTCTATCACGTGCATTGAATTCAACATAATTCAAAAGTAAAATAAAAAGCTGACGTTCCATTCACATGCTTTTCTCTAACTCTCTACAACAAATTATTGTTAAAAAGCTTATTCTTCTACTTGATTCATGCTAATTGAGAAAAAAATTAGCAGAAATGGTATTATTACTTGGAAGTTGGTTGCTATGTGATTGAAGTTCCTTTGTGTGTATGGATAGGAGTTGACAAATCCCGTATGAGAATTTTCTATCAAGTACGTTTTTGTCTATCTCTTACGGTTTACCTGTTTTGCAAAATTCCGCAAAATTCCCCCAGAATAAAGTTTTCAGAGGCTATTCCCAGAAAATTCAAGATATACATTTTATTTGTCATGTACATATCTTTATATATACGACATTTTATTCAAAATCGTTAGAGTCATTTTTACTTTCTCTATACGCACTAATTGCATACTGTATAGAGAAGGTATTGCGCTCCACCCAAAAATTCGATACCGAGATTTCACCGGATATGTATATGTTTTAGGGTCCCCAATATCCAAAAAATAAAATTTTCACAGAAAGGTCCGTGTGTGTGTGTGTGTGTGTGTGTGTGTGTGTGTGTGTGTGTGTGTGTGTGTGTGTGTGTGTGTGTGTGTGTGTGTGTGTGTGTATGTGTCCGTGTGTCCATGTGTCCGTGTGTCAGTGTCCGTGTGTCTGTGAACACGATAATTCAAAAACAAAAAGTCGGTGAAATACCAAACTTGGTATTTAAATTTAGTATCTTCCAGGGATGCGACACGAAGATTTTGAGAAAAATTCCCCCACCCCAAAGTACCCTTTACGTGGAACTTTTTTCAAAAATATTGATTTTCTCAAAAATAGCTCTAACGATTTTGATTAAAATATCATATATTAAAGATATTTACTGACAAATAGAATGTATATTTTTAATTTTCTGGGAATAGCCTCTGAAGACTACTTTATTCTGGATGAATTTTGCATAACTACTAAACCGTAAGAGATGGACAAAAACTTAACACACAAAAAATGTAAAGCACGTTAAAACACACAATTTATGTTATATACATTTTTTTCGTGGAGTTGATCGTTTTTGAGATAATCATTTTTCTTGATTTCAGCTTTGAAAAACATACTTTTCTAACACAGGAATTTGTCAACTCCTGTCCATACAAACAAAGGAACATCAGTCACATAGCAACCAGCTTTTGGCTTTCACTTTAACCTATGGTACTCCCTTATTTCGCTTCTACTTACAATAAAGCAAGAAATGAGAATATTTCTGCTAATTTTCTCGATTAGCACGAAATAAATAAAAGATAAGCTTATTAACAATAATTTGTTACATAGATATAGAGAAAGTCATGTGAATGGAACACATTAAATTTTTTAAGTTTAGGGCTGAAAATATGTATTGCTTATATTAACACTATACATCTTTTTTGGATGTATATACAGTCCTTGCTATAAATGAGTGTTAGGCAAAGTAAAAATGATGAGTGTCTTGTAATTTAAGGGGGTTTTGAACATAAGCATGTGTATTAAAAAAGGTTGTAATTAGCAACTGGAATTTGAAAATTGGTTTGCTGTTTGTTTTATTTCTTTATTTTAGCTCTGTATCTTCTGACGTGTGGTCTGTACATTGTAAGGGTTTTTGTCCTACTGCATTAGTGCAATCCACAGATATTATACGCAATAATAGTGATAGTTTAGCCATGTTTTAAAATTATAGCTTGCATAGTTGTTTAAACAATAATTTTTACTTTACACGATGTACATAGTGTATAGAGAAGGTATTGCACTCCACCAAAAAATTCGATACCGAGATTTCACCGGAAATATATGTTTTAGGGTCCCCTGTATACAAAAAAAGTACTTTCAGAAAAAGGTCCGTGTGTTTGTCCGTGTGTGTGCGTGTGTCCGTGTGTCTGTGAACACGATAACTCAAAAACGAAAAGTCGGTAAAATACCAAACTTGGTATTTAAGTTTAGTATCTTCCAGGGATGCGACACGAAGATGTTGAGAAAAATCCTCCCATCCCAAACTACCCTTTACATAGAACTTTTTTCGAAAATTTTTATTTCATCAAAATGGCTATAACGATTTTGATTAAAAGATCGTATATTAAAGATATTTACGTGACAAATAAAATGTGTGTTTTGAATTTTCTGGGAGTAGCCTCTGAAGACTACTTTATTCTGGGTAAATTTTACGGAATTTTGCATAACTGCTAAACCGTAAGAGATGGACAAAAACTTACCACACAACAAATGTAGGGCACTTTAAAATACACAATTTATGTTATATACATTTTTTTTCGTGGAGTTGATTGTTTTTGAGATATTCCTTGTTTTTAGTTTCAGCTAAAAAGCATACTTTTCTCATACAGGACTTTGTGAACTCGTTTCCATACAAACAAAGGAACTTCAGTCATCACATAGCAACCAATTTTTGACCATCACTTTAACCTATGGTACTCCCTTATTTCGCTTCTACTTACAAGGAAGCAAGTAATAAGACTATTTCTGCTAATTTTTTCTCGATTAGCAGGAAGTAAATAGAAGCATAAGCTTTTTAACAATACTTTATTGCAGAGTTGTAGAGAAAGTCATGTGAATGGAACACATCAGATTTTTTAAAAAATCAATATTTTCCTGAGTTATTTATATGTAAAGGGAAGGTGGCGGTGGGGGAATTTTCTTGAAAATCTTCGTGTCGCAAGTTTGGTATTTAACGGACTTTTCGTTTTTGAGCTATGCTGTCCATAGACACACAGACTGACTGACTGACTGACTGACTGGCTGACAGACACACACAAGGACATTTTTCTAAAAATGCTTTTTTGAATTTAGGGAGTTTCAAAACATATATTTCCGGTGAAATCTTGGTATTGCATTTTTGGGTGGATTACAATACCTTCTCTACACACTATATACCTAGCGTGTAGAGAAAGTAATAATTGTTCTCATAATAACAACAAGCATGGTTTAGTATATGTTATATTTTGCCTATTGCACTTAATCTATACAAATTAAGCAGTTTTTGCTGTAGAGGGCATGAGTTTTAGCTTCTCCCGCACAAAATAAATAGTTTTTAACCTTTTCACTTTCTCTAAAACTTATGTACTATGTACATAGTAGATAGAGAAGGTATCGCATTCCACCCAAAAATCGACACCGAGATTTCATCGTAAATACGTGTTTTGAGGACCTCTAAATTAAAAAATAATACTTTTTAGAAAAAGGCCCATGTGAATATGTGTCGTGGACAGCATAGCTCCAAAACGAAAAGCTGTTAAAATACCAAACTTTTTATACACATCCTCCAAAGATTTTCAGTATTATCCCGCAACGCAAATTACCCTTTACATGGAAAACTTTTCGAAATTTCCAATTCATAAAAAGTGGCTCTATCGACTTTGATTAAAATGCCGTATATTAAAAATATTTACATGACAAATAAACTATATATTCTAAATAACCCGTGAAATCTTCTTCATTCTGAATGAGTTTTGCATACTGGTAAACTGTAGGAGGTAGACAAAAATTTACTGCAGAAAAAATGTAGATCTCATTAAAACACACAATTTGTCATTGCACAGTTTTTTGTAGATCCAGACATTTTCGAGATATTCCCTGTTTTTGGTTTCAATTTTAAATACTTCTCAAACGGGAAGGCATTATCAGTGTCATCTCCCTTTTATTTTACTCTTGGCCATGGATTCGACTACCGCTTTAGCATAGTGTTCTTTTGTTTCTCTTCTCACTATAAGAAACTAAGTAATAGGACAATTTCGATAATTTTATATTGATTCACATAAATTTATATAGAGGCATAATCTTTTATAAGAATGATTTGTTTGCAAACGGATAGAGAAATTCTTGTGAATTGAACATATCAGATTTTTGTACCTACGACTGTCTACCTTAATAACACTGCTTCATATTGTGTGGTTTTGCCATCAGTGTATAAAAACGTGAGATAAAGTAAAAGAAACCCAAGCTTGCAATTAATTACATTACTGAATTGATAATTCCCTATTAGTTGCAGTTTACAACAACAGTTAATCAAAAGATTAATAGTAGTATCTTGTTTTATTTCTCTGAAAATACACAATCTTCGGAACTCTCTGACGCTGTAATTGTTCTGTTATCAGATATCATTTTTCATCAGAGCTTGACAGATGTACATTAATAATTCAAAGAAAATGCACTACTTTATTCTGTACATGTCAGAAGCAAGATGTAAAGTTTACCTGAGATCTGTTCTGACATGGTATTGAAAATCGTAATAGAAAATCTGCCCACGCCAATTTGTAACGGTTGCAACATGTTATGCATTATGTGTGTTTTTTTCACTGTTCGTACTGATTACAGCGACGAGAATATTAACATACTCCCAGTGGAAATCGAGAATTGCTGCCAAGATCGATTACTATAAACGTCAATATTCCATATATTACCTTCTATACTTACTTGAGAAGATATTGCATTCCACCTAATGTAATTCTATACTGGGATTTCACGAAATACACGTTTTTGGACTACCTGAAATAAAAATAAATTCAGATGACTTTCTCTACTTATTCTGCAGCAGATTATTCTTACAAAAGTTTATTCTTCTCTCTACTTTTGCTAAAAGAGATAAAAATCAGAAATGGTTGTACTACTTATCTTCCTTCTAAGTAGAAGGGAAATAGTGCAATACGCTAGGCTAAAGCGATACTCAAATGTTTTTAAAGCCGGAAAGCCGGTCGCAATGTGATGCAATTGAAATTCTTCTTCTTGTATTAAGTGTTTTGTTCATCTCTTAAGGTTTATCACTTAAGCAAAAGTCATCAGAATGAAGAGGACTTCAGAGGCTAATCCCGACAAATTCAAGATACATTTTATTTGTCATTTGTAATATACGGTATTTTAATAAATTTCATTATTTGAGAAAATAGGAAATTCCGAAAATCTTTCATCTAAAAGGTAGTTTGCGATACAGGGATTTTCCTGAAAACCTTAATGTCGAATCCCTAGAAGATACCAAACTTACATACCAAGTTTGGTATTTAACGGGCTTTTCCTTTTCTATGCATGATGTACACAGACACACACGTGCGCGAGAAACTTTTTCTATGACTTTTTAAATTCAGGGGTCCTCAAAACATATATTTCCATTGAAATCTCGGTATCGAATTTTTGGATGGAAATACATCCACTGTATGCGTACATAGTACTTGGTAGAGAAAGTAAAAATACAACAACGCAACTAGCCATAATGAAAGTGTTCATATACACTGTAGGGCCACGCTGCTGGCCGAGTGGTCAGAACACTTGCCTCTCACCTACGCTGACCGGGTTTGATCCCAAGCGACCGCATGTGAGATTTGTGGTGGACAAAGTGGCGCAGTTCTCCGGTTTCCCCCGCCATCACATCCCACCGGTGCTCCATTTTCATTCCATGCATCATCAGTGCCATCGTCTGTAGTGTCATATGTAGTTAAAGTGGACGTTAAACAAAATAAAAAGATCTGACGTGTTACACTCACATGACTTTCTCTAGCTACTCTACAAACTTCTTAAAAAGATAATTTCTTCTTTCAACGCGATGCTAATCGAGATAAACATTAGCAGATTTTATTACTTAGTTCCTTATAAGTAGAATGGAACTAGGCTAAAGTGATGGTAAAATGTTTTAAAAGCTGTCGTTATGCGATTGTCATTGTAATCGCTGCTTTGCTTGGCCGGAAGTAGAAAAAACAAAACAAAACAAAAAAACAAAAAAACAAAAAAAAAAACACGGACGCTTCCTATCCGAGAAAAGAATAAGTACTTTACAGTTGAAATCAATAACAAGGAATATATCGGAAACGGTTACCTCCACAACAAAAGTGTAAAGGGCACAAATTGTATGTTTTGAAAAGATCTGCATTTTAGTGTAGTAAATTTTTGTGTGCCTCTTACGGTTTAACAGTTCAGCTAAATTCGGTTAAATTCATCCAGAATGAAGAAGTCTTCAGAAGCTATTCCCAACAAGATATACATTTTATTTGCAATACAAATATCTTACTATACATTATTTTTATCAAAATCGTTAGAGCCATTTTTGAGAAAACCAACATTTTCGAAATGTTTTCCATATAAAGGGTAGTTTGGGCTGGGGGGATTTTTCTCAAAACCTTCGTGTCCATCCCTGGAAGATACTAGGTAAACTTAAATACCAAGTTTGGTATTTCCCCTTTTCGTTCTTGAGTTATCGTATTCACAAGTCGCCCTCCGTGCTTAAATGGTTACCATGCTAACTTCATATACCCAAGGTCGCGGGTTCAAACCCGGCGGAGGATGATGACTTTTTTCGGGCTTAAAAATCCTCAGCATGAGTTCCTTCGGAAGGGAAGTAAAGCCGTTGACCCCGTGTTGGAGATTTACGGCAGATAAAAGAACCTCAAGCTTGATAAAATTAGTCAGTCTTTCACACCCAGCATAGAATGGGACGCTGAGAACCACACCAGTTAAGAACGTCTATAAATAAAATGCCATTTCATTTTCGTGTTCACAGACACACGGACCCTTTTCTAGAAATGCTTTTTTTGGATACAGGGGACCCTAAAACGTGAATTTCGGGTGAAATCTCGGTATCGAATTTTTGGGTGGAATACATATATACATAGTACGTGGTGGAATGCAATACTTTCTCTATACACTATGTACGTAGTAGGTGTAAAGAAAGTAAAAATACACACACACGGATGGCTACTTTGTTAGGCGCTTTTATGGATAGTAAAGGGCATGCTATTATGAATACTGCCGTTTTAACGTGTCATTAAATATTTCGTTTGCTAAATGTAGAACATGATATGTACGTGATAATATCGGTAAACACCAACAACAATTTGCAGTGAATATGTGAATGGAATACTGCGTGATGAATTAATAGGGCAGTATCTAATGTCCAGCCGATTGACTGAGCAAATTTATTGCCATTTTGTTGATCTGATTGTGATCCCTAAGCTGTCTGAGGAAGTTACATTTGTTGACCAGCAGCGCATATGACACGTGTCAGTCCCTAAAGGGCGAAATCGCGTTTCATTACTCTTACTTAATTCGCTGACTGGTTCGTATATCTCCACCAATAAGATATTTCCTTTGGATCATCTGAAAGTATATTTAATACCCTAGTATATAAAAATAAAACCTATCTGCTATTGTTTTTTTTTACTTCCTCTAGCCCCGTATGTACAATGTACATAGTGGATAGAGGAGGTATTGTATTCCACCCGAAAATTCGATACCGATATTTCACCAGAAATACATGTTTTATGACCACCTGAATCCAAAAGAAGTATTTTCAGGTAACGGTCCGTCTGTCTCTCTGTATGTGGACAGCATAGCTCAAAAACGAAAAGACTGTTAAATACCAAACCTGGTATTTAAGTTTGGTATCTTCCAAGGATGGCACACGAAGATTTTCAAGAAAATCCTCCCACCCCAAAACTACCCTTTACGTGGAAAAATGTTTGAAAATTTTGTTTTTCTTAAAAATGGCTCTAACGATTTTGATTAAATACCACACATTAAAGCCATTTGCATCACAAATAAAATGCATATATTGAACTTTTTGGTAATAACTTCTAAAGACCTGTTTATTCTGGATGAATTTCGCTGATTTTTCATAACTAGTAAACCGTAAGATATAGACAAAAACTTACTTCACAAGAAATGTAGATCTTGTTAAAATGTACAATTTAAGTCATACATATTCATTTTTTCGTGGAGTTTATCGTTTTCGAGATATTTCTTGTTATTAGTTTCAATTGTTAAGTACGTATACTTTTCTCAGGCAGGAAGTGTCCGTTTTCCTTTTGTTCTACTCCTGGCCAAGTAAAGAAGCGATTTGCAATGACAATCGCATGACAGCTTTTAAAACATTTGACTATCACTTTAGCATAGTGCATTCCTTTAGTTGCCTTCTACTCGTACTTACAAGAAACTAAGTAATAAGAACATTCTGCTAATGTTTATCTCGATTAACATTGTGTAGAAAGAAGAATAATCTTTTGTTAGAAGTTTGTAGATCAGCTATAAAAAGTCATGTGAATGTAATACATCAGATTTTTAATCTTTAGCTATCTAAGGTTATGCCAGGCCAATGTATGGCATGATTTAGTAATGTCCCATTTGAGACACTGGATAGAGCAGGGCGTATTCGGCACCAGTCCAGTGGCCACGATGTGGCCGAGTGGTTACCTAGGCGGCTCGAGTTCGATCCCAAGCGACCACATGTGGGATTTGTGATGGACAAAGCGGCTTAGGGCTGGTTTTCTCCGAGTTCTCCGGTTTCCCTCGCCATCGCATTCCACTGGTGCTCCATCTTCATTCCATGTATCAGTTTCATTGCCTGCGGTCCCACAGTGGTAAAAGCAGGTAAAAAACATCCAGAGAGGATATTGTACCTACGCCCCTCTAAGGGGAGCTGAGAGGAGACATCGAGCGCCCGGGACCTGTGGTTACGGTACTGCAACGACAGGGTCCCTACAGTTTTCCAATTTTGGAGTATACGAGAGCCGTTTTTTTTTAACCTCCGATAGGCTATCAATAAAAATGTTCATAGAAAACAATTATTTTATTACTAAAAGTTTTGTACACTTGTGGTTACTTTTCAACATAATTACCGAAAATATTGAGACATTTATCATACCTGTGCACAAGCTTTGCAATACCCGCTTCAAAAAATGTTGCCGACAATGATTTCAAATGAGCATTGACGTAGTTTTGAAGATCTTCGTTGGTTTGAAAATGCTGCCCTCCTAGCCACGTCTTCAGTTCAGGGAAAAGGTGAAATTCGCTGGGTGCTAGGTTAGGACTGTACGGCGGTTGATCGAAAATGTCCCATTGAAATTGTTCAAGGAACTGATGGGTTGTGCCAACAGTGTAAGGTCGAGCGTTGTCATGGATCAATACAATTCCTGAAGTCAGCATTCCTCTGCGTCTGTTTTGAATGGCTCTCCGCAAACGTCGTAAAGTACGAAGATTTTCAAAACAACGTCAATGCTCATTTGAAATCATTGGCGGCAACATTTTTTGAAGCGGGTATTGTAAAGCTTGTGCACAGGTACAATAAATGTCTCAATCTTTTCGGTGATTATGTTGAAAGGTAGCCATAAATCTACAAAACTGTTAGTAATAAAATAATTGTTTTCTGTGATCTTGTCTTTTATTTATAGCCGATCGGAGATTGAAAAAAAAAAAAAACGGCCCTCGTATTTTCCATTTGAAAGAATTGGCATGTTCCTTATTACAACGAAACACGGTTTCTTGAGTGTGTTTACTCCCATCCACTCCCCTGAACACTCCATCCATACATTTATTCCAGGTTACTGATGAACTAAGAGCCAGGTGCAGTAGTTTATTTATATTTACCTTCCTACTCTCACCCTAAAGTTGTAAACTTGCGTGTAGTTTACACTCATTTGATAACTTCTGAACCTTGAATTATATGCGTCACTCGTCGTTTACAATCAATCTTTGTGTGCCCTAAACTCATTTTTTGTCTAAGCTTTTGATTCGCGAAAATTATTAACACATGTTAATTAAAAAATGCATACAGGTTTACCATTAGTATCATTAACAAATTGTTCTTAGAGTATGTACTATTATTTTCCCTGGGAATGTTTTCATGAAACTGTTCTCGGGCTTCTAGCCAGGTGGTGAAGGATACCGTTTAAAAGACTTGCATGGTCTTCGTCTTAAGGGAAACTTGAACTTTGAAGGAAGAATTCCACTCCTGTTTATAAATGGAAATTTGAATTTGAATCCTTCATCGCCTAGCTATAAGCCCAAGAACAATTGCTGGTGTTTTTAGAGTGTTTTATATTTTAGATCTTATACAACTAACGCCCTTTCTCGGTAATTACTCTATTATATACTGAAAGCTAAAGGGTGTTGAGAGAAGCCATTGGTTAATTGCTTACGTGACACAAATAGAAAGCTCAGGGAAGTTATAATTTTCAAATGCTGCCAAAGAAGTAAGCGAACAACCTCAATGAAGAGGAAGTTTATTGTGTAAATGGCGTTAAAATTAAATATGTTAGTATAAAATAAGATTCTTTATTCTTTTGGGGATCCAGATTTCGTAGTATATTATTCGGCCGTTAGGAGCGTCATGTAGTTGTTTACAGGTTTTCGTTGTTTCCGTCTTTATTATTCATTATGGTGGTGCTGCCAACATTAATAAAAATAATACCGCGACATGACAAGCCGACATCTAAGAACTTTGAAACTATTAAGCACAGAGGAAGAAATGTGATTCTATAGCAACAATACTTTACTTCAAGAATTACTTATAGAAGTTCTCTGGTGCTTGTTTAAATTTGGACATCTTTAATGATTATAGTAGTGTGTGTAAATAGAAACATTCTCGTGCAAGTTTTAGTAATTTCCACTGGTTTCCTTAGGTGTAGGTTAGTGTATGTGTGTGTGTATGTGTGTACATGTAAATGGCGTTTTATTTATGGACGCTCTTTAACTGCTGTTGTTCTCAGCGTCCCATTCTATACTGGGCGTGAAAGTCCGCTTAATTTTGCTCAGAGGCCTTTCTATCAGGCTTGAGGTTCTTTTACGTGCCGTAAATCTTTCCTTACGAGGGAAGCCATGCTAAGGATTTTTATGCCTGTAAAAATCCATCGTCCTCCGCCAGGTTTGAACCCGCGACCTTGAGTATATGAAGTTAGCATGGTAATCATTACACCACGGAGGGCGACTTGTGTGTGTATGTGTGTGTGTAAATGGATATTTGTAATGTATTTTATTTCTAATATTAAAAAAAAAACATGCGAGCGAAGCGAGCATGCGCCCGTTTAGCTGTAGGTCAGTGTCTATGTAAATAGATTGATTTTCACGTAAATTGATTTTAGTAATTTTCACTGTTTTCATTAAAGTATGCGAGCGAAGCGAGCATGCGCTTGTTAATTCTAGGTTAGTGTATGTGTGTGTAAATAAATTGATTTTCGGTTAATTTGTTTTTATTAATTTAATTTATCAAAGTATGCGAGCGAAGCATGGTGTGTAAATAAACTGATTTTCGTGAATTTTCTTTTAGTAACTTCCACTGCTTTTACTAAAGTATGCGAATGAAAGCAGCATTCTCTCTATTACTTTATGTTTAGTTTAATGTGTAAATTAATTTATTATAATTTTTATGGTTAATTTTGGTTTCGTCAGGGCATACGAGCAACATGTGCTTAACGGAATAGAAAACTTGCGGAGTTCGTGAAAAGAATCGTTGGCAGTATAATTGTGTGTTCGTAAAAATTACAAAATGGAGTACGTAGTTTTATATATAAGAAAATATCTTAATTAGGGTGTGTGGGTGGGACACAGCAATCAAAGTGATCACATTTATTACAAAACACACGTGAATTTTTGTTGCTCAGGTTAGTATTTTCAACATTTTCAATCTGGACGTTCCTGCGGAACCTTTATCAAAATAAGCCTTACAAGTTGAAACAGCAAGCAATAGTATCATTTTATACGCGAATGGTGGCTGGATGTTATTTAATAATATCGGAGGATGGTATGAATAATCACAAATTAATACTTCCAACCTATTACTGTTTTTTTTTTTTTAATATAAGCTTAATCTAAATTTTTCTTGCCTTATATTTATGAATTTCTTTTGTTTTACAGTAGATTAGTTTTTGTTTTTACTACAGATGAATGCCAAAATTTGTTATTGTTATCTTGTTATTTTTATTCAAAAGTATTTAAAAAAAAATATTTTCAAGGATCTGAAAACAACACATTTGTCGTCTGATGTAACAGAGAAAATATGCACTATCTGTTTAATTATCAAGAAATATATCGTATTTATATTTCATGTGTTAGTGAAATGCAAGTTTTCTATGCACAGATCCTGTTATAAGCATTTTAAGATGGATTATTCTCGTGAGGATAATGGGACGATTTGGCCTGAAAAATGCCTTAGTGAATTAACTTTAATGCAAGAACTTGTATACATTTTCCAGGGAGTTGATGGAAACCATCTAAAATTGTCTTCTGCCACAGGGCAATACAAATTGCAAGGTAATGTAAAGCGAACGCATCACATACTAGTGTTGCGAATGGCTGAATTAGGATGGCTTCACAATCAGGTACGAAACTTCTGCCAAAGTCCTCAAAAGGGTTACACGGATCGTTGCCTTGCTCATATTCTAAGAGGATATCTCATGGATTATTACCACTGTATATCCGTGCTTCAGGCTCTTATCCTCGATCCTCCAGAGAGCTCACAGGACTCGACGCTGCATTCCCTGGTGCCATTCAACGCTCAACAAAAGCCACTTCTAGAGAGAGAACAGCTAACCTTACTGAAGCTTCTTGTCTGGATAGAAGAACCAATGAAGCGCTTTAAGATATTGGTGGCCATAACAATCTCTTGCCATAATCTGAAAGGCGGACAACTTTGTTCTTGTATTCACAACTTCATGCATCACGGAGATACTCTAGTTTCAGAAACTGCAAGAAAGATCCTTGAAGCAGTGTGCAAACCTATGTTCGAGATGATCTGTCGCTGGATGCTTTACGGAATTCTTGAAGATCCGCATGAAGAATTTTTCATAACAGAAGCCTCATGTGCAGCAAGTGATTGGAGCGCAACTCGGTATACAATTACTGAAGAGCTCGTACCAAATTTCATTTCATTGAAAGAAGCACGAAAGATTCTCTGGACTGGTAAAAATGTGTGTTTTCTTAGGGAATTTTCTCTCGGTGACACGTCTCCTGAACTGAGACAAAATATAAAGAAGGCAATGGAATCTATTGACTTTGAATCTGTTACGTCCGTGAAAGAGAACCAAATAGCTTCGGTGCTGAACTTGGCATACAGAGAAACTTCTCTTTGCTTGTTAAATTCTTTGAACCTTTTTCATAACCTACCTTTTCATTTTGATGTTCTTAGAAATTATTTGCTGCTAGGCAGAGGCGAAGTCATTAGATATTTGATGATCCTGGTTGAGAACGAGCTAAATGAGCCCGCAGATTCAGTAAACATAAAGAAGCTATCCTACAATTTACAGAAAGCAATAAGAGAAACAACGGATTCGCATGAATATGATAAAATTAATGGAAAAGTTGAAGTTTTTCTCCTCAAGAGCTCAGTGGATGATACAGGCTGGGATATATTCTCTCTTAATTATAGGATAGATAACAAAAGTCCTCTTAAACACATTCTGAAGCCACATCTTGCAGTTTATCTCGCAGTATTTCACGTTTTGTGGCGTGCTAAGCGGATGGAGCACATTTTACTTCAAATATGGCTGATACTGATGAAGTCTTCAAGGCATCATCGCAGAACATCGCTGAAATATGTTCATGCTCTTACAACCGAAATGCTTCGTTTGATCTACCAGCTACAATTTTACATGCTATTTGAGAAAATCGAATGTTTGTGGCAAGCATTTTGGAATGTTATATATAAAGCGGAGTCCCTTGAAGAAATTGTTGACTCGCATGAAAAATTTTTGAATGCTATTCAGTATGGCGTGTTTCTTGCCAAAGGCACCAGAAAATTCGCTATACGAATAAGTCTCATCTATAGTCATATTTTGCAGTTAGAACAAATAGTTGACGAAATGCATTTAAAGTTCTTTAACAATGTAGAAATTAGGGATAATAAAACATACGAGGAGAGGTTTATTGAAGCATGTACTGATCTTCGCAGTACGTATGAGGATGCCGTTAGAAAGCTTTTGTGTTGTTTAAAGAAAGAAAAGGATCTTTCGATTCATCTTCTTGGTTTTAGGTTGAACTTTAACGACTACTATAAGGAACTTGTTCAAGACATATGTATTTCAAACAAGATCGCCACAAGTTACAGTCAATTCTTCCCTCTATCAATGTTTACAATAATAACCGAAAAATAAAATGTTTTATAGGCGCAGAACTGTAAATAATAACTTATTCGCACTTTGGTATTTACTAAGTAAACACCTCAGCACCGCTCGCTTATGTTTTGTCTCTCATTCCCCTCTTCCTTTACCTTTCCACTCTCCTTATCTCAACTCTCCCTTTTCTCACACCCCCTCCCCCTTCTCTCTTTGCACCGCCATCCGTGGTGTAATGGTTACCATACTAACTTCATATACCCAAGGTCGGCGGTTCAAACCCGCCGGAAGACGATGGATTTTTTCGGGTGTAAAAAAACCTTCGCACGGCTTCCTTCGGAAGGGAAGTAAAGCCGTTGGTCCCGTGTCGTAGATTTACGGCACGTAAAAGAACCTCAAGAGGTCTCTGAGAACGGTTTTTCACGCCCAATTTAGAATGGGACGCTGAGAACCCAGTAGTTACAGAGCGGCCATAAATAACACCATTTCCATTTTTTTCCTCTCTTTGCAATATTCATATAATGTGATGATTTGAAAACCAGTATTTATATATAGGTATACTATTCTGTATGTATGTATATATATATATATACATTTATATACAGTTCTTCAATTTATATATATATATATATACTCAGCATATATTATGCATATATTAAACTTTTGAGGTTGTTAATGAAACTAGCAAATGATTCAAGACACTGCTTAGGGCGTTAAACATTACAAAAAAAAAAAAAAAAAAAAAAAAAAAAAAAAAAAAAAAAACACTACTTAAATGAAGATGTTAAACTAAATCTCTCTTAAACTATTCTTTGTATGGAGAATTTTTTTTTTTTTCATTTTTCATTTTCTCTAAAACAGCTCTAATGATTTTGATAAATGTATCTATTAAGGTACTGGCATGACTGTGTGAAACGTAGATGTGTACTGAATTGTTTCCGGAATGGCATCTTGGAACAAATTTTGTATAATTTGTAACTACAACGAGAGATAAAGACTTATTTCATGATAATTGTAAGAGCTGGATGAGATATACACTTTATGCCAATTAAGTTTTTGGAAGATAAACTATTTTTAAAATAATCGCTATTGCTTATTCAAGTTTGCCCCGGTTGTATTTTCACACAGAAGTTGCATAGCATATTAAGCCATTACACCACGGAGTCGCTACCATGCTAATTTCATATACCCAAGGTCGCGGGTTCAAATCCGGCGGAGGACGATGGATTTTTTCGGGTGTAAAAATCCTTAGCATGGCTTCTTTCGGAAGGGAAGTAAAGCCGTTGGTCCCGTGTCGTATATTTACGGCACGAAAAGAACTTCAAACCTGATAGAGTGACCTCTGAGCAAAATTAAGCGGTCTTTCACACCCAATTTTGAATGGGACGCTGAGAACCACAGTAGTATAAGAACGTCCATAAATAATACACCATTTCCATTTTAAAACACACAGATAATGTCATACATAATATTTTTTGTAGAGTTTACTGTTTTTTTAAATATTCCGGATTTTGTATCAATTTTAAGGCACTTAAACTTTTCACGAACGGGAACACATCTTTCTTCTCGTTTGTTTACTCCTGGCAAGAAAATAACAGAATTTCAATTGTTTCACATAAAGACCGGCTTTTAAAGGACATTCTTATCGCTTTAGCCTGTGCATTCCCTTGTTTCCCTTCTTCTTATAAGGAAACAAGTGCTAGACTACTTCTGTTTATGTTTATCTTGATTAGCATCACGTAGATGAAAGATTAGTCTTTTGAATGAAAGGTTTGTTTGTGGAATAACTAGAGAAAGTTGGAGCTAATCAGAATGAATACATCAGACTTTTTAGAAAAAGGTCCGTGTGTGTCTGTGGACAGCAATGCTCAAAAACAAAAATACTGTTAAATACCAAATAAGTAATAAAACCCTTTCTGTTAATTTTTCCTCGATTAGCATTAAGTAAATAGAATAAGCTTTTTAACAATTTATTGTAGAGATGTAGAGAAAGTCATTTGAATGGAACACATCAGGTTTTTCTTTTTCGCATACTTCTCGATCATTCTTCCGTGCCGAAATATCAGATCTTTTCTAAACTAGGCAAAGTAATGAATGAGAATATCACATAATCAAATCCTCAAATATGATGGGCCATGGTATCGTCTAGAATCATTGCACTGAAAATTAACCAATGTGATGTAACCTCTTCGGACACCCGAAGACGTCGCCCTCCATGGTGTAGTGTTTACCATGCTACCTCATATACCCAAAGGTCGCGGGTATATCTGCGTCAAACCCGGTAGAGGATGATGGATATTTCCGGGCATAAGATTCCTTAGCATGGCTTCCTTCGGAAAGGAAGTAAAGCCGTCAGTCCAGTGTCGTAGATTTACGGCACCTGAAAGAACCTCAAGCCTGATAAAGAGGCCTCTGAACGAAATTAAGTGGTCATGCACGCCCAATGTAGAATGGGACGCTGAGTACCACAGTAGTTAAAGAACGAACATAAATAAAACTCCATTTCCATTTTTGCACCCGAAGATAATCGCTTCCTCCATCAGAAAGAAAAATGTCACTGTCAATAAAATCGGAAGTAAAAACTATAAAACATAATTACTCATACACCAATAATTTTCAAAAACCAGTCTATAGATAAAATGGCTAAAATTAAGTGGCTAATATATATCAACAGGGTGAAATCGATAAATCTTTTCTATTGCTGAAGTAAATAATTATTAATGTATATGTGCATCTCAAGCCAACAAAATATGTTATATGCGTAATTAATTATACTTTCTCTACACTTACTATATACATAGTGCATAGAGGATGTATTGTATTTCACCCAAAAATTCGATATTGAGGCTTCACCGGAAATAGGCCTTTTAGAGTCCTCTGTATCCAAAAAAAAGTATTTTCAGAAAAAGGTCCGTGTGTGTCCGTGTGTCTGAGAACACGATAACTCCAAAACGAAAAGTCGGTGAAATAGCAAACTTGGTATTTAAGTTTAGTATCTTCAAGGGATACGACACGAAGATTTTGAGAAAAATCCCCCCACCCCAAACTGCCCTTTACATGGAAACAATTTTGAAGTATTGATTTTCTCAAAAATGGTTGTAACAATTTTGATTAAAATACCGTGAATTAGATATATTTATAGGGCAAATAAAATGCATATCTTGAATTTTCTGGGAATAGCCTCTAAAGACCTCTTTATTCTGAATGAATTTTGCATAATTGGTAAACCATAAGAGATAAACAAAAACTTACTACACAAAAAATGTAGATCATGTTAAAATACACAATTTATGTCAGATATCTTTTTTTGTTTTTTCGTTGAGTTGAAATTTCTGAGACATTCCTTGTTATTTGTTTCAGATTTAAAATACTACAACTTTTTTTTTCACACGGAAACTTGTAAACTCCTGGCCTTGCATAGAAACGGATTTCATCCACATGCCAACTGGCCTTTAAAAGATTTGACTATCCTTTTAGTCTAGTGCAGTTTCTCATTTCCCTTCTACTTACAAGAAAGCAAGTAATTAAGACAATTTCTGCTAATGTTTATCTCGATTATAAAGTAGATGTAAGAACATGCTTTTTAACAATCATTTGTTACAGTGATGTAGAGAAAGTCATGTGAATGGAACACATAAGATTTTTAGATAAAGGTTCGTATGTGTGTGCGCGTGTGTGTGTGACTGGACAGCATTGCTCAAAAAAATTAAAAGACCATTAAATACCAAACTTAGTGTATAAATTTGGTATCTTTCAAGGATGCCACACGAAGTTTTTCAAATAAATCCCACCTCAATCTATCCTTTACATTGAAACATTTTTGAAGTGTTTGTTTCTCTCAAAAATGGCTCTAATGATTTTGATTAAATTCCGTGTATTAAAGCTATTTGCATCACAAATAAAATGTATATCTTGAATTTTCTGGGAATAGCCTCTGGAGACCTGTTCATTCTGGATGAATTTTTGCAAAGCTGGTAAACCGTAAGAGATACACAGAATCTCACTACCCAAAAATGTAGATTTCGTTAAAACACACAATTCATGTCATAATACATTTTTGTTGCAGAGTTGACCGTTTCCGAGATATTCCTTATTATTTGTTTCAATTTTAAACTAAGCATCTTCCCAAACAGATTTTGTTTTTCTGGAAATGCAAAGCGAACCGAACTTAAATTATTCACATATCGATCGGTTTTTAAAATAGTTCACTATAGCTTTAGCCTGGCATATTCCCTTGTTTCCCTTATGCTTATAAGAAACTAAATAGTAAGACCAATAATTGTGTTAATGTTTTTCTTGTTCAGCTTGATGTAGATAGAAGAATAATCTTTTGTAAGAATAGTTTGTTTACAGAACAGATAGAGAAATGCATGTGAATACAACACATAAATTTTTTTTAAAATGTATTTACTGCCATTTGTTGTTTATTGCTGGTATACATTCCACTGTGTACCATGAAATGTTCCATTTTTTCCTTTTCATATTTTGGCCGAAACCACAGAACTGACCGCGGTACATAGCAACCAATAATATATCAATGTGTCTACAGTGTTTGCCAACTCATAAATAGACAGCCCCTCCCCCGAAAATGTCAGAAATTTCCCTTTCTGAAACAAATGTGCTCCGAAAGCGTCTCAATTAATGTTTTGGTTAACTGTGCTAAGTTAACTAAAAGTATCCGATTTTGAAATATCTTACTTTGTAGCCTAAAGAAAATATTGTCACTGCAGCCTTTGAAACTGGATAAATGCATTTAATAAGAGCACGGATACTTACATTTTGAGTCCTAATTTCAAAGATTTAACCTATTCCGACTTAGAAGTTTAACAAATGACTAATATGCAGTCCACTCAGTATTGCCACCTTTTCGCTGTATAAAAACAGAAAGCAAAACAAAAAAGATAAGAAAAAAATGTCTATGGAGCTTGAAGTTACTCGACATTCGTCTGCTCAGAATAAGGGGAAACCCCGAGAGAAAAAAAAAACCTTTATCTCGGTAACTCTCTCTAAGCGAGATTCGAACTCGCGCCCTGTTAAATGTGAGGCAGACACGCTACTGCCGCACTACCCAGCCGGGATTAGGTTTTGTTCTTATAATTAATATTAATGCTTTGTTTTTATATAAATTTAAAGTCCTTTAATTTGGTAGTTACCTACTATCGGACGTAGAGTGATCATGGTGGGCAATTTTAATGTTGTTGCCTAATTATACTATGATACTGTTCTGTGTTTATATAAATAGTTTTGCATATTTATATTATTATATTTATATGTTTATGATGTTATATACTTTATTCTGTGTTATTGAGTAATATTCCTAAATAAAATAATCAGTAATCGAAAGCATTATATCCTCTGCTCCTCCGTTAAGCAAATCTTGAATGTGGAATGTTATAAAACGAGAGTAGAAATTTTATAGAAACACAAGGGCCTCAAGTTATTAATTCCTCAATTTGATTGATGTCTCAAAATAATTTGCAGTTTAGCAGATACTAAAATATAAAAAGTACTATGTAGATATAAATAAAAATAGTGGATCCATCTCCATAATATGGGATATTGAATTTACAGAAGTCCTGAGCTTGATTCTCGATAAGGGTGAGTTAAGCGTGTAAGTCTTTTTCCGTGGTTTCATCTGAACTGTACGTATCCTGGTCTCATTTGGGTATAATTTCAATTTCATTCGTACATCATCCAATATGACCTAGTTTAAAGGGCGTCAAGTTTAACCAAAATAATAATAAATTATAAACAAAACAAATATAAAACCAAGAAGCATTAATAACCAAAATGTTTATTCAATTACTTTCAAATAAAACAATTGTTTTTACGTTTTAACTGTTAAAACGAGAGATAAAATTTATGAAAATGAAAACTGCTGTCTAATCCTATATCCAGAATTCATTTATGACATTTCGAAGAATATTTTCTTCCAAGAAATAACATGATATATTATATGATTTAGTTCAATAATTGCCTGAGCTTTTCATAAATTAACTCCCAAAAATAATAACAAAGTATAAAATACTTAATAGAATAATACTCTTCAACAGCTGTGACAAAACATAATCATTGGAAAGATAAGTAATACAGATATCTTTGGTAATATCTATATAATTATGACACGTTAATTTCGTGCTGAGAAAATCGTACGGATATTTTAAGGGGATTTTGTCACCCTAAAATTCCACCAAAAAGAACTGTGCTTAAATAATGCCCGATTAACGTTCCTCGAAGTAGTATATATACCAAGAGGATAGCTTTTTCTAGCTTCCTATAACATTACCAGCATTCGGCCGTGTGAATTAAAGGTATATGTGTGGATTGTATAAATAAGAGCTAAGTACAATAGTCCACAGAAGCATGTATACACAAGTTCAACTGTGGACCGAAATGCTACGTTTGAAATCTCAGCCGTGCGCGCTTCTCGTCACTCATCTGTTTGCTTACTTGTGGTTGGCTACAGATGTTCGGAACGCGCGAAATTTACACATTATGGCGGAGTGAAGTACATGTGGATTTGTTGTGCTGTGATACATATGTCATGCGGATTTTATAGTTTGATTAATTTTAAAGACATGAAACTTCAGCAAATCTGTGTACTGAGTCAGTGTTACGAAAGGCGTATCTTGAAAATTGAACATTTCCAGGAGCAGAATAAAGTGAGATATACCCAAAGTGACATGCTGTTTGTTTAGTTCAGAATACTTTTGAGTTATTTTTCAAATATAAACCATTCGTTCGGAGCAAGAAGTTCTATAAATATTTCAAACAACAGTACCCACGATGTCATCTTTTCTTTTTGCGGAGCTTGCAGCAACATGTAATGCTTTAGGTTATTTTGATGGAACTAAATATTACATCGATCTGCACTGCAAAGGTGAGCACTTTTACTGAAATACTAATGTGTCCGCGACTTTTATCGTCATCAGCAAATATTTTCTTTGTACTTAATGTTGCAGAAACCATAAAGGATCTTATTCGTTATTTGCGAAGAGATGATGAAAACCACGAAGTTAGGCGATATTTGGGAGAAGCTAAAATTCTTCAGTCCGACTTACTTCCTATTTTGAAAGACCATTGGAAAGAAGCAGAACTGTTTGATGTTATTTTGAGGTGAGCAGCTTTCTGTGCGGTGAAGTAATACAGTGCCAGACATTACTTTATTTAGTTTAACTTTCACGAATTCATTTGCTTCTAGATTGTTGGTGAATCTCACCAATCCAGCATTGTTGCTGTATCGTGAGGAACTACCAGCTGAAAAGACATCCCGTAATTATTACCTTCAGGTTATTTGTCATCTCCAGTCTTATAAAGAAGCTTTTACAGATGGAGAGGTGTGGCATATACTTAGCAAGAAGCTTACGGATATTTTACAGATTGTAAGTGCACCCTATCTTTGGTTACTTAGGGTTTTCAATTAGAAAAGGCTTTTGCTAAAGCATGACTTTGTTCCTTGAACTAGGCAAGCTTTTTAAATTGTCACCTTCTGAGAATATTTATAATTAACTCCTTTTAACTGCCTGTATTTCTGTACATGGTGCAAAGCACAATATTTCTAAAGAAATTGATTTTATTAAAAGGTGGAATAAAATGCATTATATAAACAGAATTCTAATTTATGTATTTAATTATAGGAGTCTGTTGAAAGAGATGAAGATAAGGGTTTGACAATTGAGAGAATACTGATATTGACAAGGAATGTACTTCAAGTTCCTGCTGACCCAGAAGCTGAAAAAAGAGCAGATAATGAAGCAAGTGTGCATGACCAGGTAAGGACTAGATAGTTACCACGTCCATGAGGAATTGAAATCAATTTGAGTACACTTAACATGTTGAATGCTGAATGGAAATGGAGATTCAAATCGTATTGAGTTTTAGATCCAATCCTCTTAAAAAGTGGGATTGGAATGAGATCCGATGGAAATGTGTTGCATAGAAACGCTTAGGGACTCAAATAGTTCTAAATATGGTAAATAAACTCTATTTCTGCTATAATTGTTGCACACAGTAGTTATATGTTAATGCTTTATGTTTATTTCTCTGTGTTAGATTGTAACAGAACCACTTTTGTGGTTTCTATAGTTTAATCTATTCTCAAATATAATTATTTAGCTTCAAAATCTGTTTATAATACATAGTAATGAGTTCGCCAATGCAATTCCAACTTGACGAACATAAATGGATGATCAAATTATTTTCGAAGGTTGCATATTTAAAACGATCTCAATTTGTATTCCATTTAACATGTGAAATGCGGATCAAATTCAGATGGAATTGGAATCAAATCGATTTCAATTCCCCATGAAATGTGGTTAATATTTCAAAAACCTATTAAGCCTAATATACTTGATACTGAAAGATATCATATCATTCTGTGATATCTGTGCCTAAGTCATTTTTTACTTATCCTCTTAGTGATTCTAAAATATGCAAATCTGTCAACAAGGAAACAACCCCAAATTAGGGAGTTGAAATGTTATTAATTGGCAGCAGATAGGTTTGCAAAAAAATGTTTTGCTAGTAGTATTGTTTGCGAGACAGTTGCATTAGATTCTTGCATTCAGCATAATCATATTTGTCTCAACTTATGCTGTGCATAGTTGAACTACAATATTTGATAATGAATGACCAAAACAATCTGGTATTTCAGTCACAGTAATAGAAGAAGTTACACATATTCTATGTTCTTAAAGTATTAAACTTTTGTGTAGAGAGAGATTTATAATTTTTCTAATACATGAATTCCAAAATATCAAAATTCTTCTTTTGGCAAAGACTTTAAGTATTCTTTGATACCCATAGTTGCTTGCAGAAACAGCTTGTTGTTATTCCCTCCAAATGTGCTTCCTAGCTATCACTGTTATTCAGATGACTAAGAAATACTACTATACTTAAGTGTTGAGGATCCTAAGCCTCAAAGCACATCCCAACGTTGAGGGCCCTAAGTTGCAAAATGTAGAGTAGAGGAGTGAAGTCTAGGCTGAAAAACTGAACTATGTTAGGAGCCATGTTTAACATTTTTATTTAGTTGTTGTCACATTCATTTCCTAGTATACTATTTGGTTAATGTGCTTTTGGTGTTTAAAGAACAATAAAACTTTGAAATTATATTCAGGTCCAGATACCTATCTAGCAATCAAAAGGGAAACTAGAAAAATGATTGCTCCCAAGTTTCTAGTAAACTAAAAATTAAATTGTCAACTTTTTGTAAGCTTCTTGACATCTCATTATCTATGTAGCATTTATCAAATATCAGCTTTCTCCTTACTAAGTGTTCTCATAACTTGGGAGTCCTCTGAAGATTTCCTTATAGTTGTGGGTAGAACATCAGGATTTATAGTTTCACTTCTTTACATGACCTGGAAATTAGTGTGATTCATAGAATACTCGCTGGTCATCAGAAAATACATTCAGAATTTAGCACATATTACATTTTAAAATTATATTATAATACAAATTATCTTAACTGTTTTAGGTGCTTTGGGCTCTTCATCAATCAGGCATGGTGGATATATTTTTATACATAGCCAGTTCAGAAAATGAGCAGCAATATTACATGCATATTCTTGAGGTAAGATAGATTTAGTCATATTTTATAGAAATGAAATTGTCTGTTTCTTTAAGTTATTCAAAATATGTTACAGACAAAGGAAATTTCAGAGATTAAAATGATGCATGAGAAATGTTTCAGAAAGCAACAATATCTAAACAATTATGAGCCTTAAGGCTAACTCTTTTCTTTCTGTTGTCCTTTTAAAATTTTGAATTCCAAATAGCGTACATCAA
Organism: Hymenopus coronatus; assembly: GCA_030762935.1. NCBI lineage: Eukaryota > Metazoa > Arthropoda > Insecta > Mantodea > Hymenopodidae > Hymenopus > Hymenopus coronatus. The sequence goes on along the minus strand of CM060897.1, from coordinate 42,508,671 downwards.
ACTATAATCTTGTTTAGAACTAATCTGAAATAACAGACTTTGTACAACAGATGCATTGACTTTGTTCAGTAAACATTTTAAAATGCACTTGCTGGTATGACTAATGAAAACAATTGATAACATATAGTTTTAAGAAAATATTTTTATTCATAATGTTTTATTGAATTGTGTTATTCTAGAAATCACTGATTGCTGTGCATAGGTACCTGGAAATTAAAACAAAAACAAAAGTTTCTTTTTAAAGAAATTGTGCAAAATGTTTTTTAATAACAAGTCATTCACTATGCAATGTGAAAGATGCAGTATGAATCAAAAATTTGATTGTTGCCTTTTGGCAATGATATTACACTTTATATATATATATATATATATATATATATATATATATATATATATATATATATGCATTTAAGAAAAGTAAATTAACACCTACAAATATTGTAAATTTGTAATCTCTTACCAAGCCTTTGTTTATTTTTTACTGAATACTCACCTCACAAATAAAATGAATCAATGATACTCAATATAATACATAAGTTGTCATAATAATTTATATGTTTATAATTTGGTTTGAGAGACCATTATACAAACTCATATCAACAGCTTGGTATGTGGGAGCTATTTCTAACTCCTAATAAGTCTACAAAAAAAAAGTTCCAGTTTCAGTAATTTATTGTTTAAAATATGTATGCTGTTTTCTCATGTGTTCCAGATGGTAGGTTGATTCCTTCCCTAAAAAATGCAACACCAATGTGCTATTGAATTTTCTGTCTTTTGGGGCAACATTTTGATGCAACACTATCACTAATAGTATCTAGCAGTTGCTTAAATCAATAAGTCTGACAACTGATTCTTTGTCACTTTATTGCACTTATCCCTGAGATACACACTTTATCAGTATCCAGTAGCTTACTGGATACAGACATTTACATAATAAACAACTTTTAATGTAATATCATGCATGACATTGTTGCATCATGAAGTACATGTAATATTACACAAGTTTTATCATACTGTTATTTGAAAATGGGAAATTTTATACTTATAAATGTAAAGAGAAGCTAGTAACAGTGAAGTAACACAAATATTAATCTAATAATTAATAGTTGTAACAAATCTTCACTTATCTTTTGGAATCCTTGGACTAGTTTCGCAATAAATGTATCTATTGAATCCTCAGACCAAAAAGGAAATGCTGAGGATGCAATAGATACATTTATTGCGAAAATAGTCCAGGATTCCAAAATATAAGTGAAGATTTGTTACAGCTATTAATTATTAGATTAATTTTATACTTCTTTAAATGTATACTGAAACCTTTAAAAAAATATAGATGCAAATGAAAGCTGGATCCTATTTTTCACAATTGAAATCTGGGTAAAAGGTCTAATACTTACCATTCTGGAAGTTTGCCAACAATAAGGATGCTCTATACTATCGAAAATAGTCAGAATGTTGAGTAGCTTAGTTTTTGTCAGTTGCATGAGAGAAGGGTATCGTACCTGTCATCAGAGTATGTCTTTGTTATTTAGATATGTAGTGACTCAATTAACTCTTGCTGTTCTTATTCCTTTTATACTGGGGACACAGGAGCGTTAATCTTGCATGTGTTTTAGACATGTAATATGCGCACAGCCCAGCATCACTATGCATCCTATGGATCAAATCGCATTATCAGTGCTTAGTCAAGATTATGAAAGCAAAACAAGCAGAAGCACAGATTAGAGGGGAATAGAATTCTTCCTCCTCCTCTTCTTCTTCATTTGTGATACAGAATCCCATCATTTCTGTGGGTGCACTTTAGCCTGAGGCTTATTGTGCTATCTGTATTGTTTAGAGCCAACCCATCACACCTGCATCCCTTAAAAAGGAGTGCAGCCTTGCAATGGGTATGGATGAAACTTCTTTTGGTCCTAAAATCATTCTCCCAAAAACTTTGTATCGCCTGCAAAGTTTTGGTTTGCAGGAGCATAAAATGTGCTGGGCTGTTTCAGTCTCTTTCCTGCATAATCTGCAGTCCAAGTTGCACTGAAGCCCTCAAATTGTATTAAGATGCTTTTTCACAAGAAGCACTGTGAAGAAAGCAGTAATTGTTCTCAGTTGAAGTCTGCTACATTTTAGCAGGCTCTCAGCTCAGCTCTTTCCTTAAATAGTTTCCCATGTTTGTTTCCTGGGGTTTTATGCCAAGTCTTATGATCTCTTTTGGACCAGTTATTGATAGCTTCTCTAATTAAACACTGAGATGTTCCTAGAGCTGCCTCTGTCCAATAAATTGTGAAGCTACTCCTTGTCTTGCAAGTTCGTTAGCTTTTTCATTGCCCTCTATGCCTTTATGGCAGATGATCTGAACCTCAGAATAGAATTAGAATACCAGGAAACAAGTAAACTAGAAAATGTAGGCATTCTCAACTCACTTGCATAACAGGAGAACAAATGAAACTGTTCACATTATCGGCATGTTTTGCTTGCCTTCTCTTTCTCCACTATTTTTCAATAAAAAATATGGATACGGAAAGATTAATGGTGTTGAAGCTCATCCTGTATTATGGGATACCACTTGTGAAATATATTAGGTGAAACATAGAAAACAATTTCTCTTTAATATAAGATAGACAAGACCACTAAAAATTATAACTTTGTCCACTTCCATCCTCAAGAACTGAAGGATGCTACAATGCAAGCATCTCAGCCATGTATGTTTAGATCCCAAATATACATTTGCTTGTGTATCCCCAGTGTTGCAATGAAATTGTGTTGGGAAGAAACTTAAGTGCACAGAACTTGTTATACATGTTAAGGGAATTATTTAGTGATAAGGGACTATATATCTATAGTTAAGGTATTTGTTTCATTTTATAGCCTCTATAAATTTGATTGGTCATATTGGGCCTTTGACTTGAGAATTATGTTACTCTAAATATTGTGAGTTTTTCTTACATTTTAAAACTAACACTCGCATTCACTTCCCCATTCATACTCCATGGAAGATATGGAATGAATTTGTATGAAGAAAACTTACCCACTGCAGTCAGCAATCAAACCAATAATCTCTGGGATGGAACTTGTTCGGTATTCCTTGTGCTTCAGACAGATAAAACACATGTTATTGTTAAATAATTTTACGTATTTGTATTCCTAAGTGTGTATGCATGAATGGAAAATCTGTTGAGGAAGGTGGATGTGATTGTTGAGGATATCCTTAGTTTACATTAGATGGATATATCTTAGTCTGTTGTCCTCTTGTTTTATGCCTGTCTGCTGCTATCTGAAAGAGAACAAACTTATTTTCCAATAATTAAAGGATAATGTATGTATTCAGTGGTAGTTAATACATATACCACTGCTTTCTCGTCCAGAACTATTTCACTTTTGAATAATTAACTGTTCTACCATGTATACTATTGTTGTCTAAAGTTGGAAAGGTAGGGCCAAACTGCAAAATGGAATGCAGGAACCACAGATGTTCTGCTTTCTGTCATTAGGCACTCTCCAAGGCAGAAAATAACTATGTTACCCTGCAAAAGCTCCTGTCAGTAGTAAAAGTGCTGGAGCACTCCCACAAGTACCTGCACCTACAGTCAGTGGTCACTCTGCCCTCATCTGACTGAACTTCAAGAATCAGACAATCTGTTGGGTCCTGAGGTTCCAAGAATACAACTTAACATCAGAAAAGAAGGAGCCACAACAATGCAAATGCCAGGTCATGATGACCCTGTGTGGGGCCACCACACCAACTTTGAGGAGACAGCTGTAGCTGTCCATGCCATTTCGGCAATGCCTGCAGCTGAATGGGATAGCAAGGCGTGAGGAGGCAACCCATGGTACCAGGCAGTTTGATCTTTGGCAGGGAGTTGGTGTACCATGTGACCTGATTGGGAGTTTTCCTGGGCAGAACAGCCAGAAATTGACTACATGAAGAGTCTTGTAGATGGGCTTCATGACATACATCCAGATGGCGAGCGACCGAATGAAGACTGCTACAACCTGCAGGTCAACAGCCAAGGTTTCTGGCAGGTGATTTGATGCTATATTGCCCTACCTGGACCTGGACCAAGGGAGGGTTGCCCCCAAGCTTAAAGGACTTTAAAGACCTTGTGGTGAAGAGAGGCATCCAGAGGCTACTACAAGAGAAGAGGCTGGATTGTCTAGCCCATTACGATAGTGCTGAAGACTGAGAAGTGTGACTAAGCCCTGCAGCCTTAATTGCCGCATGTGAATGAATGGCTTGCTTCAGAAGTCATGCTTGCAGTGCAATATTACACCTTCATGAGTGGACATATGTGCTGCTGGTGAGTTCCTTGACATCAAACCTGCAATTGTTATACTGTGTGAGTGTGCTGTCAGCAAATTCTTTAACCAAAGTTGCACAATGTCACACCTGCAGTAATTGTATGTGCGACTGCTTCTGGAAGTTTGCCACATCATCGATGAATATAAGAGGAGTGAATGACTTCCCAGAGAGTTAATTTTTAATTGGGGAATGCAAAGAATGCAGCAGTTGAGTATGTTTTGGCAGGAAATTTGTAGCTTGCAGCAAAGGCAAGATTACAGCAGATTTATTGCAGATATTCATTTGTAAACAGATTTTTAATTGTAATCAGAGAAAGAAATAGAGAGTAGTTTGTTGAAGTGATAAAGGGTTTTTGTTTCATTGTTTTGCTCGTATTATTCATGTAAATGCAATATCAGAAACAAATGGATAATGGCTTTGTGCAGTTATGCAGTTTAATGCTTTAGAAAACCACATGATTTCATTAGCTTTTCACTGCAGTTTGTATGCAAGAGGAATTAGAGGGACTAAATAAATGTGCAGTTTAGCATTTTCACCTGCACCTGACACATTCAAGGATAATGAAACCTCCAGGCAATCCCCCATATCATAATTCTTTTGCTTCTAATGAAAAATATGATTAGATATTCTTGCATGGAATATTGTAAAGCTGGAAATTATATATGTTATAAGGCAGTATTTTTATTTCAAGAAACTCTTTTTTGAAATTTTGAAGTGATCATAAAGATATCACCTTAATGAGCTCATGATTAATGAAAATGAACATACATACTTGCAGATTGTATCGTTGATGCTACGTGACCAGAACCCAACACAGCTTGCGGATGCTGCTATCACCAGGAGTGCTGTAGAGAAAGAACGTGATGAAATGGAACTTCTTGCTGTGCGGCAGGAGGAAATCCAACAGAGACAGCAGAAGTTAAAGAAATTTACTGGGGCTAGGTAAGACAACATACTCATTGCAAACAACATTGATAAAAGTAATCAAACTTCTTGACTGCTCTTCCCTATTATTTTATTTCACATACACATAGGTATTTCATAATAGAGATTATTTTAATTTCTTTCTTGATCTTAATGTGTTTGATTCAGAAATGATAGCTAACTAATCACTTAAAATTTCATTCACTATTTTTATATGTATAATAAAAATATTGTTTTCTGAAATAAACATTTTACATTGCTGAACTTATCATATATACTCTATTTCTGCATTTAAGGTGTCACTCCACCTTTTAATATTGGTTGACTATTGAGTAAACTGTATATGTTTTTATATAGCAGTTACAATAGTCATATCATCATCATTGTCATTCTGCATTACTATAGCGCAAGATTGGATGTTAGGGTGTAGGATTTGAAGTTGGACTATAGTATCAGAGAATACAATATTGTGGAATGAACCATAACTAATGAGAAAAGCAGATCACAGTCATTTCATTTCATGTATCACACCAACATATAGATCACAGGCAGTGATACTATATGCAGTAAGAATGGGTGTTAATTAAGAAAACCGAGAGAGAGAGAGGGCGGGGGTCTTTATTGGGAAATTAGGTAATTGAAATTGTGATCTGCTTATGTGATCATTAACAATTTTAACATTGATATTATTAGTTTATGTATGTACTAAGGATTTCATGGTCAACGTCCTTTGAAGTAGTTCTTCTGAGCTTTTAGGCTGCAATTGAAATTTAGTTGAGTCGATTTTGTAACACTACATCACTTACTTTTTTATTTCGGAAAACATGTTTCAGAAGCCATGTGCTTCCATTGTCAATTCCTTTGGTCGACTGCCGGCATCGCTTGCTGTGGTGGTTGTCTCTGTCCCTGGTGGTGGTTTGATGAACCTCTGAATGAGTAGATCGCCTGGCGGGATTTCAAAATTAAAAACCTGTTCTTGTTTTTCCAAATATATATGTTTTCCTAAACTTTTAATTCTGTCTTCCTTGTGATGTTTTTGAGGATTTTTGGGCTTCTATTTATAGTGTGTTTCTCTTTCCAAAAATGCCAAGCTACTGCAGATTTGTCTTCTTGTTTGAGTTTAATATTTCTGTGGTGTTCTTTTGCTCTTGTTTTTATATTTCTTTTTGTTTGGCCGATGTAGATTTTTTCACAGTCATTACAGCTGAACTGATATATTCCTGGTTTGTTTTCTTGTGGGATATCATCTTTTAATTTAGAATTTAAAATGTTTTTTATAGAGTAATTGTTTTTAGGGGCTAGAATGATGTTATGTCGTTTGAAGATCCTCTGGAATTTGTAGAAAGTTGTAGGGTGGTATGTAAACTTCTTGTAGATCTTATTTTCTTTCTGGTTTTGAGTGAGTGTGCTGACTTCTTTAATTCTCTTTCTATTTTTGGCCTTATTAGCTTTTTTGTACACCAGTTCTGCCCGAAATCCATTCTCTGTAGCTATGTCCAATATTTTAGTAAGTTCACATTGGTATTCTGTTTTGCCCATTGGTACATTTACCAATCTGTGTGTAAGGCTGTTGAGTAAAGCATGCTGATGGGGAATGGGATTGTAACTCTTTTGTTTTATATAGCTGTTGGTGTGGGTAGGTTTTCTGTAGATGCCAAATGTAAGGTGACTATTAGTTTTGATGATTTTTAGGTCGAGGAATGGTAGTTGTCCATCACATTCCTTCTCCATTGTGAACTTTATAGACTTTTCTTGCATATTTAGGAGTTTTAGTGCATCTTCTAGGTGTTTTTCTGGGACTATTGCAAAGATGCCGTCTACATAGCGGTATCATATTTTGAACATCCAGGGGAATGCCTTTTTAATCCTAGTTTCCATAGTGCTCATGAAGAGATCTGCCAATATTGGTGACAGCAGGCTGCCCATAGCTAAACCAGATGTTTGTTTGTAATATTTCCCGTTAAATGTGACAAAATTTTGATTTATGCACAGATTCGTTAATATGATGTATTCTCGGGCTTCTTCTGTTGCTTTCCCTATTGCAAGTAACCAGTTTTTGATGTGGGATTGTATGCTTTCTGTAGGTATGCTTGGAAACAGAGCAGTAACATCAAAGGAAACTAACATATCAGTTTTTTCTAATTTTATGTCTTTAATTTTATCGATCAGATCTAGAGAGTTTTTTATACTTGCTGTTTCAAATTTAGGGAAGGAAGAGAATCTGTTTGTTAACCATTTTGCTAGATTATATGTAGGTGCACTTATGTTGTTTATAATTGGTCTCATTGCATTTCCCGGCTTGTGTATTTCTGGAAGGCCATAAATTCTGGGCAGAACTGCATTATCAACTTTAATTTTGCATTTTTCTTTTTTGTCTATTAGTTTACATTCTTGAATACTGGCATTTAATTTAACTATACATTGGTTTAGAGGGTTCTTTTGTACTGTAGAGTATTCTTTTTCTAAAAGTGTTTCCATTCTTTCTACATATTCAGTTTTGTCCATAATTACTATTGTGTTTCCTTTGTCAGCTTTGCTATAAATTACCGGTTTGCTTTTTAATGCTCTTATTACATTTTTTGGGGGGTTAGTTTTCTTTTTGCTTTCTATTGTTTCGATAATTTGGCAACATTCACTTTTTATTATGCTTTTATCAATATCATTTATGTGTTAGGTGGCTATTTGTACGTCCGCAATGTAATCGTCAATTTTATCTGAAAAATCGACGCAAGTTTTCATCCCTTTGTTTAAGAAATCCAGTTCTGATTTGGTGAAAGTTTGGTCCGATAGGTTTTTGATGTTCATTTGTGGTGTGGATTTTCGAATTGGTTTTCTTTTCCCCTGTTCTTTGCACAGCTTTTCAAGTTAACATTTTTGCGTTAAAGTTTTGTTTCTCATTTTGATGCTTAATTTAGCCACGAAAAGTAGGATTTACTTCTGACATTCCGCTCAAGGAAGCAAAGAGGCAGGTAGTCTAATATCACTCTTGGTCAAGTCCTCTGATGATGCTCAACACAGTTTTGAGCGAAATGTCAGGAGTAAATCCTACTTTTCGACTACAGCCTACAAACACGAAAGAAATTTTACTTCACTTGATTTTGTTTGTTTGAAGAAGATTAAAACTATTTGTATAACTAATACCTCTTCTGTAATTGATATACGCAAGTTAGTATCTGTGATGTGTATTTGAACTAGAAATTATTGAGTTAGGATCGTAACACAGGAAACATTATAAAAGGTAATTTTACCTGCAAGTGTTTCGAAGCATATGAGGTTCTTCAACAGGTTCCAAGTGACAGTGTATTTCTCTCTGTGGTATTTGAAGTAGGAAGCTTTGATGTGATTGGTGCTTTTGTTATGTTTTTCATTAAACCATGAAATAAATCAGAACAGAACATTTAAAAACCTGTAAAATATGCAGCAGAATGAGATGTTTGGAAGAAAGTCCACATCATAAAGAATCAAGACAATTTAACAAATTATGATTTGCCACTTCACAGTATGCTTTGTTGGGTAAGGGAGTGATCTGAAGAAAGAAATTGTTAATGTTAAAGATTGACATAATTTGTGATGGTTGCTCTCATAGTAAAATTTAGGTTAGCATTGAACATCTCACCTTTAAGATCACTGTGGAATATGAGTACTCAGAGCAGTCAAACAATTGCACCTATCAAATTTCATCTAAATATTGAATTTCTTTTACAGTCATAAGGTGTTCCTACAAACTGGTAACTTATGCCTGTCACAATAGAAATGGTTAAATCAAATAAATAGCTCCCAAGATATCTCGGTACAAAAAGCAGACAAAGTTGATTGTTATATAAGAGATGTAGTTTCACTTTATAGTGTGTGTTTGGTTTGTTTTTTTTTTCTTTTTCTTTTTTTCCTTTTCCCCCCCCCCCCCCTCCTTTTCTTAGCCTACATTCATCTTTTAAGGATCAAGGGAATTCCTGGAATTCCTGACATTTGAACTTGAGCATTTTAGATATTTGGCAAATACACTACTTGCACACTATAGAGAGAATCCGCTATTTTGTAAATAGTTTATTTTTTTGCTTGGGTTTAAAACATGTTGATGTTGAACACACAAATTAAATATTGTAGATAGCATTAAAATGCACACTTTTTAGAGGTTTTAAAATGTTATCTTGGGAGCCAGGAATTTGTTATTATAAAGCAATTAACTTCATTATTTTTCTTTTTTTCAGGCATTCAAGATTTGGTGGCACTTATGTTTTAAAAGACTTAAAATCTATTAGCAATCAGGATCTTATTTATCACAAGCCTCTGAACACATTGGATTCCTTAGAATTTGATCGCTATAAGGTATGGTTTCAAAATCAATATTTTATGAATGTGAAATAAATCACTTTTTCGCATGACTTTATTTTACTTCTCAACTAATAAGGTTTATGAAAAGCAAGCATTTTATTTACTTGCTATTGTTTGCTTTCAGACAAAACTTAAAAGACCAAAAAATCGTTTGCCGATGAAGGAAGGTGCATATGAACGAAGATCTGCTTTTAGTATCCGCTTATTCTTAAAAGAATTTTGTGTTGAATTTCTGAATGGAGCCTATAATCCCTTAATGCACAGTGTTAAGGTAAGTTTCTGTTTTAAGCTGGGAAGAATTCATCAGTCTTTGGAAAACGGGGTACAAGTCGAAAAATTGCATTTTAACATGTGTTGTATACCATATTTGTTTGAATACAATACGACCTCAAATGCAAGATAACCCCCTTTTTTCAGAACTCAATTTTAGAATTTATCATATCATCTATATAAAAAGATGACTAAATTAATTATTAAATTCATATTTTGAACATATATTTTACTCAAAGTAAGATCACTTAAGCTGATTATGTCTTTTGTTTTTCTTTCTTTTATTTTTTCTATATTTTGCAAAATTGCATGGAAATTTACATAATGGTTGGGAGAGAGAAAGTAGGGGAGAATTGAAATGTATGGGTATGTAGGGAATGACAGCAATGGCTTCAACGACATTTGAATAAGATTTTTTTATTTAGACAATATACTTAACATAACACGTAAACATTTTCAGCTAATTTGAATTTGCACAGGAACTCTTGTAATGGGTGGGAATGGAGAGAATGGAATGTGCCACGTGCCATAGGTGACTGTTGCAATGGCAATGTAGCTGCAGTGACGATGAAGAATAAGATTTTCTATTTGGACAACATACTTAATATAACACATTGTTGTAAAAAGTTTTATGCTATTCGAAATTTGTGCATAAACTCATGTAATGGATGAAAGGGAGTGGGGGAGATCGGAAGTGTGTACCTGGCATATCTGCTGTGAAATGTGGAACTAAACCTCTCTTTCCATTTGACCATTGATTATGCGCAACTCAGATGTGATAAGAAATCTTGTTTTAAACTTAGTTTCAGAGAGAAATCTTTTTTTCAATGACAATGCTTACAAAGCTCGGTCCGTTAACTTGAGGCTCACAACCAACTGTATATGTTATTCCCTGCAGTAATACTTATCACTTCCCTCAGACTTCATCACTGCCATACCCATAAAATTTGATTCCTTCTTTTTTCTCTCCCCATGCTATAAGGAAAACATATTATATCATGAATGCAAGAGAACTCCCCCAATTCTCAATATTAATATTTTGGAAAAAACTTTGTCTTGTATTCAAATAAATACAGTATCTACTCAGAATCAACCAAAGAAGTCCATTTCTAGTTGTGGACAGGTTTCAGTTATCACACTGATTTTTACTTTCTCTAGTCTGTATGTACTATGTACATAGTGGATAGAGAAGGTTTTATATTCCAACCAAAAATTTGATGTCTAAATTTTACTGGAAATATATCTTATGAGGCCCATGAGTCCAAAAAAAGCATTTTTAGAAAAAGATCTGTGTGGGTGTGTGTGTGTGTGTGGGGGGGGGGGAGTGTACATCATAGCTCAAAAACAAAAATACTGTTAAATATCAAACTTGGTATTTATGTTATATCTTCTAAGGATTCGACACAAACATTTTCAACAAAATCCAGACTGTCCTTTACACGGAAACATTTTTGAAAATGTTGTTTGTTTCAAAAATGGCTAATGATGTTGATTAAAATACTGTATATTAAAGATATTTACATTAAAATCAAAATTTATTTTGAATTTGCTAGGAATAGACTCTGAAGACCTTTTTATTCTGGATGAATTTTGCTGAATTTTAACAGTTAAACCGTAAGAGATTGACAAAAACTTACTGCTCGGAAAATGTAGATCTCGTTAAAACGCATACTTTATATCACATATATTTTTCGTATTGTTGACAGTTTTACGAGATATTCCTTGTTATTGGTTTTAATTGTAAACTAACAAAATATTTGGCTAAAACAAATGAACCCAAAGTGCTGTTGTGCATCAAAATCTTGTATGCTGTTTTACTTCCCGTTCTCCTCTCATTTGGGTTTCCATACTCAGATTATTATAGGTCAGTGTAAACACTCTTGGAAACAGCAGCTCTAAATTGATATATAATTATTTGTATATATTAATTGTATATTTTAATTACATTTTTATTTTGTTATGTTTAGATACAGTAATAATTGTAATTCTAGAAAATGCTTATTTATTTGCTGAAGTATCATCTGTATACAGTTTATTTTAAAATATTACTATATTTTCCTTGTTTCTTCCTTCTTTTTTTCTTTTTGTTATCATTCTTTACATGTATATTTTATTAATAATAACTTTGTTTATTTTATAGGACACATTAGCCCGAGCTTCATCCCAGGCTCATGATGAATCTTATTATTTATGGGCAATGAAGTTTTTCATGGAGTTCAATAGACATTATAAATTCCAAGTGAAATTAGTTAGGTAAGTAATATTGAGCAGTTTCTCTTAGTTTTTCTGTTCTTATCTTACGAGAATTTCAATATGAATCTATAAGTTTAACAATACAATCTAATATAGCAACCTTGAGTATTGGGGAAAAAAACTTGATTTCACTAGTTAAAACAAGAAAAATTTAAAGAACATATTATTTAGAAAGTTCTTAGCCCAGCTGAAAATTTGACACTGAAAAATAAGTTTTTGATCTGTGTCCCAACTTTTGCATTTTTTCCTATTTTCCTTGCATGGTTTCTATCAGCATTGTAGCTGCTATTTATTGCTTACTTAACTTTAAGAACACAAAAGTTAACATAATTCCCTTTTGGGATTATAATTGTTTCCACTTATCTTACAGTGAGACCATGTCAGTGCAAACATTCTACTTTGTTCAGAGGCAGTTGGAAAATTACTATGAAACATTAATCTCAGATAAGAAGAAGATATATTTATGGTCACGTAGAATGCACCTTGGAGTTAAAGCTTATCAGGTGTGTATAATAATCAGAGAATTTCATAATTGCAGTACTGTATTTTTTAGTTCTTTATTGAGTTTTATGCATTTTTTGAAACAATTAGATACTTTAATAAGACAGTATGAATTGTGAGGCAATGCAGACATCAACTGAATAAGGTAGAGTGGTCAGAGCTCTGACTTTCAAACCCAGAAATCCTGGGATAGATGAGGTAGCATTTTATAAAAATGGAGTAACAGTTAGGAATCTGCATATATTAAAATTGTTTTTCATTTCAAATGTTTGAAATTTTAACCTAATATACACCATATTTACTTTGCTTGAATCAGTAGAAGGGAATCTAAAATCATGAAGACCATGCATAATTACCAATCACTCAGAGCCATAGCTTTGGTCAACACTGTTGTATAAATATAAAATTATTTTTAAATTCACCTTAACAAACTAGTTATGGGGTAGCCTGTATATTATGACTGTTTAGATCTGAACTTTTTAGTTTCACATTAAGGTCTGGAATTGTTTTAATTTGTGGAAGTGTTGTTTCAACCAAATATTTTGGGGACAAATTATGGAAAGAAAAATAAAAAATTTGTTGTCACTTAATAAATCTCGCAGCTTTTTCTGTAAAATGCACACACTGCACATTAGATTTTGTGATTTTCTGAACTTAAATTAATTGGAGCCCTTTCTGTGAGTTTCTGGGAGTTCAAAATTCAAAAACTGAACATTATAAGGAATCCTTTCAAGGTTATTAATAATGACAGTGTGTGTCTAGCCTTATGATGCTGTTTATTATGAAGAGGGAGAAAACTCTGGTCATTAAAGCAGAAGTCTAGGTTACAGGGAGGATGCATCCCCCCTACCACCCTCTTTAGGCTCCCTAGTTGTAGTAACTATCTTCTTAAGTTTAAGCTCTGAGAGGGAAAGGATGGCTGTTTATGCTATGTGAGTATTCTGCTGTTACAGTTCTAACAAGCTACTGTTTCTCTGTGCTTTATTTCCATATGAATGTTTTTACTGTCTCTAGCATGTATGTGCAATGTATATAGTTGATAGGGAGGGTATTGTATTTCGCCCAAAAATGTGATACAAAAATGTCACAGGGAAACATGTTTTGAGGTCCCCTGAATCTATGTAAAGCATTTTTAGAAAAATGTCCATCTGAGGGTCGGTGGATGTGTGCAGCATAACTCAAAAACAAAAAGTTGTTAAATAAGTCCCAAGGATGTGATATGAAGATTTTCAAGAAACCCCCCCTCAAACTACTTACTGAGAACATTTTTCAAAAATTTTGATTTTCTAAAAAATGGCTAACAATTTTGATAAAAATACCATATATTTAAGATATTTATGACAAATGAAATGTATATCTTGAATTTCCTGGGAATTATCTCTGAAAACCTCTTCATTTCAAATGACTGGTAAACTGTAAGAGATAAGCAAAAATGTGTGTGGGGGGTGATTAATGCACAGGAATTGACAATTAAGTCTGTTTCCTAGCTTTCCAGTATTTAGCAACAATGGTAGGATACATCTTCAAAGACTTGCATGATTCTAGATGTTCCAAATTCATAATTTCTTCTTTTGTACATAGTTTGGTGAGGTTGAAAGTCCAATCCTGTAGACATGGTTATTCAGACAATCATGTTCCAAAAGATTGCAACGTCTGATTTTCTTGGTAATTTTGGGATTAAATTAGGATTTTGTACAATTTGCAGCCACTTTGAATTTTTATTTCCTTGTGTTATTGTACTTATATAATTTGTGTCTACTTTTCTTTTTACGATGCATTTGATTGACTCATAAGGAAATTTTATAGAAGCTTTTTGTGTAATTTGGATTCCTTTCTTTGCCAAAGAATCTGCTTTTTCACTACCATGGAATCCATTGTAATAAAACTTTTTACCCCAGTTTATTAATTGTTGAATCGTCTTTTAAATTTCTGTAATTTTTTCCATTTTAGGCAGTCTTTCTATTGCTTGTATAGCAGCCTGTGAATAACTATATTTTTGCAATGATGCAGCCAGGGAAATAAATTTTGCAGTGTTATGTAAACAGCTTCTATTTCTCCATCAAAATGTGTGGCACTTTACCAACATTTCTATAAAAGGAAAAGCACAGGCATATACCATAAAAAATGTAGATCTCATCAAAATGCACAATTTATGTCATGTGCATTTTTTTGTATAGCTTATTATTTCCAAAATATTCCTTGATATTTTCAATTTGAAAGAACTAACACTTTTCTCAAACAGAAAGTCATCCATGTTTCTTTTGTTTTATGTTGGTCATGAAAAAAAAAAAAAAAATTAATGACAATTGTATAGCAACCACTTTAAAATGGTTTGACTATCACTTAGCCTAGTGTATTCCTTAGTTCCCTTCTACTTATAAGAAACTAAGTAATAAGACCATTTCTGCTGATGTTTATCTCCATTAACATGAAGGAGATAGAATATCTTTTATAAGAAGTTTGCAGAATCGGTACAGAAAGCTGTGTGAATGAAATATATCAGATTTCCCACTCTCTAATTCTTTAGCAATTTCTGTGCAATGCAATCTGGAATGTCTAGCATTAATAATTTTCTCATATTTGATAGGAACTGCTAATGACACTGAATGCTATGGACAAGTCGGAAGATGCAACTGTACGAGAATCTTCTAAAGTAATTAAAAGCAATATATTTTACATCATTGAATATCGGGAACTGATGTTAACCTTGATGCTTAATTTTGACGAAGTGAAATTCTCCAAGTGAGTATTTGATGTTATTGTTTTATCAATAATTTAGGTTGTAGTATTATAAAGTGCAAAGAGTAGATTAGTTTGAGAACTCAGAATATTTTAAATATTAAAGAGAAGGAGTGAAAACTAAAGCGTCTTAATAACATTTTACAAAATTATTGTGTAATAGGTTTATTATAGCCGAACTCTACATGGAGGAAAGAGCAAGAAGACAATGATGAAATGAGTTTTATGGAAGTTATAAATGGGTACTATTGCTGCCAACATAAAAGCTCTCAAATGGTTAATAAAGTGGATAATAGCATGGCTTGTTGAATGCACCTGTTCTGTGCTGTTATAAACCCTTAAACAAATTACTGCACTGCCTAACATAAATCCAAGCCATGATTGTTATGTGATTTAGTTGGTGCTTTTTTCTAGAGGGTATTATACTTCATACTTTAATTATTTTGACATGCACATTGATAAAGATGGTGGTATTATATTTGCCATTTTTTAACACCTTGCCTGTAATATATATGAGAGCAGAGGGCTTTTTATGACTATATCAAAGAAGCCATTTTTATGGTTTGTGGAAAATTCAAAGTGCTAGTGTTTCATCATAGATATGACAGTTATGAAATTCTATTGCATTATATTGGAACTTAGGATTACTGACTGGATGTAGCATGCTAATTAGTATACAGTACTATGATAGCAGATCTTATGTACTGGACTGCAACTGATACATAGCAGGCTGTTTTAGATCCCTTTGATTTCTTTATCTATTTTTTTATCTTGTAGCATATTTTATCTACAAAATAAACATAAAATCTGAATACTTATTGAATTCTTTCAAAATAATTTTATACATTCATTGTACAGAATTATGTATAACTAAGTACCATGCTTACGAATACAAGACAATGTTTTTTTTTTTTTTTTCCAAAATATTAATGTTCAGAATTGGGGGATCATCTTGCTTATGTTTTCCAACTACCCTGCAGAGAAAAAGTAAGTTTCAAACTTTGCTGGTTAGGTAGTGAGGAAGCGTGGATGAAATTACCGCCTAAGTCATGATGTATGCAACAGATTTTGTGTTTCATTTCACCCCAAAAATTAGTTGTTAATGGCCTATGAGCATTCTCATTGGAAAAAAGACCACTCTCCCAGATTACAATAAAATTAGAGGACTTCCTTTCACATCTGTGGTACGTCAATCGTCAGGCAGAAAGAGGTTAGCTGCGCATTTCTGTTCCACCCGTATATTCCTGGTTTCCCCTCTGACACTGTGCCACCTGGAATGTGAATTTATGAGAAAATTCAAATTAGGTAAATGTTTATGTTGTCTTAATAGAAAATAGCATCCATAAGCATCATTAGGCTCAGTCACTGCCGCCATCTTCATGTTCTATGTCTGCAGCTTAGCTACACTATCATTGCGCACTTTCTGCACATCTCTGCGCTTCTCTCGTCATCTCAAAACATGAGTTTATGCATTAAATTTGAATTGTAAAACATTTTACAATGTGTATTTTCTTAATTGAAAATCATCCATAATTGTCGTTATAGCCAAGCTGCCGTTGTCACCACTGAACACACATATCCCAGTATTTTTTCATTCTTCCTTCTCCATTTCTCTCCCGCTCAATGTGAATTTCTGTGCAAATGAAAAAAAAAATTACGTTGTGTCATATTAAGTATGTTGTCTAAATAAAAAATCATATCTATCGTCGATACTGCTACGCTGCTACCTCTGCCCCCATTTATCATCTCGCACACACTTTACATTTATGTTCTGCCTTCTACCTTCTGCATATCTCCTGCACACAATGTCATTTTCCACATAAATTCATATTCATTTACAAGTGTAATATTGCCAATTTATTTATAAATTTAATAGAAATTCTTTCTTCACAAATAGGCTGGGCCCTACAGTTAGCCTAGCCAGTCCCAGAATATGCCCCTGAACAACATCTCTGGAATGGTTTACAACACGAAAATGCTTACTTTAAATAAATTGTGAGTTTTAATGACGCCCCCAATTTTGTGCAGTAACGACTTCAAAATTGTCATGCAAATATAAACATATGATACTTTAATCAAAATCACTGGTCATTATATAATCAAAAAGTCATTTTTTTAGAAAAATTCTTTATAGAAACGATAGCTCGGTGTGGGGGTGGGATTTTCAAAATCTTTTTGTCGTATCCTGAACCTTCTCTATACCTATTATGCACATAGAGAAGGCATTGTATTGCACCCAAAAATTTGATACCGAGATTTCACTGGAAATATATGTTGTGAGACTCCCTGAATCCAAAAAAAAGGGTTTTTAGAAAAATGTCAGTGTCTGTATGTGTGTGTTTGTTTGTTTGTCTGTTTCTATATGTGTATGTGTGTGTCTGTGGGCAGCATAGCTCAAAAACGAAAAGACTGTTGAATACTAAACTTGGTATTTAAGTTTGGTATCTTCCAAGGATGCAACACGAAGATTTTCAAGAAAATCCCTCCACCTCCCCCAGCTACCCTTAACATGGAACTTTTTTGGAAAATTTTGATTTTCTTAAAAATGGCTCTAACGATTTTGGTTAAAATATTGTATATTAAAGATATTTACATGACAAATAAAATGTATATATTTAACTTTCTGGGACTAGCCTCTGAAGACTACTTTATTCTGGATCAATTTTACAGAATTTTGCATAACGGCTAAACTATAAGAGATGGACAAAAACTTACCATATAAAAAATGTAGAGCACGTTAAAACACACAATTTATGTAATATACATTTTTTTCATTGAGTTGATCGTTTTTTTAATATTCCTTGTTTTTGGTTTCAACTTTGAAAAACTTATACTTCTCTGATACAGTCAACTCCTGTCTATATAAGCAAAGGAACTTCACTCACATAGCAACAAGCTTTTGACTATCACTTTAACCTATGGTACTCCCTTATTTTGCTTCTACTTACATGGAAGCAAGTAATAAGACTATTTCTACTAATTTTTTCTCGATTAGCATGAAGTAAAAAGAGGGATAAGCTTTTTATCAATAATTTGATACAGAAATGTAGAGAAAGTCATATGAATAGAACACGTCAGATTTTTTTTTTATATGTATTTGCTATGTGAGATATAAGGAATTGAAATTTCTTTTGTATGAACAATTTCATCTGCTATGTCAGGCTTCAAACCATCATCAATCAATTGCTTCATTTGGAAGATTCACAGTGAATTTGTGTGTGAGTGAAGTAGTTCTGAGCACAACAGGCTTGTCACGCAACTAGTATACATAACATGTTTATATCTGAATTTAATAACTTAGAGAACACCCACAAAATTAATTCACAGCCTAAACATAAAGCACAGATAAAATATGTTTAATACTTGAGAGTTTATGACTATATCTTTAAATGCTTGTTCACACAAATGTTGCTAAAATATAACAATTTTATTTGCAGAGCATATCTAAAAGATCTGATAGAGACTGTCCATGTGTTCTTGAAGCTTTTGGAGCATTTCTGTTCTAAACGCACCATCGTGGTACAGAAGAAGAAGGTTGTGAGAAAGCAAAAGAAGAAAAGTAAGCAATTATCCTCCTTTTCATTTTTAAACATTGGTAAATTTCTTTCTGTAAGAATAATCTCTATGTACAGATGTACAGTAGAGTTGAAATGATTCCAGAGGATAAGTTTGTGCTTTGGAGAGATCATATCAGACAAGGAATGTGAAAATATGTTCAGGAAACTAAAGTATTCAAGCTACATGATATATTCATCTTAGACATAAAAGAGCCAGAACAAAAATTTTAGCCAGACAATTTAATTCATTAGCATTTTAACTCATTTCAAAGGCAAAATCTTCACCAAAATCAATGGCTTTTGAGGTTTATTGCTGTGTATATTTATTAGGGCTGTTTATTTTTTTTGCAAATGCAATATAGTGTGAAATGCTAATTAAGGTTTGCATCTACCCTGGCCACACTATGGCTGAGTGATTAGACCACTCGCCTCTCATCTAGGGGCCCAGGTTCAAGTGACTGCATGTGGGATTTGTGGTGAACAAAGCAGTGCACAAGTGGGTTTTCTCTGGGTTCTTCAAGTTTCCCCTGTAATCACATTCCACTGTGCTCCTTTATTCCATGTATCATCAGTGTCATCGCCTGCAATGCCCTAGTAGTAAAAGTGGGAGTTAAACCCTATCCAAAGAAATGTATCTACCCAAGAATTTTCACTTTTCCATCATTGCAAACTTTTTTTTCTTCTTTCTTTCGTTTTCTTTTTCTATTTATATAGCCCCCTTTAAGGTCATATCGGGAGCTTTCCACTTGAAATAACTCGTCTGTAGGTACTTTTATGTTGGTTTTAAATCATTTTGCTTTACTCAAACACGCGCACATTCACACTCACATACAAGCTTCCAGACTTTGTGGGGATAGGGAATAATTCTGGCTAGAAAAAAATTCCCCGCCCCAGCCGGGAATGAAACCCGGGAGCCCCGGGCGAGAAGTCAGCTCGCAGTCAAACCATTTTTAATATGTTGTGAAGATTCAATAAAATGCAAAATACACAATTTTTTTTTAACTAAAATATGTTTTCTTTCTATCTTCCTGTCCTTTTCCTTTCCTTGTTCTTCTATTCTTTCCTCCCTTTCATTCTTCCTTTCCTTCTTCTTTCCTTTCATTTTTCCTTTTTCTTTACTGTCTTTTTTTCATTTCTTCCTTTCTCTTTCTTTCTTTCTTCCTTCTAGAAACTTAACGATAGAATTTATAAACTCTTGGAATCCATCTTGATTGGAAGGTGGAGTGGTAATTAAAAAAAATCTGGCTGTAAGTGCTAGTCGGATCATCTTTGAGTTTATTTCCACGTGAGGGCTTTGAAATTCTCTCTGGATAACCAGGAGAAAATGAATCATAGTTCAATTGAGAAAACTATAAGTAATTGAAACAAATAACAAGGAGTATCACGGAAATGATTAACTCCACTAAAAATTTATTTGATAAATGGTGTGCTTTAACAAAATCTTTATTATTAATATATTTTTATTTGTATTTATTTATTTTTGTGTGTGTGTGTGTGTGTAGTAAGATTTTGTTCAGCTCTTTTGGCTTACTAGTCACACAAAAGCCATTCAGAATGAGGGTACTTTTGAGTTAATCACAAAAAATTCAAGCTATCTTTCATTCGTCAGGCAAATATCTTAAACATATGGTATTTAATAAAAATTGTTAGAGCCACTTTTGAGAAAATGATCAACTTAAAAAAATGTTGCATATAAAGCATAGTTTGTGGCAAAAATCTCTTTGGCAATTCTTGGAATTAAACAGTTTGGTATATACAGAAACAATGAATTTTGTTCAATCTTTTAGCACAACTTTGTACTTGGAAGAAAATAGTGAAATGAAACATTTTATTAGACCTATACTAAATCTAAAAATCACTTGGGGAGTAAATAATATGTTTTAACATGAATTTTAACAGCAAGAAATATGACTAAATGTGTGGTTGTGATGTAAAATGTTGCATTTTGCAATCTTTTTTTCTTTGGTGATGAATATGAACTGAAGATCTATGGATAAAACATGTGAATGATTTCCAGTATCTTCAAGAACTTCCTAAACACATGTGCTTGTAATACCGCAGTTAAGATAAATATATAGTGGACACACTG
Source organism: Hymenopus coronatus (assembly GCA_030762935.1). Classification (NCBI taxonomy): domain Eukaryota; kingdom Metazoa; phylum Arthropoda; class Insecta; order Mantodea; family Hymenopodidae; genus Hymenopus; species Hymenopus coronatus. The sequence continues at coordinate 42,487,715 of CM060897.1, read as the reverse complement.
ATCTTATTTTCAAAGTGTCTCTAATTGTTAATTATTAACACTTATGAAACAATAACAAAAACAGTGTTTAATACTTTAAAAAGTTTAAATGGCAGCAATAACTTTGTGAACCACCAAAATTCAAAGTCAAAATCATCCTGGTAAACCACAATGCTGTGTGCATTAATAACAGTTTTCTGATTCTCATGTGTCACTAAAGAAACATGTATTATTAGGTATACCTTATTATTTTTTGATTAGTTTGACAAATATAGTTATAGGTCTTATACTTTTCAATTTCAGAATCTGCAGCTGAAAGACCACAGGAACCACCTCGCAGTGCAGAAGAACTTTGGGATGAGGTGGGTCCACAGTTGTCAGTTGTGCTTCAAAATGGAGACATAAATACTGATGTAGTCCCCTTTGATGCTGCCTCTGATAAGGATATAGATGAGCAAAAGTAAGTGAATCAGCAGATCATCATCAAAAACAGCCACAACCATTTTGCCAAAATTTACACAGTTTTTAAAACCCATTGAATTTCATTACTTGGACTCTATGTAGGTACAAAATAAATATATTCTCAATTTTCCAACTTTTATTTCTTGACAGGAAAGAATTTTTGTATGGATACAGCAGGGTTTGATCCCATATTAGTCATTAATTTTGAATCTTATTATAGGGTCATTAAATTATGAGGTAACCCTGTTGTGGCCTCTCTCCACTGCTCAAGAGATCCTAGAGTCGCCAGAAAAGAGGTGCCTGTAAAGGTGCACCAAAATATGTATCTTAAGAACAAATTATGGAAATGTTGACCTTCTGCCCACATATTGGCAGCACAATTGCGAAAATATTCTTGCTTATTCGTCTAAGCGTAGCATCAGGAATCCTTGCATGATTTCTTGCATGATATCAGTAAATTGCTCTAGATTACACAGGGATTTCTGCTGCTGAGCTTAGGTGAATAAGGGGAAAATCTTTAACTTTTATACTGCCTGTTTGGGAGAAGATGGTCAATATTTTCAGAATTTATTTAAGGTAAGGACTCCAGTTTTACAGTGACTTTCGGATCTCTCGAGCAGTGGAGAGAGGCCGCGAGGGTTACCTTATAATTTAACAACCCTAATCTGTGTATTTTGCTGGTTTTATAATAAAATAATATACCATGTAATAAGACAACCTGTTAACTACAAAGTACAGGAAATAAGCACTGTCAATGCTTTTAATGTTAATACAGCCCATAATACTGAACCTTTTGTTATAAAATTTAAATTTAGGATTTTACAGATTTGATTAAATATTGTTATAAGTAAGATTTGATATAAATATTAATGACAGAAGCACTATTAACGGTGAAGTTATTTTTGTTTTAAATTACTTTTAATTTTAAACTTGTGTTTTAAGTGTGAACATATTCACAACAAACATAATCTACAAATGTTAGGAATATTGATGTTTTCATGATTAAAGTTTTAGCATGAAAGGATATCACCACTACATACACACATACATATATATATATAAATTAAAATCAATCCAAATTTTGGGTAAATGTAAACTCTGTGTATGTATATATAAATTAAAATGTAAATCCAGTCTACCTAAAATAATGTATTTCCTAATTTATCATTCTTAAAACTTTGGAGTTAATATATCACACTAAAACTCATTCATATTTATTTTTTTACTATTATGGTTATGATTAAAATCAAAGTAGATAGCACATTAATTTGAATGTGCGACATATGCACATACACATGAATCAACTATGATATAGAATTCAATGAAGATCAAATTAAAGTCTGATATAGGAGTAGGAATTATTTGAAAAATTATAAAAGAATTATAGAGATAACAAACTTTCCAAAGAAATTAAATCATTCACTGTGTAAAAATATGTTAAGAAAAGAGTAATATAAAAATTTAGTAGATTCTAACCTACTCAAGAAATTATTAATGACGGAAGTGAATACACACATATGAACAGAATAATGTTCATACACAAACACACATTTTTGTAAACAATTTACTGTTAATACTTCACAGGCAATCTTTACAAGTTTTTTGTGACCTCTAAAGGTAGAAATTAGTTGGTGTATTATTATTATTATTATTGTTAATATTATTATTATTATTATTATTATTATTATTATTTATTAATCTATTCATTTACATAGGATGAAAAATGTTGTTCACTTGCAGTTGAATTTTATGGAATAGGCATAACACAAAATTCATTGAGTAGTTAAATAAATGCATAAATCTCATTCCATTATTGCTGTTGATATGATTCTATGCTATTTATGCATAGTTGTGACTACATTATTCATGCATACACGATTTTACCCAAAGGGTATGAATTTGTTATATTATAGTTTTATAGGCCTTTATGAAAAGTATTTATTATTTAAACATATTTTTTCAAGTTCATTATGCCATGTTAGTGAATATTGGGCCACTTTACAATGGTTTCTTGATCAGGGAATTTAAAATTCACAAGTTTGCCACTATGTGCACATGGTGGTGAGGTCCAACTCATTGCACATAGATGGCACTGTAGGTTAAAATCACAACTTGTGGACGTAAAGATGGTAAGTTTAGGGATGTTTTCTTTTAAGGTATGGTGTTCTTTTATGTACAAATAGACCTTATATGGAACCAAAGGTTTTACTTCCCTTACAAAGTAAGACATGCCAAGGAGTGTTACTTCTAAAAAAGAAAAATTTGTCACCCTCCATCAGGTTTGAACTCACAATCTTAAGTATTGGAAGCTAACAGGTAACCACTACACTACTGATGGCAACATTTAAACACATGCTAGTCATAATTTCTATGACTAGTAGATTAGTAAAATATCAGATTTTAATAGTTTCAAATATAAGAAATTTGAAATTGTTATTTATACAGTTACGATAATACAACATATCCTTTAATTATAATTCTTTGAAATTACTTGTTGGATATCCTCTGTAAAACACCACTCTTACCAATAAATATTTGGCTGATTTCATATATTTGATTTTTCCAATTAAGCTATGTTAGTAAAATTCTATAAACACCAAACTGTTGATTTGGACGAAGTACTTCCTTAAGCAAATAAGTTAGTTATATTTCCATTTCAAGTATTACTATTATTATTATTTATTAATTTATACTAAATAGTAGTTCAATATACTAATACAATACAAATGACTGGGATCTTTAAGACATGAACTTGCCTTAAAATTGAGTTTGAGGGTCAAAGCATGAACTTCACCAGGACCATCCTCTCTGACTGATGATTTTTTCAGGTTTTCCTCAATTTTAATAACTGCCAAATGCAGAGGCTAGGAAGATTTCTTTCCCTTATAATTTCATTTCATATATAACAAGTGCCACTGCCTGTGGTGCTGATGCAATAAGAACTGCAGTCAACAATTGTTACAAAAAAAAACAAAAAACTTTTAGGCCTCATGCTTCTATTACCTTTTCAGTTCTTCCTTCCTCTCTTTCTTATTTTGATATTCCTCTTTTCTCAAAACTTTAAAAATATATTGTAGGCAATTGGACCTCTTAAACTTTTAAGTATCTAAACATACATTTGGGAACAATGGCATTGAGACACTTTTCAATTTTTGTGTGTGATCATGCTATTGGTCTTTTGAATACTTTTATAATTTCATTCTTCTTATTTTACAGAGCAGATGCAATGAGAAAAATTCAGACTCTCCTTCGTGAGCATCACTTTGAAGATGCTGTTGGTTTGATGAGGGCATCAAGGTAAGATTATATATATAGTCAATGATATATGTCAGAGATGTGTTAAGTGTTTTATCTACATTCTTGAGTTGCCTAGGATTGTTAACTGTTAATGGATGAACTAGTGATTGATATGAAGAACATAAGCCGTTTAATAGCACATTGTTGAGTACTGTGTATTGCAATATTTTGTTCATTGCTTTAAATGGTGATATCATTTCAAAGCGTGACAGTATTTTCCAGTATATAAGACACACTTTTTTTCTGCCAAAATAGATCCCAAAACTGGATGTGTCTTATATATCAATAGCAAGAACTCCAGTTGTTCAAAAATGTCCATATTTTGTTTTGAAGTCTTACACAGGTGAGAGCATTCCAGGTGTTTAGAGATCGGTGGATGAACTGTTCTTAATGATTTTCATTTGTTCATTCAAGCTTATTTTGATTTGTGCAAAGATTCCTTTTTGTGTATAATTATGGATGACTGTCCATAATTATGGTTATAATATTGCTTACAACTGCATTTAAGCTAAAGTCATTGTGTATCTAAAGAACATGAAAGCAGGGCTGCAGAAAGACTTATCTGGCCACCAACTAGAAAAATGATAAAAATATGGCAGAATCAGGAAGAGGTTTTAAAGAAAGCAACTCACCTAAAACATAAAGATGAGATTTTCTTCTTTGTTTGATGAGTCGATTAATTACACTAAACAACACTTAGTCCCAAGTAAGTTTGTTTAGTGTAATAATCGACTCATCAAATAAATTATTATAACAACTCTGTATTCAAACTTCCATGATAAGAAAAGTGAAAAATAAAGATGAGAACTACTAAATGGCTATGACTTGAAAGAGAATTGAATACTTGGATTTTAGACAGCAAATAAGCAGGGATTTCAGTTTTCATGTATGAATGCCTTTAATAACGATAATACTTTACACATATTCTTACATTTTCTTATACATTTCTAAACTTGCTATTTTTTATTTTTTCCATGGCTAACTATATACCTTTACATATGGTTATATATGTATAATGGACCTTGCCCTACACCATGCAAGTATTCTTGTTGCACATTCTTATCCATTTCTCTCTGACCTTACCTATGAAGTTTCCTATACCTTTTATATATATCTTTTTTTCTCCTTTTGCAGATAGAACCCTCCTGATTGCTATTTCCCCATCCAATTTATCCCACTTTCGTTGCCAAATTTGATCCCTCCTTATCGTTGAGTTTTTATGCACATGATAATTCATCAAGCACTAGGGATCACCAACTTGACTGGATTAATATTGTGGTGTTCAAGAATTGTTTAGTTATCAGCTTTCTATGTGGACTAAGATAAAAATATAAAGAATGAAGATTAAAGAGAAATTCTTTTCTCTAAAGTGGTCTGCATGTTACATATTTATCCAAATACAAGATTTCATCCTTTTTTCAGAGTTTAATTTTATAAATTAACATTTCATCTACCAAAAAAATAAAAAGTCACAACTCGATTTTTAAACAAAATTTAAAGTGTTACACTATATTTTGAACAAACTAGGGGTCACTTGAGCTGATAAAACCTTTAAGTATACATATATAAACAATTTGAATTTGGAAGATGTTCATGTGGTAGGTTGGAGAGAAAGGGGAAAGTGGAAGTGCACCAGTATAAGTGCAGTGGGAAATGATGGCAGCAGCACAGCTGTAATGATGATCATGAATAAGATTTTCTATTCAGACAACATATCACTCAAAAAAGTTTTATCTAATTCAAATTTGTGCAGATGATAGAAAGAAAACAGATATGGTTAGTTGGTTGGTATCTAAAGTTGAGCAGTTGCAGTGAAGCCATTCGCTCTCTTGCATTCCAGTATTTTGTTGTCATATTATCATGTCGACTCAAGGTTGGCTAGCGCAGTAGATGGTTTCCATCCATATCTTCTTTAAGTGTACAGAAAGGACACAGAGGAGATCTCACTATATCAATCCTGAATAAATGTTTATTGAGACAGTCATGGCCTGTTAGAATTCTAAAAGTTGCTACAGAGGATTTTCTTGGTCAGGTAGTGATTCTGATCGTGTTATTACATAAATTTTCTCATGGTTTTCCTTTTGTTTGTAATACATTATCTTCTTTAATTTTTTTATTCAACTCTTTGTAACCGTTTAACAGATATGTACTGGTGTGTATGCAGTGGGGGAAAGCAATGGCAGTTCTGCTGCAGAGATGATAATGGATAAGACTTTCTATTTGGATAACATCCTAATATAACAAATTGTTATAAAAAGTTTTACCTAATTCATATTTGCATGGGTATTCATATTGTGGTTGGCACCGAGAGGAAGAGGGGAGAATGGATATGTACTGCTGGTATGTATGCAGTGGGAGGAGGGCAACAAGCAGCTAAATCTCTCTGTTTCTGTTTGACCATTGGCTGCCAATACAACTTTGGACTCAACCACAATGCAAAATGAAATCCTCTATTTTTATTTTAACTGGGAGAAATATTGTTTCCAATGAGAATGCTTATAATCCCTCTATGTCCATTAACAACTAACTTTATCTTGCAAAATGAAAAGTACACAATATGCTGCATATATCACAACCTTGGCAGCAATCCTTACTACTTCCCTCATACTTACCCTATGCTGTACCTGCAGTTTAAAACTTGCTTTTTCTTTATGCTTTTCAAAACAACATTTTTGTATTCGATAAATATAATATGTACCCACAAATATGGTAACTCTTAGTGTTGGGGATGGTGTTATATAGCTCAATAATTTTCAAAGAATTTGAGTTTCATGTAGTAAATAAATTCATATTAACAAGGAACATGTTTTGAAGATCAGTTTTTGTTTAACTGTTGAAGTTTTTTTGTTTGTAGTTTAATGTCTTTTAATCTGGTTGGTCATATTGGACAATGAATGAAATTGGTGAAATGATGCTTTAATGATTTTGGGGTCCTTGGAACTTAAAGTTACTCAACATTCGTCTTCTCAGGATAAGGGGAAACCCCCCCCCCCAAAAAAAAAAAAACATTAACCGAGTAACTCACCCAAAGTGAGATTTGAACTCACGATCTTTTGAATGAGAGGTAGACATGCTATCACCACACAACCCAGGCGAGCAGATATTGTGTTGAGGTAGACATAGGTGAGATATTGCTCTGTTGTGATGGTTTCAGAAACTTGCTGAAAAAATCTTTTGAAACTCTTGTTTTACCAAAGGTGGATATTGTCACTATTGCTTTGTTAATTGTCTCTTTGTACCCTTTAGGTCAAATTTCCACGTTCCTCCTTTCTGAGTAGAAATCTTCACAATCGCTACATTTGGAGGAATGTCATTTGTTCTTGAATTCAAAATGTTTTTAAGGAAAATCTATAGACCAGCAGTAACTGTATGTTATGTTTTTCAAGATTTTTTTGAATCTTTAATCTCTTAAAGTGGATCACCCTCAATGGGGTCAGCAGATACTGAATAAGAAACACTTTGAACTTCACTAATTTAGGTATGAGTGTATTTTGAAGGAACTTGCCTTATTATCAGGTATAACAGCTGGTTCTTCTATTTCCTGTAGAGATCAGTTGCTAACCTAAGTTTGATGTACTTGGCAATGATATCTGTTTCACTGGATATATCAAGTTTATGATTGAATCAGATCCTTGATGATGAGCAATTTCTCTTAAATTGTTAATTGTATAGATTTATGCATGACTTAACAGTGTTGCTACTCCTTGAAGTTATAGTCTGTAGCAAAATGAAAAGCAATTGCAGAAAGTTTTATATTACTCATATACATTTTCGAGATTTTTTTTTTAGAAGTATGGGTGTGGGTGTGCTCGTGAATGTGCGTGCATAGCAAAATTGAAAAGTCTGATAAAAACCTTCTGCCTTTTCAAAATTTGGGAGTTAGTGCCATTCTGTGCCCAAGGTGTTTATTTGAATTGATCTTTCCACATGGTTCTTGGCCATACTAACTGTCCGGCTATTTCCTTTGAATTTTTTGTTTTAAGAATTGTTTCTTGGGCAGGTTTTTGGGTTGAATATCAAACCTGATATTTAAGTTCAACATCTTTAAGGAATACAACATGAAGATTTTGAATTTCACCATCCAAAATTACACTTTAAATGGGAGATTTTTCAGTAATTTTGAGTTTCTCTAAAGTTGCTAGTGATTTTGCTTAAAATAGCTTATGTTTAAGGTATTTTCATATATTTTGAATTTTCTTGAAATAGCCTCTGAGGTCCTCTTTATGCTCACTAATTGTTGCATAACTAAAAAACTGTAACAGATGGGCAAAAGCTTACTGCAAAAAAAATGTAGATCTGTTAAAGAATCCAATAAATGCCAATATATATAATTTCTGTTTGAGTTTACTATTTCCAAAATATTCCATGTTAATGGTCTAAATTTTAAAATACTTAATTCTGTTGTCAAATAATACTAATGGAATCTTTTTCTCCCTCTACTAAATATGCAAAGAGAATGGAATTTTAGGCCATCAATAGTGGCCTGCCCTTAAAAGAATGAAAACTATCACTTAAGCCCACTGAATTCCTATATTCCAATTGTGTCTGCTAGGAAGTATGTAATGAATCCTTTTCTGAAAATGTTTACAAATGTTAATTAAATGAATGAGATAAAATAATAAGCGTTTGTAAGAATGTTATGTTGAAGAATAAATAGACATCAAGCGAATGTAACACATCATATGTTTTACCTAAGAATTACTTAAGTACAAAACACAATAATGAAATAACTTAGAGAAGACAAAATCTAAACACAGATTGTGATGGATTATACAGGGTGTAAAGGGTATGAGTGCGCAGATTTTGCGAGCTGGGAGATCCTAATATGACAAATAATGAAGTCCAATTCCAACTTCAACTATTTTGAAAGGTAACAAAGATAATTCCACATCATTGAATGCATTATCGGCACTGTCTGGTAACAGAGTAGGACTTAGGAATCAGCTGTTTTGAATTGGTTTTTGGTCAGACCACTGTTTTGTTATGGTTTGTGCTTGAAATCCGGTTTGTCACGTGCCTGTATGTTGATTATCTTACTACCACTAATGAGGGGTGGGGTAATTTTCTTTCAAGCTATCTGATCATATAACAAGACCTGAACTAAAATCTGCATAAGAGGCTACACTCAAGATTTGGTCTGATGATGAAAGATAAAGTAAATTCAAATATGAATTATGGAAATATCTCATTCAGTCAGGGTATCATAGAACAATTAAATCACAGCCACAACTTAGCTAAACAGGACATTAATTAATGGTCAATAACTACAACATAAACAATATATGTTCATTTATAGTAGATGCTCAAAATATGCTCCGTTAGAATCTATGCAGTTGCATCTTCTAAGCAATTTTTGCCTATCCTCGTTAGAGCTTCTGCATTCTGCCCAGTCTCTAGGGCTGCTTTAAACACATGTGTGCGAAGAGCATCAATGGTAGCAACCTTGCCGTGGCACGCCTTACTCAACCCCCAGAAATAATAATCTAAAGGATTGACCTTTGCATGTGCAAAAACTTTATCTAGATACTCTTGATTTGTAAAGACTGCCATAATTCTGAACCAGCTGTTGTGCAAGGTGTCAAAGTACATTATATCAACATTCCTCTCCTCCCGCTCTATACACATGCCCAATATGGCATAGTTGCCAAGCATATGACCACAATTTTATTCCAGTAGACATGCTGGAATCCAATTCTTTAATATTGTTTTGGGGCTAAATGACTCATTTTAGCAACAAATGGTAAAAACACAAATAATTGCTTCGTTTGTAAATCTACCTTGCTATTCTAATTGCAGAAGTAAATGATAAAGGAGTGGTGACATATTCACAGTCAAACCTTTGACCAATTTTATTTATGTAACCATGTACTATATAGGAATATGGTACAAGAACTTTTGTTTCAGCTTAATGTTGGGAAATTGCATTTAAGTCTGCACACTCATACACCTAACGTCTTGTACATTAACAGGAAAAGAAAGAATTGTTTGTTATTTAGGGTAAATTTTGGAAAAGAGATAAGCATGAAATATGCATCACTTATAGAAAACAAAACCGGGCTTGTAGGCCGTGGTCCACTGGGCTTCTCCACGGACCACGGCCTACAAGCCCGGTTTTGTTTTCTATAAGTGATTCTAACACCGGCCGTGAAAGCCTTCGAACTTTAATGAAATATGCAAATTGCCAAAAGAATTGATAATGGAAGAAGAGTAATTGTTATGCTGAATTCAGTCCTATGGAGTCGGAATATCTTAATATAACCAAACAGATGTTATTGCATGTTTTGCCGAAACCTGGAAAATGAATGAGTAGGATAAGAAGAAATACATGAAAAGGAAAAGAATTTTTTTAAGATCAGCCAAAATATCAAAGGGAGAAAAAGTAAGGAACGCCGAAATATATAGGATAATGGAAATAGTTTTAGACTTAACATAGTGGTAGAAAAAAGAAGATTGCGATGGTTTATGCGCTTGAACAGAATGGTAAAGGAGGGTATTCCAAAACTGATATATGAACAGAAAATGGAAGACCATCACCATATTGTAGCAGCATACTATTATAGATTCCTTGCAACACTTTGTCTTATTAGGAGAAGATAATGTGTGGCGAAAGATAGACAACTTGTTCTGGCTGAAAAGAAACATTTGCAATAAAGAATAACTTTCTGTAAAATAAAAACAAATATATTAAAATTGAAAAATTTAAGAATTACTGTACAGGAAAAGAAAAAATAAAGTTCATTAACAGAAATCAAGATTTGGTCACAAGGATTGATATATCCAGTAAACCAGATCTGATCACCAAGAACATAAAACCTAAGAAATGATTTTCATTAGAAAGGGATAAATTAGCTGAAAATGAAGGCAAGTTTCCTTTGAAATATATCCTCAAATGTTAAAGTTCTTCTTAACTTGAGTAGTGAAGTTGGAAGCACATTAGTGTTATAAATTTGGCTGACTGCTTTTCTATTTGTTACTTACAAGTACACCACTTATGTAGAATTCTAAAGATAATTTCATAACCAAAGAATGTTTCCATGGTGAAATAATGATTTTATTTATAGAGAAGTATGGCCAGAAAATGATAGCTTTGGAAGTGCAACTATGGCACCGGAAGAAGAATTCATGGCTCTTCGTGAAATCTTCTTGGCTGACATTCAGGGTGAGTTAAATGTTTCCTATTTCGGAAAAATTTTATTATATTCTAACATTTGAATTTATACTTGAATTTCCTCAATGTTTAGCAATTTAACAATTCAAATATTGATTTGCTGCTAACCAGTATGATTGAAGTTATTCAGAAATGTAAGCTGATTAGGAGCTTGATATTTATCACTTTACTTAGAGATTTGATGGAATCCTGGAGAAAAAATGCTGCACTAAACAAAGCAAATACACTGAACTTTGCATTCTTCTATTCCAAGTGCATATGGCATTTTTGGAATATGTGATTCAAGCCATCATAGTGTAGTCTGCAGAGTTAATGAGTAAACTAATAGGAATTGATTTGGCTTTGAAAAAAGATGATGAATGTTCTCTGTCAAAGCTGAAAATAGCCTAGTAATGAGAACGGGAATGTATATTGAGATGTTATTGTTCACAAAGTGGAAAGTGAGTTGGGTATTGGGACTCTCTTTGTTTTTAACTGACCAGTGATATTTTTTCACCTGCATACAATTCGGACAACATAATGTGGGTAACACCAGAATTTGTTAGTGCAAGCATTATCTAAATACAGATCCATTGTTATTTCCAATTCCTCTATTGTAACACACTTTCATTCTTTTACTAATGGCATATATTAAAATGGTTTACTTTTCTTGGTAATTTTTACGTTATTATTATTATTATTTGTAGATTATGCTATTGTTTTTGTGTGCATGGCACTGAAGTTCATTGATCTGCCCCAGCAAGGTATACGTCTATAAGACAATCACTACTTCACTGAGCAGTTTCTGGTAAACTGTTGTTGTGTTACCATTAAAATATTAAGGATAAGATAGTAGAGAAGTTGCAGACAGTTCTCTTGTGCTTGGTATTAAATTATAGACAAAACAACCCAATACAAATAAATTATAGCCTTTATTTCCTATACAACCAAATGATGGCATTACTTGCAATATCTTTTACTATAAGAATGAAACAAATTGTTAGTGGAAATTACACAATATTGACTCTACAAAAGTTGCACAAATACAAAGTATAATAGAGCTTATTTCATAGTGATATTATTACAAATATGACTTCAAACTAAATGCTGAATAGCACTTTAAGAGCTGAAAAATCATTACTTCATTAGCATCAGGTGTATTAAATTCTGCTGAAGATTAAATTGTCTCAGCAATTGTAATATTTTGTGTTAAATTAAGCAAATGGCACCACTACATTCCATGAAGAAGTTGTACAGCGTCTCACTCAGGATTGTTGGCATGTGTGTCTGTAACATTCATAATGTGTGCCTAATTAGATAAATATTAGCACCTTGATGATACGACATCGTAACCTGAGCATGCTGATTTGCGATTATTCACTACATAATTTAAACTGAACTATATTGCACTAATTAAATTTTTGCAATGCATGTTGTGTGTAGTTTTTTTTATCTGTGAGGAAAGGAGTGGGGGGAAAAATATAATTTAGATATGCATACAATGCCAACTATGAACAGATCTAGATGCTTTGAAGTGACTGTTGGCTTCCAGTTTATGCAGAAAAACCACTAAAGATATTTCAATCATATTATATAACAACCAATTTTAGTCATTTTTCAAAGCACTCGACCTTTTCTAGCAATTTTTGGTTTCAATTGTCTAATTTTTAAATTCATATTACTAAAACTCAAAACAAGGTTAAATTAGATTACAATTTAATAAAAAATTAATGAATGAGGCACAAAAATGAACGTAAACCTGATTTGCATACTATAATAATGTCTCGTAGATATACATAGATGCTTCTCTATATCTAGCCATTTCTGGCCTTTTGATTGTCACATTTAGTCACTTTCAGCACCAAGGGTTGGTAACATTGCATTGACCTATTAAGAGAAAACTTTATTGCTCCTCTACTTTCCTTTCATACAGGCAAGAATTCTAACATATTACTAATAATATGTCGGGCACAACCAATCTTCTATTTTGGAAAAATTAATTCATTGTTTGTAATTTATTTCCATCCATTCTCTATGAGCACACATGTTACATTATGCATGCTATTGTAGTAATATGTTATGCCTTATAAAGGATAATATCGAATCTTGAATTGTGCCAGAATGATCATCTAAGTATAATGAAAACTAGACCAAGTAATAGAATTTCATTAAAAGATGCCACTATGGCAACAAAAATGCCTTTGTAATATTAAGTTGCTAATGGCGAGTATTCAATCCAAAGATCAGTCAAAGGAAGGGATGAAATTGAGGGGGAAACTACTACCCCAACTCAGCATTCAGGCAGTGATGGTTTTGCAGTGGTATTGCCATTTCCCTTCTGTGGGATGGAGATGATTAAAGAACACACACCCAGTCATTCCAGTAGGGGAGTAAATCCCCACGCTAGTGCCAGGAGTCAAACCTGAGTTACTCACATCAGAAGCAGGTGCATTACCATTGTGTTAAGGGATGGACATTTATTAAGTGATAAAGAAAATTTGTTTTTTAATGTAACATATACTCATTTGTGTGTTACATTAATTACATCATCAGCAAGAAACATATTACTGTCAGAACTTCGGTCATTTAAACTTTGCTTCGTACATATTGCACAACAACAATTAATATTAATAATAATAATAATAATAATAATGGCAGATTGATCATACAAATGAAAGACATTACTGAGTATAGAAAATTGTTCTGTATTTTAATTTTATATGTATTAGCAAAAATTCCATTAATACATATGTAACATTAGATGAAGGATCAAATCAGGAAATGGGAGTATCAACTCAAAAGTGACTTAGATATAAAAGACTTATTGCATGGATTTCTTCAGAATAAATTTTCATAACAGAATTTGATTTATTCTCTTCTGCATTTCTATGCTGCACTGTGGACAGATGTTGGTTTGTTTTGTCAATGTGAGTGGCTCCACCATGGTTGATCATGTTATTTCAAGATTGTTCAAGCAGTGAAGGGATTAATATGGTATTTTTGCTTCTGATGTGTGTATCTGACAGGGATAAGTTTGCTCATGGCCTTGTTTAGCTTTGGTAAATGATAGCAGAGCTTGAATTCTGAATGCTTTTTTGGTTGAGTGCCCATTGCGGTATTAGGAAATCAATATGATTTATAAATTATGATGTGGATTATATGGCTGGGAAATATGTTTAGCTTACTCAGTTGTGTAACTGCCAACTATTGTTACTTTCTGTTATTTTGGATGCGAGTTGAACTCTTAAATTTATTTAATTGTGGGTTTGGTTTACAGACTGTTATATTTTTCAATAGTTTAACTTTTGTTAATTCAAGGCTCATTTAACTTGCTATTGTTCACAAAGTTTAATCTGTTCCTACTCATGTTAGTCATGTTTGTGCTTTGTTAATTTGCATAATTTATTCCAATGCTGGTTGAAGCTTGATATATACACTTGATAATACTCCAGAATATAGAATTTCTTGGAGATATTCTATATATGTGCAAGTAGAATATTTTTAAATAGGTGAAGAGTGCAATCGATGTGTGTGTTTACCAGGCTACACCTCCTTCAGAGGCCAGTATGCCTATAAAAGAGTATGAGGTGTCATTGTTTTAACAGCCTATGCGGACTGAGATAACAAGAGTAAAGCATTTCTTATTTGTATCCATGGTGTTGTGCAGCCAAGTTTATGTGTAATTTTGAACATTTAAGGTTAATATTGTGTACTGCCCAGTTTATGTTTGAAATTTATTTTAACAACCATTTTGTATATTTAAAGTTAACGTATGATTTCTGAGCATTTAATTTTGCTTTATTGGCAATTGTTGGGGAAAATTGAGGAAGTTCATCACCTCAATTTCCCTGTCCTTACATTTCCATAACTTTGACACTTCCATTTTGTGTCCTATGCACTTAAAGCAATACAATATCAAAAACAATAACATGCTCAGCAACATTATAACTACATATGTTGTATTAAGGAATTATTAATTCATCTAATGTGCTCTTGTTTATAGTGATTATAAAAAAATATTCTTGTGTTTAGCATTTCATTTTGAACACACTCAGGATCTACTAAAGTTAAGCATAAACCCTTAGTATATTTTGTAAAAATGTTATATTCTTATTAATTTAGGTATTTTTTACTATCTCTTACATTTAAAAACTTTTTTAAAGTTTCAGATTACATCTGGTTGTTTAATTCCCTATTCATAGATAAATGTTTTTCACCTAGAATACTATAATTCGGTGGCCAATAGAAATAAGTCATTTGACTGCACAAAATATATATGAATAAAGTTGTCAAAAGCGATCTACAGCTAACATTTTATTGTTCAAAAAACAAACAAAGCTTATCAATATTGCTGTTACAAAAACTAAACTGTTGCATTTTTTTATTGTATTCTGCAGAAAGAATCTTAAAAAATGCTAAGACAATACAATTTAATACTTGAAGAGAAAATGTTACAAAAACAGTTTTAAGTTTTTTCCGAAAGATAGTTATTTAATTGCTCATACAAAAGGTTTGGTTGATACGGGAGCAGATCTCTCTTCCTTGATAATTTTTATGGGTATATTGCTTGTAAAGTCTTTGTTACAAGGTCTGCTTATATGGAAGAGTTGAAAATGAGAATAAGTAAATAATACAGAAATATACCACCATCAGTGACCTAAGATGTAGAACAAAAATTACATTTCAACTTAGCCACTGCCAGATTGTAAATGAGGAGTATTTTTACACCTTGTTAATTAAATTGGAATTTCATTTCTTACAATAACTGGAACTTATGGAGAAAATATGTAAACAAACCTACAATTAAACCTTTTGTATGAAAGAAATTACATAAGATAACTATATTTTTTAAAAAAAAAAAAAAGTACTTATTAAATATTTTGTTGATGTCACGTTCTGAACAATAATGACTGAAACTTTTGTTTCAATCTTTCTAGCTTGAAAAGCAATAGAGCGGAAAAGTAGAATCAAACCATAGTCTGGATTTGAACCTCAGATGTTTGGCTTTCCATGCCATTGTTCTCACCAATTGAGCTACCATGACAACATGCCAGTACAAGATTAAATTCCTAGACAGATTTCCATTTTCCCAAAATCCACAGAATATTCTCAAAATCTTTTTGAGATAACGTTCTCCAATGGCAACTTAAAATCTAAATACTGCTAACACTGTAGCAACTTATGGATTAGAGCAACTTCACAGAAAACCAAAGATCCGTGGTGTAAATCCTGGCTATAACATTGAAGTCTTCAGTCTGTTTCTGCCTTTCCAACTTCAATTTACACATAACATGTGTAATTATCAGTAGTATGAGCCCTAATTTGTCCCTAGTCTTTACCTTTCTCTTATTTTTAAAAAGAAATATTACAGTTCCCAAAATATCCTCTCTATGAATTTAAATCAGTTCAGTTTAATAATAGGAGGGATAGGTGTAAAATTAAAAAACAATTAAAGTTTTCATGTTAGAAGTGTATTTTCTTCCCAGTCATTACATATCTAGCAAATAGAAATTGTTTAGCATTTTTACAGTAATACAGTAGCAAAAACTTCACATTTCTACTGGCAACACCAGAAGACTTTTTACAATTTTTATTACCATTCATCATTGCCGTAAAAAATATAGGCTCACTCATTGATTACATTTCAAACACTATATTACTAAGAGGGCAGAAAATCATTCATTATCATCCTATTAACCATTCAAAAATTTAGGGTGACATTTGATTCTTCTTATACAAAATATTTAATATAAAGATTTATTATTTACCTGTACACACTCTTTAAATTTTCTTTCATTCTAGTCAAGTAGAAAAGAAAATCATTTATCAGTCCTTCACCATTCATTTTTCATGATGGTTCCGTAATAATTATTATCATAGTAAATAGAATGTATAGATAGTTTGTTCTGATTTCTTTTAAAATAACTATATAAATACCTTAGCCTTCATTCAAAGTTGACTTTCCATAATCTCATTACTAAATGAAATGGAATTATCAAAGTAGCCAGTGCTGGTGCAACTCTTAAATTTTCTTATGATATGGTATCTCAAAGTTTAAACAAAAAGGAAGTTATATTACATTGTCTATAATATATAGGCCATTGCACTTGATGCTAGGCTTTTAAATCCATCCATGTGTGAAACATAATTTCATCAATTTACTTCATAAACATTAATATTTAGGTTATTAAAAGGCATATACAGGGTGTTTTAAAGAACTTGCAGCTGGCCATTTTAGAAAGCATGTTTGCAGGAAAGCAAGTGATCATTACATAAAATATTTGGATAGGCTAGTAACAGTGATGTGAAGTTTAAATTTAAGAGAAGTTTTGAGTCAATTGTAAATATGTATATATCTAACTTGCTGTAACTGTTGTAATATAAATCTAATCATTTATGTAGCCTGTATGAGAGTACAATGTACAGACAAATTGATTTTAAAGGATTAATAAAATTTAATTGAAT
Source organism: Hymenopus coronatus (assembly GCA_030762935.1). Lineage (NCBI taxonomy): Eukaryota > Metazoa > Arthropoda > Insecta > Mantodea > Hymenopodidae > Hymenopus > Hymenopus coronatus. The sequence continues at coordinate 42,470,365 of CM060897.1, read as the reverse complement.
TGAATTAAAAACTGGTCAGACAACAAAAAATCTAAGTGATGAAAATATTTCTATTCTGACTCAAACCTTCTCTTATATTTAAATTTGTTATTAGTTTTCATATCATTAATTATATTACTTTAACGTAAAGTGATTTCAGAGCTGCTTCAAAGTACTTTATCAAAAATCCTTTTCTACAGCAGATTTGTTTGTTTTTTTTAAAGTTATTGCTTTAAGAGGTTGTATTAAAAACAGAAATAACCATATACAATATTTCCAATATAGTATTTCTGAATATAAAAATCATAGTAGTAGTCGTTAAAAAGAATCTTCCACATGGAAGCAGAGATATTTCAAACACATAACCTGGAACATCAGTAAAATTTAACTAATGTTATTTTTTGCCTTCAAATGAAGAACCAGTCATATGTTATTTTCTTGCTAACACATTTCTAAAATAGCCAGAGGTCTATTTTTACATTTATTCATTTAGTTTTTTAAATTGTTCTGTATTTGCCATTTATTGATAGCCGATAGAAATGGTTTGTAATAGCAACCCAGCAAAAATAGCATATACCAAAATAGATGTAAACTTCTTCAGTTATTGATAAATTATTATATGGAAGATCATGTTGGACTTCTCTATGTAGTTCAATTTTACACATACACTCGTTAAGATTCCTTTTGTTCTTAGATACTTATAGCATACTATAATGAAATAAGTATCTATATTTTAGAAATGAAAAAGCATTTAGAAAGTTACAGTCCTTATTAGGCTTACAGTTATTTTATGAAATTAAAATTAGAAAGCATTCAAAAGACAAAAGGGCTAATGTTTTATCTTCCACCTTAATGATTAACCACAAGAAGAACCACAATGAGTATGATATTAATTTATTCTCATTTCCCAGCATTTGATGGTCAGAATTTTAAAATGCTGTATTTTTCTTTTGTATTGAAATGTTTAGAGTGAAACACAATTTAGTTAATACTGTGTATCAACCAAAAATATCTCATATCATCTATTTTAGAAAACATATCACTTATGCTCATACCCTTCAATATATCTGAGTAATATTTAATTTAAATTATTTCCCAAGTTTCAAACAATGCTACCTGTGTTAAATTAATACATAGAAACCAAATATAGACATTGTTGCTCCATAATGAGCTCCTTTCAATATGGAATAACCAGCAATAAATGCAGAGACGATAGTTGTTTATTGAAAACATAGTGAAATCCACTTAACCAAACCAGTAGGGCAACGTTTTTTAATAATCAATTAAAGAATGTTTGGCTTTAAAGGAAGAAAGAAGCAAAAAAAGAGTTAGGTATTATTTTTAAAGTTGATAACAAACCACAGCATGATTTAACTTTAAAGTGGTATTCTCACAATACAAAGTAGAAATGGGTCTATTCAGAACATACAAATGTATTATGAACTGTTATTTATTGTATGTTGGAATGTGTCTCAGAAAGTGTTATAAGTAGTGTTGTCCATGAATGTGACCATTAATTCTTATGTTTATTTTGGTTAAGGAAACACTAAGTTTCATGAGGATATTGTACAATCTGTCAAAAATGTTTCTGAAAACATAGAAAAGTATTGATTATATTTGAGAAGTTTAAATTCAGCAACACAAGAATTCTGTTTTCATTACTTTTTATTTTGAGAAAATATAACATTCTATTCTGATTTGGTTAAAATTTCACCCATATATTTTCCATTGAGACTATCAATCTGCATATCTTCACTGTGTAATTATAAGTTATTCAGTATTTGAAAATTGGGTAGTAGAATGGCTTAACCAAGGAGACAGCTTTGAAAAAATCAATGTTCAGTTCCTAAAAACTTTCTCTGAAATGTATGTCTCTAATAATATTTCCATTTTCCTCATTTAAATCCTTATTGTGAAGGTTTACATTTCTCCAATGAATGAATGTCTTGAAACACACATTATCTTGAACAGAACCTGCTTTATGAAATAACATGGAAATCTGGAGATGGGACATGGCATTTTTGAATTTCATAAAGAAATTTTCAAATAATATACGAGGGTCATTTCAGAAGTCATGGCAACTATTTTTTATCAGTCAACAAAGCTGCAGGATAAACGATTGAAAGTCACTGCAATGTTCTTCTCAATGTTGGTACTAAATTGGGATCCAGGTACAAGGGATTATGAGTACGGGACATTGAAAGATGCACATGAAAGATATGTGTGTTACATATGCACAAAAGAGTACACAAGCTAACGACCTTCAAAATAATCTCTCAAGGCTTTCTACACACCTTTGACACAAGCATTTGTGCCATGCAGAAATGTAATTTTTATGTATGCTCACTATTCAGCTTCACAACTCATGTTTTCAAATTTATATATTGCAATAACCGCATATTCAGTTATTCGGAATATATAAAATAGTTGCCAAGACTTCTGAAATGACCCTCGTACAAGATTAGCTGAATTCAAACCATAAATTATTCTGCGCCCTTTAATATAAAAAGTATAGCTAAAAGTAAATTGAATGATTCATCCCTAACTCATGTGCTCCCTATAAGTGAAGTTTATGTCATTACATTCTGTATTGCTATTTCACATGTTCAATGTCAAAAGTATTTAAAAGGAAGTTTCCAAACAGTTATGATTAAAATCTGCAAAAGCAAACGAATACGTAATGCTAAAGTTCTATGATTCTAGGAGAACTATTACTTCAGTTTGCAAACTATTTTGTAAAGTTCTGTGCTCCAGGAATTTTGAAAAAACATTTATTAAAAAAAAAAGTTTTTAAATTTGTCTCTGTCATAACTGGAATTTTATGAAAGAAAGTCATCATAGAGATTTGTATTAATCTGTTGAGCTTTAAGGATCAGCGTTCTTTCACAGTATCTTTACATATTGTACTGAGTTTCCCAGAAAAATATTTCAGATAAAACAGAGGTCTTTATGCCTGAACACAATATCTCATATAAGGATATATTAGAATGGAGATTGGGCAAACAAGTTATCCCAGATCTATACCAAGAACTTTTGCAAAGCAACAAAAGAAAATATTTAATTGCCTAAATGCTAAAGATTTCTGCTGTTTTAGATTCATTGCATGATATTGTAACATGAAAATCAGAGTGGTCATTTCTTGAAATATATAAATGGCAATTCCAGACTTAACTTTCTTCTATTTGGTATATAAAGCATAACTGCATGTTAACAAAACTATATTTATTGTGAGTCAAAGTTTATGCACATTCTATGAGTCTTTTTATTTTTAACCAAGGCTTCATCTTTAGTTTTTTGAGTCAGGAAATGCATTACATTAGGTCTCACACACATAAATGCAGTAAAAAATGAGTTTAGAATGAAAATTCTCATTTATGGCAATCAAATCATTAGTAACCTAAATTATTATTAAAGACAAGAATAAATTAATGAACTGAAATATTTGGAATTTTGTCATAAAACTGAAACTCTAGAGATGGGCAATGAAAAAAAGTTTCATTTGTGTTTTGGTACCATTCGCCGTTTTAAGCTCTGTGAAGTAATGGCATTATTATTCTTTTGGCTTCTATGGGAACATTCAAACTGAAGATTAGGAAACTTTTATCATGAGTATTTCAATTATTTGTCTGTTAACAATTCTGTAATTGCCAGGATTATACTGGTGTGTCCGAATTTTGTTGCTTAGAATTTCTTTTAACTTGCCAAAGTCCATTGACATGGGCCTTTAAAATCATTAATCTTAGGATCAGAAGACCAGTACTTAACCAACTGAACCATCCATACTAACAGTTTGTGGGTATGCCACTGGACAGTTGACAGTAGAGAAAATTAAAGATTAACTTGAAAATCATCAGCATATTAGACAAGTTGTGATCGTTAACTAAATTTTTGGATATATTTGGTTAGGCCAAATAAGCATGAAGTTATTACAGTTTGAAGTTATTAATATGGAAAAAGCTGCGTTAGGCAAGAATAGAATCTGAAGCAAGGAAAGATGAAGTGTCTACAATTGGTAGAACTAATTTTATCCACTTTGGTTGTATCAGATTCTATACAGTCCCTGTGTATTCTTTGTATTTAGATTCTTGTGGCAAAAAATAGGTTATAACTTATTCTTATTGAACTTGAATTGCACTTAAGTTTTGATTCAGTGCTATATAAGTTCAACGTACAAAAAACATCAAACTATATTGATTTACCTAAAGATACTAACAACTTTATTGCATAATAACATTATGCTGTCAAATCAAAATTATTTTTCTTACACTCAGGACCTAGAATGAAAGGATCACAGAAAATTACCTACTTTTTTTTTAGCTTGCTCTTGGGGCTTATTTGTAATGCTTTCATTCCTTATTATAACAAGTGAATAAATAAAGTACAGCAGTACTACCAAATGTTCATACCAAAATAACATTGGTAATATGTCAGCAAACTATAGCATACTTATCTTCTGGTTATTGTGAAATGCTTTTAATAAAAAGGTGAAAAACATTGAAAATGAAATAATAGAGGCTCTTTCAGCAGAATTATTGCAATAAAAAGTTTTTGCACTAATTATAATGTATAGATTTTTATTGAATTAAAATACTATTTAATTATTTTTTTTTCATGCATGTGTTATACATCATGCTGTCTTCTTTTACAGTTACCAACTTATCACAAATGTAGAAATTTTAAAATCCAGATTCTCACTATGGCTTCCACTTGTAATTCTTTTCATATTGCACTGTAAACAGTCAGTTTGTTTTGTTAGGTAAATATCATCTTTTGAGTTAGTCACTATCTGATATATTTACTGGGAAAGTTTTAAAAAATAATAGGTACATTGTCTGGAGTTGCATAGAAGGCGCACTCCTAGAATCTTGGTGACTGTCACCAAAGGTCACCAATGCTAGACATGCTCCTAACCTCAATGTCCTGTTGACGACTATATTCCACAGCCTGTCGTCGTCTTCTTTTGGCACAATGTGACAAAGCCATGGCCAGAGCTCCAGCCATAGCCAGTCCCAGTCCTAGCAAGACAAACATTCCAGGATGTGATCCAGAAACTGGCACTCCACTGTCTTTCACCATTACACGTACACCCGATGCAAATGCATCACTTGCACGACTGTTGTGGAACACTGACCTATCTCCCACAGAAAGAGTTACATTTTCTAACACCAAGTTTTCCCCTTCCAATTGAGATGCTGCAGTAGTAGATTTTAACTCAGTCTGCTTGCTCCCTACAGTTTCATTTTTTAGACTGTGTACAAAAACACTTCTGGTAACAGTAGTTTCATTAATTGAAGTATTTCTGAATGTAAGCAGGTAATTTATTGAAGACTTTGTTGCATTTGCAATTGGTAATTCCACAGATTTTTTAGAAGATTCAACCACTGATGTGTTTTTTGGCGAGTTTACATGTTTTGTAGTACGTTGCTTTGCTTTGAGTGTAGTATTGCTGTGCTTGGTGTTGCTACTTTGGTGTCCAGCTTTTATGGAAAATAGTTCCAACTTTGCACTTTGATTCACTATTGTTGCACCATGTATATCATGCCTGGTAGATTCATCACCTTGCATAATATTAAATGCTTGAGGTAATTGGTGTTCTTTATGAAATGGTTTATGAGGCTTTGAATGATTTTGAGTTGGGGTTTGTAAAGGAAGTTTAGTCAGTGTTACATTATTTACTTCTGAGGCAGCTGTTGGTGTTAGTTTTACTTGTGTTACAGACATGTTTGTTACATTTCTGCTTGTTAGTAGGGTGATAATGCTCTTATGACCTGCAGAATTTGAGTTATTTGACCTGTGAGCTGCTTCTGAAATGTTTAATTTCTGCTTTTGCCTTTGTGTACCATTTTTCCCTGTGCTTGTGTATTTCAGTGAATGTGTGTCTGATTGGTGTAATGTATTGATGGTTATATTAATTGAACTTTGAGCATAAGCTTTATGTTTTATTATATTCTTATTTTTTACTTTTGTTTGTTTAGCTGGTTTGCTTGTTTTAGCTTTAGTGGAGGAATTTGAATACAATTGCTGCAGGATGCTATGAGGTTTTATTGAAGGTGCAGTGGTTGTAGCAACACCAGAAAAAATATCAGTATTAGTGTCATTGAATTTAGAGTGATCAGATTCTGACACTTGCTCATATTTATTTGTAAAGGGGGTGGTATTATCTTGGCTAGCAGTTGAAAAACTGTCATAAAAATCTGTGGAAGAGCTTTGGTATTGAGCTGTTGACTGATCGTCAGTAACTTGAAAATTGAAAGCAAAGAAACTGTTATTGACATGGTTGTATTCTGTGTAAAATTCGGAAGTTTCTCTCCTTGCTGTAGAAGAGTCACTAAAGGCTTCTGTAGTAGAAATTAATTCAGCAGTTAGTGGAACTGTGATGGTAGCATCATACCTTTCAGTCGTGCTCTCAGGAGGTTCTTCACTGAAGATGCTGAGGTTGACGAGCGGCATGGAAAAAAAGTCAGACGGAGTGGCACAGATGGCATCCTGCAGATTTAGACTTCGGTGACGCCTCACCCAATCCGCGAGCCATGTTAGATCGGTATCACAGTCAAGAGGGTTGCCTCCTAGGCGAAGAGCGATGAGGCGCGGGAGGAAGTGGAAGAGATCAGAGCGGATACGCGTGATGCCAGCGTGCCGCAGATCCAATTCTCGAAGACGTCGAAACGCAGCAAGGGCTGCGGTGTCGGCAAGCAGCTGACGGGCGAGCACAGGGCTGTAGTCCAGGGAAAGAACTTCGAGACGCTCCGGGGAAGTCACTGGGAACGACATCTCGCGTATACCGGCTGCATCGGCAGACACTTCGCTCAACCGCGAAAGCCGCAGAACGCTCAGGGATGGTCCCGATAGCGCGTTTCCCGAAAGATTCTTCATGGGATTTTCCGATAGGTCTAGCGTCTCCAAACTCGTTACTTGGCTGAGAGCACCGTTTTGGATTAGAGAAATTTCACAGCGTCTTAGTGACAACTCTCGAAGTTTTGGTAAACCTTGAAGATCACCAACATTAAGTGTGTGAATCGGATTTCGCTCAAGATGAAGGATACGAAGGCCTGCTGGAAGGCTTCGCGGCACAGTTGTCAACTTGTTACCCGCAAGGAAGAGCGTGGAAAGGACTTCGAGCCGGCCCAGGGCATCCTCTTCTAGTTCCGTAATGCGGTTATCGGAGAGATCAAGTATCTGAAGCAATGGATAACTGTCTACATCGCCACAACGAACGGCAATGACTGCGTTACCAGAAAGGGTGAGAGTGCGAATGGATCTGGTGAGGGCCGCAGGTATCTGAGTCAACCCTGCACGTGAAGCATCGACCGCCTGCAGTCGACGGCCTGTACCCACAAGCACCATGAGTCCTGGGGCAGGATTATCAGCCAGCGACAATTCCACCAAGCCACCTAAATCCTGAAAAGTACCAGGTGCTATGCGTGATATGCGGTTATATGAAACATCCAGCTGTTGAACACGTCCTAGACCCCTAAAGCTTCTATCTCCTAGTGCTTGCAGCTCATTGTTACTAAGATTCAATCTCAGCAAGGCATCCAAATTGATAAAAGCGTTGTCTTGAATGTTTGATATAAGGTTATATGAAACATCTAGTTGCATCAACTTTGGCATGCCAACTATAGAATAATTTCTCATGACTGACAATTTATTTGCCTTCAAATCGAGAACTTGTAAACTTTCCAGTCCGCTAAAAGTTTCATTGCTGATGTCTGTAAACCTATTAAATGACAAGTCAAGAATTTCCAGAGACTTACTTAAACCAACCGTTGATGCGCAGAAAGACAATAACTGGTTACCTCCAAGTTTGAGAGACCGCAATGATGACAGCATTTGGAAAGCACCTTTTACAACCGTGGTTATTTTGTTGAAAGTTAGATCCAATTCTTGCAGTAATGACAGTCCATTGAAACATTCTTTTCCAATAGAAACGATACTATTCCGACTCAAATTCAAAACTTGTAAGTTAGCAATCGATTCAAAAGACAAATTTTGTAAGGAAGAAATCAAGTTGTAGGAAAGATTCAGTCTTACGAGATACGGGGCAAAGTTGGAAATGTTGATCGGCCTTAGATCTTGAATTCCGCTGTTTACCAGTGATAAATCTTGGAGGAATTTCACCTTGCTCACATTCCATTTAACGTCTGTAGTCATGTTGAATATTTCCAAACTAAATACGGTTTGTGGTAGATTTTCAAAAATGGTTGTAACTCTGTCACCGCTCACTTCATAACACGAAACCATCGTCCTGTTTTCAGCACTAGAACACGAACATCCCAATGGGCAATCACCTCCTGGATCATGATTTTCTTCGGTAGTATAACTACCGCACCACCCCACTACTGCTATAAGTAATAGCACAGTTAGATCTCTGATCATCTTTACAGAGAACGTTTTGACAGTTTCTATCGGGCTGGCTTAGCCCAATCTAAATCCATCCTCACATCACTAACCTAGACAACCGACTGCGTTTGGGAATGCGGACCAAATAGTTTATCCCATGCAGGAGTGGTTGATATTTCACCCGCTTCACAAATAATTAGCATCGTTACGCTGTCACAGGAATTTTAAATGTGCCGCTGCAAAACAAATTTTATCTGTCCACTTTCGTCGGCATGCATCAGAGTTTTGTGTTCCATAGTGCAGGACTTAAATTGCTTTATTTCATTTGTGCGTTCATTAGTTTTGTTTATTTCGGGCTCCAACACTTGTTGCTACGGAATGAAATTTTCCTCGTAGCGAAATAATTTATTGCACGAGAAACACTGACATTCCAAAAAAGAGGAAGAGAAGAAACAACAAAAAAAATGTCATAAAAACTTCCACAGCCGCCGCCGCCGCCGCTGCTGCGTAGCCGAGAATGCTGCAGAGTTTTATTTATTATTACTCTTTTGATTAATTGTTGCCGCTGGACTTCATGCTTTGGTATTTAATTCAGTTTTTCATTCCACACAGTGTAACGAGTTGGTTTAAAGCTTTAACTTTCACTCCGTAATCTGGAAACGTGGTCAGATATGTAATCCTGGTATCACTGCAAATTTCAAAGTTTAAGAGTAGGGGCCGTCTACTTCCATTGGTAGCAAATATCCTTTGTTTTTGTTCGCCATAAGTTTACATTTACGGTAACGATAGCTGGTAAAAATCCCTAAAGTGTTTCTGAGACGCCACAATAATCGTAACTTCATTGTTTTGTGGCATGAACTAGTTGGTGCAGTAAATTCGGATCAATTCTATAATTTACTGCTGAGAAAGATAGTAGTCGAGCTCCTGCGCGTTTAAAGATTATAGCTTCACAACGCACAATTTGAAAGATTGCACTTTGGGTAACACTAAGCTATTTTTGGGTTTAGCACTCTGGAAGTTGAGTAGACGAGTTTGTGCTCAAAAGCAGGGCACACTGACCGTATCTGGAGTATTTCACACACACACCACACTCAAAGCGACACGTGCGGCACCCTTATGACTCAGCGTAAAGGGTGAAAATTCAGATATAGGACTCCCTCGCGAAAACCTCCGCGCACTACAGGAGCACGTCTACGAATGACCATCCCCGTCCTCAGTCCGCGGTCTACTACTGAGGCCAGCTCGACCCATTCCTCCCCGCTACCCCATTGCATTCAGCAACAGAATACAAACCCGTGCGCACCCTTCCTCCTGCATCCCCTGCCTCCCTCCCTCGCGAGTTTCAACCGTCTATCGTACGTGAGCGGCGTAAGGGACGTCGTGACTTGCGCGTTGAGAGAAGAGCTGATTTGGTGGTTTATCACTTTAGTTCTTATAGCGCTGTGGGGGGTCGGAGAAGACGCATCCATCCCATTTCTATTGGAATAGAGAAGTCGAGGTTTTGACCAGAGAGATCCTTTTTTCCCGGAGTTGATAGAGTTTCGTTTCTCATACATGTGGCGAATCCCACGGATATGATACATAATCTTACAGCATGTGTGGGTAGTGAACCCTAGTCTGAGAGTGAAGGTTTTCTAAATTTTGGAAATGAATTCAAAATATTGTCACCTGCTGCTGCGCCACAATTGTTTTTTTATAAATTTCTTGTAAATATTTTAACACTGTTAGAGATAAAAATCTGATGTGTTCCATTCACATTACTTTCTCTACAGCTCTGCAACAAATTATTCTTAAAAAGCTAATGCTTCTATTTATTCATGCTAATCGAGAAAAAATTAGCAGAAATAATCGTATTACTTACTTCCCTGTAAGTAGAAGGGAAATAAGGGAGTACCATGGGTTAAAGTGATGGTCAAAAGCTGGTAGCTATGTGGTGAAATTCCTTTGTATGGACAGGAATTGACAAATTCCTGTATGAGAAAAGTATATTTTTATTTTCTCTATACGAAGTATGTACATAGTGTATAGAGAAGGTATTTCACTCCACCAAAAAATTCGATATCGAGATTCCACCGGAAATATATATTTTAGGGTCCCCTTTAACTAAAAAAAAGTGTTTTCAGAAAAAGGTCCGTGTGTGTGTGTGTGTGTGTGTGTGAACACGATAACTCAAAAACGAAAAGTCGGTAAAATACCAAACGTGGTATTTAAGTTTAGAATCTTCCAGGGATGCGACACGAAGAGTTTGAGAAAAATCACCCCACCCCAAACTACCCTTTACATGGAACTTTTTTCGAAAATTTTGATTTTCTAAAAAATGGCTCTAACGATTTTGATTAAACTATCGTATATTAAAGATATTTACCCGACAAATAAAATGTATATTTTGAATTTTCTGGGAATAACCTCTGAAGACTACTTTATTCTGAGTGAATTTTCCGGAATTTTGTATAACTGCTAAACCGTAAGAGATAGACTAAAACTTACCACACAAAAATTGTAGAGCACATTAAAACACACAATTTCTGTTGTATCCATTTTTTTCTTGGAGTTGATCGTTTTTGAGATATTCCTTGTTTTTGTTTTCAGGGTCGAAAATCTTAACTTTTCTCATACAGGAATTTGTCAACTCATGTCCATACAAACAAAGGAACTTCAGTCACATAGTAACCAGCTTTTGACTATCGCTTTAACCTATGCTACTCCCTTATTTCCTTTCTACTTACAAGGAAGAAGGTAATAAGACTATTTCTGCTAATTTTTCTAGATTAGCATGAAGTAAATAGAAGCATAAGCTTTTTAAGAATAATTTGTTGCAGGGATATAGAGAAAGTCATGTGAATGGTACACATCAGATTTTTAAAGCTGAAACCAAAAACAAGGAATATCGAAAAAACGATGAACTCGACGAAAAAAAGTTACATAACATAAATTGTGTGTTTTAAAGCGCTCTACATTTTCTGTGTGGTAAGTTTTTGTCCATCTCTTTACTACGGTATAGCAGTTACGCAAAATTCACCAGAATAAACATGTTTTCAGAGGCGCTATTCCCAGAAAATGTAACAAACACGTTATTTGCCATGTAAATATCTTTAATACATGTATTTTAATGCAAATCATTAAGAGCCATATTAGAAAATCCAAATTTTTTAATTTTTTTCCATGTGAAGGGAAGTTTGGTATGTCGCATCCTTGGAAGATATGGGCTTAATATTTAAGTTTGGTATTTAATGGACTTTTCGATTTTGAGCTATATTATTGTATTCAGGGTGTCTCAAAACATGTATATCCTTGTAGAGAAAGTAAACATACACCTTCAAAGGCAGGCGTTTATCAGATCCCGTGCACATGCGGACAAGTAAACATTAGCACTACAAAACATAGTATTTAAACCAAAGAAACTGCCGCTAAAAGAAATAAATAAACCAGCCGTGGCACATTTTTACTTTCTCTATGCGCACTATGTACATAGTGTGTAGAGAAGATATTGTAATGCACCCAAAAATTCGATACCGAGATTTCAACGGAATTACATGTTTTGAGACTCCCTGAATCCAAAAACAAACATTTTTAAAAAAATGTCCGTGTATGTGTGTGTGTGTCTGTGGGCAGCATAGCTCAAAAACGAAAAGACCGTTGAATACCAAGCTTGGTATTTAAGTTTGGTTTCTTCCGAGTATGTGACACGAAGATTTTCAAGAAAATCCCCCCACCCCGAACTACCCTTTACATGGAACTTTTTTTGAAAATTTTGATTTTCTTAAAGATGGCTCTAACGATTTTTATTAAAATGTGTATATTAAAGATATATATCTGACAAAAAAAAATTATATCTTCAATTTTCTGGAAATAGCCTCTGAAGACTACTTTATTCTGGAAGAATTTTACGAAATTTTGCATAACTGCTAAACCGTAAGACTTGGACAAAAACTTACCACACAACAAATATTGAGCACGTTAAAACACACAATTTATATTATATATATATATTTTTTTTTTCGTGGGGTTGATCATTTTTTAGATATTCCTTATGTTTGCTTTCAGCTTTGAAAAACACACTTTTCTCGTATAGGAATTTGTCAACTCCTGCCCATACAAAGGAACTTCAGTCACAGAGCAACCAACTTTTGACTACCACTTTAACATATGGTACTCCCTTAATGCGTTTCTACTTACAAGGAAGCAAGTAATAAGACTATTTCTGCTAATTCTTTCTCAATTAGCATGAAGTAAATAGAAGCACAATCTTTCTAACAATAATTTGTTGCAGAGATGTAGAGAAAGTCATGTGAATGGAACACATCAAATTTTGTTTGTTCTTTCTTTCACTCTTTATGCCAAAGTATTAAGCGTGATTCAGCCTTTTGTTAGCGAGGATTGTAATTCATTGTACTGCTAGGTTTGTTGAAATAAAAATGTACTCAAAATATTTTTTTTACTTTCTCTATACGTACTATGTACATAGTGTATAGAGAAGGTATTGTAATGCACCCAAAAATTCGATACCGAGATTTCACCGGAAATATATGTTTTGAGACCCCCTGAATAAAAAAAAACATTTTTAGAAAAATGTCCGTGTGTGTGTGTGTGTGTGACTGGGCAGCATAGCTCAAAAATGAAAATACCGTTAAAAACCAAACTTGGTATTTAAGTTTGGTATCTTCCAAGGATGCGACACGAAGATTTTCAAGAAAATCCCTCCACCGCAAACTACCTTTTACATGGAAAAAATTTCGAAAATGTTGTTTTTCTTAAAAATGGCTCTAACGATTTTGATTAAAATCTCGTATATTTAAGATACTTACTTGACAAATAAGATGTATATCTTTAATTTTCTGGGAATAGCCTCTGAAGACTAGTTTACTCTTGATGAATTTGGCGGATTTTTGCATAACTGCTAAACCGTAAGAGATGGACGAAAACTTACTACACAGAAAATGTAGAGCACATTAAAACACATAGTGTATGTTATATGCATTTTTTTAGTGGAGATGGTTGTTTTTAAAATATTCCTTGCTTTTAGTTTCAGCTTTAAAAACCATACTTTCCTCGTACAGGAATTTGTGAACTTGTGTCCATACAAACAAAGGAACTTCAGTCTCATAGCAACCAGCCTTTGAGTGTCATTTTAGCCTATGGTACTCCCTTATTTCACTTTTACTTACAAGGAAGCAAGCAATAAGACTATTTCTGATAATGTTTCTCGATTATCGTTAAGTAAATGGAAAACACGGGAGTATACTAGGCCAAAGCGATAATCAAATTATTTAAAAGCTGGATGCTGAGATTGAGCTGCCTTTGTTTTGTAAGGCCAGGAGTTGACAAAGTCCCTTATGAGAAAAGTATAAGTAACGGTTTTAAAGCTGAAACCAATAACAAGGAATAATCTCAGAAACGACCAGCTCTACAAAAAAATAAAAAGTAAATACAAGAAATAAACAACAACGTAAATTATGTGTTTTAACGAAATCTAATTTTTTGTGTAGTTTGCTTTACTCTATGTCTTACGGTTTACCAGTTATTCAAAATTCGGGAAAATTCATCCAGAATAAAGTGGTCTTCATAGGCTATTCCTAGAAAATTCATTATATAACTTTCAAATATCTTTAATATACGTTGTTTTAATAAAAATCGTTAGAGCCATTTTTATAAAATCAAAATTTTCTAAAAAATTTTTCCATGAAAAGAGTAGTTTGTGGTGGGGGAATTTTCTTGATAATTTTCGTGTCGTATCCTTAAATTCGAAATTTGCTATTTAACGCACCTTTTGTTATTTAGCTCTGCTCTCTCCACACACACACACACACACACACACTCACACACACACTCACGCGCGCGCTCGCACATCTTATTTTCTAAATTTTTTTTTTACTCAGTATCTCTTAAAACATATTCCAAGTGAAATCTCGCTATCGAATTTTTTGGTGGAATACAATACCTTCTCTATATACTATGTGCATAGTACGGGTAGAGAAAGTAATATATTTAAAAGTGCTGATACATTAATATTGTTTTCTCTACTCAGTTTTACATAAACTAGTCCTGAGCATATACACCTTGAAATACTGCATCATCAAAGGGATCAATAATTTCATTTATTGCAGTAATTATATGGTGGCCTTAATCAAATTTCCCTTTGTAAATTCATTTCATTCTCATTATTAATCATATTGAATATTAGTTACTATAATTATAGGATTAAATTTATGATCAAAAACGTATTTCTTTACCTATTTCATGATAATTGAGATAGAAATATTGTCATAAACATTTATGTTGATAGAAAACGGATTCAATAACCTAAAATGAGAATCGGATAGTTAACAGCAGGTCGTTATGTGATGGCTTTGAAATTCATGTCTTTCAAAGTAACAAATGAATGACGAGTATTTGAAAACCTAACTCAAAACAAATATTTCGGAAACAGATAATGCTGCGAAACGTCTTTATTGACACAAAATTATATGTGTAGACGGGATTTGCATTTTATGTGTAGTAAGTTTTGTGTATATCTTAAGGTTTGCCGATTTGGAAATTATGCACACGTCAATCAGATGAAGAGGACTTCACACACATTCCAAAAAAATTCAGGACAAACATTTTGTCACGAATGCCTAAACCATGTGATATTTTAGTCTAAATCGGTAGACATTTTTGAAAAATCAGACACTTTCCATGGAAATTGAGTTTTGAGTGAAGGAATTTGTTTCAGGTTCTTTGTGCCGTGTCCTTGGAAGTGGTTAAATTTGATATTTATGCGAATTTTCTGCGTTTAGTTATGTTCACACGCACACGCACACACTACTTTTTCTAAAGCTTTGATGCGTTACATTCATTTAACTTGCGCTTTCATTATTCATCACTACTCTTAAAAATCTGATGTGTTCCATTCACATGACTTTCTCTATATCTCTGCAACAAATTATTTTTAAAAAGCTTATGCTTCTATTTACTTCATGCTAATCGAGAAAAATTTAGCAGAAATAGTTTTATTACTTGTTTCCTTGAAAGTAGGAGCAAAATAAAGGAGTACCATAGGTTAAAGCGATAGTCAAAACCTGGTTGGTATGTGATTGAAGTTCCTTTGCGTGGACAGCAGTTGATAAATTCTTGTATGAGAGAAGAGTCAGTTTTTCAAAGCTAAAACTAAAATCAAGGAATATCTCAAAAACGATTACCTCCACGCAAAAAATGTATATAACATAAAATGTGTGTTTTAACGTGCTCTACATTTTTTGTGCGGTAAGTTTTTGTCCATTTGTTACGGTTTAGCAGTTATGCAAAATTCCGTAAAATTCATCCAGAATAAAGTAGTCTTCAGAGTTCCTAGAAAATGCAAGATATATATTTCATTTGTCAGGTAAATATATTTAATTTACGATATCTTAATCAAAATCGTTGGAGCCATTTTTCAGAAAATCAAAATTGTCGAAGGGGGGTAGGGGGATTTGCATGAAAATCTTCATGTCACATCCTTAACAGATACCAAACTTAAATACCAAATTTGGTATTTAAAGGTCTTTTCGTTTTTGAGCCATGCTGTCCACACACACACACACACACACACACACACACTCACTCACACACACTCACACCCTCTCACACACAGACACACAGACACACAAACACACACTCTCACACACCCACACACACAGACACGGACCTTTTGCAAAATCTTTTTTCTGGATTCAGGGGGGCCAAAAATATGTATTTCCGGTGAAATCTCGGTATGGATTTTGGGTGCATTACAATACCTTCTCTATACTATGTGAATAGTACGTGTAGAGAAAGTAAAAAGCAGATGCATTTCATTCACTTTCTCTGCCTGCTCTACTAGAAAATTATTCTAACACAAAAGACTATTGTTTTATCTACATCATACTAATCAGGATAAACATTAGAGAAATGGGCTATCACTTGCTTCCTTATAAGTAAAAGGGAATACACTATGCTAAAGCGATAGTCAAAACCTTTAAAAGCAGATATATCGAAATTCGGTTCTCTTTGCATGGCCAGAAGTAAGAGATGAAACGAATGATATCTTCTCGTTTGAGAAAAGTATAAGTTTTTAAAATTTTATATTTTAAAATTCAAACAAATATTAATAAATATGCCGGGAATTGTTCTCTACAGAAATATATATGTGTGTGTGTGTGTGTGTGTGTGTTTTAACGAGTTCTACTTTTTTGTATAGTAAGTTTTCGTCTGTCTCTTACGGTTTGCCAATTACACAAAAGTCAGAATGTAGAGATCTTCAGAGGCTATTCCCAGAAAGTTCAGATAATGCATTTCATTTGTCATGAAAGAGCCATTTTTTTTAGAAAATAGAACATTTCTAAATATGTTCTATGTAAAGGGTAGTTTTTTTTTTTTTTTGGGGGGGGGGGGATTATCTTAAAAATCTTCTTGCCGCTTCTTGGAAGGTGTTGAACTGAAATACTAGGTTTGCTTTCTTCTAAAAATGCATTTCCCCCCCCCCCCGTTTTTTTTTTTTTTACCCTAAGTCACGTATTTCCGGTGAAATTTCGGTATCGTATTTTTTGTTGGAATACAACACCTCTATCTATTGTGAGATTAAACATACGTGCTAGAGAAAGTAAAACTTTTATGTTATCGCAAAGTCGATGGTAAGTTAAATCACTGTTTGCTCCGAACAAGAGACTTCTTGTGAGAAAATGCTTTTTAAAATTTTTCTCACATTAATGAATCAAGAAATAATAAAACTAACATCCAGAAGGATGTTTATAAAATTAGTATTGAATTTAATAAATGGAGATCATAGCGAGAAAAAATAATCTGGAAGAGAATTGAAATAAGAATGTTGCCCAAAAAATAGATCAAAAGGGTAGTCATGGTCGCTACGTAGGTTACATAGGAGACATTAAGTCAAAGTTCTGTATGTGTATCAGGAAATTGAAATCAAACACCTCGTAACATCGGACCACCCCGAGAGACAGCGCTGCGCGCCGAGTATATATACAAAGTGGATGTGTGAATTTGCTCCGTGAGAGTACGGCTGTGACGTCACAGTAACACTTTTGTTCCAAAATTACACATTTAATGCTGAATATTAATTTTTCAATGTTTTCCCCTAAAGTCAAACTAACTTTTTTACTCATTTTAACAAGTTTAGTTTTCAAGGTTATCATAGAATGCGTTCGTATGCTGTTTTAGGCGGATGTTTCGTCGCGTAACACTGCGTTGTGCTTAATCCTGCAGTATTTTAGGTTGATCATTTCTGCCAAGTCTTAAAGCAGAAAATAGAATATGTCCAAATAAACCAGTCATTTGGATGTTCCATTTCTTACTGTGAAGTAGTAACGTTCGATAAAAGCAAGTAACCATAAAGCAGTGGCGGAGTGTCTGACGCTCTGGTGCGGAACTTGGGTAATAAATAGGGTACGAGAAGGAAATCTAAGAGCCACTTGAACCTATTTCTGAGACTTTAAGGGAGGAAGTAAATTAGGGAAGTGATACAGAATATAGAAAATATAACTAAATGTTTTGAATTATCTAGAGAAAATCAAAACTTAAGTGATGTATCACTTTAACGAATAGAAGAAAGCATATAAAATTAAAACAAATAAGCACAACAAAATATTAATTTAATTTGATAAAATGCCTTGAAGCTGTAAATTGTACAATCTCTTGCAAATATTCCTTTAGATATCAATGCTGTGCCGTTCTCTTGTTACCACTTTTACTTTCTGTACACGTACTATGTACACAGAGTATAGAGAATGTATTGTATTGCACCCAAAAATTTGATGCCGAAATTTCACCGGAAATACACGTTTTATGTAGAGAGAAACTGATTCAATAACCTAAAGTGAGAGGCGGATAGTTCAACAGCAGGTAACGCGTTATGTGATGACTGAAATTCATGTCTTTCAAAGTAACAAGAAACAAATGAATGACGAGTATTTGAAAACCTAATCCATAACAATTAAGGTTGAATCCAAATAAGGTTTTTCTACTTTTCTGGCACGTACATAGTAGCACATAGTAGCTGGGAAGGTTTTTGTTTGTTTCATTTGTATAGCTTCCTTTAACACCAATGGTCATATCGGGGGGTTTGACTTGTGAAACTGTAGGTTCAGAACATTAGGTTAATCAATGTTATATCACTAAACACGCACATATACACTTCCAGACTGTGGGGAATAGGGAATAATTCTGGTTAAAGAAAAATTTCCTCCCCAGCCGGGAATCGAACCCGGGACCTCCGGGTGTGAAGTCAATTCGCTGACCACTCGACCACGTGAGAAGGTATTGTATTTCACCCAAAATTTCGATGTCGATATTTCACTGGAAATGTGTGTTTTGAGGTCCCCTGCTGTACTACATAGTGTAATGCCAATTCAAGGGCATCTGCAGAATCAGAGTGAAGTACATGAACCTTGGGGTGTTTTCTGAGGTTGCCATTACTGCATGTGATCAGTTATACTATATAGTTCTATTGTTCGCGTAATTTCATCATAGACACTTCCTCACATCTCTAGGCATGCGACTACCAATTATATATATATTTTATGGTATATTTAAGCGAGAAAAGAGATATCTAATACAGCATGAATTTTTTTCAACAAACTACAAAAGTTTGCAAGGCAGTATAAATAAATTACCTCCATACCGCTATCGCGATTAGCCCTCTTTTATTTGTAAAGCATAATAGGGCATGACAAGATCAGGGGTACCTCACGCACTGCGACCTTCCTGAGATATATTGCCACCATTCCCTTGGAGGAAGGGATAAAGAGAAGGAATCACATGGGATTATATGCCATATGCAGCCAAACAGACGCGCAGAGGTCTCTTTTAACAGTTCTGGGCTCTGTGACGTATTCCACTACTTGAGCTTCCCAAGCAGGGCTTTGAACCTACTTTAACTTTCTCATAAAATAAAAATAACACTGAAGGAAATTATTGTTCATAATGTGAAAAAAAATGTAATGTTTTCGTTTCATAAAAATTTACCATAACCACCCACAATTCCCCTCAGCAAATTCAAAAACCCTCTGTTGGCTACAGGGAATACTCTTTCCTTGGAATAAACTCCGCGCCTTCTGCTCGGCAACAACTCACGCTACAAGAGTTAAAAGAAAACCCGAAACATGAGGAGGAAAGGAATGAAAATTGAATGAGGTGAATGAAACCGGATAGATGAGAAACACCTGAATTGACCCACCGACCAGGGAAACCCACGAAAATCCAAAGCCAGAATGGGAGGTAGTCGGAAATTGAACCGGGGACCTCCCGAATATGAGTCTTATACCTGCGTCACCGCTGAGGCAACTCACTCGATTGGTGGTAGTGATGGCATATTTAATTAGAATTTGTCTCTGCACATGACAGCAAATGTGACAAATAATTATATTTAGCCATGTCTCTGGAATTTGTATGTATTTAAATCATGGAAGACTTTAAATACACAGGAAATTCAGCACTAGAGCAGAATAAACGTATTGGATTTTCCGCATATTTGTGGGCTTTGACATCGCTATGTGCATTCCCTTTGTACCGCAACAGATAGTGTAAAGCGTGAATATTAACACTTTATAACGCAGGAGTTTGGTTTTCCCTCTACAGTCATGGCATGATCCTACGCACCTTGATAAGCTTGATTTTAATCTCTTCTCTGGGGATTCTTAATGATGGCCTCAAATCGGTTGAAGTCCCTAAGGTGCTAAACGAGTGGCATGGCTTAGGCGATTTCATCTGTGACCCGCATTCTGGAGGTCGTGGGTTCGATCTCCTATTCCACTCTTGAGTTGTTGTTTTTTTCCCTCGTGGTTTTCCCATGCCACCAGACGAATGCAACACCAACAAATTCTGGTCCCACATGCCCCATTATTCATTTCGCCTTTAGGGGCTTAATGGTGGGAGTAGTGTGCGGTGGATGTGCGCTATGTAACTTTCCTGGAACGAAACCAGGGTATTTCGGACCTGTTTGTTCAGAGGAGTGCTGGGGTTGCTGCAGGAGTGTCTCCATCTGAAACTTAGAGACCCCGCAATATCCGCACCTGCCGCTACTTGTTCCGGACAACAGCTCCTCGAGCTTCCATCTCATCCCTTCCTCCCAGAGGTTACATACACCACAATAGACATCTGCTGCAGTGCTAAAATGCCCTCTGCCCCGTGTGTGTGTGTGTGTGTGTGTGAGAGAGAGAGAGAGAGAGAGAGAGAGAGAGAGAGAGAGAGAGAACTGAAGTGTTGCATTCACATGACTTTTACCACATAGTCAGCAAAAAACTATGCTTACAAAAGTTTATTATTGTGTGCAATTTATACTAATCGAGATAGGAATTAATAGATATGGTCTTATTACTTTTAAAGTTTTAAGTAGGGGGTAAATAAGGGAATACATTGGGATAAAGCGACGGTCAAATCTCTTAAGACCTGCCACTATGCGATTGTCATTGAAATTCGTCCCTCTTTCATGGCCAGGAGTAACAAGATGTGATGTGATGTGATGTGATGTTTCACATGTGTGTGAAACGGATGTGATGTGAACGGATGAGGACTTCCCGTTTGAGAAAATTTAAAGTGTTTTAAAATTGAAACCAATAACAGGGAATATCTCTGAATGATTAGCTCCACAAAAGACTGTAGATATTACATAAAGTCGTGTTTTAACGACTTCTACAATGGTTTGTTTAGTAAGGTTTTGTCTACCTCTTAGAGTTTACCAGTTATACACAATTCATTCAAAATTAATATTTTTTGCACTTATTTACCATGTAAACACCTTTAATATATGGATTTGTAATCAAAATCATTTGAGGAATGCTTAGAAAATGGAACATTTCGAAAAATGTTCCCTGTAAAGGATAGTTTGGGGTGGGAGATTTTTCTGAAAATTTTCGTGTGGCATCCATGGAAGGTACTAAACTTAAATATCAAGTTTGGTATTTAATCGTCTTTTCTTTTTTGAGTTATGCTACTGCGCACACACACACACACACACACACACACACACGCAAGCACACACGGATCTTTTTATATTTCTTTTATTCAGTATAGTGCTCAAAATATGTATTTTCGTTGAAATCTCGGAATTGAATTTTTCTGTTCTTACTATGTGCATTGTAGATATTATATGCTAGAGAGTGCTAACTCGTTTGTTTCTTCTACAGCAAAGGAAATCTTATAAGAACTGTGTATTTTAAGTCAACTATTTAGTTCAGGAGTTATGAAATTACACAAGAATGTAAAATACCTATATAGGCAATTTAACGAAAAATTCAAGATGTCATTTATCGTATAATTCTATTAGATTCTTCATAGTTATACCTTAACCAGAATTTCATGAGTGAACCAGACATAAAATAAATCTTCGGAAGTTGCTAAATACCAAGTTAGGTGTATATCAGAGTTTCGCTTTAGAATTATAGTATTCACATTCAGGGGGTCTCATTCTCATTAAAATGGAAAGCCTCTGTGTATTCCGCGATTCGTATCTCCGCTATTCTGAACTACCAATTATTTGTTGGACGTGAGGTATTTTTATCCATTCAAGTTATCGTGCGCTAGAAGTATGGAAACTCCACTTCAAGTTTTTGCATATTTGCATCAGATATTAATAAAATGTATTTGTCTATTAGTATGTATAATTGCTATTGCTGATATGTAATCTACTGATATTTGAAAGGTGAATTTTAGCATTTAAATCTTATTGTCTCTACCTTCCTATATAGTTTACAATTAAAAGTAAATTTTTTCAGCATTTAAATATAACTTTCGGTGCAAGCAGCCATCTCATCTTTATTTGTTGACTGGCACGGTCAAACTTGCAGGCGTGTCCAATACATCACACGTAGAAGCTAGCGCGGATTCGTTCTGCAAAGATACACTTACCGCACTTCTATATCCAGGGTCTTTGGCATAAGATCTGAATAAGCTCTCGCATTCAAAATAGGCTTTCTGTCCTTCTGCTACCATGCAGTCAGCGTCAGTAGTCCACTTTTTATTACGATGATGGTAAGTTATATTCAAAACAACGCATATTCGTAATTAAATATAATTTGAAATACGAATCGCTGGTCACGTTCGTGAAGAACTACATCCTGAAGTTTCTTAAACAATTGCCTCCTTCCAGAACTTCAATTCAAGATTTTGTGAATAAATTTGAGACTATTGGTTCAATACAAAACGAGACATATACAGTAATAGTAGAGCGAAAATTTGACTAAATTAGTGTAAATCCTGAACATTCGCTACGAAAATCACACACATTGAAAAAACTTAAGTAAAACATACGAACTGAAATACTAAATATCACAGTCGTTGAGCTAAAGAGTAGTTCACAATTACCCTAGAGCGGTAATCAAAACCACACAGGCTACAAGATTTTGGTTCAGCTATCTGTAACGAGAGCGGAAAAACATTTCTTATTCTTCTTTTCTGGGTCAACTTTACGCATTGAGGCTTCGTTTGTTTTTACAGATTAATGATATATGTGTCTTTGTTTACAATTCAGCCAACATAATACGGGTTTAGCCATAATTAAAAAGAATTGCGGCTGTTTCATATCACGGCTGCCTATAATAATCTCTACAGCGATGAGAATAATATCCACTTATGTATCTAATATGCTCTGCCCGGTAACTAGAACAAGAAAGTTTAAACTAGGCCAATTACCCAGACCCGGAAAACTTCCCATCAAATGTGAACGCCCGAATGGAAATACATGTATTTTAACTTTGTCATCATTCTGGTAACCGTTACCGATTGTTGTGAACTAGCCTTAAAGCGTATCAATCTAAATGTACAGATCGGTGCAGTGCTTCTTCAGCTGCGGAAGGATATTCCCAGCGTTTAATATCAAGTAGAATTAATTGAAGCATTCCACCAAAATTGCAAATTAAGTATTGAAGTGGTTTATTACAGATTAACTCAAAAATCATTGTTTAGAATACGTTAGTTAAAATATGAATATAGCAGGCAGCATGTCTCACTCTGGGTACTGCTACCTAACCCATCAGCATCCAGTCATGTACCTCCCACCATTTTTAACCTGGACCCACCGCATCGTAATCTACAGCACTCAGTGGGTTTATAATAGCCGCCAACATTTTTCCGGCTGCAACATAGAGACAGTTTTGCCGCCAAAAGTTTACCAAACTATAATAATAATAATAATAACAACAACAACAATTCAACGCTTCATAGAAAATAAATAATAAATAATGTAACGTTATAACTGAAATGGAGTTTTACTTATGAACCCTCTTTAACTGCTGTGGTTCTCAGCGTCCCATTCTATACTGGGCGTTAAAGA
This sequence comes from Hymenopus coronatus, assembly GCA_030762935.1. Classification (NCBI taxonomy): domain Eukaryota; kingdom Metazoa; phylum Arthropoda; class Insecta; order Mantodea; family Hymenopodidae; genus Hymenopus; species Hymenopus coronatus. The sequence goes on along the minus strand of CM060897.1, from coordinate 42,446,766 downwards.
CCGCTTAATTTTGCCCGGAGGCCTCTTTTGCAGGCTTGAGTCTCTTTAACGTGCCGTAAATCTACGACACGGGAAACATTATGACTGCTTAACTTCGGGCAGTGAAACTTTCCAAGGTGCACAATCGCATGCCGCAATTTTTAATATTTTTACAATACCATATTTATGTGCATACGAATGGATTTAAGGATATTTTTATACAAAAACTACAGGGTATTTTACTTTCTCTACTTCGTACTTACTGCATAGGTAGAAAAAGTATTGCATTTCACCCAGAAATTCGATACTAAATTTCCACTGAAAATACACATTTTAGAATCCCCTGTGCCAAAAAAAAATATATATATATATGATGTGGACCATTCACATTACTTTCTCTGCATCTCTGCAACAAATTATTCTTAAAAAGCTTATACTTCTATTTACTTCATGCTAATCAGAAAAAATTAGCAGAAATAGTCTTATTACTTGCTTCCTTGTAAGTAGAAGCGAAATAAGGGAGTACCATAGGTTAAAAAGATAGTCAAAAGCTGGTTGCCATGTAACTGAAGTTCCTTTGTTTGTATGGACAGCAGTTGACAAATTCCTGTATAAGAAAAGTAACAGTTTTTTTAAAGCAGAAACCAAAAACAACGAATGTCTCAAAAAGAATGAACTCCACGACAAAAATGTATATAACATAAATTGTGTGTTTTAACGAGCTCTACATTTTATTATAGTACGTTTTTATCCATCTCGTACGGTTTAGTAGTTATTCAAAATTCCGTAAAATTCATCCAGAATAAAGTACTCTTCAGAGGCTATTCCCAGAAAATTCAAGATATACATTTTATTTTTCTGGTAAATAGCTTTAATATACGATATTTTAATCAAAATCGTTAGAGCCATTTTTGAGAAAATAAAAAATTTTGAAAAGAGTTCCAGGTAAAGGGTAGTTTGGGGTGAGGGGATTTTTCTCAAAATTTTTCGTGTCGCATCCCTGGAAGATACTAATCTTAAATACCAAGTTTGGTGTTTTACTGACTTTTCTTTTTTGAGTTATCGTGTTCACAGACTCACGGACACACTTTCCGTGCGAGAATAGTTTAAGTATTTTAAATCTGAAACAAATAACAAGGAATATCTCAGAAATGGTGAGCTTCACGAACAAAACGTATGTGACATAAATTGTATGTTTTAAAGTGATCTACATTTCTTGTGGTGTAAGTTTTTGTCTCTCTTACGCTTCCAGTTACGCAAAATTCATCAAAATTCACTCAGAATAGAGGTCTTTAGAGACTGTTCCCAGAAAATTCAAGATATACATTTTATTTCGTGTAAATATCTTAATAAGGTAGTGTAATCAAAATCTTAAGAGCCATTTTTTAGAAAATAAAAATTTTCGAATTTTTTCCCATGTAAAGGGTAGTTTGTGGTGGGGGGATTTTCTTGAAAATCTTCGTGTCGCATCCTTGGAAGTTACCACACTTAAATACAAAGTTTGGTATTTTACCGACTTTTCGTTTTTGAATTATCGTGTCTACAGACACACGGACCTTTTTCCAAAAATGATCTTTTTATACGGGGGTGCTGAAACGTATGTTTCTGGCGAAATCTCCATATCCAATTTATGAATGGAATGCAATACCTTCTCTATAAACTATGTACATAGTAATTAGAGACAACCTTAGCATAGTTTAGCACCCTTGAATCTTCAGCTAATTACCAAAAGGAGTATAATAGGTTTTTCAAGTTTTAGCCTGACCCCATGTTAACACGAAGGGCTTCTAAGGAACGTGCCAATGTTTACATCCGCGACCCCTTGGCGACGCGTGTGGGGAGCCGTTAACACACTTCAATGTGTTTGTCCAGCAGCCAGTGATGAAGATGGATCATCCACATTCTCTGTTCCATTAGTAGAATTGACTTGACCTCTTCCATGTTTCCTGTGCAACGAATATGGAGTATTGCTTTACAAAAACCTTTCAGTTGCCTTGTACCCATAACCATTTGTCTTTCAGGATGTCAGGAGTCAGCTGGGGTTCTGTACATCGGAATCCATCACAGCACAAAGCAGTCTTGCCAAGTGTACTGTTAGGGGAACATTGGCGAAAATGCACAATTAGCTATAACTACCGGATGACACTTGGCATCAGCATATGTAACAGAATTGTTCACTCATGCTAAATGTCTGACCACTACATTTTTTTTTTGTGTATTAAGTTTTTGTGTATCTCTTCCGGTTTACCAATTATGCAAAATTCAGCTAAATTCATCCAAAATAAACAGGTCTGCCGAGGATACTCCCAGAAAATTCAAGATATGCATTTTATGTGTTGTAACTTGCTTTAATGTACGATATTTTAATCAAAATCGTTAGAGCCATTTTTGAGCAAAACAAAATTTTGCAAAAATTTTCCTTGTAAAATGGTATTTAACGGTCTTTTAGTTTTGACCCATGGTGTTCACACACACGCGTGCACACGGAACTTTTTATAAAAATGCATTTTTGGCTCAAGGGACCTCAAAACATATTGCCGGTGAAATCTTGGTATCGAATTTTTGGTGGAATATAATACATAGTGCGTGCAGAGAAAGTAAAAATCAAAATTTCCTTCTTGCACTGTAGTATTCAACAAATTTATTGTAATAAAAAGTGTCCAACTTTCTTATGCCGCAAAACTTACTTTAAAAAAAAAATAAACTCGAAATTCATTGCTATGCAGATAAGATTTGTGCTGGGCCGGGGAATTTTTCTTCAATCAGGATTATTCCCTATCCCTCATAGAGTCTGGAAGTGTGTATGTGAGAGTGAATGTTGTGTTTGTGTGTGTGTGTGTGTGTTTGAGGAAAATAAAACGATTTAAACATAAAGTAACGGGTTGTTTCTAATGCAAAGCTCCCGATATGACCTTGATTTAAAGGGGAGCTATATAAATGAAACAATTTAAAAAAAATTATGTGCAAAATATAAAAGTTTGCCACATAGATTGCTTACTTTACAGCTTTTAAATAGGTATACTACAGAGTTTCACTGCACAGAGTTAGGCATCCTCAAAACAATGTTACACTATTTTTTTATAAAAAATCTGATTTTTTATGTAAAACTTTCCCAACCTGGTCGGTAAACAAAATATTCTTACAAATATTATACTATTATCTACATCATGCAAATCGAGGTAAATATTAACAGAAATTGTTTTTTTACTTGCTTCCTTGTAAACAGATGAGAAATAAAGGTGTATACTAGGTTAATGCGATAGTCCAAATATCCTGGAAATGGTTAACTCCAGAATAAAAAAACGTATTGAACAAATATAATTTATGTGTTTTAACGAAATCTATATTTTTTTGTTTAGTGCGTTTTTGTGTATCTCTTAGATTTGCCAGTTTTGTAAAACTCATCCATAATGAAGAGGTTTTCAGAGGATATTTCCAGAAAATTCAAGTTTTACGTTTTATTTGTGAAATAAATATATTTAATAAATGCTGTTTCAATCAAAATCGTTAAAAGGTATTTTTAAGAAAATAAAATTTATGAACATGTTTCCATGTAAGGGGTAGTTTAGGGTAGAGGGCTTTTCCGGAAAAATCTTCACGTCCCATCCTTGGAAGATGCTAGATTAAATTTCCGACCTGTTATTTAACGGACTTTTTTTTTTTTTTTTTTTTTTTTTTTTTTTTTTTTTTGAGTAATCTAATCGACAGACATACACAAGATTTTTTTTCCTCCTAAAAATCTTGATATCGCATTTTTGGGCGGAAGTAGTACCTATGTACTATGCACAAAGTAGAGAAAGTTAAACATCGTAAAGTTTTTGTACGTAAACATGTTTAAATTCTTTGGTTGTAGATAAATACTATTATGCACAAAATATAAAAAATTTTCACCTACGGTCACTAATTGTACACTGTTGAAAGAGACTATTGTTAAAGTTTCACTGCACTGAGTTAAGCAATCTCAGACAAAAGTTACACTAATTCTGGGAAAAATGAAAATATTTTTCTATGAAACAGTGCATTAATAATAATATTATTATTATTATTATTATTATTATTATTATTATTATTGTTGTAAAGTTTTGGCAGCAACGCAAACAGTTTGTGGACTATGCTAGACTCGGCTGTGGATTAGGACCGGGTGGGTCCAGCTTAAATAATTAGTGGTACAAGTCTGGATGGGTCGGGTAGAAGCTTGCTCTATGAGACCTATCACCAGAGCCCGGATTTGTATGCAAAAACAAATGCCAAAATATGCATGCAAATATGCACTAAAAACTCCTAAAATATGCATAAACGATATGCAAAATAAAAATGGTATGCTTGATAACTATTCTCATAAACTCACCATTTAATTATATTTAAAGAATTAATTAATTATTTATAAATAATTATTATTAATAATTATTATTGGTGACATAATGAAGCAAAGTGTTTTTCACCCCTTACTGTTACTTCTGAACTGTGATTGCAACTACAAGTAAACGTGACCAAACACAGCATACCTCAAATGACATCACGCTATGAAGGGGTACACTAGCTTATGGTGCAACGCGAGTAAACAATAAAAAACTATTGCATGTGTGGACCAACTAGAGTTTTTATTTAGGCTAGAAATAGAAAAAAAAATATGTCATTACCTGTTAAATTTTAAGATATATGCATGCAAATTCAGTTTTTCCCAAAATATGCAATTATATGCATTTTAAAACTGCACTAGTGATCTCTTAAACGTGAGAATGGTAAAGAATACTGCTACTGCATACATTTAGACTATTCAAAAACTCTATGCATTTTGCATACAAATCCGAGCTCTGCCTATCACTATAATCACATTTTAACTAATGTTGAATTCTAAACAATTTTCGGATTCACCTGTAATAAACCACTTCAAAATTTAAACGAATTTGCAATTTTAGTGTAATGAATAACAAGATAAACTCAAAAACACGTAAACACTCCTTTATAGTTTAACTATTTTTGTTTGTAACGACGCTGTCAATTGTCAGCATGATAGCGCCGCCGGTGTGCCGGAAGGAGTGCTTTTACATTCCAGTAAATCTACTGATATGGTGCTGTCGTTTTTAAGCATACTTAAAAACCATCGATCTGGACCGGGTTTAAATCCCAGACCTTTTTTCAGAAGGTCAGCGCCTAACCAACTGAACCATCCAGGCTGACGACATAATTGGTAGTAGGCGTTTTGCAGATCTTATTACTCAGCGTATGGCGCTTTTTGGGGGGGGGGGTGAAAGAAGAGGAATCATTTCCGATATATTCCTTGAATTTTCAAGTACTTACACTTATCTAATGATAAGTTATTTCCTTTCGCTTTTATCACAAGGTCATTAAAGAGCATCATGCAATTTAACGTATCGCCCTCTTTAAAAATCTGACTCGGTTTATCATACAGCAAAATGTGTAAAGTTTATTTTGATTAAGGAGAATCTGTGAAATTTGAAAAATCCATATTATGTAAAGTATCTTATTGAAATTTATACCAATTATTATATAAAATAATATAATAATTCTAGTTTGTGTAATTATTTAAATAATATTTTTACTGTCTAAATTAGTTGTTCTAAGAAAAATGAGTCACGTGATGCATTTTAAACAAAAATATTCACATAAACTTTTCTGTTTTACATTAAATGAGTTTATACATACCTAGATCATTCATATTATATTTTCTGTAATAGAACCAATTAGTTTAGAAAATTATTATTTTTTGTATTCAAACAATTTTATTTTTCAAAGTTTAATAATTTATATCTGAAAATTGAAATATAATTTCGAAAAATCTGTGTTCCGTACACATGACTGTCTCTACTTCTCTGTAGCAATATTGTGAAAAGGCTTTTTCTTCTGCCTACTTTATGTAAGTGAAATAATGGAATACACTAGACTAAAACGATAGACTAAAATGCTATAAAAGCCCATTGCCAAGTGGATGAAATCAGGAGTTGACAAATTCCCGTACATGAAACATGAAAACTGAAACCAATAACAAGGAATATCTAAAGAATGGTCAGTTCCAGGAAAAAAAAAACGTATATAAATAAATTGTGTTTTTCATGAGATCTACATATTTTGTGTAACAAGTTTTTGTCTATCTCTTACGGTTTACTAGTTATGCAAAATCCAGGAAAATTCATCCAGAATAAAGACATCTTCAGAGGTTATTCCCAGAAAATTAAGATAAACATTTTATTTGGGATGCAAATGTCTTTAATATACGATATTTTAATCAAAATTCTCAAAACTTTTTCAAATGTTCGTGTCGCATCCTTAGAAGATACTAAACCTAAATACCAAGTTTGGTATTTAACGGCTTTTTCGTTTTTGAACTATGTTGTCCACACACGGACTCAGGGGACCTCAAAACATATAATATCGGTGAAATCTTGGTATCGAATTTTTGGTTGGAATACAATACCTTCTCTATCCACTATGTACATTGTACATGCGGGCTAAAGAAAATAAAAAGAGCTTTAAAATTACGAGTGCCTGCTCTAAGCAAGTGCCTACCCATTTATAGCTTCAGTTGATTGGAGGTTGAAGTTCACCAAGTGGATAAAAACTATATATTTTCTTAACGTTTTGAATTCATTTAATTTTATTATACAGAATATTTGTTTAAGTTTTACTTTCTCTATACGTACTATGCACATAGTGTATAGAGAAGGTATTGTACTCCAGCCAAAAGTTCGATACCCAGATTTCACCGGAAATATATGTTTTAGGGTCCCCTTTATTTAAAAAAAGCATTTTCGGAAAAAGGTCCGTGTGTGTGTGTGTGTCTGTGAACACGATAACTCAAAAACGAAAAGTCGGTAAAATACCAAACTTGGTATTTAAGTTCTGTATCTCCCAGGGATGCGACACGGAAGATTTTGAGAAAAATCCCCCCACCCGCAGTTACCCTTTACATGGAACTTTTTTCGAAAATTTTGATTTTCTCAAAAATGGCTCTAACGATTTTGATTAAAATATCCTATATTAAAGCTATTTATCTGACAAATAAAATGTATATCTTGAATTTTCTGGAAATAGCCTCTGAAGAGTAGTTTATTCTGCATGAATTTTACGGAATGTTGAATAACTGCTAAACCGTAAGAGTTGGACAAAAACTTACTACACGAAAAATGTAGTCCACGTTAAAACACACAATTTATGCTATATACATTTTTTCGTAGAGTTCATCGTTTTTGAGAAATTCCTTGTTTTTGGTTTCTGCTTTGAAAATCTTATACTTTTCTCATACAGGAATTTGTCACTACTGTCCATACAAACAAAGGAACTTCAGTCACATAGCAACCAGCTTTTGACTGTACTTTAACTTATGCTACTCCCTTATTTCGCTTCTACTTACAAGGAAGCAAGTAATAAAGACTGTTTCTGCTAATTTTTTCTGATTAGCATGAAGTAAACAGAAGTATAACCTTTTTTTTAAGAATAATTTGTTGCAAAGATGTAGAGAAAGTCATGTGATTGGTACAGATAAGATTTTTCATAATTGTCGGTCAAATTTCACAAATGCATACCTTAACAAGTATCTAGAGTACTTTGTAGAAGAGAAATCGGAGAGTGCTATGAATGTAACGCACGAAATGCCCTCCCCCTACTCATTATCACACTACAAACGGTTGACGTTTATTGCCTGCGCTCACGAGAACAAATACAATATACAGATAAGGATATAATTGGTTGTATTGTTTGTAAAGGTGCTATAAACTTGAGGCTGTTTCAGTGTTGTAGTGATCAGTTCTCTTCCTTAAGTATAGGTCAGCAATAACGAGACTAATTATCCCATTGACTATCAAAACCAACCTTCCTCCTTGCGCAGGTGCTTAGTAACATACCAAAACTTCTCGAGCCAAGTAAAACTTCAGAGCATAGCCCAGCCAAAGTTCACAGGCGCCGGATCAAACTTCCAAAACTATGAGAACAGGTAGAGGGAGGGAATTTTGAACTTAGTGTCTAAAGCAGTTGCCAATGTGGAGAGTTTGTTTTCGTTGAACTTTAACATCATTTTTTTGCCGTCAGAAGTTCGAAGGCTTAAGTAAGCCGTAACAAAAATTAACTAACACGTTCCGTGAGCTACACGTGTTCAGATTCCACCTTATCCGGTGTTACCAGCTCTATCAAGATTGCCTCGTCTTTTTTACTTTCTCTAGCAGGTCTGTACAATGTTTATAGTAGACAGAGAAAGTATTGTATTCCATCAAAAATTCGATACTGAGAATTTACGAAAATACATGTTTTAGGATCCTGTGAATGAAAAAAGAGAATTTTTAGAAAAAGGCCCCACGCCCTGCTTGCTGTATGTGTGTGACAGCATAGGTAAAATACCAAACTTGGCTATTTAAGATCAATATCTTCCAAGAACGCGACACGAAGATTTTCAAAAAACAACCCCTATAGCCCTCGCTGCCCTTTACATAGAATCTTTTTCGAAAAAAATTATTTTTTCATAAATTGCTCTAACGAGTTTAATTAAAATACCACATGTTTAAGACCTTTTTATGGCAAACTAAATGTATATCCTGAATTTTTTGGGAATAGCCTCTGAATAGCTCTTCATTCTGGATGACTTTTGTATAACTGGTAAACCATAAGATAGATAAAATCTTATTACACAAAAATATAGATTTCGTTAAAAAAAAGCAATTTGTGTCACATAATTTGTTTTTGTAAAGTTAACCGTTTCCAAAATATTCCATCTTATTGGTTTCAATTTTAAGCTACTTAAAAGTTAGTTTTCAAAGCAGGGATCTCTTTCTTTTCGTCTCTCTTTTGTTTATTCCTGGCAAGCAAAGTGAACGGAATATCAATTATTTTGCATAGTGACCTCTTTTAAAGGATTTGAGTATCGTTTTAGCCTGAACATGTCCATATTTCCCTTGCAAGCAAGCAATAAGACCAGTTTTGTTAATGTTTATCTCGATTAGCATGATGCAGATAAAAGAATAATTGCTCGTAAGAATAGTGTGTGGAACAGCAAGTTATGTGAATATAACACATTTTCTTTACCTTCATCTAATTACCATAAAAATTGATATGCAGCATTGGAGCGGAGAAATAATTCCTTTCTCTAGCGATTTCGAATGACGCGTGAAGCAAACATTTAGGGTGCTAATGAGTTTTCAAGAAAATTGTACCTGAAGTGTTTATCTTCAAATTGCTATTTTAAGAGACTATGTAATCGTGAATAGTTAATGAACTACTCAGAGTTTTACTTTCTCTCCTGTTTTCCTACAGTAGGTGTAGTATTTGATATCCAGATTTCAAGAAATACACATTTGAGAGCCCTTAACTAAAAAAAAAAACAAAAAAAAACGCACTTTTAGGAAAAGATGTATGTGTGCTGCTGAACAACATAACTGAAAAACTAAACGTCAGTTATATAACACATTTGATATAAAATTCAGCATCTTGCAAGGTTGCGAATCAAAGATTTCTCTAGAAAATCCCCCACTCCAAACTACCCTTTTCAATAAATTTTTTTTCGAAAATTAAAATGTTGTCAAAAATGATTCTAACGATTTTGATTACAATATCACATGTTCAAGATATTTTCAGGACAAATATATTTTGAATTTTCTCTTAATAGGCTCTGTTGTTACTCCTTTTTCTGTTTAAATTTTGCATAAACCGTAACAAATACACAAAAACTTATTACACTTAAAATCTCTTTAAAACACGCAGAATACCAAATACTGTACTCTAACATTTTTACTTTCTCTACACGTGCTATGTACATAGTGTGTAGAGAAGGTATTGTATTGCACCCAAAAAATCGATACCGAGATTTCACTGGAAATACATGTTGAGACCTGTGAATCTAAACAGGTTCTTAGAAAAATGTCCGCGCGTGTGTGTGTGTGTGGGGGGGGGGGTGAGCAGCGGAGCTCAAAAACGAAAAGACCGTTAAGTACCAAACTTGGTATTTAAGTTCGGTATCTTCCAAGGATGGGACTCGAGGATTTTCAAGAAAATCCCCCCTTCTCCAACTACCTTTTACATGGGAATTTTGATTTTCTCAAAAATGGCTGTAACGATTTTGATTAAAATCTCTTATACCTAAGACATTTACATGACAAATAAAATGTATATCTTCAATTTTCTGGGAATAGCCTCTGAAGACATTCATTCTGGGTGGATTTTGCGGAATTTAACATAGATGTAAACCGTAACAGAAAGGCAAAATCTTACTTCACAAAATATGTTGCTCGTTAAAACATACACTTTATGTTATGTACATTTTTTTCGTGGAGTTCTCCGTTTTTGAGATATTCCTTGTTATTATTTTCAGCTTTAAAATACGTACTTTTCTCACACGGGAATTTGTAAACTCCTGACCATACAAACAAAGGTACTTCAATCGCCTAGCAACCAGCTTTTGAAATATTTGACTATCACTTTAACCTATGTTACTCCCTTTTTTCATTTCTACTTAAAAGGAAGCAAGTAATAAGACCCTTTCTGCTAATTTTTTCTCGATTAGTATTAAGTAAATAGAGGACTAAGTATTTTAACAATAATTTATTGTAGAGATGTAGAGAAAGTCATCTGAATGAAGCACATCAGGCTTTTTCAAAATTGTGACCTATTTATTAAAATTGGAGCATTATCTCGAAAAAATAGGATGAAGTATTTTGTTTTAGTGTGTTTTTGAGAGGCATTAGTGAAAAATAGCATCGGTGGAACATTTGGAGAGTGGGAAAGTGTTGAAATAAAGTTTGCGAGAAAATAAGGTTTAAATTTGAGTGTCTATTAATAAGCAAGCGCCTACTTCGCCAAGTGGAAAAAAAACCAAAACATTTTCTTCATAGCATTTTATTATAAAACAAAGTTTTGATTTTTCACAATTTTTAGTCTATTTCACAGATGTATCACCTTAAACCACAAGCCAATATCCCATAAAAGGATGTGCTAGCACGTTTTCATTTGATTAGATACCTTAAGGAGAAAGAGAAAATGAACGAGCGTTATTACTATAAATATCTTATGTGCTCCATTCACATGACTTTCTCTACATCGCTGTAAGAATTATAATTAAAAAGCATATCCAGCTATTTATTTTATGATAATCGAGATACAGATTAGGATAAATTGTCTTAATTTCTTGTTCCCTGGTAAGTAGAAGGAAAATAAGGAAATACACCAGGCTAAAACGATGGTCAAATCTTTTAAAAACCTGGTTGCCATGTAGTTGAAACCCGTTTCTAAGCAGGATCAGGAGTGTACAACTTTCCGTGAGAGAAAAGTTTTAAGTATTTTATATGTGAAACAAATAACGAGGAAATCTCAGAAATGGTGAGTTCCACGAAAAAAAAAATCCCGCATTTGACATAAATTGTGTGTTTTAGCGTGATCTACATTTTTTAAGTAGTAAGTTTCTGTCTATATCTTACGGTTTACCAGTTACGCAAAATTCATTCAGAATAAAGAAGACTTTAGAGGGTATTCCCAGAAAATTCAAGATATGCATTTTATTTTGTGTAAATATCTTTAATATAAGGTAGTATAATCAAAATTTTTAGAGCCATTTTTTGATAAAATAAAATTTTTTTAATTTTATTCCATGCAAAGGGTGGTTTGGGGTGGGGAAGATACTAAACTTAATACCAGGGACTCCAAAACGTGCATTTCTGGTGATATCTCGGTATCGAATTTTTTGGTGGAATGCAATAAAATGGTATCAGTAGTTTTCAACCAGGAAACACCTCTTTTGTTTCCAGCTTGTATTGGGTTGGCAGTGCCTTCGTGAATAAACATGTTCATTTCCTTTGCTTACTTTACTCCTATACAAAAAGGCCGTTTGGTTAGTTGATGCTGCTAATATTTACTGTAAAACGGGTTTGCAGCAGTAAACTGTTAGTTCACCGAACCGCAAAATCTCCATTAAATAGCAGAAACATCTCTTCGATCAAATGTTGCAGATTATCTTCAAAGCCAGCTGTTACCCACATGCAGTATGTGTATAGTTGCTGGCCATGTGTTTGTCATTAAATACACTTCTGGTATTTAATGTTAGGAGTGATATTATTAAGTCAGCAAAGTATCATTTGGGATTTATTAGTACAAAATCTATCTCTTTACAGTTCCCGGTTTACATTTTAAAGAGGATGTTTGCTTTCTGGTGTTGTTTGGTCTTTTATTTGTCATTATTGCTGAAGCTAATCAGAAATTTGATTTTCTTGTAGATTAACACCATTGGCGTATGGAGTAAAATATCTAATGCCACAGTACGCTAATAGTTATTTATGATGTAAGAGCGTAAAGTTGTGATGTTTGATTTAAGCGGGAATATTGTGAAACGAACGCAGTCGAGTTTCACAACCACGCGAGAATCAAAAAGAGACCTTACGCTCGCTTGTCATACAATGCTTTTTCTACGAGAATTTTTTGGTAAGAAAAGCAACCAAAAAACGAAATAAATTTGAGGTTAAGTTTGAGCCATTCACCATCTAAACACCACTTCATAAATTTATCATATTGTGCCTCATAATTTGCTGGTGCTAAATTTGATTCTGATTCTTTCGTAGCTTTAAGGATGTCATAATTTTCAAAATCTGCAATTTTCTCAAAATATATCACACAACAATAATATTGGTTTGTCACGGCCAGCTATAATTTAAATTCTTTGTAATGGTGAACGTACGATCCATATATGCTTATTTTGGCGAGTGTAAAGTTGGAACAAAATAATTACTTTATGCTTGCTGCACTCCTTTGCGCGTGGATTTCGTAAAAATCAAGTTTGCTGTCTGAAATGAGCTCGTAAACTACTCAATTAGGGTCGGTCGCAGAAAACGTTTTTTGCACGATAATGCGTTTAATTGAACTTGTCAGTGCGTAAAATGAATTTTGTAACACTATCTAAGCGTAAAAGTAACTTTAGGCACTTTCGTGAAAAATACAGTATGTAACACACAGGGTTTATTAAACATGTTTAGGTTACTAATCTTCTATATCAAGTTCCTCTACATCATCTATTTCCACTAAATTGTAACTGTGTGTTCCTAAGTGTTGCTTTGTGAGCTGTTTTAGGAATATCTCATTTCATGTACTTAACATTTTTCACATTGAAATGAGCCATTTGATAGAACACTTTGAAACATTGCGTTTTTTTGCTTTTCCTCTCTGTAGAGACTGTTACTTGCGGATTGTTTCTGCATGATTTGTGTAATATGAACTTACTGCTAAATTTGAAGTAATTTCTAGGAAAAATATTTATAGTGACTACCATAATGTGAATGAAATGGGCATTGTTTACATTAATTATATAATAAAAGATTCATGGTAATGTTTATGTTAAAGAAAAGTTTGAGTATTGCAGTGGATCAAAGTCGTATAGCAGCATTAAACTAAAATTTCAAATTGTAACATAGTTTTCCCAACCGTTTTGGAATATAACGGGTAGTTTCAACCAGCATTTTATTAATCTCCGAGGAAGTTATTTTGACTGTGTTTTAATTGTGATGGAAATTTTCTTCCCTACAAGATTGTACTTAGGCCACTGCTCTCAAGTCGCCCTCCGTGGTGTAATGGTTACAATGCTAACTTCATATACCCTAGGTCGCGGGTCCTTAGCAGGGAAGTAAAACTGTTGGTCCCGTGTCGTGGATTTACGGCACGTAAAAGAACCTCAAGCTTGATAGAGAGGCCTCTGAGTAAAATTAAGCAGTCTTTCACGCCCAATCTAGAATGGGACACTGAGAACCACAGTAGTTGAAGAGCGCCCATAAACATCACGCCATTTATATTTCCACTGCTCTCAAGGAAGTGTGACAAAAACTTGCGTTTCATTGCATGTGAATTTACATTCTTCTTATCAAAGATATAATTATTTTCTGTAAGTCTTATTTTTTAAAAAGTTAACCCCCTTTAAAATTAGAAATATTAAATATTTTTATATTTAAATAAAAATGAGTTATATTTCCTGATTCCAACTAATCAAAGGAATAGAGGTATTTGAGCTTGAGTTATGTAAGTCGGCTTTATATTAATCATAGTGCACGTATGAGCATAATACCTAGAGAAGGTATTATATTCCACCAAAAAATTCAATACCGCGATTTCACGGAAATATGTTTTAGGGTCCCTAAATAAAAAAATCTGACGTGTTCCATTCACATATATCACTGCAACAAATGATTCTATTTACTTCATCTAATGGAACAAATTAACAGAAATAGTCTTATTACTTGCTTCCTTGTTAGTAGAAGTGAAATAAGGGGGTACCATAGGTTAAAGAGATAGTCAAAAGCTGGTTGCTCTGCGACTGATCTTCCTTTGTTTGTATTGACAAGAGTTCACAAAGTCCTGTATGAGAAAAGTATACGTTTTTATAGCTGAAACCAAAAACAAGGAATATCTCAAAAACAATCAACTCCACGAAAAAATGTATGTAACATAAATTGTGTGTTTTAAGGTGCTCTATATTTGTTGTGTGGTAAGCTTTTGTCCATCTCTTACGGTTTAGCAGTTATACAAAATTCTGTAAAATTGAGCCAGAATAAAGTAGTCTTCAGAGGCTATTCCCACAAATTTAAGATATACATTTTATTTGTCAGGAAAATATCTTTAATATACGATATTTTAATCAAAATCGTAAGAGCAATTTTTTTGGAAAATCAAAATTTTCGAAAAAAGTTCCATGTAAAGGGTAGTTGGGGGTGGGGGATTTTTCTCAAGATCTTCCTGTCGCATCCCTGGAAGATACTAAACTTAAATACCAAGTTTGGTATTTTACCGATTTTTCGTTTTTGAGTTATCGTGTTCACGGACACACACACGCGCGCGCGCGCGCGCGGACCTTTTTTTAGAAATACTTATTTTGGATACAGGGGACCCTAAAACCTATATTTCCGGTGAAATCTCGGTATCGAATTTTTAGTGGAGTGCAATACCTTCTCTATACACTATGTACATAGTACGTATAGAGAAATTAAAAAAAATGAACATAAAAATAATGCGCTTGTGCATGTGGTCAGTATAACTCAAAAAAGTAAAACCAGTGAAATACCTCGGTATTTAAATTCAGTATCTTCTAAGAACACGACACTAAGATTTTCGGGAAAGTTCACTCCTTCCCAACTACCCTTTACATGGAATATTTTTCGAAAATGCCTGATTTCCTCCAAAACAGCTCTAACGATTTTGATTAAAATTCTGTATTATGTTTAACACATTTTTCATTACAGACGAAATGTATATTTGACTTTCCGGTAATAGCCTCTGAAGACATCTTCATTCTGGATGAGTTTTGCGTAACTAGTAAACCGTTCAAAGGGGAAGTCATCTTTCACTTCATATCTCTTTCGTTTTTGGCCGAGAATTTCAATTGTTTTACACAGCGAACAGCTATTAAAAGATCTGACTATCGTTTTAGTCTAGCGTATTCCATTATTGTCCTTCTGCTTACTAGGACAATAATGGACCATTTCTAAGGTTTATCTGGATGTCTATCATGTAGATAATATATTTTGTAAGAATATATAGTTTTTTTGCGGAACAGGTATAGATAATATGTGACTGGAACACGTCAGAAATTTGCTCAACTTAAACACCAAGTTTAGTTAATTTTTATTTATTTTTATACAAAATGGGTTTTTCCATCAATGAGTAACTATTCCAATAAGGATATTTTAGAAGCAGTTGAAGCAAGTCATTGAAATGTTTCTTGTTGCAACACGGATTAGTCAATCGTATTCATGTCGCCTCTCTTACGGCATAATGGGAAATCGCATACTGCACGACACACTGGGAGACATTAGAACTAAAGGGGATGGGAAATTCAAGTACCTACCCTAGCTACCAAAAGTAATCAAACACCCGTGATGGTAAAAGGCAATTTAGTTCGTGCAGCCGTTATTGTTTCGGCGAGGAAGCGAACCAGTTAAGAAAAGGATGACGCGAGGTGAAGAGCTATCAAACATTGATCAGAGCGTAATTGTGGGATGCCACGTCAGTAGGCTTCAATAACAGCCAACTTAAAAAAGATCCAGATCAACACTTCTGCGCAAGTGGAAGGTGAATGTATGTTGTTAAAATGAAGGACGTTTGTTTTCGAACATTCTGACCCACAAAGATAAAGAATCCTGAAACAAGAAAGCCTTTAAAAGTAATTTACTGTTCAAGCCCACCGCTTGATAGTAGTTTAGCAGCCCGAGGAAGTATACTACCATTAGTAAGAGCTCCAACTTTTATCTAGAGAAAAGTTATAGCTTGAGTTGTATTTAATAAGACTACTTCGTGAATAAAATAACATTGATTAGCCTATATGAACACGGAGAGTAATATTCCTAAAATTCCATTGGTCTTGAGTATATGAGCACCGAAATCACTGTAACTTGATATCCATATCATAGAGCATGACCTCGTTGCTTACAGAATTCGTTGAACTAGTTCCACACTGCTGCTTTTGGTATTCTGCAGCTTTGGGTTTTCAATTAGTATGTCTATTTCAGTGATAGACCTTTCCCCAAAACGTTTTGGAACTTCCGCCATTATGTAAGGGAATATCACTGCATACTGATACTATTATTATATAGACGAACACTAGTTAGATAGAAATTAAATGCACGTGAGTGCGATAAATTTAGAAAAACAAAGGGGGTCAGCGCAACAGTGGTCTATCCCAGGAAAATATTTGCATCACACTAATAAAAATTGTTAGGTATATCTCAACATTATGTTAACAGTACTCAATATGTTGTGTAATAATCTGGAAAAGTGTCAGTGAACAATCAGTTCAATTAAAATGAGGTTTCCGTTATTATTAAAGAAACCAGGCGTGTTTAACTGGGTTATGCTCCATTTTTAAAAAGGTGGCTTAGAACTTTGTTGCACTGACCCCCTCAATTGCACGTGGGTGTGATAAAAAGAAACGATTAAAATGCAGAGATAAATAGTGATCCAATATCAATGGCGGGAGCAAGTCTTCTGTGATAGAATGTTCAAAAAAATGAAACAAAGAAAAATACTTGGGAATTTTATCAATATTTCTATTTAAACCTAATGGGTTATTAGATCCAGTTTGGTGTAGAAATAATAAATGAACTATAACTGTTGCTGCTCATTTTTATGAAATAAACAGTCTAAATAAAAAACATAATTTCATCTTCCAAAATTTAGTTCCGATTCGTTGTACGTGTCATGAACGAAATAGTCGTTGAAATTTGAGAAACAGGTCTGCGCTTACTCGGATATTCAAGAACAATAGCGCGTAAGTATTTAAGAGCGTAGGCCAGGTATCTCCAAAGCATACGTCACCAGTGATACTGTACGGTAGAAGAAAGAGTCGCAGTGCTGCACTGTAAGTACCTGTCACAGGTCACAGTGAAAAATGAATTTGATGGAGGAATTATGACAATTAGAGTGTTCAAATGCTTCACTGTCACATGCGACTGCTTTTAATTACGCACATAGATTTGGATCCAGTATTCGAGATCGTAAATCCGGTTTACTGTTTTCAATTCTGAAAAATTCTTCAGTTCCTGGAATTGTATTGCACGTACCATCCCTATAGTACAATTATGAATTATATACTTTTATCCATTATCACATTTCTACAACCATAAAAAAATATTCAGCTTTCATTAACAATATATTTTAAAGAATGTTTAAAACTCGATGAATTTAATAAATTATACTCGTGCAGAGCATTTAATGATAATGCTAATAAGGATACTAATAATAATGGTTATAGTAATATTATACTATCTAATAATAATTAATAATAATAAATGATTTGGTATGATAATCACGTATTTACACTTAATGATTCATTTTGTTAAAATTATTTGCAATGTATACGTCTCTTTGTTACACATCATACGAGTATAATGACGCCTTATATTAGCCTTATAAGCCCCCGTAAACTACTGGAACAAATAAGGACCTTACTTTATCGACAGAATCAGTACAAAATAATTGTTCCTCCCATTTGTCTTTAAATGTTCATTCTCGTTTCCATGGATTCTTATGATTTGAAGCACTATATCACTATGACAGAGCATAATTGCACATCTCAGGAAAGGGGTGAATGGACTGATATGTCATAGCCCACGCCTCCCTTCCCTCATTCAGGGACTGTATTCGCAAGTACAGTTTTGGAGACGTCTTGTGCGAAAAGGGAGAATTTGGTAGCAAGGGAATGTGTTCATACAACCTCATTGATTGTACGTGTCATCATGAGTCCGCAGGCGCAATGTAACCTTTCTCATGCTGAAATGCGCACAATACTGCCAGATACCATGTACTACCGTGCTCAAAACGGATCAGATCAGTGATAAATAACTCCAAACATATGTACAACTTGTATGCGATATTATTATTATTATACGTCTGTAATCTACTTCAGAAGAAATAAAGCTAAGTGGCGTGTTGAGATGACTGCAGTGGAGTGACATGCAGACAACAACGTTCAACGATTGGACTTGCTGCACAAAATGCCTATCTCATTCTCATAAAACACTTTTGTAACGAACTGGAGAGACAAACAAGGTATTGGGAGAGGTGTTTAATTTACGTTATCTAAATGCACGATATTTTGAGGAAGAATGGCAAAACATTTCAGAGCATATCCAGTTCCGTCTCCTCCTACAGAAGCAAAAGGTGCCTCCATATATTGATTTGTATCCCAGACAAATATTTCGTATTGGTGCCCAGTTTTTTACTTTCTCTACACGCACTATGTACATAGTGTATAGAGAAGGTATTGGACTCCACCCAAAAATTCGATACCGAGATTTCACCGGAAATATATATTTTAGGGTCCCCAATATCCAAAAAAAAAAAAGCATTTTCACAAAAAGGCCCGTGTGTGTGTGTGTGTCCGTGTGTCTGTGAACACGATAACTCAAAAACGAAAAGTCGGTAAAATACCAAACTTGGTATTTAAGTTTAGTATCTTCCAGGGATGCGACACGAAGATTTTGAGAAAAATCCCCCCACCCCCAACTATCAACTTTTTTCGAAAATGTTGATTTTCTCAAAAATGGCTCTAACGATTTTGATTAAAATTTCGTATATTAAACATATTAACCTGACAAATAAAATGTATATATTGCATTTTATAGGAATAGCCTCTGAAGAGTAGTTTATTCTGGATGAATTTTGCGGAATTTTGAATAACTGCTAAACCGCAAGAGATGTACAAAAACTTACTACACAAAAAATATAGAGCACGTTAAAACAAACAAATTACATTTTTTTCGTGGAGTTCGTCGTTTCTGAGACATTCCTTATTTTTGGTTTCTGCTATGAAAAACTTATATTTTTCTCATACAGGAACTTGTCCACTCCAATCCATATAAACAAAGGAACTTCATTGACATAGCAACCAGCTTTTGACTATCACTTTAACCTATGGTAGTCCCTTCTACTTACAAGGAAGCAAGTAATAAGACTATTTCTGCTAATCTTTTCTGATTAGCATAAAGTAAATAGAAGTATAAGTTTTTTAAGAATAATTTGTTGCAGGGATATAGAGAAAGTCATGTGAATGGTACACAGATTTTTTTGTTAAGGAGCGTATGTTCTCAGTGATCCTTTAAAGGTTCTTTGCGTCACTATCATAGAAGCTTCAGTTAAAATAACACGTAATAATAAACAGTTCATGGAAAGGGACATATGTGGATAAATTGAATAAGGATAGGACCAGAGAGTGAGGAAGCGGGATGGGAGTTATTGCTTGGATACTAGCTGGTGTGTGAGGACTGAAAGGAATGAGGAAAGGTCTTCAACAAATATGGGAGGAAAGGAAAATTTGGAGCATACAGTTTTTGAATGTAAGGGACGGAATTTTGGAGAAAATAGTGTTGAAGCACTTAAGAAAAGATAATAAGAATAGGCGAGTACTTTCAAGAAGAAATGGCTGTGGTCCATAAAAAGAGATGCAAACGGTTGAACATGACTGTGAACTTTTTATATATTTAGTTGTTTATTGTATTGTTTGTTATTATTATTATTATTATTATTATTATTATTATTATTATTAGCATTAAAATGGATTGTAGATATGAAGGAAACTGGCAAGATAACAGTGTGGGCTGATGTAGAACCATATGCTTTGTAATTTTTTCTTAACACAAATAAGCAAACGATATTCAGGAAATACATAAATTAGATATGTTCACAAGGGTGACATTTACTGACTAATTCTTGTGGGAATTCTCTTTTGATTGTAATAAAGTATGTTTATGTGCAGAGTGGGTGTTCTCAGAATATTAGGATCTCTGTTTAGCACACTTTCTAAATCGATTCGTCTTTCGATATTATCTAATGGATAAAGGGCTTTAAAATTGAAACAAACAATTATTATTTACAGTAGCAATGTGAAATGTAGTTCAGCCAGAAGAGGGGAGAGAGAGAACGGAATTTATCTGTTTTTGCCAAGTCCAAGAAATCCTATTTTCATGTACGCTTAAATGATATTGTGAATCATTGACTTGAGAGAGATCATCTCCGATTGGACATTAAGCTATTAATAGAGAGGTATATTCGGTGACGACGGCAGATCTATACTAAGCTAGAGACTGGATTGATACACTATTGGGGAGCTTAGATAATATTCTTGGGGGTTTTATACAGAAACATTACTCAGGTTTTAGTCTTCAGAGTACCAGACCCTCCCTATCTTCATTTGTAGGTCATGTCTCTAAAGGGATTTAGTGGCTATTTTTTTATCTTTGATAAAGGAGTGAAACGTTCTTGAGGAATTCGTAGCAAATCTTCAATTTAATTAGATTTGTGAGTGCATTGCAGTAACCGGTACAGATATTATAAATAATTAATATTTCAATTTTCAAATTAAATGCGTCAACATAAGCACTTAAATAAGGTTAGTTTTAGGTTTGGAGGTGGGTTTTCGCTACGTTGTATGAATGAAAGAAATGTAACAATTGAGAGCCCACCGTAAAGTAATTTTCTTCATGCGCACCATAAGAAGTATTTTTTCAGTTTGAATTAGTGGATTATTCAAAGGATGATAAAATTATCTGTAATAATAATAAAAAGCGTATTGTTACTACTTAGGTAGCATTTTCAATTCTTTACTTATCCTAATGTATAAATTAGATTTGAGTATCTACCTCATAGCCGCTGCATTCACTTAACTAGCTGGCTTATCCCCTTTTTTGCTTTCTCTTTAGTACATGGTACATAGGTAGAGAAGGTATTGCAGTCCATCCAAAATTTCCATACCGAGATTACATCGGAAATACACGTTTTAGTGGTCCCTGTATATAATAGAAATAGCATTTTAGAAAAATATTCCGTGTGGTGTCCCTGTTCTTATTTGTTTCTACTTACAAAGAAGTAAATAATAAACTATTTGAGCTAATATAGATCTCGATTAGCATGATGTAGATAGAGGAAAACTGTTCTGTAAGAATAGTTTGCAGAACAGCAGAGGTCAAAGAAAGATTTTTTGTTAAACTATAATTTATTTGTTTCTTCTTATCAAGATCGGAATTTCAAAGCCAGCATACAGTTACCCACTTTTTAAATATTTGACTATCGTTTAAGCTTCCTGCATTCCGCTTGTACGTACAACGATCTGTAATCAAACTATACCCATCTCCCAACAATAGCTTGATTATCGTGAAGTAAATGGAAAAAATATACTTTTGTAAGAGTATATGAAGAGGAGATAGTAGGAAAAAAAAATAGTAATGTAACGCATCAACTGTATTCTAGAAGGTTTTTAAATAACAGTTTTAGGAAATTTAGTAGTACTCTAAAATGTTGCTGTGAACAAAGGACTCACTCCCCTCTTGCACAGATGTAGCAGGTTCCATATATGACCAAGCCTTCCCAAGATTTCTTCTTTAGTGTGACGTAAAGTAACGTCCATGTCCCTACCTCATTAATATTTAATTCCTTCATCTTCATTAGGAATTCGGTCCATCTTCGCGAGTGTCCGCACTGCAGAATGGTGCGATGTAAAAGAGGTTTTAAAAGAGCTTAGGTCACTCACGAGTCCTGGCCTTTCAGCTCTACTTAGCCCAGACCTGCAAGAAGCTTTCGTTGACTCAAATGTCAAGGAGCTTTTTGCACTGCTGCCTTTGTTGCTCCTGATAAACTGAGTAGTTTCGTTACAGCGCAAAAATAGTTTTTAGACGATAGTGGTTTTTATTTTCTCTAGCACATAAGAAAGTAGGTATTGAAGCCGCGCTAGGTTAGACCACTCGCCTCTCACCCAGGCGGCCCGGGTTCGCTCCTAGTTGACCTCATGTGGGATTTGTTGTGAACAAAGCGGCATAGGGGTGAGTTTTCTCCGGTTTCCCCGCCATCGCATTACACCGGTGCTCCATCTTCATTCCATGTATCAATGTCATATAGTAAAAGCGGGCGTTAAACTCTCTCAAAACAAAACAAAAAAAAAAAAAAAAAAAAAAAAAAAAAAAAAAAAAAGTAGGTATTCTATCTCACCTAAATATTCGATACCGTGATTTCTTCGGAAACGCGTGTTTTGAGAACTTCTGAATTAAAAAAAAAATAGAAAGATGTCCTGTGTGTTTGTGTATGCGTGTGAACAGCATAATTCGAAAACGAAAAGTCAGTTAAATACCAAAATGGTATATGGGTTTAGTATCTTCCAAAAATGCGACACAAAGATTTAGCAAAATTCCCCCACCCCAAACTATCCTTTACCTGAAAGATTTCTCGAAATTTTCGATTTTATCAAAAACAGCTAACAATTTTGTTTGAAATGCAGTCTCTATATTAAAGATATTTATGTGGAAAATAAAATGTATTTCCTGAATTTCTTAGGAATAGCCCCGAATTCCTCTTCATTCTGATGGATTTTTGCACAACTAGTTAACCATAAGAGATAATCAAAAGCTTACACACAAAAATCTTACTGAGCTATGCTGCCCCCCCCCCACACACACACACTGACTTTTTTCTAAAATTGATGTTTTTAATTCGATGGACCTCGAAACATATTTCCGGTGAAATCTCGATCCTTTGGGTGGAATACAGTACCTCATTAATTATCTGTATATATGCACAGTACGTATAGGATAGTGTATGAACAAACAGTTTCAAAACAGATTATTATAGCTAACAGTTTTAACATTTAAGGTTTTCCTGTTATTTGTACATTGGACCTCACTTAAAATCTTTGCCGGTTAATTAATATTTGCTAATTTGAACAAAAACAAATATGAAGTTAAGTACTAATTGTCTGTATAGTACGTATAGGATAGTATAGGATGGTTTATCTAGAGCTGACACATTTCTTTCATTAATTGTTTCAAAACGTGTTATGCTAGCGACAACTTACTATACCTAAATTGTAGAGGACTTTTGGGAGATTTACCTCTATGGCAAATGTTGAAAATGCCCTCCATCCTGCATACGGCACAAATCAACACGTCGTTCCATGTTACTGGCCACTCGTTGGAGGACTGTTGTCAATAGCTTGAATCTTCTTTGTGATGTGCTTCAGATCGTCTGGAAATGTGTGGCGTAAACCCTATCTTTTAAGTAACCCCATAGAAAGAAGTCCGGCAATGTCAAATCTGGAGATCTCGGTGGCCACAGGTTCCTGGAAATTATCCGGTCGTCAAAGAAACCTGCAATTAGGTTCATGGATTCATTTGATGTATGGCATGTAGCGCCATTTTGCTGAAATAATCTTTGACTCAGCTCTACATCGTACTGCATTTTCACGTTGACTACAAGAACAAAATGTCGAAACAGATGCCAACAATGCAATTAGGAATAAAACATAAACATCTGCGCATCTAGTGACAGGGAATCGAAACTCCAGAACATTCTGCTTAATTTGGTGCTAAAATTGGGCCATTGAATGAATTTCCAGCGGAATTAATTAAAGAAAGAAATGTGTCAGTTCTACATAAATCACTCTGTAGTAATATGAACAAAGAGTTTCAAAACAAATTATTATAGCTAACAAATTATTATAGACCTCACTTAAAATCTTTGCCACTTAAATATTTGATAATTTAATCAAAAAGAAATATGAAGTTAAGTACTAATTGTATTGTGTGCTTATTACGTATAGGATACTAATAATATGAACAAGGAGTTTCAAAACAAATTATTATAGCTAACAGTTTTAACATTTAACAGGTTTTCCTGTTATTTGCACATTAGACCTCACTTAAAATCCTTGCCACTTAATTAATATTTGCTAATTTGATCAAAAACAAATGTGAAGTTAAGCATCAATTCTCTCTTCATTAAAATCGCATTAACTCAATGCTATTGCCTGAAGCTTAGACTTTAGCTGAAGCCAACATTCTGCTTTTCGTTCCCTGTCGTACAGCACTTAAATCGAACAAGTTAAATTAAGGTTATAAATAGGGCTAGTATCTTGGGGACTGAAAGCGGGACAGAATTGAAGTTAGCGTAGCATAGTTTGTAGTTGTGTTGAAAATGCACTGTGTACATAATGGTACTAATAGGAGAAAAATGGGGCAGTGCTTGCGTGGTAGACTGTGTTCTTTTCACTGGCAGTGGAAAGCGATTGGGGTTAGGTGGATGGTAAACATAAATACCACTAACAATCTTAATATTTACACACATTCAATTGCTGTTGTGGAACAAGTCATCAACACGATTATCCGTTTCATTTTCTCTCAATATACGTAGATTACAATAAACAACATACATTCGTAACGTCTCAAATGTGAATGGTTTCCGATGGGCACGTAAACAGGCGACAAGATGTGATTGTAGCAAAACAGAAATAGGACACATCATCGACTATTGGGTAAGATACCCAATCAGTAATTATTTCCGTAGCACATTTCGTATTTCACGCATTATTGAAAATCCGACATTTTTTCCAAACACTGTCTTCATTTTCTTTTTCTCACGGTCTAAAGCAGGTGTCACTGTCTCTGATTAATTGCTTGCACATGTTCATCGACAACTTTCAGGCCTCGAGGCATTTCAATGTTCGATGTTTCCAAATATGTGTTATTGTCATAGATACATCCGCAATGCTATTCTGTATGAATTGTACATCTTCATGCAATCCATTTGAAACAAGAGATTTTACAATCTTGATTGAAGAGCATGCACTATTATCAAAGACATTAATTACTTGTAAAACACTATTGTAATAAACAGCATGGTACACTTCTGCGTCGATCCGCAACACGTTACCACAGGTTGTTTACATGCGGCGCGTGCAGTCGTCAATGCACGTCGGCCTCTACTCGGTACGTATGCATCTGGTATCCGTCTGTGTCATGCTATCGGTCCCCAAGATGCTATTACTAGTTATAAAATAAGAATTGTTGCAATTACAGAATGATGTCTTTTAACATTTTTGTCCCTGAATTGCCCACAATTGGACAATGCTTTGTGCAAGTTAAGGTGATGCATATTATGCATTACTGCTTAACTTCATATTTTCTTTCTATCAAATTATCAAATATGTAAGTGGAAAGGTTTTAAGTCAGGTCTAATGTACGAATAACAGGAAAACCTGTTACGTTAAAACTGTTAGCTATAATAATCTGTTTCGAAATTCCTCACTACGTAAGATATCTTATGATGTTATTGTTTAAATTCATTAGTCCAATAAAATGAGCCAGTTAGTTCACTTTTAAAAGTATTCAAATAAAAATTTCCAGTTTTTCAGAAACTCTTTTGATAAAAATATGCCATATTATACTGTGTTATATTATCCCTAATTGGTCTAGAAAAGTATTACCTTTCGTACTTTCCAAAACTCTTGATTTTTCAAAATTTAGTAGTTTCTCAAATTTGGAGTGTCATTTTGAAAAAGTATATGAACATTTTGTTTAATGTGTTTTTGAGAGGCAGTATAAAATTGTTTAAAACAAATAAGCGAAAAGTTGCATCGTGTGGAACTTTTTGGTATGGAAAAGTGTAGGAAACAAGTGCAAAAAATAAGGTTTAAATTTGGGAGTGCCTATTAAATAAGCATGTGCCTACCGGTTTATAGCTTCAGTTAAATGGAATTTAAAGCGCGTTAACTGTAAAAAGTTACATAGTTTTCTAAAGTATAGAATTTATATGAATTTGTTATGAAAAAGATATTTTTTCACAATTTTTGCTGAAATTTTACAGGTGTTAACAAAGGAAGGAGTGTTTGCGCGAGCTGTTACCGATGTCGTCATCCGAGGTCTAGCGGTAATTTGCTAACCTCGGTTCCGAAGTCGCGGGTTCAAACCCGGCGGAGGGCAATGGATTTTTTTTCTGTCGTAAAAATACTTAGGATGACTTCTTCGGAAAGGTAGTGAAGCTCTGATAAAGAGGTCTCTGAGCAAAATTAAGCGGTGTTTCAAGCCCAAAGTAGACTGAGAGCATTCATAATCAAAATTTAATTTAATTTCTGTTGCCGGTAATATTTTGTTCAGTTATAAGTCATATTTCTTTCGAATTACTTTAAAAGTGCGTGTGTTGTGTGTGCATTAAAATAATTATTTGGTTCATTGAAATATCGACTGAAAATTTAACTCTACAACTAATATGTATGTGCGTATCTCTCATCAAAACAGATTCCTGCCGAGAAGTGTGTGGTCAATTTTGGAAGATTCCCTGGTAGGAAGTTCATTGAGCAGCTACTGTAACATAGTACTGAAATAAAATAATTATTGCATACTATAGACCAGAGTCAAAGCTAGGGAGAAGTTTTGGGGGTTGGAGCTTCCCCTTTCTAAAAAGAAATTACAAATCGGATGTGTTCCATTCACATGACATTGTTAAATGGCTTATTCTTCCACCTATTTCATGCTAATCGAGATAAATGTTAGCAGAAATGGCCTTATTACTTGCTTCCTTATATAAGTAGAAGAAAAATAAGGGGATAGATACACTAGGCTAAAGCGACAGTCAAATCTTCTAAAAGCGACTTGCTATGTCATCGAAAATCCGTTTTTTTATAGCCAGGAGTTGTCAAATTCCCGGGAAAAGTATTTTAAAACTAGAACCAAGAACAAGCAATATCTAAAACATTGTTAATTCTACGAGAAAAAATAATTTATATCACATAAATTGTGTTTAATGGGATCTACATGTTTTGTGTATTCATTTTTTTCCCTATCTCTTACAGTTTAGCCGCTATGCAAAATTCAGACAAATTCATCCAGAATGAAAGCTCTTTAGAGGCTATTCTCAGAAAATTGAGAATATATATTTTATTTATCATGTAGGTATGTATGCTTAATATAGGTATTTTAATCAAAATCATTAGAACCATTTTTGAGAAAATATAATTTTTTGAAAAATGTTCAATGTAAAGGGTAGTTTATGACCTTAAAAACTTCGTGTCGTATCGTGCAAGATAATCTTACATACTAAGTATGGTAGGTATAGTACCGGTTTTTCGTTTTTGAGTTACAGTGTTCACGTACACTCGCACACGCACAGGCCTTTTTCTAATTTTTTATCCTGAAACTTGCATTTCCGTTAAAATCTCGATATCGAATTTTGGGGAGTGCAATACCTTTTCTACGTACATACCATATATAATGTAGAGAAAGTAATAAAAACTGACTATATGTGAGCATTGCTTTGTTTTTCTTATCGAAATGAGCAAGCAAGTTTTAAATTGTTTTAGATTGTTTATTTTTACTTTCTGTACACTTACTATGTACATAGTGTATATAGAAGGTATTGCACTCCACCCAAAAATTCAATACCGAGATTTCACCGGAAATATATGTTTTAGAGTCCCCTATATAAAAAAAAAGCATTTTTACAAAAACGTCCGTGTGTGTGTGTGTGTGTGTGTGTGTGTGTGTAAACACGATAACTCAAAAACGAAAAGTCAGTAAAATACCAAACATGGTATTTAAGTTTAGTATCTTCCAGGGATGCGACACGAAGATTTTTAGAAAAATCCTCGCACCTCAAACTACCCTTTACATGGAACTTTTTTCGAAAATGTCGATTTTCTCAAAAATGGCTCTAAAGATTTTGATTAAAATATATCTATATTAAAGACATTTACCTGACAAATAAAATGTATATCTTCAATTTTCTGGGAATAGCCTCTGAAGAGTTGTTTATTCTGGAGAAATTTTACGGAATTTTGAATAACTGCTAAACCGTAAGAGGTGGAAAAAAACGTACTACACAAAAAACGTAGAGCACGTTAAAACACACAATTTATGTTATATACATTTTTTCGTGGAGTTAATCGTTTTTGAGACATTCCTTGTTTTTGGTTTCTGCTATGAAAAACATACTTTTTTCATACAGGAATTTTCAACTGCTGTCCATACAAATGAACTTCAGTGACATAGCAACCAGCTTTTGATTATCACTTTAACCTATGGTACTCCCTTATTTCGCTTCTACTTACAGGGAAGCAAGTAATAAGATTTCTGCTAATGTTTTCTTATTAGCATGAAGTAAATAGAAGTATAAGCTTTTTAAGAAGAATGTGTTGCAGAGATGTAGAGAAAGTCATGTGAATTGTACACATAAGATTTTTTATTGACAAACGTTTCGTAATGTGAATACGAATAATACAGGATGTCATGGGTACAGGAAGAGATATTTTGATAATTGTAGCTTAATATGTATATGCTTCAGTGCGTTGTAATTTCTCTTCCTCTAAGAGTTTCCCACATATATATTGTAATACCCGAACTTTTCTGCATGGTGGTAACTTCACCGCGAAATGAACAACGCTTGTCAGAATCGACTGTCCTTTTACTTTCACATGCTCACATTTCAGTATCTGATGCTGGCCCAGGCATTGGGTCATTGGCCTTGCAGAAAGCATTCGAGCTGAATTGCATATTAAAATGACCAAGGACTACATTAGAAATGATTAAATCTTCAATTAAGCGTATTTAAACTTCTGTTCTGGTTTCTTTGTCTAATATAATGTAGGTTTTAGATGACACTAGTAATGAAAATTTTGGTACTTAAGATTCCTCCATTTGTTATTAGTTTCGTAAAATCGATCTAGACATTCGTTATCTCGAGGTTTGCCTACTGCTTTACGCCTCCCAAAATTGCTTTCCTGCGCTCTCACAGATAATAAACACGTATGACTATTTGGAGGTACTAATCAATCTAAAACATACTACTCTTAATAAGTAAAAGTATTAGTCCGTAAATGAAGCAAACTTTGATGTAATGTTCATTACACTATTCTCAATTATCAAGACAAACATCTGCATTTATACCCCTGACAGTCTGTGTATAAGGGATTATGTGATGTGATGTGTAGCGAAAGTAGTATGAGTATGGCGTATCAGATGTTAATACTAATTTGGTGAAGAGCCTTCATCAAATCTCTTCAGAGGTACTTCTTATTTGCGAAATGCTGCTAGTGAAAAGAAACAATGTAACATCTGCTGACGAAACCTTTTTCGGATTTTGGAGGGAATATTCGTGCGTATTCAGTATTTTTTTTTTTTTTCCTTCCTCTTTCTTTGACATGGTCGTTTAGAACTTATAATGATACACTGTTCCTCAAATTGCTTGTTACGCAGAGAGTTTTCACTCTTGCATGCTAACAAGCCCCTGCAAAACCCCTTTTCCTTCGTTACATGCTCAAATATGACGAAGCTGGTTTGGGCTTTATCTGGAAATGATATTGTTCAGCTCAGGTTGTGGTTTTATTGTTACCAATCAGGATATGATCAACAATCTTATTCCTTGTACTAACTCTTTCGCGTAATATACTTTATGTGTCTAAAACAGAGAATATTTGTAGTACTTTTTCTACCGCTTGTAGTAAGTAAAATTGCAGTCTGCTCTTTTGGTCATCCCACATTTTCCTCAATAAGTTTATAATAAAGAACTTGTCTTAGCAGTCGATCAGAGAGTGACCGTTTGACAAGGTTATGATATCGATACCGAAATTTCACCGGAATGACACGTTTCAGGTTCCCCTGTAACAAAAAATGAAATTTTAGAAAAAAGGTACGCGTGTGTGTGTTCGTGTACATGATAACTCAAAAACAAAAGTCAGTAAAATGATAAATTTGGTATATAAGTTTAATATCTTCCAAGGATGCCTCATGAAGATTTTGAGAAAAGACCACCCAACCCAAACTACCCTTTACATGGAAAAAATTTCCAACATTTTGATTTTTTCAAAAATGTCTCTAACGATATTAAAGATATTTACATAATTAAAATGTATATCTTGAATTTACTGGAAATAACCTCTGAAGACGTTTTTATTCTGGGTGAATTTTGCTAGTAAATCGAAGAGATATACGAAAACTTATTACACAAAAATATAGGTCTGGTTAAAATACACAATTTTCGGCATACCTTTTTTCGTGGAGTTTACCATTTTTGAGATATTTCTTGTTATTGGTTTCAGTTTTAAAACACTTAACCTTTTCTTACACGGGAATTTGTGAACTCCACATTGCAACCAGTTCTTTTAAAGATTTGACTCGCGTTAGCCTAGTGTATCCCCTTATTTTCCTTCTACAAACAAGGAAGCAAGTAATAATGACAAGTTTCCGCAATGGTTTATCTCGATTAGCATGAAGTAGATAAAAGAATTAAGCCTAGAATATAATTTGTTACTGAAAAATAGAGAAAGTCATGTAAATGGAAACCTTTAGAGTTTTACAAAAAGGTGTGTGTGTGTGGTTTTTTTTATTTTATTTTATTTTTTGCGCGCGTGTGTGGGTGCATGCATGTGTGGACATCGTAGCTCAAAAACAAAAATACCGTTAAATACCAAACTTGATGTTTCTGTTTAGTATCTTTCAAGAATGCAATACGAACATTTTCAAGAAAATACTCCACCACAAAGTACTCTTTAGTTGGACATTTTTTGAAAATGTTGTGTTTCTCAAAAATGGCTCTAACGATTTTAATTAAATATATTACAGATATTTACATCACAAAATATGTATTTTGAATTTATTGGGAATTGCCTCTGAAGACATATTCAAGATGAACTTTGCTGAATTTTGTATAGATTTTAGACAAAATCTTACTACACAAAAAATGTAGTTCTCGTTAAAACACATAGTTTATATCATATAAGTTTTTCGTATTGACTGGGTCGTTTTAAGATATTCCTTGTTATTGGTTACAATTTTGAAGTACCTAACTCTTCCCAAACGGCAAGTTACCTTTCATTTCATCTCTCGTTTTACTGCTACGAGTCAAATATTTCACTTAGCGTCGACTTTTAAAAGATTTGACTATTGCTTTAGACTAATGTATTCTATTATTTCCCTTCTTCGTATAAGAAGCAATCAATAAGACAAGTTCTGCTAATGTTTATGTCGATTAGCATTATCTAGATAAGAGAATAATATTTTGAATAAGAACAGTTGGTAAATGGAAGAGCTAGAGAAACTAATGTGAATGGAACACATCAGCTTGTCTTTTATATTCCGTTATATCATCAATCTTTGCAGCTTTTGTTTTTAACAAACTGAAATATCCGGTCTTGCCCGTAGTTTGACTTTTATCCATATCACATTTTAACCTTAATTTGTACATGTTTTAAGAATGAATCAAAAAAGAAAGAAAAAGAAAATGTCTGTATGTGTGTCTATGAACAGTATACCTCTAAAACGAAAAGTCGGTTCAATACCAAACTTGGTAATTAACTTCAGTGTCTTCCAAGGATGCAACACGAAGATGTTTAAGAAAATATCCCTACCATTTCCAAAATTTTCGATTTTCTAAAAAAATAATAAAGACATACCGTTTTGATTAAAATGCCGTATATTGAAGATATTTACATTCCAAATAAAATGTATATCTTGAATTACTTGGAAGAGCTCCTGAAGTCCTCTTCGCTCTTATTAACTTTGCATAACTGATAAACCGTAAGCGATAGACAAAACCTTACTATACAAAAAATTAGATCTCAAAGTTAAAACACACATTTTCTGTTATGTACATATACAGTTTTGAAGTAGCCATTTCCGAGGTAATCCTTGTTATTTGATTTCAATTTTAAAATGTAATGCCCTTCTTAAGTGGAAGGTGATCGTCCGTTTCATATCTCTTTTGTTTTTGCTTCTAGCCGCGGAAAGAGACCGAATTTCAATGACAATCCCATAGCGACAGATTTTAGAAGATTTGGCTGTCGCTTTAGCTTAGTGTATTCCCTTATTGCCCTTCTACATAAAGAATTAATAAGATCGTTTCTGTTTTTCTTGAAGCATAAAGTAAGTAAAACAAATATTTGTTTTAAGAATTATGTGTTTGCAGAACAGATAGTGAAAGTCATGTGAATAGAATAGATCGGATTATTTAATTGTGATTGACATCCGTACTGCTGCAGTGTTTTCTTGCGTAGTCGCCGGTTAAGAACACACCGCATTTTACTCAATCTTACCTAATTAAAAAAAAAACAATAATAAAAATATTAATGTATCACAATGAATAAAAAAATTCCTAATAGAAAAGCGTCTGTACTACCGATTTTGTTTCCAAATAAAACGTAGCAATTTTTACTCTCCCAGCCATGGTGAAAACATGAGAGTTGAAGCTTGAACAACGATTACCTGAAAACAGAAGAAAAATTATACCAAATTATCGAAATATTAAACATTCAAATCAGGGACATTTTATTGCCCGGTAGATTAGATTAGAAAGCATTCTGTAGGTTCATTTAGGCCAGGAAGCGACTGAACATAGAACTTGTCAAGGGATATACTACGAAGAAAACAAAAAACAAAAAAAACAATATATAAAGCTCTAATGCTAAAAGCACAAAAACAGCAGAATAGACATATAATCACACAATTTTCTTTTGAGGCTTGTACGCCACTGCACTATACTTTTTTTTTTTTTTCATGCACATAAAAACAAAGAGTGTCAAAAATTAGTGTTAAAATGTATAAATTAATATAATTTCATTATATGTAACACCGATGTAATGTCAGATGATAGTTTTCTAATCATCCGACATAATAGTTACTACTAGTAATTATATAAAACTAAAATACGATTATTGGATTATGTTCTCTTCATAAATGTCAACAAATTACAATACATATTTACAAATATGTTATGAAATTTACAATGCAAAAATTTACAATTATGTACTAGGGCGTATAATATCAAGGCATCAGGCTTTACAGACCTGTGTCATTGCTAAATACTAAAAAATGCATTTTACACATTCGTGCAAGTCAAAGTATACATCAGTTTAATTTGAATTTAAAACACACACACACACTCTCTCACACTCTCACACACACACTCACACACACTCACACACACTCTCTCACACACACTCACACACACTCTCTCACACACACACTCTCTCACACTCTCTCTCTCACACTCTCACACACACACTCACACACACTCACTCACACACACTCTCTCACACACACTCACACACACTCTCTCAC
This sequence comes from Hymenopus coronatus, assembly GCA_030762935.1. NCBI lineage: Eukaryota > Metazoa > Arthropoda > Insecta > Mantodea > Hymenopodidae > Hymenopus > Hymenopus coronatus. The sequence goes on along the minus strand of CM060897.1, from coordinate 42,413,455 downwards.
ACACACTCACACACACTCTCTCACACACACTCTCTCACACACACTCTCTCACACACACTCTCACACACTCTCTCACACACACTCACACACACTCTCTCACACACACACTCTCTCACACTCTCACACACACACTCACACACACTGATATACACATAAAATGCAATACATTACAATACTTATAAATACAATGATTATTTCGGTATTGTCAGACAGATTTGTCACTTAAATATTCATCTACAGAGTAAAATGATTTATTGCAAATATACTCCTTAAGAGAAGTCTTAAAAGCCCTGAAATTTCCCAACATTTCCTTTGAGATTACTGGGGGAGAGCATTAAATATATTAATTGTTTCATAATTAACTCCCTTCTGAAAGTAACGAAGATTGGCATTGGGACGATGAATACATCTCTTTTGTCTAGTATTAATGTTATGAATTTATATATTTGTTATAAAACGATGTCGACTAATTGTATAGAAGTTTAAAATGGATAATATATAAACCAAGGTAAGGTGAGTATGTCCAATTTTTGAGACAGTTATTTGCATGACTGTCTGCTATAAGCATTACAGATTATTCGTATAGCTTTCTTCTGTATCCGGAATATGCATTTACTATCCACTGAATTACCCCAGAATATTATTCCATACTCGATGATGGAGTTAAAGTAGGCAAAATACACCAATTTAGGTGTATCAATTGAGTGAAATTTAACCAGGAGAGCATAACGTGCTGAGCTAAGCTTAGGTGTGATGCAGCTAAAATGTGACTTCCTTCCTCATCCAGTCCAGTCCAAAAGTATTTCAGGCTTATCTATAAATCAGACTTATAAGCAACAGATGTATCACCTAATATTTTTGGTTATGGTGGGATTTTGATTTCTCATTTGATTAATATGTATGTGCTACGGAATTTTCTTTTTAAATTTTGTGGCGGCTTTTAAAACCCGAAAAATAGCTCGTTAACTGTAAGTTCTTTTTTTTTTACTAAGATTAAACACACATTTACTCCCATTTTAATACTTTCAGACTTTGTGTGGGGTAGGAAAAGATTTTAATTAAATAAAAATCCTCTGCCCCAGCCGGAAATTAAACCCTAGGGACGTCTAGGTTGAGAAAGCAGAATACTGACCACTCGACCACAGAAGCAGTCACTCCAGTTAGGGTTACAATGAAGGGGGAACTCTCGCGCACTGCGGCCTGCGAGAGAATGCTATTGAGCATGCAGAACTGGCGTCACCAACTGGTTGTTCGCACTGAGTCATCTACTGTTTACTGCGTGACCTTCAACTGGGCGGAAATTCCATTAGTGCAGTGGCGGTATGCAATATTTTCCGTTTAAAATACATAATCCTACGTTTATAGGCTGATATACCTATTATAGGTTCATGATAGAATACTTGCTCTACTATAGTGTTTCTTACATTAATATTTATATTTCTGACATGAACAAATACACATAATAAAAGGTTTGGTTGTTGTAACATAAACAGCTGCAAAGAACATGAAAATTATTATAAAATGAACTTAACAGCTCCTTAACTTGGTCATTGCCATTGTAATGGCACTGTAATGGTACTGGTCTGATAATTTATCCTGAAGAACTTTCACAATTAAAACAGTAAATATTAACAGACTTCTTATAATTAATATATAACGTAATTCACTACAACATATTTAATAATTGCAACATTTTAAAATAGCGAATAACATGATCAATGCATGCCATTTTTTTATAGATATTCCTCATAGCCAGCCTAAGCATAGGAGTCGATGGCCTGCGTATTGCATCGGTTCAATTTTCGTTGGGCATGAGTGTTTGTGTGTTTATAAATGTGAATACATGTGTGTGTAATAAAATAGAAAATCAAAATGGTATCCGATTAGTAAAACAAAGAAAATGTTGGGAAAATAAAAAAAGAGGAACAGGAAAATAGGGAATACGGCGCCGTAGTCCCAACAAGACTCCGCAACTGTATTTTTAATAAGAAAAACAAAAAATCGAACATCAAAAATGAAATCAAATATACTTCATTTTTATTCATTGTGCAATCCAAATAAAAAATATAATTGCATCCAATAAACTGACGACACGATGTGCAAGGAACGAGAGAACAACAGCTGCTGTCAGAAAATCGTATCTAACAGATTAACGTGATCGCCCTCTCTAAACCTGCTTGCTCTAGTGCAAAAGCAAACGAGTTGCTGAAGGATGATGTTAAGGAACCACAGATGGACGCCAAAGAAACTGGCGGAGGTTCATAACAGTTATTGACTCAAAGATCTGTCCCACCATTGGATGAACTGCCCATGAAGAATGTCCTTGGAGAATAATCTCTCCTTAGAGCAAGCATCCGTGCCATCTGCCCGACTTTGGCACACACCACAACATTTAGAAGCACAGCTGAAAAATAAGAAGAAAACTTACTAAAAGTGAAATGGAGGAAAGGAAAATATGATAGATCATCCTAAAATATACCTTCCGGCTTCTGAAACCACGAAAACCCAAAGGTCAGAGATGTCGACGAGAATCGAATGTGGGAACCTCGCTCGGTAGTGACTGCATATATTCTCAACCAATAACATTTTCGGCGTTATGTGAAAACACTATCCTCGCTACCTCTTGTTGCCCTCCGTAGTGTAATGGTTAGTATATAACTAAGGTCGCGTGTTCAAACCCGGCGGAAGATGATGGATTTTTTTCGGGCGTAAAAATCTTTAGAATGCTTTCCTTCGGAAGGGAAGAAACCCCGTTGGTCCCGTGTTGTAGATTTACGGCACGTAAAATAAGCTCAAGCCTGATAAAGAGACCTCTGAGGAAAATTAAGCGGTATTTCACGCCCAGTATAGAATAGGACGCTGAGAACCATAGAGCGTCCATAATATAATGTTCACTCGATTACTGGCTGTATCTTCAGATTTACTCGCACACATTCACACTGCCGTTGATACTTTTATACTCTAAGGAGGATAGGGAATAACCTAGGACAGAGAAAAATTCTTACTCCCAGAAGAGAATCGAAACAGGGACCCCTCGTTCAGCAGGCAGATACTGTACCTACTGAGATGCGGGTCCAGCATTACTGTGGACTCATCCGACTATTTCTGATATAATTTAATATTACATGTTATAATTCAGAAATGAAGGAATTGTTGTTTAACGTTATTATAACATAACAGGCTTGGGGGAGCTAAATAAGAAAATGTTGGTTGAGAGGTGAAAGGAAGCCCCAAGAGCTCTCTGGGGTGTAAGACGTGCGTTAGTCAAGTGTTTGCTGGCGAAGTGCATTAAAACTAGGAACGTACGCTCCATGCTTACCAGGGGAATACTGCAAATATGCTTAAGAGCTTAGGATTATTTCATAGTGATGTTGACAGGCGCGAGGAAAAGTTTTGCGAGCAGTTCTTTGTCGCGATGTTGCACGGAGGCCGGAAGCGGCCGTTGAACGCCTGCGCGACGCGCCGGATCGAACTACGGACGCCTCCGGGAAGCTGCGAGTTGTGTGTTTCCCGCCTGCCTGCTAGCTACTTCATTTTTGGGGAGGGTTTTGCAGGGGTGTGAATAGAGGGGTGCTTTCTTTCCAGGCTTGTAATTACGCTAGCCAACTACCAATTTTAGTACCTCATTGATCCTCTTCCTCCCCCCCCCCCCAGTTTTTTCTGCGGCTTCTTTTCTTCTTTCCCCTTCACTGTTTCCCTAGGTTCTCCTCTTTCTCTTCTCCATGCTCCTCGTCCTTCTCAGCGTTCCTCTTTCTCTCCTTTTAAGTGCTGAATTACATTAATAATTTATAATTAAAATCTCATATGTAAAGTCCCATTCACAGTGAAAACGTAACGTAACGTTAACATAACGCAGCATAAGTGCAGGCGTTGGTTAGATTATTCACAATGTGACCGCAAACGTAACGCAAAAACTGGCACCGGTTTTTAGATCCATAAATCAAATCGGTCATTGCAGAAAGGTCACGAGTAACTAAATTGAAATTTTGCAGAAGTGATGAAACATTTAGAATTCAGAAAAATGTATTGCTTTTTTCTTTATTCAGTGTTATTAATATTATTATTTATTGTTTCATTTGCATATCCCACTTTAACTAAAATGGTCATATCAGTGGCTCTTATTACTGTAGGTTTACAGCATAAAGTTAAGCGTTTTACATCATTAAAGCATACACACTCACTCTCACATTCATACTTGAAGATTCTGTGGAATAGGAAAGAATGCTGGTTAAAGAAAAATTTCTCGCCCCAGCCGGGAATCGAACCCGGGACTCCAGAATGAGAAGTCAGCGCGTTGACCACTCGACCACGGAGTCAATATCATTGTTAGTAAGGCTACACTGGACTTGTAAAACTTTTTAAAAAATGTATTTTTAATAGTTTGGCTGTTCAAAAACGCAATTTTAACTATCCAGATTTAGGCCCTATCTACACAATGTCGCCCTCCGTGGTGTAATGGTTACCATGTTAACTTCATATACCCAAGGTCGTAGATTTACGGCACATAAAAGAACCTCAAACCTGATAGAGAGGCCTCTGAACAAAATTAAGCGGTCTTTCACGCCCAATTTAGAATGAAAACCACAGTAGTTAAAGAGCGTCCATAAATAACACGCCATTTACATTTTATTTCTACACAATTTTTAAAATTAATCACTTTCAGATGTCACGACACATTTTATTTGTTTATTTATTTTTGAAAAATAGTAGTTATTTAAGCAGTGTCGTCCTCCAAGGTCTAGGGGTAACATGCTAGCCTCTGGTTCCCAAGGTAACGGGTTCAAACTCGGCGATGGATTTTTTCGGGCGTAAAAACCTGTAACATGGCTTCCTTCGGCAGGGAAGTAAAGCCGATGGTCCCGTGTCGTAAATTTACGACAGGTAAAAAAACTCAAGTCTGATAAAGAGGTCTCTGAGCAAAATTAAGCGGCCTTTCATGCCCAATATAGAATGGGACGTTCAAAACCGCAGCGCCCAAAGATAAAATTAAATTTAATTTACTTAAGACAGAGCCGTGGCCGAGTAGGTAGGCCACTCGCCTCTCACCTAGGTGGCCTGGTTCGATCCCAGGGGATCATATGAGAGTGGACTAAGAAGCATCTAGGTGAGTTTTTTCCGGGTTCTCTGGTTTCTCGCAACATTCATTTCACTAATTTTCCCACTATCTTTCATATTTCCATTACATTTACATTCTCACTAAGAATCGGGCTGATCATCCATCCTGGCTTATCTCTGCTCCAGAACCTTTGCTCCTCAAAGGGTGTCTGACCCCAGGCGCTCGCTTGTAAGTCCTAGAAGGCAGTCATCCACCGAGGAAGGTAAACAGAGAAATATGCTGTTTAACTTAAATAGTAAGTTTTCAAACTCTAAACTATTCTAGAAATGACTTCTGTTTATACTTTTACTCTTGAGAATGTTACAGACGTTCACTAACAATTTGAAAGCATTTTGTTTGTAAACATTTTGGTCCCCTGTCATGAAAAGTGGAAATGGACGAAATCAAATCATCATCATCATCATATACATTATAAACGGCGTCTGCTGATTTTAAAATATCTGCATAAAACGAATTATTCTGGGACAATGCACTCCCTCCCCTCTTTAACCACGTCCTCCACTTTCGTTACAGTGATAGACACTTTACTCAAACGATATGTAGACTTTGCAGGAAGTGTGTTTCCTTTTTAGTTATGCAAAAATGCTACTAACGCGACTTAGACCATCATTGAATTTAACAACAATGAATTTGATTGTAAGTTTTAACAGCGTACTTAATTCCTTATTCTTGTCGTTTCTATGTAGACTGATTCATTTATAACTAAAGTTTCAATCTGGCAAAAACGCATTTCCATAAAATAACTACTCATGACCTTTCTGCAATGATCGATTCAGTTAAATACGGAAATCTTACGAACTTCACGGGTTTCAATGAATAACGTAATAATATCCAATATGAGAATTAACTCACTCTCTTGTGAATAAACATAGAAGGTGTTGTACCAACACAAAAAATTGGATGTGCTCCATCACATGACTTTCTCTACATTTTCTGCAAACAAAATATTCTTACAAAATATTCTTTTATATACATCATACTAATCGAGAGAAACATCAGAAATGTTCTTATTACTTGCTTCCTTCTGCTTGCTTCCTAAGGAGATACGTTGCCTAAATGGAGTCAAATCTTTAAAAGCTGGTTGCCATGTGAGCAGATTGTTTCTGAGTTATGTTGGTTACAAACGCGCGCGCACACATGTTTCTACTCTTTGTTTAATTCAGGTGCCTTAAAACATATATTTCGGGTGAAATCTCGGTACCAATTTTGGGATGGAATACAATACCTTCTCTATCCACTGTGTACATTGTGCATACGCGCTAGAAAAATTAATAGATATCAATAAATGAGGCAATAAGAAAATAAGTCACATATTTTAAAATCAGTCACGGCATACTGGATGGAGATTCCAAACCGACTGTTTATGGGTCCCAGTACATTTGCAGTATCTGTGCTGTACCACGAAACAGTTTTCTCTTTTATTTGATTTGAAGTTAACATTATAGAAAGTAAGATTTATTAATAGAGCTGACGTTTAGAGATACCTAAATCGTGGTTTCGTGAAGCAATAGAGGATTTTAAACCTCCTTGTATTTTTCATTGAGCCTTTAAAGTTCTGACATTCTTTTCAGATATATCAGATATAGATACTCAGAAGTAAATATGCACATAACCATACTCAAGATGAGAAGAGAATGGATGTTTAAATAGCCTGCATATGCTAGCTTTTGTTCACACAATATATGAGTGTATGCTCTTTATCATGTGGATCCTGAAGTGTTCTATTTTAATGGTTCACAGAGGGACCTGAAAAATCAGCGTGAGACAGGAAAATCATAATCATAAGTAATGCAACTAGAGCTCCAACTCTTATCGATAAATTCGTGAACGACTTGTATTTAATAAGAATATCTGGTGAATAAACTAACAATGATTGGCCTATATGGAGACGAAGAATAATACTCCTAAAATCCCATTTGTCTCGATGTATATTTGCACCGATCACTGCAACTTGATGTCCATATCATAAATCATTGGTTACAGAATTCGTTGAACTGGTTCCACACTGTGTAGTTTTTAGTATACTGTGGCTTTGAGATTTCAATTAATATGTCTATTTCAGCGATAGACCTTTCCGCAAAACGTTTTGGAACTTCCGCCATTATGTACGGAATTCTACTGAATACTATTATTATTATTATTATTATTATTATTATTATGAGACGAACATTAGTTCAGAGAGAAAACAAATGCATGTGGGTGCGATAAAATGAGCGATTAAAATGTCGAGATAATGAGTTCCGATTGGTTGGAATTTTACGCGCTAATGTACTGGATTGGCCATTTCTTAAGAAAAAAATTGAAGAGAGTTATTTAAATATTTATTTTATCATATAAAATTAGGAAAATGATTTCTGGTTGGCACAACATCGGGCAATATTCATGTAATACTCTAAAAATATTCAAATGCAAATAATGTGAATTATATTTTAATAGTTTCCCAGTCATTCAAGAACTGGGGAAAACAAAATTCAACAAGCATTAATTTTTACTTTTCCTGTCATTACTATGAACATACATTGTGAGTAGAGCACCTACCTATTGCATTTCACCCAAAATACCGAGCTTTCACCATAAATATTTTCAGAATCCCTGAATTCCACCCCCCCCCCCCACCTCAAGAAGAAAAAGATCCGTGTGTGTTGTGTTGTATATTTTAAGTGCAGCAATTTCCAAGGATGGGACACGAACATTTCCAGAAAAATCGTGCCACCCTAAACTATTCTTTAATGTTAGAAATGTTTATTTTCTCAAAAATGGCTGTAACGATTTCGATTAAAATACCTTTATTAAATATATTTATATAACAAATAAAATGTAGATCTTGAATGACCTCTGAAGACCTCTTCATTCTGGATGGCTTTTGCTTATCTGGTAAACCGTGAATGATAGAGAAGAATTTACTCCATAAAAATGTAGATCTCGTCAGAACACAGTTTATGTCATGCAGGCTTTTGTAGAGCTAATCATTTCCGAGATATTTCTTGTTGTTTTTAATTTTAAAGTACTTTCCTCAAACAGAAAGTCGTCATCCGTGTTTGTTTTGTTTCAGTTCTGGCCATGCAGAGGGAACCGAAAATCAATGTGAATCGCAAAGGGAAACCTTTTAAAAGATGTTACTATCACTTTAACCTGCTATATTCCCTTAGTTCTCTCCCAAAGCAGGATGAGAAAGTTATGTGACTAGATTACTTCAGACTTTTTAAAATATGTTTATGTAACTTATTGTAATGCTTGATTAGATTATTTGTATACGTATTATAATGTTGTAAAATAAGCGTGAAATCAAGAGCTACAGGACAGCATTGAATGGCTACGGGGTTAGTGGGAGCCCACGAAAAGATTACACTTAAATGTGTGCTATCAATAAAAAGCTGATGTGTTACACCCACATGACTTTCTCTAGCAGTTCTACAAACGTCTTACATAAGATTATTCTTCTTTCTGCACCTTGTTAATCGAGGTATTCAGCGCTTAGTTCCTTATAAGTAGGAAGAAAATAAGGGAATACACTAGGCTAAATCGATAGTCAAATGTTTTAAAAGCTGTCGTTATGCGATTGTCATTACAAATCGTTTCTTTTCTTGACCAGGAGTAGAACAAAAGAAAAACGGATACTCCCGTCTGAGCAAAGTATAAGTACTAACGGTAAGCTCCACGAAAAAAATGTATATGACGTAAATTATGTATTTTAACAAGGTCTACATTTTTTGTATAGTAAGTTTTTGTCTATCTCTTACGGTTTATTAGTTATGCTAAATTAAGCAAAATTCATCCTGAATAAACAGGTCTTTAGAAGCTGTTCCCAGAAAATTCAAGATATACATTTTATTTGTCAGGTAAATATTTTTAATATATATTTTAATCAAAATCGTTAGAGCCATTTTTAAGAAAATCAAAATTTTCGAAAAAAGTTCCATGTAAAGGGTAGTTTGGGGTGGGGTGATTTTTCTCAAAGTCTTCGTGTCGCATCCGTGGAAGATACTAAACTTAAATACCAAGTCTGGTATTTTAGCTACTTTTCGTTTTTGAGTTATCGTGCTCACAGACACACGAACACACACACACGGACCTTTTTCTGAAAATGCTTTCTTTGGATACAGGGGGTCCTAAAATATGTATTTCCGGTAAAATCTCGGTATCGAATTTTTGGGTGGAATACAATGGTGTGAACCGAAAAGAATGCTCACAGTGGGAAGTATGTATAATCAGTAATAGGAAATGTTAACTGCTCAAGCAAAGTAGGGAGAAAAAATGTAAACATTCAGGGAAATAGAAATACAATTTTCTGTGTGAACTTGATTCTGCTTCTGTCATATACTTTTGAGTATGTTAGCAAACTAAGTAGCTATTTGAATAATAGCAATTAAATAACTGTTCAGAAGGTTCTGAGTATTTACTCAAGCGTGAGTTATATACTAAGTTGACATTTACATTCGTATGATACGCTAAGTAGCATCAAACATTAATAATATCGCAATCGTAAGAGCTTAGCGTTACAGCAAAAGCTATTCTTTTTCCGCGCTCAACCACAATAACCAAGTATGTATCTCAGAAACACCTGAATACCGCAATAGCTAAGAACAGTCTGCCTTGTATCTTCAACCTCTGCTATGCAACACCTTTGTGCCGCACGTCGCGCTGAGAACAGGCTAGAGGAAAATTATTGTTGTTTGTGGTGGTGCCCCTGCTGAATACTGCATGCCCCGGCTCCTTTGTCACAAACAACCAATTACTCGTTTTCGAGAACTATACCAAGACCCTTGTTATGGCAGTAATACCACGAGACAGGTTATTAACCCTTGCTTTTGATGAAAAGGATATCATCTTGGTAGCTAGCACAATAAGAATTGTTTCTCATATAGATTTTCATACCTCTGTAGTTTCCCTTTTTAAGTCATGATTGTGTAACTTTCAATAAGGGAAGTTTTCGTGCATTTTTTAAAACCCCGTTATTCTTCTAGTTCTTAACTAAACAAGGATAAAAGAATTAGGATAGTAAAATCAAAAGAAACCAGCTCTAAAATACCATTTTTACCCTATTATGTTATATAAGCGTAAGAAACAAAATTATACAGAACAATGTCATGAAAAGTAATTATTATTGTAATCCCAAACTCTTTCAGAATGTGCCTCATGTTTTAAAGGAATACGGGTTTTGTAAAGATTGTTGCTGTTTTCTTTTTGAATAACAATAATAATAATAATAATAATAATAATAATAATAATAGCATCATATCGCTTTACAATATCGTATTCAATGTCCGTATTTCAACACTCTCAAAAACGAATAATCTGATAATACCAAGCTATTTTTAAAAAGAGAAAATATTCGGGTTTTCCTATCGTAAAAATAAACTTTAACAGTACCATAGATGGATGGAGGGATGACTTGATTCCTTCCTTCGGTTTCTGTGATCATACCTTTAGGGATTCGGTTTGAATTGTTCAATTATCAGTCAACGATCTCAGTCAAAAACTGCGAAATTGTCTCGAAGTTTTCGTTTGTGCAGAACTGGTAAATTGTAACTGTTCGTTGCGCGTTTTTCCAGATTGTCATGAAACCGCATGTACCACTCATACACACTTTTTTTTTGTGGATAAACTGCTGTTTAGATACACCAGATGCAGCAGGTCGAGACAGTCCTTTAGAGTTCTTCCAAGTTTGAAGCAGAATTTCATACTTCATTTGTTTTACTCCTGGTCATGCAAAGGGAAGAGAATTTCAATTGCTTCACATAGCAACCAGCTTTTAACATTTTTACTATTGCTTTAGTTTGTGTATTCGCTTATTTTCTTTCTACTTACAAGGAACTAAGTAATAAAACCGTTTCTGCTAATGCTTATCTCGATTAGCATGTAGTAGATAGGACAATAAGCATTTATAAGAATATTTGTTGCCGAATAGGTAAAGAAAAGCATGTGAATGGAGCGCACATGATATTTTTTGTTTTTCTTTTTTGTTTTTTGTTTAGTACGCAGTAAAATAATCTTAAAATGAGTAATCCCATGTCTAAATAAAGTGAATAACAGTAACGTGTATAGTTAAAAAGTCCAAAGCTTCTAATTCCTTTGACGTTATGCATTCTCTACCACGTACATATTAGGTAAGGAAGATACTGCATTCCACCCAAAAATTTGATAGCAATATTTTACTTGAAACACACATTGTTTGACCCTCTGAATTAAAAAAAAATGAATAAAAAAGTTTTGAAAAAGGTCCGCGCGGCTGTGTCTGTGAAGAGCAATAACGCAAAACACAAATTTCTGATACGTACCAAACTTGGTATTTAAGTTGAATAGCTTCCAAAGATGAAGTCAGGGAGCTTTTAAGTAAATTCTTCCACGCAAACTATCCTTTAAATGACACATTTTTCGAAAGTTTTGATTTTTTAAAAAATGGTTTGGACTAAAATACTATATATTAAAGCTATGTATGTATGTATATATATATATTTTTTTTTTTTTTTTTGTAGTCGGCTTACCCTTCATTTAGTTAGGACTGACGCCCCCCTAGAACTTACAAGCGAATGCCTAAGGTTCAGAAGCCTGTCGGGGAGCCAACCTCACGAAACCACAGAATGGAAAGTTGGAACGAGTGGTCGGCCCGTAACCAGGTGTGCGCGTGAGGAAGTGGATGAAATGAAATGCAAGCGAAATGGATGATAGGAAAGGTGATCATGTAGCAATTGGTAAAATGAGTGGGGGAAATCGGAGTGCCCGGAGAAAACCCAGACGCCGCTTCGTCCACCACATGCGGGCGCTTGAGATAAACCCGGGCCGCCTAGATGGGAGGCGAGCGGTCTAACACACTGCCACGGCGTCGTCCAAAGATATTTATATCTTGAGTTTCCTGGAAATGTCTTGTGAAGTACATTCGGAAGGAATCTTTTATAATTCTGTATAACTGGAGAACGTTAAGCGATTGACGAAACGTACAATACAAAAATGTATATATCTTTAAAACTCATATTTTATGTCAAATAACTTTTTTGTGCTATAAGCCACAAATAACTTATTAATTGTTTGATTTGTGTAATACTTTCATCATTATTTTAAGTCCTATCGTTTTCTTGCTGCTATTTTATTTTAACGCCAGCCTATAGTTCCAGAATATTAAATCCAGCTTTTGGTTGTTAAAAGATTTAAAAGGTAACAGAGAAAGTAGTTCTTAAGCGTTTTATTTTGCATTTATAACGAAATATGTAATGTAGCAATTTCTGCAAATGAAGATTTTCGGAAGAATATTCATTATTTTTTTTTATTTTTTATTTTATTTTTATGTGGCATATGAAATGGGCCTGGCACCCTATACCGCTCGCAAATACTTGGTTTGGACTTAGTATACAAATGTGAAGAAATTGTTGTGCACACACTTCTTAATTTTAATTGGTTTAACAGAAACACTTTTTTTGTTCAGGTGTTATTGAATTTTTTAATTTTTTCAGTTTGAGTTGTAGAAAATAAATTTGACTTAAACATTTTTTAATATATATTTTTTTAAATGTATGTACACCAATTTTAAAGCCATCATTCCTGAAGCTCACCTGAAAATTTCAATCTAATAAGTTGTAAAATTTTCAAAATGGTCAAAGGACCATCTTAAAAAGTCAGAAATGCACAATGAAGGAATTAAGAAAACATGTTCCAATATGCGGTGGTATACCTAAATGATATAGGACCCATTAAATAGTAATTTTGGCTTTAAATTGTTTGATATTAATAGTCAATTTGATAAAATGAAAAACAAAAATGTTTGCATTTTTGCGAAATTTCACCTATGATTCGTTACCTTAATATGAAATCGTATTTATAGGCATAGTTATGTAATAGTGACTGATTAGTTCCATGTTCCAAGTATAATATATGAAATATATAATAGTGTGCAAATTAATGTGAACATTTCTTTTTCATGTTTACGGTTTATGACACTGATTATCATAGTAATGAGTGTTTCTAATTATAACAAGTCATCGTTGTTAAGTTGTTACACTTTTAACTTCAGTCAGACACAAACAGTCGTTACAGAAGGTTGGAAATAGCTTTCTGTGGTTCAGTGAACATTTGAATAAAATTATATCTACCTCCTGGTTGGTGTTCATCATGGATATTACTGCAAAAAAGAGAAGCAAGATTGTAACGCTCAGTAATTATACTATTTCTTAAAGAGATATAGCCATAGAATGTGGAGTCAGTTTAGGCTGTGTCAACAAAATTCTTAGGAAATATAACGAATCCGGCTGCATTTCTCCTCAGCGTAAAGGTAAATATGGTAAGAGGAAAACGACAAAGAGAGATGATCCACTTTTACTGAGAAAATCGAAAGAAAATCCAAGACTAACTAGTTTTGCACAATTAGTCCACTCAGACTTTCATATACCTACACAATTCGACAGTTCGTCGTCGACTTCGTCAAACTGGTCGAAAAGCAACAACTTTTGACAGATGACATGGGGGGGGGGGGAAATGAGCTGGGCTGGGCAAAGAAATATACAAATTGGCCAGAAGATAAATGGGAAGATTATTTTTTTCCAGATGAGACGCAATTCAAACTGCACGGACTATGTTCTCGTTATGCTCGTAAATCACAAAATGAGCACTTATCTACAAAGCACATTGATCAGAGTGTAAAATATCCCGTGAAAAAAATGTTTTGGGGTTGCTATTCGATTTCTGTGGCAGGACTGCTTGTACCAGTAGATGTAATGATGAATTCAACAAAATACAGTGACATTTTGGCCAACTCTGAAATCGCTTTTCCCAAATGGTAATTGGAGTTTTCAACAGGACCTTGCACCTTGCTCCAAAATAACTAAGAAATGTTTAAAAAAGCAAAGAATAAATTGTCTCGTCTTGCCAGGTAATTCACAAAATCTAAATGCCATTGACAATTTGTTGCAATTTTGAAGGGAAGAACGAGAAAATTGTACTGCACGTCGAAGGAAAGTATGATTTCAAGTTTGATAGAAGCTTTTTGAGAGACGATAAAGTGAAGGAAATATGTTAAAAGCTAATCAGATCTATGTAAAAACGTGTAAAAGAACTTATTAAAGCAAAAGAGCATATTAAATACTAAAACTTGTTTTAGATTGTTATATAACACTACCTGTGAGTAAATTGTACACATTCTGTGTTCACATTATTTTGCACACTACTATAACTACTACCACAAACACCTACTACTACTACTGGTCTATGAACATATGCCCGCCATCAAGGGGCTAGTTAAACTAAACACCCAGAATGTCACTGTGTGTGAAGATTACATGCCTATATGAATATTGCATAACGTCACAGATGTTTAAAATTGTATCAGGCATTTGCCGTAAGCAGCCAAGTACAATGAAACCCATGCAGTGTAGCGAGATAATTCAACCAACCTGGTTCCCCTCCACTGTTCCCCTACATGCACTGCTTTCACGAACCTTGGTAAAGGCGGGAGAAGCCCTTGAACTTGCCTTTAATGGTTATCGGTTCCGTTAGGCATAGAGAGATTTTTATCCCTTCTATCCAAACATCATGTATAAAATATTTGGTGTGTTCCATTCACATGAATTTCTCTAGCTATTTCATTACATGCTAGTCGAGATAAACATTAGCAGGTCTGGTCTTATTACTTGCTTCCTTGTAATTTGCAGGAAAATAAGGGAACACACGAGGCTAACGGGATAGTCCAATTTTTTAAAAGCCGGCCGCTAAGTAAACAATTGAAATTTGACTCTCTTTGCTTGCTAGGAGTAAACAAAAGTTGGCTCCCGTTTGAGAACATCTGAAGTATCTACCTTAAAACTAAAACAAATATTTCGGAATATCTAAAAAACGATTAACCCTTGAAAAAAAAATATATATGACATAAATTGTGTATTTTAATGAGATCTACATTTTCTGTGCAATAAGTTTTTGTCTATCTCTTACGGTTTACCAATTGTACAAAGGTTATACAAAACTCCTTGAGAATGAACAGGACTTCAGAGGCTATTCCCAGAAAATTCAAAATATAAATTTCGTTTGTCATGAAAATATCTTAAACGTGTGAAATGTTAATAAAAATCGTTAGTGCTGTTTTGGAGAAAATCAACAGTTTCGAAAAATGTTTACTGTAAACGGTAGTTTCTGGTGGGGAGATTTTCTTGAAAATCTTCGTGGCGCACACTTGGAAGATGCTGTATTTTAAATACATAACATAATTTTAACGAATTATCGTTTTTTAGATATGCTGCCCACAGACACTCGTAGACAGACAGATACACATACACGGGCATGTTCCTAAAGATCCTTTTTTGGATTCAGGGATCTCAAAATATATATTTCCAGTGAAATCTTGGTATTGAATTTTGGATGGAATAAAATACCTTCTCTATCCACTATGCACATTTGTACATGCGGGCTAGAGAAAGTAAAAATCTAATGTGTTCCATTCACATAACTTACTCTAACGTTTAGCAAGCAAACTGTTCTTACAAAAGAATATTCTTGTATCACATTATGCTAATCGTAATCAACATTAGCCTAACTTGTCTTATTTGCTTGTAAGTAGGAGGAAAACAAGGGAATACACTCAGCTGAAACGATAGTCAAATGTAAAAGCTGTCGCTATGAGATTGTCGTTGAAATTCGCTTCTTTGCATGAACCGGAGTAAAACAGAAGAATCACGGACCTATTTGTAAAAATTTAAGTATTCTAAAATTGAAACTAATAACAAGGAATAAATCGGAAATATTTAACTAGAAAAAATGTATATGACATAATTGTTTATTTTAGGAAGATATATATTTTTTGTGTTGTAATTTTTTGCCTATTTTTACGATTTACCGGTTATTCAAAAGGCATGTAGAATGAAGAGGTTTTCAGAGCTATTCCCAGAAAAATAATTTCGTTTGCCATTAAAATATCTTAAACATATAGTATTTTAATCAAAATCTTCAAAGATATTTTTGAGAAGATCAAACTTTTCGAAAAATGCTGCATTGTAAAGGGTAGTTGGGGGTGGAGGATTTTCCTGAAAATCTTCGTGCCGTATCCTTGTAAGACACTGGACTGCACTTAATGCCAAATTTAATTATTGAACCGATTTTTCGTTTTTGAGTTATAGTCACACACACACACACACACTCATTCACTCACATTCACTCTTTCCTTCTCTCTGGCTTTTATCGAATATTTGGGTGGAACACAATACCTTCTCTACCTTTTATGTACGTTGTACTCGGAATTTTGCCGAATCTCTTCTTGTTTAACATTGGCCTCAGGCAATGTAAAGGAGCTTTCAAACACATGTTGTCACAAGTTAATTATTTCGAAATCGAAAATAATTATCATGCCAAGCATTCGTTAACCTCAATTAAATTACCGAATGGTCGCGCTCGCTAAAGGGCCTAGCTTCGGTTCTTCGTGGCACAGGGGATCGCCGGTTCGAGCCCCAACTCGGACATGGGTGTTTATGTGCTTACAAATGTGTATACCTGTGTATTTTATTTGCAAGTAAAAAACGCAAGCAAATAAAACAGCAGAAATATAGGGAAATAAAAAAAAAAAAAAGAGCGGAAAAAAACTTTCCAGCAAACATGGTACTGAAGATAATATTATTTTTACAAGATGCCAGGTTGACCGTGCTAGTCAGTAGTGCATATTTACACAAAAGTGACTGTGCATCAAACAACAATAACTCTTGGTATCTTAATGATTTTTACTTAAAATTCGATACCGAGATTACCCGGAAATGCATATTCTTTTAATCCAAAACTACAATTTTTATCAATAGGTCTGGTGTGTGTGTCAAAAACGAAAATTTAGTTAACTACTAAAATTGGATTTAAGCACAGTCTCTTCCAAGGATGCGACACAAAGATTATCAGAAAAATCTCCCCACTCCAAGCTACTCTTTAGATGGAATATTATTCAAAATGTATAGTTTATCAAAAGTGGTTCTAGTGATTTTGATTAAAATGTCATGTATTATAGATACCTAACTACATAAATAATATATATAATTTTCTGGGCATAATCTGTAGTCCTCTTCATTGTGGGTTACTTTTGAACTTTGAATCTATAATATGTAAAACCAAGTGAATAGAAGAATAAGTAAGAATAGTTTGTCGAAGAATAGGTAGACAAAGTTGTGTGAATGTAACAGATTTTTTTTTTCCATTATATACAGAATAGCAAGTTTAATGCATGCCACTTCAGTTTATAAAATTAAGTTCTACGCCTACCTGAATTTTAATTTTAACGGTTGTTTAATATACAATTGTATCTCAAATTCACCTTAAACAATACTGACACAGAAATTAAGCTGTAAAAAACAAACCAACTCTGAAAGTTTGTCGAATTTAACCAAAAAAATTTGAAAAAATCAAAAGGGTAGTCATGGTCGCTACGTAGGTTACGGAGACATTAAGTCAAAGTTCTGTATGTGTATCAGGAAATTGAAATCAAACGCCTCGTAGCATCGGACCACCCCGACAAGAGCGGCCGCTCGCGCGGTATATATACAGAACGTCATGTCTAGTTTGTTCCGTGAGAGTAGAATTGTGACGTCAGACCTCTACTTTTGTTCCAAAATAGCACATTTGTTGTTTTAATATATTGTTTGAAATGTTTACACCAGCATTGAAACATAATTTTTACTCATTTTTACAGTTTCGGTTTACAAGATTATAATACAACATATATCGCAACATTATTCTATTAAATACTGGTTCTTTCTGTCACATAGTTTGGAATTAACCTATTCATTCAGCTCTAAGAGTATTGATTATGGGGCATAAACCAAAATTTGTATTCGTATTTTTTTTTTTTTTACTTTCTCTACTATGTACATAGCGTATAGAGAAGGTATTGTATTCCACCAAAAAGTCGATACCGAGATTTCATCGGAAATACACATTTTAGGGTCTCTTGTATCAAAAAATGCATTTTTAAAGAAAGGTCCATGTGTGTTTCTATGTCTGTGAATACAATAATCAAAAACGAAAAGTTGGTATAATACCAAACTCTATGTTTAAGTTTAGTGTCTTCCAGGCATACGACACGAAGATTTTGAGAAAAATACCCTCACCCCAAACTACCCTTCGCAAGGAAAACATTTCAAAATTTTGGTTTTCTCAAAAATGACTCAAATGATTCAAATGATGACCTTTATTCTGGATGAATTTTGCATAACTGGTAAACCGTAAGAGATATTTAACAATTTGCCAGATAATAAATCTCATTAACACACACAATTGTTGTCGTGGAATTGGCCATTTCCGGGATATTTCTTTATATTTGTGTCAGATTTAAAATACCTGAGACTTTTCTCACACGGAAGGTTATAAACTCCTGGCCATGAACAGATGTGGATTTTCATCTACATGGCAACCATGACCATCGTTTTAGCATAGTGTATTCCTTTATTTTCCTGCTGCTTTAAAGGAAGCAAGTAATTGCAATTTCTGCTAATGTTAATCTCGATTATCATATAATTGATAGAAGAATATGCTTTTTAACAATACTTTATAACAGCTATGTAGAGAAAGTTATGTGAATGGAACACTTCATTTTTTTATTTGCGCTAAGGCATCTGTGTTAAAGCTAGGGGTTTGGTAGGTATTACCGTCCTTAACTAATAGGAAAGAGAATAAAGCGAAATGCGAGTATAATCAATTTCAGACTCTAACGTTAGGAAATATATCTGCGTAAAATAAAACTAACTTTTGAAAGCAAGATAAAGCGTTATGTATATCTCCTCTATTTTATAAGCATTGAATACGATTTTAATGTTAGCAGAACCCTCAGCTTGCTCGCGTTTTGAATTAAATACCGAGATAATTCTCTGTCTTCCATTTCCATCTTTACTTTCTCACACAATCGTTCTAAAATCCGTCGTTTCCTGATTTTTATACTACATTGTGCATGAAAAGTTAGGACAACTGCTGTTCCTAAGGTGTTAAACAACATAAGAGACAATGTACATTGAAATTATTATATATTTTGATATAAAGGTTTATTATAACTTCTTACGTGTTTGTATACTATTGTAAATGAATGCTATACGTTAACCAGTAAAACAAAAATATAAAACTAAACAAGAAATGAAATTAATGTTTTAAAGCAATTACTTGGCTTTTACTTTCTCTGCTTCATACTTGCAGTAGGTAGAAGAAACTATTGTATTCCGCCCAAAACATCCATGTCAGAATTCACTGGAAATATAATATGGTTTCAGGCACCCTAAACCTAAATAATGCATTTTTAGAAAAATATCCGCGCGCGCGCGCGCGTGTGTGTGTGTGTGAACACCAATTTAAAACTGAGAAATAAATTCCAAATCTGGAATTTAAATTCGGGACCTACTAATGATGCAATACAAAGACTTTTTACAAGTTTTTACCCTATATAGTTGTACCTATTTTGATTAAAATACGCTATGTTCAAGAAATTTTCAAGGTGACTAAAAAGCATACCTGGAATTTTCTGGGACTACTCTGAAATCCTGCATAGGTTAACCGTAACAGATAGGGGGGGGATACTGCAAAAGCATGTAGATCCGTAAAAGCACATAATTTACGTCCAATATGCATCTCCGAGAATCTCCTGTAATTGGTTTCACTTTTAAAATACTTATACTGTTCTCATATTAAATAAGTAGTCGTTATTCATGTTTCTTCTGGTCAAGCAAAGAGAGCAGAATTTCAAAGCCATCACCAACCGCCTAACACTTACAAGACTTGACTGGCTTAGACCCACTGTATTACCCTGTTCTCATTGTCTCCAAGGAAGTGTGAAATGAAACCTTTTCTGTAAATATTTATCTCCATTAACATACATTACATATAAGTAGCTTTCGTAAGAATAGCTCGCTTCAGAATAGGTAGAGAAAGTCTTGTGAATGTATTATATCAGAATTATCTTTCTGTATATCTTATTTTATTTGAGATATGCCTCTGCAGAATACACTTTTCTTTAAGCATACAAAGTGAATAACGATGGTAAAATAATTAACTGGTCCTTTTATATGCGGAACTTAAAACCCCACCAATTCTCCTTCAATCTCAAGAAAAACGCCAATACTTGATAATAATGACAAAGTATTAACACTTAACTGATGTCTCAAAATTGGCTTACACCACAAAAAATTTATTTCCAGTATATTGTATTTCGTCACGCTTAGTCTATACAGTTTTAAAAGATTACACCAAATTATTTTCGAATTAAACGGGCTTCAAATTCATTTTCCAGGAAATTCTCGATATAAGTGTTATTTGTGGAGTATACATTTCAATCAGAATTATCAGAACTATGTTTGAAATAAGAAAATCTGATGTGCTACACTCATATAACTTTCTCTATCTGTTCCATATACAAAATATTCTTACTAAAGACTATCATTTTATCTACATCATGCTAAACGAGATAGTCATTAGTAGAGTTGGTCTTAGTACTTGCTTCCATGTAAGTAGGAGGAAAATGAGGGAATACATTAGGCTAAAGCGATAAAAGCTGGTAGCTATGTGAAACAATTGAGGGTCGGTTCGATTTGCACGGTGCCGCATGAGAAAAGTTAGGTGGTTTAAAATTGAAACCAATAATGAAGAATATCTCGAAAATCTCAACTCTACAGGCAAAAAATATATATGATATAAATTTGATGTTTTATGAGATCTAAACTTTTTTGTGTAATACGTTTTTTCTATATCTTTCAATTTAACCGTTATGCAAAATTCTGCAAAACTCGCCCGGAATAAAAAGGACTTCAGAGGCTATTCCCAGGAAATTCAAAATAAACATTTACTAGCTATGTAGATATCTTAAATGTACGGCATTTTAATCCAAATCGTTAGACCCAGTTTTAGGAAAAACAAAATTTTAAAACTTTTTTCCATGTAAAGGGTAGTTTGTGGTGGGGGGATTTTCTTGAAAATCTTCGTGTCGCATCCTTGTAAGATACTAAGCACAAATACCAAGTTTGATATTTAACGGTCTTTTCGTTTTTAAGCTGTGTTATCCACAAACACACGGAACTTTTTTTCCAAAAAAAGATGTTTTTTTCGGAATTAGTGACGCTTAAAACATACATTTCAAACAAATTTTGGGTGGAATGCAATACCTTCTCTATCCACTACGTACATTGTACGGGTTAGAGAAAGTAAAAATCGAAAACTGCTCTAAATAAAGGGTGGTTTGGTATTTCCTAGTGAATTCCTCACTGAAATTAATACTTCAAAAGGAACATTATTTAAATGCACAACACCTATACTTCTTCCTCCAAATTTTATAAGGGAAGGTATAAGAAAGATTTGTGTTAACATTTTGAAATATTCTTTATTCATTTTGAATTACCCATATAAACTTCAATATAATTACACAAATCTTCACAGTAAGTTATAATTAATAATTATTCAATAACTTTTCTCATCTTGTTGATGTTTGTAATATTATGCTTTATTTTTTGTGTTTTATTATTTTCTCTAGCACGCATTCAAAACCGAGATTTCACTGGAAATACCAAACTTGACATTTAAGTTCAGTATCTTCCAAGGATGCGACATGAAGATATTCCCATTACATGGAAAAATTTTCGAAAATTTTGATTATCTGAAAAATGGCTCTAACGATTTTGATTAAAATATCGTATATTAAAGATATTTACCTGGTAAATAATATGTATATCTGGAATTTTCTGGGAATAGCCTCTGAAGACTACTTTATTCTGGATGAATTTTACGGAATTTTGCATAACTGCTAAACTATAAGAGATAGACAAAAACATAGCTCATAGAGAAACGTAGAGCACATTAAAACAAACACATTTATGTTATATACATTTTTTTTTCTTGGAGTTGATCTTTTTGAGATATTTCCTTGCTTTAAAAAACTTCTTTTCTCATACAGGAATTTGTCAACTCCTGTCCATACATACATAGGAGCTTCAGCTTTTGAATATCACTTTAACCTATGGTACTCCTTTATTTCGCTTCTACTTAGAAGCAAGTAATAACTATTTCTGCTAATTTTTTCTCGATTAGCATGAAGTAAATAGAAGCAAAAACTTATTAACAATAACTTTTTGCAGAGATGTAGAGAAAGTCGTGTGAATGGAACACATCATATTTTTTAATTAGGTTACAGCACGTCCATAAGTGATATTTTTGCGAGTAACTTCTCTCTAAGTGCTTCTTACGTCTGTGAAATCATTTATATGCCTATTTGCATTATTGATTTCTTTAGAACTTTAATTTGAGCAGTGAAGCTCTTCAGTATGTTGACATGGAAATCTATATTGTATAATTTTTCTTTTAACTGAATTAAGGAATAACACTATATTTAAGATTCACAGCTAGAAACGTCACTATTACGTAGTCCTATCTATGGTTTTAAAATCAGTAGCGACATCAAAACCTTTGAAAAGGAATTACAATAAAAATATATCCACTAAAAGAAAAAAGAAGTCAAAAGGGTAGTCATGGTCGCTACGTAGGTTACGGGAACATTAAGTCAGAGGTGTGTATGTGTATCATTTAACAAATAAGTGTCCAGAATTAATGCCACTACTGTATTAGAGAAGCATTTGTGGCATTAGCTTGTTAGAATCATTCACTTAGCTAGATTCGTATTTTCAAAAATAGTTTACGATAACTCGAAGTCAGTGGCAACTTACTTCAAAATCTTACTCTAAAAAAGAAACTTCATATATGAAAATGTTGATACTTTTATAACTTTTTTTTTTCATCTGATTGAATCGGGAAATAACAGTAATACATAAACTAAGAGCCTGAAGTATGTTTATGAAACTAGTAAGTATCGAATCAAATATAAAGAGATCAGAGTATATTGATAAAGAAAATTATAAAATTAATGATGTCCAAAAATGGATCAAAAGGGTAGTCATGGTCGCTACGTAGGTTTAGGAGACATTAAGTCAAAGTTCTGTATGTGTATCAGGAAATTGAAATCAAACGCCTCGTAGCATCGGACCACCCCGACAAGAGCGGCCGCTCGCGCGGTATATATACAGAACGTCATGTCTAGTTTGTTCCGCGAGAGTAGAATTGTGACGTCAGACCTCTACTTTTGTTCCAAAATAGCACATTTGTTGTTTTAATATATTGTTTGAAATGTTTACACCAGTATTGAAACATAATTTTTACTCATTTTTACAGTTTCGGTTTACAAGATTATAATACAACATATATCGCAACATTATTCTATTAAATACTGGTTCTTTCTGTTACATAGCGAAGTCACAGTGATGATTCTACTTTTGGAATTAACCTATTCATTCAGCTCTAAGAGTATTGATTATGGGGCATAAACCAAAATTTGTATTCGTATTTTTTTACTTTCTCTACTCGTACTATCTACATAGCGTATAGACAAGGTATTCCACCTAAAAGTCGATACCGAGATTTCATCGGAAATACACGTTTTAGGGTCCCCTGTATCAAAAAATGCATTTAAAAAAAAAAAAAGATCCATGTGTGCGAATACAATACGCAAAAAGAAAAGTTGGTAAAATACCAAACTTTATATTTAGGTTTAGTATCTTCCAGGGATACGACACGAAGATTTTGAGAAAAAGATCACCTCACTCCAAACTACCCTTCGCATGGAAAAAAATTCGAAAATTTTACTTTTTTAAAAAATGGCTCAAATGATTTCATTTAAAATGCCGTATATTAAATATATTTGCATGGCAAATAAAATGTTTATCTAGAATTTTCTTTATATAGCTTCTAAAGACCTTTATTCTGGATGAAGTTTGCTAAATGTTGCATAATTGGTAAACCGCAAGAGATATTCAACAGTTTGCTACATAATAAATGTAGATCTCATTAACACACACAATTTATGTCGTGGAATTGACCATTGCCGGTTTATTTCTTGATATTTGTTTCAGATTTAAAATACTTAAGATTTTTCTCATCCAATTAATCAGTTTATATTTTGAACTATGGTTATAATTGTAATTTTACTAACTCGAATCGGAGCTCGTCCAGTTGAAGACCCTTATATTCTAATAGTCCAGATTTTAACAAGTTTATATTTCCTTTATTATATGTTAAGCACCTTAATTATTAACATTTGAGATAACACGGAAGGTTATAAACTCCTGGCCATGCATAGAAATGGATTTCATCCAAATGGCAGCCTGCTTTTAAAAAATGTGTATATCGTTTTAACATAGTGTATTCCCCAATTTTCCTTCTGTTGAAACGAAGCAAGTAACTACAATTTCGGCTAATGTTTATCTCGATTATCATATAATAGATAGAGTATATTTTGTAACAGCATTGTAGAGAACGTCATGTGAATGGAACACTTTCATTTTTTTTTATTTGCGCTAAGGCATTTGTGTTAAAGTTAGGGGTTCAGTAGGTATTGCCGCCCTTAACTAATAGGAGGAAAGGGAATAAAGAGAAATGCGAGTTTAATCAATTGCAGACTCTAACCTGAAAGATATCTGAGTGAAGGCAAAATAAAACGTTATGTATATATCGTCTATTTTATAAGCATTGAATAATATTTAATATTAGCAGAACCCTCAGCTCTGCTCGCGTTTTGAATTAAATACCAAGATCCCATCTCCATCTTTACTTTCTCACACTCGTTTCAAAGTCCGTCCTTTCCTGCATTTTATATTTCATTGTGCATGAGAAATTAGGACAACTGCTGTTCCTAAGCTGTTAAACAACATACGAAGACTGTACATTGAAATTGCTATATATTATGATATAAATTTATATTATAGCTACTTACATGGTTAAATATAATGAAACGTGTTTGTAAACCATTATAAATGAATGACATATGTAACATTACATATGTAAAACAAAAATATAAAACTAAACAAGAAATGAAATTAATGTTTTAAAGCAATTACTTGGCTTTTACTTTCTCTGCTTCATACTAGCAGTAAGTAGAGGAAATTATTGTATTCCGCCCAAAACATCCATGCCGAGAATTCACTGGAAATGTAATATGTTTCAGGCCCCCTAAGCCTAAACAATGCATTTTTAGAAAAATAGCTCTGTGTGTGTGTGTGTGTGTGTCTTTGAACACCAATTCAAAACCGAGAAATAAATTCCAAATCTGGAAATTAAATTCAGGACCTACCAATATGCGATACAAAGACTTTTAACAAGTTGTTCTCCTAAATAGTTGTACCGATTTTGATTAAAATACGCTTTGTTTAAGACTTTTTCAAGGTGAATAAAAAGCATACCTGGAATTTTCTGGGACAGTCTGAAATCCTGCATAATTGGTTAACCGTAACAGTTAGGGGGGGGATACTGCAAAAACATGTAGATGTCGTAAAAGCACACAATTTACGTTCCAATACGCATCTCCGAGATATTTCTTGTAATTAGTTTCACTTTTAAAATACTTATACTGTTCTCATATTAAATAGGTTTCTTTCCTCTGGTCAAGCAAAGAGAGCAGAATTTCAAAGCCATCCCCAACCGCCTAGCACTTACAAGACTTGACTAGCTTAGACCCCCTGCATTCCCCTATTCTCGTGTGAAATGAAACCTTTTCTGTAAATGTTTATCTCGATTAATATACATTAGATAGAATGGGTCGCTTTCCTAAGAATAGCTCGCTACAGAATAGGTAGAGAAAGTCTTGTGAATGTATTATATCAGAATTGTCTTTCTGTATACTTTATTTTATTCGAGATATACCTTTGCAGAATACACTTTTCTTAAAGGATACAAAGTGAATAACGATAGTCAAATATTTAACGGATCCTTTTATATGCGGAACTTAAAACCCCACCAATTCTGTTTCAATCGCGAGAAAAACGTCAATACTTGATAATAATGACAAAGTATTAACACTTAACTGATATCTCAGAATTGGCTTACACCAATAAATTGTATTTCGTCACGCTTAGTCTATACAGTTTTACAAGATTGCACCAAATTATTTTCGAATAAAGCGGGCTTCAAATTCATTTTCCAGGAAATTCACGATATAAGTGTTATTTGTGGAGTATACATTTCAATCAGAATTATCAGAACTATGTTTGAGATCAAAAAGTCTGATGTGCTACACTCATATACTTTCTCTATCTGTTCCATATACAAAGTATTCTTACTAAAGACTATTATTTTATCTACATCATGCTAAACGAGATAGTCATTAGTAGAGTTGGTCTTAGTACTTGCTTCCATGTAAGTAGGAGGAAAATGAGGGAATACATTAGGCTAAAGCGATAAAAGCTGGTAGCTATGTGAAACAATTGAGGGTCGGTTCGATTTGCACGGTGCCGCATGAGAAAAGTTAGGTGGTTTAAAATTGAAACCAATAATGAAGAATATCTCGAAAATCTCAACTCTACAGGGGAAAAATGTATATGATATAAATTGTGTGTTTTATGAGATCTAAACTTTTTTGTGTAATACGTTTTTTCTATATCTTTCAATTTAACCGTTATGCAAAATTCTGCAAAACTC
This sequence comes from Hymenopus coronatus, assembly GCA_030762935.1. Taxonomy (NCBI): domain Eukaryota; kingdom Metazoa; phylum Arthropoda; class Insecta; order Mantodea; family Hymenopodidae; genus Hymenopus; species Hymenopus coronatus. The sequence goes on along the minus strand of CM060897.1, from coordinate 42,386,901 downwards.
ATCCGGAATAAAAAGGTCTTCGGAGGCTATTCCCAGGAAATTCAAAATAAACATTTACTAGCTATGTAAATATCTTAAATGTACGGCATTTTAATCCAAATCGTTAGACCCAGTTTTAGGAAAAACAAAATTTTAAACTTTTTTCCATGTAAAGGGTAGTTTGTGGTGGGGGGATTTTCTTGAAAATCTTCGTGTCGCATCCTTGTAAGATACTAAGCACAAATACCAAGTTTGGTATTTAACAGTCTTTTCGTTTTTAAGCTGTGTTATCCACAAACACACGGAACTTTTTTTCCAAAAAAAATGTTTTTTTCGGAATCAGTGACGCTTAAAACATACATTTCCAACAAATTTTTGGGTGGAATGCAATACCTTCTCTATCCACTACGTACATTGTACGGGTTAGAGAAGGTAAACATCGAAAACCCCTCTAAATAAAGGGTGGTTTGGGAGTTTTCTAGTGAATTCCTCACTGAAATTAATACTTCAAGAGGAACATTATTTAAATGCACAACACCTATACTTCTTCCCCCAAATTTTACAAGGGAAGGTATAAGAAAGATTTGTGTTAACATTTTGAAATATTCTTTATTCATTTTGAATTACCCATATAAACTTCTATGTAATTGCACAAATCTTCACAGTAAATTATAATTAATAGTTTATTCAATAACTTTTCTCATCTTGTTGATGTTTGTATAATATTATACTTTATTTTTTGTGTTTTATTACTTTCTCTAGCACGCATGTATAATGTACATAGTGCATAGAGAAGGTATTGTATTCCACCCAAAAATTCAAAACCGAGATTTCACTGGAAATACCAAACTTGGCATTTAAGTTCGGTATCCTCCAAGGATGCGACATGAAAAGGAACTTCAGCTTTTGAATATCACTTTAACCTATGGTACTCCTTTATTTCGCTTCTACTTAGAATTAAATAACTATTTCTGCTAATTTTTTCTCGATTAGCATGAAGTAAATAGAAGCAAAAACTTATTAACCATAATTTTTTGCAGAGATGTAGAGAAAGTCGTGTGAATGGTACAATATTTTTTAACTATGTTACAGCACATCCATAAGTGATATTTTTGCGAGTAACTTCTCTCTATGTGCTTCTTATGTCTGTGAAATCATTCATATGCGTATTTGCATTATTGATTTCTTTACAACTTTAATTTGAGCAGTGAAGCTCTTCAGTATGTTGACATGGAAATCTATACTGTATAATTTTTCTTGTAACCGAATTAAGGAATAACACTATATTTAAGATTCAAAGTTAGAAACGACACTATTGCGAAGGGCTATCTATGCTTTTAAAATCAGTAGAGACATCAAAACCTTTGAAAAGGAAAGGAATTACAATAAAAATATATCCACTAAAAGAAAAAAGAAGTCAAAACGGTAGTCATGGTCGCTACGTAGGTTACGGGAACATTAAGTCAGAGGTGTGTATGCGTATCATTTAACAAATAAGTGTCCAGAATTAATGCCACTACTGTATTAGAGAAGCATTTGTGGCATTAGCTTGTTAGAATCATTCACTAAGCTAGATTCGTATTTTCAAAAATAGTTTACGATACCTTGAAGTCATTGGCAACTTACTTCAAAATTTTACTCTAAAAAAGAAACTTCATTTATGAAAATGTTGATACTTTTATAACTTTTTGTTTCATCTGGTTGAATCAGGAAATAACAGTAATACAAAAACTAACAGCCTGAAGTATGTTTATGAAACTAGTAAGTATCGAATCAAATATAAAGAGATCAGAATATATTGATAAATTTGAAAATTAATGATGTCCAAAAATAGATCAAAAGGGTAGTCATGGTCGCTACGTAGGTTGCGGAGACATTAAGTCAAAGTTCTGTATGTGTATCAGGAAATTGAAATGAAACACCTCGTAACATCGGACCACCTCAATAGATAGCGCTGAGCGCCGTGTATATATACAAGTGGATGTGTGAATTTGCTCCGTGAGAGTAGGAATGTGACGTCACCGCAATACTTTTGTTCCAAAATTACACATTTGATGGTGAATGTTAATGTTACAAAATGTTTCCTTAAATAGAACTATAATTTTTTCTCATTTTAACAAGTTCCGTTTACAAGGTTGTAATAGAGTGTGTATGTTCTTTTAGACGCATTGTTACTCTGTAGTTATTTAAAAACGTGTTATGTGTCTTATCTTACAGCTGGGAAAGAGTGGGGATTGTAACGGTTGTCTCAGCAGTGAGGCGAATCCTGTTACATGAACTTATTTGATTACTTTACCACTGTCATAGAAGCTATTTGACATGTACTCGTACCTGTACACAGATTTCGACTTTTTACTTTCTCTCACGTATTATGTACATAGTGTATAGAGACGGTATTGCACTCCACCCAAAAATTCGATATCGAGATTTCACCCCAGAAATATATGTTTTTAGGGTCCCCTGTATCCAAAACAGTATTTGTAGAAAAAGGTCCGTGTGTCTGTGTGTCCATGTGTCTGTGAACACGATAACTCAAAACCGAAAAGTCGGTAAAATACCAAACTTGATATTTTAGGTTAGTATCTTCCATGTATGCGACACGATTTTGAGAAAAATCCCCCCACCCCAAACTACCCTTTACATGGAAAAATTTTTGAAAATTTTTCTTTTCTCAAAAATGGTTCTTAGCGATTTTAATTAAAATACCGTATATTAAAGATAGCTGTACGACAAATAAAATATATTTCCTATATTTTCTAGGAGTTGCCTCTGTAGATCTCTTTATTCTGAATAAATTTTGTTGAATTTTGCGTAACCTGTAAACCGTAAGAGATAGGCAAAAACTTACTACACAAAAAAATGTAGAACACGTTAAAACACAGAGTTTATGTCATATACGTTTTTTCGTGGTATTGACCATTTCGGAGAAATTCTTTGTTATTTGTTTCAGATTCAAAATACTTTAAATTTTTCTCACACGGAATGTTTTAAACTCCTGGCCCTGCATAGAAATGGATTTCAACCACATGACAACCAGCTTTCAAAGGATTTGACTATCGTTTTAGCGCTGTATTCCCTTATTTTTCTTCTGCTTACAAAGAAGCAAGTAATGAATACAATTTCTGCTGATGTTTATCTCGATTATCATAAAATATATAGAAGAAGATGTTTTTTTAATAATAATTTTAATAATAATTTGTTACAGCGATGTAGAGAAAGATATGTGAATGGAATACATAAGATTTTCTGCCCTTGTTTAGGGCACTTTATGTTCGGTTTCTCGCGTAATCTAGTCTATATAATTTGAGATTTCTTCCTTTAGTTAATTTGTTTTGGGAATAACTTTGCATTTATAGGGACGCTATTTCATTACCTTTCTAACAGCTCTGTGTACTGCATGCACAGAAACACTTCTTTCCTGTGCTAATTTCCGCTCTCATTTACTATTCTAAAAATAAATAGGAAGTCTTTATTCGTTTTTCTTTCTCCTGGTCAAGCAAAGAGTACTGAATTTCAATGGAACCACACAGCCGTTAAGATTTGATTATAGCTTAACCATACTTTATTCTCGTGTTATCCATGTGCCTCCAATGGAATATGAAATAAAATATTTTCTGTGAATTTTATCTGGATTAACATAGCGTATATAAAATAATTAACCTACGTAGGAATTGCTTGCTGCAGATTGGGCAGAGAAAATAATATGAATGTATATCAGATTTTTTTTTCTCTCATTTACTTCATTTTAGTCAAGATAAAGTTTTGCAGAAATAGCTGCATTACACATTTCGGTAAGGATACAAAAGAATATATATAAAATCAAGTAATTAAGGCCCGCCTGGGTAGTGTGGTGGTAGCGTGTCTGCATCACATTCAAAAGGTCGTGAGTTCGAATCTCGCTTAGGGTGAGAAGACGAATATCGAGTAACTTTAAGCTCCATGGACCCCGAGATCATTAGATTGTCATTCCACCAATATCATCCATCGTCCGATATGACCAACCAGGTTAAAGGACGCTAAACTACAAAAAAAAAAAAAAAAAAAAAAAAAAAAAAAAAAAAAAAAAAAAAAAAAAAAAAAACACACATGCTACCGTGAGAAACAACTGAAAATAGACAAGAGTTCAAAACAATAACAAATTATTAAACGTGTAAAGCAATTAATATTTAATGAATATCTGGGAAATATCTTATCTTATTTATCATAAGTTGTAATTTAAAGAGATGTATTGTTCTTGTTTTCATCTTCCATAACGAATACGAAGTATCGTCTGAATAAAGCGAACTTCACATACTAGATATACCCAGAAAATTCAAGATATTTTATTTGTGAAGCACACACATATTTTAAATTAAATTGTCACAACATTTTAACACAAAAATCGAAAAATGTTCTTAATAAAGTGTAATTGGTGTTGGAGTTTTCTAGTGAACTCTTTACCGAAATTAATTCATGGTGAAAGAGGAACATTATTAAATTCACAATGCTTATACTTCTTCCCCAAAATTTACAAGTGAAGGTATAAGAAAGATTTGCCTTACCTTTTTGGAATGTTCTTTAACCATTTTGAATGATCGTTTAAACTCTTCGATATAAGTACAAAATATTCACAATAAAGTATGCCTAATTAATTTGATCAGAAAATGTTGTCTCTTGTCCCTTTTTGTAATATTCCTTTTTTTTTAACCCTATTTTTTTCTAATTCTCTTTCATGATGCGCTTGTGATGAATGTTTACCTGTCACATTTAAAATGGAATCCATCTAATAATGTCTTTTTAGTAGTACATATTATATTTAAAAATCTTATGTTTTCTCGTTGTCATGACTGTCTCTACCTATTCTGCAACAAACTATTTTTACAAAAGCTTATTTTGCTATGCACTTCATAATAAGATTTAAATCACATTGTGTTATATTTATAATATTAATAATAATAATAATAAATAAGCAGTAGTACAGTAGTAGAAATTGTTTTATTACACATGTCCGTGTAGGAACAACGGGAAAGAGGGAATACACCAGGTTAAAGAGATCGTCAAATCCTTTAAGAGCGGATTGATACGTGATCTTTTAAAATTTCTTAAGTTATGATGTTCACAGAAAGAAACAGAATAAATAAATACCTAAATACACACTCCAATACGTACATAAAATAGGACCCTTTCCTAAACGATTTTGAGTTAAGGGCTCTCAAACGTGTATTTCCGAAAAAAATTGGAATCGAACTTGTAGTTGGAATGCAACCTTACATGTATTACATTTTTATGACTTTCTCTGTCCTCTATAGTTTATTAGTGGCTATAAAATTATTTTTACGAAAACTTAATTTTCTATCTACCTCATTTTAATCATAAAAAATTTTGCAGAGGTTACACGCTTCGTTATAGATACACTCTCTTAGCAGAAAATCAAGTTAGTCATATAAATACAATCAACAATTCAAAAAAACAATATTAAACCAAAACGTTAGAACCGCGTTTGAGAAAATAAAAATTAATAACTTTTCCATGTAAAGGGTAGCTACTCAAATTTCTCTGAATTAATAAGAGAACGTTGCACTCGAATCGATTCTTCGGTCATTTAATTCTTCAGTACAACGATCTACCTCTTTAGCTGTGGATATGCGTGCTGCTACTAACTAAAATCGTGTTTCTTAATTGGTGTGCAGTATAAGTTCAATGTAACTTCCTTTACATCCTCTTAGTAATACTGAAATTATGATCACAAGAATGAAAGTTATATTACCCCTTATGGCAAAGGAATACTTGATCTTCTTGTCAGTTAATGGTAGAATTAGCCTGAAAAGACGCAATGTTTTACTTTCTCTACACATTACTATATAAGTGCATAGTAAGTATAAAAGCTATTGTATACCAACCAAATATTCCATGTCGAGATCTCACCAGAAAAGCATGTTTTGAAGTCACCTGAATCGAAAAAATCTTTAGAAAAAGATCCGTATCTGTGAACAGCAATACTCAAAAACGAAAATGCCATAAAAACCAAACTTGGTATTAAGTTGAGCATCTTCTAATGATGTTTAAGAGAACCTCCCCCCGCCCCGCATTCCAAACTATCCTTTACATGGAGAATGTTTGAAAAGTTTGGGTTTTCTTAAAAATGGCTCTAACGATTTTCAGTAAAAGCCCATGTATTATATATATTTACATGGCAAATAAAATCTATATCTTGAATTGTTTGGAATTGTCTCTGAAGTCCTCTTCATTCTGGAAACCTTTGCACAACCAGTAAAACCTAAAAGAAGGAGAAAATTTTAATTTTAATGTACTTATACTTTTCTCAATCGGGAATTGTTCATTCTATTTATATCTTTTGTTTTACTCTTGGTCATGCAAAGATAACCGAATTTGAATTTCATGTCATAGCGAGAGCTTTTAAAATTGACTATCCCTTTAGCCAAATAGTTTAATTGCAGAACTGGTAGAGAAATCGTGTGAATGAAACACATCAGAATTTTTATTCAGACCAGCGCAAAAATTGTCAAAAGTAATACCACGAGTGTTTTCATCTTGTCGATAATTTAGGACCGTTGCGAAGCGATGGCAGTGAATTGTCCTAAAAGATGAGAACATAAGACAATTTAGCGAAAGAGATTATTAATGATTTCTAGTATATAGAAAAGAAGATTTTATCAGGTTATGATTGTAATATATAAGTTTTCAAATGGTAGATGACGCATTTAACCATGTTTTTATTTTCTTTCTTCCCTCCCTCCTGGATTATGTGATATGGCCGACCCAAAGCACGAATATCGATAGCAACAATAGAAATAGGGAACAATTATTCTATTTCAGCTTTTAATAAGCAATACTGGAAATGGAAACAAAGCCTGTTTTATTTGAGGTTATTGCACTCATCTCATACATAAATACAAATAATTATTATTTTCTCTCCTTTTTTTGAACTAAATAAATACATTATAAACTGGACAAAACTTAAAATAAACATTGTAACTGAATTAATTGAAAGCACAGTTATGGAACTGACAGTTATTAAAAGTGAGGGTTGGCTGACTAGAATGTCACCTTGTAATCAATAATCAAGATAGGAGGTTAAACGAACGTCAGTTGCGAGAAGTTTTTAAAGAAATTAACATCAGCTCCAGTGAGATGACCACGATTGTTTGAAATTACCTAATATCGGTTTTTGCATAGGCGCTTAGTTGAGGTAAATTGTCACTAAAATTCGAACTTCTTCAATATGACAAGGAACATAACATCCGTCAACTGTCTCAGAGACGAGTCCTTAACCGGAACTTTTGGAGGCGAACTTCCAATATAAAGTGAAAGTATAAAGATAATGATAATAAAACAGTTCTTTAATATGGATGAGATAAGTTTAATGCATAATTTATGCTTACAATCAAGACATCGTGTCACTAAGCTGCATCATAATATTGTATGCATTTTCCCACCAATTCTGGCATCAATTTTCTTTGAGTTGACACTTATCTCCTCCCAGTCATGCTTGTGTAATGCAATTTGTATAACTTTGAGGTTTAAATTTTCGTTTACGTCCAAGAGAACATTTAACATCTGGAGAAATCATGATTCTTAATGGTTTTACCAAGGGTTATAGTTTACAATCGTGTAAATTTCACACACACAACTATTGGTATAATCCAAATTTCATATGCTGCCAACTCTACAATGTTATCAAAATACCAGAGTCCAAGATTTTAAAGTAGAAAAATCTGATGTGTACCATTCACATGACTTTCTCCATATCCCTGCAACAAAAAATTCTTAAAAAGCTTATACTTCTATTTACTTTATGCTAATCAGAAAAAAATTAGCAGAAATAGTCTTATTACTCGCATACTTGTAAGTAGAAGCGAAATAAGGGACAACCGTAGGTTAAAGTGATAGTCAAAAACTGGTTGCTATGTCAATGAAGTTCCTTTGTTTATATGGATAGGAGTTGACAAGTTCCAGTATGAGAAAAGTACACGTTTTTCATAGCAGAAACCAAAAATAAGGAATGTCACAAAAACGACGAACTCCACGAAAAAAATGTATATAACATAAATTGTGTGTTTTAATGTGCTCTACATTTTCTGTGGAGTAAGTTTTTGTCCATCTCTTACGGTTTAGCAGTTATACAAAATTTAGTAAAATTCATCCAGAATAAACTACTCTTCAGAGGCTATTCCCAGAAAATTCAAGATATACATTTCATTTGTCAGGTAAATATGTTTAATATCCGTAATTTTAATGAAAATCGTTAGAGCCATTTTTGAGAAAATCAAAATTTTCGAAAAAAGTTCCATGTAAAGGGTAGTTGGGGGTGGGAGGATTTTTCTCAAAATCTCCGTGTCGCATCCCTGGAAGATACTAAACTCAAATACCAAGTTTGGTATTTTACCGACTTTTCGTTTTTGAGTTATCGTGTTCACGGACACGGACACACACACACACACACACACACACACACACACACACACACACACACACGCGGACCTTTTTGTGAAAATGCTTTTTTTGGATATTGGGAACCCTAAAACATATATTTCCGGTGAAATCTCGGTATCGAATTTTTGGTGGAGTGCAATACTTTCTCTATACACTATGTACATAGTGCGTATGGAGAGAGTAAAAATCTGGTGTCTACCATTCACATGACTTTCTCCATATCCCTGCAACAAATAATTCTTAAAAAGCTTATACTTCTATTTACTTTATGCTAATCAGAAAAAATTAGCAGAAATAGTCTTATTACTCGCTTCCTTGTAAGTTGAAGCGAAATAAGGGACAACCGTAGGTTAAAGTGATAGTCAAAAGCTGGTTGCTATGTCAATGAAGTTCCTTAGTTTATATGGATAGGAGTTGACAAGCTCCTGTATGAGAAAAGTATACGTTTTTCATAGCAGAAACCAAAAATAAGGAATGTCGCAAAAACGACGAACTCCGCAAAAAAATGTATATAACATAAATTGTGTGTTTTAATGTGCTCTACATTTTTTGTGTAGTAAGTTTTTTTCCATCTCTTACGGTTTAGCAGTTATACAAAATTTAGTAAAATTCATCCAGAATAAACTGCTCTTCAGAGGCTATTCCCAGAAAATTCAAGATATACATTTCATTTGTCAGGTAAATATGTTTAATATCCGAAATTTTAATGAAAATCGTTAGAGCCATTTTTGAGAAAATCAAAATTTTCGAAAAAAGTTCCATGTAAAGGGTAGTTGGGGGTGGGGGATTTTTCTCAAAATCTTCGTGTCGCATCCCTGGAAGATACTAAACTTAAATACCAAGTTTGGTATGTTACCGACTTTTCGTTTTTGAGTTATCGTGTTCACAGACACACGGACACACTCACACACACACACACACACACACACACACACACACACACACACGGACCTTTTTGTGAAAATGCTTTTTTTGGATATTGGGGACCCTAAAACATATATTTCCGGTGAAATCTCGGTATCGAATTTTTGGTGGAGTGCAATACTTTCTCTATACACTATGTACATAGTGCGTATGGAGAAAGTAAAAATTGGAAACATAGTAAAAAGAACTGATTTCGACACTGAATGCTGTTAATATCTATCCTTCGAATTCCATAATCAGGAAAACTAATCTAACGAGTTCCACACACATGAGTTCCTCTGCCTGTTTTGCAAAACACTATTCTTACAGAAGATTGTTTTTCTATCTACTTCGTGCAAAGAGATAAACATTAGCGGAAATGGCCTTATCACGCAGTTCCTTATAAGTAGAAGGGAAATAAGAAAATACAGTACGCGAAAGCAATAGCCAAATCTCTTAAAAGCTTTCCGTATGCGATTGACATTGAATTTCGATTCTCTTTACTTGGTCAGGAGTAAAACAACAGAAATATGGATGACAAATTCCCGTGTGTGAAGGGTTTGCATTTTATAATGTTTTATAATTAGGTTTTTTAACAAATAATAAATCGGAAATGGTTAACTCCACAAAAAAGGATATTACACTGTTTAACGAGATCTATATGTTTTGTGTAGTAACTTTTTGTTATTTTGCTTACGGGTAATCAATCATGCAAAAGTCATCCAGAGTAAAAAGCTGTTCGGAGGCTATTCAAGATAATCACTTTATTGATCATACATCTTTAATATACGGTATTTTAATCAAAATCATTAGCCATTTTTGAGAAAATAAAAAACTTCGGTTTCGTAGTTGATTTGAGTAGTTTGTTTGGTGGAATTTCTTAAAATCTTCGTGTCACATCCTTGGAAGATGCTGAACTTATTATCCAGTTTGGTATTTAACTGATTTTTCATTTTTGAGACATGTTGTGTGGGAAAACAATAGTTTCTCTACCTAAGTGCTAAGTATAGAAAGTAATGAATAGGATGATTCTTCTTATTATCTTTCCATTAAACCAAAAGCCAGTATAGGACGTTAAAATAGTGTTTTTGTTTCCCCCCTCCCCCTCCAATTTGCACAGGATATAAACCTTTCGAAAGCGGATCATATCGGGCGATGTTTCCAGTTTATGTATAACGTAAAGCAGTGGCATTAACTCTGGACCTCTTTGCGTTCTCTACTTAGGTAGAGAAGATATTGCACTCCACCCAAAAATTCAATACCAAGAATTCACCGGAAATATACGATTTAGAATCCCCTATTATTTTAAAAAAAATAGGGAAAAGGTCTGCGTGCGGGAGAGAGAGTGTGTGTGTGTATGTGTGTGTGTGTGTGTGTGTGTGAATACGATAGCTCAGAAACGAAAACTCAGTAAAATTTTAAACTTGAGTTTTAAGTTTAGTATGCCCCAAGGTTGCGGCACGAGAATTTTGAGGAAAGTCCTCTACCACAAACTAAATGGAAATTTTTTCGAAAATTTTGAATTTATCAAAAATAGTTCCTTTAATTTTGATTAAAATACAGTATATTTAAGATATTTACATGAAAAATAAAATGTATATCTTGAATTTTGGGGCAATAGCCTGTGATGACCTCTTTATTCAGGGTGAATTTAGCTGATTTTGCATAGGTGGTAAACCGTAAGAAGCAGACAAAAGCTTACTCACAAAAAATGTGGATCCCGTTAAAGAACACTGTTTAGGTCATATACATTCTTTCGTGCATTTGGCCATTTTCGAAATATTCATTGTTATTGCTTTCACTATTAAAATACTTAAAACTTTTCTCATAAGGGAACTAGTCAACTCCTTGGGAATTTCAATCATATAGCAACCAGCTTGTAAAAGATTTGGCTAGCGTTTTTGCCTAGTGTCTTCGTTTATTTGTATTTTACTTATAAGAAGGTAAATAAAGACATGTTCTATTAATATAAATTTCTATTGTTATGAAGTAGAATATTAAGCTTTTTAACCATAATTTGTTAAGAGATGTAGAGAATATCATTTAAATGGATCCCCCTAGATTTTTTGATTAAATTACCTTTGCATTTTTAATTCAACTCTTATTTAGGATAACTCATATCTGGTAAATTATAGTCAGGATGTGTTAGCATAATACATCATTCTACCTTTTACCATAAACTGGAACTAATATGATCCTTAATCGCTTACTTTGCCCCCAACCTTGTATAAACACATATTACTGCATAAACATGCTGTGTATGTTTTATTTTAGACAGTAGTCATATTATATTAGAGGAACTCTAAATTGGAGAGAGATAGTAGTTTTTGGGTTATGATATTATCATGAACATAATCTTAAAAGTACAAATTTCGCCATTTTGGATCCTCTATTATGTGAGAGTAAGAATTGATTATATTTCATACCGGATGTAGTATAAACTAAAGTGTATTTTCCAAAAATACTTTTTAATTCTATTTTTCATCCAGTATGAAATATAATGAAATTTTACTCTCATATAATAGAGGCGTAAATTTCATTTTCCTCCAATATGACAAAATAATTCCAGTTTTCCCATTGGACACAACATAACATTTAAAAATTTAGTATACTTTATGAAATAATGGTTTCCAAAGGTGGGCAAAGTAAACTATTAATGGCCAAATTAGCTTCAGTTAGTGGTAAAACTTCAATATTATATTATGGTAACACTTCCTGGATAATTTTGTCACAGGGTTATTCTGAATAGGAGTCCAATTTAACAAATAAGTGTCCAGAATTAATGCCACTACTGTATTATAGAAGCATTTGTGGCATTAGCTTATTAGAATCATTCACTTAGTTAGATTTGTATTTTCAAAAATAGTTTACGTTATCCCGCAGTCAGTGGCAACTTAAACCAAAGTTTTACTCTGGAAAATAAACTTCATTTATAAAAATGCTGATACTTTTATAACCTTTTTTTTACGTGGTTGAATCAAGATATAACAGTAATACAAAAGCTAACAGCCTGAAGTATGTTTCTGAAATTAGTTCGAATTAAATATAGAGAGGAGATCAGAAAATATATTTATAAAGGGAATTAGTAAATTAATGTTGTCCAAAAATAGATCAAAAGGGTAGTCATGGTCGCTACGTAGGTTACGGAGACATTAAGTCAAAGTTCTGTATGTGTATCAGGAAATTGAAATCAAACACCTCGTAACATCGGACCACCCCGAGAGAAAGCGCTGCGCGTCGGGTATATATACAAAGTGGATGTGTGAATTTGCTCCGTGAGAGTACGGCTGTGACGTCACAGTAACACTTTTGTTCCAGAATTACACATTTAATAGTGAATGTTAATTTTACAACATTTTCCCTTAAAATAGAACTATAATTTTGTCTCATTTTAACAAGTTCCGTTTACAAGGTTGTAATAGAGTGTGTATGTTCTTTTAGACGCATTGTTTCTCTGTAGTTATTTAAAAACCTGTTAGGTGTCGTATCTTACAGCTGGGAAAGAGTGGGGATTGTAACGGTTGTCTCCGCAGTGAGGCGAATCCTCTAGCATGCGAAAGAACATGTACTTCTGAACTGGACTTAACTTGATTACTTACCACTGTCATCGAAGCTGTCGTCGTACCTGTAGGCAGACTTCAACTTTTTAACCCTTGTTTCAGGCACTTTGTGTGTGGTTTCCGCGTAATCTAGTATATTTAATAAATGCCTTTCTAACTGATCTGTGTACGTATGCACAGAAACACTCGTTTCCAGTGCTAATTTCCGCACTATTTAGTATTCTCAAAATAAATAGAAAGTCGGTATTCGTTTTTCTTTCTCCTGGTCAAGCAAAGAGTACTGAATTTCAATGGAACCGCACAGCGGTTAGCTCTTATAAATTTTTACTTTTGCTTAACCCTACTTTATTCTCCTGTTGTCCTTGTGCCTCCAAGGAAATATGAAATAAAATATTTTCTGTGAATTTTATCTCGATTAACATAGCGTATATAAAACAATTACGTAGGAATAGCTTGCTGCGGAATGGATAGAGAAAATAACGTCAATGTATCTACATCAGGATCCCCCCCCCCCTCCATTGACTTCATTTTAATCGAGATAAACGTTTGCAGAAACATTACACATATCGATAAGGATACAAAGAAATAAGCAATAATGAAGTTGTTAAGAACGATTGTTTTTATATGCTGGCTTTAAAATTCCCAACTGCTTAACATGCAACCGCGAAAAACAACTGAAAAGCAACAGACTTCAAAACAATGACAAAGTCTAAACGTGTCCAACAATTAATATTTAACGGATGTCTCGGAAATAGCTTATGTCACATTATTTACCATAAATTGTCATTTAAAGCGATCTATCTTTATTGTGTTTTCATCTCATTACGCCCAAAAATAAAAATATGTTGCATATACATGACTTTCTCTACCCTCTATCGTTTATTAGTGGTATAAAGATTATTCTTACGAAAGCGTAATTTTCTGCCTACTTCATTGTAAACGTGAAAGTTTTTGCAGAATTAGCTACATTACACGCTTCGTCACTGCTACAAAAGGAATAACGATAGTCAAATGTTTTAGAAGTGGACGCTCTCGGCCTCTTAGCAGAGAAACAAGTTATGTAAATACTGTACAAATTTTCTAAACTCACAATATTAAACAACATCGTTAGAACCGCTTTTGAGAAAATAAAAAACTTTCCCACGTAAAGAGTACCTACTCATATTTTTCTGCATTAATAAGAGAATAATGGAAACTTTGTGCTTCCGTCATTTAATATTTCAGTAAAGCAATCTACCTCTTTAACACTGTGTGTGTGTGTGTGTGTGTGTGTGTGTGTGTGTGTGTGTGTGTGTGTGTGTTGCTACTTTGCTATTTTTTTTCATTTTGAGCTTCACATCCTTTGACCTGGTATATCGGACGATGAATGACACATTGGTGTAATAATACTCGAATCATCACGTGGTCCATGGAACTTAAAGTTACCTTGCATTCCTCTTCTCAGGATATGGAAAGACGCAAAAAAAAAAAAAAAAAAAATCCGGGTGACACCCTAAGCGAGCTTTGAACTCGCGACCACCACATTAACCAGGCGGACTAAAATCAGTTTGTTAATTGGTGTACAGAATAAATTCTACGTAACTTCCTTTGCGGTAAAGGAATATTTAATCTTGTTGTTATTTTAATGGTAGGATTAGCCTGGAAAGACGCAGCTTTTACTTTTTCTCCACGTACCTACTGTATAAGTTCATGGTAGGTAGAGAAGGTATTGTATACCAACCAAAAATCCCATGTCGAGGTTTAACCGAGATTACATGTTTTGAGGTTACCTGAGAAATGCCGTTAAAAACTAAAATTTGTATTAAGTTGAGCATTTTTCAAGGATGCGACATGATTGTTAAGCAAATCCCCCCTACTTATACATGGAACATTTTGAAAGGGTTGATTTTCTTTAATTGGTTCTAAACCCCCATATATTATTTGCATATGTTTAATTAAAGGATATATAAAGATATATATTTATCTTTAAGATTTTGATTTTCATATGTTTTACTTCTAATTTATCTATATATTTACATGGTAAATAAAATATATATTGTTTTACCGAATTTGAATTTCATGGCATAGTGACAGATTTTAAATTTGACTGTCCCTTTGGCCTAATAGTTTCTTTGCAGAACTGGTAGAGAAAGACATGCGAATGGAACACTTCAGAATTTTCATTTAGTCTAGCACAAAATAGTCACTAAGATTCGGGCTTCTTCAACATGACGAGACACATAATATTGTACATACAAGTTACTGTCAACTGTCTTAACCGAACTTTTGGAGGCGAACTTGCAATATAAAATAAAGTATAATGATTATAAAACACAGTTCTTTAGCATATAAGAGAGAATTTTAATTCATAATTTATGCTTAGAATCAAGACACCTACTATGTTACTAAATTGCATCATAATATTAAATTGTGTGCATTTTTCCACCAATGCTTGCATCAGTTTTCTTTAGTTGACACTTAATCTCCTCCCAGGCACGCTTGTGTTATGAAATTTGTGTAACTTTTAGATTTAAATATTCGTCTATCTCCAAGAGAATATTTAACATCTGAAGAAATGATAATTCTTAATGATCTTTCCAAGGGTTATAGTTTACAGCCATGCAAATTCCACAAACATAACTATTATTCTGATCCAATTGTTGGTATATAATGCCACTCAACCATGTTATCAAAAGACTAAAATCCAAGATTTTAAAATAGAAAATACTTGGAAATATAGTAAATTAAAAAGATTTCGACATCGAATGGTGTTCATATCTATCCTTCGAGTTCCATAATCAGGAAAACAAATCTGGTGAGCTCCATTCACACGGCTTTCTCTGCCTGTTCAGGGAAAAAACTCCTATCTTTCTGTCTACTTCGTGCAAAGAGATAAACATCAGCGAAAATGGTCTTATTACGTAGTTCCTTATAAGTAGAAGGGAAATAAGGAAATGCACTAGGCTAAAGCGACAATCAAATCTCATGCGAATGAAATTGAAATTCGGTTCTCTTTGCATGGTCAGGAATAAAACGAGAGAAACATGAATGTCGAGAATTCCCGTATGTGAAAACTTTGTCTTTTTTACTACTTTTTATAATTAGGTTTTTTTAACAATAAATATCTCGGAAATAGTTAACTCCACAAAAATCATAAGACGTTTTAACGAGATCTACATTTTTACCTTCTTTACACGTACTATGTACATGATGTACAGAGAAGGTATTGTAATGCACTCAAAAATTCGATACCGAGATTTCACCGCAAATATATGTTTTGAGACATCCTGAATCCAAAAAAAAGAATGTTTAGAAAAATGTCCGTGTGTGTATGGGCAGCATAGCTCAAAACAAAATCGTTAAAAAGCAAACTTGCTATTTAAGTTTGGTATCTTCGAAGGATACGACACAAAGATTTTCAAGAAAATCCTCCCACCTCCAACTACCCTTTACATGGAAAAAATTTCGAAAATTTTTATTTTCTTAAAAATGGCTCTGACGATTTTGATTAAAATCCCTTATATTTAAGATATTTACTTGCCAAATAAAATGTATTTCTTGAATTTTCTGGGGAAATCCTAAAGACCTCTTTATTCTGGATGATTTTTACTGAATTTTGTATCATTGGTAAACCGTAAGAGATAGACAAAAACTCACTGCACAAAATAAATCAGGATAAAACACACAAGTTATGTCATTTATATTTTTTGTGGAGTGATCGTTTTTGAGATATTCCTGTTTTTTGGTGTCAGCTTTGAAAAACTTACACTTTTCTCATACAAGAATTTGTCAACTCCTGTCCAAACAAACAAAGGAACATCAGTCACATAGCAACCAGCTTTTGACTATCACTGTAACCTATAGTACTTCCTTATTTCGATTCTACTTACAAGGAAGCAAGTAATAAGACTTTCCGCCAATTTTTCTCGATTAGGTAGAAGTAAATAGAAGCATAAGCTTTTTAACAATGATTTGTTACAGCGATGTAGAGAAAGTCATGTGAATGGAACACATCAGATTTTTTTATGTAGTTCTTTCACTTACGGTTTACCAATTATGCAAAAGTCATCCAGAGTGAAAGGCTCTTCAGAGGCTATTCCCATGGAATTCAAGATAAACACTTCATTTATCTTGTATAATGCACAGTAGTGCCATTAATATGGACGCTCTTGACGTTCTCTACTTAGTACATATGAAGAGAAGGTGTTGCATTCAATCCAAGAATTCACCGGTCATCTACGTTTTAGAATCCCGTGTTAAAAGTATTGGGAAAAAGCTGATGTGTTACACTCACATGACTTTCTCTAACTGCTCTACTAACCTCCTAAAAAGATTATTCTTCTTTGTATTAGCAGAATGTTCTTGTTACTTAGTTCCTTATAAGTAGAACGGAATAAGGGAATGCACTATGCTAAAGTGATTGTCAAATGTTTTAAAATCTATCCTTATGCGATTGTCATTGCAAATCACTTCTTTGCTTGGCCAGGTGTAGAATAAAAGAAAAACGACACTTCCTGTCTGAGAAAAGTTTAAGTACTTCACGATTGAAACACATAACAAGGAATATCTCGGAAACGGTTACCTCCACAACAAAAACGTAAAGACATAAACTGTGTGTTTTGTCGTGATGTACATTTTTAGTGAGCTTTTTTGTATCTCTAACGGTTTAGCAGTTAAGCAAAATGCATTCAGAATAAAGAGGTCTTCAGAGGCTATTCCCAAAAAATTCGAGATATACATTTTATTTTGGACATAAATAGCTTTAATATACGGGATTTTAATCAAAATCGTTAGAGCCATTATTAAGAAAATCAATTTTTTTTATATTTGTTCCATGTAAAGGGTAGTTTTTTGTAGGGGGATTTTTTTGAAAATCTTCGTGTCGCATCCTTGGAAGATACTAAACCTAAATACCAAGTTTGGTATTTAACGGTCTTTTCGTTTTGGGGCTATGCTGTCCACAGACACACACACGCGCGCGCGGACCTTTTTTTAACAATGCTTTTTTCGGACTCAGGGGACCCCAAAATATATATTTCCGGTGGAATCTCGGTATCGAATATTTGGATGCATTATAATACCTTCTCTATCCCTATGTACATTGTACATATGGGGCTAGAGAAAGTAAAAAAGTTACGCACGCGCGTTTGTGTTTGTGTTGTCTTTGAACACAATAGCTCAGAAACGAAAAGTCGGTAAAATTCTAAACTTGGTATTTAAATTTAGTATCTTCCAAAGTGGCGACACGTAGATTTTTAGGAAAATCTCTACCCCCAAAAATATAGATATTTACATGAAAAATGAAATGTATACCTATCTTATTTTTTTTTTTTTTTTTTGGAAATAGCCTCTAATGTCCTCTTTATTGTGGATAAATTTAGCTGAATTTTGCATAGGTGGTAAACCGTAAGAGACAGACAAAAACTTACAACAAATGTAGATCTCGTTAAAATACGGTTTAGGTCTTAACAATTTTTCTTGGATTTGGCCATTTCCGAGAAATTCATTCTTATTGGTGTCAGTTTTAAAATACTTAAAAAACTTTTCTCATAAGGGAATTTGTCAGCTCCTGGTCATGCAAACTAACGAATTTCAATCGTATAGCAACCAGCTTTTAAAAGATTTGACTATCGCTTTAGTCTAATGTATTCCTTTATTTCTCTTTCATATACATGGAAGTATATAAGACAAGTTCTGCTATTGTAAATTTTGATTATTATGAAGTAGTTGGAAGATTAAACCTTTTAAAGATAATGTATTACAGATATGCGAGAATGTCATGTAAATGGAACACCTTAGAGTGTTTTATTAAATTACCTTTGAATTTTCAGTTCAACTCTTGTTCAGGATAACTCGTATCTGGTAAATAACAATCAGGATGTGTTACCTAAATACAGCATTGTACCTTTAACCATAATCTGGAACTAATATTATCCTTAATCGGTTACTTTGCCCCAACTTTGTATAACTGCATAAATATGATGTCTTATGTTTTATTTTAGATGGTGCCCAATGTGATACTTGGAATTATTGTTGTCATATAATACTAGAGAGACCTTTAGGTTTAGGATTATGATACTATCATACAAATTTCGCCATTTTGGACACCCTATTATGTGGTAGTAAGAACTGATTATATTTATGTCGGATATAATATAAACTAAAGTGTATTTTCTAAAAATACTTTTTAAATTTATTTTTCATCCAGTATGAAATTCGTAAATTTCGTTTTCTTTTAATATGGCAGCAATAATTCCAGTTTAACTCACAAAATATAGCATTTAAAAATATATTTATAGAATTAAATGTTATTTTCAAAGTTGATCCAAAGTAGCTTATTAATGACCAAATTAGCTCCAGTTTGTGGTAAAACGTTCAATATTGTATTTAGTAACACTTTCTGGATAATGTTTTCACATAAGGTTATTAACATTAAAGTTGAATGTAATATTCAAAGTGGAAAGTTAATTTAGCAAAAATTAATGCCACTGCTGTATTACAGAAGCATTTGAGGTATTAGGTTTTTAACTTGTTAGAATCATTCGTTTACCCAGATTTGTATTTCCAAAAATGGTGTACGTTACCCTGAACTTAGTGGTAACTGAAACCACAGTTTTACTCTGAACAATAGTCTTCTTTAATGAAAATATTTTTAACTTTTTTTTTTTTTCATTTGGTTGAAATAAGAAATAACTACCTAATATAAAAACTAACAACCAGACTATATTTATGAAACTAGTATCGAATTAAATATAGAAATGAAATCAGAAAATATATTTATAAAGGGAATTAGTAAATTAATGTCCAAAAATAGATCAAAAGGGTAGTCATGGTCGCTACGTAGGTTACGGAGACATTAAGTCAAAGTTCTGTATGTGTATCAGGAAATTGAAATCAAACACCTCGTAACATCGGACCACCCCGAGAGACAGCGCTGCGCGTCGAGTATATATACAAAGTGGATGTGTGAATTTGCTCCGTGAGAGTTGGGCGGTGACGTCACACTAACATCTTTGTTCCAAAATTACACATTTAATTGTGAATATTAATCTTCCAATATGTTCACTTTAAGTAGAGCTAAGTGTTTTGCTCAGTTTAACAAGTTTAGTTTACAAGGCTGTAATAAAAGTGTTCGCATGTACTTCAATCGTATAGCAACCAACTTTTAAAAGATTTGACTATCGATTTAGTCTATGATACTCATGTATTTCTCTTCTACTTACAAGGAAGCAAGTAGTACTACCCTTTCTGCTAATTCTTTTCTCAATTAGCATTAAGTAAATTGAAGAATAAGCTTTTTAGCAATAATTTATTGTAGACGTGTAGAGAAAGTCATGTGAATGGAACACATAAGATTTTTCGTATTCAGGGGATAAAAACCTGTATTTCCGGTGAAATCTCGTATCGAATTTTTGGATGCAATACAATACCTTCGTCGACAAAGAGAAAAGGGTTATTTACACACCCACAATTCCATACTTCAAGGCAAAATACGATCTGAATATTTTAGACGTAATTGGTGTGATGGTCGGAGCTCGGGGCACCATTCCTTTACATTTTTTCAACAAGTTTGGACTGAAGAAGGGAAAAATAAAAGAAATTGCCATATCTGCAATAAGAGGTTCAATTTCTCTTCTTCGAAATCATTTGTATAATAATAACCATTTTAGTATTTCCACGATCTGTATTTCTTTGATATAAATTATTTATTGTATGTTAATTTTATATTATCTATGTTTAATAATTCTTTTACTGCTTTTAGTTTCCTTTTCGGTTGCTATACAATGAAAGCTGTCGATATTTCATTCTCTTTATAGAAGAGTTTCAATTTTGTTTTCCTTCTTTTTTTTTATATATATATTTAATTTATAATTTGTTTGTGTTACTCTGTCCTTGTTGGCAGCATATAAATATGGGGAGTTATTGTTTCAATAAACAAATAATATGTATACATAGTACGTGTAGAGAAAGTAGAACTATTCATTTAAAAGCGTACTTTTGTTTCTTGGGTCAGTTTATCTTTACGAAATTGCATTTTGTGCTTGCTCGACCCTGCATTATTGCTTTGAGAGCCGGCCATAAATCAGGTAGAGGGTTGGCCCAGATCCCTAAATAACGATGTAGGAAGTGATACCAGGTGCTTCAGGACCGTGTACCCAACGCCATGGCGGAACAATTAATCTATCTCAAGTAGAACATTCGAGTGTGTTGCTAACATATTTTGCTCTCGTTTCTTTGAAAAGCTATCAACATTAAATTTGCCCTCACGTTGTGTTTCTCTTAACAGGATTGGTCCCTTGGGTTTATAGCCAACTATCGATTGCACGTTAATATCGAGAAGTGGGTTAATATCTCGAAGAGTGTTTGCTTGGCGTGCAGTATTACTTCCCAAGCAGTACATAAATACTCCCTACATATATAGATAGATTATTACTTTCTCTATCAGGTGTGTACAATGTACATAGTACGGAGAAAAAATTGTATTCCACCTAAAAAGTGAGTACCTAGATTTCACGGAAATGCCCGTTTTGAGGGCTCCTGAATTCAAAACTTATCGTGAGAAAAGTGTGCCAGGGGGTACAGCTAACTAAAAAACAAGTTTCTTACATAAGATTCTTCTTCTTTCTACTCCAAGATAATCGGGATAAGAGAATACACTATGTTAAAGCGATACTCAAATGTTTTATAAGCTGTCGATAAGCGATTGCCATTGAAATTTGGTTCTTTGCATGGAGAGGCGTAAAACCGGTTTTTCGTTTGAGAAAAGTCCCAAGTATTTTAAAATTGAAACCATAACAAGGAATATGTAGAAAACGGTTAGCTCCATGCTTATGCTGATTAGCATAAAGTAAATAGAAGTATAAGCTTTTTAAGAATTAGTTGTTGCAGGGATATGGAGAAAGTCATGTGAATGATACACATCAGATTTTTTCTGATTAGCATAAAGTAAATAGAAGTATAAGCTTTTTAAGAATTATTTGTTGCAGAGATATGGAGAAAGTCATGTGAATGGTACACATCAGATTTTTGGATATTGGGGACCCTAAAACATATATTTCCGGTGAAATCTTGGTATCGAATTTTTTGGTGGAGTGCAATACTTTCTCTATACACTATGGACATAGTGCGTATGGAGAAAGTAAAAATTAGCAGAAATAGTCTTATTACTTGCTTCCTTGTATGTAGAAACGAAATAAGGGACAACCATAGGTTAAAATGGTAGTGAAAAGCTGGTTGCTATGTCAATGAAGTTCCCTTC
Source organism: Hymenopus coronatus (assembly GCA_030762935.1). NCBI lineage: Eukaryota > Metazoa > Arthropoda > Insecta > Mantodea > Hymenopodidae > Hymenopus > Hymenopus coronatus. Next base: position 42,364,788 of record CM060897.1, on the reverse strand, counting down.
TTTATATGGTTAGGAGTTGACAAGTTTCTGTATGAGAAAAGTATACGTTTTTCATAGGAGAAACCAAAAATAAGGAATGTCTCAAAAACGACGAACTCACGAAAAAAATGTGTATAACATAAATTGTGTGTTTTAATGTGCCCTACATTTTTTGTGTAGTAAGTTTTTGTCCATCTCTTACGGTTTAGCAGTTATTCAAAATTCAGTAAAATTCATCCAGAATAAACAACACTTCAGAGGCTATTCCCAGAAAATTCAAGATATACATTTTATTTGCCAGGTAAATATGTTTAATATACGAAATTTTAATCAAAGTCGTTAGAGCCATTTTTGTGAAAATCAAAATTTTCGAAAAAAGTTCCATGTAAAGGGTAGTTGGGGGGTGAGGGGATTTTTCTCAAAATCTTTGTGTCGCATCCCTGGAAGATACTAAACTTAAATACCAAATTTGGTATTTTATCGACTTTAGTTTTTGAGTTATCGGTGTTCACAGACACACGGACACACTGAGGCACTGACATATATATACACGCGCGCGCGGACCTTTTTTTGAAAATGATTTTTTTTATACAGGGAACCCTAAAACATATATTTCCGCTGAAATCTCGGTATCGAATTTTTGGGTGGAGTGCAATACCTTCTATATACACTATGTACATAGTGCGTATAAAGAAAGTAAAAATCCATTAGATACTAACGGTAGAACACGAAGATTTTAAAAAAAAATAAACTCATACCCTACCCTTTACACGAAAATATTTTCGAAATGTTTCGTTTTCTCAAAAATTGCTAAGGTTTTTGATTAAAAGATTTTATGTTTAACTCATTTCCATCACAAATAAAAGATATATTAAGTTTTCTGGGATTAGCCTCTGAAGTCCTATATGCTCTGGATGACTTTTACATAACTTAAGCTTGGTATTTAAGTTTAATATCTCCCACAGTGCAACACGAAAATTGTTAAGAAAATCCCCCCCACTCAAAACTACGCTTTACATGGAAACGTTTTCGAAAATGTTGATTTTTCTCAAAAACGATTTTGATTAAAAGATCGTATATTGCAGATGTGTGTATTACAAATAAAATGTATACGTTGAATGTTTTGAGAATATCCTGTGAAGACCTTTTCATTCTGGATGACTTTTCTGTTAACTGGTAAACTCTATAGGTGTCAATGTAGAGCTAATTGCACTTTTTTCAAATGGGAAAACATATTTCTTTTCGTCTCTCTTTTGACTCCAAGCAAGCAAAGTGAACAGAATTTCAATCGTTTCACTTAGCGACCGGCTTTTAAAAGATTTTACTATCGCTTTAGCCTAGTGCATTGCCTTATTTTCCTTCTACTTATAAAGAAGCAAGTAAAAAAGACCAATTCTTCTAATGTTCATCTGGATTAGCATGATGGAGATAAAAGAATAATTTTTCTTTGCACAACAGCTAGAGATAGTCATGTGAATGGAAAACATTTTCTTACTCTACTTAGTACGTTACATAGGAAGAGAAGCTATTGTATTCCACCCAAAATTTTGAAACCCAGATCTCAATGGGAATTTTTTTAAGAAAAAGGTGTGTGTCCGTGTCTGTGAAAAGTTGATTAAATACTTAACTTTAAATTTAGTTCAGCATCTTCCAAGGATGATACACGAAGATTTTTAAGAAATTCCCCCCCCCCCACCCAAACTACCTTATAGATAGGGACAATTTGGAAAACTTTGATTTTCTCGAAAATGGCTCTAATGGTTTTGATTAAAATTCCATATATTAAATATACACATCTGACAAAATCTAAATCTCGAATTTTCTAGGAATAGCCTCTGAAGCTCTCCTTATTCTGAATGCCTTTTGCGTAAATTTTAAACCGTAAGAGAGACAAAAAGTTTACCATACAAAAATGTAGAGCTCGTTAAAATTCACAGTTTATGGCATATTACTTTTTTACTTTCTCCATACGCACTATGTACATAGTGTATAGAGAAAGTATTGCATTCCACCAAAAATTCGATACCGAGATTTCACCGGAAATATATGTTTTAGGGTTCCCAATATCCAAAAAAAGCATTTTCACAAAAAGGTCCGTGTGTGTGTGTGTGTGTGTGTGTGTGTGTCCGTGTGTCTGTGAACACGATAACTCAAAAACGAAAAGTCGGTAAAATACCAAACTTGGTATTTAAGTTTAGTATCTTCCAGGGATGCGACACGAAGATTTTCAGAAAAATCCCCCCTCCCCCAACTACCCTTTACATGGAACTTTTTTCGAAAATTTTGATTTTCTCAAAAATGGCTCTAACGATTTTGATTAAAATTTCGTATATTAAACATATTTACCTGACAAATGAAATGTATATCTTGAATTTACCTGGGAATAGCCTCTGAAGAGTAGTTTATTCTGGATGAATTTTACTAAATTTTGAATAACTGCTAAACCATAAGAGATGGACAAAATCTTACTACACAAAAAATGTAGAGCACATTAAAACACGCAATTTATGTTATATACATTTTTTTCGTGGAGTGCGTCGTTTTTGTGACATTCCTTATTTTTGGTTTCTGCTATGAAAACCGTATACTTTTCTCATACTGGAACTTGTCAACTCCTATCCATATAGACAAAGGAACTTCATTGACATAGCAACCAGCTTTTGACTATCACTTTAACCTACAGTTGTCCCTTATTTCGCTTCTACTTACAAGGAATCGAGTAATTAGACTATTTCTGCTATTTTTTTCTGATTAGCTGATTTTTCTGATTTGTACAGTTAACGGTTTTCGAGATATTTCGGATTATTAGTTACAATTTTAAGGTACTGAAGCTTTTCTCAAACGGGAAGAAGAGATTGGAATTTCAATTGCTTTTCATAGCGACCGGCTTTTAAAGGACGAGAATATCGCTTTAGCCTATGCATTTTCTTATTTTCCTTCTACTTGCAAGGAAGCTAGTAATAATACTAATTTTGCTAATGGGTATCTGGATTAACATGGTGAATATAAGAGAATAATCTTTTGAATAAAAGATTTATTTGCCGAACAGATAGAGGGCATTATGTGAATGGAACACATTAGATTTTTTTCCCTTCTACTTACAAGGAACCAAGTAAGAAGGACAATTTCTGCTAATGTTTATCTCAATCTGCATGATGTAATAGAAGAATAAGAGGAACTAGGATTCATTTATCAGTATTTGACTCTGGTAAGGTCGCGAGGACTAATTCAGGAGTTACTTAAGAGCGACTCTGCTTTCGAAAATCGCGGTGTGCATTGGAGAAGACTAATACTGCCCACATGTTATTCCCCACTTCTGCATTTTGCCATGACATCCTTTGTGGCAGTGGCTGTACGGCAGTCCTTAGTCCACTATGTCGACCTAAGAGTTTATTACTGTTTCTATACGTACTATGTACATAGTGTATAGAGAAGCTGCATCCAAAAATTCGCAACCGAAATTTCACAGGAAATACATGTTTTGGGACCACCTCCCCAAACTACTCTTTATATGTAAAAAATTTCGAAATTTTTGGTTTTCTCAAAAATGGCTCTAACGATTTTGATTAAAATCTCTTATAATCAAGATACTTACATGCCAAATAAAATGTGATGCTTGAATTTTCTGGGAATAGCCTCTAAACACCTCTTTATTCTGGATAATTTTTATTAAATTTTGCATAACGGGTAAACCGTAAGAGATAGATAAAAACTTACTACACAAAAAAATCTGTGTCATATAATTTGTTTTTTTCGTGGAGTTGGCCGTTTTCGGGATAATCCTTGATGTTGATTTCAGTTTTAAAACGCTTATACTTTTCTCACACGGGAATTTGTCAGCGCTTGCTCAAGCAAAGAAACAGCTTTCAATTCCATAGCAACCACATTTTAAAACATTTGACTGTCGGTTTAGCCTAGTGTATTCCTTTATTTGCCTTCTACGTATAAAGAAACTAAGTATTGGGTGTTTCTGATAATGTTTTAGCATTAAATAGAAGAATAAACTTATTAACAATAATTTGCTACAGAGATTTAGAGAAAGTTATGTGAATGGAGCACATCAGATTTGCCTAATAAAAATCTCTTGTAAAGAAAAAAGAAGAATTCGAAACTTTGAAGTGTTTTCTGCCAGACTTGGAAAAATGTAGTGATATATCGTGGAATTTTTGGAAAACAGCTAACGAGACAAAAACATTTGATACACATTTTAGCTCTTATTTTTTCTTGAGTAACTTTTGGTTTTTATTTTATGACTTCATACTTAAATAAAATTCAATCCGAGGACTTCAAACTGTTGGAATACAAATTTATTCCTTACGCAGTATTTCGAAACTATATTTTAATGAACACAATCGGAACTGGTTTTGAGAAAATAAAAAATAATTCGTGGAAATTTTTCCCTGTAAAGCTTAGATTGGGTGGGAAGGGGATTTCATAAGTCTTCATCTCGCATCTTTGCTAGACTAAGTATCAACGCCTTTTCGTTGGCAAAACATGTAAAATTGTATTTATTTTTTTGGTTCAAAGAAACTCTAAATATGTATTTTCCGGCGAAATATTCATATTGTATTTTTGGGCGGAATAAAATATTAACTTCCTACTAGCGGAAGAGAAAGTAAGACAAAGACTTCGTTCATTTAAAATTTTCCTCGTTTTTTGTGCTTATAAAGTGCTTTCCAAGCTTATATAGTTAAGTAAGGCATAATAACTAACGTATTTTGCAAATGGCTTGTTCCATATTAAGACAAATGCTTGCCTGGAACTTGCATTGCTGCTCTCTTTAATGAAAACCTTTCAGTGCTATATATAATGGTGGTTGTAAATAATCCTGTATACATTACAAACTATTTGGTTTTCCCCCTGCTTTTTATCACCTGCCGATATTTTTATTTATTTTTCCATGCATTCGCTGACCTTACCGCAAATTTAGAACGTGCAAGCTTATGTATGTTTTGTTATTGGAATTTATTGTTTGAATTATTTTGGTCTCCTACCATTGCTATGTTAAAACCTTCCTCAAATAACTCTGTAGAACCTTTAAAAAAGGAAAAATTCGCGCAGTTGTTTCCTAGACTACCATTGAGAGTTAAAATGATCAGTAATAAAAAATAAAGTAAGGTTTTAATGGTTTTTAAAGCTTTCTTATAAATATATCTAAGGCCTAAACTAAATTACGAGTAAAAGGAGAACAAAAGTACAGTACCTGCGTATAAAGGTAAATTAATTTGTTGTGATTAAACACTATACAGTACAGATTCAAATATTTTTAAAGAGGGTGTTTGGTTTTTAGCATATAATCTAGCACTCTCGCAATATTCTTGTAGATATTGAGCGATTGGAAAAGTATTTCCCTCTTGTTTTCTGCCCCTCAACATAGCACCTTAATTTTATGTGGTCCAAGGCCTCCGCAATTGTAGGAATTGATTTCTAGGGATGTTCTGGCACTTCATCTTAAGACGGTGTTCATGACTTGGACCAAAATGACCTCGTCGCCTAGCTCACCGCAAACTACCAAATGATAATGGAATTATTGTGTTAGATTATTTTGTGAAGAAATAATGTGGAAATAGAAAAATAATCATTGTAAATAATGATTTCATATATTAAAATCAACGAATTATATGTTAAGCACAAGTTATAATTTTGTGACTATGTAAGGGTAATTAATTTTGCGAGTTAAGTAGCAGAAAGCAATGAGCCAGGTGTAAGTGTAGCGAGGGTGATTAGGTTCTGGAAACTTAGTCCACAAGAAATCCGTTGCTCAGGGTCAGCTCATGAGAATTAGACTGCTCAGAAATAAAAATGTTGAAAACGCAATAGACCAATTTCTGGGAATTAGTAAGGAAAGAGAATATAGTTGGTCAAAAAGTAAAATGAGCCTCTGATATTATAATAAGCTTTTGCAACATAGAACGTAGAAACTGGTATAGTTATTATGTAGGCGGGACTTAGGTTAATAAAAGAGCACTACTGCGCCTTCTACTTCTGCGTCTTATAGCGCGGGGTTCATCGCCCACTTGGCTTTGACTACGGAAACAAATTTTGCCCAGAATTTAATGGTCTTAATACTCGGAAAGTTAGCAGATTTAACACGACACTATTTTAATTCCTCGTGCCAGTAGATCAGTTATTAGTTTCCGTTAAACATCCATGTGCACAAGGACCTTATAGACAACATTAGTTGCGCTCCTTCGCGGTTTTCAGGAGTAAGCACAATCCTTTCATTTTCAAGAGGTGCAATTTCATTGATAGAATCCGACCTTTCGGAAACAACTATGATGTGTGGTTTCAGTTCTTCCCAGGCACTGTTATACACAGGAGCTACTTCAAGTACATTCATTTGCAGTTCGCCTAAGATCGCTCCTGACAGAAGATTTTGAACCAGAAGACGTGTTTAGAAATGTTCGAAATAGTTAATTACACCCTCATCCATTAGTTGAACTTCCGAAGTCAGGTCAGTGGTAAAAGCTAAACTGTGAGCGTCCTGCAGGAAGAAGGGAAGAGTGAAACTAAGTACAGTATTTCTTCGAATTGAACAAATGATTGCGCTCAATCTTGTTGAGAATTACATCGAATTATTCAAAGCAATCGAATTACAAAAGATTTAATATTGATACTTTTTCAACACGTACCATGTACATGGTAGGTAGAAGAGGTAGTGTACATATTCTATCCAAAAATTCAATGCAGAATTCATCAGAAATGCATGATTTGAGGTGCTTGAATCCCCCAAAAATAGAAAAACGTTTGTGTATGCGCGCTTGTTGTGTGTTATATGTGTGGACAGCAGAACTTGAAGACAAAAGGTCTGTTAAACACCATACTGTGTTATTTAAGTTCAGTATCTTACAAGGATGTGACACGTAGATTTTCAGGAAAATCCCTCACCCCCAAATAATCTTTATATGGGGCATTTTTTGAAAATGTTTTCTCAAAAATAGATCTAAAGATTTTGATTAAAATACCATATCTTTAAGATATTTTCATGGCAAACGAAATGTCATTCTGGTTGACTTTGTATAACTGATAAACCGTTAGAGATAGACAAAAAATCTGATGTGTTCCATTCACATGACTTTCTCTATATCTCTGTAAATTATTAATATTAACAAGCTTCTCTTTTATTTATTTCATGCTAATCGAGAAAAATTAGCAGAAATAGTCTTATTTCTTGCTTTATTGTAAGTAGAAGCGAAATAAGTGAGTATCATAGGTTAAAGTGAAAGCCAAAAGCTGGTTGCTATGTGACTGATGTTCCTTTGTATGGACAGGAGTTGACAAATTCCTGAATGAGAAAAGTATAAGTTTTTCAAAGCTGAAACCAAGAAATAGGAATATCTCAAAAACGATCAACTCCACGAAAAAAATGTATGTAACATAAATTGTGTGTTTTAACGTGCTCTACATTTTTTGTATGTTAAGTTTTTGTCCATCTCTTACGGTTTAGTAGTTATGAAAAATTCATTCAGAATAAAGTAGTCTTCAGAGGCTATTCCCAGAAAATTCAAAATATACATTTTATTTACCAGGTAAATAACTTTAATATACGATATTTTAATCAAAAGCCGTTAGAGCCATTTTTTAGAAAATCAAAATTTTCGAAAAAAGTTCCTTGTAAAGGGTAGTTTGGGGTGGTGGGATTTTTCCCAAAATCTTCGTGTCGCATCCGTGGAAGATACTAAACTTAAATACTAAGTTTGGTATTTTACCGACTTTTGGTTTTTGAGTTATCGTGTTCACAGACACACACACACACACACACACACACACGGACCTTTTTCTTAAAATACTTTTTTTGGATACAGGGGACCCTAAAACATATATTTCCGGTGAATTCTCGGTATCGAATTTTTTGGTGGAGTGCAATACATTCTCTATACACTATGTACATAGCGCGTATAGAGAAAGTAAAAAGTAGTGCACAAACAATGTAGATCTCGTTTACATTCACAACTTGTCTTCTGTTTGTACTTAGCGTTTCCGCTCCTTGTTATTGGTTTCAGTTAAAATTTTACTTCGAACTTTCTTCAAACAGGAAGTCGTCTCTCGTTCCATCTCTTTTTACTTCTGGCCATGCAGACATAACCGAATTTCGATTGTTTCACAGTGCACCCTTTTAAAAGATTTGACTATCGCTTTAGCATAGTTCGCTTGCTTATTTCCCTTCTATTTACTAGGAGGTAAGTAATAAGACAATGATTATCTCGATTAGCATGATGTAGATAAAGGAATAACCTTTTGTAAGAATACCTTTTTTTGCAAAACAGGTAGAGGAAGTGATGTGTGTATGTTATGTACAGGGATGTGAAAGGACCATTCATGATTTCAAATTTCAACATTTTGAAATAATCAAGTTCGACTGCATATGAAACCTTCGTTTATGTATAAATGTATTTCACACAAATATGTTGTCATTAAACTAAATGTAATACTTGCAGTGACTTCTGGACGTTCGCAAACACTTTTAAACGGTCCTATGATTAATCGCATCGCCCCAGATTCCGAGCAAGGCCTGCGGCGGATGCTTCCCTCATAATTCATTACACTCATCATCGAAACCACCCACAGGCAGAGGTAGCATGTAGAGGTAAAACCTGTCCTCGCTTACTCTGCTGACCACGAAGTATGTACAGTATTTGCTGGACTTATTTTAATATAGGACCTTTCATAAACATTGCACTGGGATTTCGATTACAGAAATCTAAACATTTGTTCCTATTAGATTCCTTACTCACAAAAAAAAAACGTTTTTAATTTCTCTGTACGTACTATGCACATAGTGTATAGAGAAGGTATTGTATTGTACCCAAAAATTCGATATCGGGATTTCACTGGAAATGTTTTTGGTCCCCTTGAATAAAAAAATATCTGATGTATTACACTCACATGACTTTCTCTAGCTATTCTTCTTACAAAAGATAATTCTTCTTTCAACACCATGCTAATCGAGATAAACACTAGCAGAATTGTATTACTTAGTTCCTTATAAATATAATGGAACTAAGGGAATGTACTAGCTAAAGAGATAGTCAAATGTTTTAAAAGCTGCCATGCGATTGTCGTTGTAATTGCTTTGCTTGGCCAGGATAGAACAAAAGAAAAACGGACACTTCCGTCTGAGAAAAGTATAAGTACTTTACAATTAAAATTAATAACAAGGGATACCTCGAAAGTGGTAAGCTCCACGAAAAAATGTATATGACATAACCTGTATAGGTATTTTAACAGGATATACATTTTTTGTATAGTAAGTTTTTGTTTATCTGTTTCAGTTTATTAGTTATGCCAAATTAAGCAAAATTCATTTTGAATAAACAGGTCTTTAGAAGCTATTCCCAGAAAATTCAAGATATACATTTTATTTGTAATAGAAATTACTTTAATATCTTGTATTTTAATCAAAATCGATAGAGCCATTTTTAAGAAAAACAAAATTTTCGAAGAATTTTCCATGTAAAGGGTAGTTAAGGGTGGGGGGGGGATTTTCTTGAAAATCTTCGCGTCGCGTCCTTGTAAGATATCAAACTTAAATACCAAGTCAGGGTATTCAGGGAGTCCTAAAACACGTAGTTCCGGTGAAATCTCGACATCGTATTTTTGGGTGGAATACAATACTTCTCTAGCCCTATGTACATTGTACATACGGGGCTAGAGAAAGTAAAAATTGTTAGAAAAGGGTCTGTGTGTGTCTGTGGACAGCATAGCTCAAAAACGCAAAGACCGTTAAATACCAACCCTTTATGTGGAAAAATTTTCAAAAATTTTGCTTTTATAAAATTGGCTCTAACGATATTGATTAAAATACCGTACATTAAAGGTATTTATATGGCAAATAAAATGTATATCTGAATTTTCTGGGAATAGCCTCTTTAATCTGTATGAATTTTGCGTAACTGTTAAACCGTAACAGACAGGCAAAAACTTACTGCACAAAAAATATAGATAACGTTAAAACATACAATTTATGTCATATATGTTTTTTTCGATGAATTGATCATTTCAAAAATGTGTCTTGTTATTTGTTTCAAATTTAAAATACTTATGGACAGTTGTAAACTCCTGGTCTGCATATAAACTGATTTCACCCACATGACCACCGGCTTTTAAAATATTTGACTATTGTTTTAGCCTGGTGTATTACCTTATTTCCCTTCTGCTTACAAAGAAACAAGTAAGACAATTTTTGCAAATGTTTATCTCGATTTTGATAAAGTAGATAGAAGAATAAGCTTTTTAACAATAATTTGTTACAGCGATGTAGAGAAAGTCATGCGAATGGAATACCCATCAGACTTTTTACTTCCTCTACACATACTATGTACATAGTGTATAGAGACTGTAATCGGACACCGAGATTTCACCGGAAGTACATGTTTTGGATGCCCCCGAATCCAAAAAAAATATTTTTTAAAAATAAGATCCTTGTGTGTGTCTATAGACAGCATAGCTCAAAAATGAAGAGACCGTTAAATACCATACTTGGTATATAAGTTTGGTATATTCCATGGATGCGTCACGAAGATTTTCAAGAAAATCCTCCCACCCCAAACTACCCTTTACATAGAAAAAATGTCGACACTTTTGACTCTCCCAAAAATGGCTATAACAATTTTTATTAAAATACCGAATATTAAAGATATTTACATAAATAAAATGTATATCTTGGGAATAGCATCTGAAGACATCTTTATTCTAGATGAATTTTACGAAATTTTGCATAAATGATAAACCGTAAGAGATAGACTTACTACATAAAAAGTGTTGATCTTGTTAAAACACACAATTTGTTATATCCGTTTTTTCGTAGAGTTAGCCGTTTTTGAGATATTCCTTGTCATTGGTTTCAGTTTTAAAATACTTATCATTTTCTCATACGGGAATTTACCAGCTCTTAGCTATACAAACAAAGGAACTTCGGCTATAGGTTTAGCCTAGTGTATTCCCTTGTTTCTCTTCTACTTAAACGGACTAAGTAATAAGACCATTTATGCGAAAGTTTATTTAAATTAGCCTCAAGTAGATTAAAGAATAAGCTTATTAACATGTTACAGATATATAAAGCAATTTTTGTGAATGGACACAAAGTTTTTGTTTAAAAGTGTATCTCGATTAACGTGAAGCAAGTTTGTGGGTAAAGAAGCATGTGTGACAGTAATGCATAAGGTTATTTTCTGTTTTCATCGTCTGTCGGTTTGTTTCGCTTTATATTTGTGTTGGTTGCAAGCAGGTTATTCTGCCATGGAGGCAGTTTTGATCTATGTGAACGATTGAGCCTGTGTCTGGTATCAGCGTTTGACAGTGAGAATAATCTGTTGTCAATATGGGGAAAATCGATAGTTCGGTTACTAGGTCTGTTATACGGGCATCAGACCACAATCCCGTCCCTCTATTCTAGCCGCAACACAACCGACCGAACCTTACAGTTCAATGTTGCTTTCCCTGCCAACAGTTAACAAGTGTACCATATGTCGTGCATAGCATGATTAACATATACAATTGTGTTACATTCATATGAATTTCAGTATCCTCTATCGTTTATTAGTAATGACACAAAATACTCCTACAAAAGTTTATTTTTACTTTCTGTACACTTAATATGTACGTAGTGTATAGAGAAGGTATTGTAATGCACCCAAAATTCGATACCGAAATTTCACCGGAAATACATGTTTTGAGACCCCCTGAATCCAAAAAAGTATTTTTAGAAAAAGGTCCGTGTGTCTGGGCAGCATAGCTCAAAAACGAAAAGTCCATTAAAAACCAATCTTGGTATTTAGGTTTGGTATCAAGAAAATACCCCCACCCCAAACTACCATTTACATAGAACTGTTTTCGAAAATTTTGTTTTTCTCAAAAATAGCTCTAACGATTTTGGTTAAAATATCGTATATTAAATATATTTACGTGACAAATGAAATGTATATCTTGAATTTTCTGGGAATATCTTCTGAAGACTACTTTATTCTGAGTGAATTTTGCATAACTACTAAACCGTAAGAGATGGACAAAAACGTACCACACAAAAAATTTAGAGCACGTTAAAACACACAATTTATGTTATGTATATATGTTTTCGTGGAGTTAATCGTTTTTGAGATATTCCATGTTTTTAGTTTCAGCTATGAAAAACATCTTTTCTCATACAGGAATTTGTCAACTCCTGTCCATACTAACAAAGGAACTTCAGTCACTGAGCAACCTGCTTTTGACTATCGCTTTAACCTATGCTAGTCCCTTATTTCCCTTTTACTTACAAGGAAGCAAGCAATAAGACTATTTCTGCTAATTTTTCCTCGATTAGAATAAAATAAATGGAAGCATGAGCTTTTTAACAACGATTTGTTGCAGAGATGTAGTGAAAGTCATGTGAATGGAACACATCAGATTTTTCTCCCCTTATCAGTTTATTCGAAATAAACCTTTGCAGGAATAGCTACTTTATACATTTCGTTATAGATAATAGTGATACTCAAATGTTTAAGAACTGCACGCTGATTTTAAAATCCCATACTCCTGGTGTGTAATCTCGAAAAACAAATAAATAAATCTGCAACGTTATTACATAGTATCCTATATCACAACATACTATCCGAAGATTAAAATTTATTTGCTAAGTATTTTGCATTTTTACTTTCTCTCTGTGTATTACAGTGTGTATATTGCACCCAAAAATTCGATACCGATGTTTAACTGGAAATGCATATTTTGGGATCCCCTTAATCCCCCAAAAAAACTTATTTTAGATAAAGGACCATATGTGTGTGTGTGTGTGTAGCATAGCTCAAAAACGAAAAGTCCGTTAAATACGAAACTCGATATTTAAGTTCAGTATCTTCCAAGGATGCGACACGAAGATTTTTAAAAAATAACCACCTCCCCCAACTACCCTTTACATGGAAAAAATTTCGAAAATGTTTATTTCTCAAAAATGACTTAAAACACACAATTTATATATATTAGAGGAGTTGACCGTTTTTGAGATATTCATTCTTATTAATTTCAGCTTCAAAATACTTATAGTTTTCTCATACAGGAAATTGTCAAACTCTGTCCATTCAAACAAAGGTACTTCAATCACATAGCAACCAACTTTTATAATTTTGACCATCGATTTACCTATGGTACGCCATTATTTCCCTTCTACTTACAAGGACGCAAATAATAAGACCCTTCTGCTAATTTTTCTCGGTTAGTCTAAGTAAATAGAAGAATAGGCTTTTTAACAATAATTTGTTGCAGGGATGTAGAGAAGGTCATGTGAATGGAACACTTTTGACTTGTTTATATATTCTTTACATATGTTTGCAGAAATATGCTATCATTAAATATAATTAAAACTAATCTAAGAAATTTTGAAAAAAAAAAATGTAACTAAAAGTTGAGAAACTAATCAATTTTAATATATCACTGGAAGACAGAACTAAAATAATTCACTATACAAATCATTCTCTTCTTCTTTTAGCAGTATAAACTAAGAGAAATAAAGATCAAAATATAATATAGAATACTTTTAAACAATTTCACACTACAAATCAGTATCTTCTTGTAGTCTCTTTTCAAGCATGTTCTTAACACTACGTTAATTATGTACACACTTTACACAACACTATATCATCTATCCTCCCCTTCGGAATCCTGGCAGCCAGAAGGTTCCCGGCATCGGAAGAAATAGAAGCCTCTGCTCTTGCTTCTTCGGCATCGCTGACAGAATTTATTCATTTAATCGCAATAAACAACAAAATCGATAGTACTTTAAAAGAAGCATTAATAACGGATACCTCGGAAATGGCTTCTGCCACGAAAATAATCGTTGGAGGAATAAATTGTGTGTTTTAAAGAGATCTACATTTTTTATAGTGCCTACGTTTTCGTATTGCTTTACATATACCAGTTATATAAAGATAAATTCCTTTCGAATGAAGAGGATTTCACATGCTATTCCCAAAAAATTCAAGATGGACGCTTTTCATTTAACTGTCTTTAATATTTTAAGAAAATCGTCTGAGAAATTAAAAACTAATAAAAAAACGAATATCTCGAAAACGGTTAACTATACAAAAAAAGTGTATGACATAAAGTGTGTTTTAATGAGATCTACATTTTTTGTATGTCTCTTACGGGTTGCCAGTTATATAAAAGAGGTCTTCAGAGGCTATTCCCAGAAAATTCTAGTTATACATTTTGCTTGTCATAAAAATATCTTAAACATAAGGCAATTGAACAAAATCGGTAGAGCCATTTTTGAAAATACAACATTTTCGAAAAATTGTTCTTGTAAAAGGTAATTTGTGGTAGGGGATTTTCCTGAAAATCACCGTGTCGCATCCTTGGAAGATATCAAACTTAAATACCAAGATTGGCATTTAACGGTCTTTTCGTTTTTGAGCTATCGTGTGCACACACACACACACACACACACACACACACCCGCACGCGGACATTTTTCTAAAAAAGTTTTTCTTTTATTTAGGAGGCCTTAAAACATATATTTCCGGTGGAATATTGGTATTGAATTTTTGGGTACAATACAATACCTTCTCTATACACTATGTATATGGTACATGTAAGGAAAGTAATAATAAAATAGTCTAATGAAAACCTTCGTTGTTAGTCGCTTGTTTTATCGATCCCAAAAAGAATAAAAATTTAAACTGCTTGTTTTGTGTGTTACACGGGTATAATATCTGCAATTTCTTCATAGTTAGAGAAAGTGGTGTGATTTTTCCCCTTCATTTTTCTAGAGTGTTTTAAATTGTGCAGCAGCATTTCTTGCTACGTGGGTGTTAACTAGAGACACATTACTCTTCCCTAGTGAGAACATATGGCGCTAGGTAGACGAAACTGTTGCAGAGGCAATGAGGAATGTATACGTATATATTATAGCAGTGTAATTTTGTGCTAGATGTCGTCACATGGATTATCATTGGACATAACGTCCCCACACATTCCTGGGGCTCAGACAGCCTGGCTATTCTTCCTTCCTTTTACCTCCATTTTCTGCTGCTCCCTGTGATAATTGATTTTTTTCTCCTCCACCTAGAGCGTTATTCTCGTTCCTTTCCCTCTGTCCTTTTACTTCCCAGCAAAATGTCTCCTTCCTGTGTTATCAGCTGCCTTATCTGTTTATGTCGTTCATTCTTGTTTGTTTTCTAGTGTTTTATAGCTCCTTTAGAGGTAGCCTGTATTTTTGCATCACATTGATTACTTTCTCTACATGTACTATGGAGGATAGTGTACACAGAAGGTATTTTATTGCACCCAAAAATTCGATACCGAGATTTCATCGGAAATACATGTTTTGAAACCCCCCGAATCCAAAAAAAAATCATTTTTAGAAAAAATGTCCGTGTGTGTGCAGCATACTCAAAAACGAAAAGTCCCCTAAATACCAAACTTGATATTTAAGCTCCGCATCTTCCAAGGATGTGACATAGAGATTTAAAAAAAAAATCCTCGACCCCTAACTAATCTTTACTTGCAAAAAAAAGTAGATCATTTTGGTTTTCTCAAAAATGGTTCTAATGATTTTGATTAAAATCTCTTACATTTAATATATTTACATGGAAAATAAAAAGTATATCTTGAATTTTCTGGGAATAGCCTTGACGACCTCTTTATTCTGAATGATTTTTTTCTGAATTTTGCATAGCTGAAAACCATAAAAGATAGACAAAAAGTTACCTCATTTTCGAAATATTCGTTCTTTTTGGTTTTAGTTTTAAAATACTTAAACCTTTTCTCAAACGGGAACTTGTCAATTCTAGCCACGCAAACAAACGCATTTCAATCCCATTGCAACCGCATTTTAAAACGTGACTCGGTTTAATCTAGTGTATTCCCTTATTCCCCTTTTACTTATAAAGATCTAAGTGTTAAGACGGTTTCTGCTAAAGTGTATCTCGGTTAGCATGAAGTAAAATAGAAGATTAAGCTTATTGACAACAATTTGTTACAGATATGTAGAGAAAGTCATGTGAGTGGAACGCATGAGATTATTTACTCTTAAACATCTTTCGAGAAGCAATTGATGTAACTAGATAATGTTATTGGGTAATGAAAACGATGTTTCAAAATATCCTTTTCCCTATGTCAAGGGCGATCGTCTCTTAACTTTAGTTTTCTTAAACAATGGCATTCTGTAATATTCCCTGAAAGCCCAAGATTTTTGTCGACGACAACCTTTGCCATTAGCAAGCAAATGGCGAAAGGAGTTTTACCAAAATACCTGGGGACCAAAATGTTTGCAAAAAAGTGACAAATCGCAAATTCTGGATTTTAACGTACAAATATAAAAAAGAAATCTGATGTGTTCTATTCATATGACTTTCTCTAAATCTCTACAACAAATTATTGTTAAAAAGCTTATTGTTTCTTTTTACTCCATGCTAATCGAGAAAAAATTAGGAGAAATAGTCTTATTACTTGCTTCCTTGTAAGTAGAAGCGAAATAAGGGAGTAACATTGGCTAAAGTATTAGTCCAAAGCTGGTTACTATGTGACCGAAGTTCCTCTGTTTATATGGACAGGAGTTGACAAATTCACTTAAGTTTTTAAAGCTGAAACCAATAACAAGGAATGTCTCAAAAATGATCCACTCCACAAAAAAAAATGGATATGGCATAAATTGTGTGTTTTTAAGGAGCTCTACATTTTCTGTTAAGTAAGTTTTTGTCTCTCTTATGGTTTGTCAGTTATACAAAATTCCGTAAAATTCACTCAGAATAAAGTAGTCTTCAGAGAAAATTCAAGATATGCATTTTATTTGTCAGGTAAATATCTTTAATATACGGTACTTTAATCAAAATCATTAGAGCCATTTTTGAGAAAATCAAAATTTTTGAAATTTTTGCCATCTTTGGGGTGGGGGATTTTCTTGAAAATCTTCGTATCGCATCCTTGGAAGATACTGAACTTAACTGGTATTTAACGGAGTTTTCGTTTTTTAGCCATGCTGTCCATAGACACACACGCGCACACACGGACCTTTTTCTAAAAATGCTGGTTTTTTTTATTCAGGGAGACCCAGAACATGTATTTCTGGTGAAATCTCGGTATCGAAATTTTGGGTGCATTACAATACCTTCTCTTTACTTTATGTACAAAGTAATTGTAGAGAAAGTAAAAAGTACTTATAATTAGAACTCTACATTTTATATTGTGTTATTTTAAGTTGCATTAGACAATCTGAATTGATCAGTAAATAGGTATTTAAGAATCTGATGTGTTCCATTCCGTTGTTTTTCCATGTAAAGGGTAGCTGGAAGTTTAATATTTAACGGACTTTTCATTTGGAGCTACATTGCCCATACACACAATACACTCACACACACACACACACACTGACATTTTTTCTAAAAATGCTTTGTTGTTTTGTTTGTTTTGTTGTTTTTTGTTTGTTTGTTTTTTTTTTTTGTTTTTTTTAATAGTAGGAGTCTCAAAACGTATTTGTGGTGAAATTTCGATATCAAATGTTTGGGTACAGTATAATACCTTCTCTATACACTACGTACATAGTGCATGTAGAGAAAGTAAAAATGTGTATGACGTAAATTGTGTGTTTTAATGCGATCTACATTTACATCTCTTACGGTTTACAAAAGTCATCCAGAATGAAGAGGTCTTCAGCGTCTATTCCCAGAAAGGTCCTGCATCGAATGCAAAACTAATGTGGCGTTTTCAATTTAAAGAGCTACTTTGAGCATTAGGTCGTTGCCCATAACAATGCTTAATGTAGCGTAATAATAGTAGTTTCATTAAGAAAATTAATGATGCTTTAATACAATAACGAAGATCATTAAAACTTGCCAAATGTGTTCCAAGTCTCCTTGCCCTCCACGGTATGGCTATTCACCTAAGTAAAACCGTTTCTTTGATCTTTAAATATCCCTACTCCCGTTCTTAGCCATGCTAAAGCTGTTATAGGCCGATTGTACTGAATTCAAATACTAGGTATTTGAGTCATCCAGAATGAAGTGTTTAGAGGTCATTTCAAGAAAATCCAACATATACATTTCATTTGTCATGAAAATATCTTAAACATATGCTATTTTAATCAAAATGTAGGCTTTTTTAGTTAACACTTTAGAAAAATCTTCCGTTTAAAGTGTAGTTTGAGGTGGCAGGATTTTTCTTGAAAATCGTATCGCATCCTTGGAAAATGCAGAACTTAAGCATCAAGGTTGGTGCGTAACCGACTTTTCGTTTCTGAGTTATGTTGCTTTCACACAGACACACGCGGACTTTTTTCTAAAAATGCATTTTTGATCCAAGGGACTTCAAAACATATTTTACGGTGAAATTTTGACATCGAATTTTGGAGTACAATACTTTATCTATGAACATAGTACATGTAGAGAAAATAATGTTTCAGAGGACCTCAAAACAAATATTCGCGGTGAAATCACGTCATCGAATTTTTGGTACAATAAAATACCTCCCATACGTATTAGCTATGAACACAGTACGTGTAGAGGACCTAACATTTTTATTCAGGGGACCTCAAAACATATTTTCTATATAATGTCGAAAGCAAATGTTTGGGAGGAATAGAATCCTTCCATGCTTACTAATACGTGTAGAGAAAGTAAAAATAAAGCAAACTTGATATTTCCTTAAAATTATGTGTGTTCATGTTGACTTAGATTTGATGTAGCGCTAAAGAGAGAACAAATCTGACGTTTTACACTCACATGACTTTCTCTAGCTGCTGTACAAACTTCTAATAAAAGATTGTTCTTCTTTCTACACAACGTTAATTGAGATAAACATTAGCAGAATGTTCCATCTAAGGTCACGTCGGGGGCTTTCCACTTGAAACAACTCGTTCTCTGTGGGTTTAAATCACTTTGTATTTTTACTCAAACACGCACACATTCACACTCACATATAAACTTCCAGACACTGTGGGGTTAAGGGAATAATTCTGGCTAGAGAAAAATTCCCCGCCCGAGCCGGGAATCGAACCCGGGACCCCCGGGAAGTCAGCTCGCTGACCACTCGACCATGGAGGCAGTCAAATCGCTTCTTTGCTTGGTCAGGAGTAGAACAAAAGAAAAACGGACATTTCCTGTCTGAGAAAAGTATGACTTTACAATTGAAACCTACAGAAAGGAATATCTCGGAAACGGTTACCTCCACAACAAAGAAGTAAAGGACATAAATTGTGTGTTTTGACGAGATTACATTACATTGTGCAGTAAGTTTTTGTCTAAATCTTACGGTTTACCAGTTAAGCAAAATTCATCCAGAATAAAGAGGTCTTCAGAGGTTATTCCCAGAAATTTTAAGATATGCATTTTATTTGGGATGCCAATATCTTTAATGCCGAATTTTAATCAAAATCGTTAGAGCCATTTTTGAGAAAATCAAAATCTTCGAAATTTTTTCCATGTAAAGGGTAGTTTGTGTTGGGGGATTTTCTTGAAAATCTTCGTGTCGCATCCTTTGAAGATACTAAACCTAAACACTAAGTTTGGTATTTAACAGTCTTTTCGTTTTTGGGGTATGCTGTTCACACACGGATCTTTTTCTAAAAATACTTTTTTGGACTCTGGGGACCACAGAACAAATATTACCGGTGAAATCTCAAAATCGAATTTTTGGGTGGAATACAATACTTTCCCTATCCACTATGTGCATTGTATATGCGGGATAGACGCCCTCCGTGTTGTAGTGGTTACCATGCTAACTTCATATACCCAAGGTTGCGGGTTCAAACCCGACGGAGGAGGATGGATTTTTTCGGGTGTAAAAAGCCTTAGTCATTGGTCCCGTGTCGTAGATTCGCGGCACGTAAAAGAACCTCAAGCCTGATAGAGAGTCCTCTGAGCAAAATTAAGCGGTCTTTCACGCCCAATTTAGAATGGGACGCAGAGAACCATAGTAGTTAAAGAGCGTCCGTAAACAACACGTCATTTGCATGTTTTTGTATATGCGCGCTAGAGAAAGTAATAAAGGTTTGTCAGCAATGGCTATCACAGTAGTTTTGAACCAAAATGGGGGGGGCGATTATGCCTGGTGTTTAGAGAGCCCTAAGTAAATCCAGCACGTCTAGGACAAGACCCTGATTTCTGGCATGTTGATTCACCCCAGCCATACGTACGCTATTATTCGCGCTTGTTTGTCTCTATACAAGCTCGAATACAAGAATTACGGCCTCCCTGTTCCTTAATAGCGGTGCCCTATCCGTCTCACGTGAATAGAGGGTGGAGTAGACCCGTAATGTATGTAGACTGGGCCAGACCCCCTGTCCATCGGGAGGTACCAGCCAGTCGATGTTGCACCGGGGATTTTAGAGTCCATGTGATGCATATTTGATGAACTCTTGCTCCCTCCGTTTCCTATGCTCCTTTATCGTCCCTCCACCCTCATTTTCACTCCTGCCTTCCTTCGGCGTTTCTGTACGCACCAGCATGGAGGCTAATTCCCCCATGTCGTGCAGCAGTGGAGTAGCATGTTATTACCACCTTTACAACGTTTTAGCTATGCTTGTGGGTTGGCAATAATACAGTATAATTGCTTAAAGCATGTTTCATAATACGACTTTTTTATTAACTAGTGATTTTAACAAAATTTAAGCACATTTTATACCTTACATAAATTTCTTTTAGTATTCAAGAAATTGCAAAATGAAACAAGAACATAATAATTAGCCTTACTTATCGCATTCAGGTCCTTGGTTCTACTTTGTGCACCGCCCAATCTTGGATTCTCTTTCGTGGTTTCTCTCAGTAGCCAGGAAATACCAAATTGAATATTTCATTATCATGACCCAAGGTTCCATCTTCTCTCTCCCTCCCTTGGATATGTTTTATGTAGGCAATGCCTGATTTATCCCTGCTTCTCCAGATAGGTCCATCCAACTCTTGCTAGTGCTATATTTGTTGTGTTATGGTAGGTATACCATATTATTCATCTAGGAGGATATAAAGTTAATATATGGTGTAGGTGGCTTAGCCATTTTACCTGCAATGTTTATAACGTAATTTATACTAGATGTTAAATAATAGCTACATTCGCTATTAATTCTCTTAAATATTTTTCCTGCCTTTAGTTTATTTATATGTTCTTTCTTCCTCCGAGCCTCTCTTCCCCCAATATTTCAACTTTTGCTGCCATTAAGATTTGTCGTAAAACTGGTAGTTTTCTAAAATATGAACATGATACATGTATTGAAAGAAATATAAAGCAAGAATGAAGTCATAGTTGACTGGTGAGCCTACGTTGAACCCATGGTGCTCTCTACTGAGAAGGAGCGGTGAACATTATTGAAAGAGAAAGTAATCAAACTGCCTCTTCCCGGAAAGAACGATTATGGTTTGCGGAAGAGAAAGCAAACCACAGCGTTCTGGTTGCGTTCTTCATGTATTTACCATGAATTCTAATACGCATATTTTGTTATTCCCATTTATTTTGCATGTTTTATTTATTTGTGTATATACTAAGGGTAAAAGCACGTATTTGGAGGTTATATGTCCAGAGTCCAAGCCAAAATTCCAATTTAAAATGTAAAAGTTAAAAGTAGCAACCATGACAGCTATGTCGTCATGGAGCACCAATCAGATGTTGAGATTAGGTCACGTGTGTGCTGGCCAATGGATCCACAGCAACCACTTCAGTGAAGGAACGTTGGAAGGGGTTAGCGTCGCTTCCATGCCAAGCACTGAGGGACGTTTTGGTGGACACTGGAAATTATTGCGGTAGGGGGCAGTCGGACATCACGGATGTTGATATTAGAAGACGCACTTTAACGTTGAGGGTGAAAATGGGGGAATTTGGACATCTCAGACACCCTATAGGTTTAATACGCGAAAGTAAAAGTAAATAATTCGCGTAAAATACTTTGTGTTTTCTTTATTAGAAGCTAACCGCCAAAATATGTTACCGCCGGAACCGCTGCCTTCCATCCTCACCCTGAGACCCAAAAGAAAAACCCATGTAACCTAAACTCCATTCCATCACAACCTAGCCTGGATTGGAAAGACGACGCCAGCCTACAGCCGACACTGAGACCTGAAACTGCCTCATATCGAGGAACTAGCCTGCAACCGACACATGAGACCTTTTGGACGTGGAATCCTCTCAATAGTTAATACAAATTGCCCCCTTTTCTCTCAGTAATGAATATCAAACTTGCTCTGTTCTTTGTTGACAAACATCAACACAACACACCCTGTGACTATTGTTTGAATTCAAGTCATTCCATCAGGATGGTCTCAGATATTAAATAAGATCTCCCGCCGCTAGAGGGACCGCATCATTCCGAGCATCACATTTAAGTGTGATCTGTTTGTCACCACAGAAACTGCTTCCTCAATATCGGCATTAAGAACATTTCTTGTGCGGGAAATCACGGATAAAAATGACACCCAGTATAACTGAGAGCATTAGACACGAGCAAAACATGTGTAGTGCGGAGGGCGAACCCTCTCAACCGTAACAGCGCAAGATAGGAAGAGAATTGGTGGGAAAACTACGAGCAGCTGTCGGACACTTTGCGATAAAGTGTAATGTAACTTCCGTTATCTACACTGCAAACACAGAGCGCTTAGTAAGGATTTTAAGCTTAGCTACGAATCGAATAAGCACTAATTTACGGAGCACTGCAGTCTTATTTATCATGTAACTCATTCCTCCACCATCAAAACTTCATCAACCAACATTTCATGTTTATCGGTTGGAGGGGGTGTCCTTCAACACCACGACTGGCCGGTTTTAGATATACGTAGCGGAGCGCTCTACTGGAAAACTATCGAGAGATAACGGGATTTTACCGTCTTTCCACGTCTCTCGCGAGCATTCTCGAACTCTCCGACTTTATATAAGTTCCGTGTGAGCTGGGAAGCTGTTCTTGATGTGGCGCAAAGTGATGGTTACTTGTTATGTTCTACGAGTGAGGTGAAGTATACGTGAATGAGATTAGAAAGGCATGTGTTCGACGCCCTAGCGAACAAATGGAAGAAGAGTCTACTTCTCCCGTGTTCATAACCGCCACTACATGCGAAGAAAAGCAAAGTGAGGGCAAATACGAACTAAATTACAATAGTGAAGTGACAAAGTCGCAGTATAAAGCAGCCCTAAAAATCCACCTTCGGAATATGTCAATAACAATAAAATACAATACACAAAAATCTGATGTGTTCCATTCACACGACTTTCTCTATATCACTGCAACAAATTATTCTATTTACTTCATCTGATGGAGCACAAATTAGCAGAAATAGTCTTATTACTTGCTTCCTTGTTAGTAGAAGCGAAATAAGGGGGTACCATAGGTTAAAGTGATAGTCAAAAGCTGGTTGCTCTGCGACTGAAGTTCCTTTGTTTGTATGGACACGAGTTCACAAAGTCCTGTGTGAGAAAAGTATAAGTTTTTATAGCTGAAACCAAAAACAAGGAATATCTCAAAAACAATCAACTCCACGAAAAAAATGTATATAACATAAATTGTGTTTTAAAGTGCTCTACATTTGTTGTTTGGTAAGTTTTTGTCCATCTCTTACGGTTTAGCAGTTATGCAAAATTCCGTGAAATTCACCCAGAATAAAGTAGTCTTCAGAGGCTTTCCCCAGAAAATTCAAGATAAACATTTTGTTTGTCAGGTAAATATCTTTAATATACGGTATTTTAATCAAACTCGTTAGAGCTATTTTTTAGAAAATCAAAATGTTCGAAAAAATTTCGATGTAAAGGGTAGTTTGGGATGGGGGGATTTTTCTCAAAATTGTCGTGTCGCATCCCTGGAAGATACTAAACTTAAATACCAAGTTTGGTATTTAACCGATTTTACCGACCGTGTTCACAGACACACGGACACACACACACGAACCTTTTTCTGAAAATACTTTTTTTGGATACAGGAGACCCTAAAACATATATTTGGGTGAAATCTTGCTATCGAATTTTTTGGTGGAGTGCAATACCTTCTCTATACATTATGTACATAGTGCGTATAGAGAAAGTAAGAAAGGGCTCGCTTAACTGGGGTCATCTACGTATTACCAAGCGTGTTAGCAAAGAAAGCAACTGACCTACAAAGTTATTCATCGCTCCAGTAACAACATATATCTTCAATTGTCTGCGAATATCCTGTGAAGTCTTCATTTGTTTTAAATGTATATACTTAACATCCTTAAACCTGGTTGGTCATATCGGACGGTGAATGAAATCGCTGAAATGATGCTCAAATGATCTCGGGGTCCATGGTGCTTAGCAGTAACTCGATATTCATCTTCTCGGATAAGGGAAAACCAAGCAAAACCTTATCCGGATTACTCACCCAAAGCGAAATTCGAACTCGCGACCTCTTGAATGTGACTCAGATACTCTACCCCCTACACTACCGAGGCGAGATATTCTTGACTTTAATTAATTGTATAATACTGTATAACTGGTAAATCTTAAATTAGACAATAGCTTCTGTGCGAAAAATGTAGAACTCTTCAAAAACAAAATCTGTGGAATAAACATTTTGTTGCATTGACCATTTCCGAAATAAAGTTTGGAATATCGCTTCAGCCTCCTATGCCGCTCTTTCTGCAAACACGTATCTTGATTAGCATAAAGCAAGAATAGTTTTATAGAAGCATACTTTAGGGGTAGAAAAAATTATGTGAAATTAACGCATCATGCCACGTACCAGTAGAGAGATATTCCATTAAAAATGTCAATATCTAGATTTCACGGAAAATGCATGTTTTAGGATCCTGAAACCATAAAAAACAATAGAAAAATTTCCTTGTGTAGGTTTTTGTCTTGTTTTTATAGTGTTTGTCGTCTGCGTTTACTACAAATGGCGCCTTAGTCGAAGACACTATGATACATATAATGAATATCGAGCATCGGGGGAAACTGGAGAACCTGGAGCAAACCCGCCCCTGCATTTGTCCACCACAAATCGTACATGAGGTCGCCTGGAATCGAGCCCTTGGTGAGGTGTGTGCAGCATAACTAAAATCGAGACGATAGATTCATTTCACATCCATCATAGATACTACACGAACAAAAGCTCCTATTTCAACTACCTTTATATGGGACAGTTTTCGATTTTTGTTTCTTTAAAAATGACACGTTTTTGATTAAATTTGCATACATTTAAATATATTTACATAAATAAAATGCTGTAAAGTCCTCTTCATTAGGAAGGAATTTTGTATAATCTTGTAAAACTGGTAAAGTTATATTAGGCGAAAATGTACTAAAAGTGCGTGCGTGCGTGTGTGTGTTTCTGTGTAGATCTTTTTAAAACACAATTTATTTCAGATATGTTTTTTGTGGCAAATGCAATTTCTTAGATATCTGCCATTAATGATTCGATATTGCTCCATAATCTTGTCATTATTTTAAAAGTGTCGATTTTCAATTGTTTCTCGTAATTGTATGGAAAGAGTAGCCAGCATCCACCGCCCAGCTACATGCTGGGCATTTCTCATGCGTGCGTGCGTGTGTTTCTGTGTAGATCTTTTTAAAACACAATTTATTTCAGATATGTTTTTTGTGGCAAATGCAATTTCTTAGATATCTGCCATTAATGATTCGATATTGCTCCATAATCTTGTCATTATTTTAAAAGTGTCGATTTTCAATTGTTTCTCGTAATTGTATGGAAAGAGTAGCCAGCATCCACCGCCCAGCTACATGCTGGGTATTTCTCATAATCAGAAGTAAGCAGAAAACAAGCAACCGAGATCAGTAAGGGAAGTGACAAAAAATAGAGTAAAAATAAAAAGAGGACAGGAATTACACATATGCCGATTAAAGAATTATCAACATTAGAGTTAAATGGTTGGAACATGTATGACGCATGCCAGAAAAAAAATCCTTTTGTGTTCCATTGTCATGACTTTCTCTAGCTATTCCACAAACTTACCTTACAAAAGAGTATTGTTTTATTTACATCATACTACCCGAGACAAATATTAGCAGAATTGTTATTCCTTCCTTTGTAAGTAGAAGGGAAATACACTAGGCTAAAGCGATATTCAAATAAGCTGATCGCTATATGAAACAATTGACATTTGGTTATCTTCGCTTGCCATTAGTAAAACAAAAGAGAGATGAAGTAAAATGTCTTCTGGGCTTGTAGGCTGTGTTGGAAAAGTAAGATTTGCTTCTGACTTTTTGCTCAATACACGCCGGCCATGAAAGTCTTAGTATATACAAAAGTGAGATGAAACGAAAGATGACTTCCCGTCTGAAAAGTGTTTAAGTAGCTTAAAATTGAAGCCAACAACAAGGAATATCTTGGAAGCGGTTCACTCAACAACAACAAAATGCATGACATAAATTGTGTGTTTTAACGAGATTTATATTTTTGTATAGTTTTTGTCCTATCTCTTGCGGTTTACCAGTTATACATGTCATCCAGATATCGTTTGTCAAGAAAGTATCTTATACATGTAGTATTTTAATCAAAATTGTTAGCCATTTTGAAAAAATCAACGTTTTCGAAAACATTTTCATGTAAAGGATAGTTGGGATGGGGGAATTTTCCTCAAAATCTTCGTGTCGCATCTTTAACTTAAATACCAAATTTGGCATATAACTAACCTTACGTTTCTCAGTTATGCTGTGCAACACACGACACTAATGATCTTAGAAGTTCAGCGCCCTTAAATATTATCATGTTCACACACACACTGACTTTTTTTTTCTAACGTTTATTTTATTCAGGGTGTCTCAAAACGTGTATTTTCTGTGAAATCTCGGTATCGAATTTTTGGGTGGTATACAATATCTTCTCTACCTACATGTACTTGTGCATACGTGATCGAGACAATAAAAATAAAACAAAAAAATCTGATGTGTTCCATTCACATGACTTTCTCTATATCTCTGCAACAAATTATTGTTAAAAGGCTTATGCTTCTATATACTTCATGCTAATCGAGAAAAAAAAAAATGTCAGAAATAATCTTTATTACTTGCTTCCTTTTAAGTAGAAGCGAAATAAGGGAGTACCATAGGTTAAAGTGATAGTCAAAGGCTGGTTGCTATGTGACGGAAGTTCCTTTGTTTGCATGGACAGAGTTGACAAATTCCTGTATGAGAAAATATACGTTTTTGAAAGGAGAAATAAAAAACAATGAATAGCTAAAAAAACGATCAACTCCACGAAAAAAAATGTGTATAACATAAATTGTGTGTTTTAACGTGCTCTGCATTTTCTGTGGAGTAAGCTTTTGTCTATCTCTTGCCGTTTAGCAGTTAAGCAAAATTCGGCAAAATTCATTCAGATTAAAGAGGTCTTCAGAGGCTATTCCCAGAAAATTCAACATATACATTTTATTTGGTATGTAAATGTCAGTAATATACGGGATTTTAATCAAAATCGTTAAGAGCCATTTTTTAGAAAATCAAAATTTTTTTAAAAGAGTTCCATGTAAAGTTCTATGTATTCTGGTGGAATATTGGTATCGAATTTTGGGTACAATGCAATACCTTCTCTATACACTATGTCCATCTCTTATGGTTTAGTAGTTATGCAAAATTCATCCAGAGTAAAGTAGTCTTCAGAGGCTATTCCCAGAAATTTCAAGATACACATTTTATTTGTCAGGTAAATATCTTTAATATACGAAATTTTAATCAAAATCGTTAGAGCCATTTTTGAGAAAATCAAACTTTTCGAAAAAAGTTCCATGTAAAGGGTAGTTGGGGGTGGGGGGATTTTTCTCAAAATCTTCGTGTCGCATCCCTGGAAGATACTAAACTTAAATACCAAGTTTGGTATTTTACCTACATTTCGTTTTTGAGGTATAGTGTTCACGGATACACACACACACACACACGTGTGGACCTTTTTCCGAAAATGCTTTTTTTAGATAAAGGGGACCCTAAAACATATATTTCCGCTGAAATCTCGGTATGGAATTTTTGGGTGGAATACAATACTTCTGTATCCCTATGTACATTGTATATACGGGGCTTGAGAAAATAAAAAAGGCGACGTGTTCCTTACATTCTTAAGTACAGCGTGAGGAAACATATGACACATTTAGGCAGCTAAAGCAGGTGAACCGTTGCATTTCCAGGTTAGTTGGCGAGCGAAGTATCAAACATGAGGCATGAAGAGGGACCGACCGAGCTTTTCCCTGGACAATACACACGCAAAGTTAGCTGCTCCTAGACTATATTAACGTCACGGTTGACATGTCTCACGTACTACACTGTTAGGGAAAACCGCACCCTATTTGTGTTGCAGTGGTGAAGGCGTTTCGTTCCCTCATGACCCCAAAGCTTTACCACTCTGACAGTGCCCCGTTAATAGTACACGTCACTTTAAAATTCTGTTCAACAGCAACTTGCATTGCATATCCTTTCTCCGATCAGACCAAGAAACATTATTAATTTCTCTACACGTACTATGAACATAGTGTATAGAGAATATATTGTATTGTACCCAAAAATTCGATAACGAGATTTCACTGGAAATATATGTTTTGAGACCCCCTGAATACAAAAAAAAAACATTTTTAAAAAAATGTCCGTGTGTGTCTCTATGGGCAGCATAGCTCAAAAACAAAAAGACCGTTGAATACCAAAATTGGTATTTACATATGGTATCTTTCAAGGATGCGACACGAAGATTTTCAAGAAAATCCCCCACCCCAACTACTGTTTACACGGCATTTTTTTCGAAAATTTTGGTTTTCTTAAATATTACTCTAACGATTTTGATTAAATTAGCGTATATTAAAGATAATTACCTGACAAATAAAATGTATATCTTGAATTTTCTGGGAATAGCCTCTGAAGACTACTTTATTCTGGATAACTGCTAAACCGTAAAAGGTAGACAAAAACTTACCACACAAACATGTAAAGAATATTAATGCACACAATTTATGTTATACACTTTTTTTTTTCGTGAAGTTGATCCTTTTTGAGATATTCCTTGTTTTTGGTTTCAGCTTTAAAAAACTTATACTTTTCTCATACAGGAATTGATCAACTCCTATCCATACAAAGGAACTTCAGTCACATAGCAACCAGCTTTTGACTAACACTTTAACCTATGGTACTCCCTTATTTCGCTTCTACTTACAAGGAAGCAAGTAATAAGACTGCTTTTTAACAATTATTTGTTGCAGAGATGTAGAGAAAGTCATGTGAATGGAACACATCAGAATTTTTTTCAATACATCCCGATGTACCCGAAAAACAGTGGTACGACAGTAGGAAAGCCTCAAGGAAAATGATAATAACTATAACCCGTTTAAAATACAATCATGGATGTTTCGCTCAACATCTGTAGAGGATTAATATTAAGAATACTCCTTTCTGCGATTACTGTGACGGACAGGTAGAATATTGCGGTCACATATTCCATGCATGCAAGAAACTATGGACAGCAATACAACGTTTCCAGGATCAGATACTGAATTTATGCATTCATCTTCCATGCAATATTGCTCAATTAATTGCGACTCAAAATGTTCATATATATAATTTGATGATAGCATTTTTAAATCATGTAAATGTCCTGTGTAATGCACTGAAATATGTTTGAAGACTACATGTAAGTATTCTTTGTAAATTTATACTTAATTGTTTATTGTCTTCGACTATATGGCTGATATCTAAATGCTAATAAATTTATTTAAAAATTTAGCATGTTCCAAAGTCACTTCAAACTGGAAATTTTATAAATATTATAATATTTATGAATGTAAGGGGAAAAAAAACTTCATTCTTTTGGGCAAATAGTGTGGTTTGATTTTTACAAAACTTTGGAAATATGTCTACCTTCCATTCACGAATGTAAGTCGCCATTGGAGTATGTCATCTTACCTTTATGGTGTACAGGGAAACATGCGAGTCAGTTGAGAAATGTAATGCCATGCCGGTATGTTGCCATGGCAGCTCAGTGAAAGAGCAACCAGCTAGAGACCAGGATATCTGTGGTTCTAACCTCGGCTATGGTATTGAATTTTTCAGTCTGACTCAGCCTATCCTACACACGGCTTGTGTGAAAAAACAATTAAATCATGTCTACCTTCGTTTCGAAACACCTTGGACATTATTTTGCGGATAATGTATCCTGACGGATGCAATGGAACGCTCGATCAGGTTTTAAACTTTTTGTCACCAGTGACTTTTAGCGATGAAGGTTTAGTTTTTTTTTGTTTTTTTTTTTTCCAGTTTTCGGCGTAGTGTTTTTAGATTCCTCTGGTTTTTTTTTGTTGTTTTTTTTCATGGATAGTTTTATTTCCTCTGGGGTTTTATATCTAACGCTGACCGTATTTTATTTATGATTTAATTTATATTGATTTTATGTCTGGTTTTGCTTCAATTTGTTTTTAAGGGCGTTAATTACATGCAGTTGACCGCCCTTAAACACTGAATAGCATTTTTACTTTCTCTAATTCTACATATACATTGGTACAAATGGTATTGCATTCCAATAATAAAAATCCCAGATTTTACTGGAAATACAAGTTTTGGGATCCCCTGTAACAAAAAAGATTTTTAGAAAAAGGTCTGTGTATTTAGCAAGTAGGATCACTCAGAAACGAATAATCGGTTAAATGCCAAACTTAATATGTAAGTTCAGTATCTTCCAAAGATGCGACACAAACATCTTCAAGAAAATCCCCCATCCCAACTACCCTTTACATGGAAAATAGTTCCGAAAGTTTGTAATATCTCAAAAGTTACTCTAGGAATTTAAATTAAAATACGTGTGTTAAAAATACTTATGACAAATAAGATGTATATCATGAATTTTCCTTTCCTCTTCATTCTGAATGACTTTTTCATAACTGTAAACCGTAGGAGATGGACAAAAATTTACTACACAGAATATGTAAATCCCATTAAAACGCATAATTCGTCATATACATTTTTGTAGATTTAATAATTTCCGAGATATTCCTCGTTATTGGTTGCTAGTTTAAAATACTTATGTTTTTCTCGCCATCCACTTTTCATTTTGTTTTACTCCTGACCATGCAAAGAGAACCTAACTTAAAAGTCAATCCGATAGCGACAGCTTTTAAAATATTTGGTGTCGCTTTAGCTTATTTTTCCCATCTACTGATATGATAAGGACATTTCTGCTAATGTTTATCTCGATTAGTATGAAATAGATAGAAGAAGAATAATCGTTTGTGAGAAAGTTAAAATGCCGTATATTAAAGATATTTACATGGCAAATAAAATGTATAAATTGAATTTCTTGTGAACAGCCTCTGAAGTTCTCTTCCTTCGAATGACTTTTGAATAACTAATAAACTTTAAGAGCTAGACACAAACTTACTACACAAAAAAGGTTGACCTCGTCAGAGTACACAATTTATGTCCTATGCATTTTTAAATAGCTGTTACAGCCCAGTTGATTAAAAAGATTCATCTGATCGATCGGATTTCCATCCGGGTGAGTTCTGAATGCTAAACTTTGGCGTAGAAATTAAGTACTATTTAGGTGTATTAAGAACTAGGATGGATGAGGAGAGTTAGTAAGGAAGACGGTTAAATAGCATTAGGCGGTAGATGTTAGTAGTCAGTAAGGCCTATGGGACCCCATGGAATCTAGCTACTTAGTATATTGTTTTATAAATTGAATAAATAGATGGGATGTTGTAGAACTTTAATCTGAGAATATTGATTTATATTTTAAGTAATGAATTAACATGTTTCCATATTCGTAATTGAAATATTTACATATAAACAACAGACACTCTTTTTAAGTAGATTAGTATTTTTATTTATTGAATATACAGTGCATGAAACCCTATTTACCCAAAGGTATATTAGGGCTATGGTTGTTATGCAAATGAATTTACAACAATATTAAACAAATTAGCCATATCTATATGCAGTTCATACTGGTGAAAGAAACCAGATAAATAATGAATATTATAACAAGCATACTATAACGTCTTATAAATAGAACATGAAAACTTTTGGAATTCCGTAAGACTGCATTCTACCCAAAAATTCGATACCGAGATTTCACCGGAAATACATGTTTTAGGATCCCCTGTATCCAAAAAAAAAAAAAAAGTATTCAGAAAAAGCTCCGGATGAAGTTTAGTATCTTCCAGGGATGCAACACGAAGATTTTGAGAAAAATCCCCCCATCCCAAACTACCCTTTTTATGGAAAAAAAATTCGAACATTTTGATTTTCTCAAAAATGTCTGTAAATGATTTTGATTAAAATACCATATATTAAAGATATTTATAAGGCAAATAAAATATACACCTTGAACTTTCTGGGAATAGCCTCTAAAGTCCTCTTTATTATGAATGAATTTTGTGTAATTCGTAAACTGTAAGACATAGACAAAAACTTACTACACCAAAAGTGTTGAGTACTTTAAAGCACACAATTTATGTTTGATACATTTCTTCGTGGAGTTGATCGTTTTTGAGGTATTCCTTATATTTGGTATCAGCTTTAAAAAGCCTACACTTTCTCATACAGGAATTTGTCTACTCCTGTCCATACAAACAAAGGAACTTCAGTCACTTAGCAACCAGCTTTTGACTATCACTTTAACCTATGGTACTCCCTTATTTCGTTTCTACTTACAAGGAAGCAAGAAATAAGACTATTTCTGCTAATTTTTTCTCGATTAGCAGGAAGTAATTAGAAGCATAAGCATTTTAAAAATAATTTATTGCAGAGATATAGAGAAAGTCATGTGACTGAAACACATCAGATTTTTTTCTAAATATTTTAAAAATGATTTTTTAAATCTAATATTACAATAATTTAAATGTGTATCGAAGATTCTTCTTTTATGCTCTAGTAAATAGTATTTAAAGAAGAGAATCAATAGTTGTAATGTTTCTCCTTGACAACATCGCCATACTAATATTGATACACACAAAAAAGGCCACTTCTGTTGTCTGGGCCAGAGAGGTGGCCTGGTTTTGAATGGCACATCTCCAGCGATTGTCTTCTTTGGATGTTGCTCACGTACTCTATTTTCCCTTCAGGTTGACATCTGCGCCGGCAGACCTTATTGTTCACCTTGTCACCTGCGGTCCTGTTCATAATGCCTTCTCTGCTTGATTACTTCATTTTCATCTCGGGTCTAATCTCCTTTCTTGTGACGCCAGCTTCTTGCATTTCATTTGCCGCAAACAGTTAATTCTTCCTTTTTTCCTTCTTTTCATTTGTTTCACGGGTGTAACAAATGGGGAAGGCGGCTTGTGTCAAGCGCTATTTCTTGGAAATCCGCCTGACACATCTCATCAACTTTCTTGTCGTTTATTGCCTTCCTAGTTTTCTTGTAAAGCTTGTATCATCCGAGCGTCGCAGTTGGTTTAACCCTGCAGGTGGCTCAGGGTTTCTGTTATCTGCGTATAGCCAAAGGGGGTGTGAGGTTTTCCAGATGTATCCCCTGCGAAATGTCTGCGAAATGTTGATCAATAATTTGTATGTATATTATCTAACACCAGAGAGTTGTCTTTTGTAGTAAAATTACATCCAGTCGGGCTAATTACTTAGTAAGAAGGAAAGGTATGATCCTGGAGTTGAGTTTTAGTTTAGAATTGTACATTTGGATGAAAAGAATCTGCTAAGACAATAAAAAAATCTTGTGTTTTCCATTCACATGATTTTATCTACATCTCTGCAATAAACTATTGTTAAAAAGTTGTGCTTCTATTTACTTCATGCTAATTGAGAAAAATCTTATGTGTTCCATTCACATGACTTTCTCTACATCTCTGTGACAAATTATTGTTAAAAAGCTTATACTTCTATTTACTTCATGCTAATCTAGAAAAAATAGCAGAAATAGCCTTATTACTTGCTCCCTTGTAAGTAGAAGGGAAATAAGGGAGTACCATAGGTTAAAAGTGATAGTCAAAAGCTGGTTGCTATGTGACTGAAGTTCCCTTTTTTCCATAGACAGAGAAAATGAGAAAATTCTCCTGTATGAAAAAATTGTTTTTCTTAGCAAAAACCAAAAATAATGAATATCTAAAAAACGATCAACTCCATGAAAAAAATGTATAACATAAATTGTGTGTTTTAACGTTCTCTACATTTTTTGTTGAGTAAGTTTTTATCTATTTCTTACTGTTTAGGAGCTATACAAAATTCCGTAAATTTCAACCAGAATAAAGTAAGCTTCCGAGGCTGTTCCCAGGAAATTGAAGATAAACATTTTATTTGTCAGGTAAACATCTTTAATATACGACATTTTAATCAAAATCGTTAGAGCCAATTTTAAGAATATTAAAACTTTCGAAATTTTTTCCATGTAAAGGGTCGTTTGGGATGGGGGAATGTTTCTCAAAATCTTCGTGTCGCATCTCTGGAAGATACTAAACTTAAACACCAAGTTTGGTATCTTACCGACTTTTCATTTTTTAGTTATCGTGTCGCAAACACATGGACCCACACACACACGGACCTTTTTCTGAAAATGCTTCTTTTTTGGGTAAGGGGACCCTAAAACATGCATTTCCGATGAAATCTCAGTATCGAATTTTTGGGTGGAGTGCAATACCTTCTCTTATACACTATGTAGGTACATAGTACGTGTAGAAAAAAGTAAAAATTAGCAGGAATAGTCTTATTACTTGCTTCCTTCTAAGTAGAAGGGAAATAAGAGAGTACCATAGGTTAAAGTGATTATCAAAAGCTGGTTGCTATGTCACTGAAGTTCCTTTTTACTTTCTCTACAAGTACTTTTTACATAGTGTATAGAGGAAGTATTGTATTTCACTCAAATATTCGATACTGAGATTTCACCGGAAATACCTGTTATGGAATCTCCTGAATAAAAAGCATTCAGAAAAAGGTCCGTGTGTGTGTGTGTGTGTGTGTGTGTGTCTGTGGGTAGCATAGCTCAAAAAGGAAAAGTTCGTTAAATACCAAACTTGATTTTTAAGTTCAGCATCTTCCAAGGATGCAACACGAAGATTTTCAAGAAAATCCCCCCACCCCCAACTACACTTTACAGGGAACATTTTTCGAAAATTTTGATTTCCTCAAAAATAGCTGTAACGATTTTGATTGAAATATTGTATATTAAAGATGTTTAATGACAAAATGTATATTTTGAACTTTCTCGGAATGGTCTCTGAAGATACCTTTATTCTGGATACATTATGATAACTGGTAAACCGTAAGAGATAGACAAAAACTTACTTAACGGAAAATATAGATCTTATCAAAACACACAATTTGTGTTATATAAATTTTTTTCGTAGAGTTGATCATTTTTAGATATTCCTTGTTATTGGTTTCAGCTGTAAAATACGTATACTTTTCTCATACGGGAATTAGTCATCTTGTCCATACAAACAAAGGAGCTATAAGTACATAGCAACCAGGTTTTGATTATTGCTTTAGCCTAAGACACTCCCTTATTTCTCTTCTACTTGAACGTAAACAAGTAATAGAACAATTTCTGCTAATTTTTTCTCGATTAGGATGAAGTAAATAGAAGAATAAGTTTTTTAACAATAAATTGGATGGAACACATAAGATTTTCTGTAAAATTACGTCCATTGGTAGAGAGGAAAGGAAAGGTATGATCATGGAGGGAGCACACAAGTTTTGGTTTAGAATTGTAAATTTAGATGAAATAATCTGCTAAGAAGTGCTTAGAATATCAAAAAAGGGTTTAAAAACAACGGATGGTGCTATAGTATACCATATAACCTGGAAAGCATGGTCTGTTTGAAATTTAATAAGTGAGGGAAAATAATATTAAGGGGTTTTGAAAAGGGGTTAGGAAAAGATATAAAGACATAGAAATACAAACACTGTTTGCTGATGTAGTTGGAAAAAGATCATTAGACTCGTTTATTGCAATAAAATGTGTATGGTAAAGAAAAAGAGCATATACACAAACTAATTAAAGAACAAAGAGAGGGTATAGCGTGTGAGAGGAGTGTATGGAGGCTGAAAGGTATGAGAAAAGGTTTTTCATAAAAACAGTGCCCAACATGCGGGAGAAAAGAAGATATAGAGCACATAATATTTTTGTGGGAAGGGACAGAGCTATGGAGAAAATAATGTATATGGGAAATGGCTGAAGATGAATAGAAAGATAGTATTAAAATTGTTAGTCAAGACTATATGAAAGCTGGAGTTTTTTTATATAAAGTTAAAAAGAAATGTAAATGGTCATTAAAAAGAGAATTGAACAAGTATAGTACGAAGGGAAATTAATATGTAGCTAGTAGAAGTTGTATAATGAATGTGGTAGGTTCAAAGCCTGGGCTGAACACTTAACATATTTTTTGCATTTTTTAATTGTAAGAAGCTTAGTAGAAATTTATAAATTACTTATTTGAAAGTCATTTAAACTGGGATACTCATATGATGAGATAGGATGTGGACGGAGAGCACTCGGCAAACCAGTGCGGTTTGAGCATCTATGCCCCACGAGGGAGCGCCCTCGGGAGAGGACGAGTTGAGAGGACACACCGGGCGGCCGGATATAGGAGCGACAGCACAGCAAGACGGCTACCGATTGAAACTCCCGACAAATGGGCAGGCATCTTGGGAACTACGCCCCAAGGGGCGATCCTTAGACCCCAGTAATCAGCCGAAGTCGGGGATGGTGAGAGTTACACTGAGTGTCCTTATTCCCTGCCACGCCGCACCGAGCGCCATCGCCGGCACATCCAGCCCTGAAAGAGGAATTAAGGATGAATGAAATGAGAGTGGAACGACATGGAGGGACAGAAAATTCGGGGGATGAGATGAACTTTCCCAGCATTCGCCTAGTGACCCGGGGAACCCCCCAAAAAACCCATGGGTCAGGAAGACCGACCACAGGAATCGTATCCACGACCTGTCGAATGCGTTACAGCTGCGCCACTCCGCACGGTACCCATGTCTTACTTTACTCATAATTTGATATTTCCATAAAGTGTTTGCCTTCTCTGTTACTTAACTATCGTAAATAAAAGAAAATGTATTTTCAACCAAAAATTGTATCTCGATATTTCGCTAGATATGATTTTCTCAAAGGGGATTTTTTTTCACTAAAAGAATATAAATACAATGCATAACAAGCTCTAAAACTGCAATTATTATAAGAAATAGTATTACTATTCTGCTCATGCAAGGGGAACGGAATTCACATAGCAACCCGTTGTTTAAAGATATCGCTTAAACCTGGTGCATTCCCCCACTTCAATTGTGTCTACAGGGAAGTATATAGTACAAACCATTTCTGGTAATGTTTATCATTTTAGCATGAAGTAAAAAGAAGAATAAGATTTTGTAAGAATAGATAGAGAATGTCATGTGAATGTAACTCATCGGGGGTATAAATCCGATGTCTTTAGCATGATCATGAAAAAACACGAATAGCGACCTACCACTTGCAAAGGCTAGGTATAACATTCAAGCCAATAACAAAGAATATCTCGGAAATGGTAACGCTACAAGAAAAAAAAAATAAGTATATGCTTTGACGAGTTCTACAATGTTTATGTAGTGGATAACATGTTGTATATCTTACATGCTTTATCAGTTATACAGGTGTAATGCTGCATGAAGAGCACTTTGGAGTCTCTTCACAGAAAATTCAAGATAAACATTTTATTTTTTATGCATACATTTTAAACAAAATATTTTAATAAAAACGTTAGAACCGTTTTTGAGAACATAAAAATCCAAACAATTTTGTATGTTAAGGATAGTGTGGGGTGGAGGGGATTTTCTTAAAAATGTACCTGAAAAATGCTGAACTCCAATACCAATTTATTACTGGGCCGGTTTTTCGTTTTTGATTTACTTTGTTCACAGACATACTCAGAAACGTTTTTCTATAAATGCCTAGCAATTTCGATTTAAATGCCATATGTTTGACATTTTCACATGTATTTCTTAAATGTTCTGGCTCTGAAGTCCTCTTCGTTCTGATTAATTTTATAGAGATAACTGGTAAACCGCAAGAAATGCAAAAATCTGATATGCTCTATTCACTTTCTCTTCATCTCTGTAGCAAATTATTGTTAAACGCTTATTCTTCTCTCTGCTTCATGCTAATTGAGATAAATATTAGGAGAATTGGTCTTATTACTTGCTCCCTTTGCATGGCCACATGTCGACAGTTCCCGTATGAGAAAAGTTTTAAGTGTTTTAAAACTGAAACTAATAACAAAGAATATCTCAAAAACCGTCAAATCCACGAAAAAAAAAATGTATATGACATAAAATTGTATGTTTTAACCAGATCTACACTTTGTGTGTAGTAGGTTTATGTCTGTCTCTTACGGTTTACCAGTTAATGCAAAATTCATCCAGAATGAAGAACTATTCAGAGCCTATTCCCAGAAATTCAAAATATAAAATTTGTAATGTGAATATCTTTGATATACGATATTTTAATCAAAATCGTTAGCCATATTTGAGAAAATCAAAATTTCCGAGAAAAAAAATTGCCATATATTAGGTAGTTTGGAGTGAGGGCATTTATCTCAAAATCTTCATGTCGCATCCTTGTAAATTACCAAACTGAAACACCAAGTTTGGTATTTTACCGCCTTTTCTTTTTTGAGTTATCATGTTCACAGACACACAGATGGATATTTTTCTAATTTTTTATTACGGGGACCTCAAAACATATTTCTGATGAAATGTCGACATCGAATTTTGGGTGAAATGCAATACCTTCTCTATACAGTTTGTACATAGTACGTTTAGAGAAAGTAAAAATATAGATATCATTAAAGCACATCATTTATACCAAAATTGTTTGCGAAATTACCCATTATCAAGACATTGCCTATTATTGGTTTAAATTCGTTATGCTCGTTCTCAAATAGGAAGTGATTATCTCTGTTCAATCAAAGAGAACGGAATTTCAAACCATTACATAGTGACGCGCTCTTGAAAAATTTACTCGCTTAAAGCCTACCGTATTCTCCAAATCTACCATACGTATATAAGACAATTTCTGCAAATGTTTATCTAAATTAACATGAAGTAGATAGAAGGTTTGTAAAAATCGTTTGTGCAAGAGTGAATAGAGAAGGTCAAGTGATGCAACATAATATTTATCCCTGCTTATGTTTATTAGTAAATCCGAATATTAAAAGAGCATCAAAGATTACACACCGATTATGGGAGCTGAATTTCATGGTTAACAGCTTTAGATCGAGTTCCAAACATAACTGTTCCTAAGCTTATTTTGAGAAAGCAATTTCTCTGGTAGGAATGTTTCTGTGCAGCGGCACGGGTTGATAGAAAGAGGGTTTACTCCACTATAAACCACAGTACAGAACAGATCTGTGAGAGCTTTGTAGCACTAAATTGTGGAGCTTTACTAACTGCTATATCATCAATAGCAGGAGTTCAACGGAGTTTGAAAATAACGGCAGCACTGGATGCATTTCCTTCCCTACTGCCTTGCTCAATGGAATACCGTTCTCACTGGTCAGCTAAATACTCTCTCATGGAACAGTAACAGCGGTTCTGAGAGGCGGTAGTAATACAGGGTGTTAGGAAATTTCCCCTAGGACCTGTAAGGGTTTTCAATAGAACATGTTTTGAATAAGAACATGCTTATTAATATGGAAAGTTGGAATGTAATGTAAATAAAAATACACACATATTTAAGGCATGGTATAGGTATGTGGACGACGTGTTAAAGATACTTTAGGCATTAAAACTTCTAAACCAACAAGATGAGAATATCAAGTTTACAATAGAAGTAGAAATAGAGAATGCATTACCTTTTTAGATCTCAACGGAAATTACTATTTGGGATTTATAGAAAAGTATCGCATGCAGATAATTACATAAAAGCGGATGGTTGAATCCAACTTCTCATAAGTAAAAGCGACTAATATCCTAATATATAGACTGACAAACAATTCCCTTGGAGGGAGAAGAATAGCAGAAATATAATCACACAATACAATTGGAAAATAAAAAAATTGTTTTGATAAAGATTTAATGGATAAAATAAGAAAAAGACAACTAAACAAATGACCACCTTATTTGCAGCAAAACATAAACACATATAAAAAAATTACATTTCATCCTTGGCCTGCTAAAAAATTTGAAGAAAAAAAAATGTAACATTGCACTGACTTCGAAAAGCATCTATAAAATCAGTTAAAATTGAAATATATTGATCAAATGCCACAACAAATCCGAGATATACAAAATTGAATGTTCATAATCTGAAAAAAATATGCATAGGTAAAACCAAAAGAAATATCCACACGCGCATGAAAGAACGCAGAAGCCGCACACAAAATAAATTTTAGATAAGTAGGCGGTGCCATCACATTTTTGGGATACAAATCAAGAAGTTAACTGGGACGTATCTTTAGTAAAATCAGTTACGACTGCATCAGAATTGACAACCCGGGAAAATGTTTGTATACACAGATTCATACAGTAAGTAATGAACTTAGACAGCCAGTTCATACACATAACATTTTTAGAAAATTGTCAATGTGTGTGTGTCCGTAAATCTGTGAACACGACAAAACGAAAAGTTGGTTCAATATCAAACTTTTAAGTTTAGTATCTCCAACT
Source organism: Hymenopus coronatus (assembly GCA_030762935.1). Lineage (NCBI taxonomy): Eukaryota > Metazoa > Arthropoda > Insecta > Mantodea > Hymenopodidae > Hymenopus > Hymenopus coronatus. The sequence goes on along the minus strand of CM060897.1, from coordinate 42,324,333 downwards.
ATGATGCACGAAGATTTTCAGGAAAATCTCCCGCCCCCATGGAAAAATCTTCCCCTCTATATGGAAAATGTTTCCATAATTTTAATGTTTTCAAAAATAATTATATTAAAGATATTTACATGGCAAATGTATAGCTTGAATTTTGTGGGAATAAAGTCATCCTCATTCTGAATGACTTCTGCATAACTGGTAAACCGTAAGAGATAGAAAACGTATTACACAAAAAAGAATCTTATATGTAGCATTCACATGACTTTCTCTATATCCCTGCAAAAATTAGCATAAATAGTCTTATTACTTGCTTCCTTGTAAGTAGAAGCGAAATAAGGGACTACCATAGGTTAAAGTGATAGTCAAAAGCTGGTTGCTATGTCATTGAAGTTCCTTTGTTTGTATGGATAGGAGTTAACAAATTCCTGTATGAGAATAGTAACAGTTTTTCAGAGCAGACACCAAAAATAAGGAATGTTTCAAAAAGAATGAACTCCATGAAAAAAAATGTATATAACATAAATCGTGTCTTTTAACGTGCTCTACATTTTTCGTGTAGTAAGTTTTTGTCCATCTCTTACGGTTTAGCAGTTGTTCAAAATTCCGTAAAGTTTGTCCAGAATAAAGTACTCTTCAGAGGCTATTCCCAGAAAATTCGAAATATACATTTTATTTGTCGGGTAAATGGCTTTAATATACGATATTTTAATCAAAATCGTTAGACCTATTTTTAAAAAAATCAAAATTTTCGAAAAAATGTCCATGTAAAGGGTTATTTCTCAAAATCTTCGTGTCGCATCCCTGGAAGATACTAAACTTAAATACCAAGTTTGGTATTTTACCACATTTCATTTTGGAGTTATCGTGTTCACAGACACATGGACACACACATACACACACGCGCGCGCGCGGACCTTTTTCCGAAAATGCTTTTTTTTAGATAAATGGGACCCTAAAACATATATTTCCGGTGAAATCTCGATATCGAATTTTTGGGTGGAGTGCAATACCTTCTCTATACACTATGTCATAGTACATATAGAGAAAGTAAATATAGGTTGCGTTAAAATGTACAATTTATGTCATAGAGCTAATCATTTCAGAGTTATTCCCTGTTACAGATTGCAATTTTAAAATACTTAAAAATTTCAAATGGAAGGTCCTCATTTGTTTCACATCTCTTTGCATCTGCAAAGAAAGCCGAATTTCAATGAGAAATGCTTACTGTCAGATTTTAAAAGATTTGACTGTCTCTTTTGGCCTTTCTTCTTATAAGGAAATAAGTAATAAGAGCATTTCTGGTGGTTTTTATCTTGATTAGTATGCAGTAGATAAAGAATAATCTCTTATAAGCATAGTTTGATTGCAGAACAAATAGTGGGAGTGAGAGTAACGTGAATGGAACACATCAGATATTTTTTTACTTTCTCAACACGTACTGTGTATACATTGTGTATACAGAAGGTTTTGCAATCCACCCAAAAATTCGATACCGAGATTTCACCGGTATGTGTTAGGGTCCCCTGTATCAAAAAAAAATTCTTAGAAAAAGATCCCTGTGTGTGTGTCCGTGTACACGATAACTCAAAAACGAAAACTCGGTCAAATACCACACTTGGTATTTAAGGGATGCGACATGAAGATTTTTGAGAAAAATCCCCCCACCCCAAACTACCCTTTACTTGGAACTTTTTTTCGAAAATTTTGTTTTCTCAAAAATGGCTCTAACGGTTTTGATTAATATATCATATATTAAAGACAAATAAAATGTATATCTTGAATTTTCTGGGAATAGCCTCTGAAGACTACCTTATTCTGGATGACTTTTACGGAATTTTGCATAACTGTTAAACCGAAAAACTTACCATACAAAAAATGTAGAGCACTTCAAAACACACAAGTTGTGTTATATGCATTTTTTTCGTGGATTTTATCGTTTTTTAGATATTCCTTGTTTTTGGTTTCAGCTCTAAAAAACATACGTTTCTCACATAGGACTTTGTCAACTCCTGTCCATACAAACAAAGGAACTTCAGTCATATAGCAACCAGCTTTTGACTATCACTTTAACCTATGATACTCCCTTATTTCGCTTCTACTAACAAGGAAGCAAGTAATAAGACTATTTCTGCTATTTTTTTCTCGATTAGCATGAAATAAATAGAAGCATGAGCTTTTTAACCATAAGTTGTTGCAGAGATGTAGAGAAAGTCATCAACATATCAGTATATTTCTTTTTTCAATCGGTATTAGGTACTTTGTAGTGCCAAAGACTTTGTCCAAAGCGATTCTTAACCGTTGTATCAGTTCAGCATAGTTTTTTTTATTATTCTGTTATGCACTCTCTACCCTTATGTTATTTCTCTTGCAGCAGTATCTCTCATGTTTTTAGCTTCCTATTTCCATAAATCCATTGCTCGTCATGTACAGTTCCTCCCTGTTTCCTTAGTTGCATCTTTCATTTCTTTTCTCGCAGTACTCTATCAACATGCTCCTGGTACCCTCCATTTCCTCTCTTTCGTGTGTCTAAACCAGGACAAGAGTAAGAATGAGGTTTTTGCTCACTTCAGTGTTTCCTTTCAGGCTTCCTTACCTTTAATAACAATACTTCTCCGAGTGTTTCTCGGAAGCCCCATTCCAATGGGGAACATTTTCTTCACTAGGTGCAGGAAAGAAATAGTGTGATCATTATTTTGAAAAGTTGTCTATATAACTGGTTTCAAAAGAAACTCTCTAATCGCAGACTACATAAGTTATGTAGGCAAGATCTTTGACCGACCGCTTTGATGTTTTCAGGTTCCAAATGATGAAAACGCGCACTAGAAATGTTTCAGCCTATTAAATGTATTTTTACTTTCTCTAGCACGTATGTACAATGTATGTAATGGATCGAGAAGGTATGATATTCTACCCAAAATGTCTATAACGAGATTGCACCGGAAATACATGTTTTAAGATTCTCTGAATCCACAAAAAGGAAGTTTTTAGAAAAAGGTCCTCGAGCGCGTGTTTGTGACTGTGGACAACATAACTCTAAAACGAAATGTCCGTTAAATAACTAACTTGATATTTAAGAGGAAATCCCCCCCCCAAATACCCTTTACATGAAAATTGTTTCCAAAATGGCTCTAACCCTTTTTATAAAAATTCCATATGCTTAATACATTTTTATGACAATGTATATCTTCAATTTTGGGGGGGGGAATAACCTTTGAAAACCTCTTATTTCTGGATAACTTTTGTATAGCTGGTAAACCGTAAGAGATAACGACCTCGTTAAAACACACAATTTATGCCATATACGTTTTTGTTGTAGAGTTAACCGTTTCCTAGATATTGCGTGTTATTAGCTGGTAAACCGTAAGAGATAAACGATCTCGGTAAAACACACAATTTATGCCATATACATTTTTGTTGTAGAGTTAACCGTTTTCTAGATATTGCGTGCTTTTGGTTTCAGTTTTAAGCTAGGTACTTAAAGTTTTCTCAGACGGAAGTCGTCTTTATTTTCGTCTGTCTTTTATTTACTTCTAGTAAGCAAAAAGAACCAAATTTCAATAGTTTCACAAAGCGACCGGATTTAGCCTAGTGTATTCCCTTATTTCTCATCTGGTTACAAAGAAACAAGTAGTAAGACCAATTCTGCTAATATGTATCTCGATTAGCATGATGTAGACAGAATAGTCTGTAAAAATCGTTTTCGAAGAAAAGCTTCAAAAAGACATATGAATGGAGCACATAAGATGTTTTATATTTGCTCTACTTATTGTAGAAAAATGATTACTTTTGGTACTCCCTAAAACTGTTGAGTTTTCAAATGTTATGAATTTATTTCTCAAAGTTATAACATTATTTAGAAAAGTGCATGGCCATTTTCTTTAATGTGAGGTAGTTTTGAGTGTTGTTTAAAACTTTTGAAACAAGTTAATAAAAATGTATTCTTGTGGAGTACTTTTGAGTATGGAAAAGTGCCGGAAAAAATTTCGCGAGAAAAAAAAGTTTTAAAATTGGGCGTGCCTATTAATAAGCGTGCGACTTGCTCATTTATAACTTCAATTAACTGGTAATTAAGGTCGCGCCGTGGCCGAGTAGTTAGACTACTTGCCACTCACCTAGGTGGTTCGGCTTCGATCCCAGGCGACCGCGTGTGGGATTTATGGTGGAAAAAGTGGCACAGGGGCAGATTTTCTCCGGTTTCTCCGTTTCCCCCATCACATTCCACCAGTCTCTATCTTCATTCCATGTAGCATAAACGTCATCGCCTTCGTTGCCATATTAGTAAAAGCAGGCGATAAGCACCACAAAAAAAAAAGTGTGCCAAGGTGGGAAAACAATATATTTTCTTAAGGAAATTAAAATAATGTTTGTCTAACTTCATAGCTGCATCACCTTAAATAGTTATTTGAGATTTAAATTGCTTTCCACTAAAATTGATTGTTCTAGGCGCTTAACTAGACTTTCTAAATTGGAAAAAAAGTTGAAATAAAATCATAACAAGACATGCAAGAACACGATACATTATTACATTTTGTGCACAATAAGCAGCTAGAATGACATAGTCCTGTACGTAGAATGTCTGAAACAAGAGTATATAAGACTGCCTCCGTGTTCGAGTAGTAGGCGAGCTGACTTCTCACTCGGAGGCCCCGGGCTCGATTCCCGGCTGCGGCGGGGATTTTTTTATTTAACCAGAATTATTCCCTATCCCCCACAGAGTGTGCAAGTATGTATGTGAGAGTGAATGTGGTTTTGGGGGAAATAAAAAACTATTTAAACCCAACCTAAAAGATTACCTAGACAGATGTAAGAATGGATTCCACCAGGAAGAGAAAAGATGGGTAGACCAAGAAAGACTGGATGGACGATATAAGAAGTGGTATGAAAGAGAGAAGCTTGTAAGTGTTGGATTGGGAAGCTAGAGAAAAATGGGGGGAAAGGATTGCAGTAGATGTATTGTTATTGTTGTTATTATTATTAATATTATTATTTGTTGTAGTAGTACTTTAACAAATACATGGTAGAAAAGGTATTGTATTCCACCCAAAAATTCAATATCGAGATTTAATCACAAATACATGTTTTGCGGACGCCTGAATACAAAATTTTCTTCTTCTTTTTTTTTTCTTTTTTTTTTTTTTCTTTTTAGAAAAGGGTCTGTATGTGTAGCATAACTCAAAAACGAAAACTCCGTTAACTACCAAATGGTATTTTAGTTCAGTATCTTCTAACAATGGGACACGAAGAATTTCAGGAAATTCCCGCCACCCCAATCTCCTCTTTACAAGGAAGATTTTTCGAAATGTTCGATTTTCTCAAAAATGACTCCAAGTTTTTTATTAAAACATCAAATGTTTACGATATTTACATAACAATGAGAGACATATCTTGAATTTTCTGGGAACAGCTTCTGAAGACCTCTGTATTCTGGATGATTTTTGTATAACTGTAAACCGTAAGATGTAGGCATAGACTTACTAAAAAAAAAAAAAAAAAAAAAAAAAAAAACGAAGATACCGTTAGAACACACTGTAAAAAGTTTTTGTAGAGTTTACCGTTTCCGAGATATTCCTTATTTTCAATTTAAGAATATTATTCCTAAACAGGATGTCGTTATTCGTTTCATATCTCATTTGTTTTATTTTTTGCTATGCAAAAAGAACCGAACCGCAATTGTATCACACAGCGACCAGTATGTAATAGACTAGATGTCAATTTAGCCTAGTTTATTCCCTTAGTTCTACTCGCAAGAAACTAAGTAATAAAACAATTTCTGTTAATGTATATCTCGATTAACATGATATAAATATTTTTTTTTTTTTTTTTGCAGAACAGGTAAAGAAGGTAATGTGATTATTATTTTATTATTGTTTCGACTAACAAGGTGTCAGCCAGAATCACGTGCCAACCAGAGAGAAAGAGAGAGAACCCTCTAATCGGCCCTCGCTTCCAGTTATATAGTTTGAGGCATTTCCGGAAGAGCTTTGCAACAAGTCGAGGTAATACCAAGTATAGCCTGCCTCGCCCTAATTTCGAATTGAAACAGCCAATCAGTATAGCGCATTTGCATTGTTCCAGAACACCCTTATGTGATGTGAGCAGGAGCAAAACTCCGTGTTACTCTGTGCAACTCTGCACATCTACGAGGAGAAACTGATGTATTGTAATGTTCACAGGATTTGCCATCGGAAAGAAGAGACTGTAGTCTTCCTGTTATTTACACAATGATACTAAGCTTCTGTACTTTATGAAATTCCAATTAAATCTTGAGAGTTCCGAATAAAATATTCTCAAAATAATATAAGTTACAGCACTCTCCAATCACACATACGACATTATTATTATTGTTACCACCACCCGAAGCATTTCTGATATATTTCGTGCTCTTCAAAATGCTCTTTTACCGTTATTGATTGCACACTATAGAAGAAATGGCACTGTTAGGCTGGAAAGGGTCCAAGCATGTGAACATCTGAGCCTTTGCTGTACATGAATGTTGGAAGTCGCAGCTTGTCGTTATTTCCCTCCGCACAAGTGTTCCAGAGACTGCCAATCTGTGTAGCTCGGTTGATTGGTGGCCAGAACAGAGCTGCCAAATGTGTCCCATTAAAGGAGCTCCGGGAAACCGCGATGCTGTGTTTTCACAGCATATCTTGTGCCGTAGAGCTGCAGCAAATGGCCACTATGCTTCAGGCATTTGCTCCGTTAATTGGCAGTTATCACAGACATATAAGCAATTAGTTGGTGCATGCACCCTTCCTATCTCCTTTCACTTGTTTTATCCTCACGAGGTTTGAGCGAAACACAAAAGCTTATTGTTACCACTTTCCTACTATTGTTGGCAGCAAACATGCGTTTAGGGAACGTCATTTATTACCCCATTTTTGAACCCCCGTACAATGGTCTCTCACGTCCCACCAGCATTTACGTCAAATGTCGCGCTTGCAATACTTTTACTTTATCTACCTTGTACGATCAGTCATTGGTATAGAATGTTTCAGATTCCATAAAAAAATTAGAATTCGATATTTCTCCAGAAATATACGTTTTAGGATCCTCTAAATTAAAAATAAAAGCACTTTTAGAAAAAGGCCCGTGTGTGTGAATAGCATAACTCAAAAACGAAAAAAAACTTATGAAATACAACACTTAACTATCAAGTTCATTCAACGGATGCGCCACGAGGATTCCAAAAAAGTCCTAGATTGCCCTTTAATGGGAAAAAAATCGAATCACAGCAACTGTAGTCAAATGTGCCTGTGCTAAGGGAAGGGGAGGACCCAAGTAAAATAACCGGTGTAGTTGCACGCTTGGAATCGACGGGGCTACATTTGATTGCAGTTGCGTGGATTTTGCTCTTTTTCTTTAATTAGGTTGCATATATAGATATAGATAGATATATATCACTAAAGTTTTATTACAGAAATTTGATATGTTTACGATTTAAAAGGGTCTTTTTTTTTATGTCTAAGCTTTCATTGTAAATGACCCATGATACGGTTAGGCGAAAATAGTAAATATTGTGGCCATACTTGTTTTGGAGTGACTATTTAAAATCTAGCATTTTTTGTAACATTGTGATAATTTAAAAAAAAAATCTTATATGTAACATTCTCATGACTTTCTCTAGCTATTTTGTAACGGACTATTCTTACATAGGTTATTCTTTTATCCACTTGTTGCTAATCTAGATATACATGAGCAGATAAAACGTTTTATTACATCTTTTAGATAATATGAGAATAGAAGAAAGCGCATGGCTTAAGCAATAGTCAAATCTCTTAAGAGCAGGTTGTTGTGTGGTTGCAATGAAATTCAGTTCTGCTTGCATGACGAGATAAGGTACTCATTTGAGAAAAATGTACGCAGATATTGGAACATTTAAACCACTAACAAGGAACAGGAACATCTCGGATGTGGAAGTTTTGTCTGAAAAATAACTATCAGCTTTAATGAGATTATATTTTTATATATATATATATATATATATATATTTTTTTTTTTTTTTTTTTTTTTTTGCTTAATAAGACGTTATCTATTTATTGTCGTTTACCAGTTAAAATACACTAAACTTAAACACAAATTTAACCGATTTTCTTTTTTGAGTTGTGCTGTTCACAGACACATAAAGATGCTCTTGCTTTTAAAAAAATCTGGTGTTCCATTCACATGACTTTCTCTTCCTCTCTGCAAAACATTGTTGTTAAAAAGCTTATTCTTCTATTTACTTCATGGTAATCGAGAAAAAAAAAACTTAGCAGAAATGGTCTATTACATGCTTTTTTGAAGTAGAAGGGAAATACATGAATGTAATAGGCTAAAGCAATAGTAAAATCTTAAAAGCTGGTTGCTATGTGATTGAAATTCCTTTGTTTGTATGGCAAGGAGTTGAAAAATTCTCGTATGAGAAAAGTATAAGTATTTTAAAGCTGAAACCAATAACAAGGAATGTCTCAAAAATGTCCATCTCCACGAAAAAAACTGTATATAACAGATTGTGTGTTTTAACGAACTCTACATTTTTGTTGAGTAAATTATTCTCTAACTCTTTTCCAGTTATGCAAAATTCGGCAAAATTCATCCAGAATAAAGATGTCTTAAGAAGCTATTTCCAGAAAATTCGAGATATGCATTTTATTTATGTAAATATTTTTATTCTATGATATTTTAATCAAAATCGTTAGCCATTATTGAGAAAATCAAAATTTTCGAACAATTTTCTATGTAAAGGGTAGTTGGGAGTGGGGGGATTTTCTTGGAAATCTTCGTGCCACATTCTTGAAAGGTACTGAACTTAAATACCAAGTTTGGTATTTAATGGACTTTTCGTTTTTGAGCTATGCTACTCACTGACACACACACACACAGACCGACATACACCCAGGGACATTTTTCTAATTTTTTTGTTTGTTTAGGGTGTCTCAAAACGTATACTTCCGGTGAAGTCTCGGTATCGAATTTTTGGGTGCAATACAATTCTTCTCTATACTTATGTACTGCTTAGTACGTGTAGAGAAAGTAAAAATGAATTTAGAGAATCTCAAAGCGTGTATTTCCGGTAAAACCTCGGTATCGAATTTTTGGGTGGATTGCATTATTTCCCTTCTTATGCGTAGTAGAGCAAGAAGTAACAATTTTACTGCTTCTCTTGGCGATGAATTTTCCAATATCTGTGAGGCCCTTGGCTTGTTGATCCATTCAGTAGAAGACCGTGAAATTCCAATTGTGGGGCCAATTGATACCACTGCCGTCCTGACTCCATGCCAGTCTGCTTTGTGTCCCCATGGTCGTGCTTGCTTAAGTGTCTCGCTTTGGTGCTTCGTGGCGCAGGGGATCGTGAGTTCGCTTTGGGCATGGGTGTTTGTAAATGCGTATATGTGTTGGAAACAAAAAGAAAAAACGGTAAGCAAATAGAAAAACAAAAGAAATAATGGGAACATGAAAAAAAAAAAAAAAAAAAAAAAAAAGATACAGCGTCGGAGTCTCGACAAGGCTCCGGAACTAAATTTTATAAATTAAACAAAAATGATCATGTTTTTGTTTCGATTTGATTATTTTAATTTTACCGTATATGACGCTTCTAGAAAATCGTATCGAATGCTGTAGGTTCCGAGACACCCTGTGTTAGCACAAACAATTGCCTTTCCCTCTTACGGACGCACGATTATTCTGCATATCTATTTGCTTACCTTTATTTGCATTAGCAAGCAGTTCACATGCCCTTATCAGATATCCGCTTGCCACCTTGCGTTGGAATATAGGGGGAGCGAATCAACAAACTCGGTGGTCGCTGAAGGGTTGGTTCTCCGTACCCTCGAGACGGGAGGGTTTGCATTTCATTGCTTTCTGCACCTAATTCTGTTCTGTCCCGCTCTGCATTACAACGCAGATACCGGAATATTTACAATTTATGAATGGGTGTTATATGATTCATACATTCACCGATAATTTTTGATAGTGAAGGAAATATATTGCACCCAAAAATTCGATAAACCGTAAGAGATAGAGAAATGTATTGCACAACAAATGTAAATCTCATCAAAACACACAATTTATGTAATATCCTCTTCTTTTTTTCCAATTTAAAAATACTTTAAAATTTTACCCAAACGGGATGTCGTTATTCCTTTCATCTCTCTTTTATTTTACTCCTGCCAATGCAAAAAGAACAGAATTTTAACTGTATCACACTGCCACTATCGCTAGTATTATCTTATTTTGCTTTTACTTGCAAGGAAGAAAGTAATAAGGCCACAGATGTCTGCTAATATTTATCTCAATATTAGATAGTGATGTAGATAGAATAATCCTATGTAAGAATAGTTGTTTGCATAATAGATTCAGAAAGTCGTGTGAATGAAACACACCACATGTTTTTTATTAACTCTACTTATCGTATAAAAATTATTACTTTTGGTACTCTCCAAAACTGTTGAGTTTTCAAAATTGAATAATTTATTTTTCAAAGCTATAGCATTCTTTCGAAAAAGTATATGGTCATTTTCTTAAATGTCTACCTTTGAGAGGCAATATAAAACTTCTGAAACAACTTATTAAAAATGGTATCGTGTGGATAATTTTGAGTATGGAAAAGTGTTGGATCGAGATTTCACCAGAAATACATGTTTTGAGAACTCTTGATTTAAAAAAAAATTAGAAACATGTCCGTGTATGTCTATCTGTGGGCAGCATAGCTTAAAAAACGAAAAGTCGGTTAATATCAAACTTGGAAGTAAATTCAGAATCTTTCAAGGATACATACAACACGAAGATTTTCAACAACAACAAAATCCTCCAGCCCATCTATCCTTTACGTGGAACATTTTTCGAAAATGTTGATTTTCTCTAAAACGGCTGTAAATATTTTGATTAAAATGTCATATATTTTAAGATATTTTTATGACAATCGAAAAGCATATCATGATAGCTTTTGTTAACTGGTAAATCGTAAGAAATATGTAGATTTCATTAAAACACACAGTTTGTTACAAACATTTTGTTTGTAGAGTTAGCCGTTTTCGAGATATTCCGAGTTATTGGTATACTTTTAGTGTACTTAAACTTTTCTCAAAAGGGAGACATCTTTCCTTTTGTTTCGTTTGCTTACTCTTAGCAAGCAAAGAGAACCGAATTTCAATTGTTTCACATAGCGACCGGCTTTTAAAATAATCAAACTATCGCTTTATACTATTGTATTCCCTTATCGTCCTTCTACTTTCAAAGACACAAGTAACAAGATCAATGCTGGCAATGTTAATTTGATTAGCATGACGTATATAAACATTTTCTTTTACAACGAAAGTGTTCATAAAACAGCTAGAGAAAGTCATGTGAGTGGATCACATCAGATTTTTTTCTAATGTTAATTTTCTCTAGATAGAGAATTCTACCCAAAAATTCAATATAGAGATTTCACTGTAAGTACACCTTTTGGAGCCCCCTTAGTAAAAAATAAAACACTTTTACTTTCTCGACCACTTGTGTAGGTGTAATGTACATAGCAGAGAAGGTATGGTATTCCACTTAAAAATTCGATACCGAGATTTTACTGGAAATATATGTTTTGAGACGTGCTGAATCTCCCCCCCCCCCACCTCTTTTTTAAGAAAAATGTTCATTTGTGTTCGAGTGTATGTCTATGAACACGATATCTCTAAAACAAAAAGTCGGTTAAATGCCAAACTTGATAATTAAGTTCAGGATCCTAAGAGGAAGCAACATTAAGATGTTTGTTCAAAAAATCCCTCCACACCAAACTACCTTTTACTTAGAATTTTTTTCTCGATTTTCTAAAAGATTGCTCTAACGATTTTAATTGAAATGCGTATATTGAATATATTTAATGGCAAATAAAATGTATATCCTGAATTTCATGGGAATAGTTTCTTAAGTCCTCTTAATTAAGGATGATTCTTACTAAAAGGTAAATCGAAGAGATAGACAAACACTTCAGAAAAGAAAGTAGATCTCGTTAAAAAAACAACGTATGTAATATATAGTGTTTAGAACTACACCATTTCAGATATATTTCCTGTTATTGGTTTCAATTTTAAATTACTGAATGGTTAATGCCACAAACACAATAATACAAATGCGGTATTTATATCTTGTATATTACATTTCAAGCTATATATATTTTAAATTACTTAATGGTTAATGCCACAAACACAATAATACAAATGCGGTATTTATATCTTGTATATTACATTTCAAGCTATATATATATATATATATATATATATATATATATATATCATAGAGCTTGAAATGTAATATACAAGATATAAATACCGCATTTGTATTATTGTGTTTGTGGCATTAACCATTAAGTAATTTAAAATTGAAACCAATAACAGGAAATATATCTGAAATGGTGTAGTTCTAAACACTGTATATTACATACGTTGTTTTTAACGAGATCTACTTTCTTTTCTGAAGTGTTTGTCTATCTCTTCCGATTTACCTTTTAGTAAGAATCATCCTTAATTAAGAAAAAAATACATATTAAATGTATATATTATATATTATTAGTAGTAGTATTATATAAAACTAGGAAACGAGCGGACACCTCGCACCTCGGCCAAAGGTGCATCTCTTGGGCATACCACCTCCAGGAGGAATGGAGGAGATGAAGTAACCGCAAAAGTCTGTAGGCCGCAAGACAGGTTGGCTGACCGAGGTGCGCAGCGGTCCCTAAAGATTCCAATCTTGAAAAATGTGTCACACTAGTGGGCTTCTTAGAGAAGGCTTCCCTCTAGCGGAGCAGGTAAGAACTCGATCCACCTGAAGTGGCTCAGAGAAGGCTCCCATTTGGTAGAGTCGAGAAGAGCTTTCCAAGGAACAAAAATCCGCAGCAAAATCATAGGAAATATCAAAAAGGAAATTGTGGTAGAAGAGATAACGAGCATTCGTCTTACCAACAGGGAAAATTAAGAAAAGCCACTATCAGAGTGGTCAGCCCCAGGAATTGAACTCAGGACCTCTAGAACGTGGGCCTTGCATGCTATCGTGGGGTCACCTTGCTTGGTTTTCAAGCACTAAGTTATGGTTTATCAGAAATACTAGTTTATTCAAAATGTATTCTGGACGAAGATTACATAAATCTAAATATAGCTTGTTAGCTCCTCTACTACGTATAGTAAGTAGGGGAAATATGGTATTCTACCTAAAAATTCGATATCGAGATTTCACCCGAAATACATATTTTGAGACTCACTGAATTCCCCCCCCCCCACTAAACAAGCTTCTTAGAAAATCGCATCTGTGTGAACATTACTCAAAACCGAAAACTCTGTGAAATACCAAATTGGGTATTTAAGTTCAGTTTTTTGAAACATGACTATGAAAAATGTTCCCCCACGCCCAACTTCCCTTTATATGTAATATTTTTCATAAATTTTATTTTCTAAAAAGCAAGCAATAACAATGTTGCAACATTTTCATGAAAAATGAATTGCATGTATTAAACTTCTAGGAATACCTGATGAGACCTCTTCACTGGAAAAGAATTTTGTGTAATCCTGTACAAATGGTAAATGTTAAGTGATAGACGAAAATATATTAACAAAAAGGTGGATACTTAATCTTTAAAACACACAATTTGTTCTAAATAACCTTTTTGTGAGATATCCGTAATCAGTAGTTCGAATAGTTGATCAATACTTAGCCATTCTTTTTAAAATTTTATTTTCACACGTTTCTCGCTATTGTATGGAAAGAGTGCTGAATTTTAAGGCCAGTATATAGCATCCATTTCTTGAATATTTTAATACCTATCGCTTTTTCATTTATTTCTATAACGAAATCTGTAATATAGCTATTTCTGGAAAAGGTTCATCTCGACTAAAATGAAGTAATAGAAAGAGTAAGATTTCGCAAGAAAGGTCTTTGTAACCGCTAACAAACGATCGAAGATAAAGAAAGTGCGAATGTAACGCATCAGATTTCTTATAAGCACTTAGGTATTTTTTTAAAAAAAAAAAATGTTCAACTTAAACGCTGTTTGAGTCGGGGATTCGCTTGAAAATCTTCCTGTTTTGCATCTTTGGGAGATAGTAAATTTAAACACTTTTAATGGACTATTTACACACGAACGCGCCCGAATTTTTTCTAGAAAGCCTTTTTTGTTTGTTTTGAGGGACTTCCAAACTTGTTTGGAAATACAAGTTCGTAATTTTTAGTGGAATATGATAGTTTCTCTACCTGCTATAATAGTGCATTTATCGGCCTAGCTGGAAATTAACGCTGAAGCTTCATTAAAATCAAACTAGATGGATATTCGAAACAGTTGAATCACTGTTTCCGGTTTCATATGAGTAAAAAGTTTACATGTGAAATTCCTGTTTCGTTTGTGGTGTAGTATCAAATATATAGGTACTTTTATTTGCGATCAAATCATTTCTGCTGTTGAAAATAAGAAGCAGTGGGTATAATTAAAATGTTGAAAGTATGTTTAGTATTGCAGACCGTGATTTTACAACTGATCATTTTAATTAAAATAAACAGCTGGTGCACAGTAATTGGCAATTGACCTGATCATGTTCCGCAACTGAAATTGATATATCATTAGGTACATAGCTACTCAGATAAAATTAAATATAACCAATTTTCGATGTAGCCCCCATTATGTGCTCTGCTGTTTGACATTTGAATGCCCCTTGTGAAAACTTTGTTCACGTGTGCTTGGCGTGTTGCCAACATTACAAGTGCGAATCAGGTGTAACATATGACATAATCACGAATCTAACCACGATCTTAGCTCTGTGGGTTTAACAGATGACCGACCGTGGCCACCTCCCTAAATCAAACCAAGAATATCTCGATTCTCTGTTCTCCGCTTATTCTATTCTTTCAAGGAATCTGCACATGCGTAATTAGATGTATATCTTAATATTTTGATTTCCTTGAATTTTTACTCATAATTTATTCAGAAGGTAAATGATTATCTGGACTACCTGAGATGTATACCTAACTGGAAATGTTGCGTAGTTTAAACCGAGATGGTTAGCTTAACCATCAGCTGTTTAGGTGCTAATTTTATTATATAAATTGTTCTTTGATTGTAAAATGGGCTTTGAATCAGAAGCCCTTTTTAGAATGTCTAAGGCGGAATCCCTTAGGCATACTCTCTGATTAGGGGAAGAGGAAAAAGAGTGATAGTAAGAGGAATCTAAACTACATAATGTCCATATGACGAAATCATATATTTAAAATAGTTGTATTGCATACATATGGCTGTGTGTAATCAAGCGTTAATCAGATGTTTAAAAGCGGGTAGGCATCGATATTTCATACCTTTAGCATCATGAACAAATGAATGATGACTCAAGTTGTACATACTCGTAGTTGGTCCTAGTAAGGATAAAAGAGTGTGTCCTATAGGGAGGGATAGGTTCCGACAACTTCAGCTGCCGTGGTGCGGGCGCTGCGGATTCCTAGCACAACTGTTACTTCTGACATGATAGAAGTATGTTGGGCCTAAAGTCTGAATCCCTCCCGAAAGGAAGTTGTCGGTTTGGGTTGGTCTCGCTGAGGTAGGTTCCGAGACCCTGTGAGAGGGTATGTTTGGGCTGAGGTACGGCTGTTAGACGCCTCAATGTCCTACGTCACTAGCCGGGATATCTAGTAATGGCCGTTGGCCCGATTGAAGTTTTTCGGTAATTTTCCGTTCTGGATTAATGCGCATTCACTTCCGTCCTGGCGAGTTCGCACACCGGGGCTCTTTTGTAGCCCAGATATTGCCTTAATGGAAAGCCCCATTGAGGGTATCCTCCCAGAGAGAACTTCGGCTCCACGTAGATGCTCGCATGTAAGAATGTTTAAGTTTGGTAACTTCAGTCCAGATTTTTGCCACAAGTTGACAGGGGCCGGATTTCAATGACAATTATTCCCCCCCCCCTCCTGAACTTAAGAATGCACGAATCAGATATTATAGCCAAAGTAGCCAAAAGTATTTTCAATAAGTATATAAGGCATACATACACCCTTTTAATAATAGATTATATTTCGCCCAAATTTTTCTGTAAATACATATATTTGCCATATTCTTCAAGGCAACAAAACCAAAAATAAAACACGGTTCACATGACAATGTTTCTGGTGGTATTCTCACAAATAAAAGCAACATTATTATAAGTTAATACCGCTTTACTTATCACGTAAACAAGCAACTAGACGCTTCGCTGAGGTAACCCATTGTTGCTCTCTTTTTTTTTTTTTTTTTTTTTTTTTTTTTTTTTTTTTTTTTTTTGTACGGACATGAGATCAGAAATTTTTGTATGAGAAAAGTATAAGTTTTTCCAATCTGAAATCAATAACAAGGAATATCTCAAAAACGATGAACTCCACGATAAAATGTACATAACATAAATTGTGTATTTAACGAGCTCTACATTTTATGTTAAATTAGCTTTTGTCTATCTCTTACGATTTACCAGTTATGCAAAATTCCGTAAAATTCATCCAGAATAAAGTAGTCTTCAGAGGCTATTCCCAGAAAATTCAAGATATACGTTTTTGAGAAAATAAAAATTTCCATAAAAAGTGCCATGTAAAGGGAGGTTGGGGCTTAGGGGGATTTTCTTGAAAATCTTCGTGTCGCATCCGTGGAAGATACTAAACCTAAATACCAAGTTTGGTATTTAACGGTCTTTTCGTTTTGGGGCTATGCTGTCCATTTACACACACACGCGTGTTTTTTCCCCACTCAGGGGACCCCAAAACATATATTTCCGGTGAAATCTCGACATCGAATTTTTGGGTGCATTACAATACCTTCTCTATCCGTATGTACATATGGCGCTAGAGAAAGTAAAAATGCAGCAAAACTGCATCTGCCACCATTTGAACTTTCGCTTTTCTGACTCATTTTGCTGTCGTCACTTTTAACTGGAAACATACAACAAAGAAAGGAACAAAAAATCACTTTATTCTGCTTCTATTCGAACTGTTGACTTCAGTTGAGGCTTGAGAATACTTCTCTGCTGAAGGTAATACTCGAGCACCACTCGTTTACGTAACTCTTCCAGAGGATGCTTGACTGCGAACTTTGACCTTATACTTCGATCTCTCAGAGTATTATTTGCTTAAAGCTTTGCTACAGCTTCCGATGGGTGTTTGTTTATTCCTTTAGTTAAAACAAACTGTTCCGACATCGAACCCATTTGTTGGTAGCACGTACTGAGAAAATATAGTCCACGTTTTGGTTTCCGTGTGTTTATTTTCTTTACTACGTGTAGAAATAGGGAACGAATATTCCAACCAAAAATGTTATGTCTATGTTTTAACGGAAATTTTGTTTTGAGATCCCGTGATAAAAAAAAATCTGATGTGCTCTATTCATATAGTTCTCTGTATCTCTGTAACTTATTATTGTTAAAAACCCTATTCTTCTATTCACTTTATGCTAATAGAGATAAATATTAACAGAAATTGCCTTTTACTTGCTTCCTTGTAAGTAGAAGCGAAATAAGGAAGTACCATAAGTTAAAGTGATAGTCAAAGGCTGGTTGCTATGTCACTGAAGTTCCTTTGTATGCACACGAGTTCACAAAGTCCTGTATGAGAAAAGTATAAGTTTTTTATAGCTGAAACCAAAAACAAGGAATATCACCTCCTCGAAAAAATATATATAACATAAATTGTGTGTTTTAAAGTGCTCTACATCTGTTGTGTGGTAAGTTTTTGTCCATATCTTACGGTTTAGCAGTTATGCAAAATTCCGTAAAATTGATCCAGAATAAATTAGTCTTCAGGGCTTTTACCAGAAAATTCAAAATATACATTTTGTTTGTCAGGTAAATATATTTAACATACGATATTTTAATCAAAATCGTTAGAGCCATGTTTTATAAAATCAAAATTTTCGAAAAAAAATGTCTGTGTAAAGGGTAGTTTTGGGTGGGGGGATTTTTCTCAAAATCTTCGTGTCGCATCCCTGGGAGATACTAAACATATCAAGATTGGTATTTTACTGACTTTTCGTTTTCCAGTTATCGTGTTCACGGACACACACACACGGACCTTTTTCTGAAAATACGTTTTTTAGATACAGGGGATCCTAAAACATATATTTCCGGTGAAATCTCGGTATCGAATTTTTTGGTGGGTACACTATATACATAGTAAGTATAGAGAAAGTAAAAAACCGTTTCTAGAAAAATGTCCGTGTGAGTGTGTCTGTGGGCAGCATAGCTCAAAAACGAAAAGACCGTTATATACCAAACTGGTATTTAAGTTTGGTATCGTCCAAGGATGCGACACGAAGTTTTTCAAAAAAAATCCCCCACCCCAAACTACCCTTTACATGGAAAACATTTTGAAAATTTTGATTTTCTTAAAAATGCCTCTAACGATTTGGATTAAAATATCGTATATTAAAGATATGTACCTGACAAATAAAATGTATATCTTGAATTTTGTGGGAATAGCGTCTCAAGACTACCTTATTCTGGATAAATTTTACTGAATTTGAATTTTGCATAACTGCTAAACCGTAAGAGATGGACAAAAACTTACCACACAACAGATGTAGAGCACGTTAAAACACACAATTTATGTTATATAAGTTTTTTTCGTGGAATTGATAATTTTTTAGATATTCCTTGTTTTTGGCTTTAGCTTTGAAAAACATACCTTTCTCATACTGGAATTTGTCAACTCCTGCCCATACAAACAAAGGAACTTCAGTCACATAGCAACCAGCTTTTGACTATCACTTTAACCTATATTACTCCCTTATTTCGCTTCTACTAACAAGGAAGCAAGTAATAAGACTGCTAATTTCTTCTCGATTAGATGAAGTAAATAGAATAAATGTTGCAGAGATGTAGAGAAAGGCATGTGAATGGAACATATCAGATTTTTTAGTATTCTGCGTCTTTGAGTTTTCAATTAATAAGAACTTGCGGGAAGGTTAGCTTACCAGCACTGATTGTAGGAAATTCCACTTTGTATCATGACGCATGAACTGAAAGTGCATCAAAAATCTATCTTCGAAAAAAGTACTTCCGATGATGGAATTTCTCGGCTTTCCTGTTGTTGTTGTGCACGTATTTGATAACACGAAGTGGTGTTTGTTAAAGCTGCACTACAACATAAGGTCTGGAGCAGACAATTACGGGGCGGAGTGACAGAAGTTACCCATGCCCCATGGTGCCACTGCACAAGACATTTTCATCGGTGCCGCTTGCTGCTTCTGACGAGATAGCCTTGACGCCTCGCTGCCTCCCATTCTCTTGGAGAGGTGATGTAGTGCTCCCAACCAGATTGCACAAGCTCAACCTAACTCAGTGTAAAAACAAGAAGAGAGGGTTAGGTACATTTTCCTTGCCTGTCGTAATCCGGAAAATGGGGCATCGTGAAGGTTTTTGCTTTACCTGCATTTTTTAAATCGTTATTGAACTGGGATTGAATTTTGAAAGTGTAAGTCACCTAAAGGACGCAGAGCTATTCAAAATCCGTGATTTCAGCGACATGGAGAAAAGAATCCATGGATTACTGCTTTCTGAAGCTTTAAAACATGTAAATTCTACTTAACTTTGCTTTTTCACAAAATAGGAGTCGACTTATATTACTAAAGTCTATAAGTTTATTGGTTTATCTACTTTCTTTACAGTTTCAGTTAAATAACCCTGCATCTCTGAGAGAGATTTTAATTATCTTTAAGAAGATCACCTACTGAATATATTAAGCCCAGTTTCCTACCCAGCGCTTCACATTTGAAGATTATGAGAGGCTGCTTTTTCCTCTGCTTGCACAACCTAATTACTGATTCTTCTTTCAAGATTCTCATTGTATTTAGATGTTTCCTTAATCTGTGATGTCCCATCAATAACTAAATTGCTGTTTTGGTAGTTACATATTGCTTACGGATGCTGTATACATCTTTTATTACAATAAATAAGGAAAATAAAACTTAAATTTATTTCTGTGCCAATATACCTTGTTTATATATATATATATATATATATATATATATATATATATATATTATGATTACGGCTCCACCGCCATTCAGGAGTTCTCGGGTTTCGATTCCCGTTGGGTCGCTGACTCAAACCTTGGGATTTTCGTGGTTTTCCCTGGTAGATAAATTGATGTTAGGGTAGTTTACATAAGGCCGTGAATTTTCTTGTTCTCCATTTCCTCTCATCTCATTTTTTCTCATGTTTAAGGGACGAAAATTCAGGCGAATGGACGGCGGGCGAAATGTGTGCCCGTTGTTTACTTTGTGGAACTGTCGTTCCATGTAGAATGGGCCCTCAGGGAGGTCTCCGTGAGAAGAGGTAGTCTTTGGGGGTAGTTCCCGTCCTATGTCCTAGCCTGCTACTCCGAATGTTCTTCTGCGTACTTCGCTTCACCCCTTCCTCCTGCAATTTCCAGAAGCGTCATTTAATGCGCTTACGTGCCGAAATCCTCAACTTTTTACCTGATACACGGAACTAGGTACCCAGTGTGCCCTGCGGTCAACTGACTACACTGAGGTCCTCAGAAACTATCCCAAGAAATTCAGCATACACATTTTATTTGTAAACATTTTAATGTGTGGCATTTTAATGAAAGTCGTTAAAGTCATTTTTTATAAAATCGAACATTTGGAACAATATTCCATGTAAAGGGTAGTTTGGGGGTGTGGGTGCTGAAAATATTTGTGTGGCATCCTTGCAAAACATAAACTTCAATACCAAGTTTCTTTGTCGTCCTCCGTAGTGTAATGGTTACCATGCTAACTTCATATACCCAAGGTCGCGGGTTCAAACCCGGCGGAGGACGATGGATTTTTTTCGGGCGTAAAAATCCTTAGCATGGCTTCCTTCGGAAGGGAAGTAAAGCCGTGGGTCCCGTGTCGTAGATTTACGGCACGTAAAAGAACCTCAAGCCTGATAAGAGAGGCCTCTGAGCAAAATTAAGCGGTCTTTCACGCCCATTATAGAATGGGACGCTGAGAACCATAGCAGTTAAAGAGCGTCCATAAATAACACGCCATTTACATTTCCAATAACAAGTTTGGTATTTAATAGACTATTCTTTTTAAGTTAATGCTGTCCACAGAAACTCTCACACACAGAGAAAGAGAGACAGAGAGAGAGAGAGAGAGAGAGAGAGAGAGAGAGATGCACACACATTTGCTTTTTTTTTTTCTAAAAAAATGTTTTAATTCAGGAAACCTCAAAACATGTATTTTCGGTAAATCTCGGTATCTAATTTTTGGGTGCAATACAATACCTTCTCTACCTATTATGTACATTGTACATACATGCTAGAGAAAGTAAAGAAAACGTACTAAAATGCAAATCTCGCTAAAACACAATGTCGTATATTTTGTTTTCTTTTTCTTTCTTTTTGAATCAGTTGTTACTTCTTGCCATGCAAGTAGAACCGAACTTTTCAATTGTTGCATATAACGATCAGCTTTTATAAGTTTTGACTATCACTTTAGCCTAGTGTATCCCCTTATTTCCCTTCTACTTACAAAGAAGCCAGTAAGAATACAATTGTTTCTGCTAATGTTTATCTCAATTAGCATAATGTAAATTAAAGAATAATTTTTTGTGAAAACAATTTGTTTGCAGAACATGTATAGGTATAGATAAAGTCATGTTAATGGAACACATCAAATGTTTTAAATTCAACATATTTCCAGTGAAATATCGATATAGAATTGTTGGGTGGAATGCTACCTTCGCTACCTACTCGGTACGTGGTAGACAAAGTAATAAATGTAGGTATATGAAGCTGCTAGTGAATATAATTAAGTACACTAGCGTGTATGCTTAAAGAACGTGACTTAGATAACTGGAAACTTGGTAAAATACTAGATCTCATGGAGTTCTTTGCAGTGTTTGTGTACCTTGCTTTGTTTGCGCGGTCGTGGCACTGCAATAACTAAACCGACAAAGTGAAATTTTGCAACCGTCGTGGGAACACCGCAGAATGGGAGGTTGGAGCTAAGTTAGCAGAGGCGCGGCAAAAGCAAAGCAAGGCAAGCAGCTAAGTGCTTCTGGGATTATTTGCATACAAACATGAAGGAAGAAAATCCCTCACTACTACTACAATCCCAGCGGCCGGGCAAGTTCCGCTTCCAGCAGCTAGCACCGATTTAACAAAATTATGTAGTCCGCGTTAATGGGCCGGCTATCCATATGTCGGACACCGAGCTGCAGT
Source organism: Hymenopus coronatus (assembly GCA_030762935.1). Lineage (NCBI taxonomy): Eukaryota > Metazoa > Arthropoda > Insecta > Mantodea > Hymenopodidae > Hymenopus > Hymenopus coronatus. The sequence goes on along the minus strand of CM060897.1, from coordinate 42,302,181 downwards.
AAGACTTTTATCACCAGAAACAAGGCCATGGGAACGGCCACTACATGTAGATATCGTCGGATTCCCTCAGGCTCTCGTATTGCACAAGGGAAGTAATTGGGTTCCTACACAGGGGCGGCTCCGGGGGATGCGCATCTATGCCCTGACACGACCTTCGTAAAATGAAGACATACGTATTATGTTTATACTCGTGGACTATTATATAAAACTCTTATGTGTTCATTCACTTACTTTCTCTACATCTCTGTAACAAATTATTGTTGAAAAGCTTATTTTTCTAGCCATTTCATACTAATCGAGATAAACATTAGCAGGAATAGTCTTCCTACTTGCTCTTTGTAAGTAGAAGAGAAATAAGGACACTAGGTAAACCATTAGTCATATCTTTTAAAAGCTGATTAGCATTTGATTGAAATCCACTTCTTTACATAACCAGAAGATGGCAAATACCCATATGAGAAAAGTTTCAAGTATTTTAATTATTAACAGGAAATACCTCGGAAATGCTCAATTCAGAGAAAAAATGTATGACATAAATTGTGGGTTTTAAGGATATCTTCAGAGGCTATTTGCAGAAAATTCAAGATATACATTTGATTTGTCCTATAAATATCTGTAATATACGGTATTTTAATCAAAATCGTTAGTCGTTTTTGAGAAAATGGTCTTTCATTCAGGCCATGTGTTGGAAAGGTTGGAAAGATAGAATCAGACTCAAAAATTCAATGCCATAGTCGGAATTTGAACCCATGATCTTTCGGTTTCCGTCCAGTTGCTTTAACCAATTGTGGTTTACCGGAAAAAATGCGAGTCACTTGGGGAGTTTAATGTGCAGGCATGTTGTCATGATAACTTGACATAAACCGGAAGATCAGTGGTTCAAATCCCGACTATTTGAGTTTTCTATCTTTCAAGTACGCCAGAGGTCATCCACTGATGCTTCATGTGCACAGTAAACTACTCAGTCATGTCCTTCAAACAGCGGATTCCAGGTTTAGAAAAACAGAAACGGATCGCCCAACAGTATAGATGCCATGTTTTGCAGTCAACTTGAAGTGGTATTGTAATAGAATAGAATTCTAATTATGCTTTATTAGAAGGGTTGCTCCAGTGGCAGAAACAAATTATTATGAACCTAGATTAACATTAATCTTATCTTTTATTTTTTAATTGATTTTGATTTTTGTTTATCTTTATGTAAGGGATAGGATGCAAGAATTTGCTTTTTAATTAACATCAAAATAATCATGGCATTGGTGTTTTGTTCTTACTATACAACCCCAAAGGAAATGCCTTTTTTATTAAGTAGGCAGATATTAACATACCTTTTTACTTTCTCTATACGTACTATGTACATAGTGTATAGAGAAGGTATTGCACTCCACCAAAAAATTCGATACCGAGATTTTACCGGAAATATATGTTTTAGGGTCTCCTGTATCCAAAAAAAGTATTTTCAGAAAAAGGTCCGCGTGTGTGTGTCCGTGTGTCTATGAACACGATAACTAAAAAACGAAAAGTCGGTAAAATACCAAACTTGGTATTTAAGTTTATCTTCCAGGGATGCGACACAACGATTTTGAGAAATCCCTCCACCCCAAACTACCCTTTACATGGAACTTTTTTCGAAAATTTTGGTTTTCTAAAAAATGGCTCAAACGATTTTGATTAAAATAGATATTAAAGATATTTGCCTGTCAAATAAAATGTATATTTTGAATTTTCTGGGAATAACCTCTGAAGACTACTTTATTCTGGATGAATTTTGCATAACTACTAAACCGTAAGAGATGGACAAAAACGTAACACACAAAAAATGTAGAGCACGTTAAAACACACAATTTATGTTGCATACATTTTTTTCGTGGAGTGGTCGTTTTTGAGATATTCCTTTTTCTTGGTTTCAGCTTTGAAAAACTTATACTTTTCTCATACAGGAATTTGTCAACTCCTGTCCACACAAACAAAGGAACATAAGTCACATAGCAACCAGCTTTTGGCTTTCACTTTAACCTATGGTACTCCCTTATATCGCTTCTACTTACAATAAAGCAAGAAATAAGACTATTTCTGCAAATTTTTCTCGATTAGCATAAAATAAATAAAAGATAAGCTCATTAACAATAGTTTGTTACAGAGATATAGAGAAAGTCATGTGAATAGAACACATCAGATTTTTTAGTTTTATTATTTATTTTTCTGTTCTTTGGATGTTCCAATATATTAAGCAGCATATTTTGAAATGTTAAAGGTTGGCTCACATTTATGGCTTAAAACAAAAGTTTGATGTATCACAATCACACAGCTTTCTCGGCCCATTACAAATTCGCATATTCCCTGTACAATATAATGGTTCACTCATCCACCCTCAGTTAGGGTTAAACCTCTTCATTGTCCTTATACTTCAAGAAATTCCCGATCTTTGCTGTATTTTGTAAACAAGGTTTTAATCTGCATCTCTTGGAACGTCAGTAAATCAAGCAAGGTCACTCATTCCAGTCAGCAAATATCGCTTTGAGCATAATTTCATATTTTGATCGTACTCGGGCATTTTTGATTGCGTGCTCCACACTTACGTTTTGAGGTTGCATATGTCGCAAGGCTTGATTTGCCGTCTTAAGTTAGAACATTGAACAAAACTTAAACAAACACCACACCACTGAATTAAATAACTTGAAGTTTCAGTTTAACAAGGATTGTGAACCTGCCGGAATATTTTTGGAACTTGGTTTCTAAAGCTAATAAACAGTTGGATATCTTGAAACTTTCCTTTCTGTAAATTAGTAGGATACATTTAAATGTTAAACTAAATTAATATACATGAAAGTGAAACTCTCACACTTGAATTGAATTACGAGAACTCCATAACAGCCAAGCCACACCTTCATACCGTGAGGAACCAGCTACGATCAGATAAAACGGGGATTCACCGATGCGACGTGAGCTGTTGATTGCACTACTTGTGAGCTATCATCAGTGTTACCAAGTTTCAATTTCCGCATATAATTCGCAAATATCGTATTTGTAAATAGCATATGAAAATAAAATGAATAACTTATTTATAAAACAAACATAAAATAAATGCCATTTACATATTGCTAAAATATTATGATTATTAACAAACAGGCGAAATATGCATTACATGCAACAAAAAATCTGATGTGTTACACTCACATGACTTTCTCTAGCTGTTCTACAAACTTCTTACATAAGATTATTCTTCTTTCTACATCTAGCTAATCGAGGTACTCATTAGTACAATGTTCTTATTACTTAGTTCCTTATAAGTAGGAAAAAATAAGGGAATACACTAGGCTAAAGCCATAGTCAAATGTTTTAAAAGCTGTCGTTATGCGATTGTCATTACAAATCCCTTCTTTTCTTGGCCAGGAGTAGAACAAAAGAAAACCGCACACTCCCGTCTGAGAAAAGTATAAGTACTTCACAACTGAAACTAATAACAATGAATACCTCGAAAACTGTAAGCTCCATAAGAAAAATGTATATGACACAACTTGTGTATTTTAACAAGACCTACATTTTTTGAATAGTAAGTTTTTGTCTATCTCTTACGGTTTATTAGTTATGCCAAATTAAGCAAAATTCATCCAGAATAAACAGGTCTTTAGAAGCTAATCCTAGAAAATTCAAGATATAGATATTATTTGTCAGCTAAATATCTTTAATATACGATATTTTAATAAAAATCGATAGATCTATTTTTGAGAAAATCAAAATTTTCAAAAAAAAGTTCCATGTAAAGGGTAGTTTGGGGTGGGAGGATTTTTTTCAAAATCTTCGTGTCGCATCCCTGGAAGATACTAAACTTAAATACCAAGTTTGGCGCTTTAACGACTTTTCGTTTTTCAGTTATCGTGTTCACAGACACACACACACACACACACGCACACACACACACACACGCACACACACACACACACGGACCTTTTTGTGAAAATGCTTTTTTTGGATACAGGGGACCCTAAAACATATATTTCCGGTGAAATCTCGGTATCGAATTTTTGGGTGGAATACAATACTTCTCTAGCCTTATGTACATTGTACATACGGGGCTAGAGAAAGTAAAAATGTGTGTAAATTGTTGGAAATTGGTATAAACACGGTACCAATTGAGCTTACTTTCTGATAGCATAGGAAAAAACAAGTGTGAGCATTACAATCCTGATATTGATCAATCAGCTATTCAAAAGTATAAAATTTCAATCAGAACGAATGAACCTCAGACAATTCAATATATACACACTTTATTCGTCTAGCAAAAATATATTGTTCCGTTTATACACCGCCGGCGGCACTTTACCTTTGTAGCATATTGCCTATCAATAGAGAACAGGATATGTGGTTAAATAAAATGAAAAAAGCTGTAAAATTAAATGCCCAGAGCGGTGTATTTAAAAAAAATCAAAGTAATATAACTATTGAAATAATTCTAATTACAGATATCTTCTTTATCGGAAAAAATCTAATGTGTTCCATTTATTTAACTTTCTCTAGCTCTTCCACAAACAAAATTTCCTTACAAAAGACTATGCTTTTATCTACGGCATGTTAATCGAGATAAACATTAGCAGAATGGTCTTATTACATCCTTCCTTTTAAGGAAGGGATCACTAGACTAAAACTATAGTCAAATCTTTTAAAATCTGGTTGATATGTGAACAATTGAATTTTGATTCGCTTTGCATTGTCAGTAAAACAAGAGAGAGATGAAAAGAAAGGTGACCCCGCTTGAGAAAAGTTATGAAGATAGTTTTACAACTGAAACCAATCACAAGGATTATCTCGGAAATAGTCAATTCTACAACAGAAATGTATAAGACATATATTGTGTGTTTTAACAAGATCTATATCTCTTAAGGTTTTTCTCTGTTTATTACAGTTTACCAAAATTCATCCAGAATGAAGATCTCTTCAGAAATTATTTCCTGGATATTCAAGATATACATTTTATTTGTCGTGTATATATCTTTATTTTAATCAAAATCATTAGCCATTTTTGAGAAAATCAAAATGTTCAGAATTTGTCCATGTACAGGGTAGTTGGGCGAGAGATATTCGTGAAAATCTTCGCGTCGTATCCTTGGGAGATCGATACTTATAATACCAAATTTGATATTCAACGATATTTTCGTTTTTGAACTATGCTCTTCATAGGCACACAGATACACACACTGACCATTTTGAAAAAAATGTTATTTATTTATTTCTGTTGAAATCTCCGTATCGAATTTTTGGGTGGAATGCAAAACCATCTATGTACTATATACGTTGTACATATATATTAGAGTAAGTAAGAAAACTCAGCTGAGTCACCAAAGTACGAACACATTAGTGTTTCTTTATTTTGTGGCAGTGTATTTGTTTTCGTCTGCCAGACAATAAGCTTGCATATGGTGTAAAGCCCCTCTACTGTATTTATGGCTTCAAGCAGTGGTTTGACAGGTCAGGATTTCCCTCCAAATTCAGGAACCAGTCTTGCTTCACATCAACTGTTTTGCTTAATACTGCAGTTCTAGGTATTCTTTCAGAAATGCATCTTGAGAAGTGGAATCTAACTCACGTAATACATGAGCTCAGTACTACATTCCAGTAAATTAGGTAGCTAAATGAAAAAGTTGGGCAGTTGAGCGAATGTTTTTCCTGCAGTCCTACCAATAGCTTCTCCAACAATGTAATGACAATGACTGCTCTGTAGTTTGCACTTCCTTTAGAATGCTCAAATAAGCAATTGAATAAAAACATCACACCATTTGCGGCATTTCACTCAAATCTAACATTCTAAGATTTCGTAAAATTAAAACATTTCGCGATATTTTGTGGCTTCAATTAAAGGTATATCTGGTACAATATGTGATTTTGCTAACGTTAAATGTTTCCGTTGAAAATTGCACAGTTATCCTTAATACCAAAAATCCCTACAGGTTATCGGCAGCAATGGTGTTAAATTGCCAGTCGGGAATCGAATCCTAAACCTCTCGTACAGCAGGCGGGTGCTCTGACGATTGAGCGATGGGGTCAGCCACAAATATCAGGTGGCCGAACTGCCCCATATATGACCGTGCAGATATCCCCTTATGCGATAAAGAGTTGCAGAACTCGTCGGGGTTATTTCAAGTTATAAACCGCCAGAGAGGAACTGACCGGAGCCACCGCCGTTTTACTCCTCTTGCTTATCAGTGGACACGGTGAGCGAGTCGCACACATTGAGAGGAATAAAACGAAGTGGTATGTTGGCCATATATGACTTTGTTACCAAAATTCTTAGGATTATTTTTAAGAAACTAAAATATAACAAAAAATATCATATATATATATATATATATATATATATATATATAAAGGGTTATACTATGTTGTTCATGGAAATCTTAAACTGTGCTTGTGCAAAATAAGAGAATATATATTTATTCGAATTTTCGTTGTTTTTTTGCTATGTTAAATACATAGTAGGTAGAAAAGGTATTTTATACCACCCAAAAATCCGATGTCGAGATTTCACCGGAAAAACGCGTTTTAGTGTCTCCTGTATCCAAAAAACAGTTTAGGAAAAGGTACTGTGTTGTGTATCTTGTTGAGAACTTGATAAAACACCAAACTTGTTAGTTAAGTTTATTATCTTCCAAGGATGCGACACGAAAATTTCCAGAAAAATCCTCCCACCCCAAACTATCCTTTACAAGGAAAAATTTTCGAAAATTTTTGTTTTCTCAAAACCGGCTCTTAACATTTTTACTTTCTCTACACGCACTATGTACCTAGTGTATAGAGAAAATATTGTAATGCATCCAAAAATTCGATATCGAGATTTCAACGGAAATACATGTTTTGAGGTTCGCCGAGTCCAAGAAAAGGCGTTTTTAGAAAAAGGTCCATGTGTGTGTCTGTGGACATCATAGCTTAAAAATAAAATACCTTTAAATACCAAACTTGGCATTTAAGTTTGGTATCTTCTAAGGATGCGACACGAAGATTTTCAAGAAAATCCCTCACTCCCAACTGCCCTTTACGTGAAAACATTTTTGACAATTTTGATTTTCTCAAGAATGGATCTAACGATTTTAATTAAAGTGCCGTATATTAAAGTTATTTACATCATAAATAAAATGTATATCTTGAATTTTCTGGTAATGGCTTCCAAAGAGCAGTTTATTCTGGTTGATTTTTGCAGAATTTTGCATAACGGTTAAATTATAAGAGCTAGACAAAATCTTACGACACAAAAAATGTAGATCTCGTTAAAACACACCATTTAAGTCATATGCATTTTTGTTATAGACTTCACTGTTACCAAGATATTCCTTTATATTGGTTTCAATTTTAAAATAATTATATTTTTCTCAGACAGCGAGTGTCCGTTTTTCTTTTGTTCTACTCTTGGTCAAGGAAAGAAGTGAATTTCAATGCCAATCGTATAACGATAGTTTTTAAAACGCATGACTAGCATAGCGCAACTTATAAAGAACTTAAGAGCATTCTTCTAATGCTTATTTCGATTAGCATGGAGTAGAAAGAAGAAAGGAGAAAAGCTAGAGAAAGGCATATGAGTGTAACACATCAGATGTTTTATTAAAATAATGCACATTAAACATACTTACATAACCAGTAAAATGCATACCTTAAACTTTATTAGAATAACCTCTGAGGGCCTCTTCATTCTGGCTGAATTTTGCATAACTAGTCAACCATAAGAGATAGGAAAAAGGTCATTGCACAAAAAATGTAGATCTCATTAAAGTAGATATACAATTTACGTCATATACCTTTTTTTCCTGGTGTTGAGCAATTCTGTTATTCGTTTCAGTCTTAAAATACAAATTTTTTTTATACGAGAATGTCTCAAAAGAAAGAATTTCAATCACATAGCAGCCAGCTTTTAAAACATGTAATTATCGAGTTAGCCTGGTGCATTTCCTTATTTCCCTTTTACTTAGAAGGAAGCAAGTAAGGGAACAATTTCTTCTAATGTTTATCTGGCTTAGTATGAAGTAGAAGTCTTTTAATAATAATTTGTTACAGAGATGTTGAAAAAGTAATGTGAATGGAAAACATGATATTTTTACTTTCCCTATACGTACTATGCATATAGTGTATAGAAAAGGTATTGTATTGCACCCAAAAATTCGATACCAAATTTTCAACGGAAATGTATGTTTTAAGACCTCCTGAATAAATAAAAAGCATGTTTAGAAAACATGTGTGTGTGTATGTGTCTGTGGGCAGCGTAGCTCAAAAACGAAAAGATCGTTAAATGCCAAACTTGGTATTTAAATTTGGTATCTTCCAAGGATGCGACACGAAGATTTTCAAGAAAATCCCCCCACCCCAACTACGCTTTACGTGGAACTTTTTTCGAAAATTTTGATTTTCTCAAAAAATGACTAACGATTTTGATTAAAATATCGTGGATTAAAGATATTTGCCTGACAAATAAAATGTATATCTTGAATTTGCTGGGAATAGCCTCTGAAGACTACTTTACTCTGGATGAACTTTACTGAAGTTTGCCTAACTGCTAAACCGTAAGAGATGGACAATAACTTACTGCAGAAAAAATGTAGAGCACGTTAAAGCACTCAATTTATGTTATATACATTTGTTCGTGGAGGTGATCGTTTTTGAGATATTCCTTTTAAAAAACTTATACTTTTCTCATACAGGAATTTGTCAACTCCTGTCCATACAAAAAAAGGAACTTCAGTCACATAGCAACTAGCTTTGGACTACCACTTTAACCTATGGTAGTGCCTTATTTCCCTTCTACTTACAAGGAAGCAACTAATAACACTATTTCTGCTAATTTTTTCTCGACTAGTATGAAGTAAACAGAAGCACAAGCTTTCTAACAATAATTTGTTGCAGAGATGTAGTGAAAGTCAGGTGAATGAACACTCAGATTTTTGTTTTTTGTTTTTGTAACCCTTGCATACACATATCAAAATCCATTTGGGTGTGCGAAGGGCCTCAAAACGTGTATTTAAATTAAATATATATGCGGAATGCAAACTAATTCTGCCTACATCTAAAAATCTCATTATCCTGTATTTCCTCGTCACCAAATGTCGTTTGTCACTTAGCTTAGCTTATTATTACGTGTTATTAATGTAATGTCCAGCCACTTAGCAGGGCAAGTCGTAATGTGTTTTTAAGTAGACTTTTCCCTCCTGGTTTGTGAGTCAGTATTGGCTACTGTTTATCTACGGCATCTCTCCCTTAGGGGAGTTGCCCCTTCGATGTAAACATTACAGCACGTGTAAATATTTAACAATGTTTTAGTGGCTTATGTTACCGGCAGCATTGACTAATGAGATCCACTGTGCTCCCTCGTTAATTTACGAGCAAGGGGTCGAACTGCAGGTAATAAAACTTCCATGAGATAGTCGCTAGCATGCTTTAATTTGTACGATCATAATCAGGATACTTGTGGGAAAACTGCCACGTTAATATGACGGGCCTTGCAGCTATTCTAGGCGTAATTTATATCGTTCACTGAATGTTCCTTTTTCCCCATTATCTATTAATATGATGCTAAATCGATCTCTGTTTAACATAAAAGTCATGTGTGGCAATCGTCACTTACGTATTGCATTCCAAAGGAACAATTATCACTTCTAGGATCTTTTACCTTTTTACTTTCTCTATACGTACTATGTACATAGTGTATAGATAAGGTATTGCACTCCACCAAAAAATTCGACCGAGAAATATATTTTTAGAGTCCCCTGCATCAAAAAAAAAAAAAAAAAAAAAAAAAAAAAAAAAAAAAGGATTTTTCAGAAAAAGGTTCATGTGTGTTTGTCAGTGTGTCTGTGAACACGATAACTCAAAAACGAAAAGTCGGTAAGATACCAAACTTGGCATTTAAGTTTAGTATCTTACAGGGATGCGACACGAAAAATTTGAAGAATATCCCCCCACCCCAAACTACCCTTTACGTGGAACTTTTTTCGAAAATTTTGATTTTCTAAAAAATGGCTCCAACGATTTTGATTAAAACATCGTATATTAAAGATATTTACCTGACAAATAAAATGTATATCTTGAATTTTCTTGGAATAGCCTCTGAAGACTACTTCATTCTGGGTGAATTTTACGGAATTTTTCATAATTGCTAAACCGTAAGAGATGGAGAAAAACTTACCACAAAAAAAAAAAAAAAAAAATGTAGAGCACGTTAAAACACACCATTTGTGTTGTATACATTTTTTTCGTGGAGTTGATCGTTTTTGAGTTATTCCTAGATTTTGGTTCACCTTTAAAAAACATATTTTTCTCATACAGGAATTTGTCAACTCCTGTCCATACAAACAAAGGAACTTCAGTTACATAGCAACCAGCTTTTGACTATCTCCTTAACCTATGGTACTCCCTTTTTTCGCTTCTACGTACAAGGAAGCAATTAATAAGACCATTTCAGCTAATTTTTGGTCGATTAGCATGAAATAAATAGAATAATAAGCTTTTTAACAATAACTTGTTGCAGAGATGTAGAGAAAATCGTGTGAATGGAACACATCAGATTATACCTTTTTATTTTTACCTATAGTTAGCGAAGGTATTACATTCCACCCAAAACATTCTATGCTGAATTTTTAGAGGCAATTTGTGTTTGAATCCCCCTGAATAAAAACAAAAACAAGAGCATTTTTAGAAAAATACGTGTGTGTAAATAAACAGTTCTTTTAGTGATTTACTTATGTTATAAGAAGCGTTCACTTATCCTAATGCGATATTTTTTCCTTTCTTCTTCTCTTTTGTCTTTTTTATTTTCTCTACTTCGTAATTAGTACATAAAGAAGGTTTTGCATTCCACCCAAAAATTCGATATCGAGATTTCACTGTAAATACACATTTTAGGGTCCCCTGATTAAATAAAATGAGAAAGGTCCATGGGTGGGTGGGTATGTGGTGTGTATGTGTGTGTGAACACGATAATTCAAAAAGGAAAACTTAGTTAAACACTAAACTTGATATTTATGTTCAGCATCTTTCTAGAATGCCACCCAAAGATTTTTTATTATTTTCCCAACCCCAAACTAAAAAAAAATCGAAAAAAGTATTTTTTCAAAAATTGCTGTAACGATTTTGATTGAAATGCCATTTATTAAAGATACTTGTATGGAAAATAATATATATATGTCGAATTTTCTGAGGATAGCCTGTGAAGTCTTCTTCATTCTGAATGACTTTTCCGTTACCGTTAGACCATAAGAGGTAGATAATAGTTACTACAAAAAATATGTAGAGTTCCTCAAAACACACAGTTTATGTCGTACAGATTTACTGTACAGCTATCAATTTTGGGGATATTCCATGTTATTGGTTTCAATTTTAAGATACTTAAATTTTCTCAAACGAGTCGTAATTCATTTCGTCTCTCATTTGTTTTACTCCTGACCATGCAAAGATAACCGATTCAATTTATCTCATAGCAACCAGCTTTTAAAAGATTTGACTATTGTTTTATCCTAGTGTATTCCTTTTTTTTTTTTTTTTTTTTCCTTTCTACTTATAAGGAAGCGATAAGACCGTTTCTGCTAGTGTTCATCTCGATTAGCATGACGCAAATAAAAGAATAATCTTTTGTAAGAAAAGTTTATTTTTATAACAGACGGAAAAAGTAATATGAATGTAAAACATCTGAAATTTGTAGGGAGTTAGAGTGCAATATTCCTGTTTTTACCATCAGTAAGCAGTAGAGAAAGTAGTAAGCGATAGTTCCCCAAAAATTCCGTAAACGTAATAAGTCAGATTTTTGCTTTCTCTCTCTAGATATACTATGTACATAGTGTAGGGTAGACCGGGGGAAAATCGACACCCTGGACAATACCGACACCCCGTGTTGTAGCCGTGTTTTCAACTCTATTCGCAGTTGGATAGTACTACTACGTTGCGGACAATGCAACAATTAGTGCACACTGCGTTGCTATTCTTGAAGCACATCAGTTTTCACGTGGTGTAAAAAAGTTAATTTCTACTGACTTTGAAGTAAATTTAGGGTTACAGATAAAGAGGGGTAAGCTTTTAACCGCTTTGTTTATGTGTATAACTAATAAATCACCACAAACTACACATAATTGCAAACGTTTTAGTATATATATTGTTAGAGCTTAACGTACTATTTACCCGCCAGATTTTTGTTTTCGCCGTATTGTCTTTCCGGGGTAATACCGACATTTCACTACGGGGAAATATCGACAGGGTGTCGGTATTACCCCAACCCGTTTTTATTTCCAAATGGGTTTCCCAAAGTCTAAAGGTTGACTTTTATCTCCTTTCAGATGGTTAGATCGAGAAAGAGGACAACGGAGAGGGGTAAATGGAGCCAGGAAACCCTTAAAAAAGCAATTGAGTTAGTGCAAAGTGGTAGATCTGTAAAAAGTGTAGCAGCTGAATTAAATATCCCAAGAATCACCCTTCATGACCGTGTAAAATCCAATTCTGCTAAAAAACCAGCCTTAGGGAGATCTGTGTTCACAACCGACCAAGAAGCTGTATTGGCTAATCATGTTAAACAACATGTTCTATGGCATCACTTTGATTGAGCTACGTCGACTTGCTTATGATCTCGCAGAGCAGCTACAATTAAAACAGTTTTAATAAAGAAAAACGAATGGCTGGAGAGGATTGGATTGCAGGATTCAAGAAAAGAAATCCTACCATCAGCAACAAGTGTGAATAGAGTTATTGGGTTCAATAAGTCTGAAGTAGATTTATTTTATTCCAACTTGGTAGAGGTATATGAAAAACACACCTTTCCGGCTACAAGTGTGTTTAACATGGACGAAACAGGTATATCGACCGTGCAAAAGCCGGGCAAAATACTAGCTGCAAAAGGTCAAAAACAGGTGGGCTCTCTAACAAGTTGGGAAAGAGAGAGAAATTTTACTGTAGTGTGTGCTTTTAGTTCTTCTGGAACATACATTCCACCAATGTTCATTATCCAAGAAAGGGAATGTCTCCTCTATTAGAAAGAGGTGGACCAGCTGGTGCAATCTATAAGTGTTCCCACAACGGTTGGTCCAATGAAGAATTATTCAATGATTGGCTGAAACATTTTAAGAACAATATTAAACCTACCGAGGAGGACCCAGTGTTGTTGATTATGGACAATCATGGCAGCCATATCACCTTAGACAGTTACGAGTTCTGTAGAGCCAATCACATACATGTCGTTTCCATACCACCACACACATCACATAGGCTGCAACCTCTGGATCTGACTTTTTATGGGCCTCTTAAGAAGGCATTTAACACAGAGTCTGACAAGTTTTTAAAAGCTAACCGGCTCCAAAGGATAACCGTCTATGATATAGCGTCAATTTTTAATGTAGCTTACATGAAAGTCGCTACAATGGAGAAAGGAGTTTCCGGGTTCAGAAAAGCAGGAATTCTTCCACTAAACCCTGATAAATTTGCTAAAGAAGATTTTATTCCTGAAGGGCAGATTCAGCCTCCAATCATCATCGATCAGGAAATTATAACTGACGAAATTGATGACATTAGTAGTAATGCTGACATTCGGTAGTCTGTAGGCCTAAATGTTGAAGCCTCACAGCCTTCTGGACATGTCAGTTCTAAAGAAACTACTGAGACAAGTCTATACTCTGGAAACTGTAAGCCAACAATCACAGATGAATGTGGTCCTAGCGCTGAAAAGTTTAAAGAAAAACTTCAATTTATATCCCCTCTGCAATCAACAGAAAAGCAAAGTCAACACAAATCAAATGGTACCAAAAAACAACACTCAGTAATTTTGACTGCTACTCCTATGAAAGCTGCACAGGAAGAAACAAAGCAGAAAAAGATGAAAAAGCTAAGTTGAGACTAGAGAAGCTATTAGAAAACCCAAACCCAAAGATAGCCTCGTCAAACAAACTTAAGAGAATTAAAAAAGAAAAGAACTCCAAAAAGGTCGATATTGGAAAAAACGAAGAAACCAACAGGGGTGAAAAAAATTCAACTTTAAAACCTAAGAAACTGAAAAAAACATACCGCAGACAAATATCTTTTGAAGAAACTTCTGAAGAAGATGTAGATGAAGCTGAGTTATGCGACGATAGTGACTCAAATGACAATGTTGATCTGTTTGCAAACGATTCAGAGGTGTGTTTAGTTTGTGGTGAGTTTGGTGCAACAGAGCTGTGGTTTAGATGTGTGGCTTGTGGCAGGTGGGCCCATGCTGAATGTAGTGGATCTGATACTGCTAACAATTATACATGTGACGTTTGCTGTATGGGTTATTAGGTTTTTCCTCTTTGAGAATTTGAGATGTTTACATTTTAAACCACAAACCAGCTCAGTTATTCATATTGTTCCTATTCTTTGTATAATGCATTAGTTGATGTGTTAATAAAACAAATTTTATGTTCAACTCTGAACAGCTCATTTCTCAATCTTCAGGCAATGTCGGTATTGCCCGGCAAGGGTGTCGGCGTTGCCCCTGTATGCGGGGGCAATACCGACACATAGTAGCAATGACAAACGTGTGAAACACATTTAACTTTATAGTAATATATCAGCATTATATACACAATGCATAGGTTGTATTCCAAATTATTTTGTGCTCTAATATGCAAAACGTAACTATCATAGCAAAAAATAGAAAAATAAAAATGTGTTAAGGTGTCGGTATTCCCCCGGTCTATGTATACAGAAAGTATTGTATTGCACCAACAAATTCGACACCAAGATTTTATAGGAAATAGATGCTTTGAGATCATCTTAATCCAAAACAAAAACAAAACAAAAAAGATTTTTAGAAAAATACCCGTGTCTGCCTGTCTGTTTATCTGTGGGCAGCATCGCTCAAAAATGAAAAGTCCGTTAAACACTAAACTTGGTATTTAAGTTTAGTATCTTCCAAGATGCCCACGAAGATTTTCAAGAAAATCCCCTCACCCTCAACTACCCTTTACATGGAACATCTTTCGAAAATTTCGATTTTTAAAAGGTGGCTGTAACGATTTTGATTAAAATATAGTATATTAAAGATATTTACATGACAAACAAAATGTATATCTTGAATTTTCTGGAAATAACCTCTGAAGACATCTTTATTCTGGATAAATTTTAGGGAATGTTTCATAACTTAAACCGTAAGAGATAGACAAAAACTTACTTTCGTTAAAACACAAGATCTATGTTGTAAATTGTTTTCGTGTAGTTGACAATTTTTTGAGATATTCCTTGTTATTAGTTTCGGTTTTAAAGCGTATAGTTTTCTCATACGGGAATTTGTCAACTACTGGCTATACAAAAAAAGGAACTTCAATTGCATAGCAACCAGCTTTTAAAAACATTAAGTATCGCTTTAGCCTAGTGTATTCCCTTATTTCCCTTCTACTTACAAGGAAGCAAGTAATAAGAACCATTTAGGATCATTTTTCCTCGATTACCATGAATCAGATAGAAAAATAAGCTTTGAAACAATGTAGAGATCAGAGTTTTTAGAAGGTGGAGTCAGTTATTCCGGTTGCCAGATGTTATGGGCGTAATAAAGCTAAGTTATGATGGAGCCATCTGCCTAATTTGAAGCCAAGCTTACTGAGGTTGTTAATGCCAATCAGATATCATAAGTATAACGGAGAGAGAAACAGACAAGTGACGTTTGAATCGGGCACCTACTATGCCAAAGTCATATACCACCACCCGCTGGAAATGACACAACTTGCAGCAAGGGGCGTTGCTAGAATAAGTTAGCAGAGCCCGGGGCAATTCATAATTCACGATATCAGGGTTGTCATGAAACAGTGGAGGTAATGAATAGCCTCCACGCTAGTGGCACTTAGAGACTCCCGGTTTGGATTTCCGCCTGATCTGATGAAGGTATGACCGCGGTATTTTCCCCTTCCAGCCATCCATCATTCGGCCTACGTCACCGCTACCCTAGAATTAACTAAATGCATCATAATCTGGCGCTGCAGAATAAAGATCTTTACCGCATTGTCCATTGGGCAGCGCTGCTAGTACAGACTAGACAAATTGGTGAAATATTAGTTCGCCGATGCACGTAATCTAGAGTCTCCGACCCTGCATGAAAACGTTATAATTGCGCCATAAATTAGTGCCAATATCTTATTACGGCACGAATATTCTTTGCATAAAATTACTTTACCGCTTGCTTTTGCAGCAGTTCTTATAATTTGCTGCTAGGAATTTATCTTGTTTAGGAAAATAAGTTGCACCAAGAACTTTCATGGAAGAAATATACAGTGGCAAGTATCCTTAATTCAACATTTTGCAAGTTTTTAACCTAATTGCCCTGCAAACGTTTCTATACTTTATGCGAAAGAAGAGACAACATTGAGACATGAAGTACATTATACTCACTGATATCTAGTGGCTTAAATTCTAAGGTTTCATTCTGTCTATAGACTGAGGGCCTCAAAGAAAGAAACCTTTTTAGTTGACAACTGATGAAAGATAGGTGGACGAGCTTTCTCATCTCCCTCCCCCCCCCCCACCCCCAAGATCCTAAAACTAGGGCCCTAGAAAAGGTGCGAGCATAGTACTTAGGAAGAAAGGAAGGATCAAGAATAGTATGGTTTATACTGGGGGGCTGCAGGACGTAGAAAATAACCGACGATTCCGGTAGGAGAAATTGGTTTGAATGAAGATTGGGTACATATTTTGGTGGAATGTGCACAGTTAAACTCGAAGAAACAATTCAATTTTAAGTCGTGCTAGTAGGAGATTGCGATGTTGAGATCTAATGGCTGACCAGAGGAACTGAGAAAACATGTGCAATTTCCTGGTTAAAGTGCGCGAAGATAGATGAAATTTGTTCAGTTAACCAGAGGCAATTTGTCTCTCTTTCTTCAGTTTCTACCTAATTTTGTTTCTTCAACTTGTATTTGAAATATGCGTGTGCGGTCAACGACCTATGCAGTATCTGTGTAACAACTTTATTAACAGATATCTTATCTGTTAGAACCAGCTGAACAATTCAGTGCCACAGCCTGCATTTGAACATGGTTCTGCAACACTGGATTTGTGTTTGTTGCCCGGCCAATCAACTGGTATGTGATATCTTCAGAGCACACATTAATGACAACTTAATATTACAAGTGCTTAGTATCCGGCTAATGTCACGGTAGCTCAATGGTTAGAATAACTTCATGGTGTTCAAATCCCGCCTGTGGCATTGAATTATTCAGCTGATTCTAACAGTAAAATACAACCTTTGGTAGGGCGCTGATATAGCTAATATAATAGTTTCTTACATGTCTACTTTAGGAACAGCTATGGTGATGAAGAACGTTAACCCATGAGTTTCTGCAACTAAATCCATAAAGAAACGTATGTGTTTAATAAACAGATGCAATGAATCATAAGTTATAGGTCGTAAAAATAAATTGTTAAACTTGTCTATCTTGCACATGAAGCACTTTAAATGTTATTGCCATCAGAATAAAGTGTTGTTTAGTGAAAATGAAATAGGAATGGTCAAAAAATAATTATTACAAGCGTAAACATTGGCATTTAGTACACCCTCCTGGAAGCTCTTATGAGCTTTCCCCGTTTATCACTTTCTAACCAGGATTGGCCGATTAACAGGTAATCGATATGAAATTGCAACCACAACCGTTTCTACGTCGAAAATGTCATCGCCTAAAGCCATAGATATCAGCCACTACCTAACAAGGTTACATACAACAAATATAATACATATTTAAATATATTATAGGGTTGTTTCTTTTTTTCAAAAAAACTATTAAAGCGTAGAAATAAGGGTTTACGGAGCAGCTTACTGTGTCTCGTCTTCAGAGAATTAGAAATGACACCATTATGGAAGAACTTAATGTACAAGAAAATATTAACCGTTTAGAACGAAAACTGGTTCAATGTCTCGGTCACCAATGAATGTCATAAGAGAGGTGGCCCAAGGAAGCACTGAATTGTTTCCATCAGGAAGAACAAAAAACAAAATAAAAAAAAAACAAGAATCTGATGTGTTCCATTCACATGGCTTTCTCTACATCGCTGCAACAAATTATTCTTAAAAAGCGTATACTTCTTTTTAGTTCATTCTAATCAGAAAAAATTAGCAGAAATAGTCTTATTACTTGCTTCCTTGTAAGTAGAAGCGAAATAAGGGAGTACCACAGATTAAGGTGATAGTCAAAAGCTGGTTGCTATGTCACTGAAGTTCCCTTGTTGGTATGGAAAGCAGTTGATAAATTCCTGTATGAGAAAAGTATAAGTTCTTCAAAGCAGAAACCAAACACAAGGAATGTCTCAAAAACGATGAACTCCACGAAAAAATTGTATATAACATAAATTGTATGTTTTAAAGTGCTCTACATTGTTCGTGCAGTAAGTTTTTGTCCATCTCTTACGGTTTAGCAGTTATTCAAAATTCCGTAAAATTCAAGATATACATTTTATTTGTCACGTATATATATTTAATATACGAAACTTTAATCAAAATCATTAGAGCCATTTTTGAGAAAATCACAATTTTCGAAAAAAATTCCATGTAAAAGGCAGTTGGGGGTGGGGGGATTTTATTTTTTTTTTAAATCCTCGTGTCGCATCCCTTGAAGATACTAAACTTAAATACTAAGTTTGGTATTTTACGGACTTTTAGTTTTTGAGTTATCGTGTTCGGACACACACACGCGCGCGGGCGCGCGGACCTTTTTGTGAAAATGCTTTGTTTAGATAAAGGGGACCCTAAAACATATATTTCCGGTGAAATCTCGGTATCGAATTTTTGGATGGAGTGCAATACCGTCTCTATACACCATGTAGGTAGTACGTATAGAGAAAGTAAAAAAGGACGGCCTAGGTATATTTGAAGGGGAAGAGAAGCAAGAGGCCTGGAAGATAGTTGGAATAATTGAGAAGAATGGAAAAGCGGAATCCAAAGCAACCGCTTATAAACTGGAAACGCCTTTAAAAGTAAAAATTAAATATAGTGATTAGACGTTAGTACAGAAACCTACTCTTGTCGTTAATATTTACGCTGTTACTGAAAATTCCTCACAGCTCAGGAGCAATCCCAATGACTAGTAAATTAGTTCTGAATACAGCTGAAATTTGAGTATATTTTAGCACGGACTAGAATCTTACGCAGAAGTGTATTTTTATACGAATGCAACTCGTTAAAATCACAGCGAAGAGTTGTCCAAATAGGGTTGTATAGCTAACAAACGGAATCCCCTTGCGGTAGACGCATCAGCAGGGCGTCTCTCGTGTCCCACAGAGCGTAGGTAATGGAAGCCCAGACGACCACTCCGTTTGGCTAGGATGGACTATAATCCTCTATGACAAAGGGAGGGTTCTTCCTCTCTACCCTATGAGATCCTGCAGTTTACAACACACAGTTCCCCTAAGGAGGGTTTGGAGACCCGAGAGCAAGCACAGCAATTTTTAATCCAAACCTTCGTTATAAAACTGATGAGTGGCGTGCTTTTCAAAAGTTTATGCGATTTTAAACCGCAGAGGCAGGCTTAGTCGTTCCGGCCTTCTTTTGTCTTGTACACTCTGCTCAGACAGATAAGGACCAACTATACGAAACATTTCTCAAAATAACAGTTTTACATGAAGCAATGCTGTCTTTTGAGTTGATAACATGTATTGAACTTTTATGTAGGATTGACAGTGAATTACTTGGCGTGGATTTACCTGGTGAACGGTTGACACATTGAGTTTCTTCCACAACGGGTACCGAAAGGATAGGCGTTTCTGCTCGTACCAGGAATTGCAGGAGTAGGTGTGTCAAGTAAGAAATATGCAACGAATTATTCCCGCAGAAGCAGGCGATAAATTTTGTTACACTCAACACATTTCCCCTTCCCATACACAAGGTTGGCGGTTACTACACCAAATCATCAATATTACCAATTCCACTGTCATTCAATCGCGGTGAAATTATCTATAAAATCCGATAAGTTTCATTCACATGACTTTCTCTACAAACGATTGCTCCAGAAGACCATTCCTTTATCTACATCGACAAAAACATTAGCAGAAATTGTATTAGTTCCTTCTAAGCAAAACGGAAATAAGATAATACTCAAGGTTAAAGCGATAGCCAAATATCATGTACATAGCATCCATCCAAAGCTTTTATGTCGAGATTTTTACCGGAAATATGTATGTATTTTGTGGTCCCCTGAATTCGTAAAAAGTATTTTTAGAAGGACAGCATAGCTCAAAAACGAAAAGACCGTTAAATACCAAACGTGGTATCTATGTTAAGCATCTTCCAAGGATGCGACACGAAGACTTTCAAGAAAATCCTCCCACCATGAACTATCCTTTACATGGAAATGTTTTTCTCAAAAATGGCTCTACCGATTTTGATTACAACACTGTATATTAAAGATACGTTACAAATAAAATGTATATTTTGAATTTTCTTGAAATAGTCTCTTATTCTAGTTGAGTTTTGTAAAGTTTTGCTTAACGATTAAATCGTAAGAGGTGAACAAAAACTTAATACACAAAAACATGTAGATTTCGTTAAAACACATAATTTGTACCATATACCTACGCTTTTCTTGTAAGGTTGGTCGTTTTATGATATTCCTTGTTATTGATTTCAGTTTTAAGGTACCTTGCTTTTCTCAAACGGAACCATGCATAGCGAACCGAATCTCAGTTGTTCCACATAGTGACGAGCTTTTAAAAGATTTGACCATGTTTTAGCCTAATGTATTCCCTTTTATTTCCCTTCCACTGACAGGGAAGCAAAATAAGACCGATTTTGCTAATGTTTATCTCGATGAGTATGATGTAGATATAAGAATAATCTATTTTAAGAGTAGTATATATGTATTATGTATGGAAAGGTATGTGAATGCAACTTATCATTCTCTTTTTATTAATTAACATTTACTTACGATGTAATTGATTCCTACTGGTCTTAGGGTAACATACGAGCCTCTAGTTCCCAAGTTCGCGGGCTCAAACCCTGCGGGATGTGATGGATTTTTTCAGGCCTAAATGCCCTTAGCATGGCTTCCTTCGGATGGGAAGGAAAGTCGTTTGTCCCGTGTCGTAGATTTACCTGGCGTAAAAGACCTCAAGCCTGACAAAGAGGCTCCGAGCGAAATTAAGCGTATTTCACGCCCATAATAGAATGGGACGCTTAGAACCACAGCTCAGTTGGATTTAATTTGATGTAAGAGTCAGGTATGAGTTGCACGTTTTTTAGTAATATACTATTGCAGTTAAGCATAGCGTACATTTTCACAAGGTAAAGAACGTTTGGTAGCCACTATTTGTAATAGAATTAGTGTCGCTTGTCCGGATAAGCTGTCACATGCTTGCATATGGAACATGTCTTGTACTTGGAACCGTATTGCTCATAGCAGTGGTTGCTAGAGGGATTACGGTACACCACCCATTGTATTGAATTACTATCGTTGCAAGAAGCATCTGGAGCGGACACTGTTTATGTCTAAGATTGGCTAAATCGCTCAACTCCTGTCCCTTTTTGTTGGAGAAGAATATGGGGAAGTAGTTTATATCCAATTATGGTTATTTAATATTACTGTCTATCAAAGAAGAGATTTTGCTATTAAAACCAGCAAGAACTCCGTAGAGATTAATATTTCTGGGAAGGCAACACATTTGCTTATGTCTTAAGGTTATCTGATGTAGAGCAAGAGCAGTCTGTGGAATGCGTTAAAGAGAGTAAGTTGAGAATATTTATGTCGACACTAGAGTTTTCATGCTCCCAAATTAATAGTAAGAAACTCGTCGTTAAGAGTATAGCAGGTACTCTTAGAGACTAATGCAGATGGTTGCAGGACGTATGTGTGATTATATACATTTTAACGAAATCAAAATAAAGTGTTTTGTTTATAGAAACATGTATTACATAATATTTACAAAATGCATTATTTACTTGGATTGAAACTGAATTTGCTTAATTTGCTACTATTTATATTTAATACCTTATTATAGCAAATAGTAGTATTATGAAACTGTATGATATATTGTAATTTAAATAAGTTCATAAACTGTGTTGAAGATTGTTGTTTTACTTGAGAAAGGGTGGGAGAGGGAGAGAAATATTATTGTAGGGACAAGGAACTCTTTGATGAAGTTACCTTTCTTAAATTGTTTGTTAACAAAATGGGAAAATAGAGCAACATTTTTATGAAAATCTATTTTAGATAGGTGGTATTAATTTTTGAGTAGATGCAGCGAAGTGTTGATAATTGTTGTTTTTCTTTTTAATTCCTTGACACAGCATTGGAAAGGATATTCCTTCCTCCTATCAAATGTTTACTAGTCTGATGAGAGCCATAATTTATTGACAAAATGTTTAAAATAGCTATACAGAAAGAAAGTATTTTTAGAAACATTTCCGTGTGTGTGTATCTGTCTGTGAACAATACTCAAAACTAAAAGTCGGATAAATGCCAAACTTTTGTTTTAAGTTCAGCGTCTTCAACAACACGAAGATTAAAAGAAAAAAAAAATCCCCACTTCGAACTAATTTATTGTCTCAAAAATGGCTCTAACGATTTTGATTAAAATACATGTTTAAGACATTTGTATGCCACAAATGTACCTATATCGTCAAAATCTTCGTTCTGAATGATTTTGGTATAATGATTAGTAAACTGTGAAAGACAAAACGTTTCTGCGCAAAAAATGTGTATCTCGTTTAAAAAAAAAAAAACAAAAAAAAAACAACTGTTTATACCAATCAGATTTGAAGGGCACTAACCATTTCCGAGGTATTATTTATTATTGGTTTGAATTGTCAAATACTTCATACTTTTTAAACTATTAATTCGGTAGACGTTTCCTTCTTGTGATCATGGAAAGAGAACGGAATTTTAAAACCAACACATAGCAATGGGTTTGACTGTACCTTAAGCCTAGTTTATTCCCCTTGTAAATGCAACGAATTGTCTAATACAATAATTTCTACAAACGATTATTTCGGTTTGCGTGAAGCTGAGAGAAATATAAGCTATTATAGGAATAAATTGTTGAAGAGTAGGTAGAAAAGTCGTGTGAATGCTTCAAATCAGAATATTATTGTTTTCTAAGCTCGAGCCGAAAACAAGTAAATTTCACTGGAAAAAACAATATTTTCTTCACAACCGCTGTAGCTATGCTTGTAGGAAGCAATCTTTCATAGAGTTACGAAGGGTTTGTGATTCCGCCGCAGAAAATAAATGTTTCCAGAGCATTACTAAAAAGGAAATCAGATTTATTTTATAGGGATGTCCTCAAATGCGTTTATATTGCTTGGAACCGAAGTGTAGTTTGTTAGACGAATTTATGCCCGAAGTACCGAATATTATGTTATGCTTTAAGAAAATGCAAGTAAAAGAGGAAGGAATAATGATGAGGTGCGGTAGTGATGATTTCCTTGGGGTTTTGTAAATAAAATATTTTCTCTGAGAGGTTGGCACAGCAAAGAGAAAGGGCTGTAAACACTTGTTGGGAATGGCAGGAATACGTTAAACGTGTAGCTGCAAGCACAGACATTTCTGACCTCCAGAGGGACATAATTCTGGACGGAAATAATATCACGGGTTTATTATGAATGCTTCTAATGCTACAAGCCGTTTCTGGCGAAACGTGCACAGAGTTTGAAATGGGCCCGTTTTATATTCCTTCCGAGTAGGCTTCTATAACTGGTTTTCATTAGTGCCCCAAAGGAAATGCCCTCTCGATGTAAATATTAAATGTAAACGAAAGTGTCGTAGACATCTGCTGAGAGTTGTTCATCCCTTAAGAGTATCAGGCATTTGTGCTGAAATTTTGCTGGACCGAGAAATATGCAAGAGAAATCGAAAATTATGTTAACCTTGAAAGCTCATTTCTATTGATTGTTATTTTACTGAGGTCAGATAATTTATTCTAGCCTTTGGCGATTCATGAAATTTAGTCTACTTTAGTAAGCTTCTTATTTGAGTGTGTATGTTTGGGGGGAGGGAGGTATTTAATTGATGTATATTGTTAATTATTTAATTGTTTTTCATACATGCCATGTGTAGGACAGGAGTTGGATAGGTAGAGTGAAACTGAAAAATTCAATGGCATAGCTGGGATTTGAATCAAGTATCTCCCAGTCTCTAGCCGGTTGCTCTACCACTGAGCTACCATGGCAATATACAGGCAAGGCATTAAATTTTTCAATTGACTCGCATGTTTCCCGGTAAACCACAAGGTGATCTCAAATTATTTTGAGATGTCATAACCCAATGGCGACTTATAATGTCGCTCACATCTGCTTGTGTCCTAAGGGGTGTCAGTCCTAAAATACAGGGAGGGTAAGCTGACTACTAAACTAAATGTGTATATATATATATATATGTATGTATATATGTATATAGTGGTTATCATGTTAACCTCCAATACCGGCGGAGTATTATAGATTTTTTTTTCGGACGAAAACTCCTTAGCGCGGCTTCCTTCGGAAGGAAGTAAAGCCGTTTGCCCCGTGTAATGTTCATTTACACATAAAAGAAGTCCATACTTCAAAGAAAGGATTTCTGGGGCTAAATTCGCTATTTTCACGTCCACAAGTCCTAATTTTGTCCTACAGTGCCCTCTGTGGCCGAAGAGTTCATTCCTCGTCACTTTGAAACCATTGTAAAGATGACCCAATATACGTCAACATAGCGTGATGAAACTGAATTGAATTTTGACTTTCATTCTCAGTTTTCTTTCTTTGCATATGACCTTCAGATTTTCTTGTATTAATAAAGAAACGAATAAACACACAGTACATTACACAAAATATGATTTAGCTCCTTAAATGCATAACTTTTTCGTCATACATAAGGCATTTTAGCTCAGACTTCCGAAACTGAGGACCTCTTCAGCCAAGCAATTGATCCACCAAGGTCTTATAGTACGAACGTTCGATCGAGAGACTCGGAAGTAGTTTCAGCTTTTACGACTGTTTTGCGCACACGCAGAAGAATGACACCAACAGATCTTGTAGGAAGTCGAAGTACTGTATAGCTCAAATAAAAATCCATGGAAGAATATCAGAAATGAGTTTACATACAAGCACATCGTTTCTTCACCGGTGATGTAAACAAAAACAACAGGTTGCACGCTCTGATTGGTTGCTGAACGTTTTACCGCTTTTTTTTTCGAACAAAAAATAGTTCCTCTGAAATTATTGAGAGAAGTACTAATTATCATATTAAAACTAAACAGTGATTCTAAATTATATAGTATCAATGATTACGGAACAGATATTTACTGAATTTGTAATCATTTCTGTACCTAGCAATGCGCATGCGTTGTTTATAGGTAACACTTTTGTAGTCAGCCTGTGGAGAGTGAAGTAATGGCGAAGTGGTGAAATGCCGCTGTAGTGAAACATAAGCAGACAAATTTCTTAAAAAGGGTATGAAAAGAATTGTTCTTACTGTAGGTATAAGTGAAACGTACCCTACTTTAGCATTAGACTATATTCTCAGCTTAACAGCTGAATTCTTTGGTGATCCAAAATCAACATAAAACCTTTAAATTAGTGGACGTGCGACATCTTGTGCAAGCAGCTTTGCAGCAAGTGACGGCCGAAAAATGCAATGAACGTGTATCCACATTGTTCTAGAAGAGCAAAGTGTATTTAGTGGGGTATGGTGAACATTGTGGTTTACCGACTAATTAATTATTAAAACTGGTGATGGCTAAGACATTTCGAGTGCAATGGCAACAGATGTCTCGAATCTTCATGTTAGCTCTTCTGGGTAAGTAATTGTGTTATGGAATGATATTAAAGAAATGTACAGTGTATGGGTATAATTAATTTTAGCGTTCTAAATTACACTAGCAACCTTCCAAAGCAGCACGTTTCATTTTTAATTTGACGGGAGAATTTCACATTTCGTACTGAATAACAACTCGCCTACTTGTAAATAAGTATTTCTTTTCCTGTCAAATTAGTTTGTGTGTGCTAGATCTGTCACCGATGGTGAGCCTAGTTGTAGTTGCTGTGCGCCTACCCTTGTAAGGGCTTAACCACAGGAATGGGCTGGTGTAGTTTAGATTGATAGTGTTAAGGAGCTAGCGCTAGGTAAGCTCCTCAACGGTTGCTGTTTTCAGGAGCACCAACCTTTCCGCTGGTGTCTGGTTTGGTTCATTTCAGTTTGCGTTGAGTTTTTGATGACCATAGTTGGGAGGAGGAAGTACTTACTTCAGTTTTCTTTTATTGGCTGGTTTGAGGCCATTTTTACTGGGGTGCCCATAAAACCACGCGGGGAAGCCGAAACTGCCTGCATCGGCGTTCAGTTAGTAAGTAGTGTCCCACTAATCGGACAAGTGCGTTCTCATGTTGGGCCACTTTTATGTATAAATTTTGATCCCGGCGCCTAATTACATCCTCCACGTATGGGAGAGCAGAGGTACGCGTTTTACAGCTGTAGAGCAGACGAACATAGCTTAGCACCATGTGGTAATCGTGCAATTACATTCACTGAAGAATCCATTCCGGTTTTTTGACATCATTGATGAAGTAAGGATAGTTAGATAATTGTGCTTATTATTAACATCGAGTGAACTTGAAGATTGAAGGTAACGCGAATATTGTTTTTCCAGGCTACTCTAAAACTTTGAGTTAATGATTTGATTTAGCCGAGAAAAGCAAATCGGGCGCTTTCGAAGATAAGTTTTAAAAACTTCATTCAGATAACTGCAATAGGACACTTGACTTGCATGTGAATAAAGGCTATTGTGCTGAGAAAAGAAAATGAAATCTCTTTCATTTTCTTAAGCTTGTGGCTTTAGAAAAATGGGACGTGAATACGTCTGCTCCGCGCAAATTGGAACAGATAATTGAAAGACAGCATACATATTTAACGTGTTGAAAACGAGGTTGCGCTTCCCTACATAACAAAATGTCGGCGTGAAGTATTCCCGGAACAAAGGGCTCATGTTTAGATAATAGTTCGTGCAATATGCATCACTCTGCTATGTTCCCCGTCTTTACAGCCACACTTTGAATTGCAAGTACTCTGTTTACAAAGCAATAAACATGATTACATGAGTGTTGTATCACCGTCAGCACATGCACTGAATACTCAGACGTGGAAATGAAATATAAGTCGTGAAGTTTCGCGTTATCTGCACGTCATCATACGCTCCACCCTCGTACAATGTTGTGACCTTAATGCCTAATTCATGAGAGGTATGTCACATATATAAGAATATGGAGGTACTTGCTAGATATATTCCTAATTTACTCCCCAAGCCAACGGACCTGCTAATAAGATACGCGTATTTTCACTAATTCTCCGTAAACTTTTAATGTCCGAATGTGCGAGTTTGAACTCTGTTTATTTATGACCAGGCCTGAATTCTGCTGACATACCATTTTTACTTTCTCGACATGAATATAGTGTATAGAGAAGGTATTGTAATACACCCAAAAAATTCGATATTCAGATTTCACCGAAAATGCACGTTTTAGGGTCTCCTGTACACACAAAAAAGCATCTTTAAAAAAATCTGATGTGTTCCATTCACATAACTTTCTCTACATCTCTACAACAAGTTATTGTTAAACAACTTATTCTTCTATTTAATATTAATCCGGAAACAATTAGCAGAAAGGGTCTTATTAATGGCTTCCTTGTAAGTAGAAGGGAAATAAGGGAGTATCATAGGCTAAATCGATGGTCAAATATTTTAAAAGCTGGTTGCTATGTGATTGAAGTACCTTTGTTTGTATGGACAGAAGTTGACAAATTCACATATGAGAAAAGTAGCTGAAACTAATTACAAGAAATATCTCAAAAACGGTCAACTCCACGAAAAAAAAATTAGCTAAACATAAATGGTGTGTTTTAACGAGATTACAGTCTTTGTTAAGTAAGTTTTGCTTATCTCTTACGGTTTACCAGTTAAGCAAAAACACCCAGAATAAACATGTCTTCAGAGGCTATTCCCAGAAAATTGAAGATATACATTTAATTGTCATGTACATAAATATCTTAAATATAAGAGATTTTTATCAAAATCGTTAGCCATTTTTGAGAAAATCAAAATTATCGAATTTGTTTCCATGTAAAGGTCAGTTGGGGGTGGTGGATTTTTTTTTTTTTTAAATCTTCGTGTCGCATCCTTGGAAGATACCGAACTTAAATACCAATTTTGGTATTAAGGTGTCTTCATTTTTTAGCTATGCTGCCCACAGACACACACACTCGGACATTTTTCTAAAAATACTTTTCTTTTATTCAGTGGGTCTTAAAACATGTATTTCCGGTGAAATCTCGGTATCGAATTTTTGGGTGCAATACAATACCTTCTCTATACACTACATAGTACGTGTAGAGAAAGTAAAAATATCCGCGCATGTGTGTTTGTGTTTCCGTGTGTCTCTGAACACTATAACCCAAAACGCAAAATCGGTAAAATACCAAACTTGATATTTAAGTTTAGTATCTTCCAGGGATAAGACACGAAGATTTTGAGAAAAAGTTCGTAAATTTGATTTTTTTCAAAAATGCCTAAAACGAGTTTGATAAAAATGGCGTATATTAAAGATATTTATATTGCAATTAAAATGTATATCTTGAATTTTCTGGGAATAGCCTCTAAAGACTTTTTTGTAGCTTAACGTCCTTTAACCTAGTTGGTCATATCGGACGAACTTCTTTATTATGAATAAATTTTGCGTAACTGGTAAACCTTAAGAGATATGCTTACCACACAAAAAATGTAGATCACGTTAGAACAGTTTGTCCTGCATAAAACCGGATTTCAACTCTATGGCAACCAACTTTTAAAAGATTTGACCATCGTTTTAGCTTGGTGCATTCCCTTATTTTCCTTCTACTTACGAGGAAGCAAGTAATTAAGGTCAGCGAGCTGACTTCTCACCCGGAGGTCCCGGGTTCGATTCCCGGCTGGGGCGGGGAATTTTTCTTTAACCAGAACTTTCCCTATCCCCCACAGAGTCTGGAAGTATGTATGTGAGAGTGAATGTGTGCGTGTTCGAGGAAATAAAATAGTTTAAACCCAACGTAAACCTACAGACAACGAGTTGTTTCTAATTCAGAGCCCCCGATATGACCTTAGATGTTAAAGGGGGCTATAGAAATGAAAAAAAAAAAAAGTAATTAAGACAATTTCAGCTAATGTTTATCTCGATTATCATAAGGCACACAGAAGAATATGCTTTTTAACAACGATTTGTTACAGTGATGTGGGGAAAGTCATGTGAATGGGAACGCTTTAGATTTTTAATTCTTGTATCATAGGCAATTGACGTGAGCATAAATCCTTATACTGAATTTGCCGTTTTTGGTCATTTACGCCAAACAGTTGACCTTATTGAAACATAAAACATGCGGTGTCATTTCCATATATTCATTTTTATTGGTTTGAACTTTAAAATATTCTTTTATATATTTTTAATTGTTAAATCACTATTGGTTAGTCTCTCGCAAAATCGTGTAAGGTTTGTGGAGTTTTAAAGTCAGCATATAGTGACCCGCTTTTTAGCATCTAGCTATCGCTTTAACCTCCGGTGTACTAATGAGTAATGAAAGTATTTCTTCAAACAGTGATCTTGATACAGATGTAGACAAAAAAAGAACACTTAGTTCCTCTTCATGGATTAGGCTTTAGCCTGTTCCTACCTCAGACCTCACTCCACCTCGTCCAACGTTTCTTTTGCCAGTAGGAAAATTGCAAGGGCAAGCTTTGGAATGTTAATATCATCCATCCTTAGGACCTGATTGATCTCGTTTTGTGAAATTCTCTCATTCAGTGCTTATATATTCAGTTGTCTTATTTCTTCATTACGTTTTCTATTAGGGAGTAACCTTTCATTGATCCAATGAACCTCATTTCAGATGACTGAATTTTGTTTTTGTAATTTGTTTTATTCACTGAAGTCTCCTTTCATACATCAGATTGGCAGCACCTTTGTCTTATAGAATTTAAGTTTAGTCTCTTCTGGTACTTTGCTGTTCAAAGTTCATTGAATTGTTCCACACATATATTTTAAATCTATGAAGCTTTTCCTTCACTTCGTCAACAAATGATATATCACAACAACGATAAGTGTATCTTGAGACTTAGGTATTCTATTATTCTCTTGACTCTGATAGGGATTTTCCTTTCCTTTGGTTTTCAATGCAGATATTTGGAGATTGTAACTTTTGCAGATGATATTTAACATATGTATTGGTATGAATAAAAATAATCTACGCATATTCTTGCAAAAACATGTTGTAGGAATAAGTTGTGCAAGGTATTAGATGGAAGTTTTGTTAAGAAAGCCAAAAGAATAAATGCAAAAATTAGCACAACTGGAGAGAAATATACATTGAATATTTATTTTAAAATGTTTCGAAAAGTAAATATGAGTTTAATGTATTCACAAGCCGAAAAGCATGTTTCGCGTTGTTAATGGCTCCATTAGTGTATCAGCAGAAGCGGACTTGGAAGTTTAAAACTTTTTTTCCTCTCACTGACAAGGATTTCTGACTACATTAATCCTGAGAATTCAGTATCCCCTGTTGAACAATTTTCACGCAGTCTGTGCTACAACATTGCATTAAGAGTTGTCAGAATACTGGAATATTGCAAGTATGGATCATTAAAAGTTTCAAAACCAGTATCCATAACTTGCTAGGCTTAGTAAAATGTATTCACTAGAATGACCTTCACAGAAAATGGGGAGAGAGTACAGCTTTAAATTTCAGATCTGTCGATTTGTGGAAGAAACAGTATTGCACTCCACGTAAACTGTGTGAGATTCCTTTACAAAATACCAGTATCATATGCAGTAAACTTTCTCTTTTTGCTCATTTAATTGCTCTTTAATTAGCATGTTTTTTTTTTTTGTTTTTTTTTTCTAAATTCTTTGATACCTATGAGGTCGTATGAGTGTCAGAAACCTTAGTAGGGTAGTTGTAAGCTTCTTCTATTAGCTTTGGTAACTTGTTGGTTTTTAGCCCCAGCTGCGACACGTGCCTTCTATTTTGTTGTTGATGTAGTCAAAAGCTGCAATTTAGGAAGCGCGAGACCACACACTGTTCCAGTTCCAATTTGTGTAAGTGCTAGCGAGCGGCGGAGTACTCACGCCTCGCAGGAGTTGTCTATAGTTCGGCACTGGGTATGACTGACTGAAGTGTATGACGTTGGACATTCTATTTCCTCGCCGAATTGAATACTTCATGGCACACAAAACATCGGCTGTTTTGGAGGAAAGGGAAGGAGAGCGTCCGTCCCAGTACCTAGTATCACCTATACTTCGTACAGTAGCACGTGCTTTGTTTACTCATCTGCCTGGTTATGCAAAACGATACAAAACTGGTAGGAAGTATTATATTGGTTATATAACGCCTCCTCTAATCAGGCTCCTAGCACTGTTGCGTACGCGCGAGTACTCGCATTCAGCTGAGTTGGTGCAAGCTGCACTGATGTGTACTTACATAGCATTAGGCATGACATGTGGCATATGTTTCTGATTCCTTAACTACATCCCCTCCTCGGGGATATATCTGCATAGGTCGCAGTCCGCAATATTTCTCTTGCGTTGTTTACCCTTTTACCTGGGTGCCCAGGACTTGAAGTTGAGGTCTCCATGCAACAGACAACTAATGTCTGCTTCTGTATTAACAAGGTTTGTCCATGTTTGAAAAAAAAAAAAAAACATTCAGTGCTGCCCATTCATACATTGCACTATATGGGGCTGCCTAAAATATAAGTCTTTCGAAAATATCTTCAATCATGCCCCATGTTATCTTGGCTTCTCCATTGTAGTCGCCGGAGTTTGTTCTAATGATTGCATAATGTTTGAACCGTGTCCTTTGCTTCAAAGAAATATATAGCTGTCGTAAAATGTGATTGGTTCCTGGTGACGATTTTTAAAACAGCGATCTTGGGAGACTGAATTTGCTTATCTTCTCTATCGCTTATATTTCGTTAAAATCTATAAAACCAAAGTTATAGGTACTAAAGTATAGAACTCCTTTACTCATAGAAATGAGTGGGTATCAGAGTTTTCGATTTGTTCATTTCAGGATCAAAGAATTCCTGCTAGTTATGTGTTGCACTTCATTCTTGAGCATGTAGAAAATAGAGTGAGGCCATTTTGCAGCTCCTAAAAGTTTAAGAAATTATAGTACTTTGGAATTATACCCATTGTTTTCAAATGGCGCTTACGAACACATTTTTGAAAAGTTGTCTCGTATGCAAATTTGTCTCCTTTTATCCGCCCTATCACCCCTGAAACGCTGTAAACGAACGTTGTAACACTACAGGCCAATCGACTACACTTTTAAAATCACCTAGCGGGAAATAATGCATTTGTCAATACTTTAAGACATACGGAATGTTCCCGAATCACCATTCACTTCCCGAAGATATACCTCGTAAACGCGCATGCAATGCAGATTTACAGGGTTTAAGGAGTGTGCAAATGATACTGCATTCAGTTACGAGTGTGGCGGTATGTGTTCGTCAAAAAGGTTGTCATTATCCGTCCAAGGACCAATAAAATTTCATTGAATTCAATTGATGGGGTACTGAAGACAGTGTGAATGGTTTGTTACGCAACGAAATAGCACTACTGTTTTGATAAAACAAAATTCGCGTTTTATTTTCATGATACAGATGATACTTAATTGATAGTCAATTAATAATTATGCATTAGTCTCTCACGCAAGTTATTCAACAGCAGAATACCATTTGTATGCGTTCGTGCGTTAAATGACTTGCAGTATTTGGGGATATTTCAGAATAAAAACGGTCAGTGGGGTATTGGATGAGTGACCCCTCTTGCATAGTGGAGACAGTTCATTGAGAGAGGTAAAACGTAGGTCTCTCTCGCCAGGTCCCCACTGACTGGTTTTAACATGAAATAGCCCCGCTGAGTTCTACAAGTCTTTTAACGCACGAAGTGATATCTGTACAAGTCAAATATGGGTATCACCTAATATAACATAGGTCCTCATGCTGTCGTTCTTAACCTTTGGTTTCGATTGACTTTCCCTGCATGTATATACAATGTAGCGACGATTGTTGTTGTTGTTATTATTATTATTATTATACTGTATGGAATTTTACGTTAGTATTAAGGATTATAAACATAACGTCGGTAAATCAAAGAAACAATCAATGCTGAATTAGTACTCCAAATACACTTGCCTCGTCAGCGCTAGTAATACGAGAAAAGTTGTGAATAAATGAACTAATCGGAGGCAAGTAGTCCTACTTAATGTAATGATGTCGCCCTCCGTGGTGTAATGGTTACCATGCTGACTTCATATATCCAAGGTCGCGGGTTCAAACCCGGCGGAGGACGATGGATTTTTTCGGGCGTAAAAAGCCTTAGCATGGCTTTCTTCGGAAGGTCCCGTGTCGTAGATTTACGGCACGTAAAAGAACCTCAAGCCTGATTGAGAGGCCTCTGAGCAAAATTAAGCGGTCTTTCACGCCCAATTTAGAATGGGAGGCTGAGAACCACAGCAGTTAAAGAGCGTCCATAAATAACACGACATTTACATTTTTATTTTTAATGTAATGATACTACAGCAGAAGTATTTCACCATCCATCATATTCTCATATAGGTTGCCTATTCGCAAAAGTGGACGGCTTTCGGGAACATCGTGTATGTCTTATTTTCAAGATTGATATCATCCCATAATGCTGTTTAAAAATGTTAGTTACCGGTATATTATTGATATAGATTTTTAACAGATAAAAAATACAGGGCGGTTTATATAGAGCTGACACATTTCTTTCATGCATTGTTTCAAAACGTGTTATGCTAGCGACAACTTATTATACCTAAATTGTAGAGGAATTTTGGGAGATTCTTTACCTCTATAGCAAATGTTGAAAATGTCCTCCATCCTGCTCAACTAAACACGTCGTTCCATGTTACTGGTCACTCGTTGGAGGACTCTGTTGTCAATAGCTTGAATCTCCTTTGTGATGTGCTTCAGATCGTCCAATGTCTGGGGACATGTGGCGTAAACCCTGTCTTTTAAGTAACTCCATAGAAAGAAGTCCGGCGATGTCAAATCCGGAGATCTCGGTGGCCACAGGTTCCTGGAAATTATCCGGTCGTCAAAGAAACTTGCAATTAGGTCCATGGATTCATTTGATGTATGGCATGTAGCGCCATTTTGCTGAACATATCCTTGACTCACCTCTACATACATCGTACTGCATTTTCACGTTGACTATAAGGACAAAATGTCGAAACAGCTGCAACAATGCAATTAGGAATAAAACATAAACATCTGCGCATCTAGTGACAATGATTGGAAACTCCAGAAAATTCTGCTTAATTTGGTGCTAAAATTTGGTCATCGAATGAATTTCCAACGGAATAATTTAAGAAAGAAATGTGTCAGTTCTACATAAATCACTCTGTACAAGCTTACGTTATATTGGGTATTTTATAATCAAGGAATAATGCAAATTAAACTAAAGTTAACAAAAAGAAACAAAATTTTCAACCGTTAATGAGTTTCCCCTCCCTTTATGGTAAACTACCTTATTTAGTTGCATGAACAATGTCATATAAACGGTATAACGAGATCTGTTATAGTAGTAGTTCTATCGCCACTTCTACTTTTGAAATATAGTTTCTTTCTTACGAAGCTTGCTAACATGGAAGAGTTAAAAATAAGTATCAGGAAATGCTGAAGTCGGTTCAGTAGCTCAGTTGGTTAGGCGCTGGTCTTCTAATCTCAAGGTCGCTGGTTCAAACCCGGCCAGGCCGATGGTTTTTAAGTGTGCTTAAAAGCGACAGCTCCATGTCAGTATATTTATTGGCACGTAAAAGAGCTCCTACAGGATGAAATTGCGACACACCGGTGGCTCTGATATAATCCTTGCAATTGACAGCGTTAACAAACAAGTAATTTAATCTAATTTAGGGAAAGGTGAAAACATCATCCCCAGTGATGAAAATGTTGCACAAGAATCCACGCTTGAATCACGCTGCTGGATTGTAATTGGAGATCATTTTGAACACCTTATTTATTAAATAATTAAAATTGTATTTGTTATAGAAGTTTTATAAATGATGGAGAACTTGCTAAGTTACCCAACAATTAAACTTCTTTCATAACAATCAAAACTTTTGTATGAAGCGAATTAAACTATTAGTGCGGGATAGGATACGATTAGAGCGGAGTCTGCACCGAACTTGAGGTTATTGTACCTACGCCCAACGAGGGCATGCCTCCGGGAGGGAGGAATGAGGTGAGAGGATACACCGGCCGATCGGAACCAGGTAAGAGGTATAGAAATTACAGGGTCTTACAGTTTCCAGGTTGAAGCACCCCAACAGCCGGACAGGGAAACCAAGACCCTGCCCAACATAGGGTCCTCGTTCGCGGCCCCGGCAACCAGTCGAAGTCGGGGGTCGGAGATAGTCGCTTTGAGCATCCTTTTACCCTTCCACGCTGCACCGAGCACCATCGCGACACTTCCAACCCTGAAAGAAACCAACTGAATGAAGGACATGGAGGAATGGCAAATTCGGGGGATGACCGGAAAACACAGGGAAACTCCTAAAAACCCAATGGATCAGGTAGGCCGCTATAGGAAGCGAACCCGTGACTTCGCGAATGCGGGCCACAGACGAAACAGCTTGAACCATCCCGCTCGGTAGTTATTCGTGCAACTATATTATTTCAATAAAAATAATATCTTGGAATTTAAAATGTTTGTTAATGACCTCGTGGCTGAAAATGTTTCTTTAAATTTGACGTGTTTGAGCATGCTTTAAAGAAATTAATTTCAGTTTTATTTACTTTTAAAAGTCCCCTACATCAGTCTGCTACAACTCCACCCGTCTCACTCTGAGAATTCACGCATAGGTACTCGACCACAAAGCTTGGAGCCCTAGAGCGTGATAGCCAATGCGACACTGAGCGAAGGTCATAACACAATGCCTGGCAGTTCATTCTAACAGCTGATTCAGCCGCTGCCCTCAATTCCCTATGTAAAGCATATTGCAGGCATGCTCCTTTGAGCCACGAGTAGCTTGCTGCTCTTTTGGTGCGTACCCAATGTTGTAAAGCCTATTGTATATTTTCTAAATTCATCAAGAATTTTAAGATATCATTGAATTGTTAAACTTCACTCAGAAATAACCATTAATCACGAAACTAAAGTCAAACCATTTCGTGGTATAAAAAGCACCATAGCATTCTTAGTTTTGTTCTTCGTATTCCAATTGCCAAAAGCGTCTCGGCTTTATATCCATATATTTAGTGACTTACGTGTCATGATATATGTTCTTTTTATGTTAGTAAATACATGCCAGTACATTTTTCACACTAATTTTTGTCATGTTATTATTTTACATAAATTTAGAATAATAAAGTTTACATTTTTTGCCCTTAACTGTTGAGAATTAGCCCCTTTGTTCTTTCACTACAGCCACAGTATTCAAATTACTCCCATTCTGCCAGCCATTCCGTTCCTGATAAAGATAAAGTTTGCCTCTGCACTGCTCATAGGTTTACACATGCTTTAACAATTTTTAGACACTGGAATAATCAGTGAAATTCGCTGGTTCATTGCTGGCTTCTCTATTCACTCCTTCCCATTATCTGAGAGAAAATAAAGTGGTCCCCTGGCGAGGCAACATTAAAATCCCACATAAAAATAGTGAGAAAGACAAATTTTGTGTGCTCGGAGTATCCATTGTTGTTCTCTGCTCTCTGGGGATTCTGATAATATTTTACACAGCTAAGTGTGGTGCTGGTAAAGAAAATAGAGCATGTGCCGAAATAACAGCGCCTTTAAAACAGAGGAAAAGAAATGAAAGCATGTGCCTCGACAACTTTGGCATTTTAGGTATAACAAAAATGACTATTTTAAATCCAAAATAGTTTTGTACCAGGATTTTGAAATATAACAATGCTCTGGATATGAAAGCTTGTTCCGGAAAATGCGTTATATACCTATGTACACTGTCTGCTTTCCTGTATAGTAACTTTGCAAAAGGTACTTTATTTCTTCGACAGTAAAAAGTAAGCTGGCTTCTATTCACGAGATGAAAATGCGGGTGTTCTATTCATTAATTCTACATATTTTGTTCATAAATGTCAAATCTGTCAAATGGCATAAAACAAGAAATAATAAAAGCAACAAAACATCGTTAAAGTTTTATTATGAACAGCACTTCACAGTTATTTATGATAGAAGCATATAAAATCGTCTCTACACGTACTATGTAGATAATGTATAGAGAAGGTATTGTATTGCACCCAAAAATTCGATACCGAGATTTCACCGGAAATACATGTTTTGGGTCCCCCTGAATCAGAAAAAAAAATTAGAAAAAGGTTTGTGTGTGTGTTGACAGCAAAGCTCAAAAACGAAAACACCGTTACATACCAAACTTGGTATTGTTTGGTATCTTCTAAGGATGCGACACGGAAGATTTTAAGGAAATCACCCCACCCCCAACTACCTTTACACGAAAAAATTTTGAAAATTTTGATTTTCTCAAAATTGGCTCTAACGATTTTAATTAAAATCTCTTATATTTAAGATATTTTCATGACAAATTAAACGTATATCTTCAATTTTCTGGGAATAGCCTCTAATGACCTTTTTATTCAATTTTGCATAACTACTAAGTCGTAAAAGATAAGCAACAAATGGCGTAAATGACGGTAAAACGCACAATTAATGTTATACACATTTTTTCGTGGAATTGGCCGTTTTCGAGA
The DNA here is from genome assembly GCA_030762935.1 of Hymenopus coronatus. Classification (NCBI taxonomy): domain Eukaryota; kingdom Metazoa; phylum Arthropoda; class Insecta; order Mantodea; family Hymenopodidae; genus Hymenopus; species Hymenopus coronatus. Next base: position 42,264,501 of record CM060897.1, on the reverse strand, counting down.
TATTCCTTGTTATTGATTTCAATTTTAAAATACTTGAACTTTTCTCATACGGGAAATTGTCAACGCTTGACCACGCAAAAAAAAAAAAAAAAAAAAAAAAAAAAAAAAAAAAAAGTCAATCCCATAGCAACCACATTTTAAAATATTTGACTGCCCCTTTAGCCTAGTGTATTCACTTATTTCCTTTCTACTTATAAAGGAACTAAATAATAAGTCCGTTTCTGCTAATGTTTTAGCATCAAATAGAAGAATAAGCTTATGAACCATAATTTGTTACAGGGATGTAGAGAAAGTCATGTGAATGGAACACAGATTTTTTTTTCGCACGGCCTAAATTAAAATAAATAAATAAATATTAGAAAGGAGTTACCATTTTCACGGACATACAGACTATTTATGTGGTCATATATGTTTGAATAAAGATTAGAAATAATTGAATAAAGATGACCATGACAATTCTGCGGCTTCAAAACAATTGCTTCACTTAGTTGTTTAAAAAACATGGCTCACTTAGAAGATATTGCAACATGTTGTTACAGTTCAGGGAATTTGTTATAGGCGATTTGTTACCTAAAAAGTTTAGAAGTATTTATAAATCGCAATATACAATTTCAAAAATTTGTGATTAAAGTAAAATATGCAGGAATAGAAAGAAAATGTTCTTCAATATTTCTTTGAAAAATCTATGATAGCAAGTGATTGTTAATTATTATTTTAAAAAAAAATCTGATGTGATTCATTCAAATGACTTTCTCTACATCTCTGAAACAAATTATTGTTAATAAGCTATTATTCTATCCACTTCATGCTAATCGAGTTAAACACTAGCAGAAATGGTCTTGCTATTTAGTTCCTTATAAGTAGAAGGGAAATTCTAGGCTAAACCAGCAGACATATGTTTTAAAATGTAGTTGCTATGGGATTGAAATCTGTTTCTTTGCGTGGACAGAAGTTAAGTTCCCGTATGAGAAAAGTTGTGAGTTTTTTTTAAACTGAAACTAATAACAAGGAATAACGGTCAACTCCAGGGGGGGATTGACTAAATTTGTGTGTTTTAAGGAGTTCTACATTTTTTGTGTCATAAGTTTTTGTCTATCTCTTACGGTTTACCAGTTACACAAAGTTCAGCAACATTCATCCAGAATAAAAATGCCTGTAGAGGCTATTCCCAGTAAATTCAAGTAATATATTTTATTTGCCATGTAAATATCTTTAATATACGATAGTTTAATCAATTTTTGAGAAAATGAAAATTTTCGATTTTTTTTTTCCATGTAACGAGTAGTTTGGGATGGGGGGATTTGTTTGTTTTTTCAAAATCTTCGTATCGCATTCCTGGAAGATACTAAACTTAAATACCAAGTGTGTGTGGAGACAGCCAGGCTCAAAAAAGTACCATTAAATACCAAAGTTTTTTATCAAACTGACGTTAATAAAAAGCTATTTACATCCAAATGTATATCTTGAATTTTCTGAAAATAGTTTCTGAAGACCTATTCATTTTGGATGAATTTTGCATAGCTGATAAACCGTAAGAGATACACGAAAAACGTAGAGCTCGTTAAAACACTCAATTGACCTCATATATATTTTGTTGTAGAGTTGACCGTTTCCGAGATATTCCTTTTTATTGGTTTCAATTGAAAACTACACAACTTTTCAAACGGGATCACCGTTCGTTTGTTCTGTATTTTGTTTTTCTAGAAATACAAAACAAACTGAGTTTCAGTTGTTCACATATTCTTTTATTTCCCTTTTGTTTATAAGGAAGTAAGTTGTAAGAACAGTTTGCAGAACAGGTAGAGGAAGTCATGTGAATGCAGCACATCAGTTTTTTTAACTCAGAAGAAACAAAAACGAACCATTTACTTTTTTCGTTTATTTACAGCTACATAAATAGCCATTAAGCAACTTTGATGCCGCAAGCTACGAACTGTTTGCTGTTTTGATGTATCCTTTTTGTGTAACTTCACAGATATTTCTTGGAGAACACACATTACTAGGAAATGGGTTCAGATAAAATGCCTTAACCTCTTTATTTTCAAATTGTCACTAGCGTTGCCAACTCCAAGCCTTTTTGGATGTCTGTGACCTATAAATACAAAATATCTTGTGCATTACATTCACATGACTCTACCCATTCTTCAAAAAAATAATTGTTACAAAAGTTTATCCTTCTGTCTACTTCATGACAATTGAAATACAAACGTTTGAAGAAATGGTTTTTATTACATATTTCTTTTTAGGTACAATGGAAGTAGATTTAAGTAATAGTCAATTCTTTTAAGAACTGGTAGTTGTGAGATGAGTTTAAAATTCCGTTACCTTTGCATGACCAGGAGAAAAAGAACGATTTTCCTGTAGCGTATATGCCTCACATTCAAGTGGTCCGGAGTCAGATTTACCCGAAAAGGGTTTCCTCCGGGGTTTCCGTTATTCTGAGAAGACGAATGTCGGGAAGCATTAAGATCTGTGAACCCCTGCCTCATTTGAGCATCATTTCACTCATTCTTGGAATGCATAAATCTATTTAAAAAATCTGACCTAATTTGTATACTTTTACTAGATCTATGTGTTTTTTGTCTTCAGAGGATATACCCAGAACATTCAGATATTCATTTCATTCCAGTATTCTTTCTTTTCATTTAGATTATTAACATTTCATATGTTTGATATACAAATGTCTCATACATAGTAATTATTTTTATCGTAATAACAACTTTCTTTTGTTTTCATTAAGTAATCAAAATTAATGTTTTACAGTTATTGTCTCATTTGACCAAAAAATACCTTACTTCTCACATTAATTACTACTAGAAACTTTCTCATCACCATTAGACTCCTTTTGTTGCTCCACAATTTTATTTCTGCTTCTTGAAATTCCGTTATCTAATATTATATACATTTCAGTGACAATTTAGCTCAACTTTTAAAGCGCCAATGCAATGGCCGAGAATAGGCAATTTCAACCAATCGCGGTAATCTGACTGGAGCGATGTTGTCGCAGCATCTTATCACAGCTGATGTTCATTTCTTTGAAATATTGTCGCACCTAAAGTTCGTTTGTTTAATCTCCTGTATTCAGGAGGCAGTGAAGAAAGAAAAAAAAAACATTCCGTAAATAAATGTGGTCGAATGCGTCATTTATCATTGAAGACCTAATGTAAGTATTACAACCGTAATGTAATAAAATCTCCCTTCCTGTATATTATAAATTATTAATAGTCTATTTCGCTGAATTGTCTTATCAAATACAGCTCATGTTTTCATCTCTTAGAACAAATCACTCCAGTCGCTTCGCTCCGGTCGTAAATTATGACAAGATGAAAATACTCGTGGTATTACTTATGATAATCCTGTTTCTTGATTCCATCATTCATTGTTCTTGTCGATCCGAGTAGCTCAGTTGGTTAACCGCTGGCCTTCTGATCTCAAAGTTGCGGGTTAAAACCCGGTGGTTTTTAAGTATGTTTAAAATCGAGTCATGTCAGTAGATATACTGGCATGTTAAAGAACTCCTGCGGAATGAAATTTCGACACACCGGCGGCTATGATATCCTGGTCATTGACAAATAATTTGTGTTTTAAAAGTATTCTTATTGAATTTCTAGAAACGAACTTCTTCCTTTTAAATATTGTTCTTTTAAATCTTTTTATCCACCAGATGAATACATTTAAAGGAGAGAAGGCAGTGAAAGTCACGTTAGTGTAACACATTATACAAGGCGAACCATTTAAGTCGCTACAGTATCTCCAAAACTAGGCGTTCTGAATGAAACTTGCTGGAAATGGAGGAAAACAAATGTCATTAGTCGTCTTTTATTTGTAGGACGTTGTGATATATGATTAGGTCTAGTCTAATTAATGTTACTTTCTCTACACTTACTTTATACATAGTGTATAGAGAAAGTATTGTAATGCACTCAAAAATCCAATACCGAGATTACATGGTTTGAATAAGAAAAAAATTTTTAAAAAAAAGGTCCCTGTGTGTATATGTGGACAGCATAGCTCAACGAAATGACCGTTAAATTTCAAACTTGGTATTAACTTTGGTATCTTCCAAGGATTCGACACGTTTCAAAAAATCTCCCCACCCCAAATTAACCTTTACATGGAATATTTTTCGAAAATTTTGATTTTCTCAAAAATGGCTCAAACGATTTTGATTAAACACCTTATATTTAAGATAGTTTTATGAAAAACGAGATGTATCTATTATCTTTAATTTTCTGGGAAACCCTCTGAAGATCACTTCATTCTGGATAACTTTTATATAACTGGCAAACCATAAGAGATATACAAAAACTTACTACACAAAAAATGTAGATCTCATTAACAAACACATTTTTCTCATATACTTTTTTTTTTTTTTTTTTTTTGTTTTATTGTAGAGCTAATTGTTTTCGAGATATTTCAGATTCTTGGTTTCAATTTTAAGCCACGTAAACCTTTTCAACCGGGAATACATATTTCTTTCTCGTTTCTTGTTTATTTAATCTTGGCAAGCAAAGATATTGGAATTTCAATTGTTTTACATAGCGACCGGCTTTTAATGGATGAGACTATCGCTTTAGCCTGTACATTTGCTTGTTTCCCTTCTGCTTACAAGGAAGCTAGTAATAAGACTAATTCTGCTTATTATCTTGATTAGCATGATGCAGATAGCAGATTAATGTTTTGAATAAAAGGTTTGTTTACCGATCAGCTAGAGGACATCGGGTGAATGGAACACATTAGATGTTTTCCCTTCTACTTATAAGGAACCAAGTAATAAAGCAATTTCTGCTTATGTTTATCTCGATTATCATGAAGTAAATAGAAGAATAAGCTTTTAGACAATAATTTGTTACCGATATGCAGAGAAAGTCATGTGAATGGTACACAGATGTTTTAAAATAGGAACCTACTTTTTTTACTTTCTCTACACGCACTATGTACGTGCATAGAGGAGGTATTGTATTGTACCCAAAAATTCGATTCCGAGATTTCACCGGAAATACATGTTTTGGGTCCCCCTGAATCCAAAAAAAAGGATTTTTTTGGAAAAAGGTCCGTGTGCACGTGTGTGTGGACAGCATAGCTCAAAAACGAAAAGTCCGTTAAATACCAAATTTAGTATTTTAGTTCAGTATATTCCAAGCATCCGACACGATGTTCAAGATCCCATTACCCTTTACATGGAAAAATTTTCGAAAATTTTGATTTTCTCAAAAATGGCTCTTAACAATTTCGATTAAAATATCTTATATTAAAGATATTTGCCTAACAAATAAAATGTATATCTCGAATTTTCTGGGAATAGCCTCTAAATACTACTTTATTCTGGATGAATTTTACTGAATTTTGTATAACTGGCAAACCAAAAGAGATAGAGAAAAACTTAACAGAAAATGTAGAGCTCGTTAAAACACGCAATATATGTTATATACATCTGGAGTGGATCATTTTTGAGATATTCCTTGTTACTGGTTTCAGCTTTAAAAAGCTTGTTCTTTTCTCATACAGGAATTTGTCAACTCCTGTCCATAGAAACAAAGGAACTTAAGTCACATAGCAACAAGCTTTTGACTAATACTTTAGCCTATGCTCGTCCCTTATTTTCCTTTTACTTGAAGGATGCAACTAATAGAACTTTTTCTACTAATTTTTTGCCGATTAGCATGAAGTAAAAAGAAGCATAAGCTTTTTAACAATAATTTGTTGTAGAGATGTAGAGAAAGTCATGAGAATGGGACACATCAGATAAAAGATGTGTTCACTTCTCATAAAAAACTAAACAATATTTGTACATCCCGCCTGGTTAGTATGGTGGTAGCGTTTCTGCCTCACATTCAGCAGATCGCGAATTCGAATCTCGCTTAAGGTGAGTTACCCGGATAAGATTTTTCGGGATTTCCCCTTATTCTGAGAAGACAGATGTCGTGTAATTTAAGCTCCAAAATCACCGAGATCATTTGAGCATCATTTCACCAATTTCATTCATCGTTCGATATGACTATCCAGGTTAAAGGACGTTAAGCTAAATATAAAAAATAAATAAATATAAAAAAAAAAGCATTTAAACGAAGCATTTTGCAAATATTCTAACATCAACATGAATAACAACGAAAATTCTGAACCTGTACGATGGGCGCAGTGTTTTTTAAAGTGTTAACGTCCTCTTTTATTATGTATGGTATCGCAGGCAATGACACAGATGATACTTGGAATGAAGATGGAGCACCGGTGGAATGCGATGGCGGGGGAAACCCGCCACTGCTAAACTTTATCCATGCAGTCGCCTGGAATAGAATTCGGCCCGCCTGGATGAGAGGCGAGTGTCTAACCAGTCGGCCACGGCAGTGAGATATGGTACAATAAATATATATATATAAACACAGGGTGGGAGGTGAATAAGTAAATAATTTTATATTTAGTATCGAACAAGCGTAGGTATAACACACAAGTGTATCTCGTTCTACTCCATAACAGCATCGGCATAAATGAAGCACAAATTTCACGGTCTAATGTATTTTGAACGGCCCTGAGCTATGTCTGTTTCGTTTACACGCATCACACCACCTATAGTGAGGCACGGCAGAGATCGAGGAGTGTCAACGTGTAACCTTTTACAAAATAAACCCAAAGATTGAGATAAGGAGGCGTAATAACCACCCTACAAATATCGCGAACTGTTCCTCGTGAACATAACTTTAGAAAATAGCGAAAAAAAACCCTGTAAATACTAAATCACTACACTGTCCTAAAACGCTAATACAAATATTTACACTTATTCATCTCCCACCCTGTGCATAGTTCATTTCATCTTTTCGGTTGCAAACTTCATACATACATACATACATACATACTGCATACATACATACATACATACATACGTGCATACATGGCTACTTTCCTGGAGTTGCTGCATTTGGTATCATATACAGTTAACACCCTGGCTATTTATGTATATGTACCATTTCTCTGATTGAACATTTTATACCCTGCCAACTTAATCTATTGATCTCTTTTATAATTTCATCCTCATCAATTTTATTATGAAGATCCACTCTTTCTTTGGCGATTTTTCCGCATTTCTCTTTGCTTTCCCTGTATAATTGCCTAGTTGTTTTAGAAATTCTTTCTTATTGTTTCCAAAAATTTTAAGTACACTATGTCAAGTAGTAACTTTTTTCCAGTGTTTATTCCATATTTTTTCTCTCTCCACATTTTAGTTTCTTCGCACTCAATTATACAGTGTAAATTGTTATTGACATTGCCATATACTGAGCAGAGATCTTTAACAACTCCCACCCTGTATATAATAGCATAAAATGTGTACCGTTTAAATCTGTTGTCGGTAAACTAAACTTTTATGGCTATTACGAAATTTTAACATTGCAATTTAACCCTTGGCCAAATCCCTTCCCAGATTAGTAACAAGTGATAGAAGGAAAGCAATTCTGTACATGGGTTATGCGGTGCGGGTTGCCATGATGCCATTATTGAAATACTGATCGCATGTATTCCCCTGTATGGTGCGATTCTGTGGTCGAGGGGTAAAGGGCTCTCTTAACTGCTATGTGGACCCGCAACCTCCCCTCAGCACAAACGCAAGACATTTGTGCCGTGTGGCAACCAATTTACTGCCACAGCGGATATGCACGCGCCCCTGGCAGTAATTTCGGCGTTTCTCCCCCAACGAAAAAAAAAAATCCGTTTGTTACGGCGTTTTGTTTTGCCATCCCCTCTTTTAGCGGAATCTTTGAAGCTACGTTTACATAATTTCGTTGCAGCAGACCAGCGTTTCCTGAACTTTTTTGATCTCGAATCCCTTCCGGTTTCAGAAAGAATTGGGGTCCTCGCCACAACCCAACGAAATCAGTCGTACGTTGCTCTACAAACAAGATCATCGTTCATGTAACTTCGGAAGTACTGGGTGCCCAATAAGAGATTTACGTGTGTGAATACCTTTTGCTATTTTTCCTACATGTGCCTGCCTATCTCGGCACAACAAACTTGATATTTAAGTCCAGTATTTTCCAAGACTGCGACACGAAGATTTTCTGAAAAAATCCTCCCCCCCCACCCAATTACCCTTTACATAGAAAAATTTTCGAAAATGTTGATTTTCTCAAGAGTGGCTCTAACGAGTTTTACTAAAATACCATATGTTTAAGATGTTTTCATGTTAAAAGAAATGCATATCTTGAATTTTCTGGGATAGCCTGTGAAGGTGCTTTCATCCTCAATGAGTTTGTATTTGCTAAATCGTAAGAGATAGACAAAAACTAAAAAATGTAGATATTATTAAAGTACACATTTCAAGACAAACTTTTTGCAGAGTTAACTGTTTTCGAGATATTGTTATTGGTTTCAATTTTAAATTTTCTGAACTTTTCTCAAGCGGGAAGTCAACTTTCGTTTCATCTCTTTTGTCTTACTCCCTGGAATGCAAAAGAATCAAATTTCAATTTTTTACATAGTAATGAGGTTTTAAGAGGTTTGGCTATTGATTTTACCTGCTACTTACAAGGGACAAAATAAGACCAATTATGCTATTTATCTCGATTAGCATGATGCAGGTAGAACAATAATCTTTTGTAAGGAAAATTTGTTTGTTGAACAGCTAGAGAAAGGCATATGAATAAAACACGTCAGATTCTTTTTGAAACTTCTCCTTATCCACTATTAGATTTGTTTCTCAAATATTCACTATTCGTTTTACTTTCTCTACACGTACTGTGTACATAGTGTATAGAGAAGGCATTGTATTGCACCCAATAATTTGATACGGAGGTTTCACCGGAAATACATGTTTTAGGGTCCCCTGAGTCCGAAAAAGGCATTACGTATACCTTTTTCATACAGGAATTTGTCAACTCCATAAAAATGGAAAGGTGTGTTATTTATGGTCGCTCTTTAACTGCTGCGGTTCTCAGCGTCCGATTCTAAATTGGGCGTGAAAGACCGCTTAATTTTGCTCAGAGGCCTCTATCATGCTTGAGGTTCTTTTACGTGCCGTAAATCTACGACACGGGACCAACAATGGAAGCCATGCTAAGGATTTGTACACCGGATTTTTAACAATAATTTGCTGTAGAGAAAGTCATGGGAGTGGAACACATCAGATTTTTCATTGTGTTCGTCTATTACATGGTGTGGGTAGGTACAATAGAACCAGGCGATCTGATGGCGCTGAATGTAACTTTTGGCTCAAAGTGTGAGCCAATCATCATTAAGGAGGATATCTTCCTAAGCTGCCTATTTAAGTTGCTACAAACTAAGAATTCTCAGTGTTATGTCTCTCAGAGGCGTAATCTGCGCCACTCGTAGTAACGAACATGAGTTAAAAACTTTAAGTGCGCGAGGAGTATATTTTATAAGACAGTACTACAGTGAAAACATGTAGCATAAGCATAAAAGTGCTAATATATAAATGTACAACAAATGTTTTGTCGAGGTGACCGCCGAAAGTACTTGATGTTAAACAGCAGAATATAAACATCAGAGTGAACAAGGATCCTGCTTCTCTCATTAATTACTCATCTAGTATCCTTAACTGTGTTCTTTTCCTGTTTCCAATCCAAAAGCAATTGCTCTACCAAACCCAGAACCAGCTACGCCGAGACCGAGAGAATCTTCATCTTACAAGTATGTGCATACTAAACAGGTCCTGCATCAAGTATGGTGGACTCATCTAATTGCCTATATACTGTTCTGTCATTACTCTGCAGATACAACCAAGATAAGTATAGAAAGTGTCACACCCACACACGTCACGGACGACGACAAACCGGGCGCTGCAAAAGTGGCCGAAAATCACGATACACACAAACGACGATAGAACTAAGTAATAAGATCAATTCTGTTAATGTTTATCTCGACTAGGATGACGTAGGTAAACAAATAATCATTTTAACAATAGTTTTATATGGCACAACTAGAGAAAGATATGTGAATGGAACACATCTAATATTTTCATTTCTCTAATAGATATGTACAATGTAGACTACATAGTGTATAGAGAAGTATTTATATTCCATCCAAAAATTCAATATAGAAATTTCACGGAAAATATGTTTTTGAGACCCCCTGAATCCATAAAAAGTATTTTTATAAACATGTCCCATGGTGTGTGTCTCTGTGTGGGGGTACAGAATAACTCAAAAATGGAAAGTCGGTTAAATGCTAAACTTGGTATCTAAGTTCAGTACCTTCCCAGCAACACAAAGATGTTCAAGCTAATCGCCCCATCCCCAATTACCGTTTACATGAGATATTTTTCGAAAAGTTTGATTTTCTCAAAATAGTTCTAACGATTTTGATTAAAATGTCATATGTTTAAGATATTTTCGTTACAAACGAAATGCATTTCTTGAATTTTCTGGGAATAGCCTCTGCATGACTTTTGTATAACTTTGGCATAGCTGGTAAACCGTAAGATAGCCAAAAACTTAATATACAAAATTGTAGGTATCGTCAAAACACACAATTTATTACATATACATTTTTTTTTTTTTTTTTTTTTTTTTTTTTGTAGAGTGAACCGTTTTTCGAGATATGTTGTATTGTTGGTTTCAGTTTTAAGCTACTTAAACTATTCTCAAACGGGAGACCAGAGTTCTTTTTGTCTCCCTTTTGTTTGCTTCTGGCAAGCAAAGTGAACGGAGTTTCAATTGTTTTACGTAGCGACTGACTTTTAAAGAATTTAACGTAGTGCATCCCGTTATTTCTCTTTTACTTGCAAGGAAGCAAGTAATAAGTTGACTCTGCTAATGTTATCTCGATTAGCATGATGTAGATAAAGGAATAATCTTTTGATTCTTTTGTAAGAAACGTTTGTTTGCGTAACAGCTAGAGAAAGTAGTGTAAATGGAACATGTCAGATTTTTACACTACTTTTCCATGCTTTTCTGCGTATAAAAGATAAGCAACGAAGAGACTATTCACTGAGAATATCTAGAGATTTATTCACAGTCTTATGCTACATTATCGAGGTAAACTGCAACTGCACAACAGCGACTTTGATGCAAAGCCGAGTTTGTTAACACAGAGCAAAATAATATGAACATATTACACAGATGGTAGAACACGAAATATCCAGAGTTGTTTTGCAGCACCAAACAACAGGAAGAGATGTAGCCAGCACAAGAAGATGGAAATGTAGCATTGCGGTTGTGGTGAAACAAAACCATAGCATCTTATCTGTTCTTGTTGGTCCAGGTCAGCGTTTCTCAACCATCAGGCCGCGCCATAAATTTAACCGGCTGCAAGAGATTCTGCAACTTTTTGTGTTGTGTAAAGTCAACATGGATATATTCAGAGGGTAACAATATTTGAGAGTATGTCGCGAATCTGGGACCTTTATGGCAAATTCTGTTGATCAAGCTGCTTATCTGAAATGCAAAACCGATTAAAGAGAATCGGAACCTCCCATCCTTTTCAGAGACTCCAAAAGAATCGCATTTCATCAGCAGCAAATAGAGAGATTGGACCGTTCAAACTCGCCAGTTAACAGGCATCTCCCATTGACATCATTTGACGCAATTCCGATGGGTATACATTGTATAGCGTCGGAATTCACCGCCATAGGTTGAAAATGTGAAATTGCCAGCGGTTCTTGTTGCACTGTTGGTCCATGAAGGATAATTCCAATTAAGTTATCCTATATCTGAGTTTTTCTCGATTTGGCCCTATATATTGCTTCACAAGTTCCACTTGTGGTTGTACTCTAGGATTAACTTCATATTATACTAACCTTTAACCATAAAATACAAGCAATCAAGACTGTACTGAAAAACCACACACATTTTGACCTAAAGTTGTAGTTGTTGTTTTTTTTGTTTTTTTTTTTAAATAAGTAAAAGAGCAAAACCAACAAAATTCCAACCAAATGTAACCCTATCAGCTGCCAAGCTTCACACCGGTTATTTTACTTGGGCCTTTCTTGTCCGTTGTCCTAGTGCCTGAGATTTCAACTGACAGTGTTTGGCTTTGAATGGATGACCAGTGCATTTCTTATCACCTAATGCTCACAGCCATTTGAACCACTTTGTTGATGGTGCCTTTGGCAGGATTTAGGAATTAAAGGAAAAACTCCATATGTCGTATACTAATGCAGGCAACTAAGGGTTAAATAAATATTTTATAGGCCTCAGTGGCAGTCGTGGTACGCGTGCTGGTGTTCTATGCACGCTTCCGCTGATATCGCAGGCTCGCTATGCAAGCCAGCGTTCCATAGCGAGATGCCGGATAAACGGAAACATCGACACAATGACACACGCCATTCAAAATGACTTACAGTCAGACAGATATCGCTGCATTAAGCAATGGCAAGCAACAGAATCGGGCATGCTTTTAGGATGGAAGCTACACCTCGACTTTTTACAAACAACAATGACAGGAAAGTGGTCGCCATGTGGTTAAAACCCGTATCTATACAGAGCCATCAGTTTACAACTTTCCGTGTGAGAAAAGTATTTTGAATCTGAAATAAATAACAAGGAATATCTCAGAAATGGTAAATTCCACGAAAAAAAACATGACTTAAATTGTAACGTGATTTACATTTTTTGTGTAGTGAGTTTTTGCTTATCTCTTATGGCTTACCAGTTAAGCAAAAAGCAGCAAATGCGTTCAGAATAAAGAGGTCTTTAGAGGCTATTCCCAGAAAAGTCAAAATATACATTTCGTTTGTCATAAAAATACTTTGCATATAAAGTATTTTAATCAAAATCGTTAGTGCCATTTTTGAGAAAATCAAAATTTTCGAAAAATGTTCCATCTAAACGGTAGTTTGGGGTGGGAAGATTTTCTTGTAAGTCTTCGTTTCGCATCCTTGAAAGATACTCAATTTAAATACCAAGTTTGGTATTTAACCGAGTTTCGTTTTTGGACTATGCTGCCCAGACACACACACACACACACACACACACACACACACACACACACACACACACACGGACCTTTTTTCTAACAAATTTTTGTTTGGACTCGGGGGACCTCAAAACATATTTCCGGTGAAATCTCGGTATCTCTATACACTATGTAGATAATATGTGTAGAGAAAGTAAAAATAGTCCGGGGAAAAACAGTACAAGCCATAGAATTTAACTTTCTAATCATAAGTATTTAATAGTTCTTTTAATAAATAAAACAGTTTTGCAAGATATATATTTATGTAAAAACAAGCTAGAGAATTGTTGTTAAATGTTGCTGGAAGCTGTGTTTTTTCATGTGTTGGCACCTAACTAATCCAGGCGGCGCTGCACGTGTTGGTATAATCTGTGCAATCAGCGCCAGCCCCAGTGTTTACTCGGCCTCCACATCATTCACCTCACGTTGTCCATTTTCTCTCCACTTAATGCATGCAATTTTCGGCGCTCGTTACGTGTGACCTTTATACCGTGATTTTCCTATCCATATTTACACTATGTAACTGTTTTTAGAGCGACCTATCGTTTTCAAAGAATTAGCTATAAATGTATACAATTATTGTCAATCATTTTAAAAACACAATTTATTTGCAATATATGAGACTTGGAACTTTTAACAGTGACAACTATTTATTTACAACCAGTGCTCGAAACGAGCCGGTATACCATACCGGTACTTTTCTGCATCAGCGAATTTCATACCAACACTTTTTATTTGAGAAAATTCATACCGGTATGTTATTTGCCGTAAACTATATTAAACACAAAGTAAATAGAGTAGTACACCAACTGATAGTCGCTTTGTGCCATTCGAATCACAATTCACGCAATTTTGGAGGATTTAACCAAATTTCCATCCGGAAATGTTTACCCTTTTCATCAATTAATCATATTGGTTGAATATTAACTACTATAATTACAGGTATAAATTTGTGATTAACCTATTTCCTCATTTATAATATCTATATCACCTCTATCATTTTTTTAACAAATATAAGTAATATATCCTACATTTCACAAAGATTTAATTCACTAAACCACAAAAAAATCATCAAATTTACATTGTTTATTTTAATATTATCTCTAGGTGGTTTACCTCCATTCTTAGGATTTTTCCCAAAATGAATTGCAATTCAATTTGTAGCTTGCAGACTTGCATCAACAATGCAGTAATATCAACAAACCATCTTAATCGGTTAGTATGTAAATACCTAAGTTCTGTGGCTGCCCAAGCGATATTCAACCTTAAAGAATAGAAAAATATCTCAAATGGATCCGATACAAGTTAAAATTAATAATCTGATCGCCAGTTTGTAAGGAAATACAACAGAAGTTAGTTTGAAACTTAGCTCATAAGAAAGATGAATATATTACACAAATTTATAATCAAAAAGAGAAAAACTAATGGTGATTTACGTATATCTGATATTGCAATAGTTACTGTTTTTTTTTTTTTTGGTAGTGTTTAACGCCCGCTTTAACTACTAATGGCATCGCAGGCGGTGACACTGGTGATACATGAATGATGATGGAGCACCGGTGGAATGCGATGGCGGGGGAAACCGGAGTACCCGGAGAAAACCCGCCCCAGCGCCGCTTTGTCCACCACAAATCTCACATGCGGTCGCTTGGGATCGAACCCCGGCCGTCTAGGTGAGAGGCTAGTGGTCTAACCACTCGGCCACGGCGCGGCCCCCAATAGTTACTGTGGATAATGCTTCTAGTACTAACATTTGTGTTTCTGAAACAACTAATTTAAATTCAGAAAATCTTCCTACATATTGGAACCGAGTGCAGTGGCTTCAGAAACTGAAAGAAAATGATTGGCTATGATTCATAATGAGAAACTAGGTTGCAGGGTGTGTCGTGATGTGTGTTCTGCCGGTGTTATGGCCTCATTGCATGTTTAGATGGTGGATGCGGCTACCAAAGCATCACATTTTACTTTTTTCTGTTGACTATTGACTATAAACAAAATGATACAAAAGGTATAACTAATTTTATCGTAAGAAAGTATACCGGCACTTTATATATATATATATATATATATATATATATATATATATATATATAAAATTTCCATTTCGAGCACTGATTACAAATATTACAAAAGAAATACTTATTTACAAGTTTTACTGTCCCTCAAAGTGGTCATCAGCATTATATACAGCTCTGCCAGCAATGTGGAAGTCGTAGAATACTTTTAGCAGTGTCGTTACATTTATAGTTCGAATGGAAAGGTCTTCTTCCTGACGAATCTCTGGAACAGTTCAGAAACCTCCCCACCCCAACTACCCTTTACAATGGAAGATTTTTCGAAATGTTTTGCTATCAAAAATTTGTTAAAATTATTTTGATTAAAAAGCATATTAAAGTGATTTACATGACAAATAAAATCACTATCTTGAATTTTATGAAAAAACCAGCTAAGTCATCTTCGTTTGGAACAAATTGTATATGTTCTTGTATATGTAAATGTTAAACAATAGACGAAATCGCAATGCACACAAATCTAGGTATCTTTAAAATACACTTTATTTGAAATACATTTTTTGAGGCATATCCATTTCCGAAATAATTCGTTATTAATGGTTTAAATTGATCAATACTTTGTCATTCTTTTAAAGTCCGGTCGGTTTTCAGTTGTTTCTCATGATTGCACGGAAAGAGTGGGTATGTAATTTTAAAGCCAGCATATATTGCCCAGTTCTTAAGCGTTTGACTACTGATGTTCTCTTTGTACCTATCACAAATGCATAATATAATTATTTCTACAAATATTATTCTCCTTTAAAATGAAGTAGAAGAAAAATAAGCGTTTGTAAGAATAATTTATATACTCAGTAATAAACGATAGAGGTTGGAGAAAGTTGTATGAATGTAATACATCTAAATGTTATAGATTTTATCAGTAATCAATGCTTTTTCCCTTATTTTAACGTCCTTTAACTAGTAAATTATTATCAGATAATTAGGCGAATGGGTGAATGTGCTGGATGAAATTTTACTCTAAGGAGCCCGAGGTTAGAACTTCTGAGATTTAAAAAAAAAAAAAAAAAAAACAGAAAAAAAAATGGTTCTATTACTAGATGGTAGATTAGTCGTCGACGACATTATATATCGCAGGTAATGCTCAATTCTGTTGTGGTTGAAGATGGCAGGGACGTCAGGTTTCCCTATTGTAATATATTCCTCTATGCGCAGTTTTTTTTTTTTTTTTTTTTTTATAGACAAGTTAACATCGAGAAGTTGACTACCGATTGGATGTATGCCAAGCCACATGTACGAGGGTCGTCCAGAAAGTAAAGAACGATTTGGCATAACTAAAAAATAACGACCAATATAAACAGAAACTTGATTTACAAAGTTGCAGTACCTTATTCTATTTCTCAACGTAATCGCCATTACTGTCAGGTCATTTATGGTCACGTGGCGCCAGATTTTCAATCCAATTCGTCTACCCCCAAAGTCCTGATTAATTTTTTGAATGTACAAAATGCTCAGCCAATCGTGTTTTATAGGCAAGTGTATTGTGATACTGCAAAGAACACAACTGTGTTTTATTAGATGTTAAGTAATACGTATATCTTTATTGAGACCTACATTTAGCATATGTTGTATTATAAATATTTAATTTATTTTGTTGAATAAGGGGTAATTACATTAAATTTGTCTTCAATTGTTAAAATTGTATAGTTAGGTCGAATGTCATTACTTGCCTTCAAGTAGGAAATGTTGTATAATGTTGAATCAAGGAAGAACAGTGTGCACGATGAAGTCCGGAATGAGAGTTCATCAAATATTCATGAAATAATTTAAGGAATATGGATTTTCATTTTCGACACCTTAAATTACTTTTTGGGTGCAAAAGAGTTTCCAGCCGATGAAGACCTCAAAGCGGCAGATATTTGGAGTTAGAAGAGTTGCATTGAAAAACTGATACCAGACTGGTTATCGCTATTGTCTTGGCAGCAGTGAGAGAGGTTTATCGTGCTGCTGAAAAGGTTAACATGCGCTTTATCTTTGTAATAGAAACCTCTCGGATAACGCACTGATTATTCCGGGGAGTCGCCGACGTTTTGCAGTGCGCCAAAGAGCGCGTCACTTCAGCCAATAAATGCGCAGAAATCACAAATGACAGATAAGCGTTTTCTAAATGTGGAGTAAAACTCAGCGTCGCAACATATTGGCTGTTTTCTCTCTTATTCGTCTCATGCATGTCTTTGGTTGTAACGCGAGTTTACTTGGAGAAAACGTGACAATGTTGCTTTCTGTGCCATAGAATACCTACAGTCTTATCGCAGCCTTTGATGCTGCTCATGTTAACCTTTTCAGTAGCAGGACATTACTGTAACTTTGTAAATAAACTTTTGTGTTGATATCTTCCATCATTCCTTAGTTATGCCAAGTCGTTTTTTGCTTTCTGAACACTCCTCGTAGATATTGTAATTATGGTAATTTTCACAGTTCTTCAATGTAAAGTTATGAGTAAGGCTGGGAACCTGGGACCTTGTGTATTTACGTGACCTCTATTTAATGCAGCAAGTGCCTCCTACCAACACAGAGGTACTGTCACTGCATATACGTTGTGCTATCCTTTGTTTACATTATACTCGTGGCACGAGTTGATTGCAGGACACACCGGGTCCCAATTTCTGAGTCTGTGTAAGTTCCGAGTGACACCTTGTTGGCTTATTTTCAGATGCCTAAAGGTGTTTTCGTAAATCAGGTAAAATTACGCCACGATGTGCACATGGTGACGAGCGATCAGTTCATCTCCCATAGATAGCACCATAGAACTAATCTGCGGACGAGAAAATTGTGGATATTTGCCCAGGGATCTTCTCTTTTATGGTTGTGGGATAATATCCAAATAAACATTACACAGGACCAATGGCTTTATTTCCTTTCCGAAGAGAGTCATGCTAAGGAATTTTACATCCGAAAAAAATCCATCAACCTCCACCGGGATTGAACCCACAACCGTGGTGACTAGGGAGTCTTATTTATGACTAAAATTTGTATTATAGACTCCAGAGAAAAAATTAAATTAAAACTCCTGCCGTCATTTGTGTACATCCTGTATATGTTTTATATCTGAGTGTTTAATTTGTTGATTAGAAACAGGAACTCTTGAAATTAAAGCTATAACAACATGTCATCATTAGCTAAACGTTTGTAATGGTAAATTTTGAAAGTCCTTTCAATAAAATAAATAATGTTTCATTTTGTGGAAAAAATACACGTGCATTTCAGAGTATGTAGTTTTGTATCTGTGTTGTTTCACATACATGTTTATTTGCTTTGCCCCTCGAGTAAGCTTTGATCATTAAAACCATATTTGAATAAATTAAAATATTTAAGCACAATCTATTCTGTAAACACTTGAAAGCGTTGATGCAATATGCAATTTGGTATTGATTCTCGCTTAATTACCTATCTGTTTACAAATATGCAATGGAATACATAGCAAATATGACAAAGAAGCTGGATAGTTCTTGTGATAGCCGGACAGCTGGTTTTCATAGTTGTGTGTTGAATAATTGCTTCTAATTCTCTTGAAGTAATTCCATGTAAGACTCTATTTCTGAGACGAAATAAAATGTATTAGTAAATAAGGAATAATAAAAGAAATTTTCTTCACAAATGCCAAGTGGTCCTCCAGTCCCTTATAATTTATTTATATACAGCCAATCAAGTTCATTTTCAGAGGTAATTTATTAAAACATATATCCGGGTAAACGCCATAGAAAATAGAAATAATAACGTTAATTTAAATTCACTGTTTAAGCCAGAGCCCTCTAAAAGTGCCAAAACTTTAGTCCACGAACACTCGATCAGATGCCATAAAAACTAAACACTAGTTCTCTGGAGGTACGAAATAGCTAATAAGGAATATTCCAATCGTGACTTGATTTTTTTAAACTTTCTCTAGCACGTATGCACCATCTATACGGCAGGTATTGCTGTCCACTCAAATTCGATACTAAGACTTCACCGGAAATAAATGCTTTAGGACTCCAAAAAGACAGTTTTAGGAAAAGGTCCGTGTGGGGGGGAAGGAAAATTAAAAAATCTAGTGTATTCCATTCACATTACTTTCTCACATCTCTGCGACAAAGTAATGTTAAAAAGCTTATGCTTCTTTTTAATTCATGCTAATCGAGAAAAAAATAACAAATAGTATTATTACTTGCTTCCATACAAGTAGAAGGTAAATAAGGGAGTAGCATAGGCTAAAGTATTAGTCAAAAGATGGTTGCTATGTGACTGAAGTCCCTCTGTATGGACAGGAGTTGACTAATTCCCGTATGAGAAAAGTATAGTTTTTTAAAGCTGAAACCAATAACAAGAACGATCAACTCCACGAAAATAAATATATAAATTGTGCGTTTTAAGGTGCTCTTCATTTTTTCCTCAAGTAAGTTTTTGTCTATCTCTTACGGTTTGCTAGTTATACAAAATTCCGTAAAATTCATCCAGAATAAAGTAGTCTTCAGAGGCTATTCCCAGAAAATTCAAGGCATACTTTTTATTTGTCAGGTAAATAACCTTAATATATGATATTTTTAATCAAAATCGTTAGAGCCATTTTTAAGGAAATCGAAATTTTCGAAACTTTTTTATGTAAAGGGTATTTGGGAGTGGGGGGATTTTTTTTGAAAAGCTTCGTATCGTATCCTTGGAAGATATTGAACTTGAAGATATTGACTTTTCGTTTTTGAGCTATGCTGTCCACACGCGCGCGCGCACACACAGAACTTTTTCCAAAAATGCTTTTTTATTCAGGGGGACCCAGAACATATATTTCCGGTGAAATTTCGGTATCTAATTTTTGGGTACATTAAATACCTTCTCTATACACTATGTACATAGTACGTGTAGAGAAAGTAAAACGGGTAAAATATCGTTGTTGGCATTTAATTTAATATCTTCCAAGGATGCGACTCGAACATTTTTAGAAAATCCTCCACCCCAAACTACCCTTTACTTGGAAGATTATTCAAAAGTTTCATTTTCCTCAAATGGTTAACGATTTTGACTAAAATACCTTATATTGAAGATATATACATGACAATTAAGTATATCCTAAATGTCTTGGGAATAGTATCTAAAGGCCTCTTTACTCTGAATGACTTTACCATAAAACGTAAGATATAGACAAAACTTAGTGAATAAAAATAAATAAATCTCGTAAAACACACAATACCTCTAGAGCTAACCATTTCCGGGATATTTCTTGTTTGGGTTTTAAATTTTCAAAACTTAAGCCTTTTCTCAAATGGGAAATCGTTATTCACTTTTGTCGAAAGGAATTTCAATTGCGTCACATAGCGACCGACTTTTAAAAGATTAGCCTTGTTTCCCTTTTTATTAGAAGTTTTTATCTATTAATAAAAGCATTTTTGCTAATAAATATATCTAGATTCGAATGAATAAGCAGGAATGGGAATAGTATGAATAATTTGTTGCAGAATAGGTGGAGTAAGTCGTGTGACCGGAACGCGTCAGATTTTACTGTTTATTGTTTAACTTCTATGATCATGTCGTGGTCTTCAGTTTGGAAACAATTCGTTTAGTGTAGGTTCTTTTAACGTTGACTTCTAACATAAAACACCCTCACATTCATACCTCAGGGCAGGCAAAGACCAATTGAAAGAAAAATGTCCACCTCAGCCCGAAAATGAATCCACTACTTTTAGATTTGGAAGCGCTATATATTCGTAAAATGATAAACGTTAAATTTATTGTCTCTTTTTTGCATACCTATTTAGTTTCCCTACTACTTACTATAGTAATAGTATTCCTTATAAAAAAATCTATACTGAAATTTGACTGGAAATACGCATTTTATGAATAAATAAGAAAAAAACAATTTTAGAAAAAAAATTGTGTGGGTGTGTAAGTCAAAACGAAAATTCTCATACCAAATTGCCCCTTTCATGGAAAATGCTCCTTAATTTGTATGTTCTCAAAATGGCTCTTAACATTTTTGATTAAAATATCCCATTTTTCTGGCAAACATAATGTATAATTTTTGAGAACAGCCTGTGAAGTGCTCTTCATTCTGAATGAGTTGTAAACAGTTATTGTGAACCGTAAAACACAAATATGCGTACGCGGATCATTTGTAATTTTTACTTTCTCTAGCGTGTATGTATAATGTTCATAGGTTTATAAGTCAGGTATTGTTTTCCACCAAAAATTCGATACCGAGATTTCAACGGAAATGTATATTTTGAGACCCCCTGTATAAAAAATGTCGTTTTAGAAAGTCAGTCTGTGTGTGTGTGTGTGTGTGTGTGTGTGTGTGTGTCTGTGTCTGTGGACTGCTTAATTCAAACACTAAAAGGCCATTAAATACCAAAGTTGGTTTTTAAGTACAGTATCTCCCAAGGATGCAACTCAAATATTTATAAGAAATCTCCCCACCCCAAATCACACTTAACATGGAAACATTTTCGAAAATTATGTTTTTCCCTAAAATGACTAACGATTTTGATTAAAATGCCATATATTAATATTTACATGACAAATACACTATTCATTTTGAGTTTCCTGGAAATAGCCTCTGAAGTCTTCATTCTGAATGAACTTTGCATAACTGAAAAATTATAAGAGATAGACAAAAACTTACTATACAAAAATGTAGATCTTGTAAAAACACATAATTTATGTAATTTACATGTTTGTTTTAGAGCTAGCCGTTTCCGAGATATTCTTTGTTATTTGTTTCAGTTTTGAAATACTTTTCTCAAACAGGAAGTCTTGGTTGCTCCGGGCCATGCACAAAAGCGAATTTCAGTGACAATCGATAGCGACAGCTTTTAAAAGATTTGACTATCCCTTTAGCCTAGTGTAGTCACTTCGTTCCCTTCTACTTACAAAGAAGGAAATAAGTACATAATAAGACCACTGCTTATGTTAATCTTGATTAGCATGGAGTTGGAAGAAGAATATTTTATATTAAGTTTGTACAACAGGTAGAAAAAGTCATGTGAATGGAACACATAATTTTTTTTTTTTTAAAGGATTACGATAGAGTACTGTACGATTTTAATACGGAGGCGCAACCTGTTTCGATCCGATTTTACTTTCTCCACACGTACTATGTTTATAGAGGAGGTATTGCATTCCACCTAAAAACTCGATACCGGGATTTCACC
The DNA here is from genome assembly GCA_030762935.1 of Hymenopus coronatus. NCBI lineage: Eukaryota > Metazoa > Arthropoda > Insecta > Mantodea > Hymenopodidae > Hymenopus > Hymenopus coronatus. The sequence continues at coordinate 42,242,414 of CM060897.1, read as the reverse complement.
GGAAATATAAGTTTTAGGGTCCCCTGTAACCAAAATAAGCAAAGGTTCGCGCGCGTGTGTGTCCGTGTGTCTGTCAACACGATAACTAAAAAACGAAAAGTAGATAAAATACCAAACTTAGTATTTAAGTTTAGTATCTTCCAGGGATGCGACACGAAGATTTTGAGAAAAATCCCACCACCACCCCAAACTACCTTTGCATGAAAAAAAATCGAAAATTATTGTTATTTTCTCAAAATGGCTCTAACGATTTTGATTAAAATACCGTATATTAAAGATACTAACTGGCAAATAAAATGTATATCTTGAAAGTTCTGAGAAGAGCCCCTAAAGACCTCTTTATTCTGAATGAATTTTGTGTAACTGGGAAACTGTAAGATACAGATAAAAACTTACTACACAAAAAATATAGATCACGTTAAAACACACAATTTATGTCAAATTTCGTGGAATTGACCATTTCTGAAATATTTCTTGTTGTTTGTTTCAGATTTAAATACTTAAACTTACACCAAAATCTGTAAACTCGGCCCTGTATAGATTTCAACCACATGGCAACCAGTTTTTAAAAATTTTGAGTATCGTTTTAGCCTATTGTATTTCCTTATTTTCCTTCTACTTACAAGGATGCAAGTAATTATTACAATTTCTGCTAATGTTTATCTTGATTATAATAAAGTAGATACAAGAATATGCTTTTTACAATAACTTGTTACAGCGATTTAGAGAAAGTCACGTGAATGGAACACATCAGATTTTTCTAAGAGGATCGCGTCGAAGATTCCATGCAGTGTAGTCAAATCGATATCAGTAATTGATTCTTTATTCAGCCGATAAGGTGGCAGGAATATTAGATCCTGTCAGCTGTGATACTACTTCTAAAACTAACGAATGACGCACTTTCCATGAGAGTGATTTTAAAACCATTCGCCAATATGCTACTATGCTGTCACGTGATGTGAGATTTTCAAATCATACCCCCCCCCCCGCCAATCAATCGACAGGTGCACACGGCACAGATTAATGTGGAATGGTGGAATTGGAATGTATTTACCTGTCACCGAATAGGTGTCATAGGATAAATGCAATCATTAAACTATGAAGCAATGAACAAATATTTTAGCTTCATTTGCAGTGGAAGGATATTAAGAACAGGAGATTTCATATTGTCAATTATGTTTACTTTCTATACTTAGTACGTAATACATAAGTAGAGAAGGTATTGCACTCCAATAAAAAATTCGGGATTGCATAAAAAATACACGTTTTAGGGTTGGTGTTTTTATGTTTTGTATCTTCCAAGCATGTGACACGAAGATTTTGAGTATAACTTCCCACCCCAAACTACCCTTTACATGGAAAAAAAAGTTGAAAATTTTTATTTTCTCAAAAATTGCTCTAACGGTTTTACCGTATATTAAATACATTTACATGACAAAATGCATATCTTGAATTTTCAGGAAATAGGCTCTGAAGACCTCTTCATTTTGGATGACTTTTGCATAATTATTGGTAAACCTTAAGAGATGGACAAAACCTTACTGCACAAAAAATGTAGATATCATTAAAATACACAATCTATGCCGTATACATTTTTTTCGTGGAGTTGACCACTACCGAGATATTCCTTGCTATTGGTTTCAGTTTTAAACTGCTTAAACTTTTCTCTTACGGGAATTTGTCAATGGTCATGCAAAGAAACGGGTTTCAATCACATAGCAAATAGATTTTAAAAGATCTAATTACCGCGTTAACCTAATACATTCCCTTATTTCCCTTCTACTTACAAGGAAACAAATAATAAGACCATTTCTGTTAATGTTTATCTGGATTAGCATGAAGTAGATAGAACAATAATTTGTTACAGAGATGTAGAGAAAGTCGTGTGAATGAAACACGTCAGATATTTACTCTATGTTAATTACATCTCAAAATAAATATCGGATGTTATAATTAATATCACCCCATAAGTTTGGTTACAAAAGTAAAATGAATAAAGCAAAGTAAAAATGGTTAATAGCATAGTTTAGATCATTGCAGATTATTGCACAAAGTGTTTGCGATAAAATGAAATAGAAGAAAAATAGGTTAAATGTTATACATGACTTTAAACTGCATGAAGTGTTTGCTATAACTCGGGGTGGAAAAGACATTGTTGCAAAAACTAATCGGGGTAGAAAAGACATTGTTGCAAAAACTGAAAACATTGTCGTATGTTGTATGCATTTATTAATTATACATACCCTCAATTATACACAACAAAGTCAAATTGGTGTTATGCTTAAGCATACCAGTCCAATTTCGAAAAATATTGGCACCTAATTCTCAACGCAAAACATAACCTAACTATAGGTCATCATACAAATAATAAACCGTGCAATTAAAAACTATGTATTGTAAATGTTATTTCATCGCTTACTTCGCCATTTCGGACACGTATCGGCAGCTACAGATGCGAGAAGAAACCCATTGCCAATTTTCCCTACAGAGGAGCTTCTTAACTTCAGTTTCATTTACAATTGTAGAGCTGCCAAGATATGACCAATACCGCCATATAGTGTTGAGGACCCTAAGACACAACGGGTAGCCCTGAAGACCCTAAGCTCTTGCTGTAAACTGCGGAGCGACGACTGGGCATAGCAGAGGTGTCTACGTGACTAAACCCTAATGATCTCCGGCGGTATGTTTTCAGTATGTTTTCATACACCTTCTACGGAACTATAGGTATCGAAGAAGCACCACAATTTCCCCACTGGGTCCAAAATTCCGTTTCCGGACCGCATGGGCACTGTGTGGTTGCACCGTTGACAAATATCATTAAAACTCAATGCAGAACGAGTATAATCGTACAACCGACTTGACTATCGATGAAATGAATTGTTCCGAAAACCGTTTCACATTTTTAAACGAATAAAAAAACCGAATGAAAACATGCAGTGTAACAGGAGACTATCATTTAATAACCGAATATATAAAACATTCACTGGTTTACCCATCAACAGAGGCAAAGGCTTTTGTTTTTAACAGTAAATGAGAAAGTTGTTGAATTACAAAAGCAAAATATTTTGTATGGATCTTATATAGTGTTGAAGTGATGTAAATGCTTATTTTTAAGAATTGATTATATATTCGGGAATAACGTGTTTAGCATGGTAACAGAACTAATATTAGAATTTAAGAAAAAGAAAAACCTGCCTCTCACCTTGTTTTACCACGAATTACCTCGCGGATCACCAAATGTGAAATATTAGACTGTGGTCACTTTGGAAGCAGAGTAAGCGCACTAGTAGAACGCATTTATCCCAATGTCAGAGATACAGTAAAAGACAATTTAAAAAGTTTATTGTTGAATGCCTATAAATTCGGCTCTATTATAGCAAAACATAAACTAATGATGTAATTACGTTAAACGCTTTAGATAATTTGTTTGAGCTTTCAAGCTAGTTACTAAGTAGAGGTAGTTTTGTCTGGGTGGTTCACTTGGTTGATTTACTGGCATGTAAAAGAACTGCGGAATGAAATTCCGGCACACCGGCGGTGCTGATGTAATCCTGGCAATTGACAGCATCGTTAACGAACAAATAGTTATGCTATTTTTGAACATTCGTTGTGGACACAGTGACAAATTAGATGTAACAGCACTCTTGATTTTGAAAACACATGGTGAATCTTACTAGCAGCGAGAAGTTTTAGTTCTAACAGACAGAATGACAACTATTAAAAAAGAAAAATGGTATGTTGCGGTTTGGTGAATGTGATATTTTAATGTATTCATGATATTGATTTGAAATAAAATGTTTTGAATTTGGAAATAGGGGGTTCTAACATTGCTACCTTAGTTACCTGTCAATTTTTATTTCTGCCACGTTATTAATTCTGCCCGAAAATTATCACAAAATTGTATAGAATATTCAACACAAAATCTTTTACCGCCTATCATTGTGTGTGTGTGTCACTTCATGTTTATAATGCAAGTGTTACATTAAATCCTCTCTCGATCATACAGATATTTCATCATGTGGATACTATACACAGATGGTCTTGTCGCGCATTGAAAATACAACTGCGATGAATAGTATATCCACTCCATTTTTAGTATATTTGAAGGTTGAATGCGAACAGAATATCTTAACAAATGCCGGTACTCAACGTGACAAATGCATTCAGATTTTGCCTCGGCGTGTAAACATGGTAACAAGCGAAAAGCAGTGTTGATACTTCAGCTGACAGTCGCACCAAACGCTACAAAACACACTTTACTCAATCGTTACTCATTAGGAGTGAATAGAAACGATTAGAGACACACGAATGTGAAGTTTATCTTTACGGTTTTTTATGACAGTTTTAATGTGCTTATTGTAGTAGGAAAACATGGAGCTGTTGATATCGACAGTCAGAACTACGCTTCTCTCGCGTTCATATGTTATCTGTCAACTGCAGCGCTGCGTATTGGAAGAGAGCAAACGGAAATAGCTTGCGAGGCATTCTTTGTCGATAATGGAATTGATGGCAAAGGCTCTTTATAGCCTCAGAATCATCATGTTCAGATTAGACGGTGAGAAAGTTACTCCCCGGCTGAATAAAATATTCGTATTCCTCGCATAAAACATTGCTAAGTTGTCACATGTTTATGAGTGAAAACGTGAAGTTAAAAACTAGATGAGACATGGTGCGTTTAAAGCCTAAACTATAATAACGATTACACAAATGATGTCTCTCCTGGAGATCCCGGGTTCGATTCGCGGCTGGGACGGAAAATTTTCTAATTATTGTCTGTCCCCCACAGTTTAGAAGTAGGCATGTGAGAGTGAATGTGAGCGTGTTTGATGATATGAAATGATTAACCTAGCGTAATAACCTGCGGTTAATAGAGAGCTGTTTCTGAAGTTAAAAGTCCCATCAATTATCAAAGCAGTTAAAGGAGTGTGTATGTATATTTTATATATATATATTAACATACAATATAAAAATGGAATAGGATTGGTCAATAAATATATTAATCAATTCCTTATATTATGTATAGGAATTTTTATAATATGCAGTTATGATACAGGCGATAATATCTGTGGTTTGCATTTGGAACGTCCTGAATTCAAAGCCCGTGGACTGACCAATCTGTGATTAGCTTCTTTCCCCCCCCCTTTTTTTTTTCTCATGGTTTTCTTCTGTCGTCAAGGTAAATGCTGAATTAGATACTTAGTACTGCGACCTAAAGTTCCTCAAACTTAAATTTCTACCCCTAATCCTAAATTCTATTGACATGAGCAGATCTGCACTTATAGCGCAAACCTGATAGTTGTTTCTCAACTATATTAACAATCACTGACCATAGCAGTTAAAGGGGATTATACAAATGAGTATGTATAGGTGTGTAAGCATGTATATATAACATACAATATAAAAATAGAATAGGATCGGTCAATAATCGTATCAGTCAATTCCATATATTATGTATAGGAATTTTTATAATATACAATTATGATACAGGCGGTAATATCTATGGTCCGCATTTGGAACGTCCTGATTTCAAACCCTTTGGACTGACCAAGCTCTTTTTCTTTTCTTTTTTCTTTTTTTTTTTCATGATTTTCTTCTGTCACCAAGGTAAATACCGAATTACATGCCTTGTTGAGCTTATCTGTAATACAGTGGTTGTCCCAGAAGTACCGGACCTGACGTGTAGATAGCGGTTGTTTCAAACAACTACAATGGTAAAAAATACCAAGCTTTGAAGTTTGACTTTACATTGTTTAGCATTTGTTCGGCAGCCATCATTAGTGAATGCTCTCAGTTAATTTGTAAACATGGATAAAATTGGTCACCGTTAATGCGATACAATACTTTCATTTTAAAGGTCTTAGTCCAACTGATATTAAAGCTGAGCTAGATTCTCCTTTGGGGGGGGGTTTGCTCCTTCGTTTACAACAGTGAAATATTGGGTGGCAGAGTTTAAGCGCGGCAGTTCGAGCTGCTAAGACGAACACCGCAGTGGTTGACCAAATGGTGTTACCAACCCAGAAATTGTAAAGAAAATCCACAAAATGGTATTGGATGACCGTCGACTGAAAGTGCACAAGCTAGCATTTCAAAAAGCTATGTACATTGCATACTGACTGAAAATTTGGATATGAGAAAGTTGTGTGCAAGTTGGGTGACGCGTTTGCTCACAATAGAACACAAACAACGTCGTAAGGATGTTTCAGTCGAGTGTTTGACAATGTTTCGCTGCAATAAAGCTGAGTTTTGCGTCGATTCATAATATTGGATGAAATTTGGGTCCATCACTTCGCGCCTGAGACGAAGGAACAACCAAAACAGTGGATTGGAAGAGGAGAATCGGCTCCAAAGAAGGGAAGACCGTTCCATCTGCAGGCAAGGTAATGGCGTCATTTTCTGGGACGCACGCGGGATAATTTTCATTGATTAGCTCAAAAAAGGAAAAGTAATCGATGGTGAATTATGCGAACTTGTTACAACGTTTGAGTGATGAAATCGAGCAAAAATGGCAGCATTTAGCGAAAAAGAAAGTTTTGTTTCATCAAGATAATGTACCAGTTCACACGTCCATTATCGCCACAGCCAAAATCAATGAATTAAAGTTCGAATTACTTCCTCACGCAAATTGCATTCGCCAGATTTAACCCCTTCAGATTATTTTCTGTTCAAACTTGAAGAAATGGCTTGGTGATAGAATATTTGCCAACAATTAAGAGATGGAGCCTGCAGTTGATAGCTATTTGGCAAACCTCGATAGTTCTCACTATAAACAGGGTATCGATGCTATTGAATATCGCTGGGAAAAGAGTATCGAGCTGAAAGGAGACTATATAGATAAATAAAGATGTTTTTTCCCAAATTTTTGGGCTTTCTTTGTTAGGTCGGGCACTTCTGTTTAAGTAGAAATTGGTATTTTAGTAAAATAAAATGCTTTTGCATATTTCACCCACCTTCTCCCCTTAATCACCAGAGAAAGTCAGGAAAATTAGTTTCATAATTTACAAGATATCTGAAGTCGATTGTTACAGTTCTATTTCCCTAGCAGATACACGTGGGGGTAGAAATTCCATTAAGAAACTTATTTGAGTAATTTTTGTGGAGTGCAGAAAATTCAGTGGTGTTTCCACTAAATTAACTTGAATTTCAAGCTTCGAACCGAGACAGTGCACTTCTAGACTCAACAGTCTTTAAGTGGAGTATTATTGTAACGTTTGACCCTATTCACAGCTGAGCAAGTTCAGAAAAAGACCATTAAATATCAAACATAGTGACATTTAGGGTGGAAGCTAAGGAAATGTTTCTTCCATTATGTAGCTCTCTGTGAAATTTATGTGTTACTTTAATCTTGGAAAAATGGAGCCAAGCCGTTTCCGGGCTATCGTAATCGGATGAGACTTTACAAAAAAAAGTGCTGGCAATAGAAACTCATTTAGTTGAATAACGAGCCCGGTTACTTCAAACCGCTGGCCCAAGACCTCTGAATCGGGTCGTTAAGGCTTATCGTTTTATGGGATCTAGATAGGTTAGGGCGAAGCAGATAAAAACACAATGATGGTATGGCACACGACCCAGTTCGGTAAGAAAGGCTATTTCATACTCGATTTTACAGCTACAGAATAGTTTCATCTTGTTCTTTTATTCCGCATCTTGTTTCTCTTCTTTCATATTCCGTTTAGTTACTGTCTCCTCATATTCTGTTTTAATATTTAAAAAATCTGACGTGTTCCATCCACATGAGCTTTTTTAGCGGTTACACTATTTTCCTTACAAAAAATCATTATTTTATTTACGACATGCTAATCAAAGTAAACCTTAACAGATATAGTCTAATTACTGGCTTCCTTCTATGTAGATTTTAAGGCCCCCATTAGGGTTCAGTGTCGTCTCCTTAGCGCGGTGATGACGCCGCTGCTTGCCTAGCGGGAGATCTGGGTTCGATTCCCGGTACCGGCGTGGGGAGTTTTCCCCCGCTGGGAGACCTGGTCCGGGGTGCACTCAGCCTCTGCAGCAGGCATGAATGTGGAATTCAGCGGCATGGCGTTGACTTCTCCCTTGTCGAAATGCGTTAATGGCTTTCTTCATATCGTCCTCAGCCCATATAGAGACGTTTTATCAACATTACTAGGCATCTGTAACAAAACAATAACGATAAAAACTTAAATCACTGAAAGCAGCATTGACCCCTTTAACCCTTAATTTACTGACCCGATTAACCCAAAATGTAGTAACATATATAATCATAAGTTGGTAGTACTGGGATGCGATTAATGAGCGTTGGAATGTCTTAACCTCAAATATAAGGACTATGCTGGTTTATAAACTTCAGCTGAGCAAAATTCCTTGTTGTTTGTTGCAAAATAAAGAAAATAATCAAAGTTTTGTTTTAAATATCTAAACAATACGGCCCTTACCTTTAACAAGACTGGTTTCCTTTATTTACCACAGCTACAAAAAACACAATTTTCATTAACTTTAACGTTCACAGTGAGCAAGAAGTTGCAGTCTTCTCCGATATGTGGTAGCATGTTGTACATGTCACTTGACCTTGGTGTAAACAGCAAAATTTTAAAACTGACCCGATTAATTTGTTGACCCGTTTTAGACTAAGTTACCCTATAGGGTCCAGTTCTTAAACATTCGACTATTGTTGTTTTCTCTGCATTTATGATGAAATGTGTTTCTGCAAAGGCTTGACTCTGATTAAGGATGAAGGGTAGAGAAAGTAATGTGAGTATAACCAAATACCTATAGTGTATTTGGTATAACATACTTTTCACTCAAGCATTAGTATCTTAGATCCCCTTAGCCACATCCGAGGTTATTCTCTTTATAAATGGGTTTGATACTGTGATGGAACTTGAAACAGGAGGGAGCCCTTATCTTGCTTCTCAGATTGAAACTTCAAGCAATAAGACATGTCTATGGTTTCGCGCTGTAGGATGAAACTCAAGATAATTGAACCTCCTACTCGTTCTGTTATCTTTCCATCTGCAACAATTCTCACTCCGTGCTTTCCGGCGGATTTTTCCTTTGTTTCTTTTTCTGTAAAGTAATTTAAAATGCTAACCTAGGAGGTAGATGAGGTGTGTCTGCTCTGAGAGTTGTGTAATTATTCTGAAAGTTTCGCTTTAGAAATCTTCTTTAAAATATAACGGGGAAAAGGGAAGAGCGTAATAATTTTAGAAGACGTGTAGGTTAGCGTTTACATTTATGAGAACGTAATGTACTGTATCTGCAGTGTTGAATCAGCAATAAGATAAATAATTATTACTTCACTTTCTAACACTTTTGTAATAAGTTAACTCCCATAATTCTTTCAATCTGCAAGTTTTACGTATCTAAAAAGTTCCAATCGTCATTAATTTTATGAATCTTTATCTCGAACACATCAAAAGATTCGCTGAAAGAACGATGATTACTGATCGAAAATGTTTGGCATGGTAATAGTTCAAGGCTTTAGAATAGCTTCACTTGAAATAATTGTTGCTGTTACATAAAATACTTCACACATCAAATGCTAGAATATGCTCTTATATACAAATGTAAAACTGTTACTTCTCTAATTGTTGCACACTTTTACTGAACATTTTATCATTGCCAAGTAATACTGAGTAAATAATACTGAAAATGTGTTACTTCAGTGAATTTTGTCCTACATAAAATAAAACAATTGTAAACAACTTAGAGAACTGAAAGATAAACGTAGTATTAAGTGGAAACAGATTTATGAAAATTCGGAAAGTTCCCAGTTGCTCGCAAAAATAATTTTGGTAATATCAGATTAAAAATATTTCTCATGCATGCATATCCATATACATCGCATCCATATATAGTAGCATTTAATAAACACACACACACACACACACACACACACATATATTTATTGCTGTAGCCACGCAAAAAGAATTAGCAGGTACGTTTCTTCATACACAAGAGTGTAAAATCTCTTGCCAGGCCATTACAAAATATCTAAAATAATTCGCTTTCAAAACTTAAACGTACAAAGTCAAGATACAAAAATAGAGCGGACTATTTTACATAATCTACGTATATTACGCAAACGCCTTGAATATTCCAAAATATTTAATCAAGGTTTTAGGATATTTTAATGGTGTTATCTTTATACTTATACTAACTTTTCACAATAAAATACAAGTATTTGTAACTATTTTATCGTAAAATCATTGATTATTTCTGTACTACAGGAAAAAAAACAAATTTTGTATAGCAGAATTAAAGTTTTTCACACAGCAGTCACACCTATTATTTTACGTGTTCCCTTCCGTAATCTTTTAGCTTAGACTCGCATTACTGTAGTTGTTGGGATTCGAACTCACCACACTTAGCTTAGAATGGACGATCAGCCCGTTTCGTCTCCTCATAACGATCATGGCTATACGAATCGTTTCCATTTAAGAGCCTGTGGCAATGATAGAATCTCTTTCTCCATCCTTTGGGGGGGGTGAGAGTAATAAAGGATCAAGAAGAGAAAATAAAGGGTTTGGATAATGATAAGGAACATTTTAGTTGGGGGAGGTTTTTATTCTGTGGTGATTATTTTTATTCGTTGCTTATGTGGTTGTATTTGATACCGCCGAAGTAATAGATGTTTGTGGATTGTCCATAAAACGGTTAGAGCCGAATAAGGGGATGTAGTCTTTTGTAATGTTTAACGCCCGCTTTTACTATGACACTGGTGATACGTGGAAGGAAAATGGAGCACCGGTGGAATGCGATGGTGGGAGAAACCCCGCCCCTGCGCCGCGGATGGAGCTTCGGCCATGATCAAAGACGCATATCATCGTTTGTGGAATTCGTTGACTGGATTATTCACTTAGGATAAGTTAAAGTTGAGATGGATAATTCCTGTCATCCGGCTCTAGAATTTCTTCCAGATGATTAAACTGATTGACTAAAGTAGTTTTTGAACCCCAACAATAAGAACATTGTTACTTGCTGCGACATAAATTCTAGATCTTACATGGTAATTACATTCTTCCTCTAGTTATTGATGCAATCTTTGAGCTATAAGATATCAATGAGTTTCGTGCCACTCACGAATTTGACGTACGCTCAGGTTTCGAAAGTTAAGAGTTTTTATTTATTGTCAAAAGACAGTTCACAGTCAGATCTGTACCGAGGCAGATCTGAAAGCAATATCCTCTATCGCACTGAAAAAGAAACTTGCTCAGTCTTGGAATCTTGCCCGCATGGTGGCCTACGTACCTCAAGCGATCACAAAATCAGAAGTTCAATCGCCAAAGAACCGCATTATAAAAACTTAAACGTGGCTGAAGAAGTTCATGGTATCGCCTTAAACACTATCACAGGAAGACTAGGTGTAGCAGCCTTTAAAACAACGCTACGAAAAACTGCTTAATAGATCCTACTACTGGTTTCACCACCACACATTGGCGCACGTAATACAATCTTTGTCTGTTTTGTAACCCTTTGGAAAACATTTGGTCTACCAGTAAACAAGATGTTTGTAGCGTAGTAGCTTAACGTCCTTTAACCTGATTGGTCATATCGGACAGTGAATGAAATTGGTGAAATGATACTCAAATGATAACGGGGTCCATGGTGCTTAAAGTTACTCGACATTCGTCTTCTCAGGTAAGGAAAAAAAATCAAAAATCTTCTCCGGTAGCTCACCCTAAGCGAGATTAGAACTTGCGACCTGTTGACTGTGAAGCAGAAACGCTACCACCACACTACCCAGGCGGACAATCATTAAATGTTGTTTCGTTATTAATGTCAATTTTTGTTCACTTACGCTTTATAACCTAATGCAATTTCACACAATAATTTTATTTCAATGTTTATTTTACTTTGACATTTGTGGCAGCCTATAAATATGGAAATTTGTTTTCAAATAAATAATACATATTCTAAAGTTATATTTACTAAGAGTTTGTAAAGTACAAAACATATAACAGTTGTAACGTCACATTCGACAGTGAAAGTTGAAGCTAAATTATTGTGCACCACTGCTCTGGTTTTAGGGCTCTTCTGTGCTGTCATATGGATATACCGAATACACAATTGGCCTGTGTGGCTCAAAAGGCACGTTTCCGAATATTGTCAAGTTCCAAATGTATCCAGCTTTTGAATGATTCGGCGTACTTACAGTGTATAGCATTTGTTGCATAAGCCTAGACTTGGTATTTCAACGGCGCCTCCTATATTTTTCTGGCTTACGAATAGACCCAGTCCTAAAATCTTTCATGCGTGCAAGAGCGATTTGCTTATGGGTACAAGTTGCATGATTAGATTATTTGTCAATCCATTGTATACCATTTGCGTTCAAGAGATTTTAATTGTTTTTGTGTTACTACATTTTCATCACTTGAATTCATGGTAGCCTGGTTTCGAAAAGTAACCAGTATTCTACATAGAAATCTCTGCTCTTGACTGTACCAGCTTCTTCCTATTTTAACTATATTCTGTTTTTACTATCCTTGCAAAATGTATCCAGCACTTCTGGGATCCCTAGGCTTCTGGGATCATTTGCCGGAAGAAAGAATAACGGGAAAAGGTCATGCGGATGGAACGTCCAGCTAGGAATATTTGCATATGTGAGGCAATATGCAAAGTTAGAATTACTTATCAAAGTGAAAATCTCGTTCTGTAAAAGCGCTTGGATTGCAACTGAGATGTTCCGAGGTACGCGGTGTTCTCTGAGAATTCCTACAACTTGTTTGAAAAAGTAGCTTCATTCAGACTTTGAAAAGAAACCTGGTATACACCAAACCATTCACTTATGACGCCGTCCATTTTATGATCGTATACGTTTTTGTTCTTTTTTGGACAGGATGTTGCCACTAAATCCCAACATTTTACGTTTTAAAAATGTTTTACCATAGCAAAACAAATGGCATGCACGGTGCTTTCATCGCCATTCACGACCCCCACATAAATATTGGAGATTAGGTCATTAATGTTTTGGTTAAAATACAACGAAATTGAGATATCGTATTGGCATTTTCTGCTGTAAAGACGTACCAAACCAAAAATAGATATACGGTCCGAATTAGCCATCAGAAATGAATTTGAAGAACTTATATAATACAGGATGCACAAGTGGTTATGTGTGCCTAAATTTTAACGAATATTCTTTCTTCTGCGATGTATAATATAATTTTAAATCATTTCTAAATTAAAGAGTAAGTTTCAATTCTTGCACAGATTTTGCTTTGTCTTTTAGTCATGTTAACCGTAAACTCACTTAAAAAATCTGATGTGTTCCATTCACATGACTTTCTCTACATCTCTGCAACAACGTATCAGAAATAGTCTTATTATTTGCTCCCTTGTAAGTAGAAGCGAAATAAGGGAGTACCATAGGTTAAAGTGATAGTCAAAAGCTGGTTGCTATGTGACTGAAATTCCTTTGTTTGTGTGGACGAGAGTTGACAAATTCTGTATGAGAAAAGTATAAGTTTTTCAAAGCTGAAACCCAAAACAAGGAATATATTATAAACGATCAACCCCACGAAAAAAAAATATATATAACATAAATTGTGTTTTAACGTGCTCTACATTTTCTGTGTGGTAAGTTTTTGCCGGTTTAGCAGTTTGCAAAATTCATCCAGAATAAAGTAGTCTTCAGAAGCTATTCCCAGGAAATTCAAGATATACATTTTATTTTTCAGGTAAATATCTTTAATATACGATATTTTAATCAAAATCGTTGCAGCCATTTTTGAGAAAATCATAATTTTCGAAAATTTTTCCATGTAAAGGGTAGTTTGGAATGGGGGGATTTTCTTGAAAGCCTTCGTGTCGCATTCTTGGAAGACACCAGACTTAAATACCAAGTTTTGGTTTTAACGGTCTTTTTGTTTTTGAGTTATGCTGACACACACGCACACACGGACTTTTTTCCAAAAAATCTTTTTTTGGATTTTATTTCTGGTAAAATCTGGGTATCGAATTTTTAGGTGGAATGCAATACTTTCTCTATACACTGGTACGAGCCCAAACGATGGGTGAGTACAATCACTTCAAACGTTAGAGATAATAAAGCATTTAGTTGGGATAAGTTAACGTCTGTGTGTTCAGAAAACAACGCAATTTGGCTTTTATTTACTTTTTTTTCCACTCCGTGGTTATTGTAGTTAATATTTTCTTAATGGCTTGTGACTTGCAAGCTATGAATAAATCACTAAATGTTCGAATGTAGCTGGTCCAGTCCTATTACGAAAGAAATAATAGTCTTTCTCAGGATCAGAAAATGTTGAATTTAACAATTTAAGAACAGACCCATTCATAATTATAGAGATGCAATCTAAAAATTTATCGAATAGATCTTTGACGACTATTGTCATCACCAGGCACTTGCCAATAATAAGTCTTCTGATAGTGAGGTTTTTGGTAGCGAAGTTTGTCTTAAAGAACTACATTTACTGGCACACCCAGCAAGTCCACTGCAAACTAATGAAACGCGAAGAACTGTCAGTATTCTAAGACATCAATGTCATGAGTTTGAAATTTTCAGTCCTCTGCAGTGAGATGGAAATGTATCCCAAGATGAAACCACAAGTGTTATTTGCTAATTGAATGTGTATTTGAAATGTCTCGCACAGGGCTCCCGTGCAGGAGGTCCGGATTCGATTAAGTTGACCCTTCACGTCTGATTAGCTCATGTGAGTGTCTGGAGGGCCTCTCTGGTTTTGAAGTCTATGGTATATGTTGTAGGTCGTTTTCCTGCCAGTCACTGTTTGGTAAAATGAGGTTTCCCCGAAGATCGAAAGTGACCATATGAGAATAACTCAAACAAAAGTATTCTTAAACTGGAAATAAAATACATATTTTATATAACTATTGAAATTAGTGCACGGCTATGCCACACGGCAGCAATTTAGCGTACGAATTAGCTGTAGCAAGCACAGTTGAGTGATAGTCGACCATGGTAAGTTCAAACTGACACGGGCAGAAATTAAATTGGAGGATTGCTCGTGAATACCAGTTTACAAAATTCTGTGAACAAGACAACGGCGGACAGCGTTTTGCAAATGCGTTGTGCGTTCATTACAGAGCGTTTTGGGTTCGTTGCCCAGGTGGAAGTATAATCATTCGCTCAGCTGCATCTCTTCATTGGCTTAACGTATTGTTGAGGAATCCTCTTGAGTGCAAATCTGACTGGGAGCACCATTTCCCCAACACCAAAAGAAGCCATACCTTTCCACATCATCACCGCTGCCCGTGTTTCACTGCTGCTACCGTGTCTATGGATCCAGTTTCTGTGTACAGTAACATCCATATTTCAACAGGACCCTTGCTCTTACATGGAAAATTCCTTTCGTTTAAACAAAACTGCTACAGCTGTAAACAAAGAATTCTTAGCTAACCAAAATAAAATGAGAGATTTAAATTTGTAACTAAAGTAAACGATAATTCTGAGGGAGAAAAAACTTAAAATAGTAGGGAGTGCTATATAGGTATAATAGATTCTTGGTGTAATTTCAGAAGGGCTCATATAATGAAAATATTCAGGACCTATTTTTATTTTCTCTACTTGGTGCCCACCCAAAAACTCAATATCAATATTATTTCTGCAAAAATACATGTTTTAAGCCCCCTGAAATTAAAGAAATCGACATGTTAAATTCACCCGACTTTCTCTACCCTCTACCGTTTATTACATAAAACAACTATTTTACGCAAGATTTTTTTCTGTCACTTCAATTTAATCGAATTAAATCTTTACATTACACATTTCGCTACAGATACAAAGGAAATGGGTCTTATTAGAATTCCATGACATCGCGAAAAATAAATGAAAATCGACATTATTTTAAAAGAATGACAACGTATTAAGAGAGTAATGGTTCAGTGGGTAACGTCATTCCTGGGTTTAATTCTCGATGTTGACCGTTCTAGCTCGGGTTCTTTCGTGGTTTCCCTTAGTTGTCAAGATTAATACCGGACTGATATTTTAACACCACGACTCAAAGGTCCACCTTCAGTGTAAAACACTGGAAATAGTAATTGAGATTGCGCTGCTATTATCAGATAATGAAAGCAACTAGACTAACACTAACCTCACCTACTTGTCGCGGAGCTAAGTGCTACAGTGTATAAGGATGAGACCTCGAGAGCTACACTTCGCTATTCGATGTAGAGAAAGGCATGTGCATGGAACACGTCATTTTTTGTCATAATAAAATGGTGTCCTGTCCACTTGTTTCTGGTGATGCCAAGGAAAGAGTGTGGAATTTAGAGGCCACTAGCTTTTAAATATCTGAATACCGATTAGGTTTTCTCTATCCACCTTGTGCCTACAACGAAGAGTATAATGAAAATATTTTTACAAATGTTTATCTCGAAGTAGATAGAACAGTGAACTTCCGTAAGAGTATTGTTCTTTCACACAATCCATGTGACGGATAAGGTTGAAAAGGTAGAATCAAATTGAAAAATGTAATGCCTTTAGCGGGATTTGGAATCTTTGGTTTCTGTCGGTTGCTCTAACCAACTAAACTACCATGGTAATATGCCGACGTGACATTAAATCCTCTAACGGACTGGCATTTTTTGGGGGAGGGTTAAGTACAAAGTGACTTAAAATTAATTTTGAGATGGAAATGGATTTTTATTTATGGACGCTGTTTAACTACTGTGGTTCTCAACGTCCCATTCTATATTGGGAGTGAAAGACCGCATAATTTTGCTCAGAGGCCTCTTTATCAGGCTTGAGGTTCTTTTACATGCCGTAAATCTACGATACGGAACCAATGGCTTTACTTCCCTTCCGAAATTTTGAGATGAGATACTCCAATTGTTACTTACTATATTATAAGTACCTAAGTCCCGGGTTTGTTAGTCTAACCAACTATGATTAATTCTTTCACACACATCTTGTGATTTACCGGGGAAAATGCGAGTCAGTTGGAGAATTTAATGTCATGTGACATGTCATGGTAGCTTAGTTAGAGCATGAGATTCGTAGTGCAAACCCCGCTATGGTATTAAAGTTTAGTCTGAATCTTCCTTTCATACGAATACTTTGTAGAGATTTAAATGATAGTGGGTAGAGAACGTTGTGTGAATTAACATTTTTTAATCTTAAATGATAAACCTAGAGCATTATAATAAGCCGGTCTTTATACCTCCCAAACACAGCGCATTTGCAAGATTGACGCCATAGAAGTGTTATAAAAACGATTCAGAAGCATGGAACCACTTGCTGGGCTGTGGAAATTAATGTGTATTTTATTACAAGCGTTGGCCCAAGCCGTAGTTTAACGTGGTAATTAAGACAATCGTTATGAATAACGACGTACTTAACCCCCGCAGTACAGGGAAAATCCTCGAGGCAAAGCTCTCAGCTACTCAAGTTAATTCCCATTATAACGAAATAGACTTCTCCAGAACAAAAACTAGATCGGGTCGTTGTAAAACACTCGAGTAGAAACTTAACAAAAGTTCTCCATGTAAAAGGGCTTAACTGATTCAATGTAATATATTGCATCACGTTGGCTAATGTACTATTGCTTTACAATGTTCTTCATGAAAAGTAAGGAAGAAAAAACAGAATAGATAGGTACTTTTTACTTTCTCTACGTGTACTATGTACATAGTGTATAGAGAAGGTATTGTATTGCACCCAAAATTCGATACCGAGATTTTGAGACCCCCTGAAACAAAAAAAAGAAATTAAGTTCAGTATCTTCCAAGGATGCGACACGAAGATTTTTTAGAACATATGCCCATCCCCAACTACTTTTATATGGAAGTATTTTCAAAATTTTTTGTTTCCTCAAAAATGCCTCTAACGATTTTGATTAAAATATAGTATATTAAAGTTATTTACGAGACAAATAAAATTTATATCTTAATTTTTTTGGGAATAGCCTCTGAAGACATCTTTATTCTGGATGAATTTTGTGTAGTTTTGCATAACTGGTAAACCGTAAGAGATAGACAAAAACTTACTTAATAAAAATGTAGAGCCCGTTAAAACACACAAGTTGTGTTATATACATTTTTTCCTGGAGTTGGCCGTTTTTGTGATATTCCTTGTTATTGGTTTCAATTTTAAAATACTTTTCTCGTGCAGGAATTTATCAACTCCTGGTCATACGAAGGAACTTCAATCACATTGCCACCAGCTTTTAAAGGATTTGACTATCCTTTATTCTGTGGCACTCTCTTATTTTCCTTCTACTCACAAGAAACCAAGTAATTGGACCATTTCTGCTAATTTTTTCTCGATTAGCATGAATAGAAGAACAAGCTTTTTATCAATACTTTTTGCAGAGATGCAGAGAAAGTCATGTGAATGGAACACATCAGATTTTTCTTTAACGGATTACCCTCCTCTTTGCATTAATTAGACCCCTGAGAACTTAAAATCAACGCTTGTCAAGGAGCAAGCAAACGTTGAATCATACCTCATCCAGGTTGCCTTATATGGCGGTGAAGAAGAAGGAGGAGGAAATTAAATAACCTGATGAAAGAGATGTTAGGAAAATTCGCGGATTAAATTATCCAATCCAGCATTCGCCCAGCGATGGAAAAAAAGCCGAGATAAAAACTTTTTAGTTGATCGGTCCAGGTGGTTTGATTCCTGAACCTTCCGATTCGGACATGTCAGCATCTTTTAGTTAACATTTAGATGCGCGAAGAATGAGATTAAAGAATTAATGTTTTTAAAAAAATCTGAAGTGTTCCATTTACATGGGTTGCTCTACTGTTCTGCTAAAACAAATTTTACAAAAGAGTATTCTTCTATTTCATGTTTATCGAGATTAACATCAGAAGAAATGGTATTATTACTTAGCTCCTTATAAGTAAAAGGGAAATGAGAGAATACGCTAGACTAAAGCGATAGTCAAAGCCTTTTAAAAGCTGTCACTATGCTATTTATATTGAAATTCGTTCACTGTGCATTTTCGGAAGTAAAACAAAAGAAACACGGATGAGCACTTCCTGTTTGAGAAAAGTGTAAATATTTTAAAATTGAAACCAATATCCCGGAAATGGTTAGCTCCGCAACAAAAATGTAGGATATAAATTGTGCGTTTTGACGAGATATACTTTTTTTTTTTTTTTTTTTGTAAGCTTAATGTCCTTTAACCTGGTTGGTTATATCGGACAATGAAACAAAATTGGTGAAATGATGCTCAAATGAGTTTTGGGTCAATGGAGCTTAAAGTTACTCGACATTCGTCTTCTCAGGATAAGGGAAAACCCAGAAAATAACCTTGTACGGGTAACTCACCCTAAGCCAGATTCGATCGCGCGACCTGTTGAATGTGAGGTAGACATGCTACCACCATACTTCCCAGGCGGGCTTGATATACATTTTTGTGCAGTATGAAATATTAGGGTGGAATAAAACACCTTCTCTACCTATGTACTACGTAGCACTCGGTAGAAAAAGTAATAATGCTGCTGTTAACTTCGTTTTAAGAGTACGTGTACGGACTAAATATTTTAAGTGTTATGGATCCACTGAAAATGCCAAAGGTAGATCAGCCTTAGTTTACGGAAAATAACGAAGAGCTCGCAAAAGGCCTAAACAGAGCTCCTCTACCGCTGTGGAATAGGTAATAGTCTGGTGGAGGTAGATTTTTTTTTGTTATGCAGAAGAAAAAATCTTAAGACACCCATCGGGCGAGTTGAATTCACGCCAACTAAAAAAAAAAACTGCAAGCCATATGTGACTTCTTGGAACTGCCTTGCAGTATTACTTCAACAAGAGGCTGTAACGATGGTCCACATACCAATAACAATATCATGTATACACGCCGCGTTCATCCCTCTCCTTAGCCTTGAGGACACAGGTCACCACTTGAGCAATAATTTGCCAGTTTTCTTTTGTCTGCAGCATATCCGAAAGAACATTGTTGACGGTTACAACCTGACTTATAGTTCGAGCAGCGTACGTCATTCCACTTTGGACAGATTGGAATAGTGCGTTCAGGAGTATCGTCCACTTCAGCACAGTACTCACATGTCCGTTTCAGCCAAACCCATTCGGTGTAAATAAGATTTAAAACGACCGTCTCCGATCAGAAATTGTGTTAGATAGTGATCCAGATTATCGTGCTTCCTAGATATCCAGGGGTGATTTCAGGAATTAGCAGTTTGGTCCACTCTCTTCCTGGTTGCGTTCCACTTGCCAATGTCTGATGGTGTACTCCCTGACCAACAGTTTTTGAGCCCTTGAGGTACATATGTGTTCATAAGTTTGTTCCTGGACTAGCAGATGGATAGGTATGGACCCTTCTAGAACCTGTAAGGTCTTCGTGGAGATTGTCCTGTACGCACACAGATGTGTAGCGCAACCTAACTCTGCACACGCCCCACCCATCTTCTATATATTTCTTTTCCCATGCAGACCCTCCAAGCGGGCGCACTGTATAACATAGTAGTAGTAGTATTATTCAAGTTTACAATAATATAATATTTGCATCGCACAGTCGCATGGGTCTGATAGCCTTATATGCTTATATACTTGCATTTAAAACAGTACCTACATATCTATTTTACATATTTTCATCACACTCGCACTCACAATTACACCCCGAATTCACACATATATTGTGTACCTGTGTTTTACTTGGCATTAACAGAGTATAACTATGACGTGATGAAGTAAGCGTGGACTCTACAGCCCGTTTAGAAACGTGTTGCACTATCTAGCATTGTTCACTGCCTGGCCTCATTCAGTCCCTGCTAGTAGGTAAACCAGTGAACACTGAAAGACAGCGCAGATTGAAAATATCTTATGTACTCCATTCAAATAACTTTCTCTACATCTCTGCAACAAATTATTGTTAAAAAGCTTATGCTTTTTTCTACTTCATGCTAATCGATAAAAAAATAGCAGAAATAGTCTTATTACTTGCTTCCATGCAAGTAGAAGGGAAATAAAGGAGTAGCACAGGCCAAAGTATCAGTCAAAGACTGGTTGCTATGTGACTGAAGTTATTTGTTTCTATGGACAGGAGTTGACGAATAAGTTTTTTAAAGCTAAAACCATTATTAAGAAATATCTCCAAAACGATCAAATCCACGAAAGAAAATGTATACAACACAAATTGTGTGTTTTAACGTGCTCTACATTTTTTTGTGAGGAATGTTTTTATCCATGGTTTTGCAGCTATGCAAAATTCCGTAAAATTCATCCAGAATAAAGTAGTCTTCAGAGGCTATTCCCAGAAAATTCAAGATATAAATTATAGTTGTCAGGTAAATATCTATAATATACGATATTTTAATCAAAATCGTTAAGAGCCATTGTTGAGAAAATCAAAATTTTCTAAAATGTTTCCATGGAAAGGGTAGTTGGGGTGGGGGGGTTCTTGAAAATATTCGTGTTGCATCCTTGGAAGATACTAAACTTAAGTGCTAAGTTTGGTATTCAACGGTCTTTTCGTGTTTGAGCTATGCCCCCCCCCCCACACACACACACACACAAAGACGCGCACATACACGGACCTTTTTCTAAAAATGCTTTTTTTGGCTTCAGGGAGACCCAAAACATGTATTTCCGGTGAAATCTTGGTATCGAATTTTTGGGTGGAATGCAATATCTTCTCTATACACTATGTTCATAGTACGTGTAGAGAAAGTAAAAATGTCGAAAATGCGAAAGGGTAGGCGTTCGACACAAATTTGTGGATGATTCAAACCTATTTTTAGTGCCAGGGGGAGAAACTTTTCTTTCAATACAGTAAAGATGTATCTTGTAATTCACTGTAAAGAATTCTGAGTGAGTTTTGTTTATGTATGTTAATTGTCATTTCAAAGCTCTGCACATTATTATTCTGAACTTTTTGTATCAATTTATTTGTAAAAGTACAAAGCGTTTTTATTTACTAATCATATTATGAAATATTGTTTTATTGTGCTACTTTATGAATTAGAACGATGCATATAATGTCAATACATCTAATAGACTAGTTTTAGAACAGATTATACTCAACGTCACGCACTCTTTATATCGCTGACTGCACTGTGTGTTCGTAAACTGTGTGCGCTTCGGAACCCAAAACCTAGCTCTAATTATAACAGTTCTTGGTTGTCCTTCAGAAATTCATCACTACGAGAAAAACTATTTGTTTTTAATTCGCTGTACCAATCATAAATTTTTTCCTTAAATGGGCTTCTTCACCAAATGCATTTCTATGCTGGTCTTCACAGTATTTAGGTGTTAATGACGATTTAAAATCGTTAAAAAAATGTTGCATGAACTTCAAATATTTAAATGACGATAATAATAAGAATATCGAACTATTAGAGCAAATCGGACAAACTACGCGACAAAATTATTAGAATAATGATATGAATAAATTCAATTTGTTTTTTTTTTTAAAATCAAGGCATCATAAAACTGTTCAATATCTCACTAGGAAGTTGTATTTTTGATGGTGTTGAAAGAATGAATGTAGTGCAGGTGTTGCCAATTGAAAAGGTTACAGATTCAACTGCAATGCATAGAAAGTGATTCTTGTCTAAGTTCGAGTGTTACATACATAGTTTAATTACTCTGTGTAATCGAATTGGTATGAATAATTATCACCTGAAATAATTATAATGTTGCGTTGCGCCACAGTAGTATATTGCTCTCTGGTGGAAGGGCATTTTGAAGAGGATGTGCTGATCCCAGATCCGCTCTCCCCGCTATCCGCTTCTTTCCTCCCTTCTCTTCCATTTACAGTTCCATGTAGAGTTTGTAATTCTGAAGCTGTAGCTAAGCTGGTTTCTGCATGTTAATGAAGTGTTTTGTACATAATCAAGAGCATTTATTACCCTTGCTGAAGTTTATTAGGGTTATTCACTACAAGCATTAGGTTTTCAGGCCTAGTTTACATCCAAGAGATGTTAAACTTGTTGCCAATGATCATTAGTAATTCTTTCGGGTAAAAAAATCTGACGTGTTTCATTCACATAACTTTACCTACTTTTCTGCCAAAAAAAGAACTCGTGTTCCTCGAAATAAGCATAAGCAGAAATTGTATTATTACTTAGTTCTTTATAACTAGAAGGGAAATAAAATAGACTAGGCTAAAGCGATAGTCAAATCTTTTAAAAACTGGTCTCTATGTGAACAATTAAAGTTCGATTCGCTTTGCATTGGCAGCAGTAAACAAAAAACCTGATGTGTTCCATTCACATGACTTTCTCTACATCTCTGCAACAAATTATTGTTAGAAAAATTATGTTTCTATTTACTTCATGCTAATCGAGAAAAAATTAGCAGAAATAGACTTATAACTTGCTTCCTTAAAAGTAGAAGCGAAATATGGGAGTAGCATAGGTTAAAGTGATAGTCAAAATTTGGTTGCTATGTGACTGAAGTTCCTTTGTTTGTGTGGACAGGAGTTGACAAATTCCTGTACAAGAAAAATTTGTTTTTTAAAGCTGAAACCAAAAACAAGGAATATCTAAAAGCAATCTACTCCATGAAAAAAATGTGTATAACATAAATTGTGTGTTTTAACGTGCTCTACATTCTCTGTGTAGTAAGTTTTTATCTATCTCTTACGGTTTAGGAGGTATACAAAATTCCGTAAATTTCATCCAGAATAAAGTAAGCTTCCGAGGCTATTCCCAGAAAATTGAAGATATACATTTTATTTGTCAGGTAAATATCTTTAATATACGATATTTTAATCAAAATCATTAGTGCCATTTTTAAGAAAATCAAAACGTTCGAAAAAAGTTCCATGTAAAGGGTAGTTTGTGTTGGGGGATATTTCTCAAAATCTTCATTTCGCATCCCTGGAAGATACTAAACTTAAATACCAAGTTTGGTATTTTACCGACTTTTGTTTTTGAGTTATCGTGTTCACAGACACACGGACACACACACACTCACCTTTTTTTGAAAATGCTTTTTTTGGATACAGGGGACCCTAAAACATATATTTCCGGTGAAATCTCGGTATCGATTTTTTAGGTGGAGTACAATACCTTCTCTATACACTATGTACATAGTACGTGTAGAGAAAGTAAAAAGATGAACTTTAAAGTGATCATGTTTAAGAAAAGGTAACGTAATTTAAAACTGAAACCAATAACAAGGAACATGTCTGAAACTGTCAATTCTACAATAAAAAAGGTATATGATATAAATTGTGTGCTTTAACGAGATCTACAGTTTTTGCGTAGTAAGTTTTTGTCAATCTCTTACAGTTTATCAGATGTGCAAATGTCACCAAAATTCATTCAAAATGAAAAGGTATTCAAAATCTATTCTCAGAAAATTTAAGATATGCATTTTATTTGTGATGCAAAAATCTTAAATACAGGTATTTTAATCACAATCGTTATAGTCTTCTGAGGAAAACGAGATTTTCAAAAAAAAATTCCGTGTAAAGGGTAGTTTGGGATGGGGGGATTTTCCTGAAAATCTTGGTGTCGCATACTTGGACAAAACTTAAATACAAAATTTTGTATTTGTTGTATTTTAGTTTCTGAGCTAAGCTACAGGCGCACATGCGCGTGCGAGCCTCTTTAAGATGTTGTTTTGAACTTAAGGGACCTCAAAACGTATATTTCCGGCAAAATTTCGACATCGAATTTTTAGGTGGAACACAGTTATTTCTCTAAAATACGTAGTACATGTACATAAAGTAAAAAAGGGGGGAACATAGAAAAAAAGTGAAAGTCCCATAGCTTATGCTATTTTTTTTTTCTTCCTGTACCAGCTGCAGGTTGTCATTTAGTCAAAGAGTACTAAAAATATAAAAGGATAACAAAATTGAAGATAACTGTATTCTATTATGGGCGCTGAGGCATATGAAACCCTTTTGGGATTACCAGTGTAAAACACGAGTACTGGGAGTTAATTGCAGGAAACAGGTACTGAAAATAACAATCTGTAATTTGAATATATGGAGGACCTATGGACTGCGTTCTAGAGTTTATCTTCGTTGTGGATAGTTGGAATGATAATAGGACTAAACTATCTCAAGAGACAACATGGGTAAAGAAGTTGATTCAACTTAAATGAACTGGTATAAGTCAAGTAAAACGGCAAGTCATCTGTTATGGGTTATTTTCAGATTGTTAGTAAAAGGTATTAGGAATGGGTGGCATAAGCGATTACATGAGGTAACCTTGGTGGCCACCCTGTGAGTGCATGAGCGTCAAACTAATGGACGTTTTCGTTGTGCGGTTCGAGAATGCAGCACCGACAAAGAAGACGTTTTTGGCATGGGAAAAGAAAACGACAAGCAGTGTTCGCGATGCGCCGAGACATGGAAGACTCCACCAGGCATGCGCATCGTGTTTATGTGGAACAATTTCAAACAATCTCCGGTAAAACAACAAAGAATGTGCTGTTGAATTGGCAACAGCATAATCATCTATGCAGAGACAACGGAGAGACACATACGTATGTTTTCGTTTCCTATTATGTAATGGAAAACCTTAAAATAAATGAATAATAGGTATATGGACTGTAATACCGCGTCAATTTGAAGTATTGTAGAGGTATATGCACTTTATGTGCACATTGTATGTTGCAGGAAATATTAACTACCAGAGTTTTCCACTTATTTGTTTCTTGAAATATTTTGTTTACAGAGCAATTCTGTTATATAGGATGTAAACTTCAACACATATAGAGAGTTCGGTTTTCCAACAATGTGTATATTGGATTCATTCATGACCTGTTAACAAATTACAGTTCATATGAGCTTCAAGTTGCCTCGAGATGTTTGCTGAAAACTACTGCCCTGATAGAAGCTAATTAAATATCTGACGGAAGTTTGTTTTCGGTTATGCACTCTTTGTTAGTTTACCGATGGAAGCGAACTGTTTGTCGGTGTTATGGGGCGTGAAAACTGGAAAAGGGATGGTGCATGGCAGAAAATATTGGGTATCATTAATTATGCGGGCTAGCGGGCCGCCAGTCCTCGTCACAACACACGCATTACCACATTCCGTATGGACTCGGTTACCCACACATCCATCCCGTTAAAAAAAGGGACCAGAATCGCGATGGCTAAAATGTTACGCTCCGTAGCGCAGCCAACGAGTTTTATTATTTAGAGCGGCGAGTGGAGCTAACTTGATAAAGATTAGTGGTCTCCCAAACAGTAGTTGGTGTAAATGACAATAACTCTCTAGCTTCGCATTTCCGACCCGCTCTTTGAAGCGTGTGAACGAGTGTAGTGAAGCGATAAACTTCGTTCCTCCAGTCTGTGGGCATAGAATAAATAAGTTTTCAAGTACTAGCGGAGAGGGATAAAACATGCAGCGGTAAAACAGCTTTTGCAAACAAAAACGAATCCGCTGTGTTGTGCAAATAACTAACTAATGGCTCAGTATGGCTTTATCTGAAATGCTTGTGAAAGAAATCAAGCAATAATTTGTGTAAATTTGAAATTATCAGGATATAAATAAAACAATCGAAAAATGTAGCAAAGAGTTGTGGAAAATCCTCGTGGATTCTTAATTTAAGCGTTTCAAAGTATCTTGAATCTATGTAATCCAAGAGATATGTTACATTAAGTGTAAACCCAAAACCGTTTTTACTTATATAACTGTAGTAAATGGAGAAAGTATTGTATTTCATCCAAAATTTGACACCATTATTTCAATAGAAATATGCACCAAAATCATTTTGAGAAAAAAAGTATATCTGTGAACAGCACAACTCATAAGCTTTAAACTTGACTTTTAAGCTTTGCATCTTCCAAGGATGCAACCACAAAAATTTTCAAGAAAATTGCCTTGCCCCTAACTGCCTTTTATATGTAAAATGTTAACTTGAGGTTACCAAATACCCAAATGCTTTATTATGGCTGCATAAATGACTGCAGCAGATTAAGGGTTTTGTTAACATTCATACTTTGACCCTTTTCTTCACCAAAAGGCTGGTTTAACATAACATTTAATTCACGAGTACACAATGTATAAGATTGTATAAATAGTAAACACTATGTAGAAAACTAATATTAAGTGAGAAATAGTTTACCTCTACAATTAGCTCAGTGTGTCCAAGGACGGATCCCTGAGGAGCATTTTTGTCAAGAGTAATAACATTGAAACACAACACTGACCATATATGGTAACAATTAACAAACAGATCATCAGAGCATGTAGTATTCTCAGTACTGATAGCTTATTTATAACATTTTTTTTGAGCAACTTAGTCATATGCTTTGAATAAGTGACATAGTTGTCTGTATATCACAGGAGTCTGAAAAGCCTATGAAGCAAAAATAAAGATTGCATATTTTTTTAATTTTAAAGCTCTGAAAACACTAATTATTTTATCACAGGTAAAACATTACCATTCAAAAGCATTAGATGTAATTGGATCATTTTCAGAAAGGATACCATCATCATATTCAGTAGCATTATAGAAGTCATTAATAGATTTAATACATATTGTTAAAATAATTTGATTGAAAATTAGTTTATTTATTGTAAGAATTATATTTTTTCATGTTATATTCATTTACTTCAGTCTGTATAATTGTATATAAAGAGTTCATAATGTATTTTGTTTTCACAGGTAATGAAGCTGTAGTGACAGCCAATCCAGATGGCACTGGTCAGGAAGAGAACGAAGAAGGTACCATTTAATTTGCTCTAATGGTGCTGATAAAAGCTGATAATGTTTTTTGTATTGTTCTCTAGAAATATGCACTTAAACAATTGCAATTATTGCTGATATACCTTTGAAGTAAAGGTCTGAAGACGTTTATTTGCAGTAAGTTTTAATGGTTTACAATCATGTCTGAAACAGCTGCCAATAGCAGAACTATTTACAGAGATCCAGGATGTTTTCGATCAAAATAATCCATAAATATAGGTTTTTATTCAATTCATTTTTTCCTCCATTTATTATTTAGTACTATACTCTGATTATCACATAATTAACTCTACAATTACAGTTCTCACACCAGAAACAAGTAAAACCTATAAATTGAAATTGTTTGCCATGATTTGTTTTTCATAGTTAAAAGAATTTCATTCTTTTTTCATAAGAATTCAGTATAATGTACAGGACTTTACAGTTTATCAAAATACAGTGTTAATATGAAATGACCATAATTAATATGCAATTTGTGCAGAACGCCCATGTGCATGCTCTAAATCAACATTATAGCTTATTTTTTCTGTTCCATTCTTCTCCATTTTTACATAATAGTTGTTCCTTACTTCATTACGACAATCAGTTCCATTCAACAACGCAACACTCTATGCTTATGAATTTAAATGTGTTAGTTGTATCTGCAAGGGTACATAGAAGTCAAGCTTTTAGAGCTTTCCTTGGCAAGATCACAGGGTGCCTTAATTTGGAGGTGAGGAGAATGGATTTGATTAGTTTGATCTCAGCCTCCCCAGACTGAAGTTCACCACAGAGGTTAAAATATCCACCCTATCAGGATTCTTGACCTGCTCCAAGACCAAGAACTTCCAATTAGCCTCTGCTTTCCTTCTTTCAAAATACCTGGTGGAAGGGAAGTTGTTACAGTAATTTAAACCATTAAATCTCATTATTTGTAACATATTTTGTATATTTCATTTGTTTCTATGACCATTTTCTGTAGCTATATTTTAGGTTTTTTTTAGAACACTAAGCGCCTTGCTGGCAAAGTTGCAGCTGCAGTCAAGAGGTAGTTGGCACCAGGATTAGCACTCACACTTTCAAACCCCAAAGTAGGTCAGCACATAAAAAGTTGTTACTTTGACTTGTCTGTTTGTTTGAATTAAGGGTCATGTGAAAAATAAAATTGGTAACCCCCCACCTCGGGATTCAGGTTTGCTGTTTTTTCTTCAGGATTCGGTTCTCACAGTGACCTGCCTTGACCTAGCAGCATTGCCTGTTTCCAACCACATTACATCTAAAAAAAAAACTATGTTTCAGAAAATGATTATTTTAAAACCCTATATGATACCATATAGTTACTACCAGAACTAGTCAGAAATAGGTAATCTACAGTAGTACAAATAACAAACAGTTTATCACAGAATAAAATGGTATTATACTTTACAGTTTTTCAGTGATTCAATATCAGCAGCGGTATTCAGTTTTCAATTCTGATTCAACTTTCCAATCTGAACACATTCATGATACAAGTGCAAGAAAATTATCAGATTGTAGGAAATTTATTTTATATAATACTTTGTTTGTTTAGTAATCCCAGTAAATAAAAATGTGATGAACTTAAATTTTTAACATTATTAAGACCATTTTATATAATACTAAGTAATCAAATAAATCTGAGTGTATAAGGAATCTGTTTACAAGAAAAGCAGTATTTAATTCGTAATCGTAATTCTTTTCACATAAGGACATTATGCTGTTTATGGTGAATTGTTTTCTTAACAAGAATTTATTTATACATATTGAAACTTCAAAACTGAAATAAATGCCTTTAAAAATGCTGACCTATTGAACAGGGTGTCTCAGGGTACATACACCTGTGCATTGCAAAGCACAAGGGTCACTAGTCAACTTCACTAGGCTGAGTGTAGTGCAAACCCCTACTTCTCGATTTTGAGCAATAATGCTATCCGTCTCTTCCATGCTTGTCTCATTCACTCTGCCTGAATCTCTTTCCTCACCTTCCTTTCTGTTTTGTCCTTACTGTGAAATAAACGAGCTAAGTTGGACCAATGCACACATGAGATTTTACATATTTGAGAGGCCCTGCTGCAAAGCATAAAAGTGGCTCTTTTTATGTCCTGCTCTTGCATTCTAATGCTAAAGGATTTGTGATGTTTGTTATTTTTATTTTTACTCTCACCAATTTCATAATATATGGCCATACAAATTCTATGATATGCTGTTACATATTCAAATAATCTCACTACATAAACCATGCAAGCAAGCTGCAGTTTCATACCATGGTGAAACTACAGAAACAAATATGTTTCAGATATTTTGTCCACTTGTAAAATATTGAACTAACTGCACATTAAAAACTATCTTCATCAATCTCTGTAATTGTAGATGATGAAGAAGATAATGAAGAAGAGGAAGAAGAAGAGTCTGCAACATCTTACGCAGAACAAGATTTTCATTTCATTGATTTTGCCAAAAGGTATGTGTAGATAATATTTTGTAAACTTTTAAAAGTAATTGTACAAGATTTAAAAGTTGCAATTGTGGCCCTTTTGAGGTAAAAATATTAAACAACCAATTTAACACAATTTCAGAAAAAAACACAATAAATTTCAAAGTCCCTAGAAATGTCTTCTAATAGCATTTGACTGTGCAGACGGCAGCAGCAGACAAGGAAAATGAAATAAGTATTCACTTAGCTTCATGTAGTCAAATTGAAATTGCTGGCCAGATTTTAATAGTTAAGAAACAGCAGATTTCAGAATGCAAGGCCTGCAAGTCTTCATTTTCATCACCTTTTTTTTGTTTTTCAGCCCCAATAGCAGCATGGTCTTAGTCAGGCAGGGAATCAAACATCGGACGTCATACTAATGGGTTTCTAATGTATTCTGTTGAGTTTCTTAGTGAAATTAATGTAAATATAGACTTTTAATTTAACCTGTTTTTTTTTTTATAATTCTGCTTGAGATATTGTGTTGATGAAAATCCTTGTAAGTGGATGAATGAATGAATGAATGAATAAATAATAATAATAATTATTATTATTATTATTATTCATTCATTAATAATAATTATTATTATTTAGTTATTTGTTTATTTAATGAATAAATGGTTTATTTGTACAACATTTCTTTACATAGTAATTACAATGTCTATTTTTTCAATGCTTATGCTATACTATATACAAACTTCTTATCTTATTTATTTACCTGGCATCCTGACCTTATGGCTCAACTGAGTAGCTATTGTCTTGCCCTAACTTCCTTCTATCCTTTCATGTTTGTAGACTTCGCTATTTCTTGTTTCCTTGACTCTCTTGATCCTGTTTTCTTTTATTTATGCTCCTGTTTTGATAATGATCATTATTATTATTATTATTATTATTATTATTATTATTATTATTATTACTACTACTAGCCTAGTAATCTGCACCAATTTTGTTCACCATTAACAAAACTGTAAATATTTTGTTTAGATTTGCGCACAGCAAAGTGGTGCATGCATGCAGTTATTTACTGCAACAGTTTGATCACAACCTGGTCTATACCAATCATTGCATCATCAAGTTGCTGCACCGTATTTCATGGGATTGTAAACTGCCAGGAATGCTGTTCCAGGCATCTCTTTTCCGTACTTTCCAGCGAATTCTTGAATCCAAAATGGACCGACATAAGGTAAAACTCCTAGTCATTTAAATGTTAATTTTACACATATGTTAACCATTTTTCTGAATTAATATTTATATTTTTTTTGTGTTTACAGGAAGTAATGAAGTTTGCCATTTATATAATTCGTAAATTTACAGAAGTAGTTCAGAAGAATAATAGGGTTTTTATGGAATTACTTTTCTGGAAGACTGCAAAGGATGCATTTGACATTGAAAATGGATATGGAAGCTATGATGGACAGTAAGTAGTCAATCCAGTATATCTACTCTTACCTTCACTTTCTACTTGCTCAATTGCTAAATCAACTGCTTAGAATAGAAATGAGTTACTAAAGCATTTGATCACAAGACAACAATTACCGTATATTTTGGTGGATAAGACATGCTTCAAATTAGATAAAATATAAATTTTCATCAAAGATTTGTTTTGCCATATGTCTGTCCTATAAGAAGATCCCAAAACTATCAACAATCTGTAAATTTAGCTTAGAACTATGATCATCTGGATAATAATAATATGCACACTGATTCGGGTGATGACTTTGATATTTACAAAAAAGGTATTGGAAATTGAGCTTTGTATACCTGCTCTGCACTACTAAACATTTGGTATGATTGCACAAGTCATAAAGCAAAAGCCTCTTTGCATTGTTACGGTTTTGCATGCTAAATAATGGACTCATGTGTACTGTTAGGTTGTGTCGTGTGTTAATTGGTGTAAAAATTTCAATCTATGTTGTATATCTGTTTTATAAGAAGACCTTAATTTAGGGTGCTTTTTTTTTTATGCTATAACCATCATCTTATCTGCCAAAAAATGTGGTAATTTAATGTAAACAATGTGCATTTATAATCTTCTACAATCTAAAGTTTTGAGTAATCTTTTTTTATTGATTTCTATGAAATAAAATAGTAACAGAAAAGTATACCATCATGGACTAAAAGTTACAGTAGTGGTCATCACACAACTGTTGCTTATTTTGATAATATGAACATAAAGTAAACAAACAATTAAGTTTTACTTTATGACTATATGACCATTCACACAGCAAAATAGTACACCATTTGTTCACTTTGTGATCCAGGATTTCTCTTAATGATTATGATTAAAATACCACATATTTAGGAATAGACTATGAAGTTCATTTTATTCTTAATTTTGATAACTATGCATAACAGGTAAGCCATAAGAGCTAGATGGAAAAATTTTCTCTTTAAAAAACACAAATTTCAAATAACTTTTTTTTGTATCAGCCATTATTAGATATCTTATTAGTTTTGGTTTGGACTGAATAATATTGCTATTTGCTTATTTCTTGCAGTGTCATGGAAATAGTATGAAATTTCAAAACCAACCATACAAGCCACTTTTATACAACAGACTGTTGATTTAGTTTGCTTTATCCTTCTTGTACTTTGAATAAAATGAGAAATTAAACTACTTCTGTGAATATTTATATTAATTAGCATCAAGTATCATAAGAATAGTTAGTATACACATCAAAATGAATGATAATGAGAAAATCTTGTGAATATAACCATATTAGATTATTTCTAATGCTGTCCTTAGTATCTATGAGAAAAACTGTTGTTTTGATAAAAAAAAAATGGTTGCAATATTGTAATTCAGAAAGTTATTGTAAATAGTTAATGTTTTTTGCAATAGAAATTACAAGTGCCAATATTACAAAAATAAATTCTGGAAACTACATGCTTAAAAGTTCTTTTATATAAAAACAGTGACGTTTGGGTTTATTGAAACAGAGGAGTTGCAAAGTGCCTTAGCTATACATATCTGCACCTGAGACCAATTCACCTCAATGGTATGGAGATATCCAAATTACGTTATGTCCATGCTGCTTAGCAATTTCTTCTATTTCATACACATTGTGCTGGTTTGTGCAAAGTAACAGTTTGGCTATGGTTTGCATGCTCGTGTGCGATATACCTGTAGAACTGAGCCATGGCATTATACGAGGGCTGTAAAGAAAGTAGTGGCAACATGGTCCCCACATTCACAGGAGAGAGGGTATGAGCCAATAGGATATGGGAGCAATCAGGTGACTAGTATCGATGTGTGGTGTGCATTGGTCGTGCTGCCAGTTGAGCGTGTGTTGTTGCTGTGTAGCGTTGAAGTGAATAGTGTCAAGTGCACCGCTCTAAAGCATGTTTACCAAAGGCGATCAGCTTTCGTGGATTAAAATCAAGGTTTACCATGGAAAAAATGCATCAGCATGTTATCGAGGATTATGTGGAGCCTGTGGTGGGAATGCATTGCCGTACAAGATGGTTGCACGATGGGTCAAGGTGTTTTGTGCAGGTCAGACTGCGACTGCGGATTTGCACCGCACAGGTCGGCCATCCATTCCGCAAGATCAGATTGATATCGCGAGTGGTCTCGTTGCCATGGACCATCGATGAACTGTCCGGGAGCTATCCGTACGAGGGGGTTATTCTTTCGCATGCTGTGCCTGAGGGACAAACCGTCAATAGCAACATAACAATGCAATGTCCAGCTCTGATTGCAACGGTGGCATTGGGAGGTTTTGGAACATCCTCCGTTCTCACCAGACATGAGTCCTTGTGACTTCGACCGTTTCCGAAGTTGAAGGAACCCCTATGAGGCCGCCGATTTCCTGATGTGGCATCTGTAGTCCACGCAGTAGGGCGCTCCTTTGCAGTCATCAACAGAGATGGCCTTGCCAACAGTCCCCAACAGCTGCCCTACATTTAGCAAAAGGTCAGGGGCTTTGCGGGTGACTACATTGAAGGAATGTAATGCAATTGTACTTGTGAGTTCAATAAATATTGTGTTCTATCAATGTTGCCACTACTTTATTTACAGCCCTCGTATCTAGATTTTCTAGTGTCTGTGCACAGTTTTATTTAATTGCAGCAAAGGAATTCTGGCATTATCCATCAGAGTAACCAAATTCAGGGCAATATATGCAAGAAGTGATCCTGGAATTATTGCTTAAATACTTGGTATGCCATTTCTGAATGATAGTATTTACTGCATTTGAATTTGCTTAACTACTGGTTTGTTTTCGGAACAAAGCCTGTACTTCTGAACCAGTGTGTAATGCAATTAGCTGACTGCTTTTGCCAATGGAAACCTTTAAGCCACTAGAACCATTGGGTATCTTCCAGCAGCTTGATTTGACCAAAGTGCTGCCTAGATAATATATAGCAAATAATCCCTCTTTCCATCTCATGCATGAAGTACAGAAATATCATTCTTGCTGCAACAATGTTACTCCGTCCCATTAAGATTTTCTTGCCATCATTTGTATAGTCTTGTTTAAATCTTATGCCTTTTAAAATATGCAGTTTTGAAGATTTTTCATTCTAAAAATTTTCAGCTAATCTCATCTCTCTTAAAAATTATGCGATGGAAAACTTTATACTGAAGTCATCTAAACCAGTAACTTCCTTATTGCAATTGTGTAAATATTGGGGCCTCATTACTTTCTCTATACACACTATGTACATAGTGTATAGAGAAGGTATTGCACTCCACCCAAAAATTCGATATTGAGATTTCACCGGAAATATATGCTTTAGGGTTCCCATTATCTAAAAAAAGTATTTTCGGAAAAAGTTCTGTGTGTGTGTGTCTGTGAACACGATAACTCAAAAACGAAAAATCGGTAAAATACCAAACTTGGTATTTAAGTTTAGTATCTTCCAGGGATGCGACACAAAGCTTTTGAGAAAAATCCCCCCACTCCCAACTACTTTTACATGGAACTTTTTTCGAAAATGTTGATTTTCTCAAAAATGGCTCTAACGATTTTGATTAAAATATCATATATTAAAGGTATTTACCTGACAAATAAAATTTATATCTTGAATTTTCTGAGAATAGTCTCTGAAGATTATTCTGGATGAATTTTACAAAATTTTACATAACTGCTAAACTGTAAGAGATGGAAAAAAAACTTAACACACAAAAAATGTAGAGCACGTTAAAACACACAATTTATGTTATATATTTTTTTCCATGGAGGTGATTGTTTTTGAGATATTCCTTGTTTTTAGTTTCAGCTTTGAAAAACTTATACTTTTCTCATACAGGAATTTGTCAACTCCTGTCCATACAAACAAAGGAACTTCAGTCACATAGCAACCAACTTTTGACTATCACTTTAACCTATGGTACTCCCTTATTTCCCTTCTACTTACAAGAAAGCAAGTAATAAGGCTATTTCTGCTAATTTTTTCTTGATTAGTATGAAGTAAACAGAAGCATACATACGCTTTCATGTGAATGGTACACATCAGATTTTTATATCATTGGCTTCTTTAGAAATATGCTGCACTGTTCATAGCCCCACTCTAAATGCACTTGCTGTATTCTCCTGAGCTGTGGCAATACAAGAGACAGAGCATGTGATACTTCACATATTATCTCTGTTTAATTTCAGAAATAATTGTACATTATACACTCCTCTTGCTTCTCTATTCTCTAATCTGATGTACTGTTATAATTTCCAATAGGCTTCACTCCCAGCTCTACATTTCCCCAGTAACTTCCCACAAACTGAAAGAAAACTTTAAATTGTGAATAATTAATACTTCTGCTCATACGTCAACACTCAACTAAATACAGGTTTGGGAAATTGCGTGACACAGTGGTTTACTGTTCATCAAGCAGATGGTTGCCTTCTTAGCTAAACCAAGTCTGGGTGCAGTAGATTTCTTTTCAAATATGCAATGTTTTCTTCTTTCCATTACTAATATATATAATTCCATAAATGTAACCATAGCTGTTGTAATTTAACTTTGAACTCCATTATAAACAATACTTGTTTGTAGGTCTTTAACCCTTTAAAGTCAAAACTCAACCGATGTTTACATCTACAACAGCTAAACTGTATGAAGTTTTACTTTCTCCATTACTTAGTCCATTGAAAGGTATGCTGCAATTCCCCCCCCCCCCGAATTATTTTAAATGTTATATTATTGTTACAGAACGCGCTCAGCTAAACAAGCATGGGGAGAGGAAGAAGAGGAGGAGTTGCGCCGCCTTTACCAGGAGTACATGAGCAAGGAAGAGCATCCACCAGATGCAGGTAGATTGCTTTTCATTGCTTCTGTCAGTATATTCATCCCCCCCCCCCCCATCCCCCTTCACTCCAAGGTAATTTAGATTACCAGTAGAACATGAATACACTGCTATTTTAACTGCAGAGATTCTCCCCCCTCTGTGATGAGTTGAAAATTGGTAATACTCATAAAACTTATTGTTCTGAACTGCTAATAAAAATATAAATCTAAAATTTTTAGTTGTAGACAAACTCTTGCTTGTTCCTTTGATCCTTATACAATCAGAATTATCTTGTTTACCATGGCTATGGACATATACTTGTTATATAATTTTTGTTTTTAATTTATTTAGTAGCATATTTCTACATTATTTATCACGCATTTTCATACATTTTGGTGCTTTATCAGCAGTAATATTTTCTAAGACATTTGATCATACCAACATTAAAAATAAGTGAGCATGCATGATTAGCACATTATCAATTTTTCTTATTTTTATATTTATATTGGACCTATTTTAAAATTTGGTATGCTAGGCCCTAACCATGAATAATGCCCAGAGGATGGATCTATACAAAGATAAAGGACGAAATAGCGCGTGCACATGCACACACACACATACACACATTACATGAAGACTTTTTTTTTTTTTCTAAAAATTCCTTTTTTTTTTAGTTTAGGAGGCCTTAAAATGTATACTCTCAGTGAATCTATTATTGAAATTTTGGTTGGAATACAATACTTCCTTTACTTACTAACATAGTAGAGAAAATGAAATTGTATACAAAAAAAAATACTCTCTGTATAATAGTCATCATTACAGTTAAGTATTTATCATGAAGTTGTATTAAATGGGTCAAAGGTTCAAATCTGGTAAAGAGCGCTGGATTTCTTTCAGAATATGAAAATATTTGGCATGATTTTTTTTAGAAAGGAAGTAAAGGCCTTTGGTCCCAATTGTAAAAGAAAGCTCACATTTTAAGAGGAAGGCACTTTGAGCAAAATCATCAATCATTTTTCACACGAAAATTTAAATTGTTTCTCGCTAATAATTTTGCATGCATTGAGTTAAACAATAATCACATCAATTCAGGCACTGCTATAAAGTTGTTTACAGAAAACCTCCTAAAATGTTTGTATTCTGCAGTTAAGGGTGGCAAGTTTGTTGTAGAAAATAAATAGCAATAATTGAGAATTATTTATGGATACTCTTTAACTGGTCTGGTTTTCAGTATCCTATTCTACATTGGGTGTGAGAGATTGCTTAATTTTGCTCAGAGGTCTCTTTATCAGGTTTGTGTTGATTTTTTATGTGCCATAAATCTACGACTTGGGACCAACAGCTTTACTTCCCTTCCTAAGGAAGCTCTGCTAAGGATTTTTATGCACGATTTCATCACCCTCTGCCAGAGTTGAACCCACAACCTTGGGAGCCAGACCCTCTAGACCTCAGAGGATAAGTTAGTGAAAGTACATCAAGTGCCTCATAAACACACCTTTATTCAATAGTCATTTCTTTCTTACCTTTCTGTTATTTCAATCACATTAGGATAAGTGCATAATCCTGGCTTTACACAAAAAATATCAAGATTACTATAGTTTTCTTACTGGGTTACTTTCATGGCAGCTACATTTTTTCTAATATATAGCCTCCCTTCATTAGTGTGCCTAATTTTGAAAGTTTGTAGTTTTTCATTTATTGCTTTTTTATTCTTCTAGATGTTGTCGATTGGATTCAGAAAAACCTGATAAATGATTCACGTACTCATCGAGGGATTTCTAAGAAGCTTAAGGAGCTGGGCTTCAATGTTGCTTCTAAGGTATTGCAAAATATTTGATTATTAAAATCAACTTGGAACATGTTTTGTAGGTTAGTTTGCTCCAAGAATTGATGTCCAGTTACCATATTTTTCAGACCACAAGTCATGATTTTGTTAAGAAAATTTTGAAATAAAAATAATAAAGGTTTTATTCTGTATTGCGTAAATTATGTTGGTATCCCATACATTTCACTCTGCTTCTAAATGCAACAAAAAGTATCCTTTAGGCTGCATTTTCACTGTCACTCGTATCTGAACTTTCACTTTCCGTGGATCATTTTCTCAGCTGGTGGAGGTTCAAAATGCCTTTCTGCTGCCCTATTACCATTCTGTTTTGCATATTGCACACAACTTCTAATTTGAATGTAACACTATGAGAATCTCTTCTGTTTAGGCGGCATTGCATACAGACACAAGAGATAAGAAAAATTCACATCTGAATGTCGTTTTCACAATGGTATGATTGCTACTGGCAACTGAATATAAAAGAAAGGGACTGTGAGAGAAAATTTTCCATGCTATTGCATTCTTTAACCCGTTATAGGGCAAAACTATTGTTAGGTATGTCTGTTATTAAGGTTCATATTCTTCTAATGGTGCTTTATGCTATGTTGAATCTTGAACCTCAATTAGGTAGCAAGTATACAGTCCACAAGGCCCCTGTTGAAACTATCGGTAAATTAGCTGGTTTTCATATATGAACTTTGGACCATAAGACACAGTTAAATTTTAAACAGTATTTTATAACGAAAAAAGTGAATCTTATGTTCCAAAAAATATGGTAAAAATGGAGGAAACTAGCCTCTGAAACATGTTCTGGGTAGTTTAAAAAGTCAGTATTAATGACAGATTTTCTTTGGCATGGTCTCCTTCACTTTCAGATATTTTATAACATATATTCCCTTTTTAGTCCTTCTCTATACACTGAATCCTTTTCTGTACAGTGAACTCATTTTGTGAACAACTAGGATACTTAAACTAAAGTCATTAAAGGCACTCCACTTGGTAAATGCACATAATATGATGCTTGTCAAGATGTTCCTTGTATTCAGCTGTACACCCATGGCATCAGTTGAAGTGGAAACATTTTTCAATCTATAGAAATGTTCTTAGGACAAGGGGTGATCCTTCAAATTCAAGACACTACGAATCTATGGTTCTTTACTGAAATGCTGAATAAAGTATATCTATAGTTTTCAACAACAAAAATTTTGTTATATTTTAATGAATTTAACATTAATTTATAAGTTAGTATTCAGTGATTTTAGGTCATCAACTTCCAAGCTCCAGTAATTACTTTCATTTGTTGAAGGACTTACTTGTCTACTCTAATAAAGGTCTTTCAGCATCCTAGCATAAAATATTCTAGTTTTGCTTTCTGTGTTTTCATGAAATCTATTATGAAAGAGTTTAATATTATTTTGATTTTCTTTTTCAAAAATACAGTTATTTTTCTTTATAAGCCAAATCAATGACATACAAAATATTGCAATGTTCATTTTATTTGGATCTTTGTTTTATTAGTATTGTTACTAGTTATTTAATTTGATGACAAACAATTAATTACAATTGATTGACCTAATAATTGGTAAAACAATGAAGTGTGTGACTTAAGGTCTAATTACATTATAAGTCACATTGAGGAATTCATTTCTAAATATTTATGGAATCTTGTGATTTACCAAGAAAAATAAAAGTCAACTTGAGATTTTTGTTGCCATGCCAGCTCAATTGGTTAGAGCAACTGGATGTAAGTCAGAAAATCTGTGGTTCATATCCCTGCTATAGCATTGATTTGAACTTCCGAAGAAATAATTAATTTGTTTCCTTGAAGTATTTGATAATAAAGCTAAAATGCTTTTGGAATGATGAAAATTAATATAACTTTTTAAAATAAAAGATCTTCATACTCCTTATGAACATTCTATCACTGATTCAACAAGTTTTACCAGGATACCATGTATTAAACTGCATAATACTTCAATTTTAGTGTATATATATATATATATATATATATATATATATATATATATATATATATACACATATAATCAGATCATTTCTGATGGAATATAGTATTATGAATTTGACAATGTTTGCATAAGTTTTTAAAACCTCTTCTGAGGGTAGGAATGCATAAAGCTTATGGGCAGAATAATTTAGGAATGTAAGTGGAGCATATAAAGTTACAGACAAAGTAATGATCCATTGGGCCAATAAAGAGATGCAAAGCTAGAGCTCAGTTATACTGCCCATGTTTAATCATTTATTATGATAATATTTCATCTTATTTGCAATGCACTGCCAATTAGTACCTGAACACATGTATTTCTTTCCAGGCTAAGAAGAAAACTGCAAGTGCTCGTCCTCCCAAAGTTTGGGCGGAAGAAGAAGAAGAGCAATTAAGATCACTTTATGAAGAATTAAAAAATGCTAATGGTAATTTGCAAAAACATTTATGTACAATAATTACATTTTAATTATTATTATTATTAATAATACTTCATGAAAACCCAAACTGTAATACCAATTTTGCAGTATCAGTGTATCATCACCTAGAAAATATAGGTGTTTTATTTTATTTTTCCATATAATAGTCAACATAGCCTTTAAAAATTGCATTTATTAACCCTGTTATATTGACATCAATATCAGGAGTGACTAAGAAAACCATTACCTATTGAAAGCATTAAAAGCACAGAGTGGTTATTTGTGCCTGCCACCATTATATGTATGGGTGAATTGCTTCCATTTTAATGACCTTGGTATCTTTCTCTTGCTCGCTGAATTATTTTAGAGTTTCTTATTATTAATATAATAATTAATAATTGTAACAATTCTTCACTTATCTTTTGGAATCCAAGGACAAGATCAAAAAGAAACTAAGCTGATGATGCAATAGAGCAATTTATTGCAAAACTAGTCCTTGGATTCCAAAAGATAAGTGAAGAATTGTTACAATTATTAATTATTATACTAATATATGTGTTACTTCACTATTACTAGCTTCTTTTAACATTTATTTCTTGTTATTGCTTCTGTTCTTGTCTCATTAGTAGTCAATTGAACTGTATACCAAAAAAGTTATACTTGAACACATAATTTTTGTTTTCAATATATACTTAAGAAAAATATGCTGCAATCAGATATGTAGACAATTTGATGAGAACTAACGTAGCTTCAAATTGACATACTGTAAGATGTTTAGTCTATTAAATTTAGGATAACTGTATTGCTAAATGCTAAACCTAAGAACTTAAAAAAAGAAATATTCTAACAAAGGAAAACATTGAGAAAACTGGTGCATCATTCACGGGCTCTCCAAAAACTCTCTAAGGCATTTTGAACAACACGTTGGTGTTTCAGATACTCTGTTCATACAGCTGCTAAACTTTTAACATTTAAACACTAGAGTGACTATTAACCTTGTGAGAAATGAGAAATGTCAGTAATAGCTTAGTGTAGACTATCACCACTTATAACAAATTATAGTGCATGTTACTTGAGTATGTAATGTAGGAGTTTTATAATAGAAAACCCTCTGGTGTAGTAGATAGCCCAAGGTGTATGCATACACGTATTTGAGTCAGTCCATAAAGCATAAAACCACCACACTGTAGCTAAAATCATTAAATCAATGGCATGCATTCAGATGGACCACATGATACACTTCATTCTTCACATTAACACTGCAATTGCTAGAAATTATAACTATGGCTTTTATGTACTATTTGAGTTCATGTGTCTTTCGCTGATCAGAAATTGCAATAAATAACATAAATCCTTACGAAAGAATAATTATATACCCTGTATTTCCAAAAATTTGTCTCTATTCACTTATTTGTCTTTCTTTGTATACAAGGACAATACTATAGTTAGGTGAGATATATCTGTGTTGAACTGTGATAGCTAGGAGAAGTTTTAATCAAAAATGTACTTATAACCTGTTAAACTGTAACAGATCCACTTGGATGCATCGTGGACCGCCTGACTGTGCGAAGACCAAAACCACGTATTGCTGAAAAACTGCTGGAGATGGGTTTAGTGCAAGATAAAAAGGAATTACGAAAGAAGAGAACAAGAAATACAAAGGGAAGTGCTGCTGGAGGTGTGTATTTTAACAATTTAATCTATTTTGTAGAAACCATAAAATACCCCTATATGCCCCTTCCACCATTTTTCAGTTCCATTATTATATTGATAGGCATATACAAAAGCAAACATGTTTAATAAATGAAACAAGTGTTGATTAAGTGCTTCTTATTATGTATAGGGAAATGAACCATTGAACTATTTGTAATTTTGAATTCTAGTTCAAAATAACTAAGATAGAATACAGCAAGAATAATTGAAATGTAATTTTTTTTTTTTTTTTTTGGAATATGTTTGTTAATACACCAATTGTTAAAATAAAAATATATTTGAAAAAATAATTTCTAGTATATTAAATTCACATTACTTTCTCTATCCATTCTTCAACAAACTATTCTTAAAATGGTGTATTCAAATTGGTTCATGTTAATGCAGATAAACATTTGCATAAATGCTTTTATTACACATTTCCTTTAGATACAAAGAAGTAGAGTAATACTTAAGCAGTAGTAAGGTCTTTTAAAAGATGTTCACTAAGAAATGGCTATTATTCTTTGCTTGGCCAGCAGCAAGAAAAACAAATAATGACAACCCATTTTAGGGAAGTATAAGTATTTTAAAATTGTAACCAATAATAAGGAATATCTTGGAAATGGTTAAATGAAATGCCAAAATTGACATAAATTGTGTTTTATAACAATATCTACATTTTCTGTGTAATATGTTTTTGTCTATCTCTTACGGTTTCCCAATTATGCAATGAAGAGGGCTTCAGAGGTTATTTCCAAAAATTCAAGATATACATTCGATTTGTGATGTAAATGTCTTTAATATATGGTATTTTGATTAAAATCATTAAAGCCATTTTTGAGAAAATCAACATTTTTTAACATTTTTCCATGGAAATGGCATGTTATTTATGGACGCTCTTTAACTGCTGTGGTTCTCAGCGTCCCATTCTATAATGGGCATGAAAGACTGCTTAATTTTGCTCAGAGGCCTATCTATCAGGCTTGAGGTTCTTTCACTTGCCGTAAATCTACAACACGGGACCAACGGCTTTACTTTCCTTCCAAAGGAAGCCATGCTAAGGATTTTTACACCCGAAAAAATCCATCGTCCTCGGCTGGGTTTGAACCCGTGACCTTGGGTATATGAAGTTAGCATGGTAACCACTACACCACGGAGGGTGATTACATTTTTCCATGTAAATGGTAGTTTGGGGTGGGAGGAATTTTTTTGAAAATTTTTGTGCAGTATCCTTGGAAGATGCCCAGTAAATTTCAAGTTTTGTATTTAACTGACTCTTTGTTTTTGAGTTAGCTGTTCAGAGATACAGTAAAAAATTTCAAAATTTTGGGGGAATGCAATACCTTCTCTATGTACTATATACATATTAGAAAGTAAAATTATTTTGTATTATTTGTTTTCCATTTCCTATTCAAAGGTGATGAAAGAGTAGTTAATGTAATGAATACCTTCTTACTTCTCTTAATTAAAAAAAAAAAACTGAATTAATTTCAAAATGTCAATTCAGAAGCTTAAATAATGAGCGGGAAAACAAATAACTGGTGGGAAAAAAAATAAAAAGCATTGTGAAAAGAATAATATAGTAATCAAACAGGTTGTTATGTAAGTTTAGTTAACATTTGATTTAAAAGAGTGCCAGTCATACAGTAAATTTATTCTTACATTGATTTATTGTTGGTTATCTCACACATCCCTGAGGTAAACCCCTGAGATAAACTAACAAGGTGCCCTTGTCACATTGATGTTGCAGATTGAGCCTCATCTTATTATAGTGAAAATACATTGAAAACAAAGATGCTTGTTAAAAACAAAATAATTTGAGTCAGTTTTTGTAACACAAACATCACTTAGAAATTACTTACTGGGACCAGTTTTAGGAATACTTGTTTCAACCCTTCATTCTGACTCCTGGTATTAGCTAAGTGCCACGTGGCACCACACATTGAATTTCACAGGAAAGTTTGCTTCTACACAATTTGTTAATCGGCTTCAATTGAAATCTTGCAAATATGCAAAGAGGCTTACTGGGACCAGTTTCGGGAACACTTGTTCTCA
Organism: Hymenopus coronatus; assembly: GCA_030762935.1. Lineage (NCBI taxonomy): Eukaryota > Metazoa > Arthropoda > Insecta > Mantodea > Hymenopodidae > Hymenopus > Hymenopus coronatus. The sequence goes on along the minus strand of CM060897.1, from coordinate 42,198,157 downwards.
TTTTCAACCCCGATTCAGAATGAAGGGTTAAAAATGGGAATAAGTGTTTCTGAAATGGCCCCAGCAAGTAACTTCTAAGTGATGTTTGTGTTACAAAAACCGACTCAAATTCTTTTGTTTTTAATTTAATCACATCACTGTCATAAGCTTCTTTGCATATTTGCAAGATTTCAAATATACTTCATGTTCAGTAGTGGCTCATTAGTATATATTCTGGGTGTTCACACTGTTTGACAATCACATAGCTTTATAAAGTGAATAGCATCTGCTCTAATAGCTGTGATTACGAACAAGTTGATACAACGGTAGTCGTTCTCACAACAAAAAAAAAGATGGATGATGATGATTCATATGCATAAGCTGTCTTACAAAGAAAGGTAGTTTTGCGGCTGTTTGTTGCATACATCATTTAGTTCAGTGTTCTAAGGCAAGAACAAAGTAATGTGGAAATTAAATTGCAGTTGAGAATATGGACAGTCTGAAATTTGAGGTCCACGCATATTTACTTTACCTACTTCTGTCAAAAGTCAACAGGTGGCAGGATTAACACACTATTACAGCCACTGCAGTATATTAAGAAGTGCAGTGCTAAGAAGCATCAGCATTTTTTCCCACTAGCAAACTTTAATTTCTTCTGCAGTGAACTACCATCTGGAGTCATTAATGTTAAATTTTACTGAATGAGCTTGCAAAAAAAGCTCAGGCATTTGTATGCTTTCCAATGAGTATGCTGGATACATGACAAATAAGGTTTATATTTATTTGACGATTTGATTAATCTGGTTTCTTTGATTAATGTCCAGTTGAAAATAAAGGAAACTAGGTCTTAGAAACATTTTCCAGCAAAAATCCCAAGTAAGTGTTGTTTAGTGTAATTAATCAACTTGTCAAATAAATGATTATCACAACACTGTTTACAAACTTCCATAAAAAGAAAAGTAAGATTTATATATTGAATTATCTGGGAATAGTCTGTGGAGTCTCTTTCATTTGAAAAGAATTTTGTGTAATGTTATGTAACTGGTAAACCATAAGAGTTACAAATCACACAAATAAGTAGATGTATTTAAAACACATAATTTATAGGAAATAGCTGTTTTGTGACATCGGGCATTTCTGAGACATCCATTGTTACTGGTTTCAATTTTTTATAATTTGTAATATTTTAAGTCTGTTATTTGTTATAAATTTTATAATAAGTTATTTTTATTTATAATTCTTATATTATTAATTATATTATATTTTAATATAGATTAAATATAATTTCTTTTTATTTATTTTTTTTTGAAGGTAGTTTAATTCCTACTTTATTTTTAATTGTGTCTCATGATTTGAAGGAAAAAATAGGTATGGAATTTTTTGGCCAGCATTTAGCAACTTGATTTTTAAATCTGATTATCAATTGAGTTTCTTCACTTCCCCTTGTACCTTCAATGAGAAGCGTAATGAATCTATATCTGCAAAGGCTCCTCTTGCTTAATATGAAGGGATAGAAAATTAAGCTTTCTTAAGAATAGTTTACAGAAACTATATAAAAGTAAATGGTGGCTGTTAGTCGAGAAAGTTGTATTTATTTCAGATATTTTAAAAGTTATTTCTTGTCATTCTACCTTTCATAATTTATTCTTCGCATTTTTGTTTATTTTCATCAATTTTAATTTTCTTCCACACTATGGGACCTGAGGCTTGAGCCATTATCCAATGCTTCAATTCAGTTCAAATCAATTTCTTTATTTGCCCAAAGTAAAAGGAATGCAGCTAGCATCATTATAGAAATATAAAATACATAAAATTGCATACAACTTGGTTTTTGAAGATGCAATTACTTGGGCTTACTATTAAAGCAGGTATCTAATATACTAATTTATATGTCTCTTTTTACATTGATATTTTATAGTTGTTGCCAAGTTTAAGATATAACACTTTATTTATTATTTTTTTTATTGCCATTTCATTTATACCCTGCCTTTAACTGCATGGTCCTATTGGCTGCATTTCCCTGTGGGACATTTGCCAATATTGGCAATGTCATACACATTCATACTTCCAGACTCTGGGTAGAAGGATAGGGAATAATCTAGACCCCTTCAGCCAGAAATCAACCTGTGACCTCTGGCAAGCAGGCAGGAGCTCTGTCGACTGAACCATGGGGTCAGCCTTGAGAATATTATTTTAAACAGTTTTAATACATTTTGGTAAATGTTTATATAGTAAAATGATGTTATTATTACTATTACTTATTATTATTTTCTCTATATGTTACATGGTATGTAGATAGAGAAGGTACTGCACTCCACCTAAACATTTGATATCGAGATTTCAAAGAAAATACTTGTTTTAGGGTCCCCTGTATTTAAAAAAAAAAAGCATTTTTGGAAGAAGGTTGTGTGTTATATATCAAAAAGTCTGTGAAATACCAAACTTGGTATTTAAGTTTAATATCTTCCAAGGATGAGACACAAAGATTTTGAGGAAAATCCTCCTATACCAAACTACCCTTTACATGGGAAAATTTTTAAAACTGACTCAAACGATTTTTATTAAAATATCTTATATTTAAGATCTTTACATCACAAATAAAATGTGTATTTTGAATTTTCTGGGAATAGCCTCTGAAGAGCTCTTCATTCTTGAATGGATTTTGCTTACTTGTTCACAACTGGTAAACCAAAAGAGATACACAAAATTTACTGTACAAAAAAGTAGATCTCGTTAAAACATACAGTTTATGTCATAAATATTTTTTAAGGAGTTGACCATTTTTGAGATATTCCTTGTTATTGATTTCAGTTTTAAAATACTTCAACTTTTCTCATAAGGGAATTTCTCAACTCCTGGCCATCAAAGAAACAGATTTCAATTCCATGCCAACCAGTTTTTAAAACATTTTACTATCACATTAGCCTAGTGTATTCCCTTATTTCCTTCTACTTAAAAGAAAGCCAGTAATAGTCGTATGCTGTTTATAAGAAAGCTAATGTTTATCTCAATTAGCACGAAGTAGATAGAAGAATAAAAGTTTTAACAATAATTTGTTACAGAGATGTAGAGAAAGTCATGTGAATGGAACACATCAGATTTTATTTTTGTTGCTAGGGGAACCCCATAATGTGGTTTCAAAATAATTATTTTTATCTTTGGCATTATGTTCGTGAATGTGAGTGTTTTTTATTTGTTGGCTTAATACTTGATAGAATTATATATAATTAACAAATATATATAAAAATATATACACACATTTATTGCACCCTCACTAATATTAAGCATATAGTGCCTTCAATATTGCTGTATATTTCAAAAGAACATGCTTTATTATTGAAAACCATAAGCAGTATGAAATTGATATTTCAGATATTTTTGTTCCCCTTAAGAATCTGTAGTACCAGTGACTTCCCTTCCACATAGTTAACATTAATTGTTCCTTTTTAGCTGTTGCTTCAAAAGGCGGTATACTTAAGAAGTTAAAGTTGAATTTTAAGCTAACATTAGTAATAGCCATTTTGTGTGATTATTATTAATGCTTCTCTTTGTCTCTGAAATGAAGTGCTTTGAAACACTCAAGGATGAAGATTGAATAAGGAATGACAATGCTTTCTGTGCCGCTATACTCATTCATAATGTATCACCACACTTTCAAGAAAGCCATTATCCAGGAAAGACTTCCCCTAGCTGTTGCTTCTTAATGCAGCAGTGCTGGACATGGGTACAACAACATACTGCATTGCATAGTGAATTAATTATGGTTCCTTGTCTCAATGCTTCATCCCCTTCTTCTGCCTCCCCTTTCTTCATCATTCCCATGAGGGTGTGGACTGATCAATCAATTTTTCATCTGGCTTACCCTCCCATGTTCTTGTATTCTCCACAGCCTGGGTCACATTTCACCCTCCTTCCTGCTTCCCAAGAGAACAGTTTTTCCATCATTAGTCACCTGAGCAGTGTTCTGGGAGTAACCTTTGTCATCTTGATCTCTGAAACAGTAGAGGTAACCAGAAATATTGCAGCAGCATTTTTCTCTCCCTTTTGCAAGGGGGATGGTGCACAGTGGCTTCTTGGGTTTCGGAAATTGAAAAGAAAGGGGATCTTCTGCTTTTCACTGCCATTAATAAAACATAGGAAAGAAATGCTTTTTTATATATATATATATATATTTTTTTTTTTTTTTTTTTTTTTTTTTTTTTAATTATTTCTTCATTTTGGTTGAAAGTGGAACTGTTAATGCTTAACAAAGATAGCTACATACTTTTAGAGTAGCTCACATTAGACTTCTTGTTAGCTCATAGCATGCTAAAATACATAGCTTAGATGTATATTCACCAGAAGTATTGCAATTGTATGTATGGTTTTTACTTTCTCTACTCGTACTATGTACATAGTGTATAGAGAAGGTGTTGTATTTCACCCAAAAACTCAATACCAAGATTTCACCAGAAATACATGTTTTGGGATCAACTGAATCCAAAAATAAGCATTTTTAGAAAAAGATCCATATGTATCTGTGGGCAGCTTAGCTCAAAAACAGAAAGTCCAATAAATGCCAAACTTGATATTTAAGTTCAGTATCTGCCAAGGATGCGACACAAAGATTTTCAAAAAATTCCCCCACCCCCAACTACCCTTTACATGAAAACAAATTTGTAAATTTTGATTTTCTAAAAAAATGACTCATGATTTTCATTAAAATCTCTTACATTTAAGTTATTTACATGACAAACAAAATTTATATCTTGAATTTTCTGGGAATAGCCTTTAAAGACCTCTTTATTCTGGATGATTTTTTTTTAATTTTGCACAACTAGTAAACTGTAAGAGATAGACAAAAACTTGCTGCACAAAAAATGTAGAGCTCCTTATAACACATCGTTTGTATAATATACAGTTTTTCCTGGAGTAGGCTGTTTTCTAGACATTCCTTGTTATTGGTTTCAGTTTTAAAATACTTAAAATTTACTCATACAGTCAACTCCTGACCAAGCAAAGAAACAGATTTCAATCCAATAGCAACCACATTTTAAAACATGTGACTGTCAGTTTAGCTTAGTGTATTTCCTTATTTCCCTTCTACTTATAAGGATCTAAGTAATAAGACTGTTTCTGCTAATGTTTATCTCAATTAGCATGAAATGGATAGAAGAGTAAGCTTACTAACAATAATTTATTACAGATATGTAGAGAAAGTCATATGAATGGTAAACATAAGATTTTTTCAAATTCTGATTATTTTAATACACAATTAATAAACATCTGCTTCATTCACATGACTTTCTCTACATTTCTGCAACAAATTACTGTTAAAAAGCTTATGCTTCTATTTATTTCATGCTAATCGACAAAAAATTAGCAGAAATATTCTTATTACTTACTTCCTTGTAAGCAGAAGAGAAATAAGGGAGTACTGTAGGTTAAAGTGATAGTCAAAAGCTGGTTGCTATGTGACTGAAGTTCCTTTATTTGTATGGACAGAAGTTGACAAATTCCATTATGAGAAAAGTTAAGTTTTTCAAAGCTGAAACCAAAAACAAGGAATATCTCAAAAACGATCAACACCACGGAAAAAATGTATGTAACATAAATTGTATGTTTTAATGTGCTCTACATTTTTTGTTTGGTAAGTTTTTGTCCATTTCTTATGGTTTAGCAATTATGCAAAATTCTGTAAAATTCACCCAGAATAAAGTAGTCTTCAGAGGCTATTCCCAGAAAATTCAAAATATACTTTTTATTTGTCAGGTAAATATCTTTAATATACTACAATATTTTAATCAAAATTGTTAGAGCCATTTTTTAGAAAATCAAAATTTTCGAAAAAAGTTGCATGTAAAGGGTAGTTTGGGGTGCAGGGATTTTTCTCAAAATCCTCATGTCGCATCCCTGGAAGATACTAAACTTAAATACCAAGTTCGGTATTTTATCAACTTTTCGTTTTTGAGTTATCGTGTTCACACACCCACATGCGCGCGCACACACACACACACCTTTTTCTGAAAATACTTTTTTTGGATACAGGGGACCCTAAAACTTTTATTTCTGGTGAAATCTCAGTATCAAATTTTTGGTGGATAGCAATACCTTCTCTATACACTATGTACATAGTATGTGTAGAGAGAGTAAAAAATAAAAGGATGAAATTAAAGACAAAGTATTTACAAAAGGTTATATGAAATGCATTAAATAGTGAAAAGGAATCCACCCAAGAAGTCCTCTATGTAACACAACATTGATATTATGCTAGATTCAGGGAGTTTATTATATAAATGTACACTTTTATGTGTAACAGAATTTAAACACTTGATTAATCTATGTCTTAGAAATGGATTGTCTTTGAGGTTCTTGTATTAGACAAATGTTATTTTGTGAGTTTAAGGACACATGGGAGAGATAGAGTAGCAATTTCCATGCTTAATCTCAATGAAGTATACCATATTATCCAAATACAAGACAATGTTTTTTTCCAAAATATTAATGTTCAGAACTGGGGGGGTCGTCTTGCATTCACGATACATGTTTTCCAAATACCATACGGGGAAAAGTAGTTTCAAACTTTGCGGGATGGCAGTGACTAGCTTGGGGGAAATGGCATAGATTACTGCCAAGGTCACAACATTTGCAGCAGATTTTAAGCATTTCATTTTGTGCCAAAAATTATCTTTTAAGGAGCTTATGAGCATTCTCATTGGAAAAAAGATTGCACGTAATGTATTGGAAGTAACAGCCAAGCAGAAAAAACGTTAGCTGAGCATTTCTTCTCCTCAGGCTGCACATATACCGCAACGTGAGTTTACATGCAAATTTGAACTGGGTAAAACGCTTTACAATATATTAAGTATGTTGTCTTTATAGAAAATAGCATCCATAAATAATCATAGTTACAGTTGTGCTCCATCACCGTTGCCATCACATTTTATAATAGCATATACTGTACATTTCGTTCTCCCTTCTCATCTCTCCCACTTGCAATGTGGATTTCTGCGTAAATTCCATTTAGCTAAAAACATTTATGATGTGTTATATTAAGTATGTTGTCTAAATACAAGGTCATATCCATCATTATTGTTACATTTATGCTACCGCCACTTTCTATCATTGAATATACCACACATTTCGTTCTCTGTCTCTCCCACTCACAATGTGAATTTCTGCCCAAATTCAAATTAGGTAAAAACATTTACAATGTTTTATATTAAGTACATTGTCTAAATACAAAATCATGTCCATCACCATCGTTACAGTTATGCTTCCGCCACTGCTGTGTTGTACCATTGCACCATACCGTAATGTCCATGTTCCCCTCTCCAGCAACTGCTAAAAATGTGAATTTCTGCACAAATTCAAATTAAATACAATAAATAAGGGACTTAATTAGCTTAAATGTCCATTAGTTTGATCAAAATATATTGCAAACCTTTAAATTTCATTTAAAAATTCTTCTCTTAATATACTTTTGTCTTTTAAACATTTCCTATTTAGATGATATGCTAAATTCCAAAATTAAGTTCTGAAAAATGGGGGCTATCTTGTATTTGGATAAATATGGTATATATCAAGGTTTCTCAAAATTTATACAAGCTATCACAATGAAAATTTTGCCACTTATAAAACAGATTCTTTTAATTTAGAAGCCATAGTCAAATTGTAACTTAGGTTAGTAGTTGATAACTTGTTAATATTTCAATAAACAAGAATATTTTCATGTATGTTCTTCTTTAGGTATACTGATTTCTTTTTTGTCCATATGCAACACGTATTGCTCTAAACAGCCAGTGAAAGTTTTATTGTTATCTGAGTATGAAATTCCTAAAAAAAATTATAATCACCTAAAAAAATTAAAAACAAAGTTTGCATAATTATATATGTATAGATATATTAAAATTTCTATTTTTCGTTAAAATGTCTTAGTCTTTCAAACTGGCTATAAAGTCAGAAACGATTCACTTTAATTGTTTAGGAGAAAAATGCATCTAAAAAAGTAAATACTTTTGTGTAAAATGTTAATTTTCTGAAAACAGTGATTTGTAGAAATACATTGATTGACTTCATTAATAATTATGCTTTGTAATTTGTATTAAAAGGATTCAATTTACAGGTGATTATACCTAAGAAAAATAAAATAAAAATTGTTAAACCTCAGTTCTGAATTACATACACAAACTTTGCAAGTTCTTCTGTTAAATTAATAGCCAGACAAGTACCTACTTGCTGTTTAATGTAAAGTAATGGTACATTATTTGAGCCTTTGTTTCTGAAACTTGTCCTGTGTAATAACCAAGTAAATGAAGCAAGTGTGCCCCAAATTCAGCTTCCAATGTGCAGGTACCTAATTAACTGCAGCTTCTCTGTTAAAAGTCCTCTAAATAAATAAATGAATAATAGTGAATGTTGAATGTATTAACGAGAGATTAAAAGACCGATCTATCCAATGTTAAATTTACTAAATTCAAAACCAATTATTTTAAAAGCTATTTAAGATATCAGACTGAAATTGTTGCAGGATATAGATGTGATCCAGTAAGTTTGTTAAGGAAGATTATTTTTTTTCCTCAATTATACATCTTTTGAAAAAATCTATCAGCAATTAATTTTTTAAAATAACCAATTGTTATTAAAACCAAAGTAGCTCCACAACAGTAATTAGATATTTTCATCATCTTAAAATTTAATTTGAGTATCTTTAATAATTTTTGAGAGAGAATACAGGTCAATTATACCAGAAAAAGCTGCTTAAAGCAAAAATGAGATGAAAAAGTGTGCATGTTATTGCAAAGAAAGAATCCAATGGTTTGAGTGCACAGAAGCTTCCATATTTAATAGCAGTACCAATTTGTAGAATTAAAATTCTCCTAAAAGATGATGTAAACTTTTAGCCCTCTACTCCAAATGTGTGTAGAAGTTGTGATTTTTTTCTTTCTTTGAGGTGGTGCAGAACAAATCAGCATATGCAATATCATTTATAAAAATCTTATGTGTTCAGTTCATATGACTTTCTCTACATCTCTGTGACAAATTATTATTAAAAAGCTTATTCTTCTATTTATTTCATGCTAATTGAGATAAAATTAGCAGAAATAGTCTTATTACTTGCTTCCTTGTAAGCAGGAAATTAAGGGGGAACACTAGGCTAAACTGCTAGTCATATCTTATAAAAGCTGGTTGCTATGCGATTGAAATTACTTTGTTTGTATGGCCAGGAGTTGATAAATTCCCATATGAGAAAAGTTAAGTATTTTAAAGCTGAAACCAATACAAGGAATGTCTCAGAAACAATCCGCTCTACCAATAAGATGTGTATGACATATGTGTTTTAACAAGATTTTACAGTTTACTAGTTATGCAAGCCTTCAGAAGCTATTCCCAGAAAATTCAAGATATACATTTTATTTGTTGTGTAATTATCTTTAAAATACAGTACTTTAATCAAAACCGATAGAGCCATTTTTGAGAAAATCAAAATATACTAAATTGTTACAATAGTTTTTTTTTGGGAGGGGGCAATTTTCTCAAAATCTTCATGTCTCATCTTTAGATACTAAAGTTAAATATCAAGTTTGGTATTTTACTGGTTTTTCATTTTTGAGTTATTGTGTTCGCACACGACCTTTTCACAGACACATACAAATCTTTTTGTAAAATGCTCTCTCTTCTCTTCTCTCTCTCTCTCTTTTTTTTTTTTTTACATGTATTTCTGGTGAAATCTTGGTATCAAATTTTTGGGTAGGGTGCAATTCCTTCTCTACCTATGTACTATGTAGAGAAATAATTAGCAAAAGGCTCATATTATTGTTGATTTGCTTTCAATGGCAAGCATTAATTAGTTTTGCACAAAATTAATTTTAGGCCAAGTTTTTATTTTGGGAATATTCACATATCCTGCATACCTCTGTAAACCAATTAGAGCAGAAACACAGTGATGCAGAACAGTCACTCATATTTCCTTTGACGTGATAGACTTTGTAAGAAAAATTGTTTAAAGATAATTAATTTTGAAAATTGCCAAGAAATTCTCAAGTTTAAATTACTGAGATAAGCAGAAATATAATAGTTTGCAGCAATATTAATGATTATTGAGGATAGGAAATTATTTAATAGAGCATAATGTGTATAGTTTAATAACCAATATTGAAGGTTTTATATTGTTAATTAAACAATTGAAGGTTTAGATACAATGGCATGGACCAGAACTCTTAGCATTTAAGCCACATATCATTTAAATAAATTCCCTAATGCATTTATTAGGATTAAAGTGTTTATAAATGTAGTTTAAAAGGAAAACAAATATTTTCTCTTTTATAGATCATGGAGGTTGGGAATCAGAACCCAGTGAAAATGAGTTAGACTCAGATGTGGACAGCAGTGATTCGGGAGGCAGTGATTCAGATGGAAGTAGTGTTCCAAGAAATGCGCCAACAACAACAGGTGCTCAACGAAAAGTGCAGGCAAAGCCAGCCAAGAAGCATCGGGTTGCAGCAAAGAAGAACACTTCTAAAGTTCAGAATTATTCATCAGCAGAAATTGCCTCTGCACTTAATGCAGTAATAACAAAAGGTATTTCACATGCCATATTAAAAATAGTAATTTAAACAAAAATATATAGGCATACTTCTTGTATATACAGTAGAGTCTCACTTAACCAGAAAACTACTGAACTGTTTCAGATAATACATTTTTTCAGATAATCATTGGGAACAATTTTAAGCCAAAAAGATGGAATATAATTATATTCCAAATGCATGTAATAATTTAAGGAAAATTTACAGAGTTTGAGTGTAAATACAAACAACACTTTTTTGAGCTTGATCAGTTTCAAGAGCTATTTACTCTGATCTTCAGGAGAGACTGGCTGAGTCCTGGCTGTTCATTGTGTGGTGATTGATTGTGTTGTCATCTAGTGGTAGAGAGATGTACTTCCTTAGTGGAGTTGGTGGCAGCAATTCAGAATTGATTAAGTAGTGTTTGGTTTTATAATTAAAATCATTTCTCACATGTCCAACTCTGTTGCATATTTTGCAGGATGAGTGTTATGGTTGATTGTCCGTGGAGTGCAATTGCAGATTTATCAGGTTTCAAATATTCCTTTAATCTGGTTTCCAAATTTATTTTTGTTTTGCCCATATAAATGCTCTCACAATCCTTATCTCTTGTTCAGAGGTATCTGATTTTTCAAATTGTCTCAAAGTGATTTTTCTAAACTAAAATCTTCTGTGGAGCTAAGCAAATGCTACCATATTTATCTGAATACAAGCAAGATGACCCCTTGTAGTCAGAACTTGGAAATTAGCATATATAAAAACAACTTAATTGATAACTTAGTTTTGAAACACACAGTTTGATCAAACTAAGGGACACTTAACCTGATGGACTTTTTTTTTTTTTGGAAGGGGGGAAATATCGCTATATAGCAATGGAAGCAGATTTTGAACAATGATAATGACAAGATTTTGTGTTGGACAATATACCAAATGTTAGGTATATTGTCTAAACACAAAATCTTATTCTCATCATTGTACAGGGTTACTACAAAAGAAATAGACAACTTCAACTGCCTGTAAAACAAAAACTATTAGAGATAGCAACCTAATTATTTTGGAGGTATGTTGAGAAACTCTCAAAGTTTTGTTTGTTACTGTTGGTAACGCTATAGTATTTTGTTTGTTGTTGCAGAAGCTGAAATGGCGGAAAACCCTGTGGAAAAGGCATATTGCGTGTTGGAATTTGCTAGAACGCAATCAGCAACTGTTGTCCAACGACATTTTAGAACACGTTACCACAAAACGCCACCGACTAGACAGTCAATCTACGACTGGTATAGAAAATTCGAGACAACAGGATGTTTGTGCAAAGGGAAGAGCTCGGGAAGACCAAGAGTTTCGGAAGAAAACGTTGAACGTGTTCGTTCTGCCTACATAAGAAGCCCACAGAAATCGACATCTAGGGCAAGCATGCAATTACAAATTCCACAGCAAACTGTATGGAAAATATTGCGGAAGCGACTGCACATGATGCCTTACAGATTACAGATGTTGCAGTTTCTGAGTGAAGAAAATAATGTCATACAGCGTGACTTTTGCATCGACATGTTGCGACATGATGAAGACGATGCTGGTTTTTGTGAGCGCATCATTTCATTTTTGTGGTAATGTGTTCTAAAATGTCGTTGGACAACAGTTGCTTATTGCGTTCTAGCAAATTTCAACACGCAATATGCCTTTTCCACAGGATTTTCTGCCATTTCAGCTTCTGCAACAACAAACAAAACACTACAGCGTTACCAATAGTAACAAACGAAACTTTGAGAGTTTCTCAACATACCTCCAAAATAATTAGGTTGCTATCTCTAATAGTTTTTGTTTTACAGGCATTTGAAGTTGTCTATTTCTTTTGTAGTAACCCTGTAAATAATTCTATCTAATTCAGATTTGCATGGGAATGTAATGAGTAGGAGAGACCAGAAATGTACCTTTTTGTAACTGAGGGTGTAACAGCAAGACTGTGGATAAGATATTTTTTAAACAATATACATAATATAACATATTTGATATGGAAAACCAGTGTGCCAGATAGTTGGAAGAAAGCTATCCTTATTCCTATATTAACACCTAAAAAGCATTCAGCAGAAGTTGCTAGCTATCAGCCAATTGCTCTCACAAGCATTTTGGCAAAAACCATGGAGAAAATGATATGTGCAAGGTTGAATTGGTTCCTAGAAAAACAACAGCTAATAACATCTGTACAAGCAGGATTCAGAATATTTCATTCTACCACTCAACAAATTGCAATGTTTAGCCAAGAAATCAGAGATGCCCTAGATAACTCAAAAACAACATTGGTAATATTTATAGATTTCAAATGTGCATGTGATTCAAATTACTCCAGAAAATGGCAAATCTTGGCATAGAAGGAAACATGCCTAAATGGTTCCTAAGCTTCCTTAAATATTTATATGTACCAGGTACAATCAAAACTACTCAAAATATAAATAAATTCACAAGGGATAAGTCTTACAAACAAAAACATGAACTGTGCTCTCTTTGCAGACAATCTAATACTATGGGTCTCAACAAAAAAATAAGGATGAATTAAAATTGTCAAGAGAAATGAATAAATCATTAGAAGACTCAGCAATATGGTGTGAAGAAAATCTAATGACCATAAATCCTACAAAATCATATTTCCAGGTGTTTAAAGCAAGTCCTACAGATTCAAATCGCATTAAAAAAAAGAAAGAAAAAAAAACACATCCATACAAGAAACAAATGAAGCAAAATGTTTAGGAATCTACCTAGACTAGAAATTTACATGTAAAATGCATGTTAGGAAAACTTCTGAGTCAACGCAAAAAAGACTAAAACTTATGAATATACTCACTGCCACAAAATGGGGTTGCTCAAGATCAACCTTAAACCAAACATATAAATCTTAAATAAAACCAGTTTTGCATTATGGATCTGAAATTTTAGTTACGTCTCCCAACCTTGCACACAAATTGGAGAAGCCTTGAGAATAATTACTGGTGAAGTTAAAACAACACCAATACTGGCAATGCAAATCTTAATCAACAATTGACCAATACAGTATGACATTGAGGAAAAAGGAAGTTTGCTATATGAAAAACTAAGAAGACTTTCATATCCGAACTATTATAATAACTACATAAATCATTATAGACATCTAAAAACCCAAGTAGGTTTCTTCAAACAATATTACAGATCAAAGAGAAATATGAAATACCTCAGTTAGCACAAAATAACTCCCACTATCACCTCTTGAATTTGACAGCAACTATTCATTAAATTTAACAGAAGAAATCAATAAAACAACTTCAAGCTAATTAATAATAGCTACCCAGAACAAACATGGCTTCATGTCTGTACTGACACGTCATTAATAAATAGAGAAGCAGGAGCAGGAATAATGAGCAAGTTATTCTCATTTTATATTTCACTAGGAAAATTTACAACACACTATGATGGCAAATTACAAGCAATACTGCAGCTTTACAACAATTATTCTTTCCCAAATATTGCAATACTTTCTGTCTCTAGCTCAGCTATAGTAGCATTAACACATAACCAGGCAATACAGAATCGAAGGATAATAGAAGCCAAGAAATATATCAAGAAGTTGAAAAATTTAAACAAAAATGTTGTTCTACAAGGGATTCCAGCGCACTGCGGTCTGAAAGGTAATGATAAAGCTGATATGCTAGCAAAAAAAAAGGCACACTTATCCAACAACATATGCTCAGTTATCTGTCTTATAAATCAGTGCAACTCTACACCAAGATGAAAATACAATCCCATATAGCAGAACAAAACAAAAAACAACGCAAAACCAAAATATGGAAGACATTACTAAATCCAAATATAATACCAAATGCCCCCCCGATCTATTACAATTGTATCATTTTGACTTAAAACTGGCCATGATTTCTTGGCGGCACATCTATATAAAATTAAACTACTAGCCTCTCCACACTGCATAATTTGCAAAAACATACATACAATAATGAACAAGGACCATCTGGCTCTCTGTACCAATCTTCAAAAAATAGTTGGAATACCATTCAAGATTACCGAATACTACTGGGAAGCCCTCAAGCAAATGATGACAAATCAAGAGCTCTAGAACATTTGAATACTACTATTCTCTGAGAAAAATATTTTTTTCCAATGAGAATGTTCACAGTTCTAGGTCCATTAACTGCTAACCTTATGGTACAAAATAAAATATACAAAATGTTCCATATATATATGTCATGACCTTGGCTGTAATCTTTACCACTGCCCCGAGGCTTCACCACTATTGCACCCATGAAATTTGAAACTTGCTATTTTCTTCCATGCTATGCAGAAAATATACATTGCAAATGCAGGCGACTCCCATTTCTCTACATTAATATTTTGGAAAAAGTACATTGTTTTGTATTCGGATAAATATGTATGTTTCTTGAAGATGATGTGGAATTTGTAGTCTGTGTGTGGGTGGAATGTGAATGTCCTGAACATCATTTTGTGTTTTTGCTGGATGGGTCTTGTGGTATTCTTAATGTGTTTCTGTATTTTGAATTTTGCTATTTTCTTGTTGATTTCCATTAATATTTAATTAACATAACTGTTATATAGAGTTGTAAAATATGTATTACAATATTTACAAAAACTATTTTGTAAAATGAATAATTTATTCTGAGCTTTCTTATTCATAAACAATACTCTTGTTAGTGCTGATTATTCACAACTTTGTTTTATAAAACTCAAGACAGCCCAAAAAACAAAAAATGCTGTGTTATTAATAGTGCTGTAATTCAGTATTTCCCACTAGGATTTGAACAAATGTGTAGTCTTTCTTGCCTCCAGTGCTTTGAATCCTTCATCTGCTGTCACTTTGTAGCTAATAGCAGGTTTCTGTTCAGTGCTTTTTACAACAGCTTTCTTTTTCCAAACTTCTTAGCTCTTTTGGTTAAGCATTTTATTGTACATAAAGTTTCAAAGCTCTGGTTCAATTAAGTAATTGTATATGTGGTACTCGGAAATCCATACTAAAACCATATAAAGTTTAAAATATAAGACTCGCTTCCCTCTTTAAAAAATAAACACATTAACATGCTTAGTACTAGCCATTTATCACAGTATCTAAAACCATGTTTAAGTGGTCCCAAACTAAAAATGTAATAGAATTAAATCCATCATCCAAAAACACTCATTTTCCTGTCATTGTTACCTTTAGTGTGTTTACAAGTGCTGTTAGAAAAAAAAGAATGAAAGAGTTTAAAGTATTTTAAATAAATGAGTTGGGAAGTTCTAATACTACACATAGGTAAGTATATCAAATAAAAAAAAGTATTTTAGACAGTGGAGCGCCATAATTCAAATGAATTGAGTCACCTTTTTTACACTGTGCCTTTGTTTGGGAAGACCAGTTTCAGGCTACCTTAACCCTATCTTCAGTTCCAAGGTATGTAGTGTCAGTCAATCTTGGAACTGTAGACAGGGTTAAGGTACCTTGAAACCAGTCTTGCCATACGAAGGCAAAGTGGAGCAAAAGTGTAAAATAGGTGACTCAATTCATTTAAAATAAAACATAAGTAAGTGTTATGTTAAGGATTCCAAAAGATAAGTGAAGATTTGTTGCAGCTATTATTTTTATATTAATATTTGTGTTATTACTTCACTGTTACTAGCTTCTTTTTACATTTATAATGTTATGTGAGTCTTTATCTGTAATATTGTGTTCAACTTCCAAACTCATTTATTTAAATTATTTCACATCACAGTTACAAGCTTCTTAATCTTCAAAAATTAAAGTTTGAAATGTGACTTAATGGCATCATTGTTGCCCTTGTTTACATTTATTCAAGATTATGTTACTTGCAATGCAGTGAGCCTGTGTTACTTTGGTGTTCAATGATTCTTTCTTAGGTATGTCTGAACCACTAAAATGGGTATCCGAAAGTCTAGAAGAAGTTGCAGAAGACAGAGAGGCAGATGGAGATGAGGAGAGTGTTCCTCTGTTACCTCTCTCAGAAGATGCAATACAAGCAATGGATAATCCAGACTTCCTCAATCTTCTGAGATCTCTGGGTATCTTGCCACCATCAGATGAACAGGTACTAATTGTATAAAATAAATAAAAGGTGAATTACTTAAGAAACTATAACATTATTTTGCACTTGGCAAATGAATGTTTTAATAGCATTTATATGTGCAGTACATTTATAATAATTGAATATATAGTTATAAAGTTAAAGTGTTCCTCAAATCACATCATATGAAATTTTGAGAAATTAAAAAGTAAACTCTTTGGCTCGGTAGTCAAAGAAGAATAAATAAATAAAAAAAAAAGAAGAAGAAGTCCCATCATCTGGGGATACTTTGTTATAGGAAGTTTAAGTTTCCCTAACTACAACTGTAGAACAATTGCGGCAATGTATTATCACTATAATATCTTTATCTCCTACTTCTTAGTCTTCATTGATGCTTTCTGGGAATTTTCAGCTTCAACCTTAAACAGAAAATAAACACATGTCACAAAGTTTTCGCAACCTTCAAATTAAATGTAAATATTATGAAAGCACTAGAAATTTAAATGAATATATAGAAAGTATCTATGAGTTTAATACATAATTAACTTAAAATTTAAACTACAACTTACTTTTACTGTTAAGTTTATTTTGTTCTTCGGTCCACAATATATTTTCACCTCAAAATTCTGTAGCTTTCTTACCTATTCCAACAACAAACTTTCCTTCCAAAATGTTCATTCTTAATGGGTGATGAGTTAAAGTTCCAGGAACTGAAACTGATCCATATCATCTAATTCACAATTACAAAGCTAACTTTCATCACATTTACTCCTCTAGATGGCTGAACCTAAAGAAGTTCAAGCCAGTTAACTTCAATTACCCATGAAGCACAAAGTATCCTCAGATGTTGGTACTGAATAATCATCTGATTGTTAATAAACAGATCCTATAAATGTATGTATACATAATTAAAATACTTTAAGTATATTTGGAGGTTATGCATATTTATTGCATGTATTCATTAAACAAGCTGTCATTTAGCAAAATGAGATTTTAGGGTTCAATTATGATTGAAACAGATTAAGGGCTAATTATAAACTAAATAATTTGAAAGCAATATAAAAATTATACAATCATTTACCTTGTTGGATGAAAGAAATATGTAGATGAGGAAGCAACAAAAATAAAGGAAATTAAGTTGTATTAAGAAAGCCTTCTATACAGAAGAAGAATATAAAGTAGCAAAAACAAATGATGTTTAGCATGTAAATGCTAAAATGTAGTACTTCTCTTCATATTTATGATTAGCTTGTAACTCTTATACTTTTTACACACAACAATCCTTTAATCATTAGATGATGAATAAAGCTGAATTTTCATGGCTAAAGCTTCTGACGTATTTGAAAACTAACTTTTGTACTTCTGGTTACAAATAAATAACTCTTCTTTGCTATAATCAGGTTTTCTCACTTTTAATTATAAATTATACATTATTTTAACTTTTGTTTTTTATGGTTGACAGGAAACATACTGGCGAATCCCTGGTCACTTGAATCATCATGAGCTGTGCAACAGAATTTCTGTCATTAAGGATGCATTAGAAGGACGTGTGGCTAGTGGTATGTCTATTCTTAAGGCTATTTTGTCCCTCTGTAATTAAAAAATTACGGACACCATTTTGTCCCACATAAATTTCACTTTTTTGGACAAAATTCATGGCTCTAAAATAGGCATACATAAATTATGCAATGAATGACAATTGTGATCCCAACTACATTTAAAACGTGTTATAAATGATCAAAGTGGCTGCTATTTTACTCTGTTATTAAGTCAAATGTTATTAAGTCAAATGTGTTGGTTTTATTTATATAGCATCGCTCATTTAAATGATAAAGTTAACTACTTTCTTTTGGTTTTTTTTATATAGTTGATGTAGTTTTTCCTTTAATTTCTTTTAAAACATAACATAAAATAGGACTTAAGCATAAAAGGTGGTATAATGGGGAGTTCCATAAACTTAAAATGGAATGTCTGAAATACTATAATCTTTATGTACACTATGGCATTTCTGAAATTAAGATGAAGTATATCGAAGCTAAGAAACTGTATCAGAAGAGCTTAAAAAACGCAAAGATCAATTATTTTTCTAGTTAAGAATTCTCAAAACAAAAAAGAAGGCTACTTGGTCTGTTATTAACAGCATAGTTAACAAAAATTCAAAACTTTCAACTCCAGAGCTAGACCCTGAAGTATGTAACTCTTATTTTATTAACAAAGTAAAAGAACTTGTGAGTAGCATACCTCCTAGTAAACCAAAGTCATTTCTGGAAAATATGTCCAAAGCTGATAACAGCTTTTCCTTTAAACATGTCAGTGCAGACAAAGTATATTCTTCCATACTCGGCTTAAGTAATAGCACTTCTCTTGATATTTATGGTATAAATTCCAAAATACTAAAATTGGCAGCCATTCATATATTAGTACCCCTTAGGCATAGTTTTAATTTTTGCATTGATTCTGGTGTGTTTCCCGATGCGTTTAAATATGCAAAAGTAAGTCCAGTGTTTAAAAAAGGTAATAGAGCAGACTACAAAAATTATAGGCCTATATGTATTATACCAACTATGTCAAAAGTTTTTGAGATTTTAATTAATAAACAAATTTATAAATATTTTGAAGAAAACTCTTTATTAAGTAAGCAACAGTTTGAATTTCGGACATCCCATAGTACTATCGATGCAATAACCCTGTTCTATAAACTCTGTCTTTCTGGCATTGAGTCTGGTAATGTAGTTTGTAGTAGATTTTTTGATTTCACGAAGGCTTTTGATACAGTTTCTCATAAAACACTTCAACATAAGTTAACATTTTATGGTTTTAATGATATTAGTGTAAACCTTCTGGCTTCTTATCTTAGCAATAGGTACCAAGCAGTGTTTTCAAATTGTAGTAAAGTTTTCTCTTTCAAACTCTTGAAGCATGGTGTACCTCAAGGGTCCATATTGGGACCGGTATTGTTCATAATTTACATTAATGATCTTCCTAATTTTATTCAAGTTGTTACTCAGAAACATATATGTTTGCAGATGACTTGGCTGTTAACATTACTGAGTCAAGAACAGATATATTGATCTCAAAACTTTAAGAGTTAAATAATAGTGTCCAAACTTGGTGTAATGCTAATAATTTGATTTTAAACAGTCCAAAAACAGAGACATTACATTTTAGTTTAAGGAGAATAAATTCAGATGACCATAAAACAGTGAAATTTCTAGGTTTGCATATCGACTCAAATTTGTGCTGACAAACTTGATGTTATGTATGTTGTAAAAAAAGAAAGTAAAGGTTTGTTCTTGTTACGAATACTTAAGAACAATATTAATGTAGAATCTTTAATTGCGGCCTATTATGGACACATTCATAGCCATCTGAGTTATGGACTTTTGCTCTGGGGTAACCACGCTTCAGCATTACAAGTTTTTATTTTACAGAAGAGAGCTTTAAGGTTAATCTATGGAGCTTCACCCAGGACTCATTGTAAACCACTTTTTATTCAATCTGCTATACTTACTTTACCAGCAATGTACGTTCTGGCCTGCCTCTAGTATGTCAAGAAAAATATTAATGATTTTACTACCTGTGACAATATACATAATTACCCAAATATTTATATACCCAAAAGTAAATATAGTGTAAGTGTAAATAGTTTCTGTTATATCTCACTAAAACTTTTCAACTTCTTACCTATGCACATAAGACATCTTTCGTTTGAGAGCTTCAAGAGGAGGCTCAGATCAATTTGATGGTTAATCCTCTGTATACTATTGACGAGTTTTATAATATAAGTATGTGACGATAGAGTGTATGATTGATGTATGTAGTTTACTGACGAAGTCATGAATAATTGTATTTAATAGACTAATAAACGATCTATCTATCTAAAGGAAATTATTCCGTTTATGCTACACATATTCATAGATATTGTGGTGAGGCATATCATTCACAGGATATTCTTGAGTGTGCGTATCAGTAGATAAAATAGGCATTTTCTTCAAATTCATCAAGGGCATTTGAAATTCCTGCCTTCTTAAAATTCCTTTTCACAATGTCTAATGAAATGATCTCCATGAAAAAAGAATCCAGTCATTTGTTGTGGGAAGCTCAGTCTTGATCATAAATTCTGGGCATATTTTGATGCTCATTATAAAGCAATATAATTCTTAGATTGAAGTGAGCAAAAACAGATGAAAGCATGCACATCAACCAGATTTTTGTCCTTTGAGCAAATAAAATAGTTTGCATGAATAATGCAATTTGTAACAATATGAAAGATAATCTAGGTGAAATAATAGCATAAGCCACCTGTTTTGCTCCAGTATGGCCAACATTACACTCAGATCAGTCTGTTATTATTTATATTGTTAACATGTATAACAATGAACAAGGCAAAATATGGAAACAACACAGCTTTTAACAGTGGAGAGAGTCTGATTAGTGCAGCCACACAAGCAGTTTTATCATAAAAAGTTTGCATTATCCTAGATGTTTAAATAATAAAAGTATCCCTCCAAGTTGTAAAAGAAGTGCATAAATGAAGTAGGAGCATAAATTACAAGAGTAATATAGTAAACAAGGCAAGGATTCATATAACAAAAAAATCTCAATATGTAAAAATAAATTGAAGATGTACAGTATAGCTTTTACTTTTTTGTCAATCCATTAAAACAATCAATAAGGAATTCCTTCTTTGTAATTTATTCTCTATTTCCATATCTCTATTTTAATCAACACAACAATATGATTTAGATGCTTCTATGAGGGTCAGTCAATAACCAATGCCTCCTCTTTTTTTTTTCTTAACTAAGTTAGCGATATGAACAATTTGAATTTGGCACAATTCCTCAAACCTTCTTCCCTAATCCACTGCATTAGCAACTTCCTAAGTGAACAGGTGGCAGCACTGCTGCCTTTTGCAAAATGGCTGACATCTGTGTGCATATTAGAAAGTGTTCCATAATTGAATTCTTGCATGCAGAAGGTGAAACGCCCATTCGCATTTATGAAAGGATGAAAATTGTGTATGATGATGCAACAATGGATGTCAGCACTGTTAGAAGATGGGTCCGTCGCTGTAATGAAGCAGAAGGGCAAACACATTGGCTGATGAAAATCGGAGCGGTAGACTGGTGACTGCAGTGTCCCCACACAACTTTGAGTGAGTGGATGAGATCATTCGTACTGATCGTTGGGTAACAACAGATGAATTGTGTTGCATTGTGTCCCTCAGTAAAGGCAGTGTGATGACAATTATTCAACAACTGGGGTACTCAAAAGTTTGTTCACGGTGGTTACCAAGAAAGTTAACCGACTAGAATAAAGTGACAAGAAAAACAATAGCTGCCGAACTCTTGCAGCACTTCGATTTGGAGGAACAGGAGTTTCTGGAAAACATTGTGACGAGACAAAACATGGATTCATTTTTCTGAACCTGAATCAAAAAGATAGTCAATGGAATGGCATCGCACAACCTCACCAAAGAAGAAAAAATTCAAAACTGTGCCATCAGCAGGGATGGCGATAGTGTTCTTGGATGCACAGGGTGGGATTCTGATTGACTTTTTGGAGCAGGGATGCACAATAAATTCTGTCCGATACGTCAGCACCCTCAAAAAACTTAAAGCACGTCTTCGGAGAGTTCGCCCAACAAAAACCATACACATTGGATGGGAAATCTTGACTCATCCCCCATTCAACCCTGACCTAGCACCATCAGACTACAATCTGTTTGGGCTGCTAAAGGAAGCTATTCATGGGATTCACTTTGAAGATGAAGAGGCTGTTAAAGCACCTGTGCATCAATGGCTTCGGAAGCAAGACCGTGCATTTAACCACACATGCCCTTGTTAAAAGGTGAACCAATACTGTGGAAAAGGATGGGGATTACATTGAAAAGAGACAATTTAATCCTCAATGTTGTGCCTTTCATGCTGTGTAATCAAAGTTTCATTTTCTTACAAATTAAAAGAGAAAAAAAATAGAGGCATTAGTTATTGACTGATCCCCATATTTCTTCTACTTTTAATACATGCTCAGTAAATTTTAAGGATTTTCAGCAGCTGTACATTGTCTGCAAGGCCCAAAATAATAAATAATAATTTTATATCACTGGTTTACTGTGTTTAAAAAGAGTTTGAATTTACCATGCAGGAATTCTTTTTACATATGAGCATAGGTGGAGGTTTTTGTTTTTAATGATAAATGAGAAACTTGTTGAATTAAAAAATTAATCGTGTGCATTTGACGTAATTTTGAAATAATGAATGGTTGGTTTTACTCCATCTCATCATATCATACCCTTGTTTGGAGACAAATTGATCAAGATTTAAAATTTCACTATATGGTCATTGCATGGATATTATTGTTGATCACTTACCATAAGAAAATTAAGCAATGTTTTCATACACAATGTGCTGTCACTGCAAAAGAGAGTTATTGTATTCAGGTTGAATGTTCATGGTGCTGACTAAAGTGAATTGACAGAATATTAGCCATTAACACATAGTAATAATAATAATCTTGATTTGTCAGTAATTATTATACTTAAAACAGGTCAAGTTTTAACAATCATACTTACTGTAAAACATTTAGACATACAAAAATATTCCTTATAAACATATAATATATACATTATAATTCTGAAATATCCTATAGACATTTCACAATTAGGTAGGATTTTAAAATATCTCTGAACTTTATATTTAAAGGGATGACTTCACGGGATAGCAACCAGATCTTTTAATTAATATTTATATTATATATTGTATTTTTAATATCCTATCAACATTGGCCCCCCCCCCTCCTCCCCCAACAAATTTTTCTGTCTGTTGGTTAGGCAGTGGTCTTTTGATCCTAAGGTTGCAGGTTCAAAGCCAGATGGATGTTTGCTTAAAAGCAACAGCCCCATGTCAGTAATATACTGGCAATAAAATAACTTCTGCAGGATCCTGGCATTTGACAGCATCATTAACAAACAAATAATTGAATAATTTTACTAGTGTCAGAAAGTGTTCAATTAATTACCTATTAGATGTACTAGGAATAAGAGGTGATTATTGGAGAAAAATTGGCCAAACATTTTACTTAGGATGTGCACTTCTTTTAATTACAAATAAACTTCACATTGTCTTTACATTATTTCCCACCAAAATGGGTAGCTGGGGTTTTTATGAATGAACTTGTGAATGGGAGATCTACGGTTGAAATTGTGACAGCACCATCTACACTGACTTTTTCCAGGTAGTTTTTCAGTCCCCATAATCCAAATGCTGGGCCTAGAATGTTTCCTTCTAAAGGTCCTTTTCCCAAATAATAATTTAATTTCATGTATCAGTGTGCACCACCTATGATACCATAGCAGTGAGGACAGGTATATTTAAAAAAAAACAAAATTCCTTTCCTGAGCATTTTTACATTTAAAAATTTTAAGATCCATTGCCAGCTTTGAACTTGCAATCTTGGCAATTAGAGTTAATATGATAAAGGATGAATAGCTTTCAGTAAGAAGTAAAAGTGTAAATAAACTCTCATGAAACCTAGCACTAATAATTACTTAGATTGTGTGCAAGTTCTTCTATAAAACCAGTGTTCAGAGAGTTTTGCATTCTCCCATTACCTTGCATTTACATTTTATAAACTGTTCTTTTCATCCATACAAATCTGCCATATTTCAATAACAGTTACGATTACCATTCCTACAATACCAGGGAATCACAAAACTTACATCTCCACCATCAAAACAGTAAAATCTGCCTTCAGAGCATATCGCACCAAGGTTTGCCCCTTTACAATAAATTACCAGATAATTGGAGATTACTAAACCATAAACAGCTCAAAAGTCAATCAACTCTTATTAAGCCATATGTTTTATAGTGTTGACAAGTTCATGCCCACTTCATTTTAGGCTGGTGCCTTTTTTTTTTAAAAAAAAAAAAAAAGAATGTAATATGTCAGTTCTCTAGTTTAAAATTTATTTTTGTGAATAGTGTACATATGTATAAGTTATGACATTATGTAAATAGAGAGTGTATTATTAATCTTTTACTTGACAAAGCCTTTGAATTTTTGTAATTCTTTTGGTGAATAAAACATCTATGTATCTTATTTTACTCTTTAATATGTTGAACAGGATCCCAAGATGATGGCGCAGAGAATTTGGTGGCAACTGCAGAACAAGAGGACAATGATGCAGCCTCTTTATCTGATATGCAGTACTGTGATGAAAATAGTGTTCCAGGAAATAGCACAAATACTTCAGAAAGCCCTAAACCCAGTTTGCCCAGAAACATGCAGTTTGATTCAGAATCTGAACCTGAGATGCCCAGCACTAGCAAATCAAAGAAATCCAAAGAGTCCAAAAAACGGAAAACCTGGGCAGCTTTTGTGAATTCAGGATCTGAATCAGAAGATATGGAAACCAGACATAAGAATAAAAAATCCAACAGGATCATTAAGCCTGTATCTGATGACTCAAGTTCAGAAGATGAACTGTCTAATCAGAGACCTGAAAGCCAAAATGAAGCCAAGACTTCAGAAAATGATGAAATGAAAAGTAAAAACATAGGTAATTCACTTCTGGATTCTGACTCAGAAGGTGATAATAACACTAACATACTTGCTAATAAACGAACAAGAAGAGCTCTTACAGATTCTGAATCAGATACTGAACAAAATCATGTGGATCAACAGAACAGCCCAAAGGATGTGGAAACCTTATCAAAACCAGAAAATAAAACAAAGAGACTGAGAATCCTCAATAGTGATGATGAAGACTGAAGAAAGTTCACCATATAAATTTGTTCATTTTCAAATGTAAGGCAAATTATTTCAAAAATTACACAAATATTTTAAATACTCTTATATTTACTTCTTGATGTGCTTTCAAGCAACAAATCCTATTAATACCTCTGTCCATAACTAACTGTAATCTTTCAATCTGATTGTACCTAATCTTGTGTTCCATTTACAATAAACTACCTTATTCCTTTTAATAGGCTCAGGTGGGCTTGGGTTTTTTTAGATTCAGAAACAGATGTATTTGCATATCTTACAAAGAAAGCCTACCATTCACCATTGAATTTGCTGCGAATAACCAGTGAAGTTCTTTACATGCTGATACAATTACATATATATGCATGCACACATACACAATTTAATTAATTTAATTTAAACAAAAAACTTAGATATTGAAGGGGAAGCTTAAAACTGTCTTAGCTGCATTTTAGGTTTTACACCAGCCATTCCTACTTTGAAACTTCAAATAGCACCTCAATATTTTTAAATTTAAATATGAAAGAGTATTCAGCTATTTATTCATCTCATTTATTTATTTATTTGTTTGTTTGCTATGTTGGTGAATTTGTATTTTGTAGGGATAAAATTTGTTCATTTTTAGCACTTTATGCAAGGAACCAATCAAACTATTTGTTACAGCATATGCTTTTGGAATGTGGTGTATTCTATACTGAAATGAGTTGATATTTCAATCTGTGAAATTCATCAAGTTTTTGAGGTTGTTTATTTATTTTATTGCATACAGAGGTTTCTTTAAATGTACATACTAGAGCTATGACATCTTGCTTATGTTTCTCTCATTAAAACAGCAGCAGGTGGGCACAATTGTTTTCAGCAATTAGGCATTTGCCTAAATTATTAACTGCTATCAACTGTATCAACCACTGATAATGTAGGGCAAACGCCTACAAAAACTTGTTTCTGCATTTATTGTATGGTGAGTGAAAACTTTGAGTGCTCAGTTTACTCCATCCATACAAAATTGAATCTTAATTTATTTTTTTCACTGTGTTAAGTTCGTCTTTCAATGAGTGTAATAATTAGATAATAAAAAAGTAACAAATAAGTTAATTCTTACTGACTACAAAATAAAGTAACAAATGATAATTGGTGGGCGATAATGAGTCATCTAGTACTTGGGGCCACTTTTTCATGTGCCACTCAAAAAAAAAAAAAATATAAAGGTGCTTTTTGAAATTTCAAAGTGGGGATGGCTGGGAATGAAACTTAAAATGCAATTCAGACCAATATCTAAGTTGATATCTGTTATGATTAAATTAAATTAGATTTACATAAATTGTTATTTAGATTTCACACACAAATGTACACAGTAGAACCCTCATTAACTATTATAATGATGGTTAACTGAAAAATCTGATGTGTTCCATTCACATGACTTTCTCTACATCTCTAACAAATTATTGTTAATAAGCTTCTCTTCTATCTATTCCATGCTAATCGAAATAACATTAGCAGAAAAAGTCTTATTACTTAGTTCCTTATAAGTAGAAGGGAAGTAAAGAAATGTATTAGACAAGCCAACAATCAAATGTTTTAAAATATGGTTGCAATGGGATTGAAATCCATTTCTTTGCCTGGCCAGGAGTTGACAAGTTCTCATATGAGAAAAGTTGAAGCATTTAAAACTGAAACCAATAACAAGGAGTATCTCGAAAATGGTCAACTCCACGAAAAAAATGTATATGACATAAATTGTGCGTTTTAATGAGATCTACATTTTTTGTTTAGTAAGTATTTATCTATCTCTTACAGCATACTAGCTATGCAAAATTCAGAAAAATTCATCCAGAATAAAGAGGTCTTTAAAGGCTAATCCCAGAAAATTCAAGATATTCATTTTATTTGTCATGTAAATATATTAAATATAAGAGATTTTAATCAAAATCATTGAGCCATTTTTGAGAAAGCCAAAATTTTCAAACATTTTTCCAGGTAAAGGGTAGTTGGGGATGGGGAGATTTTCTTGGAAATCTTCGTGTCACATTCTGGAAGATTCTGTACTTCTGTACTTAAATATCACGTTTGGTACTTAACATACATGCACATATTCATACACCACACGCGGAACTTTTTAGTATTTTTTTTTATATTCGGGGGATCCCAAAAGATGTGTTTCCAGTGAAATCTCACTATCAAATTTTTGGGTGCATTACATTACCTTCTCTATACACTATGTACACAGTACAATGTAGAGAAAGTGAAAATCATAAGGTAATGGTTTTTAAAATAAACATTAGGTAGGCTTAATAAGCAGTGACACAGAAAGCTTAATAAACACAGCAGTCCTTCCATTGACAGTAATTTGCAGCTTTTATTAGCAGTATTGTACTGCAAAAATGAGCAATTGCTTTTACTGTGCTGAGGCTGTGTATGCAGTATTTTACTCCAAGTATGAATGCCAGACTCAGCAGGGTGAAGGCTGTACGGCCAAGAATAGATTGAGTTTCATTTTCACAATGAGAGGCAAGAGCAGATGCAGTATAAGTGCAAGACTTTGTACTGGAAGCATTCACCTAGGCTCACATATGTTTTATAGAATGCAAGAGTTTGCAAACTCTAAACTTTACACTTGGGTTGTATGTATAGAAGGAGAATTTTGCATTCTTCCCTTTATTCATTGCCGCAGTTCAACAGCAGTGCAAGACTTTGCTATACATATAAGCTATTCTTCCATTTGGCCATGCCGTATCATGCTTGAATGCTGATGCTAGTGATTTTTAATATCATATTTATCAGAACTTAATTTTAGGATTTAGCATATCAATTACATAGACATTTTTAAAAGACATGGGTATATAAAAAGAAGAATTTCTAAATTAAATTTAACGGTTTGCTATATATTTTGAACAAACTAATGGACACTTAAGCTGATTAAGTCACTTTTTTTTTACTTAATTTGGATTTGCATGGTTGCCGGATAGGGGGGTATGGAAATGTACAGTATGAGTGTAATGGTACAACATGACGGCAATGGTGGTACAACTGTAACAACAACGATTGATATGATTTTGTTTTTAGACAACATGCTTAATATAACACATTGTAAATGTTTTGCCTAATTTTAATTTCTGCAGAAATTCACATTGCAAGTGGGAGAAGAGAGAACGAAATGTACGGTGTATGCAATGTTAAAATGTGACGGCAGTGGGGGTGATGGCAGCATAGCTGTAATGTCGATTATTTATAGATGTTATTTTCTGTTAAGTCAACATACTCAATATAGTAGCTAGTTCGAATTTGTACGTAAATTCACAATGCAGCACAAGGAGGAGAAATGCACAGCTAACCTCTCTCTCTCTGTTTGACCATTGGCTTCCAATACAAGATTACGTATAACCACTGATGTGAAAGGAAGTCCTGTAATTTGATTCTAGTCTTGGAGAGTAATATTTTTTTTCAACGAGAATGCTCATAGGCTCCTTAACAGCTAATTTTTGGTGCGAAATACTCAAAATCTGCAACATATGTCACGATCTTCACGATAATCTACACCATTTCCCCCAAGCTTAACTGCTGCCATACCCACAACATTTAAAACTTACCTTTTTCTGTTATGGTGTTCGAAAAATATATCGTGAATGCAAGATGACCCCTAGTTCTGAACATTAATATTATAGGAAAAAAGTCTTGTATTTGGATAAATATGGTACATTACACTAGGTTGCAACTGAAAACATTTTTTTACATACAATTAAAAATAGGTGACTTTTATTAATTTTGGTGTGTAGAATTAAATTAAAAAATCTGATGTGTTCCATTCATATGACTTTTTCTAGCTGTTCCAAAACAAGCTTTTCTAACAAAAGATTCATGATCATGATAAAGATAAGCAGAATTGTCTTATTGCTTATTTCTTTGTAAATAGAAGGGAAATAAGAGAATGCACAGGATAAAGCAATAGTCATATCTTTTAAAAGTCAGTCACTATGTGAAACAATTGAAATTTAGTTCTCTTTGCTTTCTAAGAGTAAATGAAAGAGAAATGGAAAGATGGATACCTCCTGTTTCAGAAAAAATTTTAAAACTGCAATAAATAACTCACAATATCTTGAGAACTGTTAACTCTATGAAGAAAAATGTATATGACATAAATTGTGTGTTTTAAAGAAATCTACAATTTTTTTTTTGTAAAATAAGTTTGAACTTTTTTTTTAACCTCTTATGGTCACCAGTTATACAGAAATTATCCAGAATGAAGAGGTCTTCCAAGGCTATTCCCAGAAGAATCAAAATGCAAAATGTGCGGACATTTCATTTGCCATTGTAATCAAAATCATTAAAGCCTCTTTTGAGAAAATCAAAATTTTCAAAAAATGTTCCATGTAAAGGATAGTTCAGGTGGGTTAATTTCCTTGAAAATCCCTGTGTCGCAACCTTGGTAGATACTAAACTGAAATACCAAGTTTGGTATTTATCTGCCTTCATTTTCGAGCCATGCTGACCACAGACACAAAGATACAAGCATGTTTTTAAAATGATTTCTAAGCTGTCACTGTGCAATTATCATCATGGCTAGGAGTAGAACAAATGAAACTCAGGCGACTTCCTGTTTCAGAAAAGCATAAGTATTTTAAAATTGAAACTACTAACAAGGAATATCTCAGAAATGGTTAGCTGCAAAACAAAAACGTATAGGACATAAGGTGTGTATTTTGAAGAAATCTACATTTTTTTTGTGTAGAAGTTTTTGTCTTGTCTCTTGCAGTTCACCAGTTGTGGAAAAGTCATTCAGACTGAAGAATTCTTACTAGCTATTCCCACTAAATTCAAGATATATATTTTATATGTCTTGTAAATATCTTTAATATACAGTATTTTAATCGAAATTGTTAGAGCCATTTTTATGAAAATTAAAATTTTCAAACATTTTTCTGTATAAAAAGAGGTTGGGAAGGGGGATATTCTTGTAAATCTTTAGTTCACATCCTTGGGAATACTAAACTTAAATATCAAGTTTAATGTTTAAAAACTTTTTGTTTTTGAGTTATGTCGTCCCTATGCGCACACACATACACAGCTTACATGCATTTTTCAAAAAGTGCTTTTATGCATTCAAGGGACTTCAATATATGTATTTCTGGTTAAGTTTTGCTGACGAAATTTTGGGTGGAATACAATACCTTCTTAGTGTAGTTAATGTTATTTAAACAGTGTGTTGAAGATGGCTTTATAATTGTATTGACCAAAGAAATGGACGATTCTTTACAATCACTTATGGAAGTGCAGTTTTCAAGACTAACTCTTGAATTAAAATCTTTGGGTAGACCAACACTCGAATTCATAATAGAAAGTGTGGAAACTAAAAGAATTAAAAACATGTTTTTAAGACTCAGCTTAATTTTAAGGACATATATGAAGTACATGGCTGGATCTGTGTTTGCAAATTTTGCAAGTCCTTTTTCTGCCACCTGAGTTTGTTTCTTTTGTTGTTGTTGTTTTTTTTTTCATCTAAATGTGCCAATTGTTTGTGGGCAATAAAAGAAGTGAATGATATAAATTTAACACAAAAAAAGTTAAAAAATATGAAAATTCTACATTGATTAAAAAACAAAACATTCAAGTGAGTAAAAATAGACATTTTAAAATGATTGATTTCAATGTTAAGTTTTGCACTATTTGAATGCTACAAAACCGTGACAAGTCTGTTACATCTTTTAATCTAGTAGTGTACAGGGGCTTCATTGATTATATAGCTGAACTGAATACAGCAATGAAGGAATATGTAGAACAGCCACAGTATTCATAGGAACTTTGAAAACAATTCAGAATGAATTATTACTCTGTATATTAGATGAGAAAATAAATAGGAGTTGTTGCCATTCAGTGTGATGGCATTTATGATTCAAATCAGTCACGGTGTGATATGGCTCTTTTTCATGAATTTTGATTTACCACCATACAGCAACCTCTGGAAGTTCATAAATCCAGCAACAGATGCCTCCACAAGTGATATACCACCACCCCCATCATTGATGCTAACGAAGAAAGATTTAGTTAGAATTAAGGGTTGAAAATAGGAACAAGTGTTCCCGAAACTGGTCCCAGTAAGTAAAAATAAATGTTTGTGTTACAAAAACTGACTCAAGGCTCAAATTCTTTTATTTTTTATTTAATCACATCACTGTCACAAGCTTCTATGCATATTTGAAAGTTTTGAAACAAAGAATTTATTTGTAATCTGTTGGCTGTTTGCACTCTTAACCTATTATTACGACATAAAATGGGCTCTGTGCAATAAAATTTGATTCTGTTCATAATGTAACGTAGCCTGTCTTCTCAGGCAGAAGCCTTATGATTGACCAATAGACATATTCGCAGTACGAGGTGTGAGTAGGGAAGGCACTACAACAACTCTTACCATGTGAGGCATAGCCGAAGAAGTCTCCCATATTGTTTAACTATAGTTAGTCTAGTGAATTTTGTTACTGAAAATAGGGATTCCTAATTTGCTTTATCTACCTACACAAATTAGGAGTTATCTGTTTAAAAATAAATGGAGGGGGTTATTTTTCATTACTTTTTTAAAATTTGTAGGTCAAGGTAATGAGTATATAATATGAATTGTGATCTTCTTCTTATTATTAAACTGTATGTATTAAATTTCATTGTAAATATTTGCATTCTTAGCTAAGTCCAGAATAAAAATGTAAATACAATTTGCCAAGTGAAAGTTAAAAACTTACTCTGCTGTCTATGCTAACTGAGATAAACATTAGCAGAAATGGTTTTATTACATATTTCCTTGTGGATACAGGGGGAATAAGCGCATACACTAGGCTAAAGTGAATTCATTTCCTTTAAGGGCAAGCTGCTCTGCAATAGCATTTACATTTCTGCATGACCAGGTGAAAAAGAAAAGAAAGAAGAAAAAAAAATAATTCATTGAGAAAAGTAAAAGTATTGCAAAATTTAAACCAATAACAAGGAATATCCCAGAAATGGTTAACTCCACAAAAACTGCCTTTTATATAAATTGTCAGCTGTAATGATATCTATATTTTTTGCATAATATGAGTATTGCTGTGGTTTACCATTATGCAAAAGCCATCCACTATAAAGAGATCTTCAGAGACCTCGTACGAAAATTCCAGATGCGTATTTCATTCACCATAAAAATATCTTAAACATATGATATTTTAATCAAAATTATGACAGCCATTTTTGAGAAAACAAAATGATAGTTTTAGGTTGAAGGTTTTTCTTGAAAATCTAATTGTTGCATCTTTGAAAGATGCAGTACTTGTTTGTTATTTAATTGACTTTTTGTAGACAATAAATAGCAAAATGAGTTGTCAAACATTCTTAAGTTTCACAAAATTATTCAAATACCTTAAACACTCACTTGAAGTCACAGTTAGCAAGTTGTCAATTGGCAAGTTTCCTCAATCCTGCCTACAGTAAACCACTAGAAGATATTTGGTGGCATTTTCATGGGTTTAATTGTTACCTTCTGAAGTTCATTAATTAGTAGGACTCTACCTCTTCATATAAATATTTTCTCATGTATCTAATTCTGCCCTGTTGTTTACCATTTTTAGAAGGTGTGTTTCTTGATCTGGTGTTGCATATTCCAAAAGTGTGCTGTTACTGGATCTAACGTCTTTTTGTTTCAGAAATGTTCATTTAATCTTTTTGTTATGTTTCATCTGGTTTTCCCAATGTAAACTTTTTTAGTCAGAATAACTTATTTTGAGAATACCTGCTTTCTTTTCTGGGCCTTCTTTATCCGTTTGAGGATATTTAAGGAGGTTTCCAATATATTTGTTCTTTGGTGCCAGTGAATTGCCATTGGTGTCATTTTTTTTTTTTAATTTATTTTGATTCATTCAGCATTTTGAAGAGATTCTAGAATTTCTGTGTGGCCCACAAATGGTACATAAAATTTCTAAAACATTCTTTCTCTTAAATTAGTGGCAGAGTGGTTATATATTTTACTTCTCATTGTCTTCTGAATGTATTTTTTCATGTCAGTTTAAAAGTTTCAATGCATCTGCATACTGTTTCTTGTTTTATTTTTTTATTTGCTTTATTTGTGTTAATCTAATACATGCTTAAGTATGAGAGCCATTCAGCCCAAGCTCTTAGCTTGTCATACACACCCAAATAATTGCATCTACATACATTTGGTCCCCTAAACCTATCAAAACATTAACAACTTACAGTAAATTATGTTAACTCTAATTCCCATTGCACACACCGGATCCAGTTTTTTCTTAACTTTGCTTAAAAACTGACAAAAGCTTATGCCATCCTTTCTTAAAAACTCCTCTTAATACTATTCCCCTATCCATCTTTTATCACTTCTGCTCCAGGAATTCTTTCCCCATAAATCTGTTCCTTGCCATTCGAATACCATATGCTCTAGATCTCCCTTCCCTCCACAAATGGGACACTGACTCTATGGGATGTGTTTTGTTATCTCAAGTTCAAACTCCCATTCTTAACAGTCCTATTCCCTCCCTTTGTTCCTATTTACTTTATCAGTGTATGTCTCCTTTTCCCATGTTTTCTTCATAGATATATAAGTACCAGAGACCTTGGTGTGGTGGCTTGAAACTCAAATTATTGACCAACACCCAGTGCGGTTTTTTTTTAACATCAGCAGCTGTTCACCTTATATCGCTGTTGATGCAGATAACAGGTTTCTTAAGAACTTTCAAACAGTTGGAATATTCTTACTTCGAGAAGGTTTATGATACGTGTTGGGGAGCAGGGATCTTACGTTCCATCCTCAACTTGAATATATGTGGACGCCTACCGTTATTTATTAAGGAGATTATGAGGATCTCGTTTTCCGAGTAAGACTCAGCTAGGTTTTTTCGAATGTTTATTATAAAAATAACGAAGTGCCGCAGGGATCGGTACTAAGCGTTACATTGGTTTTTGTTTGTTTCTGTAGTGTTTAACGTCCGCTTTTACTACTATGGCACCGCAGGCGCATGTGACGCGATTAATTCCATATCAAAAGGTGTTCCCCCAGGTGTCTCGTCCTGCTTATTTGTAGATTTTTTTTTTTTTTTTTTTTTTTTTGTTTTTTTTTTTTTTTTGTTTGCACTTCTCGGCGTACGCCGTTCTTAGAGCGTCGTCTACAGCAGTGTTTAGACAATCTTTCTGCTTGGAGTTCTATGACCGGCTTTCGTTTTTCAACTAGAAGTTGTTCTGCGTTAACTTCTGGCGCCGTAGAAGGTGATTGTCGGCTTCTCTTCGACTGGTCCCAGATTTGCTTCCATGCGCAGATGAGGTGAGATTTTTTGGTCTGATATTCGATCGGAAATTTTTCTGGCCACCACATACAGCACAGATGTAAGCACGTGAGACCGTTCTGTGAATATTTTAGGCATACTAAATGGCAAATCTTGAGGAGCTAATCGGACAGTGTTGTTTTGTCTTTACCTTGTATTGATCCGATCCAATTTAGACCCTGTTTATATTGTTTATTTCTCAGCACGATCATCTGTGCTAAGATGACACTGTCCATAATCAGGGCATCCTTGTGGCTGTCGGAGCTTTTCCGACTAGCCAAGTTGTTAGCCTCTACGCTAAATTGGCAAAACCCCCTCAGAGATGTCGTGGTAGCTAATTATGGTTGTCGGTTTTTGTGCATACCTTCATATCCAATGTTTACCCCTTTTTCTGTGATGTACTGGACGAACGCTTTCGCCACCTCTCACTTCGTACAAGGCCTGCAAGTTTACGTGTCCGAGACCTGCTTCGAAGGCTTGATATCGAAATGCCTACCGTGTTTTCCAAGAGAGTGAGGGTCACCCACCTTGGTTACGTACTATATCCCACATGGATCTAGGAATGTGGCGTAGGGAATCTGCTACGCATTTGTCTAGTTTCCGAACTTTTTTTTTTTTTTTTTTTTTTGTATAATGGTTTATCACATTACGGTGGCCGCATTTATATGTACGCCGATGGAAGTAAGTGTACCGACAGTGTTGGATGTGCCTTTGTTATTGGGACCGAACCCTATACTTTCGGTTTGCCTAATAGCCCATCCAATTTATTCTGTAGAACTCTATGCTATGTTCCGAGTCATTCTCTATGTTCGCCGTCGAAATCTGCGTAACCCTCAGTACCCTTCAGAGTATTCCTGAGATGTACAACTACGATCCTATCGTACAGTGTATTCAGGATATGTTCCTTATTTTGCACGCGTCCGGCGTAAATGTGGACTGCGCTTGGATTGCTGGTCACGTTGGCTTGTCGGAGAATGAACTGGCAGATTTGGCAGAAAAATCGGCAGTTACAGAGTCCAATGTTACTATTATTTGTGCGACAGCCGAAGAGTTTAGGATGGTTGTGCGAAGCTTTCGGGCTGATATACAGAGTAATCGACTCTCATCGATAACAAGCTTAAAAGTGAAGGGCCTCTCTATACACTGGGTAACCTACTCACGTCATTCTCGTTGGGAGGAGATGATATTGGCTCGTTTGCAGATTGACCGCTGTATTTTTACCCATAGTGCCTTTTTAACCGAAATCCTGCTGCTGTCTGTTCGCTCTGTGGAGCGGCAATGACGGTACCTCATGTGCTGGCAGTGTGTGTTACTCTAGCACAACGGTTCCTAACCGCTGAGCCCGGCCCCGGCCGTGTGATTGGCTAAGGGGTGCCGCGAGATATTGAGATAAACAAAAAAAAAATACCTTTTACTGAAGCTTTAAGTCTTGTCAGGTCTTGAAATAAAATAAGTCAAATCAATTACTCTCATGCACGGCAGATGGTGATAGTGGTCGATTCATTTCAATAATGCAGTTATACTAGTATCCCACAGATGGCATTACAGCTATACCCCGCCGAACATTCCCGAGACTACTCGCTTCCTCACGAACATTCCCGAGACTGCGACATGAATATATAAAAGTGTACGCCGCTTGGCGCTTTCAGTTAGTTAGGTTTTGTTTGAGGTTTCGAGTGTTGGTGTTAAGGAGGTAGCGCTGGCAGGCTCCTCGAGCGGTTGCCTTTTCAGGAGCAGCATCCTTTCCTCTGCTCCGCTGGTGTTTATTTATTTATTTAAATATGGTGGTGAATTTTGATAGACCTGTCCCTATGGGAGGGGGGAGTGCTTTGTTCAGCTATTACGCTGTTGGCTGGTTTAAAGCCGCTGTTACCGGGGGTGCCCACAAGCCATACGGGGAACCCGGAACCGCCTTTTTCGGCGTTCAGAGGGTAAGTACTCCCCCAGTGATCTGACAAGAGCGTTCTCATGTTCGCCCAATCTGGCGTAGAATTTTTTAGCCC
Source organism: Hymenopus coronatus (assembly GCA_030762935.1). Classification (NCBI taxonomy): domain Eukaryota; kingdom Metazoa; phylum Arthropoda; class Insecta; order Mantodea; family Hymenopodidae; genus Hymenopus; species Hymenopus coronatus. Next base: position 42,161,528 of record CM060897.1, on the reverse strand, counting down.
GGCGCCTAATAACATCTTCCACATATGGGAGGGCCGAAGCTTCATGTAGTAGACTCAAAGGGAAACGTCGACATACAGAATATATGGACCGGAGTCCTCTATTCTGCACCCGCTGTAACCAGAGAAGCCAGGAGTCTGCTGCCATACCCCACACTTCGCAGGCATAGAGCATCAGGGGGACTATAAGCGCCTTGAAAAGGCGTAACTTTAAGTGAACCGGCATCTGGGAGGCCAGTACAGGGTAAAGGGAGGCTACCGCCCCCTTCGCCCTGTCCGATGTTCCCCGCACGTGTTCACGAAAAGTTAGGCCCTTATCAAGAATGACGCCCAAGTATTTTATGGAAATCCCCCACTCTATCATTTGGCCCTGATAGGAAAAGTTGGGTATCTGGTTTATTACGGGGCGTTTTCTGGTGAACAGAACAGCATGACTTTTGCCCGGATTAACGGACATCCGCCACTGTCTGCACCAGTCCTGGACGAGACGGAGGTGTCTCTGTATGGGGTTGAAGGCTCTGCGAATGTTCCTGTCGGTGCGGTAGAGCAGGACGTCATCAGCAAACTGGGCCATGTTGACGCCCTGCACCGTAGGGAAGTCTGCCATATAAAGGCTAAACAAGGGTGATAGTACAGAGCCTTCTGGGACTCCGCCTCGTAGGGGTTTAGGTGTAGATGTTTGCCCCGCAACTGCAACTACAAAGGTGCGCTGGTGTATGATGTTGATTAACTGTGTGTGTGTAGGCCAATCTGGATGAGTTTAAACAGGAGACCCTCATGCCAGGTGGTTGAGAAGGCCTTCTCGACATCCAAAGACACCACCGGCGTGAAGGCCCCGTCCTGGAGCCCCAGGGCGGCAGCCTCCACCACCCGCAGCAGCTGTTGGGTTGTCGAGTGCCCAGGACGGAATCCAAACTGATGGAGAGGGATGGCTTGAATGTCGACTACCTGCGGCGACAAGCGGTGTAGAACTAACCTCTCGAAGAGGCACATGTTGAATACCTTGGTGAGGTACAGCACTGCTCTGAATGGAAGGTTGCTGAGCATGGCGGGTGTCAGCCCGTCCTGCCCGCAAGCCTTTTTGGTGTTGAGACGCCGGAGTGCGCCTTGGACTTCACTAGGGCGGATGATTGGTAGGGGGTTCTCCGCTTCATGAGGCTGTTCCCGCAAGTAGCGGTCCACATCCTCATGAACACGGGCAGTGAAGAGTACGTCCTGGGGGTCCTCTCTCGGCCTGCAGGTGTCCTCTATATAGCTCGCAAGCACATTTGCTTTGGCTTGCGGTTCATAAACAAGGCCAAGATTGCCTTGAAGCGGGGAATGGTACTGATTACGTTGGCGTCGGAGGCTTTTTGCGATACGCCAGACGTCGCCACCCTCCAGGTCTTGCACGGCCATTGTGGCCTCCCACGCTTGCACACGGTGCTCGCGTAGTCGGACACGAACCTCCCGACGGAGGCGCCGCAAAAGACCCCGATTGTGTGGCGTCCGGTTCCGCTGGTATAGTCTGCGGGCTGCCCAGGAACGGCGGATAAGGAGTTCAAGTTCTAGGGAAGGACGTCTGGATGTGGTGTTGGTGGGGTGCGGATGGTGAGGTTGTGAACCGTTCTTACTACTGTGGTAGTGAAGGTTTGGACTGCTGTCTCTAGGCTGGGTATGTCTGTGATTTTTGGGTTGGCTGGAATAGATGCGCTGAGGCAATCCTTTACGCATTTCCAGTCTATTTCTCTGGTGTGTCCTGAGAAGTCGTGGCTGGTAAACCTGGTGTTGATTTCTGCCAACACGGGATTGTGATCGGAATGAAGTGCTGCGAGTGATGTGAGCATAAGATGGAAGGGGTAATGTTTTATGATCGCAAAGTCGATGACTGATGGTTGTCCTCGACCTTGCGGATGGTGTGTGGGTTGCCAGGGGCCCAGAACTCTTAGCTGGGGATCCCTATCAATCATGCGAATCATTACATTGCCTCTAGGATCCGCGCGGTAGCCCGAATGCCAACGCTGGTGTTTGCATTAAAGTCCCCGGCGAGGATCACGCTAGGATGGAGGTTGAAGAGGGATTGGTAGTCAGCAGGTAAGAACGGCCTACCGTGAGGGTGGTAAACAGAGACTATTACTACCTCCGTTCCTCCGAGCTCAACACACACTGCCGTCGCCTCAAGGGCTTGCAGGGGCGGAATGGGGACAGGTTTGTGGACAACGTTTTGCCTCACAAGAACCGCAGTGCCGCCTCCAGGGCACACGGTCACTGCGATGACAAACGTATCCAGGAAGACGGAAGGGGATGTCAGGACGCAAATGTGTTTCCGATACTAGAATGAGGTCCAGGGCATAATGGGCAGCAAAGCGCTGAAGCTCATCCCTATGATCCCCCACTCCTTGGCGTTCCAAAAGACGAATCGGAAAGCGGTACGAAGCCTAGTTCCGTCCGCCATTTTGGGTCTATGGGGCGAGGCTGAGCATGAAGGTGAGGCCCTCAAAGAGGATCATCGCCTTGCTGGTTGGATCGGTGGTCTGGAAGTACCTGGTGAGGAGTTCCCGGATTCTCCCGGCATGGTTCAGCAGCAGCTGCTGAAACCACCCCAGGAGGTCCGCGACATCCAAAGCAGGTATGGTGGTGGGTGTGGTTAACGCTGGTTGGTTGGATTGCTGAGGAGGCGGAGTCACCACCGCTGGTCGTTCCTGGCGGGAGACACGCGACGGTACCGGTGCTGGACCGGTTGCCGCAGGCACCTCCCGCTCGGTATCGCTTTCGCGGTCAGTTCTCGGTCTCTTCAGACTGGGTTTCGGAGGTTTAGGTTGGCTATCTTGTGTGGCAGGGGTTTTTGGTGATTTCCCTTTTCCGGAGACCCTATTTGAGTATAAGGAGCCCCGTGGTGCCGGTGTGGGCCTGTCTTGGTGCCTCCTGATGTTCTGGAGGCTCCTGGCTCACCGATGGTCTGGCCTTGTTCTGGTCCGTCGATGTCTTCTGACGCTCCTCCCTACTCGGAGGTGTGGCCGGTTTAGGCTCCAGGGGGGCGGGCCTCGACGACGCGATGACCTTCAGTCTCACAGGGCACCCTCCATAGCAGGCGATATGTTTCTTCCCGCAGTTGGCACAGTTAGGATCGTCCGTCAAGGAGCGCGGGCAGAGCTCTTTGGGGTGCTTGTCACCACACCTAAGGCAGCGTAGTATCCGGTGACAATATTGTCTTGAATGGTTGAAACCCAAGCAACGGTGGCATTGTGCTGGGCCGCCAGGGCGTCGGGATGCTTCCATAGTGACCCGGAGATAACAGATCGAGGAAACCCGTTCTATCTTGATCTCTGGATCATTTACCCGCTCCACTATTACTAGGAAGAGGGGGAGGGGGATTTTTGTGGGCGTGCGCCCAGCTGGAGCGGGTTTGGTGAGCTGCTTCACCAATTTGGGGGTTATACCCTGGCGGATGAGGTCCTCCTCGATCTCCTTGACGGACGTGTCCGCCGGTAGGCCCCTTATGACTCTCTTAAGGTCTCTGGTTTTATCGAGACCAAAGGTAAAATGGGGAATTTTCTTTTTACTGAGCTCGCTCAGTAGGCGTGAATAGTCCTCCGGCGTCCTTGCCTGGAAGACATAGCGGCTTTTCCTCCTTCTCCTCATTCCTGTGGTTAAACCCTTACCAGGGTAGGTACACAGCAACAACACCCAGGCTCACCACGAGCCTACCAGACACGCACGCACACGCACGCACGCTTTCAGTTGTCTTCCTCGCGTTGATTCACAGTGTTTAGCTATGGATAAGTTCATTGTTAAACGTAAACGCCAGGACAGTGAAAGTGAACAGTGGGCTCCTACTGCTTGCTTTAAGAAGCCAAATCTTTCAGTTTCTCCCGGACCGTCGAATTCACCACATAAAGAAGACGAACGAAAGAAAAGAACATACCAGGACAGTTACTTAGCGTATGGATTTAAGTGGAATAACAACGAGGAAAACCCTATCCCTGTGTGTTTAGTTTGTGGCGAAACACTTAGCAACGAGGCCATGGTACCTAGCAAACTGAAGCAGCATCTTACAACAAAGCATCCTAGTGTCTCACAGAAAAGTGTAATGTATTTTTCACATATATTAGAAGGGGAGAAGAAAACAGCTGTGCGAATGGTAAAGAGAATGACCATAGGTGATACTGCTCTTGAAGCCTCATTTAAAGTAACAGAACTGATAGCTATAAAAAAGAAACCTCATACTCTTGGAGAGGAAATCATTGGCCCTGCATGTCAAATTATAGTTTCAACAATACTTGGCGAAGTAGCAGCTAATCAAATTTCGAAAGTTCCTCTGTCCAACAACACAATCAGCCACAGGATATCTGAAATGTCATGCAATATCAACGAACAAGTCACGGAGAAAATAAAAACTTATAGAACATTTGCTTTGCAAGTAGAAGAGAGTCTCGATATTGGTAACAAACCGCAACTCCTTGGTTTTACCAGATATATTGATGAAAAAGATATTAGTGAGCAGTTTCTGTTCTGTAGACCGCTGGAGACTACAACCACAGGCCATGATGTTTTCGTTTCTATTAATTCCTATCTCAATGACCATGATCTTTCATGGAAAGACTGTTTTGGTATATGTACAGATGGTGCACCATCTATGTCTGGGAAAATTAAAGGTTTTACTGCCAGAGCTCTCAATGAAAATCCATCCATTATTATAACTCACTGTTTTCTGCATATAGAGGCATTAGTCGTGAAAGCGTGTAATGAAGATTTTGCTGAAGTGTTTAACCAAGTTGTGAAAATGGTGAACTATATGAAGTCTCGACCTTTAAAGTGCAGAATTTTTGAACAGTTATGTCGCGCAACGGCTGCAGCTCATACCTCTTTGTTACTTCACACAGAAGTAAGGTGGTTGTCGCGGGGTCGTGTATTGAACCGGTTTCTCGAACTTAAAGAACAGGTAAAAACTTTTTTAAGGATGAAAATCAAGACACATTTCATGAGCTCTTACTAAGTGATTCTTGGTGTTTTGAACTGTCGTATCTGGCAGATATTTTTCATAAGCTGAATGAACTGAATGTTTCGATGCAGGGTCGACATGAAACAATAATCTCTTCAACCAATAAAATGAAAGGTTTTAAAAGAAAATTTAGTTCTTGGAAGTCTGCAGTTCAAAAAGGAGATTTGTCGAACTTTCCATCTCTTCTTAATGTGGCAGGAGATAAAGATCTGGGTAAACTGAAAGACCGCATTGGGATCACTTATCAAGATTGCAAGATGCAATAGATGCGTACTTTCCAACTATTTCCACTACGAATCTCGACTGGGTTGTCTCACGATTTGATTTCGTAGATAGTGCAGAGGAAATAGATTTCACTGCTTGCGAACGAGATGAATTTATTGATCTTTGCGCTGATTCCACACTCAAAGGTAAATTCACCAAGAGTGAGGCGTCGGTGGCTAGTTTTTGGCTTCAACGGAGAGAGGAGTACCCTAACCTAATGAATAAAGCAATTAACGCACTTTTTCCCTTTTCAACATCCTATCTATGCGAGCAAGCCTTCTCTGCTATGGTGACAATAAATTGCAAAGCAAGAAATAGACTGAATAACCTTGAGGATGATTTGCGTGTTTCACTGTCAACTGTAAGACCCGACATCACATATCTGTGCTCTAAGCATCAATCACAAGTTTCACATTAATCATTAATCGAACAAAATTTATTGATGTATTTTTACTCAGTGATTGTGGTAAAGTTTACTGTATTATGTTATGGTGTACGTTAATATTATATAATATTTCAATAAATTAACATATTAAGCTTAATTTTCTTTTAATTCAAGGAAGGGTGCCCCTGGTGTTTAATGTTATTCCCAAGGGTGCCGTGAACTTCAAAAGATTGGGAAACACTGCATCTAGCAGCTCTTCAGACAACTCTCCGTCTGCCGGCCTCCACAGCAGAGGCCCTTGGCTATCTATTGGTGTTCTTGTCAGGGTTTTTAAATGTTTATCAACACTTGGTTTTACACTCAGGATCTAGCTTGCTTTATCATCGTAATCGATTTCAGTTTACTTTTATCTCTTTTTTTACGCTCTATTGTTCAAAATGGCTTTATAGGTTTATGCAATTTTACACTGCATTTTATGAGTAATTTTAGCTCCATTTTATCTCATGCTGGCTTTTAACGTGATTTTAATCCTAGTCTCTCGCCACGTTTCGAATTATAAGGGTGCTAATAACCTAGTAGCTGGTCTCCCTTAAATCCCAATCATACCATCATCATGGGGGGCCATGCATACAAAAATTCGTGCAAACTGATAAGGGACCTTGATTAATCCCAGAGGTAACGACTGTGCATACCGTTGATATACTTTCGGTTTCCATTGTAGCACATATACTCTGCAGAGCCCAATGCCAAACGAGCCATTTTCTCTATGTTCGCCGTCGAAATTTGGGTGGCTGCCTTATAATGAGTGATTCCCTTAGTGCGCTTCAGAGCATTCGTGAGCTGTACAACTACCATCCTGTCGTACAGCGCCTCCAGGATATCCTCCACATTTTGCGCGCGTCCGGCATAAATGTGGAGTGCGCTTGGAGTCCTGGTCACGTTTGCTTGCCGGGGAATGAACTGGTGGATTTGCCAGCCGCGGAACCCAGTATTGTAATTCATTGTGTAACATCTACAGTCATGGGGCTTATTGTGAGGAAGGTGATGCTTCCGTTCTGGTATGCAGAATGGTCGGCTCTCCGCGGCAACAACTTTAGAGAAGTGAAGGGCCTCCCTATAAACTGTGTAACCTCTTCTTGTTTATCTCGCTGAGTGCAGGTGATATTGGCTCGCTTACGAATTGGCTACTGCAATTTTACGCACATTTACATTTTTAAGAGGGAATCAGCTTCTATCTGCCCGCTCTGTGCAGCAGCATTGTCAGTCTAACGTGTGTTTATAGAGTGCGCTCCTCTAGCACGACTGCGGGTCACTCTACATGCCGGATGATATTGGAACTGTATCTCAGGTTTTTAAATTTTTATCCAGACTTCCTTTTTCAATAAGGACATGATTTTATTCTGAGTTTCATTTCTCCTGGCAGATGTTCATAAAACGGCAAGGAATGTTTTTAACTTTTTCTCACAGAGTCTTTTAGTTTTACCCCGCTATTTCGTTCCATAGCTTCCTCTAGTTTTAGACTGATGTTTTAGATTTTGCCAGGGACGGTTTTAATTTTTTATTACACTGGATTTTTATCTCTAGTTTTAACAATTTTAATTCTGATTATTTTAGATTGCTTTTATATGTGACGTTTGCAGGTTGTTAAGGGTGTTAAAAACCTAACAGTTGAGTGCCCTTAAACCCCAATCATCACCAGACCTCCATGTTTAAGTACTGGCACTGTTCAGGGGACTGCTATGTTCACTTAATTACATGCAGGATCTCTCACCTTATTAAACTAGGTTTGCTTAAATTTCATCCTGTATCTTGCATGCAACAGTTTTTCTTGATGGTAGTCTATGTTTCCAAAATATAAATATACAATATTTCGACCAGAGGAGATAAATAGCGAAGACTCATACATAAATTGCTGAAAATATGGCAGGGAGAGTTGTTAGGTAATAATAGCATGTATTGATTAATCGTGACCTTTGGTTTATCAATCCGCTGCCGACCTCACGCCCACATCAAATCGGAAGGTGAAGATGATGTGGTCGGCACCATTCTTCCTCCAGACAGAATGTAGGTGACATTGAACTACTGTTATCACAGTAGTTCAATGGTTAGAGCAGCTGCACGTAGAGTGGGAGAACCCTGTTCAAACCCCGGTTGTGGTATTGAATTTTTCAACTGGTTCCAATAAATAGTCTTGTTTGTCTATCCAGAAGAACTGCTTCAGTGGAAAATAATATCAACATCGATGTGCAAATTTCCTAGATTACACACATATACGCACAAATTTATATAATGTATTAGTGTAATATTTAGTACATGTCTATTTTTTCTCTCGCGTACATTTACTATATTGGAGTTTTACTATGAGGAAATTCTACTGGAGTCAAAGATGTTTTTAAGTGATAGGAGAAAAAAAAAAAAAAAAGAGGAGTAATTAGAACTATTAAAAATCTGCCGCAATATACATCCTGTCAAGATTACTGTAAAATCTTAAAAATAATTACACTCCCTAACACCAACATTAAATTGTTTATTATATTTTTCAAAAATACCTTGGTATTTCAAACTACAGAATAGCTATTCACAGTCACGAAATGAGTCTAATCGTACTCTTTTCGGCCAGTAGGTGGGAAAGAGGGGAAAAGACAGATTCCTGCTGCAAGCTTCCCTCTCCTAAAAGCCCTAGCTGAAAAGAATACGAATGGACTGTAGAAATAAGAATAAATTAGGTATACCACTTGTTAGATTAACTAAAAATCATAATCATTATAAATATATAGGCATTAAGTTATTTAATATATGGCGTGATACAACATAACTGTTTTAAAAATGTCTACTAGGTGGATTCAATATAATTCACATTATGGTGTGGAATTCTTTAATAGTAATGTGAATATTTTAAAAGTTGAATATATTTTAACTATATTGTATATAACTGAGTATATGTAACATAAATGTGTATAAGTTTTGTGTTTCTAAAACATTGTCATTAACAGACAAGATCGTACAAATAGTTTTCTTTAATTATGTTATATACATTGTGGAATTCCTTGACCCAATGCATAATATTTTAAATTTTAAAATTCTTTAAAAATGTACACCTTAATTTTAATAGAAACTATTGTTAATCATTTATCAGGCAAGATTTTATTAACGTATAATATTTAATATTCTGAACATTTTATGTTTTATTGCATATGTTAATGCCATTATTATACATAGAATGTTTCCGAAGGGCGGTGTGCGAGTGTGTGTGGGAGCGAGGGGGGCGTGAGTCTGTAAGCCTTAAGTTTTAAGAGAAAAATGACTGATTTTAAATTTTAAAATAGATTGTAAAATGTACACTTTAATTATATTTGTAGAATATGTAAAGAAGAGTTGTGTGTGTGTGTGTGTGTGTGTGTGTGTGAGAGAGAGAGAGAGAGAGAGAGAGAGAGAGAGAGAGAGAGAGAGAGAGAGAGAGAGAGAGAGAGAGAGAAAGAGTGCGTGTGCGTGTGTGTGTGTGTAAAACTTAAGTGCTAAGAGAAAAATTGCTGGTTTTAAATTTCAAAATCTATTGTAAAATATATACTTTAATTATATTTATTGAACATGTAAAATATTTATGATGATGATTATTATTATTATTATTATTATTATTATTATTATTATTATTATTATTATTATTATTATTATTATTATTATTATAATAATTATAATATTTTGATTGTATCTATTGTAAATTCTATTAATTATTTTTAAGACAAGATTTTATTGTTGTATGTAATTGAACTGTACAAAGAATATTGCAAATGGGTGTAAAAATGGTAAATGGCGTGTTATTTATGGACGCTCTTTAACTGCTGTGGTTCTCAACGTCCCATTCTATATTGGGCGTGAAAGACCGCTTAATTTTGCTCAGAGGCCTCTCTATCAGGCTTGAGGTTCTTTTACGTGCCGTACATCTACGACACGGACCAACGGCTTTACTTCCGTTCCGAAGGAAGCCATGCTAATGATTTTTACGCCCGAAAAAATCCATCGTTCTCCGCCGGGTTTGAACCCGCGACCTTGGGTATACGAAGTCGGCGCGAATGAGTGTGGATGGGTGTATGTGAAACTATGTACATAGTTGATTAGAGCAAATAACTTGTCTTATATCAAAATATAGATCTATGGACTGCAATAAATTATTATTATTATTATTATTGGCTCATTGTGCTTTCATCCTTCAATAAAACGATTATATTCCGCGAAACTGGCCACTTTTATCAGTAAACTTTCGCTGATTTTAGTCATCAAATCTGGCAACCCTGCTCCAGGCACTCTGCGCATAGCGGCACGTAGAGCACACCAAGATTGGGCAAGTAAATAAATTTGGCACCTGCGATCGCCTGTTTACCTTCATCCCCACCGGCACAGTTTAGTACTGCTGTAGTCAAATGTAAGATTGAAGGAAGACGGATTATTCTAATTATTGGGAGTTTCTACAGCTGTAGAGGACTGATAACTATAAGAAAACGCTGAGAATTTCTCCATTATATATAATTAGCTAGCGTGTTGTGTTTGTTTTTTATTGGTTTACTGCGGAATATAATTTTATTAGTTTAGGATTTATGTTGAGGATGTTGTAGTCAGCTGTAAGACTATTGTTTACAGGTGAAAATAAAGGATTATAGCTAGTTGCGCATGTAGTGTAAATTAATGGACATTTTTAAGGTGATATAATAAAGCCTTTGTTTCTTATTCAACTTCCTGAACGTTGATAATACACCTTATTTGCACGGCATAACCATAGATGTACGGAATAAGTAGGTATTAGAAAAATATTGGTGTCTGCAGGCCTACGTGACAAATAACTCTCCTGTTTGTTATACGTAAGGAGTATATTTTCGGAGACATGTTATTGACGTGCAAATGCCTGAATGTTGCCATCAACACCGAGGGTTCCGAACTTAATAACATAGACATAGCTGACCTGAAGCTCACCGTAGAAGAAGAAAGTGATGATTTTTTCCAGTCGGTAAGCGAGGCTAATTCTTAGTTACAGTATATAATGAATTATATGAAACTGTCAGGAATAAACATACTGTGCTTCTGTTACAGGAAATATGCACAGTAGTTCTTGGAGGAATATCGAAGGAACAGGGAAGTTTAGTTAAAATTCGCAACGTTGGAAATTGGATAGTTCATTACTGCCTCAATTGCTCGACCACTACCCATGCAATTCATAGAGAAAAAGGTGCTGCTTTTGTTTTGGTCACCAAATCATTGCTGGTATGTAAACTGTTAAAATGTTGTGTATATTACTATTTATATGTGCTTAACCTTTCACATTAGTTGAAGTTGGTAATTATTTTGTTGTATATAATAACGTTGTTTATTTATTTATTTTCACTGGGCATGCAAATTCAAGATCTTTAATTTTAAACAATAATTATTACATTTTAACACATTAAATGTTGCAAGTTTATTTTGTGACTCTTATTATTGGAAAAGTATTTCTTATAGCTGCAGTGGCTTGAGCTATCAAATTAATATAAAGGGCAGACACTTGACATTTATTATTGCCCTTACTTTACCCACTCCCATGAAACTGGTGCAACTGTAAACAAAGTTTGTCAGTAATTAAAAGAGGTTAGAATGTGGTGACTGCTTTCATGTATGCTAATTAAAACCATAATAATGTTTGAGAATGCCCTGGAGGAAGAAAATCTAAAACTTAAAAAAAAAAAAAAATAAAATAAAACACCACCTATTAATCTCTGCCTTCCACATAAAACTTTTATTTATAGCATATTCCCTCCCAAGAAAGCCATTTTAGTGTCACCTGGAGGGTTGTAATGATTGTCACTGATTATGTTTCAACAATCTTGTCTAGCCATATAAATGAATTTTTAAACTCATGCTCTTGTTGGTCATTTCATTGTAGTGGGCATTAAATGGTGTAACTATAGAGTTATGTATTGTTTTAATATTTATCAAACTGGCCCCAAAACACTTCTTATATAGAATAATTTTTATGTGACACCAGATTAAACTGGTGTGCATATGATCATTTATCACCTATGGAAGGTATTCTAGCATGATGTTGATCCCAGCTCTGTAGTTTTTGTTGATTCACACTATAAGTGTAACAGTTACATTTAGTCTTTGAACCTAGCATATCGGTAAATCAAACATATTCTTAAAAATGCAATTACTTTTATAGAAAATGCCTTAAGTCTCACAGGTGTTAAGTGCAATTGAGCATTAAAAATTCTTATTAATTTTTGTGAATAATTGTATTTATTAAAAATAATGTAATTACTACAAAATATTGAATACAGTTCGGAGAAATAAAAATGCAAAATAAAAAAAAAAAAAAAAAAAATGCCACAAAAGTTAACTGTAACCACAGAAGGGATTTCATATTTTTTTCTCCAAAACCCCCTAATTTGTTGCATTTTTGAAAACACTTAGAAATAATTTTAGTAAACTCCATTTTTACGCCTTGTTTTGATCCTGTTTGTGTACACACTAATTTTAACATAACCTTGACAAAATCTTGAAATCAGAGGACCTTTCATTTGCTACAGCCTAACAGCCTCCTACTCATTTTTTTAAAACACACTTCCACTTTAGTTTACCTTAATATTTTAGGAGATACAACTCAACAATTGCTCCAAAAATGCACAGATCCTTTCATTTTATTCATATTTACTCTTGAAAATATACTCTGCCAGTTATCTTACAAAAAAGCCTTTATACCTTTGATTTTGGGATACCAGCATGTGCCTCCCTTGCCCAATATTCTGAGTATGCTTTCCTGTTTCAGGATCCACGAAAGCATAGGTATGATTGATGGTGAAACATTTGAAACCACAATGTTCAAGGTCATTGTAACCCTTCCAGCAATCTGAATATATTGTGCTGCTATCTTTGACTTTTCTAGATAACTTGACCTTCAGTTTAATGTATTTCAGTTTCCACAGGAACTAAAAGCCTATAGTAGGTAACATGGTCAATTCCACAGAAAACCCATTGATTGCCCTACCAAACAGCCTTTCTCAAATTTTTGCCTTCCAAATTTTACTTCATTCACTTCCACAATGTGCCTTCTACTATCAGTTCTCAAATCTATGTCGCCTCATATTTGATCGACAAACATTTCATGGACAAACTGGTAGACAATTGTATTCTGCTATGCTATAAATATCATAAAAATGATCGTTGTTTAAATTTGGTATATCACTGACTAATGTCCAGTACCAAACTTTGAGCCTGCAGACCATAAGTTCCCTATGCCAAAATATTTGTTTACTTTCCCTCTGCATCCCTTTTAAATTTGTGTGCTTGAGTTCTGAAACATTCTTATATACATATATCAATCAGTTGAAAATGTTATACATCCTCTCACATACCATTTGACATCTTCCTCTGTACTGTTTGAAGTCTTTTATACTTATCTGAGGCAGTGCACAAAAAAATTGTTGACATGCAGCAATGTGTTTTCAGTGCTTGCACAATATTTCCAGGTGATATCTTATTTTTCATTTTAGGATCAGCTTTCTTCACTTTAACTGCTTATGGTGCAATGTAGGATTCTTGAACTTTTATCGCTTAAATCCTGAAATGATGTAAACAATTAATTTTGATCAACAGAATGTATATTAGAGTAGCATTGTTTTGAACATCAGGAATGAATGTGTTTTAACTTATTTTCATTAACCATTTTACATTTAATGGTATCTAATGTAGCTTGCTCCAGAATTTCTTTTTTACTTTCTCATTTTTTCACAAAGTTTACCACAATCAGACTCAGATATACTTGAATCGGATGATTTAGTATTTCTAAGTAATTCTAAGTCATTTCCACAATGAACTGTTTGAATTTTATAAATCTTCAAATTGTACAAAACAACTAGATTTTATTGCTTTATTTTCCTTTCAAATTCTTTATTTAATTGATGAAAGTTCTGAACTCACATTACTGTTAACCTTACAACCAGCAATTTTGACTAATATACAATCAGCTGCTGAACCTGCTGTAATCAAGATATTGAAACAAAACCTTTCAAGGTGATCAACTACAAAACTGTAAATCTAAAAATGCATTGAATGGAAAATAGTCAACAATGAGTAGTGTCCATAGTCAATTCAACTCTCCAATCATAAATACAGAATTTACATAAAGTTAAGATGTGCAGCATGCCTTAACATTGTCACCCTCTGTGGTGTAATGGTTAACTTCATATACCCAAGTTCATGGGTTCAAACCTTGCAGAGGACGAGGGATTTTTTTCGGGTGTAAAAAATCCTTAGCTTTGCTTCTTTCGGAAGGGAAGTAAAGCTGTTGGTCCCGTGTCGTAGATTTATGGCACATAAAAGAACCTCAAGCCTGATAGGCCTCTGAGCAAAATTAAGTGGTCTTTCATGCCCAATTTAGAATGGGACGCTGAGAACCACAATACTGAAAGAGCATCCATAAATAACATGCCATTTACATTTTTTTGCCTTAACATTTTACACCTAACTTGTAATATGCTAGTACATTATATGAACTGACATAAATACAGGGAGGATAAAAAATATAAATTAAGCTTATATATTATTAGTATTACAATAACTCAAAGTGAAACAATTGCAATAATTGTTCAAACTGCAAACCACCCACCTCCAAACACTTCTGAGCAGGATGCTGTACATTCAAAGTCGTATCTTCCAGAGTAGCTACAGGAATTGCTTGACAAGCCGTTTCAATCTTGCAAGTAGTTGTGCTAGTGTGTGTGACTTCCTGCTGTACTTCACAAAAGTCCAGTGGGGTCAAATCAGGAGAACATGCGGGGTACTCAATGGGACCCCATCATCTAACCCAATGACCTGGTGCACTGTTATCCAGATAGGTGCACATGCTTATGAAAGTGGGACAGAATGCCATCTTATTGGAAGAAAAAAGGTTCATCACTAAACAAAGCATGTTTGGATGGTTAAACTCATGCTACTTACCTACAAAAAAGAAAGGTCCAATCAGTCCTCTTGATGATAACCTGCACCAGACATTAAGTCCCGAAGCATTACTGCTCGCTCAATGTGTGGATTTTGTGGGGCCAATACACAGTTATGCCTGTTTACCATGCCATTTAATTTAAACTGTGCCTCATCAGACCACACCATTTTGGAAACATGGTCAATCTGCTTGAGGAACCATTCACTAAACTGGGTTGTCCTTATTCAGTGCAGAGTGTCAACTTTCCATTCGGGCAAACTAGGCTTATCCTACTCATTCCTGTTTCACTGTACATTTTTGTGTTGATTTCTGTGGTGAGCTTGTGAATGCTTCTGATACCTGAGCAGAAGACTCATCACCTGTTGTGCATGGTGGGTCTGATCTTCTCTCATGCATAATTCATAATTGTTCCAGTAGTTTCAAACTTATTACAAAGGCAAGTAGTGCTTACATGTATTGGCATTTTCGTTCCATAATTTGACTGTAATATCGTTGCACTACAGTGACCTTATCAAACTTCCACTACCATTTAGCGATGCTTTTTTTTTTTGTTTTTTTTTGCTTGAATGTCAGTCATGTTTGTGCCTGACCTGTCTTTGTGCACTGACATTTGCACCTCACATATCACTTATTGTAACATCACTACACTACTGCCATCTGTTGCTTAACCATTGATGAACTCATACCTATTCTAATTTTCAAGTTATGATTTGTATAGCCAGTTTTAAATTGTATATACATGTTTTTATTTACCTTAGGTACATATAAGTTCATATTATATGTTGCTATATTGATTTCAAATCACAATTAATTATGTTGAAATATGGGGATAATTCATTTTTTAACTTAATTGCACCAAGTGCTTGGTCCTGTGGAAAAAATATATATTGTACACTATGACTTCTCTACATAATATTTACAATTTTCATTCCACTATGTTTATGCCAAATATAAAATGTTAATTCATTTTGTGGCTTAAATTAATGAGAGATGTTACTTATCTTTCCCTTTTGTTCTGCTTTTTGTCAGTTTAGTGCAAACCAGATACACTATATTAGGTGTAAGGTTTTCAGTAGTATGTAAGTGCAGGACACATTTTAAAGGTCTTGACAACATTGCTTTGTGCCTGTGTATGTGCATTTTCATTACTGAAATTAACTTTGCATAAGTAAGTTGACCCAAACATACTTATCAGCTGGCTGAGGATTTTGTGACATACCAAACATTATGCAACACCATTCACTTCAGTGAACAGGATATCTTTCCATTCTTCCTTGAAAACGGGTTGAGCGCTGTAATTTAGTTCTGCTGGAACATGGCTAAAACGTCAAGATACTAAACATCAATCTACATTCTGCTGTTCTACATGCATATATGCAGTATGTCAATACCCTCTTTTGCTAGTAAGTTCTACCTGCTGCCACTAGAGCGATTCTCTGCATTAAGCCAAATCTTGCACATGCGTAAGTTAGTACTGTCATAAAGATTATAAATAAAGCAAACTTATATTGTGCTCTAGATAAATCTAATAGGAATGTTATTGTGTATGCACCTCTTAATAAGCCTCTGCTAATGTTGGTTCCAATAATTATAAGATAATGTCATTTGCTGAATCCTAGTTTCTGTTGTGGGTAGAAAATAAAAATCTAGATTCTCATTTCTTTCTATCTGATCAATAAAATGTTACTTAAATTGCTTGCTGTAAAATTCAACAAAGTTGTTTGTAATTTTACTTAACTTTTACACTCATCAATTAATCATTATTTTCCTGATTTGCAACTTCATTATCTGTTACAGACATTTCTTCAGAATCTGAGTCAGTGTAGTCATCCTCTATCTTGTTTCTGAAAACTTGGAATCTGTCATATATGGTTGTATTGGTAGGTTGTTGTAGCGCTTTACTTTAAAAGAATATTTTGGCTAAAGAAGGAACTGCTTTTACATGTTCCCACCTCTTTTGCAGTATTTCCCTTGTCCTTTATTATCTTGGAAGCCACATAAACAATCTTAATTCTTTTTACTGATATTTTTTCACATACCTTCTCTTCAGCAGTGGCAGTCAGTCAGGTTTTACCTTGGGTGTTGCACACATTGATACTGGGTTGTATTTTTGTCACATAATTTCATATCATACTACAACATTTTAATCACGCATTGGTTGAAGTCTGGCATTTCTGCAATCAGGGCTTTTTCAATGAAAAACATAGCTAATGTTGTCAATCTTTCCTGGGGCATTGAGTTTCTCAAAAAGGTTTTTACCCTCTTTTTTGTTGTGCTTCAATTTATATAGGCACAGTTAATATCAGTTTTAAAAGTTTGTTGAATGCCTTTTCTAAATTATTCTGTGATATAAATTCTAACAGGATGAATTTCACTTTGTTATAGAAGCTCTATGTTGAGCACATTTTTCACTGCATCTTCTGGAATTGTTAAACTGTATTACCTAAACTATGTGGGCAGAGAAGTTCCTTTGTTTCTCTTCTCCACTCTATTGCTAGCATTCCTCTTTTTTGATGACTTGGAATTGGATTCTGCAGAGTTGCTAGATCCAATATCAATTTGCTCTCAAATAAATTTTATATTCTGCTCGAAATTAGATATGGCCGCTTGAGCAGTAAGGGAATCCATATCCCTCTTTTGAAGTTGTTCAAACAGAATATCCACTAGGGGCATTATTTTACTAAAAAAAGAATCAAAAATTGAATTCATAGCTAATAAGAAGTTTCTTATATCCAGATGCCTGATCAGTTGTTGGCAAGTAAGTGATAAGACCCTCTTTAGACTTTCATTCATACACTCAGTACCTTCTTTGTAATCAAAAACAATGTTCATACTTCTAAACAGAAAGTTCCAACAAATATTGGTGGACCGGGGCATGCCTTCTGTTTACTATTGAGTCCAGAGTTGCAGTTTACTGCGAGCTAACAAGAAAAAAACGTACAAATACCTTGCAGACTAGCAAAGAAGATCTTAACATTTGGAGTTATAGATGCAGCATTTCCCATGATGAGATGTACTTGATGTGCATGACAAAGGAAATATTCAGCATTGGGATATACCTGTTTTATTAGTGTTTGTACACCTTCAGAAGAACCAGAAATTCCATCCTACATCTGTGCATTCGCTTTTGAAGCATTTTCATGCATGTATAATTTATGCTTGTACAGCTCTTCAAGATGACAATAAGCTAAAGATATTGCATCATAATGTGCTGGCGAGATAAATGCCCAGACCTTTCAACCATTTGTTGTTTCATTTGTTATCTTTGATAGAAAATCTGCCTCGCACATCTCTTTGGCAAACTTCTACCATGACTTGAAGCATTTTATTTTGATTTTTTTTTTTTTTTTTATTCCCCTAAACACTACTGCTTTTTCTAGGTGCCCTTTTAGGGCAGAATCTAACTCTGCACTGGAATTAATTATTCCTCTATAAATACCAAGATTTAATGAGGACTCTGTTTCATCATCCTCTCTTAAGACCAATTTAAACACACAACAGAATCTGATAATTAATATGTTCAAGATGTATTTATTCTACTCCTTTTTTTCATTTTCTTCCCTCACATCACACCACCTATAGCCAGGCAGGGCAAAGGAGGGTGTGCTGTGTGACTTGTGACACAAAACAATTACCGATTTCTGATGTAAGGAATAATAGTCATCCTAAAAACATAGAGAAATTTTCCTCAAGAACATAACTTGAGAAAACAGCAAATGCTGCATCACATCCTCCCCAAACACTGATGCAAATGTTTGCATTTATTCACCTCCCATCCTGTATGCTCACACACAGGGTGGCCCATGTGAAGTGTTACAAATGAAAGAAAAAATAACAAACGTCAAGAATTCCAAATCTTAAAGGAGCAAGGGGCCTTCCAAATTGTAATCTGGAAAATATTTTCATGGGGCCCAACCTCAGAGTTTTAAATGAAACTGTGGTAATTTTTTGTATTTTGGTTCCCCACAATAAACAAAGCAACTTTTATTAAAACATTTTTTTTTGTAACATGAACTGTTGAGCTGTTATAGGATATTTTCTTTGAAATACCAATAAACTAGCAGAAAATAATGCTAAAATAATGAAAATAAGTTGCAATACTTTAGTAATTACTTTAAATTATTTTATTAAATGCCCAAAGTCATCTCCATTAACATCTAAATATTTGCCAAATCTTTTGGAAATGTTTTCTCTAACTGTTGACAACATACAGGGGCTAATAGTGCAACAATTTTTATTTATTCAAAATTTCATATTCTCTTCAGTTGTTGGTGCTTTAAACATGACTTTCTGTTTGATGTATCACCAGAAAAAGAAGTCCAAGGTGTTAAGTTGAGTGAACGAGGAGGCCAGATGATAGGTGCAGCTAGTCCAATCCCCTATCACCAAATTTCTCAATTTAGAAGTTGATATTTGCATATTGCTCTATTCTCACAAAGACAATGTATTCAGTGTGATTGCTTTTAACATTTTTACCTCACTGAAAGTTGTCAACGGACTTTTGGTGCACATAGTGTGACATAATTTGCTGTTTTTCTTGTAAAGAATTGTTATAGCATTCAGTTCCATGATAGCCTTACCAATAATCAAAATTGGTAAAAGCATAAATAGCCTAAAGAAGTCTACCAGTAAAACCATATTTCCTTATTCTTTTGACCAGCCCAACATCTGCACAATTACCAATTTTATCTTGCTCCTTTTATTTTAATGTGTTCCAGACAAATCCTGAAGAAATTGCTGAGCTCAAAAACAGTGAAAAATACTCATCCCTTTTCCGAATTGTTGTTAATGACAGGGAAGATGATTCTTCTGTGAATCAGACTCCAAGCAAATTTTCAGGTGAGTACTTGCTAATTTATTTTAAGGCATTAACATTAATTAAATATTTCCCTTGCAGGGGATAACCATCCAATTGTATTTGCTGTACAAATTTTAAGTAAAATGAAAAAAAAGGGTCTTTTACTGCCTGTTGCATAATTTTATGCCCTGTTTCTTATTCAAAAGAATATTGTTATTGTTGAAATGTCTATAGTATTCACTAGTATTCACTAACGTCAATAAATCTTAAATAAAACCATTATTTTGAACACTGCTAAATTTCATATTCTTATGCCAGTCCATCCCTAGATTTCAATTGAATCGCTGTGATTTTTTTTTTTTTTTTTTCCCGGTATTTATTAGTTTCTCTTACTGAAGCAGAGAAAACAGTTAATTAGCACCATACCAAAATTGCAGTGCATAATAAATAATAGCAAACAAATACAGATGAGGTATATTAGTAATGTACTGTTTTTATAGTTTTCGTGTTGAAGTTTGTTTGGCATAAATTGCTGCAAATGCTCATTAGGAAGGAGGAATAATCTCCAGAAAAGTCTTTGTATAAAATATTTGTGGCAGTTGTGCTACAGAAAACAATAGTAGATATTAAGTTTTGCACTCAACCAGTACGATACCCACTATTATTATAGACCAGATATGGAGAAACCCATGTCACTTTCAGAAGTGAGTTGTACTGTGAGGTAACATAGCAACCCCTGCATCGTAGTAGTAAGCATAATGTTAAAAATTAAGTCTTTCAAAGCTGGATACACCTATTAAATATATTAAATGACAAAATAAAGTCAAAATCATTATTTTTCATACACTATCACTTGAAGCTTGCAGGAAAATAAAGAAATAATATTCAATACTGATTTAAGATTTAACTATTTTCACAACCTTTTAGCAGGTTCAGGAACATAGGCCTCATACCTGATAAAATTTTAATTGCAATGAGAAACTAAATATTTCTATGACAACCCAATATGATGAAACAATTTTGCAATGTATATGTTCAGCCTAAAGTAGCTAAAATCTTCATTGCAGAGTGAAGCAGTCTGGGGTATTTATTGAAAGGAATATGTTTCATAAAATTCATTGCCTCAGAGAAGAGAATATTCCCCTGAGAAAACTCTAATAATTCCATCTGTAGCTCTGGTTGCACTTAATTTACATTGAGCTGCACACTATGTCCCACATATTTGTAATTAGATGAGTTTATCTTTGGAGTTGAGTTCATTTAAATGCCCAATTAAATGAGTCAAAAATGCTAAATCTTGTAACCAACATGGATCATCCAACTGTACTATAGGTTGTCTTCAGTTTCCATTAATATTTCAATGAAAAAAAATTGCTGCAGGATAACACTTCTACTGAGCCACTTTACAATACTGAAATAGGGAATTAAGCCCAGTGTAACAATAACATGCAAAATTTGTGGCAGTGTATTAATGCATGTTTACAAATTTTGTTCATTTGGCCAATATTTCCATAACTCTTCCATTGATATAGATTCAGCATACAAAGCCTCAGGACGTGTTGTACAATGAATCGTGATTGCATCAGCTATAGACTTTGTGTTTAAAAACACCTTTGATCTCTCATGCAAGACCCTCTGATTGCCCACCATAGCTTTGGCGTTATGTATTGCCACAGAAACAATTTTTCCTATGGGATGCTTCATTGTTGATGCATTCAACCAGTGTGTTAAATATATTTTCACTTGTTGCTGTACTAATAAGTTAAATAAAATCTTAAAAGTTCTTTGTGGACAATTAAGTCCTCCGTATTTTCTGTAACAAATATAACTAATTGTGCTATTCATTGGCTGCCCCATAGCTCAATCGGTAGAGTACCTGCCTGCTGTGTGAGGGGTTCCAGCTTCAATTCCCACCTGTGGGGAGTGGTAATTTTTCTCTAGCTAAGAATATTCCCTGTCCTTCCCAGAGTCTGGAAGTATGAAAATGTGTGTGTGATCTAATGACAAAAATTAAAGATGCAAAAAAACCCAGTGACATCAGTACTTGAGTTAACCCCATTGCCAATAGGCAATACATTTCAAAGGTGAATGCTGCTGACAGGAATCCTTAGCATGGCTTCCTTTGGAAGGGAAGTAAAGCCATTGGTCCCATGTCATAGATTTACGGCACGTAAAAGAGTCTCAAGCCTGGCAGAGAGGCCTCTGTTTAGAATGGGACGCTGAGAACCACAGTAATTAAAGAGCATCCATAAATAACACGCCATTTAGCATTTCATTCTGTTGATAGGACATGCAATTAAAGACAGGGGTATAAAGGGAACAATAAAAAGATTCATTACTTTCATCTAATGATATTGAGAAAAACAAACTTTTCACCTAAACACTTCACTTGTTTAATATCCGAGGCTGGCTCTTTTAAATGGCTTGAAATTGTTGGCAATAACAACAAAGCCATTCAGAATCTTCTGCCTAATCTGGCATCATTGCAGTTACAACTTAGGTACACACCTTTTCATAAATTCTTCCTCTGGAAAATACATTCAATTTGGCTATTTCATTAGCAACCCTGTAACTTGCCTCAGTTCTATGAAGTTTTTCAGTTTTGTAATTTCCTAAAATAAATCACAAAAATATTAAACAAAGACTGATAGAAATAATAAATATAAAATAATAGCAATCAAATAATTGTTAATTTTATGCGTAAATTAATAAATGGTAGGAGTTTAATAAAAATTAAGAGATACGTCTTTCAAAATACATAATTCTGGGTCTACTCCATAATGACAGCATTATACACTAATCTGAAATGGTTTTGTTTTTCAGAATACCCAGTGTATTGCAGCTTCTTTGTATGCTATGAAATATATAAGAGCCCAATCTTACTTATACAATATGATTTATTTAGTGGTAAGAAATTTACAGTAATATAGGGTTGCCTACTGAAATTGGCCCTGACCACTCATTCATTACACATCCACTCCACATAAATATTTAGTAAACTATTATTTGTATACATTTTCTTCTTCTCTCTTCACTGTCCATTTTCATCTCTTTTTAACTTTAACTACTGACCCACACTCCTGCTGTCTGTATGATATTCTGGTCAATAACATTCTTTTATCCCTTTTAAATTTAAACTTAATGAGCTCATTTCTTCAATTCATTGTTTAAGCTTTGGCAGCTGATGTCCATTGTAGGAGGGTGATTCAAATATAAACAGTAATTTTGTTAAAAATATTTATTGATTAAATATATACACAAGTGACTTCATCAGCATTTCTCAACATAGCCTCCTTCACATTCTACACATTTTTGCCAACGTTTTGGAAGCTTGAACATTCCTTCTTCAAAAAAAGTTTGAGGGCATGTCACCAACCAATTGTGCACATGCTCCTCGACATCCTCATTTTCGAAATGTTTCCCTCTAAGTGATTCGTTCATGGATGCAAACAAAAAATAGTCAGGGGGGACAAGTCTGGACTATAGGGAGGTTGTTCAAGGGTTTCCCAGCGTATGTCTGCCATTGTGTCCTTTGTCAAATTGGCGGTGTGAGGCATTGTCTTGGAGAAGGATGACATCTCTGATGGGCATACACCATCTTTTGCTTCGGTAGGCAGCTTTTAAGACCTTAACAATTGGTAATAGTAACTGCAGTCACTGTACGTTGATCATGAAGAAAATCAATCAGCAAAACTCCTCTGTAGTCGAAAAACACAGTCATGGATGTGTCATCTGTGAGATTTGACCTTGGGCATTGAGCATGTCCTTTGTTTTCCACAAATTCTTGGCTTCCCTTAAATTGTCTGGCCCAAGTAAACACTCGATTCTGCAACAGTGTAGTGTCCCCAAACTGTGCTCTTAAACAAGTTAAAATCTCCAAAGGTTTAACCCCTTCCTTGGTTAAAAACTTGATAATAATGCATTGCACAATATACAAAAGCGACTTCTTGCTCACTCATGGCTGTACTGACGCCAGAACCTAGCAAAGCGGCTAACAAAGCTAGTTCCCCCTCCCTAACACACCCCACTTCACCACCCCGCTCTGAACTGCTTCCTCCGTGATATGCAACAATTACCATTTATATTTGAATCACCCTTGTATCTAGGCCTTCTGGGAATCTGCATCTTGGTTGAAACTGATGCCGACATTTTGCCTATGTGAGCTTCCTCAGGGCTTCTCACTTCATGACAGAGCTGGATGAACTGTATTGACTAGCGGCAGAGTGCATATTTAAACTCTGGAGACATCTGAACTCCATCTGACACTCTAATTAGGAACCCGGGGATTGACATATCATCAGTCAATAGATGCAACGGGGTTGGCTCTTGCCCACCCTCACCAGAGTATAAATACACATTCTGCCACTCTTGCTCATCCAACACTGTTGTGAAGTGAGAAACCGTGAGGAAGCCCCACATAGTGAGGCAAAACATCAGCATCACTTTCAGCCAAGATGTGGTCTTCCCAGAACAACTAGATACAACTCATTTCTTCAGTTTTCAGTTTCTTTAAATCAAACACTTTACATTCCATGTCTTCTTTCTCAGCACACAATGGACATTCCTCTTGAGTAAAGTCCTAAACTTCACCTTTTAATATTCAAACACTGTTCTCGCCCATGCTATACCCTCTCGTTCCTCCTATTATTTTTACCTCTATAAATTTTACCTTTCCCAAGCCCATTTCATCTTGACATAAAAGTCCAGTGTTCTTCCCAGTTAGATTACTAAATAATTTTTGCATATCTTTTCTTCATATATGCTCTAATGCATTAGCCTATTTGCCCTCCGTGGTGTAATGGTTACCATGCTAACTTCATATACCCAAGGTCGCGGGTTCAAACCCAGTGGAG
Source organism: Hymenopus coronatus (assembly GCA_030762935.1). Classification (NCBI taxonomy): domain Eukaryota; kingdom Metazoa; phylum Arthropoda; class Insecta; order Mantodea; family Hymenopodidae; genus Hymenopus; species Hymenopus coronatus. The sequence goes on along the minus strand of CM060897.1, from coordinate 42,137,285 downwards.
GACGATGGATTTTTTTCGGGTGTAAAAATCCTTAGCATGATTTCCTTCAGAAGGGAAATAAAGCCGTTGGTCCCGTGTCATAGATTTACAGCACGTAAAAGAACCTCAAGCCTGATAGAGAGGTCTCTGAGCAAAATTAAGCAGTCTTTCACGCCCAATTTAGAATGGGACGCTGAGAACCACAGCAGTTAAAGAGCGTCCATAAATAACATGCCATTTCCATGCATTAGTCTTTAAAATAGTTTTTAAATTACTTAGTTAAACATGATTCTTGGTATATTTATCTATGATGCCTAGTATCCATAGTTGCCGTTTAGAATTTTTATCATATTACAATGACCACATTTTTATATACACTGATGGGACTAGATGCAGCCGACAATGTTAGATGTGCCTTTGTTTATGTAACCAAACTATATACATTTGGTTTGCACAGAGGCACATCCATTTATACTGCAGAGCTGTATGCCAGATACAGAGCTATTCTTTATGTTCACAATCACAATTTGGGTAACTGCCTTATTATGAGTGATTCCTATAGCACAGTTCAGAGAGTTTCTGAGTTGCACAGCCACTCATATTATACAACGCATTCAGGATGCTCTCCACATTTTATATGTTTGCTGCATTAATGTAGAGTGTTCATGGATACCTGGTCATGTTGGCCTACAGGAAAATGAGCTGGCTGATTTGGCAGCAAAGATGACAACCACAAAACCCAGTGTTGCAATTACTTACTTGTGCAACTGCTGAAGACTTTAGGTTTATTGTGTGGACAGCAGTGCTTTCGTGATCGGCTCTCTGGGAAACAAGCAAGCTTTGGATATCCCTTAAACTGGGTAACTTCCTCTTGTCCATCTCATCGGAAGGTGATATTGGCTTGATTGTGTGTTCGTTACTGCAATTTTATACATAGTTACATTTTTAAGAGGGATCATGCTCCTATCTGTGCGCTCTGTGGACAGCATATGCTGTTAGAGTGCATTGCTCTAGCAGCTCCTTGAGTAACTCTGCAGGAGGCCCCTTGCGGAGATCTTGTTGATGATCTTCAGGTGGTAGATAAGGCTTTTAAAATTTATCAAAAGTTGCTTTTATAATAGCGATTTATTTATCGTGGCGGAAGATTTACTTTTTATCATATGTGACTTTTGAGATGCAGTTTTAGCTTTTGCTATTTTTATCCCATTTTATGTTCCTTTGTATGAAATGGTTTTATAGGTTCATCTATATCTAGTTTTAGCAATTGATGTTTTTTTTGTTTTTTTTTTTACACTCAATTTTATTTCTCATTTTAGCCATTTTATTTCTGATTAATTTTATAATGATTTAAGTCTCATGTTTGGGCATGGTTAGTTTTAAAAGGGTGCTAATAAACTAGCAGTTTAGTAAATGGATGTAGATATTCAGTAATGGATGGTATGAATTGTAAAGTTAACTCCTTCATGTAAATTATTTTATCTTGAGGAGACGGTTACTTTTTTAAGTAGTTAGCAATGTAATACTAAGGTAAAGCAAAGATTTCATTATTGAGACAGTTACCTGACACTTCTCTGATGGATATTGCTGGCTGTTTTGAAGCTGGGCACATTTTGAGTTCAACAGCAACAGTGCCAATGTTGTTGATTTTGAAATACCATCAATTGATGTCATTCTACAATTCATCCAAACAACCCAAATAAGTGAAACTAAGGACTCCATATAAGCAAATAGCCCCAAGATAGGGATCCAAAGTTCATCCAGGTTGCTAGTAAAGTAGACCATTACACAGCTGACCACCAGGTCCATCAGATGGCGAGAGCATCACATTCCAGCTTATATCAGGATTTAGTAGAAATGGAGCTAACCAGATAACAAGCTGCTGAAGATGGAAGAAAAATGAACTCCTGAGACATGTCCAACTTCAAAATACCCAACAGTGTCCAGTGGAGAAAGTTCAGAAAATGTTTCTGAACTAGATAATAGCAATGAGGTGCTTACTTTTTGTACACTTCTTTTGACTTAAAGATTGTTATAAGCCTTACTAAGAAAATAATAAAAGGCATGTTTAAAATATTTGTAGCATCATCAATTATTAGTAGCCATTACAATGTTATTTGTGTTAACATGACTGTGATATGTTTACATTTTTTGTGATTTTTACTTTCTCTGCTTAGTACATCGGCAGGGAAGGTATTATAGACAAAAGCTTACTACACAAAAAATGTACATCTCGTTAAAACATATAATTATGTAATAAATATTCTTTTCATGGAGTTGACCATTTCCAAGATTCCTTGTTATTGGTTTTCAGTTTTAACATATTTTTCTCATACAGGAATTTGTTAACTCCTGGTCATGCAAAGAAGCAAATTTCAATCGCATAGAAACCATCATTTTAAAAGATTTGACTATCACTTTTGCCTAGTGTATACTTTCATATTTCCCTTTTATTTACACGAAAACCAATGATTGGGGCATTTTTGCTAGTTTATTTCAATTAACATGAAGAAGATAGAAGTATAATCCTTTTAACAATATTTGTTACAGAGAGATAGAGAAAGTCATGTGATTGTAACACATCAGTTTTTTGTTATTATAGTTCGGATTGTAAGATAAGATATGGGCTAGAAATCTATATATGGCCTAGAAAGTGGGGTGCTTTGCTTTAATATGCATTTATTGTGCTAACAAGAAGAATTTTAGTATGTGTGACAGAAAGAAGCAATACTACCGAGTCTTTAAATATTCTTATAAAACAGAATTTCCTTATATTTTACATTACATTCTTGTACATGTAAAGAATTATAAATCTCATATCATTGTAAAAATTATTATCCTTAGCTAGTTAAGGGAAAGTTTTGTTGGTTTCAATTTCAGGAATTTGTATTGATTGTAAGTCAGAACTTCAGAACACTATGCATTCACATGCATTCTAACTGGCAGACATTCTAACTCATGGTTGTCTGTGGTAGAAGTCTCTTGTGGCATTATAATACATTCCAGAGCGGATTTGGTGGTGGTATATCAAAGTTCATCTGTTGATTTGATAAACTCCTGCCCTCTTGTTTGGAGGTGTCACATTTGTTAGATAAGTCAGATATAATTTGTAAAAAGAAAAAAAAAAATGTAGACTCAGTAGATTCAAAGAATTTCTTTACTTTTCTTGATCTTCTACGTTACTAGAAAGAAATGTCCTTCAAATTGTTCCAGAGTAAATTTCCTAAACTGAATTTATTCTTTTGGAGCTAAGCAAATGCTGTATTTCTTGAAGATGAGGAATGTGTAATGTGTATATGCGAAAATGAGGAATGTGTAATGAGTATATGTGAAGATGAGGAATGTGTAATGAGTATATGCGTGAAATGTGAATTTTCTGAAGATCCTATTGGTTTTTTGCTGTGTAATTTTGTAGATCCTTAATGTGTTTCTGTTTTTTTAATTTTTCTGTTGATTCTTATGATAAAGCCATTGTTCGTGTGATATTTTGTTGAAACTATTTTGTTTTTATGTAGTTTTTCAAATATGTGTGCTTTCTGTAAGCAAAATTTATCTTGTTTTGAGATCTAATTACTTTTAAATCTAAGAATGTTAAGGTGTCTTCATTTTCAACTTCTGTGGTAAAGCTCTGTTCTGCAAATTGAATAATTTGAGAGAATCTTGGATGAACTTTTAGGGTACTGGTACATATCTGTGCCAGACTTTGTACATGTGCAAAATGAGGTGTTAATGAAAAAATTGGCCAGGAATGGTGAAGGCTGATATCCTATGACCAAGCCTGAAGTTTATTGCTAGTACTTGCTGAATGTGAAACTATTTTGTGTGATGCAAAGGTTTGTGAGATTCATAAAGTCATTTGTTTCATCTTGTGATATGTTGTTAGTGAGCCAGTTCTTTAGTTGGCATAGGAGTTCCCTTATTAGGATTCATGGGAAGAGGCATGTGATATCAAAATTTCAAGTAGTCTCCTGGTTTGTACAGTGTGTTCTATTTTCCTAAGCTTAGTATTTTGGCAGGGATTAGAATTTCTATGTCAAAAATGTTGCCAAGTTCAAAGTGTGGGTTGTTTAAAATGGATTAATTTTGTTGCTGGTTTATATATTTTGGAAGTTCTTACAATCTTGGTAAAGTCGGATAGTTGAATTTGATTTAAGATGTTTCTTTTTAGTAATGATTTTAACTTTATTCATGAGACAGAAGGCCTCTAACTGAGGGTTTTTGATTTGTTTATACTTGTAGGTTTTTCACTGTGGTAATGAAGTCTTCTTTGTCAAGGATTAGTAACTTACTGTCTTTATCTACAATTATAAATATTACTGGTTTGGACTTATTGATCTAATACCATTTTCAGGAAATTATTGTGCTTTTACTTTTTGTGCATGTCTATATACATAGTATTCCGCCCAAAGTTTGTTACCGAAATTTCACCGGAAATATGTTTTGAGACTCCCTGAATCCAAAAAATGTCTCTATGTGTGTCTGTGGGCAGCATAGCTCAAAAACGAAAAGTCTGTTAAATACCAAACTTAGTATTTTAGCTCTGTGTCTTCCAAGGATGCAACACAGATTTTCAAGAAAATCCTCCCATTCCCAACTACCCTTTACATGGAAAAATTTTTGAACATTTTGATTTTCTCAAAAATGGCTCTAACGATTTTGATTAAAATATTTTATATCAAAGATATTTACATGACAAATAAAATGTTTATCTTGAATATTCTGGGAATAGCCTCTGAAGACATCTTTATTCTGGATGAATTTTGCAGAATTTTGCATAACTGGTAACTATAAGAAAGAAACAAAAACTCACTTAACAATAATGTTGTGTTCGTTAAAACACATAATTTATGTTATATATTTTTTTTTTGTGCAGTTAACCATTTTTGAGGTATTTATTGTTGTTGGTTTCAGTTTTAAAAGTCTTATACTTTTCTCAAACAGGAAGTTTTGAACTCCGAGCCATGCAAACAAAGGAACCAATCACATCAGCAACCAGCTTTTAAAAGATTTGAGTATCACTTTAACCTATGGTATTCCCTTATTCCCGTTCTACTTACAAGGAAGAAAGTAATAAGACCATTTATGCTAATTTTTTCTTGTAAAATGAAGAATAAGATGAAGTAAATAGAAGAATAAGCTCATAACAATAATTTGTTGCAGAGATGTAGAGAAAGTCATATGAGTGAATCACATAAGATTTTAAACATGCCTATACCTTCAAAGTCTGATACACATTTTTTTTAATTACTCCTTTCATATTATAGTATAAATAGTTAATGGTAATATCAATATCATTTATTTCTTCTATTGAGTTTGTGTAGCCTAGACAAATGACCTATTTCCATTATTTTTCTGCCTAGTGATGTTTGTTATTTATCATATTTATTATTCTTCTTATGAGATTTGGAGTGACTGTGAAACAGGCAAAGGTTTAAAATATGGATATCCACACTTGTTCTTTTCCTTTTTTTCTTCTAGTCTTTGTTCTGAAACATGTACATATATATGATATTTCCAAAGTTTTGACTTGTCATTAAAACAAACATGCAATGGTATTGTAAATATAATGATTTGTTGCAGTGTCACACATGCCTCCTGCTGTGCAGGCAGCCCTGTCAGCTCTTCAACAGCAGCTTATAGATGCTATTCAGCAGGAAACTACGCGCACAGAAGAGTGTATACGCACATATTCCGAGCAGCAGTATGCAGCTCTGGAAGAATTCAGAGAACATGCTCATAAACAGCACCGTGTCCTTTCAAGGTAAACAGAAATCCTTAATAAGCTTTATGAATTGTTACTGTGAAATAAATTAGTAATTGTTAATATGTAAAAATTTCAGAACTTACTAACATTTATAATTTAATTAAGAATGGAATTATGAAAACAAATTTTGAAGGGATACTTACAGTGGAGTAGAATTATGAAGTTATACATTTAACACACAACCCATTAAAGGATACCCAATAATGGAGGTGAGGTATAAATTAAAAAATAAACACATTTTTTGGTACAACCAGACCAATATGGTGAACTCTCACATACTATGCTTTAGACCGTTCAGCCTTTGGACACATAATAGCTGCAGTATTATCTGATCTTATAATGCTACATAATGGTGTGAGTGAAAATTTAAAACAATTTAAAAAAAGAATAATTAAATGCATGTATCTGCATTCAACCAAAACCAGTCAGCATCTAACCACACCATCACACTGATGTAGTTGAACCCTCTCCATCCTTTCCCACAGTTTTTCTTGAATGCAGAACATATTTTGACTGGATTTGATCCTGCAAATTTTGGTTTTATAGGTTAGCTATTCCTATCATACCTTAGACCATATGGCAATAAATCCAGACATTGAGATTTTTATTATTAATGGAGTTATCCAATGTTCACAGGACGTCATATCTTTGAGGGGGTTAAATAGTTTAAGATTTGTTCACAATAACCTGTGAAGAGGAAGCCAGGCAGGATGCAAGAATCTGTTGCTACCCCAGTAACAAGAACAGAAATGATACCAATGATCACATCTATCTCAAAGTGAAAAGTTCATTTTGTGCTTTGGATTTCTTTGTTTTTAATGACCAGTGATATATTTTTATCTGTACCCAATTCAGCCAACATACCGTATTTATCCGAATACAAGATTGCATTCACAATACACTTTCCAAATAGCATGCAGGAAAACACAAGTTTCAAAATTTGTGGGTACAGCAGTGGCGAAGTCTGGGGGAAGTGGTAAAGATTACTGCCAAAGTCATGACATAAGAAGGTTTTGTATGCTTCCTTTTGCACCATAAAGTTTGTATTAATGGACCCAGGATTGTAAGTGTTCTCATTGGAAAACAGATTTCTCTCCGAGACTAAATCAAAATAGAGGCTTTCCTTTCACTTCAGTGGTTGCATCTAATGTATTGGGAACCAAAACTGCGCAAGAGATTTTTGTATTAAAGCTGTCACTAAATGAAATTACAGTTAATGTAAATGAAAAATGGTTGGTTGTATTCTAATGTTGAGCAGTTGGCAGTGAAGCCATTCGCTCTATTGCATTCCAGTATTTTGATGTTATGTTAACATGTTGACTAAAGTTGTGCAGCAGAGTAGATGGTTTCCATCCATATCATCTTTGTATACAGAAAGGACACAGAGGAGATCTCACTATGCCAACTTGAATAAATGTTTATTGAGACAGTCATGGCCTGTTAGGAGTCTAAAAGTTGCTACAGAAGATTTTCTTGGTAGTGTAGTGATTCTGGTCGTGTTATTACATAAATTTTCCCATGGCTTTCCTTTTGTTTGTAATACATTATCTTCTTTAATTTTTTTTTTATATGTTGGTATGATGATTCTTTTGATAGAGTGATAACTTATTGGATCAGATGAATTTGATGTAGTTTTACTACCTTTTTTGGCTAGAAAGTCAGCTGTTTCATTACCCGGTATTCCGCAATGTGCTGGTATCCATTGAAGTGTAAATGAAAATTGAAAGGCTTAATACAGGAGACCACATTTTCTGTTACAGGATTCTTTGTGAAGGCCAGGAGCCTTCATCACCAGTGGACAGCTTAGATGCTTTAAAGTCTCCACCCAACAGTCGGAATAGTTCCACTCAGAATGTCTTCTCTGCCGCCCCGTTTTCTGTCATAGTGGCAGGCAATCCTAAAAATGTTCCACAGAGTGCAGAATCTAGGCAGCAGAAGTCCTCAGGAAAGCAGCCATCTGCTTTTGTTGATTTGCGGCATGCAAGGCGTACAAATATACTCTCCCCAGTAAGTACGACTGATAGAGGATGGATTAAGGATAAATGTCTACCATTAATATAATTAGGCAATATTCTCCTCCTTTCCTCACCTTCCCATTCTTCGTTCAACATGCATGTGCTCTTAACAATACTTATAACTCCATCTTGTGAATGAGTATATGCTCTAATATAATTTCAATAATTGCTTTTGCATGTCATATAACCTTGATTAACAAAAGTATCCAAAGAGTAATTTAGGCCTCTTTTTTAATTTTAATTTTGGAACTTTCACACAGTGAAGCTACATTAATCTAAAGAAAAATAAAATGAGCCTACTAAAATACTCTTTTGCCCCCCTTCTTATATATTTATATGCAGGGAATGTTTTCTGAGGCATCCCTCACATCATCTGCTGCCATCTCGACTGGCTTGGAGTTAGATTTTGGTTTTCTGATTGTTTCTTCGGTGTTCTCTGTTGGGTGGTTGATGAGCTCTTTAATAAAAGCCCTCTCCAGTCATATTTTGAATTTCATTAGTCGCTTTTGGAACTTCTTAATGCATACTTTTTCCCACAAGTTTAGTTCTAGCATCTTCTGATGTTTTTATTAATTTAGCCTCTTTTTCTATTGGTGAAACTACTACTACTACCACCACGACATCAATCATTATCATACTACTACTATTCAGTAGACACTTCGCATGTGTATTTTAAGAGTTCAGTAGTATAATTAAATTTAACATGCAACAAACTTTCAAATAATTCACTTTTTCATCATATTACAAGCATACTTACCTACTGACATTTTGTGTTGGTTCACTTTCTTCTACAGCACACCATTATAGGATAGGTCGGTGCCTGTATAACTACTAAATAAGTTTTACTACCAAACAGAAATTGTGTTCTCTAAATTCAATGTACTCAATATTGTAATGTTTTATTTAAATATGTACACAAAACCAAAATCCTTTATATTTCTATAATTACAAAAGTAAATGATTTGACTTGATATACTTGTTTGAACCAAATGTTTAACAGCAGTAGCCTCCAACCAGAATAGCAACTTTAACCCAAGATTTTACAAAATATTGATTAAATAAAATCCATGTTTGCATATTGTAGTAGTTTTAAATTTAAAAAAAAACACAATTAAAAACAATATCAGTAAGTAATAGTTTTAATTTTTATATCTTTTAATTTTATTATACAGTTGCATATTCTAAAAGATTAGCTCTCTCCTGGGCCTGAGATTGTCCCATTTACCAATAGTGCACTACTTGTAGTATGTACATAGTTTAGACAAGGTATTGTATTGTATCCAAAAATTTGATACCGAGATTTCACCCAAAATACATGTTTGAAACCCTTGAATCCCCCCCCCCCAAATTATAGAAATAGTTCAGTACATGTTGAAAATAATAGCTCAAAAACGAAAAGTCTGTTAAGTGCCAAATATGGTATTTGAGTTAAGTATGTCCCAAGGATACAACACAAAGATTTTTCGAGGAAATCCCCCCCCCCCCCCCCGCTCAAATACCCTTTACATAGAAAAATTTTGGAACATTTTGATATTCTCAAAAATAGCTCTAACGATTTTGATTAGAGTATTCTATTTAAAGACATTTACATGACAAATTGAATTGAATTTTCTGGGAGTAGCCTCTGAAGACATCTTTATTCTGGATGAATTTTGCATAACTGGTAAAGCGTAAGAGATGACAAAATCTTACTACATAAAATATGTAAATCTTGTTAAACCACATAATTTATGTTGTATACCTTTTTTTTTTGCAGAATTAACCGTCTTTGAGATACCCCTTGTTATTGGTTTCAGTTTTAAATTATAGTTTTCTCAAACAGGGCCATGCAAAGTGAACCAAACGTCGCTTATGACCAGCTTTTAAAAGATTTGACTATCACGTTAGCCTAATGCATTCCCTACATGACTGGTGTGGAAGAAATAATTAATTCTTATTGATTAATACATTGGAGCCCAGCCATCAAAATGTTCATGAGACTCATGCCTGAGCATAGCTCGGGCAGGTATTTCTAACGCTTTTAATGCAATTCCATGACCTTAACTCGGTCTAAGACTATGTGGCAAAGAACATACATCAGGTATCATTTAGTTGTCTGATTTGTGCTGTCATCTGTGCTTGCTTTAGTCAACTATTAGGAATTTTAGGAGATTTAGTAATATTGGCTGATCTTGTGTAGTCACACCATTTTCTTTGAAGGTAGTGATCTGTTTGTTATGCGTTTGCTCTTAAATGTTAAAATGCTGAATTTTCCTCGATTTCTGTGAACTGAAGCTGAAATGAAGCTGTGGAAAATTCTGATTCTGAGGGAGAGTTTTTCGAACTTTGAATAAATGGAGTGTAAGAAGCTTTACACAGTTTTTTTTTTTTTTCAAACTCATATTTGATACTTGTTGTAAATTTAAAATAAAATATTAATGCTGAAGTTATGACTATTTTCTTGTTTGTTGAGAAATCCTTGAATGCCATACTCGTAGATTGTCCCAATACTTTTCGGCAGATTTAATTGATGTACTGTAAATAATAACTCAAAGTAGGGGTAAAAACCCTGGGTTTATTGGCACTTCAACTACCGAAATGCCCAGGCTTCAATGTGTTAACTGTAAAGCCTGGAACTTAAATACATACAGAGTTTGTAAGTCACTTTGAGATTATGATCATGGAAGCTTGCAGATATATCTTTGTAAGTCACCATTAAGATATGACATCTCAAAATAATTTGAGATCTTCTTGAGATTTACTGGGAAAAACGTGAGTCATTTAGAGAATTTAGTGCCGTGCCAGCATTGCCTGATAGCTCAGTGGTCAGAGCAACTGGATGGAAACCAGAAGATCCATGAAAATTTAAATCCTGACTATGGTGTTGAGTTTTTCAGTCTGGCTGTATCTCTCTTGTATTATGCTTATGCTTGCTACTCTCTAGTACTATTTCTCAAAATTTACCACATGTAAGGAGTATTGGAATTTAATTGTAACACTTGCATTTCTAGATGCACAATGCTGGAAGGGGACTAAATAAGACTGAGCAGATATTGTCACCACGAATCATCGGTCATGTTGCTACTCGGAGGAATGATCCTTCTTCATTGGACAGAGAAGGATTATTTGATTTGGAAGGAATGGAAGAAAATGCTGGCGAATCTTACCACTCAGAAGAGGAGACAGACACTGATGGTAAGTCTTTGTCCTTTATACAGGTAAGTTGCCCTCTGTGGTGTAATGCTAACTTCATATACTTCCAAACCTGCAAAGGACAATGGATTTTTTCGGGCGTACTGTGGCTTCCTTTGGAAGGGATGTAAAGCTGTTGGTCTCATGTCGTAGATTTACGGCATGTAAAAGAACCTCAAGTCTGATAAAAGAGGCCTCTGAGCAAAATTAAGCTGTCTTCCACGCCCAGTATAAGATGGGACGCTGAGAACCACAGCAGTTAAGGAGTGTATAATATAAATAAAACTCCATTTTCATTTTTTTATACGGGTACTTAATTTATTATAGCTGCAACTTAAAATATCTCCAAAACTATTGCTGTAGGATGCAGTTACTTTGGTCATGTTTAATTTTTAAATTTCCGATCTAGAGGTGCTTCTGGATGACTTAATAGCTTTGCACAATTACAAATGGGAAAGTTATTTTCCTTATAAATCTGACTTCAAAAGAATTAGAGCCAGTGGAATTAGAAAAAGGAGCCTTTTTGCCATAACATTTATTTTTTAAGTGAAGCAAGTACCCATAGGCCAGTCATAGAGCAAAAGTACTTGCACTACTATTGAAGGGGAAGACAAAGATTGTTGCAGTGGTTTTGTGCTTCTTTTTGGAGCAGTTGTTTAAGGAAATTATGAGAGCAAAACTACTACTATTACTATTAATTTGGAATAAATTAAAATAAGTTTTGTTTATGGGCACTCTTTAACTGCAGTAGTTCTCATGTTACATTCTACGTTAGATGTGAAAGGCCTTTTTATCAGGCTTGAGGTTCTTTTATGTGCCATAAATCTATGACACAGGACCAACGGCTTTACTTTCCTTCTGAAGGAAGCCACTCTAAGGATTTTTAGCATGAAAAAATCCATCACCTTCTGCCGGGTTTAAACCAGTAACCAGGGATACCAGATGCTTGTATGTTATCCCTAGATCATGGAGGACAACACTGATTAGGGAAGGCAGAGATTGATGCAGTGATTTTGTGCATCTATTTGGAGCAATCCTATATGGAAAATATTTTGTGTTATATTCACATGACTCTTTCTGCCTACTATTATAATTATTATTATTATTATTTTGATATATAGCTTCTACAAGCTGTTCTTTCAAAAATTACTTTTTGGGTGGGGCATCATTTAACGTCCTTTAATAGAATAGGTCATATCAGATTTCTAATTGAGAAAACCTTTCCAAAAATACTTCATAACACATTTGATAGGTACACGGTGCATAGAGGAAACTGAATCAATTAGCATTTGTTTAAAAGCAGTTCACTATATCTTCGCCTCAAAATTCCATACCTTTCCTGATATAACAAGAATTAAGCGAATATTGCCAGCAAAAGTATTAAAACTAGGAAACCAATAACAATACATCTTGGAAAGGCTGATGCCAAAAGTTTTTTCTAGTATATTTTGTGTTTTTTAAGGTATGTATATTTTTTGTAAAGTGAGTACGATTTTGAAAATCAGCAGTCATTTTTGGTAAGGTCAGAATTTTCAAAAAATCTTCTTGTAAACAGTAGTTTGGGATGGGGAGAATTTTATTGAAAATCTAAGTGCCACATATTTGAAAGATACCAAATTTAAATATCAAGTTTTGTACACAGGGTGGAAGGCGAGCTATTATTATCCTTGAACAGGATGACTCTAATGAATAGAATAAAAAATCTTAATGCAGCTGTAGTGTTTTAGAGTAAGTTTTTAGAGAAAAGCAAAAATTATCTCTATTTTAAATTAGGATTTTAAAAAAACCTAAATACTTTTTTTTTTAGTTTAACTTCCTTTAACCCATTTGGTCATATCAGATGATGAATGAAAGAGGTGTGAAAAGATGCTCATATGATTTAAGGGTCTATGGAGCTGTATGTTACTTGACATTCATCATTTCAGTATATGGGAAAACCCTGATAAAACCTTATCTGGGTAACTCATCCTTGGAATTTTAAGGCTATAGCAACTCTGTTTTAATATTTGACTATCACCTTGTTTTATGTATCCGTCTTGTAACTATGAGAAAATGTTTAATGAAACTAATTCTACAAATGTTAAACATGAAGTAAATAGATTTACAAGTTTTGCAACAATTGTTTGTAATAAGTAAGCAATAGTAGAGAGAAAGTCATGTGAACAACTGATTATATATATTTGATGCAATGAGTTATTTATTGCTAAGAAATATATAGTACGAGATTTGTTCAAAAAGTATCGGGCTTAAAAGGAATTATGAAATTAATATATGCCAAATGTGTGGGGAATATAAGTGTTTTCTTAAGTGCAAGAAAACGGAGATATGGAGAAGTGAATTAAGATATGATAAATGGGATAAACTATACCGCCCTGAATCCTTGCACTTGACAGATGGGAGTTAAGTTGATACATCAGCTAAAAACAGATGAAAATCTTCACCCGTTTGACTTTTTGAACCAATCACAAAGCAGCATTCCAGTTATATGTTTTACTAATTTGTTGAGTTGGGTTTTTAACACTATGTCACTTACATTGTTATTATGAGGGACTAGTTTCGAAAGCCTATGCTTTCATTTTCAACCTCACAGGTCCAACTGCCATTGCTGGCTGCATTTGCTTGTACACTCTTCTCTGGTGGCGAAATGATGAACTTCTTAACTAAGCTGTCTGCTGGCGGGATTTCAAAGTTTATTAGCCAATCTTTATTTTTCCATATGAGGATGTTTTCCCAGGTTGTGAGTTCATTGTGGCCTGACATGGTTTTAAGCAATTTTGGATTTGGATCTAGATTGTGGTTTTCTTTCCAAAAGTGAAATGCTACTGCCGATTTATCTTCTTGTTTCAATTTTAGGTTTCCTAAGTGCTCTTTGGATCCTGATTTTTAAACTTGTTTTGGTTTGTCCTATGTAGAACTTTTCACAATTTGTGCATTTAATTTGATATATTCCTGACCTATTTTCTGGTGGAATTTCATCTTTTATTTTTGAATTTAGTAATTTTATGACAGAAAATCTTTTTATTGGAGCTAGGATGATGTCTTGTTCTTTGAAGATTTTTTTTTTAATTTTCTAAATGCTCGGGGGTGGTAAGTGAATTTTTTGAATGTGTTGATATTGTTTTTTCCTGCTGTTAGGGTAGTTATTTCTTTTATGGTTTTTTTCTGCTTTGCTTTGTTTAGTTTCTTGTACACAAGGTTCTTGCTGTATCCATTTTGTTCTGCTGTTTGAATTATGGTTTTTAACTCTGACCGTCACTGTCACTAAATTCCTCCAAACATCAATCAAGCATTTCAGTTGGTCGGTCAGCAACGGAAACGGATCTAGATGCCACACCATTGCAATATCTGGCTATTTCCAACTGTGTGCTCAGTTTGTGAACTCCTAACACGTGCGTTGAGCGGTTCTGTGCAAGCTATGTATTATTCATTGTTATTTATATGTGTTATTGTTGGTGTTTGTTTGTATGTGAGGGAACATAACAAGACTTTCACAATTGTAGAGGTGGATAGGCTTTTGCAAAGGTGTGGCGAGGGTGGATGTGGCTTCATGGAAGAAGAAAGTGAATCATTTGCACAAAATAATACAAAAAGCACAGGAATTAAGCAGAATCATGAGTGAATGTGAACCACTAATGATTTGTCTTGGTGACAATGACAATAATGCTTCCGAGAATGATAGGGACGGAGACTTGGATGGGATTGAGCCATTAAAACTCTAAACCAGTGAAAATAGTGTTTGTTATACCTTTCTTTCATTGTAACAAGCTATTTTGTATTAATTTGTCCTATATTGTCGTAAATCGTAATATATGCTACATATGTTATAGTATCACTGTTATTTTAAATTAACATCAATAATAACGAATTAGTTTCAATATTCATCGGCATTCATTTACTATATACACTGTTGTATTCGTCTTTACACATGATGGAGACATTTGTAATCAGCTGTTGTTGTTTACTAATTAATCTGGCAATGTTGCAAAGGGAGCATACCCAACCTTACGCGAAAATACCTGAACTGTCAAGTGCAAGGATTTAGGAAGGGGGTATAGAGATGGAAGAATTAGCAAAAAGAATGCTTAATACTAGAAGAGAATTTACTATAGGTGCAGAATACTTACTTAGGTAAGGTACATGAGGAACATTATAGAATTGATCCAATAAGATCCTCACGTTTACCCTTCTCTTTACCATTCTTTTTAATTGCCATCATCTTCTTAATTTTTGATGTTGCAGTGCAAGGAGTAGGAAATGAGTAGAGTGGAGAATGGGATCATCTAATATTAGTGTCCACCCTAGCATTAAGTTAAGGTCCAAAGGAGCAAGCAACTCTGAGGATAGAAAATGTATTTAATGGAGTGGGAGGGGGGGGGGAAAGAAAGGTATATTATTGTATGAAATATAACAAATGTGTGTATTGTGATTTATTTTAGTAAATTCATTCATTCCAAAATCCTCTAACATTTTTATCTCTTTTCCTCCACATATACCCTAATTCATTATTCTCTAAACTATTTTCCACACTACTCAGCCATCATTTAGTTAAATATGATTCTTGATGTACAAACATTGCTTTGCTAGCTATCTTAATTTAGGTTTAAAATCCTGTGCCTATTTCTCCTCTTAATCGAAACTTTTCTTGTAACTCCTCCCAGCTGTATTTGATGAACTTTTTTTTACAGCCACAATTCATAGGCCAAGAATTTTGATGGTGTGCAAATAAATTCTGTATTTCATAAATGTTATTTGTTCACAGAGTCAGGCAGTCATGATGAAGGAATTCACATCCCTAAAGGAAGAGGATTGAGTTTAAATCTTGCCAAATCCTTGCCAGTGAATGTGCCAGCATTTATGCCCCGGCAGGATGGAGAAGAAAGAGAGGACGCTGTGAGTATTGCAGAAAAGTTTTAAAGTAGTTGGAGGAAAGTGGTGTTTTTTTATACATATTTTGCATAAAACCAATATAAACAAACCTTTGTTTACCTGCAAATAGCTTATCTCAAAAACAAGAAGTTTGATAACTGTCAAAGTTTATGGATCATTTACCAGCCATAGAACTGAATTTCAGTAAATTTCAAATGCTCTCTGGCTTCCAGCCAGGTAACAAGTTGGTTTATAACTGATGTTTCAGAGAAGTTCTCTTGTCCATCTAAGTGTTAACTGATAGTTTATAGTGCTGGTGGGTGGAGATAGAGAAATGCTGGTTTTTGATTGGTTCGCATCGTTCTGGCTCTGGAAGGCCTGTTGGGTATAGATCTGCTAGAAAACCTAGATGGCAGCTTGTTAGTGTTCACTGTGGACCCGGAAGAAAATAATGCCTCTGTGGTCATTTGTGCTCTTCAGGAATGAAGACATGCCATTGCAGTGTTGAGGTTTTTACTGCTGGCTTAGATGAAGGTACCTCTCTCATGGTTAAGGTTTCCACGTTCCATTGCAAAAGCTAGAATTTCAGCAACCTTTCTTTATCCAGTAGCCTAAATATTTCACATGTGGCCTTTTCTATACAATGTTGTGATGGATTTTTTAGCTTGCTGCATTTTGATATTCTGTGCTGAGGCTGATATGGTGCATCCTGTTTGGCCAGTGTATACAGCACAATATTCTCAAGGAGTGTGATAAACTCCAGATACTCTTCATTGCAACTGTTTATTGGCCTTAATGTCATCTTAATCTATGTTGTAGGCTTATGGTGTAGCCTTACTTTTTTAAATCTCTGTATGTGATAGTTTTTCTTCTTTCTCTTGTGTTAACATGGTGTGCTTTGGTTTTTTACCACCTCTTCTTAAGTACACAGGTGTAATGTCTGAGTAGCCATTCTACTGCAAGATTAGTTCTATGTGTCGGAATTGTGTAGATGATATGGGTCTGATATGGAAACTGCTATATGTGACCTCCATCAAGATTTGTGGTGGCAGATATTGGTATTGAGGTACAAGTTCATTGAACAGGTTTGCTCTCAAGAGCAAAAGAACACCACAGAAATATTAAACTCAAACAAGAAGACAAATTTGCGGAAGCTTGGCATTTTTGGAAAGAGAAACTCACCATCAATAGAAGCCCTAAAATACTTAAAAATATCACAAGGAAGACAGAATTAAAAGTTCAAGAAAACATATATATTTGGAAAAACAAAATCTGCGTTTTCAATTTTGAAATCCCACCAGACGACCTACTGATACAGAGGTTCATCAAACCACCATGAGGGACAGACAACCACCACAGCAAGCAATACTGGCAGTTGACCAAAGGAATTGACAATGAAAGCACATGGCTTCTGAAACATGTTTTTTAAAATTAAACGTAAGTGATGTAGTGTTACAAAATCGAACTCAACTATTTTTCAATTGCTGCCATCATTCTTCATTTGCTCATAGAACAGTAATGCATTTTTCCTCCCTTGTGGTGTTTGTAGATTTTGTTGCTGCTCAGGAGTTCCTAAAGTTTTGCATATCTTTTGTCTCAGGGCATGTTGAATGCCTGGTGTGTTCAATTGCCATTCCATTTGTGGTATTGCCGACACATGGCATTGTGATTTCATTGATTCTTTTCTGGACATTTGGGTTTTCAGTTTTTGCAAATTTTTGAATGCAATTATTAATATAAAAATAATAGTTGCAACCAATCTTCACTTATCTTTTGGAATCCTAAGGCAAGGATTCCAAAAGATAAGTGAAGATTGGTTGCAACTATTATTTTTATATTAATATTTGTGTTATTCTTCACTGTTACTAGCTTCTTTTTACATTTATGAATGCAATATTTAGCACTCTATAAAACATACAAAATGGCCATCTTTTGATTTTTCTGCTGCAGGACATGTTGCTTGACATCTCAACATGTTAACTCCACCTTTTGTGTCATTGTATCATATTTGATTTCTTAGAATTGTGATCCAAATCCATATTTTCACAAGCTGTTGATAACAGCAACACCACTTTTTGCTTTTTTGGTTTGCATAAAACAAAGAGTTTTCTTTCAATTGAAACAGAACATTGAGGTTCATAATGGTCTGGCTCTGGAGTTCAACATCTCAGGTGGTTGTTTTAGCCACTCATCACATAGATGATCACCTTCCTCTTCCAATCATCCATTGTGACATTCCTGTCTGAATCATGGATAGGATGTGTAGTTCTTTTACAAAATATTCTGCTCGTGGCAAACCAAGGCCATTCATTGTTTTCCCAAGATGTGGAATTGCATTGAACATATATTTTGTGGATACAACACAAGTCATAACTTTTATGCCATATTTGGCTGGCTTGTTAGGAAAATACCTTCTAAATGGCATTTCCTCCAAATTCAATTGATTGTTCATCCATGGTTGCAAAAGACAAAAGTTACAAAAGTTTGTAATGAGTTTTACAGTTTTCAATGAAAACATCACTCTGTATGGAGCCAAGCTTTGTTCATCTGTAGTATCAAGATCATCAAATCTCACAGTTAAGAACAAACTCAAATCTGTCATATTCATGGCAGATTTATAGTTTGTGCCACTACGAGTAGTATCAAATAACTTTCTTACTGACTAATGGCTTTTTTTTTTTTTTTTCATGACGGCTGTCCTTGCTAACAATACTACTGTGAGTTAATTTCCTTTCTGTTATATGAGAAATGGTGCTAATGGAGTCCTTATGATTAGAAGCTACATTTTTTTTCTCCCATTCATACCTTGCCTTTAACTGCATGGTTATTGACAGCGTATTGCCTTCACGCAATGGTGTTAACTTATGTACTAATGTCTGGTTTCTATTTGTTTTAATCTTTAATTTTAGTCAATAGATCTCGCACACATTCATACTTCCAAGCTCTGGGGAGGTTAAGGAAAGTTCTGGGCTAGAGAAAATTCCCCACCCACCAGTCGGGAGTCAAACACAGGACCTCTGGGTGAAGCATCAGCTTACTGTGGTTTTCTTGTTGGTGAACTTGGAATATATTATCTATCAAGTCCTTAGTGCAGCCAGTCATGGAATTTGGAGTAACTTGTTGGGACCCGTATAGAGTAAATCAAATTGATTCGTTAGAAAAGATGCAGAAAAGGGCTACAAAATTCATAAAAAGGGGTAAATATTTTGGGCCTATAAACGCTGAGGAGATAAAATGGGAGCCGTTGAAAGTTAGGCGTGAGAAACAGAGGTTGTGAGCTTTATTTAAAGCTTACGCTGGCTTAAACGCATGGGAGGACGTTACTGACAAACTGGAAAACCCAACTTACTATGCACGAAACGATCATCCGTTCTAAATTAAGGGTAGAAGATACAGAGCTGACGTGGGAAAGTTCTCCTTTGTAAATAGAACCATAAAAGATTGGAATGAATTGCCTGGAGCAGCCTTTCGGGGTTGTCCTCTGTCTCTGAAGAAATTTAGGAAAAATCTTGATATTAATGTTGGATAATTTTTGTATATATTCCTTAAATGAAATGCTTGTGATTTTATATTGTAAATACAAATGTTAAATTGGTTGATGATTCTAATTATGAAATTAATTAATCTGAATTGAGAGAAAAATTAATGTTTTCATATTTGTTGTAAATAACTATTATATCTAGCTTACAAAGCCATAAACTGGCAGCTGTGATTTATTGTTTAAATATCTTGTATAAATATATAACTCTGCCACCAGGTGATACTCACTTGCAGAGAAATACATACATACATACAAACAAAGAAAGGCAGTCTTTAGGTTTGTTAGCAGTTTTGGCAATTTCAATAACACCCAGATGAAAACATGTTTCATACAGCTGTGCAAAATCTATTTTTCAGACCAGACCATTTCTCCCCCTGATAAGCTTCTTCTTTATCAAAATTATTTTAGAATCCAAAGCTAATTTGTCATTTTTTGAATCAAAATCATCACTACTTGAGTAGTACTGTGTTTCTTGGTTGAAGTCGTTCTGCTGTCTACCATGATTAGCTAGAGATTCTTCCGATTCCTAATTTTCTTCAATAGCTGCTTCAAAGTTTAGGTCTGCATCACTGTCATATGTATAGGCCACACTAACTTCAAGAAAATCATCTTCTGTACTAAATTCTTCATTATCTGTAGTTTATCACTTCTTCAAGCAAATCACCCAGCAATTTACAGTCAAAAACAAACTCTGCACCATCCATATTATCTAATTGCAGTTGCAACAGAAGAAATTAGCATTGAGGAGCACCAATGTTTTATAAATTAGAACTCTTGTAACCGTGACTACTTGATTTTTCACCCAAGATGCTGTACTAAGTGACAACACAAATTCATGGACCATTAAAAAAACAGCACGTCATTCTCATTCATAATTTTTACGACAAGGGTTCACTGTCTATAAACTGCTGGAGTCGGGCAATAAATAACTAATCCATTGTTTTTGTAAGTTGCCGTTGGCTTATGTCATCTCAAAATAATTTGAGATGTTTGCTGGGAAACATGCAAGTCAGTTGAGGAATTCAATGCCATTGTTGGCATGTTGCTATGGTAGCTCAGTGGTTAGCGCAACTGGCTAGATCTGTGATTCAAATCGTGGCTATGACATTGAATTTTTCACTCTGATTCTACCTATCAAACTAATCCATTGTTAACAATAATGTTTGTCATCAAGATACTCGAGAGCATTGCTTGTGTGTCTGAAATGGTGGGAACCTCAAAGAGATACCAACTGTGATCATAATTTTTACAGGGTTTTCATAATCTAGGCTTAATCTTGCACATAACTATTGTTTCAGAAAATTTCTCTTAAACACGTCATGAATAAACTCAATGTAATTGATCATTTTTTCTCCTTTGTTTATTTCCAGGTGCTTCCACAGAAACCAGATGATATTGCTGCATCAATAAAAGCTCTAGCAAAAAGTGTACATGGAGATTCTGATGTTTTCGGTGATCTTCCCAGACCTCGCTTCAGCACACAGATTTGAAGACTATGTCTTCACAAAATTGAAATTATTTCCAAGAATGTGTGTCATTTTGCTATAGAAGAGGCTCAAATAATGCTTTCTAGTCTTTATGATGGCACTCTTCCAAATTGTTTTTTGAAATAGTGAGCGTGATAATGGCATGAGCTGTGCTCAGCCAATTAGATTCGGGAGATGGTAAAAATTATTTTGCTCCATTAAATGTTACAATACTGCAGCTAAAACTAGATGGAGAAACTCTGAAAGCATAAGCTTTGCACAGAGCTTAAAAGGGGGTTTTCTTTTTTTTTCTGTTGCTGATATTAATGACCCATTAGTTTAACATCTCAAGAAGATGAATATTTCTTAATGCCATAAAGATATTGTGGATACTTTTTTTATACACTCAAAGGAATTTATCTGTATCAGATCTGCTGGGTAGAATTAAGCAGATGTAAAAAAAAAAAACCTGTACAGTTATAAAATGGAAATAAACTTTGCAAAAGTTAATTTGGTATCATGCATTGGGATAGGTGGTAGGTAAGAAAAATGCGCACACACCCACTCGACCTTCATCGGACTATACTTCCTCATAATAACCTTATGCATACCCAATAGCACCTCTCCTTATTCTTTAACATTCACTTTTAGTTTCAGCATTTGAAATTATTTAATCTAAATTAGTTATACCAGATTTAGCAAGGCTTAATGTTCTCATGGATGGATCATTCTAAGCCTATTAACATTTATTCATGCACTCTGTAACAAATGGACAATTTGCAATGAAAATTAAGCATTAAGAAAATTACATAAACCTCATGTGATCTATTGTATTCATGACAAACAAAAGAGCAGCAAGAGAGCTTGAAAGAGATTATGTACATGTATAACAAATCTGATGTGTTGCATTCACATGACTTCTTTATATCTCTGTAGCAAATTATTGTATGACCTTATTCTTCTTTCTACTTCATCTAATCAAGATAAACACTAGCAAAAATGTTCTTATTACTTAGGGCTGGCTCTACAATAGCCTGATAAGCCTGCCTATAGTTATTCACCAAATAATTTTATCTGGGCGATAAGGAAATCTTTCATTCTACAATCTCACATCTTCCTCTAGGATAGTTTTTAGAGCGCTTAGTTTGCTATTCTGAATTCAATGGAAGCGCTAAAGGTGAGGAATTCATAAACCAGAAAACAGTGGAGAATTGCCTTGCGAAGCAGGCCACAACAAACAAAATGAAACATAGTCTATATCAGGGGAATTCTTTTGCCATACTTTAGAATAAAATGGAAGAAATGATGACCATGAAAGTGTGTTAAACCTCGTAGAAACATGTAAAATGGACAGGAACACAAAGGCTGATGCTAATAATTACATTAGGGTTCACATAACTTTACTTCTCTATTGGTCACTGTTTACTGATGTACTTCTCGTTTTCTTATGATGCTTCTACTACGCCGAAATTCATGCATACTGATATCAGAGAGAGATCTTATGTGTATGTGAGTGAATGTTAAAAATTATATATTTTGACAATTCTTTCAACATTGAAAAGTCCAAGATTTTGTATCTGGCATGGGTTATAAATTGCCTTGAATTCATAAAATACCAATAAAGGTTTGCAAAGCCTGTGTATTAGAATATGAACACACCGAATCCATAAAAAAACATACTGAGGACTAGGGGTAGGGGTTAAGAAGTTTGATGTTCCACTTGCATTAATATCAGCATTTTTCATTCATTATTGCTAGAAATCCCTGGACTTTTCAAAATGGCAATTATAAAGGATAAAGGAGGAAGGTGAACCAAACATTCGCTAGATACAGTAATTTCATAAATGTTAGTGGGAGGTACATAAAATTCATTAAACCATTGGGTTAAAAAAAAAAAAATCAAAAATTTTGATTAAAATATTGTGTATAAACTTGTTTACGTGTCAAATAAAATGTATATCTTGAATTTTCTGGGAATAGCCTCTGAAGACCTCTTTATTCTCGATGAATTTTGCCGGTTGTTGCATAACTAGTAAATCGTAAGGGAAAAACAAAAAATGTTTAGATCTCGTTAAAACCCACAATTTAGGTTATATAATTTTTTTTGGGTAATCTTGCGCACCAGGTTACTCTGTCATGGCGGGTACTGCACGCCAGGCAGGCAACCTCACATGACAACATAACCCCAAAAAACACCAAGAAATCACTAAGGTCCTTAGCAAATAGTTTTCAATGCGTAGAGGTTGTTACTTAGCTTTCATGACGTCATTTGGCGCAATTTATTTCTTCCGGATGTAGTTACTTAATTTTCGTGGCGCGAAGTATTTCTTCCGCAGATTTGATTCTTTAGGCACTTGCTGTGTATTCACTATGGGGAGCACACGTATAATTGAGGACCAAGAGATTTTAAACACCTTAAAATAAACAAATAGACTGAAATCAGAACTATTACTGTTTTTGGTTGGCATAATAAATGGAGCCAGCATCATCTGAAGAGAGAATATATATTTAAAATTGTCAGGGAATGGGGAAGCTATGCTATTTGTTTCGTCAGTTTGGGCGACTAGTTTAACATTTCCTTTTCGTACACTATTAATCATTTCTCTTATATTTGTTATTATTACCCTCCTATAGCTATTTGCTGATATTTTACAACTACTTTTTTTATTGTAGTTGTATATTTGTTATTATATTAGAGTATATTTATTTTAGTTACACATTTCCCTTTCGTACATTATGAATCATTTCTCGCAGTTTTGTTTTGACTCGTTTATTAAATTCCCGATATTTTATAACAACTTCCGTGTACTACAATGAATTTGCTTTGACCTATCCAGTACATTGAGGAATAGTACCAACTTCTTCCTACTGTTGCATAAACGTAGTGGTTTTTAAATGTGCATGTTGGCATTCCGTATTGCGCATTGACAGCGTCCGCCATGACAGGGTAACCTGGTGCGCAAGATTACCTTTTTTTGTGGAGCTGACCATTTTTTAGATAATCCTTGTTATTGCTTTTCTTTAATATACTTTGAAACTTTTCACAATTGGGGATTTGTCAGCTGCTGCAAAGAAACAGATTTCATCCACATGGCAACCAGCTTTTAAAAGATTTGACTATCATTTTAGCCTAGTGTATTCCCTAAGCTAAGAATAAGCTTATTAAAAGTAATTTGTACAGAGATGTAAAGAAAGAAATATGAATGGAGCACTTCAGATTTTTTCTTGATTACTATTGCTATTAATTGTGAGACATGAATGTGAACGGCCTACACCAGAAACCATAACCTCAATGGACTATGGCCGTGGAAGCTTGCAGATATATCTAATGTAAAAACTTATTTGTCGGATAATAGATAAAAGTCTTGAAATGGGGTGGTTTCATCATTTAAATCAGATGGTAAAACAGGTTCCTGAGCTACCATTTATATTATTACAAATGCAAATACTGGTATTGGTATCAGCATGCATTACCTACCATCTGGGCTTTTATCATTGTTATTTAAGCCATTATTTTGCACAGATTACTGCATAGAGCAGGGTGTTCCATTTGGGCACACACCAAAGGAGCTAAAGTTAACTCATGTCTCACAGGAATCTGACTGATATAGTTGGAAGTTCATGGCAAGCTATCATCACAACTGAATTAGTAAGAACAAACATTATACTCTTATCTGTGGTTGGTGAAGTATTGGCTATTACACTCTCCCACTAGCCTTGTTTTGAAGTTTGTGATTGGGTACACTTTACTCTGACTCAGACGAATTGAGTTAGCCTGGCATAGAGGCTTCTACGTTGCTCTCTTTTTCTCTTAAGGCAAATGGCTAAAATAAGGACTATTACTGAATTCAATGAAAATTGACATTTCACTTGTGTATTAGTGTTTGTTCAAAACCATCTTTGGAATACCTAAAAAATGAACAAATGCACTGCAGTTGAATATACTAAAACTTCATTTACTTGAAAATAAATCCTTGTAAAACATGTTCAATTCAATTTTGACTGCCTCCTTGGTTCGAGTGGTCAGCAAGCTGACTTCTCACCCAAAGGTCCTGGGTTCGATTTCCTGCTAGGGTGGGGAAGTTCCCTTTAGCTGGAATTATTCCCTATCTCCAGAATCTGAAAGTATGAATGTGAGAATAAAAGTGTGTGTGTATGATATAAAATGATTAACCTAATGTCAATAGCCTACAGCTAATATAGAGTTTCAGAAGTTAAAAGCCCCTGATATGACATAGCAATTAAAGGGGGCAATGCAAACAAATTTTAAAAAAAATCAATTTCATTCTCATTTTTACTTTCTCTTTACGCACTCTGTATATAGTGTATAGAGAAGGTATTGCACTCCACCCAAAAATTCGATACCGAGATTTCAACGGAAATATATGTTTTAGGGTCCCCTGTATCCAAGAAAAGCATTTTCACAAAAAGGTCCGTGGTGTGTGTGTGTGTGTGTCCGTGTGTCTGTGAACACGATAACTCAAAAACGAAAAGTTTGTAAAATACCAAACTTGGTATTTAAGTTTAGTATCTTCCAGGGATGCGACACAAACATTTTGAAAAAAATCCTCCCAAACTACCCTTTACATGGAACTTCTTTCGAAATTGTTGATTTTCTTTAAAATGGCTCTAACGATTATGATTAAAATCTTGTATATTAAAGATATTTACCTGACAAATAAAATTTATATCTTAAACTTTCTGGGAATAGCCTCTGGACTACTTTATTCTGGAGGAATTTTACGGAATTTTGAATAACTGCTAAACCATAAGAGATGGACAAAAACTTACTGCATAAAAAATGTAGAGCATGTTAAAACACACAATTTTTTTCGTGGAGTCATTGTTTTTGAGTCATTCCTTGTTTTTGGTTTCTGCTATGAAAATTTATACTTTTCTCATATAGGAATTTGTCAACAGCTTCCATACAAACAAAGGAACTTCAGTGACATAGCAACCAGCAAGGAACAAAGTAAACATAGCAACAAGTTGCCAAGTATTAAGACTATTTCTGCTATTTTAGTTTGATTAACATGAAGTAAATAAAAGTATAAGCTTTTTAAGAGTAATTTGTTGCAGCGATGTAGAGAAAGTCATGTGAGTGTAACACATCAGATTTTTTCCAAGAGCATTTGAATCTGAGTTTCTTGATGTACTAGGTGTGGAGGTGGAGTCTTCGTGTCAATATTGATGAACTTTTTCAAATTGTCCAAACATGGGATTTTGAAGTTCCATTATTTGTTCCACGTGTTTTACTACCTAAGGGTAACTTGTTTATTAATTAGGCCCTACCAAGTAAACCAAATTTTGTTTACCGAACACTCAATTGATGTGAATCTTTAATAAGCAATCAACATGAAGCAGGCCTCAAGTATTTCTTTCACATAAGTGAATTGGACCTGAAAAATTCAATGCCGCAGCTATGTGTTACTTTGGATTTTTCAAATATTTGAGATCACCTTGAAGGTTTACTGACACTTGATCAGAAGAAAGCTTAATGTGGATATTCATAATAGCATACTGGTAGAGCATTGGCCTGGAATTCTGGAGATCTAGGATTTGAAATCAAGTCTGATTAAACTTTCCAACAGCCTACGCACAGAAGGTTGAGAAAGTACAATTAATAATAAATATGAAAGTTTAAGACAAAAGGATAGTCCATGACTGAGTAGTTATACTACTTGCTTCTCACCTCCCTGAATGCTGCATGTGGGATCTTGGTGAACAAAGCAGCATCTGGATGGGCTTTTAGCAGGTTCTTCAGTTTCCCCCTATTCATTCCACCAACTACTTCATCATTACCTTTCATATCCATTTCACCTTCATTTTATATTATCCATTTCCTTAGCTGACTATGGACTGAAACCTCGTTCTAGGTTCTTCATTCTATGATTAAATATCATTGGCTCCTAACCCTAGACACCCGCATGTAACTCTTCCATAACTAACTTTAGTTATGAAGACAAATTTTAAGTGCAGTGCTGGAGTAGGACAAAATATAAGACTAAAAAGTACATTCAGTTACAAACAAATGCACACCATAACTCTTCTCTTTAAGAAGGTCAATGATTACTGTGGTTCACAACAAAATATACAGAACATTATTTTTACTTTCTCTACATGTACTATGTGCATAGTGTATAGAGAAGGTATTGCACTCCACCCAAAAATTTGATACCGAGATTTCACTGGAAATATATATTTTAGGGTCCCCTGTATCAAAAAAAGCATTTTCACAAAAAGGTCTGTGTGTGTCTGAACACGATAACTCGAAAACGAAAAGTTGATAAAATACCAAACTTTAGTATCTTCCAGGGATGAGAGACAAAGATTTTGAGAAAAAAACCCCACCCCAAACTACCCTTTACATGGAACTTTTTTTGAACATTTTAATTTTCTCAAAAATGTCTCAAACGATTTTGATTAAAATATTGTATATTAAAGATATTTACCTGACAAATAATATGTATATATTGAATATTCTGGGAATAGTCTCTGAAGGTTACTTTATTCTGGATGAATTTTAGGGAATTTTGTATAAATGT
This sequence comes from Hymenopus coronatus, assembly GCA_030762935.1. Lineage (NCBI taxonomy): Eukaryota > Metazoa > Arthropoda > Insecta > Mantodea > Hymenopodidae > Hymenopus > Hymenopus coronatus. Next base: position 42,109,941 of record CM060897.1, on the reverse strand, counting down.
TAAACCATAAGAGATGGACAAAAACTTACCACACAAAAAATCTTTTCTTAGGTGATGTAACCGCCATTTATGGTGCCTAATTTTAAATGGTTACAAAAAGTTGAATAAATAAATTCCATATACACAGAGCACGTTTAAATACACAATTTATGTTATATACATTTTTTTTCGTGGAATTGATCGTTTTTGAGATACCCTTGTTTTTGGTTTCAGATTTGAAAAACTTATATTTTTGTCATACAGAAATTTGTCAACTCCAGTCCATACAAAGAAAGAAACTTCAGTCATGTCACCCTCCTTGGTGTAATGGTTACCATTGCTAACTTCATATACCCAAGCTTGCGGGTTCAAACCCGGCGGAAGACGATGGATTTTTTCGTTTGTAAAAATTCCTTAGCATGGTTTCTTTTGGAAAAGAAGTAAAGCTGTTGGTCTCGTGTCATAAATTTACGGTACATAAAAGAACCTCAAGCCTGATAGAGAAGCCTCTGAGCAAAATTAAGCGGTCTTTCATGCCCAATTTAGAATGGGACACTGAGAACCACAGTAGTTAAAGAGCGTCCATAAATATCACGCTATTAAATTTTTTTTAACTTATCACATAGCAACCAGCTTTTGACTATCACTTTAACCTATGGTACTCTCTTATTTCCCTTCTACTTAGAAGGAAGCAAGTAATAAGACCATTTCTGCTAATTTTTTCTCGATTAGCATGAAGTATATAGTAGTATAAGCTTTTTTTACAATAATTTGTTCCAGAGATGTAGAGAAAGTCATGTTAATGGAACACATCAGATTTTTTAACATAACTTGAATTATCCAAAATTTTGTAAGGCTTTATGTTCCTTACATAACATAAATAAGATCTGCCTTAAAGAGAAATTTGCTATACACCTTTTAAGGTAACCTTAATAGGCAAGAGAAAAAAATAATGCAGCTATTAGACAGGTGGGAGCTTGGCAGAGTGGCAAGTAAGGGAAGGATAATGGAAAGTGCACTGAAATTTTGGTATAGAATCTTGAACTTGGAGGAAATAAATATGTAAATAAATTGTTTTTTTGTTTTTTTTGCTTTATTTCTCAACATAATCTCCAGAAAGGCTAATACATTTGTCATATGTGTTCTAATTTAATTAAAGCATCTCTGTAGTGCGATTTATCAAGGTCCTCAAGATAACTGTTTACCACATCAATGACCTCGTTGCTGTGAAATCTTCGCCCTCCAAGAAATTTTTTGAGGTTTGGGAACAGGTGCATTGTTCCCATTGCAATAACTGAACAATGGGCAGGAGCCTTGTTATGATGAAACAAGATTTTTTTCTTTTTTTGCCAAATGAGATCTCTTTTATTTCACCTCATCATTCAAACATTCCAGTAAGCTTGCGTAGTAGTCACCAGAGATACTTTTGCCCTTTTCCAAGTAATCAATAAAAATAATTCCCTGTGCATCCCAGAAAACACTGGCCATAACTGTTAGCTGACTAAATTGATTTTGCCTTCTTTGGGGTTGGTTCACCTGGCACAATCCACTGTTTTGACTGATTTACTTTCTGGAGTGTAACTATGTATCCAAGTTTCATCCATGGTAATAAGTTATCTCAAAATTTCACTGGAATTTTTATGGTAGGTAGAGTTCCATATTCTTATCAGAAACACTTTTTCTTTGCAACTTTTGATCAGGTGTTGACAAACGCAGCACCCATCTTGCACAGACCTGTTGAAAGCCTAATAACTATTCTTTTGATATGTTTACAGCCTCTGCTATCTCAAATAACTTTAATCTGCAGTCTTCCAGTACTAAATGATGAATTTTTTCAATGATCTCTGGAATTGTTACTTCTTCAGGACGTCCAGAGCGATGCTCATCAGAAATCCTCCATTTTTATGAAAACTAAAGTTGTCTTGTTTAAAATGTTGTCATTTGAAAACTAAACAAGCTACTGACCTGTAACTATGGATACAAGGTATTCTAGAGTTAAACTTCACGATGCTACCACCTAACTGGCCTAGTGGCTCCATATGTGTGTGACATCCAGGACTTTATCAGCCAACCCTTGTGCATAGTGTAATAATGTATAGGGCAGGAAATGGGTATAATTTGAGTGCTCTATACCATTTAGCTGTACCTAAGTACCTATTATATAGCATGTTTGTGGGCCTTGGTATAGAAAACTATTAAAAATAAATGTAAATGATAATATGTGCATTGCTATCTGGAATACGGAAGATTCCAGTCACTCAACACCCAACTGCATCATTTATCCAAAGAGCATATTGTCATTTATAAATTTGTGTTTAATAAATTTTTACATCAAGACCATAAACATTCTTAATAAGAGGTATGTACAGTTAAATGGAATAGAATACTCGTGTAATACCTGTTTCCTGTCTTATTTATTATTACACCAGTATCTATGACTTGTCAACATGTATAATTACTGTTAGGCTAAGGTATAGGCTGGTTTTATAAGAAAAATGTGGAAAAGGCTAGATTTATAAGAAAAATATGGTCATAGAGCAGGATAGGCTAAGAGATAAACCCAAGCTTTATAAAGGAAATAGGCTGGGATTGGCTAGGCTTTAGAAGAGAAATTGAAAATAGGCTAGACTAAGAACCGGGCTGGCTTCATAAGAGAAATGTTGATATAGGCCAATTTTTACAAGAGAAATGTGGAAGTGCTCTTAAGTGCTATGCAAAAATAGGTTAGGATAGGCTTTATAAGGGTCAAGTGAAAATAGCCTAAGAAAGGCTCAGATATAGCTAGCCTTATAACAGATATTTGCACATGGGCTAGGATAAGCTACTCTAGACTGTTCAAGAGAAAAAAGCTTTGATATGCTAAAATACAGGCTAGGTTTTTAATAAGACATGTGGATGGGCTAAGTTAGAGGCTATGCTAGCTGCAGAAGAAAAATGTGGAAACAGGGCTGAGTTATAGGATATACTAGGCTACCATAGGTGGCATGTGAAAGAAAGAGTAAAAAAAATAACTTGATTATCTACTATAAACAGAAGCACTATTAACAGTGCAGAAGAAGAGGGTAAATGTCTTGGAAAAGGTTTTAGTGTTTTTAAACATATTAAGTGGAGATGTTTAAGTGTAAATAAGTGTGACTCAATACAACTCCAACATAACTTGATTATATTCACGCCTTTGTGCAGCTTTTCATTTAAGATAACCTCTAGCCTTAGAAGAGAAATGTGGAAACAGGCAAGGGCAGGCTAGGCTATTATAAAAGCTATGCAGGCTATGCTAGGCTGCCTAGACAAGGTATAGGCTGTTAGGCTATGTTAGGTCATGCTAGGTTAAGGTATAGGCTATGTTAGATCAAGGTATAGGCTGCTGTATAGGCTATGCTAGGCTAAGGTATAGGCTGTATAGGCTATGTTAGATCAAGGTATAGGCTGCTGTATAAGCTATGCTAGGCTAAGGTATAGGCTGTATAGGCTATGTTAGATCAAGGTATAGGCTGCTGTATAGGCTATGTTAGGTCAAGGTATAGGCTATGTTAGGTCATGCTAGGTTAAGGTATAGGCTATGTTAGATCAAGGTATAGGCTGCTGTATAGGCTATGCTAGGCTAAGGTATAGGCTGTATAGGCTATGTTAGATCAAGGTATAGGCTGCTGTATAAGCTATGCTAGGCTAAGGTATAGGCTGTATAGGCTATGTTAGATCAAGGTATAGGCTGCTGTATAGGCTATGTTAGGTCAAGGTATAGGCTGCTGTATAGGCTATGTTAGGACAAGGTATAGGCTGTTAGGCTATGTTAGGTCAAGGTATAGGCTGCTGTATAGGTCATGCTAGGCTAAGGTATAGGCTGTATAGGCTATGTTAGATCAAGGTATAGGCTGCTGTATAGGTTATGCTAGGCTAAGGTATAGGCTGTATAGGCTATGTTAGGACAAGGTATAGGCTGTTAGGCTATGTTAGGTCAAGGTATAGGCTGCTGTATAGGTTATGCTAGGCTAAGGTATAGGCTGTATAGGCTATGTTAGGACAAGGTATAGGCTGTTAGGCTATGTTAGATCAAGGTATAGGCTGCTGTATAGGTTATGCTAGGCTAAGGTATAGGCTGTATAGGCTATGTTAGGACAAGGTATAGGCTGTTAGGCTATGTTAGGTCAAGGTATAGGCTGCTGTATTGGTCATGCTAGGCTAAGGTATAGGCTATGTTAGATCACCATATAGGCTGCTGTATAGGCTATGTTAGGACAAGGTATAGGCTGTTGTATAGGTCATGCTAGGCTAAGGTATAGGCTGTATAAGATCAAGGCATAGGCTGTTAGGCTGCTGTATAGGTTATGCTAAGGTATAGGCTGCTGTATAGGCTACTCTAAGCTTTTATAAGAAAAGTAACAGGCCAAGAATTCCCTTTTCTCAAGCCCTTCCTTAGCCCTGTTATTCAAATGGAATGAAAAGTGTGGGATAGGGATTATTGAACTGCTGGAAACAATATTTAATAATAAAAGTTTATTTCTTGAGGTTAAATATGTTGACATTTATTTTACATTCAAAGTTTATATACTGAAATTACTCTTTTTATTGCTGAGAAAGCAGTTCAATTTGAGCCTGAGCAACAGTCATCATGCTCTCCTGAGTAACCTGAAGATTGGTCTTCCAAGAGTGCAATAAGTCTCTTAGTTGCTGCCATTGTGCTCGTCCAAATGTACGGTGCATTGTGCTGGAGATATACACTTTTCTTGCTGCTTGATCCATTCTAGCACGAACAAGTTTAGTCTTCAATACTGCAAGAGAAACATTGCATAACATTGAGCACCACAATGTTTTATAAGGCTTATAATCTTGGACACTGATAAAAACTGAAGGTAACACATAATACACTCCTACTGGTCTATAGCATGCATACTCCATAAAGAAGACAGGTAATTTGAAATCGCTGTATTAGACTCCTCAGTCCCAAATAGCACAAGACTAATTATTTTGATGGAACAACATTAAAAGAACTGCTTCCATCTGACTGATAACACTGGAGGTAGCATCCACCTGGTTTTCTATGATAAAATTGCTCTTAGATAACCTCAACAACTTCACCATCAGAATATTAACTCCTGTGTTGCCAGTCAGATGAAGGCTGATGGAACCACTTTTAAGTTAAGCTAGTGCTATCCAACACAAGCCTATTACAAGCCCAATTTTAATACTAGCTTTCTAAGGCCGCCCTGTGGCCAAGTGGTTAGACCAGTCACCTCTCACCTAGACCGCCCAGGTTTGATCCCAAGAGCGCACATGCGAGATTTGTGGTGGACAAAGTGGCCCAGGGGTGGGTTTTCTCCGGATTCTCTGATTTCCCCAACCATTGCATTCCACCTGTGCTACATCTTCAGTCATGTATCAGTGTCACCGTCTGCGGTGCCACAAGTAGTAAAAGCGGGCATTAAATACTACAAAAAAAAAAAAAAAAAAAAAAAAAAAAAAACTCAACATTAATATTTAATGCGGGTATATAGGTTTGCCTACTGAAATTGACCCTAGTCACTCATTCAGTTGACATCCATGTCAAATACAATGTTTATTATACTATTATTTGCATAAACTTTCTTCTTTATAACTTGAATATTCTCCTATACTCCTCTCCTTTATGAATATTCTGTTCAATAATGTTTTGTCCCTTTTAAACTTGATGAGCTCATATTTCCAGTTTTAAGTTTCTTAAACACAGTATGTTCCAAGTCTACTTTTTCTACACATAATGGGTATTCATTTTGAGTAAAACTTCTCTTTCATCTTTTAGCTTCTACATACTTATTCTCGCCCATGCTATACCTATCTCTTTCTTGCTTGTAGCTTTATTTAAACAATTTTCCTTTTCCATACCCATTTCATCTTTACAAAAATCCAGGGAAGTCTTCCCAGTTAAATTACTAAATAATTTACAACTGCACTGACAGAGGTATAAAATCTTGAATCTGTAGAGAATTGGAGTTGGATAGATAGAGTCAAACTGAAAAATTCAATGCCATAGCTGGGATTTGAACCACGGGTCTCCCAGTCTCTAGCTGGTTGCTCTACCACTGAGCTACCATGGCAACATGCCAGCATAGCATTAAATTTCTCAACTGACTCACATGTAGCTCAGAGGTAGAGCAACCGGCTAGAGACCGTGAGATCCATGGTTCAAAACTTGGCTATGGCATTGAATTTTTCAGTCTGACTCTACCTCTCCAACTCCTACACACAGCCAGGGTGAAAAAAACAATTAAATTAATACCTGTAGAGAATTATTTGTCCTGACCATACATGTTTCTGCTACTATATAGATTCAATTATTCTGCTCAGCTATCTATATGCATGAAACAGCTTGTGAGCACACTTCAATTTGGTTGAAATTCGCATAAAATTAAGAGTAGCCATGAAAAAAGTGCCTTCAGGTTGCAGCTGAATATTTCTGAACAAAGGCTCTTATTTTTTTTTGGTAGTGTTTAACGCCCGCTTTAACTACTTATGGCACCGCAGATGGTGACACTGATGATACATGAATGAAAATGGAGCACCAGTGGAATGCGATGGTGGGGGAAACTGGAGAAAAGCTGCCTCAGCGCCGCTTTGTCCACCACAAATCTCAAATGCGGTCGCTTGGGATCGAACCCGGGCCATACAAAGGCTCTGAAAAATTGCTAGTAAAACAAATTCTGCAAAAGTATATATGTAAATGACTACACTGACAGAAGAAATTAATACTGCCTCGTAAATTTCAAAATTTGTGTGATTCCAGCTCCAGTGCATGCCAAAACAGCTGCATGTAAACCACAGTTTTCTTAACCGAAAATATATTGCTGTGCATGTATATTTTTTTAAACCTTAAATTCCATTCGGAAAGAAGAACTGCAAATTTAGAAAGGGCATTTTGAAATTTCCTTTCATTCATAAGTCACCAAATATGCGCACAATAGCAACATAATTCAATAAAACTAACAACTGCATCAATTTTAGCTTCAAGAATTTCTGGCCTCCAGTAAAAAATAATATAGACATTTTCATATACACCAATGACTGATAAACATTTCACATGTGGGCTACCTCTTCCCCTTTCAGTCCTTATCAATTAATTTTCAATAACTTTAGCATTTTTACTTTCTCTACTACATTATATAAGTATTGTAGTAAAACAATTTGATGTAAAAATTTCACTAAAAATAAGTGCTTCGAGGTGAATATGTAAACACATTTTTTTAGAAAAATGTATCCGTGAACAGCATAACCCAAAAACAAAAAGTTGTTAAATACCAAACTTGATATTTAAGTTCAAGGCTGGAACATAATTTTCAAGAAAATCCTTCCACTCCAAACCACGCTTTAGATGTAAAAGTTTTAGAAAATTTACATTTTCTCAAAAATAGTTCTAACAATTTTGATTAACACACCATTTGTTTAAGATAGTTTAGTGACAAATGAAATGTATACCATTTCTGTGGTATTTCTTGTTATTGGTTTAAATTTTCTAATAATTATACTTTTCTGAAATGGAAAATTGTCATTCGTTTTTCTTTTACTCCTGACCATGCAAAGAGACCAAATTATGCCATCACATATCAGCTAGCTCTTAAAAGACTAATTTTGCACTAGCCTAGTATAATCTCCTATTTCTCTTGTCTCTATAAAGAAAGTATTAACATGATTTCTGCTGATGTTTATCTCAATTAGCATGATGCAGCAGAAAAGTGCACCAGAAATTGTTTCATGAACAGGTAGAGGAAGTCATGTGAATGGAACAGATCAGATTTAACTTTGTCTACACATACTATATACATAGTGTTTAGAAAAGGTATTTCATTACATCCAAAAATTCAATACCAAAATTTCACTGGAAATATATGTTTTGAGACTCCCTCTATCCAAAAAAGTGTTTTTAGAAAAACGTCCGTGTGTGTGTGTGTGTGTGTGTGTGAGTGCATACGTGGCCAGCATAGCTCAAAAGGGATGTTTGTTAATTATCAAATTTGGTGTTTAAGCTCAGTATCTTCCAAGGATGCGTCACAGATTTTCATAAAAATCCCCCCCACCTCCAACTATCCTTTACATCAAAAAATTAATTTTCAAAAACGTTGATTTTCTCAAAAATGGCTTAACGATTTTGATTAAATGTATATTTTGAATTTTCAGGAAATAGCCTCTGAAGACATCTTTATTATGAATAAATTTTACAGAATTTTGCCTAACTGGTAAACCATGCAAGATAGACAAATCTTACTTAACAAAATCGTAGATCTCGTTAAAACACACAATTTATATTTTATACTCTCTCTCTGTGGATTTGACCGTTTCTGAGATGTTCATTTATTGGTTTCAGTTTTAAAATACTGATACTACTTATATGAGAACTTGTCAACTCCTGGCCACACAAAGAAATGGATTTCAATCCCATAACAACCACATTTTAAGACATTTGATTGTCGGTTTAGCCTAATGTATTTCCTTATTTCCCTTCTACTTATAAAGGAACTAAGAAATATGACTGCTAATTATTATCTCTATTAGCATGAAGTAGATAAAAGTATAAACTTATTAACAACAATGTGTTACAGAGAGGCAGAAAAAGTCATGTGAATGGAACACATCAGATTTTTTGTATAAGGTATACAAAAGCTTATTAATTAAGAATATGTTACCAATATTCCTCTATCTAAGTTGAGAATTCTCTCCCATTGCTTTGATGTAATTAGTAATACACAGATGGTTTGAACTAAGGGCATCACAACTGTTAAAACAGAACATCCTCTGAATATATTTAGCATTATTTAAAAAAACCCTTACCATCTATTATAAATGCTTCAACTTCATTTTCCTTCAGCTGAAGTTCTTGCTGAATTGTTTCAAAAGACATTTCTGAGTTTCCTTCAGCCAGCTGCATGAATGTCAGAAGGCGCATTTTCTTTAAATTTTGTTCATGATTCAGGCCTATAAAAGAATATGTTAAAAGTTATTCTTATACTGAAAACGCTTAAGATTGCTAGAACTTAGTGAGGAAAATTTTCAAAGGAAAACAGTATAAAAATGCAATGCTCAGTTCCTTCATCTCTTAATCAGTGTCAAACCAAAAAGGTAGATATTTAAATTAATGTTTATTAGGCATTTTATTTTAATTTTACAATATGAATGAATCAATGTTACATTTAAAACTCTAGTTACATCAAATTGTAAAATTTTGCAAAATTTTCAGATCTCCATACTCAGCAAGGTGACAACTAAAGGTTATTATTTCTTCCTTCTCTTTCCTCAGTCTTATCATGCAATGGATGCCATTTGGTGGTAAACTTAATAAGTTCCAAGGTTTTACAACTTGACATAAGTGAAGCTTTAAGTGTGAACACTGAGACATTCAATTTTCAAATTAAAATGAAAATAACTTAATAGTACTTCTGTAATTAATATTTATTAATTAAGCACTTTAAATATTGGCCTTCAGAAAGGTCACTGCCACCTTTTTGCTACAATTTCATTAATTTTGGCTTAGTTACTTTCTGCTTCCTTCATTTTGAGTATTGTAAAATCTGCCCATCTTATTGGTATTTAATGTCGAACGCAACAATTACTTTCACTGACCTCGTAGATTAAAAACTTTCAATATGCTAACGTTTTCAAAATGCTCTTAATATGAGGGGTAATCCTGTTCACTAACAGAAAACTGTATTGGAAAGTTAGAACGAAAAATTCAATATCACAGCCAGGATTTGAACCTTAGAACTCTCGGCCTCCATCCACTAACCACTGAGGTATCATGGCAACATGCTGACATGACCTTAAATTACTCAAATGACTTGCATTTTACCCAGCAAACCACAAGGAGATCTCAATTTATTTTGATATGACATATTCCAATGACGATTTACAATGTTGGAAGCACTTTAAGTCGTAGCCTCCATAGTTTGAACAACTATTAGATCTTTATCAATTACATTGTTCTGGGAAGTGCTACAAATTTTTAAACTATTAGCATAAAATGTTTTGACTTGTAAATAAGGGTAGCAGAAGATTTTCAAGTTTTAAGGTTCATGTATCATTTTTGCTCGATTGTAACAACAAAGTGTGCAGAGTTTCATCAAAATCACTGCTTCATAAGAAAGTTCTACAAAAATTAGATGGAAACTTATGTAAATATCCCCCTCAGACAGCTGAGTTTTACAGATTTTCACCTTTCCCCCAATTTCCTCTTTTGGTTTGAAATCATTGAAAATCTACTATTTACAATAAAGGGCCAAACATTAGTCTCTGGAATATATGTTTTTCGATACTACGTCACAGTTTAATTTCTGATGTACTAGTTTCAGGAGCCATCGTTGCCATTTTCAATGTTGGGGGTCTGATTACTGTTGCTGGTTGCAGTTATCTGCAGCCTTCTCTCTGGTGGTAAAATGGTTAGAGAAGGTATAGTCAGTAATGGCAATTTGACCCCCAAGGTTGAAAATGGAAACAGCCCCCCATAAATTTAAGTGTGACATAGTGTTATGAAACTGACTTCAGAAATGTACTTATATAATTTGGATGCCACTATTGCTTAAGTGCTTATACACCAACTAATTATCCTTTGATATTTATACTTAACAAAACAGGATAAAAACTGGTTGATATGAATATGAAAATCCACACTATGTAAATGTTTTTTTTGCAAATTATGGATGTTAAAATTCTAATAAATACAATGAAGCATCACAAGTTTGAAAAATGTTCTTTAAAGATTCTCCCCAACATAAGTTGGTCATCCATTGCTATTCCTTCCTGGTACTTTTAGCTGGCTCTTCCTTTGGAAATGTGTTGCTTTTTGTCTTAATAACTGCAAGTCAAAGTTGCAAATTACAATGAAGGAACACCTTAGGAATGCCAATTTCATGACATCAAACATATAGTCATTATAGTGCTAAACATATGGGAGAAGATATTCATTATAAAAATTGGGATAAAATTATGAATGCTGAAATCCCACCAGTGGATCATATCATTAGAGTCACAGTTACTAAGGCACATATCAGCACTTTCCAAAGGAAGAGCCAATTAATAGCACCAGAAGGAATACCAATAGATGGTGGGGAGAAACCTTCTACAAATTCCTCTTGGATTTTTAAATTTTAACATACTTGAAGCATGTGTGACTATGTTTAAATTTTACTAATTTTTGGAACTATAAAATAACCTCAATCTGTTGGGAAGATGTAACATTAACTGTAAAAATAACTTAAATGATAACTATAAAACATAACTATAACAAGGATAATACAGTAAATTGCACACACATAACAAAATAGCTTCACCTGTACCAAAGCAAACAACTTTTCACGACATGTACTCAGTTTATAGTAGGATTGGCAACATAGTCAAACATCCAGTGCCAGCATGTAATTAGTCTTAGCAGAGAGCCTCCGCCTTTACTTGCGCCCTCATGCAACCTTCTCCAATTTCCCTTATAGCAAAGCTATAAGCAACAACAGTAAACTATGTTTATTAAAAGTATTACAGAAAATCAAATTACAATACTGATGTATCTGTTGAAATGAATCGGAATAACTTATATGTGGTATTAATTTGTTGAGCTGATTTTTTTAACACTACGCCACTTACATTTTTATTATGAGGGACTAGTTTCGAAAGCTTATGCTTTCATAACTAAGCTGTCTACTGGCGGGATTTCAAAATTTATTAGGTGATCTTTGTTTTTCATATGAGGATGTTTTCCCAGGTTGTGAGTTCATTGTGGCCTGACATGGTTTTTAGCAATTTTGGATTTGGAACTAGATTGTGGTTTTCTTTCCAGAAGTGAAATGCTACTGCCGATTTATCTTCTTGTTTCAATTTTAGGTTTCTAAAGTGCTCTTTGGTTCTGATTTTTAAACTTCTTTTGGTTTGTCCTATGTAGAACTTTTCACAATTTGTGCATTTAATTTGATATATTCCTGACCTATTTTCTGGTGGAATTTCATCTTTTGTTTTTGAATTTACTAACTTTATGACTGAAAATCTGTTTATTGGAGCCAGGGTGATATTTTGTTCTTGGAAGATTTTTTTTAATTTTCTAAATGCTCGGGGGGTGATAAGTGAATTTTTTGAATGTGTTGATATTGTTTTTTCCTGCTGTTAGGGTAGTTATTTCTTGTATGGTTTTCTTCTGCTTTGCTTTGTTGAGTTTCTTGTATATAAGGTTCTTACTGCATCCATTTTGTTCTGCTCTTTGAATTATGATTTTTAATTCTTTGTTGAATTCGGTTGTGCTCATAGGTACATTTACTAATCTATGTGTGAGGCTGTTTATTATTGCATGTTTGTGTGGTAATTGGTTGTAGCTTTCATTTTTAATGTAATTTTCTGATTGAGTTGGTTTTCTGTAGATTCCAAAGTTTACTTCTGTGCCGTTTCTGATGATGCTTAGGTCTAAGAATGGGAGTTCTCCATTGGTTTCTGTTTCCATTGTGAATTTTAACAATACCAAATTAACAAATTAATACCACATATAATTTGACCATCACTGTTACTAAATTCCTCCAAACATCAAAAATACAGGATAACTTACTTTGGAAAGTAAAGTGCTAGTATTGTTTTTAAATGTCCTTGAACCTGGTTGGTCATATCGGATGATGAATAAAATTGGTGAAATGATGCTCAAATGAATTCGGGGTCTATGGAACTTAAAGTTACTTGACATTCGTCTTCTCAGGATAAGGGAAAACCCCGAAAAAAAACCTTATCTGGGTAACTCACCCTAAGCAAGATTTGAACTCATGACCTGTTGAATGCGAAGCAGACATGCTACCACCACACTACCTGGGACTTGGAGAGCATTAAAAGGAATAATTATTATAGGAGGCCATAATGATCCAATATCAATAGCGGGAGCAAGACTTCTGTGATAAAATGTTCAGAAGAATGATACAAAAAAAAAACAAAAAAACTTCTGAAATAATAAAGAGGATTATTCCTCATTGTAATCCTATTATCGGGCATCTAGTATTGTTAACCATGGCTAATCTGATATACCAGATTTATCCGAATCAAGACAACCCCCATTTTTCTAAACTTAATTTTGGAATTTAGCACATCATCTACAAAAGACATGTTTAAAAGACATACGTATATAAAGAGAAGAATTTTTAAATGGAATTTAAAGGTTTGCCATATATTTTGAACAAAGTAATGGACATAAGTTGTCTAAGTCCCTTATATATTTATTTTTTTACTTTATTTATATATGCATGGATATCACGTTTTGAGCAGTTGTTGGAGAGGAGAGTATGGAAACGTATGGTATGGGTGCAATGGCATACTGTGATGGTGATGGTGGTAGCGCAACTGTAATGACGATGGATATGACTTTATATTTAGACAACATACTTAATATGATACATTAAAAATGCTTTTACCTAATTTGAATTTATGCAGAAGGAGAGCAGAAGAGAGACAGAGAAGGGAGAACGAAATGTATGGTATGTGTGATAATAGAACATGACGGCAGTGGTGGTGCAACTATAATGATAATGGATATTGTTTTGTATTTATACAACATGCTTACTATAACACATCATAAATGCTTTTAACTAATTTGAATTTATGCAGAAATTCACATTGCAAGTGGGAGAGACAGGGAACGAAATATACCTACAGACTGGAACTCTGCAAATATATACATGTAAATTTCGATACTCTATATAATACTCAAAATCAACATGGCTATCAAACTAGAACTAAAGGTAATTTAAAACCACTAGAACATAGACTAGCATTATTTGAAAAAAGCCCACTCTATGCAGGAATAAAAATGTATAATAAATTACCCACTAAAATAAGACAAATAAAAGATATAAAATCATTTGCCAAAACCATCAAAAACATATTTGTAAAAAAGTCATATTATTCGGTAAGAGAATTTATGGAGGATAGTTTATAAAAGTTAAAAAATTGTATTAATTCAATTTTGTAAGGGCTTATTGCCCTAAATATTGTAACTTCAACTGTATATATTTCTCATTGTATTTCGCTTGACGTGTCACCTGTTTACTGAGCTCTTGCTCACTTTGTAAATGTTTGTGATAAATAAAGTTATTCTATTCTACATATGATGATAAAAAGTGATGATGGTGGTGGTAGCAGCATAGCAGTAATGACGATTATTTATGGATACTATTTTCTGGATACTTGATATATCGTATAACATTTTACCTAGCTTGAATTTGTGCGTAAATTCACATTGCAGTACATGTGTGGCCCAAAGAGGGGAAATGCACAGTTAATCTCTCTACCTCTTTCTGCTTGACTGTTCGACTTCCAGTATATGTGCAACCACTGATGTGAAAGCATCCTGTAATTTTATTCTAGTCTTGGAGAGTAATATTTTTTTCCAACGAGAATGCTCATATACTCCTTAATGCTAATTTTAGGCATGAAATGAAATGCTCAAATATGCTGTATATGTTACACTCTTGGCAGCAATCTATACCATTTCCACCAGGTTTTGCCACTGCCATACTCACTAAGTTTGAAGCTAGCTTTTTCCCTGTATGGTATTCGGAAAACATATCGCAAATGGAAGGCGACTCCCATTTCTGAACATTAATATTTTAGAAAACAACATTGTCTTGTATTTTGATAAATAGGGTATACCTATCTCTTTCTTTACCTCATGAAACATTAGGGATGAAGATAGAGCAGCGGTAGAATATATACATTAATACATAAACATTTTCTCTCACTTTGTATAAATTAGGTGATTAAAGATTGTGTTATTATTGAAATTAGACTCACCTAATGAATGGACAAATTCCTTGTGATGCTGGTAAAAGTACAAATAGCTGGGCAGTTTTTCTGATACAAACACAGACAGAAGGTCATGAATCAACTCTCCCTCCAGAAAACGCACTGGTTTTAGTGCTAAGAGTGGATCAAGAAGGAATGTATTGGGATCCGCAAGAGCAGCTAAGATGCATCGCTGAGCATCTTCTCTTGCTTGTGAAGCATTCTCTGCTGTGTATGTTCCCAGAAGCTCAACCATTACTTTTGAGGCCAATTCACTGAAACATACAATCAAAGTTACTAGAGGTGCAACATCAGTATTTGAGACATACTGGGTACTCAGTTTAAAATATGAGACTGCAAGACTAAAGGCTGTTCACAATACAGGAATGAGTAGCAGAAATAGACATGAATGCCAATTGAATGACAATGATAACACTCCATAATGTTATGTCATTGTCACCAATGAAATATTTTTCTTTTATACTTAGCCTATATAAAGGAGGCTAAACAACTTCAGAATCTAATACAATAAACATGTTCTAAAACTCACTACAGTATCATTTCTGATTTTTCTCTTAAAAATATAATTTTAATATAGTTATAATAGGTTATTTTATAACTTCATGGTTTAGCATGAGCTACAATTATTTATATGAGCAGCTTAAAGAACAGCTTCCAACAAAAGTTCACGTATTTGGCATTCAATAACTCATTTGCTTATTGCCTCATGATTTGTTAATCAACTGGAGTGACTAATTAAAAATCTGTATGCTCCACGATAGCTTCTTGTTTTCCCACTGTCAACAGCGTAGGAATACCGACTTTATAGTATTATTGTTGCTTTTCCTTGCCAAGATAGAGGGAAAGCATAATGTGAAGATTTCACGTGAAAAGTATTAAATATAAATGTGCATTTTTTTTTTAAATTTATCCCATTACTTAGAACAGGTCGTGCCTCCAAAGAATTAGATATGTTCATGGGGAAAACTCACACAATGACTGAAAAACTGTCACAGAGCATAAAAGAAGATTCAATTTTAGGTTAGGCGAGACTGAAAAAATAATTAACAGCACAGAGTTGAATTTTCATATTATTTTGATGCAATTTCACTAATTTATATAAATCCATAATTATTGCTTAATTTTCTTAGTTACTTTTGCTTTTTAATATACCACTTGTCATGCAAAGCTGAAGTTTTAATGCACACCATAAAGCATAATTCAGTAAGTACCTAATTTTTCTATTCCATGTTTAGCTTTAATTCAGTTCTGTACAAATGTTCTTGCATCTTTATCTTAAAATGAAAATCATAATTTATATCTGATAATTATTCATATTATTTTAGGTATTCATTAAGTGGAAGGTCATAGTGAAAAGAAAGCTTGTTTTACTTGTTTTATTATCTGGGGGAATGTTGCTACTACTACTGTTTTCCATATGCAAATTTATTAAGTACTTTAATTAAAACCATTTAATTCACTTTAAAACCACATAAAGAGTAGTTTGGGGGGGTAAGATTTTGCTCTAAATCTTCTTGTCACATCCTTGGAAGATACTAAACTTAAATACCAAGTTTGGTATTTTACTGACTTGTTTTCGAGTTATGTTCACGGACACATACACACACAGACCTTTTTCTAAAATGGTTTTTTTGGATACAGGAAACCCTCAAACGTGTATTTCCAGTGTAAATTCAGTATCAAATTTTTGGGTGGATATTTTCTCTACCATGGTACCTATGTACTATGTAGATAAAGTAAAAACCGTGCCATTGACAGTCTTTTTGGATGTGGAATGTGCAATTCTGCTTGAATTTTTGGAACAGGGATGCACAATTGTTTAGTGAGTTCATCTATCAAAAGCTTGTGCATGACCAGACCAATGATGGAAAATTTTGCCTCATTCACCTTACACCATCAGCTTCCATTGTTCAGGTCAATAAAAGAAGCTCAACGTGGGAAATATAAGGGTCTTCAACAGGACGAGCTGCAATTCAAGTTAGTAAAATTACAATTATAAGCATAATTCAAAATATGAATTATAATATTGTAATCCTCGACTTATGAAAATGTATATTTTTGTAAAATTAATTGATAAAATTGTTTTTACTTCCTCCCCCTCCCCCCCCCAAAAAAGAATTTTTGCCCAAAATTCAAACTTTTAAGAACAAATCAAAACATTGGTTCCATTAACAATACTTTTAGTACATTTTTATACTAAACTTTATATTTATCCAACTCTTAATGACTGGAAGTATACTTGTCCCATTCCTAATTTATTACTATATTACAAAGTATATTCCATGAATTTAGGTTTGTTTTTATAAAAAAATCTTTCTATTTGTTAATTTCCTTCTTGCGTTCCTATAAAATTATGAATTTGGTTGGGAATTTATTTTTGATAAGTTCTACAGACCTCTGTTTGCATGCCAAAAGGACTTCATGGAGCAACCTCAGAAGTTTTTGCATCTGTTCATTTGAAGGAGGACAAGCAGCAAACTGTTGCTTCAAATGATCTACATCCTTGAATACAGCACGCACTTGGTCCACTTGGCGAGCTACCTGCACCAGATGGTAATATACATGGTATCGCATTGGAGAGTGCTCATCCAAAGACTGAAACATCAGCCAGCCTCTGAAAAAATAAAACAATTTTGCTACTGCTTGTTGCACAAACAATATAAAACACATTCAAACCATTGGAATTTGCACACAGTGAAGCAAATAATTAAATTATGGAAAAAGAATAGTTAAGCACTCAATTATTTCAAAACATGTTTCAAGAACCTATCATTCTCAGGCTGAACTTCTGGTCAACCAGCCAGTGTTTTCATGATCTTCATCTTCCCTGGATATCCAATCTGGTATTGAGTTGGTGAATTTAAAAATTAAACTATCTCTGCTGATTTTGAGTTCATAATTCTCAAAACCTTTGATATATGTTCTTTCCCTAAGCTCAGTTCTTTGTATAACCACTTAGAACCAAACTAACAGGAAAAAATATACAGCAAATATTTCAGTCAGACAATAGTTTAATCTCTTAAATCACCAACTATACACATATATGCTGCAAAGAATAAGATCACAGAATCACTAGTTTGTTGAGCAGCTGAGAATGGGAGACAATAGATCCTCAAAATATGTCTTGTCAGTAATTTCGTAAGTGTGTAAATATGAGCACTTATAATAAATTCATTTTCTGTAATTTAATATAGAATTTGTTTGTATAATAATTTACTTTGAAGCTTTACTATTTTTGAGTATTTACATCATACATGTTACAAAGGCATTATAACGGTAGGTGCTTTTCATAGGATGGAATTGAGTGGCCAAGAATACATAGTAGGTAATATGAAAATTGTTCTCCTAAGCCTAATTTGTATAAAACTCTAATAAAATAGCAAGGAAGTAAACATTAAAAAAAAGGTTATAATGCTCTAGCAAAACCTACACATAAAAGTGAAATGTGGACTCAGAAACAACCAAATTTAAAAAGAATTGAAGCTGCAGAAATGTGCTTAATGATGAGAACTGCAGGACTTACTTGTGAGACAGAAAAGAGAGTATAAAGATTAACCAATTTAAAAAGTATTTGTAAGCCATAAATTCTACAAAATTATAAAGATATTCAAAACAAAACAACAAAAAATGGATAAAACACATCAATAGAATGGAAAGATCTTGGTCATACAAATATTTTAAATTACCAGGCACAAGGTAAAAGAAAATTAGGAAGACATAAAAAAAGATGGCATGAGAGCAGAACCGGTCACCTCATCTCACCTTCATGAAAGGAATGAGACGATGTAAGCATAATTAATTTAGTCACCTATTCACTAGCTAACAATATACTGGTATTTGATACTTATCCCTACCCGAGATGATGCTTATCTGAATCCCTAGGAATGATTTGTAACCTATCAGTTTCTGTCTTACAGGATGATGACAATGCTTGGTTAGAGGACCATTATGAAGTCTAGAAGCACAAGACTAGACAACTGTTCTGGAAACACAAAGTGTCTAAGGCCTTTACATGGAACTGACATCTGATTGATGAGCTATAAGGTCTATTCTAAGGATGTTATAATTAGAAAAAATCTGATGTGTTCCATTCACATGACTTTCTCTACATCGCTGTAACAAGTTATTATTAAAAACTATTTTTCTGTCTACTTTATGATAATCAAGATAAATGTTAGCAGAAATTGTCTTAATTATTTGCTTCCTTGTAAGTAGAAGGAAAATAAGGGAATACATTAGATTAAAATGATGGTCAAATCCTATAAAAGCTGGTTGTCATGTGGTTAAAATCCATTTCTATGCAGGGCTAGGAGTTTACAACTTTCAGTGTGAGAAAAATGTTAAGTATTTTGAATCTGAAACATATAACAAGGAATATCTTAGAAATGGTCAACTCCACAAAAATAATGTATATGACAAAAATTGTGTGTTTTATCATGATCTACATTTTTTGTGTAGTAAGTTTTTGTCTATCTCTTATGGTTTACTAGTTACGCAAAATTCAATAAAAATCATCCAGAATAAAGAGGTCTTTAGAGGCTATTCCAGAAAATTCAAGATTTACATTTTATTTGGCATGTAAATGTCTTAAACATAGGAGATTTTAATCAAAATTGTTAGCCATTTTTGAGAAAATCAAAATTTTTTAAATTTTTTCCATGCAAAGGGTAGTTTGGGGGTGGGGTTATTTTTCTCAAATTGTGTTGCATCCCTGGAAGATACTGAACTGAAATACCAAGTTTGGTATTCTACCGACTTTTCATTTTTGAGTATCATGTTCACAGACACACAGACCTTTTTCTACAAATGCTTTTTTTGGATACAGAGGACACTAAAATATATATTTTTGGTGAAATCTTGGTATCAAATTTTTCTGTACACTATGTGCACAGTATGCATAGAGAAAGTAAAAATGAGAGTATTTCGAACTTGTCAAGAACATTACTGTGATCTTGATGTTAAAATTACAAGAAATTAAACAAACAAAAACTTTCAAGCGTCTCTTCTCATTCCACTTGGTGGTTAATCCTTTCTTACTTTATTTATTGGCTACTTGAAATGCTTGGTGTTGCACAGTGGTTTTTCATGGGTCAGAAAAGAGAATAATATTTCAAATTTTGTTTTCCTATGTTTACAACAGAACTCATACATTTTAGGATAAAAGTAAAAATACTGCACAGCTGACATCACAAACCCCACATCTGAGAAATAGAAAAATGCTTGGAGAGAGAATTTTGAGACTTTTAAGGACAAATAAAGCTGCTTTAGTAATACTTTTCCTTAATAACAATCAAAGGTTTTTATTCCTTAGAAGTGATGACATAGTCCTGACCAAACAGAACAGAAAGTTGAAAAATATTCAGAGGAAGGCAATCTGGAGACTTTTCTTATGAACAGCTTGTTTTATAAATACATTTGCTAAAAAGCTATATGATGTTCTCTTAATTATTTAAATAGAAACACTCTAAATCACTACAATGGAAGAGAGCAGAAAAATGTTTGGAGGCAATTTTGACATACTTTCTGAATTCTTTTACTAAATGACACAATGTTGTTGGTAAAACAATCAAACTACAGACATCCTCTACAATTTTCCATCTAAAGGGTAGTTTGGGATGATGGAATTTTCTTGAATACCTTTGTGTCACATTCTTGAATGATGAGAAAATATATACTAAGTTTGGCATTTAACAATATTTTTGTTTGCAAGATATGCTGTTTATAAACACACACATGAACCTTCTCTAAAAAGACTTTTTTTTATTCAGGGCGCTTCAAAAAATATATTTTCAGTGAAATTTCAACATCAAATTTGATAATGAAATACAACACTTCCCCCGCTTGCACTTTCATAGTAGACAAAGTTAAAATTCATATAATAATAATAATAATAATTGTTGCTCTTAACCTGAACAATGCAATTTGATTATTTTATCCTTAGTTTGCACTTGCCTAATAACCTTGCGTTTTTTTTGGAGGCATTAAGAATTATTATAGAAAACAGTTAAATAATTAAAACTCTTGACACTACAAAGTAAAAATACTGATAAACCACTATGCAAAAGCAGTGTTCACAAATACTGAGTTTATAAGGTTTCTTGTGAATGTAACCAACATCCATTTCATCATATACTTGTCGCTATCTTAGAGAAAATAATTTAGAAGCCTGTTAATAAAACACAAGAGAAAATAAAAGGCAAAAATAGTACAGAATAAATAATCATATGAAGTTGAAAGCCACTAAAATATAAGACCATTCTGTGTTACTAGGCAAGCTCATTTAAGAGTCAAGACTTATACATAAACAAAAAATCTGATATGTTCCATTCACATGACTTTCTCCACAACAAATTATTGTTAAAAAACTTATGCTTCTATTTATTTCATGCTAATCGAGAAAAATTAGCAGATATAGTCTTATTACTTGCTTCCTTGTAAGTAGAAGTGAAATAAGGGAGTATCATAGATTAAAGTGATAGTCAAAAGCTGGTTGCTATGTGACTGAAGTTCCTTTGTTTGTATGTATGGACAGTAGTTGACAAATTCCTGTATGAAAAAAGTATAAGTTTTTCAAAGCTGAAACCAAAAACAAAGAATATCTCAAAAACAATCAACTCCACGAAAAAAAGTGCATATAACATAAATTGTGTGTTTTAACGTGCTCTACATGTTTTGTGTTGTAAGTTTTTGTCCGTTTCTTACAGTTTAGCAGTTATTCAAAATTTTGTAAAATTCATCCAGAATAAAGTATTCTTCAGAGGCTATTCCCAGAAAATTCAAGATATACATTTTAATTGTCAGGTAAATATCTTTAATACATGATATTTTCATCAAAGTCATTAGAGCCATTTTTAAGAAAATCAAAATTTTCGAAAAAAGTTCCATGTAAAGGGTAGTTTGGGGTGGGGGAGTTTTCTCAAAATCTTCGTGTCGCATCCCTGAAAGATACCTAACTTAAATACCAAGTTTGGTATTTTACCAACTTTTCGTTTTTGAGTCATACAAGACACACGGCCACATGGACACAGGCCTTTTTCTGAAAATGCTTATTATGGATACAGGGGACTCTAAAACATATATTTCCAGTGAAATCTTGGTATCGAATTTTTGGGTGGAGTGCAATACCTTCTCTATACACCATGTACATAGTACGTATAGAGAAAGCAAAAAATAGAGGTATTAATCTGGTTTGATGCTGCTGATATCACAGTCTAACATAATGCACTTCAAATTTTGTTAATTTGCCAAGCAAGAAATTCTAGCATCATTTTTATGTATTCTATCATAAATGCTGGAGAGGATAGATAATATATAACATGTTAATTCCAGTTTTATTTGTTATTTTGCGAGGCTATGAAAATCTTAGATAATTATTATTATAATTATATTATTATGTGAAAAAGGCACAGGTGGTCTTCTTAGTTGTTAGTAAGCATCTCATGGAACTAAGTAATTATTCATATGAAATGTGGGCGGAATTTTGAATTCTAAGCTAGACAACTATTTTTGCCATGAGTTAAAAGTTATCCTGTGCCAAGTTTGGTTGAAATATGTACAAAGATTTAAAAGTCTATATATACATATATATTAAGATAGTGAGAGTTAATTAAAAATGTGTTTAAATTCTATTATTTGTAAAGACTAATTGTTTAAGTTTACCCAGTCTACTTATTTATAGCATGTGGCCCACATCAGCAGCAAAGAGCCACTGATTCAATTTCTGGCTACATTGTAGATGTCACTGCTGTCCAGATATATTCAAAGATGAAATTATAGTCAAATGGGAGGCTAAAATTTGATCTTCTTCTGTGGTTGGAGGTTCTGCTATACTTTAAGTTCTATTGGCTTCTGGAGTGCATTAATCAATTCTGCTTTTTTTAAGGATGTCATAAATGATAGGCAGGCAGAGTTTACCACTTACTTGTATAGATGCTCTTTAAGCCTCACATTAATATTCCTTCTGGTTAGGCTTGACTTTTAAGGAACATAAAACACAAAAAGTAGAAAAATCTGCATCTGCATATCTTTTTGGATTGCAAATTAAGACTATCTAAAGGCAACACAGAAGCCAAAAGAATTGAAAATATGGTAAAATCTCCTAGTGCTAAGAACAAGATTCATCTATTATATTTGATAATGATCTCACCTCCAAATACATCTGGCCAACAGTGGCATCTACATTAAAGCCCTCCAAGGTGTAATGGTTACCATGCTAACTTCATTTACCCAAGGTTGCAGGTTCAAACCTGGCAGAGGATGATGGATTTTTTTGGGTGTAAAAATCCTTAGCATGGCCTCCTTCGGAAGGGAGGTCATAGATTTATGGCACGTAAAAGAACCTCAAGCCTGATAGAGGTGCCTCTGAGCAAAATTAAGTGGTATTTCACATCCAGTATAGAATGGGATGCAGTTAAAGAGCGTACATATATAAAACTCATTTAATTTAATTAAAGCCAGAATTGCATCAATAGGTGTTAGCTAATAATGGGAGGCAACTTTCAAAACATGTTCACGGTAAATACTTAAAAATACTTAAGGTTTCCAGTGAGTGCTCCTCTTGAATTATATCATTGCAACAATTAGTACATTTAGCTGTGTATTCCCAATTATTATTGGCTAATAACTAAAACTTCTGTTATTTTATATGGAGCATAAGTACAATGATTAATAAATACAAACTGAAATGGTTTGGTTACCAACTAAGATTATTTGCATGGACACTTTTGCCCTCTACTAAGCGTTGACTCCTGAAGGAAGATTTTGAGGTGTGTCTGACCTCCAGTAGCAATTTAGTGAACCTCACCAAAAGGTTCACTAAATTGTTGTGGGTATTTAAAAATTGAATTAGTGACATTGGATATTACAGTTTTCTGCTGTCTTTCTGTCCTTGAATAATTCTGATTCTGGTTTAATTTTGTGATAATCTTGTTAAAAATGTGCCGTTGCTTCTTATTTAGGAATATCAAATATAGGCAGGAGGAAAAAAAATCAGTGGCAGCAAATTGTTGGCAAGAAGATAATTCATAACATACTCAAGAATGTAAATTATAAAAAAACTTATAACATTGTTTATTGAGCTCTAAAGTATCTGATGCCGACCTCACTAAAATCACCAAATCATCACTAAAGGTCAGCAGCACCAGCAGTTGCCTTCTAGTTAAAGATCACAGTAAGCACTCTCTAAACATGTCCCACAAGTCTTAGTAACATCATCTGTAGTATTTGTAACTAAATAAATTCAAACAACATTTTCAAATGTAAAACAAAACCTGATGTATACAATATAAATTTTAATGTTATTACACAGTAATTACTATACGCAGACTGTATAAAAAGTGGAGTTTTTAAAGTTTGGTAGTATTTTAAGCTGTTTCACTGCTATTTGATGATCTAGATTACACTCAAACTTCACTCTTCAAATAAAGTAACTTACTTTGGACATGTTTCGGCAGCTATTGCCACTATTTTCAAGAGATTCACTGATGAACTCGTGGTAGCAGCCTATGGAGGCCTCTCTTTGGATAGATGAATTTTGAGATGAGTTCTGTTTGCGGTATGTCAAAATTTATGACTTGTTTTTTAAAATTAATATATTTTCCCAAACTGTTAATCCAATTGGATTCTCCACTAATAACTTGGGTTCACTGTGAAAATTATGGTTTTGAGTCCAAAATGATGTACTACAGCTGACTTATTATAAGCTATATTTAGGTGTGATCTTATGCACAGATACTTGTAGCCCTGGTGTGAGTGAAGTTCAGTATCATCCCTGGGCATAGTACCAGGCAGCTGATCATTGAGCAGAACACAGATCTACAGTAACCCATTAAAGCTTAAAACTTTTTAATTTTTTTGCCACAAATACAGACTAAACTGGAGAGAAACCTGAGACATAGATATTCTTTTTTTCTGTGATTTCCACTATAAAAAATATCAGCTCAATCTACCTCATCCAAGTAACAGTGAACCCTTGTGAATATACTTTTGCAGCAGGATTCCCATTTTTTGCATAACATGCATATTCTATGTACAATATCTCAGAGAAAATTGATGACAATGCTAAGAAAAATAATATTTACATCTATTCTAGTATTGGCATTTGATTCTGATATCTAGTCATGGGTTTTTTAACTGACTAAGTCTAAAATTTTACTTACACTCTTAGAGATATCATGCCGAGCTTATATCCTGGAGCTTTAGTAAGCTTTTCACAAAAGGCAAGAATCAAGTTTTCTGCTCGTTCAACTGGAATCTGAAACAGAACACACCTGCATTAGTATAGCATTTTATTTACCAAGTAGCCATTAATATTTTCTGTAATACCTCTATTCTTACCTTTTGGTTAATTTAGTAAAAAAATTGTAACCAAGGGAAGGAACTTCCATATTTGTTTTATGGGGGAGGGATGATAGGTGAAATTTCAGCCATTTTCAGTCAAAATATGCTTTGAAATTTTTTTCTTCATGGAAAAACACTAGACAAATTAAAATAAATAAAGGAAAGTTTCAAATTCTTATGAAGGTTGCAAGTTGTCTTAAATTACATTATATTCAAAAGTCTGCACTTAGTAAGAGTATTTAAGTAATCTGTTCAGGCTTTAATTTTTGCAACATACTCCACATTCAAGGCTTAATGCAATCCACAAAATACATACCAGAAAGCAGAAAAGTTCTTGCTTCTTTTTAAAACTTTTCTTAATAAAACTAAGCAAGGAATTTTTTATCAAGGCATTACTTTTTGAAATAAAAAATAAAATGTGTGCAGAAACAGTAACAAGTTTAGAAATTTTGCTTTCACAGTTACTTAATACAACTACATGTATCTTTAGCATTGTAAAAATATTTTTGTTACTTTACTAAAAACCCTTAAGAGAAGATAAGATTTGGATAAATTAAATTGGCAGCGCAATTTTTTATATCCCTGTGTTACACTCACATTAACTTTCTCTCCCTATTTTGTAATTCAAGATTTTTACAAAAGCTAATTCTTACATTTACTTCACGCTAATTAAAATAAACACAAGCAGAAATGGCCTTATCATTTATTTCCTTA
Organism: Hymenopus coronatus; assembly: GCA_030762935.1. Lineage (NCBI taxonomy): Eukaryota > Metazoa > Arthropoda > Insecta > Mantodea > Hymenopodidae > Hymenopus > Hymenopus coronatus. The sequence goes on along the minus strand of CM060897.1, from coordinate 42,084,132 downwards.
TAGGTACAAAGGGAATACATTAGGGATTTAATATACAAGAATAACAGAATATTTTAATGATGAAAATTTTAACTAAACAAATTCATATACACCTAATTTTTTTCCTACATTACATAAAAAATTATTTTAATGCGTCCTAGTTAAATTATACAATCAAGGGCACAGTTGAAAAAGTTGCAAATAGTATAATCTTGTTGTGCTTAATTATTATTATTATTTTCACACTTTTCAATACAAATAGAGTGGAAATGATATTGTGAGCAGGTGAAACTATTAGTTGATTGAATAGCAGTGAAGTGTAAACTAATTGAATAGCAAATATTCTTTGATTTGCAGAGATTTTTCAGTTTCTCTCCTGGTTACCAATGGTTCAAGGTTGGTTCACAATAACCAGAAAGAGAACAGAAATGTTGAAATACATGTCTTTCATTGGAAGTGTTCATAACTGATGGACTCCGTGAACAAGAAGCAAAGACTAGTCAAGTTCAAGTTTCATTTTCTCAGGCATAGCATATCTGATCAATATTGTGCATATAGTATCATCTTCATTTTAGGTCACTTCATTGTAACAATTATTCTACACAGCTGTGACATAAAACAGCTGCTAAACTCTTTAGACATAATTGCAAGATGGAAACCAGAAGGAATTTGACCAAAAGTGCTTTATTCCTATTTAAAATTGGTTGAGCATCAGTTATTTATCAAAAGCAAAGAGTTTAGCTGTTTATGAAGTTCTCAGAAAAATATTTCTATCAAAATTTGAAGTTGGTTAATCTGTATTAATACTGAACTCATAGATTATGTTGCCTAAGCTGGACAGCAGGTGCAAAAATTTCATTGGTCAATAAAAAACAAATGAATGCATTCTTGCTCTTGTTATTGGGTTATCGTGAATCAAAATGTTAAATTCTGGCTGGCTTCCCGTTCTGGTTACTGTTACCAGTGTGTTATGAAGCAGTCATTCATTGCTTGGTAATTATTTACAGAATTCAATGTATTCCTGAATTACTAAGAATATATACAACAAGATGTGCTCAGACAAAATCATATTGCACACCTATTCTTTTTTGGACACCTGAGTTATAAAAAGCAAACTAGCATTATTTTGAAACACAATGTAATCAAACATCGCCAAAAATATTGCCAACTTATGTCACTAAATCAATGTAAAGAGTAGGTCACACAGATCCCTGAGCTGTGGTTCATTGCGGTTTACTCTTCACAGATCCACAGATTATACTTGACAGCTTAGGGCTCTTAACTCCCGACTGTGCTTTGTGGCTTAGAATCTTAAATCAGCAGCAATGTTCTATTTTTAATGTTGGCTGCCTTGAACTTTCCATTCTTCCATTATGTTCAGATTGGTAATGTTCATAACACAAGGATAGTAGTAGTAATGTTCCCATGATGCCTCAGGAAGAATACATGTGATGCGCATTGTGTAAGAGTAACAGATGTAACAAAAGTAAAAAGCATACTATGTAATAAATGCACTAAACCAGGCTATGTATAATACAAGGGAATTAATGCTATTAGTCTGTAATCCCCACATTTCTACAATGAAGTACTACCACAGATGCATATGCTTATAGCAATTCCCGTGGTGCCCTACTATGGGAGTTTATTTCTTTTCTTTGTGTTCTGCAAAGTAAAAATGTTTTTGCATGGGATAATAAAAGTACTCTGAGACCATTATATCCCTGCTTAAAATAGGAACCCCCCCTAAAATATATATATATATATCTGTGTGTGTGAATAATGCTGTCATAAAGATTAACCTGTCATGACAGGTAATGCAAAATATCAGGCAGGTTTGGAGAAGTAAAATTTGCTAAAAAATCTGCCTATTTATGTATTTGTAAATGTGCTAAAGTTGTTACACTGCTACCAGTGACATTCTGGTGTGATGTATTCAATGTTAGATAGATTTTTAAAATTTTTTTATGATTTTTTTAATGTAACTGCATGTCCTTTAATCTGGTAGTTCATATCAGACGATGAATGAAATTGGTGAAATGATCTCAGGGTGCATGAACCTTACAGTTACTCGACACTCATCTTCTCTTCCACCTTATCTGGGAAACTCACCCTAAGCGATATTCAAACTCGCGACTTTTTGAATGTGAGGTAGACACGCTACCACTACACTACCCAGACAGGACAGAGGATAGTTATTGTTTTTGGAACTTGTCCAGCAGTAAAGTTGTGTTGAAATCTTTATCAAAGTTAACAATTATATCAGGAAAGAACAGTATATACTAGGTATTAGTTATCATCAGTATTATTCATATGGATTATTTCAGAACAACTCTAAGGAGAACTTTGAATAATCGGTCAACAGAAACCATAGGAAGTGAATTGTTCAATAAACTACCAAATGAAATAAAGAATATAAATCAAACAATAAAAATGATGAAAACCTTAAAAACATACCTAATTGAAAATGCATTTTACAATATGGTTTAAATATGGAAAAATAATGTAAAACTTTGTATATAATGTAAATAGGTAAATAGATTATATTGAAGTGTCCTTTAAACATATGTAAAAAGGATGAAAATAAATTGAGTTGAATTCACCTGTATTATATTTGTTTACTGCTTAGGTGATTATTTTTACTTGTACTATATTTTCTGTTTTGTCCTTTACATCTATTATTATTCATATTATATTTGTTTACTTCTTTGTGGTGATCGCTACTTATAGCTTTTCCAACAAATAAAACCTTTGAAATCGCCATCAGAAATACAAAGTCAATCAATCATACTTAGTTTCATTAGATTTTTTGAGCAACCCAAGTTCTGCATAATTACCTCATCATTCATTTGTGTTACATTTGTTAGCTGCTTTGCTGTGATAATTTTTTACAGGTGGATTCGTGTTTTAGTTTTTTATTATTCATTATTATGTTGTTTACTGCTTTGCAGTTATTTTCAGTTGTATTCCTACATTTCCTTTCAGTTTCATGCTTTACGTTCATTATTCATCTGTATTATACTTATTTACTGCTTTGCAGCGACTACATTTGTTTATCGCTTTGCGGTGTTGTTTCACTTTTGATATTAGCATTCTGTTACATGGTTATTATTTGAGTTTTTGCAAATACCTATTTATTATTTGGTCTTTTTCTATTGCAGCATTTCATTACATTTTGCAAGTGTAACAACTGTTTCTGTTTTCTATAATCACAGCACTCTATCTGCTCAACAATTGGTACTGACATTACACATTAACAGTGTGTGTGTGTGTGTGTGTGTGTGTGTGTGTGTGTGTGTGTGATTTAATAATTCCATCACGAATGAAATAGCCCATTGTTTAAAATCGAGAAGGGCCTGCCCTACGCTACATGAAACTTTGTAAACTCTTTACATATAACATAGCTGATTATGTACTTACCAAAACCAGCATAGATACAATCCCGTTTAGAATACTTTCTATTTCTGGCTCGCTTACATCTTTGAAACATGCATCGCAAACGCCAATGATTTTATGTAAATCATCTTCAATTCCTTTCGGTGACTTTTCCTCCGATATTTCTGCCCCAAGACTTTTGAAATATGCTCGAAGCTCCTGAGCCTGTAAAATGCATTGCACAAATGTGTAAATTCAGGGTAAACTCTTAACCTTACACATAGCATAGCATATTTTTCTGAGTACACTATGTTAAACGTAATTTCAACGTAATTACAAACTGTTTAAAACCACATTTAGGTGAAAGTACTTCAAAATTACCTGATCCTCAAGGGACAGTTCTATAAATACTGGAACAACTAGCATTTTTATAAACTAAATAATACCACGTTTCTCTTCAGTTCCAGCTGTCGCCACAGAACAACAAACTAAAACTGCTGTTTTAGTTTCGTCTCGGGTGAGTGCACAGAGGAGTAACGCCAATGGTTGATGCAACATTCTCTCTGGAAACAATGAAAATGTCAATTCAAAATCTTCTCGGGCTTCTAGCCCGAGAAGATTTTGAATTAACACGTCGCCAGGAAAGCTTCAGTTCTTATTTTAATAAAAATGTCGCTAGCACTTTCTTTTGAATTATACCAAATAGTTTATATGGTTATACAACGGGAAATATTGAGATATATAATTACATAAAAATGCAAGCACACATAATGCACATTCATTTAAATACGTAACATGAGGCATTATATTATAAAATAGATACAATTTTAGAAAAATAAATATGTAAAATGCATTAACGTTTAACTTGATGCTTTCATGAAGTTGCTTGATTTTTCAAGTAGGTACCTAATGATTGGAAAAAGTTCTTTCATTACTGTTTTTATTTGGTATTCATTTTTAATTACTCCAGATGATTCTAATGAACAATATTTTCGGGTTACCAAGAATTTTGTTATCATTTATAGAAGTAAATCGATTTTTGCAATGGTTTTACACTTTCTCTGCCGTTTGGGTTAGCGTTGCCTAAGCCAGTGGAAGCACTACATTAAACTCAGAAATTCGAAATCGACATTTCACTAAAATTGTCCAGCCCGTGACAAAAGCTAAAACTTGGCGTACATGTGACATAACACCATATACCCTGTAACAAAAAAGTGGAGAGTGAAATAAATAGGAATGTTGCTTATACTTTGATCAGATCTCTGGAGACAGTGGAATGGAGAGCTTCAAGGTTGCTCGTGCCCAGGTCTGTCACTTGTGGCGGCACTTTGCGTTAGCCACCATTGCCATCACGTAGCGTCATTGTCTTCCCCTTTCGCTGAAGTTGCATCAGAGCTACCTATAGTTGGAACGATATAGGACGAGCCCTACCATCTGAAACTAGTATCTTTAATCAAGACACACATCTCAATCTGCAGAACACCAAACTTATTTCTTGCAGGTAACTAATAGAAAATTGTAACAGTAGTTAGACGGTAACACACGAAGTCATCGCAGCGGATAGTAGTTATGAACAATTGCGCACTCGAAAGTTTACATCACTGGTAGCTACTAAAGCCGTATTTTTCATACCTGTCTAGTTATCTGGCTAGTTGATTACTTGTTCTAATACAGTATTGCTACTGATGAAGTGATGGCACAGAATTAACGAGAGCTTCTGTAGTCGTGATTACATTTGAATTATTCAAATTGCTTCCCAAGAGACTGAATAAAGCTCATTTAAATTAACTTGACTTGTCATCTGTGGCAATGCAGTATAAGAACACATCTTTGAACACCCAACAACTAGGCTGGTATGAAAAATACAGTTCATTTTTGTATAATTCTTTTTATTTAAAGAGTCCAATAGTCCATACATAATTGCTTTCATGTTATAATAATAATAATAATAATAATAATAATAATAATAATAATAATTGAGAACGCTATATGATTTTAAGATTTCGAGTATACTGAAATACAAATGTCGTTTTTCATTTTTTATTATCAGTGTATATTAAATTTTTATAACATTAGTTCACCATTTTAATAATCACTAAATTTATATAAATCATTAAATTATTCTAAAATGACTGAAATCAGCACCACAAATGTATACATCCCTGTATCATAAATGACTGAAATTACTTCATAACTTATATATTCCTAACTACCCCTAGTTCAACTACTTAATTTTTAAGCGAGTACAATAAAACAACAGAGAGTACAAATATTATAATACAGACAAGAAAATTGATTTCTGTTTGATTTCTGACTGGGCGAACTTAAACTTATAACAGTGATCCCAAAGGGGATCACTGGCAGTTCGAATATACTATTTATATGGGGTACTAGAAATAAGTAGTAGAATAAGATTGAGAGGACCTACATTACCCATTGTGAGGGAGAATTTTCTACTATTGAACTCAACACTGGATAAATCGCATGCATCTAATTGGATGTAAACAGATTTTAGCTTTGTTAGTTTTATACGTTAGTTATTAATGTTGTGGATGTCTTTGAAATTACAGGTGGCATTGAAAAAGATCCTCACATTAGAGCAAGCTTTTAAATATCTCAATAAAATGTTGGATGATGATAACTAAGGCATTGAAAATGACGTTGATATTTGTCAGTTGCCTCCGAAAGAAACAGGAGATATTACCGATGAAGAGAGCAGTGTTGACAATGTTTTAAAAGAAACTATTCCTTCAGATGTGTGTGGTCAGCTAACTGTCACAACTAATTCGAAACAAACAACTACACCGAAAACAAGTTAAAGTGGAATCAAATGTCCATGCAGAAAAGTTCATTGAGAAAGTCAACAATTGTACAAAGTGGTTCTTTATAGGACAATGATACATCTAATGCTTGTCTGTCAAACACCTGTATTATTAGCATCTGAAGCTATAGAATTATTTCATAAAATGTTGCCTGAAATACACTTGGATCATCGGCACTAATGACTTGCGATATGCAGCTCAGAAGCGTAAACTTGTATCTAATTCTTGAAGAAAAAAATGAATAAAAGTGAGCAGTACCGGCTCAATTCTGATTGCAGAACGGGCTGCCCTCATCTACGTCGTACCAAAAAAGGCGTTCCTTGAGAAGTACAAAAGATGGCAAAGTCATCTACAAACAAGCAGGACGGATATCGGGGGGAACACTTTGTGAGATAGAATTAATAGCTATAGCAAAGAGCGTCACGCTCAGAACTGATCCGTGATGCACATCGTTCCGCAAGGCGTCAACGTATATTCCAGTTCAGGAGGGAACTAAGTTCCCTGATAGCCAACACGTATCATAAGCCTTCTCCAGTTCAAAGAATATTCCAACTGCTTGACAGTTCGTAAGAAATCCGTCCATGATATGCGTCCGCAGCGATACAAGCCGCACTGGGCGTTGATCAATAATTTTCCCCTCTGGGGCGACAGGACTGCTAGGATATAGCAGGCTCGCCGTCCCACTCACCCTGGAGATCGATATAGTACTTAGTCCTGGCCGATTGACTAAGAGTGGGTTAGTCCCTAGCCTCCCATTTAGGCGAAGCAAAAATCAAAGCGGTGTATTAGGTTGCGCACACTCCCCAGTCACTGAAAAAAGAAGCCCAGGCTCAGATGCGCAACCCTCAACCAACCATGATATCCCTTTCCACCGACACGGGCCTCCACGCGTGGTCTACGCGTGGGCGGGCATTTTGACGACAGATTCTCTCAACACTCAAAAATTGCCCACACATGGGAGTCAGGGTTGACTCAGGACCCTGGGTGCGTCAAATCCGTACCTACCGTAGTAGGTCCCCGGTGGGATCAGAAACATGAAGATTATGATAACATACTCTGTAAAATAAAAAACAGTGATCATATATCCGTGAAACTTAGTGTATGCTTTCAGTATCAAGGCAAGGGGAAAGAAGTGTGTAAAAAGAAATATGTTGGGTAGCTGATAAAAAATTTGTTTAATTGGACCCTGTGTGGGATGAAGCCACCGGTCTTCTTGTCCGACTGTCGGTAAGTCTCAATCTTGTAACTGTAGATACCCTGTCATAGTTGTGCCTTTGCTCCAGGTTCAGTACGGTGTCTGCTCTCATCTCATCCCTTCCTCCCGGAGAAGCCCCGTCATGGGGCATATGTACAAAATCATCACTGGTCGTTTGCTGAGTCCCCTCCGTACTTGTCCCATTCTATCCTATAGGCACATAACATGTGGATGACATTACATGCTGACGTATTAATGCTTCAAATGATAGGGTCTGGAGGGTTTTGGTAATCTAATATTATGCAGCATCTCAATAATTATTATCTTATAAGTCCAGTATCCTTCTGGGAGCAAATCGAAAATTTGCATGAAATATTCAACAACCATTTACATGAAAATAACTACTCGTTATTCTTTGTTTACTTAAACAGGATTGTAACATTTGATTCAAATATTATACTTATTTGAGAAACTACAATGGGAAATAAATTGGAAATCTTATGTTTTATATGAATATTGCACACAAGACAGACAAATCCTTACTAAAGAAATTATATAGAACTCATAAAAATATACAATGGTTTCGCTACATTAGCGCTTTCTGAGATAATTCTTGCTTGCAGAAAGAAGATTTTTACTTTCTCTAGCCCATATGTTCAATGTACATAATGAATAGAGAAGATGTTGTATTCCACCCAAAATTCAATACCGGGATTTCGCCGGAAATATATGTTTTGAGACCCCTGAGTCCGAAAAAAAGTATTTTTAGAAAGAGGTGCCTGTGTGTGTGTGTGTGGGGGAGGGGGGTCTGTCCATATGTGTCTGTGGACGCATAGCTGAAAACGAAAAGTCGGTAAAATAGCAAATTTGGCATTTAAGTTAAGTATCTTCCAAGGATGCGATATGAAGATTTTCAAAAAAATCCTCCCACTCCAACTACCGTTTACATGGAATATTTTTCGAAAATTTTGGTTTTCTAAAACATGGCTCTAACGATTTTGATTAAAATTCCATTTATTAAAGATATTCACATCACAAATAAAATGTATATTTTGAATTTTCTTGGAATAGCCCCTGTAGAGCTGTTTATTCTGGTTGAATTTTGTATAATTGTCCATAACATTTAAACGCAAGAGGTAGACAAAACGTACTGCACAAAAATGTAGAACTCCCTAAAACACATAATTTATGTCACATACATTTTTCTTATAGAGTTGACCGTTTTCGAGATATTCATCGCTAAATTTTAAACTAATTAACGTTTCTCAAACGGAACTACGCAAAACGAACCGAACCTCAATTGTTTCACATGGTGACCAGCTTGTAAAATATTTGACTATCACTTTAGCCTAATGTATTCCTTTATTTCTCTTCTACCATAAGGAAGCAAGTAATAGGATCAATTTTGTTAATGTTTATCTAGATAACCATGGCTGGATAAAAGAATAATCTTTTTAAGAAGAAATTGTTTGTGGAAAAGCTAGTGAGACCTATGTGAATGGAAAACATCAGCTTTTTTAATATGTGTGTTCTTCTCTTTCGGTTTTTCTGTCATAAACTCATTACTGGGACGTCGATATGCACATTGGATCGGTTTTTCTAGTGAGTTGCATTAATTAAGTCTTTAATGCTTGATTTTAATCACTTCCAGGCAAAATGCATGTACAAGTTCTGAAACGACATCGAACAGTGTCATGGGTTGTTGCTCACATCCTATGCGATGCGATAAATATATGTTGTAATGCCAATAAAGGTACTCAACAAAACGGTTCATGGTCAGCAGTACCCAGGAGCAAAGCCGCGTGTCTGGCCCACGCTATCAAAGGTAACGCAGTAGGTTGGGAAGTCGTGTACTTAGTCATGTTCGTAAACCGAGACCTACAACGCGAGCAGTTCCGAGGTGAGGCGATGGTAGTTGATGGTAGTCCTAGCTCTCGGACAAAGTGTAATCAAACATCATTACTATCGATTTACAAAGGCGTCAGCATTTCTTTTACTACTATTGTCTCAATTTAAATCTCCATATTTACATTATTTACACACGCATTATATTGTGGTAACTGAATGATTTTAAGACATGTTATGTTATTGTACATAAAACATTGTCCGCGAAATTATCTGAAAAAAAAAAACATTATGTTGAGTTCCATTCACATGACTTTCTCCACCTATTCTGCAACACAATATTCTTACAACAGCTTATTCTTCTATGTATGTCATGCTAATCGAGATACACATTAGCATAAATAGCCTTTATTAGTTAGTTCCGTTATAAGAAGAAGGGAAATTAGGGGATACGCTAAAGCGATAGCCAAATCAGTTAACATTGGTACCCAAGTAATGACACTGTAATTCGATTCTTTTTGCGCGGATACAATAAAAATCTGATGTGTTCCATTCACATGACTTTCTCTATGTCTCTGTAAATTATTATTGTTAATAAGCTTATCTTTTATTTATTTCATGCTAATCGAGAAAAAATATCAGAAATAGTCTTATTTCTTGCTTTATTGTAAGTAGAAGCGAAATAAGGGAGTACCATAAGTTATAGTGAAAGCCAAAAGCTGGTTACTATGTGACTGATGTTCCTTTGTTTGTATGGACAGGAGTTGACAAATTCCTGCATGAGAAAAGTATGTTTTTCAAAGCTGAAACCAAGAAAAAGGAATATCTCAAAAACGATCAACTCCACGAAAAAAATGTATATGACATAAATTGTGTGGTTTAACATGCTCTACATTTTTTGTGGGTTAAGTTTTTGTCCATCTCTTACGGTTTAGTAGTTATGAAAAATTCATCCAGAATAAAGTAGTCTTCAGAGGCCATTCCCAGAAAATTCAAAACATACATTTTATTTGTCAGGTAAATAACTTTAATATACGATATTTTAATCAAAATCGTTAGAGCCATTTTTTAGAAAAGCAAAATTTTCGAAAAAAGTTCCATGTAAAAGGTAGTTTGGGTTGGGGGGATTTTTCTCAAAATCTTCGTGTCGCATCCCTGGAAGATACTAAACTTAAATACCAAGTTTAGTATTTTGTCGACTTTTCGTTTTTGAGTTATCGTGTTCACAGACACACGGACACACTGACACAGACACACGGACACACACACGGACCTTTTTCTGAAAATACTTTTTTTTGGATACAGGGGACCCTAAAACATATATTTCCGGTGAAATCTCGGTATCGAATTTTTTGGTGGAGTGCAATACATTCTCTATTCACTATGTACATAGTGAGTATAGAGAAAGTAAAAATCTGATGTGTACCATTCACATGACTTTCTCCATATCCCTGCAACAAATAATTCTTAAAAAGCTTATACTTTCTATTTACTTGATGCTAATCAGAAAAAAAAAAAAATAGCAGAAATAGTCTAATTACTCGCTTCCTTGTAAGTAGAAGCGAAATAAGGGACAACCGTAGGTTAAAGTGATAGTCAAAAGCTGGTTGCTATGTCAATGAAGTTCCTTTGTCTATATGGATAGGAGTTGACAAGTTCCTGTATGAGAAAAGTATACGTTTTTCATAGCAGAAACCAAAAATAAGAAATGTTACAAAAACGACGAACTCCACGAAAAAAATGTATATAACATAAATTGTGTGTTTTAATGTACTCTACATTTTTTGTGTAGTAAGTTTTTGTCCATCTCTTACGGTTTAGCAGTTATTCAAAATTTAGTAAAATTCATCCAGAATAAGCTACTCTTTAGAGGCTATTTCCAGAAAATTCAAGATATACATTTTATTTGTCAGGTAAATATGAATAATATACGAAATGTTAATCAAAATCGTTACAGCCATTTTTGAGAAAATCAAAATTTTCGAAAAAAGTTCCATGTAAAGGGTAGTTGAGGGTGGGGGGATTTTTCTCAAAATCTTCGGGTCGCATCCCTGGAAGATACTAAAACTTAAATACCAAGTTTGGTATTTTACCGACTTTTCGTTTTTTGAGTTATCGTGTTCACAGACACACGGACACACGGACACACACACACACACACACACACGGACCTTTTTGTGAAAATGCTTTTTTTGGATATTGGGGACCCTAAAACATATATTTCCGGTGAAATCTCGGTATAGAATTTTTTGGTGGAGTGCAATACTTTCTCTATACACTATGTACATAGTGCGTATGGAGAAAGTAAAAATAGAAAAAGAATTGCGATTACCCGTTTGAGAAAAGTTTAAGTACCTATAGAAAAATTTAGCTAAAACAAGGAATATCTCTGAAATGTTAACTTCACATAATAATAATAATAATAATAATAATAATAATAATAATAATAATAATAATAATAATAGTCTGACATTGTGTAGTTTAACAGTGCATTTTGTGCATGTAAACATTTTGTCTCTCTTTTAGGTTTATCAGTAAAGCAAACGTCATTCAGAATGAAGAAGGCTTCAGAGCTATTCTCAGAACATCCAAGATTATTGTCATTTAAATATCTAGAATGTTATTTTAATCACAATCGTTAGAACCATTTTTGAGAAAATCGAGGGTTAATTTGCGAAAGAACATTTTCCTGAAAATCTCGTGTCCTGTCTTTGGAACATACTGATTTTAAATACCAAGTTTGATACTTAGCTGCATTTTCTTTCTTGGGCTATGCCGTTCAGACCCAGGCGCGCGCACACACACACACACACGCGCGCGCGCGCGAACCGTTTTCTAAATTTCTTGTATGGATTTGGGAGTTCTCTAAACATGCAATGCCAGTGAAAACTGGGTAACGGATTTTTGTGTGAAATGCAATGCCTTCCCTTTTTACGCTATACATTGTTTGTGGTAGAGAAGGTTAAAATTGATACGCTACATACACATACCATTCTCTACCTATGCTGCAGCAAACTTTTCTTACAAAAGCTTATTTTTCTACTTCATGCATATCAACATAAACATTAGCAGAGTGGTTTCATTACGATATACACATTTCCTTGAACGAGGGGAATAAGAAAGCACAATAAGCTAGAGCGATTTAACTCTTTTAGAAGTCGGTCGCTAGGTAATGTTTTTTAAGTTCCGATCTCTTTGCCTGACAGGATTAAAAAATATGAATATCTAGATTCTATTTGCGAAAAGTGGAATGCAATACCTTCTCTATTTATATTCTATGTTATGACGTGAGAAAGTAAACCTGCTAATAATCGACCTACATTTAGAATTGTGAGAGACTACCGGAGAAAGTAAATGGCTTTTTTATATTAGAAATACATAAATAGTTTCCTACTATACTATTTAAAGTGAAGAAAAAGGAATATAAAGTGAAGAAAATAAAATTATACCGCCAATTCTATATATCAAGTATTATGCTTCGTGTTGAGGTTATATTAGGTTATCTAACAACGAAGAATTGAAGAAGAAGAACTTATAAAAACACTCACAAATATCTTATAACACCAATCGCACCAAATATTCCACTAATAGTTTGATAATTACAATGCAGTCCACACCAGAAACAGTGCATGCGCCGTTATGAATCGCTAAATTCACAGACGTAAAATAACTCAAATCTTTACACTAAGAAAAAAAAAAAAAAAGTATATATTACGACCCACGACCACTGGAAAATTTTAATTAAAGTAGTATCACCAAACGATGCCATTTAGATAATTCATAGAATAACACATAACACATGCTTTCAATGCTGCAATATTCAACAGACTAAACCGATCATGTGATAATCGCGTGGCATGACCTGTCTCTTGTCGTGAGCCTCGTCGTAAACACACCGTCATGCCGCACGGTGGTTAGCTAACATTAAGGGATTCATTGTTTTACGAAATACCACTAAAAATTTGGGAAAATAAGTTGGTATACCTACATTTGCCGATAGCACAATGCGTTCCTTGAGCGACCGAACCGCCCGGCGGCTGCACCGTAACGGGTGAGGCCGGCCGTCGCTCAGGGAACTCATTGTACTATCATTTAGAGGCAAATTAGTGATCTTGAAAATGGAGGCAAGGGAATGATAAAGGTACAGAAGCAGATAGTATTGAATATACAAAAGATTGTAGATATAGTTAAATAAAACTAAGTCCCTTTCTGCATTAAGCCAATAAGTTTATTTTACTGTCTTTAACTCGTAACACTAGGTAGATGAAACATCTGTACATTTAACAGCAAGTCTCGTAGATATTTACAGTCAATTTTTGAGAGTTTACTACTAGGATAGTTAAAAAAAAATGAATAATAACATTATGTGTTTGTTAACGATATTATCAATTACAGAATCTTATCAGCAACGCCGGTTTGGCGGAATTCCGTCCCGCATGAGTTCTTTAACATGCCATTAAATCTCCTGACATGGGGCTGTGGCTTTTAAGCACACAAAATGAATAGAATAATAAGTACAAGATACTCGTGGTGAGAGCAAAGTCAAGAGAAACTCAAAACCGTCCGGGTCATAAGTAGCATTTTGAGCTGTTAACTGCTTTTTGCCCCGAACAAAACGAATGTGTGTGTGTGTATATATATATTCACGCACCTTTTCTAAAAATGCTGTTTTATATATATATATATATATATATATATATATATATATATATATATATATATATATATATATATATGTGTGTGTGTGCGTGTGTCCGCATAACTCAAAAACGAAAAGCCGTCAAGTACCAAACTTGATATTTAAGTTCAGCATTTTTCAAGGGTGCGAAACAAAATGTTCGAAAAAATACTCAACCCAAACTACGCTTTATATGGAACATTTTTCGAATCATTTGATTTTCTCAAAATGTCTTTAGGGATTTTGATTAAAATACCTTATATTTAAGATATTTTCACGACAAATTGAATATATAACTTGAATTTTCTGGGAGTAGCCTCTGAAGTACTCTTCATTTAGGACGACTTCTGCATAACTTGTAAACCGCAAGAGTTAGACAAAATTCTTATTGCACATAAATATAGACGTCGTCAAAGCACACAGTTTATGTAGATGGACACACTTCTTATGCAGTTTACCATTTCCGAAATATGCCTTCTTATTGTAATTTCAAAATCATCACAAAGCGAACAGATTTTAAAAGTTTTACTATCACTTTAGTTTAATATATTTGATTATTTCCGTTGTATCTACAATGAAATAAATAAGAAAGCCAATTTTGCCTATGCTTACTAGATTAGTGATAGAAGAATGAACAGATAGAAGAATAAGCTTTGGTAGGAATAGTTTGTCTCGCAGAATAGGTAGAGAAAGTTATATGAGTGGAACACATAAGATTTTTCACACTGGTTCTGTTAAAGAAACCTACCCCGACCTAGACGAGAATCGAACCCGGGACGGTTTTAGTTTGTTTTGAGAGTCACATTTGAAAGCTTTACTGGCCATAATTATTATCAGGATCTACTCAGGATTGCGTGACTTGGTAAAGCATTACTTGGTGTGGACAGATAATCTGTCGCCTATCTGAAGCATATTTGGTTTTCAAGCAAAACCCCTTAAAACAAGGTCGGGGTTCCTGATAATAAGCCTGGGAGTTTACTCAACATTGGTCCCTTTATTGTTATCGTGGTGTAAGAGTACCATTTAACTATGGCGATAACGACATCAAAACCTTGCATGAGTGTACATACACCCTTTCTATATTTGCCTTTCACCTCAGTTCGGTTTCGCATGTGCACTGGAAACGTCCGACTGCTGGCAGCCCTTCTGGTAAAGTGGCACACTTCCATTAATATACTTATGCATGCCTTAACTGGGAGCGGTATGCGGGAAAACGGCATATAATCAAAAACTGATTCTAAGTATCTACTTTGCACTAATGAGCAGACAAATTTTATTACAACATTTTTATTTTCTCTAACACATACATATTAGTAGAGAAAGTATTGTATTCTTCCCAAAAATAAAATACCAAGGTTTCACTGGAAATATGTACATGTTTTGAGGTAAGCTTTTCGGTCTCTTATATCTTAATTGTTCCTACAACAAAATATGTAATTAAACTATTTCTGAGAAGGTTTATCAGACCAACTTGAAGCAGATAAAAATAGGATGATGTAGTACATTCACATGACTTTCTCTACCCATTCTTCAGTAAACTATTATTTTTAAAAACTGATTTGCGATGATCGACACAAACATCTGGAGAAATAATTTATTACATATTTCGCGTATCTCTACAATGGATTTAAGGGAATGCAGTGGCTTAAGGGATAGTCAAGAGTTGGTCGCTATGTGAAGCATTTGAAATTCCATTCTCTTTATTTGACCAGCAGAAAGAAAAACGAATGACTTTCTATTTAAGAAGATTATACGTATGGAAAAATTGAATCCATTAACATGGAATATCTCGGAAATAGTTAATTCAACAAAGCGAAATGTAGTTGACATAAATTATGTGTTATGCGAGATCTATATTACTTTGTGTTATAAGTTTCCGTCCCTCTGACGGTTTGAGGTAGTAAAAAGTATATTTAGAAGAAAATATCCATGTGTGCGCGTGCGCGCGCTTGTGTATGTATGTGGTGCGGTTTTTTTGTAGTGTTTAACGCCCGCTTTTACTACTTGTGGAACTGCAGGCGAGTATGTGTTTTTTTATTTATTTATTTATTTTGTTTTGTCTATCTCTTACGATTTACCAGTTATGTAAAATTCATCCAGAATGAAGAGGATTTCAGAGGCTGTTCCAGATTTTTTAAAATATATTTTTAATTTGCCATGAAGATGTCTTAAATATATGGTACTTTAACCAAAATCGTTAGAGCCATTTTTGAGAAAATCAAAGTTTTCGAACTGCATCAAGTTAGGTATTTAACGGACTTTAACGTTTTTACATTCTCTATCCCGTATGTACTGTATACGTAATGGATAGAGAAGGTGTTTTATTCCATCCAAAATTCTTTATCGATATTTCACCGGAAATACATGTTTTGAAACCCTCTGAATAGGAAAGCATGTTTAGAAACTTGCCCACGCGTGGTGTGTGTGTGTGTGTGTCTGTTGGCAGCAAAGCTCAAAAACGAAATATCAAACTTGTTATTTAAGTTCAGTATTTTTCAAGGATGCGACACGAAGATTTTCAAGGAAATCCTCCACCCCAAATACCTTTTGCATGGAACATTTTTCGAAACTTTTGATTTTCTCACAAATGGCTCTAACGACGTTTGTTAAACTGTCATATGTTTAAGATATTTTCATGACAAACGAAATGTATATCTTGAATTTTCTAAGAATAATCCCTGAAGACCTGTTCATTCTAAATGACTTTTTATAACTGCTGCATAGGTGGTAAACTGCACAAAAAATGTGATCTCATTAAATCACACAATTTATTAATATATATTTTTTGCAGAGTTAACCGTTTTCGAGATCTTCCGAGTTACTGGTTTTATTTTAAGGTGCTTCAACTTTTCTCAAATAGGAGAAATCTTTCTTTTGGTCTCTCTTTTGCTGACTCCAAGCAAGCAAAGAAAACCGAATTTCAATTGTTTCACTTAACGACAGCTTTTAAGAGATATGACTATCGCTTTAGCCTAGTAATTCCTTTCTATTTACAATGAAGCAAATAATAAGTCCAATTCTGGCAATATTTTTCTTGATTAGCATGATGTAAATAAAAGAATAGTCTTTTGTAAGGAAAGCTAGTGGAATAGCTAGAAAAAGTCACGTGAATGGAACACACCAGAGGTCTGAGTTTTGCTGTTCACACACACACACGGACCTTTTTTAATGTTGTTTTTGGATTCAGGGGACCCCAAAACATATATTTCTATTTAAAACTCCAATCTTCGAAGTTTTGAGTGGAATACATGCTTCCCTTCTAAACACAGTAGAGAAAATAATAAGATTTCAGATATATATATATATATATATATATATATATATAGTTTGTAGTACCTATTTCAGAATAAAGTATAGTGGGTAGGGAACGTCATGTAAATGTAACATACCCTGGTAGTTCAATATCGGACGGTGAATGAGTAGCATCGATAAAGTGAGGTCAATAGGATCAGAGTCAGTAGAATTTGTTTACTGGTCATTCGTCTTCTGATACAAGTTAAATCCGGGAAGAAAGCGTTATTCATGTGACTAACCTAGAATCGAACATTGCACCTCTTGAATATGAGCAGAGAAGCTACCCCTACCCCTACCCTTCCAGTTACTGCAAGTAGATCTTCAATATATTTATAAAAATATTAAATATTATAACAATAAAAGAAATATAAACTTTTTAGTTTAACGTCCTTTAACATGGTAAGTCATGTCGGACGATGAACGAAATGGGTGAAATGATGCACTATAAGGTAAATGTTAAATTCTGTTTGATCACATATTCGCGCGCACTCATTGATTAGACGTAGTTCTATGCTTCGCCAGCAGAGCGCAGGCGGCATTTCAGGTTTGTCTTTAAATCACAAGATGGCACTTCAGTGCTGAGAGAAATCACACACCCTCTTGGAGGGTTATTGTATTTTATGTGTCTTGCAGAGTATGCTACAGCTGGTTATTTCCGTCACCGTATGACGACTTATTCCTCAATTTAACTGGTTTACCGTAAAAGTTACACTAAACAATAGCATACCTTTAATGAAATATTGTTGGTTGTGTGTTGGTTTGTAATCCATATTTTAACGAGGGTAGCTTATTATGCTGGAATCGTATATTACATTACTATTATTTATACCAACATCGCTATTCAACTTAATTCTATTTATTATGGTTTATTTTCTTTGAAAAGTTAAAATATGGATATAAATTTCGAATCGATTAGTATTTAATATATGTATATATACCAATAATGTGTTAATAATTGTTGTTTTTATTTATATATGTAGTAGCTTAATGACATGACGGTTTATGTGGATCATCAACGGTTGCGTAGGAATATATATTAACGAAAGAACAGTAGGGTTGAAATCTGTACTATTAATATTAGAAAAGACGAATCACTCGAATAACCATGAACTTTCCAGCAGTGATAGAAAGAAAGGAATTTTACGAAGAATACTGTTGATTTTAGTTGTTTCATTTGTACAACGGTTTGACTTGAGAAACAACTTGTTGAATGTATGTTCTTTAATGTTAGTTTTTACTCAATTCTATCTTGAAATACATTTACATTTAATCCCACAAGTGTTCAACCAGACTCTGCAGGGGTAGAAAAATATTCTAATTATAGAAACATTTTCCGGAAATCAAAACCGGATTCTGAAGATTAAGAAGCCAGAAAGCTAACCACTCGGTCACAGATGATATCTCTTGTTTCAGATCCAAAAGAACAACGCCTTTCTTATAATGCCGGGCCGCGGATCGTGGTATATGTGCTCCAAGCATTGTTATTGCACTAGGGGCTTTCTTTCTAAAACTCCCGCGTTACTTAATCACGAGGGATACTACAGGCACCGTAATGAGTACCAACCTTGTGAAGAAAAAACAAAGGAACCGGACACCTGTACAAGGCGACTTATGCAGATATCTCGTGTCTAACATCTCCTAGGAGGACGTAATGATGTGAAGGAACTATAGGAAGCCACAGATTGCAGGTAAACAGAAACACGCGGAAGTCTATAACGTTTTCAAAACTGATGAGCCGTCTCATTGCCGGGCCGCCAGAGAGGAGTGCAAGCGGCCAGTTCACCTGTCAGCCACTGGGTATAAACTTTTCATTAACATTTTATCCACACCATCTGCCCGCATTGCCATGCACCACAAACAGGGAGCATACCTGAAAGATGGGAGGGGAACGGAATGAAGGGGAAATGATGGAAAGGAAATCGTGATTGATGAGAAACCATATCTACGTTCGCCCGGCAACCCAGGGCTAACTACAAAAAGCCCATAGGTCAGAGTGGGCGGTCATCGGGGATCGAACCACGACCTCCCAAATACGAGTTGCACATGATACCGCGGCGTCACCTTATTTGGTAACTTTGTTGTAAGTGGAGTACATCTGCATTTAGACATTTTTGGTATCTTCCATTCTCACCCAACGCATAAGTTATTTTTGCATAATTTTCATGAATACTTATGTACATACGTACATTCCTTAAGTTCGTTTATGGTATGAAGATTGCTCCCTTTAGATTTTAGAGTTCCCTATAAATAGAAGTCACACACAGTAAGATCCAAGGAATGGGAAGGGGCGGAGGGGCAAAATGCTTTAGAAATTACCCTGTTATCAAAATCCGTCTGTCTTCCAAGGAGTTTGGAGCAGTGTGGGCCTTGGAACAAGCTATTTGGAAATACCCGTATTCTCATTATGCGACAACATTTTAAAAAATCTTATGTGCTCCATTCATATGACTTTCTCTACATCTCTGTAACAAATTATTGCTAATAACTTATTCTATTTCATGTTAATCGAGATAAACATTAGCAGAAACGGTCTTATTAATTAGTTCCTTTAAGTAGAAGGGAATTAGGGAATACACTAGGCTAAACCAACAATCAAATGTTTTAAAATGTGGTTGCTATGGGATTGAAATCCGATTCTTTGTGAGGCCAGAAGTTGACAAGTTCCCTTATGAGAAAAGATTAAGTATTTTAAAACTGAAACCAATAACAAAAAATATTTCGAAGACGGCCAACTCCATGAAAAAATGTATATGATATAAATTGTATGTTTTAACGAGATCTACATTTTTTTATGAAGTAAGTTTTTCTCTATCTCTTATGGTTTACCAGTTATGCAAAATTCAGAAAAATTCACACAGAATAAAGAGGTCTACATGGGCAATTCCCAGAAAATTAAAGATAAACATTTTATTTTCCGTGTAAATATCTCAAATATACGCAATTTTAATCAAACTCGGTAGAGCCGTTTTGAGAAAATCAACATTTTCGAAATTGTTTCCATGTAAAGGGTAGTTTGGGGTGAGCGGATTTTTCTCAAAATCTTCGAGTCGCATCCCTGGAAGATACTAAACTTAAATACCAAGTTTGGTATTTTACGTCTTTTCGTGTTTGAGTTATCTTGTTCACAGGCACACGGACACACACACACACACACACACACACACACACACACACAAACACACTCTCTCTCTCTATCTCTCTCTCTCACACAAACGCGGACCTTTTTGTAAAAATGCTTTTTTTGAATATAGGGGACACTAAAACTTCTATTTCCGGTGAAATCTCGTATTGAATTTTTGAGTGAAACGCAACACCTTCTCTATACACTATGTATACATAGTACGTGTAGAGAAAGTAAAAATCGTGCAAGAATATCTCAGCGGTGCCAATCGGAATTTACTGTATCGTTTTTCTGTTGCAGCACATTATATACACATTTTTACTTTCTCTACCGCATTATATACATCGTAGGTAAATAATATATTGCATTTCACCCAAAATTCGAGATTTCGTCGAAAATATGTTTTGATGTCCCCGGAATCCAAAGAAAGCATTTATGCGTTTGTGTGTGTGTGTGTGTGTGTGTGTGTGTGAGAGAGAGAGAGAGAGAGAGAGAGAGAGAGAGAGAGAGAGAGAGAAAGAGAGAGAGAGGACAGCATAGCTGATAAACGAAAAGTCGGTTAAATACAAAACTTGATATTCAAGTTCTGCATTTTCCAAGGATGCGACACGAAGGTTTTTTCAAGAAAATTCCCCACCCTAACTACCCTTTACAACGAAGATTTTTTGAAAATGTTGATTTTTCTCAAAAGTGACGAACGATTTTGACTAAAATACCAAATGTTTAACATATTTTCATGAAAAATGAAATGTATATCTTGAATTTTCTGAGAATAGCCTCTGAAGACTTTTTTCGTTTTGGATAACTTTTGTTTAACTAGTAAACCTAGTGAGACAAAAACTTACTGTACAAAAAGAGTAGACTCCTTAAAACACACACCTTATGTCATACAGTTTATGTAGAGAAAACCACTTCCAAGATTTTCTTTATTATTGGTTTGAATTTTAAAATACTGCTCTCATACGAGAAGTCCTCATTCGTTTCAACTCTCTTTGGTTTTACTCCTGACCACACAAAGAGAACTAAATGTCATTGTATCACATAACGATCAGGTTTAAAAAGATTTGACTTTCGCTTTAGCCTAATGTATTCTCCTATTTCTCTTCTACTTACAAGAAGGCAAGCAATAATGTTAATGTTTATCTCAATTAGCATGATATAGATAAAGGAATAATCTTTTGTAAGAATAGTTTGTTTACAGAACAGGAAGATAGTCATGCGAATGGAATACATCAGATGTTTACATCATGCAACGAAATTTAATGAATTTAATGAGGATTCTCTGTGCTGATATATACAATGTACAATATAACATGTCCATTGAAATGTATCTTGCTTCATCTGAGAAAATTATTAGGTGAGAGTCAACATCCTGTCAACGAAAACTCCGTTGTCACGAGGTTATATATTAATGGACGATACACTCTGTAAGGTTTCAAAAGTTTAGCAGGTGAAAGAACAGAACTTCGAAACGCCCACTTGTGCAACAAGCCTTCGATAGTTCTTTGGAGAAGGCTGGAATGATGCACAAATTTCGTCGATGTTTTTCCTTTATTCAAACATTTATTTTTCGCTTCTTAGGTGCAGCGTTTAGGACAATGTTAATAAACTATAATATTTTGCAAGAATAGTTTGTTTGCAGAACAGGTAAAGAAAGTCATGTGAATGGAATACACCAGGGTTTTTTTATTCAGGGGACTTCAAAAAAAAAAAAAAAAAAAATTATATATATTCTATTGAAATCTCGACATTTAATTTTTGGGTGGGATACAATACATTCTCTACCAACTATGTAAAAAGTATGTGGAAGAGAAAGTGATAATAAGTTTTTTTGTAAGAGTAGATTGTAGGAGATTTAGAATGTAATCCATGAGGTTTACTAGGGGCCATACATACTGTAGACGATAAAAGTTTTTCTTTTTTTACTTTCTCTAGTACGTATGTAGATGTAATGTACAGAGTAGCTAGAGAAGGTATTGTATTCCACCCAAAATTTCATTGTCGAGATTTCACCGGAAATATATGTTTTGAGGTCCCCTGAGTCCGAAAAAAGCATTTTTATAAAAAGGTCATAGCTCAGAAACGAAAGTCTTTAAAAACCAAATTTTGTAATTATGTTCAGTATCTTCCAAGGATGCGGCATGAAGATTTTCAAAAAATCCTCCCACCACAAACTATCCTTTACATGGAAAAATGTTTGAAAATTTTGTTTTTCTCAAAAATGACTAACAATTTTGATTAAATACCATATATTACAGATATTTACATCAGAAACAAAATATATATTTTGAATTTCTGGGAATAGTCTCTCAAGACCTCTTTACTCTGGATGAGTTTTGCAGAATATTGCATAACGGTTGAACGGTAAGAGAGAGATAAAGAAGTACTACACAAAAATGTAGATCTCGTTAAAACGCATAATTTACGTCCTTTACGTTAATCTTGCAGAGTTGATTGTTTTTGAGATATCCCTTTTTATTGGGTTTAGTGTAAAACTTCTTAACTTTACTCAAAAGGCTCCACGCAAAGCGAACCGTACCTCAATTATTTGTTTTAAAAGATTTTACTATCGTTTTAATATAATGTATTCCCTTATTTCCCTTCTACTTAGAATGAAGCAAATTATAACATTAATTCTGCTAATTTTTATCTTGTTTAGCATGAAGTAGATAAAAGGATAATCTGTTATAACAACAGCTGGTATTTGGAACAACTAGAGAAAATTATGTGAATGGTACACATAAGATTAATACTAGACGGAAGGATCAGTAAAATATTTATTCAAGTTCTCTTAGCTGAGCAGCTATTGACTCATGCCTGTAGGGGAATTAACAAATGGCCTTGTGCTTTACCTGCTGCTATTTATGAACTAGTTTTTACTTTTTCTATACGCACTATATACATAGTGTATAGAGAAGGTATTGCACTCCACCCAAACATTCGATGCCGAGATTTCAGCGGAAATATATGTTTTAGGGTCCCCTTCAACTAAAAAAAGCATTTTAGGAAAAAGATCCTTGTGTGTGTGTGTGTGTGTGTGCGTGTCCGTGTGTTCGTGTGTCTGTGAACACGATAACACAAAAACGAAAAGTCGATAAAAGACCAAACTTGGTATTTAAGTTTAGTATCTTCCAGGGATGCGACACGAAGATTTTGAGAAAAATCTACCCACCCCAACTACCCTTTACATGGAACTTTTTTCGAAAATTTTGATTTTTTCAAAAATGACTCTAACGATTTTGATTTAAATATCGTATATTAAAGCTATTTACCTGACAAATAAAATGTATATTTCGAATTTTCTGGGAATAGCCTCTGTAGAGTACTTCATTCTGGATGAATTTTACGGAATTCTGAATAACTGCTAATCTGTAAGAGATGCAAAAAAACTTACTGCACAAAAAATGTAGAGCACGTTAAAACACTCAATTTATGTTATATACATTTTTTCGTGAAGTTCAACGTTTTTGGACATTCCATGTTTTTGGTTTCTGCTTTGAAAAACGTATACTTCTCTCATACAGGACTTTGTCAACTCCTATCCATACAAAGGAACTTCAGTCACATAGCAACCAGCTTTTGATTATCACTTTAACCTATGGTAGTCCCTTATTACAAGGAAGCAAGTAATAAGACTATTTATGCTAATTTCTTCTGATTAGCATAAAGTAAATAGAAGTATAAGCTTTTTAAGAATAATTTGTTGTGGGGATATAGAAATTAAATTAAATGTCGTGTTATTTATGGACGCTCTTTAACTACTGTGGTTCTCAGCGTCCCATTCTAAATTGGGCGTGAAAGACCGCTTAATTTTGCTCAGAGGCCTCTCAATCAGGCTTGAGGTTCTTTTACGTGCCGTAAATCTACGACACGGGACCAACGGCTTTACTTCCCTTCCGAAGGAAGCCATGCTAAGGATTTTTACGCCCGAAAAAATCCATCGTCCTCCGCCGGGTTTGAACCCGCGACCTTGGGTATATGAAGTCAGCATGGTAACCATTACACAACGGAGGGATATAGAGAAAGTCATGTGAATGGTATCAGATTTTTCTTTCATAAATTAAATATTTTTTATTAATTGCTGTTTATTATTGTTTTTTTTTTCCGATTTCCCCGACGTTTCTTTAATGTTTCCTTTTGTTCGCTTTTTTATACTTACAAATACATATACATACACACACATTTACAAATACGGAAACACCCATGCCCGAGGCGGGACTGGAACTCGCGCTCCCCTACGCCGCGAAGCACCAAAACTAGGCACTTTAGCGAGCGCGGTCATGGGGAGGCCGGCAACTAATTAAGAAATGAAAATAGTGTCCTGCATATCCGAGTATGTGTAACAAATGAATTACTCTGAGGCCCGCTAATATCGGCAACCGACCAATCTCTGGTGTGAAGCAATACTGATTACCAGGCTATTTTTTTTTTTAAATATTAAAGTAGTACGAAAGGAAATAAACTTGAAGTATTTTAGGCAGCGACGTTGCAGGTAACAAACCACCCCACCAATTCCTTATACAGCCTGCTGGTGTCACCAGACAACACTCACAGACTCTGTTTACCTGCCGTCAGTGATCTTTGCCCTCTGTTCTTTACGTCCTTTGTATCGGCATATAGTTTATATGTAGCTGCTTGAAAATTCCTATGCCTACCGATTACTGCAACCGAGTATGAAAGATTCGACCATAACTGTTTGGTTTGGCATTTCTTATCTCGTGCAGAGAACTTTTTCTCTAGTAGAAAAGTTACGGGTGGCTGCAAATTTGATAACAGATGAAGAAAGTACAGAATATTCATTTTTGCTTTTTCTATCACGTGCAATACTTACGTAGCATTTCATCCAAATTCCTGTATTGTGATTTCACCGGAAGCACATGTTTTGGGGAATGCTGTATTCTTTTGCTCAAAAAAACTAATTTATACTGTAAAAACAAAGCAAATTTTATATTTTTCATAAAAATGTGTTTCTCTGCAACTAATTTAATTAACTTAAATCAAATACATAAATTTATTTTAACTATAGTAAAGTATCAGATATGTTCTATTATATACTCTGATAAGTGTGATTGCGCAAGACAGTTTATTTGGATTTTTTTTCGCTAATTAACATTTAATTGTATTACTTATGAAATTATTTGAGATAGAACTTTGGGTTTTCACACAATCATTTATTTATTTATTTACTCATATTAAGCGTGCCAATTTTCAATAAATATCTACAAACTAAAATAAAAGTTATAAAAATTCATTCTCAGCGTCCCTTATATATGAGTTTAAATACAACGTTTTGTATATATGCAACTTTTTGTAACTAAGTGTGTGCTCACACACGTATGCACACATACACACTATGTTTTGTTCAATGGCCTTGCAGAAAACATTCAAACCCAGCTTCGATACAGCATTCGTTATAGAGAGGCCTGCCAATTCAAGGTTACGCCTTCGGTACCGAGAAAATAAACACATATGTTTTGCATGTGCCACGCCCACTTAGTGTAACTTTGTTCATTGCACTATTCTTGATTACCAATACAAACATCTACTCTTATACCTCTAACAGTCTGTGTAAAAGTTTCAGCGCAATAAGAGTTTTGCAAGTCAAAGAGACTAAAAATAAATACATAAAAGTACTTTCTCTACCTGCTGTAAATAGATGCTAGAGAAACTAAAAGAAGAAGAATTGCATCAGAATCACAGAAGTAGTGGGCACTCGCCAGACGCAATTTTCTAAATAAAATGGCTTTCTTTGTTGCACAAAATTATGAATTATGCCATTAATCTGATGTATTTTAATTTACATAAATAAAATTATTAATGTTTTTTTACATAAATTTACATTTTCTTTTCTATGAATTACTCTGTATTTGCTTAGATTATCTTTAATATATAGTAACAACTGAAAAAATTCTGTTCCATTCACATGACTTTCTCTAGTTAACAAACTCTTCTTACAAAATATTAATGTTTTATCCACATCATGTCAATTGAGGTAGACATTAGTAGAAATGGTTTTATTGCTTGCTTCCTTGTAAGAAGAAGGGAAATAAGGGAATACACTAGGCTAAAGAGATAGTTAAACCTTTTAAAAGCTATCGCTCTGTGAAACAATTGAAATTCCACTGTCTGCTTGCCAGGAGTAATCAGAAGAGAGAGAGACGTAAAAAGATGAGCTCTCTTGCGGTTTACCAGGTATACAAAAGTTATACAAAAGCCATCCAGAATGAAGAAGTCTAGAAACAATTTCCAGAAATACATTTCAATGTCATTAAATATTTTAAATATATAGTATTTTAATCAAAATCATTAGAGCCATTTTTGAGGAAATCAAAATATTCCATGTAAAGGGTAGTTGAGGGCGGGGAGATTTTCCTGAAAATGTTCGTGTCGCATCCCTGAAGATAATGAACTTAAACACCAGTTTGGCATTTAACGACTTTTCGTTTTTTCAGCTTTGTAGTCCATAGACACACACACGCGCGGATCTTTTTCTAAAAGTACCCTTTTGTATTCCGAGGACCCTAAAACATGTGTTTGCGGTGAAATCTCGATATCGAACCTTTTCTATCTTCTATGTACATTGCACATATGTGCTAGAGAAAGTAATAATACACAACAAGATTACAAGGATCTTTATCTGCAAGGTCGGTTAAAAGTGTTAATTGCTTTTCTTTGAAGTTAGTTTATTCTGTGAGTATGAGTAGCATTGGACATAAAAGCGAAGGTAATGAGCAGATAAGCTTGCGTGACGTTGGGCATAAGATTTTCTGAATTATAATACAGTAGAGGACAGCTAAAACTAAAATTTTCATATCAAATTACGAACAGTTTGTGGGTAATGACTCTGTAAATATCGACATGTTATAATACTAGAGTAAAGAAATCGCTAACCCAGAAGAACGTTAGTGAAGGGAGAACAACTGGACAGCCACCCCTCCTGGAATTGTCCGACATTTCGGAACCATGGCCACCTCCCCTCCTACCCTCCCGGACAACGGTCGAGAGCTAAACCCCTTATTTGAAATATAGCGAAGGGACGAAAGGACTGAAAAGGTTCGGACGCAACAGAAAGAAGACAGTTTCCAAAGAATCCATCACCCCCTTTCATCTTTGCCTCCTTTTTTTCCGTGTATATGCATTTTCGGCGCGAAGCGAAGGGAGGAACCTAAGAAGGGTTTCAGAAACGTTTGCAGCCGTAGCAAATTATCCAACATTCTTCCTAAACAATGGAGAGCACCAGAGGGTCCTGCTTGAACGTATTCCTTAGTTAACTTACTTCTTCACGGTGATCATTGCCATGGTTTTGGTCATTTATCGTGGACGCGGACGATCTCTAAATTATGAGTGTAGGTTACTCGGTTCACTGGAAGGGGTAGTCCTTTTTTTGAAAGTGAAAACGCTTTACAGTAGCCCTGAATAATAATGGTCTTTTTAGAGCAAAAAGTAGTGGCTAGAGCACGGAAAAGTTCTGGGAGAGTGTTTCAAATATGCAACCAGCTGTAGGGAGTCTTACCACATTCAGAATATTACTGAAGGTCAAACAAATTATTCTAATCGTGATTCTGTTAGACGAGTTTAGGACAAATATTTTACAATAGTTTGTTTTTTTATCTAATCTATTCAATATTTGATAATTAATTATCGTGTCACGACTGAGGTTGGAAAGAGTCAGAATGAAAAGAATCAGATGTGTTCCATTCAATGGACTTTCTTTACATCTTCATAACAAATTATTGTTGTAAACGTTATTCTTCTATCTACATCATGCTAATCGATTAGCAAACATGGTCTATAAATTGTTTTCTGTAAGTAAAAGAGAAATAAGGGAATAACCTATGCTAAAACAATAGTCAAATCTTTGCCATGCGGCTGAAATCCGTTTCTAAACATGACCAGGAGTTTACAAATTTCCCTGTAAATAACAAGGAATATCTCAGAAATGGTCAACACTACGAAAAAAAAAACGTGTATGGCATAAATTGTGTATTTTAAATGAAATCTATATTTTCTGTGTAGTAAGGTTTTGTCTATCTTTTACGGTTTATTAGTTATGCAACATTCAGCAAAATTCATCCAGAATAAACAGGTCTTCAGAAGCTATTCCAAGGAAATTCAACATACACATTTTATTGTCCATATGAATATCTTTAACACACGGTATTTTAATCAAAATCGTTAGAGCCATTTTTCAGAAAATCAAAATTTTCGAAAATTTTTCCAGTGAAGGGTAGCTTGATATGGAGGGATTTTACTCAAAATCTTCGTGTCGTATCCCTGGAAGATACTAAGCTTAAATACCAAGTTTGGTATTTTACTGACTTTTCGTTTTTGAGTTATCGAGTTCACAGACACACGGACACTTACACGCACACAAATGGACCTTTTTCTAATACACCCAAAAATTCGATACATGTTTGAGAACCTCTGAATTGAAAAAAAGCATTTTTAGAAAAATGTCCATGTGTCTGTCTGTTTGTGTGTGTCTGTGGGCAACATAGCTCAAACCAAACTTGGTATTTAGGTTTGGTATCTTCCAAGGATGCGACACGAAGATTTTCAAGAAAATCCCTCACCCGCAACTGCCCTTTACATGGAACTTCTTTCGAAAATGTTGATTTTCTAAAAAATGGTGCTTACGATTTTGATTAAAATGTCGTATATTAAAGATATTTACCTGACAAATAAAATGTATTACTTGAATTTTCTGGAAATAGCTTCTGGAGACTACTTTATCTGGATGAATTTTATTTTACGGAATTTTGCATAACTACTAAACCATAAGATGTAGATACAAACTTACCACACACCAAACGTAGAGCATGTTAAAACACACAATTTATGTAATATACATTTTTTTCGTGGAGTTGGTCGTTTTTGAGACATTCCTTGTTTTTGGTTTCAGCTTTGAAAAACTTTTACTTTTCTCAAGGAATTTTTCAACTTCTGTCCATATAAACAAAGGAACTTCAGTCACATAGCAACCAGCTTTTGATTATCACTTTAACCTATGGTACTCCCTTATTTCGCTTCTACTTACAAGGAAGCAAGTAATAAGACTATTTCTGATAATTTTTTTCTCGATTAGCATGAAGTAAATAGAAGCATAGGCTTTTTAACAATAAGTTGTTGCAGATATGTCAGAAAGTCATGTGAAATGAACACATCAGATTTTTTAACATACAAGCTACTCTAAAACGTGTTATTCCGGTAAAATCTCGATATCGAATTTTGGGTGTACATAGTACGTGTAGAGAAAGTAAAAATTGATGTTACATTTATATGACTTTGTCTACCTATTCTGTAACAAAACTTTCTTACAAAAGCGAATTCTTCTATGCTGACCAAGATAAAGATTGCCAGAAACGACTTTATTACACATTTCCTTGTAGAAACAATGGGAACAGAGGAAGCGATAGTCAAACCTTTTAAGAACGGGTCTCTTTGTAATGACTTTGAAATAAAATTCTTCTTGATGACCAGGAAAAGATAACATCTTCCCATTTTAGAAAAGAATAAATATTGGAAAATTTAAAATAATAACTCGAAAATGGTTAATCTCATAAAAGATGTATCTGCGTATCTGATGGATCGGCTTTAATGAGATCTACATTCTTTATAGTGAGATTTTATCTATTTCTTACGGTTTATCAGTTATGTAAAAGTTATCTAGAATAAAGAAGGTTTCACAGGCTATTCCCAGAAAATTCAAGATGTATATTTCGTCATGAAAATACTTTAATATATGCCTTTTAATCAAAATCGTTAGATATTTTTGAAAAATCCAAATTTTGCAAATAAAGGGTAGTCTGGGTTGGGGGAATTTGTTGAAAAGCTTTGTGTCGCAACTTTGGAAGATAGTGACTTTAAATACAAAGCTTGGTATTTATCCGTGTTTTTCAGTGTTGTCAAATGTATTTTGAGATAATATACCCATGTTATCTCAACATGAGTGGAAGAACAATTAATTCATTATCATTGACTGACAGAGGTTAACTATGATGCCCGGGGCTTTTAAAAGTGCTAACGATATTTTAAGTCGCCTATTGGAACTCTACAGCTAGGAATGATAAAATCTGAATATCCATTATTAGGCTAGCTTGCTTGTGATCGGTTATATAAATACTCACAGAAAGCTGTAACTCAAGTCTCGAATCCCATAATATCTGAGCTCTTTAATTAGAATTTCGTAAGACACGCCATAAAGGCTTTGGTTAAATAGCCAAGCAATGCGTGGATATGTTTAGAAACATCAAAAACAGATATTATGGGAGATTTAAAACTCTCAAGAGCATCCATATTCTAAATCCATGTTATTGACAAATAATTTGTTATTTTGAAAATAATCGATAAGCATTAATGTATAATATTGTTAAAAACGTCTCTTTATTTTACTTCAGAACTTGATTACAAATAAACGTCTTTATTTTGAAGCTTCCACAACAATTCTGCAGCACAATATTCTTTCATCGTTTCTACGTCGTAGGAACTCACAGTCGAAACTACTCTCCTAACTTGCAGCTCTTCCTTTTATAGCTGTCGATGACGTGGGAAGAAACTTCCAGAGTGCAAACTGCGTGAGTGCATGCGACAAAGGTGTGACCTATTCAGTCAGGTGTGACAATAGGAACCTTGATGTAATGCGACTGCACACGTGTTCACTAACGCGTGTGACGGTGGATTTCAAATGGAAAGGAATCCACCAGTAAAATGGGCTATGATGATCGACACCTAGACGCTCACATACGAGCGACGATTTCGAACCGGCAAGACGTAGTCACTATATATTCTAAAATGTTTAAAAAATAGACACCAGAGAAATAAGTCTACTTTAACAGTAGACATGGGTCACCCGTTGTATTTTCTCTACTACGTATATGGTAGTAAGAGAAGGTATTGCATTCCACACAAAATGTACTATTGATATTTCATCGGAAATACATCTTTTGAAGCTCCCTGTATTCAAGAAAAAGGTCCGTGTGTGTATAGGTATATGTGTCTACGTGTCTGTGAGCAAATTAATTCAGAAACAAAAGGTAAGTTAAATATCAAATTTGATGTTTAAATTCAGCATCCTCCAAACTGCCCACTCCAAACTACCGTTTATATGGAACAATTTTTGAACTTTTGACTGTCTGAAAAACGGCTCTAACGATTTTGATTAAAGTATCATACGTTAAAGATATTTTATGACATGAAATGTTTATATTTTTTTATGAGAATAGCCTCTGAAGTTTTTGCACAATTGCTAAAACTTTAGAGATAGACAACATTTTACTGCACAAACACATATCTTGTTAGAGCGCAGGAGACTTTTTTGTGGATTAATCATATCCGAAGTATTCCTTGTTATTGGTTTAAAGAGAACTAAATTGTAATGACATTGCATATGTGATCAGCTCTCAAAATATTTAACTATCGCTTTAGCCTAGTATGCTCTCGTATATTCCTTCTACCTCCAAGGAAGCAAGCAATACGACCATTTCTGTTAATTTTATCTCGATTAGTATGAAGTGGCTAAAAGCTTTTGCAAATAGTTGCAGAAGACGTAGAGATGAATGAGCGAATGAATATTTATTTTCACAAATTTTATAAATTATTATACATTTCCTTACATTTAATCTTTCCACAGAGTTGCTGTTTCCCTGGGGCCCAGAAGGCTCAACACCTGTGGTTGCCGAGCTATTGGGTTCTGCTATATCTTAAATCTAATACACACTATCTCT
The DNA here is from genome assembly GCA_030762935.1 of Hymenopus coronatus. Classification (NCBI taxonomy): domain Eukaryota; kingdom Metazoa; phylum Arthropoda; class Insecta; order Mantodea; family Hymenopodidae; genus Hymenopus; species Hymenopus coronatus. The sequence continues at coordinate 42,052,103 of CM060897.1, read as the reverse complement.
TAGTGTTTAATTTTCTTCTTCTTCGCCCTGCTTTCTAATTTTCCTTATCCATTTGGCTCTTACTCTACCCAAAAAGTTACCAATTTCAAAAGAAGTAGACATAGTCTTCTGAATTGAACAATTTTCTGGAAATTGGGCATTGGTTACATAATTATTTATGCAAAACGTCAGATATTAAACAATGAACGTAATATGGAATTTATGGATGGTAGTATGAAATACTTAATCTACCTACTGCATTCTCAAATCCGTAATAGAGAAATAAATAAATAAATATGTGATGTCTTACAGTAAGATGACTACCTCTGTCAACTTTAGCTGAAAAACCTCTTTTAACAACCTGATGTGATCCATTCACATGACTTTCTCTACATCTCTGCAACAAAGTATTGTTAAAAAGCTAATGCTTCTACTTACTTCATGCTAATCGAGAAAAAATTACTTATTACTTGCTTCCTTGTAAGTAGAAGCGAAATAAGGTAGTACCATAGGTTAAAGTGATAGTCAAAAGCTGGTTACTATGTGAATGAAGTTCCTTTGTTTGTATGGACAGGAATTGACATGTTCCCGTTTGAGAAAAGTATGTTTTTAAAGCTAAAACCAAAAACAAGGAATATCTAAAAAACGATCAACTCCACGAAAAAAAATATATAACATAAATTAATTATATAACATAAATTGTGTGTTTTATGTGCTCTACATTTTTTGTATGGCAAATTTTTGTCTATCTCTAACGGTTTAGCAGTTATGCAAAATTCCGTAAAATTCACCCAGAGTAAAGTAGTCTTCAGAGGCTATTCCCAGAAAATTCAAGACATACATATTATTTGTTTTAATATACGATATTTTAATCAAAATCGTTAGAACCATTTTTGATAAAATCAAAATTTTCGAAAAAAGTTCCATGTAAAGGGGAGTTGGGGGTGGGGGATTTTCTTGAAAATCTTCGTGTCGCATCATTGCAAGATACCAAACTTAAATACCAAGTTTGGTATTTAACGGTCTTTTCGTTTTTGAGCTATGCTGTTCACAGACACACACACACACACACACGCACACACACGAACCTTTTTCCGGAAATGCTTTTTTTTTTGGATTCAGGGGGACCCAAAACATGTATTTCCGGTGAAATCTCGGTATCGAATTTTTGGGTACATTACAATACTTTCTCTATACACTACGTACATAGTACGTGTAGAGAGAGTAAAATGACTTATATTTCGTATTAATAATAATAACTGCTTTCGAAAATGTTTTCAACATACATTTTTATAGCCACATTAAAGACAAAGACCTTCCTTCTGTGCGAGGGGTTTCGAATTCGATTCCCGGCTGGGGAGTGGGAATTTTTCTCTAGCCAAGAATATTTCCTATCCTTTCCTGAGTCTGGAAGTATGAATGAGAGTGTGAAAATATATATATATATATATATATATATATATATATGTGTATGTGTGTGTGTGTGTGTGTGTGTGTGTGTGTGATCTACTTTAACAAGCCCCTCCTCTTCTTCATGCCTGTAAAAGTTGTTCATATATTTATTGCGGAGATACTTGTGATAGAAGTATTAGCTGACTAAAGCTGGGTTTACGATGAACTTGACTTAATGTGACGGGACGTAACGTGAAGTTAAGAAATGCTGCTAAACTGAATGCTTATTAGAATCCACTTTAACTTAACGTTATAAGAATTACTCTATTGACAGTTTTTATTACCTCGTGCTACTCCTTCACACCGATTGATTACCATGTGATATCACTTAACATAACGGATGGAAAAGTTTGACACTGCCAAACTTTTAAGTTACGTTGCGCTAAGTTAAGTCACGTTAAGTCAAACCTAAATAGCTTTATTTAATACAGTATATTAGAATTACACATTACGTAGCGTTATGTCAAGTCACGTTACGTTAAGTTCATCGTAATCCCGACATTACAAGCTGTTTCGAAAAGACACGAATCCCAAAGTCGCGGGTTCAAACGCGATGGAGGGTAATGGTTTTTTTTTCTGGAGTAAAAACGCTTATCATGGATTTTTAGGGAAGGGAAGTAAAGTCGTTAGTACCGTACCGTACATTTACGGCACGTAAAAGAACCTCAAGCCTGATAAAGAGCCTCTGAGCAAAATTTTGCGGTCTTTCACGCCCAATATACAGGTGTTTCAAAAATACGGGGCATAATTTCAGGTATGTATTTCCCACATGAAGGCAATCAAAATAGTTCATTTATAACATGTGTCCGGAAATGCTTCATTTCCGAGTTATGGCCTTTACAACATTGAAAGTCCCACCTGTAGACAATCAAAATAGTTCATGTCCGGAAATGCTTCATTTCCGAGTTATGGCCTTCACAACATTGGAATTCACTGGAACGTTTTTCTTTCCGCAGGTCTTTGCCGTCAAAGGAGACATTAGGAGGGCGCTCTGATAGTTCATTCTGAGGAAGGTTACATTCAGTGTTCTTTAGACGTTAAGACTGTGCGACATGTATTCAAATCAAGAGCTGGCAGAGATACACTTCATGTACGGTAAGGCGGACGGCAATGCTGCGCTGGCTCGTCGTTTGTACCAGGAGAGGTACCCACAGCGACAATGTCCAGATCGGAAGACATTTGTTCGTCTCCATTCCCGTCTGTGCGAGTATGGAACATTCACCTCTCCTGGTTTGGGAAGGGGACGACCAAGATCTACAACTCCAGAAGTGCAGGAGGAGATTCTGGAGGCTGTGGACAGGACTCCTTCTATCAGCACACGACGGTTAGCGTTGCAAGTCAATGTTCCTCATACGACTGTCAGGAGACTGTTGAACGAGTATCAATTGTATCCTTATCATTTGCAACGTGTACAGCCCTGTCACCAACAGATTACCCTGCACGAGTTAGGTTCTGTCAGTGGTTCTTGCAGCAGTGTGGTCCAAATCCGAACTTTTCGGCCGTCGTATTATTTACAGATGAAGCACAGTTCACAAGAGATGGCATAACAAATTTCCACAATCAGCATGTATGGTCGCATGAAAACCCACGTGCAACTGTTGTATCTCATCACCAGGTGCGGTTCTCCCTTAACATGTGGGCCGGTATCATTAGTGATCGATTAATTGGACCCCATGTACTTGTAAACAGACTTACGGGGAAGGCGTACACAAACTTCCTGGAAAACACCATACCTGACGTTTTCGAAGACACTCCACTGATCAATCATCAACACATTCACTTCTTGCATGATGGCGCTCCTGCACACTTCAGTCTTACGGCTCGCCGGTACTTGGATCGAAGGTTTCCTTATCGATGGATAGGTAGAGGTGCCCCAATTGCTTGGCCTCCACGCTCACCTGATCTGAACCCTCTCGATTTCTACTTGTGGGGCCATTTAAAATCATTGGTTTATTCGTCTCCGGTGCCGGATTTGGAATCCCTTCCGAATCGAATTGTGGCAAGTTGTGAGGACATATGCAATACTCCTGGAGTTTTGGATCGTGTTCGCAGGTCAATGAGACATCGATGTGAGGTCTGTATTCAAGCAGGAAGTGGACATTTTGAACATCTTCTGTAATGACAACAACCTGCGGAAAGAAAAACGTTCCAGTGAATTTCAATGTTGTGAAGGCCATAACTCGGAAATGAAGCATTTCCGGACACATGTTATAATGAACTAATTTGATTGTCTACATGTGGGAAATACATACCTGAAATTATGCCCCGTATTTTTGAAACATCCTGTAGAATGGGGCGCTGAGAACCTCAACAGTTAAGAGGCGTCCATAAATAAAAAACTCAATTTAATTTAATTTTAACATTTTCGGTTTGTAGAGGAGTTCCAGTTAAACGAGTGCTCGATCGGTGTATAATCAATAGAGGTGCAAAGGAACATTTGAATTCAAGAACAATGTTCACTGAAAAAGATAATGATTTTTCCAATAAAATTTATTTTGAATGCTCGAGAACAGTTTGCAAGATTTCACATGCAAAAGATAAAGAAATTGAGGTTATGGTTGAGCAAATGTTCAATGAACTGATTGCAAAATGTATTTTCAAGAGATAATGCAAACAACGTTATCACGGCATGTAAAAGAACCTCAAGTCTGACAAAAATTACCGGTTTTTCACACCCAATATACGAGGGCGATTTTTATCAACCTCCGATAGGCTATAAATAAAAGACAAGTTCATAGAAAACAATTATTTTATCACTAAAATTGTTGTACACTTATGGTTACTTTTCAACATAATCACCGAAAAGATTGAGACATTTATCGTACATGTGCACAAGCTTTGCAGTACCCGCTTTATAAAATGTTGCCGCCAATGATTTCAAATGAGCATTGACGTTGTTTTAAAGATCTTCGTACTTTACGACGTTTGCGGAGAGCCATTCAAAACAAATGAAGAGGAATGCTGACTTCAGAAATTGTGTTGACCCATGGCAACGCTCGTCCACACTGCTGGCACAACCTATCGGTTCCTTGAACAATTTCAATGGGACATTTCCGATCATTCACCGTACAGTCCTCACCTGGCACCCAAGGACTTTCACCTTTTCCCTGAACTGAAGACGTGACTAGGAGAGCAGTACTTTCAAACCAACGAAGATCTTCAAAATAACGTCAATGTTCATTTGAAATCACTGGCGGCAACATTTTTTGAAGCGGGTATTTCAAAGCTTGTGCACAGGTATGATAAATGTCTCAATTTTTTCGGTGATTATGTTGAAAAGTAACCATAAGTGTACAAAACTTTTAGTAATAAAATAATTGTTTTCTATGAACTTGTCTTTTATTTATAGCCTATCGGAATTTGAAAAACAAAACGGCCCTCGTAGAATGGGACGCAGCAGTTAAGGAGCGTCCACAAATAAAACTCAATTTAAGTTAATTTTAACAGGTTCGGTTCGCAGAGGCTCGATCACTATATAATCAATAGAGGTGCAAAGAATAACTTCAATTCAAGAACAAGAGGTTGTCAATGCTCACGATCCTGAAGAAAATAATGATTCCTCCAATAAAAGTTAAGTTGAGCGCTCGAGGACAGATTGCATGATTACACATGCAAAATATGAAGAAATGGAGGTTATGGTCGAGCGAATGTCAATGAACTGATTGCAAAATATATTTTCAAGAGAGAAAATATATCACAGCACGTAAAAGAACCTTAAGCCTGATAAAGAGGCGTCTTAACAAAATTTACCGGAGGTTCACGCCCAATATAGAATGGGACGCTGAGAACCGTAGTTAAAGAGCGTCCATAAATAGCACTCAATTTAATTTAATCTTGGGTCGCGCCGTGGCCGAGTGGTTAGACCACTCGCCTCTCCCCTAAACGGCCCGGGTTCGATCCCAAGCGACGGCATGTGAGAGGACAAAGTGGCGCAGGGGCGGGTTTTCTCCAGGTTCTCCGGTTTACCCCGTCATCGCATTCCATCTTCATTCCATTATGTTCGGTGTCATCGCTGCGATGCCACATGTAGTAAAAGCGGGCGTTAAACACTATGCAAAAAAATCTGATGTGTTCCATTCACTGACTTTCTCTACATATCTGCAACGAATTATTGTTAAAAACCTTTTATGCCTCTATTTACTTCATGCTAATGGAGCAAAAAATAGCAGAAATAGTCTTATTACTTGCTTCCTTGTAAGTAGAAGCGAAATAAGGGAGTACCATAGGTCAAAAAGATAATGAAAAGCTGGTTGCTATGTGACTGAAATTCCTTTGTTTGTATGGACAGGAGTTGACAAATTCCTGTATAAGAAAAGTATGTTTTTTAAAGGTGAAACCAAAAACAAGGAATATCACAAAAACGACCAGCTCCACGAAAAAAATGTATATAACATAAATTGTGTGTTTTAACATGTTCTACAGTTTTTGTGTGGTAAGTTTTTGTCCATCTCTTACCGCTTAACAGTTATGCAGAATTTCGTAAAATTCATCCAGCATAAAGTAATCTTCAGAGGCTATTCCCAGAAAATTCAGGATATACATTCTATTTGTTAGGTAAACCTATTTAATATACGGTATTTCAATCAAAATCGTTAGAGCCATTTTTAATAAAATCAAAAATTTCGAAAAATGTTCCATGTAAAGGGTAGTTTGGGGTGGGAGTATTTATCTCAAGATCTTCGTGTCACATCCCTGGAAGATACCTAACCTAAATACCAAGTTTGGTATTTTACCGACTTTTCCTTTTTGAGTTATCGTGTTCACGGACACACACACACGGACCTTTTTCTGAAAATGCTTTTTTTGGTTACAGGGGACCCTAAAACATATATTTCCGGTGAAATCTCTGCATCGAATTTTTGGGTGGAGTGCAATACCTTCTCTATACACTATGAGAAAGTAAAACTCTTGGTTTTGGAACACCATGTGAACTCTTTGCTGAAGACCAGCGGGTGAAGTCGCTAGTTGAACACGTTAGCACATATCTGTGCAGTTGCGGGCTGACAGAAGTCGTGTGGGTGGTCCATCGCCAGTGATGCTCGTGAACTTTATCTGGGTTCATTAGGAGCAGCTCATCTGGAAAACTCTTGCTCCATGCTGTTTACATTTCAGGATGCATAGAAGGGTAGGGCAATAACCTTGTGGCCACAAAGGGTAACTGCGGATAACACAAACATATCAGGTGTAGTTAGCATGAGCGTGGGCAAGGTGGTCATCCTGGGTGCATTGTTGTCCCCGGGATCATCCCTCTTGAAGGCCGGCGCCCAAACTACTTGAAAGGAAAGGGCTGCAGGGTATTTACCTGCGATACAATGCTGTAAAGACTATTTGAGTAAAATGTTTACAAGGAATTCAGCGAGTCTGATAGCTTGTGAGATAAAACATTCGAATGCACTCCATATGATAGAGGAGAGGATATCTACACAATCATATGACCTTATACTTTTTCTCACTTTTACGTATACAAAATTTGTGCGGACTATCTCTGCGATAGAATGGTCGGTGCTCTGGCTTCTCATCTGAAATGTTTCAGGTTCGATTCCCGGTTGAAGTGGGAGATTTTTCTTTAACCAATCATACCCTACTCCTCACAGTTTGGAAGTATGAATGTTGGTGTGGGGTTACTTATAACCCCAGGAATAAAATGCTGATTGCAACTATGCTGAATAAATAGTTTTACTTTGTGCTAATGTTTATCTCAAATAGCATGATGTAAATAAAAACTAATCTTTTGTAAGAAACATTTGTTTGTAAAACAGCGAGCAAAAGAAATGTGAATGGAACACTTCAGATTCTTTATTCAGGGGTCCTCAAAACATATATTTCCGTTGAAATCTTGATATGGAATTTTGGGTGGAATGGAATACCTTCTCTATCTACTATGTGCATTGAGCATACTTGCTAGAGAAAGCACTTCACAAAAAATTAAATATCGTTAAAACCACAACCTATGTCACATATAGTTTGTTTTTCTCCTTCTTTGTACGCTAATCATTTCCAAGATATCCCACGTTACAAAAAATCCTCAGCGTTTCATATCTCTTTTGTTTTACTCCTGGTCATGGAAATAGAACTGAATGAGAAAGAGATGTTAATCGAATAGCCACAGTTTTTAAAAGATTTGACTGTCGCTATAGCATGTCTATTTCCCTTTCACTTATAGTGAGGAAAGTGATAATACCAATTCTGTTAATGTTTATCTTGATTAGTATAATGCATATAAAAGAATGATCTGTTTTAAGAATAGTTTGTTTGCAGAACAAATAGAGAGAACAATGTGAGCATTCGGCAGCTTCCAGAATTTCGTCCGGCTCTTGGAATTCAATTTCATCCATTTTCGAACCCATCACCATTTTATCAATTATTCAGATCGTAGATAAGAGAATAACGATTTAGATCAATGCTACCAACCTAGGAATAGGTTAACTGGATAATGCATAGCAATAAATTTAAATGTGATGATTTGAATTCTGAACAACCGCCGTGAGAAGTTAATCATGTAAAAATGTTTAATTAAATGTCAAATCGATTTATTAAACATGTACAAATAAAAAGGGTATTTGCATGTGATTGGGATTGAAACCAAATTGTAAACAATGGAATGTCATAAAATTATATCACACTTCCGGTCATAAGGTCACTTCCGGTTAAAATTTGCGTAATGAAGTAATCAACTGTTTGGAACAGAAGAAAACATTAAAATTAATGTACTCGTATTTGGCTTAGGTGGTGTAATTGCTTTAGTAATATCAATTGCAATCTTATGCTTTAAACATTTAGCTATTACAAACTCACGAGAATTACAATATTATTGAACTAATCAATTTATATTTTGAATTATAGCTATAATTGTAATTTTACTAGCTTGAATTGGAGCTCGCTCTGTTGTAGATGCTATCGAAATTAACAAAAATCTGATGTGTTCCATTCACATCTGTAAAAAATTATTCTTTAAAAGTTATTATTTTCTCTAACGCACATGTATAACATATATATAGTAGATAGAGAATGTATTGTATTCCATCCAAAATTTCGATACAGAGATTTCACCGGAACTGTATGTTTTGAGGTTCCCTGAACCTCCCCCCCAAAAGCATTTTTAGAAAAACGTTAGTGTGCTAAGTGTGTGTATGTGTGTGGACAACATAACTCAAAAACTAAAATTCCACTAAATACCAAACTTGGTATTAAGCTTAGTATCTCCCAAGGATGCTATCCCAAACTAACCTCTACGTGGAAATATTTTTGAAAATTTTGATTTTCTCAAAAATGGCTCCAATGATTTTGATTAAAACACTGTATATTACAGATATTTATATGGAAAATAAAAAATATGTATCTTGAATTTCCTGGCAATAGCCTCTGAAGACCTTTTCATTCTGAATGACTTTTGTATAAGTTTTGTGTAACTGGTAAACTATAAGAGATAGACAGAAACCTCTTTACAAAAACATGTAGATCTTGTTAGAACATGCAATGTATGTTATATCATTTATTTTTTTGGAGAGTTAACCGTTTATTAGATATTCTGTGTTACCTGTTTCAATTTTAAGCTACTTGAACTTTTGTCAAACGACAAGACATCTTCCTTTCCGTCTGCCTTTTGTTTGGCTCCAAGCAAGCAAAGAGAACGAAATTTCAATTGTTTCATATAGTAACCGGCTTTTAAAAGATTTGACTATTGCTTTAGCCTATTGTATTCCTTTATTTCCCTTCTACTTACAGAGAAGCAAGTAAAATGATCAACTCGGCTAATATTTATCTCGATTAGCATGGTCTAGGTAAAAGAATAATCTTTTGTAAGAAAGAGCTTTGGAACAGCTAGATAAGTCATGTGAATGGAACACATCAGAATTTTTTTCTATCTATTTTATATTAATCGAGATAAACATTAGCAGAAATTGTCTTATCTATTACTTAGTTCCTTTTAAGTAAAAGGGAAATAAGGGCATACATAAGGCTAAAGCGATAGTAAAATGTTTAAAAAGTGGTTGCTATACAGTTGAAATTCATTCTCTTTGCATGAACAGGAATTGACAAATTCCAGTATGAGAAAAGTGTTAAGTATTTTAAAATTTAAAGTTTTGATAATGAGTATCTCGGTAATGATTAACTCCACAAAAAGTTGTATATGATACAACCTGTGTGTTTTAACGAGATCTTCATTTTTTGTGTGGTGACCTTTGTCTTTCTCTTACGGTTTGCAAAAGTCATGCAGAATGAAGAGGGCTTCAGAGACTAATCCTAGGAAATTATTTGTCATATAAGAATCATTAATATGCGATATTTTAATCAAAACTGTAAGAACCATTTTTGAGAAAATAAAAATGTAAAGAGTAGTTTGAGGTTCCCTTTCTTCGTGTCGCATCCTTGGAAGATACTGAATTTAAATATCAAGTTTGGTAATTAACTTAATTTTCATTTCTGAGTTATCGTGTTCACAGATAGACAGACAAACAGACATGCACACACACAAACTTACACACATGGAGCTTTCTTCTAAAAATGCTTTTTTTAGATAAAGGGACCCTAAAACATGTATTTCCAATAAAATCTCAGTATTGAATTGTTGAGTGGAATGCAAACCTTCTTTACCTATGTACATAGCAGAGAAAGTAAAAAGTAAAGTCTCAAAAAGAAACCTAAAAAGGTTCAAGATCCAGGCACAAGTTTTTATTTAATAATAATTCTTTACAAAGTGAATTTGAGTTACTTATATTTAAAAGTGGATCATTTGTCGAAGTTTAAAGTGAAGTATTTTTAAGTGAGAGTAATATATAGATATGAAATAGTAAAGTTAATTGAGTCAAAGGAAACAAAAGACAACAATAACAAAGGAAAGATATCATTTCTTTATAAGAATAACAAAACCTAGTGATAAGTAGGAAGATGGGCCAAATAAATGAAGAAGAAAAATATAAATGGAGTTTTATTTATGGACACTCTTTAACTACTGTGGATCTCAACGCCCCATTCTATACTGGGAATGAAGAAGAAGAAAACAACATTGTTTTAATGGAGTTAATGACAATGAAAGTGACTAATGAGTTATAAAATAGTTGGTTACAGACATTAAATAGAAAAAGAATAATTAACTGTACTGTATAAATAAATAAGGTAGATTCTAGACATTAAAGAGATCTCAGTTATCTCAGGACGGTTTTAAATAAAACAATTGAAGTATGATGATTTGAATCCTGTACTACTAATGCAAATATACAGGGTAATTGTCATATAATTGGACTTGAAGCCAAATTGAAAACAATAGAGTGCTATAAATAATTCATTGCATATGTGCGGTAAATTAAAATGCTTACTTATTGAGTCTTGTGCTAAAAATGTTAACCTTAATTCCTGCTGTCTTAAAAAATAAAACTTTGAAAACAATAGAGTGCTATAAATAATTCATTGCATATGTGCGATAAATTACAATGCTTAATTATTGAGTCTTATGCTAAAAACTTTAACCTTAATTCCTGCTTCTTAAAAAATAAAACTTCTAAAACATTCTATATTTGCCCACGTGGGTTCATTATCAAATAAAACTGTCTTACGTTAATGGAACACTTATTTTGTTTTCCATATTATGCATCCTACCATTACCTATGTTGCTTATCTTGAAACTATTTTAGTCAAACATTTATTGTGAGTAGTGTAATGTAAGTAGAAGAATCACATGGGCAGAAGGAGTCGTGATATTTAGGGTCGTTAAATTATAAAGTAACCCCTGTCGCGCCTCTCTCCACTGCGCGAGAGATCCGAAAGTCACCGGCAAAGGCGTACTAAAATATTATCTTAAGATAAATTACAGAAATGACTTTCTGCTCAATTATGGACAGCAAGATTTGATAAAATATTCTCGCTCACTCGTCTAAGCTTAGCAGCAGGAATCCTTGTGATTTCTTGCATGATGTCATCAGTAAGTTTCTGTAGATTACACTGGAATTTCTGCTGCTGAGTTTAGGTGGATGAGTGAGAACATTTTTAACTTGTTATACCGACTGTTGGTCAATATTTTCAGCATTTATTTAAGGTAAGGACTCCAGTGCGCATTTGCCGGCACCAATTTCCCGGCGACTCTTGGATCTCTCAAGCAGTGGAGAGAGGCCGCGAGAGGAGTTACTTTACAATTTAATAGCTCTATATTATTCAGCAAAGAACGAGAGAACTGTATAGAAATTAACTTAAAATAACTAATAACAAATAGTAAGCTAATTTAATCATTTCCACTGTCTTCCCAAATAAGACAGAATCAAATACATTTTATTAAGAAATTGATGAATTTTTGTAGTTCAAGAGGAAATTGGAGTGGGATCGAGTATGAAAGCATTGATTGTTTATTTCTATCCCAGATTTGATATGTGAATGAAGTAGTGTAATAGCTGAAATTATCTAATTGAAATATTCAGAAATGTACAAGAGGTAAACATTTTATGGGCATATATTTTCTTGCCCCTTCTATTCTACACCAACAAAAGTGAATCTTACAAGAGTGGAATGCTAATAGAGAAACAGGTATCACCAAAGTGTGCAACCTTAAAGTTTCGAAAACATCGCTGTAAAAAGTGAAAGTTTGTTGACGTTTTATTGCAGAGCTCCGCTTAAAATTTACGACCTTGGACCTTTCCAATTGTAGAAATGAGAGCATGCAGACAAAGGTTTTAGAAACACGCAAATTTTACAATTGCCAGCCCGACCGTCGTCGGGCACGGAAGAAAAGAATGTTTCCTAACCTTTTAGACAGACAGCCTGTGCAATCCCTTTTATAACAATTGTAGAAACGTCCACGTTGAAGGAAAGCTTGCCGGTTTATTAGAGCAGTAGAAAAACACGGGTTTTGCGAAAGGATCGGACACGGAACGGGGGGTAATTTGGGTCAGAGAAACGAGTAAACAATTTTTCTTTTACGTTTTCAATACAAGAGGGTGGAGAGATTGGTGCCAGTTCCATTTCCAAGGGTGGATAGGGGCAGGCTCCCTGCTGTCTGCCTTTTTCAACCTATCTTTACTTGCAGCGTTAGAAGTGAAGATTAGTTTTCGGTCGGAAAATTATTATAGGATACAAACTTTTATTTTGTACTCAGAAATAGATTTATGCACTTAATATATCCAGGATGGCTCCATAGCTCAGTCGGTGAACCACCTGCCTGCTTTGCGAGGGTCCTAGGTTCGTTTACGGGCTGGGGGTTGTTAATTTTGTTCTAATCACGATTATTTCCTATCTCCCCCAGAGTCTGCCGATACCCATGGCATCTCGCTTTGGTGCTTTGTAGCGCAGGGGATCGTGGGTTCAAGTCCCGCCTTGGGCATGGGTGTTATATGTTTGTGTATATGTGTGTGTAAAAGAAGAGAAATAGCAATTCAGTAATCATACAGTAAACAAAGTAAAAAAAAATAGGCAAAAAAGAATAGGCAAATAAAAGTAGGGTATACAGCGCCGGAGTTCCGACCAGACTCCGCAACTGTATTTAATAAAAAAAAAGTCTGGAAGTGTGAAGCACAATGTCAATGTGTGCAAGTAAATCTAAGAATAGCTCAACGTTACAAAAAGTAAACGAATAAACACCATAGCCATGAGTAGGTGTTCCAACGGAGAAGCCACCAATATTACCTAGATGGTTAACGGGGCGTATAAATGTAACAAATAAACGTAAATCCATGGCACACAAGGGACCTTGGATTACCGCCTGGCCGCTGCATCCCCCATCTCGGCTCGAAGGCGTCATAAATGGGGTGCAGTGCTGGAGGGTGAGACGTGATCAGCTCCTCGAGTCCCTCCCGGCCGGTTAATGTGGTCTTCTTGATCTGGAGTCAATCAAGTAGCTTCTCAATGGCCTCCCAGGGACCTCATGAGCCTAAGTGCACCCCGGATCAGGTCTCCCAGGGAGGGAAAATTCTCCACGTCGGTACCGGGAATCCAACCCAGGTCTCCCGGTTGGTAAGCAGCCACGCTAAAGAGATGACCAACTGGAACAGATATGTGACCTAAATCAAATTGAAATTATTACTTTATATACGACATATCTAAAGTGAGTAGTGGAAGTATTAGATCTCTACAACAAATTAGATATTCAAATTTCACTGGAAATACCGTTTTGAGATCGCTGAATGCATAACAAAAGCTGCATTCATGTGTATGTGAAGAGTATAATTCAAAAACAAAAATTTGAATAAATACAAAATTTGGTTTTCTACTTCAGCATATTCCAAATGTGAAACATGAAGATTTTCAAGAAAATCCTACACCTTAAACTGGAAATGTGTTCATTATTTTTTTCACGTTTTCAAAAATCGCTTAAATGAGTTTGATCTGAATTCTGTTATTTTTAGACATTGGAATAATGGAGAAAGCACCTGAAAATTACTCTAAGGAACTTCAGAAATACATCTCGTCCTTATCGAACTGTTCTAATTGGGAAAGATAAATTATTACTGCATAGAAAACAATAGAATTCACATATACACAATACATATATCAAATAACATATTCTTGTGGCATTAGTAGCATCTGGAATATCCGTTTACTGTGTTTAAAGTTTTAAAAGCCTGAATTCCATTTAATATATGTAAATTTTTTTAATATATGTGATTTTTCCCTTTACTTCCTTTTTATATTTTTTAACAGTTTTGGCTAATGATATAAACAGCGGAATGTTGCTTTTGCAATTTATATGCATCTAAGTTCATACTGTTTAATTTAAAAGAATTTGTAGATAAAGTAAGAGTGAAGAATAGACGAATAATTGTTACTTTCTCTATGACATACGTTATTAGCATAATCCGCACATCTTTTCACTTTGTTTTAAATATGGGGATTATATATTATTTCTCTTGCTCTCTCTCTCCGCCACTTTCTCACCCTCCCTCATCCCCCCTTTCTTTCATTTCCCCCTCTCTATCCCCGCGACTCTTGTCTTCAGGCACTACCTCCTTCCGCTCTCCATCTCTTCTCTCCTAGTTCCAATCTTCCTCTCGTTCTCTCTCTCTTCCACTCTCTCGCCACCACCCCCTCCGTTATGATATTTAGATAACTGATAGTAAAATTGTTTTTCAGGGGTGTTAATAAACATTAAAATTGAAAACAAGGAAAGTCAGGAGAAGGAATAAGAAGAAAAGGAAGATTGGAGTTATATTTCTCAGCTGTCTATTTTGTGCACCTGCTTCATCCTTGAGATGAATATAAATGGCTTTACTTTCGTGCATTCTAATAAAGAGAGAGAGGGAGAGTGAGAAGATGAAGACGAAGAATGTGGCGGGGTGGAATATCAAATTCGAAATTAGTCTATTTTCTTAAAAGTTACTTTCTCCGTATGTATGTATGTATGTATGTATGTATGTATGTATGTATGTATGTATGTATGTATGTATGTGTGTATGTGTGTATGTGTGTATGTGTGTATGTGTGTATGTGTGTATGTGTGTGTATGTATGTATGTGTGTGTATGTGTGTATGTGTGTATGTGTGTGTATGTGTGTATGTGTGTATGTGTGTATGTATGTATGTATGTAGTATGTATATATGTATGTATGTATGTATGTAGCTATGAAAGGTATTTGTATTTGTGGTGTGTGTGTATGTGAATGCATAACTCAAAATAAGAGACAAATTGTTTGATTGTTTAACATGCCAGACAAACTATCCAAACTACACCTTGAATGGAAAAGCTTTCGTTTTTATTTTTGTCAAAAATGGCTAAGATGATTTTGGAAATTACACATGTTTAAATTATTTTCGTGAATTATAAAATGTGTTTTTTCAATTTTCTGTGAATAACGTGTGAAAAAATTCTTCATTCTAAATGAGTTTTGTATAATTGTATTTAATTAAGAAACCATGAGAAAACTAAAAAAACTTACTTCAGGAAAAAATTATAAGCCAGTAAAGATGTGAAACTTGTGACAAAGTGTTAACCATTTTCGAAATATTTCATGATGTATGTTCCAAATAAGGAGGCGTCGTAATTGGCTTATCCTCCCCGTAGGACTTGCAAGCAGTATCCTAGGGGTCAGGAAACCTTTTTGGGGAGCCAATGGCACGAAATCACAGAAT
Source organism: Hymenopus coronatus (assembly GCA_030762935.1). Taxonomy (NCBI): domain Eukaryota; kingdom Metazoa; phylum Arthropoda; class Insecta; order Mantodea; family Hymenopodidae; genus Hymenopus; species Hymenopus coronatus. The sequence goes on along the minus strand of CM060897.1, from coordinate 42,036,623 downwards.
GGAGAACCTGGAACAATTGGTCGACCCGTAGCCAGGCATAAGTATGAAGAAGTGGATGATATGAAATGCAAGCAAAATTGATGATAGGAAATGTGATGATGGAGAAATTAGTGGAATTAGTGGCGGGGGAAACAGGAGGATCGAAAAATAAAACGCCCAGCCGCCGCTTCGTCTACCACAAATGCCATATGCGGGCGTTTGGAATCGAACCCGGGCCGCCTAGATGGGAGGCGAGCGGTCTAACCACTCAGACATGGCACCGCCCAACATGTTCGTATGACAAATAAAATCTAAATTACAGAATAAGCTACTCAATTGAACTTTTTCTTTATTCGGAAGTAGTTTGTATAATTGTATATAACCGGCAAACCTTAATGAATGAGAGAATAAATAAATATTTATTTCATACTTACACTGTATAAACAAATATGATGATGGTGATTAATTTGAAGGTGCATTGGTACTGAGAGACCCTGGGAGAGATCACAACCCGATTGGTAAATCCCATTTCCTTCCATTTTGTACTTTGGATTCCTTGCTATCCAAAGAAGAGGATCCCGTCTTTCAGAATGTTAACCACCTAACTCGGTCCTATATAGAATTAAAATCAATTTACTTCGTAAGGCATAAATTTCCATTCCATTTTAAAAGATTTTAAAACTTTCAGCAGACCTGTATGACTGTAAAACGATTCTTCGTTTTGCAACCTTGGAAGATGCTGGACTTAAATATCAAGTTTGGTATTTAACGGCTTTTCGTTTTTGAATTTTCCTGTTCACAGACACACAGACACACACGCACATACACACACTCGCGAATCTCTTTCTAATAGGCTTTTTATGTAGGGAACCCTAAAACGTGTATTTTCGGTGATCTCGGTATCTTTTTGGGTGTCTGTGTACTATGTACAAAGTAGACATGATAAATATCTTCAAAATCTGCCTTTAAAATACTGCAAAATATGCTTATTACTTTCTCTAGCCCAGTATGTACAATGTGCATAAAGATAAAGAAGGTATTGTATTCCACCAAAAAGAAATCTATGTTGATATTTCACCGGAAATATATATTCTGGGGTCCTCTGAGTCCGAAAAAAAAATTAAACAAAGGTGTGTGTGTATGTGTGTGTGTGTCTCAAAAACGTTAAATACCAAACTTGGAATTGAGGTTTGGTATGTTCCAAGAATGCGACCGAAGATTTTCAAGAAAATCCCCCACCACAAACTACTCTTTAAATGGAAATTGTTTTGAAAATGTTGATCTTCTCAAAAATGGCTCTAACGATTTTGAGTAAAATCCCGTATATTAAAAATATTTATATCCCAAATAAAATGCACATCTTATATTTTCTGGGAATAGCCTCTGAAGACCTCTTTATTCTGGATGAATTTTGCCGAAGTTTGTTTAACTGCTAAACCGCAAGAGATAGACAAAAACGTACCACACAAAAAATGTAGATCTTGTCAAAGCACACAATTCATGTCCTTCGCGTTTTTTGTTGTGAAGGTAACCGTTACCGAGATATTCCATGTAATTGGTTTCAATTGTAAAGTATTTATACTTTTTTCATAGGAAGTGTGTCCGTTTTTCTTTTGTTCTGCTCCTGGCCAAGCAAGAAAGCGATATGCATTGACAATCGCATAACGATAGCTTAAAACATTTGACTATCACTTTAGCCTAACGTATTCCTTTAGTTCCGTTCTACTTACAAGGGACTAAGTAATAAGAATATTCTGCTAATGTTTATCTCGATAAACATTGTGTGGAAAGAAAAATAATCTTCTGTAAGAAGTTTGTAGAGCAACTAGAGGAAGTCACGTGAGTGTAACACATAAGATTTTTTTTAATATAAGATGACTCCAGTGTGACAATGTGCAATGCTCACTGAAACTTGGTGATATAATAGGTGTATTGCTGACGTCATGCAAGCAAGCAGCAGCAATAATTATGGTGTGCAGATGGTCGTTATACAGAAAAGGTGAGGGTGCACAGCAACATCTGTGGGGGTGATGGAAAACTTCGCTTCAACTTACGTCAGAACATAATGCCGAACCATTGACTTGAGAGGGAGAGATTCCAAAACGCGGAAACCGAGGAAAAATACGAGAAGATGAAAAGAAAAGGGCATCTTACGCAACCTTACGTAAACAAGCTGACTTGGTGCGTGGGGGTTGGTTATATTGTGTTGTCGGGTCTTGTGTTGGTAACCCGACCCGGCAGGGGGTATATATCTATGCACATTTTATTATTAAAAGAGGAAAAAGAGGGAATTTTTTTTCGGTGCCGCATTGATTACCCCCTTTCTCAGGTGCAATCTTGCCTCTTTATGTCTTCCATCTGCAACCATTTGCATCTGTTTGTTCGTCTGAGCTCATGACACATCAGTCGCGTGCATGCCTACTTTAACTTATTTAATGTCGCTTTAACATGACCGTTGACTATAGAACAGATGACCTTAGTTTCCTAATCATCTTCCTGTATCATCTATTTTATATATTATAAGACCGAGCTAAATGACTCCGCGGTAATGTGTTCGGAGAGTCACAGATTCTCTTCTCATCGACCCTCTCTGGCCTTGGGGTTTTCGTGGTTTTATGGTTGATAGACGAATGCTGGATTGGTCTCATTTGCATCATATACTTTTCATTCCACCTCCTAAGCGTTTAGGTGTACTTCTAGGTTTCGTGGGTTAGGTGGTCTCAGACAGACGACGCGGATGCTTGCTCAAAGGTTCCGCATGGACATTGAGCTACTTGGTCGAACAGGTTCTATATCTCCCTCTCCGGGCAGCTCTAGTAGTGGAGGAGTCCTCGAGCCAGGAATTATTAGGTACTACCGCGTCTCTGTGGCGTATCTGCCTGCGACCTGTAACTTTCTGTGGTTCTTATACTTCATCTCTTCCTCCTGGGAGAGGTGGTAGATCTCATCTAATTTGCACTGTAGGAGACATCTCTCTCTGTTGTATACACACATATATTTATTTATTTTTACTCTGTCCATATCGGTGAATTTTGAGTCATTGGTAGTCAAATCCAGTTGGCATATACCTGATGACTGAAAGAAACAACAAAAAACCATAAAACGTAAAGGTACGGACGAACGGAAAGGAACGTCATAACTGGGTCAGAACACCGCAGTAGACCTTATGGCCCTTTGTGCTTCTACCATGAACCCTGGCAGGGAGGAATGAGGAGAGAGACATTAAAGGCAGCAAACATGGACAGAATCCTTAACGTTTTCAGTTCGAACGCAATCGTCCCCGTCCGTGCCTACCCACAAGCCCCTAATCCCTCCTGAAGGAGCGCCCGAGAGCACTCCGAGTGGGTCCTAACCGAGTACTTCCGCAATAACTCCAAGGAACTCTACAAAGCTCCTTTACTCCACCATTACTCCTTGTCATCTGGACACACAATCCTGAAACAGAGGCAATAGAGGAATTGTTGTATAGGAAAGTCCTGATAGAAGAGGAACCACGCCCCAGTATTAGCTTGCCTACCCGGGAAAACCACGAAAAACCCATGGGGTCAGAGTGGTCTGTTGCTGAGGATCGAACCCAAAACCTCTCAAATGCTAGGTGTAGCAGTCAGGGTACAAACGTTATGAACCCTCGCTCTCCCGAGTACATTTTTTCCTTTCTTTCTCTGTTAGCCTCCACGTATGGAGGACTTACACCCCCTCCCAGGATTTACAAGCCAACGCCAGGGTCAGACGCCTGTTGAGGATCAGAATCACCCCGATACCTGCTATGAAAGTGAGGAAAAGCACAATATGAAATTACGGTGAAATGGATGATAGGAAAGATGATTATGGAGCAATTGGTGAATGGTTTGGGAAGCCACAGAAAACCTACCCAGATGCTGTTTCGTCCACCAGAATCCCATAGGCGTTCCCTGGGATAGAACACGAGCCGCCTCGTGAGAAGCAAGCGATCTACTCATCGGTCACGCACCACCCTTCCGAGTGCATGTGAGGCATAAACACTAACACATAGCCATCTCGCTCGACTTTCGGAAGGTTTCGAAGAAAAAATTTCTACGACAATATACGCTTTATCCAGGAAAATATGTTTCCTCAAAAATGGTTCTAATATTTCACCTAAGAGGTATAACTTAGGTATTTGAGATATGTGACGGTATATATTAAAAAATCTGACGTGCTTCATTCTCATGACTTTCTCTACATCCCTGTAACAAATTATTGTTAAAAAGCTTATGCCTCTATTAACTTCATTCTAATCGAGATAAAAATAGCAGAAATAGTCTTATTACTTGCTCCCTTGTAAGTAGAAGTGAAATAAGGGAGTACCATAGGTTAAAGTGATAGTCAAAAGCTGGTTGCTATGTGATTGAAGTTCCTTTGTTTGTATAGACACGAATTGACAACTTCCTGTATCAGAGGCAATTCTCAGAAAATTCAAGATATACATTTTATTTGTCAGGTAAATATCTTTAATACACGATATTTTAATCACAATCGTTAGAGCCATTTTTGAGAAAATCAAACTTTTCAAAAAAAGTTCCATGTAAAGGGTAATTTGGGGTGGGAGGATTTTTCTCAAAATCTTCATGTCGCATCCCTGAAAGATACTAAACTTAAATACCAAGTTTATTATTTTAGCGACTTGTTGTTTCTGAGATATCGTGTTCACAGACACACGGACACACACATACACACACATAGACCTTTTTTTGAATTTTTTTTTTATACAGAGGACCTTAAAGCATATATTTGCGGTGAAACCTCGGTATCGAACTTTTCGGTGACTCACAATACCTCTCTATTCACTATGTACATAGTACGTGTAGAGAAAGTAAAAATCTAATGTGTTCCATTCACATGACTTTCTCTCCATCTCTGCAACAAATTATTGTTAAAAAGGTTATGCTTCTGTTTACTTCTTGCTAATCGACAAAAAAATAGCAGAAATAGTTTTATTACTTGCTTCCTTGTAAGCGGAAGCTAAATAAGGTTAATGCGATGATTAAAAGTTGGTTGCTATGTCACTGAAGTTCCTTTGTTTGTATGGACGCGAGTTGACAAATTTCTGTATGAGAAAAGTATGTTTTTTACAGGTGAAACCAAATACAAGGAATATCTAAAAAACGATCAACTCCACGAAAAAAATGTATATAACATAAATTGTGTGTTTTAATGCACTCTACATTTTTTGTGTGGTAAGTGTTTGTCCATCTCTTACGGTTTAGCAGTTATGGGAAAATCCGTAAAATTCATCCAGTATAAAGTGATCTTCAGAGGCTATTACCAGAAAATTCAAGATATACATTTTATTTTTCGGGTAAATATATTTAATACACGGTATTTTAATCAAAATCGTTAGAGACAATTTTAAGAAAATCAAAATTTTCGAAAAAATTCCCATGCAAAGGGTGGTTTGGTGTGTGGGGATTTTTCTCAAACTCTTCATGTCGTATCCCTGGAAGATACTAAACTTAAATACCAAGCTTGGTATTTTGCCAACTTTTCGTTTTTGAGTTGCCGTGTTCACAGATACACGGACACACACACGGACATTTTTCTGAAAATGTTTTTTTTTGTTACAGGGAACCCTAAAACATGTATTTTCGGTGAAATCTCGGTATCGAATTTTTGGGGGCATTACAATACCTTTTCTATACACTATGTACATAGTACGTGCAGAGAAAGTAAAAATGTGGAGCTTATTCAACTATACAGTTCATCTGAAACAAATGTAATGTTTCGTTTTTTAAATATTCTATACTGCACTTGACTTAAAGAGTTACTTGACACACTCTTCATATTTTTGTTAATTAAAAACCAATATAAGTGTGCATTATACTTTTTATTCTTCTTATTCATAAAACAAATATTTAGATGGTTTTCAAGTTCCCTTGTGAAGCTTCGGTTAAAAGAAGTATTAACGGCTGACAATATTGTCGCTGTCTCAGCTGATAAAGTGTGGACAGTGATGATAGCCCCTTAGGGTCTTATGCAAATATTGGACAAAGAGCTGATATACGCAACTGGTTTATTTCAGAAAGCACAAGCAGATAATATGCCTCACTTAGTGATAGTTCTAAGCGTGTGTTTACTTTCGCGCATGGCAAAAATAATTGGTTGGATAGGAAACATAGCATTTGTTTACAATTCTGAGACAAAACGAGTAAGATTTCTCTAACGCTAAGATACTAACGCAAATAAAATAGCTGCATTCCTGGCCCCAGGAACATTAACATTATGGTATACTACATTGATTATCAAAATCTATACCATCTCTAGCATATACATACATGATACATAGAGAAGGTACTGATCCCAGCAAAATGTCAATATCGAGTTTCACTGAAAGTACACCTTTTATGGTTCTCTGAACCCATTCTCCCCGAAAAAGCGTTTTATAAAAAGGACCGTATGCTTTTTTTCTTTCTCCACACGTACTATGTACATAGTGTATAAAGAAGTTATTGCACTCCACCCAAAAATTAGATAATGAGATTTCACCGGAAATATATGTTTTAGGGTCCCCTGTAACCAAAAAAAGTATTTTCAGGAAAAGGTTCGTGTGGATCCGTGTGTCCATGTGTCTGTGAACACGATAACTCAAAAACGAAACGTTGGTAAAATACCAAACTTGGTATTTAAGTTTCCAGGGATGCGACACGAAGATTTTGAGAAAAATCCCCCCACCACCAATTTCCCTTTACATGGAACCTTTTTCGTATATTTTCATTTTCTGAAAAATGGCTCTAACGATTTTGATTAAAATATCGTATATTAAAGATATTTACCTGACAAATAAAATGTATATCTTGAATTTTCTGGGAATAGCCTCTGAGGTTTACTTAATTCTGGATGAAATTTATGGAATTTTGCATAACTGCTAAACCGTAAGAGATAGATAAAAACTTACTTCTCAAAAAATGTGGAGTATGTTAAAACACACAGTTTATGTTATATACATTTTTTTGTGGAATTGGTCCTTTTTTAGATATTCCTTGTTTTTGGTTTCAGCTTTGAAAAACTTAATACTTCTCTCATACAGGAATTTGTCAACTCGTGTCCACACAAGCAAAGGAATTTTAGTCACATAGCAACCAGCTTTGACTATCACTTTAAGCTATGGTACTCCCTTATTTCGCTTCTACTTTCAAGGAAGCAAGTAATAAGACTATTTCTGTTAATTTTTTCTCGATTAGCATGAAGTAAATAAAGGCATAATGTTTTTAACAATAATTTGTTGCACAGATGTAGAGAAAGTCATGTGAATGAAAACATCAGATTTTTTAAATAGTGTTTAACGCTAAGTTTTGTTTGATATAAATTGTGTATTTCAACGAAATCTACAGTTTTTGTACAGTAAGTTTATGTCTAGTCTCTTTCGGTTTACCATTCATACAAAAGTCTATTAATGATGACTTTACAGGATAACAAACGAGTTAAACTGAAGTCGCACAAAGCCGAAGTTTCGAAGACCACAGAGATAAGATAGTCGAAAGCTTGGAGTTTTATATTCCAATTTAACTCGGTCATTAATATATTTACAGTTTTCTTTTCATTTCATTGTGCTTGTTGCACCTTTATATATTTGTTTTTATTAAGTTGTAGAGAATTTAATTTTTGTTCTTTATTCATTGTATCACTGCTGTATTGCATTTAGTGTATAACCTGGTAGAGTGGAAGAGAAGACATTTTGGCCTTAATTCCAATCATGATAAATGGATAGATAAATAAATATATAACCAACACCGAGAAACCTTCAAATCTTTATTATGCAAAAGTCATTCATGAAGAGAAGAGGCTATTCCTACTAAGTCCAATATATACATTTTATTTGTGATGAAAATTTCTTAAATATGTGTTTTTTGTTTTTCAAAATCGTTACAGCATTTTTTGAGAAAATCAATATTTACAAAAAAATGTTTCATGTATGCACATCGTAGTTTGAGTGGGGGATTTTCACGGGGACGTTTTTATAAATTATTCTGTTCATTCAGGGGTCTCAAAACGTTTATTTACGATGAAATCCTGGAATCAAATTCTTGGGTAGAATGCAGTACTTCCCTCACTTCTATGCATAGTAGAGAAATTGCTTAACTAATTGCAGAATTTTCAATTTCCAATGTTGATCCCTTTAACGCAATGAAATAAGTTATAAAGTAAAACACCTCAGTTAACATATCGTTCCATTAATCCCCTTGGGGGACACCTAGGTAAGTCGGGGATCTCAGGTCTACTTGAACGGGTGCCGGGGCGTCTCAATATGGAAACATTACGGACCCTTACATTTAGGTGCCGTCACTCCTGGTTTCTGCACCCGGTGTCTCTTCTCACCTCATCCCTCCTTTCCGGGACGTCCCTTTAGCGTGGTGTAAGTAGAATATCCTCAATCGGTGTCGAGTCCTCTTCGAAAACACGTTATCCTATCCCTAAAGCTAACTTTCAGTTAAAAAATTTACTTTGTCTAGCACGTATGTACAATGTACATAATAGATAGAGAAGGTATTGTATTCCATCCAAAAATTCGATACCGAGATTCCAGCGAAAGTACATGTTTTGAGGCCTCCTGATTGAAATAATAAGTATTTTTAAAAGCATGTCTATCTCTCTCTGTTGTGTGTGTGTGTGTGCGCGCGTGTGTGTGTGTGTGCGTGCGTGTGTGTGCGTGTGTGTGCGTGTGTGTGTGCGTGTGTGTGTGCGTGTGTGTGCGTGTGTGCGTGCGTGTGTGTGCGTGTGTGCGCGTGTGTGTGCGCGTGTGTGTGCGTGTGTGTGTGCGTGTGTGTGCGCGTGTGTGTGTGCGTGTGTGTGCGCGTGTGTGTGTGCGTGTGTGTGCGTGTGTGTGCGTGTGTGTGCGTGTGTGTGCGTGTGTGTGCGTATGTGTGCGTGTGTGTGCGTGTGTGTGCGAGTGTGTATGTGTGCGTGTGTGTGCGTGTGTGTGCGTGTGTGTGCGTGTGTGTGTTTGCGTGTGTGTGTGTGCGTGTGTGTGCGTGTGTGCGAGTGTGTGTGTGCGTGTGTGCGTGTGTGTGTGCGCGTGTGTGTGTGCGTGTGTGTGCGTGTGTGTGCGTGTGTGTGCGTGTGTGTGCGTGTGTGTGCGTGTGTGTGTGCGTGTGTGTGTGGACAGCATAGCTCAAAAACGAAAAGACCGTTAAATATCAAACTTTGTGTCTACGTTTAGTATATTCCAAGGATGCAACACGAAAATGTTCAAGAAAATCACCTTACACCAAACTACCCTTTAATGTTGTTTTTTCAAACTGGCATAACGATTTTGATTAAAATACCGCATATTAAACATATTTATATACAAAGATATATCCCCTTGCCCTTAGCTACCATTTACATGAAAATATTTTTGAAAATTTTGTTTTTCTCAAAACTGGCTATAAGGATTTTGATTAAAATACCGTATATTAAAGATATTTCCGTTACAAATAATATGTATGTCTTGAATTTTCCTAGAATAGCCTCTGAAGTCCCCCTTCATTCTGTGTGAATTTTGTATATCTGGTAAACCTTAAGGGACAAAAGCTTACAACACAGAAAATGTAGATCTCATTAAAACACACAATTTGTTATACACATTATTTTTGTTGTGTTAACCGTTTCCGAGATATTCTTTATTCTTGGTTTCAATTTAAAACTATATTAAGTGTTTCTTTCGTTTCGTTTCGTCGCTTTTATTTTTTACTCCCGGCTATTATAAAGAGAACCGAAGTGTAATTGTTCACATGGTAACCAGCTTTTAAAATATGCAACTACAGGTTTAGCATAGAGATTTCCTTATTTTCCTTCTGCTTAGAAGGAAACACGCAATTTCTGCTAATGTATATTTCGATTAGCATGATGTAGATAAAATAATCTTTCATCCGGAGGTCCCGGGTTCGATTCCCGGCTGGAGCGGCGGAATTTTTCTTTAACCAGAATTATTCCCTATCTCCCATAGAGTCTAGAAGTATGTATGTGACAGGAATGGAAGTGTGTGGAAAAGAAATCTGATGTGTTACACTCACAAGACTTTCTCTAGCTGCAATACAAACAAACTTTTTACAAAATATTCTTCTTCTTTCTACACAATGCTAATCGAGATAAATATTAGTAGAATGTTATATCTTAGTTCCTTATAAGTAGAAGGGAACTAAGGGATTGCACTAGGCTAAAGTGATAGTCAAATGTTTTAAAAGCTGTCGTTATGCGATTGTCATTGCAAATCGCTTCTTTGCTTGGCCAGGAGTAGAACAAAAGAAAAACGGACACTTCCTGTCTGAGAAAAGTATAAGTACTTTACAATTGAAACCAATAACAAGGAATATCTCGAAAACGGTAAACACAAAAAAAAAAAAAAAAAAAAAAAATGTATATGACAAAAATTGTGTATTTTAAGGAGATCTAAATTTTTTGTATAGTCTATGTCTAACACTTAGGGTTTACTAGTTATGCAACATTCATCCAGAATAAACAAGTCTTTAGAAGCTATTTCCAGAAAATTCAAGATATAAATCTTATTTGAGATCTAAGTCGTTAAAGCCATTTTTAATAAAAACAAACTTTTCAGTACTTTTTCCATGTAAAGGGTAGTTAGGGGTGGGGGATTTTCTTGAAAATCTTCGTGTTGCATCCTTGGAAGATATCAAACTTAAACACCAAGTTTGGTGTTTAACCGTCTTTAATTTTTTAGCTATGCTGTTCACAGACAGACAGCCACACACACACGGACCTTTGTCTGAAAATGATTTGGGAGGGGGATTCAGGGGGTCCTAAAACACATATTTCTGATGAAATCTCGGTATTCAATTTTTTGTGTGGAATACAATACCTTCTCTAGCCCTGTATGTACATTGTACAGGGCTAGAGAAAGTAAAAATGTTTTAATCTCCAACGTAAAGAACTTACAGACAACAGGTTGTTTCTAATGCAAAGCCCCCGATATGACCTTAGATGTTAAAGAAGGCTATATAAATGAAACAAAAAAAAGTCGTTTGCAAGAATAGTTTGTTTGCAAAAGGTAGAGAAGGTCATGTAAATGGAACATCAGATTTTTATTGTGAAATTTCGAAATTATTGAACATATATGAAATATTTTGTCAGTATAAATACACGTATAGCTAATTTATATACTTTAATGCAAATAAACCCACAATAAAATAAAATAAAACGCCTGCTCAATTTATAGAACCTGACACACTTGTACTTTAGGTAATCATAAATGCACAAAAATATTTGGCATTTTAAGTAAAAAAGCTAAAATTATGCTAATATAATCTAGTGTAGTGTGATTCTTAATCTTAAAAAGTCAAAAAGTGCCTCAAAAGAGGAAGCGTTATCATAATGTTTACGTCCTTCAGAAATAGGTTGCATGTGTGTGCCGATAACATAATAATTATACACTAGAAATAGTAAACGGGGTGAACTGAGGTTAATCCTATAAAATACATAGCTCAATGATAGTGTGCATAAATATATAGATAAATAAAGGTATGAGGTTATTGCCAAATGCGGTCTCATACATAAGCATTCTTGATAACAGCTAATTGCCGTTTTCTAAATAATATTCCGAGTGTTTGTAAGTAGCTCGTGATATAGGCAGTAAATTGGTGTTGTGTATGCATTATTCATGGCACACTAGTCTATTATTGGATAAATACTTACTTAGAGAAAATCTGACACTTCTATTAATAAATTTCTTTACGAGGAACCTAATACTTGCGTAGGTAATGTGTGAGGCTCGCATTTGGCAAGTCCTGTGCTCGATTGCTCGATTCCCGGCATCCTAACCTCGGCTCTGAAGTTTTTTTCGTTTTCACCTGTTTAAGACGACTGACGGATGCGATATCCTACCACGATTCTAATTTCATTTCACTTTCATGCCTCAGGTATACTTTCAGGTCCTGCGGTGTCGGCGGTGACGACATATGGTACATTCGATTTAATTGTTTTTACTTTCTCTATACGCACTATGTACATAGTGTATAGACAAGGTATTGCACTCCACCCAAAAATTCGATACCGAGATTTCACCGGAAATATTTGTTTTAGGGTCCCCAAAATCCAAAAAAAGCATTTTCACAAAAAAAAGGCCGTGTGTGTGTGTCTGTGAACACGACAACTCAAAAACGAAAAGTCGGTAAAATACCAAACTTGGTATTTAAGTTTAGTATCTTTCAGGGATGCGACATGAAGATTTTGAGAAAAATCCCCCCATCCCCAACTACCCTTTTCATGGAACTTTTTTTCGACATTTTTGATTTTATCAAAAATGGCTCTAACGATTTTGATAAAAAGTTCTTATATTAAACATATTTACCTGACAAATAAAATGTATATCTTGAATTTTCTAGGAATAGCCTCTGAAGAGTAGTTTATTCTGGATGAATTTTACGGAATTTTGAATAACTGCTAAACCGTAAGAGATGGACAAAAACTACACAAAAATATAGAGCACGTTAAAATACACAATTTATGTTATATAATATCTTTTCGTGGAGTTCGTCGTTTTTGAGATATTCTTTATTTTTTGGTTTCTGCCATGAAAAACTTTTCTCATACAGGAACTTGTCAACTCCGATCCATATAAACAAAGGAACTTCATTGACATAGCAACCAGCTTTTGACTATCACTTTAACCTCTGGTAGTCCCTTATTTCGCTTCTACTTACAAGGAAGCAAGTAATAATACTATTTCTGCTAATTTTTTCTGATTAGCATAAAGTAAATAGAAGTATAAGCTTTTTAAGAATAATTTGTTGCAGGGATATAGAGAAAGTAGGAGTTGCATAGGTAGAATCAGACTTAAAAAATTCAATATCATAGCCGGGGTTTGAACCAGCAATTTCCCGGTCTCTAGCGGGTTGCTCTAACACTGAGCTACCATGGCAACAAATCAGCGGGGCATTAAGTTTCTCAACTGACTCGCGTGTTTCCCGGTAAACCACATCAACACTAATTTGACCATAATAGTTGATTACCACATACATAGTAGTTAGAAAAAATATTGCATTCCACCCAAAATATTCGATATTGAGATTTCACCAGTAACAAATGTTTTGAGGTCAACTGAATTAAGAGCATTTTAGGAAAAAATTCCTCTGTATGTGTGTGTATATAAAATTTCAAGGCTGGTATATAGGGACCAGCTTTATATACATATAGGTGTTCCCTCTGTATTTATAGCAAACTGTGTAATGAAATTATACGAACGTCTATCTCAATTGCCTCTTAAGTTGAATAGGCACAATACTCAACTTTGTAACAAAACTTCATATTTACGTTCCAGGAATATCACTTTGGATGAGTTTCAAGTTAATTCAATATTACTACAGAAAAAACTATGAAAAATTATTCGTTTATACTTGTTTCATTACTTTGTTGATTAATTAATTTTTAATACAAATACATAATTAATTTTACTTACTCAGAAAATTAATTCCATGATTTTTATTTATTATGATATGAAGATTCTCTGATAGCAAAATTGAACTGAATCGTTGAAATGTGCATCTCAAAAGCTTACATGCATTGGAAAATGTATTTAGAGATACGCGTTTTTAATATATAAAGTGTCATTTGTTACCATTAAAACTTCCATTTAAAAGTTCACGCGACATGTGTTTAAATTGAAGTTGTATATTAATTTACAGCCATGGTATATTAATGTGCTAATGTCCAAAAATCAACATTATTAAGAATTTCGGTTGTTCCCTTAATACTAACGTATTAGGGTTTTTAATGTCCCCCTTTAAAAATCTTAAAGGAAGGAAAGAATAAGTGATTGTAACGTTTCTGTAATCTATTGCAATAAATATTCAGTGATAAACAAATACATCATAAAATCATTACAGTTTATTTATTTATTTATTTATCCTGGTTGGAGTTAAGGCCATAAGGTCTTCTCTTCTGCTCTACCAGGCAATACGTTAAACTCAATATACAGCAATGATACAATAAATAAAGGAATAAAAAACAAACATACAATTCTATGCAACTAAATAAAAACTTGTACAAGTATACTGAAATGAAAAAAAAAACTGTAAACAAAATTATTTTAAGTGAAATATTTATGTACAGTGCCTACCGAAAGTTTAAGGACAGCTACAAATTTCAACGAAATGCATTCTGTCCTAACTACATTGTCCATTGACATTATTTTTCGTCAGAAGAATTAGCTTACATAGAAGAGCATTTTAATAAAAGGCTTGTGTAAAAGTCGTTATTTTTGCATGAGTTATGGTATTTTTGGATTTTTTAAATAACTGAAAAATATTCTCATTTTTACTTTCTCTTCGCGTACTATGTACATAGTGTGTACTGAAGATATTGCATTGCACCCAAAAATTCGATACCGAGATTTCACCGAAAATATATGTTTTGAGATCTCCTGATTAAAAAAAAAATAGAAAAGTTTCCGAGTGTGTGTCTGTCAAATCAAATTCCAAGTTTGGTATTGAACCGACTTTTTGTTTTAGAGTTATGTTGCCCAAACACACACACATACACACAGAGATATATTTCTAAAATGATTTTTAATCAGAGGTCTCAAAACATGTATTTCCAGTGTAATCTCGGTATGGAGTTTTTGGGTGCAATACAATACCTTCTCTATACATGATGTACATAGTACATGAAGAAAAAGTAAAAAAATGAAGCCGGATATAAACTGACAAGTAATTGGTATGTGTAAGGAGGCAAGTCATACAGAGGTATTGCAACTCAACTGGAGATTAGTAAATTATTTATGTCATAGACAAGAACCTCGAGAGGCATTAGCAAACCTTGGCATAACATTATCGTGCAAGAATGTAGCAATCTTGTGAAAAGAATGCTCGGGTTTCAAAGCCAAACGAGGCCTAACAAGTATTAAACGCATCTGCAGTGTATGTTTGAAACAACAGTTCTAAGCATAATAATATGTAAGGTTCTTAGAATAGAGTTTCAAAAATGTTAATGGGTGTCCTTAAACTTTTGGTAGAACCTGTAGTTTGAAAAGCATATTAGTCATATTTACAATTGAAATGCATATTACATGCTAGAACATAAAATATTAATAACAATAAATGAAAGTAGTAATGTATTTATCGTATTAATACAGCAGCAACTTAGGTTTGATTATAAATGTATGCTCTAATTTTTTGCTTGAACATTATCACGTTCCGGCAGTCCCTTACGTCTTCAGGTAGGCAATTCCAAAGACGAGCTAAATCTATTGTAAATGATGATGAATAGAAGGTTGTATGACGAGCAGGTATATAAGAAGAAAAGAGTGTTGTAAGCGAGTTTCTTGATTATGACAGACAGAAATATATTTGAAGTAAACATTTAGATAGTTTGGAATGTGGGAATGATAGAGAAATGATAAAGAATACAATTTTCTTCTATCCCTAAGCTGGAGCCATTTAAGTGTTTTGAGTGATGGTGTAACATGATCAAATCAACCGAGATTGCACACAAAGCGTATACACGAGTTCAGGCAGTTTTATGACCAAATTTGGAAAGATTGCCTGAAAAGACATGACCTCTCTTCAGACAATAAAATGACCCGAGCAGAACCACGTGTTCGATTAGTTTTGAACAGTTTGCTTGAGTGAAATTTTTTGAGATATTGTCTTGAGAGAAGCCGTTTGCGAGTTCTAAATGATGGATGAGAGCAGAAGTTGAAGGGTCAGTTAATGAAGTCTCAGCAGGGCAGAACGTTTCCTCTCGAGGAAGTTGCAAGGACAATATGGGTGCAGACGGTTAACTTCCTTGATGGACATTTGGGTAGCGGACACACTCCTCCTCCCTGAAGATGACTTTCACTTTCATTTCAGCTACCAACCCCTCTGCAAAAATCGAAACAAAAGTTTTGCCACATCAGCAAGAGAAATCGGGATATCTGCTTCGTGCGTATGATAGACGTTTTTTGTTTCGTTCTCTGTGCTATTCTCATATAATGTACTCTTTCTCGGGTCAAGAAAGAAAACCTGTACTGATCTTTTCATTTTCTCTGCTACGTACGTAGTAGGTATAGAAAGCACTGTATTCCACCCAAAAAGTCGGTCCTCAGATTTCCCCGGAAATGCACTTCAAAGATCCCGTGAATCTAAATAAATCTGATGTGTTCCATTCACATGACTTTCTCTAACTATTCGCAAACAAACATTTCTTACAAAAGATTATTCTTTTATCTAAATCACGCTAATCGAGGTAAATATTAACAGAAATTGCCTTATTACTTGCTTCTTGTAAGCAAAAGGGAAGTGAGGCATCACTAGGTAAAGTCGGTCGCTATGTGAAGTAACTGGAATCCCGTTCTCTTTGCTTGCTTGAGGCAAACAAAAGACAGACGAAAGAAAGACGACCAGACCGTTTGAGAAAAGCTTAAGTAGCTTAAAATTGAAACCAATAACACAGAATATTTTGGAAACGGTAAACTCTACAAAACAAAATTATATGACAAATTGTGTGGTTTATCGAGATCTACATTTTTGTGCAGTACGTTTTTGTCTATCTCTTACGGTTTTCTAGTTATACAAAAATTAACCTGAATGAAGTTCTCAGAGAATATTCCCAGAAAATTCAGGATACACATTTCGTTTGTCACAAATATATCTTAAAACTGTGGTACTTTAATCAAAACCATTAGAGCAATTTGTGAGAAAATGATAATTTTCGAAAAATGTTCCATGTAAAGGATAGTCGTGGGTGGGGGGATTTTTCCGAAAATCTTCGTGTCGCATCCTTGTAAGACAATGAATTTAAATACCAAGTTTGGTATTTAAAACACGCACAAACACAACCACACGCGGACATTCATCTAAAAATCTGATATGTTCCATTCACATAACTTTCTGTAGCAGTTCTATATAACAACTATTTTACAAAAGATTATTCTTTTATCCATATCGTGCTAATAGAGATAAACATTTGCATATTGGTCTTATTACCTGCTTCCTTGTGAGTAGAAAAGAAATAAGGGGATACATTATGCTAAAGCAATATGTGAAACAATTGAAGTTCGGTTCCCTTTTCATGGTGAACAAGAGAGATAAATGGATGTAACCTCCCGCTTGAGAAAAGTTACGTAGTTTAAAATCGAAACCAATAACAAGGAGTATCTCGGAAACGCTCAACTCTTCAGAAAAAAGTATAGGGCATAAATTGTTTTTATGAGATGTGCATCTTTGTGCATCTTACGGTTCACCGCTCACCAGTTAACCGAAACCGTTTGAGAAAAGTTTAACTAGCTTAAAATTGAAACCAATAATACAGAATATCTCGGAAACGGTAAACTGTACAAAACAAAATTATATGCCATAAATTGTGTATTTTATCGAGATCCACATTTTTGTGCAGTACATTTTTTGTCTATCTCTTATGGTTTACCAGTTATACAAAAATTATCCTGAATGAAGAGGTCTTCAGAAGCTATTCCCAGAAAATTTAATGTATACATTTTATTTGTAAGGTAAATATCTTTAGTATACGTATTTTAAGCAAAATCGCTGAGCCATTTTTGAGAAAATCAAAATTTCTAAAAAATATCCATGTAAAGAAAGTTTCGGGGAGGGGGATATTCTGGAAAATCTTCGTGTCGCATCCTTAAAAGAAATTGGACATAAATACTAAGTATGGTACTTAACGATTTTTTCAGTTTTGAGCTATGCTGTCCGCATACACACACACATATACATATATACATACATACATTGAATTTTTGGGTGGAGTACAATACCGGATCTAGCTGGTAAGTACATTAAATGTACATACATACGTGCTAGAGAAAGTAAAAAAATCTGACGTGTTCCATTCACATGACTTTCTCTAGCTGTTCCGTAAGCAAACATTTATTTCAAAAGATTATTCTTTTATCTACATCATGCTAATCGAAATAAATATTATTACTTGTTTCTTTGTAAGTAGAAGGGAAATAAGGGCTTACACTAGGCTAATGTGAACAGTCAAATCTTTTAAGAGATCGTTATATGAAAGAATTGAAATTCCGTTCCCTTTGTTAGCCAAGAATAAATAAATGAGAGACGAAATGAAAGGTGGCCCCGTTTGAGAAAAGTTTAAGTACCTTAAAATTGAAACCTATAACTTGGAATATTTGGAAAACGGTTAACTCTATTGTGACATAGTGTGTTTTAACCTACTTTTTGGGTAGTGAATTTTGTCTATCTCTTACAGTTTATCGGTTATACAAAAGTTATATAGAAGTCATCCAGAATGAAGAGGTCTTCAGAGGCTATTTCCAAAAAAATCAAGATATAGGTACATGTCATTTGTCATGAAAATATCAATAATATAGCATTTTAATCAAATCGTTAGAGGCATTTTTGAGAAATATTTTTTTCGAAAAACGTTCCATGTAAAGGGTAGTTGGGGTGGAGAATTTTCTTGAAAATCTTTGTATCGCATCCTTGGAAGATACTGAGCTTAAATGTCAAATTTGGTATTTTACTTATTTTCATTTTGGATATATGCTGCTCACAGACATACAAACTCGGGGGCATGTTTTCAAAAAATGTTATTTTTTGATTCAGGACCTACGAAACATGTATTTCCGGTGAAATTTCGCTCTCGAATTTTTGAGTGGAATACAATACCTTCTCTATCCAGTCTATACGTTGTACATACGTGCTAGAGAACGTAAAAAAGAAAGACGCAATTGTTGCGTCATCAACGCTACGAGCGCTGATTGGTGTTGAAACAATCTTGTACTTACAAACCTTGGATCACTCAAAAGGACACGCTACATCCGTAAGTCGAACATATGACAATCTACTTTTGTTATTCGCCTCTGCGATAAATGCTAATGGACGTGGAAGGAAAGGAATGATACTCGATGACAAACACTTGCGTGTCGGTTGTTTTCGACGCCTTTACCCATGTCTCCTTCTTCGCTAATGGTGCAGCCATTAACCTGTTGTTTCCAGCACGGATATTTCCCAACCAGACAAACATGGAAATCAATAAGCCATTACAGCAATGTGGATGAAAGCAGCAGTAATTTTGTATTTGGCGTTGACAGCTAAAGTTTCAAGAAAAAATTACGAATTTCTTTACCTATTTTCACAAAACTATTCATGCGAAAGGCATTTAGGGTCATCTCCCTAGCTCAGACGGTAGAACACCTGCCTCTGTTAAGGGTCCCGGGTTTGTTTCTTGGCTGGGGTGTTGGTGATTTTTCTCTACTCTCTCCTCTCCAGATTCTGGAATGTCCATATGTTTGATACAACGTATAAAAATCGTATGTGTTCCATTCGTATGACTTTCTGTACATCTCTGCAACAAATTTAATCAAATATTTTTAAAAAGCTGGTTGCTACGGGATTGACGTTATTTTGTTTGTATGGCCAGAAGTTATGAGAAAAGTAACTCCACGAAAAAAATGCATATAATATAAATTTTGTGTTTTAACGAGCTCTACATTTTTTCTAAATTAGGTTTTGGTCTATCTCTTCGGTTTACAAGTTATGCAAAATTCCGCAAAATTCATCCAGAATAAAACATATCTTCGGAGCCTATTCCCAGAAACGTTGAGATATACATTTTATTTGTCACGTAAATATCTGTAATATACGACATTTTAATACAAATTGTTAGAGGCATTTTTGAGAAAATCAAAAATTTCGAAATTTTTTTCATGTAAAGGATAGTAAGGAGTAGGGGAATTTTCTTGGTTTCCTCGTGTTGCAACCTTGGAAGATACTGAACTTAAATACCAAGTTTGTATTTAACGGACTTTTAGTTTTTGAGCTATGCTGCCCACAGACACACACATACAGATACATACACATGCACTGACAGAAATACATATGGACAGTTTATAAATATTTTGATTCAGGGTGTCTAAAAACATGTATTTCCGATGAAATGTCGGTATCTAATTTCTAGGTGCAATACAATAGCTTCTCTATACACTATGTACATAGCACGTATAGAGAAAGTAAAGATTATTTATCTGCTGCGGTGGAGCGATTACTTTTATATTATCAAAGCTTTCAGAAATGTTTTAGAACGGAAATGGAGCAAAGGATTCAGCAAAATTTTCTTCTTTGTATCAAGAAGAATTTCATATATGCAGCTTGGATAGTACTGGATATCGACCTCTAAATTTCGCTGCAAAAATGATTAACTTCAAGAGAAAGAAATTCCAAGATCGGAAATAGAGCATTGAGCCCCGCACATCCTAGTGTATTCCCCGCCAACATTACTGTGAGATTAATCACGTTTATAATATGTATACAGATGGCTCACTGCCCTACCAGGAAATCGTCGGCCTCCCTGGTGTAATGGTTACTAAACTAACTTTATATACCCAAGTTCGTGGGTTCAAACCCGGTGGAGGATGATGTATTTTTTCGGGCGTAAAAATCCTTATCATGGTTTCAGTAAAGCTGTGGGTCCCGTGCCATAGATTTACGCTACGTAAAAGAACCTCAAGCCTGGCAGAGAGGCCTCTGAGCAAAATTAAGCGGTTTTTCACGCAGTTAAAGAGCGTCCATAAATAAAACGTCATTATTCATTTACCAAGAAATTACTGCAGAAGCTCAAGTTGGATGGCGTTTATTGTTTACTATAATAAAGTTGAAAATATTTCATCAAAATTTAGTACACTACAGTGTACTGTATTCCATGCAGAACTTCTAGCTTACAAAGAAGCAGTGAAGTATAAATAATGGGATTAATGTACGTATTTTTAGTAATTCACAAGCATGACTTAAAGCAAACAGTAATAATAAATATTGTCTTAATGCATTGGCTGTGTGTATTAGCAAATTAATTATGGAAAGTAATTTATACATTTGTATGGCATGGGTACGAGGACATTATGGTACAATTGGAACTGAAAGGGCTGCTCAACTTGCCATGGAGGCTGCTATCACATACTAGAAGCTACAGAATACAAATATAATAAGCAACCTGTCTGCCTTATTAAACGATTATGAAACATTCAAATGGTGGAAAAATGGAATAAGAGTGGATTAGCATCAGTACTGGTGCATTGGCTGTTCTTATTGCTGTTTAACATAAACTTGAATGGAGAGTCTATAACCAATAATATTTTCACAGTTTCTTTCTGGACATGCTGAATTTGGAGATTGTTCTGAACGATTTAAAATAAATGTTACAAATGGCTTACTCTGTGAGTGTCAGGAGTGTGTTTCATCTGCGCTGTTTAAAACAGCTTGAAAAGTTTATTAGTGTTATTTTTTCTAAACTTAAAAGTTTCTGTTAAGTTCCTTTTATAGTATGCTATATTGTTGAATAAAATATTATGATAGTTCTCCTTTTGTACGTTGTCATACTGTATAATCTGATATTTATATTAACAAATGTAAATATGGTAAAACTCTTAAACGTTTCTCATGTACGTTGGTTAAATTTTTCAACACCTTACCTCAGAATATCAAGACCTTCCTTTGTTAAACTTTAAGAGGAGGATCAGAGCAATCTTGAAGGCAAATCCTCTTTATAATACTTCAGAAATTTATGATTTGAAATGGGATTAATCTTATCTTTTTTTAATTGTATTCTTATAATATTATTGTATGTAGTAATGTTTAATTGATTTTTATTCTCTCATGACGCAGCCTATGTATGTCTTATACTTAATGACTGAAAATAAACTATCTATGTATATTATGTTATTGTATGCTATTGTTTATTATATTATTATATTATGTTGTATGTATAAGCATATAATCGGAACATACATTTGTAAAATAGGGTTAATAAATGGAGATCTAATAACAATAATATTAATATTAATACTACTAATAATAATGATAATATTAATAATAATGACATAGAAAACCCAAAGAAATAAATTCCAGTGGTAACTGTACACAAGCTAATACCATTGCCGATAAGCAATATATTCCAAAGAGAAGGCTGGGGTCTACAATTAAATGTGCAGTACAAATGGAAGAATAAAAGAAAAAATAATAAAAACAGTATTTTTACTTTCTCTGTCAGCTGGCCAGAGTACATAGTAGCAGATATGCATTCTATCCAAAACTTCGATTTCGAGACGAAGATTTTTTTTTTAATTTCTTACCCTGAACTACCTTTCCTAAGAAAAAAAACGACGTCGT
Organism: Hymenopus coronatus; assembly: GCA_030762935.1. Lineage (NCBI taxonomy): Eukaryota > Metazoa > Arthropoda > Insecta > Mantodea > Hymenopodidae > Hymenopus > Hymenopus coronatus. The sequence continues at coordinate 42,014,574 of CM060897.1, read as the reverse complement.
TTTATTTTCCCAAAAGTGGTGCTAACGATTTTAATTGAAATACCGTACAGTTAAGATACTTTCATGCAAAATAGATAGCCTATCTTGATTTTTCTGGAAATAGTCTATGAAGTTATCTTCATTCGGAAGGAGTTATGCATAATTTCGTACAACGTTTAAACTATGGAATATAGACTGAATTTGCTACACAAAAATAGTATATCTCTTTAAAACACATAGTAACTTCAGATCATTTTTAGCCATATTGGGAATATCCTTTATAATTGGTTCAAAATTTACATTACTTCTGTCATTTTCAAAGTGCTGAGTCGACGTCATGTAAACGAAATAGTAAGCAAGGACAGTGTTTAACAACTTCAGGTTAGCGAATCTTTTTTCTGTATCCCGCTTGTACGGAATGTGTAAACTTTGACAAAAATGTATTTCTATTTACTTGAACTAAATAGAAAAATATGCTTTCATAGGAATAGTTTGTAGTAGATAGCTAAAAAAACCATAGTGGGTAGAAAAACTAAATGAATATAACACATAGAATTTTTTCTTCTTCTGTAAATTATAATAAAATGGTGAAATAGCATTTTATTTTAACTGTATAGAAGCATAATGGACGCAAGTACGAGGGCCGTAATTTTTTCAGCCTCGGTAGGCTATAAATAAAAGACAAGTTCATAGAAAACAATTATTTTATTACTAAAAGTTTTGTGCACTTATGGTTACTTTTCAACATAATCATCGAAAAGATTGAGACATTTATCGAACCTGTGCACAAGCTTTGCAATACCCACTTCAAAAATTATTTCAAATAAGCATTGACGTTATTTTGATGATCTTCGTACTTTACGACGTTTGCGGAGAACCATTCAAAACAAACGAAGAGGAATTCTGACTTCAGGAATGGTGTTGATCCATGACAACGCTCGTCCACACACTGCTGGCACAACCCATCGGCTGCTTGAACAATTTCAGTGGGACATTTTCGATCATCCGCCATACAATCCTGACCTGGCACCCAGCGACTTTCACCTTTTCCCTGAACTGAAGACGTGGCTAGGAGGGCAGCACCTTCAAACCAACGAAATCTTCAACTAAAAAAAAACAAAAAAAAAAAAAAAACACCAACAGAAAAAACAACAACAAATTATGTGTTTTAACCAGATCCATAATTTTGATGTAGTATTTTTTTTTTCTGTCTTACAGCTTACCAATTATGCAAAAGTCATTCAGAATTAAGGTTATTACCGGAAAATTCAAGATATACATTTTATTTGTAAAGTAAATATACGGTAGGTATTTTAATTCAAAATCGTTAGAGCCATTCTTAAAAAATAAAAAATTTCAAAACTTTTTTCCACGTAAAGGGTAGTTTGGGGGGATTTTCTTGAAAATCTTTGAGTCGCATGCTTGGATGACGCTGAACTTAAATATAATGTTTGGTATTTAACCAAGTTGATGCTTTTGAGTTATCGCATTCAGACACACGAACACACACAAGGACCTTCTTCTAAAAATATTAATTTAGGACTCAGGGGCCTCAAAACATATACTTCCGGTGAAATATCGACACTGAATTTTTGGATGGAATGTTTTAGTTTCTCTACCTGCTATGTACATCGTCCTTATGCGCTAGAGAAAGTAAAATGCTTTCTATAAATATCTTATTCATGATATTTTGAATACACTTTACATGGACTGAGGGGAACAAAGAACGGCTATAACATTTCAAAAGTATATAGCTAGAAATAGTGGAAAATCATCCGAATAACAAGAAATGACTCATAAAGAAAGAAATGGAATTTAAATTAAATTTTTTTTAAGTAATTTAAGATTTTTTCTGACACTATTTTAATATTTAAGTTTCACTTAGACTAAAATGTATTTTGCAGGCTGTTCACAGAAAATTCAAATACTTTTAAGCATCACATCAATATTTTAATTAAAACCACTAGAGCTATTGCTGAGAAAATAAAAACTAACTAAAGCTTTTGCATTTAAATAGTAGCTTTATGGCTGGATTTTCTTGAAAGTATTTGCGTTACATCCTTAGATAATGCTAAACTTAAATAACAACTCTGATATGTCTCTGACTGTGCGTTTTTAATTATAATGTTAACGCACACACACACATATATACACACAAAAACACACCACGGCTTTTATTTTAAAAATCTGATATGTTACACTCACACGACTTTCTCTAGCTGCTCTACAAACTTCTTTCTACATAATGCTAATCGAGATAACCATAACAGAACGTTCTTATTACTAAGTTCCTTATAAGTAGAAGGGAACTAAAGGAATGCACCAGGCTAAAGTGATAGTCAAATGTTTTAAAAGCTGTCGTTATGCGATTGTCAATTACTGTCGTTATGCTTGGACATGAGTAAAACAAAGAAAAACGGACACTTCCTGTCTGAGAAAAGTATAAATACTTCACAATTGAAACCAATAGCAAGGTATATCTCGGAAACAGTTATCTCCACAACAAAAACGTAAAGGACATAAATTGTTTGTTTTGACCAGATCTATATTTTTTGTCTATCTCTTACGGCTTAGACAAAATTCATCCGGAATAAAGAGGTCTTCCGAGGCTATGCTCCAAAAATTCAAGATATGCATTTTATTTGAGATATAAATACCTTTAGAATACGGCATTTTAATCAAAATATTTAGAGCGTTTTTAGAAACTCAAACTTTTCGAAATTTTTCCATGTAAAAGGTAGTTTGTGGTGGGGGATTTTTTAAGGTACTCAAAACATGCATTTTCCGTAAAATATCGGTATTAATTTTGCACGAAATATAATATCTACTTCCTCTACTTACTATGAGTACCAGAAGAGAAAGTAAAAATGGCAATGTATTCACAAAGTCTAATGAATAACATGGGCTAACTGGGAATGGCTTACTTACTTATCGCTTTCTGCTCTACCTTTAGGTGTAGAGGGTTTACATAAAACAGTAGTGATCTGTTCTTATCTAGAGTCAATTGTCTAGCTTGGCTCCAGTTCACTCTCCCGTCGTGAAGAAGGATCCTGACATTTTCTGCCTAAGTCACTCTTCTTCCCCTTGGCCTTTTTTCCCTTCAGAGTTTGCATTATATATTTTCTTTGAAAAACGCATTCTTCCATTCTAATGGCCAGACCATTTTAGCTGAGCTTGTTTCACGTTGGAGTATGGCTAATGGCTAAGAGATTTATTTGAAATAAATTTATTTTAAAGATATCTAATTTTCGATGTAGTGCGGTTTTGTTTATATCTTATGGTTTACCAATTTCCTATATCAAATTATAAAATTTCTTCTGAATGAAGTGGGCTTCACAGGTTGTTCCCAGAAAACTCAAGACGTATTACATGTTATTGGTCATGCAATTATTTTAAACGTATTATATAATCAAAATTGCCAGAGCTATATTGTTGAACATTTCTAAAAATCTATTGCGGCGTCATGGGTGAGTGGTTAGGCCGCTATTCTCCCATCTAGATGGCCCCAAGCGCCTGCATGTGGGATTTATGGTGAACTGGTGGTCTGGGCGGGTTTTCTCCGGGTCCTCCGGTTTCGCCCGCCCCTCATTCCACCGATTTCTCCATCATCTCCTTTCCAATCATCAATTTCACTTACGTTTTATATCATCCATTTCCTCGTGTTCACGCCTGACTACAGCCCGATCCTTCGTAACAGGTTCTTCATTCTGTGTTTTCGTGCCGTTGGCTCCCCGACAGGCTTCTGACCACTAGGCATCGGTTTGTGAGTCCTAGGGGGGTGTAAGTCCTACAAATACGGGGAGGGTAAGCCGATTACCAAACGAAACTATACAATAAGCTACCAGAACACGTTAAATGCCTAGATAAGAAAACTTTTAAGTCCAGAGTATATGCATGGTTGGTTACAAATCCTTTATATTCCATACAAGAATTTTTAGGTTTTAAGACCTGTAAATTAAATACGTAATTTTAATTGACAAAGCGTGCAATCATTGAAGTTTCATGTCAAACGAGTTGAATGCGTGTACAGTGTTTTAAGACGGTGCCTCGCTTTGGTGCTTCGTGGTGCGGGGGATCGTGGGTTCGAGTTCGCCTCGGGCACGGGTGTATATAAAAGCAAAACGGAAATCAAAGAAGGAAATGTTAGGAAAAAGAAAGGAAGAAAAAAGGAATACAGCACTGGAATAGACTCTGGAACTGTAACTAAAAAATAAGAATCTGATGCGTTGCATTCACATGACTTTCTCTACACCTCTGCAACAAATAATAGTTAAAAACTTAATCTTCTATTTACTTCATGCTAATCGAGAAACAATTATCAGAAATGGTCTATTACTTTCTTCCTTGTAAGTAGAAGGGAAATAAGGAAATACACTAGGCTAAAGCGATAGTAAAACTCTTTTAAAAGCTGATTGCTATGTGATTGAAGTCCCTTGGTTTGTATGGACAGGAGTTGACAAATTCCGTATGAGAAAAGTACAAGCTTTTTAAAACTGAAACCAATAAGAAGGAATATTTAAAAAACGGCGAACTTCATGAAAAAAATATATAATATAAATTGTATATTTTAACGAGCTCTTCAATTTTTGAGAAAATCAAAATTTTCGAAAAAAGTTCCATGTAAAGGGTAGTGTGGGGCGGGGTGATTTTCTTGAAAATCTTCGTGTCGCATCCTTGGAAAATACTAAACTTATATACCAAGTTTGGTATTAACGGACTTTTCGCTTTTCAGCTATGCTGCTCCCCCCCCCCAGAGAGATAGTCAAACAGACAGACACACTCACGGACATTTTTCTGAAAGTGCCTTTTTTGATTCAGGAGGTCTCAAAACGTGTATTTCCGGTGAAATCTCGGTATCCAATTTTGGTAGCAATACAATACCTTCTCTATACGCTATGCACATAGTACGTGTAGAGAAAGTAAAAAGAAAAAAAGAAAAAAAAACAACAAAAAGGACAGAAGGAAATAAATGCTAAACACTAATACTAGATAGGAAGAGGAAGTCATGTGAATTGGTATCAGAGTTTTCTCTAATCTCGAGTACTTGTTGGTGAGTCTAGTGGCAGTATTTGCCGTAAGACAGTCTCTTCTTCTGTTTGGAATGCAGACTCCACAACACATTCTACGCAGGAGTTGCCCAATCTTGGTCAGTACCGCCTGTTGATGGACTGTCCTGTCACCTCGCATTCAAAGGACGCAGGATGCAGGCCATTATTTATGCTAATGTCCGTCACACCGGCCACTTCTTTTGGTCGCTCATCATTGACGGAATGCTTGCAAGTGTTTCCCTGGTACACACGGTTCCAACAAAATTCTGACTAACCCAACAAAGCTGCTGGACAACTCAGTTGATTCTTGAGAAGAATTTCTGCATTTGATACTTCCAGGTGACACAGTTATTTTGTTTCTTGATTAACTTTCATTGTACAACCGTGATGAATAGCTGGGGGTTCTTAGATATAAATGTGTGTACCAGACGCATGTCCTGAACAGCTGTCATTCTGCCCCATTATCATTTTAATAGTAAGTTCAACTTTCATTATTGTGAATTACTGCTCTGTGAGACAATACAATTTCACGCACGGTGGATAGATGAACATTGTTAAGCAATTGCCTTTCTGTGACATTTGTTTTACTTCTCTTCGTTTTATTACTACACATGCCATCTCATGTTACCGGTGGCGAACGTTTGCACTGTTACGTCATACACTGGACAGGCGCTGTGCAAGATCAGTGTGTATTAATCATGTGTTCGGGTACAGTGGTGAGTTTAAAGAACGTGTTCACTCGTCGTGTACGATGCCTCATTACAGCAGTACTGACATTACAATCGGTGAGATAATAAATCCGATAACCATTGTCTATTGTCTAGTGTTAATGTCTTAAATGGAACGTCCATAGTAAATACCAACTTTTTCTGTAGTCCATTTTCATTTTCCTCTTTCTTCCTTTTTTCCAGTTTTCCTACATTTCCTTTGTTGACCTAAAAGTTTACCGTTGCTTTTTGCTTACAAATACACAAACTCCCATACCCAAAACGGAATTCGAACCCACGATCCGTGCGTCACGTTTCACTTTAGAGACCGCGGCCACGAGGACCGGCTTAGTGCTTAGACATTACGTGACGGCCTGTGCCATACGCTCGATCCACGCAACTCCCCGCGTGCCACAAAAGTTGGGAATGGTTAGGCAACAGCAACACTAGCGACACCGCCGTCAGCGGTAGCCTGAACAGGAATGGGCTATACCTGCAGGTTCCTTTATATAAAAGATTCAGTGTGTGCCAGACATTTGACCTTAATAGTTACCATTCTGTTCCATTGCTATCATTTTAATCGTAAGATTAACTTTCATTATTGTGAATTTCTTCTATATGAGAAAGTACAACTTATCGCAATGTGGACAAATGACCATGTTGCGCAATCGCCTTTCTGTGATATTTGTTTTACTTCTATTTCTTTTATAATGTGAGCAGAACTTCGAGTCATGGTACTCGTAAATGCCCAGTCCGGTATTTACATAGCGACGAGAGGCACTACATCGACGCGGGTAGTGAATGTCATTAAGGTACGGACTGGGATTCAAATACTGTCGGGACCGTCCTCTCTGTTTGCGGTGTTTCACTTTCTCTAACACGTATTTTACTTCTGGTCTTTCGTATGATACAGTGAACATATTCGTTACTGTTTTCAGCTTAATACATAATATTGTTAAGAGATACAACACGAAATATAGGCTTTCAAAAGTTTATTTATACTGATTGTTAATACCTCGTTCAAGACGAATAAATCATTCAGGGTTATTCAAAAAGAAAGAACAGATTTTAAATATTTATTGCTTCCAAACTACAAAAGATAGAAACATGATTCCAACCTTCATGGAGATAGAAAACATGTACACTTTTATAATGTGTATTCAATATGAGCACCGTGTTACACGACATATGTCAAATCGGTGGCACATTTCTTGCCACACACGAATCACCTGGTCTCCAGTTATCGAACTTACAGTTTCAACAATTCGATGTCGTATATCTTCAAGAGTGCCAGGCATAGGAGGGTTAAAAACACGGTCTTTTACGTAACCCCATAGATAAAAATCACATGGAGTGAGATCTGGAGACCTGGAAGGCCACCGGCCATAAAGTTGATTTGATCCTCCTCTCGCAATCCAACGTCCTGCAAACGTGTTATTCAAGTAACGTCGGACGTGGTAAGAGAAATGAGGCGAGGCACCATCTTGCATGAAAAAAATTCATTGGCAAACAGTAATCGTTGAGTAAAATTGTCTTCTTCCACATCTTCTAACATGCCAATGTACAATTCGTACCGTTTGTTGTGGTCGTCAGGATTCAATGCAGTTTGTATGGCTTCAGGTGCAGACAATGTCTTAGAACTCGCCATACCGTTGGTTGCTTGTGATGTGGATTTCTTTGGGATCCTTTCGTTGAACTGCAACAACTAGCTTTGCTAATTGCAGCACACAAAATTATTTCTCTTGAGGTGTCGCCGCCATTTCACTACAGACATACAACAGCGCCAATGCGGCCGTAATTGGAACTTCTACCCCCCGCGCTATTTCAATTGTAAACTTTTCTCTCCATGAACGTTGGAATCATGCTTCTATCTTTTGTAGTTTGGAAGCAATGAAAGTTTGAAATGTGTTCTTTCTTTTTAAATAACCCTTTATTTTGTCTTTTATGAAGCATAGAATAAGAATTAGATTTATGTTACCCAAAATTTTAAACAGTTAAAATGTAATGTTAGTTTAAAATTTTCTAAGCAATACTCCTTAGATACAGTTACATCATAAAAACTAAATACACCCACACTCACACACACACTTACTTCATAAAGTCACAGAAAATATGTATTTTATTTTATATACATTTCATAATTTCATTTTACAAAAGATAGCATAAGACACTCACTACATTCATTTCACAATTATTTTATCGCAAGCTTCATAATATATAATTTTCGTAATGGCAGCAGTATCTCAGGCTAATTAAGGAAGAAACGGTGAAATAGAAAGCGAATAGTTTATAGAAAACAAAACGCTCTGGGATTTTATTTTTAAAATGCATTGAGCTTTTAGTCTTCCAAAAATAACTTAGCTTTATTTTTTTTCGAGAAATATTTTGTCTAATTAATTTTTTTCCAAGAACTTTTTTATTGTTTATTTATTACATGATCTTCACTTAGTGTTACAATGAGATCATAAAATTGTTTATATGATCTTTGACCGTCTTTCAAAAGAAGTTACAAGTTTATACTATAAACAGAAATTCGGCATAAGCTAAAACAATGCCCTTTCTTCATAACGCCTTATCAGTCACTTATTCATATTTAAACTTAGTGCTATAGAAAGGCACTTATTGTAGAACTGAATTCCAGGCCAAACCTTCAGCTGCTCCAAACGTGACTGCAGAAGGTATCTATGCCATTGCTATTTCTATATTTTCCCTATTTGTCGCAACAGATATATGATGAGCTATTCGGCAAGGCTCGCGTAGAGATGTATCAACACTTTTAGTACTTGTTTTTAGTTTCTCTCTCCCTCTTTCTCTCTTTCTTTCCATCTCTCAAGATATTTCTGGTATCTGCACTTGTCCGCCGTAGCAAAAGTACGATTAATTTAAATGTCTGATTGCGAAAACAAAATCTAAATAAAATGAGCTCAAAAATGCAACTTAATTAAGTAAAATATAAGATTCTTTTCCATTTTCGTATAGGGTATTACATATTGTATAAATAAAGATATCAATTTGATTGTAAGGAATTTATTTAAGTAGGTATGGATTAAATAATTATTTTAATACATTTAAATATTTACACAATAATTCGACAAAATCATCTATTTGATAACATTGGTTTTTGTTTTTATGTTTACCTTTGTGTAATGTTGCATTTGTTTCATGTGTTGCTGAAACTAATGCTAGACCCTTTAATTTTCCTATAGCATCAATATTTTTCGGCCTTTAATACCTATTTACGTATCAAGTACAAGCTGGATGAGTCCGCTAAAGCTTTTGCGTATGTTATGCATATAATAATTTTTAGTAAAAGCTCTCTAAATTATATTAATTACTTTTATGGGATTTTCCATTTTTCATCGATTGTCCTTAATTCCCTCCTCCCATTTCCCTCGATCTTTCCTATCATTCATCTATATACATCGATCCCTCATCATTTCATTTCTACCAGCTTTCCACGTTTTTCTTGGCCGCGCGATGATCCTTCACGATAATCCTTCTTTTTCCATTCTTCTTGCATGCCGATAACACTGAAGGATTCTTTGCTCAACCCTTTCTGTCACTGGCTCTTCCGTTTCCATCAGTTTTCTTACCTCCTCGCACTTTTTTCTTTCCAATCTAGATAGTCTGGTTGCTTTTCATATCCTATTCATCCTACCTTTTTGACGTGTTCACTCCTCTGCGCCATATATTAATTTCGATTCAGTTTCAATTGCCTGGAAATTCTTCTACTCCACAGAACCTCATTCAACACCTTTATTGCCCTCCTAGCCTTTTGTATTCAATGGTCCATAACCACTTCGTATCTTCCACTTTCAAGGATAATGGATTTCAAATATTTAAACACCCACACAAATTTAATTTTCCCTCTCCTTTTTCTTTCTTACTTCCTCCCACCATTTCAGTTTTAGCCATGTTGACCCAAAGGTCTCCTGAATCAAAGGCTTCAATTACTTCTTCATCATATATTCCGCGTCTTCACAACACTGGGTAATTAGGAATGGTCACCAGCAAACAAAAAGGAGTGTGTTGTACCTTACCCAATTGCTACATTTCATCGCTGTGTAAGATACCCGCATAATATTTTATCCGGGCATAAAATATAAGACAGTTTATCAGCGATAATTTAGTACTAATGGTTCATTTATTTGATTTATTCATTTGGATGCAACACAATTGCATATGAACAAAAAAACATAATAGTGAATATACAGAGCTATTAAGCAACCCAGCTTGTATTTGATTCATAAATAGCTATTAAGGAGACTATAGGAAAATCAAAATGACTAGGAATATTTTCAGGGGGACATGAAATAAATCAATCATTAGATAAAGGTAAACAAAAAACAAAAACCAATTCTTTTAAAATGATGCAAATAAATACAAAAATACAAATACAATTTGTATTTGGTTGCTTAATTCTTTTGCGTATATGATGTAACAATAACTTCTTGTTAAAACTCTCTAAATTATATGAATTACTTTTGTGGGTTTTACCACGTTTCATTGGTTGCCCTTAATTCCCTCCTATCACATCCCTCGATCTTTCCTATCATCCATCTGTGTATGTCGAGAAGATGAATGTCGAGTAACTTTTAAACTCCATGGACGCCGGGCTCATTTGAGCATCATTTCACAGATGCAATTCACCTACCAGGTGAAGCACGTTAAACAGAGCAAAAAAATGTGTTGCAGATATACATATCTTAAAGAGGCTGAGGACATGACAGACCCTTGCATCAAACACTTTGATGAGGGAAACAAGGTTGACAGTTTTCGCCCTGCTTTACTAAAGCTCAATCTTGTTGTACAACGTTTTAACTACTAGTATTAATCAAATTATAATACCAATATGTTCAATGGTTTTCCACTCATTTGTTGGTGCTGAGGCGTGTGCTTTCTCAAGGTCGATAAAATAATATAAATCTTTTGAATTTTTATCCTGTGCCTTATTATTTTCTCTACCACTATTTCTACTGCACAGAGCAGGTATAAGGTTTGTATTCCACTAAAAACTTCTATATTAAGACTCCGCTGGAAATACACGTTTTGGGTCCCCTGAATAAACAATCTTTAGTGAAAAGTCAATATGTGTCCGTGTGTCTGTGGATAGCATAACTCAAACTTGATATATAGCTTCAGCATCTTCTGAGAATGCAACACGTAGGTTTTCAAGAAAGTGCTCCTATCCCAAACCACCTGGCTTGGAAACTTTTCGAAAATGGTGGTTATCCCAAAATTTGCACTAACGATTTTAATTTAAATACCAAATGTTTAAGATATGTTCATGGCAATTAAAATGTACTATATATTGTACTTTCTTAGAAATAGCCTCTGTAGTTCGGTTCATTCTGGATGACTTTTGCATAACTGGTTAATGTAAGAAATAGACAAAAAATTACGATACAAAAAATGTATGTCTCGTTCAAAACACATAATTTGTCATCTACATTTTTGTTGTTGTTGTAGAGTTTACCGTTTCCAAGATACCCCTTGTTAATGGTTTCAGTTTTGAAATACGAGTACGTTTCTCGAACACACAGTCGTCATTCGTTTCATCTCTCTCTCTCTTTTGTTGCTGTTGTTTTGTTTTTCCTGGCCATTCAAAGAGAACTGAGTTGCAATTGGATCACATAGGACCAGCTTGTAAAAGATTTTACTATCACTTTGGTCTAGTGTATTCTTTTATTCCCCTTCTACTTATTGGGGAACTAAGTATTAGGCTCATTTCTGATGACGTTTATCTCTATTAGCATGAAGTAGATAAGAAGAATTGTCTTTTGTAGGAGTAGTTTCCAGAACAGGTAGAGAAACTCATGTGAATGGAATACATCATATTTTAAAAATTACATCGTGTGGGACATTATGTGAAGTACAAATAAAATTAATGTTGAGAAAAGTTTAAAGCTAAGGGATGAAACTTAGTATTTTGCCTTTTACCTATAAACATATCATTACCGCTCGCCTCTCACCTAGGCAGCCAGGTTCGATCTCAGGGGACCGCATGTGGTATTTGTGGTGGACAAACCGGCGTCCGGGTTCTCCGGTTTCTCCCGTCATTCATTCCACAATTTGCTCCAGTATTGCTTTCCGGTCAACCATTTCATGTCATTTTATATCATCCACTTTCTCACTTTCATACCCGGCAACGGGCTGATCACCCATCCTGGCTTCTCTGTGACCCAGAGAGTCTGTTCCTCTGTAGACAGTTAACCCCAGGCGATGATGGGGGATGGGCTTAGTGCTACACATGAGGAGGGTTAGATAAGAGAGAGAGAGAGAGAGAGAGAGAGAGAGAGAGAGAAATACGTTTATATCAAATAACTGGTAAACTTAGAAGAAAATACAATGAAAACTTTAGAGGATCCATTTTTCACTGTTGCCTAACCTTAACGAAACTACTGAAACGGGAAGACACGTTGACTTTTCAGAGACTATACTGACCTAAATACGAAATGCCCACCCACTTGAACCAGTTGCCGACAATAAATCTCTCTGAACACGTAACTCTTTCCAGAAAACAGGCAGAAAGAAAGGGACAGATGTCCGCAACGGCTGCTGCTGGTGGACTACTGTCGACAAGGGGTTGCATTAGGTCACCATGTGCTTCCTGTTCCGTGTCTTTTATCTCTTGCACGTCGTGGCTTCTCTAACCTGAAAGGGAAACATTGTAGCTGCTTAGGGGTTTAGGTGACCTTTGAATTCCTGTCAAGCTGGACACTGGCTTCCGCCTACAATATCACTGTGCAAATCCTGCATAAAATATGACAGTTTATCAGCGATCATTTAGTAATAATGGTTCATTTATTTGAGTTATTAATTTGGTTGAAAAGATACACCCAACACACATACCTATGAACAAAATACGTAATACTGAATATGCAGAACTATTAAATAATCAAATGCAGTAACACCAATACAATAGTTACATATTTACTTTCGCTACTACGTATAATAAATAGGGAAAGTGTTGTATTCATCAAAAAATTCGGTGGCATGATTTCACCGGAAATATATGTTTTGAAATCCCCTGAATAGAAAAAATAAAATTCTTAGAAAAAAGGTCCGCACGCGCGTATATGTGCATGTGTGTATTTGTGAACTGATAACTCAAATAACGAAAAGTCATTAAATACCAAACTTGATATTGAAATCCTGTATGTTTTAAAGATGAGACACGAAGATTTTTAAGAAAACCCCCCACCTTTACAGGGAAAGTTTTGTGAAAATTTACATTTTTTTAGAAATCAGAAATATCGAAATGAATGAAATTTAGCAGACAAGTTTAAGATATTTTGTGACAAATAAAATGTATATCTTGAATTTTCTGAGAATAGCCTCTGAAGTCGTCTTCATTCTACATGAATGTAAACCGTAGGAACTAGACGAGAACTTACTACACAAAAATGAAGACCTCGTTAAAACATAATTTATGACACATCAATTTTTTGTGTAAAATTAACTATTTCTGAAATATTCCTTGTTATTGGTTTCAATTGTAAAATTCTTTAATTTAGCTCAAACGGGAACTTGTTATTCCTTTTTTGTTTGTATGTTTGTTTACTCCTGGCCATGCAAATAGAACCGAGTTTCAATCAAATAGCACCAGCTTTTAAAAGATTTGACTACCAAATGTTTATATTACCATTAAGTAGATAGAAGAATAATTCTCTGTAATTATAGTTCATTACAGAATAAGTGGAAAAAGTCATGTGAATGGAACACATACATTTTTATTTTAGGATGTATGTTATATTATATATGTAGACACTATTGAAATTCTCCAGAAAACAAAATTGCATCATTCAGGGGCAGTGCTAGAACATACTTCTAATGCATTATAATGCATATAACAATTACTAACAAATATATAAATAAATTACATAAAATATGTTAATACATCGCTTCATCTGTAACTCAACGCCTCCAACCTCAAAATACTGAGTTTAGTATTGCCTTACTACTCTACAATTTTCTGCAGGATGCTGAGACAACAATCAGCTGTTTGTGCAACAAGTCATTACATCTGTGTAAACTGACAATAATGGTGCCTTGATATCAAAGTGACTTTACAAAGCTACTTGAGCAGATCTAGGTACATTTTTACTTTCTGTCTAGTAAATAGATGAAATATGCCACTCGATATAGGAATTTCACTAGAAATATCTTTTTAGGCCCTCTGAATTCACCTCCAAAAAGACGATCTTAGAAAAACTTTTGTGTGAGGGAAACACAATTTGAAAAGTCGAGCAATTACCAAACGTGGTATCTAAGTTCACATCTTCCACAGATGCTGCACAATTAATTTCAAGAAATCCCTTCACCTGAAACTATCTTTACATGGACATTTTCTCTTACTTCAGATTTTTTTAAAAAATGGCTCTTAACAGTTTTGATCAAGATACTTGAATGGCGAATAAAATGTGTGCATTGAATTTTCTAACAACCTACGAAGATCCATTCATTTTGAATACATTTTGTTTAATTTTGTGTAACGGAATTCCATAAAAGAGGCAAAACGTACCACGTTAAAAAATCTGATGTGTTTCATTCACATGACTTCCTCTACATCTCTGCAATAAATTATTGTTAGAAAGCTTATGTTTCTATTTACTTCATGCTAATCGAGAAAAAATAGCAGAAATAGTCTTATTACTTGCTTCCTTGTAATTAGAAGCGAAATAAGGGAGTACCATAGGTTAAAGTGATAGTCAAAAGCTGGTTGCTATGTGACTGAAGATCTTTTTTTTTTGTATGGACAGTAATTGACAAATTGGAAAAATAGTGTGTTTTTCAAAGCTGAAACCAAAAATAAGGATATCTCAAAAAAAAAATCAATTCCACGACAAAAAATGTATATGACATAAATTGTGTGTTTTAATGTGCTCTATATTTTTGTGTTTTAAGTTTTTTGTCCATCTCTTACGGTTTAACAGTTATGCAAAATTCTGTAAAATTCATCCAGAATAAAGAAGTCTTCAAAGGTTATTCCCAGATAATTCAAGATATACATTTTATTTGCCAGGTAAATATCTTTAATATACGATGTTTTAATCAAAATAGTTAGAGCCATTCTTGAGAAAATCAAAATTTTCGAAAAAAAAGTCCCATATAAAGGGTAGTTAGAGGTGGGGGGGGGATTTTCTTGAAAATCTTCGTGTCGCATCTTTTGAAGATACCAAACTTAAATACCAAGTTTGGTATCTAACGATCTCTTCAGTTTTGAGCTGTGATGTCCATAGATACACACACACAAACACGCGCACACAGAGACCTTTTTCCTAAAATGTTTTTTTCGGATTTAGGGGGACCCAAAACGTGTATTTTCGGTGAGATCTCAGTATGGAATTTTTGGGAGGAATACAATACCTTCTCTATACAATATGTACATAGTACGTGTAGAGAAAGTAAAAAATGCACATATCGTTAAAATACACAATTTATGTAAAATATTTTGTGGCATCAGCGTTTATGGCGTATTCAGAGCTATTTTACATCTTCCAACATTATTATATTTTTTCGTATATCTTGGCATTTGTTTGTTGATGTGGAGAACATAGAATTTTACGGTCTCTCAACTGAGCGGGATGGTTCAGGCGGTTTTGTCTGTAGCCCGCATTCATGAGTCTCAGGTTCAATCCCCTTGGCCAACCGACCTGACTCATGGGCCTTTTTCGGATTTCCCGGGTCGCCAGGCGCTTGATGGGCAGGTTTCTTATATCGCCTTAAATTCCCTGTCCCTCTATCTCGTTTCCATAGTGAATTCATTCATCCTTCATTCCGTTGGTTTGGAAGTGTTAACGACAGTGATTGGTGCGGCGTGGCAGAGAAAAAGGATGCTCATTGTAACTCTCTTTCCCTTTCTCGGGCTGGTTGTTGAGTTTACGACCATCTCTGGTGGGTGCGTTGGACCCTGTGTGTGGTCCCGGTCTGCCTGCCCGTCTTTCGGCTGTTTCAATCTGGAAACTGTAGGAATCCTGTCGTTGCAACGTCGTCGCTCCTGATTCCGGCCGCCTGGCATGCCTCCTAGGATCATCTCTATCCAGGGGCACTCCCTCGTACGTACAATAACCACAATGGTTCGGTGTCAAGACCCTTCCGTTCGTATCCCGATCCTATCGCTTTGGTCTTCTAATTGTTGCCTACAATAATATAAGGATTGACGCCATTTCTGCAGAAGTTTATCTCAATTAACTTGTGGAAGATAGAATAAAAATCTCATGTGCTCCATTCACACGACTTTCTCTAGTTGTTCCACAAACAAACTTTAGTCTTTTATCTACGTCATACTAATCAAGATAAACATTGCCAGAATTGGTGTTATTACTCACTTCTTTGTAAGAGACGGGAAATAAGGGAATACACTAAGCTAAAGCGATAGTCAGTACTTTTAAAAGCCAAGTGAAACAACTAAAATTCGGATTTCTTTGCTTGCTAGGAGTAAACAAAAAACAGAAAAATGAAAAATGACTCCCATTTGAGAAAAGTTCAAGTATCTTAAAACTGAAGCCAATAACTCAGAATATCTTGAAAACGGTCAAATCTGCAAAATAAATAAACAAATAAAATAAATAAAAAATATAAAGATCTACCAGATATAAATTGTGTGCTTTAACGAGGTCAGTTAGTTTTTGTTAACCTCTTATGGTTTACCAGTTATACAAAAGTTATACAAAATTCATCCAGAATGAAGAGGTATTCACAGGCTATTTCCTGAAAATTCAAGATATGCATTTCCATTTAGTAATGGAAATAATCTTAAATATATGTCATTTTAATAAAGTTCGTTAAAGATATTTTCGAGAAAATAAAAAATGTCGAAAACTGTTCTATGTAAAAGAAAGTTGGTGGTGGGAGATTTTCTTGACAATCTATGTGTCGCATCTTTGGAAGATATTGAACTTAAATACCAGGTTTGGTATTTAATTGACTTTTCGTTTTTGAGTTATGCTGTCCAAAGGCACACAAATACACACACGGACATGTTTCTAATTTATTTTATTCAGGGGCCATAAAACATGCATTTCCGGTGACATCTCGGTATCGAATTTTTTGATGGAACACAATATTTTCTCTATCCACTATTTATATTGCACATACAGGTTAGATAAAGTAATACGTTTTGGTTTGTAGACGAGATAATAGTAAAAGATAGTGGGTAGAAAGACTAATGTTAATTTATCACATAATACTTTTGATTTATTCATTTATTTATTTTTCTCTATGTCATGCTATGACCATCCTCCGTAGTCAAAGGGGTAACATGCTAGCCTCCAAGGTCCGGTTTCAAACTCGGCGGAGGATGATGGATTGTTTTCAGACGTAAAAATCCTTAGCATGGCTTTCTTCGGAAGTAAAGCAAAGCCGTTTGTCCTGTGTGGTATATTAACGGCACTAGAAGAACCTCAAGCCTGATAAAGAGACCTCTGAGAAAAATTAAACGGTCTTTCATATAGAATGGGACGCTGAAGAACCACAGAAGTAAAGAGCGTCCATAAAAATAATTGAGTAATGATAGTGACCTGCAGACTGACAGAAACCATGACAAAATCCAAATCATTTTGGTGGACGCTTAAATAGCGGGATATGAACGCGTCACTTCCAGAATACGAGACACAGACACTAACCCTGAGCCGTTTGATAAAATATCATTACAAACTCGCTGTACTTTGATTAAAATCGTTGCAGCCATTCTAAGAAAACGCATATGTTTATATGTTTTAGGTTTTGACTAAACCATTAGTGTAGGATAAAATTTCTGATAAAACTTCAGTAGTGTGCTAGAAAAATGGTTTAGTTGCTGTTAATTTTATTTTACAGTGTTGAGCTATGTAGTTTAAGATAAAAACGCAGGCAAGTTCCTAGGATTGTCATCTTGTTCCGCGGTTCTCGATAAAACACACATCCATTGTAACCCCAGTGAAATTATGAGTCGAATGCCGACGAGATTTTTTACAATTTCCAAGTATTTTCCTGCGCCATCAAAGCGGCAGCCGCTTCTTTATGGAGAACATATTATTGCTGTAACATTATACTTTCCAGTTGTAGCATCATAGGAAAGTAAAAAGCTGGAAAGAGACTAGAGTCAAAAGTCAGGAGACCAAATAGGAGACGGGAATAAAGGGATGGAAGCTAAAAGGTCACAAGTTAAGCAGAGAGATAAAAGGAAAAAGGATGGAAGAGTTAGAAGGAGGATAGAAGAAGAAAATAAGATACACAAACAAAAGAACAATAGAGAGAGATAACGTTAAGTCAAATAAAATTTCGAACAATAAAAATGAAAGGGAGGAAGAAAGCAAAGGAAGAAAGAAAAAAATAAAGAATAGAAGGGAGAGAGGAAGAAGCTAAAAATGAATGAAGGAAGGAAAGAAAGAAAGAAAGGGAAAGAGGAAGTATGGAATCAAGAAAGACAGATGGAAGGAAGTCGCGAGGAAATAGGAAAGGAACGGAATGGAAATATATTTATCCATTAATAAAACGAATAAATAAGTAAAGAAAAGAATAAATATAGGTAGAAAAAACAGGAAGAGAGAAAGAGAAAAAAGCTTAATGGGAAGAACGAAAGGTAGAGAGAAAGACGGGAAGAAATAAGGAAGAAGGAAAGAATGGGAGTAAGGGAAGAAGGAAGGAATGAACAAAGACGGAATGACGTTAAAGAGAAAAGGGAAGACGTAAAACAACAACTAATTAAATAAACAAGGAAGACAAAAGAAAAGAAACGAAGAAAGCTACCTGAAGAAGGAACGTGGAAGAAAAATACAAAAGAAAGAAAGAGAAAGAAGGATATGGCGAAGAAAGACACTGAGCAGGAAAGAAGATAAAAGTAAACTTAATTAGGAAAGAAAGTAAAAGGCAAAGAAGAAAAGATAAAGGAATGAATGAGAGAGGGGGAAAAGAAAGAATGGAAGGAACGATGATAGAAAGGAGGAAGGAATGAAAGACCAGGGAAGGAAACTTAACCATTTGGAAGTCGCCACATCGAACATTCCAACCATCAATATTTCCCTTACTTAAGAAGATGGTATCACCGACTGCTGTCAGGTGTTGGAGATAGGCAGTTTTTTATAACGTCTTGCCTTTCCATTCTTGTGCAGCATATTGGAAGTCCTACCCCTTACTGAAAATTTACGGAGCATTAGCACACAGAGAGGATTCCGTACCTTGGCGACAATCCTTTCATTGAAAGGATCCCTGCAGAGGAGGAGGAAGGCTTTCAAAGGCTAAGGATAATGGTCAGCGTATTTCTGGAGGTGTCCGTGCGAGAGGTGAATCGCCTTTCAAATAAATCGTGCCAACACAAAACACTATGATGGCGTGGTGATGTCCTGCGGTGCTCTGGTCTTACCAGAGATAAAGCACTTCATTGTTTTCACGCTCCGAAACCTGGCCGGAATGTCAATACGAGTTTATACGTTCAGATTCATGGCTTAGGTTATTGCAGAGGTTCTTTAATATTTGTGTGTTTTGAAAATTATTCTTTCGCCGATAATGATTTACTAATAGTTTATGATAGAAAGAATACTCACACGAAAATAAAATTCACAATTTACTAACAGCTGTTGCACATGATGGTTTCAATGGCAAGGTCATTAACACAAAATATTGGAACCAATTGAAAAATTCAATGTCACAGTTGGGATCTGAACACGGTTCTCCCGCTTTCCGTGCGGTTACTCTAACCATTGAGCTACTGTGACCACATGCCGGTATGGCGTTCAATTTTCCAACTGATTATAAGTGTTTTACCCGGCTCAACCAACCAGTTTATCTCCCTTCTGAGAACTACCTTAATGCCGATTTACCATCGTTAGTACTTAGTATCCGGGTAATGTTAACTAGTTGTCGCCAACATAAGGCTATTTTTACTTTCTCTATACTCACTATGTACATAGTGAATAGAGAATGTAAGGCACTCCACCAAAAAATTCGATACCGAGATTTCACCGGAAACATATGTTTTAGGGTCCCCTGTATCCAAAAAAAGTATTTTCAGAAAAAGGTCCGTGTGTGTGTGTCCATGTGTCCATGTGTCTGTGAACACGATAACTCAAAAACGAAAAGTTGGTAAAATACCAAACTTGATATTTAAGTTTAGTATCTTCCAGGGATGCGACACAAAGATTTTGAGAAAAATCCCCCCACCCCAAACTAACCTTTACATGGAACTTTTTTCGAAAATTTTGATTTTCTAAAAAATGGCTCTAACGATTTTGATTAAAATTTCGTATATTAAAGTTATTTACCTGACAAATAAAATGTATATTTTGAATTTTCTGGGAATAGCCTCTGAAGACTACTTTATTCTGGATACATTTTTCATAACTACTAAACCGTAAGAGATGGACCAACACTTAACCCACAAAAAATGAAGAGCACGTTAAAACACATAATTTGTGTTACATACATTTTTTTCGTGGAGTTGATTCTTTTTGAGATATTCCTTTTTCTTGGTTTCAGCTTTGAAAAACTTAATACTTTTCTCATACAGGAATTTGTCAACTCCTGTCCATACAAACAAAGGAACATCAGTCACATAGTAACTAGCTTTGGCTTTCACTTTAACCTATGGTACTCCCTTATTTCGCTTCTACTTACAATAAAGCAAGAAATAAGACTATTTCTGCTAATTTTTCTCGATCAGCATGAAATAAATAAAAGATAAGCTTATAACAATAATAATTTACAGAGATATAGAGAAAGTCATGTGAATGGAACACATCAGATTTTTACTTTCTCTATACGTACTATGTACATAGTGTATAGAAAAAGTATTGCACTCCACCCAAAAATTCGATACCGAGATTTCACCGGAAATATATGTTTTAGGAGCCCCTTTATCTAAAAAAAAAGAATTTTCGGCAAAAGGTCCGTGTGTGTGTGTGTGTGTGTGTGTGTGTGTGTCCGTGTGACTGTGAACACGATAACTCAAAAACGAAAAGTAGGTAAAATACCAAACTTGGTATTTAAGTTTAGTATCTTCCGGGGATGCGACACGAAGATTTTGAGAAAAATCCCCCCACCCCCAACTACCCTTTACATGGAACTTTTTTCAAAAATTTTGATTTTCTCAAAAATGGCTGCAACGATTTTGATTAAAATATCGTATATTAAAGATATTTAACTGACAAATAAAATGCATGTCTTGAATTTGCTGGGAATAGTCTCTGAAGAGTAGTTTATTCTGGATGAATTTTACTGAATTTTAAATAACTGCTAAACCGAAAGAGATGGACAAAAACTTAACCCACAAAAAGTGTAGAGCACGCTAAAACTCACAATTTATGTTATATACACTTTTTCGTGGAGTTCGTCGTTTTTGAGACATTCCTTATTTTTGGTTTCTGCTACGAAAAACTTATACATTTCTCATACAGAGATTTGTCAACTGCTGTCCATACAAACAAAGGAACTTCAGTGACATAGCAACCAGCTTTTGATTATCACTTTAACCTATGGTATTCCCTTATTTCGCTGCTACTTACAAGGAAGCAAGTAATATGGCTATTTCTGCTAATTTTTTACTGATTAGCATGAAGTAAACAGGAGTATACGCTTTTTAAGAACAATTTGTTGCAGAGATGTAGAGAAAGTCATGTGAATGGTACACATCAGATTTTTATTATAATGGTAATATTCCTCTCTTGTATATATTGAAAATTACACAGGTTAATGATTTGTTATTATTGGAACCAGTTGAAAAATGCAATGCCACAACCGGGATCTGAATACGGTTCTCCAGCTTTCCGTGCGGTTACTCTAAGCATTGAGCTACTGTGACAACATGCCGGTATGCCGTTCAACATAGTAGCTGAATTAACTACTCCATATCCAAGTCAAAATTTTCACCTTAAAAACCCAACAGTTTGTAACAAATGATTAGCTGATGCATGAATTAAATCGTAAGTAAATACAGGGTAATTCAAGAAGAAACGACTATTTGCACCATCCCGGTGCGCAGATTGCTGTCGTGTTTATATTTTCCTCTGTATCTTTTCTCGGTGTTGTGTGAGTGCCAGTTGAAATGAGTTATTGTGCATCCTGTGATAGCTCAAAATGAACTGTGTGATACAAGTCCCGCCAACTATGAGGTGAGATGTATTGGAGTTTTGAAATTTAAACTTTTAGTAGTATTCAACTAAAGAAGTGATGGTGATGCAGGAATGAACGAAAAAAGTGCTGTGAAATATTCAAATATTTTGACTTGACTTACTTGGGATGGGATTGCCCTTAGTACAACTGAAAAGAGATATGAAACAAAACACGGTCTCCCGTTTGAGAAAAGTTTTTTTTTACAAATGAAACAAATATCAAGGACTATCTCGGAAACGGTTAACTGAAAAACAAGTATATGACATAGATCTATATTTTTTGTGTATAAGTTTTGTCTATTTCTTACGGTTTCCAGTTATACAAAAGTCATCTAGAACGAAGAGGTCTTCAGAGGTTATTCCCAGAATTTTCAGCATATATACTCATATGCTACTTTAATCAAAATCGTTACGGTCATTTTTATGAAAGTCAACATCTTCTAAAAAATGTTATGCAATGTTAGTTGGGGTGGGGGGATTTTCCTGAAAATTTTCGTGCCACATCCTTGGAAGATACTGAACTTAAATACCAAGTTTAGAATTAAACGACTTCACGTTTTTTGGTTATGTTATCCACACACACACACACACACACACACACACACACACACACAGACATACACGAACATTTTTCTAAAATGCTTTTTATTCAGAGGTCTCGAAACATGTATTTACGGTGAAATATTGGTATAGAATACATGGGTGGAATATACCTTCTCTACCTATTCTATATATTGTACATACATGGTCGAGAAAGTAAATAATAAAATGAGGACTATGTGATATAAACCAGCAGAAAATATACTCTGATTAGAGAGAAAAATCGTCGTTAGAGCTTTAAAATGAAACAAAAAAATGGGCAGGGCAAGGAAACAATATTTTAGAATTGGACATGAAACGGAAGTTGGGAATATCGTGACTTAGGTTGGGAGAATGGAAAGCTTGTAAAAGTCTTCACGATGCTAAAAGGATTTTTGTATTACGGGGAATAGAAAGACTGGACGCACATTTTGGCAGCTTGCGTTCAGACGGAGGAAGCTAGGGAAAAGTTATAACTTGAGGTATCTTTAGCTTCAAAGAGACGGAGAACAACAATATTGGGACTTGATTCTGAGCAGCAAAAACTAGCCAAGCTTGGGCACATCCTTAATGGCAGTACGTGTGTTAAGAGATATGATTACAAATATTGTCTAGGCAAGTTTGGTATTTGAACATCATGAATGAATTCGTGGGTGTGGGTGTTTTTGTTGTTTTTTATATTATTTGACGCCCGCTTTTACTACTGAGACACACAGACGATGACAACGATGATACATGGAATGAAGATGGAGCACCGGTGGAATATGATGGTGGGGTAAACTGGAGAATCCCGAGAAAACCCGCCCCTACGCCGCTTTGTCCACCACAAATCTCTCATGCGGTCCCTCGGGATCGAACCCGGGCTGCCTAGGTAAGAGGCAAGTGGTCTAACCTCTCGGCCACGGCGTGAACTCAGGTGTGTGTACAATTGTCAGTATTTGTATATGTAATATCAGAGTGTTTTTCTTTCTTTCTTTATTATTATTATTATTATTATTATTATTATTATTGTGTCTGTTTACAGTGTTGAAAACAAAAATGACGTATTATTTATGGAGGCTTTTTAACTGCTATGGTTCTCAGCGTCCCATTCTATACTGGGCGTGAAAGACCGCTTAATTTTGCTCAGAAGCCTCTTTATCAGGCTTGAGGTTCTTTTACGTGCCGTAAATCTCGACACGGGACTAACGGCTTTACTTCCGTTCCGAAGAAAGCCATGTTAAGCATTTTTATGCCCGAAAAAGCTGTCGTCCTCTGTCAGATTTGAACTCGACCTCGGGTATACGGTAACCATGACACCACGGAGGAACATAAAATAGGGGTAGTTAAGATTTGAAAATTAAGTAGTACGGTTTCTGACCCATGCGACTATGTGACGCAATTAATAAATAGCATTACTACTGGTAGTGATAATGATTGAAATGGAGGACAAAAATCTTCATGATGACCCGACCCGGACATCCGTCACTCATTACAGATAATATGAAGAATGAACAAAATAATTGTGTAGTTGATGTAACCCTAGATGAGTTACAGATTTCTTTCCCAAACTTTTGTCGTTCTTTGCTTGGCGTAGTTGCGTCGGGACATCTTAGAATAATACTGACTGGAGGGTTAGCGCGCGCAGCGAGCCATGGATATCGAGCAGCCATAAACTATCTGCGCGTTGAAACATCCAGTGAGTATAAGACAACAGGGAATATAAGACTTTATTTGTAAACTATTTTGAATCAATAAAGGCATTTGTTACAATATGTTTAATATATTTTAATGGCAGTTTAATCAAAATTGTAAGAGTTATTTTGGAAAAAAAATTGACGTGTTCCATTCACATGAGTTTTTATACATCTCTGCAACAAATTATTGTTAAAAAGCTTATGCTCTTATTTACTTCATGCTAACCGAGAAAAAATTAGCAGAAATAGTTTCATTATTACTTGCTTCCTTTTAAGCAGAAGCGAAATAAGGGAGGAGCATAGGTAAAGTCCAGAATAAAGTAGTCTTCTGAGCTATTCCCAGAAAATTCAAGATATACATTTTATTCGTCAGGCAAATATCTTTAATAAGTAACTCCATGGCACGACAGCTCACGGGGAACCTTGGCCTACCGCCCGGCCTGCGTCCCCCATCTCGGTCCACTACAGACGTCATGGACGGGGTGCAGTATTGGAGGGTGAAACGTGGTCAGCGCCTCGAATGCCCCCCGGCCGGTTAATGCGGTCCTCATGACCTGGAGCCGCTACTTCTCCATCAAGTAGCTCCTCAATTGGCCCCCCAGGGACCTTACGAGGCTGAGTGCACCTCGGGCCAGGTCTCCCAGCGGGGGAAAAATTCCCACACCGGTACTGGGGATCGAACCCAGGTCTCCCGCTACGCTACCACCGCGCTAAGGAGACGACCTATCTTTAATATACGACATTTTAATCAAAATCGTTAGAGACATTTTTGAGAAAATCAAAATTTTCAAAATAAGTTACATTTAAAGGGTAGTTTGAAGTGGGAGGATTTTTCCCAAATCTTCGTATCGCATCCTTGGAAGATATTAAACTTAAATACCAAGTTTGGTATTTTATCGGCTTTTCGTTTTTGAGTTATCGTGTTCACAGACACACGGACACGCACATACACGGACCTTTCTCTGAAAATGCTTTTTTTGGATACAGGGGACCCTAAAACATATATTTCCGGTGAAATCTCGATATCGAATTTTGGGTGGAATGCAATACCTTCTCTATACACTATGTACATAGTACGTATAGAGAAAGTAAAAATTGAAAATGTCGAAAAATCTATCATATAAAGGTAGTATGGCGGGGGGAGGGGGGAGGGGGAGGGTAGAAACTTTGGAAGATACCCGACTTAAATAACTTAGTTAACCGACATTTCATGTTTGAGTTGCTGTTCACAGACTCACACACGTACATTTTCAAAAACACTTCTTTTTGTTTATTCAGGGATCCTCGATCCATGTATTTTCGGTGAAAATGGGTAGTATAGAATATTTGGTAGAATGCTAAACCTTCTCTAGCTTCTATGTACACTAATTGGTACAAAAAGTAATAAAGGAAGTACTGTTTTGTAAGTCTTTGCCTCTTTACCTATCCCCCTTAAGAAAAGTTTACACACGTGTTGATATAAAGAACATTGTGGAGCATGTGTCGCTCTTTGTGCACCTGCTTGGCCTGAAGCTATACGACACAGTGCAACAATCACCCACCTCTTCAAGTGCTTGCTTTCACAAACATTGCATTTGGGGAAGCAAGACACGACAAACTACACTCCACGCAAAGGATTGGCGAAGCAGAACACATCAAGTAGGCACGTCATAAGGAGCATTCAGGTGCAACTGACAATTCAGGAGGGAAGTAACTCCGAAGGCTCGTACAGCTGGGGCATATTCTTTTATTATGAGCTTGCAAATCAAGAACCCATTACCTAAGACATCCAGGAAGAAAATCATAGCAATTCCCAACTAGAGGTGAGTTTATACGAAGAGAATGTTGAGGATAAAGGAAATTGAAAAAAAAAAAAAAAAAAAAAAAAGACTAAAGTAGGTTTACGCAAGATAGATTCCAGAGCAGATAATGCCAACATAACAATAAAAACAGTCCCATAATCATTGATCATAACCTAATTTATTCTGAGTTATGATCTTATTTTATGCATATCTTGCACTCCCAACACTTGGCACGAAACAAATGAGAATACTTGTATGTAGAAGTTTGTTATTATACAGCATAATGCCCATTTTCACCATAGGTCTGTTACCTAACCGCTGACTCTTTGACGAGCGATGGACTGGTCGGAGAGGGCCAATACCTTGGCCTTCCGATTCTGCTGATCTCAATCCTTTAGATTTATGACGTTAGAGAGATTCAAAAACTATGGTGTGTGCATTCCCCATAAATGATGTACATTACCAGAACGCGTTTTCAATGCCTGAGATGCAATCCGGCTACAACCAGAGTGTTCCAAGCATACGTGATACTATGATACGCAGGGTGTAAGGCTGCATTGCAGTGGATGGTGGTCACATCAAGCACATATTATGAAGAGTAAATCAAAGACTTGGTATTTAAGTTTAGTATCTCCAGGATGCGACACGGACATTTTCAAGAAAATCCCCAAACTACCTTTTACGAGAAAGAATTTTTAAAAATTTTGATTTTCTCAAAAATGGCTCTCACGATTTTGAATAAAATACCTTATGATTAAGATATTTTTATGAAAAACGTAATGTATATTTTGCATTTTCTGGGAATAGCCTCTGGAGAGCTATTCACTCTGGATGACTTGTATGGCAAACCGAAAAATATATACAAACATCTACTACACAAATATGTAGATCTCATTAAAACACAATTTATGTCATATACATTATTTTTATAGAGTTAACCATTTACGAGATATTTAGGATTATTAGTTTCAATATTAAACCACTTAAACTTTTCTCAAACTGGAATACATATTTCTTCCCGTTTGTTTATTCCTGACAAACAAAGAGATTGTAATTTCAATTGTTTCATTTATCTACCGGCTTTTATAAGACGAGACTATCGCTTTAGCCTGTGCATTTTCTAGTTTTCCTTCTACTTACGATGAAGCTACTACTTAGACTAATTATTATGTTTATGTTTGTCTTGATTAACATGATGTAAATAACAGATTAATGTTTTGAATAAAAGACTGCTTACCGAAAAGCTAGAGGACGTCATGTGAATGGAACACATCAGATTTCTTCCTTTCTACTTACAGGGAACCAAGTAATAAGGACAATTTCTGTTAATGCTTATCTCGATTATCATGAAATATATAGGAGGGTAAGCGTTTTAACAATAATTTATTACAGTTGTAGAGAAACTCATGTGAGTGTAACAGATCAATTGTTTTAATCTGAGGGTTTCAAAACATGTATTTCCGGTGAAATCAAGGTATCAAAATGTTGGCTGCAATGAAATATCTACCTTCTCTATACACTATGTACAGAGTATGCCTAGAGAAGGCATAAGTAAGAGGTAATAGTAAAATCCAATTGTAATTTGAATCGCTGCGCTTAGTTTATGAGCACAAAATCGATTTCTTTTTAAATATTTCAACTCAGGATTAATTAATATTTACCAATTGGTTTCATGGAATTTTTTTTTAAAAATGAAACCCTGTAAATAGGCCCATAATATTTTACAGCCTACGCTTCTGTTTCAAAATACCTACTTTCGGAGAATTCTTTAAATAAAACTCAACATTTTAATATACAAATTAAATAGTAATTAAAATCTTCAAAAATAAAACGGAATTTTTTGGTTAGACTATAGATGATGCTTGCCTATCCTAGATAAATGGCAGCCAAAGTGAACAATAAAGGCTGGTACGGATGCTGAAGACAGTAACAGCTGAAGATCTTCACCTCAGGCTCCGATGTTTACTGTATCAGATGAGATACTTTTCCATCTCCCCCACATGAATCTTCGCTGCCATAGCAACTGTGTCTTGTATCGTATTGCACACGCGTAACAAGGTGGCTCGCTCGACATATGGTGGGTGACACTGTATCAAAGGGCTAAGAATCACGGATGACTAACTCGCAAAAAATATATTCTTCTTCAGTGATTCTTAAAAGACTCAAGGAGGTAAATTCTATAAGGAAGAACCAACGTGAAAGAAGAAAAGGATTGTAAAGGATTTCGGTCTGACATGGAAGCTCTTTTTATGTTCGACAGAGTAATGAAATACTTATTTATCAAACTGCTAAGGAAATTGATGCTTTTCTTTCCGAGTGAGTTCGCTCCGTCCGAGCCGTAGGCGATTCTGGAGTTTGATGGAATAAGAAAATGCGAATTGAGTAATATATTATTTTCTCTAGCTCCTATGTACAATGTAATAGTGGATAGAGAAGATATTGCGTTCCACACAAAAATTCGATACCGAGCTGTCATTGGAATATGTTTTGAGGTCCCCTGAGTCCGAAAAAATTAGAAAAAAGTTCGTGTGAGTGCCTTTGGACAGCATAGCTCAAAAATGAAAAGTCGGTTAAATATCAAACTTGGTATTTATTTTAAGTATCTTCCAAGGATGCAACACGAAAATTCCCCCACACCAATTACTCTTTTTACTTTCTCTACACATAATATGTATTTAGTGTATAGAGAAGGTATTGTATTGCACCCAAAAATTCAATACCAAGATTTTACCGGAAGTACACATTTTGGGATCTCCTGAGTCCAAAAAGAATGTTTAGAAAAAAAGGTCCGTGTGTGCGTCTGTCTGTCTATCTTTGTGTGGCTCTTACGATTTTAATTAAAATACTGCATATTAAAGGTACTCACATAACAAATAAAATGCCTATTTATATCTTACTATACAAAAAACGTATATCTCGTTAAAACGAATAATTTATGTCAGCTCTTGAAGAGCTGATAATTTTTGAGATATTCATTGTTATTGGTTTCAATTTTAAATTATCCAAATTTTTTCAACAGGACCATGCACATTTTCTTAACAGGACCTCAATTGTTTCACTTAGCTTTTAAAAGATTTTACTATCGCTTTAGCTTAATGTATTCCTTTATTTCTCTTCTACTTACAAGAAGAGGTAATAAGATCAATTCTGCTAATATGTATCAGGACTAGCAAGATGTAGATAAAAGAATAATCTTTTGAAAGAAAATGTTGTTTATGGAGCAGCTAGAGAAAGCTAAGTGAATGGAACACATCACCTTTTTTTTTTTTTTTTCGAGATTGTGTGTATTTCATGTACGTATATGCATTAAGTATATTAAATTATATAACTTTTGATTATTATTCTCTTCTGTAATGTTACAGCCCGAACCTGACCTGATTTCCCTATTTTTGGCATTCTTTTCCAAATTCCTACTCTTCAGCCACTTCACCGTATTTTTACTTTCTCTGCCATGTACATTGTAGGTAAAGAAGATACTGCATTCTACCCAAAAATTCGATATCGAGATTCACAGGAAATAAGTTTTGAGGTCCTCAGGAACAAAAAAAAACTTATTTACCATATAGGTATGATGTACATAATAATTAGAGAAGGTATTGCATTCCATCAAAAATTCGATTCCAAGATTTCACTGGATATACATATTTTGTGAACCTCTCAATCCAAAACAATTAAAAAAGGTCCCGCGTAAGTATATTTATCTGTCTGTGTCTCAGTGTGTGAGTGTGTGTCTTTGTGTCTTTCGAGAACATAACTCAAAAACGAAAGCTCGGTTAAATACTAAACTTGGTATTTAAGTTCAATATCTTTTAAAAATGCCACATGAAGGTTTACAGAAAAATGCCTCCAATACAAACTACCCTTAATAGGGAAGATTTTCGAAATTTTGATTTTTTCTAATGATTTTGATTAAAATAACATATATTAAAGATATTTACATAATGAATAATATGTAGTTCTTTCATCCCTAGTACATGACGTGCCCACTGTATTTTTATTAAACTAACTACTACTATTTTTGCTAACATTTAATAATCTCACACATTTCAATATTATATCTGATTCTCTACAACCCATATTCATTCACTGGACCCAGAATTCTCAATATCTTTCTTTCATAAGAATTTAATTTTCTTAGCTATTTCCATATTTCGCAACCGATATATTCGAATTGCTCTTATTTGTTTTATATGATTTTATCTTGGTCTATCTATATACTTTGTTTTAAAATGCACAATGATGCAAAAAATGCACTACTTGTTTTATTCTATGTATTTTTTTTCGCTTTTTAACTTATACTATTATTATTATATTATTATTTATTAATTAATTACTGTACCCAAATATATAAAATCTTGAAGCATATTTATTCCTCTTTTATTTGATTTGGTGTATTAATATTTATAATATTCCTACATGTTTGTACTAATATTTTGGTTTGCTCCAAGTTTACTTGCAGGCCAATTTCATTAAAACTTTCTTGAAATTGTGAACGTTTTAGTTAGATTTCTTTTTGTATTTTCCTTGATATTTATATCTTCAGCACAAAATTGTGAACCAAAGTATCTCTGAATGTATTCTTAATTCCTTTATTACATATTTCAAAACTATATTAAAGAGAAGAGGGCAATATCCGTCACCTTGTTTTATGTCTTTATTAGTGTGCATCTTATCGATGAGTTCTTGCGTTTTAATTCTAAAGACAAAATTATCCATAGTTATCTTAATCAGCCTCACCCATTTTTACTTTCTCTACACGTACTATGTACATAGTGTATAGAGGAAGTACTGTATTCCACCCAGAACTTCGATACCGAGATTTTACTGGAAATACATGTTTTAGGACCCCCTGAATAAAAAAAAAGCATTTCTGCAAAAAGCTCCCTGTGTGTGTGTGTGTGTGTGTGTGTGTGTGTGTGTGTGTGTGTGTGTGTGTGGACAGCATAGCTCAAAAACGAAAAGATCGTTCAATACCAAACTTGGTATTTAAGTTTGGTATCTTCCAAGGATGCGACACGAAGATTTTCAAGAAAATCCACCCACCCCCAACTACCCTTTACATGGAATTTTTTTCAAAAATTTTGATTTTCTCAAAAATGGTTCTAACGATTTTGATTAAAATATCGTATACTAAAGATATTTACCTGAAAAATAAAATGTATATCTTGAATTTTCTGGGAATAACCTGGATGAATTTTACTGAATTTTGCATAACTGCTAAACCGTAAGAGATGGACAAAACACACAAAATGTAGAGCACGTTAAAACACACAATTTATGTTATATCACTTTTAACATATGGTACTCCCTAATTTCCCTTCTACTTACAAGGAAGCAAATAATGAGACTATTTCTGCTATTTTTTATCAATTAACATGAAGTAAATAGAAGCATAAGCTTTTTAACAATAATGTGTTGAAGAATTGTAGAGAAAGTTATGTGAATGGTACACAACAGATTTTTTTCTATTTATTACACTGAACGAGGTGGTGCCACGGTAATGTGTGCGCTCTCTTGGTGGCTTCTAGGCTCTTGATATGTGGCAGCACTGGCAGATGACGAGGATGATGCACACTGTAAATGCTGTTCTCGGCATTGAGTCGGCGTTGTGGTCGTTGTTCTCGTAGGGGCGAAGACGTTTGACGAAACCCAGAACCTGTGGTATTGGCGGCTGCACGGCGAATCTTGGCGCTAGGATGGACTATCAACTACTGACTTCCGAGCGTCTATGTAGCCTCTCTGTCTGCAGCCTGTAGCATCCTGTGGTTCCCTCGTTTAATTCTTTCCTCCTGGGGAAGGGGTGTTAGCGCACAATAAATCCACATATATCACAGTGCGTGAAGTGTCCCCAACCATTGTCTAACCATTATATTTACCGTTTGTATGTATTATTGCAAACGTAAAACATTAATACTTGATAGTTATACTTTATTTAAATCTCACCTGGAGTTAACTTCCAGTTTATCTCTTAATATCTGCTTACGATGTAATTAATGGTGCAGGTACATAGATATGGGTTGCTAGTTCTGATATTTTAAGGCCAACATCCAGGCGTGCATAATTAATGTCAGTTTGTCATCAAGGTTATGTTGATAACCCTGCTATGGAATCGTCATGTTCAGCAGCTTCGATGATTAATTTTATTTTGATGTAAACACTATTTCGATGGTTTACTATCGTCAGAAAATAATATGTAATATACATTTTCCTTGTCAGTGGTGGTTGTAGAGGGGAAATTTTTTGGAAGTTTTCTTGTCGCATCTTTGGGCTTTAAGAGAATTGGAGAATTTCGGAAGTAGAAAATATTGGACTTCGTTTCGTATTCTCAAAATCTTACTGGCTCTCCAGTCATGGACCTAACCACACTTGCATCGGAATATATTGCTATCCCATAAATAATAATTTAATGTAACACTCTTTGTAGATACTTATTTTGTAATAGACCACGCAGTTATCAACTGAAGCTATAATGTTTAATTATGGGGACATAGAAGTGCTTTTATCTTTTTTTATTAGCGATGTCGATAAAAAATATCGATTTTGCATTTTTTGTAATAAATGCATAATACTTTGAAATACACATTTAAAATATTTGATTCTCCTAGGACGAATGTAACACATGTTCTTTTTAAAGTTAAAGCTTTGCGCTGGTTAAATGATTCTATATGTATCATTTTAAAGTCATTTTTTCTCAGGTTCAGTTTGTGTAATTTTCTTATATTCAAAATCTCTCTCCGCCCACAAAAATACATCTGTAGATTTAAAAATGTTCCCAAAATCACTGAAAATTTTGTAATAGACTAATTGGGAATTTTATATTAGTTATAGACACGTTCTAATAAATTAATTAGTATAATCATGCGTTGTTTCTTTTTTGCACTTTTTTCCACGTTGCACTATAAAATGCATTAAAAACATTTATCCACAAAGGAAAATTTTAACAACAGAATTTGTTACAAAATATATAATTTAAAAATGGTACATGAGTTCAATATCTGTAGGAGAAGATAGATTTTGAGTTTTAGCTATTTAAATCGAATAAATAAATTAATATATCCCGAATAAAAAGACATATCTGAATGAAACTTCGTATGCACAGGTATTGTACATTTTTTGCCAGTAATATCTTTAAAAAAATCTTATGTGTGCACTTTCTCTATCTGTTCTGCAAAACTCTATTGTTACAAAATATTATTCTTCTACCGACATCATGCCAAATGAGATAAACAATAACAAAATTGGTCTTACTACTTAGTTCTCTAAAAGTAAGAGGAGATAGTGAATACACCAGGCTAAATCCTTTAAAAGCCGGTCGATATGTCAACATTTGAAGTTCGGTTCGCTATGCATTTCCAGAAAAACAAATGAGAGATGAAACAAAAGGTGGCCCCGTTTGAGAAGCGTAGTTCAAAATTGAAACCAATAACAAAGAATATCTCGGAAACGGTGAACTCTGCAACAAAAATGTATATGATATAAATTGTTTGTTTTAACGAGATCTACATTTTTATAGTAAGTTTTTATGTATCTCTTACGGCTTACCAGTTATGCAAAATTCATCCAGAATGAACAGGTCTTCAGAAGCTATTTACAGAAAATTCAGGACATACATTTTATTTGTGATGTAATTAGCATTCTTAGATTCATTTTTCAGAAAAAAAAAAATGTTCAAAAATGTTTCCATGTGAAGGGTAGTTTGGGGTGGGGCGGGGATTTTCTTGAAAACCTTCATGTCGTATCCTTGGAAGGCCGTTAAATACCAAATTACACGGACATACCATACACAGACATACACTGTCCTTTATCTAAAATGTTTTGACTCAGGGGATCTCAAATCATATATCTCCGCCGAAATTTCGATATCGAATTTTTGGGTGGAATACAATACCTTCTCTATATCGTATGCACACATTACGTGTAGAGAAAGTAAAAAAAAATCTGATGTGTTCCATTCACATGACTTTCTCTACATCTCAGCAACAAATTATTGTTAAAAAGCTTATGCTTCTATTTACTTCATGCTAATCGAGAAAAAATTAGCAGAAAGCATCTTATTACTTGCTTCCTTGTAAGTAGAAGCGCAATAAAGGAGTATCATAGGTTAAAGTGGTAGTCAAAAGATGGTTGCTATGTGACTGAAGTGTCTTTGCTTGTATGGACAGGAGTTGTCAAATTCCCGTATTAGAAACGTATGTTTTTCAAAGCTGAAACCAATAACAAGGGACATCTCAAAAACCATCAACTTCACGAAAAAAAATTTATATAACATAAATTGTGTGTTTTAATGTACTCTACACTTTTTGTGTAATACGTTTTTGTCCATCTCTTATTGTTTAGCAGTTATGCAAAATTCCGTAAAATCCATCCAGATTAAAGTAGTCTACAGAGGTTATTCACAGAAAATTCAAGATATACATTTTATTTTTCAGGTAAATATCTATAATATACGACATTTTAATCAAAATCGATAGAACCATTTTTGAGAAAATCAAAATTTTCGAAAAAATTTCCATGTAAAGGGTAGCTGGGGGTGGGGGCACTTATTTTTTAAATCTTCGTGTCGTATCCTTGGAAGATACCAAACTTAAATACCTAGTTTGGTATTTAACGCACTTTTCGTTTTTGAGCTATGCTGTCCACAGACACACAGACACGTATACACAGAAACACACGCGCACACGGACCTTTTTCCTAAAATGCTATTTTTTTTATTTAGGGGGACTCTAAATATGTACTTCGGGTGAAATCTCGGTATCGAATTTTTGGGTGGAATGCAATACTTATCTATACACTGTATACGTGTAGAGAAAGTAATTTACCTTAGAAAATTACTTTCATCACTTCGGTTCTCTTAACTTTGTTGAGCCTAATTCTTAAACACAAAACTTCTGTTGAATTTACTTATGAACGCTCCTAAATGGCACCCTACATAGACAAAATATATTTTCTTAGTATACAGGGTGATTAGAAAATTATTTTACAATGTTTGGGGATGGATTCCTGCATCATAACAAGAAAATATGTTCATATAAACATATGCTCTAAAACACTTGCTTTCGCATCATCAATTTATTAATGTATCTCGCCTTCAAAGGCTTTACAGGTCAAATCTAATAACTTCATTTATTTATGCACTCATTCATTGAAGACCTTGGCCCATTTTACCCTGCAAAGTTGGCCTTTTGTTGCTATGGCTACTTGTTAAGATTTGTCATTTATCAGATGTGCAATACTTTCACCCAGCACGCCTTACAAGTGCTGTCTACCCGCCTGGGTTGTGTGGGGGTAGCGTGTCTGCTTCACTGAGTGTCTGCGAGTTCGAATCTCGCTTAGGTGAGTTGCACG
The DNA here is from genome assembly GCA_030762935.1 of Hymenopus coronatus. Classification (NCBI taxonomy): domain Eukaryota; kingdom Metazoa; phylum Arthropoda; class Insecta; order Mantodea; family Hymenopodidae; genus Hymenopus; species Hymenopus coronatus. The sequence goes on along the minus strand of CM060897.1, from coordinate 41,979,371 downwards.
GAAAGGGGGGTTTCGGAGTTTCCCTTATACTGAGAAGACGAATGTCGAGTAACTTTAAGCTCTCCGAGATTATTTGAGCATTATTTCACCAAATTCATTTATCGTCCGATATGACCAGCCAGGTCACGGGACGTTAAGCACAAAAAAAGTGTTGTCTACAGGAACTTCATTCAGAACACTCTCCCAGACTATTTGAAAATGTGCCTCTACAAGTAAGAAGAAACATGTGGTTTATGCATGATGCTCTAGCACATTTTAGTTTCATTGTTTGAGATGCACTGGTCGGTATATAGCATGACGAATTGTTAGGCAGTGGAGGACCAATTCCATGGCCTGCACGTTCCCTGACCTCATTGCTTTGGATTTTTATCTTTTGGGGGCACCTTAAACAATTGGTTTATGCAGTAATCCTCCTGGATGAAAAAATGTCTTAATCTACGAATCATAGAAACCTGCAAAATCATAACTCATAAGACACCAACTGGGAGTATTTGACATTCCATACTTGGACGAGTACATGCGTCTTTAGGCACAAGAGGAGGACATTTGGACCATTTTCTATAAGTTGTGTGTGTATGTGCAGAACACCTCCTAACAAGCTGACAACGTCAAAAATAGAATACTGTGTCATTTGAAAATGTTTTGATCAATAGCAGTTTGAACCTCAATTAATGATAAGGAAGGGTTTTGGGCTATATGTTTATAGGAACATTTTTTCTTGTTTTGATGTAAGGAACCTGTCCCCAAAGTTTGTAAACGTATTTTTGGATCACCCTATATTAGCAGAAAGCTGTGTACAGCACATTATTAATTTCTGGTTAAAAAGAAATGCTAAATTAAGCAATCAGAAACATGTCCCACAAATGGAGTAATTTCCCTTTACATGGTAAAAGGAAAGAAGTGAACCCATATAGGAAACGGAAGTGGAGACCCCATTAGTTTGCTGGAGGGAGCAACATCAATTTGCTAATGAATAAACGTTCTGAGAAAGCATTTCGGTTTTTATTTGCCTTGAGGTAGTTTAGTTGTTACAAGACTGATATCTTTCCTTTGTGTCGATTTTCTTCCATTAAGAAGTCATTTAATTGCTACTAAGAAATTTCCTTCCTGTTAGAACATAGAACTTTTTACAGACACACTTCTATCACATAAAATAATTTATATTCTTAACATAGTGCTCCTTATTCTTACTTCTTGGTACATATATAGGATCTTTGTAAAAAGCCTAATCACTCGTACGTTGTTGTGTGCCATAGCCAATGACACCTGCCTTCTCCACACCCCTCACTCACGACAGGTTTTCTGTCCTTCAGTTACCACTTATCATTAGCGTCAGAAGTCCACTTTCATTTCCAAGATGAAAAGTTGTACTCTTTAGAGCTGTGTATATTTATATTTTTTAAAAATCTGATATGTTGCATTCACATGACTATTTCTACCTGTTCTGCAAACTAACTATTGTTACAAAGGATTATTCTTTGTATCTACATCATGCTAAACGAGATATACATTAACAGAATTACTACTTAGTACCTTATAAGCAGAAGGGAAATAAGGGAATATACCACAGACATACATATGGACCGTTTTATAAAAATGCTTTTTGTACGAAGGGGACCTCAAAACATATTTCCGGTGAAATTTCAGTACCAAATTTTTGGATGGAATACAACACTTCCTCTATACGCCACATATAAAGTACGTGTAGAGAAAGTAAGAATATATTTCCTTGTAAGCGCATAAAGGGAGATAAGTGGCTGAAGCCATAGTTAAACCTTTAAAATATGTTTCGGCATATGCTAGTTTAAAATGCAACCCTTTGCAAGAATTTTATATAATTGTACTATAAAAAAGCTATATATTTTGTAAAGATGGTTTTTATGTATATTTTGTGATTTACTAGTTATACAGAAGCAGGTAATAAAAATTAATTCAGAATGTTGAGGTGTTGACAGGCCAATCGCAGAAAATTTAAGATATACATTTAATTTGTCATGTAAGTTTAATCACGATCTTAGAACATTATTTTAGAACATTTCAAATAACTAAAATTTTCTGTCAAATTTCGTTTTTAGTTATGCTTTTTGCAGACAGACATTCACACACGCACGCGCGGATTTTCTTCTATTTTTTTTAAATTTATTCAGAGGACCTGAAAACATGAATTTCATGTGAAATCTTGTTATAGAACTTTTTGGTGGAATACAATACCTTCTTTATCTACTATAAACATCGTGAGTACGTGGTAGAAAAACTATAAAAACATTTAAAAGCACCTCTTCGCAGTCCACGAGTTAGTTGTTCCTATAGTCAAAACAGGTTTAAACGGAAGCATTGATAAAATTTCTTTTTATCCTTATTTTACATTTAAACACATTTTAGTATTTTTCATTTTATTTATTATTTATCCTTACTATCCCGATAAGGAACTTTTCCAATATGATTACAAAAGTGGCTATAAAACTGAAACAATAAAAATAAATAAATGAATGAAGGTGAGAAGGAAGTAAGAAAGAAAGAAAGAATGAAAGAAAGAGAAGAAGAATTCCAAACAGAGTTCAAACAGGGATAACTGAAAGAAATTAAAGTGTCATTCAAGATTTGAAATCCACCCGTTCAACATCCAGTAAGCTAGCTAATGTGTTCTAAGACAGACACATAGACAAAGAAAACAATTAAATTCTGTTGTGCATTATCAGAAAAGTGATGATCCAGTCCTGCAGTCGACGAGATATATTTCCTAATTAGTTGTTGATGGCACAGGTGTTTCAGTTTTTAAACCACCCTTTTGCATCTGCTTCCGTGTTTCCTATACTAATGGGGGTGTAGTGAGAAACGTGTTGGCCGAGGTCGTGGTGGTTGACGTCAGAGAAACGTTACTCATGTAGAGAATAATCGATATGAGCTCCGTACTAGAGACAGGCTAAGCTCCCGTCTTGTCATAACCTGCTTTTTACTAGGGGTTGTTGAAGTGTTGGGAGCAACAGGGGAGACAAAAATGAAGTACATTTGTGGAATAAACATTCCATTACCCATTATAATTTACAGTTTGTAGCAAGTGACTTCATCTCCAAATTCGTATTCGTTCATAAGTTATAGATGTTTCTTTTATTATAACTATAAGCGTGACGCCTGTATATATATATATATATTTTGTCATGTAATTATTTTACACACATGGTCTTTTTATTGCTTCATTTATACCCTATTTAACTTAAATAGTTCATAACGGCAACCTTTAATTTTCTCTACACGTACTATGTATACACATAGTGTATAGAGAAGATATTGTAATGCACCGATAATTCAATACCGAGATTTCACCGGAAATACATGTTTTAGAACCCCCTGAATGCAAAAAAAAAAAAAAAAAAACATTTTTAGAAAAATATTCGTGTGTGATTGAGAGCAGCAGGGCTCAAAAATGAAGAGACCGTTAAATACCAAACTTGGTATTTAGGTTTGGTATCTTCCACGGATGCGACACTGAGATTTTCAGGAAAATCTCCCCACCATAAACTACATTTTACACGAATTTCTAAAAAATGTCTCTAACGATTTTGATTAAAATCCCTATATTTGCATCCCAAATAAAATTCATAACTTGAATTTTCAGTGAGTAGCCTCTGAAGACGTCTTTATTCTGGATGCATTTTGCGGAATTTTGCATAATTGTCAAAGCGCAAGAGATAGACAAAAACTTACCACGGAAAAAATCCAGATCTCATTAATACACATAACTTATGTTATATATATTTTTTTCGTGGAACTGACCATTTTTGAGACATTTCTGGCCACGCTAATAATCGGATTTCAATCCTATAGTAGTCCCATTTTAAAACATTTGACTATCGCTTTAGCCCAGTATATTCGCTTATTTCCTTTCTACTTATAAGGAAATAAGTAGCAAGACCATTTGTGCTAATGTTTAACTCAATTAGCAGAAGTAGATAAAAGAAAAGGCTTAATGATAATTTGTTACAGAGATGTAGAGAAACTCATGTGAATGGAGCACATCAGTTTGGGGTTTGTATATTAGAATCGGACCCAGGATGCATTGCACAGCATCAAGGTCAAAATCAAAATTATTAGAATCAGTTTGATAAAATAAAATAATAACGAATTATTTTTCATGTATTTTCTTGAAAATTTTTGGGTCACATCCTTGAAAAATCTAAATATCAAGTTTAGCATCTGTCCAGCATTTTGTTTTTGAAGTTACACGTTCACAGCTAAACACGCTCGCACACAAACACACATATGCTTTTGTCTAAAAGTGTTTTGTTTTATTCAGGGGAGTTCAAAAACATATCCGGTGAAACGTCTATGTGGAATTTTTAGTGGAATACAATACTTCCTGTCACTCTCCGTAATGTAATGGTTACCATGCTAATAACTTCATGTACTCAAGGTCGCGGGTTCAAACCCAGCGGAGTACAATGGATTTTTTGAGCGTAAAAGTCCTTAGCATGGCTTCCTACGGAAGGGAAGTAAAGCCGTTGGTCCCGTGTGGTAGATTTACGGCACGATAAAGAACCTCAAGCCTGATAAAGAGGCCTCTGAGCAAAATTAAGCGGTCTTTCACGCCCAGTATAGAATGGAACGCTGAGAACCACATCAGTTAAAGACCTTCCATAAGTCAAAATTGTTTCATTTTTTTTATAATACTTCCTTTACCTACTAGATGTGTGTTAGAGAAATTAATGGAAATCAAATAATTTAGTTAGCATTTTGATTTATGCTAAAACATTTGTTGCAATACGACACTTTGCCCAGTTGTACTTATAAATTAATCTTGTTACGATTTTAGAGCCTCCTGTACTACCAAATTTGCAGCAAGGGAAGAACGCAATAAAGCGCTGTTTACACGCGAAACGTATTTGTGTTTCACACACGGTCGGACGGATGGGGTGTTCTCCCACTAATTACGTTTATTATGTTGGCAAGGATGTGCGAGAGTTTGGGTCCGGATGTTGTGGCACAAACTTCCTTCATATTCCTCTCGTGTCATTTGTTTCAGTCAAGCTGTCAGGCCGCACTTCGCGTGAGGCACCGTCAGTTGTTTTGAGCACCCTGCTTTAATTGCCATTATTGACTGCGATACGGTTTCCAATAGCTTTGTGGTAACCCAAGGTGTTTATTAGAAGTTACGTTATCCGGAGTGTCTAAATCTTCCAAATTCTGGAGTCTATTATAGTTTTTGGTTTCTGAGATAGGACAGAAGCTACATTTTTAAAAAATTCTTTTAAATTAAAACCTTAATGAGTACAGTTACGGGCCTTCATTAATATTTCATAAAGATTTCCTTTATATCTTAACAATATACAGAAAAGTAGGAGAGAGAGATAAAGGGAGGAGGAAAGGTCGACAAATCATAACCCAAAAATGAAACGTCAGCTAAATACTTAACTGCTATTCATCTTCTAAGAATACTACAAGGAATAAGAATATCAGAAAATTATTTTTTTTTATTCAGAGTTCTCAGAACATGTAGACCCAATGAAATATGGAATACAATAACTTCTCTACGTTGTACATACATGCTAGAGAAAGTAAAAATGAGTTTTATTTATGGACGTTCTTTAATAGCAATGGTTCTCTTTAAGTGCGTAAATCTACGATATAGGACCAATGGTTTTTACTTCCCTGCCAAAGGAATCCATGCCTGAAAAAATAATCCATCGCCCTCGAAGAAGAAGAACAAGAAGAACTCGTTAAAAACTTCTAAGATGTGTGCATGTTATAATATATTTTGCATTTTTTGAAAAGTATGGAGAAGTCTTCTTTAATCGGAATTAATTTTGAATAAGTGATTAACTATAAGAAATAGAAAAACACTTGTATAAACATTCAGCTCTCGTTTAACTTTTTTATGTACAAATGATATTAAGTGCTTATTTTTTGTTGTGTCATTAACCATTTCCGAGATATCCGTTGCTCTCAATGTATGTATAGTTTCAAATTTTTTGTATTTTTAAGTTCTTACACCATTTTTTTTCGTGATGTGGCAGAATGTGACATTTCAAGAACCAAAATATAAAAATCTAATGTGTTCCATTCACATGACTTTCTCTGCCTCTCTGCAACAAATTATTGTTAAAAATGTTCTGTTTCTATTTACTTCATGCTAATCCAGAAAAAGTTGGCAGAAATAGTCTTATTACTTCCTTCCTTGTAAGTAGAAGCGAAATAAGGGAGTACCATAAGTTAAAGTGATAGTCAAAAGCTGGTTGCTATGTGACTGAAGTTCCTTTGTATGGATAGGAATTTAACAATTTCTGCATGAGAAAAGTATAAGTTTTTCAAAGGCGAAACCAAAACAAGGAATATTTAAAAAACTATCAACTCCACGAAAAAAATGTATATAAAATAAATTGTATGTTTTAATGGGCTCTACATTTTTTATGGGTTAAGTTTTTGTCCATCTCTTACGGTTTACCAGCTATGCAAAATTAGGTAAAATTTATCCAGAATAAAGTAGTCTTCAGAGGCTATTCTCAGAAAATTCAAGATATACATTTTATTTAACAGATAAATATCTTCAATATACGATATTTTAATCAATATTATTAGAGCAATTTTTTAGAAAATCAAAATTTTCGAAAAACTTATATGTAAAGGGTAGTTTGGGGTGGGGGGATTTTCTTGAAAATCTTCGTGTCGCATCCTTGGAAGATATCAAACTTAAATACCAACACACATACACACAGACAGACAGACAGACAGACCCACACAGGGACATTTTTCTAAAAAATGCTTTTTTTGGATTCTAGAGGACCCAAAACATGTATTTCTGCTGAAATCTCGGTGTCGAATTTTTGGATGCATTACAATACCTTCCCTATACGCTATGTACATAATGCGTATAGAGAAAGCAAAAATTTGCTTTATATATCGCTTCAGGTTACTGCAATCCTCTTGCACCTATAGCGAAAAGTGCAATGAACGTATTTTTACAACAGCTTGTCTTATTAACATGAAGTGGGTAGAAAAATAATTTATATATATACATATATATATATATATATAAATTATAGAAGAACAATATATATACACGAACAATTTATAGAAGATGTATAAAATATAAAAATAAACACAACAAACCAGACATAAATAAATAAATGAAGCGAAGCGGTAGTAATTTTCGGGTTAAAGGGGGATTAGAATGAAATAGAATTATAGATTAGCCCGCCTCGGTAGTGTAGGGGTATCGTATCTGCCTCACATTCAAGTGGTAGCAAGTTCGAATCTTGCTTCGGGTGAGTTAAACGGATAAGGGGTTTACTCGGAGTTTTCCCTTATCTTGAGAAGACGAATGTCGAGTAACTTTAATCTCCATGTACCCTGAGATCATTTGAGTTTCATTCCACCGATTGCATTCATCGTCTGATATGACCAACTAGGCTAAAGAATATTAAGTTAAAGAAAGCAAACAAACCTTACGTCTCATCAGATTTATTTTGTTGCTAAACTACCATTATGGCATATATTAAAAGAAAATGCACAATTCTTAACCATCATTAATAACGCGTTTATAATGTTAGGATTGCATAAACGACATTTTTAACGCAATCTGCAAAAATGATTACAAATGGTCAATATCTTTAATGTTTTGCTACGTTATGGCATTAGTTTGATAAAAGCTAAACCATGGCTTTGTGTTGGCTATAGCTCATGGTCCCGATAATGGGTTTCTGATAATTTACGACTTCCTAAAGATATAAATCTTCCGATCAGTGTTGCCAACACCACTTTAGTTACTGTTACAATGTTAAAATTCGCAATGAAGCATCTCCGCCCATAACTGCTTTGACTACTATCGATACGATAACAATCGTACGCTAGAAATCATAGAAGTATTGCGGCAACTATGAAACGACTTGGTGAATCCTCTCATGAAGAGATAGATGAAATAATAAAACATTCGAAGCCAGAAATGTTAAAAATATGATTTCATTTGTATAGTTATAAAGATATTCAACAGTAAATACTGCTAGTTATAATGATCCATAAAATTACAGTAGTTATGCTTCATAGATACAACGACACCATAAAAACAAATCACGCACACTCGCTTATAGTTCCTTAGACATTAAAAAATATATATTTTTAATGTTGCCTATTATACATATATTTGTTTACAAACAACGATGTCAATTGTTAGGATCATTACAGAGCCGACGGTGTGTCGGAATTTCGTTCTCTAGGAGTATTTTTGCATGCCAGCAAATCTACTGACATGAGGCTGTCGCTTTTAAGCATACTTAAAAACATCGGCCTGAGCCGAGTTTGAACCCGTAACCTTGGGACCAGAAGGCCATCACCCAACCATCTAAGTCATCCAGTCAACTTTTTCTGGGGGTTTTGTAAGTATTATAGTTTATTATTTACAGTGTAAGTGGTATACGAGCGGAAAAAATACATTCTATGTTCACCATGCCTAAGTATAGTAATTATACGTCTGGAAGCTGCACTTTTATGGATCTCATTAAAGTGCAGGTTTCCACCAATCAGAAGATTCACATATAACAATCAATACTTTCGTATCTGAACATTTCTCATAACGCTACTAGCACCAATTTTGAAAGCAAAGCTATCGATTATTCTCGCATGTTGAATCGAAGAACAGCTAGCGCAAGTTTAGAAAAAGTAAAAAAAAAAAAAAAAAAAAAAAAAAAAAAAAACTTTGGACAAGAGTGACAGTGAGATGCAACTTACACCGTCGGAAATTTAAGACGCACGATGTGACTAATAACGTATTGCCACAAAAATCAAGAAAATCTACAAAAATTTCTAAGCACAATTCATGGATTGGATAAATCAAAACACATTACCTCATTTTCAGAAATATAGTCCTGTGTACTTCGAAGAATTGTTGCAAAACTTAGACATGCCGTCGAGCATAAATAACTATATGAAACTCGTAACAACTACTAGTATATTCTGGTTACATAATATAATACTAGTGCATCGTTACGATCATAAACGATATTATAAGTTTTGCGTATCAGGTATAAGTCTGCATTGAATGGAGTGGTTGCATAATGCGCAGGCATTAACAAAGAAAACAGGTAGTAATTTCAATGCACGGATAGAAATGATCAACAGGAAATAAATGAGGTAATAAGAAGAAAATATCAGGATGTCACGAAGACAAAGGGACTAAGACAAAGAAGGAAATTGGGTGAAATGGCAGATGCAGTAAAGGAAATGATTATCGCCACGGCTCTTCTCTGGAGAAATAACAGAAAATCGGCAGATATCCATCCACATGCTGCCTGGCGTGCCGGTGGGGTGCGAGAGGAAAAGCTGTACCACTTCCTGTGTTCTTCCCTCTCCACTGCTGCAACCATGACCTAACCAAACGTCTCTCCACCCTCTTTCACATATTTACTTCATTTTACGACTTTTAAAAGTCGTGTTAACTTTTCCTTCCGCTACGTTACAGGCTAAACCATTACAAACACAAACAAAACGCGATAAGCAACTTCACGTACTAAGGTTAAAATCACACTCTGCTAAAGAATAACTGTTCTTTTGCTGTTTGTTTTGTGACAGGAGAGAGAAGATACCATGTCATACTTTCACCCATGGTCCCGGGTTCTAATCCTGGCCGGGACAGGAATTTTCCTTTTACTAGTATCATTTCCCTATCCCCCACAAGTCTGGAGGTATGAATGTGTGTGTGTGTTTTTTAATAATATAAAAGTGAAACAAATATTAACAAACCATGAGGTTCAACGAGTAAACACCAGTGGTTGTTAAGTCTTAACCTTCGATATGAACATGGAAGTTAAAGGGGGCTAAACAAAGAAGGGAAGAACGCAAGAACGTATTTACAGAAAAAAAAATATATATTTTGTTTGTTCACGACGCTGTCAATTGTCAGGATCATATAAACGCCGCCGGTGTGCCGGAACTTCGCTCCTCAGGAGTTCTTTGATATGTCCGTAAATCTACCGATATAGGGCTGTCGCTTTTAAGAACACTTAAAAACCACGGTCTGGGTCGGGTTTGAGCCCTTGACCTTGAGTTCAGAAGGCCAATATATATATATCCTCCCATTCCTCTCTATCTCCGCCTACATTGATCTCTCTCATTCTCTCCTTTCATCGTCTTAAACACTTCCTTTCCGTGCAAACTACGTGACATGTTATTTTAGTATAACTGATTTTTACTTTCTCTACTACATAATAGGCTGCAAAATCAGTACCGAGATTTAACTAGAGCTACCGTTTTGTGGTCCCTGTATGTGTGCCTCCTGTATGTTTAGATAAAGCTCATGTGTGTGGGTGTGTGTATGTCCATGCAACCATATGTGGGTGTTTTTATCTGTCTTTAAACAACATACCTCAAAAACAAAAACTCGGTTAAATACCGAACTTGATATTTAAGTTCAACATCTTCCAAGGACCCAACACATATATATTAAAGAAAATCCCCGCTCACTAGAAAATAACCTTTAACTTGTAAAGTTCTCGAAATTTTTTATTTATTAAAAATGACTCTTAACGAATTTAATTAAAATATCATGTGGCTAATCATTTTCTTGACAAATAAAATGTATATGTTGAATTTTCGGGAATAGGGTCTGGAGCCCACTTAATTTTAGATGACTTCGTATATATGGTAAGCCATAAGAGATAGACAAACAATTACTAGATCTAGTTAAAACACACAGTTTATCTCAAATACACTTTTTATTCAGTTAACCATTTCCCTTAATAATCTTGTTATTGGCTTTAAAATACTTAATTGCGATGTCACACGGTCAAATAATTTGGTCCAAAACTTTTCATATACAAATTGGTTCGTGAGTCATCGGAGAACACAGGTTCTGTTGGCCCCGGTAGAGCATTTGCTTACTGCGCGAGGGATTATGATTCGATTCTTGGCTGGGGTTAGCAATTTTTCTCTAGCCCAGATTATTCCCTATCGTCCCCAGAGTCTGAAAGCATGAATGTGTGTACCTTATTTAACGTTAAAAATTAAAGATGAGTGGAAACTTAACGGCTAAGTATATGCTGTTGGCAATATGTTCCACAGGGAAATAAATGCCGCTAATAGGATCATAGATTTAAAGGCGGGGTGGGGTATAATTCAAAAATAAAAAATGTGATGTCTCCATTTACATGAATTTTACTTAACACTTTATTGCTAATAAGCTAATTCCTTTATCTAGTACATACTAAAGCACTAGCAGAAACGGTCTTATTACGTAATTCCGTTATAAGTAGAAGGGGAATAATAGAATACACAAGGCTAAACCGACAGACACATGTTTTAAAACGTGGTTGCTATGGGATTGAAATCCGTTTCTTTGCGTGGTCAGCATTTGACTAGTTCCCATATGAGAAAAGTTTTAAGTATTTTAAAGCTGAAAATCAATAACAAGGAACATTTCGAAAACGGCCAACTCCACGAAAAAAATATATATGAATTAACTTGTGTATTTTGTCGTGATCTACATTTTTTGTACAATAAGTTTATATGAATCTCTTACGATTTACTAGATGTGCAAAATTCAATAAAAATCACGAAATTTTAATAAAAATTGTTAGAGCCATTTTTGAGAAAATAAAAATATTCTAATTTTTTTATATATAAAGGATAGTTTGGGGTGGGAGATTTTCTTGAAAATCTTCGTGTCGCATCTTTGGAAGATACCAAACTTAAATACCAAGTTTGGTATTTAACGGTCTCTTGGTTTTTGAGTTATGCTGTCCACAGACACACACACGCACACACACACGGACATTTTTCTGGAAATGCTTTTTTTTTTTTTTTTGGATTCAGGTGGCCCAAAAAAAAAGTATTTCCGATGAAACCTCGGTATCGAATTTCTAGATCCGTTACAATACCTTATCTACATACTATGTACATAGTACGTGTAGAGAAAGTAAAAATTGAATTATTAATAACGGATATCTCATAAATGGCTCACCGCACACACACACACACACACACACACACACACTCACACCACTCACGCGTGCTAAACTTTGATTTATTCAGGATGCCTCGCATTTCCGTTCAAATCTCGATATTTATCGACTTGTGAGTGGATGCAATACTTCATCTGCATACTATAAGAAGGTGCTCTGTAATGGAGGAGCATCTATTAGCACATGTCTGCTAATTTTTAGATTGCAATTCTCCATTGGGGTTTTTAATAATAAATAAAGATATTTGAATTTGTTTGTAAACACTGGGCCTATAATGAGTTAGAAGCTTTAATCAGAGCACGTTCGAAAGTGCACACATCGCCTTCTCAAGCAAATTACAAGCGCCTTCTCAAGCGGAAAAAATTGATACAACGAAAGAAACATAACAATTTTACTTTTTCCAACACTAAACCTTCAAAAATTGACGAAACTGTTGTATACTTTTCATAAATAATATGCAAATTTCGTCGGGAATTCATGTTTTGTGTTACCCTGAATAGGAAATAGATGTTTTAGAAAAGAGTTCAATGCGTATGCCTGTCCGTATGTGACTATAAACAGGCAAAGCAACGCCTAACTTTAAGTATAGCATCTTCCAGGATTTTCAAGAAATTCCCCTCCTCATTCCAAGCCAGTCTTTACATGCAACATTTTTCGATACTTTTTTACTCTTTCAAAAGTATCCTAACGATTTGTTACCATACGTTTAAGTTACTTGCATGATCTATAAAATGTATACCTACTTTGAATTTTTTACTGAAAGCGCGTAAAGACCTTCTTATTGTGAATTAATTTTCTGTTATTCTGTATAACTGATAAATAAATCACAGGAGCTAGCGAAACGCAACAATGTAAATATATCTACAATATTTATGTCAAATATGTGTTTTGTGGCATCAGCCACTTTTAAGATATCCTTTCTTTTTTCCAGTTATAGCTTTCGAAGAATGAGGAACCGCTTAGATTTTGCTAGATAAGAGTGTTGGAAAATGCATCTCAATCTTGTTATTAGAGAACCATGACTAGAGATGCCCACGGCACCACAGAAACCAGGTAAAGGAATACAATGACCAAAACTACTTTCAACAGAAAGAGAACCCTACTGACAGGAAAGCTCGATTTTCAACTAAGGAGGAAGCTTCTGAAATGCTACGTCTTGAGTGTAGCTTTATATGGAGTTGAAACATGGCAACTGAGGAAAATGAAAGAAAATATCTAGGGAGCTCTGAGATGAAAGTTCAGGAGATTCGGTGGACGAAAAGGATAACGAACCAAGTTTTAAAAAGAGTGCACGAAGATTTTGTACGCTGTACAGAAGAGAAGGCCAAAGAAGGGACAATAAAAGGGATGAATAGACTGGGCAGCAGAATAATTGATAAATTAGATTACATCACGAAGAAGAATTATGGAGAGTTAAAAGATGTAACACAAATAAACACAGCTGGAGAGTGGAGTTTCACATGGCGTAAGGAAGAACTAAAAAGCAAAACAAAACAAAACAAAAGAACAAAACATTTGTTTTTATTTTACTTTTTCGACCACATATGCACAATGCAGATGCAGTTAGAGAAGGTACGACATTCCATCAAAAATTCGATATTTACCTGACACCCCCTAAATATAAAGAACATTTTTATAAAAAGGTCCCTGTATGTGCACGTATGTATGTGTGTGTGTGATTGTGTGTGAGTAATATGATTCAAAACCGGTTAAATACCAAACTTGGTGTTTAAGTTCAGCATCTTCCAAGGATGCGACACAAAGATTTTCAGAAGAATGCCTCATTTCGAACCACCCTTTTCAAAAATTTGATTTTCTAAAAATTGGTACTAACGATTTTGGTTAAAATAACACATATTAAAGATGTTTTCATAAATTTTGTGTTTTGTGGAAATGGCTTTGGAAGATCTCTAAATTTTGGATGACTTTGTATATCTGGCAAACCCTAAGAGATAGACAAAAACTACAACAACAAAAATATAGACCCCGTTTAAATATATAATTTATGTCATATACTTTTTTATAGTAAAACATTTTCAAGTTATTACTTACTATGGTTTCAATTTTAAAACTGAAATTTTAAGTTTTCTCAACGAATTCGTCATTTGTTTCATATCTCTTCTTTTGTTTTACACCTGGAAATGCATGGAGAACCGAATTTCAATTGTATCTTAATTAGAAGATTTGACTACTTTAACCTATACTGTCTTAGCTCCCTTCTACTTGCAAGGGAGGAGGTGATAAAGCCGTTTCTGCTAATGTTTATCTCGATCAGCATGCAGTAGGTAAAAGCATACTCTTTTGTAAGAACAGCATTTTGAAGAACAGGTAGAGAAAGTTATATGATGTTTCCGTTTGTGATTATGCAAACAGTGGCATTGCAAAGTTATCACATGGCGACACGCTTTTTGAAGATTTGGCTTTCGCTTTGGCACTTGTAACTCTGAAAGAAATGTATAATAGAAGCATTTCTGGGAGCGTTTATATCGAGTAAACTCCAAGTGAAGTAGATAGAAGAATAAGCTTTTTTTAAAAAAAAAAAACTTGTAGAAGGGTGGGTAGATAAATTAATGTAAATGTAAAACAAAATGTTTTATCAAAATTCATAGGCTTTCATGGCTGGTGTCAATACATAACATTTTAAAGCATGTACGGTATGTGGACCGAGCAATTAATGAAGATCAGTGTATGTGTACTGGTATTTAAATAAATAGACTTATTCATTCAATAATACATAACATTTTCATCTATATTACACTCTATGTTATTATAACATTGAGAGAAGACGAAGCCGGTGCCAACAGTAGGGGTGTAAAATGAATTAAAGTTGTGGAGAATGAGCGGCTGCTTGAGATGGAGGTTCAGCGACCCTTGCAAGATGACAGGTAAGGAAGGATGGAGTGATTTCCCACGATGAGGGCTCCATGCAACTCGTTCGTTGACCCCTACACAGGTAGAAGATTCCGTCGGTTGGGGAACCGAAAATGGCAAACATGTTTGTCTGCAAAGAAGGGAAGTATAATTTAGGACGCCCTCAGGACATTCTTAGGGATGTTGTTGACCACTGCTGCCGCGCGGACAAAACAGATGTATCACTTTCACCGATAAAGTTCCATACTGGGAGTTGGGTCCTGGTAGCCGTGTATACTAAATGTGGGTTTACTTCATTAAGACAGCATACAGTCACTTCAGAAACTATAAGCCTCCATTCAAACTGACGGAGAGGAAATTCTTATTAACTTAGAGAAAGAACTAGCTAGATTACCACCAACGAGTTACGGAGTTCTTCAAGATTTTCTATGTTATTAAATTTATAACATTTGTGGACTTGAAATTGCACTAAAATGTCCTTGATCTAAAGAGGAAAAACGTCAAACTCGAGAATTATCAGCATTTTTCCTGAATTTCCTTATTAACACTTGGGTTTTTGCACCTCAAATTTAATTCTTAATGCTTAAATTAGACTGTCAAGTGTTATACCGAGGCGTGTAACCAAGGTCGTTAAGCACAAATTCTCAACGGGAGGTCTGGGGTTCAAATCCCACCAGTTCCGTTCTCCCTAACTGAGGCTTTTTCTTTTTCCAGGTTTTCCTCAGTCCTCATATCTTACGAATGCCGGGGAGGTACCTTAAGCTTAAACCTGGCATATTTTATTTTTACAAATTTCCTTTCCGTTTCACAAATAATTATAATTTAATTGCGTGTATTATCAGTGATCACCACTTGTGATGTTATATGCAGTAACCGGGGGCTGCGCATTACAAAACAGTATTATATGAAACATAATTGAAGTGCTAGTTTCACATTGACCATCCATAAACATTTTTACTTTCTCTATACGTGCTATGTACATAGTGTATAGAGAAGGCATTGCACCCACCCAAAAATTCGATACCGAGATTTCACCGGAAATATATGATTTAGGGTCTCCTTTATCTAAAAAAAACATTTTTGGAAAAGGGTCAGTGTGTGTGTGTGTGTGTGTGTGTGTGTGTGTGTGTGTGTGTGTGTGTGTCCGTGTGTCTGTGAACACGATAACTCAAACACGAAAAGTCGGTAAAATACCAAAATTGGTATTTAAGTTCAGTATCTTCCAGGGTAGCAACACGAAGATTTTGAAATAAATCCCCCCACTCCCAACAACCCTTTACATGGAACTTTTTTCGAAAATTTTGATTTTCTCAAAAATGGCACTAACGATTTTGATTACAATATCGTATATTAAATCTATTTACCTGACAAATAAAATCTCGAATTTTCTGGGAGTAGCCTCTGAAGAGTACTTTATTTTGGATGAATTTTACAGAATTTTGGATAAATGCTAAACCATAAGAGATGGACGAAAACTTACTTCACGAAACATGTAGAGCACGTTAAAATTCACAATTTATGTTATGTACATTTTTTTTCGAGGAGTTCATCGTTTTTGAGACATTCCTTGTTTTTGGTTTCTGCTATGAAAAACATACTTTTCTCATACAGGAATTTGTCAAGTGATGTCCATACAAACAAAGGAACTTAAGTGACATATAAACCAGCTTTTGACTCTTAATTTAACGTATAGTACTCACTTATTTCGCTTCTACTTACATGGAAGCAAGTAATAAGACTATTTCTACTACTTTTTACTTTCTCTACACGTACTATGTACATAGTGTATGGAGAAGGTATTGCACTCCACCAAAAAAGTCGATACCGAGATTTCACCGGAAATATATGTTGTAGGGTCCCCTGTGTCCAAAAAAAATATTTTCAGAAAAAGGTCCACGTGTGTATCCGTGTGTCTGTGAACACGATAACACAAAAACGAAAAGTTGGTAAAATACTAAACTTGGTATTTAAGTTTAGTATCTTCCAGGGATGCGACCGAACTACCTTTTACATGACATTTTTTCGAAAATTTTGATTTTCTAAAAAATGGCTTTAACGATTTTGATTAAAATATCGTATATTAAAGATGTTTACCTGACAAACAAAATTATATTTCTGAAGACTACCTTATTCTGAGTGATTTTTACGGAATTTTGCATAACCGTTAAACTGTAAGATATAGACAAAAACTTACCCCACAAAAAATATAGAGCACATTAAAACACACAATTTATGTTGCACACATTTTTTTGATGGAGTTGATCGTTTTTGAGATATTCCTTCTTTTTGTTTTCAGGTTCGAAAAACTTAACTTTTCTCATACAGGAATTTGTTAACTCCGGTCCATACAAACAAAGGAACTTCAGTCACATAGCAACCAGTTTTTGACTATCGTTTTAACCTATACTACTCCCTTACTTCCGTTCTACTTACAAGGAAGCAAGTAATAAGACTATCTGTGTTAATTTTTTGTCGATTAGCATGAAGTAAATAGAAGCATGAGCTTTTTAAAACTAATTTGTTGCAGAAATGTAGAGAAAGTCATGTGAATGGAACACATCAGATTTTTTTCTGATTAGCATGAAGTAGGTAAATAGAAGCATAAGCTTTTTAAGAATAATTTGTTGCAGAGATGTAGAGAAAGTCATGTGAATGGTACATATCAGATTTTTTCACAAATTACTCTTACAAAACCTTGTTTTTATATTTACTTCATATTAATCGATACATTTAAATATTTGCTGAAATGATTGCATTAAATACCCTGTTGTAGATACAAGACTGATGCAGGAGAGTGCAGGGAAGGCCGCTCGCCTCTCACCCTGGATTCGATCCCAAGCGACCGCATGTGAGATTTATGATGGACAAAGCGGCGCAGGCGCGGGTTTTCTCCGGATTCTCCGGTTTTCTCCGCCATCGCATTCCACCGGTGCTCCATCTTCCTTTCATGTATCATCAGTGTCATCGCCTGCGGTGCCACAAGTATTAAAAGCGGACGTCAAACACTACCAAAAAAGAAAGAGAAAAAAAAGAGTGCAGGGATAGTAAAATCTTTAAAAAGTGGACTGCTATGTGCTAGCTTTGAAATATCATATTCTTTGTATGGTATTATGGGAAACAAAAGATTGGTGACCAGGCACTCAAAATAATGTATTATAAACGTATAAAATATAATACAAGCAACAAATATCCTGGAAGCGATTAATGACACAAAAATATGTTCTAAGAAGGGTGTTTATGGTTTGGTCATGTCTATGTAAAGGCGGAGGAAAGAAAAGTAAAACGAGCAAAAGTGATGGCAATAGAAGGAAAAAAGGAAGAAAAAGATTAAGAATTAAATTACAAATTCAATAGAAGAATAACGCTAAAAAACAAAACAATGATAAACAATGGTTTAAATCAAGAGAAAGTGTATGAATAGAGATAGAAGGCAGAAAAGGAGAAAAGAGGTACAATCGATAGCAAAAGGGTTCGAAGGAGGAGGGAAAACAGGAGAATAAGATAATAGGAGAAGAAAAAGAAGAATACCTTGTGTGCTAAAACGAATAGTAAATCTGTTTCTCATATATTTGTCTTTGTCGCAAACAAATTATGTTTCTATACAAATTATGCAAAACTGATTCACAATGAAGAGGTATTCCCAGGAAAATTCAAAATATGAATTTTACGTCATGAATATATTTTAAACATATACCACTTTAATCAAAATCGTTTGAGTCATTTTTTGAGAAATTCGAAAATAACGAAAATGCATCAATGTAAAGAATAGCTTGGTTTGTGTTACTAAGAAGCAGCATTGAGTCGCACTTAGAGAGTAAATTGAATTTGGACACAACTTGTTCTATTTATCCGACATTTCGTTATTTATTTATATTGTTTACACACCTCGCATGGCATTTTTGGATGGAATGCAATAGTGACTCCATCTAGATAGGTGATAGAGAACATAAACTTTGTTTCAGTGTAATTGATGAAGCATTATAGTTGCTCACGCAAAAGTAGTACATGTTTTAGCTTAATGTGCACTGAATGCCAATACTTTCTATTGTCTACTTACTTATTGTAAGTGGAGGACGTCACAGGCGCCGCGGTAACGTGTGAGGATTGCAATCGGGAGCTCGGAATCCGATCCCGCATACTAACTCATAGGTTTTTCATGGTTTCCCCGGCAAATAGGCGAATGCTGTGGTAGCTTCTCATTTACAATTTCTTATCCGTAATTTAGCTTTCATCTCTTTTCCTTCTCATCTTTCGCGTGTGGTTCTATGTTTCGTTGCTTATGGCGGTGCCGAACAGATGGTGCGAATTCTTACATCCAAGGAAAGAATACTCCTCGGATCGTTATTACTCTCTCCAGATCTCTCCACCAGTATGAGTAGTCTTCGAGTCTGGAATTGTTAGGGACTTCCGCATGTCTTTAAGGCCTGTCTGCCTATGGCTCCCTGACTCCCGCATTTCTTCCTCCAGGGGCTTGGTCGCCGCAATGGATCTATGAGGTCTAAAACCGGAAGTGTTTTCTTCCGTCGTATAACTCTAACCTTTAGTGTAGCAAATATTGCACATCACTCAACATTTCGTTATCAAGGTTTCTTCTGAAGTACAGTTTTGAGGATCACTTGAAAAAAAATTAGAAAGAGATTTGTGTGTAAACAGCATAAATAAAAACAGAAAATTGGTTAAAGACCAAAAGTTCAAGGCCAACAAGTGCGCGACACTAAGATAAAAATCCGATGCGTTCCATTTATATAGCTTTCTCTAGTTGCTTCATACAAAAGCTATTCTTACAAATAAGTATTCTTTTATGTACCTGCTTCATGCTAATAGAGATAAGCATTAGTAGAATTGGTCTTATTACTTGCTTCCTTGTAAGTAGAAGAAAAATAAGAGAATAAATTAGGCTAAAGCGATAGTCAAATCTTTTAAAATCTGGTCGCTATGTGAAACAATTGAGGTTCGGTTGCTTTGAATGATCCTATATGAGAAAACTTTGGTAGTTTAAAATTGAAACCAGTAACAAGGAATATCTCAAAAACGGTCAATTCTACAAGAAAAATATATATATAGTATAAATTTTGTATTTTAACGAGGTCTGCATTTTTTGCGCGGTAAGTGTTTGTCTATCTCCTACGGTTTAACCGTTATGCAAAATTCTGCAAAACAAGTCCAAAATAAAGAGGTCTTCAGACTTATTCTCAGAAAATTCAAAATATACATTTTGATTTGATGTAACGATCTTTAATATACGATATTTTAATCAAAATCATTTGAGCCATTTTTGAAAAAAACAAAAATTTCAAATTTTTTGAGCTATGCTGTCCACTGACACACACATGCACACAACAGACACACACGCGGACCTTTTTCTAAAAATACTGTTTTCGGACTCAGGAGACCACAAAACATATTTCTGGTGAAATCATGATTTCGAATTGTTAGGTGGAATACAATACTTCCTCTATACACTATGTACGTCTAGAGAATGCAAAAATGTTTTTTTTTTTTCGGACTCAGGGTCCTCAAAGCTTATATTTCCAGTGAAATCACAACTTCGAGTTTTTGAGTGGAATACAAAACCTTCTCTAGCTACTATGCACACTGTATGTACATACGTGTCAGAGAAAGTATAAAGAAACAGAATAAAACAAAATCACCAATCATGCTACCCTTTACAAGAAAATTATTATTATTATTATTATTATTATTATTATTATTAATAATATTATTATTATTACTTATTATTATTACTTATTATTATTACTATTATTATTATTATTATTATTAAAAGTATCAAAAATTCCTCCAATGATTTTGGTTAAAATGCCATATAGGTAATTAGGATATTTTCATTACATATAAAAGGTATGTGTTGAATATTCTGCAAATAACCTGTGAAGTCCTTTTCATTCTGAACGACATTTTGTATAACTGCAGACAAAATGTTATTACACACAAAATATAGATTATTTCAAGAATTTAATTTATGTTAAAGTTATGTATCCCTCATTTCGAATTTTACTTAGATATTCTTTGTTATTGTTTCTATTTTTAAATATTTTTTTTTCTTCAAGTGGAAGTGGCTATTCGCATTTTCTATGGTCATTAAATAGCAGAACATTCTAAGTCATTACATATAACAACCCACATTTTACATACGGCTTTAGCCTGTTCTATTCTTCTTATGCCGATGATTATGTTTAAATGTGTAATGAATGTTTATCCGTATTTAGAAGACGCGGATAGAAGAAAAAGAATAGTTTGTTGAAAAGTGAGTAAATATATAAAGTAAGATGAATGCAGCAAATCGGATTTTTCAACCTGATGTGTAGTGAATTTTATTACTTTCTCTATACGTACTATGTACATAATGTATAGAGCAGGTATATTATTGCACCCAAAAATTCGATACTGAGATTTCACCGTAAATACATGTTTTGAGACCTCCTGAACCCAAAAAAGCACTTTTATGAGTATGTGTGTGCGTGTGACCTTTAAATACCAAACTTGATATTTCAGTTCAGTATCTTCCTTGGATGCGACACGAACATTTTCAAGAAAATTCCCCCACCCCAACTACCCTTTACATGGAAAAAAACTTGAACATTTTGGTTTTCTCAAAAATGGCACTAATGATTTTGATTAAAATCTCGTATATAAGATATTTACGGACAAATAAAATGTATATCTTGTATTTTCTTGCAGCAGCCTCTGTAGACCTCTTTATTCTGGGTGATTTTTTCTGAATTTGGCATAGCTAGTAAACCGTAAGAGGTAGACAAAAACATCCTGTATCAAAAATATAGAACATGTTAAAACACACAGTTTATGTCATATTCATTTTTTCGTGGAGTTGATCGTTTTCGAGATATTGCTTGATATTTAAAATACTTAAACTTTTCACATAGGGCAACTAGTCAACTTCTGGCCGTATAGAATCGGATTCCAATCCCATATCAACCACATTTTAAAACATTTGTCTGTCGGTTTAACCTTATGTATTTCGTTATTTCCCTTCTACTTAAAGGAACTAAGTAATGAGACCATTTCTACTAACGTTTTTCTCGATTACCATGAAGTAATAAGAAGCATACGCTTTTTAAAAATAATTTGTTACAGAGATGTAGAGAAAGTAATGTGAATGGAACACATAAGATTTTTTATATTAATTCTCAAAATTTGGTCCCACAGTATATTTATAAACTAATGAAAGGTCAAGGAACTGTGGGCTGACTGAAAGGTCCAAAGAGAAATTCCCACGCTGGCAACATTAGATGCAAAACACTTCGGGTTACGTCAAAGGAAAGGGTGATTGACACTGAGCGGACATTGCCCTGTGCTTGTTTACCCTTTCTGCTACAACCCCCTCTTTGCCCCGGTAGAGCAACAAAGGCTCTGGTTCAACCATCCGTGAAGAGGTAATCTTCTCTGGAGGGTAATAAAGCGGCAAAATATGACATTTCATATACCGACAGAAACGCCATGTAGGAAAGTAAATTTTCTGTGCAAGATGAGAGAATTCAATAAGCATAAAAAAGCTTCTTTCATATAAATAAAATATCCTCAGTTTGTATTACTTTCTCTAGCACGTATGTACACAAGGTATTTGTATCCCACCATATAATTCGATACCGAGATTTCATTAGAGAAAACATATTTTGCGACCCCACTAAATCCAGAAAAAAACATTTTTAAAATCATGTCCGTGTGTATAATTGTGTGTATGTGTTTGTGGGCAGCATAGCTCAAAATGAAGTATTTTAAACACCAAACTTGGTATTTAAGATCAGTATCTTCCAAGGATGCGACACGAAGATTTTCAAGAAAATTCCACCATCCTCAACCTCCCTTTACATGGGGTATTTTTAAAAAAAATAGTTATTGGTTTCTATTTTAAACTGCTTAAACTTTTCTAAAGCGGGGAGTGAACTTTCGTTTCACATATTTTTTTTTTTTTTATTCCCGGTAATGCAAAAGAGAAGAGAATTTCAATTGTGTCATATAGCAATAACTAAGATTTGACTATCGCTTTAGTCTCATGTATTCCCTTGTTTTTCTTCTGCTTATAAGAAAGAAAATAATAATATTAAGATACTTTTAAAATATTTATTTCAATTAGATTGATATAAATAAAAGAATAATGTTTTGTGAGAAATACTTGTTTGTTGAACAGCTAGAGAAAGTCGTGTGAATGGAACACATATGATTTTTTTTTTATTCTAGTGACATTTACAAGCACATGTTACAGAAGCATTCGCAACACTATATCGATGAAATTGATACGAAATGAATGCTCCCTAGGTCCCTAGAATCTAGTGATACTTCAATTATTAGGTTCCATAACCGGCCACGATTCCCCAAATACCTATGCATCTGTTACATACATTGCGAAGGTTGGGAGATCAGAGTAGGCAGACGAATGTACACTTCTCTCCAAAGTTAGAGGGCCTCCATATCATTGGAAGGGGTTTATCTTGCCGAAAATGTTGATCTTACTCTGAAGTACTTTCAAGAAAGACGAAAGCATTGAAATGCAATATTATATCTCAATTTACAATGTAAAAATATATAGAGGTCTTATAGGACCAATGAACATTGCGCTATAATTTAAGTGCGTTGTAAATATTTATTTGTTATTGTACCAGGTGCCCCAAATGCCCCATCTTTGACATATACATATATGCCTTAATGCGTACAAATGGTGCCTTTGCAATTAGGTATTTCGGTAAACAGATAATTCCATGCTTAAAACAAGATTAATTTCTGAAACTTGCTTTTGCACCTATAGAAGAGAGGATTTTTAGCATTTGTAGCATTTTGCCAATCGATTTCTAGGAATGCCTCTTTGGACTTGCAGGTATTTCTTGTCCTGTTGACCCACGTACCTTGACGAACCCTTAAACCTCCCTCATGCACAAATAACAAGTTCCAGGGAGTTCAATGGCACCAGTCAAGGCCATCCACCCAACCCCGTATTGTGTTCTGAGTCGTGAAGTGCTAAGTCATTAAACACATATGTTGGCAATATTGTTTGCTAGGCTAGTTATACCTGCATTTAAACATACATAAATGATATTCTGGTCCGGATACACGTTCGTATTTAAGTACAAATAATGCATACCTTCTTTTTACTTTCTCTACACGTACCATGCACATTGTGTATTGAGAAGGTATTGTACTCCACCCAAAAATTTGATTACGAGATTTCACCGGAAGT
Organism: Hymenopus coronatus; assembly: GCA_030762935.1. Classification (NCBI taxonomy): domain Eukaryota; kingdom Metazoa; phylum Arthropoda; class Insecta; order Mantodea; family Hymenopodidae; genus Hymenopus; species Hymenopus coronatus. The sequence goes on along the minus strand of CM060897.1, from coordinate 41,955,344 downwards.
ATATGTTTTGAGGTCCCCTGAATCCAAACAAATTAGGAAAAGGCCCGCTTGTGTCTGTGGACAGCATAGCTGATTTCAAGAAAATTACCATACCCCAAACTACCCTTTACATGGAACTTTTTTTTTTAAATTCTGTTTTTCTCAAAAATGGCTCTAACGATTTTGATATAAATACCTTACATTATACACATTATATCTCGTTTTCCTTTCGATTATTTTTGTCCTGTTATGCTCAGTGAACGTGTTATCACTAATTCAGAACTACCAACTCCGAAAACAGCGGTGTTACCAAATATCTCTTAAGGGTACTTTCATATTTGTCGCTATTGTTATTTGATATTGGCGCTTAGTTTGTATGTTGGCGCTTATCATAGTTCTCAAACGTAGCCCAGAGAACAGAAGTGTGAAAGGGAACTGTTTTGAAGGACATGTGTAAATGAGGTAGGGTCATTTATTTTTTATTATTTACAAATTGAGGAAACGTTTGACTCTGGTAGACAAAAATGTAGATATCGTTTAAACAATGTGCTTGTGTTTTGTAAAAGATATATCTAAAATACGCGTTTCATTCTGTTTAGACTTTTTTGAAGTATTTGTTCTCCATTCCTTTGTTTCTCGCAATGATATGCGAAGGTTATCGATTTTCAACTGCAGAAAATAGCGATCAACTATTTAAGAACACAGCAATCAACTTGTTTAGTGATGTTTTAAGATTCTCAAAAAGCATTTAACACAACGAAATGAAACTTTGACATTGAATAGAACAATCTTTTCCTAACATAATCCGTGAAAAATGACAGAAAGTAATATTGCACGTATATGATAAATAATGTAATTCGTTTTTTTTAAATTACTCCATTTGGAGAAGTACATTCAGGTATACCTTTCTTTTTATTTTATTATATTTCAATTAATTTTGGTTAGTTGTAATACATTCTCACCTATACAGTTTCCAGCTAAATTTGTTTCTTATATCCGAAGACAATCTCCCCCAGGTTTTATTTTCTCTAGCACGTACATATGCACATATACAAGTCCAGAATAGATGGAGAAGTTATTGAATTCCACCCAAAAATTCAATACCGATATTTCACTAGAAATACATGTTGAGGGACCCTGACTCCAAAAGATTCATCTTTAGAAAAAAGACCAGTATACTAATGTGTGTACATATGTGTGAGTATCTGTGGACAGCAAAACACAAAAATAAAAATCTGATGTGTTCCATTCACATGACTTTCTCTATATCTCTGCAATAAATTATTTTTAAAAAACTTATGCTTCTATTTACATCCTGCTAATCGACAAAAAATTAGTAGAAATAGTCTTATTTCTTGCTTCCTTGAAAGTAGAAGCGAAATAAGGGAGTATCATAGGTTAAAGTGATAGTCAAAAGCTGGATGCTATGTGACTGAAGTTTCTTTGTTTGTATGGACACGAGTTCACAAAGTCCTGTATGAGAAAAGTATAAGTTTTTATAGCTTAAACCAAAAACAAGGAATATCTCTAAAACAATCAACTCCACGAAAAAAAATGTATACAACATAAATTGTGTGTTTTAATGTGCTCTACATTTTTTGTGTGGTAAGTTTTTGTCTTTCTCTTACAGTTTAGCATTTATGCAAAATTCCGTAAAATTCACTCAGAATAAAGTAGTCTTCAGAGGCTATTCCCAGAAAATTCAAAATATACATTTTATTTGTCAGGTAAATATCTTTAGTATACGAAATTTTAATCAAAATCGTTAGAGCCATTTTTGAGAAAATCAAAATTTTCGAAAAAAGTTCCATGTAAAGGGTAGTTTGGAGGGGGGGAATTTTTCTCAAAACCTTCGTGTCGCATCCCTGAAAGATACTTAAATACCAAGTTTGGCATTTTACTGACACACGGACACACACATACACAACACATGGATCTTTTTATGAAAATACTTTTTTTGGATACAGGGGACCCTAAAACATATGTTTCCGGTGAAATCTCGGTATCGAATTTTTTGGTGGAGTGCAATACATTCTCTATACACTATGTATATAGTGCGTATAGAGAAAGTAAAATTCGTTGAATACCAAATTTGGTATTTAAGTTCACTATCTTGCAACGATATGAGGCAAAGATTTTCGGGAAAATCACCTCATCCCAAATCCACCTTTACATGGAACATTTTGAAATGTTCGATTTTCTAAAAATTTCTCAACGATTTTGAATAAAATACCGTACATTAAATATATTCACATATAAAATAAAATGCATTCCTGAATTTCTTAGGAAAAGTCCCTTTAGTCCTCTTCATTTTGAATGATTTTTGCATAACTGCTAAACGGTAATAGATAGACAAAAACTTATTAAACAGATTTGCTACGTACAGTTTTTCTTTCTTATTGAGCTAACCATTTCCTGGATATTTATTGTTATTGGTTTCACTTTAAGGTACTTAATTTTAAGTTTTTTCTGAAACAAAACTACCTCATCCATTTCATCTATCTTTTGTTTTACTCCTGTCTATGGAAATTAACTGAATTTGAATAACAATGGCCTGTTGACAGCTTTTAAAAGATTTTACTACAGTTTTATTCTAGTGTATTCCCTTAGTTCTGTTCTACTTACAAGGAACTAAATAATAAGAGCATTTCTGGGAATGTTTATCTTGATTAGTATGTTGTATATAAAAGAATAATCTTTTGTAAGAATAGTTTCTTGCAGAACAGACAGAGAAAGCCATGTGAATGGAACAAACCAGAATTGTTTATACTATGGATATTGAATTCATACTATTTTTCATACGTATTTTCAATTCACTTGATTGAAAATATGAGGAATAATTTAAACTTCAATCGCTAGTTCTTAGTTTGACAAAAAACCAGTAAAGGTTCATCACTATGGCTTAATGGGTTACACAGAAAAGTGCACCAAAATAAGTCATAATTAAAAACTCGTGGTATTTATGATTATATGGGACAATTTTAGCATAATTTAATTATTTTACAGATATAATATTTGGAAAAGATTGGTGTGTTTAGTTGCATTTCATAACGTTAAATAATTATTGCGAAACTTAAAATCAAAGTAGGCATCCAAACATTAGTAAAACATTTGACTTACAACCCAGTGTCAAAGATTTAACCATTGTTTCAGGCTCCTGTATTCTTATGATGAAATGTGTAATGAAACTATTTCTTTAATAATTTTCCTAGCTTAGCAAGAAGTAGATAGAACAATAAACTTCTCTTGGACAAGTTTGTAGAAAAAATAATTATGATCATATTATGATCTATCTATTATATATAGAAACTCAAATAAACGTAGCACACCAGAACACACTAAAACGTTGGTGCATAGTGTTCACAGGAGCAACAATAGTAATTTTCACTTTCTCTATTCAGTTCATAGTAAATAGGTAGAGAGGTATTGGACTCCACCTAAACATTCGATAGCTAGATATCACTAAAAATCCGCATTTTAGGCTCACCAGTATATAAAAGAAACATTTGTAGAAAAAAGTCGTGTGTGTCCATGTATCTGTGAACGATAACTCAAAAATGAAAAGTTAGCAAAATACCAAACTTGGTATTTAAGTTTAGTGTCTTCCTAGGATGCAACACGAAGATTTTGCTGTATATCCCCTTACCCCAAATTATTCTTTACATCGAAGAAGTATAGAAAATGTTTATTTTTTTAAGATGGCTCTAACGATTTTGAATAAAATACCATATATTAAAGATATGTAGATAAAATGAATATATTCTGGAAATAACCTCTGAAGAAATCTTCATTCAGGATAACTGGTAAACCGTAACAGATAGACAAAAGCTTACTGCACAAAAATGTAGATTTCGTTAAAACATACAATTTATATCCTGTACATTTTAATCGTGGAGTTGACAATTTCCAAGGTATTCCTTGTTATTGGTTTTAATTTTAAAATACTTTAAACTTTTCTCATACGGGAATTTATCAACTTTTGGCCATGCAAAGAAACGGATTTCAATCACATTGCAACCAGCTTTTAAAATATTTGAGTATCGCTTTAGCCTATGGTACTCCCTTATTTCCCTTTAATTTAGAAGGAAACAAGTAATTAATACAATTTTTACGTTCTACACGTACTATGTACATAATGCACAGAGAATGCATTGCACCCAAGAATTCGATACCGAGATTTCATCGGAATACATGTTTTGAGAGCCCCTGATTAAATCAAAGTATTTTTAAAAAAGGTCCGTGTGTTTCCGTGTGTGCGTTTGCGTGTGTGTGTCTTGGGGCAGCATAGTTCAAAAACGAAAAGTCCGTTATATACCAAACTTGATATTTAAATTTAGTATCTTCCAAGGATGCGACAGGAAGATTTTCAGGAAAATTCTCCCATTATCAACATTTTCCGAAAATTTTGATTTTCCCAAAAATTGCTCTAACGATTTTGATTAAAATATCTTATATTTTAGATATTTTTATGACAAACGAAATTTATATCTTGAATTTTCTGAAAACCTCTTCATTCTGGATGAATAACTTTTTTTTTTATGTAGTGTTTAACGCCCGCTTTAACTACTAATGGCACCGCAGGCGGTGATACTGATGATACATGAATGATGATGGAGCACCGCGATGGCGGGGGAAACCGGAGTACCCGGAGAAAACCCGCCCCAGCGCCGTTTTGTCCACCACAAATCTCACATGCGGTCGCTTGGGATTGAACCCCGGCCGTCTAGGTGAGAATCGAGTGGTCTAATCACGCGGCCTTTTGAATAACTGGCAAAAAGTAAGAGATAATACAAGAACTTACTATACAAAAACTGTAGATTTCATCAAAACCCACAATATATATCATATATATATTTTTTTTGTAGATTGAACCGTTTTCGAGATATTCCGGATTATACAAATCTTTCTTCTCGTTTCTCAACTCCTGGCTAGCAAAGAAATTGGAATTTCAATTGTTTCACATAGCGAGCGCCTTTAAAAGGACGAGTCTATGGCTTTTTGTTTTAAAATACAGTTCCGGAGTCTGGTCGGGACTCGGCGCTGTATTCCTTTTTTCTTATTCCTCTTTTTTCCCCATAATTTCCTTTGGTTACCGTTTTCTGGCAAATACGCATACAAATTCACAAACCCATAAACACTCCAAGCCCTAGGCGAGACTTGAACTACAATTCCCTGCACCACGAAGCACCAAAGTGAGACGCTTTAGCGAGCGCGGTCATGGGGACCGGGTCGCGTTAGGCTGTGCATTTACTTATTTCTCTCCTACTTATATTAAACCAGTAATAAGACTAATTCTCCTTATGTTTATCTTGATTAGTACGATATAGATAACAGATTAATCTTTTAAATAAAAATTTTGTTTTCCGAACAGCTACAGCACATCATGTGAATGGAACACATTAGATTTATTCCTTTCTACGTACAAGGGACCAAGTAATAAGGACAATTTCTGCTAATGTTTATCTCGATTAGCATGATATAAATATAAGATACGTTTTTTAATAATTATTTGTTACAGAGATGTAGAGAAAGTCAAGTTAATGCAACACATCAGATTTTTGCTAATGATTGTCTCGATTAGCATGGAATAGATAGAAGAAGAATATTTTTAACAATAATTTGTTACAATAATTTGTTCTATTCATGTGAATGGAAGACATCAGATTTTTATAAGTGTGATTTTCCTCCAATAGGCAATTCGCCCTAATCTGATACGGTGAACATATACCAGTTATGCTTGGAGTACAATGCTTGCCATACTGTGCAGATCCATTTTTCAGCTAGGTGGAAGGGGTAGCAAGGTCACGGGATGCACTTGTTCAGGATGTTTACGCCTGTTTAGTCTCGGCCATTGTGCCTCGCACAACCCTTTGACCTGCCCACGTCATTGTTGTGTCGTTAGGAAAGGGTAGCTGGGCCGAGAGTAAAAGTGAATGCGTGTCGGGGACCTGTTGACTACGGATATTTTGTACCCTTTTCTTGCCTGCTCTAATCCTTTCCGAGGACAATGAACTCTCTCGCTCTCAACTCTATCCCACTGGGCCTCTACGCTCCAAATCCCAGCAAGGAAAACACATTTGCTGAAAAGGGAAGTAATAACACCAACCATTGTCGCCCTAATCGTGTTTGTAGTGTTGATCAACCTAAACACGTGGGGAATTAAACACTAACAGAATCACTCCCTCTATTCTAACTTGGAAGAACCCCCCAAAAATTCGCAGAAAATTCAACAGTATATCTTTTCAAATACCTTAAACAAACACGTTTTTTATGTTCTTATCCCCCAGGACTTGCCTGGGGGCAAGGTGCCTATTGAGTAGATGGAACCTGGCTCAGAGAGACAGGCAAGGGTGGGTGATCGGCTCAATGCCTGGTATAAGAGTGAGGAAGAGGATATGAAATGGATGAAAGGAAAGGTATTATGGATCAGTAGATGGAATGAACGGCGGGAAAACCAGAGAAAGCTCGTTCTGATACCGCGCTGTCCTCAACAAATCTCACATGCGGCCTCCTGGGTTCATCCCGGCCCATCTTGGTGAGAGGCGAGCGATCTAAGAACTTGGCTACAGCGCCGCTTAATCATATGCAATTTTAATTAAATCGTTTGAACTATAGACTAGCCATAGGAGGTAGGTGCCATATAACCCTGTGTGCTATCGTCAGACCAAGCTTTCTTTTTCGTGTGCGAACTGTGAATATTGTCTCGTCGCTGTAGACAATAGGACGACCTTCCTGGCGGTATTTTGTAGTAGCACGTAGAAATGAAACACGTGCACTTCTGATGGCATGCTTTTCAATAAGAATGCGCCTGTTCTGACGCATGTTTCGCCAACGAAATCCCAGAAGCTTGAACACTTTCAGCAAACTTGATTCTTGTCTTTATAATCAATTATTTCTCTTAACTTCTGTAACACAGCTTTCAGTGTAGGAACTCTCTTTTCATGAATGTAGAATTCATTTATAGTCCTACGAACTGCACACAAATCAAAGTCATCCAGATCAGTGCAAGGTTTGGGTCTGTTTTTGTTTCGTTTTGGTGTACTGAACGAAGAAACTGAGCCACTTTGTACATCAAGCATCTCCTTCTGTATTTTTTTAACTGTGGATAATGAAATACCCGTTGCGGCTGCAACACGCTCATTAAGCGTATTCACGGGGATTACAAAATTCTTTCCATCGGCTTCCTGTCGCATAAATTTCAGCACATTTGCTACTATTTCTCTAGCTTGGCCTTTTATTGTTCTGCGATAAACTTTAGAGCATTTGAATGCCATTGTACTTCCGTTTTAATGCACAGGAAAACTCACATGCAACAGCACTAATAATTAATAGCTATAACAATAATTAGTATTCCCACATAAAGCACGTGCTAACCAAATTTACTCGTCTAGATCAGGCAATACACTGACTCTTGCGCATACAGGTTGACGCAGGCGGCAGGCGGCAGGGTGTGGGGAACAGACAGGCCAGTCGGAGGGTTGAAACGAGGCTCGCCCGCTGTCGAAAGCTAGCTCTACCAGGGTTTTTATGGAAATACGCCAACTCTATGAATGGAACAATAAAAACAGAAGAAGAAATATCCTACGTCAAACTACCCTTTATAGCTATATGTTACTCGTACGTGGTAGGAAAAAACCTCTTATTCTGTGGCCTACATAGATCTATTGGGCTACCAATTGCCCAAAAGGAAGGAACGAACTGAATGAACCATAAAAGACTACAGGCCGCAGGCAGTCAGGCCATAGCGCAGAAGTCCCCAACAGTTTCATGCTCGAAGACTCGTCGCACTGCTTGAACTACCCAGAGAGGTCGATAAATTACCCATCAACCAAGCAACCATCCGGTGTCCGCGGGGTATACTCTTACCTTTGAGCAAACATCCGAGCCATCTGTCTGCCATACACCACGAAACTTAGAAGCGCACCTAAAACTTGGAATAAAAAGAAAACGATGGAAAGGAAAACTTGGTGGATAAGAAGTCATCTCAGCGTTCGCCTATAGAAAACCACGAAAACCCTAGGTCAGAGTGAAAGATCGACGAAATCGGCCCGAATACGAGTCAATAAACAATACTGCGGAGTCATCACGCTCGGTAAACTTTCCTTTAAGCCCAGCTGAAAATATATATATTTTAATTGATAACTATAAATTATTTGTACTCGTCTGAACACGCTGATTATATTTTTTTACTATTCATATGTCTCAAAATATTTTAGAATCTGTAGTCGCCAGATCATTTAAAAGGCGGCTATAACACATTTTTCTGAGATATTTTCATATATATATATATATATTCAATATTTGTATATAATTAATATATAGTACAATATTTATCTAATTTGAGGCTTATGATGCCCTAAAACTGGTACATTAGGATTAGGAATATAGCCCATGGAGCCCCGAGTCCACGGAGCACGTTACCGTTCATAGGCCAGAATGGCTTTTGCGATTTATGTATCCCTGAAGAGAGACAGGGGGAGAGACCCGAAGGACGACTAGATTCGCATGACAAGGCCTTAAGTATGGACGGGGTCCCTAAGGTTTCCTGACGCACTCGACGCACTCCTACAAGTCCCTGGACTTGTGAAGAGGTCTCGAACCGACGGATCCCGGAGGCAGATCCTTACCGGAGGTCTTGGTAACGACGCCAGGTTGAAATGTTATAGAGCGTACAACCACAATACAGCTGTAAACGGCCGAACACCGTAGCCTGGTCCTGCAACCCTGAAATGGACAAGGACGTGATAGGTTCAAGAAGTGTTGTCAGGCAAGTGGTGGTAGAAGTTGAACTATTCAAGTGTTTGACTGCCGACCTAGAGAAACCACGAAAAACCCAGGGATCGAAACCGGGGCCTCCCGAATGCGAGCAACAGGCATTACCGCCTGAGCCATTGCGCTCTTAAATTTATGTATTAGCTGCAGCGGTAAGTTTCAGTGAGGGCGATCTGAATAAAATTCGGATTTTAGAACAACCAAAAATGTCAATTAAGAATAACACCAGATGCATACTATTACGTATCCGTAGGCAACGAATAACAACAAGTAAAAAATAAACTAGTGATAGTGTCTCTGGTGAAAAATTCAGCAGACAAAAGGAAATTAAACCTACAGGACGAACCAGATGATCCTTAATATGGAGAAGCAATGTACTCAATGGGTAGGTGAAGGAAAAAAAAGTTTGCCTTTTTCTATAATTTTGTTTCTTTCGCTAGTAGGTACAAAATTTAGTAACATTTCAGGCCTACACATTTACTTTCTTTCTTTCCTACGTATAATCATTAGGGGTATATATATATATATATATATATATATATATATATATATATATCATATTCTTCCATTTTTTGCCATGCGCTTAACTGCAGTGGCCATATAGGAGGTTTTTTACCTTTGGAACTATTACCTACAAGCAATGATGTTGGCTAAAATACAAAGTTGTCATTATATTTCTGATTTTCTTTACGTTTTCATACATTAGATCATACACTAATTAATTCTTCAAGACTATGGGAAGAATAACGAATAATATTGGCTAGAGAATGATTCCCATCCCCATCCGGCAATGGATCTCGGGACCGCTTGCACAGCAGGAAGGTGATTTACCAACTCTTCTACTAAAAAAATCTGATGTGTTCCATTCACATGACTTTCTCTATATCTCTGTAAAAAGTATTGTTAATAAGCTTATCTTTCATTTATTTCATGCTAATCGAGAAAAATTAGCAGAAATAGTCTTATTTCTTGCTTTATTGTAAGTAGAAGCGAAATAAGGGAGTACCATAGGTTAAAGTGAAAGCCAAAAGCTGGTTGCTATGTGACTGATAGAGTTGACAAATTCATGTATGAGAAAAGTATGTATTTTAAAGCTGAAACCAAGAAAAAGGAATATCTAAAAAACGATCAACTCCAGGAAAAAAATGTATATAACATCCATTGTGTGTTTTAAGTGCTCTACATTTTTGTGTGTTAAGTTTTTTTCCATCTCTTACGGTTTAGTAGTTAAGCAAAATTCATCCATAATAAAGTAGTCTTCAGAGGCTATTCCCAGAAGATTCAAAATATACATTTTATTTGTCAGGTAAATATCTTTAATATATGACATTTTAATCAAAATCGTTAGAGCCATTTTTTAGAAAATCAAAATTTTCGAAAAAATTTCCATGTAAAGGGTAGCTTGGGGTGGGGGGATTTTTCTCAAAATACCAAGTTTGGCATTTTACCGACTTTTCGTTTTTGAGTTATCGTGTTCACAGACACACGGGCACACTGACACATGAACACACACGGGCACACGGACACACGACACACGGACACATACATACCTTTTTCTGAAAATAATTTTTTAGATACAGGGGACCCTAAAACATATTTCCGGTGAAATCTCGGTATCGAATTTTTTTGTGGAGCGCAATACATTCTCTATACACTATGTACATAGTACGTATAGAGAAAGTAAAAATTCGATACCGACATTTCACCAGATATTTGTTTTGACACCTCAAAAAGTCCGACGTGTGAGTTTTGTGTGAATACTAACTGAAAAAATGAAAGACGGTTAATTACTAAACCGGATATTAATTTCATTATCTTCCAAGGATGTGACACGAAGATTTTCAAGAAAATCTTCCCACCTCAAACTCTTCTTTACATGGATAATTTTTCGAAATGTTTTGATATTCTCAAAATGGCTCTAACGATTTTGATTAAAATATCACATATTACATATATTTACATGGCAAATGATTTTTCTAGGAATAGCCTGACAAGAACACTGCATTCGGAAGGAGTTATATATAATCTTGTATAATTGCTAAATTTGAAGCGATGGACAAAAACGTACTTCACAAAAATTATAGGTTTCTTTAAATTACTCCATTTATTTAAAACGATTTTTAAAAGTATAAAAGTAAAAACTTTACTTATAACAAGTAAAAACAATATTCTGTAACTAGGATATAGTATATATATAAACAGATGTTAGTGAACTATACCGAAATATTTTCACCGAATATGTAGATTAGTTAAATAAGTCATTTGAGATAGGAAACTTATGGCCTGTTTATTGAAATATCGAAGTAACGGCAGTAAGTTTCTGAAGTGCCAGTAAGCCACGTATCGCGGCAGTTCGTCTGGAATGAAGAAAATAATAATAACAAAAATTAATTATGACAGGAATCGAACTCATGACCTATGGGATAGCAGCCTCCCGCGTTATGCATTAAACCACCCGAGTAGTTGAAAGAAAGCCTCCATTGCAGAGTACATAACTCAAGAACGTAGTTAATGAATGCTCAGTGTCATATTGTCAAGTGATTAGTTCGAGATTTTACAGTTTTGCAACATTAAATCTTGAGAACGCTAGTAACGAGCTGCTAAAAATAGATATTCTTTACTCGGGTTGCAGTTATAAAGACATTCTAAGCCATTTTTTCAAATTGCTTTCCTTTAACAGCAACTTATCAGCAACTGATACCCATGCATCGCCGATCTCAAATTACTTATATCAGTCACGGGCACAATCTCGCAAATTATTTCGGTGTAGTTTTTTTTTGTAGTGTTTAACGCACGCTTTAATTACTTACGGCTCCGCAGGCGGTGACACTGATGATACATGAATGATGATGGAGCACCGGTGGAATGCGATGGCGGGGAAAACCGGAGTACCCGGAGAAACCCCGGAGAAAACCCTTATATCATACATAATGTGGGAAGACAACAGAAAACTATACTGGTTCTAAATCAAATGTGGATGGTGGCAATAATTATCTAAAAATGTCAGGAAACATAGTGGGACCACAACTCAAGACAGGGTTGGCTTTCTTGTACTATGCTTCCAGCTAATTCTCATTTTGTTTTCTGTTGGTAAAAAACTACCTTGACAACATTTTTTCATATCATTGATTGTTCTCATATTCGTTCTGATTTTTAAGTACTTTTTGAGGAGTAAGTCTTTGAAAGGACACACCTCACCCCTCAGAGACATTTAATACCGGTGAAACATACTGGAGCTTCTCAGTCTTTCTATGAGCCAGAATATCCAGCGTAAGTTTAAGGCAGCGGTGATGAAGTACATTTTAATCACCTATTATATTAAACCTTGTCAATATCTGTTAAAAAGCAAATGGTAAATGCTGAATACCTATTTTAGGTTCACTGCATTGAGTACATTATCATCATCGTCGTCATAATCAATTCCAGGATCTACAACCCCTCTGGCCTTCCTCAGAAGCATTTTCCAATCATCTCTATATCTTACATCCCCCCCTCCCCTAGAGTTTTACTGTCCTCATCCATTCCATTCTCCCAGCTTAATCTCGGTGTTTCTTTTGAACCCATTTTCTGATCTTATAGTGAACTATCTTCTGCCAAGGATTTTCACTGATTCTCATCACAGTGACCAGCCCAACTTAGCATGTTGGTTTTGATATACTTATCATACTATATCGTGTTTCTTATACAGATATGTGATTGATTGTATCTCTGTCTCCACACTCCCATATCTTGTGCTGCCCAAAGGTGCTCTTAAGATTATCTTCTCAATGCGACTAGTCAGTTTTTAAGGTTTTAATATATTATATAATAACCTCATATATGTTTTGTAATATTCTTACTCAAGACGGATGCGGTCTGAAGTAACATTGTCCTCTGGTTCCAAGATCGCGGATTCAAATCAGAAGGCGATGATTTTTTCGGGCGTAAAAATCCTTAGGATGGCTGTCTTGGGATGGGAAGTAAAGTCAATGACCCGGTGTCGTAGACATAAAAGCACATCAAGTCTGATAAAGAAGCCTACGCTCAACATTTCGGTTTTTTTCACATCCAGCATGGAATAGTAATTAAAAAGCGTTCCTAAATTTATCTTTCTTCAAGGTGGACGCCAATCAGTATTTAAAGTGTGCAAACAATTTGGTCGCTAGAGCATTTATAGCTTCTGTGTATCAAACGATATCGTTAGTAAAGAACAGTTCATGGAAAATTGTGGCAACAGGAGATATTCTAATAGTATTGGGCTAGGAAGGGGATATTGCGTGCAGTGCAGTCATCCCGCAAGCAGACAAGCCGTTGTCTTGGCGACGCCCAAAATGGTGCCAGCAGGCACATCGACTCATGCATCCCCACGACCTTCGTGTAGACTCAAATAATTATCATCCCCACCTGACACCTCCCGATCCTATACAACCTTCATATTACGGCTACCCTACCGATACAATTCATTCATTCTCTAGCATTGTTCAGTGTCTCCAGAAATTTACGCCCCCAACAGTAAAAAATCTGGTGTGTTCCTATCACATGACTTTCGCTATATTACTGCAACAAATTATTCTATTTATTTCATCTAATGGAGAAAAAATTAGCAGAAATAGTCTCATTACTTGCTTCCTTGTTAGTAGAAGCGAAATAAGGGTGTACCATAGGTTAAAGTGATAGTCAAAAGTTGGTTGCTCTGCGACTGAAGTTCCTTTGTTTGTATGGACACGAGTTCACAAGTCCTGTATGAGAAAAGAATGTCTTTATAGCTGGAAAAAACAAGAAATATCTAAAAAACAATCAACTCCACGAAAAAATGTATATAACATAAAGTGTGTGTTTTAAGGTCTCTACATTTGTTGTGTGATAAGTTTTTGTCCATCTCTTACGGTTTAGCAGTTATGCAAAATTCTGTAAAATGAACCGAGAATAAAGTATATCCCCTTCAGAGGCTATTCCCAGAAAATTAAAAATATAAATTTTATTTGTCACGTAAATATCTTTAATACGATATTTTAATCAAAATCGTTAGAGCCATTTTTTAGAAAATCAAAATTTAGGAAAAAAAGTTCCATGTAAAGGATAGTTTGGGGTTTCGTTTTTGAGTTATCGTGTTCACAGACACACGGACACACACGGACCTTTTTCTGAAAATACTTTTTTTGGATACAGGGGACCCAGAAACATATATTTCCAGTGAAATCTCGGTATCGAATTTTTTGGTGGAGTGCAATACCTTCTCTATACACTATATACATAGCAGGCATTGAGAAAGTAAACTAGTAGTTTTTAATTTGCAGAGAGACAAACGATATTAAAGTTTACAATCGTTTACATCGTTTCTTTTATTAATTTTGTAATTTTTTGAACATTTTATGTGTGGCATTAGAACATTGGTTTGTATGCACTCAGAAAAGTAAATTTCCTTTCTCTAGCGCTTACTTAAAGTACATAGAGGAAATAATTGCACTCCGAGAACTCCGTGAAAATGCATGTTTTAGGTCCTTTTATAAAATATGTGTGAGGGATGAACAGCATAATGAATAGACGAAAATACTCCGATAAATATTAAACTTCGTTATTTAAGTGCAGCTCTTCAAAGATACAACACGAGGACGAGTCAGAAAATTGGCGTAAAATGCAGTAGTAATCAACAAAGGGTAATTTGGAGAGGGGAGTTTTTTAAACAAATTCATGTGAAATACTGAATTTAAGTATCAAGGTTTATATTTATCCACTTTTTTTCTGTTTCCTTTTTTACTTCCTCTACATGTACTATGCATTATATATAGAGAAGGTATTCTAATGCACCCAAAAATTCGATACCGAGATTTCACTAGAAATGCATATTTTGAGGCCCCCTGAATCCAGAAAAGCATTTTTAGAAAAACGTCCGTGTGTGTCTGTGGGCAACATAGCTCCGAAACGAAAAATCCGTAAAATACCAAACTTGGTATATAACGATTTTGATTAATATGTCTATATTAAAGATGTTTACAAGACAAATAACATGTATATCTTCAATTTTCTGGGAATAGCCTCTGAAGACATGTTCATTCTGGATGAATTTTGCGGAATTTTGCATAGCTGGTAAACCGTAGGAGATAGAAAAAAACATGCTTCACAGAAAATGTAGAACTCGTTAAAATACACAATTTATGTAATGTACATTTTTTTCGTGCTGTTGACTGTTTTTTATATATTCCTTGTTATTGGTTCCAGCTTTAAAGTACTTATACTTTTCTCATACGGGAATTTGTCAACTTCTGTTCATACAAACAAAGGAACTTAAATCACATAGCAACCAGATTTTAAAAACTTTGCCTATCACTTTAGCCTATGGCACTCCCTTATTTCCCGTCTACTTACAAGGAGGCAAGTAATAATACCCTTGCTGCTAATTTTTTTCTCGATTAGCATTAAGTAAATAGAAGAATAAACCTTTTAAAACATGTGGTGTTAGAGTAGACTAATAAACGATGGCGAGAGAAAATCATCCGAGTGCAGCAAATCATATTGCGCAGGCATGTAATGCCAAGAATGTAAGTGATATCGGGTGGAAACACAGAAAGGGGCATCCAAAGAATCGCTTTATCACCTTTAGGTCCTTTGTAGCTATCGGCCCAAGGAAGAACAGAGCGAGTGACAAAGTAATCGGATCTCAAACTGCCCATGACAACGGCGTCCCCTGCATCGACTGAAACTAGGTAAACTGTATTATCGACGTCAGAGGACGTCTCTGCGTCGCCACATCGATCGCCTGAAGGAAGCTTGTGTTGTCCTAGGTCGCCCTCAACCAATACTAGAAGGAGATGCCCTCTATTGATCCACACACTCGCTCCCAAAGATGATGAACTCAAGGATAGTCAATATATTATTAAAGAATATTGAATTGATCAGAGGGTGGAGAGAGAGTGTGTGTACAGTCAAGGGATTTCATTGGACGGAAGATGGATGGCACTGCAGCTGAAGATATCTCCCTCCACTTCACTTTTGGAAAGGCATTGCATCTTCCATCTCCTCTGCGGTAAAAGTTGTGTACAGAGGTGATTAAATATCTTCACCGTTTAACGAAAAGTAGAGAAAGTATTGCATTCAACCTAAAATTCGAAATTTCGCTGGAAAAACTTGTTATAAGATCCATAGACACAAACATTAACATTCTAGAAAACAGTTTGTGTCAGGTCTGTGTGTGTTTTTTGTTTGTTTTGTTTTGGATAGTATTTGTCGCTCGCTTTTACTTCTTTGGCACCGCAGGCAATGACACGAACGATATATGGAATGAAGGTGGAGCACTGGTGGAATGCGACGGCGGGGTAAACCGCTTCGTCCGCCACAAATCCCACATGCGGTCGCCTGGAATCGAATCCGGGCCGTCATGTATGTATGTGTATGCGTGTGAACAGCATATAAATCAAAAGTTGGATAAATGTAAAATATATTATTGAAATCTAACATCCACGATTTTGGCACGTATTTTCATCAAAATTCCTCACCCCCTACTATACTTTACATACGGTTTTTCATTAATTTCAGTTTTCTAAAACATCTCTGTAACGATTTTGATCGAAATACTATATGTATAAGCTATTTAAATGCCTATTAAATTATAGTTATATGTACTATATTTTCAAATAGTTCGTTAAGTCCTCTTTTTCAACAAACTTTGTATGTTTTTACAAACAGAAAATCTTAAGATAGACAAAATTCTGGTGCGTTCCATTCACAAGTATTTCTCTACCTATGCTATTACAAATTATCCTTACAAAAGCTTATACTTTTATCTGCTCCATACTAATGAAGTATAACATTAAAGAAATGCCCTTGTTATTTATCTCCTTATAGGTACAAAAGAAATAAGGGAATACGCTAGGCTAAAGCGAGAATCTTTTAAAAGCTGGTCACTAACTAATGACATTAAAATTCCGTTTTCTTTACATGGTCAGGAATAAGGAATTTTTTTAAGCTTTAGAACAGCAATAAATAAAAGTTTGATGTGTTCGATTCACATGACTTTCTCTAGCTATTCCGCAAACAAACACTTCTTACAAAGGATTATTGTTTTATCTACATCGTGCCAATCGAGATAAACTTTAACAGGATTGGTCTTCTTTGTAAGCAAAAGGGAAACAAGGGAATACGCTAGCCTAAAGCGATAGTCAAATACTTTAAAATCGGTCACTATGTGAAACAATTGAAATTCCGGTGTCTTTGCTTTCCAGAGTAAATAAAATAGAGACGAAAAGAAAGATGACCTCCCGTTTGAGAACAGTTTAAGTAGCTTAAAATTGAAACCAATAAGACGGAATATCTTGGAAATAATTAGCTCTACAAAAGAATGTAACGAATTTAACGATGTCTACAATTTTGTGTAGTAAGATTTTATCTATCTCTTACGATTTGCCAGTTATACAAAAGTTTTACAAAAGCCATTCAGAATGAAGAGATCTTCAGAAAATTCAGGATACATATTGTTTGCTATAAAAATGTCTTAAACATATGGTATTTTAATCAAAATTGTTAGAATAATTTTTGAGAAAATAAAAATGTTCGAAAAATATCCCATGTAAAGGGTAGTTGTGGGCATCTTTTCGCTTGAAAACATTCGTGTTGCACCCTTGGAAGACACTGAACTTAAATACCAAGTTAATATTAAGCAGACTTTTCGTTTTTGAGTTATGCTCTCCACAGGTATACACACGAACTTCTTTATAAAAATACTTTTTTTTTTCGGGGAGTCCCAAAACATGTATTTAGATGAAATTTCAGTATTGAATTTTTAGGTGGAATGCAACAATTTCTCTGCTTACTAATATTAGGGGTTTTCAATAAATACTTAGAAAATACAAAAAATTACACTCGTAGGTTCGAAAAAAGTTTGAGTTTAGTAACCGTCATCTCTTACTAGGTGGCAGTTAAAGTTTCAGCTATATCCATCTCGTGGTTTCGTTGCCATAGGCCATTGAATCAACAATTTTGTGCTTCTTTAGAAAGATGAAAAAAAAAAAAAAAAAAAAACGGGTTTCGTGATTAAACACTTCCGTTTAAAAGGCTCAACACCGAAAGAGATAAAAGCCGAGATGAACGAAGTTTATGGCACATCTGCTCCTGCGTTTGCAACATTTTACAATTGGATAAATGAATTTAAACGTGGTCGTTCATGCACAAAGGAACATCGTTCCAGATGTCCAGTAGAAGTGATTGACAAAATTCAAGATATGGTTTTGAGTGATCAACTAATGAAAGTTCACGAAATAGTAGAGGCCACAGGCATATCACAAGGTTTAGTGTTCTCAATGTTGCATCTAAAACTAGTTCATACCAACGTCTCGGCAATGGGTTCCGCGTTTACTCTCAATGGAGAATAAACTCAATCGTGTGATCGATGCGGACGCTGGTTTGGAACTTTTCCGTCGCAATCCTGACGAGTTTCAACGTCGGCAAATAACTGTGGATGAAACATGAATACACTCCATAGATAAAAGTACAGTCGAAATAGTGGGGTTTTAAAGGCCAAGGTAGTGAAATCTGCAGACAAGATGATGGCCTAGGATTTTTGAGGAATGCACGCGGAATCATCTACATTGATTATTTTCAGTAAGGAATAACAATAAATGGAGCGTATTATGCATCGTTGTTGCATTGGTTGAACGGAAACATCAAGGGGGGAAAAACTCCCTTATCTGCAAATAAAAAATTCTTTTCCATCAAGACAATGTAAAGATGTACATCAGCGCAGTTTCGATGGCAAAAATTGTAGAATTAAGGTTCACCAGATTTCGCCCCCGGTGACTTTTTATTATTTCCAAACATGAAAAAATGGCTCGGCGGAAAACGATTCACGTCTACGAAGAGGTCGTCTCCCAAACAGATGCCTATTTTGAGGTCCTTCAATTTCCGGTACTTTCTTGACAGAAGTCCTAATCTTTGGAAGACTTAAAACAGTTGGAGAAACGCTGGGAAAAGTGTATCGAGCTAAAACTGGATTATGTTGAAAAATAACAAAAGTTTTACCAAAATTAATTTGTTTTTCTATATTTTTTTAAGGACTTATTGAATGACCCCCGCACATAAGCAGTAAAGAAAGTAAAAATTAAACGTGATATAATTTTATAGCTTTCAAAGATTTTCAACAACATTTCATTACCCAAGTTACTCTTTACGAGGAAGATTTTTTTTTGAAATTTTAAATTTTCACAAAAATGGCTCAAATAATTTTGACTAAAATACCATACGTTTTCAGTCAATAGAAGACATAAAGAAACATTCGCGGCGACAATTGACATCGATTCCTAAAAGTGCCTACAAAAAAGGTTTTTATGACTGGATTTTTCGTTGGCATAAATGTATAATTTCACAAGGGGTCTACTTTGAAGGCGATAAAATAAAATTGGATGAATAATTAATTTTTTGTGTTTTATTGGCAAATTCCCCGAACTTTCTTGACACAGTAGTATATTACTAATATTAAAAAAAATAAAATTTATATTTTCAATTTTCTGGGAATAGCGTTCGCAGGTCCACTTCGTTTGTCCAGTTTCATTCGGAAGTAATATTGTATAATCTTGTACAACTGATAAATATTAAGCGATAGCTGAAAACTACTGCAGCCACTACATATTGCTGTAAAATATACACTTATTTATTAAACAGATTTTTATGTCATAAGGCATTACCGAGATCACCGTATTAATGTTTCGAATTGTTGTTGGAAAACTTAATCATTATTTTAAAGTCCTTAAATTTTTCAGTTGTTCATCGTGATTACGTGCAAAAGTGTGGAATTTAAAGACCAACATATAGCGACCAGTTTTTAAACATTTGACTATCACTATTTTTTGTGTACATAATGAAATGTTTACTAACTATTTCTACATAGGCTTACCTCATTTAAAGTAAAGTAAATAGAATTTTCAGTAATCCAAAGGCACCAGTCGATGTATAAATCGAGAATCTCAGGGTTACTGAAATTAATATATTGAATCAATATGTGCGATGTATACATACATACATACATACATACATACATACATACATACATACATACATACATACATACATACATACATACATACATACATACATACATACATACATACATACATACATACATACATACATACATACATACATACATACATACATACATACATACATACATACATACATACATACATACATACATACATACATACATACATACATACATACATACATACATACATACATACATACATACATACATACATACATACATACATACATACATACATACATACATACATACATACATACATACATACATACATACATACATACATACATACATACATACATACATACATACATACATACATACATACATACATACATACATACATACATACATACATACATACATACATACATACATACATACATACATACATACATACATACATACATACATACATACATACATACATACATACATACATACATACATACATACATACATACATATATAGGTATATATATATATATATATATATATAGGTATACTTAACTTGAAATACAAAAGACTATATATAAAATAAACCAATAACAATCTAATATAAACAATGGTGGTGCAAAATTTTCAAAGAGTATTTTTTGATGTTGATCATTGTCTCATATAGTCAAATATAGAAACTTTCAAAGGTTTTAAGTGTATCCATGTTAAATTTGGCACATCTTCCCCACAAGCAAAGAACAGTTCAAAGACGGATTGCTTTTCAAGTGGTAAGGTATATGTATACTGTATTTAGTGGCCAGATAAGGATCCACTGAACCTTAGTAAAAATATTTTGTATACCTCACTAATAAATGACAGAGGATATAGAAATCTATGTGACTGTCACGACTTTTTTTTCCCGTGTTATGAAAACAATATAGAATTTAATGGTTATCCATACCAATTATAAATATAAATATTTTTTCCTTATACCAACAATAAAATGTAATTAATGCATTTTAGAAAATGCTGATCTCGATTTATATGAAGCAGATAGATGAATAACTTTTTGTAAGAATAATTCGTAGAAAAACGGTTAGAGAAAGTCATTCAAAATTAAACATATTATAATATTTTTTACTTAATCGCTACGTGGAGTAAGGAAAATACACATTACCCAAAATATTCCACAAACAATTTCGAGATTTCACCGAAAAATTTATCCAAAAATAACATTTTTACAAAAAGGTTCCGAGTGTGTATCTGTTTGTCTATATATCTGTATATATGTGTTTGTATGTGTATGTGTGTGTGAACAACACTACTCAATAACGAAAAATCGCTTAAAATATCATTTGGTACTTAAGTTCAGTATCTTCCAAGATATTGAACATTACATTTTCAATAAAATCCTCCCAACCCAAAATACCATTTACAGGGGAAATTTTTTGAAAATGTTGATTTTCTCAAAAATGCCTCTAACGATTTTGATTAAAATGCCATATTTTCATAGTAAATACTAGGTATCTAAGGTAGCCTCTGAAGTCCTCTTATTAAAACGTACAATCAAATTATTATTATTATTATTATTATTATTAATTGCTTTGCTTGTTTATTTAAATGTTCTAAAATGTATACTTTTCGCAAATGAGAAGTCGTAACTCCTTTCTTCTTCTTCTTTTTCCCCTTTTCCTTTCTCATGGCTATGCAAAGAGAAATGTGACCAACTCTTAAAAGATTTGACTATCGCTTTAATCTAGTGTATTGCCTAATTCCTTGTACCCACAAGTAAATAATAAAGATGATTTCTGTTAATATTTATCTCAATTAGCATGAATTAGGAGAAGCGCGTGCGTCTGTAAGAACAATTTTTACAGGATACGTATATAAAATCATGAGAATGGAGTACATGACATTTTCGCCCTAAAATTACTGAAAGGAACATAATACTACTTGTAGCTAATGTAAGGGCTGAAGAGAATGAAATGACTTGTGGTCTATAAGGAGAAGAGAAATGAACTGGCAACTGGAGAACCATGTGGTCAGCGTGAAGGTCTTCACTGCAGGCGAAGAGCAAGATAATGCTGTAAGAAGAAAGCAGGGGTGAAGAGAGTAAGGGCCAGAGAGGCGATGCAAACAGAATATTTTCTGAAGTACATCAGTCTGAATACGACGCCCTCATCATATTTATGAAGGGTGCGGCGCTAGCTGCGTCCCTGTTAGGATTATTTCGCTGGCTGGCTTCTGCAATCAAGTTGCATGTACCTGCGCGTAACTGCCCATAAACGAGAACCAGAACGGGGACTGAACGGAGAGGTGAATACGTTGTACAATCAGTAGAGAATAAAAATCACAAGCAGCAGTCCTAATCGTACTTTGGTAATAATTTATGGTTTTCGAAGCTAGTACGTCGGGAATGGGAACCAAAATACAACAGAAAACGAAAGACTTGACGATAACTGTTAGTAATTATAGTTTCCTTTGAATGCAGAATAGCTTATATCAAAATCTCGTTTTTTACATTCATATACTCTTTTCTAATCAGTAGCTACGAAAGCCTATTCCTATTTTCTTATTTTCTCTACACGTACCCAAAATTCGATACCGAGATTTCAGCGATAATACATGTTATGGCTCCCCCTGATTTCAAAAAAGGCATTTTTAGAACAAGGTCCGTGTGTGTGTAATGTGTGTGTCTGTGGAAAGCATAGCTCAAAAACGAAAAGAACGTTAAATACCAAACTTGGTATTTTAAGTTTGGTATCTGCCACGGATGCGACACGAAGATTTTCAAGAAAATACCCCTACCCCAACTACCCTTTACATGTATATCTTGAATTTTCTGGGAATAGTCTCTGAATACTACTTTATTCTGAATGAATTATACGGAATTTTGCAACTGGTAAGCAGTAAGAGACAGACAAAAGCTAACTTAACAGAAAATGTAGAGCTCGTTAAAACACACAATTTATGTTGTATACTTTTTTTTTTTTTTTTTTTATAGATATTCCTTGTTATTGGTTTCAGCTTTAAGATACTTATACTTTTCTCATACGGGACTTTTTCAGCTCCTGCCCATACAAACAAAGGAACTTCAGTCACATAGCAACCAACTTTTGACTATCACTTTAACCTATGGTACTCCCTCATTTCCCTTCTATTTACAAGGAAGCAGGTAATAACACTATTTCTGCTAATTTTTCCTCGATTAGCATGAAGTAAATAGAGGCATAAGCTTTATAACAATAATTTGTTGCAGAGATGTCATGTGAATGGAACACATCAGTTTTTTCTATCTATTTATGTAATTTGAGATAACCGTTTGGAAAGAAAGATTGTGTCTATGACAAGAGGGATTAAGTAAGATGAAATCAAAAGTTTAAAAAGCAAGTAGTTGTATGCTGTCTGTAATAGTCTTTCTCTCATCTCCTTCTTTCGGACATCGCGATAAACAAGTAGTATGAATATCTATGAAAAAAATCTGATGTGTTACACTCACATAACTTTCTCTAGCTGCTCTACAAACCTCCTGCAAAAGATTATTCTTCGTTGTACACAATGCTAATCGAGATAAATATTAGCAGAATGTCCTTATTACTTAGTTCCTTATAAGTAGGAGAGAATAAGAGAATGCGCTATGCTAAAGTGATTGTCAAATGTTTTAAAAGCTATCATCATGCGATTGTCATTGCAAATCACTTCTTTGCTTGGCCAGGAGTAGAACAAAAGAAAAACGGACACTTCCTGTCTGAGAAAAGTTTAAGTACTTCACAATTGAAACAAGGAATATCTCGAAAACGGTTACCTCCACAACAAAAACGTAAAGGACATAAATTGTGTGCTTTGACGTGATGTACATTTTTTGTGCAGTGAGTTTTTTTTTCTATTTCGTACGGTTTAGCAGTTAAGCAAAATTCATCCAGATTGAAGAGCTCTTCAGAGGCTATTCCCCAAAAATTCGAGATATACATTTTATTTCGGACATAAATAGCTTTAATATACGAGATTTTAATCAAAATCGTTAGAGCCATTTTTAAGAAAATCAACATTTTCGAAATTTTTTGCATCTAAAGGGTAGTTTGTGGTAGGGGGATTTTTTTTTTAAAATCTTCGTGTCGCATCCTTGGAAGTTACTTAACCTAAATACCAAGTTTGGTATTTAACGGTCTTTTCGTTTTGGGGCTATGCTGTCTACAGACAGACAGACACACTCACACACACACAAGACCTTTTTTTAAAACTGTTTTTTTCGGACTCAGGGGACCCCAAAACATATATTTCCGGTGAAATCTCGGTATCGAATTTTTTAGTGCATTACAATACCTTCTCTATCCCCATGTACATTGTACATATTTGGCTAGAGAAAGTAAAAATTGAAAAATTCAAATCAATAATTAGTTGATCGAAAATGTTGATATTACAAATCATGTGATTTAATGAGGTCTACATCATTGTGCAAAAATTTGGTCTATCTCTTACAGTTTGATATATTCACAAAATGATAAACAATTTCTCTAGAGAGCTGTTCCGAGCTCAGTCGGTAGATCACTTGTCTTCTGCGCGAGGGATTCCGGGTTCCATTCCCGACTGGGAGTGAGAATTTTTCTCATCCCTATTCTGTGTAGAGTCTGAAAGTATGAATTAGAGCGTGAAAGCGTATATGGTCTACTCCCTAAAACACATGAAAACCAGAAACTGTACACGCGTTAATACCATTGTTGCAATATATTCCATAGATAAAAGACCTCCGATATGAGGACTGCTGATATAGGTAGGGTATAAATGGAAAAATTAAAGAAATAAAAAAAAAGTCTTCATAATGAAAAGAACTTCACAAGCTTTATTTGTATTGCAAAAGGAATACCACTAGGTATTCCTTTTGCAATACAAATAAATATTCTAAAATGTGGTCATTTAATAAAAATCGTTAGAACCATTTTTCAATACCTATGTAATGAAAACGTTTCCATATAAATTATAGTTCGGGAGGATTTTCTTGAGAATCTCCACAGTCATTCTTGGAAAGTACTAAGATTATACTGATTTTGTATTAATTATCATATATTTAGTTTTTGAATTATAAGTTCACTCTCTTTGTCTCTCTCTCTCTCTCTCTCATACACACATTCATACGAAGCTTTTCAACAAATGCTTATTTTTATATTGGGGACTTTCAAAATTGTATTTATAGTGACATTTTGATATAGAGGTGATAAAGAAAGGCTACTATTGAACTAAAGTCGTATAAGTAAATCAGTAAGTTCCTCAGCTGATGATACACGGAGACAACTACGCAACTAAGGTCATCTATCTGGGCTGTATTGACTCGAACACGTGTGTGTTAACAATAAATTAAATGATGATAAACAATATATAGAGGTTTTCAAAGGTACGTTTACCACCATGATACATAAGGGATGCAAAGAAAACCAGACATAATTATTTCATGAAGTAATACTACATCTCTTTCGTGAATGTCCAAACTGTTGTCTTTCGGTATTTACATACTGTTGTGTATAGTATTTGAAACTGAAGCACATGTATGACATTTTTACTTTCTCTAGCACATATGTACATACAATGTACATAGCTGAGAAGATGTATTCTACCTAAAAGTTCGATGTCGAGAGGAAATGTCAAATATATGTTTTGAGGTCCCATGAGTCCAAAAAAGCAATTTTAGTAAAAAGGTCCGTATGTGAACGGACAATGTAGCTCAAAAACGAAAAGACCGTTAAAACCAAGCTTGGCATTTATGTTTAGTATCTTCCAAGGATGCGACACGAAGATTTTCAACTAAATCCCCCACCACAAATTGCGCTTTATTGGAATACTTTTTGAAAATGTTTTTCTCAAAAATGTCTGTAACGATTTTTATTAAAATGCAGTATATTAAATGTATCTACATCACAAATAAAATATATATTTTGAATTTTCTGGGGATAGCCTCTGAAGACTTCCTTATTCTGGATGAGTTTTGCCGAATTTTGCATAATGGTTAAACTGGAAGAGATAAACAAAAACGTAATACACAAAAAATGTAGATCTCGTTAAAATACATAATTTATGTCATATATGTTTTATTGTAGAGGAGGCCGTTTTTGATATATTCTCTGTTATTGGTTTCAGTTTTTAGATCACCTAACTTTCCTCAAACGGGATCATGCATAGCGAATCAAACCTCAATCGTTTCACACAGCGACCAGGTTTTAAGTATTTTGCCTCTTACTTTAGCCTAATGTATTCCCTTATTTGCCTTCTCCTCAAAAGAAAGCTAATATTTATCTCGATTAGCATGATGCAAATAAATGAATACTTTTTATAAGAATAGCTTGTATTTGGAACATCTAAAGAAAGCTATGTGAATGGAACAGGTCAACTTTTTTGGCATTCCTTCCCGATGAACGGAATAATCCCATCTACAGCATGAGGTCTATTTCCTCACTTACAATAATAGTATTTGGTGATCACTGTGACTTATACTAAAAGAATATCTTTGGATCACTTTTTTTGTTTGTTTGTTGTTGTTCCTATAATCCCTTCTAACTGCTGTGACGATATCGGGAATTTTAGACAGAAACATTGGTATTTTCACTCTTTAAACTTCATGTAGCTTATTGTAGAGTTTTCACACGACTTTGAGCCTCAATTCCCACTTTCATTCTCTTGAAGGGCAGAGAATAATCCTAATTAAAGAAAATGTCTACCTCCAGGCTAGGAATCAAACCCGGATCCTTCGGGCGAGAAGTCAACTCGCTGACTACTCAACCACGATCACATTTGAACTGTTCATAAAGTATAAATATTTGATTTGATTTTTGTTTTGCTTTCATTGGGTTCTATTAAGCTGTGTAGGATATTGTTTTTCCCTTTAAAATATGTATATATGTTAACATATCACTTCAAGCATTAAACCCGTATAACTATTATACTATTTGAGATAGGAGAAAAAAATGCATTAAGGGCAAACAATATAGGCTTTACAAAACAGTGGGAATTTGTACCCCGTTCTCTTATTCAACGTACACTATTGTTTCTGCATAGCATGTTGTAGATAATTTCTTGGAATATTGGAAATTTCATGATAGATGTCATTTTTCAGTTGCAGTAGGCTGTTGCATACGGCCAGGAAATCTTGTTCTTGAAGATAACCCCACAACTCACGGCCGGCCGCATTGAGATCTGGAGATCACAGAGGCCACATCAGGGCCACAATAGAGGCCCTGTTGATGTCACGAAAATCTACATATGTAATAAGCTACTTTGCAGGAGTGTAGATTTGGTGTGTCGCACCATCTTGAAAAATACCTCTACAATAATTAAAGTAAATATAAAATATGCGAAATTATAGATCTATTTGTAAACTCACTTTAAATAAAACGTTAAGTGTTTGTGTTAATAGTTTTAAAACTGCATAATATTGCACATTTTTCTTACAATAATAAATGTAGACATTAAACATTATTATTTAAATAACCGTATAAGATATAAATGAGTAATATGTCAAAGTATCATACTGTGCATAATAACTGGTATAAATTGCAATAAGATATCTTGCATTCTCTGGACTTTTTCAAATTTAACAGATGCATCACCTAAGGTTTCTCCAGCGTGCTGAACGCTCAAGATTTTGGCCAATTTTGTTTAAGTTTTCTTCTGCTATTATGTATGTTACCGCGTGTGTTTCTTGTTTTTCATTGAACCAGTAGTCTCAAATTTATTCAAAATATCGTGAACTGAAGTTCTGGAAGAAGATAATTGTGCAGGAATCTTCAGCATGAATTCCCCACGAACGCTACGAGTCAGTTCGTGTTCAAAATAATATATGTTGCATATAAATAAATGCTGCTACTTCCCATCTTTGCATATGAAAATGGACTGCTAAAGCTGATGACTACCTGGTAAGCCAATCGCGGGGGCGGGGGAAGTTAGGAAACCAACCAACATTAGCACCGTGCGGCGGCCAGGTTTTATACTGAAGAGCCTATAATATTGCATCAGCAGTATTCTAGCATTTATGATAGAACCAAGGCTCGTAACTTCATTTTTTGTAGCAATAACAATAAAACCATTAATGATTTGTTGAAGAAAATTATAACTATATCAACATTAGCAAACTAGGGAAGAAATAATATGGAGTGTAGCTGGAAAGAATAGTTTATATGCAGTTAGTAATGATAACTGAACTAGACCCATTGATTCGTTTATGAGAGAAATTTTGTGGTCAAAAGTATTATGTTCCCACGAAAAGATATCTATAAACAAACGTGGGTATCCCAGATGGGACAGTGATTGATCAGATAGATCACTGATAGGGAAAACGCACGCATCAGATACACTGAATGTAAGAAGTAGGAGAGGACTATATTGTAATACAGATCAATTACTAGTCCAGGTTAAATATAGAGAGAGGATTGCCAGAAAAAAAGCATGCAAAAGGTAACAAAAGAAATAGATTTCAAAACAAAAAATTAAAAAAAAAGAAGCTGATATGAAACTAGATGAAAGCTAGGCAGAAATGGGCCTTGGATGTGTAATAACAAAACAGTGGAATGTTAATAAAGGATATAGTGATGAAATAAGTCAAATTAGTGCTTGGACAGAAGAAGATGGAGAAAAAAGGGAAGAATGGTTTGATGAAGAATGTGAAAGGAATATTAAAGAAAGGAACTGGGCAAAATTCGTTACAAAAGAAAACTACAGAAACTGCTGATAATTTTAAAGCAAAAAGTAAAGAAGCGATTAAGATGTGTAAAAAAAAAATGCACCTATCTAAATTGTGATACAGGAATTAAATTCAAGTAATTGGGAGACGCTTCTATGCAAGGGTTAAAAACTTAAAGAAAAGCTACCAAGAACAGATTATTGTAAAGATAAAAAGGAAAATTTGATTAGAGTTAAGGAATGTATTGCAAAGATGAGTTGAGTATTTTCGTAGCCTGCTAAATGATAATGAAGAAGAAAAATTAGACCCAAGAGGAATGAAATAGAACAGTATATAGGAGAATAACAAATGATATCAGACGATCGAGAAATAATAGCTGCAATCTGGCAGTTGAAAGAGATTATACCTCTAGAGAAGTTGGCATTTCAGCCGAACTGCTTAAATATGGAGGAAGGCAATTTGAAATTCTTTTGTTAAGCTGATCCAAGAAATACGGGCTAATGAACAGAATTGGAAGAGCGCCATTATACAGCCAGTACATAAAAAAAGTGATAAGACTATAGATGAAATCTTTAGAGGGATAACACTACTTAATCTAGCGTATAAAGTAATATCAAAATTAATAGCTAATAGAATGACAAAAATAACTGAAAATACAGTTAGGGAATACCGAGCCGAATTTATGAAAGGGAAATCTACTTCTCATCACATGTTCATCCTAAGGACCACCAAGAAAATATGCGATGCGTTTAATATATACTTTAATATGCTATTTATAAACAAGCATATGATGGAAAGGCTCAATTTGATATTCCTAAGAGCTAATCTGATTGACTCGACCCTTACAGCTAATATGGGTAGAATATCTATCCAAGGAGAATTATCGAATACATGCATGATTAAACGAGCAATGAGGCACGGAGATGTACTATCTACAATGTTATTTAACGTTATACTAGAAAGAACAGATTGGAAAATAGAACTTAACCCAAGTGGTACGATTTATAATAGGATGACGCGGATGATATTGTTCTAATTTTCAGAGCATACAAGAACTGCAATTAAGGTTTTCTCAGCTACAACAGAAAGAAGCTAAAGTTCGACTGAGGGTGAACACGAATAAAAGAAAATTTATAATTGCATATAGAAATAAAATAGACTAACAGTACTAAAATATCTATACAAGGTAATGATTTTGATATGGTTCGGAGCATCCAATGTTTGGGCTCAATAATAACAGAAAACAACACAGTAGGGGGAGAAGTTAAAGCAAGATTACAGATTGGAAATGGATATTATTGGGCCCTGCTTTCCCATTTGAAATCCAAAGATTTTTCCAGAAAGGAAAAAATAAAACATATAAAAAAATAGTTAAACCTTTAGCGATTTATGCATCAGAAACTTGGTGTATGTTAAAGCATGACTATCTTAGAATCGCAAAATGGGAAAGGAAGATATTATGAAAAATCTATTGACACAAATATGAAAATTAAGAGTGGAGAATTAGAACTAATAAAAAACTATGATCTCTATAATGACCCCCGAATTGTGAATTTTATTAAAAGCAGATGGCAGAACATGTAGAATGAAGTGAGGAGGGCTCCTACTGCAAAAAGTATGGAAGAGAAAACAAGGTGGAAGAAGGTGTGTAGGAAGACCGAGAAAGAAATGGATAGAGAATATAGAGGAGGATATGAAGGAGTTGGATATAAGAGCATGAATGTAGGACAGGAAAAAACGGACTTCGATAATGAGGCAGGCTGCAACGCCATGGAGTAAATAAGTAACTGTTAGCAAACAGAAACAAATGAAAAGCTACCACCAATATGTGATTCTGTTTTTCCCATTTTAAATATTATAACATTTAAAGCGATTTACGTTTGAAGCGACCTTTAGAAGATGTAATGTATTTGCAACACTGCAACACACATAATTTACGTCATTCGATTGTTTTTACGGCAAATGCGCAAAAGCTAACAAGGTATTTTGTTTTTGGATTACGAAAGAAGAGAGAGGAGACTCATGCAGTGGAAGAAATGGGTCACGTGTTCGGGGATAAAACAAAGACATAAACACGTTGCAAGTAGGCGGACAGTAATATTACGATTTTGTGTGTGCGTATTGTTTCTTTGACATTTAAATCTCGTATGAAACTCATCAGAACGTTTTCCTTGGGTAAGATTCGCACGATTTCTGTTTGAGGACATATTACGCAAGCACAAGTTCTTAGAAGTAAATGGAAATACCTATTTGAAAAATAAAGTTCAAGATAATTTTCATAATTATAGAGATCTGTTTCCTATGTTACTTTACTATTTGTAAAATTATTTATTAAAAAGCGATTCAGAACTTTATTTTCAGGAGAGTATTATAACATTCCTGGTTTTGTTTCAAAAGTTTGTAAAACGCTTTCCAAGGTGCACAGCTCCAAGTTTAGGGAGATTCATTGACTATTTTAAAAAATATAATGTAATGCACTTGTCTTTCTTTGCCCATTCTTTTATAAACTTTTCTTACAAAAGCTTATTCTTCTATCTAATTCAAGTTAATCGAGATGAACATCTACAAAAACTATATTATTGTATACATCCTTGTAAATATAAGTAGATTAGGGGAGTTTAATATAGGCTTTAAACGATAGTCACATTTTTTAAGAACCGGCACTATGTGATGACTTTGAAATTCCGTGCATATTACTGATCACAGAAAGAAAAATATGACTAAACATTTTAAAATATTATAAGCAGTTTTAAATTGAAAGCAAAATGATAAGCTCCACAAATATATATATTGGAAATACAATGTATGCGTTAACGAAAGCTATATTTTTGTGCAGTAAAATTTTGTCTATGTCTTGTGGTTTAACAGTTATGCAAAAGTCATCTCGAATGAGAGGACTTCAGCGACCATTCCCAGAAAATTTAAAATTCAAGATATCCATTCTATTAGTAATGATAATGTCTTAAACATACAGTATTTAAATCAAAAGTGTGAGAGAAATGCTTTATAATTCAAAATTCTCGAATAGTTTCCATGCAAAACGTAGCTTGAGGTAGGACTTTCTTGAAAATCTTTGTGTTGCACCTTTGGAAGGGG
Organism: Hymenopus coronatus; assembly: GCA_030762935.1. NCBI lineage: Eukaryota > Metazoa > Arthropoda > Insecta > Mantodea > Hymenopodidae > Hymenopus > Hymenopus coronatus. The sequence continues at coordinate 41,923,884 of CM060897.1, read as the reverse complement.
TTGAAATAAGTACCAATATCTTTCACGGATACGATACAATCAGGAAAATCCCCAACTACTCCTTAGAAGGAAAATGTTTTCAAAAAGTTTGATTTTCTCAAAAATGGTTATAAAGATTCTGAGCAAAGTACTAAATATTTAAGGAATTTTTAGTACAAACGAAATAGGAATTTTTTGGAAATAGTCTCTGACAATTTTTCATTCTGGATGCCTTTTGTATAACTGCTAAACTGTAAGAGATAGACAAAATGCTTTGCACAAAAAATGTTGATCTCGTTAAAACCACAACTTATGTCGTTTCTTTTTTGTTTTTTTTTTGTAAATATAACCATTTCCGAGATATTTCCTGTTATTGTTTTCAAGTTTAAAATACTTAGCATTTTCTAAAACGGGAGGTCTTCATCCGTTTCATATCTCTTTTGTTTCACTCTTGGTCATGGAAAGATAACCGAATTTCGATGTCAGTCGAATAGCGATATCTCATAAAAGGTTTGACTCGTGTTAGCCCTGTATATTCCGTTATTTTCATTCTAATTATAAGGAACTAAGAGATAAAACCATTTCTGGTAATGTTTATCTTGATTAGCACGAAGTAGATAAAAGAATAGTATTTTGTAAGAACAGTTTGTATGCAGAACACATAGATAAAGTTATATTAATGGAGCACATCAGATTTTTAAAATTTTAAAAACATAATTTTCCACTTAGAGAAAATGTGCTAAAATTACAGCGTTGCTGCTGATACAAAGAAATTCATTCTTGTATTAATAAATGATAAAATGTGTGCTGTACGTGACAAGGAAAATTAAGCAATTTATCTCGAACAGCTTCCTAGATAGTTCATCATTAATCAACATGTTAAGAAAGAGAATTTCCATTGCCCATGACTTCTTAAAAATAAAACTATACTTCTTGGCCAATCCGGGCAGAAGTTGGTGTACTTGAGCTTAGTAAAAATTATAGAATTAGGATTGGTCAAGGATGGGCCCCACAGAACTCAGGGGCAGAGTCTCTTACGTAGGCCCTTAGGGCATTTTGCTACTTACGTTACCCCAGGCCGAGAAGGATGAGAGGAGAGACCCAATGGGCGACCAGACGGGAGCAAATATGATGGGGTCCCTATCGTTAGTTTGACTGCTTCCGATGACGCCATCCTCGGCCCTGCTCACGAGCCCCTGTCACTACCGGTGAGCCGCCAGTTGGACTCTTGAACCAGGATAACCTTTTTCAATGTGTAATTCATCATTTAGGTGCAACCCCGCCGAACCCTAAACCGATGATTAGGAAAAGATGAGAATAGGAAGTGGTGGACCGGAAAATTCGGCGGATGTAATGAACCTACCCAGTTTTTGCATAAAACTCCCGAAGAAACCAATGTGTCAGGTAACCGACTGTGTGGGTCGAATCGACGACCTCCCAAATGCGGGCCACAGACGGAACCACTTGAGCCATTTCATCCAGTAAGAAAAAAAAAAGGATAAACTTCAAATTAATTCCTTATATTTGTACAAATTTGTACCATTGACGGATCTGGATAAAACTTTGATTGCTGATGCTCTTTCTTCGAGTGAAAATTGTAGGAGCTTTATAATTTTTATAATCCATCCATATTCCTATTTTCAATCCCTTTCTCAGAGAATTTGGAACGCAGGCGATGACACTGGTGACATATGGAATGAAGATGGAGCACCGGTGGATGCGATGGCGGGGGAAACCGGAGAACCAGGAGAAACCCGCCCCTGCGCCGCTTTGTCCACCGCATATCTCACATGCGGTCGCTTGGGATCAAACTCTGGCCGTCTAGGTGAGTGGCGAGTGGTCTAACTGCGCAGAGAATGCTAATGCTGGTGCTACAATACATGAATATACGAAAACGTTTTGCGCAGAAGACGATTTTTGTTTCTAACAAATCGACATGACAGTAGGCATAAAAATAAAGGTTTCCTCGCGCTGCCGTGGAGAATTGTTGGCGAGGGAAAGGAGTCATTAAACATAATAGCAGTGGATGATAACCCGCCTTGAGTGGCATGCTGGGAGTGACGGCACGAGCCCTCGGCCAATGAGAATAGCCCAGGTAATTGTCAAAGGCGTGTGTAAGCCTTTAAATTAACAACTTCCCCTTGTGAGAGAGGAAGACAACACGCGGTCTGACTAAATGCAGATCGTCATCATTTCCAGCGAGCTTTTCCCATTTTGGAAATGGTACATTCAGTAGCTGCATTTTTTACTCAAATCCACTTAATTTAATAATTAAAACACAAAACTCTTAATTTATTGCAAAGATTAAGAATTTCCTAAAAATAATAAAATAAGTGCAGACAAATAAATAAAATGATTGACTTAAAAATAATAGTTATTGGTAAAATGAATGCAATTTCAACGTCAAAAATTAAAAAGATGAATGCGATTCTACTTGAGATATATTCCCTAACGCTTACAAGTTACAAATCAGAAGCTACGAGTTCATAATTTTCAAATCACAAGTTGCAAGAATTTCCATTTCATAAATATAATGTTTGTATTTATGATTTTTTCACTTATAAAAGTTATACCCCCACCGCTGAATCTTTGCACTTGACAATTCAGGTGGCTTCAATAACGTTGTCTGTATTGTTGTTGCGACGCTGCCAGAGTTGCTAGTAAACAACAGCTGATTATGAATCTTTCTGTCGTGTCTAAAGTCATATTTAAAGAGGTACATGCTAGTGACTGCCGATGTTTAATAACTAATTCATTATTATTGTTATTGTTAATTGAAAATAACGCACATATAGTAATGCGATGCATGTAGATTTAATTACGTGGTACTTTCGACAATATAGAACAAATTAATACGAACTTTCCTGTTACAACGAGAGAAATGAAGCAGATACAAACAGGGTAAAACAAAGCTCTATCAAAATGCCTGTTAACATCATCCTCGGAAGAATCATCGTCGAATTAATTAGGGGGTACTTTCGACAATATAGAACAAATTAATATGAACTCGCTTTATTACAACGAGAGAAATGAAACAGATACAAGCAGGGATTAACAAGGCACTTTAACATTGTAAAAGTTCAATTCCATCTAAATGCCTGTCGTCCTCATCCTCGGAAGAGTCATCGTCGCTGTTATGTTTCACTTTCTTGCTGTTAGCAAATTGTTAATAACTAGAGACCGGATGTTAGGCAAAGTGCCTATAGTTAGCCATTACAGCTACCTACCGTAAAACTGATCTAATATAAATTCAACTTTTTACCCTTAGATCTGTTTTATAGAGATATATCTGTCGATAATAACTGTTTTTAGAAGAAATTGTGTTGAAAAACACGCAATTTTCACCTTGTGAACACCATGACTTGTTGTAATTTAAGTTTACTGCAATGCTAGAAGACTTCATGTATATGATGACGAGGTTACAGTAGCCGTTGTATGCTGCACTGACATAAAACTTGAATTTGATCTTATTCTTCAGCAGAACTGTTCAGCTGGCATTACATACCTGGTGTGGTATGTGACAAACCACCTGGAAAGGTCGTTTTTAGTGGCCTGAAACGTGTTTTCTGATAGAAGACATAATCTAAAATAGGAAATTTTGTAAAGTAGTAGTACTAGTAGATCCTGTCATTCTTCTAGGAACATGGGGTCTTGAAGAATCACGCCACTGTTTTTTTAGCTGCTCCTCGTTATCTCTGAATTTATATTTTACATTATGTTTTAGTATATTATTCATATTTGCTCAGGCTAACTTAAAGATTCTGCAATACAATGTACAGTGAGACAAATACTTACTGGAAAAAAACATCAAAAGCCACTACACCAAGTATTTGGCGTGTGTTAAAAGAGTTTCAGAACTCAGCGGAGCTATTTCAAGTTAAAAACTGTCATTGGAGAATTGACGTGAGTGAACTTAACAAACTATTCTTAATATGCGGCATTTTAATCAAAGTCGTTATAGGCATTTTTGAGAAAAACAAAATAATCACAAAATGTTCACCGTGAAGAGTAGTTTGGAATGGGAGTATTTTCTTGAAAATCTTCGTGTCGCATCTTTGGAAGATACTAAACCTAATAAAAATTTGGTCTTTAAGGATATTTTCGTTTTTGAGCTATGCTGTCCACATACACACGCGCGCAAGTGGGCTACGTTTTTATAAAAATGCCCTCTTTTATTCAAAACAAATATTTCTGATCAAATATCCACATCGAAATTTATGTAAGAATAGATATGTAAATTTATGTATACATAGTACTGTACCGTTACAAAAAAATATTTTTCTGTTTACTTCTTTTTAATAGAGTTAAACTTTCATTACACATTTTCACATTTCGTTGTAGGTATAAGAAGAATGCAGTAGGCGAAAGAAACAATCAGCTTTAAAAAAGCTGTTCGCTTTATGATGACTGATGATGTTTGAAGAACCGCGAAAAGACGAATAGCGATTTAACAGTTCAAAAATACTTTTTACTGAATATCCTTTACTTTGATATAGTTTCTACAACCCATTCTTAAGAAGTCTTAATTTTCTATCTAATTCCTGTTAACGGAGATAAAACTTTGCAGAAATAGATTCATTTCACATTTTGTTGTGGTACAAATAAGATTTTGAATCGGCAGCCAATACGAGGCTCTGAGCTGGCCATGAAATTCTGTAGTTTCCATGACATCGGGAGAAGCAACAGAATAGCGAAAGCATTTTAACATATCGATAGTGTTCCATTCACATGACTCTAATTATTCTGCAACAAACTGCTCTTATATTCTTCCATCTACGCCATACTAATCGAGATAAACATCAGCAGAAATTGTCTTATTATTTAGCATCCCTTTAGGTACAAGGGGATAAGAGAACACACTAGGCTAAAGTGATAGTAAAATATTTTAAGAGTTGGTTTCTGTGTGACGAAATTGAAATTCCATTTATTTGCATTGCCAGGAGTAAACAAAAGAAAGAATAATAATGAATGACGACTTTCCATTTGAGAAAAGTATAACTAGTTATAGGTATGGTTAATTTCACAAAAGAAGCATTTAACATAAATTGTGTGTGAACAAGATCTTCATACGATTTTGTCTATATCTTACGGTTTACCAGCTATACAATAATCATCCAGACAGAAGAGGGCTTCAGAGGGTATTCCCAGAAAATTCAACATATGCATTTCATTTGCATTTAAATAGTCCTATATAAGGCATTTCAACCAAAATAAATTAATATTATTTTTAATATAATAATTGGAATAATTTAGGGTGAAATTTATATTGAGCTATTTGAGAAAGTCGAAAATGTCGAAAAAAAGTCAAATGAAGAGTAGTTTGGATTGGGAGGGGGGCTTTTTCTGAAAATCTTCATGTCAAACTCTTGAGAAAAAAAAACTAAACTTAAATATGAAGTTTAGTATCTAATTGACTTTTCATTTTTGGGTTTTGATTTACACACACGGATCTTTTTCTAATATGCTTTTTTTAGGGATCCCCAAAATTTGTATTTCCAGTGAAATATTGGAAACGAATTTTTGGATAGAATGCAATACCTTCTCTGCCTACTGTGTACCTTATTGTAGGTGGAAAAGAAAATAAGAATAACAAAAGTATTGTTAAAATACAAAATAATAGTAACGGATATCAGGGAAATGACTGATGATGCAAAAGAGCATTTGAAAAAAACTGCATATTTTAAAGAGAACCAACATTTTTTCTTATGTGGTGTGTGTGTGTAATATATTTTTTTCAACCTCTTATTATCTGTTATACCGCATTATAAAAAATTCCTGTCAAATAAAGAGGATTATCTACACAGGATATTCCTATAAAACTCAAGATCCACATTTTATTTGCTAGTTAATATGTTAACTACATATTAATTTACTCAAAGTTGTTTCAGCTATTTGTTTATAAAACTAAAATTGCGGTAACATTTTCCATGTAAAGGTTAGTTTGGAGTTTGAAAAGCTTCGTGTCGCATCTTTCGAAGATATGTCAAATTTAGTATTTATTGATCATCATTTTAGGGTTATGCTGTTCCGCACACAAAAACACACGCGCGAAACCTTTTTTTTTCTTTCTCTAAAATGCTCATTTGGGACGCCTCAAACAAGTATTTCCGTGAAATATGAATATTGAATTTTTTGGTGGAATTAATACTTTTGCCACATATCAAAGGCAGTAGGTTTAGTAGTTAAAACACAGTTTTATTACTAATTCTAACACTCGATGTCTTGCAGGCAGAGTATTGAGCAGAAGGTAATAGAGTGGGTTGCGGGAGAGAAAGTGGAGGAGGGAGGGCGAGAGAATAAGAGAAGTGACAAATAGCAATAGCGCTAGCTGATCCGCGTGTTCTGTTAGTATTTGTATAAAAAAGCATAGCATGTAATCAAAAGGATACTATTAATTTATGTGTAATTTGAGCGACGCATGTAAATACCTGTATGTGTATAAAAGGAAATATTTTAAACATTTAGAGATGAACAAGTGAAGACTGATTGATTGTTTGTCTAAGCTACGTCACTGTTCCAACACAGCAATTTGTAACTGTATCGATCTACTTTTCTTGAATGAGTCACGGCGTGACCACGTAAACAAAGAAATCAATGTTTCCCCTGGAAAGCTTAATTAAACATTTATATTTTATTATTCTGTGGAAGTGTTCCTTTAAGCGTATCTGGATCCCTTGTGTTCTGGAATATAGCACACCTTTCTCTGTATGGAATCTCTATGGAATTTTCAACATACGACCAGTGTTTTTCAAATGAAGAAATGGAGTTTCCACTAGAGAAATTTCTGAAAATCTTAAAACTGGGGTTCCAATTACTAGAAAGCTAAGCAATGAAGCCAGCAATTTTGTGATCTACAAAGTATTATGTATGTACGTATGTATTTATTTCTCTGCAAGTGGGTATCACCCGGTGGCAGAGTTATATATATGTATACAAGATATATACACAATAAATCACAGCTGCCAGTTTATGGCTTTGTAAGCTAGATATAATAGTTATTTATAACAGATATGAAAACATTAATTTTTTTCTCAATTGAGACTAATTAATTTCATAATTAGAATCATCAACCAATTTAACATTTGTATTTATAATAATATAAAATCACAAGCATTTCATTTAAGGAATATTTACATTAATATCAAGATTTTTCCTAAATTTCTTCAGAGACAGAGGACAACCCCGAAAGGATGCTCCAGGCAATTCATTCCAGTCTTTTATGGTTCTATTAACAAAGAACTTTTCCACGTCAGTTTTGTATCTTCTACCCTTAATTTTGAACGGATGATCGTTTCGTGCATAGTAAGTTGGGTGATCAGGCAAATAAATAATTATGTTGTGTGTGGTTAGGGGCACAGTGAAATAGAAACTCTAAACTAAGTACATTAGTTATATCTTATTCTATTAAGGATTAGTGTTATCATGTGCTCCGGTCATCCAGCCACATCTTATAAGCTCTGCCCAAATCTCTCTTCCCAATATGCCGATTATTCATTAATTGTTTTGGTAATCTATTCTGAGTCATTCTGTCAACATGATCTTTCCATTCTATTTTCATCTCCTTAACGTTAACTGAAAAATATTCACATCTTATCTTGCTGCTTCATTTCTTATTTTATCGTCTCTAATCCATCCTCTCACATATCTCATAAACTTCATCTTTACTAGCTGTATACGTCATCTTTCTTTTTCTTGTTTACCACGATTCGGAGCCACGTAGAATAGGCACAGCCATAAATTTAAAACATTTCATTTGTGTTCCTTTTCTGGTTTTCCTCCCCTAAGCTCTCCCATTTATTCCAAAAATACTTTGTAATCTATTTACTTTCTTCTCACTGTATGTGTCACACTTAAAACAAACGTCACCTTCTACATAATTGAAATGGGATATTTGTTGTAAGATTGTTCCATTTATCATTACCTTCGATAAGACAGAATTCTTCTCTTCAAAAGCTATTACCTATTTTGTTTGTAGAAATAGATTATAATGTTTTGCATTTTGATATAATTTATTCTGTTCTTTTTAGATTACATTTGTTTCCTGAATAATATTTAGTCATCAGCCTAAAGAATTTAATGAAATATTCAAACCTATTTTAATTCCAAGCTGTATTTCATCCGACCACTTCATAACTAGATTGCCAATATATAAATTAAATAAAGTTGGTGATAACTTACAATCCTTTTCAAACATCTTGAGATGGAGGAGGACTGCAGATCGTGGTCAAAAACAGGGATGTTGAAGGGCGGCCAGATCTAATGGCGATAGGCGCAGCGCATTGAGGCATCTTACGTTTTTAGATTGAGCATCTCCGGCCATTCCTTCGATGTCCATTCCCAATCTCAAGAACAAGTTCGGACAGAAGATTCTTTGCCACGGAAGAACCTCAACAACATATGCCTCATACCACTATCCTCCGTGCCTAATCCTTCTACGGTGTAAGATAAAAAGCAATAAAATAAGAGGAAATAATGGATGTGAAAGGGAAGTCCTACAACCCAAAGTCGAAACACACGGCTCATAGCTCAGTAGACGTGCCCATCACCTGCTTGTCGTTTAAATATTTCCATTAGGTAAATATCTTATAACGTTTATCCTAAAGGCGCTTACGCAAGCGCCGAATTGGATACGCCACTTATGGGCGTCAAACCTATGAAGCGGAAGACTACCGAATAATCTTGATGGAGTCAATAGACGTCCTAGCTGACTGACTTCCAGGCTTTTCAGAAAGATGTGTCCCATAATCTCGCGGGGACGTTTGCCTAGATTCACTCATGTCTCAGGATTTTGAGAAACAGCACTCTGCCGAGTCCAACCCAATACAAATAAGTCCCTTTCAGGAGTTACGAAATAAGAAGAAATGAGAGACAACAATAGTATATAATCCAGTGGCCTACCGACCTATGAAGAAAAAGGGGGACTTACCTATTTAGGCGGTCCCCATCAAACGGGAATCGAACCTGGGCTCTACCACCTAGCCATTCCGCTCGGTAATAGTATAAGTATATAAGAATTCATTAGTTAATTGTAAAATCATTTCTAGGCAAAATATATCGTAAGCAATACTTATAAGAATTACGTTTTATATGCAACTATAATAATGGTGAAATTATATTGGATACACAAAGTCGTGTTTTGTCTCGCATTCAAGAGTTCGCGAGTTCGAATCTCACATAGGGTGATTTACCAGGGTAAGATTTTCTTGGGGTTTCCTTTTATCTTGAGAAGACGAATGTCGAGTAACTTTAAGCCCCATGAACCCCGAAAGTATTTGACCATCATTTCATTGATTCTATTCATCGTCCGATAAGATCATCCAGCTTAAAATATGTAAAGCTAAAAAAAAGTCGGCTAAGATTTCTTCTACGTTTCCCAAACGTGAATATCTTGATGTAATAGCCATATAAACAAACTTTGATCGAGTGCATTAACTGAGACTTAGAGAAAGTAGCAAAGCGAATGTTGAAGACGAACTTCAAGAAAGCGCTGTTATTGTTCAGATATCTAAAACTTAAATAAAGAAGTTGCCCTCCACCTTATAAAGAATAAAGGAATAGCTGGGGGAAAACACACGTGTTCTCAATAAATATTCTATCTCATCCCGTCAGAATCCTAAACCACAATAGAGGTTTATCTGTTTATAAGCCAGCTTCTTCCATCATCTCCCTAAAACACTTTGTTAAAAAAAGAAAAGAAGAGAGGCATGTCTTTTTAACAATTGAAACGCGCCGGCACACGTCGACCATATATTAGAACGTCAGTGCTGGCACGGGCATTAGGCAGGGGTCAACTTGAAAATAAAAAAGTGACAGTAAAAAAACCTAAACACATGTGAATATTGAAGGGCCAGAGTCGCGCGCGCGAGAGGGGAAAACATAATCCAGTAGTTGCTACCGCGTGTTGCTTTTTTACGCATTTCCTGCCCCCTTAGAGAGGGAAAAGGAGAGCAAAGGGATGTATGTATGATGAGAAGAAACGAGATGACGATACCTTGTTCTTTATCTCGGCTTTTTTGTCCGCAATTTTGACGTTGTTGCTTCTTTTTTTAAAGCCTCCCCTCTATGCATGTATGTCTCATTTTGCGGGAAGGGGAGAGTTGAAGGACTTCTGAGACCAAATAACCTCGAAGTAAATATTTCCATTTTCTTTCTAGTTTTTTTTTGTTTTTTTTTTATCAATCTTCACAAATTAACGTTGGTAGAAGAAGCCCTTTAAGTGGTATGGTAACTTTCCTATAATTAAGTACTTTCAGTGGCAAAATGTGTTCTTTGTGCAGTCATCGCAAGATTTACCAATGTCAAGATAGATCTCACCATTATTCCATCAATTTCAACTGAAACACTTTAACTTTTGTTAATTAAAATAAAAAAGTAATATTTTAATTATTCTTACCTACTTATTCATGAATTCAATGCTCTCTTTTTCTTTCTCTAGACGTACTATTACATAGTGTACGGAGAAATTTTTGTACTCCACCCAAAATTAGATGTCGAGCTTTCACCGGCAATATATGTTTTGAGATTCTGAGTAAAAAAAAACAAAACATTTTTATAAAAATGTCCGTGTGTGTGTGTGTGTGTGTGTGTGTGTGCACGCGCGTGCGTGTCTAGGCAGAGTAGCTTAAGAATTAAAAGACCAAACTTGGTATTTAACTTTAGTATCTTCCAAGAATGCGATACGCAGTTTTTCAATAAATTACCCCAACCCCAAATTACCTTTACATGGAAAAATTTATGATTTTTTTAAGCTTAATGTTCTTTAACCAGCTTGGTCATATCAGACGATGAATGAAATTGGTGAAATGATGCTCAAATAATCTCGGGGTCCATGGAACTTAAAGTTACTCGACATTCGTCTTCTCAGAATAAGGGAAACCCCCGAAAAAAACCTTACCCGGGTAACTCACCCTAAGCGAGATTCGAACTCGCGACCTGTTGAATGTGAGACAGACATGCTAACACCACACTACCCAGGCGCACTAAATCGTTAAGGCCCCACCGAGATTTGAAAATTTTATTTTTCTTAAAAATGTCTCTAAGGATTTTAATTAAAATACCATATATTAAAGATATGTACATCACAAATAAAACGTATATGTTGAATTTTCTGTGAATATCCTCTAAAGACTTCTCTAGTCTTAATGACTTTCGCATAATTTTGTATAACATTTAAACTATAAGAGATAGACAAAAAATTACTGCCCAAAAAATGCATATCTCGTTAAAACACATAATTTAAGTCATATATTTTTTTCTGGCAGTGTTTCCCGTTTTCGAGATATTTCTTGTTATTGGTTTAAATTTTAAACCACCTTGCTTTTCTCAAACTGGACTATATTAAGCGAACCGAACTTAAAAGTATTTTACATAGTGACCAGTTTTTAAAATATTTTACTATCGCTTTAGCCTAATGTATTCTCTTATTTCCCTTATATTTACAAGGAAGCAACTAATAAGGCTAATTCTGCTAATGTTTATCTCGATTAGCGTGATGTAATTAAAGAATAATATTTTAGATTAATGTTTGTATATGGTATAGCTATAGAAAGTTAGGTATCTATGCGAATGGTACATATCGGATTCCTTTACTGCGAATTTCTGAATAATTGTACTGTAGAATGCTTTAGTCTTAACATATTCCAAAAGTTTTTTCTTAATGAATATTAGAGGCAGGCTGCTCATCCCTTCTTATTCTTGTGCTGAATCTATTTAGTTGAGAAATTTAGTAACAGACGAAAATCGGCTGTCTGAGGTACGAGAAGCTGTTCTTCAAACTTAGCTAAGCTAAAATATATTTGCGTAGAGGTAGTTTAACCTTCTTTATCTACTAGGTTATATCGGATGATAAATGAAATGTTGCATGGCGCATGTTTTATTTTTGGTGCATGAGTACCAAAGTGTAAACTCTGATGTGTACCATTCACATGACTTTCTCTATATCCCTGCAACACATTATTCTTAAAAAGCTTATACTTGTATTTATTTCATGCTAATCAGTAAAACATTAGCAGAAATAGCCATATATTACTTGCTTCCTTGTAAGTAGAGGTGAAATAAGGGAGTACCATAGGTTAAAGTGATAGTCAAAAGCAAGTTGCTATGTCACTGAAGTTCCTTTGTTTGTATGGACAGCAGTTGACAAATTCCTGTATGAGAAATGTATAAGTTATACATAGCAGAAACCAAAAATAAGGACTGTCTCAAAAACGACGAACTCCACGAAAAAAATGTATATAACATAGATTGTGTGTTTTAAAGTGCTCTACATTTTTTGTGTAGTAAGTTTTTGTCCATCTCTTACGGTTTAGCAGTTATTCAAAATTCAGTAAAATTCATCCAGAATAAACTGCTCTTCAGAGGCTATTCCCAGAATATTCAAGATATACATTTCATTTGACAGGCAATTGTCTTTGATATACGAAATTTTAATCAAAATCGTTGAGAGCCATTTTTGAGAAAATCAAAATTTTCGAAAAGAGTTCCATGTAAAGAGTAGTTGGGGGTGGGGGGATTTTTCTCAAAATCTTCGCGTCGCATCCCTGGAAGATACTAAACTTAAATACCAAGTTCGGTATTTTACCGACTTTTCGTTTTCGAGTTATCGTGTTCACAGACACACGGACACACACACACACACACACGGACCTTTTTCCGAAAATGTTTTTTTTAAAGGGGACCCTAAAACATATATTTCCGGTGAAATCTCGGTATCGAATTTTTGGGTGGAGTGCAATACCTTCTCTGTACTCTATGTACTTAGTGCGTATAGAGAAAGTAAAAAGCAGATGTGTTCCATTCACATGATTTCTGTCAATCTTTGCAACAACTTATTGTTAAATAGCTTATTCTTCTATTTATTTCATGCTAATCGAGAAAAAATTAACAGAAATGGTCTTATTAGTTGCTTCCTTGTAAGTAGAATAGACTAGGCTGAAGCGATAGTAAAATGTTTTAAAAGATGGTTGATATGTGACTGAAGTTCCTTTGTATGGCCAGGAGTTGGCAATTTCCCGTATGAGAAAAGTATAAGTATTTTAAAACTGAAACCAATAACAAGCAATATTTAAGAAATGGTCAACTCCACGAAAAAATGTATATAATATAAGTTGTGTATTTTAACGAGTTATATATGTTTTTTGAAGTAACTTTTTGTCTACCACTTACGGTATAGCAGTTATGCAAAATTCCGTAAAATTCATTCAGAATAAAGATGTCTTCAGAGGCTATACCCCGAAAATTTAAGATATACATTTTATTTTTCATGTAAATATCTTTAATATACGATATTTTATTACAAATTTTTAGAGTTATTTTTGTGAAAATCAAAATTTTCAAAATTTTCTCCATGTAAAATGTAGTTGGGGGTGGGAGAATTTTCTTGAAAATCTTCGTGTCACATCCTTGGTAGATACTGAACTTAAATACCAAATTAGTATTTAATGAACTTTTCGTTTTGGCTATGCTGCTCACAGACACACACACACACACACACACTCACACAGACACACATACACTGATAGACACACACAAGTGCTTTTTTTATTCAGGGGTTCTCAAAACATATATTTCCGGTGAAATTTCAATATCGATTTTTTGGGTGCAGTACAATACCTTCTCTTGCACTATGTGTAGAGAACTCTACACTCTATTTAGTGCATTTGTCTTACCTCCGATGAGCCCGGGACCCGTAGAGCTTAGAGTTACTCGACCTTCGTCTTCTAAGTACGAGGGCCGTTTTTTTTTTCAACCTCTGACAGGCTATAAATAAAAGACAAGTTCATAGAAAACAATTATTTTATTATCAAAAGTTTGTACCCTTAAGGTTACTTTTCAACATAATCACCGAAAAGATTGAGACATTTATCGAACCTGTGCACAAGCTTTGCAGTACCCGCTTCAAAAAATGTTGTCGCCTGATTTCAAATGAGCATTGACGTTATTTTGAAGATCTTAAACAATTTCAATGGGACATTTTCGATCATCCACCGTATAGTCCTGGCATCCAGCGACTTTCACCTTTTCCCTGAACTGAAGCTGTGGCTAGGAGGGCAGCACTTTCAAACCAACGAAGATCTTCAAAACAACGAGTCCGAAAAATGTGCCTGAGAACGCTCCAGTGTTCTGACTCGGATGAGAGGGGTTGTAACAGCATAATCTCTACGCAGTTATAACAATCAGGTTTTTTTAAAGCTATAATTCTACACTTTACCACTCCTGCCTGTTGTAGCTAATTATTTATATTGCTGTTGAACTTTCTCTATTAACATATACATTTTAAAACACTGTAAGACAAAATCATAAAACTTAAAATAAAAATCTGATATGTTCGATTCACATAACTTTCCCAAGCTGCTTTGCAAACAAATTTATTACAAACAACTATTCTTCTTTTTACTTCATGTGAATCGAGATAAATATTAATATTAGTAGAATTGCCTTATTACTTAGTTCCTTATAGATAGAAGGGAACTAAGGGAATATACTAGGCTAAACCGATAGTTAAATATTTTAGAAACTGTGGCTATGCGATTGTCATTGAAATTTGCTTCTTTCCTAGGCCAGGAGTAAAACAAAAGAAACACGGACGATTTTCTGTTTGAGAAAAGTATAAGTATTTTAAAACTAATACCAGTAACAAGGAATATCTCGTAAATACAACCAACAAATACTTATAGCGCATAAATTGTGTTTTGAGGAGTTCTAAATTTTTGTGTAGTAACTTTTTGTCTCTCTCTTACGGTTTACCTACTAGGCAAAAGTAATTCAAAATGTAGAAAACCTCAGAGCGTATTCCCAGGAAATTCAAAATATACATTTTATAGTCTTGTAAATATCTTTAATATGCGGTACCTTAATTAAAAACGTAGTCATTTTTGACAGAATCGAGGTTTTCCAAAACTTTTCCATGTCAATGGTAGTTTGGAGTGGGAGATTTTCTTGAAATATTGTGTTTCATATTTGACAGATACTGAACTTAAATACTAAGTTTGATATTTAACAGGCTTTTCGATTTTGACTTATGCTGCTCACAGGCTCAACCACACCCATACACATACTCACACAAAGACATTGTTTGTCTAAAATTGCGTTTTGTGGTTTAGGGAACCTCCAAACATTTATTTCAGGTGCATTTGTGGTATTTTCTCTATCTACTAGGTACATTGCACATACGTGTATGAAAAAATAAAACTTGTTAGAAGGAGGTTATTAGGTCAAGCCTAACGTCAGAAATGCCTAGCCACTATTTATAATAATAGTCAACAAATGAGAGTAGGTTATATAGCTTCCTTTACTGTAGGTAGTAAATAGAGGAAGTTTTGCTTATCACCCAGAAAACCCGATACCGGATGCATATTTAAACCGGAATGCATATTTTGAGGTTCTCTGAATCCAAAAATACCATAGATATTTAGATGAGAATTGGTAGGTAGAGGGGACTAGGCATCTAACCAGTGTTGTTTCAGTACCTATATGCCTAATAGGGGCACCCCGAAAGGGGTCACTCTGGAAGGGAAAGGTGAGGTGAGAGGAGACACCAGACGACCGGAACTAGGAGAAGCGGTACAGAAAGGATAAGGCCTCTATCTGTTTGAAACCTTGAGAGTCCGAATGCCACACGTGGAACTCACCACTCAGAGGAACGTACGCCCCCAAAGAGGCAGTTTTTATAACCCGGCGATCACCCGAAAGCCGAGGAACGATGGGAGTTTCACAGAGCATCCTTTGTCCTACTACGCCGCACCGACGCACCATCGACCACACTTTCAATAGAGACCAAGGGACGTCATGGAAGAATTCAGGAAATGAAAGAATCAACTCCAGCGACCTTGCAACCTAGAAGGGCACCCGAAAACTATGGATAAGTGTGGGGATTCGGGATCTCCCGAATGCTTGTCGCTCGCGTTACCTTGCAGCCATCTCGCTCGATAAGAGCATACTTAGTTTAGATTAGTTGTGTGTGTATGTGTATATACATGTCTTTCCATCTGTCTGTCTGTTAATATCAGAATTAAAAACGAAATGTCGCTTAAATACAAACTTTGATACATAGGTGCAGTACCTATCTTCCAAGGATATGACACGAAAAGTTTGAAGTAAATCTCTCCAGGCCAAAACTACCTTGACATGGAAAAGCTGTTATCAATTTTTGCCTTTCTCAAAATCGGCTCTAATGATGCTGATTATATACTTATCATATATTTCAATGACAAATGAGACGTAGAGCTACCTTGAATTTTCTGTGAATAGCCTCTGAAGTCCCCTTCATTCTGATGACCATGCACAAAAATTAGTTACATAGCGACTAGCTCTTAAAAATATTCTATTATAATTTTAGCCTACAGCATTCTTCAATTCCCATTGCACATACAAGAAGATATGTAATAAAACTGTTTGTACAAGTGTTTTTCCCGAGAACCTGAATTAGATAGAAGAATCAGCAAACCCGTCTCTGTTTTCTTGGGGTAGCATGTCTGCCTCACACTCAAAGGCCACGAGTTCCAATCTCGGTTAAAGTAAGTTACCCAGATATGATCTTTTCCAGCATTATCATTTATCCTGAGAAGACGAATGTCTCGTAACTTTAAGCTTTATGAATCCATAGATGGTTTGAGCATCATTTCACCGATTTCATTCATCGTTCGAAATGACCAGTAAGAAAATTGGACTTATTTTAGGAATCAAGGAAATGTTTTTTAAAAAGCATTAATAAAACAGTTTTTGCAGCCCTCTCACATAGGACTTCCTGCTCTCTTCCATCAGTACCCTTGAAAAAATCTCATATATACTATACCCATGACTTTCTCTTCTTCTCTGTAACAAACTATTCTTAAAAAGCTGATTCTTCTGTGCACTTGTGCTACTCGAGATAAACATTAGCAGAAATAGTCTACTTATTTAGATCCTTATACGTAGAAAGGAAATAAAGGAATACACCAGGCTAAACGATAATCAAAGCTTTTAAATACGGGTTACTATGCGACTGAAATCCGATTATCTGCACGGCCGGGAAGCTACAAATCCCTGTATGAGAAAAGCTTAAGTATTTTGAAACTGAAACCAATAACAAGGAATATCTTAGAGATAGTCAAATCCACGAAAATATGTATATAACATGGATTGTATGTTTTACCGAGATCTACATTTTTTGTGTAGTAGGGTTTGGTCTTTATCTTACGGTACACCAGTATTGCAGCTTTTCGTTTAATAGATACCAGTTAAGAGCTCTTCAGATGCTATTTCCATAAAATGCTAGATATACATTTCATTTATCATGTAAATATCTTTAATTTACGGTATTTTAATCAACATTTAGACTCATTTTTGAGAAGATTAAAATGTTGAATTTTTCTTTTTTTTCATGTGAAGGGTAGTTTGGAATGGGAGACTTTCCTCAAAATCTTTATGTCGCATCCTTGGAAGATACTAAACATAAATACCAAGTTTTTGTTTTTTAGATATGCTGTCCACAGACACACACACACACACACACAGACACACACAGACTCAGACACCGACCTTTTTCTAAAAATTACTTTTTTGGATTCAGGGAGTCACAAAAACACGTATTTCCGATGAAATCTCGGCATCTCTCTATACACTATGTACATAGTATGTGTAGAAAACATAAAAATCCTTAGTGTGACAATGAACCTGTTCATTTATCTAATAGTGTTTAGTGCCAGACGGGCCTTATGTGGCTAGCCAATTATTATTATTATTATTATTATTATTATTATTATTATTATTATTATTGTTATTATTATTGTTGTTGTTGTTGTTATTATTATTATTATTGTTGTCTTTACTCCCGGACTTACATAAACATTGTTGTGCTGATTGAATTCGTAATAACAAAACGGACATTCTTTAATGTTCATTTTAGTTCCAGTTATAAAGAGTTTGGGTTAAGAGTTTTTGGGAAAAAGGTACATAGATAATCGATTATTCTCTCAATTAATATGTTACCGCGATGTCAACTTTTTCGCACTTGCGAACATTTCAGTTATTCAATTTAAATTGGGAGACAAAAACTAATAAGTTCAATTTTTACAGCCCTCCTTAATATTTTATTTATCAAATTATGAACCATTAGTGGTAACTAATATGGCGGCATCTTTAGGTGAAACTAGAGCAGGAGGAGCCACTTTATGTTTGGATCTGTGTGTTTAATTTAAAAAAAAATCACAAAGAAATCTTTAATATTCACCTTTAAACTTTTATAATTAATGTTGCTTATTTTTCAAAGCTGCATATTGTAGTAATCAACAATTCTTGAAGCATGTTTTATTGCAAAATAAATTAAAAAGAAAGTTAAATAGCAAATACTAAATTGTCTATATTAGACTGGTTTTACTCAGTGAGAATTTCAACAATTCCTCCTCCATGATTGTCCTTAAGGTCTTTTTCAACTGAAATACTGAGTTTTATTATAATTCATATGTAGATATATTTATAAACATTCTATTTAATTATTTGTAATAAGTTATTTGTGAGGTACTGTGTATGCATTTATAACTCTAATATGCCATTTGGTATAATACGGTTCAAATAATTGTGGTACTAGTATTACCACTACCACTATCACCACCACCACCACCTCCATCACCACGACCTACTACTACTACTACCACTACTACCACTACTACTACTACTTATAATAATAAATATAATAATAATTTACATAGAGAGTTTTAAAGCCTTCACATCTCTTTGCGTCCAAAGAATTTTTTACTCCACTCGTCTCTATCCATCCATTCCATATCTTCCACTCCTGTTGCTCCCATTCCAGTTATTAAGTTCCACATCCATGGGTTTAGCGGTCTTCCTTTTCCTCATCTTCCAGGTGGACTCCTTTCCAACCTCTTACTAGGCAACCAATCTTCGTTCATTCTTCTAACATGCCCCTATCTGAGTCGTTTATATCTTACGGCTTACATGGTCTAATATCGAATTCTTAATATTCATTTTTCTCTTGTAACATGTTTCTTATTACTTTCTCTACATGTACATGTGCATAGTTTATAGAGAAGGTATTGTATTGCATCCAAACATTTGATATAGAGATTTTACTGCAAATATATATTTTGATGTCCCCTGAGTCCAAAAACAGCATTTTTAGAAAAAGGTCCATGTGTGTCTGTGGACAGCATAGTCCAAAAATGAAAAGTCGGTTGAATACCAAACTTGGTATTTAAGTTGAGTATCTTCCAGGATGTGACATGAAGATTTACAAGAAAATCCCCCCTCCCCAACTACCCTTAATATGAAATATTTTTCAAAGTTTTGATTTTCTCAAAAATGGCTCTAACGATTTTGATTAAATACCTTATATTTAAGATATTTTTATGACAAACGAAATGTACATTTTCAATTTTCTGGGAATAGCCACTGACTATTCATTCGTTTCTCTTAATTCTGGATGACTGTTATATAACTGGCAAACCATAAGAGGTATACAAAATCTTATTAGGCAAAAAATGTAGATCTCATTAAAAAGACAATTTATGTCATATACAGCTTTTTATAGAGTTAATGTTTTCGAGATATCCGGATTATTGGTTTCAATTTTAAGCCATTTAAACTTTTCTCAAATGGAAAAACATCTTTCTTCTCGTTTGTTTACTCATAACAGGGAAAGAAATTGGAATATTCAATTGTTTCACATAGCGACCGGCTTTTAAAGGATGAGAATATCACTTGCCTGTGTATTTTCTTATTTCGCTTTTACTTACAAAGAAGCTACTAATGATACTAAATCCGCTTGATCGTCTTGATTAGCATGATGTAGATAACAGATTAATATTTTGAATAAAATGTTTATTTGCCGAACATAAAAATAAAAATCGCTCTTTATGGACGCTCTTTAACTACTGCGGTTCTTAGCGTCCCATACTAAAATGGGCGTGAAAGACCGCTTAATTTTTCTCAGAGGCCTCTCTATCAGGCTTGAGGTTCTTTTACGTGCCGTAAATCTACGACACGGGACCAACGGCTTTACTTCCCTTCCGAAGGAAGCCATGCAGAGGATTTTTACACCCGAAAAAATTCATCGTCCTCCATCGAGTTTGAACCCGCGACCGTGGGTATATGAAGTTAGCATGGTAGCCATTACACCACGGAGGGGGACTATTTACCGAACAGCTAGAGAATATCATATGAATGAAATACATAAGATTTTTTCCCTTCTACTTACAAGGAACCAAGTAATAAGAACAATTTGTGCTAAGGTTTATCTCGATTATCATGAAGTAGATTGTAGAATATCAAGCTTTTAACAATAATTTGTTACAGAGATGTAGAGAAAGCCATGTGAATGGAACACATATTTTTTTATTTGCTTTTTTCAAATCTTAACATCTCGCTGATGTTATAAAAACTCATTTACATCCATATAAGTTTTAATTCTAAGTTTTTGTTGAATTTCCATATTTCAGTTCCGTTTGTGAGAAGTATTTTGCAGTATTATATTATATATTTGTAAGTTATCTTTCTTACGTATTTTTCTGTTCTACAAGATGATTTTCTTAATAATGACAACAATAATAATAATTCCGGATTTTTCTTCCTTGTGATCAACTTGATTGTTTTCCTGATTGGAGTGGACTAAAATAATGTTATAAAGAGTATATAAATATCACTGCAATTTTCGGGTGAAAAAAGTTAGGCTTCCTTGGCCGATACTCAAGATATTTCCTCGGGAAAGATGGTAGCGATCATAATAAATTAGCATCAAACACACACACACACACACATCGTTAATGGGAGGTTAGTAGATGCTATTGCCGTATTAATGAATGCAATAACTGAGTTAATGCTACATTACAATTTTATTTGTTTTATTTGTTTATACTCAGCCTTTAACTACAATTATCGCATCGGAGGCATTTTTGAATTAAACATATTGCCTACCGGCTATGCTGTTAACAGTTTTCTCCGGATTTCTAGTTCTTCTATGGGTTTTGTACATTAGATTGCACACACGTTTACATTTTCAGACTCTATGAAAGACAGGGAATAATCTTGGCTTGAGAAAAATTCCCAATTCCCAGCCGGCGATAGAACCCTGTGACCCTTCGCACAAATAAATAATTACAGAAATAAATAAAATATGTAATACTCTATCCCGGGACATATTTTAATTTTATTATACCTTCACCAAACTCAAACATTAAAATTAATAAATAAAAAATAATATATATTAAAATATAAAAGTGTGTAATTATTTTAACTTTAAATAAATATTAACTAAAAATAAAATCAGTTAATTGGAAACCAGTGGCCCTTAACTATCTACCCCTTTTATCCCTATGTTTAAAAAGTGTTAAATTAAAGGAAAGGAGAAAAAAAACATTACCGTTAGCCGCTAATACTGCAAGTAGCCGGCAGTAACTATTAAAATTAACTATTAAATTTACTAAAACCCTTCGCACAGCAGGCAGGTGTTCTACTGATTGAGCTAAAGGTCCTGTCTTTACAATTTTATTTAAAAAGTATTTTCAAATTGGCGGCGCTGTGGCCAAGTAGTGAGACTGCCCGCCTCTCATCTAGGTGACCTGGGTTGGCTCCCACGCTTGTTGGATTTGTGGTGGACGAAGTGGGGTCTGGGCGGATTTTTGGTTTCCGTCGCCATTTGCTCCAATTGCTCCATAATCATCTTTCCTGTCACCCATTTCACGGTCATTTCATATCAGACACTTCCTCACTTTCATCCTGGCTTCTCTCTGCCCTTCAACGGGCGTTTGACCCCAGACGCTGGCTTATAAACCTTGGGGAAAAAGAAATTTCACTTTACATAATTCAATTCTATCAGGAGCGAGCAAGTTACGAAAAGAAGAAATTACTCATCGTATTCACTTCAACTTCCGCGCACACTTTCAGCCAACTCGTTTAGTGCTGTAACTCTTGGATATGTAAAAAATTCAGTTTATTAAAGTGATTCATTTTGTCCACATGATTCCCTTTGCTCTGTCTTCTTCTACCCTTATATTTCAAATGGCCGATGAGTTTTATTTCTCTCGATTTCACCTACTTTTACTTTCACTTGCAGTTAAAGGAAGTAGTATATTTCAACCAAAAATGCACTATAAAAATTCCGAAAATACATGGCTTAAGAACCATTGAAGCACCAAATTAAAGCACTTTTACAGAAAAGGCTCATCTCTATGTATGTATGTATATATGTATGCGTGTATGCATTTATGCATGTATGCATGTATGTATGTATGTACGTATGTACAAACATACTTATAATACTTTCTAATTTGAAAAACTCAATGTGTAAACCAGAAAAATGTGCTAACCACCACAACTACATTTTACATGGATCATTTACGTCATTTTCATCTTTACTTTCTCTAGCACGTATGTACATACACGGTACTGGGGATCGAATCCAGGTCTCCCGCTTGGTAAGCAGCTGCGCTACCACCGCGCTAAGGAGACGACCTAGACAAAACTTACTACACCAAAAATGTAGACCTCCTTAAGGCATAAAATTTGTGTCATATATTCTTTTCTTGTAGTTCACCGTTTTTTAGGTATTCATTGTTATTGGTTTCCATTTTAATCTTCTCTAACCGCAAGCCGCTGTTCGTTTCGTTTGTCTTGCTTTACTACTGGCTATGCAAAGCGAACCGCTATTGTTTCACAAAGCGACCAGCTTTTAAATATTTTGACTATTACTTTAGTCTAATGCATTCCCTTATTTATAAAGAAGTAAGTAATAAGACCTATTCTGCAAATCTTTATCTCTGTTAATGTGATGTAGATAAAAGAATAATTAATATTTTCTAGGAATAGTTTTCATGTGGAACGACTAGAGAAAGTCTTCTGAATAGAACAGATTGTTTTTAATGGCTCCAATGATTTATATATGCATATATCTTGGTTTTTCTATGAATGTTTTGTGGATCTCTTTATTTCTGTATGCATTTTGCATGGGTTTTACTTTCTCAACACGTACTATGTACATAGTGTACAGAGAAGATATGCCGATACACCCGTTATTCTATATCGAGATTTCACCTGAAATAGACGTTTTAGGGCCCCCTGAATAAAAACGCATTTTTTAGAAAAAGATCCGTGTGTGTGTGTCCGTGTGTCCCTGTCTCTGTGAACACAAGAGCTCAAAAATGAAAAGTCGGTAAAATAAGAAACTTAGTGTATACGTTTAGTATCTTGCAAAGATGCGACTCGAATATTTTGAGGAAAATTATTCCACCCCAAACTACCCTTCAGATGGAAACATTTTCAACATTTTTGATTTTCTCAAGATGGCTGTAAGTATTTTGACTAAAATACCGTATATTAAAGATATTTACACGGCAAAGATGTATATCTTGAATTTTCTGGGAATAGCCTCTCAAGATCTCTTTATTCGGATGAATTTTGCAGGATTTTGCATAACTAGTAAACAGTAAGAGATAGAGAAAAACTTGCTACAAAAATACGTAGATCTCGTTGAAACACACAATTTATATCATATATTTTTTTTTCTGGAATTCACCATTTTTTAGATATTCCTTGTTATTGGTTTCAGTTTTAAAATAATTTTCGCATACGGGAATTTGTCAACTCCTGGCAATGCAAAAAAAAAAAAAAAAGTTTTTATTCACATAACAATCAGTTTTTAAAACAGTTGACTGTCGTTTTAGCCTAGTGTATTCCATTATTTCCCTTTTATTTACAAGAAAGCTAATGTTTATCTCGATTAGCATGAAGTGGATTGAAGAATGGTCCTTTTAACAATAATTTGTTACAGAGATGTAGGGAAAGTCCTGTGAATAGAAATCATCAGATTTTTCATAACCCTGAAGCCATAAGAGATTCAAATAAAAACTTACTTTAAGAAAATCCTAGAGTTCATTGCACAATGTATAGCATACAGTTTTATTACTATTTCTGAGGTATTCTCAGTTACTGTTTTACCCCCTTTCTTCAAATAATTTATCAATCAATTTTTCATCTTCAAAGGCATTATTCATTTGCTTTTTGTGATAACATAGAGTATAGGGTTTCAATGCCAACATAGTCAGTCGATTTTAACTATCACTTCTGTACTTTAATCCTTTTGTATCTAAACGAAAGTGTAATGAAGTTATTTCAACAATCGTTTTTCTCTATTAATATGACGAAATAGAAAAAAATCTGACTTGTTGCATTACAAAACTTTCACTACTCTCTCTTCTAATTATTTTAACTAAAGCTTATTGTTGTGCCTATCTTTTATTATTCGAGATAAACTTTCATTACATATTTATATATTTCGTTATGGGTATAAAATTATGATGCGTTATATTCACACCATCCAGTAAAATAATAGTCTTACAAAGGTTATTCTTCTTTTACTCTATGCTAATCAAGATAGATATTAAAAGAATTGGTTTTATTACTTATTTCCTTCTTGATAAGCACTATACAACTAGAATTTACAGGAATAGAGTAGAATAAGCCATAGCAGTCTCAATACGATGCAATTAAAATTTGGTTCTCTTTGCATGGGCAGGAGTAAAACAAAAGAGATGTAAAAGAATGATTACTTCCGTTTGAGAAGAGTTTAAGCACTTTAAAATTGAATCCAATAACCAAGAATATAAAAGAAATGTTTATGTCTAAAAATATTTGCCAAAAAATGTGTTTTAACAATTTTTGTGCAGTCAGATTTTGCCTATCTCTTAGATTTATCGATTATGCAAAAATCCTACATAATGAAGAGGGCTTCAGAAGCTATACCCACAAATTTTAATATATGTATTTTATTTGACATATACTTACTTGAAAATTAAAATTCTCGAAAAATGGTTAATGTAATTTGGGGTGGAAGATTTTCCTGAACATCGCCATGTCGTATCCTTGGAAGATAACTAGCTTAGATAACAAGTTTGGTACTTCGCTTTTGAGTTATGCTGTTCACATACATAAAGGCACGCATGCGCGCGCACACATACCTCTCTAAACTTCTGTTTTTTTTATTCAGGTGACAATAAATCATGTATTTTTGGTGAAATCTCAGTGTCTATTTTTTGGGTAGAGTGTAACACCTTTTCTATGTATTATTAATCTTAGAGAAAGTAAAAATGAATAGCGAGCGACAACTTGAAAGGGGCACTTAAAAATTCAAATCAGCATCTAAGGCTACCTCGGGAATTATTAATGCAACAGAAATATATGATATAAATTATGCTCTTTAATGAGATCTATACTTTTTGTGTAGTGTTATTTTATGTATAAGTCGTTTAGAATGAAGAACTACTCCCAGAAAATTCAAGCTATACCTGGATTTTGCTTGTTAAGCAAACATCTTAAACACTAAGTTGTTAATTAGAGACTTCTTGTTGCATCCTTGGAAGATACTAAACATAAATACCAAGTTTGGTATTTAACGGTCTTTTTATTTTGGAGCTGTGCTATCCACAGACATACACGTTGATCTTTTCCTAAAAATGATGTTTTCGGCCTCAGTGGACCTCAAAACAAGTATTTCTGGTGAAATATCGACACGAATTTTTGGGTGGAAAATAGCTATGTACATTTTATGTATCTAGTGTAGAGCAAGTAAAAATAACTTTTTTCTGTCAAGTAAAAGTGGTTGGGGTGAGAAATTTCCAATTAATGTTCAAGTTGTATCATTGAAAGCTGCCACGTTTGGTATTTCACTGACATTTCATTGAATTGAATTATACTGTACTACTCATATACACCCACACAAATGTGTTTGTTTGAATTTAGAAAGTGTCAAAATGTATATATTAAGTAAAGTCAAGGTACATTTCGATGGATTGCAAAAGAGAAAAGGAATAAAGTAATAAGTTTTTTGTAAGAATAGTTTATAAAGTAAAGGTAAAGGTAAACGAAAATGGAATGTAACACTTCAGATCCTTATTTAAATGAATCTCCGACATACGAACGTAAATACCTTCGCCAGATAAAGGAAGTGTGACAACAAAAAGGTTGGAAGAAGGAAGCGCTCCAATTTCTGGGTGCCGAAGTTTGCATAGCGGGGGCGCCGGCCTGCTTGGCTGTCCTCCCCTTAGCCACCCCAGCTGCTCGCAACCCCCGACCATTGTCCGAGCAACATTGGGCAACACCGCTCACTCACCCTTCTCTAACTATTGTAGTTTCCACAAACATGGAAACGTGGACCGACCCTTCCGCGTTCTACAGCCCCAAGGACAATCCTGCCTCTTTCCTTCTTAGTTCTACCTCAAATTATATTACAGCTTTACCATACAGCACGCAATATACTCAACTATTACATTTTCTTTACAATCTACTCATTTTTATTCGCCAAACTAAGTTTTGTCTCGGATTATTTCCACAAAATGATGATTTTTATCTTTAAAAAATCTGATGTGTTCCATTCACGTGACTTTCTCTACTCATTCTATAACAAGCTATTCAAAGCTTATTCTTCTATCTACTTCGAGATAGACATTAACAGAAATGTTTTCATTACTTAGTACCTTGTAAGTAGAAGGAAATAAGGGAATACACCAGGCTAAAGCGATAATCAAGTCTTTTAAAATATGGTTGAATTTTGGTTCTCTTTGCATAGCCAGAATAAAACAAAAGCAACAGGAATTACAAATTCCCGTTTGAGAAAAAATATTTTAAAACTGAAAGCAATATTAAGGAGTATCCTGGAAATGGTTAACTAAACAGAAAAAAAAATGTATATGGCATTTATAGATCTACACTTTTTGTATAATAAGTTTCTATTTCTGACAGTTTACCAGTTAAACAAACGTTACCAAGAACGAAGGGTGCTTCAGAGGTTATTTTTAAATGATTCAAGATGTGCATTTTATTTGTCATCTAAATATCTTTAAAATGCGGTATTTTAATCAAAATCATTAGAGCTATTTGGAGAAAATCAACATTTTTGAAAAAATTTCCATGTAAAGGGTAGTTTGGAGTGAGGGAATTTTCCTGAAAATATCCGTTCAGCATCCTTGGGAGATACAAAACTTAAATACAAATTTGTATTCAACCGATTTTTTGTTTTTGAATTATGCTGTCCACACACACACACACACACACACACACACACACACACCACACACATACACACACGGATCTTTTCTAAAAATGTTCTTTTATATTCGAAACCTTTTCCATGTAAAGTGTGGTTTGCTTTGGGAGAGATTTTCTTGAAAATGTTGTATTTAACCAACTGAAACGTTTGACACCACAAAAAATGTATTTGAAATAAATTGTGCTTTTAGAGAAATCTACAGTTTGAGTCAGACAACTAATTATAAAAAGTATACAAAATTAATTCAGAATAATAAAGACCCCACAGGCTACTTCCAGAAGGCTCTAAATACGTTTTATTTATCATATTGTATATATCTTAAACATGGGCAATTTTGATTATAATTGTAGCACCTTTTAAGAGAGAGAAAAAAGTGTTTCTATTTAAAGAGAAATTTGGCATGAGAGGGAATTTTTTTAATGTTTATGTCACATCCATGGAAATTACTAAACTTAAATACGAACGCAGGTATACATCCGACTTTTCATTTTTGAATTTTTGAGACTTCGTTTCCTAAAAATCTGAATTTTTTTATTCAATAGACCTCAAACCATGCACTTTCGGCTTAACTTCGATATCGAGGTTTAGGTTGGATTTCAAAACTTTCTATCTACGTACAGGTGTTCTACTATTTACAAATGGGTGTTAAAGAAAGAGAAAAGAAAATTTTGATGTGTTCCATTCACATGGCTTTTTCCACCTCTTAGGCAAACAAATATTATCAAAGAAGGTAATTCTTCTATCTTCGTCATGCTAATCAAGATTAACTAGTAGAAATGGTTCTATTACTTATTTCCTTGTAAGTATAAGGGAAATAAGAGAATTTACTAGACTAAATCAATAATCAAATATTTTAAAAGCTGTCACCATACGATGATATTGAAATTCGTTCTCTTTGCAGAGTCAGGGGAGAGAGAGAAAGAGAGAGAGAGTAATATTAACAAATGACGACTTTACATTTGAGAAAAGCATTAAGTATTTTAAAATCGAAACCAATAACCAGGAATATCTAGAAAATGGACAGTAAATTGTTTTAATGGATCTACATTTTTTGTGTTGTCTATGTCTTACGGTCTGTCAGTTATGAAGAAACGAAAAGAACTTCACAGGCTATTTCCAGAAAATTCAAGACATACCTTTCATATGTCCGACAAACAGCTTAAACATATATATTAATCAACATCGTTGGGACCACTTTTGAGAAAAACACTTTAGAAAAACATTTCATGTAAAGAGTTGTTTGGGAAAGGAGCTTTTCTTCAAAATCTTCATGTTACTTCCTTGGAAGATGCTAAATTTAAATACGAAGTTTGGTATTTGACGGACTCTTCATTTTTTAGATATGCGGTTCACACAAATAAAGACACATATGGAGCTTTTTCTAAATGTGTGCTATTTTTATTGAGGGGACTCTAAAATTTATGTTTCCAGTAAATCTCAGCATCGAAAATTTGGTTGAAATGCTACAGCTTCTCTATGTGTATACTACATTATGTGCTAGGGAAAGTGAAAATCTGAAGTGTTTCATTCACATTACTTTTTCTATCCGCAAACAAACTCTTCATATAAAATATACTATTTCATTTACAAAACTGATAAACTTTACCAGAAATGATATGAATTCTTCGTTCCTTATAACTAGAAGGGAAATAAGAGAATACGCTAGACTTAAGAGACAGTGGCAAAGCAAGAAACGGATGATAACTTACCGTCTGAGAAACGTATTTTAAAATTGAAACCAATAACAGGATTATCTCTGTAATGGTTATCTTGAAAAAAACATAAGCTGTGTGTTTTAACGGGATCTACATTTTTGTGCAATAAGCTTTTGTCTATCTCTTACGGTTTACCAGTTATGCAAAAGTCATTTAGAATGAAGAGGAAACTCCCAATAAATTAAGGATATACATTTTATTTGCAATGTAAACATCTTTAATATACGGCATTTTATTAAACATTGTTAGAGCCATTTTTAGAAAATCTAAAATTTCAAAAAATGTTTCATTTAAAAGATACACTTAGCTGTGGGAATATTCCTGAAAACCTTCTTGTCACAACCGTGGAAGTTACTATACATAAACAGCAAGTTTGGCATTTAACCGACTTTTCGTTTTTGGGTTATGCTGTCCCAGACTCACACATAGGTCGCGCCGTGGCCGAGAGCTTAGATCACCTGCCTCTCACCTAGGCGGCCCGCGTCGCCCTCCGTAGTGTAATGGTTACCTTGCTAACTTCATATACTCACGGTCGCGAGTTCAAACCCGGCGGAGGACGATGGATTTTTTCGGGTGTAAAAACCCTTAGCATGGCTTCCTTCGGAAGGGAAGTAAAGCTGTTGGTCCCGTGTCGTAGATTTACGGCAGGTAAAAGAACCTTAAGCCTGATAGAGAGGCCTCTGAGCAAAATTAAGCGGTCTTTCACGCCCAGTATAGAATGGGACACTGAGAACCACAGTAGTTAAAGAGCGTCCATAAATAACACGTCAATTACATTTACTAGGCGGCCCGTGTTCGACCCCAAGCTACCACAAGTGGGATTTGTGGTGAACAAAGCAGATAGGGACGGGTTTTCTCCGCCATGAATTCCACCGTTGCTTCATCTTCAATCTCATCGCCTGCGGTGCCATATGTAATAAAAGCGGCCGTTAAACGCTATCAAACACACTTTCAGACCTGTTTCATACACAAACTATTCTTGCAAAAGATTCTTACAACATATTATTTTTTCATCTACATTATGCTAATCGAGATAAACACTAGCAGAATTGGTCTTTTACTCGCTTCCTTGTAAGTAAGAGAAATAAGGAAATACATTAGGTTAAAACGATGATCAAATCTTTTAAAAGCTGGTCGCTGTGTGAAACAATTAAGGTTCGGTTCGCTTAGCATGGTCCTTTTTGATAAAAGTTAGGTGACTTAAAAATGAAACCAGTAGTAAGGAATATCTGGAAAATGGTGAACTGTACATGAAAAGTATATATCACATAAATTATATGTTTTATCGAAATGTACATTTTTGTGTAGCAAGTTTTTGTATATCTCTGACGGTATAACCGTTATATAAAACTCCAAAATTCATCCAAAATAAGGAGGTACTCAGAGGATATATTCCAGAAATTCAAAATATGCATTTTGTTTGTTAAATAAGTAGCTTTAATATATATTATTTTAATCAAAATCGTTGGAGTCATTTTTGAAAAAAAAAACAAAAAAAACAACGCTATTAAACATTTATCTATGTAGGTAAAGGGTAGTTTGTGGTGTAGGATTTTCGAAAAAATCTTTATGTCGCATCCTTGAAAAATACTAAACATAAATACCAATTTTGGTATCAAACGATCTTTTCTGTTTGAGTTATACTATCCACCGTTTTTAAACATCTTTTTTCGGATCTACGGGACCTCAAAACACATATTTTCGGTGAAATCTGAAATAGAATTGTTGGGTGGAACATAATTGCTTCTCTAGCTACTATATACACTGAATGTACGTACTTGCTAGAGAAAGTAAAACTTCTTTTCTCAAAACACGAATTTCCTTTGAAATGTCGAAATCGAATTTTTGGATGGAATACAATAGCTTCCCTACCTACTATTTACATTGTACACACGTGCTATGGAAAGTAAAAATGCTCCTTTTACGAAAGGAGCCTAATTTAATATTTGGACACCATCTTCAGAGATGTTAGGAAAATCTCGAAGTAAAAGGACTAATTAAAATGACTTTATGTACTGATAGGTTTATTAAAATCTTACCATTCAAACAAACTTGAAGGTTTGACGGCAAAGATTTCAAAAGAACTGTGTTTACTTAACAAAACTACATAATAAACGATATCATTTATGGAGCAAGTATATTACTTGATCTCAATATGCTACAGGAAATCTATAGTTCCTTCCCAAGTACAAATTATACTTTGAAATATAGCGTGTATTTTAAACAGTTGACACTTTTTCTATAATAATTGTTTTATCTCTATTGATTTCACAGTTACATAACATTTGATTTTATGATTTCTGGATTTGATATTTGAGTAGTGTTGTGCCCCCCTCCCAAATCTGTTGTGTTACAATTAGATGACTTTCCCTAACCATTCTTCCACAAACTATCTTCTATACTATCTATATCAACTGTAACTATTCTATCGAATCCATTAATCGAGATAAGCATTGAATATTTCATAGGTGTACAAGGGGGATTAGGGGAATACAGTAGGTTTTAAGGGATAGTCATGCCTTTATGAGCTGGTCCTTACGTATATGATGATTTAAAATTTTCGTTCTTTAGCATGAGAAAAAAACAACAGTAACAAATTCCTGTTTCAGAATCATATAATTGCTTGAAAATTCAAACGAATATCACGGCACATCTCGGAAATAGTTAAGTCAAAAAATTATTTTACATAAATTGTGTGCTTTAACGAGATTTACACTCCTTGTATACAAATATGTTGTCTATCTCTTACCACTTACACAAGGATCATCGAGAATGAATGAAACTTCAGAAACTATTTCCAGAAATTTCAATATGTGCTCTTCGTTTAAACCTATGGTGTTTTAATTGGTATTGTAATCAAAATCATTAGAACTATTTTTGAAAAAATCAAAATTTTCGAGAAATATTTCATTTATGGGTTGGGGGAACTTTCTTGAAAATCCTTGTGTCGCTATTTGCAATATGCGGAATATAAATGCCAACTTCAATATTTAACCGACTTTCGTTTTTGAGCTACACACACACACACGCACATACATATAGTCACAGCCAAGACACACACACACGAACATTTACACTTGCTCTACACGTTTTGTGTACATAGTGTACAGTGAAGGGGTATTGTAATGCACCCAAAATTTGATACCGAGATTTCACCGGAAATACATGTTTTGAAACCTCTGATACCAAAAAAAAATTAGAAAAAAGTCCGTGTGTGTTGTGTGTGGGCAGCATAGCTCAAAAACGAAAGGTCAGTTAAATATCAAACTTGGTATTTAAGTTGAGCACCATTTAAGGATGTGACACGAAGATTTTTAAGAAAGTTCCCCCACCCCAGCTTCCGTTTGCATGGAGCAGTTTTCTTAAATTTTGATTTTCTCAAAAATTTCTCTAATGATTTTGAATAAAATACCTTATGTTTAATATATTTTTATGACAAACGAAATGTATATCTTGAATTTTCTGGGAATACCCTCTGAAAACCTCTTCATTCTAGAGAACTTTTGTACAACTGACAAACCGTAAGAGGTGGACAAAAATGTATACCTCATTAAAACACACAATTTATGTTATATACTTTATTTTTTGTAAAGGTAACCGAGATATTCCGGACTATTGGTTTCCATTTTAAGCCACTTCTCAAACTGGTAGACATCTTTCTTCTCGTTTATCACTTGTTTATTTCTGGCAAGCAAATAAATGGAACTTCATCTATTTTCACATAGCGACCGGCTTTTAAAAGTCTAAACTACCGCTTTAGCTTGTGCATTCCCTTATGTCCCTTCTACGTACAGGGAAGCTAGTAATAAGACCAATTCTGCCTATGCTTATCTCAATTATCATGAAGTAGATAGAAGAATAAGTTTTTTAACAATAATTTGTTACAGAAATGTAGAGAAAGTCATGTGAATGGAACGCACCAGACTTTTTTTGCTTCAGGGACCCTTTAAAAATGTGTGTTCGTGAAATATGACATCGAATGTTTCGGTGGAATACATTACTTCCTCTGCTTATTACATAGTAGAACAAGTAATGAATAATAGTGGTAGAGAAATCATGTGAATGTTATTCAGTATTGTGCACCCTTAAGATGGTAGAGATATAGTAATTAGAGCAACAACAACCGCAAGATTTCAAAATCTGCAGTCAGCCAAGCCATAGGTAACAAACACGATGAACCCAGCGATCGTTGACAAAAGTGGCTAGCTTTGTCGTGCAGTACCGCCCGTCAATTTGCTGCAAGTCTCTTCATACAGGCGCATAAAGCACTGGGAGGTACAGACACATTAAGGTCCCATTATACCTTACCTAACATGTCAATGAAAGCTCCAAATTTTATATTGATTCTACCAAACTTCTTAGAGAGCACACTTCCGGCCGCACAATGCCGGCCTTCCCGCAAAACAGAAACGCGCAGTATTGGATATCGCCTGGTCTTTATTTTTTGCTAAATGGAAGTAAGCATCTGCTTGGGAAACAGTTCGCAAAGACTTTGGGTTTGACTTTTAATAATTCACTTCCGGGGCGCTGCTGAGGGAAATAAAGGACAGGCGCGTGTCCCAAATAAGTATTTCTTGCAAAAGACGTTGAAGAACAGTTATCATGATTGACGTTCATGTCCATCCCATTGGCTGTGCGACAGGATCTTTCTCAACTTTCATATTCATGTTTTTTTTTTCTTATTTCCATTTTATGAATGTTTGAAGTGGGTTTAGCTTTATGACAATACGTTTCTACTTCTGTATTCAGAAAATATACAGTTTACATACTTTATTTCCGGAATCCCAGGACTTATTGTTAAGTATTATTTTTTATTGAGCCACTTACTTTCAAATACTTGCAGCTGACTCAGCTGCTACGTAAAACACCAGATGTGTTACATTTATATTACTTTCTCTAGCCACTATCGTTTATGACTTCCACCAAATGTTATTAAAATATTAATTTCTCTACAGGTATTTTGCAAATAATAGGTAGAAGATATTGTATTCCACCCAAAAAATTCGATACCGAGATTTCACCGAAAATAGATGAGACTTCTGAGTCCAAAAAAAATATTTTAGAAAAAACATCCGTATGTATACATGTGTGTGTCTCTCTGTGAACACCATAACTTAAAAACGAAAAGTTGTTTAAATATCAAACTTGATAATTAAGTTCAACATATTTAAAGTATGCGACACAAAGATGTTCAAAAAATCCCCTCAAATCCCCTCGCCTTTACATGGAAAAAGCATCTAAAACTTTAACTTTCCCAAAAATGGCTCCAGCGATTTTGTTTAAAATACTGTACTTTAAAAATATTTAAATGACAAATAATATATATGGGATTGCCTCTAAAGACCTTCATCCTGGAGCAATTTTGCATAACTGGCTAAACGTAAGAGATAGACAAAAAATGTACTATACAAAAATCTAGAACAATTTATGTCATACACATTTCTTATGTAATGTTGTCTACTTTCAAGATATTTCTTGTTATTGGTTTCAATTTTAAAATACTTAAAACATTTATCAAATGGGAATTCACATTCCTGATTTTTTTTTAACTACCAGCCTGGAAAGAAAACTGGTTCAATTGCTTCGAATAGAGCTCACATTTAAAAGACAAAATAAATGGCTTTAGCACACCGTGTCCCCTTGTTTCCGTTCCGTTTATAAGGAACTAAATAATAAGACCATTTCTGTTAATGTTTATCTTAATTGGCATGAAGTAGAGAGAAGAATAAGCTTGGTAACAATAATTTGTTACAGAACAGGTAAAGAAAGTCATCTTGCAATCTTTCGTGCACACTTACAAAATCCAACAACTGTTCCTCAAATGAGGAGTTCTGCAAATTCTTCTGTTAAGTTTGTTCGTCAACTCCCTCTTTCTTGCAAAGCTCAGTGAAGTTTGGCGCCAAAAAGGATATTGTATAAACCGATAAACCCTTGAAGCTTTTCTTCCATTAATTTCTGCTTTTCCATAAATGAAGTGCATATTAGAAAGTTATGTTACTATGAATGACTCCATTATTAAAATAGTGTAATTGACATAAACGGTGTGCTTTAACGAGATCTATGTTTTTGTGTATATCAAGATTTTGTCTGTTATGGTTTATCAATTAATGCAGAAGTCATTCAGACTGAAGAGGGGTTCAAACTCTATT
Organism: Hymenopus coronatus; assembly: GCA_030762935.1. Lineage (NCBI taxonomy): Eukaryota > Metazoa > Arthropoda > Insecta > Mantodea > Hymenopodidae > Hymenopus > Hymenopus coronatus. The sequence goes on along the minus strand of CM060897.1, from coordinate 41,889,007 downwards.
CCCAGAAAATTAAAGACATACGTTTTATTTGACATGAAAATCTCTTAAACATATGCTATTTTAATCTTAATATTTTGAGTTATTTTTGAAAAAAATAACATTTTTGAAAATGTTTCTCTGTAAGTGATATTTTGTGGTGGGGGATTTTTTTAAAACTACTTGTATCAGGTCCTAGGAAGATCCTGGACTAAAACATTAAGTTTTGTATTTAACAAACTTATCGTTTTTAAGTAATGCACAAAAAAAAGAGAGACACACACATACACACTCACAGACACACATCCACCTAAGTGAGGATCTTTTTCTAAAAATATAATTTTTATTCATGAGGCCTCTAAACGCCCAATTCCAATGAAATCTCGATAGAGAATTTTTTTTTTGGAACGCAAAGGACTTCCTCTTCTTACTATTGGCAATTAGTAGAGAAAAGGAAAATCTGAGTGTTACATTCACATGATTGTCTCTACCCATTATGCTTATTTTAGGAGTATATAGCTTCTGGTTCTACAAGCTATGTTTACAAGAGTTTTTTTCTGTCTTCTTTTAATCGAGATTAGGCTTTGCATAAAAACTTTGATGACATATTTTGTTATAGGTATGTGGAGGATACTGGAAATTGAAATGTAGTTAAATGTTTAAAAGTAGATATCCTATTGGCATTGAAATTCTATACTTTTTCCAACACATCGCAAGGAATAACTGAATGATGACCAAAAATTGTAATATATATAAACATGTGTGTGTGTTTTATTCACATGACTTTTTTCTTACTGTCATGTGTTTTCATGCAGCTTCTGCACTTATACTTACAAAAGCGTGTTTTTCTAAAAGTTAACTGAAACATAATTTTTTCAGAAATATCCACATTACACATTTTAAGAAGGTATAAAAGGAATGGCGAAAAGTCATATGTTTAAGAATTGGACGCTCTGTGCTGCCCTTAAAATGCCATGCTATTTTCACGGGAAACAAACCTAAGGTGGGCAGTATTTCAAAACTGAAAGACTCATAAGCCCTGAAAACAACACCGGTAATCTTGGAAACAAAACCAATAATCACTGAAATGGCTGATGCCACAGAAAAGTAATTTGAAATACATTCTGTGTTCATATTTTTCTGCAGTAGCTTTGTTAATCTTAATGTTTAGCAGTTTTTTAAATTATACAAAATTCCTTCACAGTCATTTCATTTGTTATTAAAATATCTTAAATATGTAGTATTTTAAGGGGGAATGAATGGTGAGATTTATCTAAACAAATCTTTTTAGCTTTTTTGCAGGCTTGTTAGCTGGCATTTCACTTTATTTTATAATTTTAGGCACAGCTTATATTTTGAATGTTTTAATTTCTCTAGCCAAGGATAATGTACATAGAAGCAGTGAAGGAATAGACAAGTATTTCACAAATGTTCCTTACCAAGATTTTACTAGAAATACACACCTTGAGGTCCCCTGAATAAAAAAAAACTTTTTTAAGAAAAAGGTCCGCCTATATGTGTCTGTGAACAGCATAACTAAAAAACTAAAAGTCAGTTAAATATCGAACTTGATATTTAAGTTCAGCATTTTCCAAGGATGAAATACAAATATTTTAACTGCCCTTTACTTGGATAATTTTTCAATATTGATTTTCTAAAAAATGGCTCTAACGATTTTGATTAAAATACCATATGTTTAAGAACTTTTTATAAAAAACAAAATGTATGTCTCGAGCTTTCTGGAAATAGCCTCTAAAATGATCTTCACTCTGGATGATTTTTGTATATTTGGTAAATCGTAAGAGATGGACAAAATCTTACTACTCAAAAATGTAGATCTCGTTAAAGCACACAATATATGCTGGATATATCATTTTGCACAGTTAACAATTTCCCAGATATTACTGTTTATTGGTGTAAATGTTCCAATACTTGGACTTTTCTCAAAGGGAAAGTGATCATTATTTTACTTTCCCCATATAGTATCTACATAGTACGCAGAGAAGTTATTGCATTCCATCCAAAAATTCGATTCTGAGATTTCAACGAAAATACACGTTTTAGGTTGCCGTGTATAAAAAAGAAGACTTTTTATAAATAAAAAAACGAAAACTCCGAAAATACCAAGAATACGAAATGAAACTTTTGAGGAAACCCCCCCCCAAGCTATCATCCTTTATATGGAAAAAAAATCGAAAATTTTTATTTTCTCAAAAATGGTGGTAATGATCCATGTGTCTATGTATCTATATCAGTGTGTCCGTGTATCTATGAACATGATAACTCAAAAACATAAAGTCGGTAAACTACCAAACTTGGTATTTAAATTTAGTATCTTCCTGGAATATGACCCCCAAAATTTCAAATTTAGATAGAAGAATAACCTTTTTAACAATAATTTGTTATAGAGACATAGAGAAAGTCATGTGAATGGAGCACATTATATTTTTAGAAAAGGGTCCATGTGTCTGTGAACACGAAAATTCAAAAACGAAAAATCGGTGAAATAGCAAACGTGGTATTTTAGTTTATTATCTTACAAGGATACGCATTGAAAATTATAAGGAAAATCTCCGCAACCCAAAATACCTTTTACATGTAAAAAAAAATTCGAAAACTTTTGATTTTCTCAAAAATGGCTCTAAGGATTTTGATTAAAATACCGTAAATTAAACATATTTACAGGACAAATAATATATATATATATAGATATATATATCTATATATATATATATCTTTTTCTGGTAATAACCGAGCAGAATGCCTCAGACGGTTTCGTTTGTGGTCCGCTTTCGGGAGGTCCGGGTTGGCTTCACGTGGCGGCCTACCTTATCCATGGTTTTTTCGGGTATTTTTCCTGATCGCCAGGCGAGCGTTGGGTAGATATATTTCATCCCCCGAATTTCCTGTCCCTCCATGTCGTTTCCATTGTCATTTCCTTTATACTTCAACCCACTGGCTACTTTCAGGGTTGGAAGTGTCGGCGATGATGCTCAGTGCGGCGTGGTAGGAAAAGAGGATTCTCTGAGTAAATGCTCCGTCCCCAGTCTATTTGTCCGACTGTCGGGTTGCTTCAATCTGGGAACTGTAGGGTCTCTGTCATTGCTGAACATTCGCTCCTGGTTCCGACCGCCCGGGTTATCCTCTCACCTCATTCCTCCTCCCTCCTGGGAGCGCTCCCTCGAGGGGCATAGGTATAATAACCTTAGGCTTGGTGCCGAGTCCCCTGTCCTGTTTGTCTAGGAACAGCCTCTGAAGACCTCTTTATTCTGGATGAATTTTGCAAACTGTTAAAGCTATTGGAGACTGACAAAAACTTACTACATAAAAATATAGCTGTTGTTAAAAGACATAATTTGTGTCATACTATTTTGTACAGTGGACCATTTCGAGATATCTCCTATTATTGGTTTCAGCTTTAAAATGCTTATACTTTTCTCATATGGGAATTTGTCAACTCCTCCCCATACAAACAAAGAAATTTCAATCACATAGCAACCAGCTTTTAAAAGATTTGACTACTGCTTTAACCTAGTGCACTCCTTTATTTCCCTTCTTCTCACAACGAAGAATGTATTTAGATAATTTCTACTAATTTTATTTCGATTAGCATGAAGTAAATAGAAGAATAAGCTTTTTAACAATAATTTGTTACAGAGATGAAGAGAAAGTTATTTGAATTGGACACATCTGACTTGTTTACCTTTTTTAGCACGTGCTAGTACATAATTAGAGAAGGTATTGCATTCCACTCACAAATTTGGTACGAGATTTCACTGTAAATACACGTTTTAGGGCCCCCAAAACAGCATTTTTTAGGAAATGCTCATATGTGTCCATGTGTCAGTGTATCTGTGAACAACATACTCAAAGATGAAAGGACCTTTAAATACCAAACTTGCTTTTCCAGTGAACCGATATTTAATAATCAACAAATAAAGGTTATTTTCCTCGATGTTCGCAGACTACGTGTATATTCCAAAGAAGCTAACTTGCTGCCCTGGGAATGCGGAATCTTCGTATTTAGTACTTCACCAAGTGTTTGTTTAGGGTCTCTGCACTATATGAAAGCTATGTGACATGTGCTATTAAACAATTTCAGGATCATAGAAAAAGTATGAAGTTTATAAATTCTAACTACTGTAATTATCTGAAAAATGACTCGACCATTTTGACTGATGATTGTTCCACCACAAAAAGTTACGTCTAGGCTCTGAATTTCCAGAACTTCCAAGAACGCTAGGGTAATGTTAAGCAAGTTGAGTGGCTAACTGATGTTTCATTCTTTTGTGCGAATATTAAGGGATGTTTTCATTCATTATTAGGAATAGGAAGTTTGTGTTGTTGATTTCAATTCATTAAATAATATTAACTAAATCATACAGATAGGTCAGCTAGTTATTATACATGATTGATTTTTTTGAAAATTAAGAGAGTTACATAACTCCTGAATTCGACATTTGGACACATTCTTTCATGCGTTTAAAAAGTTGCAGAACCACTCGCCTCTCACCTAGGTGGCCAGGATTCGATCCCAAGCAACCGCTTGTGGGATTTGTGGAGGACAAACGGTGCAGAGGCGGGTTTTCTCCGGGTTCTCCATTTTCCACCGCCATCTCATTCCACGGGTACTCTATCTTAATTTTATGTATCATTAGTGTCATCGCCTACGGTGCCATAATTAGAAAAAGCGGGTGTTAAACACTATCCAAAAGAAAAAAATCTGATGTGCTCCATTCACATGACTTTCTCTACATCTCTGCAAGAAATTATTGTTAAAAAGCTTATGCTTCTATTTACTTCATGCTAATGGAGAAAAAATAAGCAGAAATAGTTTTATTACTTGCTTCTTTTTAACTAGAAGTAAAATAAGGAAGTACCATAGGTTAAAGTTATAGTCAAAAGCTGGTTGCTATGTGACTGAAGCTCCTTTGTTTGATGATAATGATAATGATGATAATTTATTTCACCATTTGGCATACATACAATGCAATAGGTTTCGTCAGCAAGTCATTAAAATGCATCTATATTTAAATATTCTTGTATGCTGTAAAAATTAAGTTCCTTAATTCTGTTTTTACACTAATTTTAAAAGAACTTGCATTTGCAATTTCTCTTATATTTAAAGATACTTTATTATAAAATTTCACTCCAAGATAGAGATGAGAGTTAGCAGATTTCTGTAACCGAAATTTAGGAGGTACCATATTATTTCTACACCTGGTATAATGGTTATGTATATCAGAAAAAAGTAACTCATCTTTCTTTTGGAGATGAATAAAATTCAAGCATGCAAATACATACAAAGATGCCACAGTTAAAATTCCAAATTCTTTAAAAATAGATGCACAATGATAGCGAGAATTACAATTTTTTATTATTCTGAAAGCCTTCTTCTGGAGCAAAAATGCCTGATTGGCTTCCCCACTGCTACCCCAGAGCAAAATACTATACTTTAAATGGAAATGAAATAAACTATAATAAACAGTCAATAAACTGCTAATAGAAACACACATCCTATGTCTTCTTAAGATAAATAAAACATTTGACAACTTTTTGCATATTTCCATTATGTTTGTATGGACATGAGTTGACAAATTCCTGTATGAGAATAGTATAAAATGTTAAAAGCTGAAATCAGAAAGAAAGAATATCTTAAAAACGATCAACCCCACGAAAAAAAGTTAAGGTAACATAAATTGTGTGTTTTAATGTGCTCTACATTTTTTGTGTGGTAAGTTTTTGTCCATCTTTTACAGTTTAGCAGTTATGCATAATTCCGTAAAATTCATCCAGAATAAAATAGTCTTCAGAGGCTATTCTCAGAAAATCCAAGATACACATTCTATCTGTCAGGTAAATACCTTTAATATACGATATTTTAATCAAAATAATTAGAGCCATTTTGGAGAAAATCAAAATTTTCGAAAAAACTTCCATGTAAAGGGTAGTTGGAGGTGGGAGGCTTTTCTTGAAAATCTTCGTGTCGCTTCCTTGGAAGACACCAAACCTAAATACCAAGTTTGGTGTTTAACGGTCTTTTCGTTTTTGAGCTATGCTGCCCACAGAAACACACACACACACACACACAAACACACACAGGCAGACTGACAGAGAGACACACACACGGACATTTTACTAAAAATGTTTTTTTTTTTGTTTCAGAAGGACCCAAAACATGTATTTCCGGTGAAATCTGGGTATCGAATTTTTGGGTGCATTACTATACATTCTCTATGTAGTACGTATAGAGAAAGTAAAAATAAGGTCACTTAACCTGCTCTCCACTGACCTGTTTTTAACTTGAAATAGCCTCGTTGAGTTGTGAAACATTTTTAACGCATGAACAGATATCTGCGCATGTCAAATTCGAGACTGTTGGACCATCTAGTATGTTATTGTTGCAAAAAAATTACCCGCTGTTGTAAATTACTATGTTTTATAAAAAATTAAATTTAAGGTTACAAATTTTGATCATATGAGACTGAATTTTAGTTTTATGAAAATATTTTCTTAGTAAATTAAATACTTTAGATCATTAAAGCTATTTTGACACTGTAGCTATGTTGAATAATTTTTGACACAGTTGAAAGTTGAATACTGCAACTGTTAATTTCAGCACCAAGTTCCCCTGCATAAGGTGTTTGAATATAGACTTAGCACCCCCCCCCCTTATTATAGTGCTCTGTGGATTTCTATAGATGTTGATGTATTTCTACCCATTATTGCTGAAAGAGAAATTAATAAGTTACTGGCCCCTTTCTGCTTCTGAAAAAAAGATATACACTTCAACGGGCGTGTGGCGAAGATATCATAAAAGGGTAAAATTTGTTTTGTGCTTTTAGGGAAGGAAAATATTCGGGGAGGAGATGTCGTCATATATCTAGTTTTTTATACATTGGGCAACCTGCCGTTTCACCCTTTATAGCTGCGACGTACAAAAAATCGGAAAGAATGCTAAAGGGTTGGCATTTGTAAGCCGTTTACCCCGACCCAACCATGCGACCACAGAATATCTGTTTATCAAGCAATAATACGCGTATTGTCGGGGTGGGGAGCAGGTAAGGGGTGGTCCCAGGAAGGGTTGTAATGTGGTATGTACCGTTATAATGCGACACAGGTGGCACTGCGTGCGATCACCGCGACAGCTGTGGTGAAAGTTAACTCTTCAGTTAACTCGCACAGTTAAAGGTCATCTATCGGAATCGAATCGAACCGAACCGAATCGAAAATCCTGTCTCTCTGATCAGGCGAATCGAATCAAATCGAACCGAACCGAAAGTTCCTGCCGCTCTAGTAGAATCTAGCGAACCGAAAATTTTCCTGCCACTCTTATCTAGTAGAATCAAATTGAATCGAACCTAATCGAAACTCTTCCTGCCACTATTATCTAACAGAATCAAATCAAATCGAACCGAACCGAAACCTTTCCTGACAGTCTTATCTAGCAAAATCAAATCAAAGCGAGCCAAACCGAAACTCTTTCCGCCACGCGTATCTAAGGAATCAAATCGAATCGAGCCAAACCGAAACTCTTTCTGACATTCTTATTTAGCGCAATGAAAAGGAATTGAGCCGAATCGAAGCTCTTCCTGCCACTCTTAACTAGAATAAAATCGAATTGAGCCAAACGAAAATTTCCCACCACTCTTATCTAAGGAATCGAATCGAATCGAGCCGAACCGAACCGAACCGAAACTTTTACGCCACCTTTATCTAGCGGGATCATATCGAACCGAACTGAAACTCTTCCTGCCAGTCTTATCTAGCGGAATCAAATCGAGCCGAAACCTTTCCTGGCACTCTTATCTAGCGGAATTAAATAGAATCATACCGAAACGAAACTCCTCCTGCCACTCTTATCTAACAGAATCAAATCAAATCTAGTCGAACTCAAACTTCCTGCCAGTCTTATCAAGAGGAAGCAAAGTGAATCGAGCCGAACCGAGACTTTTCTACCGTTCTCGTCTAGCGAAATCAAAACAAATCTAACCGAATAAATCCACGGAACTGAAGCATATGTACTTGTGGAGTCAGAAAATGGATCACATAATGCGTTATCGCGTTTATGTGAAGAGGCGAAGAAAGAAGAAGTAAATAACAAAAACAAGAAACAGAGATACAAGATTCATGATATCCTTTTAATAAGGATCACACATGTTTTCAATTAATTTACTAATTTCACTCCAAGCATTACTGCGTGCATTAGAATTAGAATTTCAGTTTTATCATAGAACTGTGCACAGCATTCGATTAGATGTGTAAGCTTTCTTCGTTCATTTTGTAGACCTGCAAACTTAATGTAATATAATATACAATAGCCTCAAATAAACAAACGATTTTGATGTTTTAACAACATTAGGTATTTTTTTCTACGAAGACTCACGACAACTAGCGATTAGGAGCGAAACATAAATGTTCCTCTCCTACTGTAGAGCTAATATCTTGGCCAACGAACTCATTTCGGTTCGATTCGATGCTCCTCCTTTTGCTTTTTCCCATTTAAAACCACTGTAAACGGAAATTTGTGAGCAGATCCTTATGCGTCTCAATCGATCAGCTATTTTGTTTCTTAGACAGGACATCTCTTTGAGAGTCGGAATATATCTCAAAGAATAGACGTATGTTAGTAAGGAGAGGAAGTAGGTATATTGTATTCCACTCTAAATGTTTGCGTCGAGACCTCACCTGAAATGTTCGTTTTGATGTCCTCTACATAAAACATGTTTTAGAAAGAATATCTGTGCGTGTGTGTATGTCTCTCTCTCTCTCTCTCTCTCTCTCTCTCTCTCTCTCTCTCTCTCTCTCTCTATGTGCACACAGCATAACCCAAAACGAAAAAAGTTCAAACTTATTATTTAAGTGTATCTTCAAAGGAAGCAGCACGAAGATTCTTTTGGAAAATTCTTCCAAATCAAACTATCCTTTACATGGAAATATTTTCCTTGTTTTTGATTTTCTTATATCTCTTTCTTTCTTTCATTCATTCTCTCTCTCTCTCTCTCTCTCTCTCTCTCTCTCTGTCTGGGGGTACGTACCAGCGAGGTGACGCCGCAGGAACGTGTGTTCGAGAGGACCTGCATTTCGATCCCCGATGTCCGTCGCAGGGGTTTTCTGTGGTTTTCCGGGTCGGTGATCAATTCTGTGATGGTTCCTCTTCTAGCTCAACTTTCCTCTCCACCATTCCTATATGTCTATTTCAGGGTTGTAGGATCGGGCGAAAATGTTGGCGGTTTGAGACTGGGCGGCGAATGTGTGTTTTGTAGTGGTTTCTTCCGTGGCGTCTATGCTGGACCTACCTCTGGGTTCTTTCGCGCGGACATACCTTTGGGTTACCTCAAAGATTCGGGTTCTGTGCATGGGCCTGAGCGTCGTCGGATGCATTCGGGCCGTAAACGTTAGGGACTCATCCATGCTTGCGTCACTCATCATCCGTCACTTGCATCACTAGCCCTTTGGTTATTTCTTCTCGTTCCTCTCTCCCAGAGTCGGTAGGAGTGATAAAGGACGTATGGGCTACTTGCTGTGCTCTGTCCCGGATATCTTTATGTGACAGAGTCTGTATATGTGGTGAGAGAAGAAGGGGAGAGAAAGAGGGACAAAAATATTTAAATGCTTATCAAACTTGGCATTTGGGTTCAGTATAACTGCCCCTTATATGGAAATAATTTCGTTTTTTTTTTTTCATTCTGGATCAGCTTTGTATGTCTTTTTTACGCTTTTTGTGTGGTGTACGCGCAAGCACGATCCTGCGTGTGTATGAACAGTGCAGCTCAAAAACAACATTTTGAATAAATACCTCTCTTTATTTATAAGTGCATCTTCTAAGAGCGGATTTGTACCTCAAGAATAGCCTCACTTGAAGGTGCCCTTTATATAGAACATTTTTAGGTTTTTTATTAAATTAAATAGATCCAACTATTTTTATTAAAGCCCACCCTTTGATGTGGGTGCAGCGTGTCTGCCTCACATTCAAAAGATACCAAGTGATTTTTTCCTTATCCCGAGAAGACTAATGTCAGGTGATTTTACGCTCTATGGATCCCGGGGTAATTCGAACATTTCTTCCCCGACTTCATAATCGTCCGAAGCTATTTACCAAGAAGGACGTTAGACTAAAACACAAAAAAGGTACTTTTGATTAAGGGGAGATTAAATACATCTACTGTCGATTTTAAGTCTGCTAATTTCATGATCCCATCATGCTAGAGACCCTTAAAGGTACCAGACTATTTTGGACTCAGGGGACCCTAAAACGTGTGTTTCTGGTGAAATCTCGGTATCGAGTTTTTGGGTGGAGTACAACGCCTTCTCTACTGTGTACGTGCTAGAAAAAGTAAAAAAGCACTTAAGTGCATTATATATTGCTTTAAACTTTCGATTTTCACATTCATTTTTAAAAATGTTAATATTTATGCGCTATCAGTGAAATGTCATCAGTGGCTTCAACTAAGGAACCTCAAGTCAAAAGGCAATTATGAGGCAGCACAGAATGTAGCTAATGATGAATAATAAATGCTATTTTAGTTTTCAACTTAAATTTAAAATGCAATTATATAAAAACCATAGTTTTTCAGGCACCAAGCATTTATTCCTTTCTATCCAAATCCATAAATGCTCCAAGACTGAAATATAGCACACTTGTGTGAAGTGAGATAACAATAACAAAATATGTATATATATACATATATATGTGTGTGTGTTTGAATTATTTTATGATTTTGACAAAAACATATAGATATAAATTTTGGATCAATTTTTTCATAGAAAGCATATATTTTTGACAAAAATATTATTTAAGCCTAATTTTTAGTTCAGCAATATGATATATGTCTTCATATGTAGTTAAATGTCCACCTCTGCTGAACTCGGTTTCTAACTAAAAGAAACTAAAAGATATTAATTGATTTTTTTTATAAGTATACTATAAAATATATAGCTGCTAAAATTTGCACAGATATTTAGGCATACATACTGACAATACAGTAATTTTCTTACATTGATGTATGAAGTACAGCCTGAGATATCTATGTTTCTGTGTTAGGTGCTCGTCCCTATATTGTCGCCCTCCGTGGTGTATTGGTTACACCATATACCCAAGGATGATGGACTTTTTTCTGGCGTAAAAATGCTTAGCAAGGCTTCGTTCGGAAGGGAAGTAAAGCCGTTGGTCTCATATCGTAGATGTATGAAACGTAAAAGAACCTCAAACATGATAAGGAGGCCTCTGAGCAAAAATAAGCGGCCTTTCACGCCCAATATAGAATGGGACGCTGAGAACCATAGCAGTTAAAGAGCGTCCATAAATAAAACTCCATTTCTATTTTTTTTCCTATACCTTTCACACATCCCATTCCCCTTAAATGTGGTAGCTTCAGTGTAACTAAGACATGCGCGTTTTTACTTTGCAAATATATGTGATCTTTTTCCAAGTTTTTGCTTTGAACAGCTGTTTATGTGAATGACACTTTCTCATATGAACGAACCGTTTTCTCAGAATCCATTGAAAATAAATAAATTACATCTTAGACTGAAAAACATGAAAAAACAAATATATAAGCGGTATTATGGATCTTCTTTGATACTGAAAGAATGGTTGAATGATTAAACAAACCTTGTATGCTGCATTCACATAATTTTTAGGATATGCTGCAGCAAACTATTTTTACCTAAGCATGTTATTTTATCTACTTTATGCTTATCAAGATAAACATCAGCAACAATTGTTTTATTACGAAATTATTTGCTTGTACAAGGCAAATAAGGAAATATAATAAGTCAACTCTTTTAAAAGTCAGTTGACATGTGATGGTACTGAAATTCCGTTCCTTGCTTGTCCAGGATGAAAAAAGGTGAAAAATGACTTCTCTCATTTGAGAAAAGTAAAGTATTGGAAAATTGAAACCTATAACAAACAATAACTTCCAAATAGACAGCTCCACAACAAAAATTTATTTTACATAAAATGTGTGCTTTGACGAGATCTACATTTCTGTGCAGGAAGTTTCTGTCTATCTCTTACGGCTTACCAGTTATGCAAAGTCAGTCACAATGAAGAGACCTTCAGAAGCTACTCCCAGTAAATTGAAGATACATATTTTGTCATTCGCTTATTTCCATGCCCCGGAATAAAACAAAAGAAACCCGGATGATTCCCTGTCTGTGAAAAGTATAAGTAGTTTAAAACTTAAAGCAATAACAAGGAACATATCGGAAACGGTTAGATGTAAAACAAAAATGTAAAGGACATAAGTTGTGTGTTTTGACGAGATATACATTTTTTGTGTAGTAGGTTTTGTCTATCTCTTACGGTTTACCAGCTATACAAAAATGATTCTGAATAAAGAGTACTTAAAAGGCTATTCCCAGGAAATTCAAGATAAACATTTTATTTACCATGTAAATATCTTTAATATGCGTTATTTTAATCAAAATCATTAGAACCATTTTTGATAAAATCAAACTTTAGGATAACAATTCCATGTAAAGGTAGTTTGGGTGGGTGAGTTTTCTGGAAAACCTTCGTGTTGCATCCTTGAAAGGTACTGAACTTAAATATCAAGTTTGTTATTTAAATACTTTTCGTTGTTGAGCTATGCTGCCCACACAGACAGACACGTTTCTAGAATCTTTTTTAGATTCAGGAGGTCTCAAAACATATATTTCCAATGAAATCTCGATATAGAGTTTTTGGGTGGAATACAATACATTGTCTATCTACTATGTACGTTGGAATTACGTCTAGTGAAAGTAAAACTTTTACCATTTTTAAATAGAGAAAAAAAAACGTGTAATAATATAAGCAAAAAATCTGATGTGTTCCAATCACACGATTTTCTCTACATCTTTGCAACAAATTATTCTATTTACTTCATCTAATCGAGAAAAAAACTAGTAGAAATAATCTTATTACTTGCTTCCTTGATAGTAGAAGCGAAATAAGGGGGTACCGTATGTTAAAGTGATAGTCAAAAGCTGGTTGGTACGTGACTGAAGTTCCTTTGTTTGTATGGACACGAGCTCACAAAGTCCTGTATGAGAAAAGTACAAGTTTTTCATAGCTGAAACCAAAAACAAGGAATATCTCAAAAACAATCAACTCCACGAAAAACATGTATATAACATAAATTGTGTGTTTTAAAGTGCTCTACATTTGTTGTGTGATAAGTTTTTGTCCATCTCTTACGGTTTAGCAGTCATGCTAAACACCGTAAAATTGACCCAGAATAAAGTAGTCTTCAGACGCTATTCCCAGAAAATTCAAAATATACATTTTATTTGTGAGGTAAATATCTTTAATATCCTATATTTTAATCAAAATCGTTAGAGCCATTTTTATAAAATTAAAATTTTCGAAAAAAATTCCATGTAAAGGATAGTTTGTGGTGGAGGGACTTTCCTCAAAATCTTCGTGTCGCATCCCTGGAAGATACTTAATTTAACTACCAAGTTTGGTATTTTACCAACTTTTCCTTTTTTAGTTATCGTGTTCACAGACACACGGACACACACACGGACCTTTTTCTGAAAATACTTTTTTTTTTATATATACAGGGGGTCCTAAAGCATATATTTCCGGTGAAATATCGGTATCGAATTTTTTGGTGGAGCGCAATACCTTCTCTATACACTATGTACATAGTACGTATAGAGAAAGTAAAAATCACAACTTTGATCCAAAACCACAGGTTTTCAGTTGACTGCCCCCCTAAAAGAATGAGTAAGAGAAAGTCATATGAATGTAACACATTAGATGTTATACACCAGCTTATTCCGATGCCTTCAATATTGACAGAATCCGTGGTTTTTTGTTATCTTTTTACACGCCAAGATATTATTGTGTCTTATAAGCCTGTTCGCGTGCTGATAGTTTGACATGTGGTGGCAAATGCCTAAAGCTTCTTTCGCGTTAAAACACGATAACAAAGGAAGCTGTTGACCTAGAGAAAGGGTAGCAAGAAAGGGAAAACATTTAGGTTAGATCCACAATAGACGGGGGATAAAAAAATGCAGCGAGGAGTCCGGAAGGAGTTTTAACCCTATTCTTTAATGGGATAAAAAACGGTGATACAGGTAGATGGTAGGGTTGGCGCGTGCCACCGAGATCATTAAAACAGCTTCTGCCAAACAAGTCAAGGATAAAGGGGTTAGGTTACCAGTTTGTGTTTTTTACGACCTTTTCTTTTCTTCTTTTTGCGATAGGCCCTCGTGTTTTGATAGATCGGCGTGGTGCCGTTGACACGGGTTAGGTAGGTAGTGTTTACCCCTTCACAAAAACACGTTATAAAGGAGAATTACTACGGGATATTAATGGAAGGGGTTGGGAAGGGAGAAACCTCTTTATCACATTAAAGCACGATAGTAACAACATTATTCTGTACGAATATTGCTTCACAGTAATATGGCCAATTTATTCCATCAACTGCCTTGTGGCAGAAATCAATATTAGACGTTACACACAATATCAGTGATATTGCTGATAAATATAAATTTAAATATAAATGTTTAGTTTCGTAAAAACATAGCATTCTACAAATAGTTTCACAAACTTTCACGCTAATTATATCTTTTACTAGCCTTCCATCGTTTCAGTCGTTTTGGTTTATTTATTCTTAGTCTTTCTTTCCCAGCTTGCCTAAAACATACTAAGGAAGAATTTTATCCACTTAAAAATTAATCTTGGGGTTTCTCTGTCAGTAAATCTTTCGAGATTCGTTAACATCTCCAGAAAAGTGTCCGGGTGTGTGTATTTGGGCGTGTCTGTGAACAGTATAACCATAAAAAAGAAGAAAAAAGCTCTTGTTACATTCACTAGGCTTTCTTTATTCATTCTTCTACCAACTATTTTTATGAAAATTTATTCTTCTTTATACTTGACATTATCCGAGGAAAAAAATTGCAGAAATGTTTTCATTTCATATTTTCTTGTAGTTACCTACAAATAGATTAGACGATTTCAACAAGTTTTATGGATAGTCAAATCTTGCAAGAATAGATCACTAAGTAAGGGCTTTGAGGTCCCTTTACGTTTGTATAACAAAAAAAAAATAGATTTTCCACTTAATGTATTGAGTCGATGAATGGATGGTAAAGATGCTCAAACAGCCTGTGATCCATAGAGCTACAATTTATCCAACATTTGTCTTCTCAGGATAAGCGAAAACACGGATAAACCTTATGTGGATAACTCTCTCTTACTGAGATTTGAACTCGGGACCTCTTGAATGTAAGCCACTCGCTTTGAAGCTTGACAAATAAAGATAACAGTCTGTAGAAGAGCTTTATTGCAATAGAAGCATTAAACCGATGGGAAAGCCATCAGATGTGATGTGTTTAAAAATTAACGACATAAGAAATGACTCCAGGAATAATAAAGGATAAAGATGGATTCCCAATACTCGGAAGGATAATGCCCCCCAGTTTTGTTATGTTCATATGTGACAGACTTCACCCTCGACTGACCAATCAATGGCACCCAATGAACGGACATAGCCAATCAATAATCAGGAAGCAACCGTTCTGTCCCAAAAGTTGATTGATCGTCCGGGGGGCAATGGCCGACCACAACAGGCCACTAGGACCTTCCTTCCCCGAATTCTTCTAAATTCCATATGCTACCCGCTAGAAGTCCTTGAACATTTTGTTACGCACACAAAAAATATCCTTTGTGGGTGGTTGGCATGTGTTGGACAGTCGTAAAACAACGGTACATGGAAAAAATATAGACAATTGAGTGTCGCTTGGACACGTTTCTCTTATTCTGCTGATTTATGACGGGCTTAGTTACGTTTGTGCGACTGTAGAAATAACACTACCTTACTTTGAAAAGCCTTGCACAACTGTGCTCTCCCGTTATCCAACTGTCGACCATAGCCGCGCCCCTTTTCAACAGTTCTATATACAACGTCTCCCAGACAGTCTTCGTAGCCACATTAAAATATCTATCAATCAAATTAACTGAGAGACAAAGAAAATTTTTCCAGGTCGTTCATTTTATTAGTTTTAGAATGTCTGATAATTTCGTGAAACTTTATTTCTGGAGCTTATCTTCTATGCACTAATCTGCCATTAGAGAATAGTAATTAATTATTTGATTAAGATTTATAGCTATTTTCTATAGCATGTACGTACAATGTACACAGTAAATAAATAACGTACTATATTCCGCCCAAAAAGTCGATACCGATATATCACCTGAAATATAAGTTTTAAGGACACCTGAATGCAAGAAGCATTTTTAGAAAAAGGCCCGTGTGTGCGTGTCGGTTAAATACCAAACTTAGTATTTTAGTTCAGTATCTTCCAAATATAAGTCACAAATATTTTCAGGAAATACCCCTCCCACCCGAACTACCCTTTACACGGAACATTTTTTTGAAATTTGCGATTTTCAAAAAAATGGCTCTCAAGATTTTGATAAAATTCCGTGTATTAAAGATGTTTACATAGCAAATAAAATTATATCCTAAATTTCTTAGGCCTATCCCCTCAAGTACTCTCATTTTTAATTCCTTTTGCATAATTGGCAAACCGTAAGATATATACAAAAACTCATTACACAAAAACTGTATATTTCTTAAAATACACAATTTATGTCATATACAGTTTATATGTAGAACTAATAAGTTCTGAAACATGTTGTTATTGGCTTCTATTCTAAAATACTTGAAATTTTTGTCAAACAAGAGGCCCTCATCAATTTCATACCTCTTTTGTTTTACTTCTGGCCAGAGAAAAATAACCGAATTATAAGGTGAATCACATAGCTTTTAAAAGATTTGACCATGGCTTTGACGCAGTGTATTCCCTTATTTTACTTCTACTTACAAGGAAGCAAATAATATTATCATTGCTGCTAATGTTTATCTCTATTACTATGTTGTATATAAAAGAATAATTTTTGTAAGAATAGTTTTTAGCCTGCCTCAAGTTCAAGAGTTCATATCTGGTTTAGAGTGAGTTACCCAGATAAGCGTTTTTCAGATGTTTCCTTTATCCTCAGAAGACAAATTTCGATTAACTTAAAGCTGCAGGGACCCCAAGATCATTAGAGCATCATTTCAGAAATTTAATTCATCGTGTGATATTACCAAACACGTTAAGGAAGTTAAACTAAAAACATCTGATTGTTCCATTCACATGACCTTCTCTACATCTCTGTAACAAATTATTGATAAAAGTCTTATTCTTATATACACTTCATGATAATCCAGATGAACATTAGCAGAAATTGTCTTAATTACTTGCTTCCTTGTAAGTAGAAGCAAAATAAAGAAATACAACAGGCTAAAACGAATGCCAAATCTCTTAAATGCTGATCGCCAAGTGGTTGAAATCGGTTTCGATGCAGGGCCAGGAGTTAACAAATCTCCGTGTGAGAAAAGTTTAAGTATTTTAAATCTGAAACAAATAACAAAGAATGTCTCAGAAATGGTCAATTCCACGAAAAAATATATAACATAAATTGTGTGTTTTAAACTGCATTTTTTGTGTATTAAGTTTTGTCTATCTCTTACAGTTTACCAGTTACGCAAAATTCAGCTAAATTCATTCAGAATAAAGAGTTCTTTAGAGCCTATTCCCGGAAAATTCAAGATGTACATTTTATTTGCCGTATAATAACGACACTTTAATCAAAATGGTTAGAGCCATTTTTGAGAAAATCAAAATTTTCGAAAAAAAATTCCATGTAAAAGGTAGTTGGGGGTGGGGGATTTTCTTGAACATTTTTGTATCGCATCCTTGGAAGATATCATACTTAAATACCACACACGAAGCTTTTTCTAGAAATGCTGGTTTTTGTATTCCGGAAGTCCCAAAATATTTATTTCCAGTGAAATCTTGGTATCGAACTTTTGGGTGCAATACAATACTTTCTCTACACATATTATGTACATGAGAAAGTAAACAAATAAATTGTTTATAGAAAATATAGAGAAAATTATGTGAATAGCACACATCACATACTTTTACTTGTTTTAATTTTATAGAGTCTAAATAACAACAGTTAAGGAGCATACTTGAAGCATCTAAAACATTGCTTTGTAGTGCCTAAAAGACTGCTCTCTAACTGAGACGGCAGCATTCAGTTTACCTTCTCGTGTTTTTTAACAACTCTGTGAAAGAGGCAGGCCATAAACTTCGTTGAAAAAAGAAGCTTGTTGTTAGGCAGGTCAGTTTAGCGGCAGAAGTTTAAACTGGTGTACCCTTCCCCTACCATAAAGTCATGATGATAGGGTAAACCACAACCTACAGCCCTTTGGTAATTCATCTTCACTCATTGTCGTCCTTTGCCTTACATCACCAACAAAAAAAGAAGCTAGGGTTTTTTTATGGCCAGCGCGCCGCTAATTCTTTCCCTCAAGTTAATAAACCCAGGGTTTTGTCAACGTCCTATTCTTTCTTTTTTAAAACCTTTTTTCGCTCTTTTTGTACTCCGTGCCTCAAACCTTTACCTCCCATTTCCCTTTCCCAACTGGTCATAAAACTTTCGTCACGTGGCATAGTACAGTACGCTATTCTTTCGGCTTTCTCTTTTATTTTTATTGAGTAGTTTGTCAAGCCTTAATTTAGAGGTTCATAGACTGATTTTTTGACAGATGAAAATAAAGATAATGAAAATTTGTGATGTGATACATTCAAATAATTTCTCTGTATTTGTTCTGTAAACAAACTATTCTTACAAAAGATTATTCTTCTATTTACTTCATGCTAATCGTCTTATTACTTAGTTCCTTATAAGCAAAAGGGAAATAAGGGAATACATTAGGCTAAAGTGATAGTCAAATATTTTAAAATCTGTTGCCATGCGAGTGGCTTTGAAATTCGGTTCTCCTTGCAAGGCCGGAGTAAAATTAAAAACGAACTATGAATTTCTGTTTGAAAAAAGTGTGAGTATTTTAACATTGAAACCAATAACAAAAAATATCTCGGAAATCGTTAACTGTACAAAAAATCTATATAACATAAATTGTGTTTTTTAACGAGATCCACATTTTTGTGTAGTAACTCTTTGTCTATCTCTTACGGTTTACTAGTTATGCAAAATTCCTTTAGAATGAAAAGGTTTAGAGAATATTCCCAGAAAATTCAAGATACACATTTTATTTTTCGCGTAGGCATCTTTAGTATAGGCATTTTAATCAAAATTGTTTGAACCAGTTTTGAGAAAATCACATTTTCGATTTTTTTTACATGTAATGACGCATTCTTAGATGACGCTGAACGTTTGGTATTTAGTCGACTTTTCGTTTTTGAGTTATCGTGTTCACGGGGACACACACACATATACACGGACCTTTTTCTAAAAATGGTTTTTCTTATACAGACACCCTAAAACGAGTATTTCCTGTGAAATATTTATATCGAATTTTTGGGTGGAATTCAATACCTTCTCTATATACATACTACGTACAAAGTGACGAAAGTAAAGTAGCTTTAACCGATTGTACAGTGTCAAACTAGATTAACAAGAGAACTAAGTTTTTCTGATCCTTTTAAGTAACTTAAATCAAAATGAGAACCAAATCTATAAAATGATCTGTCGTTTCCTTTTACCTTTATGAAACGCTAGTTATTAAAATCGAATGACAATTTAATTTCATTTATCTCATCATTTTAATGCATCTATTTTACAGTGATCTAGAGAGAATTTTAATGGTTAATGCTCCGGTTTATCCCTTATGGCTGTAGTTTTATATTTTCGGCTATTCTTAATAACGGCTAAAAATAACTTTGATATTCATACAAAGAGTATGAAACATCGTTGGAATGTTTAGACTTACTTAACCCCCCCCCTTATAGGCATCCTTTGGCGGTGGAACAATTATCGGTGAAAATGCCCCGGTAAGTTCTTAGATAATACCAACATAGGTGAAATGGTACGTTTGGGTACGTTTAGTAATATTTAGTAACATTGATTTCACATAGTACAGAAAATTTTAACATATTCAATGGAATACAGGTAAAGCTGTGGAATATGAAGAGTCAGTACCCCAGACCACTAAGTTATTATCTTTGAAAAATAAACATATTCTACCCTATTTAGAAGCAAAATATTTGGAGTTGTTAATTACGAAATATCGATTCACTGATTTATAATGGTAGCATTTTCTCTTTTTATACAATAGTTTAGCATTATGTGCTAATGAACGAATTCAAGTACAAAGGAAATAAAGCAAAACTCTCTCATGAGGGTTATTAAAATATTTTGGCAATGTTTTATACATGTATTATTGTTTAACTGTATTATCCTATCGGTGGCATTCCGTGTGGAACATTTGCCTATTGGCAATGGTGTTAATTGTGTACTGGGTATATGTTGTCGTTGAGTTACTATTTTCTTTAATTTTATGCATTAGATCACGCACTCATTCACACACAAGTAAAACTCACATTCTTATTTCAGTCTCTGCGAGGGATAAAGAATAATCTGGAACTAGAGAAAAATTTCCACTTCACAGCCAGGAAGCGAATCCAGGCCCCCTCCCACAACAGACAGGACTCTGAGCAACGGCGCCAGACGCAGTGATATAATATGCAAATTCTAGGGTTATGATTAGAGGTAGGTACACAATGTTTTGTTTTCTGTATATTGCCAGATTGTGATCATCTAAATTTTGGTGGGATTTGTGTAATTTTACTTTCTCTACACGTACTATGTACATAATATATAGAAATCGTATTGTATTTCACCCAAAAATTCGATATCGATATTTCATTGGAAATATATATTTTGAGATACTGAAAAGCATTTCTAGAAAAATGACAGTGTGTGTATGTGTGTGTCTGTGGGCAACTTAGACCAAAATTGAAAAGTCCCTTAAATACCAAAATTTCAGTATCTTCCAAGGATGCAACACCATCAACTGGAAACATTTTCGAAATTTTTGATTTTCTCAAAAATGGATCTAACGATTTTTATTAAAATATTGTATATGAGAGATATTCACATGAGAAATAAAATGTATATCTCGAAATTTCTGGGAATAGCCTCTCAAGACTTTTTTTTATTCTGGGTGAATTTTGCGTAACTGGTGAACCGTAGCCGACAAAAACTTGATACAAAGAAATGTAAATTTCGCTAAAACACACAATTTATGTACACATCTTTCGCATAGTGGACTATTTATTATTATTGGCTTCAGTTTTAAAATGCTTAAAACTTTTTCATACGGAAATTGTCAACTCCTTGTTATGCAAAGAAACGAATTTCACTCACATATCAACCAGTTTTTAAAAGATTTGAGTGTCGCTTTAGCCAAGGGTATTCCCTTATTTCCTTTCAACTTACAAAGAAACAAGCAATAAGACCATTTCTACTAAAGTTTATCTCGATTAGCATGAAGTATATAGAAAAGTAAGTTTCTTAACAATAATTTGTTACAGAGATTTAGAGAAATTCATGTGAAAGAAACATATAAGATTTTTGTACCTTAGTTACTTTTATTACCATTATTGTTAGGAATTACACACCTATATAATCATTTTAATTATTGTTTTTTTTTCTTTAGCTTCAAATTATCGAAGCTTTTTATGAAATACAATGTTTCTTCTACGTATTAAGTCGCCCTCCGAGGTGTAATGGTTACATGTTAACTTCATATATCCAAGATGAGGGTTCAAACCCGGCCGGTATCCATGACCGCGCTCACTTTGGTGCTTCGTGGCGCAGGGGATCGTGGGTTCGAGTCCCGCCTTGGACATGGGTGTTTGTGTGTATGTGTTTGTGTACGTATATGTAAAAAGGAAACGTTAAATTAACAGGTCAACTAAGGAATTTTAGGAAAGCTGGAAAAAAAGAGGGAAAAGGAATACAGCGCCGGAGTCCTGACAAGCCTACCGAACTGTATTAAAATAAAAAAAAAAAAACCGCCGGAGGAGAAGGATGGATTTTTTCGGGCGTAAAAATCCTTAGCATGGCCCCGTGTTGTAGATCTGCGGCCTGATAATTAAGCCTCTGAGCAAAATTAAGCGGTCTTTCACGCCCAGTACAGAATGGGACGCTAAGAACCATAGCAGTTAAAGAGCGTCCATAAATAAAACTCATTTTCATTTTTCTACGTATTAATAAGTAAGTTCCAGAGAAAATAAACAGCACCACCTTCGTTTGATACATTGTGTTTCCAATGTTACTTGTGTTTAGCAATCGCTGCTGTTCAGGCTTTGATCCATTTGATGTATTTCTGATTTCCTATTTCTTATTCACCATTAGCATCTGTGCAGCAGCTGTACCGCCAAGAACCCTGTAAACAGGAACTGCTGAAGGTATGAAAAACGGAAGAGGTGCGCGTGTAGTAAGTGTTGAATCATAATACACACAATAATTCTCGTGAACAGCCGGTGGATTTGCTCAATGGTTGGACGAGATTTTACCCTTTTGACCACTCCTCCTTGTCAAAGTATTTAGCAGCTGACCAGTGGCCGGCATAAGGGTGGAGTTTAAGGGGTGTCACTTTGCTATTATGTGGGTTAATACATCAAATTAACAATGACAGAATGAAAGACATCAGCTGAATGGGCAGTAATATGCATTACACCGTGTTTCTAGGCCCGACGTTTGTCATGAAATATTGAATGAAAATAGAAAAAATATGCCGGCTGTAAAGGTTATATGTACATACCATCCTCATAAGAGGCGAATCTAAAGAGAAAATGAAAAAGTTATAGTTTAATTGTAGTCTGCTAATATTTATTTCGGCAGAAAAATCATATTGTTCCATTTACATAACTTTCTCTAGCTGTCCAATATACAAACTATTCTATCAAAAGATTGTGCTTTTATTTACATCACGTTAATCGAGATAAACGTCAGCAGAATTGGTATTATTACTTGCTTCTTTGTAAGTAGAAGGGAATACACTAGACTAACACGATATTCAGATCTTTTAAAAGATAACCGCTGTGTGAAACAATTGATGTTCGGTTCGTTTTGCATGACCAGCATAAAAGAGACGAAACGAAAAGTAGATTTCCATTTCAGAAAAGGTAGTTTAAAATTGAAACCAATAACAAGGAATATTTTGAAAATCTGAACTCTACAAGAAAAGGATATGACATAAATTGTGTGTTCTAATAGCTTCAACATTTTTTGTGTAGTTAGTTTTATATATCTCTTACGACTTAACAGTTATACAAAATAGTGCAAGATTCATCCAGAATAAAGAGGTCTTTAGAGGCTGTTCCCAGAAAATTTAAAATATACCTTTATTTGAGATTAAAATATCTTTAATATACGGTATTGTAATCAAAAAACGTTTGAGCCATTTTATGAGAAAAACATATTCAAAAATTTTTCCATGTAAAAATTAGTATGTGGTGGGAGGATTTTCCTGAAAATCACAGCACATACACACTCTCTTACACATGAATTTTTTTCTAAAAACGACTTTTGGACTCAGGAGACCTTAAAATACTTTATTCCGGTTAAATGCCAACATCGAGTTTTTGAGTGGAATACAATACCTTCTCTAGCTAGTATGCACTATGTTACTCAGGTGATAGAGAAAGTAAATATACGTTTTTTACTTTTGCCGCATTATAACTCACATACGGAAAAGTTCTTTGTATATGACAGAACGCCAAATTATGTGAATTTGCTTCATAGCATTTTTCGTTTCATCCTATATCGCGTTTTTGCTGTGTACAAATCATACCTTATACTTGAGCTACGGCGTGGAAACAGCAGTCAAATAACTTAGCAAACATAAACATATCTATCAGTTATGATATTTGTCGCCTATATATACATTTTTGCACTCTTTTATTTTAAATGTTACGAGTTTTGTTACAGAGCGTTGATTTCTCATAAATGAAACTAAAATACCCAAAAGCAATTATAAAAAGAATCTTACATTCACATACATTTTCTGCCCTCAATTGTCATTAGTGGCTATAACAATTATTCTTACGAAACTTATTTTTCCATCTACTTCATTTTATGGAGATAAACATTTGTAGAAAGGCTACACGCTTCTGTATACACACAAATGGAATAGCGACAGTCAAATCCTTAAGAACCAGACTTTATATGGTGGCTATGCAATCGTGAAAAACAAGTGATTGAGAGTATTGTGAGTCTGAATCAGTAATCTGGCGGATAGCGTGTCTAGTTCTCGTTCAAGAGGCCACGAGTTCAAATCTCGCTTAGGTTGAGCTATCTGGATAACGTTTTTTTTTTCTGGGTTTTCCCTTATTCTGAGAATGAATATCGACTAAATTTAAACTCTGCTGATCATTTGAGCATCATTTCAGCCCTTTAAACCTTTGTCCGATATATTCAATCAGGTTAATGGACTTTAAACTAAAAATATATCAGAAATGGCTGGTGCCTGAAAAATAGTTATTGTATGTTTTAAAGATATATTTTTTATGTATGGCGTGTTTTCACCTAAACGTGACGTTTACCAGTATATAAGATCATTTAACATTTCTTCCGCAATAAGAGGACTTCAGGGGACTGTGTCTATAAAATTTAAATGTATATTTCATTTTTCATGTAGATATCTTTAATATACACTATTTTAATCAAAATACTTTCAAACATTTTTGAGAAAAACAAATACTTTGAAGAATTTTTCATGTAAAAGGTAGTTTGAGGTGGGAGAATTTTTTGGAAGACATTCATTCAGTCATTCATGTGACATTTTTGGAAGATACTAAACATAAATACCAAGCTTTGTATTTGTGTTTTTCGTTTTTGACTTCTGCTGCTCACGGACACACGCATACGTGCCCTTTTCTAATATTTGTTTAATTCGGGGGTTCTCAAAAATTGTTTACTTAATTTTTGGGTGGAATGCTTCCCCTACAGATAATAGGTAGCAGAGAAAATAAATATTAAATACGAAACACAAAAGAGGCGATATGCATATGTTTGCTACTATTCAGTAAATACAGTAGGATTCTGAACTCGGTTGTTTTTCGATTGGGGAATAAACATTTAGCAAATTCAAAGCTTTGCTGTAAAACAATATCGTGTCCACTGCACCTGGAAACACATTTTGGGATGTGGGGAGAATAAAAGTATTTCACAATCACAGTACTTCAAATCAGAGCGGTCCTCTCAGATGGAGTAAAAAATTTGGAACCAAGCATATGCGAAATAGTTGTCAGAGAATAAATAAAGAACTGTAGCAGCTGGACTAAAAACCACAAAAAATGAGCATAAAAACTTGATAAGTTACAACCGTAACTGTCCAGAGGGCCTCGCATCCTGCCGCGTGCTCAAGTTTCTGATAAAAAAACAAACACAAAACAGCACACGCTGAATTTCGTGACGTGTGTCCAATGTTAGAGGCGTGTTGTCGAAATCATTGCCAGGATATGGACCTTGCAACGTCTCACACAATTGGACCCAATAAGGCTCAACGTTTTTTCCCTGTTTCTTTGTACAGCAGGAAAGATTAAGAGAACAGGGACGGTGCGACTGTGGATACAGCAGGTGAGGAGACAACTGCTTTAAATAAATTGTACGAAAAGCACAAGAGCAAACAGTAGGATATCTTCTAGGTGCTAATTCACCTGTCAGATGATCGGCACGTTTCAACATAATTGTGACATCACAGATACAGTGGATTATTAGCCAGATTGAGTATGTTCGTTTACACGACTTTCTTTGCCTACTACTTTCTCTACACTTACTATGTACATAGTGTACAGAGAAGGTATTCCGTTCCAAGCGTGGTGTAATGGCTACCATGCTAACTTCATATACCCAAGGTCACGGGTTCAAACCCGGCGGAGAACGATGGGTTTTTTCGGGCCTAAAAATCCTTAGCATGGCTTCCTTCGCAAGGGAAGTAAAGCCGTTGGTTCCGTGTCGTAGATTTACGGCACGTAAAACAACCTCAGGTCTGATAGAAAGGCCTCTGAGCAAAATTAGGCGCTCTTTCACGTTGAATGGGACGCTGAAAACCACAGCAGTTAAAGAGCGTCCATAAATAAAACTCCATTTATATTTTTTTGCATTTCAACCAAAAACTCGATACTGAGATTTCACCGGAAATACACGTTTTAGAGTTCCTGTATCCAAAAAAAAAAGCATTTTTAGAAAAAGGTGCGTGCGCTCGCGTATGTGTCTGTGTGGCCGTGTTCTGAGAACATGATAACTGATAAACCATTAGACATCATGCTATTGAAGTTATGAATATTCAGATTTTTGGGTTTTGGAATTTGAATAATAAAGTGCACTTGATTCCCAATCAAAAGGCCTATAATATCATAAAATAAATAATTCAACGATCAACAATTTCATTTATTGACGTTTTAATATTTACGAAGAATCTTTAAAATACCAAACTTGGTATTTAAGTTTAGTATCTTCCAGGGCTGCGATACGAAGACTCCAACTACCCTTTATATGAAACTTTTTTTGATTTGATGGCCTTAACGGTTTTGATTAAAATGTCGTACATAAAACAAATTTATATGACAAATAAAATGTTTATGTTGAATTTTCTGGAAATAGCCTCTAAAGACCTCTTTATTCTGAATGAATGTGGCTGCATTTTGCGAAACTAGTAAACCGTAAGAGATACACAAAAACTTACTATACAAAAAATGTAGATCACGGTAAAAACACACAAATTATGTCATACACGTTTTTTCGCGGAATTGACCATTTCTGAGATATGTATTCCTTGATCTTTTTTCAGATTTAAAATACTTAAACTTTTCTCATACCGAGTTGTAAACTCCTGGCTCTGCATAAAAACGGTTTTCAACCAGCTTTTAAAAGATTTGACTACCACTTAAGCCTATTATATTCCCCTATTTCCTTCTACTTACAAGGAAGCCAGAAAATAATACAATTTCTACTGATGTTTTTCTCGATTACAATTAAGTATTTAGAAGAATGTGCTTTTTAATAATAATTTGTTATAGCGATGTAGAGAAAATCACGTGAATGTAACACATCAGATTTTTTTTATATTAAGCAGAGGAAAAATTGCATTTCACCCAAAAATTCGTGCAAGATCCAGATATTTTGAGGTTTCCTATAAAAAAAAAGACTTTCTTTACATCTCTGTAACACATTCTTTAAAAGCTTATTCTTCTATGTACTCCATGCCAATTCAGATAAACTTTAGCAGAAATTGTCTTATTACTTGCTTGTTTATATCTGTTACAAAACCTTACTACACAAAAATGTAGATCTCGTTAAAATACATAATTTACGTCATATACTTTTTCGTGGAGTTGATCATTTCCGAGATATTCCTTGTTGCTGGTTTCAGTTTTAAAAGACTAAGCTTTTCTCATGTGACCATTTGTTAACTCCTGGCCGTGCAAAGAAATTATTTAATTTACATACCAACCAGTTTTTAAAAAATTTACTATCACTTTAGCCTAGTGTACTTCCCTTATTTCCCTTCCTCTTTCAAGGAAGAAAGTAATAAGATTATTTCCGCTAATGTTTATCTCGATTAGCTGAAGTAGATAAAACAATAAGCTCTTTACAGTAAATTGTTATAGAGATGCAGTGACAGTCATGTGAATAGAATTCTTTTTTCTGTTCATTCCAAGATAATGGAATTTCAAAGCCTTCGCATAGCGATCGGTTTTCAAAAATTAAGTTTGGCTTATTGTATTCTTCTTATGAAACTTAATGAGTAAACGGATAATGAAGGCTTGTCTTTGATAAGTGGTAGATAGAAGAAGAATTTTTCTAAGAATAGCTTATAATAAGCATAGAGAGGATTTATTTAAATCTTCCTTTATTGCAAGGTTACGTAATAAACAAAGCTTAACAAAGACAAACATTAACAAGAACACATAAATCGTTGAATACATCAACCAGAAATTGAACAATGTACAATAAACAGTGTCAAAGTTCAAGTTTTAATGTTACAGTTGAAGTAGTGGAAGAACATGAGATAATCATTAAATAGGAAGTCCTACCTTACTTATTAAGACCTTCAAAACAGATGTACCAATTGATTTACTATCTAAGGTGTGTAAGCTTAGCATCTTGCACATGTTGGCAAAGAACTTCGGAATTGTTCCATGGTCACCAATTACCTAATAGCCCAATCACCATAATATGGTCGAGTGCATTGAATACAGCACATCAGATTTTTAAAAAATCTGATGTGTACCATTCACATGACTTTCTCTATATCCCTGCAACAAGTTATTCCTAAAAAGCGTATACTACTATTTACTTCACGTTTATCAGAAAAATTTAATAGAAACAGTCTTATTATTTGCTTCCGTGTAAGTAGAAGAAAATAACGGGCTACCATAGGTTAAAGTGATAGTCAAAAGCTGGTTGCTATGTGACTGAAGTTCCTTTGTTTGTATGGACACGAGTTCACAAAGTCCTGTATGAGAAAAGTATGTTTTTTATAGCTGAAACCAAAAACAAGGAATATCTCAAAAACAATCAACTACACGAAAAAAATGTATATAACATAAATTGTGTGTTTTAAAGTGCTCTACATTTGTTGTGTGGTAAGTGTTTGTCCATCTCTTACGGTTTAGCAGTTATGCAAAATTCCGTAAAATTGACCAAGAATAAAGTAGTCTTCAGAGGCTATTCCCAGAAAATTCAAAATATACATTTTATTTGTGAGGTAAATAGCTTTAATATACGATATTTTAATCAAAATCGTAAGAGCCATTTTTGAGAAAATCAAAATTTTCGAAAAAAGTTCCATGTAAAGGGTAATTTGGGGTGGGGGGATTTTTCTCAAAATCATCGTGTCGCATTCCTGGAAGATACTAAACTTAAATACCAAGTTTGGTATTTTACCAACTTTTCGTTTTTGAGCTATCGTGTTCACAGACACACGGACACACACGGACCTTTTTCTGAAAAAAACTTTTTTTGGATACAGGGGACACTAAAATATATATATTTCTGGTGAAATCTCGGTATCGAATTTTTTGGTGGAGTGCAATACCTTCTCTATACACTGTTTACATAGTGCGTATAGAGAAAGTAAAAATGGTTTGTGAAGTAGTACAAAATTCCCAGAAATGTTTAAAACTACTTTTACTTTCTCTACACGTGCCGTGTACATAATGTACAGAGAAGGTATTGTATTGCACCCAAAATTTGATACCGAAATTTCATCGGAAATACATGCTTTGAAACTCACTGAATTCAAATAAGCATTTTTAGAAATATGTTTGTGTCTGTCTGTCTGGATGTCTGTGTGTGTCTGTGGGGGGCAAAACTCAAAAACGAAAAGTCGGTTAAATACCAAATTAGGCATTTAAGTTTAGTATCTCTCAAGGATGTGAAACGAAGATTTTCAAGAACCCCCCCCCGCCGCCTCAAACTACCCTTTTGTTGAATATTTTTATTTTCTCAAAAATGGCTCTAATAATTTTGATCAAAATATTGCACATTAAAGATATTTACATGACAAATAAATGAATATCCTCTGAAGACCTTTTTATTCAGAATGAATTTTGCTGAATTTTGCATAACTGGTAAACCGTAAGAGATAGACAAAATCTGATTACACGAAAAATATAGATATCGTTAAAACACATAAGCTATGTCATACCTTACGTTTTTTGGTAGAGCTGACCGTATCTGACCGTATCGTTTTTATTGGTTTCAACTAACTTATATTTTTCCCATATGGGAATGTTTCAACTCCTGGCCATACAAAGAAAGGAATTTCTATCACTTAGCCACCAGATTTTATAAGATTTGACTATCGCTTAGGCCTATGGTGCTCCCTTGTTTCCCTCCTACTTACAAGGAAGCAAGTAATAAGACCATTTCTGCTAATTTTATCTCGATTATCATGAAGTAGATATAAGAATAAGCTTTTTAATAATAATTTGTTAGATGTAGAGAAAGTTATGTGAATGGAACACATCAGATTTTTAAAATATAAATATTATGGAATCGTGATAAAATGTACATCAATTAAAGAGGAAATTCTAGTGTATAAGATGGATAAAAATTATTTTTTATGAAATTTTCACTCCATAGTCTCCCATCAAATGCTAATAAGATACAAATACCCTATTTTCTGAGTGTATCAGTTGCTAAAGGTTGCATGTGGAAACTGTTATGCAATTGAATAGGATGTAGAAGTTTCGTCTGTAGTGCCGATATCCATTAAATCCAGCTTTGTGTAGAAGCTTGCAAATGGCAAGGGTGTGTAACACGAAAGCAGATCATTACCAGGAAGATGTGAAATAACGATAACCTGGCGAGGCAAACATGTGACGTTGGGATGAGTTGTTTTTCTTCCAGTAATGCCAAGGCCAAGGAAGTTGAGGTCATCGAACCCATATGGGCTTAGGGTAGGTGGGTGGTTGGGTTACCGGAAGGGATGCAGAGGGGAAAAAAGAATGTGCGAAAAGTATTTCCTAAAGGGATGCCGAGTTCTTTTGCGTAACTCAGGCAAACATCTGAACATCGGCCTTTCATGCTAGTTCACCTGAAATTTCCTCGAGACCAGAGGAAATAATGTAGCAGCAATGAACATATGTGCTAAATTCCATATATGGGCAATACAGGCAGAAATGTGTGTACTAATCTATTGAACTTTTTAATCTATTAATAGAAAACAGTCAAGTATAAATTCATCTTGTCTGATGTAACGACAGCGACTAAATTTACCTTGCACAAAAAAGTGTAACATTCACATGAACTTTTCTATCCACTATCACTTAATTTATATACCCTCTAAAAATATTCTTGCGAGATTATTTGTCTATCCAGTTTATGTTAATCGAGGCAAGCTTGCATAAATGCATTTTATTGAAGTACAAAAGGGGGGATAGAAAAAATCGAATCGATATATGTTTAAACGCAAGTCGCAATGTGCTACCTTTAAAATGTCTTACTCTTTCCATGACATTAAGAGAAACACTTGAATAGCGATATAAGTTTAAAAAGACTAACGTTGAAAGTTTCAAACTAATAATAAGGATATGAAGAAAATGGCTAATGCCAATAAAGATAAAAGCTACTAGAAATGGCTATATTGAGTATTTTAAAGATATTTATATTCTTATGTACTACTTTTTTCCTATATCAGGGATCAACAACTAATAGATTAGTAACTGCTGTGATTCTCAACATCCCATTGTATATTGGGCGTGAAAGATCGCTGAATTTTGTTCATAGGTCTATTTATCAAGCTTGAGGTTCTTTTACGTGCCGTAAATTTACGACACGAGACCACAAACTTTACTTCCCTTCCAAAGAAGGCCATGCTAAGGATTATTACCCTCGAAAAAATTCATCGTACTCCGCCGGGTTTGAGCCCGCAACTTTGGGAACTAGAGACTAGCATGTTACTCCTAGATCAGGAAGAGGACACACCACTATTGACTTTTGAGTAAAGCAAAGAGAACAAACTTTCTCGATGCTCCTGCGAATCATCTACTGCGCACTGTGCGACCATTTGTGCGGAAAATTCCTTCGGAGCTTAGGCAGTATGAAATATTTTGCATTTGAAATACGAAATCCATCTTTCATGGGTTAGTACATGTACATCTACTGTAGGTTCATGATTGATAGAAGAATTGTTATAATAGTCTTTTTATTAGTATTTATACTTCAGATATGAACATACAACATTTTCATAGTTTGGTGATAATTGGTAGTGGTAACATAAATAATTGTAAAAAATAATGACTATTATTGTATTATTAACTTAATAAAACAGCAAAATCCTTAACTTGGTTTATGCCACTGTAATCGAACGGTAATCACCAACAGTATGAGAATTAATTTGTACTGAAACACTTTCACATTTATAGCATGAAATTATCTGGGATCGAACACAATTTGAAAGAAATATTCTTCCTTGGTAATGGTTTTATTCACTTGCATGGATTGCATAATGACGCTGCAAATTGAATTTTCTGAGTTCAAAAGTTTGCCGAAAACTAAACACTTATGCCGCCAATATCGGTAAATATGAAAGATTCCTCTTATACAGGCATAAACGTAGGAGAATGGCTTGCGTGTTGGATTGTTTTTTGTTGCCGATATTATAAATTGACACTAGACGCACTATAAAAAGGAGAGAGACAATCGCTATTATCACATGTTTACTCTCTGCATGCACGGAGCAAGGGTATTTGCTGCGGCACAACATCAAGGAGATGATGACGTCTGGGCTATTTCTTAACGTATATCAATTAAACAAAATTATACAAAATTACTTCCGAAAGAAAATGGCTTCATATAAAATTAAAGATATACAGTTCATTTGTCATGCAAAAATCTCAGTAGGTAAAAT
Organism: Hymenopus coronatus; assembly: GCA_030762935.1. Taxonomy (NCBI): domain Eukaryota; kingdom Metazoa; phylum Arthropoda; class Insecta; order Mantodea; family Hymenopodidae; genus Hymenopus; species Hymenopus coronatus. Next base: position 41,856,809 of record CM060897.1, on the reverse strand, counting down.
GTATTTGAGTAAATTAAATTTCGAAAATTTTCAAATTAAAGCATAGCTTGAGGTGGGGAATTTTATTGAAAATATGTATTAGGAAACTTTGGAAGATACTGAACTTAAATACAAAGTATGGCATTTATCCAACTTTTTGTTTAAGTTGTTCTCTCTTCCTTTCTCTCTCTTGCACACACAAATATGCATTTCTCTAAAAATCTATCAAATGACTTTCCCTGACTTTTATCATTTATTTTTATATAGCTTCTACTATAAACTTTGCAGTTACACTTTTTGTGCTCCATCTATACCCTACCTTTATCTGCATGGTCCTTTCGGCAGCATTCTTTATGGAATGTGTTGCCAACCGGCAATGGTATTAACACGTGTACTATAGCCGTTATGTTTCTACTCAGCTTTTAATTTTAATGATTAAATCTCATACAGATTCACACTCACATCCATACTTCCACACTCTGGGAAGGATAGGGAATGATCTGGGCTAGAGAAAAATTCCCATCCCCAGCCGGGAATCAAACCCGGGACCCCTCGCACAGCAGGTATACCGACTAAGTTACGGGGCCAACCCACCTTTTGTTGTAGGTATAAAGCGGTTACAGAAAGCAAAATCGATAGTCATATGTACATGTGGCAACCTTTCTTACACCTTCCATGTCTGCGAGAAATAACTAAACAGTGGCAGAACTTTAAAATGACAAAATACTGATATTTTGAAACCAATAATAACTGCTCTCTCGGATATGTCTTGTAAATGAAAACGTTATCAGAAATAAGTTGTGTACTTTAAGGGCATCTCTTTACTTTCTCTACACATACTATGTGCATAGTGTATACAGGAAGTATTGTATTCCACCCAAAAATTCGATACCAAGATTTCACCGGAAATACATGTTTTAGGACCCCCTGAATCCAAAAGAAGGATTTTCAGAAAAAGGTCCGTGTGTGTCTGTGGACAGCTAGTTCAAAACGAAAAAACTTGGTATGTAGGTTTGATACCTTCCAAGGATGCGACACGAAGATTTTCAAGAAAATCTCCCAACTACCCTTTACATGGAAAAGTTTCCGAAAATTTTTATTTTCTAAAAATTGGCCCTAATGATTTTGATTAAAATCGCGTATATTAAAGATAATTACATACCAAATAAAACGTATATCTTGAATTTTCTGAGAATAACTTCTGAAGACCTCTTTATTCTTGATGAATTTTGCCGAATTTTACTTAACTGCTAAACCGTAAGAGATAGACAAACACTTACTACACAGAAAATGTAGATTTCGTCAAAACACACAATTTATGCCCTTTACATTTTTGTTGTGGAGGTAACCGTTTCCAAGATATTCCTTGTTATTAGTTTCAGTTGTGGAGTACTTATATTTTTCTTAGACAATAAGTACTCTTGACCAAGCAAAGGAGTGATTTACAATGGCAATCGCATAACGACAGCTTTTAAAACATTTGACTATCGGTTTGTCCTAGTATATTCCCTTATTTTCTTCCTACTTATAAAAAAACTAAATAATAAGAACATTCTGCTAATGATTATCTCGATTAGCAAGGTGCAGAAAGAAGAATAATCTTATGTAAGAAGTTTGTAGAACAGTTAGAGAAAGTCGTGTGAGCATAACACATCAATGTATTATTTTATTCAGTAAGTGCTTTATGGTTGATTGTTATACGAAATTATGTAAAATTCCTCCAAAATTAGATAACTTCGTAGGCAATTTCCAGAAAATACAAGATATGCATTTTATACCTTAAAAATATGACATTTTATTAACACATTTTGAGCCGTTTTTGAGAAACTAAAAAAGAAATAAATAACAAATGTTTTCATTTAAAGGGTACTTTTATTTTTTAAATCTTCGTGTCGCATTTTGGAAAATACCAACTTTAGATATTAGTTTAATATTCATCCGAAGATTCGTTTTTAAGTTATGTTTCTCACATATTCACACACATTTGTTTTGCTCTAAAATATTTTTGGTAGTTTAAGGTGAAATCTTGGCAATGAATGTTTGTGTGAAATATAAATCCTATTGCTGTAATGCGTAGTAGAGAAAGTACAGAATTGTTTATGCCTCGGTGAGATATCTATATCGAGTTTTTAAGTGGTGCTAAGTGGTAGAGAAGGTAAAAATCTGGAGGATTAATTGCACTACTGAGAGATTAACAACAAAGTTTACAATATGTCATAATATATAACTAAAAACATTTGTACTTAATTTGGTTTCGTGTTAGGGAAAACGCTCCACTGGCATGGTTTAACTTGAAATAGCCCCGTTAAGTTCTGCAACTGTTTTAACGTATCAAGGGATATCTGCACACTCAAATACGCGATAGTTGGGCCACCTGTTACTGTTTGCAGATAGTTTGGCTCACTGATTGACTGACACACAGACAGATATAAGTGCGCGCGCGTGGACCTTTTAATGATTTTTTATTCAGGGAGTTTGAAAACTTGCATTTCCTGTGAAACCTCGGTTTCGATTTTTGAGTGAAATAAAAATACTTACCTTACTATATAAAGTAGAAAAAAATAAAAAATAATCCAACTTTATGAATTTTTATTGAGGGGGTGGGAAATGGGTTGAATTAAACAAAAGTTTTCTCTTTATAGAAGGTCATATATTCAAGCCATTTTATATTCATCCAACATAGCTACAGTTTTCACAGATAAACAGAGACAGATTGACAGATATGTGCAGTGATACTTTTTAAAATAAAATTTTTTGTTTTATTTTTGGCTTCTGAGGCTCTCAAACACTGTATTTCCAGTAAAATCTCGATATGAACTCTTGCTCTTCCTCATATAAGTGGAAATTTAAACTTCTATTTTTCTGGTCACACTTCTATCTAAATTTCCAATCAAAAATAGTTTCTGGAATCCGAAAATGTGTAGGTATTTTACATATAAAGCAAGGCAGAAGAATACATTCTGAAAAAAAAATATTGCAAATAGCATTTTGATGCCTACAGCTAATATTTTTCTTTGGTACAATGCTGCTAAAATCGATTTTAATCGAAATAAAATTGAATGGACAACTACTGTTTATGGTGATACAAAAGAGATCTGAATTTAAAAGGTTGTGCGAATGCGTTGCGGCACTAAAAGCCTTTTTCCATCCCTTCTTTTCATCCTTGATTTTCCATCATAAGGTTTCTTCTGTGTGTGACGTCTGAGAAAGCAAAGCCTTTGGTCATCACAAGCTTCAATCTTGGACCGTGCCATTCCACCCTCTGTATTCCCCCTCGTCCCAACCCTCACCCCACCAACGAGTTTTTTCCCTTTCTTGTGCCATCCCCTACTTTTCGTTTCTCTACAAATCCCCTCATTTTGGATTTGGGGAAGCTAGCAGCGTCCAGCCGCATGATTCTCCTGCTTGCTTGCCGATCGCGTTGGCTCCTTATGCAGCTTTATGAACATGCACGCCTCACCCATGCACTGATAATGACTTTAATGTCATCAAAATATCAAAATGTATTAGAAATAACTAAAACACTCTTGAGAAAAACACGTCGATTAACGAAGCTATAATAATATTATATATTACTTGTATCACTACAGCACTATGCTACTACTGACATACTGTCATCGCCATTACCTCTACTATAGCTATTTCTTCCATCAATATCACCAAGCACTCCATTTACCTACTGTTATCACCATCACTAATACCTCCGTCAAACTCCCACCATTTCACTACTACAACTATAACCACCACCCCACTCATATCCCTACAACTATCAATACACATCACCTCTAAAACCACACAACTTACCCTACCACCACTACTAATACCGTTGTAACTATCAACACCGGTATCACTATAGTTGACAACGTCACTATCCCTATTATTACCACAACTATCACTATCCCACTATTAATACCACTACAACACATACCACCACTTCTACCACTATAACTACCAACTTCACCACTGCCACTACTATTATCTTTATAGCTGTCACCACTATTAATACCACTACAACGCATACCACCACTACTATCACTGTAACTACCAACTTCACCACTGCCACTACTATTATCTTTATAGCTGTCACCACTATTAATGTCACTACAACGCACACCACCACTACTATCACTGTAACTACCAACTTCACCACTGCCACTACTATTATCTTTATAGCTGTCACCACTATTAATACCACTACAACGCATACCACCACCACTACTACCACTATAACTACCAACTTCACCACTGCCACTACTAGTATCTTTATAGCTGTCACCACTATTAATACCACTACAACGCATACCACCACTACTACCACTATAACTACCAACTTCACCACTGCCACTACTATTATCTTTATAGCTGTCACCACTATTAATACCACTACAACGCATACCACCACTACTATCACTGTAACTACCAACTTCACCACTGCCACTACTATTATCTTTATAGCTGTCACCACTATTAATATCACTACAACGCATACCACCACTACTATCACTGTAACTACCAACTTCACCACTGCCACTACTGTTATCTTTATAGCTGTCACCACTATTAATACCACTACAACGCATACCACCACCACTACTACCACTATAACTACCAACTTCACCACTGCCACTACTAGTATCTTTATAGCTGTCACCACTATTAATACCACTACAACGCATACCACCACTACTACCACTATAACTACCAACTTCACCACTGCCACTACTATTATCTTTATAGCTGTCACCACTATTAATACCACTACAACGCATACCACCACTACTACCACTATAACTACCAACTTCACCACTGCCACTACTATTATCTTTATAGCTGTCACCACTATTAATACCACTACAACGCATACCCCCACCACTACTACCACTATAACTACCAACTTCACCACTGCCACTACTATTATCTTTATAGCTGTCACCACTATTAATACCACTACAACGCATACCACCACCACTACTACCACTATAACTACCAACTTCACCACTGCCACTACTATTATCTTTATAGCTGTCACCAATATTAATACCACTACAACGCATACCACCACTACTACCACTATAACTACCAACTTCACCACTGCCACTACTATTATCTTTATAGCTGTCACCACTATTAATACCACTACAACGCATACCACCACCACTACTACCACTATAACTACCAACTTCACCACTGTCACTACTATTATTTTTATAGCTGTCACCACTATTAATATCACTACAACTCCCTCCACCACCACTACTAACAGTACTAAAAATACTGACAACACTTCTAATAACACATCTACCGCCACTACTAATAAATTGCTAGACGGTGGTGAGGGATGCTCCCGAGGTCCAGTATAGCAGACAAGCTAAAAGGATACTATTTTAATGAGTAAGCCTAGCCAAATAGTACCAGTTAGGGATTTTTTTTCCTATTGCTTTCTTTCTCAAAGTATAATTCGTGTAATTACAAGAAAACTAGACCACATCGGACAATTTTACTGTCATATTCGTTTTTAGCATGAAAAAATATATTGAGTTTTCGTTTCCTTAGCAGAAGAAAAGTAAAATTTTGTTGTCCTGTGTAATAATACAATCACAACTACCAATACCACCACAACCAGTTACCAATATCATCAGCAACACCATCATCACTACTACTATAACTACCTTCACCAACACCACTACTCTAATTACCACTACAACTACCAATACCACCACTACTACAACTATTAATAGCACCACCACCACTACTACTATTACTTCTACAAATACCACCACCACCGGTGCTTAGAAAGTTGTAGTACAGCAAAATTGCTAATTTATTAATTTTATTTGAGAAGTTCTGTAGGAGATATTGCCAAACAAATCCTAATAGTATACGCGTTCCTTCAGGCTTTCAATATAACAATCTTCCACCAAAATGACCAGCAGAAAGTGATGTTTTATCAATGTTTGCGAAAGTCTGCAGCAGGCTGCCTAATCTAAAGTTCATTAACTGTAGTATTAGCGCATAGTGAATTGTGAAGGTTATAAGGTGATAAATTCACCCAGGGGCATAAAAAAATACAAAACAAAAAAAGGTATCTACTTATATATTTTATTATATTTTGTTCTTCATTGTTGTAAAATGGAAGAATATTTTTATAAAGAAGTGATTGTTTTATTAAGCTCCTTAAATTACATTAAATTGCAACAAATATAAACAAAAAATTAGCGGTGGTGAGAAATGTTATGACGTAAAACATTTACAACTTTTGTTTTATCTGTGAGGATATTTAAACATCAAAAACGCACTTTAACAAGGAGTGTTACCTCCTCTGGCTTGAATAGCTGCGTTCATATGTCTTTGGATGCTTTCGATCAGGCTAGCAATGGCTTCTTGAGGAGTATGCTCCCGCTCCTCAAGAAGTGGTCGCCTGACTCCTGTAATGTTTCTGATCGCTGCAGTCTTGCCTTAACACGCGGTTCCAGCATGTTCCACACATGTTCAATAGGATTCTAGTCGAGACTCCTTGCTAGTCATGGTAAAACATGGATTCCCACTTCTTGCAGATACTTTCTGATGATGTGATGATGATGGTTAGTGTTTATGGGCGCTCAACTGTAAGGTCATCAGCGCCCTATTTTTCTGACCACGTGATTAATATGTGGGCGTGCTTTGTCGTGAAACATAAAAATGGACCAAATGGTACAACATGAGTAGTCAAAGATTCGTTATGAACCTATAAGCTGTTAGATTTCCATTTTCTACCAATACTCAGTACGATCATTCATAGAAACTCCTGCCCAAACCATCAAAACACGACCCCCAAATGGTAGCTTTTCTGAAATGCAGCATTGTGCAAATCGTTCTCCGCTCCGTCTCCATACTCTCTCACGCCCATCAGGTGAGCATAGATTGAAACGGGACTCATCTGTGAACAGAACACAGCTCCACTGCTCATTTCCCCAACTGCAATCGTTCAACTCGGTGAACCCTGAGCAACCTGAGACCAGCTGCAGGCCTACTGGACATCAGTTCACTTGCTTTCAACCTACTTCTGTTTTGACTGAAATCGGGCGTCCATTCATGTTAACAAATTGCTGAGCTTGGTGGTAGCTGGTAGATTGCGTTTCCGAAGAACTGCCAACATTATAATTCTTGGAACGACCAGAACCTTGTCTTTTGGTGTATTCTCGTGTCTCTCTAAGCCGTTTTATGGCATTATAGATTGTACTTCTAGACATACTCATCACGTTGGTAATGAAACGTACACTGTGCCCATCATCGTTTAGGGCTACGGCTTGAGCTACATCTTCAGGTCGCATGTTTTTAAGACAAAATATGACAACCCCACTTACACTCACAACATGTAAAAAACAAAGAATTTATAATAATGAAGCACAGAATTATTAGGACAAATTTGCTATAACTGAGACTTGCTACACATAACTGTAATAATTACACATACTCGACTTTGTCTACAAAACAACAACAAACATTCAACATAGCCTACCCATCTCCATGGCAACAAACGGCTACCATAATATTATATAACAAACTAATTCATTGCGCTATACAAGCAAATATAGAGGCGTTGACTTAATTGTTTTTGTTGTTTTTTTTCACACAAACCATGTGTAGGACAGGAGTTAAATAGGTAGAGTCAGACTGGGACTTAAAGTACTTACATTGTAAATCACCATTGGGGTATGCCATCTCAAAATAATTTGAGATCACCTTGGTGGTTTACTGGGAAACATGCGAGTCAGTTGACACATTTAATGCCGTGTCCGAATGTTACCGAGGTAGCTCAATGGTAAAGCAAGTGGCTAAGGTCGGGAGATCCATGGTTCAAATCCCCGTTATGGCATTGCATTTTTCAGTTAGACTACCTATCCAAATATAAAGATATCCGGCTTTTTTTTTTGTGCCTCAGTTTATTAAATGAGGTATTTAATAGTAATTAATATGCAAATATACCATCTTGTAGGTGGTTAATGCAGATTGCATAGCGTTAACAGCACCCTTTTCAGAAAATATGATTGTTTTTGTGGATTTAGCAAACATTCGATATCGAATTTTTGGGCGGAGTGCAATAAGTAGGTTCCAGAGAAAGTAAAAATGATAACATTATTTTCTTGGATCACTCTGCACGTATGTACAATATACATAGTAGGCATAGAAGGTATTGTATTCCATCCAAAAATTCGATACCGAGGTTTCACCGGAAATATATCATTTGGGGACCCCTGAATTAAAAAAAAACAATGTTAAGAAAAGGTTACTTTGTGTCATTATAAAACTTAGTATTTAAGTTTATTAACTCCCAAGGAAGCAACACGAAGATTTTCGAGAAAATCACCCACCTCAAACTACGTATATTTTAAAACTACGTATTACTTTGAAATTTTTCAGTAATTTTGATTTTCTCAAAAATGCCCCAAACGACTTTGATTAAAATACGGCACGTTAAAAACATTCGAATGAAAGTGTGAATGTGTTTAAATTCACATAAATTTTACTAGCTGTTCCACATATAAACTTTTCTTACAAAAGATTATTCTTTTATCTACATAATGCTAATCGAGATAAACATTAGCAGAACTGGTCTTGTTACTTGTTTCTTTGAAAATAGAAGTGTAACAAAGGAATATACTAGGCGAAAGCGAAAGTAAAATATTTTAAAAGCTGGTGGCTATGTGAAACCACAGAAGTTTGTTCGCTTTGCTGGCCAGCAATAAAATAAAAGAGGCGAAACAAAAGTTTCTTCCCATTAGAGAAAAGTTAAGTAGTTAAAATTTTAAACTAATAATAAAGATTGTCTCAAAAACAATTCACTCTACAAGAAAAACATACACGACATAAATTATGTGCTTATCTACATTTTTTGTAGAAAATTTTTGTCTATCTCTTACGGTTAAATAGTTAAACAACATTCAGCAAAATTCATCTAGAATAAAGCGGTCTTCAGAGGCTACTCCCAGGAAATTCAAAATATTCATTTTATCGTTACACAAGAATCTTTATTATACGATATTTTAATTAAAATCGTTAGATCCCTTTTAGAAAATCGAATTTTACAAAACTTTTTCTACGTAAAGAGTAGTTTGGGGAAAATCTTTGTTTCGCATCTCTGGGAGATACTAAACTTCAACACCAAATTTGGTATTTAACGTCTTTTCGTTTTTTGAGCTACGCTTTACACAGACACATACATAGTGACATTTTTCTAAAAGTGTTATTTTTGGGTTCAGGAAGTCTCAAATGATTCAGGGAGTCTGTGGCCATATATGGTTCCTTTACCTCACACCTTCCTCCTTGGGTGTTTAAACGCAAAAAGATGTATATATAGATCTAGGTGAATAAGGTACCTCCCTATTATCTAGCCTTTACCTTTACCAGAGTAGTGCAATTCTTTTCTACACATTCGGAACTAATATGTTAAAAATCTGATGTGTTCCATTCATACGACTTTCTTTACCTATTCAGAAACAGATTACTTTTACTTCATGCTAATCGAGGTAAACTTTGGTAGAAATAGTTTTACTACATACTTTTATAGGTCAAGGGAAATACGGAAGTCATTAGGCTGTTGTAATAATCAAAATTGTTAAGAGCTGGTTATGATTGGCTTGAAATTCCGCTCTATTTGTGTGACTAGAATGAAAAAAGAAAAACCAATGACAGCTTCACATTCTAGAAAAGTGTAAGTAAACCAATAACAAAGAAAATTTCAGAAACTGTTAACTCCACAAATACTTTTTCTGACAAAAATTGTGTGCTTTAACCATATCTACATTTTTTGGTGATAAGATTTTGTCTGCATTGTAAAATTTATCAGTTATGCAAAAATCATGGAGAATGGAAAGCACGTCAGAGGCTTTTTCCAAAAATTCAAGATATACATTTCAGTTTTCATAAATATATCTTAAACATACGTACTTTAATAAAATTCCGGTAAATTAATTTTTTAGAAGGTCAAATTTTTGGAAAAATGTTCCCTGTAAAGGGTAACTTGGGGTGGGGAGAGCTTCTTGAAATTCTTCGTGTCGCATCCTTAGAAAATGCTGAATTTAAATATAGAATTTGGTATTTAAAAGACGTCCCATTATTTAATTATGCTGCTTACAGACTGACAGAGAGAGAGAGAGAGAGAGAGAGAGAGAGAGAGAGAGAGACACACACACGCGCGCGCGTGTGCCCGCGGAATTTGTTCTCAAATATTTGTTTTTCTTATTCTTCCTTTTGATTTGTGGAATCCCAAATGTGATGACATTTCTGTATTGAAATTTTAGACGGAATGCATCTGGTACAGAAAGTAAATCTAATGGATCGGCCGGCCCAACCTCAGAAAGCGCTAATCAAACGTAATGAAACCAATACAAAATTATAAAATAGTAATGTTTTCCACAGAGTAGATACTGTATACATTTCGTAGCATTTTATTACAATCCTGCAACTGAAAAGCGTCACAAACAATCTGAAGTGGATATTTGAGCAAAGGCCGTTAAAAAGAATGCAGATGTATGGAAGACCACACTGAGAATATTTCAACCGTTACTTATTGAAAAATATTCTGAATTGTCGCAGTTGTGTAACATGCAATGGTAGTCAATTGAGTTGAAAAGATCGACTATGATATCTGAGTTACAGTCGATGGTCAGCGCACCTTGTGTTGATTGGCAGATGTCGCAATGAAATGTAACATATACTTGTGTGAAATTGGTCCTCATGGTTCAGTTGATAATGTGATGATTATCTGGCCGATGACCACTTAGACAAACGGTGTGACCCCACTCTTGTGGTCATCAAGGTGGAACCACTGGGTCGCATTGTGATACTTAACTTGTCACCAGCTGCGCTCCAGGTTTCAATAAACCATCAAAATAACATATACTTTTCCTTGCCTATGCCTACAATTTCGTTGAGAAAGTTTGATATAAGAATGGAATTAGTGAAGCAAGAAAATCTGTCGATATTGACTGCTTGAAAATGCACAATAGTTTATTTAATTCTTAGCGATATCTTCCTAACGAACCAAGGCAAAGCGTCTGTGAAATTGGGTTCAGATTTGAAAAGTATCAAATGTCTTGTTTATTTTCCTCTGTCATTTAGTTGTTTAAAGCAATCAACTAGAACAAAAAAATACGCGTTAAAATTACTGATGTGTTTTATTCACATAACTTTCTCTACCAAGCCTACAATAAACTACTCTTACAAAAGTTTATTCTTCTATTTACTTAATTTTATTGAGATAAATACTAACAGAAATAATTATATTGCTTAGGTACAAGAGAAATAATGGATTACACCAGATTAAAACGATATTACAATCTTTTAAAGTGGTCGTTATGTGATGTTACAATAGTCGATTCTTTCTGCATGACGGCCAAGATTTTAAAAAATGACACTTTCCATTTGTGAAAAGTATAAGTATTGTAAAGTATAAATCATTAAAAAATAATGTGTTTGAAATGGTTAATTCTACAAGAAAAACATGCATTTTGCATTAATTCTGTGTTTTAACGAGATCTACATTTTTACATCTACATATTTTGTTTACCTTTTACGATTTACGGCTATGCAAAAGTCATCCAGAATGAACAGGAGCTTAGAGGCTATTTCCAAAAATTCAAGATATACATTTAATTTTCCATGGAAATTACTTAAACATATGATATTTTGATCAAAGTTGTTGGACCATATTTGAAAAATAAAAAAACTTCTGAAAATGTCCCATGTAAAGTGTAGTTGAATGGGGAGGGGGGATTGTCATAAAAATGTTCTTGTCGTATCCTTGGAAGTTTGGTATTTAGCAAATATTCGTTTATATGCTGTTCACTTATACACACACACACAAATTCTTACGCTCACCACGGAGACACACACACACACACCACACAAACACCCTGGATTCACACGCTCCAAACATAAATTTCCGGTGAACTATCGACCTCGAGTTTTTTGGATGGAATAGGTACACTATTCCTCCTACTTAGTATACGTGTAAGGAAAGTAGAAAATTATTACTTGTATTCAATTTACTTTCTGTACACACTATCGTTTACGTAAAAATCCTTAGCATGGCGTCCTTCGGAAGGGAAGTATAGCTGTGGGTCCCATGTCGTAGATTTACGGCACGTAAAAGAACCTCAAGCCTGATATGAGAGGCCTCTGAGCAAAATTAAGCGATCTTTCAAGCCCAATATAGAATGGGACGCTGAGAACCAAAGCAGTTAAAGAGCGTCCATAAATAACATGCCATTTCATTTTTTTCACTATCGTTTATTACTTTCTCTACACGTACTATATACATAGTGAATAGAGAAGGTATTGCACTCCACCAAAAAATTCGATACCGAGATTTCACCGGAAATATATGTTTTAGGGGCCTCTGCATCCAACAAAAAGTATTTTCAGAAAAAGGTCTGTGTGTGTGTCCGTGTGTCTGTGAACAATAACTCAAAAACGAAAAGTCTGTAAAATACCAAACTTGGTATTTAAGTTTAGTATCTTACAGGGATGCGACACGAATATTTTGAGAAAATTCCCCACCCCAAACTACCCTTTACATGGAACTTTTTTCGAAAATTTTGATTTTATAAAAAAATGGCTCTAACGATTTTGATTAAAATATCGTATATTAAAGATATTTACCTGAAAAATAAAATGTATATTTTGAATTTTCTGGGAATAGACTCTGATGACTACTTTATTCTGAGTGAATTTTACAGAATTTTGCATAACTGCTAAACTGTAAGAAATGGATAAAAACTTGCTAAACAAAAAATGTAGAGCACATTAAAACACACGTTTTATGTAGTTTACATTTTTTCGAGGAGCTGATCGTTTTTGAGATATTCCTTGTTTTTGGTTTCAGCTTTGAACAACTTAACTTTTCTCATACAGGAATTTGTAAACTCCTGTCCATACAAACAAAGGAACTTCAGTGAAATAGCAACCAGCTTTTGACTATCACTTTAACCTATGGTACTCCCTTATTTTGCTTCTACTTACAAGGAAGCAAGTAATAAGACTATGTCTGCTATTTTTTCTCTCTCAATTAGCATGAAGTAAATAGAAGCATAAGCTTTTTAACAATAGTTTGTTGCAGAGATGTACATAAAGTCATATGAATCGAATACATCAGGTATTTCTTTATACATCTGCTACAAACTATTCTTTTGAAAGCTTATTTTTATATTCACTTCACTCTTACTCGAGATAAATCTTATTAGAAAATAGTTTGCATTATACATTTATCTGAAATTACAGTGGGGAGAGGAAACAGAATGCAGAGGTACACATTTCTATATATACTTGCCTTGAAATGCTATAATCTTTTTATGGCATCACGAGAAGCAGCTGAGTAGCAACAGTGTTAAAATGATAATACACCCAAACCAGTACTCATGGATATTTCTGAAATGGGAATGCCACAAAACATATCCCAAACATATCACCGAAAGTATTGGACCAAGGTAATATCTCAAAGAAATTGTGTGTTTTAACGATATCCACATGTTTTGTGTTGTATGCTTTTACAGTTATACAAAAATTTTATATAACATTCCTTTCAAACTAAAATATCTTTAGAGGTTATTACCAGAAAATTCAAGATACAGATACATTTCATTTTTCATGAAGATAACTTAAATACCTGTGTACTATTTTAATGAGAGTTGTTGAGTCATTTTTGAGAAAATAACGAACATTTCAGTACATAAAGGGCAATTTGGTTTGGAGGCTATTCTTGAAAATCTGCACGTAACCTTGAGAGAGCTGGACATTAATATTAAGATTGGTACAGAACTTTTTTTTCTGTTTTACTTTCTCGTTCACTTATGTACGTAAAATGCACATAGTAGATAGAGGTGTTATATTCCGCCACTCAAAAATTCGATATCTATATTTCACCGGAAACACATCTTTTGAGAACCCCTGAATTGAAAAGTTAGAACAAGGTACCGTGTGTATCTGTGTGGTTACAATTTCAGTAATAATAAATATTGAATGGTCATGATAATATATACGTTTTTCTATTAATGGTGAAGCATTGACTTATAAAACTATATTTGCTTGTGAAAAGATGAAGAAAGCTAATTCAGCAAGCCCTATTGAAGAAGTCTGTGAGTACATGTGTACCTGTGTGTATGTGTGTGTATGTGTGTGTTGTGTGTGTGTGTGTGTGTGTGTAAAAGTGTATTTGGTGTGAAAAGTTGGTTGAATGCCAAACTTTATATTTAAGTTCAACAGTTTTCAACATGAAGATTTTCAGGAAAAGCCCCCCCACCCAAAAACTACTCTTTACATGGAAACAAAATTGAATTTTTTTATTTTCTCAAAAATGGCTCTACAATTTTAATTAAAATGCCATACATATATTATATATGCTCATATCAGAAAAAGAATTTATATGTATATTTTTCGGGAAAATACCTCTGAAATCCTTTTCATTCTGGATAATTTTTGCATAACTAATAAACTATAACAGATAGACCGAAAGTTACCTCACAAGCATCTCGTTAAAAGAAGCCATTTATGTCATATGCACTTTTTATTTAAAATACTTAAACATTTTTCTAACAAGAGCCGTCACTCGTTTACACATGTCTTTTGTTTTACTCCTGCAAACATTCAGAGAGCTGAATTTCAATTTTTATCACCCAGCTACTACTTTTAAAAATTTTGAGTATCGCTTTAGCCTAGTGGTCCCCTTATTTCCTTTTTATTTTCAAAGAAGCAAGTAATAGACTATATCTGGTAATGTTTGTCTCGAGTGGCATGAAATAGATAAAAGAATAATCTTTAGTAAAGATATTTTGTTTGCAGAACAGGTAAATATGGTCATGTGAATTGATACATCAGCTTTTTTAGTTATGCTATTCACAGACAGACACGTACACTCTAGGGTTGTAATTTAGCTCGACCTAAAAATATATGAGCTTTTTGATTTAAAGATCCTCAAAAACCTAACAAAACTGATCTATATTTATATAAATATTCAATTAACAAGCAGAAGTTTTACATACATAGATTTAAAAAGAGTCGTAAATATTTAGTACAGCCTCCTGTCACCAAATGTTATTTTATTAATATTGTTTTTTTAACTTTTTGCCGTATAACAAACACTGTTAAATAAGATTAACAGTTACAGAAAAAACTTTAACTTAGTGTGTTATTATTCATTTTAGAATGGTAACAATGACTGTACATTACAATTTAATCTTTTTGGAAACTTTCAGAAATACCTCAATTCTTTTCTCTCCTAAATGAAGTCTCTCTCCCTACAGGTGGAGAGGATTCCCTCAAATGGATGCAGTGTTGGCAGCTTAACAACTGAGGTTTTCCACAAAACTAATAAATCCTATTGGTAAGCTTCCTTTTTTTTTTTTTTTTTTAATTGCTGTTTTCCATTCCACTACTTTTCACCCTTTGTATGGATGGAGCTGTGTTAGTATTGTATCAGAAAATATAGTGACAGTAAAATAATAAAGAGTTAGCAATTCTTAGCATAAATTTCAATGATTCAGTTTTCCGCATTCTCCTGTTATTCTGCAGTCAATCTTCTCCCTCTGAATATTGGATCTAACATATTAGTGCATAAGAAGTGAAAAAGTTGTAGTACTTGTTTCTTTCGTTTTCATTGTGTTTTATAGGGTTCCATATTTATATTTGTTAAATTATCAATTCAAAGTTCCACAGCTTGTGCAATATTTCTATCTGCTTGAAGAAAGTCCAGGATTCTACAAATTTCTATAAGACCTCAGAGAAGATGAGTGGGATCCGTGTGTCATATATCAGAATGTTCCAATTCGACTCGTTTAAGTCAGAGTACTTGAGCGTACTCAACAACAGTCTTCGGAGCCTGCCTGGAAGGGGAGCGTGATAGGTAACATGTCAGTGGGCAAAGGTCATACTCCAGTACTTGCTTCTTGTGACTTTATTTTCTGCATTTCATTCAGCCGTGACCATAGCTTGCCCCCAATACTGAATTGCAGGTAGACCTCGGTGAGTAACTCGCTGGTCTTTTGGCGCACATCCAAACTCGAACAGCATTTTATAGACTAAAACTCAATATTTCGGTTATGATAGCAGGAGCTTTTCAGTGTACTTTGTTACAATGTCTATTTGTTTATAATAATTATTAACAAAGGTGTGTAGGTGATCATACTGCTAATTCCATGTAGGGGAATTTTTTTTTTAATGATTTATTGATCGATCAGCGCATGTGCGCTCTGCAGATCATTGATTTTAGACATTATTTACATGCATGATACTGAATAACATTGACATGAGGTAAGCCCCATTGGGCCCCTCATAAGTAGGTACTTTTTTTTTTTTATTTATTTTACAGAAAGTCTTGCTGTGAGAGCTGGTCCAGTGGTAGGCGACTCTTGAAGCGAGTTGGATAGCTAGATTTTCTGCCAAGAGAATAGTGAATGGCTCCTGAGACGTCTTTTAGCTTGCTGTAAAACTGTTCGGCTTGTGAAGAAATTGACTGTTGAATGATGCTGATTCCAGTTTCTCTATGTAGTTGACTATTTCTGACAAACCATGGTGCATTCGTTGAGATTCGCAATATTTTGTTTTGAAATGTCTGGATACGTTTGATTTCAGAAGGACTAGTTCCTCCCCAAACTGGACAAGCGTATAGTAGCAGTGGTCTTAATAGAGTCGTGTAAAGTAGTGTGCAGTTTTTTAGTTTGAGTGAAGATCTTTTGTTGAGGAGGGGGTAGAGTTTTGCCAGTCTTGCTTGGGCTAGTTTAAGTTTGTTGCTTATATGTGGTTTCCATGTGAGTCGTCGATCCAGGAGTACACCGAGATATTTCACTGTTTCTGTATTAGTTTTCCAGGGTATCTGTTTCCCTGGGAGCGTTACTGGTGGTGGATAGTTTTGTCTGCATAGTGTAAAGACCATTGCTTCACATTTTTGCTGGTTGAGCGAAATACGCCAGTTGTCTAGCCAGGGCATAATTAAGTTGAAGGCCTCTTGAAGGTGATTTCCGGCGGTGAGGATATTGCGATGTGTTGAGAAGATTGCAGTATCGTCCGCATACATAGCGATTTGAGCTGTAGGCGTTGCAGGCATATCAGAGGTGTACGGGTTGAACAGAGCTGGTCCCAGGATAGATCCTTGAGGAACTCCGGCTGTTATAGGTTTTGTAGAAGAGTGACAACTACCTATGCGGACTGAGAATGTTCGTTGTGACAGAAAGGAGGAAATTATTTTATAGAGGTAGTCTGGAATGCCGTTGTTGAACAGTTTGTATAGAAGACCCTGATGCCAAACCCTGTCGAATGCCTGAGTGAAGTCAAGGAAAGCTGCAGTTGTGTGTTCTTTCTTCTCGAAGCCTTGTGCCACTTGCTCTGTAATCCGGAGAATTTGATGGGTGGTTGAATGTTTACGACGAAAACCTAATTGAAAGGGAGGTAATACTCATGCTTCATTGAGAAATTTTGTTAAACGCTTCAGTATAATCTTTTCATACACTTTGGACAGAGTTGGTAGCAGACTTATAGGACGATAATTGTTTGGGTCTGAGGAGCTTTTCCCAGGTTTATGAATAACAATAATTATAGCGGGTTTCCAGATTCTGGGGAAGTAGCCCATACGTATCAAACTATTGAAGAGTGAGGCTAGAATAGCAAGTGCTTTGCGAGTCAGATGTTTTAATACAAAATTTGGAATTAGGTCATGACCAGGCGATTTTCTTGCTGGTAGTTGCTGGATTATGAACAAGATTTCTTTTGACGAAGTGAAGTCAATGGGAAGAGGAGCAGTGGTATAAGAACCAGGAAAACGTTCAATTTCGTGGTTGAATTCTTCGTTTATCACTGGGTTTGGGCTGAAGATACATTGTAGAGTATTTGCGAATAGTTCCGACTTCTCAAAGTCGGTTATGTAGTGTTTTCCATCTTGTATTAAGGGTGGAATAAGCGTCGGTTCTTTTAATATTCTTTCGGTTTCTTTCCACAAGGATGAATCTTCTGGTGAAATGCTGGAGAGGTGCCGTTGGTAAGTCGAGTACCGGTACTCATCCATTTGTTTTTTTACCTTTCTTGTGAGTTGGTTCAAGCGATGAAGTTGCCAGGTTTCTCTGTACTTCTGCCAAAGCCGGCGCATTTTGTGTTTTTCTTTCAAGAGAGATCTGATGTTAGAGGGCAAAGTTTCGTGATAGGGTTTTCTTTGTTGCTGAGGTCTAGCTGGAGCTGTGGATTTGTCTATGGCTGAAGTTATGACTTTTGTGAACTCAAGAATTGCTGCTTCTGCATCACTGGGACTTTTCAGGTTGCACGCAGGTTTTAGCTCGTTATCAATTACATGTTGGAAGGTTTCCCAATGTATGAAACCTCTGCTGAGTCTCCTAGTGGACTGTGGACGTAAAATCAGATTGTTGTCAAATGTTATCAAGACTGGGGAGTGGTCCGAGTCCATTTCAGGTAGAACAGCCATGGTGGGAAAGCCTAATACATTTTTTGTAAAGTACTATGTCTAGTATGTCAGGTGCTATATTTTGCCTAAAGAAAGTAGGACCAGGTGGGGCTAAGATGTTAACTGCATTGCGTTCAGCTGCTGTTAATAGTCGTCTTCCATTTGGAGTTGTCACACGGCATCCCCATGTTTCATGCTTACTATTTAGATCTCCCACGAGAAGGGTTGGCACTGTGTCAGAGAATATAGTAGTAATATCCTGGTCATTGAAGCAGAGTCCTGGTGGCTTGTATGCTGAGATTATTGTCGTTTTAGTGGAGTTTTGCATGGATATTTGAACTGCGCAAGCTTCGAGGCTAGTTAGTTCGGGTAGTAGGACCGAGTAGTAGTGTATTTCCTTTCGAATGAAGATGGCCACTCCACCCGAGGCGACGAGAGCTTCGCGATCGGACCTATACGCTGCATAACCAGGTACTGAAAACTTTTCCTGTGGTGCTAGATGAGTCTCAGTGACGCAAGCTACTGCGACGTTGTGTCTTGAGATGAATTCCAGAAAGACTTCCCGCTTGGCTTTGATTCCGTTAGCGTTCCAGTTTAGTATAGTTAGTTGAGAGAATGCATATATTTGATTTTTAGTGGCCATTAGCAAACAAACTTGCAAAAAGCTGTAATAAAAAGGATTTGATTTTTGGTAGATATGGTGCTAGAAAATTAATAGCTAGCTGAATAAGGTTTCCAGTGTCATCGGAGGAAGAAGCAGAAGAAGAATTTTGTGCAAATGCTTGCTGAGTGGAATGTCGGTAACTTTTTATTTCCGGAGGAACTGAGCGTGGCCACTGAGGAGTTTCAGGAGCAGAACAAGAAGAAGTTGGTGTCAGCTTTGGAAAATTCTCCAGGTTTAGCTTTGGTGGTGTAGGTGTTTTTACGGGTTCGGTTACAGTTGCATTGGATTTATTTTTTAATTCAAAGTAAATACGACAACCTCTAAAATTTACCGGATGAGCTTCTCCGCAGTTCACGCAGGAGGGCTGAGTATCTTTGTGTTTTGGGCATTCAGAGAAATGATGGTTAGAGGGACACTTTACACATCGAGGTGCAAGTCGACAGAAGTTTTTAGTATGCCCATAGCGCTGGCATCGTGTGCATTGTGGGATGCTTGTGGGTTTCTTACGGTATTCAACTTTTATTAAAGCATGGTGAATGTGTTTGACTTCAAAGATCTTCTTTCCTTGTTCATTGTTTTCTAATTCAACAGCGCATAGCGGCATAGGTTGACGATCTTTGTAAAAGAGTCTTGTAACTTTTATCACTGGTAACTTCAGAGTGGTTAATTCTGTGGTTATGTCGTCGTTTGTAAGAGAGTAGGGAACATTTCTCAAGATAACTTCAAGTATTTTGACATTTGGATCACGGAAGGTGTGAAAAGGGAGCTTTGATTCTTCCAGGAATTTTGTAAGGGCTCGGAAGTCATTGACTGAAGTTGTATTTATTTTAAGGACTTTATTTTGCTGTTGTGTTGAGTAGTCATCTTTTACAATAGTACCTATGTCGCGGATAATCTGCTGGTAGTTGTTCACTTCATGTAGAAAAATGGGTGGGATCCTGGTTTTAGAGGCTGTAGTAAAATTTACTTCAGCGACTGTGTCGTTAGCTTCCTCCATTGTTTCCAAAGGGGAAAATTTATTGTGTATGGAGGTTAAGTCCACAATATATTTAGAGTTTACAGCTGAGGCTGAAGTTATATGCTTTTTGTTAGGAGTGAAAAACCCGTCACTTGACATGGAGGCATTACCTTGATTGAGATCTTCAAGCGGGCGTTTATGAACTAACTTGGGTGTTTGTAAGATTGAACGAGATGTAGTAGAAATTTCCACAGGATTAATAGAATGTGAATCTGAGAATGTTTGTTCTTGTTGATTAGATTGCATGGAGTTGGCAACCAGACAAAAGACAGTCTGCTTTGCAGACAAATGACGATCTGCTTTGCAGACAACTGACGATCTGCTTCGCAGACAACTGACAATCTGCTTCTTTAACAAAAGGCAATTCTGAAGAGAGCTAACCAAATGAAATTAAATATATAATAAATAATGCGTTATGTACAACGCATGGAATTCCTAACATTTACACTGCTTGTTAAAGGTTTGGGGAAAACTTCTATAAGCGAAATTACTTACAGGTTTAGCTGGTTGTGAAATATTGCACTTTTTAATAACACAGAAATAACACTATTAAAAGCCGTGATCACCGCCTCCTATCGGCACTCTAGGGGAATTTGGGAGCTGCGGATAAGTCCGTTGTTTTTCTTTAACCAGCCATACAGTTGATGGTGTTCCGAAAATACTTATGAACATCACACATTTGCTTTTTGTTACATAGATGTTACTTCTTCTTCTTCTTATAGGTTAACATAATTAGATCGGACAAAGAGAACCGAGCACCAATGACATAACAACAATATTTAAAAGACTTGACTATCGCTTTAGGCTGGTGCATTCCCTTATTTCTCTTCTAAGCTACTATAATAAGACCATTTCTGCCAATTTTTATCTGGTTAGCATGAAGTAGATAGAAGAATAACTTTTTGTAAGAATGGAGTGTTTTGAAATAGGTAGAGAAGGTCGACTGAATGGAACAGATCAGATTTTTGAGTTATGCTACTCACAGGAATATGGACACACATATACGCAAGCGTGCTTATTCTTAAAAAGTCTGATGTGTTCTATTTACATGACTTTCCCTAAAACTCTATAACAAATTATTTTAATATGCTTATTCTTCTATCCGCTTCATGCTAATCGAGATAAACACTAGCAAAAATGGTCTTATTACTTAGTTCCTTATAAGTTAAGGGAATAAACTAGGCTAAACCGGCAGTCACATGTTTTAAAATGTGGTTGCTATAGGATTGAAATCCGTTTCCTTTGCGTGGCCAGGAGTTGACAAGTGCCTGTATGAGAAAAGTTTAAGAATTTTAAAACTGAAGCCAATAAAAATCTGATGTGTTACACTCACATGACTTTCTCTAGCTGTTCTACAAACTTCATACATAAGATTCTTCTTTCTGCACCTTGCTAATCGTGGTACTCATTAGCACGATGTTCTTATTATTTAGTTCCGTATAAGTAGGAAGAAAATAAGGGAATACACTAGGCTAAACCAATAGTCAAATGTTTTAAAAGCTGTCGTTATGCGATTGTCATTACAAATCGCTTCTTTTCTTGGCCAGGAGTAGAACAAAAGAAAAACGGACACTCCCGTCTGAAAAAAGTATAAGTACTTCATAACTGAAACTAATAACAATGAATACCTCGAAAACGGTAAGCTCCACGAGAAAAATGTATATGACATAACTTGTATATTTTATCAAGACCTAAATTTGTTGTATAGTAAGCTTTTGTCTATCTCTTACGGTTTACTAGTTATGCCAAATTAAGCAAAATTCATCCAGAATAAACAGGTCTTCAGAAGCTATTCCCATAAAATTCAAGATATACACTTTATTTGTTAGGTAAATATCTTTAATATATGATATTTTAATCAAAATCGTTAGAGCCATTTTTAAGAAAATCAAAACTTTCAAAAAAAGTTCCGTGTAAAGGGTAGTTTGGGGTGGGGGGATTTTTCTCAAAATCTTCTTGTCGCATCCCTGGAAGATACTAAACTTAAATATCAAGTTTGGTATTTTAGTTACTTTTCGTTTTTGAGTTATCGTGTTCACAGACACACGGGCGCACGGTCACACACACACACACATACACACGGACCTTTTTCTGAAAATGCTTTTTTTGGATACAGGGAGCCCTAAAACATGTATTTCCGGTAAAATCTCGGTATCGAATTTTTGGGTGGAATACAATACTTCTCAATCCCTATGTACATTGTACATATGGGGCTAGAGAAAGTAAAAAGGAATATCTCGAAAAGGGCCAACTCAAGGGAAAAAATGTATAACATAAATTGTGTGTTTTAACGAACTCTAGATTTTTGGGTAGTGAGTTTTTCTCTATCTCTTACGGTTTACTAGCGATGCAAAATTCAAACAAAAAAAAAATCATCCAGTAAAAAGAGTCTTTATAGGCTATTCCCAGAAAATTCAAGATATACATTTTATTTGGCATGTAAATATCTTAAATATAAGAGGTTTTAATCACAATCGTTTGAGCCATTTTTAAGAAAATCAAAAATTTTTCCTCGTAAAGGGTAGTTTGGGAGTGGGAGGATTTTCTTGAAAATCTTCGCATCCTTAGGAGATAATGAAGTTAAATATCAATTTTGGTATTTAACAGACTTTTCGTTTTGGAGCTATGCTGCCCACAGGCACACACGGACCTTTTTCTAAATTATTTTTTGATTCAGGGCGTCCCAAAACATGTATTTTCGGTGATATCTCACTACCAATTTTTTTATGCAATACTATACACTATGTACATAGTATATGTAGAAAAAGTAAACATTCGGTTCCTATGAAATCTCTATATTGAGCGCTTTGTGTATCTGTCAAGATAAGTGACAGATAAAATTAAAACAAAGAATAATGAATAGACAACGCAAGATATTGCATACGCCTTAGTGGCCTTTTTTATTTTCCGAACTTCAGTTTTCTGATTTTGCTTTTAAAATAATGTTTATATTTAAATTTTGAAAGCATAAATAGGCTGCCCTAAAAGCGTTTGACAAAGTCTTTGTGAAAAGATAATATCTCCAGTCTTGTAAAGCAGGCTTGACCTTTATTAGAAGTTCAGAGTTCATGTCAACCGCGAGGTCCCATCCTCGAAGATGTTGCTTATCTTGTTTGGGGTTCTGTAGAAATTAATCCAGTCAACGCTAGTTATACTAGAGATGATAATATGTAATTGTTGTTTTCAACACCGTTTATAGTGTTGTATTTAAAACACGCTTCCACATTTCAAGCAAGCGGTTTTACCTATCACTTTTGGCAAATTCTCGTAGCTCAGATGTAGTACATATTTTCTCTTATTCTTTGCAATACGGAGCAGTACTTTTATAGAAAGATATATTTCGAACTCTTATAAATATGTTAAATTAAAATTAAATCATCAAGTTCTTTCTCAAACCACAGGAATTACTGTACTCCACCCAAAATTCTATATAGGGATTTCACAAGAAATACATGTTTTGAACTCCGTAAAAGCATTTTAAAAAATTCCCCGTGCGCGCATGTTTGTGTGTGCGTATCTCCTTCAGTAAGCAGCGTAACTAAAAGCAAAAAGTTAGATCAAAACAAAACTTGGTATTTAATTTCCTAAGTTTCTATCGCATACCTGGAAGATAGTGAACTATACGTCGGTGGACTCTGATGATGCGTGAAATGTAATGATAATTAGCATCCAGCATTAGGGTTCATCCAGCATTCCCTAGCTATGAAGACTGGGAAACTACTAGAAGAAAAATCTGAAGTGTTCCAATCACATGACTTTCTCTATATCTCTGTAAAAAAAAGTATTGGTAATAAGCTTATTCTTTTATTAATTTCATGCTAATCGAGAAAAATCAGTAGAAATAGTCTTATTTCTTGCTTTATTGTAAGTAGAAGCAAAATAAAGGAGTACCATAGGTTAAAGTGAAAGCCAAAAACTGGTTGCTATGTGACTGAAGTTCGTTTGTTTGTATGGTGGCAAATTCCTGTATGAGAAAAAAATAAGTTTTTTAAAGCTGAAACCAAAAATAAGGAATATCTCAAAAAAGATGTATATAACCTCAATTGTGTGTTTTAACGTGCTCTACATTTTTTGTGTGTTAAGTTTTTCTCCATCTCTTACAGTTTAGTAGTTATGCAAAATCATCCAGAATAAATCAATCTTCAGAGGCTATTCCCAGATAATTCAAGATATACATTTTATTTGTCAGGTAAATATCTTTAATATAGGATATTTTAGTCAAAATCGTTAGAGCCATTTTTTAGAAAATCAAAATTTTCGAAAAAAGATCCATGTAAAGGGTAGTTGGGAGTGGGGGATGTTCTTGAAAATTTTCATGTCGCATCCTTGGAAGATACGAAACCTAAATACCAAGTTTGGTTTTTAACGGACTTTTCGTTTTTGAGCTATGCTGCCCACAGACACACACACACACACACATACACACAGACACACACGGACATTTCTCTAAAAATTCTTTTTTGGATTCAGGAGGTCTCAAAACATGTATTTCCGGTGATATCTCGGTATCGAATTTTTGGGTGCATTACAATACCTTCTCTATACACGCTGTGCATAGCACGTATAGAGAAAGTAAAAAAAAAAACTCAATCATTTAGGATGGTTCTGACTGGATATGAAATGCAGTTCTGTTTAGCTCATGTTCGTGCGCAAACAACCTCGGTTCTTCGTGTTGGTGATGCTGAATTTAAATACCATGTATGTTATTCGAATTTTCGTTTTTTGTAGTGTTCTGTTCCCAGACAGACAGACACACACACACATACACAGGGAGAAGGGTTTTCTTCGGGTTCTCGGTTTCCCCCGCCATCACATTCCACAGGTGCCACATCTTCATTCAATGTTTCGCCAGGCCATCGCCTGCTGTGCCTAGTATTAAAAGTGAGCGTTAAACACTATCAAATAAAACACACTCAATGGACACAGATTTTTCTTTTGGATTAGGGAACCTAAAATTGTATACGGTTGGTGAAATGTTGACATTGAAATTTTGAGCGTAATGCAATGATTCCTCTGCTTACTATTGAGAAGATTGGGCAAGATGGCTGCGTGGTAACGTCTGTGTCTCGCATTCAGGAGATATTGACGGCCATCGCTCACTCTGACCATGGAGTTTTTCGTGGGTTTCGCCTGGTCGCCAAGGCGAATGCCGAGTTGAAATGTTCTATCACAATTTTCCTTTCTCACATTTGCTCTCATTTCATTTCTCTTTCATGTTTCAGGTGTGCTTTCAGGTGCTACAGTGTCGGCGGATCTGGGTAGGTGGCGCGGTTGCTTTGCTCACAAATGTGCCCACAGTGAGCTGTCTTGTCTGCTACGGTCGCAGCATGGCCCTCTTGCTCTTTAATGGTGCGGGGGTGTTAGGAATTTTGCGCGTTTTTGCGGGTCAATCTGCCTGCGGGCCTGGGATCTTCTCCGACTCCTTCACCTCATCATTGCTTCCCAGGAGAGGGAGGGAATGTGTAGGCACAATCGATCCATCTTGGTATTTAAGCTTAGCATCTTTCAAGTATGCGAAATTAAAATGTTCATGAAAGTTCCAATCATCCCAAAAAATCCTTTATATGAAACATTTCGAAAATTTAGATTTTCTAAAAAATGTTTCTAACGGTTTTGACTAACATATGTTAAAGATGTTTGCATAGTGTATAAAATATAAATCCTAAACTTCTTGGGAATGGCCTGAAGACTTCTTCATTCTGATTGACTATTGCATAACTGTAAATTGTAAGAGATAGATTAAAATTTACTACACAAAAATGCATTGTAGAGCTAATCATTTCAGAGATATTACCTTTTATTGGTTTCAATTTTAAAATAATTAAAATTTTCTAAAAGGAAAGTCCTCATCCATTTTATTTTCCTTTTGTTTTACTCCTGACCATGGAATAAGGACCGAATTTCAACGGCAATCGCATAGCGACAGTATTTAAAAGAGTTGACTGTCGCTTTAGCGCAGTGTATTCCCTTATTTGCCTTCCACTTACAAGGAACTAAATAATAAGAATATTTCTGATAGTGTTGATCTTGATTATAATTATGCCTAAAATTCCAACCAATCGGAACTCATTTGCTCTGCATTTCAATCGTTTCTTTTTATCACACGCACGTGCAATTGTTTTTCTAAATTTATCGCACTCGTGTGCATTTGTTTTCTCTCTGAACTAATGTCCGTCTCATAATAATAGTATCAGTGTGCAGATATATTCCTGTATATAATGGCGGAAGTTCCAAAACATTTTAGGGAAAGGTCTATCACTGAAATAGACATATTAATTGAAAACTCAAAACCGCAGAGTATTATAAGCAACAGAGGAAAAGTGTGGAACCGGTTCACGAATTCTTTAAGCAAAGAGTTCATGATTTATGATATGGACATCAAGTTGCAATGCATTCGGTGCAAATATACGTCAAGACAAATTAAATACAACTCGAGCTACAACTTTTCTCTAAATTAATTTGCTAGCAACAAGATGCTCACGAACTTATCGATAAGTTGGAGCTTTTGTTATATTAGTTATGATAAAAGAATACTCTTTTGTAAGAATAGCTTGTTTGCAGAACAGATAGACAAAGCTATGTGATAGGAATACATCAGATCTTTTCTTTGTTTCTTTCAATTTCGCTTCCAAAGCCTCAAGAAGTTATCTAAAACTGACACTATTGAGCTAAAAGACATATTTTACTTTTACTACTTTTAGGGTACAGCATCCTATGCACTAGTTAAGTGACCTGGAAAGTAAGGTGCGTTTTTACTTGAAGAAAACACCTGGCAGAGCCGGACATTTCATTAAGTGCCCACATGAGCGTTCTAAGCATCAAAGAACGAGAAGGGTACAAAAACCCGCTTTCCGGAAACACGCGTGGTGTTTTTTAGCAAAGCCTTTCTAAGAGGGGTTTATAAGGTAGTTTGGAAACTTGTAGCCGACCGTTGTCCAGTAATTCCTTGAAAAGGTTGGAGGCATGCGCCCCGAGGTAACAATGGGAGCGAACTTCTTATCAACTTTTCCCTCGCCTTGTCCATCAAAAATCTTTCATCGCATCTTAGGGTGCTGAGAATGGACGTTATACTTACCGAGCAGCTGCCCATTGCGTCACCACTCCTGCCTCCATGTCAATCACAAATCGGACAAACAACCTTCCACGTCTTCATTTATTTCTCACACAGAAACTCCTTCAGCTTGTCTCTAACAAAATAGTAGCCAGTCTTCGGATTTTATGGCATAAATTTTTACTTTCTCTAGCCACATATGTACAATGTACATAGGGATAGAGAAGGTATTGTAATACACCCAAAAATTCGATACCGAGAATTCACCGGAAATATATGTTTTGGGGTTGCCTGAGTCCGAAATTTTTTTTTTTTAAAAAATCTGATGTGTACCATATACCTGCAACAAATTATTCTTAAAAAGCTTATACTTCTATTTACTTCATGCTAATCAGTAAAACATTAGCAGAAATAATAGCCATATTACTTGCTTCCTTGTAAGTAGAGGTGAAATAAGGGAGTACCATAGGCTAAAGTGATAATCAAAACCTGGTTGCTATGTCACTGAAGTTCCTTTGTTTGTATGGACAGCAGTTGACAAATTCCTGTATGAAAAATGTATAAGTTTATCATAGCAGAAACCAAAAATAAGGAATGTCACAAAAACGACGAAGTCCACGAAAAAATGTATAATACATAAATTGTGTATTTTAACGTGCTCTACATTTTTTGTGTAGTAAGTTTTTGTCCATCTCTTACGGTTTAGCAGTTATTCAAAATTCAGTAAAATTCATCCAAAATGAACTACTCTTCAGAGGCTATTCCCAGAAAATTCAAGATATACATTTTATTTGTCAGGTAAATATCTTTAATATACGACATTTTAATCAAAATCGTTAGAGCCATTTTTGAGCAAATCAACATTTTCGAAAAAAGTTCCATGTAAAGGGTAGTTGGGGTGGAGGGATTTTTCTCAAAATATTCGCGTTGCATTCCTGGAAGATACTAAACTTAAATACCAAGTTTGGTATTTTAACTACTTTTCGTTTTTGAGTTATCGTGTTCACAGACACACCGACACACGGACACACACACACACACACACACACACGGACCTTTTTGTGAAAAGGCTTTTTTTAGATAAAGGGGACCCTAAAACATATATTTGCGGTGAAATCTCGGTATGAATTGTACATAGTGCGTATAGAAAAAGTAAAAAAGGTCCGTGTGTGTGTCTGTGGACAGCATAACCCCAAAACAAAAAGACCGTTAAATACCAAACTTGGTATTTAGGTTTAGTATCTTCCAAGGATGCGACACGAAGATTTTCAAAAAAAAAATCCCCCACCACAAACCACCCTTTACAGGGAATAAATTTTGAAAATTTTGATTTCTTAAAAATGGCTCTAACGATTTTGATTAAAATCTCGTATATTATGTCTGAAATAAAATGTATATCTCGATTTTTTGGGAATAACCTCTTTATTCTGGATGAATTTTGCTGAATTTTGCTTAACTGCTAAACCGTAATTGATAGAAAAAACGTACTACACAAAAAATGTACCTCATGACAAAACACAATTTTTGTCCTTTACGTTTTTGTTGTGGAGGTAACCGTTTTCGAGATATTCCTTGTTACTGGTTTCAATTGTGAAGTGCTTAAACTTTTCTCACACAGGAAGTGTCTGTTTTTCTTTTGTTTTACTCCTGACCAAGCAAAGAAGTGATTTGCAATGACAATCGCATAACGATAGCGTTTAAAACATTTGACAATCACTTTAGCATAATGCATTCCCTTATTCCCTTCTACTTATAATGAACTAAATAATAACATTCTGCTAACATTTATTTTGATTAGCATTGTGTACAAAGAAGAATAATCTTTTGTAGGAGTTTTGTGGAGCAGCTAGAGAAAGTCGTGTGAGTGTAACATCAGATTTTTTTTCAAAAATGTTCTACAAACTTATAAAATTTTAATAAATGAGATAAATATATTAATAATGTTTTAAAACTAATAGCCAGACATTTATTAACTAATTTATATGGGTATAGCTGCTAAAAAAAGTAGAAGAATCTGATGCGTTACATTTGATGAACTTCTCTCCTCACTCTTCTGCAAACTATACTTATAATTTGGACAAGGGCAATGTGGGTGTGAGAAGGATTAATTAAAAATTGATGAAAAAAATACCTTATTTATGCTCTGCATATTCCAGGTAAGTGACACGAAGGTCTCAAGAAATTACTTTTCTCTGGAAGAAATGTGAATAATTTTATTTTCTTAAAACAGCTATAACAATTTGAATAAAAATATCGGTTACTCGTACATACCTTCACAAAGTATTACAAAACTATATTTAACTGACAAATCTTGCGAGATTGAGGAAAATACATTTCAAAAAATCTTACAGTTCATTAAAATGCTCACCTTTTCTAATATTACATCTCTACCAAGTACGTCGCCATACTGACCATGCCTGACTTCATATACCCAAGGTCGCGGGTTCAAACCCGGCGGAGGACGATGGATTTTTTCGGCCGTAAAAATCCTTAGCATGGCTTCCTTCGGAAGGGAAGTAAAGCCGTTGGTCCCGTGTCGTAGATTTACAGCACGAAAATAACCTCAACCCTGATTGAGAGGCCTCTGAGCAAAATTAAGCGGTCTTTAACGCCCAATTTAGAATGGGACGCTGAGAACCACAGCAGTTAAAGAGCGTCCATAAATAACACGTTTTCATTTCTACCAAGTACAATGTACGGTGTACTGTACACCATTTAAAAAATCTATAGCAAGATTTCATCGGAAATATATGTTTTGATAACCTCTGAATAAAAAAATTAGAAAAATGTCCGCTAGCACGCACACGCGCGCGCATAACTCAAATTGAAAATTTGTTAAAGTCTAAAATCGATATAAGTTCAGCATCGTCCAAGGATGTGACATGAAGATTTTCAAGAAAATCTCCCATTCCAAACTAGTTATATTGAAGGGTTTAAGAAAATTTAGATTTTCTCAAAAATATGTCTGATTAAAATGCTATGTTTAAGATACTTTTATACCAAATTAAATATATATCTAGAATTTTCTGATAATAATCTCTGAAGCCCTCTTCATTCTGAATGACATTTGCATGAGATAAAAAAAATGTTACTATATAAAACTTTGTAGATCTCGTTAAAGAGCACATCTTAGTTATTCATTTGTTTATTTATTTTACCTTGATTATGAATTTAAATCATACATTCTTGGTGGAGTTAACCATTTTCATGATTTCCTTGTTATTGGTTTAAATTTTACAAGCGTATACATACCTCAAACTGGACTTCATCATTAATGTTTATTTTGTTACATTCCTGACTAAGCAAATTTTTTTTTGGTAGTGTTTAACGCCCGCTTTAACTACTTATGGCACCGCAGGCGGTTGACTAAGCAAAGAGAACGACATTGCAATATCATCGCTTAGCGACCAGCTTTTAAAACATTTGACTATCTACAAGCGTATACATACCTCAAACGGGACCTCATCATTAATGTTTATTTTGTTACATTCCTGACTAAGCAAAGAGAACATTTCAATATCATCACTTAGCAACCAGCTTTTAAAACATTTGACTATCTATTTAGCCTAGTTCTCATGCACATACAAGGAAATATGCAATAGGACCAATTTGTTAATATTTATTATAATTAGCATGGAATAGAGAGAAGAATAAGCTTTGTAAAAAATATTTGTTGCAGGATAGGTAGAGGGTCATGCAATTTGTTTTTCGTAATCGGCATACCTTCCCAGTATGTAGGACTGACATACCCCCTAGGAGTTACAAGCGAGTGCCTAGGGGTCAGAAGCCTTTCGGGGAGCATAAACGATAGGACGAAGTACGTGGAACGAGAGGTCGGCCCATAGCCAGGCATGAGCTAGTGGATTGTATGAAATGCAAGCAAAATGAATGATAGGAAAGGTGATGGAGCAATTGATGGAATGAGTAGCGGGGGAAACCGGTGGATTCGGAGAAAACCCCCATATGCTGTTTCGTCCACCACAAATCCCACATGCGGGCGCTTGGGATCCAACCCGGTCCGCCTAGGTCGGAGGCGAGTGGTCTAACTACTCGAACACGACGCCGTCTGCTATGCAAATATAACACATCTAGACTAATCCATTTTCAAAATGTTTCATTGCATTTGCGTATATTTTGCCAACTTAAAAGCATGTGGAAGAAATAGTTTAAAACTCCTGACTGTTTATTTTAACTTCTTCTATGATCTCATGGCAAACAAAAACGAGTTGTAACAATTCATTGCCTTGTGCATACACATGTAGAAATCAGTAATTTTATAAGTTTTCAAATAAATTCTAGTCATTTTATCTAGAACATAACATAATGGACGAATCGCGTTTCATATGAATAGTACCTGTGAAATTCTAAGGAATAGAGAAAGTCATGTGAGTGTTCCACATCGTATGTTTTTTTTTTTTTTTTTTTCAAACTCTTCTTAGAAAAGATAATTCCCATTTCGGTAGTATGGTGGTAGCGTGTCTTCCTCACATTCAAAAGGCTGCGAGTTCGGATCTCGCCCTAATCCTGAGAAGACGGATGCCGAGTAACTTTAAGCTTCATGGACCCCGATATCGTTTGAGTATCATTTCACCGATTTTCATTTATCTACAGCATACCAATCCAGACAAGCATTAGCAGAAATTGTCTTATTACTTGCTTCTTTCTAAGCAGCAGAGAAATGTGTGAATACATTAGGCAAAAGCAATAGTCAAATCCTTTAAAACCTGGTCGCTATTTGAATGATTGATGTAATACAAAAGAGAGATGAAACGGGAGGGAAACGTAACGCAGTTTACAATTCAACTAATAATAAGGAATATCTCGAAAGTGCTCAACTTGCAGAGAAAACGTATATATATATATATATATATATATATCATTTGTGTTTTAACCAGATCTACTTTTTTGTATAATAAGCTCTGTGTATCTCATACGGTTAACCGGGTTAATTGGAGTCGTAAACATCCAATCTTTCGACCATCTTAACTCTGTGGCCTTTGTCAGGGAACTAATCAATAATGAAATTAAGTTAATCTAACTCGGGTATATTATTTTAAATATAGAGGATCATACTTGAGTAGTTTTCCTGTAATACATTTTAGCACACACTTTTTTTCTTTTTAATTAAGTATTTGCTTTTAAAGGAATGGAACTAAAATTACACTACACATTTTTAGCTTGAAGTTCACTGATATTTAACATCTATAATGGTATCAAGTTCATCTCCGGTCATATTATTTATTTTCATGATTTACTTAACCTTTGAAGTGTATCACAAACTTTATTATTCTCGGGTTATTGTTGACAAAGGGAGATGATGGAAAACTACAGCATATTTCACCAGATAGAGGAGTTCCTGATCTTCCGATGGTTTTCCTAAAAGTGAATTGTGACATGAATTTCTCATTTGCATACAGCTTCCTTAACTTTATAAGTTTGATGCTGTGAAATAACTATATAATCCACCAAAAGAATAATACTTTCTCGATACATTGCGATGCCAAATACCAAAAAACTTTACGTAAGTCAATTTTTTCTTCGTAAGTAATTGGTTACAAATTTGATTGCATTAATCTATTGTGAAGAGTTAAAACATTGCTAATTTTAACAGTATCAATCTGTCATACCCTGAGTAAGATTCAAAGAAAAACAATATCACAAATGTCTTAGTATTAAGTATATGACGGTTGTTTTTGTGAGGAAATAATATATTATTATTATTTTTATTATTTCTGACAACATAAATTTACAATTTATTAAAGCAGTAACCCTTTGCTTTCTTTAAGTGTCACTAACTTACATATATTAAAAATAATTTCTTTATATACACATATTTGTTTTAGTTTTATATAAACTCAATTTTCACGTACATTTTCAGAGTATAATTATTTTCATATAATGTTTTATATAATTTTTACTTTACTAAGAGTTATTTGTGCTGCTGATTATAATTTCAATGCTATACTTATATCCGTTCGCCGTTTGGTATTTTTGTTTGTGGCAAAGTCTAGTTGAGAGAAGTTAATATCTTCGGTATATTATTATAATAATATTAGAATTATTACTTCATAAAGTAATAATAAAAAAGGTTTCCACGCAAATATCTAAAACACTGTATTGTATCTTTATTTTTTTATTTAGAAACAACCAACAATTTTCGGATACTTTGAGTATTTCGTTTGGGAGATTTTATTGAAACTTTGGTCTCGCATCTTTGAAATATACTGAGTCTAAATAAAATTTCAAGATATGCTGCTTTTTCTAAAAAAAGATTTTGGATAATGAGTCAGTTTCAAAGCTATAACTACCAGGAAAATCTCAAATATAATACTTTCTCTACCTGCTAGATAGTTGATAGACAAAATAAAGAAATAGTCTCATGTGTTATATTGAAATGATTCCTCTACCCATTATTCGCTATGGTTTACCACTTTCTCTAGCATCTGTTTGTAATGGATAGAGGCTAAAATACTTTAAAAAGTGATTGTGTGTGAACATCATAATTTAAAAAGAGAAATGTCGTAACTTGCTATTTATTTGCTAAAGATGCAACACACATATTTTGGAGGAAGCCGCCAATCCCCAATATATCCTTTACATGAAACAATATTGGTTATTTTGGAATTTCTCAATCATAAGTCCAACTCTTTTTTATTAAAATACCATATACTTAGATGTTTATATGGCCAACACAATATATGTGTTAAATTTTCTGGGAACAGCCCGTCAGGCTCTCTTCATTCGGAATGATTTTTGCATAATTTTGTGTGAGTAGTGAACCATTAGAGACAGAAAAAATGTATTATTCCACAGAAAACATAGATTATATAAAATATACAATTTATTTCAAATATATTTGGGGTATCAGACAATGCCTAATTCTTCGTTGTTATCGTTTTGAATTTTATAATACTTTGTCATTTTGAAGGGCTTATTCCTCAGTTGTTTCTCTCGGTAGCATAAAAAGATTGTGGAATTTCAAATATTAAGTTGTTAAAGATTTGAGTAACGTTTCATGCTCCTGAAGCTAAAATCAAAACTGAAATGAAAATATGTCTGTAAAAATGTATCTCTTAGATAGAAAATCAAGATTTGCAAATATTTTGCAGAATCAATGTAAAAGTAAATGATAATGACTCGTGACAGGTGAAAATAGCAAGTTGTGTGGAACACAAGTGTTAAGATACATCAAAACATTTTGTAACAAGGTGTAAGTTGTGTGAGAGGTCGTTGTGACACTGAATATAATATCACTTTTGGATGTTTACTCGGTTATGGCTCCAGAAGTCTTTATCAGTCAGACTTTTACCTCCTTAAACAAGGAAACCCTGGAAGGATATCGTAACCAAACAACCGACTACGCAAACAGCTATTGCCTCTTTGAAACAGCCTTGGTAACACGTCTCCAAGCAGACATGCCATTAACAGTATCTAAGGTCGCAGAGTGAGGATATACCTCCGTTAATTTTCTCTGTTTAATTTGTGGTATTCTGAAGTCATCCGGTTACTATGGCATTCTCCATTCACCCCTAACTGCTTACCTGTAGAGAAAGTTAGGCATTCCAATAAAACATTCAATACCAACATGTCATTGAATACCCGTTTTGAGGTCCCCAAATAAAATATTGTTACAACAATTTCTGCACGCATGGGTGTGAACAGCATAACTCAAAAACGAAAATTGGATTAAATACAAAACGATATATTTAAGTTCAGCACCTTTTTAGGTTGAGTTACAAACATTTTCAAGAAAATTCTCCACTTCAAAACCTTTACTATGGAAAGTTTTTCAAAATCTTTCATTTTCTCAAAAAAAAGTCTACGTTTTTTTTATTAAAATACCATATGTTTAAAATACTCCCATGACAAATGAAATATCGTGCATTTTTGGCAACAACTTATGAAGTCTTCTGCATTCTGAATAATTTTTGTATAACTGGTAAACCAAGATGACAGCTAAGAGGCCCTTGTCCTTCAAGGATTATACGGGCTTATTCTAAGACAAATTCTAAAAGAAATGGACAGAAGCTTACTCACGAAAATTGTAAAAGAACAAAAGCAAAAAACAAAAAGCTTTAAAAAACCTTAAAACAAACAATTTCTGTCAATTACTTTCTCTGACAAATATGTGCAATGTATATAATGGACAGAAAAGATACAGTATTCCACCCAAAAATTCGATACCGAGATTTTACTGGAAATGCATGTTTTAGGTTCCTACGAATGAAAAAAAAATTGAAGATAAAGGTGCGTGTGTATGTATGTGTGTGTCTGTGAGAGGCACAACTCAAAAATCTATGTGTTGCACTCACATAAACTTTCTCTAGCTGTTCTATAAACATCTTACAAAAGATTCTTCTTCTTTCTACACCATGCTAATCGAGATAAGCATTAGCAGAATGTTCTCATTTTTTGCTTATAAGTAGAAGGGAACAAAAGGAATGCATTATGCTAAAGTGATAGGAAAATGTTTTAAAACTTCGATATGCTATTGCCATTGCAATTCGTGTCTTTGCTTGGCCAGGAGTAGAAAAAAACAAAAACGGACCCATCCTGTCTGAGAGTATTTCACATTTAAAACCAATTACAAGGAATATCCCAGAAACGGTTTTCTTCACAACAAAAATGTGAAGGATCTACATTGTGTGTTTTGACAAGATTTGCATTTTTGTGTAGTAAGTTTTTGTAAATCTCTTACGATTTATCAGTTATGCAAAATTGGGAAAACGTCATCCAGAATAAGGAGGTTCTCAGAGACTATTTCCTGAAAATTCTAGAAATGCATTTTATTTGTGATGTAAATGGCTTTAATACACAGTATTTTTTATAAAAAACGTTAAGGTAATTTTTGGGACAGCCTTAGGTTTGACCTATGCGGACCACAGAC
Source organism: Hymenopus coronatus (assembly GCA_030762935.1). Lineage (NCBI taxonomy): Eukaryota > Metazoa > Arthropoda > Insecta > Mantodea > Hymenopodidae > Hymenopus > Hymenopus coronatus. The sequence goes on along the minus strand of CM060897.1, from coordinate 41,820,789 downwards.
ACACACAGAACCTTTTTCCAAAAACGCCTTAAAACACAGACCTCAAAGTAGACATTTTCGTTGAAATCTCAGTATCGAAATTTTGGGTGCAATACAATACCTTTTCTATAAACTATGTGCATAGTATGTGTAGAGAACGTAAAAACAAAAATATGTGTTTTAGAATTTAAATACCAAAGTTTGTATTTAAGTTCAGTATCTACCAAGGATATGATACACAGATTTTCAGAAAAATAATCCCCCCCGACTACACTTTACATGAAAATTCTTTAAAATTCTGATTTTCTCAAAAATGGCTCTGACGATTTTGGTGTAAATACGATATGTTTAAGACATTTTTATGAAAACGAAATGTATATCCTAAATTTCTGGGAACAGCCTCTGAAGACTTTCATTCAGAATAACTTTTGCATAGCTTTTGCGTATTTTGTAAAACGTTAGATATAGACAAAAAGCTACTGCACAAATAATGTGCATCTCATAAAACACACAATTTATATCATATGTTTTTTACTTTCTCTACACATACTACCTACATAGTGGAGAGAGAAGGTATTGTATTGCACCCAGAAATTTGAGATAAATATGTCAATGGAAACATGTGTTTTGAGGTCCTCTGAGTCCAAAAAATTCATTTTTATAAAAAGTTCCGTGTGTGTCTGTGGATAACATAGCTCAAAACTTAAAGATCGTTGGCACTTAAATTTTGTATCTTCCAAGAATGCGACACGAAGATTTTCAAGAAAATCCCCCACCCCAAACTACTCTTTACATAGAAACATTTTTGAAACGTTTAATAAAAGTGCCGTATATTAAAACTATTTGATAAAAATACCGTATATTAAAGCTATTTACATCACAAATAAAACGTAAATTCTGAATTTTCTGGGAATAGCTTCTGAAGATCTGTTCATTCCGGATGAATTTTGCTGAATTTTGCATAACTGGTAAGTCATAAGAGATACAAAAAGATGTTGTAAAGAAATGTAGATCTCATTAAAACACACACTTTATGTCATATACATCTTTTGAAGCGTTAGCTATTTCCGAGATATGCTGTGTTATTGGTTTGAATTTTAAGCTCCTTAAAAGTTTTCTCAAGCGGGAAGTCGTCTTTCTTTTCGTCTTTCTTTTTTTTTACTCCGGGTAATCAAAGAGAACGGAATTTCGAATGTTTCACATAGCGACCGGTTTGACCACGCAAAGAAACGCATTTCAATCACATAGCAACCAGCATTTAAACGATAGTTATTAACTCATTTCCCTTCTATTTACATAGAAACAAGTAATAACGCCAATATACTAATGTTTATCTCGAATAGTATAAAAATAATAGATAAGTAAATAAAATAATCTTTTGTAAGAAAAATTTGTTTGCGGAACTGTTAGAGAAATTCATGTGAATGGAACACATCACATTTTTTTTTTTTTCATTAAACATTTCCAAGATATTCTTTGTTTATTTGTTTTCATTTTCAATTCATACTTTTCTCACTGGAAATCAATATTAACTTTTTCTTTGTTTCTGATTTTACTTTGTTCCATATTCATAAAAATATATTTTAACTCATAAGCAAGGTAAGTGAAACTCCCGGAAAAGCTTTATCCGGATAACTCACAGAAAATGAAATTCGAAATCGAGACCTCTTGGATGCAAAGCAAATACGCTACTCTCACACCAATGAGGTGGGTTCGATCGCCTCGACTATTCTTCTAGCTTGTTCTATTATTCTAACACCTACAATGATATTTGGAAATACGTAATGAGGATTGTCTAATTTAACGAGAAACGGAAAGACAGAGCTTTTGTAAAAATAAGTTGTAGAAGAGTGATTAGAGGAAATCATGTTAGTGCAATGCAAATGATCCGAAATCGCAGTTTCAAGATAAATGCATTTTATACATCCCCAAATAGGTAGTTTAGACATAAAATTATTATGCGACTGTGAAACGCATGATTTTAAATCTGGTGTATTAAATTCGCATGACTTTCTCTACACACTATCATTTATTTTTATATATTCTGTAAAATATTTCGTTTAATGAAGTCGTTGTAATGATACACAAATGAGTTATGATCCATAGAGCTCAACTTTGTTCGATATTCGTCTTCTCAGGATAAAGGAAAACCCCAGAAAAAACCTTATTCGAGTAACACACCCTTACCGAGATTCGAAATCGAGACCTCTTGAATGAAAGATAGATACGCTACCCCCAAACTATAAATCCAGTATAAACTATTAAATATTACAAAGGATGGCTTTTACTTTCTCTACCACTCTTAATGTACATAATTGGTAGAGAAGGTATTTTAGGAGATCTCACCAAAAATGCATGTTTTATGCATTCTTGAACTAAAAAAATGTTAGATAAAGGTACGTATCTGTACGTGAGTGTATCTGTGAACAGTGTTACTCAAAAAAGCTTATGTGTTCCATTCCCGTGAATTTCTCTAGCTATTCTGCAACAAATGATTCTTAAAAAGGCTTATTCATCTCTCTACTTCGTCCTTCAAGATAAATAGAAATTAGCAAAAAGGGTCTTATTACCTATTTTGTAATAAGTAGACGGGAAATGAGGGAAAACACTCGAATAAAGTGAGAGTCAAATCTTTTAATGCTGTCACTATACGATTGGCATTGTTATTCGTTTCTCTGTCAGTCACAAATAAAACAAAAATATACATATGATACTGATGAGGACTTCCTGTTTGAGACAAGTTTAAGTACTTTTAAATTGAAACCAACAACAAGAAATATCTCGGAAATGGTTAGCTCTATAACACTAAAAAGCTGCATATGACATAAATTGTGTGTTTTTAACGAGGTCTACATTTTGCGTAGCACTTTTTTGTCTATCTCTTAGGATTTACCAGTTATACAAAATTTATTCCGAATGAAGAGCACTACAGGAAGAACTTGTTTGCCATGTAACTATATTTAATATAAAGCATGTTAATCAAAATCTTTACAGTCATTTACATAAAATTTAAATTTTCAAAAAATGTTCCACGTAAACGATAGTTTGGTTTGGGGCTTTTGCTGAAAATCTTCGTGCCACATCCTTAAAAATACAGAACTTAAATATCAAGTTTGGCATATAAGCCACCTTTATTTTTTGGATTATGCTGTCCACAGACACACACATACACATAGACACACCATACACACAAAGCTTTTTCTTAAAATTGATGTGTTCCATTTTCTCTGGCTGTTCTGCAAACTATTCTTACAAAATAATATTCTTTTATCTGCATGCTAATCGAAATAAACATTAGCAGAAATTGTCCAATTGCTTTCTTCCTTGTAAATAGAAGGAAAATAAGAGAATGCACAAGGCCAAAGAGATAGTCAAATGCTGTAAAAGGTGGTCGATATGTGAAAACTGCACATAGTTTAATATTGAAACCAATTACAAGGAATATCTCGAAAACGGTCACATCTACAACATAAATTGATGACATAAATTGTGTGTTTAAATGAGATCTACATTTTTGTGAACTAAGTTTTTTATCTATTCCTTACTGTTTACCAGTTATGCAAAATTCAGCAAAATTCCTTCAGACTGAGCAATACCTCAGAAGCTATTCTCAGAAAATTCAAAATATGTCTTTTATTTTTCATGTATATAACTTTAATCTACGTTATTTTATCAAAATCGTTGGAGCCAGGTTTGAGGCAAACTACATTTCCAAAAGTGTTTCCATATAAAGGGTAGGTTGAGATGGGGAATTTTCTTGAATATTTTCATACCGCATCCTTGGAGCATAGCAAACCTAAATACCATGTTTGGTATTTAAAGGTCTTTTACTTTCTGTGCTATGCTCTGCATGATGCAATGAGCTATGCTGTCCACGACACACACAGGCCACTTACGGACCTTTTTCTAAAAATGCTTTCTTTGAACTCAGCGATCCTCAAAACATATATTTTATGTGAAATCTCCGCATCAAATTTTTGGGAGGAATACAATATCTTCTCTACACAGTAAGTACGTGTAGAAAAAGTAAAAAGATTTAGGGGTCCTCAAACATGTATTTCCAGTGAAATCTCTGTATCGAATTTTTGGGTGAAGTGCAATTCCTTCTCTGTCTATTATGTACATTGTACATAATGTGCTAGAGAAATTAAAAACGGAAAGTTGGTTAAAAACCAAAATTGGTAATTAGGTCCGGTAAATCCCAAAGATGCGATACGAGGATTTTCAGGAAAATTCCCCTTAAATTACGCTTTATAAGGAAGATTTTTCGGATTTTTTTTATTTTCTCAAAAGATGCACGTAACAATTTTAATCGAAATACCTACCACATATTCAATTATTGTATCTTGAATATTCTCGGAACAGCTTCTGCAACTTTCTTCATTATGGATAGATTACTGGTAAGCCGTAAGGGATAGACAAAATTATAATTTAGAACAAAATGTAGATTTGATTACTCCACATAATTTGAATACGCAGATGTTTCCATGCAACATATTTCGATTCGAACTCATTCTGATCCCGTTTTCTAAGAGGATCGGATCCAAGCTTCAATATAATTTGAATCCGCGTTCCCATACAGTATTAAATATTGCACGTGTACTGAAATAGATTTCAATTCACCATGGAAACGTGGTAATTGGTTACGAAATGGCAATCGATTATCCACACCTGGTTGTTGACCTTAAAACAATGAATAACTTGCAGTTCATACTTACTGCTGCATAAATTAAATCATAATTAAATATAAAAAATATAAATGAAATAAAAGTTAAGGTAAGATCTAAATGTTGAACTTCAACTTTCAAATATTATTAAATTCAATATCTGTGATAATAAAGATATCACATATTAGAGAATTTAATATATGTTATGCTTATATGTGGAGCAAATTGTTAGGTTACCGGCATTAAATGCAGGAAGCTTAATTTTCCCCATAACATTATGAATCAAAAGACAGCGCCCTAAAAATGTTTTACATAAATTGCATTTTTAACGAGAACGCGAAGAATTTCCCCTTTATCTCTTCTGTCTTACCAGTTATAAAACATTATACAAATGCATTCATATGAAAAAAAAATTCACATGATGTTCGCAGAGAATTCAGGTGTATCTTCGATTGTTCATACAAATATTTTAAATTTATGGTACTTTGATTAAAATCATTATGAGAAAAATTGCTCTTAAAATAACTAAGTATTTTTCATGTAAAGGTTGGGATGGATGAATATTTTCTATAAAAATCTTTATTTTTCATTTTTCGAAAATGCTGAAATTCAATAACTGTCAAATTGAAAATGAAACTTAGCTACATTTGCAGCCAATAGGAAACAAATTCACCCCAGCCGGCGAGTGTTTGTGTACGACTTCCACGCATTTAACTAACGGAAGAATTTTTCAAAAAATTACAATGAAAATTATCTAACTGAAATATCAAACAGTAAGGTCCTTAAAATCTGGTGTATTAAATTCAAATGACTCGGCATGTGAGGAGTATGCTGAGTAAAAAAAAATAACAAAGGCCTACTCTCCCAAAATAATCAAATTTTCCCAAAATTCGATGCTTAGAAGTATTTCAAAACATTGGTTTGCTTAACAATACCTCTTGTTTTATTTCATACTACACAGATTCCATTTCTCAATCTAATCTTCTAAAAACTATTTTTATAAAATCGTATTGTTTTTTTTTCCACATATTAATCTAAGTTTTGCAGAAACAGCTTTATTACACATTTGGTTGTAGATACAAGTGAGATACAGAAGGCTGTATCTATAGTCAAATGCATAAGAATCGTACTATGTGTTATTTTATACATTATTTTTTTATTTTCTCAAAAAAAGATTCTAAGTGTTTAATGCCATATATTTTCATGTCAAAATGCATATCTTGAATTTTCAGGGAACAGCCTCTTAGCGTCTATTCTGATCCACTTTGTATAGTAGGTAGGAAGCCATAAAAGATAGAAACAGTCTAACTACACTGAAAATGTAGATTTGCCGAAGCACACTATTTATACCAAATAAAACTTGTGTGGTGTTAATCATGTATTATTGTTATTGGTTGAATTTGCAGATACTTTAAAGTTTTCTGAACTACAAATTGCCTCCCCCCATTTCTGTTTTTGTATTTATGCAAAGAGAACAGAATTTTAAAGCCATCCCATAGCAACCGATAGACATCTTTGACTAACGCTTTAGTAATTCATTCTTCAATACCTGTAACAAAAGTAATAAATAAATAATAAAAGTTTATCTATATTAATAGAAGTAGATAGAAAAATAAGACTTTTTGAGAATAATTTTAGAAGAGTAAGTAGTAATCCTAGTTAAATCAAATGCGAATTCCTGTTTGTGGAAGAACAGTCATGAACCCGCTCTGCCACTGCAACTGATTAGCTTTGCCCCGTGTTATTATGTACACCTGCCAAGCAAGACAGTGTAGCAAGGAAAAGGTACTTTCAGGGGTTCGGCAGCCTATCACAAATCGCAGTTCACTTCGTGCTTAAATCTCGTAAAGTCCATTCCAAGCGCGTGAAGTGTGTGTGTCTGTCTATAAACAACCTAACAACAAATAATTGTTATTTATGACCAATATCTTCCAAAGATGCTACACGAATACTTTAAAAACCTCCCCCACCCCAACTCACTTTTTATGGAAAAACAATTTTGATTATAATACCATATGATATTAAAGATGTTTACTTAAGAAGTAAAATGTTTATCTAGAATTGTATAGCAATAGGTTGTGAAGTCTTCTTCTTTTGGCAAAGATTTTTATAATCTTGCACAACTAGTATGTATGTTTCATTTCACAATCGACTTTGCCTCCCCGTGATTAGGACTGACACCCCTCTAGGACTTAAAAGTCAATGCCTAGGGGTCATAAGCCTGTCGGGCAGCCAGAATGGAGAACCTGTTACGAGGGGAACATGAACATGAGGAATGTAAGCGAAATTGATAATAGGAAAGATGATGGTGGAACAATAGGTGGAATGAGCGGCGGGGGAAACCGGAGGACCCGGAGAAAACCCGATATACCTAAACTTCACAGGAGTGCTGAAAGTCGTCTGAGTTTTCAAAAAATACGATTTTTACGTTTGTTTCCTAAAATGTCTATTAGATATCAGAACAGAGAGGTCAAAGTTTGAGAGCATGTCTAAAATGTAACGCTGTGTGAAATTAACGTTTGCATTACAGGCACATTTATATACACATCTACGCACATATTCAACACTTCAGAATCTAGAGAGGATAGGCAATAATTCTGGCTATTGAGAAACAGAATTAAAAAATACTCTGTTACCGAAGTAAGAACAGATTTTTCTGAGATTATATAATCGATTTAATCAATAATTTAAGTGTAATTAAGCGTCTTTGGTGTGTACCTCAGTTACGAATATTATGCAATCTAGAGGATAGAAGGCACGATATCATATGTTTGCGATACTGGAATGAAAAATGAAATAATTGGCTTATATTTTCATCCCTTTTAATCCTACTAAGTTAATCCTACTTAGGGTTAGATAAAATTTTAATGTGCAAGAAATGGAACCAGTAAAATATGTAGTTTCTGTTATACACTTTTTGTAATATTATACTTTTTTCAGAAATACTTCCTGGTATTATTTTTAATTCTGTGTGTAATAACATACTTTCCAAACCTTATGTACTTTCTTTTATTTCTCAGCAGAAGCCCATACTAAAATTATGCAACATGAAGGCTTGTATTTGTTTTGGTTTTAACACTACACTGTCTTCCAGCCTTCAATATTTGTCTGCAACACACTGAAAACATTTCTGGTGAATATTTATCATAATAAAGCATACAGTGCCCGCCTGGGTAGTGTGGTGGTAGCGTGTCTCCTTCACATTCAAAAGATCGTGAGCTCGAATCTCGCTTAGGGTGAGTGAGTTGCCCTGATAAGATTTTATCCTGAGAAGACGAATGTCAAGTAACTTTAAGCTCCATGGACCCCGAGATCATTTGAGCATCATTTCACCAATTTCATTCATCGTCCGATATGACTAACTAGGTTAAAGGACGTTAAGCTAAAAAAAAAATAGAGTGCACAAAAAAGCTTTTCTGTCAACAATTTGAAGAATAGCTGTAAAAAAAAAATTAAAAAACACTATGTTACATTTGGTGCGAAAACATAGCAGAATGGCTAAACTGCTCGCCTTACATCTAGATGGCCCGGATTCAATCCCAGGGGACAACATGTGGAATTTGTTGTGGACGAAGGTACATAGGGCGGATTTTCTTGGGCTTCCCCGGTTTTCCCTTCCATACATTCCATTAAGTGCTCCATCATCCTATCATCCATTTCGCCAACTTTTAATATCATCCACTTCCTCATACTCATACGAAGATACAGGTAGATCCCATCCCTGGATACTTTATTCAATCCATAGCCCGTCTGTTCGACAACAGGCAACTGACCCTAGGCACTCATTTGTAAGTTCTCCGGGGGTGTATGCCCTGCATATGGGCAGGGTAAGCCGGTAAAGAAGAAGCGTTACACTCAGACGATTTTTTCTAGTTATTAATCAGCATCCAATATCCTGGTAATGGGTGTTGTCATAAAAATGTATTTCAACTAAATTGTGTGTTTTAGAAATCTACATGTTTTGGGTCGCAATTTTTGCTACTTTTAAGGTGTACCAGCTACACAAAAGTATACAAGATTTATACAAAATCAAGAGAATTTCAGAATTTACTCAATATATATATATATATATATATATATATATCTTATTTGTTGTGTAAATATTTTAAACTTATGGTATTTTAATTAAAATCGTCAACGCTATTTATCAGAAAACAAATTCCCATCTAAAAGTAGTTGGGAGGATTTTCTCGTAAATGTTTGTGTCTAATCCTTGGAAGAACCTTAAATACCAAGTGTCTGACTTTTCGTTTTTTTTTTTTTTTTTTTTTTAATTACTTCTTCTGTTCTCACTTATAGAGAGAAAGAGAGAGAGAGAGAGAGAGATCTTTTTATAAAATGCTATTACTTTCTGTACCACATTTTAGATACATGACGTAGGTAATACCGTAACAAATTGGATACCAAGGTTTCACCTGAAGTGCCTGTTTTGCTGTCCCTGAAAAACAGCATTTTTAGAAAAAGTCCTATCTCTGTATGAGTTTGTGCATATAATAGCATAATTAAAAACGAAATTTAGGATAAATACCACACTAAGTACAAAAGTTGAGTGCCTTCCAAAGATGCGAGGCGAAGATCTTGAAGATAAATATCATCCTAAGTTACCCCTTACATGGATAATTTTGTTTATTTTTTGTATTCTTAAAAATGATATTAAACATTTTTTTGTTAAAATGCCATACATTTAAGATATTTCTATGTCAAAATGTGTCCCTTGAATTTTCTAGATATTTTATATGAAATACGCTTTTTAAGGCAGCTGCTGTTTCTGAGATATCCGTTTGTTTTTTATTTTTTTCATTTTTAAATTGATATTTGTATATGAGGGTAATTGTTAATCCTCCAAATCTTTTTAAGTAATGTTATTTTTCCGATGTCATGTAAAAGCATGGAATTTCAAGGTCAGCAACATAGAGACTCTGTTTTGAATAGTTGATTAGCGCTTCGGTTTACTGTATTGCTTAATTAAATCGAAATGTTTAATGAAGCTGTTTCTGAAAACGTTTAATATGAAGTAAGGTAAAAGAAAATTAAGCTTTTGTAATAGCTTAAAAGAAGCTACATACAATAAAAAACTAAATTGAGTGTTATGTATGGATGCTCTTTCACCGTTGTGGTTCTCAGCGTTCCATTCTATATTGGTCTTGAAAGACTGCTTAATTTTGCTCAGAGGCTCCTCTATCAGGCTTGAGGTTCTTTTACGTGCTGTAAATCTACGACACGGGTCCAACTTCGCTTCCGAAAGAAGCCAGGCTAAGAATTTTTACGCTCAAAAACATCCATACCGGGTTTGAATCCGCGAACTTGGGAACCAGAGGCTAGCATGCTACCTGACAACGAAAAATAAAGTATACATAGGAATCGTCATGATAATGGAACACTAGATTTTTGTCTGTTTTTAGGGGATTTCAAAAATGTATTTCCGATATATCTTTATGTGGAATTTTTGGTAAAGGTAAGTAACAGAGACGTAATAAATGATAACTGGCAGAGCTTTCCTCATGAGGTCAGGGCTAAACAGATGACTGTTGACTCAGCCTCAAACGTGTATTATCATAACTAAATCAAGTGAATGCAGATATTTACTGTGATTAAGACGAAGTGTTGGGATGAATCTGAGAGGGAAAGTGAGTGAGACAGGTGGATGGCCATTGGACGAATCAGGAGATGAAGAGCATGGTTTCTGGTCCAGGAGTGGGAGGGAGGTGTGGTGTATCTGTCGAGATGAGGAGGGGATGATGACGGGCGTGGTGGGGGTTGTGTGGAGCGTGCTCAGAAGCCAGTATTGGTGTAGGTTAGGAGCTGTTGGTCTGTCAAGCCCATAACAGTTGCGACAGACAGAGGAAGTACTTCAGTGATGGCACTGTACCTGGAATCAGGTAATTGTTCGTAAACTGTGTGTGTTTGTGTCGAGTGAGAGTGCACCAGTCGACTATTGTATCGATCACCTCCGCTGCGAATGCTTACAAGTCCGAGGTAACGTATCGATGCACCCACATTCAATTGTTTTTACTTCGGTAGCAAGTATTTCCTGTGAGGTCATCCTGAGGATTTTGTAATTCTTTTAGGTACACGTCACAGATGATCAAACCCATGACGTGTAGCAAGTACGAAACACACTTCTGTCATTTGATGACATGTTAGAAACTGGCAGTTTCTTTCATAGTTTCAAATGTGCATGTCTTGAATGTGACTTACTGACAGTCCAGAGATAATTACGTTGTAAACAGTTTGTGTGTTACATTCACATTAGTTTTTCTACTCTTCTTCTACATAATATTCTTATAGAAGTTAATTTTTTTATCAACTTCATTGACAGAGATGCAAGAGGCTGAAGCAATAGGTATAAAAGCTTGTCACTATATGCTGCTTTGAAATTATTATTTTTGCACGACACCATGAAAAATAAAGGAGCGGTTACTTGACATTTCAACAGGTATAAACATTTGAAACTTAAATCAATAACAACGAATAAATTATTATACATAGCATTTTATTTCGCATAAGCTGAGGGTTTTAACATCTACACGTTTTGTGTAGTAAATGTTTGTCAACTCCTAGATTACTAATTATACAAATTATGCAAAATTAATTCACATGCTATTCCCAGAAAATTTAAGATATAGGCAAATTTTAGTTGTCATGCACGTATGTCAAACATAGTAATAAAAATCGTATGAATCAATGTTCAGAAAATAAAAAAAATATGATTTCTGAACATTTTCATTACTCATAGAAGTAGGTTGGGAACTCAAAAGTTGGTATTTATCCTAATTTCGTTTTTGTGTTATACCATTCACAAATAGACAGAGAGGGAGAGCGAGAGATATTTCTTTAAAAGCAAATACAAACTTTCTGCGTTGTGATCAGGGATCTCAAAGCATGTATTTCCAGTGAAGTCACCATGTCGAATTACGTACTTTCTCTACCTACTATACGTAAGTGATAAAGAAAGTAAAAAATGTATACGTAATAACATATTACTGTAAAATAAATGCACAGTGTATGTGCGGTGGGCGTTTATATCCTTTAAATCAGAGGTGGCTAAACGCCGACTGCAATAAAAGATATGCAATCCGCAATGCACACAGGGACAGTGAAAGTAACTGAAGGGACATGCAATCACTAAACTCTTTTTTTTTTTTTTTCCTGAAGTACTTCACATTATAATAATGGATAGAACTGATTACATTCTCGGTATGCGGATCTTAAAATATAAAACGGAACAATACAGAACGCGTTTTTAAGAAATCTGTATTGCCGCTGAATATTTCTTATTTCTTCTTTTGTTTTTTATTGTGAACGTTCCATGTATGATGTGAACAGAGCATACCAATCTGTCTTATGTTTAGAAGCAGTTATGTATGCCGTTCCATTTATATAGTCCCCTTTAATTTCTACAAATATCGAGGGCTTTGATTTGAGAATTAATATATATTTCAGATTTCACTAATTTTCATATTTTAATTAAACTCTTCCAGACTCTGAGGAGAGCAGGAAGTGGTTCGAATAAAAGAAAATTCCATCAATCTTACCGGGAATCGAACCTGGACTCTACCACAGTAGAGTCAATCGTATGATCCCTTTTTACTTTCTCTGCCACATACCCAGTAGGTAGAGAAAGTATTGAATCCCATCCAAAAATGCTATGTCGAGATTTCAATGGAAATACATGTTTTGAGGTCACCGACTAAAAAATAAAACACGTGTAGAAAAATGTCCTTGTGTGTGTGTTTGTGTGTGTGAGTGTGTGAATAGCATAACTAAACAAAATGAATACTCGCGTAAATGCACTTGGTATTTAAGTATTTAAAAACTAAAAATGTGATGCGAATGTTCAAGAAAATCCCTAACTGCGCTATATATATGCTTTTCCAAAAAAAAAAGTGGTTGTCATTGTTTTAATTAAAGTACCATACTTTTAAAATGTTTACATGATAAATTTTGTCTCTAGAATGGCATGGGAATAATCTGAGAAGTTCTCTTCAGGAAGGAATCCTGTGTAATTTTTAATAATAAATAGACAAAAACGTAAGCTGCCTAAAATGTAGATATATTTTAAGCACGATTATTTCAATCATATGTTATGACATCAGACATTTGCGAGATATGCGTTGTTATTGGTTTGGATTTTTCAATATCTTGTCATTTTTAAAAGTGAAGTCGCTATTAGTTTGTGTCTCTCGATGCCATGGAAATGATATGCAATTTCAAAGCCAGCTTTAGAGACCCACTTTTATACATTCAACTATCGCTTCAGTTTAGTTTCCTTCTTGGATTTTCAGCGAAATGTGTAATGAAATCATTTCTGTAAGGTTTAATTCGATTATGAAAAATAAGCGTTTGTAACAATTGTTTGTAAAAGCAAATCGATAGAGTAGAGAAAGTCAAGCGAAACACATTCTTTTTCTCCAAATTGTTCTCTTTTTGTATAAAAGACTCTCCAAACAAGTAAATGATTGTCGGTTTATTTAGTGTATGGTTATTTTTTTTCCCCAACACACTATTTTTATTTACTAAGAAGCACTTTATTTCAACTGAAGACTTGAATTAATTTAAATAAACTGAAAGTAAACAGTGTTTTAAAAAAGCTAAATTATTATATTCAAGAAATTTGCGGAACCATACGTTCACGGAACATTAGCTAAACAAATACCGTTGTAACTTACTGAAAAATAATCTATGAAAATTTGCTTTATTTGTCAGCCAAATCGAAAATCGAAAGTTGAAATAAAACCCACAATAAGCAAATAAAGTTACTTGTTTCACTGGTTGTCTTAAATTTAGACATTCGCTTTAATAATTAAAGTAAACATAGTAACAAATTAATAGATGGAAAACTAAATTTTGTTAATACTAAATATCTCGATACTTTTACTATAACGCATTCGTTTGTTAGTTTAAATAATTTATTCCTGTAAATATGTTTTGTGTAAATATAATGATATTAAGAATGTTTAATTTCAGTGACATTTTGAAATTGAAAGAGTTTTATTTATGGATAATCTTTAATTACTAGGGTTCTTGCGCCTCATTTTATATTGGGAGTGAAAATGTTGCTCTATTAGGCTTGTAGTTCTTTTGCTTCCCATTACACCGGACCACCGACTTTATTTCTCTTCCAAAGCAAGCCTTGCTGCCCCCCCCCCAAAACAATTGATCGTCCTCTGTCGGGTGTGAATCCGCGAACTCTGGAACAATAACATTCTTTATTTTTATGTTAAAATTTATATAGCATTAATAAAAATATAATTGAAAAATGTTTCATCATGCATTTTACTTTGTGAAAACCATATTTAACCCAAAACTTATTCCTCTTTTTGTGGATATTTTAGTTTTAAATTGTATTATTTGGCCCTATTCCTGCTGGACCGTCTATCAGGTGCTCATTTAATATGCACATAATTTGTGTCCATCTTCCAAACCAAAAACAAAAAACAAACAAAAAAACCATGGTATTTAGTAGACTTTCAGGGAACATCCTTAAAAATCCTACATGTTTAGCAAACTAATCATATAAACTATCCTGTAACACCTTTTATCATGAATTTCGATTGGCATTTGTTAACGTTCTGTATTTAACACCTCCACTTGTTTTCTCGCCTTTAAAAAAAAAAAGGCTGAACTTAACCGAGTTTCTTTACATACATCGGTGTGCAGTTGCTTTATGGGCGATTTTACTGTTATGCTGTGTTTTGAAAATTTATAGCCCCAAAATGGTATATAACTACTTTTTATGCGACTTATATATTTTAATTTGTGATATGGTGCTCAGGTAATCTTAGTATTTCTGTGCGAATGTCAATGCTTCAAATAGTCCCAGTTCATAGTAATAAATCTAAAATAAAAATTGTGGATATATCTTTCAGTAGAGTTACAAATATTTAAGAATAGTTTTAACTCATTTAAGATTTAATAAGGTAGAGCAAAACTCTTAATATCTGATGCGAAATTCAAGCTCGGTCTTCCTCATGACAAACGAGAGCAGAAATAATGACATCACCCAGCAATTGTTTGGACCTGTTAACAGCGTTTCGGCTATTGTCCTGCATTCCATTAGCTATAGCTGTATTTTAGCGATAAGAAAAATAAAATAAAAGCAGCTTATATGTTTCTTCACTTGAGATGCATTCTATTAAACATATATTTAACTGTAGTGTTTCTTTTGGTAATCTTTAGCCTCAATTCAGAAATATATTCAACTTCAGCCTGATTTGAAGCTTTTATGTCAACTACCTGTACATAAAACTTAAACTATAATTCGCCTAAAAAATGAACGTTTTAGAAGACTTTTCGTCCAAACTAGGTTTAATTTCACTCTGATTTAACCAAATTTGTTTTCCTTAATAAAACATATAATTAGGTAGGTATTTTATTTGTCACTAAACGGAAAACCACATAGTGTACCACAAGCAGTAAATATTTTAGACCATCCTAGGTAACATCTAAGTTTATTCTTATTCTCTGTACTCCTCATGAATATTTACGACACCTTGCATAATTATTCATCATGTTGTAATTTTATTAAGGGCTTTTTACATGAGCCATGTATACGTACAGAAAAGGTTGAAAAGCAAAATTTGAAATGCGGAATTTTGGGCTTGGCTAGGAAAGCTGCAAGAACTGCTAGTACTGAAGAACATCTGTCACCATAGATACGTGGTTCGTAACCCGATCATAGTTTTACATTTGGTTATTCTTTACGACCTTTAGGAGTGTATCATTATTTTTTTAAAAAAAAATGAACAGAACAGGTGGCCCAATAGCACCGTATTTCACGAGTATTCTTCGTGCGTTTTAAGAATTGCAGAGCTCAACGGGGATAATCAAAGTAAACACCGCTCAGTGGCAGTGTTAGTGCGAGCGACCTGTCTTCTATTTCTCTTGCGTATCAGCGGAAACTGTGAGGAAATCTCGCTCATTGAGAGCTATTATGAGTTTGCATTAAGACTCCGTGGTCTCGTATACAAGAACAGTGCAAATTGGTCGTAAAGGTTAACATGTTTTTTACTTCAGCTACAGAGTTTTTATTTTTGAGGGAATAAGGTCAGCTTTTAGATTGAGAATTATTTAAAAAGTTTTTATTTCCCTTATCAGTATCTGCCAATAGATATATTTTGTAATTGTGTATTCTATGCTGTTCTTATTTAACATTAGACACTAGATCCACTGTAGAATAAGTCAAAACATTAAGGCGCCGTTAAAATAAAACATGAGAGTACGCAGTATTTCGCTGTATTATTATTATTATTATTATTATTATTATTATTATTATTATTATTATTATAACATTGCACATAATAATTCACTGTGTCATTATTACTAATACTATCGCATAAGCAGAGTAAATCAGAATAAGGAAACTTGGTAACGAAAAAATGCAAACATAAGAGTACCTGGTATAGATAAATTTTACCTGCTTTTGTATTTGCATATTTTTCATTATGGTACTTTCATGATTTTTATGCTCTCTGCTTATGCGTATAGTGAATAATAAAATAATAATAATAATATAATAATAATAATAATAATAATAATAATAATAATAATAATAATAATATAGTGAAGTGATACGTGCCCTGGTGTTAGAGTTTTTAGTTACGACGCTTTTACTCCGTTTATAAGTAAAATTACGATCATAATACGCTGTAAAACCAGTGGCAGTAATAATAATAATAATAATAATAATAATAATAATAATAATAATGCAGCAAAACTCTACGTGTTCATGCATTTTTTTAAATTATTTTTACGGCCCCTTAACGTTTTTGTTTTTTTTTTATTTACCCTACAGGGGTCAAACGTCTAATGTTAAATAAAACAGCGTATACAAAATTACAAAATTTGGCTATTGGTGGATACTGATAGGTGAAATAAAGACTTTTTAATTAATATTCCCTCAAAAATAAAAGTTCTGTAACTGAAGTAAAAAAAAACATGTTAACCTTTTCGACCTGTTTGCATGTTGTTTTAAATGAAATTACAGACTCTTAATACAAGCCTAGGAACTGCTCTCAATTAGCGAGATTTCCTCACCTTTTCCGCTGATACGCAAGACGAGTAGAAAACAGGTCGCTCGCACTAACACCGTCACTTAGCACCGTTTACTTGGATTTTCCCCGTTAGCTCTGCAATTCCTTAAACGCACTAAAGGTTATCTACACACATGAAGTACGGTACTATCCTTCTTTGCACCGTGGAAACTACTCGTTATGTACATATTGAGTTTTATGAAAATCTGGTGTATAATTCTTGAGCTATATACATGAAAAGTTAATAGAGTGATAATTATTAAGGATCTTCTCTACACCGTTGTCTAGGGTATTTTATCTACTTTAGCTCCATTTAAGGATTTCTATTAGTAATAGGCAAGTGCTGGGTGATCAGCATAAAGCAGAATAGATTTTCGGCTCCTAGATAGCCGGTGGTGCTGCTTGCTATGCCCGCTGAGCGGGTGCCAGCACGTCCGCAGTAAATATATTATTGTTGTTAATCGCGTAGGTTATTTCTAACAAAAAAGCAAAACGTGTAAAACAAAAGTGCTAACATAAATCAAACCAGGAGATCGGAAGTGTCACTGAATGCATTGTGTGGAATCGCGTAGGCACATATTGAATTATTACTAACTGCTCCGCCAATGTTATATTTTCTCTCTGCACAGAATTCTGAATTGTTCCACAAAATTCTCTTCTTCTGGTTTGTATTTTCAGGGGCTAACTTGGTCTACAGCTGATGTTATATTAGTAACATTTTAAATATCAAGGCGCTATGTTGAATAATTCTTTTACTTATGGCACCTATCACAAACAATGCATTCCGATAAATTAAAAAAAACAAAAAACAAAACAAAAAAATGATGTGTTCTATTCATACGACTATCTCTACCTATTCTGTAACAAACTATTCTTACAAAAGCTTATTTTACTATCTTCTTCTTAAAATCAAGATAAAAAGTAACAGAAATTATCTTATTACTTAGTTACTTATAAGTAGGAGGAGAATAAGGGAATACACTAGGATAAAGCAATAGTAAAATCTTTTGAAAACTGGTTGCCCTGGGTTTAAATTGGTTCTTTTTGTATGGCCATGAGTAAAAGAAACCACATATTCCCGATTAAGAAGAGTATTTTAAAATTGAAACCAATAACAAGAAATATTTCAAAAATGGTTAACTTTACAAAAAGCTTTATGGCATAAATTGTAGTTTTTGTGAGATTTACAATTTTTATGTTGTAAGTTTTGGTCTCTGTGTTACGGTTTATCAGTTATGAAAAAATAATTCAGTATGAAGAGAACTTTAGAGGCTATTCCCAGTAAATTCTGGATATGCATTTTTTGTTGTTGTTTGCTTGTTTGTTTGTTTGTTTTTTGTTTGTTTTTTTTTTCATTTATACAGCCCCCTTTAACATCTAAGGTCATATCGGGGGCTTTGCACTTGAAACAACTCGTTGTCAGTAGGTTTAAATCATTTTGTGTTCTTAAAGCACACACATTCACTCTCACATACATACTTCCAGACTCTGTGGGGGATAGGGAGTAATTCTGGATAAAAAGAATTCCCCGCCCCAGCCGGAAATCGAACCCGGGACCTCCGGGTGAGAAGTCAGCTCGCTGACCACTCGACCACGGAGGCAGTCAGATATGCAATTTGTTTATCTTGCAATACACGTATTTTATCCAAAATTATTATAGGAGTTTCGAAAAATCTTCCTTCCCAAGGTTAGTTTGAGGTGGGGGGGGGATTTTCCTGAAAAGCTTCGTATCGTACCAAGTTTGGTATTTAAACGATTTCGTTTTTGAATTATGGTGCCTACAGACATAAAAACACTCATAAATATACGCGTGTGGACGTTTTTCTAAAGATGCAATTTTTAAATTTTATTCAGGATACCTCAAAACATGTCTTTCCGGTGAAATCTCGAGTTCAAATTTTTGAGTGGAATACATATTTCCTTGTATTTACTAGGGGGCTTAGAGAATACAGTAAGATTGAGCAAAAATAAAAACTTTTAAGAACGGGTCATTATGTGAATAGGATTTTCTACTTAAGAAAAGTATTGGGTTTGAAAATGCAAGCTAATAACAAAGAGTATCTCGAAAATGATTAATTCCACACAAAATTGTATTTGGCATGGAATTTGTGCTTTAATTTATTTACCTTCTTTTTCCTTGCACGTAGATATATAGTTTGTATTCCATCCTAAAAGGATAGCGAGATTTCATCAGAAATACATGTTTTGAGGACCCTCGAATAAAATGCCTTTTAAAAAATTATTCACAGAGGCGTTTGTGTATGTGTGTGAGCGGTGCGTGTGTTTATGTGTGAACAGCATAACTCAAAAATGAAAAATACGTTAAATACCAAACTTGATATTTAGATTCAACATCTTCCAAGGACACGACTTATAAAGATTTTCTCAAAAATGGGTTTAACGATTATTAACATAATGCCGTATATTAAAGATATTTACATGGCCAATAAAAAAAACATATCTGTGTTATATTTTTCAAAACACACAATATACCTATGTCAAATACATATTTGTTGTGGAACTGGCAATTTCCGGGATATTGCTTGTTATAAGTTAAATTTTTAAATATTTAATACCTTTCTCAAATGGAAAGTAGTTATTCATATTTTTTTCATGCATACAAAAAGAACGAAATTTCAATATCACCACATAGTGACCGGCTTTTAAAATATTTGACTATTACTTTAGCTTATTTAACTTCGTTTCCTTTGCACAAGAAAATAATATCGTATTAAACTAATTTCTGATAATATGTTTCTTCATAAGCATGAAGTGATAGAAGAATTAACATTAGTATAGGTAGAGAAAGGTATATGAATGTGGCGCTCGGAATTTTTTTAGTTCTGGTCGCCTCAAAATTACTACTTCCGGTAAAATCTTGATATTGAATATTTGAATAGAAAACAGTAGTTCATCCACTTCCTGTCACTGTGTAATAGAGAAAATAAAATGGAATTATTTTATTGCTGAAAGTTACTTTTAAATGTTACCGTATTGCATAGATTACATATTATATTTTAATTTTGCTAGTAGACAATAACCAGAAGAGGTAGGCCATAATGCCTTAAATGTTTACTTTCTCTACACGTACTATGTACATAGTGTATAGAGAAGGTATTGCATTACACCTAAAAAGTCGATACCTAAATTTCCCCGAAAATACACGTTTTAGAGTCCCCTGTACTCAAAAAAGCATGTTTGGAAAAAATTTTGTGTTACTGAGTCCGTGTTATGTGAACATGATAGCTCAAAAACGAAGAGTCGGTAAAACACCTAACTTGGTATCTAAGTTTGGTATCTTTCAAGGAGGTGACTCGAAGATCTTGATCCCACCTTCCTAACTACCCTTTACAGGGAAAAAAAGTTCAATTTTTTTTTTATTTTCTCAAAAATGGTTCTAACAATTGTTATTAAAATTCCGTATGAAGAGATACTTACATAAATAAAATGGATATCTTGATTTTTTTGGGAATAGCCTCTGAAGAGTTTCTTCATTCTTGATGAATTTTGCTGAATTTTGCATAACTGGTAAAGCATAAGAGATAGACAAACACGTACTACAAAAAATATGTAGTTCTCGTAAAAACACACGATTTATGTCATAAACATTTTTTTCGTAGAGTTGGCCATTTTTGAGATATTGCTTGTTATTGGTTTCAGTTTTACAATACTTAAAATGGGAATTTATCAACTCCTAGCAGTGCAAAGAAACGGATTTCATCCACATAGAAAACCAGTTTTTAAAAGATTTCATTATCGTTTTAGTCTAGTGTATTCCATTATTTCCCTTTTACTTATAAGAAAGCATTTCTGCTACTGTTTATCTCGATTAGTAGCATGAAGTAGATAGAAGAAAAGCTTTTTAACAAAAACTGTTTACAGCAATGTAGAGAAAGTCTGTGAATGGAACACATAAGATTTTTTAACAATGTGTTAAATTATAATTGAATCAGCTAAACAGTACTTGCGTTGCCCACCTCTATATGAGTAATATAGTGATAGCGCGTCTGCCTCAGTCAAGGAGTCCCGAGTTTGAACCTCGATAAGAAATTCATTTCGGTTCATTCCGTATTCGTTAAAATGTAACATATATTATGCTTCCATACTCACAAATAACAATTATACTAATTATTATGAGTTACATTCGTATTATTTTCTCTAGTCATCATTGTTTATTTTATTTCTGATCTACAACTACAAATGCTCACTTTTCCGACTACTTCATGTTAATCGAGATAAAAGTGTTTCATGTGAAATGGTATTATTGCACACCCAGCTTGCACCTACAGCAAAGTAGGTGGATGCAGAACGCGAAACGGCATCAAATCTTTATGAAGGGGGTCGCTATGTGCTACTGACTAAAATTGCATACTTTTTACAGCTATTTTGTGAGACAAACTTCAGAAACTTGATACACCTACCGAAAGTAAGAAAATTCAAACCAATAACAAGAGACATCGCGGAAACAGTAAATGCCACGAAAAATATTTGTAAATTATGTGTTGTAAAGAATTACCATTCTGTGAATTAAGCTTTGTCAATTTCTTTTGATTCAAAGTTGTGAAGCATTCATTCAGAGTTAGGAGGCTTCACAAGGCATTCTCAAAAAATCCAAGATTTACGTTTCATTTGTCAGGAAAATGTCTTAAAACGTTTGATGTTTTAAAAATAGTCCGAGCTATTTCTTAGAAATAAAAATAATAAAACATCTCATGTTACATTGACATGATTTTATGTATCCACAATTGTTTACTTTATGCCTTTTAGTTTCATTATGCATTTCGTTGTAGGTAGAAGGGGAGCAGAAGAAACAAATCAATACTCGAATATTTAAAACCGTGTTGCTATATCTCTTTCCAGACATCATGGAAAGAGATATAACTGCTGTCGTCACTGAATAGTGACAAAAGTTTTAAAAATTCCAAATAATAACGCATATCTTGGAAACTGCTAGTACAGCAGAGACTATTATTTTAAATAAACTGAATATTTTAAAAAAGAAGTTTGTACATTTTATGTATAGCACGTTTTTGTCTATTTACAGTGGTTTACTAGTTAAAAAATCTGATGTGTACCATTCACATGACTTTCTCCATATCCCTGCAACAAATAATTCTTAAAAAGCTTATACTTCTATTTACTTTATGCTAATCAGAAAAAAATTAGCAGAAATAGTCTTATTACTCGCTTCCTTGTAAGTAGAAGCGAAATAAAAGACAACCGTAGGTTAAAGTGATAGTCAAAAGCTGGTTCCTATGTCAATGAAGTTCCTTTGCTTATATGGATAGGAGTTGACAAGTTCCAGTATGAGAAAAGTATACGTTTTTCATAGCAGAAACCAAAAATAAGGAATGTCACAAAAACGTCGAACTCCACGAAAAAAATGTATATAACATAAATTGTGTGTTTTAAAGTGCTCTACATTTTTTGTGCAGCAAGTTTTTGTCCATCTCTTACGGTTTAGCAGTCATTCAAAATTTAGTAAAATTCATCCAGAATAAATTACTCTTCAGAGGATATTCCCAGAAAATTCAAGATATACATTTTATTTGTCAGGTAAATATGTTTAATATCCGAAATTTTAATCAAAATCGTTAGAGCCATTTTTGAGAAAATCAAAATTTTCGAAAAAAGTTCCATGTAAAGGGTAGTTGGGGGTGGGGGGATTTTTCTCAAAATCTTCGTGTCGCATCCCTGGAAGATACTAAACTTAAATACCAAGTTTGGTATTTTACCGACTTTTCGTTTTTGAGTTATCGTGTTCACAGGCACACGGACACACACACACACACGGACCTTTTTGTGAAAATGCTTTTTTTGGATATTGGGGACCCTAAAACATATATTTCCGGTGAAATCTCGGTATCGAATTTTTGGTGGAGTGCAATACTTTCTCTATACACTATGTACATAGTGCGTATGAAGAAAGTAAAAATATACTTATTTCCGAATGAAGAGAATTTTGCAAGTTATCTCTAGAAAACTCAAGATATACATTTTATTTGTCAAGTAAAGTATTAAACTAATAGTATATTAATTAAAATCATTACTGTCATTTTAAAAATGTCAAAAATGCTGCATATAAAGCATCACTTCTGAGGTAAGGGAGAGAATTTCTTGAAAATATTAAGTTACATGTTTAAGAGGTAATGAAATTAAATTCCACGTTTGGTACTTATTAGACGTTTCGTTTTTGAGTTATGCTGTTTAAGGACACACAGATAAGCGCGCACACATAGAGATGGAGAAAAAGAAAGACACTATTTCTAAAATATTTGTTTTTTGTTTTTTATTCAAGGGCATCAAAACTTAGGTGTATTTCCAGTGAAATCTCGATATCGAATTTTTTAGAGATGCATAATACTTTCTCTCTCTCTCCGGAGGTCCCGGGTTCGCTTCCCTGCTGTGGCGGGGAATTTTTCTTTAACCTGAATTATTCCCCATCCCCCACAGAGTCTGGCATTATGTATGTGAGAGTGAATGTGTGTGTATTTGAGGGAAAAAAAATATTTAACTTTAAGAACCTACAGACAACGAGTTGTTTCTAATGCAAAGCCCCCGATATGACCTTAGATGTTAAATGAAGCTATATAAATGAAGCAATTAAAAAAATACTTTCTACTTATTAGTATGTGGTAGGGCAAACTAAATGTAAAATGTAGTTTGTGACGTGGGTTTTCTTGAAAATCTTCGTATTGTACCTTTGGGAGGTACTGAATTTCAATACTAAGTTTGATATCATCCATTTGATTTTAAGTTATATAGCTGACAGACAGACAGACACACACGCACACACAGACAGACTTCATTTCTAAAAATCTAATGTGTTCCATTCACATGGCTTTCTCTACAGCTCTGTAACAATTATTGCTAAAAAGCTTATGCCTCTATCTACTTTATGCTAATCGAGATAAGCATTAATAGAAATGCTTTCTTGTAAGCAGAAAGGAAATAAGGACATACACTAGGCTAAAATGACTATCAAATCTTTTAAAAGCTGGTTGCCATGTAGATGACACCTATTTCTAAGCATTGCCAGGAGTTCACAAATTCCCATATGTGAAAAGTTTTTTAGTATTTTAAAACTGAAAAAAAAAACAAGCAATATCTCAAAAATGTTCAACTCTACGAAAAAAATGTATATGTCATAAAGTGTGTGTTTTTACAAAATCTACATTTTCTGTGTAATAACTTTTTGTTTATCTCTTATGGTTTACTAGTTATGCAAAATGCAGCAAACTTCATTCAGAATAAACAGGTCTTCAGAGGCCATTGAAGATATACGTTTTATTTGCCGTATAAATAAATGCCTTTAATGTACGGTATTTTAATCAAAATCGTTAGACCCAATTTTTAGAAAATCAAAATTTACGAAAATGTTTCCATGTAAAGGGTAGTTTAGAGTAGGGGATTTTCCTCAAAATCTTCGTGTCGTATCCTTGAAATATACGAAACTTATATACCAAGTATAGTATTTTACCGACTTTTCGTTTTTGAGTTATCGTGTTTACGGACACACACGGACCTTTTTCTAAAATTCATATTTTGGATATAGGGGACCTTAAAACGTATATTTCCGGTGAAATCTCGGTATCGAATTTTTGGGTGGAATGCAATGTTTTCTCTACTCACTGTGTACATAGTACGTGTAGAGAAAGTAAAAGTGCTGGTTTATATTTAGGGATTTCAAAACATTATTTCCGGTGAAATATTAATATCGAATTTTCCGGTGAGTTTCCTCTTCTTACTAGGTGCGTTGCAGAGGAAGAATGTGTTGCCAGAATACTATGTAAAGTTTATGAAATATTTAGCAAAGGCATATTGACATATAGCTGAGCCAAGTGTGTGACTCGAGCAATGGAAATATGTGCTTTAAAAGTTTAAACTACCAGCTCGTTTCTCTCGAAGCGTGTTTGACATTTCCGTATCGTCGCAATATGGCTTCAGTACGGTTGCGTTTCGCCCCGGATTTTTGCTCCTTTTCCGAGGAAAACGTGGTGTTGGTGGTCGGTGACGTCATGTGTTGCAGAAGAAACAGGAAGCCTCAGTCATCTTGAATCTATCTCTCTCGCTCAACAACCCCTCTAGGTTACTGCCCTTGCCATCCCTTCCGCCTTAGGAAGAAGGTATGTAACCGCTGTGGAAAACATCCATATCTCTCTTTCGAAAACAGACCTTTACAACGCTTGTCTTTGTAGCTAAAGGAATGCGTTTATTCAAATGTTGCATTTTCAGGTCCCAGAGTAAACAAATATTATTCGTTTTCGTTTATTTCTTCCCTCGCAGCAATCTAATTATTCATTTAAAGTGAATTTACTTTCTCTAACACTTATATAGCAGCATTTCAATCAACAAGCCGAAATTTCACCATATTTTGGGTCTTCGTGAATAGAAAATCTGTTTCACATGTTTTCTCTACAAACTATTGTTACTAAAGGTAATCCCTTTATCTATATCATGATAATCGAGACAAACATTAGCAGAAACGTTGCATTATTTCCTTCTAATTAGAAGGAAAATTAGATAATGCACTAAGCTAAAGCGATAGTCAAAATCCTTTAAAAAGCCGAAACAATCGATTACGGCACGCTTTGCGCCACCAGAAGTAAAACAAAATAGAGATGAAACGAAAAGATGGCTTCTCGTTTAAGAAAGGTTTCAATAGTTTAAAACTGAAATCAATAACAAGGAATATCTCGGAAACTGTTAATTCTACAAACATATTATATTACATATATTGTGTGTTTTAACGAGATTTACGTTTTTGTGCGGTAAGTTTTGTATCTATCTCTTATAAGTTTAGTAGTTATGCAAAATCCATCCAGAATGTAGAGATCTTCAGAGGCTATTCGCGAAAAGTCAAGAATACACTTTATTTCTCATGTAAATATCTTTAATATAGAATATTTAATCAAAATCATTAGTCTTTTTGGAAAAATATTTTTAAAATATTTTCCATGTAAAGGGTAGTTTAGTGTGTGGGGGATGTTCTTCAAAATCTTTTTCTTTGTTTTTTTTTCTTTTTATTTTTTAGTGAAATCTCGACTACGAATTTTGGAGTGGAATACAATACCTTCTATGCCTACTAAATGTATTTTACATATACACAGAGCAAAAATATTAAAAGGGCCATGCGTGTAAGTGTGTGAGATAACTGGTTAAATAAAAAAACAAATTGTATTTAAGTTCATCTTCCAAATATACCACACATAGATTTTCAAAAAAATCCCCCATCCATAGCTACCCTTTACATAAAATATTTTTATAACGTTTTGATATTTCAAAAAAGGTCTCTAACGGATTTGGTTAAAGATATTCACATAGCAAATAAAATGTTTATCTTGACTTTTCTGGGAATAGTCTACGAAGTTCTCTTCATTCGGCGTTTTGTATAATTTTTATAGCTGGTAAACGTTAAGTGATTGATTGAAATATACTATACAAAAATTGTAGCTCTCTTTAAGACACACAATTTATTTCAAATTACTTTTTTGTAGTATAAGGTGTTTCCAAGGTATACATTTTAACGCCTCGAAGTGTTCACTACTTTAATCATTCGTTTGAAATATTTCAGGTATGTATATTATGAATGCATGGAAAGAGAATAATACTTTAAGGCCAGCATATGATGATCAGTTGTTAAATAATTGGTTATCGCCATTCTCTTTGCATCTATAATGAGATGTGTGATATAGCTATTTCTATAACAGTTTATCTCGATTAAGATTAAGTATATAGAAAAATATGCTTCGTAAGAATACTTGTATACCCTCTTATAAGCGATACAAGGTGGAGAAAGCCATTTCAGTGAAATACATAACAATTCTTCTGGTGTTCCCATCACATGTCTTCTTCTACCTATTCTACAAACAAACTACTCTTACAACAAATTATTATTTTTATCTATATCATGCTAATCGAGATAATCAATAACAGAAATGTTTTATTACTTGCTTTCTTCTAATCAGAAGGTAAATAAGACAATACACTACGATAAAGCGATAGTTAAATCTTTTAAAAACATTCGCTATGCGAACAATTTAATTTGGTTCTTGTTGCATGGCCAGGAGTAAAACAAAAGAGAGAGGAAACAAAAGATAAATTTCCGTTTAAGAAAAGTATAAGTAGTTTAACAATTGAAACCAAAAGTAAGAAATATCTCGAAAACTATTAACTACAAAAATAAATGAATAAATATAATGTATATGATACAAAAGTTGTGTTTTAAGAGATCTATATCTTTTGTGCAGTAAGTTTTTGTCTATTTCCTACGGTTTACCAATATGCAAAATTCATGCAAAATGAAGAGGTTTTCTGAGGTTATTTTCAGAAAATTGAATATGTAAATTTTAATTGGCATGTAAATATCTTTAATATGCGATATTTTAATCAAATCCTGAGCCATTTTTGAGAAAAAAACATTTTCAAAAAGTATTTTATGTAAAGTGTAGTTTGATTTGGGATATTTTCTTTAAAATCTAGACGTCGTATCCTTGGAAGATGCTAAACTTGTATGTAAGTTTGGTACTTAACTGACTTTTGAGTTGTCATTTTCATGGACACACACACCACACGGATATTTTTCTAAAAATGCTTTTTTGAAAACATGGGATCTTAAAACCGATATTTCAAGAGAAATCTAGGAATAAAAAATTTATATGGAATGCAATATCTATGTATGAAGTAAGGAAAGCAAAAATTAGTGTTGAATACTAATTCACTTTATGACCCAGTGACGTTCTCCGTGGTCTACGGTTACCATGGTAGGCTCCAGTTCCTGAGTTCGCAATCTTTTTAGGCTAAAATGATTTTTCCTCGAAATATATGTATACCCGATGACACTATTAAATATATGTACAAAATAATATCATAATGAATAATGCTTAAACAACAATAATACAATGAAAAAAATTCGTTGTGTTCCATTCACATCTCTGTAACAATTTTTTGTTAAAAAACTTGCTATTCTATCTACTACATGCTGAGAAAAAAATAGTACTAATTGTGTTATTACTTGCTTCCTTGAAGTGGAAGGGAAGTAAGGGAGTATCATAGGCTAAAACGATAGTCAAATCTTTTAAAAGCTGTTCTGCTATATGACTGAAATCCCTTTGTTTATTTGGCCAAGAGTTGACAAATTTTCGTATGAGAAGAGAGTAAGTATTTTACACCCAAAAGAAAAATTATACGACATAAAGTATGTGTTTTAACTAGATCTACATTTTTTGTAGTAAGTTTTATTTATCTCTAACGGTTTACTAGTTATGCAAAATTCAGCAGATTTCATCCAGAACCAAGAGATATTCAGAGGCCATTCCCAGAAAATTCAAGATATACAATTTATTTGTTATGCAAACATATTTAATATGCGTTATTTTAATCAAAATCGTTAGAGCCATTTTTGAGAAAATCAAAATATTCGAAAAATATTCCATGTAACGGTAGTTTGACATGGGGTGATTCTCTTGAAAATCTTGTGTCACATCCTTAAGAGATATTAAATGTAAATACCAAGTTTGGTATTTAACGGTCTTTTCTTTTTGAGTTATGTTGTCCACAGACACACACACTATATATATATATTCACACACACACACACCACACACACACACCACACACACACACACACACACTGACCTTTGGATTCAGGAGGTGTGAAGACATGTATTTCCTATGAAATCTCGATATCGCATTTTTGGGTGGAATACAATACCTTCTCTATCTATTATGAGCATAATATAGGAGAAAGTTAGAGAAAGTAAAAAGGAAAAGTTGTTTATATGCCATACTTGGTATATCCAATACCTTCCAACGATGCTATAGGAATTTTTCAAAAGTATTACCTATTCTTTGCATGGATTTAATGTATTTTTATATTCTCTCCCAAGTATTATTGTAGATACGTACATAGTAGGTACAGATGACATATTCCATCCGAAAATTCGATACCAAGATTTCACCGGAAATATATGCTTTGAAAACCTCTAAATACAAAAGAACGCATTCTTAGAAAAGATCCGTATGTAAGAGGAACAGCATAATTCATAAGCGAAAGATTTGTATTTTTGTATCATTTGTATAACTCATAAATCGTAAGAAATAGACAATAACTTGCTGAACAAAAATGTAGATCCCATTAAAATATATAATTTATACTATATACATTTGTTTTTGTAGACTTAACCGTTTCCGAAATATTCCGTGTTATTGGTTTCAATTTTAAGATATTAAAATGTTTCTCAAACGGCAGGTCATGTTTCTTTCGTCTGTCTTTTGTTCACTCCTAGCAAGCAAAGAAAATGGAACTTCAAAGGTTTCACATAATGACTGGTTTTTAAAGGAGTTGATATCACTTTTGCCTAGTGTATTCCCTTATTTTCCTTCTACTTACAAGGAAGGAAGTAATAAGACCAAGTCTGCTAATGTTTATCTCGATTAGCATGATGTAGATAAAAGAATACTAATATTTTGTGAGAAAAGTTGGTTTGTGGAACAACTATAGAAAGCCTTGTGAATGGGACACATCAGACTTTTGAGTTATACTGTTCACACGCTCACACATGCATATGCACACACACACACACACACACACACACACACAGAGACACGCAGACCGTTTTTAACAACGCCTTTTTCTTTTTCTGTTCCTTCTTTCCTTTTCATTTTTTTAACTTAATAGCTTCAAAACATTATTTCTGCCGAAATCTCAAAATACAATTTGTTAACGTAAAACAGTATCTTCTTTACTTAGTATGTAGTAGAGAACGTAAAAACTGATCTCTCGTGTTAATTCTCTATGTGCAGTGTTTTGATTTTCATCCGTATATTAAATGGCGTGTATAATGTGATTGGCACTTGGAAAACGTTTATTTCGTCTTACGCAGGTACGATACATCAGGACCACGGCAGCAGAGACAGTATCTGCAGCGCAGCAGGACTTATGAAGGACACGAGATCCTGCAGCAACAGGGAAAACGAAGGTGGCGCCGATAGTCCGTCTCCACCAACCTCCATGGCGGCAGGGCCCTTCTCTCCGGCGTTCCGCCCAGGGGCACCACAAGGTCTCTCGCCCTTGCTAGATCCTGGTCAGCTGTTCCACGGCACTCCTACTGCGGAGTCTATTCTAGCAGCACAGCGAGCGGGGTTACTGGGCAACCCTCTGGGGTTTCCCGTCAGTCTCCACGCAACTCTCGCCTCCAGACCGGCGATGTTCCAGCATGGAGGAGCACAGAGCACTGGGGGCAATAGTTTCTGGCGTCCAAATCCAGCGTCTCCGACACAACAGCCCAGGATCAATAACAACAATAACAGGGTACAGAGAAAGAAGCAACAGAATAGCACGGTGGCAAGAAAGAATCAGGCCAACAGTGTCAAAAAGCGAGGCGGTACAACGGGGCGCAAGGTGGAAGTGGCGGAGTCGACCATCATTGAGGTGGCTGCAGCGGCTATGACAAAGATAACGACTTCAGCTCCTCTTTCACCACCCACATCAGGTGAGAAATAGCTTCTGAATTATACTGTCATAGGCTTCCATTTGTGGGCTATATGATTTAGAAGTACTGCGTGCATGTGTAAAAGCATAATATCCCTTTATTATTTAGATTTTTTAAAATATCATATAATAAACGATAATTAAGTGCAATGTTTTTGACAAGTTTTCCTAGGATGAATATTTATTAAGTTATAATAATTCTACATTACTATTATTCTGTATGTAAGTCGGTTACGACGACCATAATATAAATCAGATAGCATATCAATCTGCCTTGCAACTTCAGCTAAATCAGTATGCGTCAGATTGATGACTTTGTCTGAGTACTTGAAGGAATCATGTACGTGAGGAACTTTCTGACAGATGTTATGGAACGAGCGGGTCATTGTGATGAGTGTTCAATTCGGCATTTACTTGGCAATTAAAGGAAAAAACACCGTCAGATCGACCGGTACATGGGATTTGAATCAATGTCCCTCCAAATAGGAGCCAAAGTTGCAATTGTCTGCGTCACTTGTTCGGTATTTTAATTTTCAATACATCCTAGTAAAAAAAAAAAAAAAACATTTTCTCCTGTTTAGAAATAATTGCATAACATCGACATTTGGATAATTGAGAGAGAGAGAGAGAGAGAGAGAGAGAGAATAGAAGACGTAAACGACTAAGGTGAATATGTAATGATAAAGAACTAGAGATGAGATGAACATCCAATTATAACGTAATAATGCGAGCAGAAAGGTGTATTCTGCTAATTTGTAATACAGTAATTGCGGTAGATGTAGGACTGTATAACAATATCCATGAGAATAACAATAATCATTCTTGTGCAGCAAACTAGTGTGTACAATGAGATGACTTATTCAGTGTGTTTGAATGTTGAGCAGGTTCATCGCCGCCCTCAGAGATAGGCTCCGGACAGAAGTCTTCAGCGGGAGGAGAGGTGACCACGACGACAACGACCACAGCAGCGCTGACAAGTGGAGGTTCTACTGCTAGTCTGATACCTGGGAGGGACAAAGTGTTCACCTGTGGAATCTGTCAGCGCTCCTTCGGCTACAAACACGTGTTACAGAACCACGAGCGCACCCACACAGGCGAGAAACCCTTCCGGTGTGAAGTCTGCGAGAAACGCTTCACCAGAGACCATCATCTCAAGACACACATGAGACTACACACAGGAGAAAAACCATACCGCTGCGACCACTGCGACAGAACCTTCGTGCAAGTCGCCAACCTGAGGCGACACTTGCGAGTGCATACTGGCGAGCGACCATACGCATGCATCCTCTGTACGTCCAAATTCTCAGACTCGAACCAACTCAAAGCACATATGCTAATCCACAAGGGAGAAAAGCCCTTCTGTTGCAACCGTTGTCTAGGTAGATTTCGACGGCGTCATCATCTCATGCATCACAAGTGTCCTGGGGCGGTAAGTGAGGACGAGAATCACAAAGTCGAGCCTCAGAGTCTTCCGGATGACTTCGATGACGAAGACACGACAACTAACGATAGCGTTGTCGCTGGTAGTGATGTTAGTTGTGGCGTGAAAAGAGAAACTGACAGGACTATGGAAAGTATACGGACGATATCATCTCCATTGAGCAATATTGTCAGGACATCTACGATGGAAGTAGGGGCTGACGATTTGATGGACATGGATGTAGACGAAGTCGACGAAGATTCTAACGCACATTATTCAGGGCGACGGAAAAACGGGCTCATTCTAGCGCACAATAATAACGGCGAGAAGAAAGAGCGGATACGAAAGCCGCAAGAAATCAGACACGTGATCCGTCTGCAGCCTGGAGCCAACACTCCACCCCCTATACAGACGTCACCCCTGGCGCCTCTACCTCAACCCCCTTCTACACACTTGGTGCTACCAGAACAGACGGAACCTGAGGACCTCTCCATGAGCAGGCACCGCCGGAACGGTTATCACTCGCACAGTAGTGGAGATTCACCACTCTCGAGGTCGCCGTCCTCGGGTCTGGAAGAGGAAGAGGAAGAGGAAGACATCCGTGACAGCATCTTCCTGCAGCACCCCAAGTTCCGGAGACACCACGCGCACATGCAACGGAGTAATGGGGCTCCTCCTGTATCATAGTTCCCGCCAGGAATCTTCTCACTGTCAACTACGGGTATATAGATACCATACGGTATGTAGTCATATAGGGTGATTCTTTTATGTCAACTGCATGTAAAGTATTTAACGAAATATTCAATATTTTGATTAGTATATACATAAACTGTCCATCAAGTAGAGTTCCTCATCTTAGATTTAAAAAAAATGACAGCAGCTATTTTCATATCATATGTTACCAGAATATGGGACATTTTGTGTGCATTTTAGGTAGTTCAGATAAAAGGAAAGCTCGGGTAAGAGTAATCTCTATGAGTAGGTTTACAAGATGGCAAACGTGTTTTGTTTGTAATAATGATCAGATCATTTTTGTTTCATCTTTGTAAATAACTTATTAAGTATGTCATACCAACATGCATTGCTAATTTCTTCCTAAGTACACAAGCCATAATTGAAATAATATTGGTAATTTTAAATGCTAAAATTAGACATATTCTGAATATTGCTAGATAGCATTTTATTCTACGTTTAAACGTTAGTGAAATGGAGTAGCAAATCCAGAAACAAATGATTTTGAATGCCTATCAATCACACCCTATATTTGCCAGTATTATTGCCTTAATTTTATTTCTTCCATTTTGTCACTTTCATGCGCAATTTTTACCCTTGATGTCGGCAACTGTGTTATTCTGTAATTTTGCCTCATCTGTTCGACCTTTAAAGAGAAATGCTGGAATAGGTATTCTAAACTTCATTCTTTTGTAATTATTAATATATTATAAACACGTTTTTGGACATATTTTGTTTTTATCATTTTATTTGTGAAGTAGGTATTGAAAATACTGCCAGATACCACTAAGATGAATTTTGGAACTCTAGTTATCTCACTTTAAATTGCCTGTTTTACATTGGCATCAGTCATTCCGGAGCCAGTAAGTGTTCTTGACTTTGCTTTATGTTTACTAACTTATTTAAAGACACTTAATACTGATTGTTGCCTCAATTTTGAAAGAAAAACGTTTTAAAATTTAGATAAAATCATTATTGTAGAATCAGGATCTGCCTTCACTATCGAAACTTTACGTTTAAATGATCGTGCGCAGATGTATGCAAATATCGCATGATATTTAAAACTTTTATTTTCTCGTAATTTGTTTTTCTTAAACTTCCGTTACTTAAAAATGCCCCTCATTATGTCAGTTTTGTGAAATTTCTTTCCATTTTCATGAATGTATTCTTTGAACATTGGTGAAAAAATGTAAAGATGTCAAGTATAGTTTTAGATGTACGGTTTTTATAGTTTAATACATAACTGAGTATTAGAAGTTTGAAAACATTATATATTTATTCTTTTTCTCTAGAGAAAGTTTTAATGTTTCTCGAATGTTAATCTTGGTAATTAACCGAACCTCGAAACACAATATGCAAAATTTAAAAGCTTAAAATCGCTCCCTTGATACTGAAAGTGTCATAGTTGAAAATAACTGATTTCAGATACAAACATCTTAGTATCATAATTGTATAAACTACAAATATATATAAATTATCCCAAATAATGCTTAATGAGTTACCACAGTTTTGTGCTAAACAACAGACACTAAAATATCAAGTAAATACATACGAAGCTTTAGAGGGTAGGAAGCGAAATATTTAAATTTTCATTTCCTGGGGCATCTCACATGCTGTTTTTTCGTGTTTTAAAAACTATATCTTGGAAAGTTACGTACAAGAGAACAGGAAAAGTAATTTTCTGCTAAAATTTTGATATAAAATCTGCGACAAAAGTTTAGCTGAAGTGATTGAAATTTGTAAAAAATATTACTTTCAGTACCAATTACCCTTAAAAGAGCGCGTTTATTAAGTCACATTACTCGTAGGCAACAATAGGTGTACTTAGAATCTCTCACGTGACTAAACCGTAAAAAAAAACAAAAAAAACATAATGTATTGTTTTTACTCTTTGAAACCACAGAGTATGCATGTATGTACGAATAGCCTTATTCATATGACGTAAACACGCTGCTGGATTACAAGGAACTGACGTCATCATCCGATTGTCGTTTGCTTCCGATTGCAAGAGATTCAAAACCAGAATTCAAGCATCATACCTTTAGCCTATCTTACTATTTGCATGTTTATTCTGTTAATGTTATACCTACCTTTGCTTCTCCGGCTAGGCCTGCAATTAGGAAATGTTTCATAACCCAACAGTTGTCCATCCAAAAATATGCATACTCTTACCTAAGCTTGTCCTAAGAAACCGTCCAGTCAACAATGCCAAGTCCAGTCTGACCAAACCAATGTTATATTTTAAATGAATTCCTCTATTGTTAATGAAATATGCCGCAAACATTTATTTCATACTGAGAATATTGTAGATAATAGAAAAATATGGCCAGTGCCTTAAACAAAGTAACCATTATCAGCTCATGTAAGTTGAAGCAGAAGCCTTAAGAGGATTGTGGGTGGGGGAAGGGTGGCAGGAGGGTAGGAGGGAAGAACATGCTGCCTGGGTTATTTACCCTCCAAGAATTGAACCGCTCCGAGGAAAGAAAAGAAGGGAAAAGAGATAAAAGAACCGACCAGGCAATTCATAACATTCCAGAAAGCTGGAGTCCATGAAAAATATCAGTTGTACAGAACCATATATTATACTAGCTCCCTTTCTAACCTGATAAATTTGAGACTTTGCGAATACTGCATTCAGCCCGAGTGCTGGGTCTTTAAGGATGCCAAGAGTTCATTGACCTCTTCCGAATGGAAAGTTCTTGGAAGTTTCACAAGAGCTACTCCTTCACAGTTGCAACACAAGAGGGCACCGGCGACAACCTTATCCCTCTTAAAACACCACATTATTTAGAGATGCATTAATTAGACACATGTTACCAGTCGAAATAAGCAACAAATAATTTAAATTTAATTTTAAAAATTACCTGATAGTGTAGATGTTGAGAGGAAAGTCTTACCAGAAATTATTATATTATGACACAAACCGTCCCGTTAGTGCAGTGATAGCGCACCTGCCTCTGCCACGGGGGACCCGTATTCGATTCTCGGTACTAACGTGGGGAAATTCTCCATTGTTGAGAGGATTGGCTGTGTCCTTTCATTATTACCATCCCGCGGAAGGCACCACCGTGGTATAATCGATAGCCTGGAAGTCAAAGTCTGTTGTGCGACTTTTGGGTTGAACACTTATCATTAGATAGACACATTAGTTTAATTCGAAACGTGTTACCACTGTAAATAAATTAAAAAAAATACTTTTAATTTAATTTTAGAATTTCGTAATTTAGATTATGAGGGGAAAGTTTAAAGCAACGATTAACACTATTAGACACATTAATTACAAATAGTTTAAACAGAAATATTACCAGCCTAAATAAGTCAAAAATAATTTTAATTTCATTAAAAACTAATAGGACAGTTTAGATGTTGAGGAAAAAGTTTAAAATAACAATTAATTAAAATTTAGATTGCAACCCCATTCCGAGCCATGCCTACTTTGAAATTTCAAATTCAGGATGTTAATAATGTTAATAAAACTGGGAGTCTTAAAAACATAGTGATTTTAATCATTATTACTACAGGTTATTTCTGTTCGAGTTTTAAGAGTGTACAGCATATTAATATAATTTAACACTCCAACAAAATTGTTGACGAGAAAAAGCAGTGGTCATGATGATAAATTCGCCCAAAAAAATTTACTAGCGTTTTAAACAAAATCAACGCACTGTATAACTTAGACAGCATTTCAGAAAATCTGCATATAATTTTTTTTTTTTTTTTTTTTTTTTTTTTTTTTTTTTTTTGCATTTTTAAAGTTGGAATAATTGCTACAATAATTTCTAATATACTAATGCTTCATCTCGGTTCCATATCGTTTTAGAGTAAAAATTACAATGCTTCAAATGTTGAAAGTACTAAATTATTGTAAGTCAAATAAAGGCCTCTGAGCAAAATTAAGCGGTCTTTCACGCCCAATTCAGAATGGGACGCTGAGAACCACCGTAGTTAAAGAGCGTCCATAAATAACGCGCCATTTATTTATTTATTTATTTATTTAAAACATTGGAACCTAATAGTTTTCTGTATTCTGTAGAGTTAATTTTGTTATATTTTATGTATTGGTTTACAGAAATAAGATTTAAGAAGCGAAGAGAGAGTACTGGGTGTAGCATGTCGTGCTACTCAGACGCAAAACCCCGTACGTGCGGTCAGGATTTATACCGAAGACCTTGTATTCCTCATCTCTATATTCTGTTAAAATTGTAATTTAAAATCAAGGCATACCTTAGAGACTGCAGAAGAAAAATGCTTGGTCTCTTAATTTGGTTAACTGTACATTATGCATCTGTAGAATATAGTCATACCTGTTCCAATTTATACATATCCAATACCACTAAAGCAAGAGCTTGTGTTTAACCTGATATATCACTAGCCAGTTTCTTAAAAATGCACTACAAAATGTCTTCATATTCCAACTCTTTTTAAAGAGTAATACTTCCTAATTGAGACACACTCAGGATTGTTATATCGAATATCAAAGCCGCTTAGCTGTATTGGGCTGATAGGATGTTTATTTAAGTTACAGAATTGTTGTCTAATCTCGTTTTAGCTCTGTCCATGTTCATAATACTGTGATACAATGTATGCTCAACTGTGTAATATACAATTTTCAGTAACCCATTTAGATTACATGTAATGGTATAAAGCACAATGCAGCTAAGACAACCTGCCAACATTTAAGCTTTCTTTAGTGTTTGTCTTTTCTTGATTATTAATAAAATAGAATATTTTGCATGAACGATGACTCTTCATTTTCATACTTTGATGATGGCTGGAATGTAAGTGTTGTACAACAAGGTAATACAATGGTAAATAAATATTGCTCTAACGCTTATTTATTAGGATTTTGCAATTAAAAGAAGTGATTGTCTCAATGAAGTCAAAGGTCTCTTTTTTTTTCGGTGGAAGCACACAAGTTCATTAACACGTGCATCTTCAAAATCGCACTTGTTTTATATAACAAATTGGATAGAAGGTGGAGCAATTGTTCCTCTAAGAAAATATGACGTACAGAGTGTTGTCATGGGCATAACTTGGGACTCACCATTGGAAGGGGACAAAATATGTCAAAAGTACTAATTAAACGTGTATATACGTTTAACGTAGTTTTCGTTCAGTTTTCAAGGAATTAAAGCAATGTTTTAAAACATGATTAATAATATTAATAATGATGGTAATAATAATGATGATAATAATATCAAACTGAGCTATTTCATTCCTATGAACTAGCACTTTTAGTATAAAAAGAGCTTGTGTGTAATGGCTGCTTCACGACAACTAGAACGGTAACCTGAAAAAGAACGACAAAGTTGAAATACATGCATATTAATGGGAGCGTTCACAATTTGCGGGAAACTTTCCCGGGCTCCGGGATCCGGAAAGAAGACTTGCCAAGTTTTAGTTCTCTCCTTTTCGTTCCCGGGAACGGCACATTAGATCCACCGCATATTAGACTATGGCGTAGAGAGATATGATGCAGCCAAGATATGATGCAGCCGCTAGAGCTCTCTTCGAATTTTGAAAGTTGCCTAGCCCATATTATGTTGACTGAACTGAAGTTAGGTGAAAAATATCATTGGTCAGTTAAAAACAAGTGCATTCCCAATATGCAAAATCGAATTTCACTTTGAGATCGATATGGCTATCGATATTCCCGTTCTCTAGCGGGGTTATTGTGAATCAAAGTCTTATATGCTACATTACTTCTTATCGTTTCCTTTTTTATTGCCATTCTCGGGTTATTGAGCACCAGCCTCAACAGTTACACGATTTATTGAAGATTAATTTTATAGCTACTCTATAAACCATACAAAGCTTTATTTTTATACACTTTGTGCTACTTATTAAAATATTTGTGAGTAATGGTTTCTTATAACTACTACTACAGCATGTTTGCTAAGACTGATAAAAACAAGTCATTGTGACAAACACAAATGAGAAACAAAGGAAGATAATGCTAGCACTATGACATTGGCATCCAGAATATGTAAAATATGTTTAGGTATATGAAAAAAAACTGCGATAATATCAAAACTATTCCCAGCACTGAACCCCTATGTAGGTCCGTTTGTCATTATAGGGCAATTTTAATAACAAATTAATAGTTAATCTACATATATTTTATCTTAGTAATTTAAGTATAAAATACAATTAATGGTTATGCCTAAAATAACTAAAAATAAAATGCGTTAAGTTGGAAATATTATGGGAAAAATACCTCCTTCCCCCTCCAGGTTATGCGTATGGCGTTACACATACATATTGTGTATAGTAAGTTAGGTTTGACTACATAAGAATGCCTTTGATAAGGAGGCTCTGGCAATCGGATGGTTTGCATCATATATGAACACATCAGTTATCCTCCTAAAGAATAAGTAAGTTTTTATCAAACTGAAGCATGCTCCTTTAGAGTATATCTCCCGCTGTATGATCTAGGTGATTGAGTTGCCTGCACGTAAGGAGTTTTTACTGAAATTCTGGAAATTTTTCCCGGCGGTTTTTGCTTTATAGTTTTATAATATCCTTGGAGAATTAAGAAAAATCACCTGCAAAACTAGAGAAAATATTAAAAAATAAAAATTGTCTCTTATTTTTACAGCCCATCCTTTCACTTGACACTTTTGCTTAATAAATTTCAATGGTATTTAAAGCGCTGTGGGGTTGATTAAATAAAAGTTCCAGGAACATTCAGGAATTGTTACTAAAACATTTAGAAATTATTCAGATGCCTGTTTTTGAAATTGTATTATGACTTATTTTTCATGAAGGGTCCATGCTTTCATATTTATAAAATGAGAAAGGGTATCGAAATGGAAAACGTCTATCCTTTTCTTCTCGAAGAGTTTGAACATTAAATAAATAAAACAACAATATAACTTCTTATAATGATCCGTTAGGCCAAAATTAAATTTGATAATAATGTAACATCCCAACAGCTCTTGGGGTATGTTTTTAATTTTTCATTCGTGTAGCCCCTTTTAACTTCTTCGATCATAACGGGATCTTCGTTCTAGAAACACCTGCAGATTTTTTCTCGAACAGTAGGGTTTTAATACCGTTAGTTTTCAGTTAATGTGTTACATTATTGAACACAAACACACGCATGCACATTTGCAGAACTCTGTGGCAATAGAGAATATTTCTTGTTAAAGAAACATTCCCCGCCCCAACCGTGAATCGAACCCGTGACCTCTGAGTGAGTAGCCAGAATACTGATCTCTCGATCGCAGAGGCAGTTCTGAGGTGGTTTTAATTAGCATACAAATATATTTTTTTATACTGTATTAACTTAACAGATATGACATCTATTTTTCCATAACATGTCAAACTTTCCCTGCAAGAAAGTTGTTTTAATTTTCAAATCATAATTATCAAACACACAATTTTAATTATATGTTTAAATTCAACATATTTTACGTTTCGTGTATAAAATCTTGTTTCACTGTCAACACTCATACTATTATTCAAACATAAAGTCTAGAAATTATATTATTATTTAAAACGGTAATGTTTGAACAAGACGTATTAAAATATTAGTTTCTAATTTAATGGAAGAACTCTGTTTAGGAACCACCAACACTATTATACATAGAAATTCAAGCAGAGCACTTCCAAAACCTCTGCTTTTTCTTTCTTGCAAACGGCGAAGAGGATTTAAGCATGCGGCCAGAGGTCTATCTTGCCATACATAACCTCCAGAAGAAAAGGAAGAGGTGAAAGATCTGATAGGTTATTGCCTGGACCAAGTAGCAGCAAATGCGGATATTGCGGGATCCTAAGATTATAGATGTACATGCTTCTGCAGGCACCCCCCAGCGCTCCTCCTGACGAACAAATCCGAACTGCCCTGGTTTCGTACCAGAGGAGAAGGAAACGGTTACATAGTGCACATCCAGCACGCACCTCTAACCACCAAACCACTCAGACAAGCCCATTATCCCAAAAGGCGATATGAAGGAAAACGATGGGGAATGAGAGACCGGAAAAAAAAATCGTGGTATTAGAAAAACCATTCCAGCATTCGTCTAGCGACAAGGGAAATCACGGGGGAAGAAAAAACCCAAGTCAGAGTAGGCTGTCGTCGAGGATCGAACCCGCGAGCTCCCGAATGCGGGTCCAGACGAAAACGCCTGCGCCATCCCACTCGGCAAAACCACATAGGCAATTCAACTTCCTGCAGCAATCTTGCAGTGTCTAACGGAAATTTTTATAATACTTCTGGCCAGTTTGAAACACACCATAAAATATGTGCTATACGTTTATTAATACTTATTTACCAATTATTTTAAAGGGCTTATATGCCCATACCGAAAGTTTTGATAGCAATGTGACAATCATTCTCTGTAAGCAGCAGGAGACAAATGAATTTAAATGAAATATTATTAAATTGGAAGTATAAAAATAACATCAATTAATTTTAGATAAGCATTATTTTCTAAATGAAAGCAAGTATGCAGTTTGAATTCTGAAAGAAACAATAATATGATAGATTTCACAATTGCCAATCAAAAATTTGACACTATATTCAATGTTATGCTACCTACTTTCGTTGATTACTTTAGTTATTTATATAAATCGCTTGTTTGTATGAAGAACATATCTATAGTGTATTCTGGATTGCTTATCTTAAGTGATATTGGAAAATAATTATGTTAGAATCAAAATTATAAGCATTTGATGTATACATAATTAGCTTCCAGATTTAAGTAAGCAATAATAACTTAGGTATTGAAAGAAGTAAAAGGCATATCACTTACATTTCAGCCAAAATAGATTTTCGGTTTTATGTTATTTACTTCTAGTATAAAGATATGATTAAAGTATATTAAGAGTTACCAATAAAAATGATACACATAAGTACAAACATAATACCTCTAATGTGACTCGTCCAACTTTAGCACACTGCATATGATAAGACTGAAGTTGAAAGATACAGTTCCATTAATTTATGTAGTGCTGTGATTTTGAACACATGACAATCGCTTACCTGGAAAGTATTCGGAAATCTGATAAAAATCCGAAAATGAGTATAAGTTAATGCCTATATAAATATATTATGAAATTGTTACACATGGAATTTAGCTTTCTGATAATATTTACCATGAGTTATTTAAACTAAATCGTCAAATTAATGCACTCTAACCTTTCATCTGAAATTGGAATTGTTTCATATTAACTTCTATGATAAATACATTTTAATCCGTTAAAATAGTTCAAGTTTTTTAACATTTACAAAAGGCATTCTGTTTTCCTGTAATCCTGTTTTACCATAGAGTAGCATAACTGCACGCAGGTCTTGCAAAATATTAATAAGTAGCTAATATTGTGACAGCTATTTTGCGCTGTATAGTGCAAGTCGTTTCTCACAACTTGGCCTTAACATTTTACCGTTACAGATGACCAACAGTTTTCTCGCATGGGCTGAAGCAGGCTCAAAATGTGTGTGGGTATAAACTAGGACGGGTTTATCATGATTTTTATTTTCCAATAGCAGTCTAAAGAAAGAAATGGATGAAGAAAAGAGTTCTCTTCCGCTGATCCACATTCTGCGTCCCCTAACGGGTTTTTCTCTCTTTTTTTTTTTCTCCCAATTTTTTCTACTTGCGAATATATGCGTCCCCGATTTTCCCCATTTCTTGTGAAAAAGCCTCTCACCCCTCTCTGCGAATTGAAGGGTGCGCGTGCCTAAGCCTTGCCGATCGAAAGAAGGACGGACAGGCTATCAGAGCACGCGTCATTGTGCAAGTGTGGTTTAAGTCCTCAACTAGAGGGGGATACATACTCTCACAAGAGAAGTACCCCATCTGCGCAGGCCTGGTTTCTTTTTAAATCAGATATAGGTCAATTAAAACAAAGCAAAAGTCATCCCGTTAGCTTTTCCACCTGTCGCGAGAGACCCTGATTCGAAAATGTTATCTCCTCCGTGTTCTAGAGGTAACATACTAGCCTCTAGTTCCCAATGGCACGGATTCAAACCAGGCGATGCATATTTTCGGGCGTAAAAATCCTTAGCATGACTTCCTTTGGAAGAGAGGAAAAGCCGTTTGTCCCATGTATATCTATGGCTCGAAAAAGAACATTAAGTCTGATAAAGAGGCCTCTGAGAAAAATAAAGCGGCCTTTCACGTTCACGCCCAATATAGAATGGGATGCTCAGAACCACAGTCGTTAAACTGTGACAATAAATAAAAACTCTATTTTTAAAAATGTAATCTAATTGAGTTTTATTTATGGTTACTCTTTAACTTCTGTGTTTCTCATGGTCTCATTTCATATTGGGTGTGAAAAACCGCTTAATTTTACTTACAGGCCTATTTATCATATTTGAACTTATTTTATGTGCCTTAGGTCTACGACACGGGACCACCGGTTTTACTTTTTCTTCAAAGGAAGCCACACTAAGGAGTTTTACGCGTGAGAAATTCATCGCCTTCCGCTGGGTCTGAACCAGAGGCTAGCAGTTTATCCCTAGTCCATAGAGGACGAATCGTAATCCCAGTATTGCAGTATCACGAAAAGAGTAAAGAACAGAACCAGATCCTCTGATGTTACAAACACACATTGCTCCTTTTGGATTTTTGGAGTGGACAGACTAGTAATGCCATCTTTAATGTGGAGGAAATAACGAGATTGTTAAACAAAAAGAGAATTGTAACTCAAATCATATCTTTAAACATAACAAGATTTGTGAAAGCTAGCCCAGTAACAACCAACCCGCCTGCCGCTCTGCATGTGCCTGAATACGGTACTGTGCTGAGTATATGCTGCGCATTGAGAGCGGTAGTTTGTCCTCAGTAGCAGTGGTGGACAGCACATCAGCGGCTTTTGTTGTGGAAGGGCACTTGTTAAAGCAAACGATGCTCACGCCAAAAAGTATTTCAATCCTGAAGGGGAAATTTTGTACTTTTTCATGACATGAAACAGTGGTGTCATTTGTTTAATTTGCCATAAACAATTTCAAGTGCTGAAGCAATTTAAGCTTCAACATATTTTTAATATACAGCATGCTAATGATCATTCTACCCGCATCCATGGGCAGCATAACTAAAACACGAAAACTCCGTTAGATACCAAACTTTGGATTTAAGTTTAGCATCTTCCAATGATGCAACCGAAGATTTCAAGCAAAGTCCCCCACGTCAAACCACGCTTCATGAGGAAAAATGTTCGAAGTTCTTGATTTTTTTCAAAAATGGATATAACGATTTTGATTAAAATTCCGTATATTAAACATAATTACATGGCAAATAAGATGTATGTCTTGAATTTTTTGGGATAGCCTCCGAAGTCCTCTTTTTTTTCTGAATGACTTTTAGGTCCATCTGACCTAAAGCTACTACATAAAACTGTAAATGTCGTTAATACTTATATAACTCATATATAGGTATATACAACGATCTCCCAGATACTTTCTGTTATTGGCTTCAGTTTTAAATACTTAAACTTTTCTCACAGAAAGTTCTCATAAGTCTCATATCTCTCTCTCTCTCTCTCTCTCTCTCTCTCTCTCTCTCTCTCTCTCTCTCTCTCTATTTTTTTTTTTTTTTTTTTTTTTTTTTTTTTTTTACCTCCGGACCATGGAAAGTGAACCAAATTTTAATGTAAATCACATAGTAACAGCTTTTAAAATATTTTTTAGCCTAATGTATTCTCTTATTTCCCATCTACCTACAAGGAAGCAAGTAACAAGAACATTTCTGCTACGGTTAATCTCGATTACCATGATATAGATAAAATAACAAACTTTTATAAGAATAATTTTTATTTAAGGAACAGATATACAAAATCATGTGAGTGGAACAATCAGGTTTTTAGAAAAACGTCCATGCGCGTGTCTGTAAACAGAACATCATGCATTACAGCCGCATTCATAATTTAACATAAGTTTAACGGCATGTCTTTGTTTTCAGGCCGGTTATTGTTTAGTTACAACGAAATAGGTCTCATAGTTAATAGCTACATCTTTGTAGTTGTCAGTTAGGATTAGGATGCAGACGGAGGGGGCTGGGCACCGAACTTAGCTGGTTTCATACCTATGTCCCATGAGGAGACGCTTCTGGGAGGGAGGTATGAACTAAGAGGATATATCGAGCGGCTGGAACCAGGAGCCACGTTTACAGATTGAAGCATCCCGACAATCGGACAGGCAGACCGGGGACCCCGCCCCACATAGGATCCAACTCCTCCGCCAGGGCGGTTCTAATCCCGGCAACCGGGGGACCTGAGA
This sequence comes from Hymenopus coronatus, assembly GCA_030762935.1. Classification (NCBI taxonomy): domain Eukaryota; kingdom Metazoa; phylum Arthropoda; class Insecta; order Mantodea; family Hymenopodidae; genus Hymenopus; species Hymenopus coronatus. The sequence continues at coordinate 41,776,241 of CM060897.1, read as the reverse complement.
TAGTCGCTTTGAGCATTCTTTTTCCCTGCCACGCTGCACTGAACGCCATTACCTACACTTCCAACCCTGAAAGAAACCAACGGATGGGCAATAATGACAATGGAAGTGACATGGAGGACCAAGAAATTCGGGGGATGAAAGATACTACCCAGCATTCACCTGGTGATCCGGGAAACCCCCCCCCCAAATAAAAAATGGGTCAGGTAGGCCTGTCAAAGGAATCGAACACACGACCTCCTGAATGCGGGCTACAGACGAAAGCCTGAGCCATCCCACTCGGCTAGTTGACATAACTACTTGACCACGCAGATTACCACATTTTTTCTTTTGTTCTTCTCGATAGCCCAGGGTGTTTCCTTGCGCTGAGAACAGAACGAAATTGATCAACAGTAGTGAGGCCTAGATTTGAAGAGATAAGCAGGTTTAAGACACCGGCAATCATATCTGGATTAGAAACGAAGGAGGATATCAGTCCTGCTACACAGTTGCACCTATCCTAACGGAAGGTTCGGCCAGAGATTGCCCTACTAGGGAATAAAACAGTTCCTCAAAGCACATCCACTGCATACGCCGTACACTGCTCTTCACTGCACCTAATCCTGTTTGTTATAAGACGAAAGGAAACGAAATAAGTGGAAATGAAAGCCTAGAATATTCACGTTAGTATACCGGGTGATCAAGCTGCCCTGTATTTGGCCCGCCCATTGTCTCCGCTGATAAGCACGAGAGGTAAAACGAAGCCAGTTCCCGACTGACCAGTTTTAACTTGACATACCCTCATAAAGTTCTACAAATCTTTTAATGTACGAAAGGAAATCTGCTCACTCAAGTACTAGAGAGCTGAACCATCTGATGTAATTCACCCCGGTATTCGTCTATCCACTTGGGAAATACACGAAAAACTCAATATCAGGTGATCGGCTCAGTGGGAATCGAATCCAGGACCTCCCGAATGTGAGCCTCAACGCTACCATCTACTACTCCTCAGGGGCAGTAGAAATGTGGCGAAAGCAGTTTTAAACACAACAGCAGCGGTTGAAATACTTGCATTCACAGTTTGAATTACATTATTTTGTGGATAATGCTGGACACCACATGTAGAGCTGCAGCTAGGGATGGAAGGGAAAGGAATGAATGAAGGGATAAATGAATGAGAGAAGGGCACCGCACCGGTCTGAAGGAAACGTGTAGACTAGGTAGTGGTTGCAGGAAAAACACTGAACCATTGCTTTGTAACATATGAAAGTTTAATTTATTTTGACTTAAAACCAGGATTGTCATTTAAGTCCCTGGTGGTTTTTAGTGCAATGGCAAATCTCTTGAAGTGCAAAATGGCTGCAACTCATAGAGTTAATTTCTTGCATGTTTTTCTCATAAGATTTTACTTTAACATTATTTTCATTGAAAATACATTCTTAGTTTGAAAAATTCAACGCAAGCAGGAACTACAGCACTCTATTATGATATAGCAAGGTAACGTAGAACACCTCACTCACTTCGACCCATTGCAGATATTATGTGGCTAAACCCCCAAGGGAGCAGATGAAGTGAAACCGCAGGAGGGTATAGACCGCAATCAAACAGGCCACAAAGACGCTCAGAGTTCCTAACGCTTCCAAGCCTGAAGACCCGATAATACCATTGGGCTTCTTAGTAAAACTTCCCTCTGGCGAAGTCGGGTGTAATCTACTCAGCTTCGGGCGGCTAAAAGATGGCTACCATTGGAGTACTTCCATAATGACGGCAAGGAAGAAACCTCTAGAAAGCACACATCCACCACCCAGTCGCAGCCCGCCGAATCCCTTCGCTTGGTCCTATAACCCTGAACTGATGACACCAAGAAAGTGGTGGGAGAAAATGATGGGCAGGAAAGTTGTGGTAGAAAAGTAATCAGTACAGCATTCGCCTACCGACCTGGAGAATCCACGAAAAAACAACATGGGTCATGGTCATTTTCGGGGCTCGAACCCGGCACCTGTCGAATGCGAGTCACACAATTACCGGATAGCCACATCATTCGGTATCAATCCATGAAACTAAGTACTAATGAGTTTACTACAGATAAATTAATTTTCCCCCGAATTGCTTCTTACATATGTGTTAGGTACTTCTTTATTTTCTAATTTTTATTCTTAGATAAATATATAAAAAGTAAATAATAATAATAATAATAGCATGGAGCTACAGACCCTTTGTCTTGACCCTGCCAAAGGTTGGGATCGCTGCCTATCACAGCTCCTCAACTTCCTCACGATATTGAGTGGACATACCCAGGACATGAAATCCGATCGACGCAACCCAGGCGCATTCCATGAAAACAGAGCTCCATGCTCTAGCCCGTGCGCCACGCCGACATATTTGATGCTGGAACTTTAATTTCTAGGAAAAAAATCTTACTGAAGCTTATTTGTTAAAATAATTATACCATAAAATTAATGTCCTGTGTAACTGACCCTTTTTCAAAAATGAAAGGCGACTTGCATACGAAATGCCCCCGTGTGATAAAAATTTGAAGAATTTTATTCTAAAAGTTTGCGTACTATTCCTCATGTATTCTTCATAACTTTTCAAAATTAAACGTTGTGTTACTTAAGATTAAATTTATCCGAATGGGGTTCCCAACCACAGAAGCGCAGACTGAACCTAGACTCTTGTGGCTCTTTGCAAATTACTTGACCCTTGGAAGGGGAATTGAGGGGAGAGGCCAGAAAGGCACTAGAGTCGGATGACGATAGATTCAAGCATGGGCGAGATACTAATGTTTCCGACGTTGTCCAGCGAACTCCTACAAAACCCGGTGGCATTGCAAGGTTCGCTCCACCCGAAGTATCCCGGAGAAAATTTATGACCGAGAGGCCCCCGCAACGCGCCAGGAAGGAAATTTTACAAAGCACGCACCCGCCACACTATCGCTCTCCATGGTCTAGGGTTCAAACCCGGCAGAAGGCGATGGCCTTTTTCGGCCGTATACATTCTTAGCAAGCTTCCTTCGGAGAGGAAGTAAAACTGTTGATCTCGCGTCGTAGATTTACGGCGCGTAAAAGAACCTTAAGCCTGAAAAAGAGTATTTCGAACAAACTGGAGCGGTCTTTCACTTCCAATATAGAACGTTAACGAGTGTCCATAAATTAAAAAAAAAAAAAAAAAACTAACTGCCCTGCCACAATCTGCCGAACACCGTTACCTGGTCCTTCAACCCTGAAGCAGATGACAAGAAAGTAATGGATACAGGGAATGATGGACAGGAAAGTTGTGGTGGATGAACTACCCTACCATTCGCCTGTCGACCAGGGAAATCACAAAGAAAACCGAGGAGTCCGAGTGGGCTATCATCGGGATCGATAGCGTGATCTCCCGAATTTGGGCCACAGTCATCACCACCAAAGCCATCTACATTTCCTCAGGAAAAAAATTAAAGATATAATACTTTTAATTGTAGACAAAATTAACCAAGTGTTAAATAAATTGTTAAAACCTTAAACTAAAACGCTAAAGTAGACTTGTTAATGAAATTACCTGCATCTGTCTTCAAAGAACGTATGGTGAAAACATGAAGAAAATTAAGTATTATAAGACTCGAAACGTTTTTGAAGTGGCAAAAGAAAGTAATAAACAAGATTACGAAAAAATTAAATTTTAAAGCATCATATGCAAATCAGCGTACATACATATAAACTTCATATTTGGTCATTTGAATGTTCAAAAGTAGAAAATTACAAATGATTATTTTAGAGTAATTAAGGCATTTATTATTAAAATTTCAAGAAAAATGGTCTATTTTTCGACTACTTATCTATAGGAAGAACTACTACTATCACCACCACTACTATTCTACTACTACTAAACTAATAATAATAATAATAATAATAATAATAATAATAATAATAATAATATAAAATAATAGTAATTTATGCTCCACTATTATGTAATACATGATTGCACTAGAAAAGGTGTTGTATACCATTAAAAATTTCACACCATTAGAGATTAGAGATTTTACCGGAAATCCAGGTTTTGTAACTCTGTGTAGAAGTTCAAACGAAAAATTGGTTTAAGTACCAAACTTGACATTTTGAGTTCGTATCTTCCAAGAAGTAGAAAATAAGATTTTCAAGAAAATTCTCCCACACCAAATTACCCTTTTAATCATATGACTATCGATTCGGATCTATATCTCCCTCTTGTACCTACAAGGAACTGTAACAAATTTAGTTCTGTAAAAGTCTATTTCGATTACATGAAGTAGGTATAAAAAGAAGCTTCTGTAAGCATACTCAATGGAAGATATACATTATGTGTTACACTCACATGACTTTCTCTAGCTCTTCTTCAAACTTCTTACATTAGATTCTTCTTCTTTCTGCACATTGCTAATCGAGATAATCATTAGCAGAATGTCTTACTACTTAGTTCCTTATAAGTAGAAAGAAAATAAGGGAATACACTATGCTAAACCGATTGTCAAATGTTTTAAAAGCTGTCGTTATTCGATTGTCATTGCAAATTGCTTCTTTGCTTGGCCAGGAGTAGAACAAAAGAAAAACGGACACTTCCTGTCTGAGAAAAGTATAAGTACTCACAACTGAAACCAAAAACAAGGAATATCTCGGAAACGGTTACCTCCACAGCAAAAATGTAAAGGACATAAATTGTGTGTTTTGATCAGATCAACATTTTCTGTGTAGTAAGTTTTTATCTATCTCTTACCGTTTAGCAGTTAAGCAAAATTAGCAAAATTCATCCAGAACAAAGAGCTCTTCAGAGGCTATTCCCAGAAAATTCAAGATATACATTTTATTTGGTATGTAAATATCTTTAATATACGGGATTTGAATCAAAATCGTTAAAGCCATTTTTTAGAAAATCAAAATTTTCGAAAAATTTTCCATGTAAAGGGTAGTTGGGTGTGGGGGGATTTTCTTGAAAATCTTCGTGTCGCATCCCTGGAAGATACCAAACCTAAATACCAAATTTAGTATTTAACGGTCTTTTCGTTTTGGAGCTATGCTGTCCACAGACACACACACATACACACGGACCTTTTTCTGAAAATGCTCTTTTTGGATTTAGGGGGTCATAAAACATGTATTTCCGTTGAAATTTCGGTATCGAAATTTCGGATGAAATACAATACTTCCTCTGCACACTATGTACATAGTACGTATAGAGAAAGTAATAAACAATAGTTGATATAGAAAATCAAGTGAGAGTAACACAATAATTTTGTTATAAATGTTGTCAAAATTACTCGTAGACCGTATTGCTTACAATAGGTTTCTTGCGTGCTGAGGTTGATTTAAAGTATCCAGTGCACTAAGATTGCCAACAGAAAGACAGAAGACTGCTGCTGTTGTTGCAGTGCTGGAAACAGCATGGTAGGGAAAAAAGAGTTAATATCGATCCTATTTTTTATACGACTCGCACCCCCAGGTTTTTTCACCCTCGCTTTTTTTCCTCCCTCGCTAAGGATAGGGGTTCCTATAGCAACGACATCTAAAGTGAAATTACTTCAAATAAAAATAGAACATTCCAAGCAGTCGTAACGTCTTGAGGGCGGTTTGGTACAGTACAGCAACTTTTCTTTCAGGTTTAACATTGATTTGGAGTATACAAGTGAATTAGAAAACATATGGTGATTAGAGTATTGGGAGATTTAACCGTGATTTCATCCGTAAACTTGGGCCATGTAATCTGCGTAATATTGGGTGTCAAAACTTCAAAAGCTTATGGGATAAATCTATAAACCTCCCTCCCCCAAAGTAAGTTGTCTCTACGATTAGAGAATTGTCTTTTTTTTCATGAAGTCTATTCAAGCCCAAAGATAAAAAGATAATTATATTATGGAAACAAACACTAATCTAAAAGTGAAATTACATTACCAAATGTCAGCTTTCAGGAAATATATAATGAAATAAATGTGACGGTAGAAAGCGCCACATTTGCTTCGAATTATTATTATTATTATTATTATTATTATTATTATTATTATTATTATTATTATTATTATTATTATTATTATTATTATATTTATGTTCATCACTGACTTACCATCCCCTCTTTCGTTGCAAAAATAAACATTAAAACCGGATAGTATCAGACATTATTAAATCAGTTTACAATGTTAATAATTGCAGTTCTTGACAAACAAATGTCTTATTCGGTCATTTATACTTTCCTCACTGAACCAAACCATTCTCTTTTGTTCAAACATGTTCAATTTAATTATCTTCTATATTACTTCCAAATGCATTCTTTTCACGTTGAAATTAGTTGAAATTGAAATTTCTTGACTTACAAATGTCTATTCAGTCATTTATAAATTTCTCTCACTGCACAAAACCTTTCTCCTTTATCCAATCATTGTATTTTTACTTTATCTATACGTACTATGTACATAGTATATAGAGAAGGTATTGCATTGTATCCAAAAATTCGATACCGAGATTTCACTGGAAATACATGTTTTGAGACCACCTGGATCCAAAAAAAGCATTTTAGAAAAATGTCCGTGTGTCTGTCTGTGTGTGTGTGTGTGTGTGTGTGTGTCTGTGTCAGTGGCCCCATAGCTCAAAAACAAAAAGACCGTTAAATACCAAACTTGGTAATTAAGTTCAGTATCTTCCAAGGATGCGACACGAAGATTTTCAAGAAAATCACCCCACCCCCAACTACTCTTCACATTGCAAAATTTTCGAAAATTTTGATTTTCTAAAAAAATAGCTCTAACGATTTTGATGAAAATATCATATATTAAAGATATATACTTGACAAATAATATGTAAATCTTGAATTTTTTGGGAATAGCCTCTGAAGACTACTTTATTCTGTATGAATTTTACGGAATTTTGAGTTACTGGTAAACCGTAAGAGATAGACAAAAAACTTACCACACAAAACATGTAGAGCACATTAAAACACACAATTTATGTTATATACTTTTTTTTTCGTGGAGTTGATCGTTTTTTAGATATGCCTTGTTTTTTGTTTCAGGCTTAAAAAATGTATACTTTTCTCATACAGGAATTTATCAACTCCTGTCCATACAAACAAAGGAATTTCAGTCACATAGCAACCATCTTTTGCTATCACTTTAACCTATGTTACTCCCTTATTTCGCTTCTACTTACAGGGAAGCAAGTAATAAGAGTATTTCTGCTAATTTTTTCTCACTTAGCATGAAGTAAATAGAAACATAAACTTTTTAACAAAAATTTATTGTAGAGATATAGAGAAAGTCATGTGAATGGATTACATCAGATTTTTTTATTACTTATCTGCTATATCGCTTCAATTTTTTTTTTTTCCATGTTGAAATTCGTTTTCCTCTTTTCCTTCTTGATAAAATCCACACATGACCATCCATGCCGGTCAGTTCTCTTGTTGGTATATGTTCTACAACGTTATTTTTTAGCACAATCCTCTTGTTTAATTAGTCCATTGCCCTTTCTTATCTTAAAGCACTTCCATATTCAATCATTCTTTTGCACTTCCAAAATGTTATTTTTGAACTATTTTTATTAAGAAAAATGCTATTATAGGTAATTCTACGAGAGATTACGAATATATGTAATAACATTTCTAACCTCGAATGGGATTTATTAAGACTAAAAATAAAATATAACAAATTATAGAAACAATAATTACTTTCTTGTTTGTATTGTTGAAAATCATAACATCCTGTGTCGGCTGTTCATATCATGGCACACTAAATTAATGAACAATCGAATGTTATGAAATACTAACCAATACTAACAATACTGGGAGTGAGAGGATAGTTGACATTAAAATTAAAGTAAGCTAAAATCATGACATAAAAGAATATATTTGGGGGGGGGGGGGGGGGTTGACACTATTTGAATGTTCAATATGATTAAAAACGCAGGTTTCAAAGTTAATAGTTGAAGGAATCTGCTGGTTTTCAGTAATGGCAGTCTACTGTGTAGACTGCACTGAAGTGAATGTTGAGGTAGTAAGATTTCACAATTTCTCCAGAATTGATGGGTGGTACGGTTGACTTATCAAAAGATATGTCTTTAATGATTGATATGACCTGTTATTTTTATTAATTATTGCTTCTGTATTCAAATCTGAGTCATGTTTAGAAGCTACTGTCCAGATACCGTTAATCACTGCATACCAATACTATTATACTGTTATATTACTATTGTTCATAAATGAACTGACATTTTATCCTACAAAATCGCACTCTTGCAAACATATTATAAGATAAACGCCATGATTAGTCGATATCCGACCAACTGCTAAACATTATTGATTAATACAGTCAGATAAAGTTATTTTGTTATATTTGTTTATAAAGTTTGTTTGTTTTTTTAATCTATTTTAATTTACATCGCTTCAACAATGGTCATATCGCGACCTTGTTGAGGGTATGTGGTGAATAGTAGTCTTTTAGGGTTCATTCCCGTATCATACACTTTTGCTTCAAGTCAAGCAGATAGCGATATGGTGTCACAGTCTAGTTGCTTTAACTAATCGTAGTCAGATGGCGGAGTAAACCAGACTTCGATGCCTTCAGTTGAATATATAATTAATACAAATTATGCAATTAAAATAATTGAATAAGATGTATTGTGAATGAAATTTTAATGAGTTCATATAATCAAATAAACATAATTTTATTAATTCAGTAGTCAAATGGTGGAGTGCAGCCATTCCTCGAGACACATTGTGTCTTACCATACTACTTTTTCTGGGACAAGTAGATGGTATTGGGGTGCCATTCATTCTAACTGCTTCAACTAACTATGAATAGATGGCAGAACATAGATGCCATTTATTTTACTATTGTTTTAGACCGAAGGCTGAACTTTGGGTCGTAGTATTAAACATTAAATCCTGTATTTACCATTTTGACTGGGAGAAACCAAGAGAAAAAAGAATAAACCAGTTTGAAAATACATAACGTATGAGTTTTAGTTTTTATAATAATTTTGTTCTATAACGTGACGCACTTCCAACAATTTACGCAGAGAAAATCATTCCAGTTAGCTTTGGACATAAAATGTTACAATAATGTAAAATAATTTTTGCAACAAAAGTTTTTTACTCATAGGAGCTATATAGGAGTCAAAATGTATGCACCCATAAGTCCTCGGAAGGCACAAGACTCAGCATCACATTCTTAATTTTGAATTCTTTTATAATTTTTGTTTCATTTATACAGCCTCTCTTTTAAAGTTGTATGGACATCCTCTCATCTTACAGGATGATAGGCTTAGGTGCGTTGGATTGTGGTGTGCTAGTTTGGATGTATTGTAGATGTGTTTTGAGGAATGAAATGTTTCTTCCCAGGCATGCAACCTTCCGTCTACGAGAATAAAGGAAAAGTCGCGGAATGACCAGGGAAATTCAATCTGGAAGCGTTAGGGACTCCGTAGCGCTGCGTCTGCCGCAATCAAATATGACAGCCGTAGTGTTCTGTTGCTTCATTCCTTCCTCCCAATCTTTAATAAGCTCAACTAGTAAGTTATGGTTATATGGGCTTTGACTTGAGCAACAACTAATGGTGAAATACTATTTGAGCTATAGGTGAAGCGTTGGTTTTATTCGTTTTCACATTGAAACACACTCACATTCGATCTTATTTCCATACTTTCAGACTCTACGGGAATATAGAGGGAGTTAAATAAAGTTTCCCCACCGCAACAGGGAATTGAACCCGGTTTTCTAACAACCGCTGCATGTTTTAGGACGCATCAATCGTATTCCTACAGGTTATAGAGTTTTACACTTGAATGCATTGAAGGAATTCAATGGTTCAATTCCCTGTTGCGGTGGGGAAACTTTATTTAACTCCCTCTATATTCCCGTAGAGTCTGAAAGTATGGAAATAAGATCGAATGTAAGTGTGTTTCAATGTGAAAACGAATAAAACCAACGCTTCACCTACAGCTCAAATGGTGTTTCACCATTAGTTGTTGCTCAAGTCAAAGCCCATATAACCATAACTTACTAGTTGAGCTTATTAAAGATTGGGAGGAAGGAATGAAGCAACAGAACACTAGGGATGTCATATTTGATTGCGGCAGATGCAGCGCTGCGGAGTCCCTAACGCTTCCAGATTGAATTTCCCTGGTCATTCCGCGATTTTTCCTCTATCCTCGTAGACGGAAGGTTGCATGCCTGGGAAGAAGCATTTCATTCCTCAAAACACATCTACAACACATCCAAACTAGCACACCACATTCAACGCACCTAAGCCTATCATCCTGTCAAAAATGTTTGTTTAAAGTTTCAAGGATGATAAAACAGATAGAATACGACTGTTGTTATGTGACGCAACTTTGTCAGATGCACCATTTATACGCAGATGGCCTTAAAGGATAAATCCTCGACTTTCGTGGTGTGTTACAAAGTTCAGGGGATGAGACTAAGTGAAAAAAATATATCTTTTACTGATGCGACAAAAGGTACTGATCCTGGTTTCCTTCAATAATTAGCTAAATGCCCTATTGGGCATTTCAGTACCAAAGAATCAACGTTCCGTTCACAGATTAAAAGAAAAAGGAATTAAGTAGTTGGCACAGGGCGACACTATTTACTGGCACTACAGTAAGTACGGATAGCAAAAGGTACACAAATCGGGTTATCTATCAGTAAGAACGTCAATAGATTAAGCTGTTCCAGTCTACTCGGCTGAGTTAGAGTAGTCTCACGTACTCAACAACAATCCTCGTAGCCTGGCTGGGAGGAAGCTTACTGCCAAATATTCAGTCTTGGCGACACCTTTCCCTCTATGCTGAGCTGTATTACATATTGCAGGTAGACCCTTGTGAATTGTGAATCGTGTGAGCATCTCACTGCTCTTTGCTGCGACCCAAGCTGGAACAGCCTGAAATAGCTGATGCAAGAAGGCAATTACGACTGAACATTACATCCTAACTACTGTGCCAATATGCATAAAGCAATCGCGATATTAATTCGCATTTAAAGCGACGTTAAATCAACCAAAAATTGACATAAGTGTCAAATATTGTGCACCTACATGAGTTTTCATTAAAAAGTGCTTCTTCTATTCACATTACATTTTTGTCTAGAAATGATTTAAAATTAAGCAGTAAGTACCTGGTTACACTCAATGAGCCAACAACGGCGAAATAAATTCAGAAATCATCATAGAGTTATAAATTATTCCTCCACGGCGTGATAACAGCTCTTAGAAGGCAAATATAAAAGAAGAATCGGAAATGTTCAAGCACTTTCGGTTAGATTATAACTTACGTCTAAGAAAATATGCTCATAGATCATTAAATATTTTGAAAGCATCTACCGCTACGATGATACCACTACTATTACTACTAATAAAAATAACAATAATAATTATTAGTATATACATTTATATTTATATTTTGTGTTCTACGTTATTTTGAAATAAGTTCTTCTCTATCTTTTATGCTTTTCTATTAGACAAAACTATACAAAATTCTTTCAGCATGAGAGGTCATTGCAAGCTATTTACAGATAATCCAAGATATATTTTCATTCTTTATACAAAACGAGGTCGGGTATTTTCATTTTCGATTTTCTTCGTAGCACTTAAGGAATGTATATTGCAAACTATTATGTTTTACGAAATATTAACGCAAAAATAAAAGTCATTACTGCCAGCTGTTCAAAAGCAATACCAAAGCCAATCGTACTAGCCTCTACGAACTAGTGATGATTAGACATGCTGGTAGTGCCCAGCTGGTAAATAACTGAATCTACTTCCGCCGAATTAGTTTTAAATACTGCATATTTAAATACGTAAATGTTAACAACTAATGGAAGGCAAAAGCTGTAACATCAAACTATTAAATAAATACTCGTATTATTATATTGCATGCCTACAACAATAAATGGTATCAATATTTGGAGAATTAGCCCCTCATTGCGCGAATTATTTTGCTGTTTATGACTCTTCTAATTCGTAAACCAGTTTGTATATCCCTGTCACAACCACCTTAATGTAAATGTTGCAAATAGCCATGCTGGTTAAGGCGATACTAATTAATTGCACATCCCTTCAAATCCAAACATTGTGACTTCGAATCACAGCGAGTAAAGCCAAATGTGCCTGTGGTAAAGGACAGGGAGGGCCCACGTAAAATAACTGGTGCATTAGCACACGTGAATGAAGACGGAGTTGACTGCAGTTGAATGGATTTTTCTTTTTTGTTAAAAAGCACTGTAATAATGTTGAAATAAACTAATGCATTAATGATATAACATAACCTTATATTAGCATTTAATAACAAAATGTATTTAACATGAAAGTGACATAAAACACTATTAAAATATTTGAAAATATTGACATTTTTGTATACGTAGTGCAACACTGTACAATATAGTTAACGTCTGCGGTCGAACTGTAAAACGCACGGAGCGCATGATAACATGAACGAAAGTGGATAAAAGTCACTGTCTTCAAAAGATTGATTTTAAATCAGTAAAATCATTGTGAGAAAATACAAAATAGGATCAAATTTTCACACAAAGGAAAGAGAAATTCCGTAAAAAGTCTCTGTGGCCTCCTGGAAGATTCTGGAGTTAAAATGAGTGGGACCTCAAAACTTGCAAAATTTCTATATGGAACTTTTGAGTGCAAAAAATACTACCTCTCCCTACCAAGGAAACTGATAGAGAAAGTAAAAGAGCATGGGGCCCTTTATAATAGTTGTGCTTTATCTGAGATATTCTTTGTACTGGGAAGTTACGAAGGACGAAAACATCACGTAATGCAGTAGGTGTGTAGTTTCCATTACATTCTTGCTTAATTACCAGTTTTAGAGGAAGGATAAAAAAGGACTGTCTCATGCAGAAAGTTGTGCCTCAAGGGAGAAGTAAAAGAGGGAGGAAGCGTAGATAAAAAACGTTAGCCCAAGAAGGGAGCCCCTAAATTAATTTGCCTGGGCTAAACAATGCAAGGGCGTCCGTTCCACGCATTCGCTAATGGAAGTCGTTTGAAAAAATTGCCTCCGTTTTTTTATACCCTAGCCATCTCATTTTATTATTCATGTGGTTATCTTTCATCCCTTATTTTTTTACTCCACCCCTTTTTCTTACCCATCCCGCACCTTTTTATGCCAGTTTTTATCATAGCAATGTAGGGAAGCTTTTTCTCCTTGCAGAGAAAGTTACAAGAGATTCCCCTAAAGTTGCATAAAAAGTGTTTTCAGAGGAAATGACAGGACTTTAAATTAGATTACAACACAGCACGGGTTTGCATTAATTATGAAGTTTTCAACAACACTCTCTTCTAGTGGCTACCACTCTTGCAAGACATTTTGTCAAAAATCAGTAACATCAAAATTCTGGCTTCAGCTTAGAGTTTTCTAAAGGAGTGATTTTCAAACGTTTTACTACTAAGCCTTGATGTCGACAAATTGAAACGCCTAAAGAGGATCACCCAAACTGCTGCACTTATGAAGTAGAAATTTGTATGTAAAAGATCGAGGCAAACTTGTCTAAACTTTTGGATGTACTATGCTCACATGACTTGCTCTATCCTCCTCCACCATTATTGGGGGTACACAAACTATGCTTACGAAAGTTTACATTTATCCACTTCACTTTGCAGAAGCACCTACATACACTATTAGTTATTGTAGATAAAGGGAACAGCGGTAGTCAAATGAATTGGGCGCTATATACTGGCCTATAAATTCTATGCTCTTTCCATGCAGTCGTGAGAAACAAATGAATATCGAAAGAACTTTAAAATAATGACAAAAGCGTTGAACAATTCGAACCGAGGGGAATCAAGTTCGATTCCCGGCTGGGATGTGGGGAATTTTTCTCTACCCAGATTATTCCCTATTCTCCTTAGGTCTGGAAGTAAGAAAGAGAGAAAGAGTGTGTGTGTGATATCGGAGGGGATTCTGCACTGCATTCATTGGCTTATTGTACGTCAGACCCCAGGATGATAGAATGAGATGACTAATTTCAAAGGGCGGCCGAAATCGGATGGCGGAAGAAGAGCCACCGTGGAAGGTCCCTAACATATTCCAAGCAGTTCTTCATTCTGAAGCGGGAAGCGCGAGTAACCTACACTCCAGGTCTGATCACACTTCCGCCGGCGAGAGCTGTATTTCCAGAGCGCAATCGCCATCACGGAAGGGCGCCACCACAGTCCTCGCCGACGCTTACAACTCTAAAAGACACCGGTTCGATGAAATGGAGATGAGATGAAGAGACAGGAAGTTTGGGGAATGAAGAAACCTCCCCAGAATTGTCTAATGACCAGGGAAACCCCCGAAAAAAACATGGATCAGACAGGTCGGCCGAGGGAATCTATCCATGACCTCCCGAAGGCCAGTCTCAAAGTGCCTAAGCCACTTGGCTCGGTAAAAAAGAGTGTGAATGTGTATATGTGTGATCTAATGAATAAAATTAAAGAAACGAAAACAGTTACATCATTAACCACATAAATTAACCACAAGGAAATGGAACACTAGAAAATTCGAATAATTAATAATGGATATCTCGGCACAAAAAGGCTATTTAATATAAATGTGTGTTTTAAAAGATCTGCTTTTTTCGTCTCTTATCTTTTCGCCTATCACTTAGTATTTGACAATTGTATATTATACAAAATTCCTTCCGAATGAAGAAAACTTTACAGACTACTCCCTGAAAATCAAGATATGCATTTTAATTTAAGATCTTTAATACCTATATGGTATTTTAAGCAAATTTATTAGACCCTTTTTTCAGAAAATTGAACATTTCGAAAAATCTCTCATATAAAGGCTAATTTAGGAGGATTTTTGTTGAAAATCTTCATGCCGCATCTACACACACACACACACATACACACAGACTTTTCCTAAAAATGTTTTTTCTTAATACAGGGAATCTTAAATCAATATTTATGATGAAATCTCGGTATCTAACATTTTTGGCCCGGAATTCAAATATTTTTAAGTAGTAGAGAAATGTTAAAACACTGGACATGATAGAAATATATAGAAAAATTAAAGTCGCATTCACATTGCTCTACTTTGTTGCAAGCACAAACAAATAAATATACAGCTTCGTGCTTTCCTTACTAATAAACCATGGGTGAAAAAGATCAATCTAAGATTCTTCAAGCGACCCTAGTTAGAAACGGATTGTTGCTGTATTCATGCATTAATTGGCTCATTCTGGCATACGTGCCTATAATAACAATGACATACCTCCATAGCAATGGTGCAATATCAGTATTCCAAAAAGATGAAACCACTGTAAATTATCATTATGTATAAATTTCTCTGAGCTACAAAAATGCAAAAATCTAACATTATAGTTAACAATACAACTGCAGAGAACAATTTATAAATATTTGCCATACTTTGATAATAGGCTACTTCACAGTCCATAACATCTGCCCACTTCTTCTAGGTAGGGAACGTATGTAAGAGACTGTGTTGCTTATCGGTTCAACGCGCCAGGTAAATAAATGAACTGCAGGGATAAAAGCTAACGCCCATTTACGAATATGAAGACGCTCTCACTTATATCAGCTATGGTTGCCGCATTATTTCTGATTTATTACCCGGGTTTGCTCTCATCCATGGGTTTGCGGATTTTAAGTTCCGGATATAGAACCGGTGCCTCATCATCATCATCATCATCATCATCATCATCCTAATAAAATTGAGGATTTCGATAAGCAGCGATTTCGGCTACAAAAACTAACGTCCCGAATGGAGGATGCAAGATGCTGGTCACATCTCTTCCCCGTATCGGTTAAATGATTGTCCACTTATGCTGTGCGTACGTATGCATGAGGTCGGTTGTCGGGTTGGTTGGTTTAGTTTCTGAAAAGACAGTAGTAGCACGGATTATTATTATTAATATTATTATTACTACTATTATTATTAATTTTTGTTATCGTATAATGTATAAACTGTGCATAATCATATTATGACACTCATAAAAATTGTCTCACGAACGTCAGTGACTGGTGTTCCTTAAATATAACATAAATAACTATTGTATGACAGAGCAATCGAAAACCTAAAATATATAGAAACAGATATTTCGAAATAGCTGATGATACAGAAAATGTTATTTAACGTATTTCGGTGAGATTTACTTTTTCGTGTATAAGATTCTCCCTATCTCTTATAGGTTACCAGTTATGCAAAATAATGGAACAAACAAACAGAATGAAGACGGTTTCACAGTGATTCAAAGAAAATGTATAGTACAGTATTATTACCATGCGAATATCTTTAGAGTCGTTTTAGAGTAATTTGAATAATATTTAGGATAGGCTAAATTGGAGTGGGTGAAAGCTTTGAAAAGCTTCACCTGAGATGCTTAAAACGTATGACTCAAGTGTGTAATTTATATTTAATCGACTTTTCGCTTTTGAATTGTGTTATCCATTGATATAAAATATATCTCTCTCACACATATGTAGATACATACTGAACTTTTCCGTCAGTAGTCTTTTTTAGGTCCAGTAGAATCAAAACGTTTACTTTACGGTGAAATTTCAACATGGAATTGTAGGTAGAACAGAATTTCCTCTATTTAATATAGGAAGCTAGAAAGAAATTAAAAAACACATACATATACCTCAGACAGGTGAAACAGTTTTTAAAAGCTTTCAATTAGTTATTTTCTAATTTTTCAATTGTATCAGTAATATGCACAATAATTTGAAAGTAAGTCTACAACCTTCCTGATTGTTTAGAGTAAACTCCTATTCTTTTAATATTTAAAATATTTTCCTTTGTTCCCTTTTATCGAAAATTATTTGTTATATTGCCTTTAAACTTTAAAAATATAACATAAACATAAGAATGTATTTCTATAAATTTCAATTTTATGCAAAATACTTTTGCATTTCATATTCTTACTGTAAAAATGTGATAAAATTATATAAATTTAAACATTTTGTTTTTCATTGAGATTTTTAATGAGCATATGCTCATTCAAAATGTATGTAAAGTTTTAACTACCTTAGTCGAATAATGTTTGCCAAACTTAGATAAATATAAACTGAATAAAAACAAAACAAACAAATAGGGGAAAGTTGAATTGGTTTAGCACGTTAAAATGGGTTCATTGTGGAGTGAACCCACCTTTTTACCTCAGTAAAGAGTTTCAACTATATTTAATGGATAGTTATTTTGAAAAGTAAACCTCATTTTAACAATAACTACAAACATATCCCGTATAATCTCCCTTTAAACTAACCTATTGGTTGTTTAAAAATGTATACTTAATTAAATATTGACACATCTTAATCTTAAATGGGTAATTCATCTTAAACTGATAAAGAACATCCGGTGAGATAAGAAAATCATTGTACTCTTACCGTCTTTTCTAATGGCTGATCTTTTGTACAGCGAGAGTTTTTATTAAATCTTTCTTGAGTTCCATTAATCAGATGTTATTCCCTTGGCAATTGTTTTTAGATTATCTGTACTTTGCCTAGATCATTAAATACTATTTCAGTCTTGTAAGATTGCACGATTACAGAAAATTATTTTGAATAAAATAAGTATACAAACGTGAATGGACCAGCTTTATTCGAGTTGGAACTTGTGGAGGCACAACAAAGAATGGAATAATAGGATCAACTGTGTTACTGGAACACAACCAGGTGTAAGCTTTTGTTTCTCGACCAGCAACAAAATAGTTGAAGCCAGATAAGTTCGCGGCCAGGTATTCTGTGACTTTAAAGATAAAACATTAGCGACTGACTTTTACATCCTGTGACTTCGCCTGTAAGGGGAATAGAAAAAAGCATTTACCATAACTTGGATCACCAAAAGTCCACGAAGCTCATCAAAACACTTTCGTTTCATTCATAATGTCTTTGATACACAAAACATCTTATGTATTCATTTCACACGACTTTCTTTACATCTCTGTAACACATTATTATTATCAAAAAGTTTATTCTTATATCTACTTCATGCTTCGAAATAAACATTAGCAGAAATACTTTCTTGTAAGTAGATGGGGAATAAGGAAACTCACTAGGCTAAAACGATAGTCAAATCTTTTAAAAAGCTCGTTGCTATGTGGATGAAATCCATTTCTCTGCATTTCCAGAAGTTGACAAATTCCCGTACATGAAAAGTGTTTTAAAATTAAATCAATGACAAGGAATATCTCAAAAATGGTCAACTCCACGAAAAAATGTATATGTCATAAATTGTGTGTTTCAATGAGATCTACATTTTTTGTGCAGTGAATTTTTGTCTTATCTCTTACGGTTTACTAGTTATGCAAAATTCATTCAGAATAAGGAGGCCTTTAGATCCTATTCCTAGAAAAGTCAAGATATACATTTTATTTGTCCCGTAAATATCTTAATATACTGCATTTTAATCAAAATTGTTAAGAGCCATTTTTGAGAAAATTAAAATTTTCGAATTTTTTTTTTCATGAAAGGGGATGATTTTCCTCAAAATCTCTGTGTCGCCTACTGGAAGATACTAAACTCATTTACTAAGTTTGGTATTTTACCGACTTTTCATTTTTGAGTTATCGTGTTCACAGACACACGGACCCACACCCACGGACCTTTTTCTAAAAGTACTTTTTTTGGATAGGTGGCCCTAAAGCGTCTATTTCCGGTGAAATCTCGGTATCACATTTTAGGTGGAGTACAATACCTTCTCTATATACGGTACCTATTACGTGTAGAGTAAGTAAAATGTATGTTAAAACAGAAAATGTGGTATCATTAAGTCCATGTCTATATGACTGTTGAAGTAACGGGCGAAATATACAAATAGCTTAAAACTTTAAATTTGGATTTATACAAATTGGATAAATTGAAAATCAGTTGTCTTGTATACAGTATACTATCTATTCACAAAACAAATGCTTATTCTATCCTCTTTATATTTATTATTATTTTTATTTTCCTATCAATATTTTAAAACTAGAAAACTTATCTTGCTTGCATGTAGGATGCGAAATACTTCAGCTATTTGTATAAAAATATCTTGTTTTATATCCAATGATTTCCCCTACCCACTTTAGTTTATTTTATGTACCTAAAAACTATTCATGTAGAAACCACTTTTTATGTGTTCCGTGTAATAGAATTAAACGCTTGCAAAAGTGATCTCATTATACTATTGTTAAACGCTCAAGAGGGATATAGAAAATGAAGCGTGTATGCATACGTTTAAAAAGTTTTTTGCCATATGCTGGGTTTTAAAGTCCATATTGTAGAACATCACGAGAAACAATAGAATGGTGAATTGAACTGAATTCTATTTATGGACGCTCTTTAACTGCTGTGGTTCTAAGCGTCTTATTCTATTATGGACGTGAAAGACCGCTTAATTTTGCTCATAGGTTCCTTTAACAGACTTGAGGTTCTTTTATGTGTCGTAAATCTAAGACACGGGATCAACGGCTTTACTTCCCTTCCTAAGGAAGCCATACTAAA
The DNA here is from genome assembly GCA_030762935.1 of Hymenopus coronatus. Taxonomy (NCBI): domain Eukaryota; kingdom Metazoa; phylum Arthropoda; class Insecta; order Mantodea; family Hymenopodidae; genus Hymenopus; species Hymenopus coronatus. The sequence goes on along the minus strand of CM060897.1, from coordinate 41,756,827 downwards.
GATTTTAAGCCCGAAAAACATCCATCGCCCTCCGCCGGGTTTGAACCTGTGACACTGAAACCAAAGGCTACCATGTTACCCCTAGACCACGTAGGACGATAAAAGAATGCATTCCAAAACGTGTAAGATTAACTTATTGAGAATATTTCAGGAATCTTAATGTTACAAAAAGACTTCCTTGACATGATTTGTGTTTTAATAAGACCTGTATGTTTAGTGTATCTACATAGTATATATTGGATTATCAGTTATACAAAGTTATAGAAAATTCAACAAAAATTGAAAAGGACATGTCATTGGTTTGAATTTCCCAAAACTTATATTTTTTATGTGCTAAGTCAACATTCTATAGTTTCTCGTGATATGATTACAAAGTTATTGCATTTCAAAAGCTGGTAGATATAACAAATTATTTTTAAAATATTTGACAACATCTCTTTGTGCATTTAACGAAATATGTAGCGAAACTAAGAGCTTTCATTTGGACACATGGCCGTATTTCGGGGAACCGCTTACCTAGTCGGTTCTGTGCGCCATATTTCCTCCACTCCATGTGTTGATCGGTTGAGGCAAAGTCCAAAGTCCTTTTACATAGAGTAATTCGTCAGGAGACTACTTGTTTCAATGTAATGGTGACGTTATATCTCAACAAGTAGGAAACAGAAACCTCATGCGTGATTTCTTTCTGGCAACAAACTCTTGTATGGACACGATATTGTGTGCGCCTCATAAAGAGACGGTTCGTAGTTTTGTGAATAGATTTAGGTAAATGGTTTATTTTTTAATAAACCTAAAGTAAAGTACCCTGTTCTTAAAGAAGAAAAACTCGACAACAGTCTGAGAAAAGTTAGAACAAATTCACGAAATTCCTGAAAAAGCAGCACAGGAATAAAATAGTTTTCAAACTTCGGCTTGGAACACGAAACTTCTAAAATTAAAACTCTTTTAAGTGTAAGATAATCACAGAATGAGTTTATAATTATAACGGTGTGATGACAGTAGAATGGCGCCGTGGCCAGTGGTTAGACCGCTCCCCTCTCACCAAGGGGACAGAGTTTGATCCCAGGGGACCGAATGTGAAATTTGTGGTGGAAAAAGCGGCGCCTGAGCGGGTTTTCTCCCGGTTCTCAGGTTTTTTCCCGCCATTCATTCAATAATCACCTTTGATTTCATCTATTTCACCGCAATTTCATATCATATTCTTACTCATTCTCATACCAGGCGTCGGGATGATCACCCATCTGAGTAATCTCTCTGATCCAGAGCAAGTCTGCTCCTCAACAGGCATCTGACCAGGAGCTGGTTTAAATTCTCCACCCGAGAAGGGTAAATAGCGAAGACGATACGTAATACGAGTAAAGCTACCATCTTTACAATTGCGTGTTGGATAATGTTATGATCGCTGTATTGACCGTTTAATTATGTATAAGGTATGAGAGACACGCGACGGCACAAGAACATTACTTCCAATATCTTCTATGACGAAGGTATGTAATGAGAAATCTATATCCTTAAATTTAAGGGTCTTTGAATAACAGACTCTACCGGCAAAAAGCGTACTTTCCGGTGCCAAAAACATTCCCATTAGGCCGGCCACTCGTCCGAACGAAGGCTCTGTACTCATTAACATCTGAATGGTTTGTAAATAGTGGGTAGGGAAAGTAATGCTTATAGCTTTGCAGAAATATTTAACGTCCAATTTTATAGCACTATGGGTGGTGAGTACTAAAACTACGTGAAAATAAATGATACTGGGAACAAATGTGGGAAGGGAACTTTCCAGTTCTATGTTTTACTTACTTCCCAGGCCCTTGGCGTGTATGAAGACTAAGGAAATCTCGGAAAAACTTCAGTAGAGATGGACGGACCTAGTGGCACTCGAACCGAGGATCCTCCGCTACGAGTGCGTGACAGTTGTCCAGAAATACCACTTTTCCTGTTGCATTGCTGTATCTCATTCTGATGAAACACTTGCCAAGAGCGTTTCATAGAGTTTGTCCAATGGTTAGTGTACAGAAAGGAATAAAAAAAACGCCGCCTGTGGGCGAAAGACAGTGTGGAGATAAAGGGGGAGGCGAAAAAAAAGTTCTGTATGACTCATTCTTATGGCTTCATACCCCTCACCCAAGGGGAGTGGAGGTAGACTTTTTTTTTTATCTACAGGGATTTGCACTATAGGTTTCTTTCTCATCTCAACCCTCCCCCGCCTTAAGATCTGATCAAGAGAGAGAGAGAGAGAGAGAGAGTGGCACCCCTAACTCACCCCACGGATTTCATACATGAAAAAAATGAGCCTCCCTCAAGTTTTCCCCTTTCAACCCTGATGGCACGGGCTTGTGGCAGACTAATTATGTTACTGAACGAAATTGCACGTCAAGTATAGACAAAAGAAAATCAAAACAGCGCACGCTATTCTTATAGTCCACAAACTGTCATTTGCATTCCCCGGTTATTCACACGTCCAATCATTTTAACTCGCTGGCTTTTCTAGTACATTTAACTTGTGTAATCATACTTACAGGAAGAAGAGTTGCCACTATGGGATATCATCTGGATTTTTCTAACCACTATTTAATTTAAATTCTTACAAAAGTTAATTTTTCTATATGCTCATGTGAGACAAACGTTTGCACTAATGGTTTCATTAAAAACTTCATTATAGGCACAACAGGGATGCTGAAGCGCTAGTCAAATAGCCGCTATAGCGCACACTGATCCAGTTTGGGTGCGCGCCAAAAGAGCAGCGAGTTACTTATGACTCGCACGAATCTGCCTGCAATATGTAATATAACTGGGAATTGAGGGAAAGCTATCGTCACAGCGGAATAAATTGTTGGAATAAATTGCCAGGAAGAGCAAGCATTGTGCCATGATCTTCGCTCAGTGACACTCTCCCTCCAGCCAGCTCCGAAATTTATGGTTGAGTACACGAGAGTACTCTGACTCAAACGAGTCGAGTTGGAACAGTCAGTTATTGCGGGTCGCTATATACTGGCTCTGAAATTCCATAAGCTTAGTATGGCACCGCGATAAATAAAAGAATAGTGACCTAGTACTTTAAAAAGTACTTATATTAAAATAATTCCAATCAATAGCAACGAATATCTGGAAACTTGTTAAGGCCGTACAAAAATATCTGATGTGTTCCATTCACGGGGCTTTCTCTGCCTATTCTGCAAAAATTATTCTCACAAAAGCCTATTCCTCTGTCCACTTCATGCTAATCAAGATAAACATAGCATAAATGGTTTTATTATTTAGCTCCTTATTAATAGAAGGGAAATAAGGAAATACATAGGCTAAAGCGATATTATGTCATACAAGTTAAACTCATTTCTCTAAAAATGACCAAGATGAAAAAAGTGAATAAGGATTTGCCATCTGAGTAAAGCTTTAGTATTGGAAAATTAAAAGCCAATAACAAAGAATATCTCGGAAATGGCTGTAAAACTGTATATAACACATATTGTGTGTTTTAACGATATGTACATTTTCTGTAGTACGCTTCTCCTGTCTCTTACGGTTTGCAGTTATGCAAAGTCATTCAGAATGAAGAGGACTTCGGAGACTATTCCGAAGAAATTCAGGATATGCATTTGTTTTGCCGTGTGAATATCTTTAGTATAATACATTTTAATTAGAATCGTTAGAGCCATTTTGAGAAAATCGAAATTCCGCAAAATGTTCTATGTGATTTCTTTTTTTTTTTTTTTTTTTTTTTATCGCATGTCGAATCCTTGGAAGATACTGAACTGAAATTCCAAGTTAACTTAGTTGCGAATTCCCCTTTCTGTACAGTCTGCTTCAATGATTTATCGATATAAGACCTTAGCTGCGCAGTGATCTTTATTTTGTTGTTAATTGATTTATTCAAGCTGTGGACCCTTGTATACTGTTCATTCCTGTCTGAATTTGCTGGTAGTAGGTATGCCAGGAGGAGTAGGATAGGACTAGTCATTGATATGACTCCCCTCCCAAGACTCCGGAGCAGAGCATTGGACGTAGGTCCTTTTGCCACTTTCGTGATCTCAGGGAGAGAAGGATGAGTGGAGATACCCGAAAGGTGACAGATTCGGATGACGACGACACATGGATGGAGTCCCTATTGGTTGTAGTTGGGACGCTTCCAATGCCGCTCTAGGTCCTGGCCACGAGCCCCTGAGCCTCCCGCGAACCTCCAGAGGGAGCCCTAAAACCGGAAGGTGGGTCCCGCTGAGTGTTCCCGTCAGCGACGCCAGTGCCCGAATCTCCATCAGCCGAATACCATCGCCTGGTCCTTCAACCCTCGAACAGGAAATGGTGGACCGGAAAATTCGGAGGATGTAATGATCCTACCCAGCACCTGGCGACCCGAAAATCGAACCCACGACCTTCCGAATGCGGGTCACAGACGAAGCCACCTGAGCCATTCAGCTCGCAAGGTATACCAGGAGACAAGCAACCATATTTATATGTGTGTGTGATTTAAGGTCCTTTAACTTAGTAGACCACACTGGAATGAATGAAATTGGTGAAATGATGCTCAAATGAGCCGGCTCTATAGAGCCTAAAGTTACCTGAGAGAAAATCAGAAACACTTTCTATATAAAGAGTAATTTGGGATGGAGGTAGTAGTAATAGTAGTAGTAGTAGTAGTAGTAGTAGTAGTAGTAGTAGTAGTAGTAGTAGTAGTAGTAGTAGTAGTAGTAGTAGTAGTAGTAGTAGTAGTAGAGTAGCGGTTTTAGGGCGCATTAACTGCTGCGGTTATTAGCGCCCAATATCTTTGAAAGATACTTCCAAGTTTGATATTTATCCGACATTTTTGGTTTAGGATTTCACGCGCGCGCTTTTTTCCTAAAAAGACTTTTTTTATTCACGGGGCCTCAAAACATGTATTTCCAATGAAATCTCGACACTGAACTTTTGAGTGCAGTACTAAATTCTTCCTCTTATCTACTGTACGTAGGTGACAGAGAAAGTAAAAACAGTGCCATCTCTAGAGATTTTCTGGAAGACCAAGAATCACGTAGAAGCCAATAAATGCCCACGTAACCGTGCACATCTGTCTCGGCATCCAACGGTCACTACTTCCTCACGTGCGATTAGAAACGGCCGAATTCATATAAAAGAGCCACATCCTCGCTTCGAGACTAATTCGGCGCAAACAAGACATTTTTCTTCACCTTTTTCCGCATTTAGCATTAATATTTTGTTGGTTAGCACGCGAAGAGTCCTGTCCGGTTTTCCCCTCTTCTTTTCCAAAAAAAGACTAAACAGCTGCACAACGTTGCGCGCGCGACAGAGACAGACTAACTCTCATACGCTCTTTTCTGTACAAAATGTGTCCTTTCTTCCTCATATTTTTTGCCCTGACATGCAAATGGTTTTCTTGCTATACAGTGTGACCAATCGTTGTTTTATGACCGAAATAAATCGCAGCGAAGTTTTTGGAGGGTGCCTGCCTTTGATATAATTCCTGGCAGAGTGTTAGCAATGCAGATAAAGCGAAGGTAAGCGACCGAATCTATTAACTGCGTCCCAGTGCAAATCTGTTGAAATACAAGGGTATCTCTTTAACGGAACGGGCTGTTAGGGGGGGGGGCGGAGTTACAGCATACTGAACTGCTATTACTGTGTTTCAGAATTTTTGGGATTGTGATTCTAGAGTTGAACAATTTCATTTTGCAAATCAATTGAATCTCCTGCATTTGATAAAGTATTACTTCTAATTCGGTGGCATTTTCCCTGCCTCTGTTTGTGGGAGTGCCTGTTTATCTCATTTTTAAGAGGTCCGAAGTTCGACTCGGTTGCCGTAAGTTACCCGGATAAGGTTTTTGTCTGGAGTTTTTCCTCATCCTGAGAAGACGATTGTAGAGTACCTTTAAGCTCTATGGACCGCGGGTTCACTGAGCATCATTTCAACTATTTGATTGATCATCCGATTTGACCTTCTAGGCTAAAGGATCTTAAAGAAAAAACAGAAACCAGCATATTCCAAATGGATTTAAAGAAATCCATAAAATAAAATTATGCTTTAACGCAAATCACCGAACAATAACATTCACTTAAAGCTATCTGTTAAAAATATATAACACAATATATGTTTGAAACCGAATTTTATGCATTCGAATAAAAATGAGCGAGACAGTGAAGGCTCGACAGATCTCCCTCTAGCAGGGTCGTGAAGAAGTTCCAAGTCACAAGCCTCAGCTCCTCTGCCCGACGATCCAAACGAACCCTTAGTCAACCTAAAAGATAAAAGGGAAATGAAAAACCTGCCTTGGTGACCAGTGCAAAATCGAACCTTATGGCTGGGAATCTAACCTGAGATCTATCGAGTACGAGGCTCACACGTTACTGCAGAGCCATCTCGCTTGGTTTGGAAGTGCTTTATTACAAAGATAATTTTAGATTTTAAGGCCAATATAAAAGCCTCACTGTTTCAACATTTGACTATCGTTTCAGTCTCCTTATGCCCCTTGTACCCACAACGAAATGCGTAATGAAATCATTTAGTAAACGTTTATTTCAATTAATATGCAGTAGATACCAAAATAATTTTTTGTAAGAATGGCTTTTAGATAATCTTATCACGTGTTGTACCTGTCAGAATTTTTTCCAGATTCTATCAAATACTTCACGATCATTTATATATTACAATACATTCGTATGTAGTAAAAATCTTATGAGTTCCTTTCGCATAGCTTTCTCTACAAACTTCTTAGAAAAGAATTTCCTTTCTACTTTACTAATTGAGACAAACCTTAGCAAAATGGTGCATTACTTACACACTTACACTTTACTAAAGGATAGTCAAATATTTTCCCTGTACGATCGTCATTGAAGATGCTTCTTTGCCTGACCACTAAAACAAAAGAAACAAGGATAGTTTTCTTATTTGAGAAAAGTATAAGTATTTTAAAATTGAAACAAATAAGGAATATCTGGGAAATGGTTAGCTCCACAACAATAACGTAAAGGACATAAATTGTGTTTTTGACGAGATCTACATTTTTATATAGGTAGTAAGTTTTTGTCTATCTCTTACAGTTTGCCAGTTATGTAAAAGTAATTCAGAATGAAGAGAGCTTCCGAGGCTATTCCCAGGGAATTCAAGATATACATTTTGTTTGTCATGTAAATACCTTCGTTTTAGATATTTTAATAAAAATCGTTAGAGACATTTTTGAGAAAAGCAACATTTTCGAACATTTTTCCATGTAAAGGTAGTTTGGGTTTGGGGAATTTTTTTAAAATCTTCGTGCCGCATCCCCAAAAGATACCAAACTTACCTATCAAGTTTGATATTTAATTGACTTTTCATTGTTGAGTTATGCTGTCCAAAGAAACACACACACAGTAAACTTTTTTTTTTTTTTTTTTTTTTTTTTTTTTTTTTTTTTTTTTGTATTCTCGGAGATTCAAAGTATATATTTCCGGTGAAATTTCTGTATCGGATTTTTGGGTGAAATACAATACCTTCTCGACCTACTGTATACATAGTACATATGTGCTAGAGAAATTAAAAATAAAACGCCTTTAATACAAACTAACAACACTTAATAGGGAGTAACGAATATTACTTTACTAATGTGAAATGCTGCTAAATAGATAAAAAAAGAGGAGAGTGATTGGAGAGGCCTAAAAAATTATTAAATAAAATAAAAGGGCATTAGATCGGTAATGAAACAATACAGATCGTTACATAAGTTGACAGTCCCAGTTTTTCCTAGAATTTGTGAAATCCGCTTTATATGTACTGTGTGATCTATAAATCAAAAAATGCGTTATCTTGCAGAAAATCGCTTAGACTTTCCTTTTCTCAAGAGGGTTTTAACTACCCTGTATGAGCAGGGAGGATATATATATATATATACTCAATTATACAAAGCGTATTTGTACTCCACTTTAAAATGATCAAACAGCCAAACTAACGAGAAGAATTTTTTTCATTTTCAATACGTATAAAGATCAAAGATGTTAAAGCAGTTTATGTGTTTTGGATAATCGTAATACTTTTCAGGTTTATAATTTTTGCAAAAGTAGATACAATTTTCAACTATTTTGTGTACAGCACAATCAAAATTAACTTATGTGCATACTTTCTCTAATACTTGAAACTATCATGGAAATAAAGTGTAAAGTTACGAGAAATACATGTAGGCTTAAGTAAAGATCCGGCAGAAACGTATGTTATTATTCACCACTTCACTAATTGATTTCTTCACAAATTTAAAAAATAAAATTTGAGTGTAATTATTGCAGAAAATTCTTTGTAATATCCAAAATGCTTATGTTTTTAAAAGTTAATAGTTTCTCAAAATTGGAGAGTTATATTAAAAATCTAAAGTCCTTTGATAGGCAGCATGAATATTTTGAAACAAATTACTAACAAAAAGCTGCATCGTGTGGAGTATTTTGAGCATGGAAAAGTGCTGAAAAAAATTGCTTTCTCTACGCCCTCCCCCCAATCGTGTATTAATGAATGTAGAAACTGAATCTTACCCAAGCTTATTTTTCTATCTACCTACTTCATTTCAATTCATTATAAACCTTTGTAGAAATAACTGCAGTACACGTTTCGTTGTAGATGCAAAGGGAACAGCAAAAGTCAACTGCTTGATATCAGAACGCTGTATGTTGATCTTAAAATGCCATACTCTTTCTGTGTAATCGCAAGAAATAACTGATTGTCGACAGGGTCCTAAATATTAACAACAGTATTGAATAACTCGAATCAATGTTAACGGATATCTCAGAAATTGCTTACGCCAGACACAAAAAAAAAGTTATTTTAAAATAAATTGTTTATTTCAAAGATATCTGCACTTTTGTGTGTAGTGCGTTTTCATCTACCTGTAGCTTAAAATTTACTAAATTATACAAACTTCGTTCTGAATGAAGAAGACTTCACAGGCTCTTCCTGGAAAATTCAAGATATAAATTTAATGTTTCATGTATCTTTATGGCGTCGCGTAGCCGGGTGGATAAAACGTCTCCTCCCCTGGTTCGATCCCAGGGGACCGTATGTGGGATTGGTGGTGGACAAAGCGATTTCTGGGCGGGTGTTCTCCGGGTTCTCCGGTTTCCCCTGCCATTCATTCCACCAGCTGTTTCATAATCATGTTCCTTTCATCCATTACACGTCATTTCATATCCTCCATTTCTTCATTTTCATACAAGGAATTGGGGCGATGACCCATCCTGGCATTTCTGATTCAGAGGCTCTGCCCCTTAACAGGCGTCTAGCATCTGGTTTGTAAGTCCTAGGGATGTAAGATCTACATACAAAGAGAGTTATCAGAAAGAAATACAGACGTAAATATATTTAATGTACGGTACTTTAATCAAAATATGCTCTCTTTTTTTTTTTCTTTTTTATTTTATTTTACTTTTGGGAAAATAAAAAAATTGGAAAACTCTTCCATGTATAAAACATTTTTGTTTGAGGTAATTTTCTTCAAAATCTTCATCTCGTATCTATGGAGGATACTGAACTTTAATACCAAGTTTGGTATTTATCCGACTTTTCATTTTTGAGTTATGCTGTTCACAGAATCAATGACGTCTTTCTGAAAATAGTTTTCTTTCTTTCTTTGATTCAGGGGTGAAACATTGGTAGGCGAATTTTTTGGTGGAATGCAATACCTTATTTATAGCTACGTACGCGACAAAGAAAATAAAAACAGTTTACTAAAATGCAAGGTTTAACGCTAGGCCTGCATATTAATAAGCATATACCGGCTATTTATAGTTTCAGTTAATTTGTAATTCAAATGTGCCAATTTAAAAACACTTATTTTATTAATATTTAGAATCAATATTATTTGTATGAAATAAAAATAATGTTTTACAATTTCTAAGTTTAACAGATGCAATAATTTAAATGACATAATCTTGTCTTTCCGCTTTCGTTTTAGATAATTTCGTTTAGCTTGCAAGTATAGAATTTTTTTTTTTTTTTTGGAATTCGGAAGGAATATTACTACATATTTTCCCTGCAGTGTAGAGTTAAAAATCAGCACCTGGATTGAGGCTTGATTGACACATCAATAGCTATTGATCACAATGGGAAGGAAACGGCAGAAAATCACACATCTGCATAGGTAAATTTTTTTTGTTAACAAAAGGAACCCCGCAGACTTCGCTCTGAGCATAAGTCAAGTGCCTATGATGAGAATAACGGAATATCTCACAAAACATGCAAAAACGCTACTTTTCTGTACAAACCGTTGGTAAAAAGCAGTCAGCAGTCAATCATTGGTTATGTAAAATGTCAAGAAGGGCTCTTCAAATATTCAATGCCACGGATCTAAAGTTACTCTTGTTAGCATGTATTATACATATTCATCCCTTTAAAATGACTTGCGTGTCACGAGTTGTTATTTCCGAGAATAGATGCGGTTCACGACTTTCTTTTGTTGTTAGAAACGCTATTTAGAGTCACTGTTGATTTTGGGAACATCTAAAAATCCTGCAGTGATTTACTTGCATATTCAATAAACTGTATATTCAAAGAAATTGACTAGATTATGTACCTAACTTCTGATTTCATAAATAAACAGTACATAACCACAATGCCCAATGTTTGCAGATATCCCTCCGTGCGTTAAAACAGTTGCAGAACTCAAAGGGGTCATTTCAAGTTAAACCTGTCAGAGAGGAACTGGCATGAAGGACCATCTCATTTTGCATGACCCGCTCACCGTCTAACTTCTTTTCATCAGAAGTAATTGCTATATTACTATAATATGTGACCATTACTTGATTTTCAGTCATCTGATGTTTATTCTTCAGATAAATTAGAAATTCAGTTGATGAAACCATTAACGGAAGTAGATTAAAAAACAATAGGTATAAATCTGTGGTTAGCACCACAGCACCACAATTCTGCAGCCTTTTTAGCGCACGCAGGGATATCTGCACACGTCAAATACGGGGCAATTGGCCTATCTGGTATACATGCAATAAACTTCGTCCAATAATTTGCTTTTTCGTCGTGTTGCAAGCTTAACTACCCAATGACATTTTGTATTTGGTATGTTTATCTGTGGTTCAATCCGTTTTAAAATACGGCATTGTAGAATGGCACAGTTCTTGTAACCCCCTATTTGCCTTTAAGGTTAGTAAAAATGATTAATTAAAATGTGTCTAAGAAAAACGGTCGATTATGTAACACAACTCCTGTTCTCTGAATTCAAAGTATTGATTATCCACCAAATGTATTATACTTTATTAAGTATATGTCGAAAACAAAAACAAATGTCCTTTGTATTGCCAGTTACACTCCATTGTGTAATGGTTACCATGCTAGCGTCTAATACCCAAGGTCGCTGGTTCAAACCCGCGGAGGATGATGGACTTTTAGGACGTAAAAACCCTTAGTATTGCTTCCTTCGGAAGAGAAGTAAAGCCATTGGTCCCGCGTCGTAGATATAGGGCACGCATCTGAGCAAAATTAAACGGGTTTTCACGCCCAATATAGAATGGGACGCTGAAATCCATAGATAAATAGCCTTTGTATTGCCATAATTACAAAAGTAAATGATCTGACTTAATGTGCTAGACTCAACAGCAGCGTCTACCCACAGTAGCACTTTTGGTCCAAGCTGTATAACAGATTGATAAAAAAATGATCAATCTTATTTTAAATTAAAAAAGCACAATTAAAATCATTATCAAGGAAGATTTTGTGTAATGGTAACTATTTTTGTATGCTAGCGTTATAATTATTTTTTAAACTTGTGTATCTAAAAATTTGTAAAGAAAATATTTTTTTATAATTTAAAAATATTTTGTTCCATATTATCATTTTCATTAAAATACTTATTTGCTTCTTTAGTGATTAACAACTTAGGCTTTCATTTTATTTTTATAGGTTTGAGTGCTACATATAAAGAAATCCCCTCTGAGGCTCGGGGCAATGCTAGAGCAAAATTATATTCATAATATATATAACTACTAGCAAATACATAAATTATATCCAATGATAGTACAGAATTAATCCGAGAAACTTTCAGGGATTACAGAGGGACGGGCACCTTTGGTCTGTGACGACAAACTTTGAAGATAAGTAATGATGTTTATTTTAATATTCGTACGGTTAGATGCAGTTAAATAAAATACGAAAGTGGTACTCATTTCCACTCTACAATAATTCATTTCTCTGCAAGCCCGAAAACTTATATTTTTGGTATGTAAGTAAGAGCTTTGCTTTTTATGGAAAAAAGGGCAAGTGCCTCGCTGATTCCTCCACTCACATGAAGAATCATAACATACCAGAGAGACAAACAACAGTTAGTTGGTAAAAGTGCAATCATCAGCGTGTTCGGTTGTCAATCTGGTCGTGCAGGGTTATTTGTAAAATTCTGTTAAATCGAGCCAGGTGTCTCAGGTGTTTTGTCTGGGAATGGCATTTGGGAGGTCATGGGTTCATCTCCATTTCATTCAACCGGTCTCTTTTAGGGTGGTAGGTATCGGCGAGGACTGCAATGCTGGCGCCCTTCTGTGGTGGTGAATGCGCTTTGTAAATGCAGGTCTCAGCGACGGGATGAAATTGGAATGGTCTGAGGACACGGGGGTTCGGTCAAACCTGGGTTGCGGGCTCCTAGTTTCCCCTTGCTTGGACTATGTTGGGACTCTTCACGGTGGCTCTTTCCCCACGCTCCGGTTTCGGCCACCCTTCGATAATAGTCATATCATCCTATTCTCTGACACAAAATAAGCCCATGTAGGCTGCAGTGTAGAACCTCCTCCGGAATGAGACACACACACACACACACACACACACACACACTAGCTGTTAAACATGATTTTCTTTCCCAAAGAGATGAAGGGCATATATTCAGTGCATAAAATATGCCCTACAATGGAATGGAGATGTTTATGTTGGTATTGTTAAAATCTCGCCCCCTCCCGAGACTACCTCTTTTTCCAGAGCATGATTTTAACCATAGAATTGACAGAATACTATATCTCTTCTATAATATGGCCGAACTGACGAAGTATAACATTACTTAAATGTTGTATTTTCATGCTACACTACCGTTGTCTTAATATCGGTTTCGTTATTCTGCTCGACAACGGCAATAGCTTCAATCTCGTCTCCATGTCGCTGATGAAGGCTCTCATATAGACATATAGACGTATAAGTGTCCTTGTTGTCCAGCTTAACGACGCAGGCAAATAATCTACTTCCTCTAGAAGGTCGACTTATGTTGTAATTGGTTTAGCTTTTCTTTGTGCTACCCACATCTACCTTTCACAACAATTATAACATTGTTCATTGGTTAGTTCTCATTACTTAAATTAAATTGAGTTTAATTTATGGACGCTCTTTAACTTCTACTGTTCTTAACATCCCATTCTATATTGGGCGTGAAAACCTCTTAATTCTGCTCGGATGCCTCTTTATCAGGCTTAAGGTTCTTTTATGTGTCATAAATCTAGTATTGCGGTCTAAGAGTAGGGTCACTTTATATTCATGCTAGTGTACGTTTGGAGTGAACTAAATGTATGTGACAGAAAGAGTGAGGAAGAGAGAGAGAGAGAAGAAATGTGTGTGTTTGTTTTACGTGTGACAGTGAATATGCATGAGAATGAGAGAGTGTGTATGAAAGAGAATTTCTGAGAGAAAGAATGGGTGTGTCTGTAAGTGTATGTGTGTGTGCGCGCGCGCGCGCGCGCGTTTGTAGGTGGGTGGAGGGTGCATGCTAAAACTGCACTTCCTAGCTCAAAAACCGAAGAAGATAAAAATTCCAACGTGCACATCCCACTTAAATCATCAATGGATTCCGTGCTAATTCATAATTTTCTAATTTAGTTCATCTGCAAGAAGCTGTAACATTTATATGGGACTGTAAACAAGCTGTGTGAAGTGGACTTGAGGATTTATAAGGTCGGGTACTCCATATGATGTTTACTGTGAGGTAGACCAAACAAGTTTTTGAGCGCTCACAATTTACTATTGCCTTCTATTTGGGAGGGGCGGGTGAAGGGCACCAGGTGCTTCCCACTACTCTCATATGTTTTTTTGCGCGGAACCTTAGAAAAGCATGATGATGGGGTAAAAAATGTGCGGTTGGTAGGGTCGGCACGAGCGAGCTTCCGGGCGCACGCGCGATTCTCGAGGGTGGGGGAAGCATAGCAGTTTTTATATCCCCCCTTCCATCACTTTCTTTTTTTACTCGTTTGATGTTGGGAGAGCAAGTTAAGTGAGATGGGATAACGTCACAGCAATGCCTCCAGATCCAAGGACATCGCCAAGTCTTTATTAATTTCCAGAGAGCACCTGCGTCCTTTGAGTGTAGTGCATTTGGTCAGTCTGAAGAAGCATCCAGCAACCACGGCCGAAGCAAGAACCCACCAGCATTGCCAACTCTATAGCTACTGGATATTTTATAAAATTATGTTTTCATAATATGCGCTCTACCTCTTCAGATAGATACATACATTTTTTTTTAGCTTAACGTCCTTTAACCTGGTTGGTCATATCGGACGATGAATGAAATTGGTGAAATGATACTGAAATGACCTCGGGGTCCATGAAGCTTAAACTTACTGGACATTCGTCTTCTCAGGATAAAGGAAAACCTCGAAGAAAAAAAAAACCTTATCCAGGCAACTTGCCCTAAGCGAGATTCGAACTCACGACCTTTTGACTGTGAAGCAGACACGCTACCACCACCACACTAGCGAGGCGGGCTTACATACAGTTTCTTATTAATGTTGTTGTTATTATTATTATTAAACGACTATGTAGTGGCTTTGTCCTCTACAAGCATTTTTTTATATCTCCCAACTTTGGAAAACTCCCCATACTACTTTATTGGAAGAAATTTTGCCATTTAATTTTACGTATGATTGAGAAAAATAAATGCAAAATAAAATACGATTTTATGCTAACTTTTACAATACAAAATATCCATAATGTCTAAATTGGCACTGTAGCCAATTGTATTTCATATTAGCACCTCTATACTTTTACGTGCAGCACAAGGAACCGTGTCACGTGCTAATTGGAACGGAAATTCGTTATCCTTTTGCTCCTCGATAGCCAGAATGGAAGTCTCGAATTGTACTGCGCAAGTCTGAGATGTGCAACTGCTACTCTGGCACGAGTCCATAGAATACAAAACTGTTGTATTCAACTTCTTCGTTAGCTCTCTGAGTAGATACTACCATTATATTCCTCAATGGAAATTAATGACATTTGTTGCGCATGAAGAATTTGAAATAAAACTATTTGTTTTGAAATGTGCATTTACATCTTGTTTTTTTAAATACCATGGTCCTTTATCCGCTCTACTTGATCAACGTGCCCATTTCTTATACTGAATTAAGGAGACAGGAAATAAAGTTCTCACGTTTAAAAAGAAAAGGTATATAACATAAAGTATGTGTCTTAACAAGCTCTACATTTTGTGTTCAGTAAATTTTTGGTCTATCTCTTATGGTTTGCCAGTTATACAAAATTCCGTAAAATTCATCCAGAATAAAGTAGTCCAGAGCCTATTCCAGAAAATTCAAGATATCCATTTTATTTGAGAGGTAAATATCTTTAATACACGATATTTTAAGCAAAATCGTTAGAGCAATTTTTAAAAAAATAAACTTTTTCAAAACATTTTCCGTGAAAAGGGTAGTTGGAGTGGGGGGATTTTCTTGAAAATCTTCGTGTCGCATCCTTGGAAGATATTGAACTTAAATGCCAGTTTGGTATACACACGCACACACGGACCTTTTTTTCAAAACTGCTTTTTTTTGATTCAGGGCCACCCAAAACATATATTTCCGGTGAAATCTCGGTATGGAATTTTTGGGTGTATTACAGTACCTTCTCTATACACTATGTACATAGTGTAAGTAGAGAAAGAAAAATCGTAAAAGGATTTAAATGTTTATGTTTACTCAAAAGGTTTTATTACATTTTATGTGATGAATATTTAAAAATTGATCCTACTTGTATTTGTATTATTCGTGTAAATAAACTACTTAAATGTTCGGCATGTTAGTCATTATACATGTTTTGTCATCGTTTGTTAACCATGGGGAAATTACATAGTTTCGAACGCATAACAAGCATAAGGAATAGATACAAAGCAATTTAAACCCATTTCATACACATTAGCTTTAATTAGCCCAGAGAAAAATATATTTGCTGTTTTTGTCGGAAGATGCAATTGCCGCTCTCTGGTTTACCTAACTTTTATGTTTTTTTACGCAGTTAGAGCCGAATAATTCGTCCCCCCGTGTTATTTGAACGGAATCGATAGCAATCTTGCGGCGAGGTCTGCTTCTTTATAACGATTTCTCCCATTGTGTGACATATAGAGGATGGGGGGGGGGGGGGTACGCCCCAAGCTTTTATCGGAATCAATTGAAACAAAATATGCACGCTGGTCAACACATTTCCCTGCCAGTGTTTTCCAACCTTTTACTGACGCAATATGGTGCCCAGTCTACCTTTTACACATTTGCATCGACGGAGGGGTGCAAACTCTTTGTGCTGGGTTTTGGTCAAGGGAATGAGGGAAATTGCTCTTTATGTATGTATTTCGTTTTGCTTCTTTTCTATTCACAAGCGCTAGTCAGGTTGAAGCGTGCACTTCCTGAACAAGCGGATAAAGGCCAGGGGGGAAGCAACGAAGCCCAGTCATACTTTCGTGTTGATAGTTGACGGGTAGAGGACAAATTCTTCGCGCTACACTTGATCTTTATGGGGAAGGATCAAGAAAGAAAAAAGAAAGAAGGAAGGAAATATTACATACAACACTCACACAACTTTTTCACAAATATATGTAGGATCGTTAAATTATAATGTAACCCCTCTCGCGGTCTCTCTCCACTGCGCGTGAGAACCGAGAGTCGCCGGGAAAATGGTGTTGTCAAAGGCGCACTAAACTCTTTATCTTGTAATAAATGCTGGAAATATTGACCTTTGCTCTCAAACAGGCAGTACATCTTGTAAAAATGTAAGACATAAATTGTGTGCTTTAACGGGATCTACAGTTTTTGTATAGTAAGTTTTTGTTACCAGTTACGCAAAATTTAACCAATTTCATTTAAAATGAACAGCCCTTCATAAATTATTCCCAGAAAGCTCAAGATATACATTATAATATATATCGTATTTAATCAAAATTATTAGAACCTGTTTGAGAAATACAAAATATTCAAAAGTGTTTCTATATAAAGATGGGAGCTTTTCTTGAAAATATTCGTGTCATATTTTTGCAAGATACTAAACTTAAATATCAAATTTTATATTTAACGGTCTTTCAGTTTTAGCTATGTCCATTGACACAAACACTCACGGACACACTCGCAACTTTTTCTAAAAATACTTTTTTGGACTCGGTGGACCTCAAAACATACATTTCCGGCGATATCTCAAGTTTCTGGGTGGAATACAAAAAATTGGGTCACCTTGCATAGTTCATTGCGTGAAAAGTTCATAAGTTCACTTTACACAAATACACTTTGTATCTATACTACACTGTCACTTAATCAATCTTGGTCTCCTGGTCGCTCTTGCGCTAGAAATTAGAGCTTTCGAGCCCATTTCACTCTTGTCTCCTTGGCACTCCTCGTCCACAGTACCCTGGCCCGCTCCTGATCGAACCTGGCCAGCGTGTTTTATGTTGTTCCATGTTCCTCCTACCAGAATCTGGAGTCCCAGTTCGGGGTTCAAATCTTGGGGCCCATGCTTTCCAATTTCCATTTTAGTTTTTTGGCAATGGTAAGAACATCTTTCATACCTGTTGTTTTTCAGCTCCTTGTTCTTTATTCTGTCCTTCAAGGAGGTGTCCTTCAAGGTATCTGATGTTCCACCTTATGTTGACATGACTGGATCATTTGTCCCTGTTTTGCAGTTAATGCCCATGATTGGTAGCCATAAAGCATGACGGGTAGAACAAGAAATACTGTCCTATAAGTCTTATTTACATGATTATGATGTAGCATCTGTTTTTCTTTTTGTTTTTTTTTTTTTTTTTGTGGTGTTTAACGCCCCTTTACTACTTGTGGCACCGCAGGCGATGCCGTACCTGTCCTAATATGAAACTACTCCAATATCAGATTTCCCCTGATGCATGCTGGTGTAATAAATGGCAGTGAAACTAGAACTTAGTTTAGCTTAGAAAGAGAAGACTTACTTACTCCTAAGTGCAAAACTTTGCAGGATATGATATTTCAGCAAACCAAAACAAAAGTAGAAGTGAAATGCTAAGTTAAGTGAAAACTTCTTCCTGTTCAATATTTTTATTCTGGATTTCGATTGTCATGTGTTCAATATCATCAAAAATTAAATTAACTAATGGTAATTTAGTTTAATTTCTCTTATAGCAAGTTGCATAATTGTACTCTTATGGTCTTAAACATGCTTAAGTCTATGTCCTTCTATGCACTTTTTCTAGAAGTTCATACATTTTACACATTCTAGTGATGTAATTAGAAATATTTGTTATATTATAGTTTAGTTTATGGGTTGTTCTACTTTTTTTTTTTTTTTCCTTTACTAAATCTGATACATCATAGTATTTCCATTGCAAATATATAAAATACATGCCATAATGCTTAATTTTAAACCTAATTTACCAATGTTAAGAGAATAAATAATAGAAGGAGGGAGCATTTGACTCAATACTCAATACATTGCACAGATCGAAGTTTTGTTATCTACAATGCACTTAACTCCTGATAGCTATTTTAGTACAATTTGCCTATCTAGAGAGTAGATGTTATCAGCCAAGTATGAGTTCTCTAGGATGCGGATACAAACCCGATGGTGAGCGAAGTATTTTTTCAGGTGGAAAAATCCATAACATGGCTTCATTCGGAAGGGAAGTAAAACCAGTGATACCGTGTCATAGACTTATGGCATGTAAAAGAATCTTAAGCCTGATGGAGGTCTCTGAGCAAAATTTTCGGTTGCTAAGGAATATAAGAACTTAAAGTGCGTCCATAAAAAAATCAAGGATCACCACAAAAAACAAAGTCTGCAAAATATCACAGAGTAGTTATAGACACTGTTGTTATAATGTCAGGCTATTCAGATGGCGGATGCTGGGAAAAGTTATTTGGAGTTCTAAATTAAAATCATCTTAACAACAGCAAAAAATAATAATTAAAGTTCAGATTATAAAGATAATACAAAGAAGCATTGGAAATGAACATAGTAATTACTACTTACTCTTAAAAATTATACAACGGGATTTTGTCAAAGCTTTTGTGAACTAAAAATCGACCTAAGTGATCATAGTTACTCTTTATAATAAATCATTTTATCCCATATTTACTGGAAAAACAGATTTCTTTTGGATTAATTTGTGTAATAGCAAAAATTTGTCATGAACAGGATCAAGACCTATTCTGGATGTATATATGGAAGTTCAAAATTAACTTATTTTGATAATACAAGTTTATCAATAATATCGTCTATTACTTTACTATCATTATAAAATTCACTAACTTATGGTTTCGATAGAAGTTCTGTTTAAACAAATGATTATTATCAATCACATCCTGAAATCTACAAAGCTAATCTCAAAAATAAAAGAAGCCAAAACTTACCTAACAGTAATGTATAATTTTTGCAGAAATGGCTCTTTAAGCTGTAATTTGTCATTAGGTATATTTGCCCGAAACTTATATTCTTAGTCTTTGATGGGAAGTTAGCATTAACAATCAGAAGTGTATTTGTCCCTGCATATTCATGCTTTTTCATATTCACTAAGGAAGAGATCTGGTTAAGTATCGACAAGTATCATGCTTAACAAGACATATAGCATCTATGTTATGTAGGAAATACAGCCTTGATTAATTCATATTCAGGGAGTCAATGAAACATACTTGCAAATCCAATATATACTTTCTGAGATGCTTGGACGCATTTCATTAGCTTCTCTGACAAGTTCTGCACCATGCTCTCTCTTTCTGTTGTATTATATGCTCTGCGGACCAAAGAAAGCTTAAGCGGCGTATGTCTTTTTTGCCTATTGATGTCATAAGGCCTAAATCTTATTTTATAACTGTGATGTATTTTACAACCTCATGCTATATGTGTAAGGAAGGTATGCAACATTGCATAAATATCCAAATACAATGGATAGTTTATGTGATCGCCGATTTGCATTACAGAAGTTCAATGGTTGACAACAGCATACTGTTGGGAGCTGAAGAGATAGCTAGCGACGCATGAAAGAGGTTAGGATGAAACTAAATATACTAATTGGAAAGCTCTTATTCAGCATTGAGAGGCGAAGACTGGTCTCAGCACGTTCCTAATGCTAGCCATTTCTTGAGCTCCAAACAATAAAACTATCCCAATCTTCAACACCTTACTTCAACTAAATATACACTGAGATGAGACCTACTGAGTTGGTAGCACCACTAATAGAATACACATGGTTGTTTTGTCACTAAATAAACGCAGAATCCAGCCATTCCATGATTAGTTTGAATGCAAATATATTATATATAGTGTATTAAAATGTGATGTTGATAAGGTCAACAAGGTCATATTTGTTAGAAGATACGAATTCTCCATTCCACTACAGTTCATGAATCTACTTTCTTCTAAACTCTACAAATATATTATATTGTATGTGAGACTTGTGATGTGTGTAATGTGAATGGAATTTGGTATGTGTACATAAAGATGTAGATTATTAAAGCTGTAATAAGTAATATTATATTAGAATTTGTAAAGTATGAATAAAATGTAGCTGTTTTCGATCTTTAAATGACCGATGAACTTATATTTATACAAAGGCTCATTATTGTGCAGATTATATAATTTTGATGACTGGAAGTATTTTCGCCTTAGGGCTATATTGTATTTTTGGTAACAAACATTCCCTGTAGTCCATAGAAAAGTGGTCAGAGTTCCATAGAAATATATTGGCTAGTTCCTGAATTATTACTATTGTTGTGAAACAAACAGGTGATTCTGTGATTTTTTTAATCGTCTGTAACGTCAGGTTTGTAGGCCTAATTCTTTGTTCCTAACACTAGTCTCGTTGTTTGTTAACAAGTTGCAAGCCATTTTGTCTACCCAAGCAACATGTTCCTAGATGTTATTGCTACCTGTTAAGCCGAAATCTACTGAAGACAGTCAATAATGCCTTTGCAGTAGGCAGTTATTACGTGGATGCTGATGTTCACATGTATTAAATATTTTCATAGTGCAAGTATTGGAGTGTAAAAAGGACTTTCTGTAAATAGTATTTCTGTATCAACAATCGTTTCCATCTGTGATTAGGTGAGGAATGAAATGTTTTGCAAACAAGTTTAGTGTACAGAGAGGAGAAAGGAAACTATGGTATGAAAGTATTATAAAGTGTAAACATTCATTAACATTTCCATGAAATGAACGTGTCATTATTGTATCCCAAAATTCCTCGCAAACGCTAATATATCCTCCCTTAAGATACTTTTAAGTCCTAAGGACGGACTGAAACACGTTATTCCATTGCTTTGTTATGAGTGAATAGCTACTTGATTCATTCAACCTAAGAATCCCTTCTTCTCTTTATTGTAGAATATCTTTCTGCTCAATCCCATAACTACAAACAACACATATATTTTTAAACAAACCGAAATTGTGCCTATGTTAATCAGACAGATGATAACTACATGCTTAAAATAGAAAAGAGTAAGGTTATAACAAGTAAAAGCTCAACAAGCAAGCAAACACAAAATAATATATTGTTAGTAAGCGAGCCACGCTCTACTACCAGTCATTGGCCATATCCAATCATATCATTCTTAAATAGTACAATATGACATTTTCTTCCATAGTACAATAAAACTCTACAGGGTATAGTATTGTTCATATAACAACAGTTAATGCATAACAATAGGACATAAAACGTTCACTGTTTTATTTTAATTATTATTTTTTAATTTTTAAAGTGCAAACGTGTTGGAGTTGTTATGAAATATCACATTTGTAAAATAAACATGCTTCCCTACCAAGAAAGACTAAGAAATAAAATGTATCATTTATTTGCATTTAGGTATGTAGTATTTTCCTAACTTTGATTCGTGTTAAAAAACAAAAATTAAATAATAATTTATCAGTCTTGTATTCCATATTATATGAGTGTTCAAATACGAGTAAAACTCAAGTTATTTTATATAACAGTTATATTTTAGTTTCCGCTTCTATTTCAATTTTTGTCACAGTTATTTCTTTTTAATGTATCCATATACAGATTTATAGCTCTTACAGATTTTGAAGCCTAGTCCTAAAATTGGATTTCCTTCTGTGCATGTAATCTTCGGGTTGTGATGTTTTGTTCTTCGTGTTATTGTTGTTCTCCAGTCAGCGATATTTTAGCCTATCCAAGTGATTGATTGTTTTTGTAAATGCACATCAACTTAATATTTTAATGAATGTTTGCAGATTGCATTTTCAGAAACTGGTTAAGAAAATGCATCACTGGATAGACATAAACCATGGTTTTCGTGTTAACCGCTATTATGCATTTCTCAAAAGAAACAACAGATAATTAGTTGGTATGTAACTTATGGTTTAGACAGTTTAAAGTTTGTTTGAGAGTAATGTTTGTATATCTGTTTTTGTTCCCTTTGTGGGAATGTCAAATGTGGTGCCCTCTGGTTGTAATATGAACGTATTATTTATAAATAAATATAATATTTTGTATATAGGTATTAGTTAAAACATTTTATAACTATAATGATAAGTCTTGATGATGTATATTTACAGAAGACATATTTTCCATAACAAGTGTGGTCAAAGTGTTATTCAGTAAATTTAAAATACAGTGTCTGGTATCAGATTCAAATTGTAACCACCAGAAGTGAAAATAATATTTTGTAAATGGTATCAACTCGAACTTTTGTTACAATTTCTCTGTATTGTCATTCAATATAAAAATAAAGGGATTTTATTTAAAATGTTTCCTATTTATGTGATGACCTTGGTGTAATTTAGAAATCCCTCTGCAGATAAAATGACTCCATGCCGACATTTGTACACCATCAAGCACTGCATCGATATCCGTCTAAAATTCTATGTCACAATAATCTTCATGTTGTATTTACTTTATTACTCTCTCTTCACGTACTATATACATAGTGTATAGAGAAAGTAATTTGCATTCCACCCAAAAATTCGATACCGAGTTTTCTCTTGAAATACACGTTTTAGGGTCCCCTGTATCCAAAAAAAGAATTTCTGGAAAAAGGTCCTCGTGCGTGCGTGCGCGCGCGTGTGCGTGTGTGTGTGTGCGTGCGTGTGTGTGTGTCCATTAGTCTGTGAACACGATAACTCAAAACAAAAAGTCGGTAAAATACCAAACTTGGTATTTAAGTTTAGTATCTTCCAAGGATGCGACACGAAGATTTTGAGAAAAATCCCCCACCCCTAACTACCCTTTACATGAAACATTTTTCGAACATTTTTTATTTTCTCAAAAATGGCTCTAACGATTTTAATTAAATTATCATATATTAAAGATATTTACATGGCAAATAAAGTGTATATCTTGAATTTTCTGGGAATAGCCTCTGAAGACATGTTTATTCTGGATGAATTTTGCGAAATTTTTCATAACTGGCACACCGTAAGAGCTAGACAAAAGCTTGCTTAACAAAAAATATACAGAGCTCATTAAAACACACAATTTATGTTATATGCATGTCGTTTTTTAGATATTCCTTGTTATTGGTTTCAGCTATAAAATACTTATACTTTTCTCATACGGGAATTTGTCAACTCCTGTCCATACAAACAAAGGAACTTCAATCACATGGCAACCAGGTTTTAAAAGATTTGGCTACCTATTTACTCTAGTGTATTCCTTTATTTCCGTTCTACTTTCAAAGAAGCAAGTAATAGGACCATTTCTGCTATTTTTTTTCCTCGATTAACATTAAGTAAAGAGAAGAATAGCTTTTTAACAATAATTTGTTGCAGAGAGTAGAGTAAGTCATGTGAATTGAATACATCAGTTTTTTTTTTTTTTGTTTTGTTTTTTGTTTTTTTTTTTTCCCCATATAGATTGATTTCTCATATTCTTAAAAATTAAACGCAGATAAAAGCAGTTTTTCTATTTAATATAAATATGAATAATATATTAAACTTTCAAATTGTGCATATACCAAGCTCTGGTGGATTAAAATCACACTAGCTATTATAGGAAGTATCAGGCCTAATATATCAAACAAACTTTCTGAATTTGTTTCTCATAACTTTTAAAAAAAAAACATCTGATGTGTTCCATTCACATGACTATCTCTACAGTAAATTATTGTTTAAAATCTTATTCCTATATTTACTTAATGCTAATCGAGAAAAAATTAGTAAAAAGGGTCTTATTAGCTGCTTCCTTGTAAGCCGACAGGAAATAAGGGAGTACCATAGGCTAAACCGATGGGCAAATCTTTTAAAATCTAGTCACTATGTGATTGAAGTTCCTTTGAATGGACAGGATTGACAAATTCCCGTATGAGAAAAGTATAAGTATTTTAAAACTGAAGTCAAGGAATATCTCAAAAACGGTCAATTCCACGAAAAAAATGTATGTAATATAAATTGTGTGTTTTAACGAGCTCTACATTTTTTCTGAAGTAAGTTTTTGTCTGTCTCAGTTATGCAAAATTCCGCAAAATGCATCCAGAATAAACATATCTTCAGAGGCTATTCCCAGAAAATTTAAGATATACATTTGTTGAGACGATTGGTGCAACATTTCAAGGGAAAGGAATGGCAGAGGTATTGATGGTGTTAATGGACTTACATGAACTGAAATAGATAAGCTACAAGATTATTATGACAAAGCAATAAGAGATAATTTAGGTGATAGTGTGAGTTTCATAAAGTTTCCACGATGAAAATCTATATCATAGACTCTGCCCTGAAAACTCATGGTGCATATATAATTTCCCTGATAGGGCAAATATAAACATCACGGTTTGCCACAAGTCATCTTGGAGAAAATCAAGCCTAGCAAAGAGATTTAACCCATCTAGATCTACTCAGGTGAATGCATGGTCGTGTCCAAAACCCTATTGAGTCATTCAACAATCTAATCTGAACCAGGGTACCAAAGAATGTTTGTGGGGATGAAAACATTAAAACCAGGTGCTCTAGAAGCTGCTCTCTCCTTTAATATGAGGAATATTGGAAAGAAACAAGGTCCTGCAGCACATGGGAATTGTTCCGGGTGTCAGTACTACGCGACAAGTCGAGGCCATGGATGCTGTAACACTCAAGGATGCCCATCGGCAGGCTGAGAAGATGACCAAGAGGCAAGGAAGAAGAGAAGAAATTAAAAAAGGAAAAGGGGAGGCCGTAATGACCCTAATTATGGAGGTGGAATGTTCTAAATGTACAAAAGGTAAGGTTATTTTCTGTTCAAATTTTAACATTATATTTCTCTGTTAGACATTTTTAGAACTTCAGGTATGCTCAATGTATAAACGGCTCAAATTAGAAACGTATGTTTTAATTACTAATTAGTGTTAAACTAATCTCTGTATTAAATATAAGAAATGCTTGATTAAAGAAAACTTACACTTAAAAAAATCTGACGTGTTCCATTCACATGACTTTCTCTACATCTCTGCAACAAATTATTGTTAAAAAGCTAATGCTTCTATTTACTTCACGATAATCGAGAAAAAATTAGCATAAATAGTATTACCACTTGCTTCCATGCAAGTAGAAGGGAAATAAGGAAGTAGCACAGGCCAAAGTATTAGTCAAAAGCTGGTTGCTATGTGACTGAAGTTCCTTTGTTTCTATGGACAGGAGTTGACAAATTTCCGTATGAGAAAAGTACAAGTTTTTCAAATTTGAAACCAATAACACATATATATAGTGCATTTTATCCTGATCTACATTTTCTGATAAGTTTTTGACCATCTCTTACGGTTTGCCAGTTATGCAAAATTCCGCAAAATTCACCCAGAATAAAGTAGTCTTCTGAGGCTATTCCCAGAAAAAACAAAATATACATTTTATTTGTCTAGTAAATATCTTTAATACACGATATTAATCAAAATCGTGAGAGCCATTTTTGAGAAAATCAAAATTTTCTAAAAAAAATTCCATGTAAAGGGTACTTAGGGTAGGGGGATTTTCTTGAAAATCTTCGTGTCACATCCTGGGAAGATACTGAACTTTTAAATACCAAGTTTAGTATTTAACTTTTCGCTTTTAAGCTTTGCTATCCACAGACACACACATATACATACACACACGCACACACATGGTCCTTTTTCCAAAAATGCTTTTGGGGGGGGGGGATTCAGCGGGACCGAAAACACTTATTTCCGGTGAAATCTTGGAATCGAATTTTTGGGTGCAATACAATGCCTTCTCTATACACTATGTACATAGTACGTGCAGAGAAAGTAATAATATTAACTTCAAAATGTTATGAATATTTTTTTGGCATTTGAAAAATAAATTAAGAAAAATAACCCAAGTGAATAATAGAACTTACTTATATTTAATAGACATTGGAAGGTATACAAAATATCATGACCAAATTTCGTTTGTTTAGGTTGTATAGTTCAGGAGCTGAGCGTACCAAAACTTAGCATATTTATCATTGTGTAGATAGGAGGTATTCGGTCCCCTTAAGTTCAGTATTTTCCAAGGATGTGGCATGAAGATTTTTAGGAAAATCCCCGCAGCCCAAACGTCTCTTTACATGGGATATTTTTAGAAAGTTTCGATTTTCTAAAAAATTACAAACGATTTAATTAAAGTGCCGTATATTAAAAATATTAATATGGAAAATAAAATGTAAATCCTGAATTTCATGAAAATAGTCCCTGAATTCCTTTCATCCTGAATTATTTTTGTTTAGCTGGTAAACTGTAAGGCACAGAAGAAACTTACTACACAAAAACTGTACATCTGTTTAAACACAATTCATATCATATACAGTTTTGTGTAGGACTAACCATTTCTGAGATATTTCCTGTTGCTGGTTTCAATTTTAAAATACTTCAACATTTCTCAAATGGGAAGTTTTCGTACGTTTCATATCTCTTTTTTTTTAATCCTGGACATGGAAAGAGAATTGATTTTCGATGACAATCGCATAGTGATAGCCTTTAAGAAAATTCCCCACCCTAACTACTCTTTTTTCGGAACATTTTTCGAAAATGACAATTTTCTCCAAAATGGCTCTAACAATTTTGAAACTTCCCTATATTAAGGATATTTATATAGATAATAAAATTTATATCTTGAATTTTCTGGAAATAGCCTCTTAAACCCTCTTTATTCTGGGGACTTTGCAAAACCTGTAAACCGTAAGAGACAGCATTTTACTACAGAGCAAGAGCTAACAAACTACACTCTTCTTAACAAAATAAAATATTAGAAATAAGAAATAGCTATCTGCAGAAAATGAACCAACACAAGGCGACGATTTGCCGGTATTCTGCTGTATGAAGTACTGATATTAATTGTAAGCTGTCACGGCTTATTCAGGCGCGTGTAATTTCAAGTTGATAAAAGATTTTCCAGAACTGGCCCTGTTCACCTCCGGTCCCGATTTACCCGAGGTTACCCTTCACAAAAATTGCATATCTCGTTAAAGCAAGCAATCATTCATGCCATGTATATATTTTTTATGGAGCTTATCATTTCCGAGATATTCCTTGTTAGTGGTTTCAGTTTTAAAGTGCGTGTACTTTTTTCAAACGGCAACTGGTCATTTATTTCATATCCTTTTTTTTTTATTTTTTTAATACTGGCCATACGAAGAAAACCTAATTTCAGTATCATCGCAGAGCAACAGTCTTTAAAAGATTACAGATTTGACTGTCGCTTTAGAATAGAGTATTTCCTTATTTCCCTTCTTCTTATAAGAAACTAAGTATTATAGTATATTACTACCTATACGATGGTTACACCACTTGGCATTACTTCAATACGTGAGTACTTTTGTTATTCTGTCATTAGAGCCGCTGTGTAGTTATTTACTGGTCTGTTATAAGCGTTTAGAGCCCTAAGCCGCAAAGCGTAGTCGAGGGATATGTGAAGCTAAAAACCGCAATGATCCCTAGAAGAAGTCAAAACTTCGGTAATCTGGCGACTTTCACATCTGAATAACTTAATGTCTTCAACACTTTCAAATATGGATCGCAAGTAGCAGTCATTTAAGTAACTTCTTCAGACCGTTGTGTGTCTGTATGTGTGTGTGTGTGCGCGCGCGCGCTCGTCCGTCTGTCCTTGTGTGTGCTGCAACTATCATACAGCTTTATCTATAAAACAATTTAGTATGAACTAGATTGAAGAAGGATATTTTAAAAAATAGTTTGTTTGCAAAACAAGAAGAGAAAGCCATGTGAGTGGAACGAATAAGATTTTTCAGGTTGTTAATTATGTTGAAAAGAAAACGCTTAAAATTACATGCTGGTGTCTTTCGAAAATCGAAAGTATGAGACTGAATCACGCTACCATTCATAATTATTGTAGCCAAATACAACACACACTTTTCCGATTTACTATGAAGTAATGCTTCTCAATAATCTCATATTAAACGTGCCCTATTGCTAGATGGGCAACTGTGGCGAATGCCAAAGTTTTCGGAGTTTCTGGTGTTGTGACAATATGGTATTTTAGTAACAGAGGTGGTCATTCATTCCACAAACTGTTCCATTATCACCTTTCCTATCATTCATTTCGCCTCCATTTCATATCATTGACTTCCTCGCTCTCTTACGGGCCGACCCTTCGTTCTGGATTCTTAATTCTGTAATTAAATGTCGTTGGCTCCTCGACAGGCTTCTTACCCTAGGCACCATGTGTAGTCCTAAGGGGCGGAACCTACATTAGTTAAATAAATAACTTGGACAACCTATTCTTAACCTACATAATAAACAAAAGTTAATACAGTTTTACATCACGTAGCATAGGTATTATTAAATATTAAAGCATTACTTACAGGATTTTAGGTGTAACGTGGAAATCGGAGAATGACCTCCAGTCTTTCTTAATCATATAAGAAACACTGCACGCACTTTCACAACTGCTATAATGGATATAAAAGAATGCCGGAAACTCTCCTTAAAAGTTGATATATTTTCTCATGAAATTTGGATAAGAATAAGAAAATGCCACTTTCCTGACAGCTGCGTAATATGTGTTATTTCATACTGTCAAAATTGCAGTATTTGATTAAATATCGGTAAATGTGTTTAGGTTAATTATTCAAACGTAACTTAAACATTCGAATGTCGCGCGATTGCAGTTTTGTTTTCCGGAAGTTGTTTTTAAAAGGTTTCGGAAATTAAGATAATTTAAGGCATGTAAAAAATTTTAACGCGAATTTCTTTCTGCAATGGTTAAAAATATACGAAATATTCATTGTGAGGTAGTGTAACAAAAACATAATTCTGAAATGTGTAGTATTATTCCTACTACTGCAAATTATTTTCCTGATTTTTCCTTCCATAGGATGTCAAACCTGTATAATGGAAAATAGCACATGACAAAGGCTAAAGCATTGTTTGATATTCTCTACAGTTTTACTTTCGCTACCCCGTAGAGAAGGTATTGTATTCCACACAAAAATTCGATGTTCAGTTTTCACCGGAAATATAGTTTCGAGGTCCCCTGAATCCAAAATGAGCATTTTAAAAACGGTCCTTGTTCGAATAGCATAACTCAAACAAAAAGTCCGTTTAATACCAAATTTATGTTTAATCATCCAAGGATGCAACAAAAAGATTTTCATGAAATACCCTCTCCAACTACCCTTAATCAGGCTGGAAAGGGAGCGTAGTTGAGAAAGCTCATACGACAATACTTGTGTTGTGTCATTTCATTTCCAACCTAGATTCAGCCGTGACGATAGTTTGCCTTCAATGCTGCAGTGTATTGCATATTGCAGGTAGACTCGCAAGTTACCCCTGCACTTTTGGCGTGCACACATGCTGGAACCTGTTTTAGAGCCTGCTTGCTATAACGAATCTAATAATATATATGTTCAATATACTTTTATAACAAGTGAAAAGTATACCTTGACTTTTCTGAGAATAACCTCTGAAATCCTCTTCATTTTGGATAATTTGTTCATAATTGGTAAAACATAAGAGATGACAAAAATGTGCTTCATAATATCAGGATTCTTCATTTAATATATGGATAAGCTGTTAATAGTGTTGTGAATTTTAAATTTAATAAAAGGTTTGAGCAGGGATACAAGTTCTTACAGCTTTTGGGTGTCTGACGAGTTTCAAGAATTATTTATTCTCATCTTCAGAGATCGACTGGTTCCTGTTGCATGTTTATGTTGACATCTAGTAGTGCAGTGATGTACTTTCATATCTGATTTAGTGGCAGCAAATCAAAATTCATTAAGGTGTATTTATGTTACATGATTATAACCTTTTCCTGTTCTGCTGTACTGTGTTTCTGATTCAAACCTTCTTTTAAATAGTATTCTTGGTGTTAAAAGCTTCTGAACAGGAAATACATTTTAATCATCATGATGCTCTCTGATATTTTATGATTCAAGCTATTACTCTTCCAATGACAGATTTACATATCTTCATTATATATTACTATGAATGATTTCAAATAAAGTGAGCATATAAATGTTCATTTATGACAAGTACTAACAATGGAAAGAAAAGAAATGGGGACGAAAAACAGTAATCATAAACTACAAAGCTTGCCTTTTCACTTATACTCAACATAGAATATTTTGAAAATGGTTTGCACTACAATTTGATATCTATTTTTATGAGCTCTAGATTTTTTCAATCTTATGAGATTTTCTTGTTATGCAAAATGCAATCAAATTGCATGGAGTTCATATTTGTACGACCTTTGATAAGTAAATGTTATTTCTCATGTTAATATACTAAAAATATGACATTTTAATCAAAATAGAGTCATGTTTTAGAAGTTAGAATATTGAACATTTGTTTGTAAAGGCTTGTTTGGGAGAGAGGATATTCTTGAAAATCTCTGTTACATACTTAGATAATGAATTAAAATACCAAATTTGGTTATTAATTGTTAATTTTTTGGAACATTTAGAGTGAAGTAAAACTACGTTGAAAATTATTAATACTATCACTGAGAATACTGCACTGATTTGTACCAATTGTATATTTAACACCTTTCATTTTAGTTACACTGTCCAGTCACACAGACCTTTTTTTGAAAAGGCTTTTTGTATTTAGGGGATCTCAAAATGAGAACTTCTAGGGAAATCTCAATATATGTTTTTAGTGGGATACAATACTTCCTCTTATCTACTATGGTAGATGAAGAGAAAATAAAAGCTGATGTCAAGAGCAATATCATCTTAGAAACAAGTTAAAATTATTTTTAAAGTTTTAAAATTAATCCCTTCAATTGTGAAACTGAAGCAACAGCATTTTGTTGATAGCTTGTTAATATTGTGCAATTATTTTTTTATACTTATATTTACTTTCTGATTTCAGCATCACATGATGCAGCTGTTAACATTAACTGACATTAGCATCATAAATTTGAAAGCCTCACTTTTGCAGCACTCGAGTATGTGACATCCTGTAAACAATGTGCACCTAGCTTGAAATATAAAACATAAAAACTACTAATGTCTCAATAATTCAATTGAACTGCACCCTGTGGTCTTTCTTTAATCACATACTAACTACAGAAGACATTTGTGTGCACTTTAAAATGACATTAGAGCAAAATGAACAAAGAAAACTCACATTTTTAATGTGTAGAGAGAACAAGTAGTATCACATGAGGGGAATTCATATTATTTTTTGTAATTTTTTTTTATTTTATTAGCTCGATACACTTTTCCAGGTATTTCTCTGTTTTAGCCTTCCAAAAAGGATTTCAGAAAATCCACAAACTAGGCATCTGTTTGGGAGATGACCTCTTTGCTAGGCATGAATCGTTTTCTGCTGTGCCATTTTTTCCAAGTTTGGAAATAATAAAAATTCACTGGGGGTCAAATCTGGTGAATAGTGGATGTTATAGTAATTCAAATTTAATTCTACAATTTTTGCCATTGAAACTGCACAAGTGTGCACCCTTGCATTGTCTCGATGGAAAGAGAATCTTTTTCTTTGTCAAATGGGTGTATAATTTCTTGATTTCTCCATTCAACCAGTGCAATAGCATTGCATTATACTCTCCACTTTTTGTTCTTCCTTTCTGCAAGTAATCAAAGTATATGATTCCATGTATTCCCAAAACAGTCACCTTTGCCATCTTTGTTTGCCATTTTGCCTGTGGCCTCTGCTATTTCACAAACTTTGATTCGTCCATCACAAAGACATATCCTGGATTTTGTCAATCATTTCTACTGGACGCCCGGAATGATGTTTGTCATTTGTGTATGTGTGGCCACATTTAAATTCATTTATCCAATTGTAAATTGTTGCAAATGCAAGAGCAGATGTGCCATGAACTTCATCCAACTCAACTTTTCTCTCTTTTGGTGTTAAGCCTTTTAAGTAGAAGAGTTTAATCACCGCATGAAACTCGATAAGTACTAGGTTTTGATTCAATCACCTATGGCAACAAAACCATGTGATGTATATAGCTTAGACTTTAATTGCTATCTAGTAACAGGCAAGGGTTACTAAGTAGAAGCATTTTTCAATGCGAATGTAATTTCTTGAATTTTCTCTTATTGAACATACCTCTTAGTTTGTATTTTCTGTTGTTTTTCGGGATTTTTTTTTTTTCTATCTGACGTGTATTATATATATAATTTTTTCTTTTAAATTGTAATGATTTTACATCAGATTCTATGTGTTTACTGTATTATTTTAATATAAAAGTTTTGGTGTATTCCTAAAATTATGAAAATTAGCCTCAATCTGACAAAGATCAAGATATCAAGAGAGGAATTGTTAACCTTTTTATTGCACTTCATTAACAATGTGTCTTTTATGACTAAGATATTGCTCCATTAGTTAAAATCAGGTCGGTGATACTTAGGTATTACATAAAAAACTACTCTACAAAATGCATACAAAACAATTTTGTAAACACCACACATTAGAAAGTTGAAAATCACAATTTTTAAATATGAAACTAATTAGATGAAAAAATAAAACTGATCAGATGAAAACTATGAGAAATATTAGAAAACACAAGTTGTAGAATTTTTTGTTCTGTGTATTTAAAATAAAAAGTTTTCTGCATTAAATCAGCAGCTAGAATTTTTTGAAGTAGGGATGAATACTTTCTAGAGACATTGTAGCTGATATCATATGTTTAGTTTGGTTTTTTGAGAATCTTTTAATACCTAGAACATCAGATAAGAAAAAGATAAGAAAAAAATTTACTTTTACTACTGAAGTAGTCTTGGCCTTCATTTATTATTGTATGTTTAGTTTTTTGAGAATATTTTGATGCCTAGAACATCAGTTCCACAAGTTTTATTTATTTGTTGAAGCAATAAGAAAATATTTTAACCGTTTTTCTACTGAAATATGGTCTTGGCCCTCATTTATTATTGTATGTTTAGTCTTTTGAGAATGTTTTGATGCCTAGAATATCAGTTCCACAAGTTTTATATATTTGGTAAAGCGATAAGAAAATTTTTTAATTGTTTGTATCAGTTCATTTAAAAACAAGTAGTGACTTACAACTGAAAAAGGTACAAGTACTTGACAATTCAAACTAATAATGAAGAATGAGATCTACTTTTTTATGTAGTATTATTTTGTCTGTCTCTTACAGTTTACTAATTATAGCAACAAAAATTCAGAAAGAAGACAACTATAGGCTTTCCCTAGAAAAGTCAAGATCCACATTTTACATCATACTTATATCTCAATCTTATGGTTATTTAATAATAATTAGTCTTTTGAGAAAATAAAAAAATGACAAAAAGTTTCCATGTAAAGGAGTGGGAGAATTTACCTGGAATGTGGCATCCTTAGAAAATACTTAGTTTATTTTAGTCATGCTGGTTTCTACACAGGGAGAAAATCAAAAATGTTTAAAGAATACAATACCATCTCTGCTTACTATAGGTAAATTGAAGAGAAAGCCGCCACCGCCACCGCCACCACCAATTTGCATCATTTGGGCATTCTGAACAAACCTTTTGAATACAGGTGAAAATTATGTTATTCTGGACTGTTGGACCTTATTGGCAATTGAGTAGTTGAAGATGAGAGGACAAAACTAATCCTAACAGTAAATTAGATATAAGTGAAGTTAATAGTTTAACTAATGCTATTAAAATCAAATTTTGTGCAAATTTGATTTTA
This sequence comes from Hymenopus coronatus, assembly GCA_030762935.1. NCBI lineage: Eukaryota > Metazoa > Arthropoda > Insecta > Mantodea > Hymenopodidae > Hymenopus > Hymenopus coronatus. The sequence goes on along the minus strand of CM060897.1, from coordinate 41,722,612 downwards.
GGACAATAGGCCTTCGTTCCGTTTTACTCAACATACCCTGTAGCATTGATGTGCACTAATCATTTTGATTAACTTCTAAATCATTTTATAACACTACATCAGTTACCATATTTAAGAAGTGGAAAATATATTTCTGGAGGTACTTTATCAATTACTGGTCAACTACTAGCATCATTCCTCCTGGTAGTTGTAGATTACCTGGGGAGGGATTTCAAAATAGAAATCACAAATCCTGTCCTTCAAATGTAAATATTTTCCTCAACTGTATACTCTTGTGGTACAGGAAGCTCAGTTGGTGCTGGTCTTCTGAGTCCAAGGTTGTGGTTGCACATCAGCAGTGCTATGTTAACAGTATCATTAACAAACGAGGCAGCACGTGGCCAAGTGTTTAGACCGCTTGCCTCTCATCAAGGTGGCCTGGGTTCAATCCCAGGGGACATGTGGGATTTGTTGTGGACAAATCACTATCTGATTTTCTCCAGCTTCTCTGGTTTCTCTGCCAGTCATTTTACCATCTGCTCCATAACATTTCCTTTCATCCGTTTCAACATTTCATATAGTCTTCCTCACTCTCATACCAGGCATCAGACTGATCACCCTTACTGACTAATCTCTCTGATCCAGTATCTGTCTGCTTCTCAACAGGCATCTGACTCTGGCATTACCTTAATATGTCCTGCAAAGTAAAGGCTTCCATACGAAGAGCAAAAGTAGCGTAGATATTAACAAACAAATGATTTTATCTTTGTATTTTGTGCTTTTCCTGCACTGCTATTTAGTATTTTCAAATTTCTATTTATGGTATGTTGGTCTCCAGTAGGCTGTTTTAGTTGACTCATACTTAATGAGTAAAGATTGCTTCAGTGTATTTGCTCCAATTATAGTTTTGAGATTTAAATTGCACAGAGAGAGTTAGGAGAGAAGAGGGAACAGAAGAATCTCCAAAATTGATGCAATAAGAAGAGCTGAAGGTTCTATATACTAGAAATAATGAAAACTGAAAAAGAGGTACATTAGAAAGTGATAAAATATAATCTATCTCAAAGAATGTTATACCAGTAGTTGACATTTTATATTTATTCCAAATATATACACACATTTAAAAAGTTTCACTCTTTGTATAAAAGTTTCTTTAAATTTGAAAATGATTCTCTTAACTTTATTATTACTTGAATGCATACAAAACACAGGATTTTAAATGAATTAAAAACAGTTTCTTTTTATTTCAAGTACAGATGTTCAATTATTATTTACACCATTTACAGCTATAGACTGCAAATATTCATTGTATTTCTTCTCTTGGGTCTGCTGGAGTTTCTGTAGTTTTTTTATCTGACCTTTACTTAGCTCCTTACCCTCTGCATCATGTGTTGGTAGTCCCTGTAAATGTTCAAATGTTCCTGTAATTTTAATTTATATGTTTGCAATTACTATACACAGCATACAAAATATACAAACTGCAAATAATCTGGAGGAATTAAGATTACTCCTGTGCTGCCTCTATCGAAAAATCTAATATGTTAAAGTTGTGTAACTTTCTCCGATTTCTCTACAAAACCTTACTCTTACAAAATTATAAAAGCTTGCTCTTTTAATTACTTCATGTTAATTTAGCAGGAACAGTATTACTACATATATTTTCTTGTAGGTATAAGGGAAATAAAGGAATGCACTAAGATAACGTAATAGTCCAATCTTTTAATAGCTGGTCACCTTATGAATGACACTAAAATGCTGTTCTCCTTGCACAACCGATGAGGAAGAAAGAAAGAAAAAAAAAAGACCATTTGAGAAATTCCAAGTATTGGGAATTTGAACTAGAAACAAGGAATATCTCAGAGATGGTCAATTTCATAAAAAAATTTGACATAAATTGAGTGTTTTAGCAAGATCTACATTTTTTGTGCAAAGATTTAATGTCTTATGGTTTATCAGTTATGCAAAAGTCATCCAGAAACAATCTATGTGGGTAGTTTGGGGTGAGGAAATTTTCCTGAAATTAACTTTGTGTCACATCCTTGTAAGATACTGAACTCTAATACCAAGTTTGGTGTTTAACCAAATTTTAGTTTTTCAGTTATGCTGTATGAATGCGCATACACACATAGAACTTTTTTATAAAAATCTGATGTGTTCCATTCGCATTAATTTCTCTATATCTCTGCAACAAATTATTGTTAAAAAGTGTATACTTCTATTTACATCATACTAATCGAGAAAAACAGTAGAAATAGTCTTAATATTGCTTCCATACAAGTAGAAGTGAAATAAGGGAGTGCCATAGGTTAAAGTGATATTCAAAAACTGGTTGCTATGTGACTGAAGTTCCTTTGTTTGTATGGATAGGAGTTGACAAATTCCTGTACGAGTAAAGTACAAGTTTTCCAAAGCTGAAACCAAAAACAAGGAATACCTCAAAAACGATCATCTCCATGAAAAAAATGTATATAACATAAATTGTGTATTTTAACATGCTCTACATTTTTTGTGTTTTAAGTTTTTTTCCATCTCTTAAGGTTTAGCAGTTATGCAAAATTCCATAAAATTCATCCCGAATAAAGTAGTCTTCAGAGGCTATTCCCAGAAAATTCAAGATATACATTTTATTTGTCAGGTAAATATCGTTAGAGCCATTTTTTAGCAAATCAGAATTTTCGAAAAATGGTCCATGTAAAGGGTAGTTGGGGGTGGGGGGATTTTTCTCAAAATCTTCATGTCTCGCCCACGCCCCCCCCCACCCCCACACCCATACACCTTTTTCTGAAAATGCTTTTCTTGGATAAAGGGGACCCTAAAAGATATATTTCCGGTGAAATCTTGGTATCAAATTTTTGGGTGGAGTGCAATGCCTTCTCTATACACTATGTACATAGTCCGTATAAAGTAAAAATGCTGCTTTTTTGCATCTAGGGGATCTTAGTGTATTTCTGGCAAAATGTTTATATTGTACATGGTAAAGAAAGGAAATGTGCTTTTATTGATAGTGAATTTTCAATGTGAAGAGACCTTACCATAAGATTCATTCCTACTTTCACCCCTGGTGCCTTAACATGAAACGTTCACTGGAGTTCTAGTTATGCAAAGAAGAAAGACTCCAAAATACTATTTAATGACACAGTAATATTTAGAGAGCACAAGAAATAAACTTCCAAAGTGTTTTCACTATAAAACAAATACGTGTTTCCAGACATTTCTCAAGCCTCTTTCAAAAACATTTTATATTGGTTATCAACACCAGGTAAGTACATGTGATTAACACATTGAAACCCAGGCATTTCTTTAGTTGAAGAGCCAAGAAACCCAAGGATTTTACACCTATTTTGAATTATTATTTACAGTACATCAACGAAATGCTAAAATGCCTTGGTACAATCTAAAAGTATGGTTTTCAAGGATTTTTTAACAAATAAGAAAATAATCATAACCTCTGTATTAATATTTTATTTTAAATTTACCACAAGTGTCAAACATGAGTTTGAATAAATCTGGGTAAAGCAATTTACACTCCATTTATTGAAAGCTCAAAATTCTGTCGCAATTGGAATTATCTGAACTTCATTTGCATCCTGAATTTCAGCTTCAGTTTGCAGAAATCGAGGAAAACGCTGCATTTTAACATTTAAGAACACCAAACGTAACAAACAGATCACCACCTTCAAGGAAAATGGTGTGCCTGACCCAAGAGCAGCCAATATTACTAACTCCCCTAAATTTCCTAATAGTTGACTAAAGTGTGAAGAGATGGCAACACAAATCAGACAATTAAACGATAACTGACGCGCGGCCTTTGCTGCATAGCCCAAGACTGCATTACAGTTGCAGAATTGCATTAAAAGCATTAGAAATATCTTACCAAGTTATGCTCGGGCATGAGCTGCATGAATATTTTGTTATACTATAAGCTATACTTAAGCTTGGTTTCAATGTGTTTACCTTAATTATTTGCCAGGCATTATGAAATGTATGGGGCTAACAGTATTGAAACTTATACCTATAAAAAATATGCTCAAGTTCTCAAGATGAAATGCAGAAGGCCAGTGAAGCGTGAGCATAACATATGAAGAGCATCAGAACTATGTCTACCTGAAGACAAAATGCTTTTTAAAATGAAGTGTATCTATATCAATAGTGCTGAATCAATCTGTGCAATCTGTTTGTTTTAAATAGCACCCCTTCCTATCATAAAATGGTTCAGAAAGCACTTAGGATAATTGGAACAAAATTCTATTGTTGGAAAAAGAAAGTCTCAGAGGGAGATAGAGGGGGGAGAGAGGGAGAGTTTTTTTGGGCAGATAAAGCAACTCAACTGCATCAACTTTGGTCAACTAAATTATTGGTAGTAACAAAGTTTTATATTTTGTTTATAATTGGTAATGGAATGTCCTAACTAAATGGAGTCATAAAATTATTCTAGTGTTGCATAACATACTGAAAATGTTTGCTACATGCTACAAAGTACAAAATTATAATTTGCCCAGCATAATTGTACCATCATTGGCAATACTGCCTTTAGATTCCACTCACAGTAAGCTGCATATCACACTATTTTACCCAAAATGGGTACAAGCTTATTATTGAATTTGTTGCAAAATGTTTACAAGCCTAAATCTGTAAAAGGCACAAATATGATTTTTGGGCGATGATCCAGCAGATGAGATAGCAGGAGATACCTCAATGGTACCAAGATTTTTAAGCATGCAACAACACACTTTGTTATTTACAAAATTTCAATAGAATGAATACTTTAAGAAGTTGTGTCAATTTTTATTTAATGTTATTCTTATAAATACAAAACAGCCATTAGCTTGTACTGTTTTCATTTTTATAACATCCCAGAAAAATTGCTTTATTACTGGTTTCCAAAAGTATCAGAGAGAATGGTAGTCGATGTAGGAGCACGAGAAGGGAGAAATAGAAGTCTCCTGAGCTAACAACTTTGAGCTAAGCTCAGATTTCTTAGTACTTCATAAATAACTGTATTACCTTATCATCAAACTGTGAATACTTGTCTGCTTCGTTCAGGAACATTTCTGAAGGTTTAATTTTTCTTTGTGCATCACGCTGTGCATTAGCTGCTGCCAATTCTGCTTTCTTACGTTCCTTTTCAGCAGCTTTTTCTGCTTCAGCCTTTTTCTTCATTTCCTTCTCGCGTAACAAGGTCTCTTTGTCCACAAGCTTTACGGCTGATGCAGCTCCTTAAAAACAAAATAAAGAGTGGTCAAATTCATACACATAGATTAGAACTCACTGCAATAAATGAGGAAACTTCACTTTCAGTGATTACTTTTAACCTTTTGAGGGATGGTTTATACCTTGCACTTAAACTCAACAATTAAGTTATAAGTGAATTGGTCTACAATTTTTATGACGTTTTATATACTGAAATTGAATTTACAACGTTCAAGCAATTTAATTTAAGTACACCATTTATAGAATGATTGCTAAATACTTAACCCTACAGAGTTAATTTTATCAATGACTTTAAAATGTGCATTATTGCACACATGTTCATTTGTTTAAATAGTGTAATGTGATACTACATTTTAATAAACCATAGTTAATATACACTTATAAAACATAGCCATGTGTTGAATTACATAAAACATCACAAAGATGCAGCAATTAATATAATGGACATTGACAGAGGATCAGGAACAAGAAGTCAATCATAGTTTAGATCCTCTTCCTGATACTTAAATTGGTGTATCCCATGCCAAAACACAAGCATCCCACACATCAGAGTAAATAGATGTGCATTTGTATCTCTTGAGAATAGTATTAATATCTCACATTATTGAGCCATATGACTTTTGAAAGCAATTTTAATATTTTGAAATTACTAAATATTTTGTGAACAACACCATGTTGAGAATATAGTCTTGATCTTCTTCTTACTTTTCTTCTTCAAGACCTCGTTTGTCATATTTTTCATCACAATTTCAGCTTTGGTCCAAATTTAGTAGGATCAGTTATATTTTTCCTGCATTCATTCCTAAGCATTCTAGTATTTTAATTCAAGCTATATTTCCCACATTAAAGGTCAAAACGTATCACGTACACCAAATTTAATGTTTTTCTCCAAATGTGTTCTTTAGAATCTTCTACTATATTGTGTTGAAAGATCCACTCACATTTTGTGTCCTCCTGTGAAGGCATCTTGTTAAAAGCAGCAAAAATGTATGATTACTGCATATGGATTGGCATATGCAGTAATTCTTCCACTATAAAACAAGCTAAATTGTACCACTCTAGATCAAAAGGTAACAAAAGGTAAAATGAGGTACATTAAGGATAATAAATCTCCTAATGTGACCATTGTAGTTAAAAACACTTTGGATGTACATACACATAATAAATACACATACACACATATAAAATTATGCAGAAAACTTCAAATAATACACAAAATAAAAAATGTGAATGAAATATAAACAGACAGAAAATTCAGCTGTAGCACATCATTTTTGGACTCAAAAATCATAATTTTCATAGTGAGCCCAAGGTATTAAAATCAGTGCATAATCCAATTGGATTAACAGTTTGGGAAAATCTATTAATTTTAAAAAACAAAAACAAGATCATAAATTTTGACATATCACAATCTCATCTCAAAATCGATTCAGAAGAGAGATCTCCACCGGCCACTACCACGAGTTCATCACTGAATCTCCGTTGAAAATGGTGGCAACAGCCACCAAAACATATCCAAAGTAAGTTACTTTATTTCAAAAGTGAAGTTTGAGTGCAATCTATGTTTTTAATCCTAAATGTGAATGTTATGTGAAAATGGCTATTTAATCTCCCTTAAAGTTAAAACACTGAGTGGTTTAAAATGTTAACAATAACTCTTCTTGCCTACACTTAGTAATTTTTACTTTCTCTACATGTACTATGCATATAGCAGGTAGTATAATAGGATATTTCTTACATCATGAGTAATACACCAATTACAACAGTAGATACTAATGGAAAAAATATATATGCACAAATTCTGTATTTTAATAAATTCTGTATGCTTCCATGCTAGTCTTTGGCTGCCTTGGTTTCTTAGTAATACAAAATTTGATAAAATGGGACTCCATAGATAAATGTTTTTATTATTTTGCCTTATTTGTGGTTATTTGGGCTAATTAAAATCAAAAATGTTTTAATCAAAATAGCTGAATGTTTGTACATTAAAAAATAAAGAAAATTCTTTCATATATGCATAAATTGAGCTGTAAGAAATTTTGCATTCTTGGTAATATGTTAATTTTAACTGTTTTTTATTTTCACACACACCATATGAAGACAGGAGTTGAAAGGTAGAGTCAGACTGAAAAATTAAATGCCTTAAGACAGGATTTGGACCACAGATCGCCCAATCTTTGGCTGGTTGCTCTAACCATTAACCTACAATGGCAGCATGCTGACATAGAATTAAGTTGGCAAGTCAGTTGAGGAATTTAATTCCATACCGGCATGTTGCAAAGGTGGCTCAGTGATTAAAGCAACTGGCTAGAGACCAGGAGATCCATGGCTCAGATCCTGGCAGTGAATTTTTCAGTCTGACTCTACCTATCCAAATCCTTGGAAGATGTTAGGCACTTAACTGAATTTTCATTTCTGAGTAACCTGTCCATAGGTAAAATTTCTTTCTGGGTTCAGAATACCTCAAAACCTGGTTTTCCAGTGAACTTAATTCTTCCTTTACTTGCCAAAATTAAGGGTAGAGTAAATAATACCAGAAAGCGAAGAAAATGAACAAAAGCCTATTTTGCAATTATGAATAAAATCATACTTGAACATCCTCATTCCCAAGTACCAAGCACTGTGCTATTTATTGTTGAGCACTTAAAATAAAACTGAACAATTCAACAGTGTGACTTACCTTCTCTGTCTTCAAGACGAACACCAATATTTGGAAGCACTTCGTCTCGTAGCCTGTCACATTCCTGCAAAATCTCCGTGGCTTTGAGTTGCCTTGCTTGACAACGAACCGAGGTCCGGAAATCTGCCAGAACTGACAGATATGGCATTATCAGCTGTTCTGCCTGCAATAAAAATAATTTTGTTTTGGATTAGCTTTTAGAGCTTTATATCTTTTAATCAGATTGTCACATGGAAGATTGAAATAAATTAATGCTTAAACAAGGTCATGGAACTTAATTACCAAGCATTCATCTCCTGAAAAATGAGGGAAAGCCCCAGAGAAAGACATTTCATTTGGATAACTCATCTGAACCAACTAACCATGATCTGAAACTGGGAACTGATTTTTAATTTTAAAGCTTTATTCTAAGGCTGCCTCATGGACAAAAGGTCTAACAATTACAAACATTATCTATAAGAACAGACATATCCCACCTGGATAGTGTGGTGGTAGTGTGTCTGCCTCACATTCAACAGGTCGCAAGTTTGAATATCGCTGAGCTTTATGGACCCTGAGATCATTTGAGCTTCATTTCACCAATTTCATCCGATATGACCAACCAGGCTACAGGACACGCACAGATGGTAATAGAGCAATAAGAAAAATAATGCAATAAAAAAATACAACTTCCAGTTATGGTATAGATAGAAGTGTTTGAATAAATGAAATAGTTGGAGATGGCAGTGGAAGAACATGGGAGGCATCATTGTTGATAAAGTCCAAAGAGATGATCCTTAAGAGGGCCATTGAGCCCTTCAAAGTACATGTACCATTTGATTTAATAAACTATATGCATAAGCCTACCATCTTGCATGTGTGGGCAAACAACTTGAAAATTGTTCCATGAGTACCAATTAATTGCCTAATCAACTAAATATGGTCAAGCATATTTTTTTTTCTTTATAATATGAAACTGTTGGCTGGTAGATATTCTTTTTCTATCAACCTCCATATGGTTCAAGCCGAGGAGGGGAATTTTTTTATTAGTACTTTTTTCCTCTAATCTTTAATTTAGAATTTAGAATTCTTCTACGTCTTATTTCATTTGGTAAGCTTTAGCCTTCTGTAAATAGAACTCTTTCTCCAAAATTTCAGTTTAATTACTTTCCAAGATGCAATGCCAATCTGCTGCTTCACACATTGTACCTTAATCCTTAATGTATTCATTCCCTATCCCGCTTAGGCCCAGTATTATTAATGTATACCAGCAACACAAAATTTAAACTCGCCTTACTATGTACTAAGTATACTAAGAAGAGAGAGTAAAAAGGTTTGGAGAAAATAAAAGTTTAAATTTGAAAGTGCCTATTAATAAGCATGCACCTATGCATTTAAAGCTTAAGTTAAACCTTTTTTGACCATCAGGATTTTAGAAAAAAGAGCAAACTCCATGCAATTGCTGTCCAAATGCAACCCTGTCAGCTTCCAAGTGTAGCATTATACCAGATATTTTACTTGGGCCCTCCCCATCCTTTACCACGGATGCATTTGACTGTAGTTGCTGGGATCTGAACTCATGTTTGGCTTTGAATGGATGGTCAGTCCATTACCTAACAACCATTTGAAGTGCTTCAGCAGTATTGCCTTCAGAAGAGATATAAAAATGAATTTAAACTTTCTGTTGCTAGTGTAGTTGGACTGGATAATTAAATAATAAAACCAAAATTTAACTGCAAGTGCCATTTTCTGCTTCTGGTTAAGTTAAACAGCAGTGCAATGGTGTTGGTGTACCTGAAGGATGAAAAAATGACAATAGCTAAGCATTTTCTTCTTACACTGGAACTAAATGGCGTTTGTAGACTTGCCAGCTGAAAGAAAAAGGCAATAGATATTGGTTTATTTCTTAAATGTGAAGTTTTTGCATTAAAAGCAGTTGTCATTTTTCTTTTGGTACAGCAATAATAATAGTTGGCTTTCCCTCCATGACACCCTTGGAAGGCCCACTCACAATGAAAACTAGCAACATTTGCCCTACCAAAACATGTAGCAATTTAGTTATGTTCACTGAATTTACTTGGCACTTTGTTTGATGTAGACTCATTTGAGCTTAGTTATTAAGATTTATATTATGATTTTTACGTATATTTTACAAACTGTTCAGCAAAACTCATTTTTGCACACTTTCAGCTAAGATTTTTTGTATTTCTTTATTGAAACAATAACTCCCTGTCTCATAGAGTCTGGAAGTATGTATGTGAGAGTGATTGAGTGTGTGTTTGAGGAAAATAAAACAATATAAACCCAACATAAAGACCCTACAGACGAGTTGTTTCTAATGCAAAGGCCCCGATATGACCTTAGATGCTAAAGGGGGCTATATAAATGAAATAAAAAAAGAAGTAACTTCCTTGTATTGACAGCCTGCTAAAAACAACAGAGTAAACCAAATATGGCAGTCAAAAAGAAAACTAAAAGATGTAGAAGGTCTATAAAACACGATATAAAGTTGACATACAATTTAGAATTTATAGAATTGGAATATAGACTGCTGAAATGCTAAAAATGATTATTCAAATAAGTTTTAAGGAAATAGATCTTATTGCAGATATGGCAAATTCCTTTATTTTTTCCTTCTTCAATCCAAACCTTTTCCAGGTGTTAAAAAATTGTAACAGTATGGCCCAAACTCTAACCATCAGGGCAATCATTTCTATGCTTTTAAGCCTTATTTTGTCTTGAAGTATGGAATTATGGGTGTATAAATATCCCTTTTCTCTTTGTCAACATCTGGTTTCTCTCTAAGTTTTTTAAATCTAACAAACAGAAGGCTAGGAGACAGGCAAATGTTTATGCAAGCATGTTTACACTTAATTTTCAAACATGTATTATTTCAATAGAAATCAAATAATAAAATATAGGGTTTTACAGTTAATACCTTCTCATTACATTCTATATTTGGTTTCAAATTTGATATAATAAGATTAGGACCGACTGTTTTGCAAGTCTGAATCTATTAAAAAATTCATGATAATTCCATTTCTGAAATGATCATATCTAAGAGTGTTCTAGACCTCCAAAGTCTTTTAATAATTTGAATACTTCCTATACTTCCATACTTTCTCAATATGCCCCATAGCCACATGTACAGCTAAAACCATATCTTACAATATAGTATTAAACTGGTGTCTAATGAAAGTCAGTTCCAGTAAAGTTCAACCGAAAATTAGTTTAAAATACAAAGTAAAACTTAAAACTATAGTTTAAACCTAATAAGTGTTTAAACCCATTCAAGGATACCCCATAATGTAGGGGAGGGGGGGGGGATTAAAATAAACGAACCTCTAACCATACCAGTATGGCCAACTTTCACATACCATCCCTTAGACCCCAGTCATTCGAAAACATAATTGCAGTGCTGTCTGTCCAGAATCTTATCAAAACTTTTTCCCAAGAAATAAGGCTTTGCTTATCCATTCCGCTCCCCCTGTGTAAAGAAATTAGTGAATACAATAGAATTACCTGTTTGGCAGGTTTCTGAGGAAAGTTTAACAAACGACCAGGTCTGACTGGAGGCTACCCTAATTTAAAATGTCTACAGACCGGGGGATGGGAAAGCAATGTTACAAAGTTGGACAAACTATAATATTATCTGATCTTATAATGCTGTGTAATGATAGTTTTTTTTCTTCAAAAACGTAAAATGTAAAATGCATGTACTTGCATTCAATCGAAACCTGTCAGCATCCAACCATGCCATCACACTTATTGCTTTAATTGGGCCCTCCACATCCTTTTCCACAGTTTCTCTTGAATGCAGAACATAGAGTTTGACTATTTTTGATTAGCAATCCTTGGTTTGATAGGTTAGTTACTTCTATCACACCACATGACCATAAATGCAAGACATCAAGGTTTGCATTATTTCATGGAATTATCTATTGGTAAAATGGGTCATTTGAGAGTCATGCACAGGACGTCATATCATGTCTAGGTCACTGAAGGGGTTAAACCTGCTTTATATTATCAGACCTAAAGCATATTATTCCCATTCTATATCATGGCAATCCTTTCCTACCTGTTTTTTTTTTCAATACTTTTTCTCGCCCACAATAAGTTTTCAATGTTTTGAATATTTAAAAAAATATTATATTATTGAGATTAGCCCATAATTTCTGTATTTTAATATGTTCTTACTTTTATCTCCTTCCAGAATCCTTTACACATTCTTTCTCTATCACACCACATTAATCCTATGCCAACTTTGTGTAGAATGTTTTGGATAAATTATTATGCAAGTACAAATTAATTATACTTGCATGCAGACACTAAACGTAGCTTCTTTTTGGAGTGTAGAGTGTACCAAAGCTTATGAAACAAATAGCATAATTCCAATTTCAAATAAAGCTTACATTTGTTGACATATCTGCTCCTGTTGCTGGGAATCCAATGGTTTCTTGACTTGGTATCATACCAAATATTGTAAGTATCTCTGTAATGTAGACAGCTATATCTCTAAGCAGTAAACAATTGGACTCATGGCCAGACGTTCTTTTATCCCTTAGGTAAATGTTGCAAGCCGTGATAATGTCCCGCAGGGCATCTAAAGTGCCACGAGTGTCAATGTTATCTGTAATTAAAAAGAATGCTTGTAAAGCACGTACTTCATTTTCAAAATCTGATGTATAACAGTCAACAAGGTTTCCTGTCTCATTGTGGTTATTGAAGGATTCATAGAAAATAGCATTACTTTCTCTGCTGCTCTATGGTAGCTTAAGACTCTAGATTTCAAAAAATGAATTTTTAGAAGAAAAAAAACTTATGTACATATAATGTTTTTATCCACTGTCTTTTATTATTATCTTTTCTGCAAATCATTCTCAAAGTTTATTTTTCTATCCACTTCATATTGAGATAAATACAGAAATGATTTCTTTAAACTTTTGTTATGGGTATCTGAGGAAGCTGAAGCGAAAGTAATATTTAAAATCTGGCATATGCCTGCTTTGGTATTTCTCAACACGATAAACAAAACAACGAGAAACAAGTACTTTAAAATGACAAAGTATTGTAAAAATCAAACCAATGACAACAAATATAGTGAAAATGGTTGATACCAAAAATTTGATATAATTTATGTTTTAACATGATGTAAATTTCTCCCTTATGAACTTCTGTTTTGACAGAAGTAAATAAAATTTGTTCAATGAAGAGAACTGCATAGAAAACTTATTTTGCTCAAGGGGACCATAAAACATGTATTATATCTGGAGAATCAAAATTAAATTTTTGGATAAAATACTATACTTCCTCTATCTACCATATACATAAAAGAGAAAATGTGCACGTGCTGACACCTCTCAATGTTTTCATCAAAAACAATAAATTTACATAATGAATTATAATGCACCACAACTACATAGAAATTTCTGAAATTACATTGTACCAAAGTTAAACGTTTCATATATTTGTAAATATAGTTGCCAACATACATACTGTCGAGAAATGACATAAACAAAATTAAAACTGGACAAGATGTTTGAAAGGTATGAATATATAATACAACCCAATCCCTGAAATTGACTATTTTAGAGCTTACAATTCTATAACACTTACCACAAAGTGCTGCATGTACAGTATCTTTAATGAAAAGGAATTTCCTGTTCAGTTCTAGCTCTGCATCCTGCCATTTTTGATAAGATGTGCAATGAGTTTCATTTGTCAAATGTCTAGTGAGATCTTTAACATTCAAGAAAAATTCCTAAAAAGAAAACAAAGGAAAAGTGTTTTTAAAATTTAATGGCTTAGAAGAAAATGTAAATCAAACTTGAAAAATTCAATGTCATGACTGGAATGTAATGTACATATTTTGAATATTTCATGCCAATGTTTTTACACCCGAGATACATAATTTTTCTCACCAACTGTGCAATAAAATTCATTTGATTCCTTAAGGTGATTCACAATAGTACAAAAACGTAAATGGGAACAGAAACCAGAATGGAATCCAAAATAACATGTAATATTTTGGTTCAGGATACACAGGGAATGAGAGCAGGAGTGTAAAATGACAGTAATTGGATTGTCAATTTTGCACTTTGGGATGCCATTTGTTTGTAACTTGAAGTTATGTTTAACCTTAGATGTTTAATTTAAAAAAGTTGATTTATAGCCAATTTAAAATTAATTAATCTATCACCCGGAAAAAGAATACTAAATATGATGAAAAAAAAAGTTGCTATGCAATACAATATTTTGATTAATCGAACCACTACATGGCATTTTTCCACTGTACACAAACAAACATGAATACACACAGCTGTATACAAGGTCACAGTGCTGACTTGTTTTTCTCTGCTCTGAAAGTGCAGTATTAAGCTGATGGTCGTATTGTGTGGTTGAGTTATTACCAGTGTGCTTTATAATATTGTCCTATACTTAGTCACAAAGTGTATTATGGCTCAGCATTTGTTTTCTGCTTCACAGCATGTATTTATTAATGATTTGTATGTTAACACATTTTGTGAGCAGACTCTCAATAGTGTACACAATGGCAAAATTTACCCACATGTAACATATTTCACAGACGAGGCATGGTTCCCCTTCATGGATATGTGTATTCAAAATAATCATTTATTGGAGCTCTGAGAAATTTAATATTGTTCATGAAATACCCGTTCATAACAAAAAATTTATGTATGGTGTGCCATTAGCAAAGAGAGTTATAGGCCCAATTTTTTTTCAAGTGAACAGTTGATGCCTGTGCATTGGAGAATTTTGGCACATTTTTTTAGAGAATTAACAAACAGGGAGCATGATTTTGTCTTTTCTCAACAAAACTCTGCGCAGCAGCTCATACAAGCCAATCTTTCGATGAGAATAATTGAAAGTATTCAAAACTTGCAAATATGCATAGAAGCTTGTGACAGTGATGTGATTAAATAAAAAATAAAAGAATTTGAGTTGGTTTTTTGTAACACAAACATCGCTTATTTTTACTTACTGGGGACTGGTTTCGGTTAACAGTTGTTCCCATTTTCAACCCTTACCCTAACCCCCTGCAATTTCTATCTCTGGGTAACTTAAAGCATAAAGTGTACAAGACAAACCCTACAGCCTGGAAGAATTAAAACAAAATATCCACCAGGAAATTGCCAGCATTTCTCAACGTGAACTACAGTGAGTGATTAATAGTTTCCTAAAACAGTGCCAATTTCAGTATCTGCTTTAATAACATTGGTAAATAAAGCCTTTAAAAGTAGTTTTAACAATGTTGCATCATTTCAACCGTGCCTTTTTATAATAGTGGCAGAAGCAACGCGCCAAGGGCGCAGACATGCAAAACACTGTGCAGCCAGTTCAGATGTTTTTGGATCAGCTGGTACAAGTATCATATACCTTTAATTGTATGTGTTACAATTGCCATTAATTTATATACAGAGGCAAGAGATATCTAAATATGAACAAAAGGAGAGTCATGAAAGCAAAGATAAGCAAAATGGGGATAAATGAAAATCTTCACTGCTTTTGTATTCAGATTTAAAAGAGGTAGCTTGATGTGTCATAATGATGAAAGTTACAAAGACATGAGAAGAATCTCATAAAATATTAGCTAACATACCAATGTATTACTTATACAGTTAATTTTTGTCAACATAACAATTATAAGAATTGAATCTAATTTATTTTTACTTTCAGATAATAGCAAACCTAATTATACATCTTCGCAAAATAAAAGCAACTTACATAATTCATTATGAACAAATTAAAAATGTATTTGGAGTAAAACTGTGTTAAGAATTAACATTCATACATTCACAGTCTACCTAAAACATGAGAACTGGACCATAATCTCATACTTGCTCACCAGAAACACACAGGCAAATATTCAACTCTGTTCCATACTAATACAGATTAGCCAAGTCAGCAATCTTGCTAAAAGAATGTTCCTCTGATAAAGATAAAATTGCTGCTGATTTTAGCAGCAGATGACTTATCAGCTGACTGATGAGAGGACATCAGTTTGACTACTAGAGGCTTGTGGCACTCATCACCAACTACAAAGTGAGCATTCTCAGCACAGCTATTTATCATCCCTGCTACAAACTGAGCAACATTTTTTTTTTTTTTTTTACTCACTTACAATTTAGCCTAAATAATGCAGGCTAGCAAACTTAAAAATCCAATGTATTAAACATTTTCTAAATTTAGAGCCATTAATATTTCCAATGCTTCTTGTAAAGCATATTGACAAGCATCATTCCTTTATAATAGTGTACATCTGCACTAAAGTTAACTAAAACCCAAAAGTTCACTTTGCAGCTGCAGATATTTTTCCTTTTTTCCTAGTGATTAAGTGCTTCAAGGAAAAAAAAAAAAAAAAATTGAAAAATAGATGTTTTGTAACATCTCTCACTTAATACTTTTTAAACACCCATATATACCCTATGGGAGAGGAAGTTGAGACACAACTTAAGTTTTATTTTTATGTACTTTCACTAAATTATATATATATATATATATATATATATATATATATATATATATATATATATATATATATTCAAGGTCACAGTTCAATCTGTAACATAAATGTGACATGACCCCTTGTTAGTCAATATAATCTAATTCCACAAACTACTGTATGATTTCAAGATTTTTATTTTAAGTGTATAAAGATTCTTCTGAAATGCAGAAACCAAACCACTACTATCTATCTTGAGAACTTGGTGCTGACATACATGTACACCATGACCTGGCATCCAAGATATGATGACATTTTTAAATGACAAGATATGAGCAATAGTAAAATGAGGAAACTTACATACATTGAACAATTTCTCATACTGCACAGCCATCTCCATGGTGTTGACACTGTAGTCTAGAGTATCTTTCCATGAATGTAGAAGAAACGCTAGCCTTAGCTGTCTGGCTGTATACTGTGCCAATGCATCCTTAATAGTAACAAAATTCTTTAGTGACTTAGACATCTTGCAGCCTGCTATTGTCAAATGTCCTGAATGTAAAAAGTAGCGCACCCAATGGTCATTGTTGAAATATGCCTGTAACATAATATGCAATTAATGTTTTCATTATTTTTGGTACTTTGCAAATCCAATTTATACAAGCACTAAACACAAAATCACCCCCCATTGTACAGGGCTTTTTTGCAAGTTGTGCCCATATATAAACATAGAATGACTCCATGAAATCAAATTTTTATAACTCTATATTAAATGAAATTTAATTGAGTTTTATTTATGAATGCTCTTTAACTGCTGTGGTTCTTAGGGTCCTATTTTATTTTGGGCATGAAAGAATGCTTCATTTTGCTCAGAGGCCTCTTTATCGGCTTGAAGTTCTTTTATGTGCCATAAATTTATGGCACAGACCAACACCTTTACTTGCCTTCTGAAGGAAGCCTTCTAAGAATTTTTACGCCTGAAAAAGTCCATCACCCTCCGCCAGGTTTGAACTTGCAACTTTGGGAACCAGAAGCTAGAGTGTTATTCCTAGATCACAGAGAACAGCGCATATTAAATGATTACACTATTTATGTAAATTAACAAATACAAGTATAGGTCTCACAAGGAATATTCGTGTGCATCCTTGAGGATGTAACTACCCAGCTACCCCCACAATAACATTTCATCACTGAGCCCAACAGAAGGACTTGGTGCTAATTAAGCAAAACCAACACAGGAACTGTTTACTATGCTACAGTACACCTTGTGCAGTCTGACATTACATGCACATTTTTTCAGATTTTTCAAGTGCCTCAGGAAAAAACCTTCCTGAAAACTCTGTTCTGAAAATTGGCATTGCAAACTATCACAATGCTCAAATAGTTGAAACACAAACATCCAATTTCCAAAAATGAATATGAAAATGATTGGCTTTGAAGAATACTTTTCAAAATAAAAACTTGGCTATGTCCATATTATCTATTGAGTTAATTTGGGAGTTGTAAAACTGGGTAGGGAGTAGAATTACAACTTTCAAGATGAAAGATGTATAAGAATCTATGCCATCAAAAATTTGGTGAAATTGGTCCTGTGCCAGAAAGCAGAAACATTTAGCAACATTATTTTGAAAAGAATGCCATCACATAAAACACAATCAAGTGAATCCTTGTGTAGGATAATGAAGCTGAAAACAGTGACAGCAGCATGGATGAGTGGTGAGTATTTCTGGCATAGAAGAAGGTAGTTAATCAGGAGTAGTACTTGAAGACTGAGTGAACTAAGGTGGTGTTAGCTCAATGTTTGTTTACATGGAAACACCATTACCAATAAATAAATAGTAGTTTCATTGTTCATGTGTATGGATGTCCAAATGCTGTACAATGCTTTATAGTGACTGTACAGTGGCCAGTTCCATATGATTGTGTACATCTCCAATCTTAAGTTGCAAAAATTCTTAGAGTTACAGCCTCTGTATCATACATACATTGATGAGGTAAATGACCCACACCATAGTTCTCCATTAAAATTTTCATATGCCAAAATCTCTGGCGTAAGCTATATGCCATTTTAGAAAAGTCCACCAATTACCATAATGGGCCAATCAAAGAAACTACATACACAAAAATAAAAATAAATTTTAAAAAATTTAAACAAAGATTAAGGACTCCAAATAAGCAAGAATTAGTTGCCAGTCATCAGAAAGAGCTGGCCTTAATTCCTTGCACCTCATTGGACAGTGCCAAACAGAAGAAGCATGTGAGAAGCTCTCCATTTCTGAATGACAGGTAAAAATGTAATCTTAACTACTTGTCTTCAGATTTCTTGAAAACTTGAACTAAAATCTTCACACTTACTTTACGTATCTTCAGAAGTTATTGTTTACAACCAGTCAGGAAAACTTCAAATCACAGGTAAATATATGATTTCTTACAAGCTATGTCCTGATAATGAGTTGCATTCTGTCATGAAAATCTGTTAGGCTGTAATAGGTTTTATAAAATTTCTACTGGAAAAGCATTAGGTGCAATATTCATATTGTCTTTAAGGTCTACAAGGGTTTCTGAATGAAACTTTGCTCTACAAATACCCAGACAAAATAGTCACAAACAAAGAAATCTGATATATTCTGTACAAATTTTCAATTTTTCAAGATAACTTAATCCCCATAGAACTAGCACAAAATTCTAGCAGTTTGGCATCATCTTGCTGGAACCATTTTGGATGTTCCAATATTGTAACTAAGTTCATCCCCATCATTACCCACGTATGCTAAATATTTGTATACAAAGAGAAACTTACATTCATGTTAATATCACAAATTAATCATTTGATATATTTTAATTAACAATTGAAATTATTTTTCTCTGTGATTATAGATTTCCATTAATTTATGGGCTTGGGAGACAAGAATCTTCATATTTAGTCACTTTGTCCCTATTCTGTTGTATGTTAAAGTTGAGGTTTTCTGAAGACAATAGAGCCTTCATGTTATTACATAACCATGGCACCAAAGAGAAGGCACAAACTTTTGAGATTTAATATACTGAATTTTCTAAAACTTATTTCATAACTTCAGAAATTGTTGCACTGCCGAAACATTCAAGATACTTAGAAATTCTCAAAGGCAGATTAAGTAAATCACAAATACAACATTTGTTTGATTCACACTAATTTCTCTGAATATAAGGGGATGTCATACTTGTTTTAAGCAATAGCAGGGGCCTGTATGAGGTGGCATTAAAAGGAGTAAAGGACATTTCATAAAAATCTTTTAAATCATTGTACAATAATTTAATTAAAAGTACAGGGAATGAAATTAAGTCATAATTTGAGGTTTAACACATCACCCAATGCAATTAACATTTATTTTAACCCTTATTTGCAATATATAATTGGCCAAATCAATATTTATATAAAAACATGGATTGCCAGTAAGCCCTATTATTCTTTGGCCAGTTTTTTGAGATGGTGCAAAGGGCAAAGATACAAAATCAAATTGCTCGTGCCAAGGTTGATTAAGTGCTCCCATATAATTGTTGCAAAAGACTGGTTACAGAATAGTCAATAATTCAGAATAAGACACCAACTTAAGTGTGGAAGAAAGATTTGTAGTAGCTGCACAGTTCTAAAAGTGTAGAAAATGCAGGACTGAATACATGGGATTTAGGCCTGTTTGGTAAAGCACCACCAACAGATGTTAAACTGAGCTAAATATTTTCACCAGCAGAAGTGTTAAACTCTGATGTGTTTCATTCACATGACTTTCACTTGTTTATGTCAAGTCACATCCTTAGAAAATGCTGAACTCAATTACCAAATTTGATACCTAACTAACTTTTCTTTGAGTTATCCTGTTCACACACCTATGCACCACAGAGACCTTTTTCAAAAAATTCTCATTTTTGGGGGGAGGGGGTTTCAGGGGGTCTAAAAACATGTATTTCTGGTAAAATCTCAGCGTCCACTTTTTTGTGGAATATAACGCCTTCCCTACTTTGTAGATTGTATATAGTAGAAAGTAAAAAATAGCTGTCAAGTTATGCGTGTTACTCAGCTATGTTTGACTACAAGAATAAACACTGCAATTATTATGCATTTAATACATTTTGTATTATGCCTCTATGTGCAACTTTTGTGAACTTGGTCAAATTCTCAAATACTTCTGAGTGTTCTACTTTTCTCTTGAAATTTGATAAACCCATTACTATACTAAAGACATCATGATTGGCAATTACATTTGTGAGAAACATTCAGAATCTGTAACATCCATAATTGAAAAGAAGCTCTTACCTCTGCCTGAGCAAGCTCATTATCATGATGTGGGAACTTGAGATCAACTCCACCTGTATGTATGTCCAATGAATCTCCACAGATAGCTGAAGCCATGACTGAGCACTCAATATGCCATCCAGGTCGCCCGCGACCCCATGGGGAATCCCACCATGGTTCTCCAGCTTTTGAACTTTTCCATAAGGCAAAATCATTAGGTGAACGTTTCTCACTTAAACGTTCCTCAGAAATGCAAAGATCTCCTATAAAATGAATTTTCATTCCATTTAATTAGAAAGTCCTCTATTCTGGAAAATTCTGTATACTTAAATTTCAATTTTGGCAAAACATTTAACTTTTCTTACAAAATAATAATATTACAGTGAATATTCCAAAGAAAGTTAAAGTATCTTATACATAAATGTCTGTACTAAATTGAGGAATTGTAAATCTTTTACAGTATAATATTGCATATCTTTATGTTAACTTATTGCATATTTACTTGTGTAAACACTGTTATATCAGAAATTTGTAATTTTTGTAATTTAACTTGTGTAAATATTGCTATACATGATAATATCACAAATTTGTATATTTTGTAATTTAACTTGTGTAAATCTTATTATAACATAACAATGTCAGATATTCTGTATGAATCTATTGGCAGTAAAAAACTAAACTAAACAAAACAGCAATTAAAATATGGCATCAATACTACATTTTCCTGTTGTGACAGTAATGCAATTCATGATAACTTAGGTTTATCACTGTTTCTCAAACCATATAAATTACAGAAGTAGTGAAGTTATGCCATAATATCACTTAAAAACTAGAGCACAAATGTCCGAGAATAGGAAAAGAATCATACACAAGAGTGGATAAAATATAAGCTGGAATTTAAATTATATACAGTGTTACAGAATTCAACCGACAAACCTTCATGGGTTATAGAGGAATAGATTAGGATCACACCAAGAAAGGACACCCATTATCTGTGACAACAATCTGCAGTTAAGTAATGACTTTGCACTAGAATATTCATATTAAAAATTGCACATGCATAAAGATTGAATATACATGCTATGCTGCTTTCTGTTCAAAAGTAGCTATCTCCTGCCCCCCAAGCGTAAAAATAGCTGCCAATGTGGTATTTTCGAAGTTATGAGCTTTGCTATTCTGAAGAAGACTATTAATTAGAGAGGGGCATTTCTTAATGCTACAATAGAGCAGTCAGAAGTGAGCTTGGCTCCCAGTCTGATAGCCATGGGTAGGCCCTTCACTCAAAGTGTTAAAACCTTTTTTTTTCCAAGCACATAAATGGCATACGTTTGCAGTGAACCCAACTTTCATTCATAGTGTTTCTTTAAAACTTTAAATGATTTATTATACTCACAAACACATTTCGACACAGATTTTCAGGCTTGCACACTGTCCCGCTAATGGCTGGTTCACTTCTGCTAATTTGCATAAAATTACAGAAACATATTATGCGTAAAATAACCTCCAAGAATGTTTAATTATGTATAAGAATATATATTTATTTTCATAGATCTTTTTTGATTTCTGTGGAAGTAAATTGTTAACAACATTACTCACTTCCACTGATATATCATGAGGCATGGAACTAAATTTCATATTATTATCACTAGGCCAAAATATCTCAGTCTCCATCTTAGAAATCAACCATCACTGTGAATCGAATTTCATTTATCGACTCAAGTGTACAACATGCAAGGCAGTTGGCGGAGTTCATCTTTTATATGCAGGATGTCTAAATATTTATTGTATATCTACATGTCATAGAAAAAATTATATGTGCAACTCTCATATAATGGTTATTACAATACTCATGAGATTTTTCGACGCTCACGTCAAAACTTACCTCTCACTCGTATCATAATAACTACTATTATAGGATCATTGCATAAATAACTATTAGTGAGGTACTCTTAAGCTAAGCTTTAACATGGCTTGCTAGTATCAGATAGGTGGATGCTAATACTAATTGCATGTGTGTTTCATAACTTCTATTACTGTTACTTGAAGTAGATTGTTCATCTGCAGTGGCACAGTCAGTAGCATGCTCCACTTTCAATTAGATGATACAGGGTCCAAACTATGTTCAAGCTGTCAGTTAATTTTTTTCTTCCCCCGAATCAGGTGAATG
This sequence comes from Hymenopus coronatus, assembly GCA_030762935.1. Taxonomy (NCBI): domain Eukaryota; kingdom Metazoa; phylum Arthropoda; class Insecta; order Mantodea; family Hymenopodidae; genus Hymenopus; species Hymenopus coronatus. The sequence goes on along the minus strand of CM060897.1, from coordinate 41,699,862 downwards.
GTATAATTTAGAGGTAAGCCCAATTTTTATTTATGATATTTTTCTCAAAATGTACACAGAATACATCACTGCATTTTGCTTATATATGTGTTGTAGCATGAGTGATGCCCTATTCATAATAAGCTGTCAGTGCAGGTGCAGCATTAGCACCATACTTTGCACCCATGTTATTCAAAGTAAGCAGTTCACAGATATATTCAACATTCTATGCAATGCAACGCAAGAGTTTGTGAACTCCAAGCTTTATCCTTGTGTTGCGCAGACAGAGAAAGAATCTGCATTCCTTCCTCTATAAACTGCATGCTCTACAAGAAGAGTGATCACAATGCAAGATTTTACAGGCCTACATGTTCTTCTACTTGGCCGTGCCCTGCCATCTCTCATTTCTCTTAAGGTTATGGCAGTCTCCTTGTGAATCACTTGGTCACCATGTACCCAGCATCTGTGTATAGATTTCTTGACTCTCACAAATCGTAAGGTGCAAAGAGATAGTTCATTAAATGTGCAGCTTTATCACTTTTTACAATCTCTATGCTTGCATTATTTTCAACATTTTTGGATAACCAATTATTGTGACGACATGCCACAAGCATCTGTTGTAGTATGTGATTGTTATATTTATTTGTAAAATTTTAATTTTCTTATATGGTATTGTTGGTTATGTTATTCAATTTTAAACTTGCAGTGCACTTGGAAGATATCTGTATTTACAAATCCAAAAACCTATGCTAACTTCTTGCATTGTGAATGGTGTTCCCTTGCCTTGCGCTTATGCTGCATTACGTCTATGCTTACATCTCATTGTGATGTGGCTTTAATGAGCAGGTAGCAGGTATCAGGTATGCAAATGTACCCTTAATAGCTGCGCATGTGTACTTTCAAGGTTATTCCAGGCTAATAGCACATGTTTTGCATTACTGCTCCGTTTGTTACTGGAACTGAGTTATTCACATTGCAACAATGGCATACTCATTTTTGGGAGTTAACTGATCTGCATTTTATTTATGAGGAGGCAGGAGGAAACACACATGAAGCAGCAGCTCTATGCTGTCAGTTACCCTTAAAGACACCAACCACATCATTCTACCTTCCAGTCTGTTTACCAGTGCCTGTGGGAAACTGGATTCCTGGCTGTGAATAGACCTAACGTCAGAGTAAGATGAACCCATTGCACACCAGGTTTCAAAGAAGAGGTGCTCGAAAGGATTCACAGAAGTCGTCCAACTATTGCACAAACTATAGGCACAAATCATGTCAGTGTACGATACAGGAAGATGGACTCCTTCCTTCCTTTTTCTGAAGGTTAGACCTTGACACCAGCTATGTTCCCTGGATGCAGTCTGCAACTGGGTCTCTGAGCAGCATGGTGGGCAGCTGGACTTCTTTTCCCAAGTGCTCTTTAATGAAGAGAGTTGTTTCACAAGGGAAGGAATGGCATTAAATCAAAGAAACAGCCACGTTTAGAATCATAAAAATTTGCATACAATTGTTAAAAGAAATTATCAACTCAGAGTTACCATATGGGCTGATATAGTTTCATATTACATAATCGGCCTGTACCTTCTTCTTTCACAGCAATTAAATGGGAACATGTATTGCCAGTACCTAGTCGATGCACTACCTGGGTTTCTGGAAGATGTCCCTCTTAATGTACAATGCCAGATGTGGTTCCAGCATGATGGGGCTCCTCCTCACTTCGATAGGGATAATAGAGGTCATTTAAATAACATATTTCCAGGACGTTGGATTGGACACGGCACTGATACCACTTGGTCACCATGTTCACCTGATCTCATACCCCTCATTTTCTATAGGGACATATCAAGGGCCTTGTGTACAAGATTCCCATCATATCTGATGAGGATTTGCTGGCAAGGATACTGTGGTGTTCAATAGCTCTTCCAAATGATTTTCTCTTAAATTTAACAGCACTGGTCAGCACATGAAATGGATTGTAATTGGTGTTGCATGATGCATCAATCGAAATACAGCTAAAAAATAAATAATCCTGTTGTGATTTGAGCCTCTGAGCTATCAACTATGTGAACGATTCTATGGTCTCTGTAATTTGACCACTCGGCTATCTTGCCCTTTGCTTTGCATGGCTATAAAAATGGCATGTTATTTATGGATGCTCTTTAACTGCTGTGGTTCTCAGCGTCCCATTCTATACTGGGCATGAAAAACCACTTAATTTTGTTCAGAGGCCTTTCTATCAGGCTTTTATGTGCTGTAAATCTATGACACGGGACCATAGGCTTTATTCCTTTCCGAAGGATGCCATGCTAAGGATTTTTATACCTGAAAAAATCCATCGTACTCTGCCAGGTTTAAACCTGCTATCTTGGGTATATGAAGTTAACATGGTAACCATTACACCATGAAGGACGACTACATGTCTTAAAACTTCTCTGAGTTCCTGCCAACTTCATGGCTATGATTACCTGTAGTTAGTGGCAACTCAGAGAAGTTTAATCGGTGGAGCACTGGCTGTTTATTGATTTTGATCTATTGCAACCAACTGTGACCTCAAAGACCATAAGTGTCCTATATCAAAACGTTCTCCTAATGATCCTCTGCAATCAAAGAAGATTTGTTGGTTGAATTCTGTTACACCCTATACACATATTATCCAAACAAACTGGAGTATTCTGCTAATGGCTCAGACAATGAGTGAAACAGTTTGTGACTTTGAATAGGCAGTGGTGGTGTGTATCTGGAAACATTCCTCATAGGTCTCAAACATCTCAAATATGATCATCAGTGGAAAAATGAGTGGGCACCAGGAACACATCTGTTGAGCAATGTTTCATAAAGTATTTCACCATAGAAGATGTAAAGTCTTATGAAATTTTGAGTAGATTTCAGGCAGTTTTGGAAAGAAACTCTTTAGAAGATCAAAGCATATGAGTCATATAAAAATGTTCAATGGGACAGGTAGCTATGGAAAATGAGCCCCACAACAACCATGGAAAACATTTGTGTGGTTCACAGTCTTATTGGGTGGATGGGTATAGCATAATTTCTGAAGTTGTATCAACAGTGGCATTCAGTGGTGATAGACAATGCTTAGCCATCTTTGATGAACAAACTCCAGAAGGTTTCTGTCAAATGGATTCCTCAAGAGGCATGTTTGCCTGGAAGCCATCATTGGCATCTTATTGGTATCAGGATGAAGAACAACTTTTGCTCCACATTGTCACTTATGATGAAACTTGGTATTATCACTTCACAGCTCAATCAAAACAACGATGCAGTCAATTGAAGTATGCATATTAGAATGGAATTATATGCACTTGCTGGGAATCATTTTGGTTTACTTTTTCCACGCTTGCTAAAAGAAGGCTCTAGCAGCTGTAGAGTCACGGCCTCCTTGAGTGCCATCTACAATGAAGACAGCTATGTAACATAAGCCTACAGTATACTGCAACTGAAATGGAAGCTTTAATTGTGATAATTTTAATTAAAAAATAAAAAAATATCATGAATTTTGACTTGCCACCTTACAGCAACCTCTGGAAGTTCATAGATCCAGCAACAGATGCCTCCACAGTTAATACCACACCACCCCCATCGCCGCCAACGAAGAAAGATTTAGTCGGAATTAAGGGTTGAAAATGGGAACAACTGTTACCCGAAACCGGTCCCCAGTAAGTAAAAATAAGTGATGTTTGTATTACAAAAACCGACTCAAATTCTTTTATTTTTTTATTTAATCACATCACTGTCACAAGCTTCTATGTATATTTGCAAGTTTGAATAATTTTAATTGTTTTCTCACAGAAACCATGTGTAGGACAAGAGTTGGATAGGTAGAGTCAGACTGAAAAATTCAATGCCATAGTTAGAATTTGAACCATGGATCTCCCGGTCTCTAGCCGGTTGCTCTACCTGAATGGCAACTTACAATGTTGTAAGTACTTTAAGTCCCAGGATTCATATTTTTAGCCAACTATTATGGACAGTTGTGATACTTTAATTTTTAGTTTTCTCACAGAAACAGTGTGTAGGACAGGAGTTGGATGGGTAGTCAGATTTGTTGCAACTATTATTTTTATATTAATATTATAAGTACTTTAAGTCCCAGGATTCATAGTTTTAGCCAACTATTATAAACAATTGTGATAATTTTAATTGTTTTCTCACAGAAGCTGTGTGTAGGACAGGAGTTGGATAGGTAGAGTCAGACTAAAAAATTCAATGCCATAGCCGCCAATGGGGTTGTCATCTCAAAATAATTCGAGATAACTTGTATGGTTTACCAGGAAACATGCAAGTCAGTTGGGAAATTCAATGCTATGCCAGCATGGTAGCTCAGCAGTAGAGCAACCGGCTAGAGACCAAGAGATCCATTGTTCAAATCCTGGCTATGGCATTGAATTTTTCAGTCTGACTCTACCTAGGAAGCTTCAATGTTTACCACTTTCCCCATTCCCAGAATTCAGAAACATTCCTTTTGATTGTGCATGTTTGATTTTGAAAACATATATTTTGTTGTCACATTTCATGGGAAATCTTTGAATGGAATCATTAGAAGAGGTTGCACTTGAACAAATTTGATTGATATCCTCTTATTAAGAAACACAAAGAACTCTCTTAAATCATTATAAGAAATTCACAACTAATATCTGATACTCTTAACTTCATAATTTACAATAAAATTATGGAATATCTTTCAGAGGCTGTTGTTTCGATCATTTGCCTAGAATCACTGCATGCACCTCTAAAACTTGTCCTGAAAGTTTACAAATTAGTAAAGTTAGAGTATCAAACATTCAATTTGAAGTACCTAATATGTTTAGTATTTACAGGACTTCATTTTTGACACATGCACACACCGTTTCTAACAAAATATTTTAGTGAAATTTTCATGTGAAATTTTTGGGATGCAATGCAACACTTCCTCTATTTACAAGCCAATAAATAAATTAAAAAAGGTGAAATGAAGAGTTACATTCACACTACTTTTTCTACCAACTATCATCTTGTTTTATGCAGCATCTACATACTATTCTTATGACAGCTTATTTCTCATGATAAGCCAAATAAATATTTGCAGACATAGTTTCATTAAACTTGTTTTAAGAACAAGTGTGATAGAAGAAACTGAATCAATAGACAGGTGTATACGTTAGCCTTGAAATTCCCCATTATTTCCATGGCAAGGCAAGAAACAACAGTGACAGCACTTATGCTTTACCTATTTTACGAAATTTCTTCTGAATGAAGATGACTTCACAGGTTATTTCCAATAAATTCGAGATATACATTTTATTTGTCTTGTAAAGGTCTTAAACATTTTGGTATTTTAATCAAAATTGTTAGCATTTTTGAGTACATCAATAATTTTGAAAAATGTTCTGTGTAAATGAAAGTTTGAGATGGGGGGGGATTTTCTTTAAAGTCTTTGTATTACATCTTTGGAAGATACTGGACTTAAATGCCAACACTGGTATATATTTATTGGACTTTTGTTGTTGAGTTATACTAAGTAACTCACCTTAACCAAGAGTTAAACTCAGGATCTCTTGAATGTAAGACAAACCACCCTAACCTCACACTTCAGCTTTCAACTTTTTGTTGTTGAATTAGAGTTAGAATTTTTATAGGAAAATCTTGATAATTTTTTAGTTAAATACAAAGTAAGAGCTGAAGCTATCCTGATGATGTATTAACTCTAATGTCATATGACTTTCTCTATCCTTTTTAGAGGGTATAACAACAACAACAACCACCACCAACACCACCATTATTATTATTTCAAAATCTTCTCGGGCTTCTAACCAGGTAAAAACTTGGCTTGATACCAATGATTTGAAGAAGTGCATCTTCCTCGTCTTCAGGGTGAACTTCAAGTTTTTACCTGGTTAGAAGCCCGAGAAGATTTTGAATTAATACGTCGCCAGGAGAGCTTCGGTTCTTATTCCATTTTTATTATTATTATTATTATTATTATTATAATTATTACACTGGCCTGCGAAAATTTTGCAGCATGGAATATTTTACATCATAATGGTCAATTTGGATGCTCTAATTTTGAAAATAACAGTTTTTGCATATCACATACAGATTTTGAACAGTTCTAATTCAACACCAAATTGTATGCTAGTATTAACATCACTGCATATTTGACCTACAGCATGGTTGATTCAAACATACAAACAAGCTAAATCATACGACGTCATATTGTACATGTCTATCTCTGTTTACAGGTAATGTTGAACCAATCTCATAAACATTTATTTTGTAATACATAAATAGGAACCTATTTTGGAATCTGCAGTGCAGTTTTAAGCATCTTCTCAACTGGTCTCTTTAGAAGCCCTATTGTGTTGGAAATTTAAATGTGAAAAATGGCAAGCTCGTGTGCTATATCTAGGAGGGGCTTTGTGAACAATTCTAACAATTTCTATTGTGTCTGTGGTTGTTATGTGATAAAGCAAAAAAAAAAGAAACATTACTGCATTTATCAAGAGTTTGTATTTTGCCTATTTTAAAATTAAATTATATCAAAACAAAAATTCTACTCCTCATATTGTGTGTAAAAGTTGTGTAAAAAGTCTAATACAATGGTACAAGGGAGTTCGTTCAACTATGCCCTTTGATGTTCCTAAGATATGAGCGAACAGCAAAATCATTTTAGTGACTTATTTTTGTTTGTGTAACATATTTATCAACAGGAAAAACAAGGCTGGCATTATATATATATACAAACTTGCCATTAGCAATCAGGCCTGTACCTCATGGACCTGATGTTCCTGTTCCATCACCACCTGTGTTATCACCAGAAAATAGTACTGATACTTCGAGTGTAAAAGAGGAAACAAATTGGCTCCCAGACTTAGAAGATAGCAATCCAAATCCATCGAGTCAGTCAAAATGAAATGATTTGGTACGTGATTTGGGTCTTACTAAAGAAAAAAAAACTTTTAGGTTCAAGGCTGAAAGAAGGCAATGCTAAAGCACCTGAAACAACTTTCTACTGGTACAGACATCGAGAAGAAGAGTTCAATAAATATTTTGTAAATGAAGGAGAACTAGTGTATTGTTGTGGTATCCCTAACTGATAAGTTGAATAGCTTATGAAGCAACAGATTGGCATCTGTTTATTGACTCGAGCAAGAGAAGTCTGGAAGATGTTCTGCTGCACAATAACAAAATGTTTGCTTCGGTTCCAATAGCTCACTCTACGTCCCTTAAAGAAACATACCAAAATTTGTATACTGTCCTGGAAAAAGTTAAATATAATGAACACAAGTGGTACATGTGTTGTGATCTTGAAGTGTGCTGTATTTTATTGGGCCAACAAATGGGTACACAAAATGTCCATGCTTTTTGTGTGAATGGGACTCCAGAGCCAGAGAAAGATACTGGGGTGAAACTAATTGGTCAAAAAGAAAAAAATTAGTACTAGGGACAAAAAATACAATAAATTCCCCGCTGATTGAATTGCAGAAGATTTTGTTACCCCCATTGAATATCAAATTAGGGATAATGAAGCAATTTGTCAAAGCTTTGGACAAAGGTGGTTCTTGTTTCCAATATCTTATTCAAAATGTTCAAAGTTGTCTGAATCAAAAGTGAAAGAAGGCATTTTTAACGGCCCACAGATTCACAAACTCATGAAGGATGTTCATTTTAGAAATACCATGATAGACATATGGTTCAAGCTTGGGACTCATTCAGTAATAAGTTTTTGGGTAATTTTAAAGATGACCAATATGAACGCATTATTAAAATGATGCTGGAAAAGTTAAAGGCACTCGGATACAACATGAGCTTAAAATTGCCTTTTCTGCATTCGTATATTGAATTTTTTCCTGAAAAAATGGGTACACTAAGTGAAAAACAGAGAAGAGATTCCACAAAGATATAAAGGAGATGGAAACCAGGAACCAGGGTCGATAGGACATCTCCATGATGGCGAACAACACAAGTCAACTCTGCGTTTGTTTTCAGCAAAGCAGAGGAGCAAATGACACCATAAAGTGTGTTTGAAATTTCCAATATCAGTGTAAACTGTTGCATCTGTAGAAATGAGTGCACAATCACCTGATTGTTTCTTTGTTTAAATGATTTCACACATTTTAAATTGCACTTAAAAACTAGAAACAAACTCCAATATTACATATTTTCTTTCCGAATGGCAAAAAATGGTTCATGGTACCAGAAAATGAAAAGCAGATTTCAATTCAGCATGCCAAAATTAGGTTTAGGGAGTTGTTTAACCCCATGCCACAAAAAAAAAGTTTAAATTCGCAAGCCAGTGTTATTACAAAAATTTATTTTTTTATCTTCTATAGAACCTATTACAGAAAATCTTCGCAGAAACTCTACTTTACATTTTGTTATAAATACAAAGGGAATTACAATAATGAAATGTTTAAGATAATTACAATAATGTCTTAAAATTTCCATACAATCATGAGAAAATGAAAATCAACATTATTTTAAAATAACAAAGTATTATACAATGTTAATCATTAGCAAAGGGTTTCTTGTGGCTAATGCCACAAAATTTCAAATAACTTTCAAAAATAATTGTTTGTAGTTTATTTTTGTTTCTATGTCATAATACCAGTTAAACAAAAGATTAAAATTCCTTCCGAATGAAGAGGCTATTAACAGGTAGTTTAAGATACACATTTTATTTGTTATGGAAATAAATATATTATGGTATTTCAATCAAAATCACAAAAAAAGCAGTTATGAAAATCAAAACCTTAAAAAAAAAAAAAGAGAGAGAGAGAGAGAGAGAGTCGCGTTTATGGTTGTTGAGACTCGTGCACACATGCACAATCACAGAGCCTTTTCTAAAAATATTTTTTCTCCCTTTCAGCCTTAAAATGTATATTTTCTGTGAAATTTTGGTATCAAATTTTTAAGTGGAATTCAATGCTTCCTCCGCTATCATAGATAATCAGTAAAGAAAGTAAAAATTGGCAGCAACTCAGGAAGAAGGAAGGAATATAGGAGAGAAAAAAAAAACCTCAGCAGATGGCTGCATAACACAAATGAGTGAGCGCCTAGTTTTGCCAAATCTTAGCTGTAATATTTAAGAAATTAAAGAATATTCCTTAAACTGCCTGGAAGAAAATGAGAGAAGTTAATAATTACCTTCGCCTTCTTGTAGAGACTTTGCATCACCATAAGCTTCTGGAACTAGTTTTGCATAATGATGATCCTTTCGGCTATCGAAACCACTAACATCAAAATATACAGATCCCTTAGATTCATATGCCAATCCATTTTTAACAATCTTTTCAATATAGGTTATGATTTCAGGAATGTACTCGCTGACTCTTGTCAAGACATTTGGCCTCAGCACCTAATTTATGACAAATAATATAATTTTTCATAAATATGGATACAAAATATAAGGTTTAAGTGTATCTCAGTAATTTTTGCATGCTAAGATTAACAGGTTTTACAAGGGTCATTTGAAAATGTTTGCTATAAATGCAAGCAAAAATTATTTTTATATTCCTTATTTCTCAACAATGTTTTCATATTACCCATTTTTCAATCCAACACTATAAATGGAGATTTTTAATTACAGAATGAAATACATTATTTTCCACTTTTTATGCCATATGTGACAGTGATTGCTTCAGATAACTTTCAAAAGTTAACTTCACATTTGATACTTCTAAAACCATTCTTATCAACAATTGTGTCACTTAACAAAATTTCCTGACATTTCCTGAAAATTTACCAGACTTCTCAAACAACCATTGTATAGCCCTATTAACATTATTGTACTATATAAAACCAAGCAATTCCTTACATTTAATGCATCCATGTCTTTATGGAATTCAGCTTCCCAGTGCCTGGGAAGTTTATTGAAGATTGAATTATCCTGAACAGTGGCTCCTTTTTGGTTATCCAACCATTCAGACAAAGGATCTTTTGATTCTTTGAGTAGATTCTGCAAAATGAGCAGAAAGAAAGAAACATAAAGGCATCAATCATAATATATTACTCTTGCATTTGTTTAAAAATCTTAATTGCTATAGTCCCATAACCTTCTCTAGCTTTACAAACTTCAAACTACCTTATATATTTTTAACATCCATTAAAGTAATTCTGTCGATGTTACATTATTAACAATACATTTCTGTTTAGGTATGATTTCAAATTCATGAATGATACTCCTCCTAAAATAAGAAACACACTTCGAGTGGTTGCAGTGAATGCCCAGCTTACAAGTAGAATATGGATCCCATCTGGGATTAGAATGTGCTAATGGCTAAGTTTAAATATTTAATGTCAATATGCTACATTTCACTGTTATTTGGAAATAGACACCAATCAAAGTGATTGAAAGTGATCAGTTATCATTAGGGCCCAGATTGTTTGAAATAGCATATGAGCATATGCAAACACATATTCAAAGGGTTTCAAAGCATTGCTGCATATTTAAGCATAATATTATTTTGGCACAAATGTTACAATTCCAAGAATTTCTATGACAAAGGTTTTGTGCAAACCTTTAAATTCCAAGAATTTCTATGAAAATGTTATAACAGCACCTTACTTTCAAAATTAACATAGAAACAGGCACCTAACTTAATGGAAGGGAGTGGGGTTTTTGTATATACCATTCACTACGTGCATGGCAAACAATAGTCTCAGATGGACAAAGAAATGCATGTTCATTCAATCACTTTTGCATTGAGAGAATGCAATTAGCTTTTAGTTTCTCAAAATGCCTAATGAAAAGAGCAGCAAATAAGATTTATTAAAACAATAGGTGTCAGGTACTTGTGACTGCTCAACAGATGGAACAATAGTGTGTTGCCAAGCTTGCTTGAAGGGAATAAAGCATGAGACGAAATTTCAACTCAACATACAAAAACTGCTGCTGCACACATTTCAGTAAGCAGAGGAAGGACAGCACAACACAACTTCTTTTTATGCGGGTAAAACCCAAGTCCTCTGTTAACACATTTTCAGCCTATCCTTGAAACACTTTAGCATGCAACAACATTCCATGGAATAAATGAACTAATCCAGCTCAGCAATTGTAGGAGCACATACCACATGCTCACAAAGTATATAGAAAGAGAAAATGTACATAATATTATTAGCTTATAGAAAGCAAGGTAAAATCATTTTAAATATTCAAGAGTAGAAATATGCATAAATGCAAGTTGTTAACTTAGGTAATTAGGCGAGGCGAGCTAGCGAAACTCCAGGTTACAGTTCACCAACCAACACCTGCTAATGAACACAGGGTTTAGGCTAAAGAATGCTTGACCGAAAAGAACAGACATATAAAGAAGTGAGATAGGAATAGTGACTTGTCTTCCAAATAGCACAGGGAGTTGGAAAACAGACAAAGAAAGCATAATGTTAAAGTGAGAAGGAACCACGCATCATGTGCACGCTATGATGTCAAAATTTGGCACAATTGATTCTAACTTGTGAGGTGATGCTAACTAAGAACCAATAAGAGATGCTGTTACATTTTATGGTGCAAAAGTTAGCGTCACCCAAGATTGGTATTTAAGGCAAGGCAGATCTCTTATGTGGTTATTCTCTAAAAGTTACTCTTGTCTATCACGTTTGAGCTTGTGTTCACGTCACGTTAAGTTGTGTGCACGTGGTGGAATGGTATTTACTTATAACACATTTGTAAGGAACAAGCTAGCCGCCCATTTAAATCAAGATCCAAATAAATTCATGTCTTAAGGGATTATACAGTGTTTTTAATATATTAGCCTCACCCACATACCCCTGAGATAAGTGAGATTAGGAGTGGAACCTAAATCAATGCCGGAGCTGAGGACACTGCAGGTACGAGACACCAATCCCGCAACAGATCATTTCTGGAAAAATATTGTATAAATCAAACAAATTTTCAGACAAAACAACTCTTAGAATACACTATGGGCAGCCTTGACTTCTGATGAAATTACTATATTGAATTTCAGCGTGGAATGCAGTACTTCCCTTACTTATTATTACATCTATTACAAAAAAAAATATTTTTGCCCACCTGGGTAGTGTGGGGAAGCCTGTCTGCCTCACATTCAACATGTCATAAGTACAAATCTTGCTTAGGGTGAGTTATCCAGATTTATCCAGATAAGGTTTTTTTTTAGGATTTTCCCCTTATCCTGAGAAGATGAATGCCAAGTAACTTTAAGCTCCATGGACCCCGAGATCATTTGAGCAGCATTTCATCAATTTCATTCATTGTCCAATATGACCAACCAGGTTAAAGAGCATCAAGCGCAAATATATATTTGGTTGTCTATTATTAGGTTCTGTTTCATTTCAAATTAGGACCTTTTGTTCCAGGAATAGCAGACTGAAAAACTAAGAGATATTTAAGTACAGGAAAGAATCTTCGCCAGCTTTAAAAGAAAATGCTTTCATCACGATTATGAACAGACCATAAATAAACACTGCTTATGCCACAATCAACACCCCTAGCAATAAGAAAGTAGCTCGTCTGTTAACAGTGGAAATTCTCACCATGTCATATTTCTAATGCAAGGCCCTATATAATAATACCCATTTTTTGGGTAAAGTAAATTATGTCAAGTTAGCAAATCACAGGTACACAGTTTTCCAAGCATATTGAGTTACTTAAGTTTCCTCTGTAAGAAAAACTAAATATACCTGCAATCCTGTCTGTATTTGTGCATTGTTGTTTAATTTGACAGCTTGCTCCAGGTTTTCAATTGCTGCAGTCATTTTAATCACCATTTTCTCTAACATGCTCTTCTTGTCAGGATCTGTGCTTTGCTTGACAGTTGTGCTGAAAAGCTCTAAAACACTCTTAATATTATCCAAGTGCTCTTTTAAACTATTATCTTCTTCAATGTACTTCTCATACAGATAATTCTGTCTTGCCCTCTTTATGATCTTATCATCTATATCTGTTATATTCATCACATAGAGTACATCAAATCCAAAGTAATCTGCGAGTATCCTTCGAAGAATGTCAAATGTAATGTAGGATCTGTAATTTTGGAAAGTATTATTACAACCATTGTAATACAACTTTTTATTTACTGAACAGTTTACACGATACATAAATTGGAAAACTAAGTATTATGTCTGAATAGTCAAAACCTTGAAATGTGTGTTTATTCCTTAAAGTACAGAATTTTCTGTGAGTTTCCTGGGTATATGGTTTTAAATATCTATTATGTTGTTTGAAATCATGTGCAGGTATTTAACAAAGTCATGTACACCTTAAATATTTGCTGATATTTGATAGTGCACAGTTATATTTTTACTTTCTCTACACGTACTATGTACATAGTGTATAGAGAAAGTATTGTATTCCACCAAAAAATGATACCGAAATTTCCCTGGAAATAAGTTTTCAGACCCCCTGAGTCCAAAAAAGGCATTTTTAGAAAAAGGACAGTAAATGTGTGTCTGTGGACAGCAAAGCTCAAAAACTAAAAGACCATTAAATTCCAATCTTGGTATTTAAATTTATCATCTTCCAAGGTTATGACACAAAAATTTTCAATAAAATCCCCCCACCCCAAACTACCTTCTACATAGAACATTTTTTTGAAAATGTTGTTTTTCTCAAAAATGGTTCTTAAAATACTGTATATTATAGATATTTACATGACAAAATGTATATCTTGAAATTTCTGGGAATAGCTGCTGACTACCTGTTTGTTCTAGACAAATATTTCTGAATTTTAAATAACTAGTAAACCACAAGAGATAGACAAAAACTTACTACAAAAAAAAAATGTAGATCTCGTTAAAACACACAATTTATGTTATATGCATTTTTGTTGTACAGTTGATTACTCCCAGATTTTCCTTGTTATTGGTTTCAATTTTAAAACTCTTCCACTTTTTTCAGACAGGAAATGTTTTGTTTTTCTTTTGTACTACTCATGGTCAAGCAAAGAAGCAAATTGCAATGACAATCACATAAGGACAGCTTTTAAAATATTTGCCTATTACTTTGGTCTAGTGCATTTTTTAGTTCCCCTCTACTTAAAAGGAACTAAGTAATAATACATTTGCTAATGGAGCTCGATTAGCATGGTGTAGAAAGAAGAATAATCTTTTGTAAGAAGTTTGTAGAACAGCTAAGTCATGTGAGTGTAACATATCAGCTTTTTCAGTAATAACTTCGTTAAGCAATTAAATTATCTACCTCTATAATTACATTTTACATAGACTATATTTGGAAGTTGACTACTCTTTGTTGTATATTAGGCAGCTAGTTCTAATAATATTCAAAGTAGAAAGTTCCTTTTATTTGTTTTTTGACATTCTGAGGCAATGTTTTCTTTATTTTGGCAAGTCATAGTAAACGTTGGCTTGCACTTTGGCACAGTGGGATAGAGCCATGATTGGGTCCTCATTTTTTCTTTTGATAGTGTTTAACGCCTGCTTTTACTACTTGTGGCACAGCACAATGACACATGGAATGAAAATGGAGCACTGGTGGAATGCGATGGTGGGGGAAACTGGAGAAAACCCACCTCTGCACCACTTTATCCATTACAAATCTCACATGCAGTCACTTGGGGTCAAATCCAGGGGGTCTAGTCGAGAGGCAAGTGGTCTAACCACTTAGCCACAGTGAGGCCATTTGGGTTCTTAGGTGTGTGATGTATGTGGGTTTGAGCTCTTCATCCATAGTGTTGCAACTTTTCAGTGCATGTAGAAGAGAGGGACCTAACTCAGAATAATGAGGGACTAAAGAATGTATAATAGAGATGACACTGAAAACAAGGTTCCAGCTGGATAAGCATGGTGCTGACTACATCTACATATGACCGATATGGGTAGACTAGTTCATTAAGGCACAGACTCATGATTGGGAGGTCAATGGTTCAAATTCTGTTTGGATTTTCCTTCCTGAATGATGTTTTGACCAAGTTTTCCTCAGTCCTTAAAACCAGCAAATTTCTTATTTTCTTGCCAAAACATCATTTTCCTGTATCATAATTGTCATCATTGCAGTGTCGCCCTCCGTGGTGTATTGGTTATCATGCTAACTTCACATACCCAAGGTCACAGGTTCAAACCCAGCACAGGACGATGGATTTTTTTCAGGTGTAAAAATCCTTAGCATAGTCCCGTGTCGTAGATTTATAGCACATAAAAGAACCTCAAGCCTGATAGAGAGGCCTCTGAACAAAATTAAGCAGTCTTTCACGCCCAATGTAGAATGGGATGCTGAGAACCACATCAGTTAAATGGCGTCCATAAATAACATGCCATTTTTAGATGCAAAATTAAGCAGTCTTTCACACCCAATATAGAATGGGACGCTGAGAACCACATCAGTTAAAGAGCGTCCATAAATAACATGCCATTTTTAGATACATAAGATGTACCAAGAAAAAGGTAGGCTATGGATATACTACACTAACCTCTTAGCATATAGATTATTTAGAAAATATTTCTTTTTTCTGCTATTTTTATTATGAAAATGAAATGAAACATTCAGATATGTACAATAATGATAGTAACAATGAAACTCATTTTGAAAACTCAAGAATGTATCCCCTAAATTCAAATCCAGAGTGTGCTCATCGCATGCTTAAAATTGTTTGAAGCAATAAAAGAAATAAAATGCAACAATAAATATTAATGATCTCACCAGCTATGGATCACCATTAAAATTAGTACTGAACCTGTCATTCTCCATTTTCACACAGTGTGCAAAACTGGTGCAAGTCAATTGAAACAGAGATCTGTACAGTCAATAAAGCATGTAGAAAAAAAAGTCAACTGAACTAATTCACAGACACCTGTCAACAGAAATTACATGTAAAAAAAAATCTGATATGCTCCATTCACGTAACTTTCTCTACATCTCTGTAACAAATTATTGTTAAAAACTTGGTTTCTATCTACTTCATGCTAATTGAGATAAACATAAGCAGAAATGCTTTTTGGCAAGTAGAAGAGAAATGAGGGAATACACTAGGCTAAAACAATAGTCAAATATTTTAAAAGCTAGTTGCCATGTGGGTGTATTCCTTTGCTTTGGCAGAAGCGCACACACACACCCACCCACCCCCCCACACCCGCACGCATGGAACTTTTCTAGAAATAGTTTTTTGGATTCAGTGGACCCTAATACATCTATTTCAAATGAAATCTTGTTATCAAATTTTTGGGTGGAATACAATACCTTCTCTATGCACTATGTATATAGTACATTTAGAGAATGTAATGAGATTACAGTGTAATCTAGAAAAAGTATCAAGGGACTTCAAATATCTTATAATTGCTACACACAACACAGATACTTACAGTATTGACCACAGTTAAATAGTGCTAGCCATATATACCATGATTATATATAATTATTCACAAGTACTATACACCAAAGGATGCAACTCCAGTTTTCAGTCTTATTTCCTTGTTTCCATTAGTTTAATCAAAAGTCAAAACAAAAATGTTACTAGATAGTCCTAAGCAAATACTATATGTTTTTCTTCTAACCTTACTCTGCACGTAATTGTGTTCCTCCATGTTCCCTTCTCTCTGACTGACAAAAGCTAATTTTGTCATCAACTGTTACAACAATGAGTTATATTAGGTGTGAAAATCTTATCCAGCATCGTTATAGTGCACTGCCATCACCTCTCATCGCACACATAGTAGTACATTTCCGTTCTCTCCTCTCTGTCTCTGATGCAGCACAAAGTCAAATTAGGTATAACTTTTTAAAATTTGTTATCTTAAGCATGTTTTTAAATAGTTAATCTTATCCATTATCATTACTGAAGCTCATTGCTGTTATTGCCATCACCTCAAGTACATCTATACATTTCTGTTTTACCCTTCATCCTCTCCCACCCATTACATCAATTTAAGTACAAATTTGAATTAGGTATTAAAAGAAAAAAAAAAGAAGAAAAAAAAAGAGGGTGGGGGGGGGGGAGGAACTTAATCAGCTTATATGTCCATTACTTCAAAATATATGTTTGTGCATCATATAAAATTTTGTTTAAAAATTAAGTTATCTCTTCTTTTTTTTTTAGAAGATATGCTTAATTGCAAAATAAAATTTTAAAAAGCTGATGTATTCCATTCACATTACTTTCTCTAGCTGTTCTGCACACAAGTTTTCTTATAAATGATTATTCTTTCATCTACATCATGCTAATCAAGATAAATAATACTAGAATTGGCTTTATTATTTTATTCTTTGTAAATAAAAGGGAAATAGAGGATTACATTAGGTTGAAGTGATATTCAAATCCTTAAAAAAACCAGTCACTATGTGAAACAATTGAAATTACATTCTCTTTGCTTGCCAGGAGTAAACAAAATACAGACAAAAGAAACATGACCTACAGTTTGTAAAGTTTAAGTGGCCTAAAACTGCAACCAATAAGGCAGAAAAATCTTAAAAATGTTATCTCTGCAAAAAAAAATTGTATGACATAACCGTGTGTTCTAACGAGATCTACATTTCCTGTATAGTAAGTTATTGTCTATCTCTTACAGTTTATCAGTTATACAAAAATTATCCAGACTATTACCCAGACTGAAGAGATCTTCCAGAAAATTCATAATACACATTTCATTTATTATAAAAGTGTCTTAAACATACAGTATTTTAATCAAAATCTTAGAGCCATTTTTCAGGAAATCAAAATTTTTGAAAAATGTTCAATGTAAAAGGGTGGTTGTGGGTAGGGGGGGGAGGCAGATTTTCCTGAAAGTCTTTTTGTTGGATCCTTGAAAATATGAACTTAAATACCAGTTTGGTATTTTACCAACTTTTCGTTTTTGAGTTATGCTGTACACATCTGCACGCAAATATACACCAACCGTTTTCTAATTTTTCTTTTATTCACTTCTGGTGAAATCTAGGTACCAAATTTTTTGGTGAAATACAATATCTTCTCCATCTACTACGTATATTGTACATGCGTGCTAGAGAAAGTAAAAAGGGGTAGTCTTGTAGTATTCAAATGAATACAGTATTTATATACTAAAATAAGGGGTTATAAATCCAGCAGCCAATTGGAGGAGATTAAGCAAATGCTGTTATTGACATTTGGAGAATGAGGAAAATACATATGGGAAAATAACTGGTTATCAGCAAAACATGGCAAGGCTGGGTGAATATTTTTCTATATATATATATATATATATATATATATATATATATATATAAATTAATTACAATTCAAAGCCCCTTTCCAAAAATTGTGACAGGTTTTATTTCAATTCATGTCAAACTAATATGGGAAATTTTCATTAAAGTAGAATTACTATTAGTACAACATTCATAAGGAAATGCTAACTGGTAGAGTACTGTTAAGTTTATATCTAGTTATGCAAACTCTTCCCAAGTTTTTTTCTGGGGGACAAGGCAAGCAGGAAATGCCAAAATCGGTGTTCAAAGTTTGATATTACATTAGTGGCAATTTTTCAGTTCTTATAAACAATTAGTATTTGAATTTCCTAAGTGGAGCAAAGGACACCATTATGATGTTTCGACGATCAGATTTGAATTTCTAGTTCGTTAGTTTGCCACTGTGCACAATGGTGATGAGGGATCAATTCATTACCCACAAATGGCACTGTAGGTATGGGGTTCTTTTACGTGCTAATAAACATTACACAGGACTAATGGCTTTACTCCCTTTCCAAAGGAAGCCATGCTAATGATTTTTGCATCCAAAAGAATCTATGACCTACAATCTTGTTTCAGAGGCTAGCATGGTAACCACTACAATACGGAGGGTGACTTTTAAATACAGTACTAGAGCAATATTACTCAGGATCATAATAATTCAGAACATGCTACAACAAATTTTCTGTCTCCCTTAGAGCATTATTGGGGAGCAGTTTGAATCCTGTGGTGTCATTGTTGTAAATAATTACCAAAAACCTGCTTTTGAGAAGGTTAACAAAATGCAATTTATGTTATTTGTGGTATATGACATAGTAAATGTCCTAGCTTATGTTAATATGGATTTACCTTGCATGTCCCATATGTGATGCATCGTATACAGTAGGTCCACAGCTGTACCATAATACACGCTTTCCTTTCTGGGGGATAAACTGTTCCTTTTGCCGGGTCAAACTATTGTAAAGTTTAAGTACTGGTTCTGAAGAGCACTCGGGTGGTTTCCATGGAGGCTGTGTACGTTTAGCCATATTTCTGCAAACATATGAGCATCACATTATGAGGTTTACTTTCCATAATACTACTCTTTTCATTTCAAGAAAATCAATTTACACATAAAATAGATTTTAAAGCTGTTGTTGTAATGTAACACATTGAGAAATGTGTATTTGCAATAAAAATGTTAACTGCAAATTAAATTAACAACTAGTCAAAACAATCTCAGCATCAGTTACACACACGAAAAGGCATATGTAATAGACACCCAAGTTTCTCTAACCATTAACAGTTCACAGGCGCCTCTTCTATACCACATTATTCATATATAATGAGTCTGCTATCCAGCTTATATTAATTGAAATCACACCTAAAGTAATTAGAATACACAACAATAGTGGCATACCAGTGGAGGTCTCTCCTAACTTTAGATTGAAATTTAAACAGCAACATGTGCAAGCATAAGTGCACTCTGACAATATGTGGTGTATTATGCACGTTGGTTTTACAGGGCAGAACAAAGAGTTTGCTACCCTATTTTTTCTAATGGCCCTCAACCATTATGGTGAATAGGTTATCTAATTTACTGTGAATTAGCTGAATTATTAAACAAAACACAGCACATGTGCATTTGCGTGAACTCTGAAATTTACAGATAGAATAAAACCTTAGCAATGAAGCCACTATATGTCAGGATGTATAGAGCACTGCATTGTGGTCACCACTCTTTTTCCAAAATTGTGCGAAACCTACTGAATGAAGACTACGGAACTGAGCACCCAAGCAAATGTGTGTGCATAGTACAAATGTGCAGGTGTGCTCTACTAGATGCTAGGAAGGATCTCAATTGAGAATACTTCCTCCCAACGAGTTTTCTACAATGTTAAAGTGGCTTTTAAATAAAGAGGAAAGAGAATGCAGAATGATAATGCATTTGGAGATCTTTATATTCTTAGTCTACTACATATTTACCAACAGTTTGTAGATTTTAAAAGAGGAAGAGATTCCCTCAAAGATAGTCATGCAGGATGGCCTGCTACAGTAAAAATGGTTGAAAATATGATTTAAGAAGGATATCCTTAGATATCTAATTAGTATGCCAATGTATATTTAGTTAGTCTTTACTTGTGATATGGATTTTTTCAGTACCTTTCTTACACTTACCATTTTTATTCTTGCCTTGGTCCACCATACACTTTAACATTATGGTTTTATGTATACAGTAAAACCTTGAGTTTAATGGAACCTTATTAAACAGAAATCTGCTTTAAATGGAAATGCATGGCCCCGAGAATTTATGGGTGAAAAACATGCAAAATTTGCTTTATTGAACAGAAACCGTCTAAATGGACAATGGAAATCAAAGTACGCCTTTTAATGGAAAATTTCCAGTTCCAAATTGTAGCATTTAGAAAATTTTCAGGCACCCTGCAAAAGTTTGCATTGTGTGTTCTACAGATGTGATGCTTATGTCGAAACATGACCATTTTCTGTTATCTGTCCAGTCTATGAGGGGAGTATCTCAGAAATGAATACTGAGAAATCCTTCACTGCATAGTTCAGTTAACTACTGATGTTAAGATAAGCACAGCTAATTGCATTTTTGTTGCTGTCTGTGCCCTATACATTTGCGCTATTATGACCTATCAAACAGCACTTATGGTTCACCTCTAAACTTGCACAGGTGAAGATTTAGTTTGGCAGTAGTCACCATGACTTCGAAAACAAGGGTTGTGCAAGATCTTAACCAGAGAGTAAAAGTGATTTATACCAGTGAATGTGATAAACTGCGTGTCAAGCAGATCATGAAGTTGTTCATTAGACAAAACTCAAGTCTACAAAATTCTAAAGAAGAAATAGGAAATTTTGAAGCAATGGAAAACTGTGCTAATAGAAAAAGAACAGAGAGAGCTTAAGAAAACTGAAAACCAAGACATCAATAAAATAGTGTGGGAGCAGTTCGTTAGTTCAGGGCAAAAAAATTACCACATTGTGGGGTCTATACTACAGGAATACACTAAAGGTAGTAGAAAAACTGGGCAAGACTGATTTCTAAGCAACTAATGGATGGCTAGAGTGTTTCCGCAAAAAACATTAGACACTTTGACTACTGGAAAAAATAAATGATTTGATGTAGTGCTATTTTTCATTCATTAAAAGTTTTGGTGAATATTATTTATAGCAGAAATACATAAATATGCAACTAAATAAGTTACATATATTTTTTATCCCAATGTCTCTACATATGATCATGATTTTAATTTTGTTATATCTTCATTTAACAGAAACCTGTCCATAACAGAATGTTTGAGAGCCCCGTTCAGTTCTGCTGAAGACAGGTTTTACTGTGTATATATATAAAATGGACCTTGCCCTACATCATGAAACTATTCTTTCCCCCTATTTCTTATTTTCTAATCTCCTTGCTCTTCCATGATCTTATTACACATTCTTATCCATTTCTCTCTAACCTTGCCTAAGTAGTTTCCTATACCTTTTATATCTTTTTGCAGACAGAACTCTCCTGATTACTATTTCACCATCCAATTTATCCCATTTTCGTTGCCAAATTTAATCTTTCCATATCTTTGTTTAGTTATAATAATAGTATATAATGGAAATCTTTGTCCAACTTCTCCACACATTTGACTTTTTTTTTTTTTTACATATTCATGTCTTATGCCTTTAAAGTCTTTAACCTCTGTTCTCGTCCTCACAAATCCTTCTCAGCCTAATTTACTCCATATTTCTATATACTTTTCCCTCTCCCAGATTACTTTTATTCATTTAAAAAAAAAAAAAAAAAACACACACACGCTCGCTCGCACCCACACCCCCACCCCCACACCCACACACACACACACACATGTTCTCAACAATATTTTTTCTCTTATACTGCTAAAAATGTCTTGTCTATCAATATCCTCTAGCCTTGAGTCTACTACTATCCAAAAGTCTTGTTCGTTATTTTCTGCATTTAACCATGAACTTCCCATACCTATCTTATCCATATTTCCCATTTACTTTTTTCCTGAAATCTAAAGCATTCTTTAATAATAACTAACCTCCAAATTGGAAATGTGTACAGATATTTCATAGCTTTTGTGATAATTTTGACCTTGGTGGAATGCCTCCTCAGTTCTAACTGAGCTGCCCCATGATGCTATTGGTAGACATAATATATATTTACAAAAAGATCTATTTATTTTATCAGCCACTTTCCATGCCTCTCCCCCATATAGCATTTTTTTTCTACTAAGGCCATATAAATTCTTTCAAGCCATTTATCGAGCTGTCTGGCAGTTTTCCTACACATGACCTTACAATACTCATGGCCATTTTTCCTTTTCCCACAAATCTTTTTTTGTTCACTCCACCTTCCATTGGAGTTTAGTCTAATCGCCAGGTAATTGAATCTCTTTACAACCTCTATTTCTCTTCCATTAATCTGCCATTTCTTGTCCTTACATAATCTGCATCCATTTATAAAACCATAATCTTGGTTTTCTTCTCATTTACTTTCAGCCCCCTATTTTCCACAAAAATTATTTACCACCTTGATTGCCTTCCTCAACCCTACACACAATATGGACTGAACAATCAAGTCATCCACAAACAGTAACTCTGGAATTTCTTTATTCTTGACGAGTGGTGAACATACATTATACTGCTATTTCTCCTCTAGAGTATCATCAATATAAAGGTTATATAGCATGATATGGAATTAAGCTTTACAATATATTTCAGTCCACCTCTGTAATATGGTGGTAGCGTGTCTGCCTCAAATTCAAGAGCTCCTACGTTCAAATCTTGGTTAGGGTGAGTTACCAGGATAAGGTTTTTCTCAGGGTTTCCCCTTATCCTACGCAAATTAATGTCAAGTAACTTTAAGCTCCATGGGCCTTGGGCTCATTTGAGCATCATTTCACTAATTTCATTCACTGCCCAATATTAACAACCCGGTTAAGAAACTTTAAACTGTAAAAAAAACAAAACAAACAGTTATGTTAATTTTTGTAGTGCCTATAATTGAATACTTCTTTATTTTTTCTTCATTGAGCATATAATATAACATATTGTAATTAATATTGATAAAATCAAATTGAGAGTTTTTGATAGAAAACTGAAAAGTTTTATGTTCTGTGAATAAATATCTTCAATTCAATTCCTAAAGAAATTTACCCAGAGATATACTTTCAAATTTAGTTCAATAATATCTGAAAAGTTTTATGTTCTGTGAATAAATATACACAGATTTTGATTAAAATACTATATATTAAAGACACTCACATCACAATTAAAATGTATATTTTGAATTTTCTGGAATAGCCTCTGAAGATCTCTTTATTCTGGATGAGCTTTGCAAAATTTTGCATAACAGTTAAACTGTAAGAGATAGACAAAAACTTCCAACACAAAAACTGTAGATCTCCTTAAAACACAATTTAGATCATATATGTTTTTCTTGTAGATTTCATTTTTGAGATATTCCTTTTTATTGGTTTCAGTTTTAAACTACCTAACTTTTCTCAAATAAGCCCATGCAAAGCGAACCAAACCTCAAATGTTTCAAATTGAACCAGCTTTTAAAAGATTTGACTATCACTTTAGCATATATTCCCTTATTTCCCTTCTACTTGCAATGAAACAAGTAATAAGACCAATTCTGCTGATGTTTATCTCGAACAGCATGATATAGATAAAAGAATAATCATTTGTAAGGCCCAATAAAGAGGTCTTTGATCAAAATTAAGCTGTCTTTTCACGCCCAATATAAACAGAATAGGATGCTAAGAACTGTAGCAGTTAAAGAACTCCATAAATGAAATATAATTTTAATTTCAGGATTACTGAAAAACAAAAAGATAAAAACCAAACTTCATTATTAGGTTAGCATTTTCCAATTATGCAATATCAAAATTTTCAAAAAATCCCCAAAATCCAAACTACCCTTCACACAAAACAAATTTATTTTATTTTCTCCAAACAATCACTTCATTATTTTAAATAGATCAACACTATCCCATCCAAAGAAACAGAATTGTATAACCCATAATTTACAATACTATACAAATAATTTGGAGTATTTGTATATAGTGGAGTATCATTATAATGAACCGCTTAACAATGAGTCAAAATTTTAAACACTTTCAAATTTAGACTCATTATTAAACGAGTCGTCACAATACCATAGCCCCCTCTCTCTTCCAACCCACTTTTTTTGGATTCAAGGGTTCCAAAACATTATTCAATACCTTCTCTATAACGATGTACACAGTATGTGTAGAGAAAGTAAAAAAGAATCTGAAGGAAAATTTTGTTTTGATTAATAGCAAATATCACCATTACCAAAAATATCTAAAAGGGAAGCATACTACAGCCAGCAGGTTTCTTTAGTGCAGTGTGCACTCTGAATTCTACACCTGGTTTGAAAAACAAGCTGGTAGAGGGACTTGGGAAGTGGCTTCTTCTGTAACCTATTTTCTTGAGGTATACAAATTTGATAAATCTTTTTCTACAGTTAGACTTTCTGCACACTAATGAAGGGTTGTAAAAGAGATCACTCATGTTGTTCACTTGCATGCTGGTTACTGATTTTTGCTATCAACCTTATCTTCTCTATGAGAAGACACACTTTTCTACCAGCTGATAAGTGTGCTCAGGTTAATACAAAAGTTGATCTCCAGTCTGACATTGACATTATCCTTCAAAAGTTTTTAGCACACTTTTAATTCCACCTGATTTCAAATCTTAAACTTATAACTGGTGTGAAAAGAAACAAATATTCAAATTCCTGACTAGATGGTAAACATTAGAAAGAATTACAAAATCCTCAATTCTTTGTTTCTGCTTTGAATATGCCTCCAAATCAAAAGAGGAAAATAAAGACTGAATATTCTTTATTAAGAACCTGATAACATAGCATGTGCCTATCTGAATTTATGAACATAATGTTATCAATGCCATATAATCCCAGTTTGGACTCCAAAACTTAGAAATGTTAACTTAATTTTCAACTATTTACCAAAGACACTGAGTAGCTATTTAATTAATAAATTCAAAAGTGAATTTGAATAGATGTGTAATGAAAACTAAAGGTATAATGTACTACTCAAATTAGTTCAAAATGCACTATGTTCAATTATTTGGTTCAGAATATATTTTTTGAATCTTTTGAATTACTGAATCAATTCTCATGAATGTATCTGAATTATTCTCTTGTAACATTAATGGTTGGTATATTCAATATACATATTTAAGAAGCATGTGATAGATTAAGAGTAAATTGTTTTGTTTTCTGTAAAATTGTTTTCATTACTAGGTAAATACATTTTGCAACAGCACTAATCATAAGGTCTCAGTATATGCAGTTCTTTTCATTCAGAATAAATTTTACACAACTGCTAAACCAGAAGAGATAAAGAAAAGTTTACTGCACATTATTTCATGTTTTTTGCATTACCTGCTGATCTGAATTCTCTAATAGTTTGTCACTTTCTGAAGTAAAGTCACCATTCAGTTTCTGCATATATTTCTCTTAATTAACATTAAGTAGATATAAAAAGTAACATTTTGCAACAACCTGTGGAGGTTATATAAAAGAAAATGGTAATGATTAAGTGAAGTCATGTGAATGAAACACATCAGAATTTTTATTAAAGATACACAATGGTTCCTTGGCTATGCCATGTCATCATTCTGCAGTTACAGCCAAAATATTAACTTGTTCAGATGTGAAATCTGCTAGATTGCTGATATTTTGACTTGTTCTTGGAGCTTCACAGATCCCTCGGCTACGCTTTGCAGTGTAGCAATGCAGCTCTATAGGCAAAATAACAAATGCACCAAATCTGGATTACCTATTAAAGTAATGCCAAGTGTTGTAGACAGCCTATATAAATTATAACAATGGTACTTGCAAAATAACTTATTGGAAATTACACATATTTGTACACATATTTTAGCATGCACCTTTATACCAAGATAGCAAGCTTTGTTGGGGTTAATTATGACAGCCAAAAGACAATTGCTGCTTCTATGATTACTTTCAGGCTTTAATGTTTCACAAATACTTATGGGGTATCTATCTCTCAAACTATTTAACTATTCTTAATTCCACGACCCACGTTCCACATATCCAGCTGTCAAAAACCCATTTCCTTAATTCTCTCATTTAAAATGTTCATTGCAACCCTATATTACAGCAAGTAATGAACTACGCTTATACGAAACCACTAAACTTATTCATCGAAAACGTTTGAATTATTAGTTATTAAGCAAAACTTCGGCCGCTCTAAAAATCGAATGAAACTGTGATGACTTTGTATTTCTGATGACAACTTCAAAGGTTTTATATATTGGAAAAGCTTTTTTTGTTTTTTTTTTTTTTAATATAGACGAATCAGGAATACACTTAGTTTTATTCAATTTTTACGGCGGCCGAAGTTCTGCGTAGTTACCATTATTACTAGTGTAACCTTGCATATACTTACAATTTCTAAAATAAGTTAAGTCCCAACTATGTATAAAACACGTGGCTTGTTAAATTTCCAAAGCACCTCACCATTGAAGTATTAAACAGGAACGAATAACTGTAATATTATTTGACGTATACTCGTTTCTGAATAGGTCCCTAAACGTTTGCAAAGATTGCCAGTAGGATCGTTCGTGCGTAGCATAAGGTCGGGAAACCTGCCTTTACTATTATCAAATGCAAATGCGGAACTTTTAAGAGAGTAAATGATTCGAATTGTGGCTACATTGTGAGACTTAAAATGTATATGGGAGTATATTTGAGTTTTTGTAGGGTTACTAATCATATTAAGTCAAAATCACCTCGTAAGTTCTCTGTGCAATGATATAAAACGGACCCAACAATTAAGTGGCATTTTAGAGGTTAACGGAGTTTGTAAACATTACTAACGAGTTGTGTGCAGAACATGAAACGAAGAAATCAGATTATGCCCATGTAATTATAACATCACTAACCGCGCACGAAAATTCTGGAGATAGCGATAGAGGACCCATATACTGACTTTGCTTACAACTATTACTTTTAACACTATCTGCAGCAATAATATCTGAATTACATTGAAAATCGTGTTTTTTTTTTTTTACTGAAGAGTTAACATATATTAATATGTCCATTGATGGAATAAAATTAAAATCTTCATTTTTTACAAAACTTTCATCAATGATGATGATGATGATGAGTGATGTTTAAAGGCGCTCAACTTCTGGTTATCAGTGCCCTCCAAAAACAACTGTGCCTAAAACCAAGCTATAAAATCCACATATAAAATCACGGCAAATATAAGAAATAAAATCCAGGTTAAAACTACCCTGGGAAAAACCACGATATAAACGAGTCGCTAAAAACCAGTAAAAACAACGTAGCTAAACGAGTAAAAAACTAAAACTGTAGAGGACAGTTATTCTGCACTCTACGGCTAAAACAAAAGACTTATCTAAGGCACGTGTATAAAAATTTAAAAACACACTTACTGCTACATCAATAGCGATCACGGTAAATATAAAATATAATAAAAGACAATAAAATACTAGATACTTTAAAACTCAATTACAATAAGAATTAAAAGCCATAGCCACCACTCTTTCATCGTCCGCCAAAATCGCCGCAAAAGTAGTTGGTATTTGCAGAGCGGCTAGCAGCTAGATGATGATGATAATAGTTGAAGTTTAGGTTCGTACAACTACAGGATTATTAGCGCCCTATCGGAACAAGTGCTAAACTAAAATGAGAGAGTAATAAAAAGGATAAAATGGATTCATAAGAATACTAAAATGACAAATAAAACTGTCCATGGCAGAAATCTAGGTTTCCTCATGCCTCACAATAGAGTTGCCTAGTATCAGACATGGTTTTACCCTCTTCTTTTGCACTATCTTCCCTCAGCTTCTCGCGTGACTCCCGTGCTTCCTCTTGTAGGTGCTCCAGTCTATTCTCATTTTCGGTGGCTACCCCAGCAGGAGTACAGCCTTACACGCCCAGTTTTCCTCAATGTTCTGATCCCTCTTACTTTTTGGCACATGGCCCAGCTGTTACACAAAAGACCCGTCCTCAGATTTTGTTGCAGCTCTCACATTGTTCATCAGCAACAGGCCCTGGGTTTAGTTCAATTCCTCCTATCACGATCAGTGTTAATAAAACAAACACCATAAAATAACACTTGGAAGTGAAGTACGCCTTTTCTGTTGGCTCACTACCTTCTACCCGCGAGCGCCTGCCCGACTACATTCCGATCCTCACCCAATACACCACCAAATCCACCCCCATGGCAGCTACCTGCGACTACCTGGCACATCCGCTCTGCTCAAAGTCTCAAGAGCGACTTTTTATTACAGGTGAATTTAGCTCTTCCGCTTTGTTTTAGTTTTAGTTCTCCAGACACCAGTATCATTTCATTGATAGTTTTAGTTTACGTTTTATTCTGGATTTTATCTCTTGCATTAGGTGTTTTCATTACGATTATTTTTAGCATGCTTTTATCTCTTGGCTTCTAACTCCAATGTTTTATGTTAACTGCTCTCATGCCCCAATCATTATTATTGTCATGATCATCAGCTAGAGAAAACTAGAATTCTCTATCTTTAATAAGATGAATGTTATGCTTTTTTTTAAATCAAAGATACATAGATCTGCTCACCTGTAGAAAATTCAGGAATGAAACACTTTTTATAGTGGAAAGTAAGTGTCTTACAATAGCCTTAGATCACAGTGCATATATATCATTATTTGGTGATATATAATTCACAAGATGACATTTATTTCATTGACGGATCCCAATTGAGCGCCAAAGATTGAGGTGTATGAGTAGAACACGTGGCAACAGTGCGCCGCATTCAAGCTTTACTGTCCTTTAAGTTTGAGATGAACTTCAGAATATGAGGAAATGGTTCAGAGGATGAAAAATGGATGGAAAATATGTTTGGACAAAATAGAAAACAAACATTTGGTTGTAAAAATCTTAACGGGGAGTAATAAAATTTACTGCTCCTATAATTCTAGATATTCCTGCAAGATGTAAAGAAAAAAGGGAACAGATGGACCAGATGATTATCAGATGGATGGGGAGGAGAGAGTTGTAGAATCAGAAAGATAAGAGAGAACAAGGGACTCCTGAGCAATGCAGAAGGCCAGAGCGTCCAGCATGCTGGGGAAGTATAAAACACAAAAGGCAAATGTTTTCATAAATAAGGTGAAATTAAGACATGTATGTAACCAAGGCCTGTAAACTTCCTTACTTAAAGACTTTGTATAAATGCAAGTACTTATTCTAAAGAAGGAATATAATTAATTATGTCACCATATCCAAATATCTCTAATGACGAAAATGAATGGGTTTTAAGGGCGCTCAACTGCTAGGTTCTCAGCGCTCTTAACATAAAACTGGGGAGCTAAAACACCTAAGATTAAAATATGCTAAAAAGAACCTCAATCAAAAGAGCTAAAACAAGCGATAAAACTCAGTATAAAAAACTAAAACCAAGATAAAAGAACTGCCCAGCCCTGAATTCGGAGCGGGCGATAAAACCATGGCACTAAAAGAACTAAAACAATTGTGTCTAAAAGTGTCAAAGGTGATAAAAAAAACTAACATATCACTCAAGTATCTGCGCCAAAATCGATAAAATAAAAATAAAACTAGATGCTTAAGGCATTCTCGCTTTTGGATAAAAATTTAAAAGCATTCTCCGCCATTCCGGGATCATCGGCCAGGACCTCCGAAAGCCTCGCCGGTAGTCGCAGAGTGGCTCGCAGTGGTGCTAGACGAGCCCACTCTATAAACACGTGTCGGACTGAAAACGCCTCGCCAGCGGACAGACAGGTGGAGAATCCCTCTTATATAAGTGGCTATGACAATACAGTGGCCAATAAGTAAACTAGCTAAAATAACTTCCTCACGAGAGGAAGTCACCCAGTGTATAGGGAGTTCCTTCACCTCCTAAGTTTTTGTCGCGAAGAGCGGATCACTCTCCACGACAGCTCGAAATTACCGCTCTTTGTATAACAAGTCTAAAATCTTCGGCCGTGACAAAGGTATTGGTAACACTGGGCGCAGTAAACGCCTTCTTTGCCGCCAAATCCACCAGTTCATTCCCCTGCAAGCCAACGTGTCCAGGAACCCAGGCGCACTACACATCTATACCCAAGCATGCAAAATGTGGAGGATGTCCTGAATACGCTGTACTAGAGAATGGTAAATGTACAGCTCACGAAGGCTCTGAAATGCACCAAGGGAATCACTCAGAATAAGGCAGTCACTCAATTTTCGACGTCAAATATACAGAAGGGCTCGATAGATTGCAAACAGCTCTGCAGAATAAATTGATGTGCCACTCGGCAAACAGAAAGTAAATGTTTCGGTTCTAGTGATAAAGGCACATTCAACACCATCGGCGCACTTACTGCCATCGGTATATATAGTCCCCGGATGAACATAACGCAGTTAAATAGCGTTAAACGTGTGGGTATGAGAAGTTGCCGCCGCCACCGACGCCTCCGTCCAGCTTCACGCCGCCGCCGCCCCGGTTCAGTGCCGTGGTACGGGGGGTCCTTCGGGACCTTTCCACCCGATATTTGCTCACCGCCGTGCAGTCGCGGTGGCCTTCTTGCTTGAGGGCCACCCGCATATACTACGACCGGGGGGCCAACACCACTTGTTCGTCTGGAGTTGCAGGCTGACTTGGAAGCTGCCTTGGCGTCAGGGTTGCCCTTATTAGGGCGATTTCTGGTCGTCGAGGCTAGCCGACAAGAATGCCACCGGCCCTGCCGTCGCTGCTGTGCCTTCGGACACGCAGCTGACGTCTGCACATCGCCGCCGCGGTGCCACTATTGTGGTACCAACACCACCACCGCCGAGTGCACTGGGCACGATCTCCACCGTCGCCGCAGTTTCTGTGCCACCTGTCGTGGCACAGGACACTTCACCGGGCAAGCCCAGTGCCCTCTCTACCCGAGGAGCAGACCACCACCACCACCCGCCCGGACTACACCACCGCCGACCATCATCGACACCACACCACCCGCACCCTCGATAGACGCAGCGACCCGGGACGCCATTCAGGACCTCCACGCGGAGTTCTTGAACGTCGACGCCCGTTTAGCTGCCCTTGAAGAGCTCTGCAGCGTCATCAACGAAAGGGTACAGGACCTTCAAGCTGCCACCACCGCCGCCATCGCCACACTACAGTCCACCACCGCTGAGCTGTCCAGCCGGATAGCCAGTGTTCAGCCGCAGCCTCAGCAGGACCTTCAGCCGCAGCAGCTCCACTCCGCAGGACGGCCCCACTCCAGGGGCCAATCACACTTCGGGGCTGTTACAAGACCCGGACCTGAGTCTTGGATTCTTCGTGCACGGCAGCTACGACTGGAGAAGAACCATCACTAGCTCCAACGTAATCCCTCACCCTTAAATTCCTTTACTCCTCTCCCTGAATACTCCGTGGTGACATTCTGGGCCTCGGTCAAGTCTGTCTCCCGGTCCTCATTTCACCCTTCTGACTGCACGCTGCAGTCAGTTAAATTATCACCATGAATCCGCGGGTGCAATCATGCGGTACCGCCTCTCCTTACTTCCTTCTAATACCGGTGGAGGGGTTTTTTAGTCGGTATGCCCACATGGGAGACCCCGACACTCCGGGCTTGCCCGGGTTAGTCCTTAAGGTGGATTTTTCTCTTCCACTCGAAACAAACAAAAAAAAAAGTATGAGGTGCTGATAAGTCGGTGTTAAAGCAAAGAAGGTTGGGAAAATGGCTTACAATGTGTTTAAAACTGCTGCCCAAGTATAGAAATATCGATTTTTAGCATCTCGTAACTAGCGTTCTCAAGATTTATTTGTGCCAAAGGTCTGTAAAATCTCGAACCAATCACTTGATAGTGCGATACTGAGCAATAATTAACTACGTTATTGAGTTATGTAGCCTACTCTGGATGCGTTTTTTTTTTCAACTACTCTGGTGGCTTAACGCGGGAATCTGTTATCCCAATGGCGGCGGGGGCGGGGGCGAATGCAGGCGATCCTGAATACGCTGTATCAAAGGATGGTACGGATACAGCTCACGCAGGCCCTGTAGTGCACTGAGGGAATCGCTACACATAACAAACTGCCTAAAATCCTGTCCCCGGATAAAAACAAGAGCTTGATAAATACTGAAAAGTTCGGCGGTAAAAATTGAACACTGCCCCAATAGGTGAAACGCGTCACTCCGCGAATTAAAAACAAAAGCACATCCCACACCACGGTCATCCTTTGAACCATCCGTGAAAATAAAACAATGGTTGGGAAACTCGGCCTGCAACTCTAAAAAAGCGGAGCGGAAGGCCGAGGGTGGAGTAACTGATTTCGTCATGGATGCCAACCGTAGGTAGACCGGGGTGTCGCAGCGTAACCAAGGAGGAGATGAACATTCCCCCAGTGACAGCAGAGCCGGTAGCTGAACATCCAACAGGCGAAGCAATTCACGAAAGCGAACCCCGGCAGGAAGCAAGGCCAGCGCACTAACAGCATATTGACGGTCAAGAGACTCGTCAAAGAATAGCTTGAAAGACGGGTGATCCGGCATTGCATGGAGGCGGAGGGCATAGCTGCAAAGAAGGACCTCACGCCTATAGCACAGCGGAGGTTCAGCAGCCTCAGCAGACAAACTAATAACTGGGCTCGTGGGAAACGCACCCAGTGCCAGGCGAATCCCTCGATGGTGAACGGGGTTTATACAACGTAAAACTGAACGACATGCCGAAGAGTACACAATGCACCCGTAATCAAGCTTAGAGCTAACAAGCGAACGATATAGCTGTAATAGTACAGTGCGATCTGCTCCCCAGGATGTGCCACGTAAAATATTCAGTGCTCGATCACATCGAGCCCTCAACGAAGAAATATGAGACGACCAGCTAAGCTTCCTGTCAATCACTAGGCCAAGAAACTTCACATTTTCGGCGAAGGGCAGCGGTACCGGCCCAAGGTGTAGGGAAGGCGCCGCGTAACGTTTCCGACGCCAGAAGTTGACACAAACGGTTTTCTCGGCAGAAAAACGGAAACCATTCGCAACGCTCCAACTATGCAGACGGTCGAGTCAGGCCTGAAGGCGACGTTCCAAAAGGCATGTGCGCCGAGAGCTGCAATAAATTGCAAAGTCGTCAACAAATAAGGATGAGGAAATTCCAGCAGGAAGACAATCAGCGATAGGATTGATGGCGATGGCGAAGAGGGTGCAACTGAGAACCGAACCTTGAGGTACTCCATTCTCCTGACTAAATACGCGGGAGCAAACAGAACCAACACGTACACGAAATACCCGCTTCTCCATAAACTCGCGGAGGAACATTGGAAGGCGGCCACGGCAGCCCCACTTATGCAACGTACACAATAAGTCAGCCCTCCAGCAGGTGCCATATGCTTTCTCGAGATCGAAAAATGTGGCCACAGTTTGGCACTTGCGCAGAAATCCATTCAGGATATGAGTCGAGAGGGAGACTAGGTGGTCAGTCGAAGAGCGGTATCGGCGAAAGCCGCACTGGATATTGCAGAGGAGTTTCTCAGACTCGAGCCACCATCGTAACCGTCCATTGAGCATGTGCTCCATCACCTTACAAGCTGCACTGGTGAGGAAGATAGGACGGTAACTGGAAGGAAGTCTACGATCCTTTCCCGGTTTTAAAATGGGAACAACCGTGGCTTCACGCCAAGCCGCAGGAAACACACCCTCTTGCCAAACGCGGTTATATAGGCTCAGGAGATAGAGTTTACCATCAGAAGAGAGGTGCTGCAGCATGGCAATGTGGATACCATCGGGTCCTGGAGCGGAATGCCGAGAAGATGCTAGTGAGGCATCCAGCTCTCGCATGCTAAAAGATGTGTTATAGCACTCAGTGTCAGAGGACCGGAAAGAGAGATTCTGAGACTCCACCTCCGTCTTAATGGCACGGAACGCCGGGTGATAATTGGCGGAACTAGATACATTTGCGAATGTGCTGCCTAGGACGTCTGACACAGCAACCGGATCAACTACGGTGTCGGTGCCCACGAGTAGCCCCGGTATGGAGGTACCAGTCTGCTTACCGGCAACACGGCGGAGCTTCTCCCACACAACAGATGAAGGTGTTGTGCGGTTAAAGGTAGATACAAACGAATTCCATGAAGACCTTTTGCTATCTTGAATAATTCGGCGTGCCCGTACGCGTGTTTGTTTAAAAATGATCAAGTGGTCCAGCGTAGGGTGATGGCGAAATACCCTAAGAGCCCTCCTACGAGCACGAATGGCATCGCGGCACTCAGCAGTCCAGCAAGGGACCGGTAAGCGTTTAGGTCGGGAAGATGTCCGGGGCATGGTTTGCTCTGCGGCAGAGAGTATAACATAGTGAAAGTGCTCAAGCATATGGTCAACCGTGTGGGACTGACGGTCACCAAACACAGCCAGAGAGGAAAAGAGCACCCAGTTAGACTTAGACAGCTGCCAAGTGCTAGCACGCGATGAGGAAATGTGGTGTGAACGCATGGTGAGGACACAAGGAAAATGATCGCTGGAATGAGTGTCAGATATTATGTTCCATTGGAAGCAGTGAACAAGCTGTGCTGAACAAACAGAAAGGTACAGGTGGGAAAGCGTGGTAGAAAAATCGGAAATGAAAGTAGGTTCACCGGTGTTCAGAACACAGAGACTATTTTGATCGAAAAGGTGAGCAAGAACGGCCCCCGCGCGCAGGCCCTAGGAGAATTCTCCATAGGGGATGGAGGGCATTAAAATCACCCAGCAGAAGAAAAGGTGCTGGGAGCTGTGACAAGAGATGGAGCATGTAAGCGGCGCAGAGGATAGATGAAGGCGGAACGTAGACATTACATACGGTAAAGCAGAAACCAGGAAGGGCAAGTCGGGTAGCAATAGCTTGTAAGGTAGTAGTAAGCGAGACTGGCTGACCGCAGATGTCATTGCGCGTGAGGATCATAATACCCCCATGAGCAGGAGAGCCCTCCTCCGGTGTAACGTCAAACCGCATTGGAAGGTATTGGTGCAGGACAAATGCATCATGGGGGCGAAGCTTTGTCTCCTGCAAACACAGAATCAGAGGGTTATAGGACCGTAGTGACAGCTGCAATTCGGCCCTATGGGTACGGACACCGCGGATATTCCACGTCAGGAGAGTCACGGGGCACAGTTAGAGGCGTGAAAGCTTACCGAATAATCATATCAGTTTGCAGCTGGGATGCAAACGAAGGCTGGAAACGAAGTAGATGGAGTTAAGGTGGGCGTTTCTTGTGCTTTGCACTCTTTGGACCCACAAGAGTATAGCCACCTTCGTCGGCGCTATCCGCTGATGTTCGGGATGCGGAAGATCCCCTACGGCTCGTAGAACGAGAACGGGACTTGGAAAGTTTATTAGTGGCCTTGAGTTTCTTGCGACTGCGCTCATGAGGAGCAGCGACAGATGGTGTCGGTCTCACTAGCGGCTTACGTGCAGGTTCGGGAGAAATAGAACTTGTGGCAGAGGGTGGTGTGAATGTTGAAGACTGCGAGGTTGTTGTGGTCGGCATCTGTTCTGTTTGAGTACACGCGTCGGCTACAGGCACGGTTTGTAGTGCCACTGAGGAAACAGGAGTGCGGCGGAGCGCTGAGGCATAGCCTGAGATGGTCGCAGGCTGCAGATTTTGGAAGCGACGCCTGGCTTCCGGAAAAGTCAGGCGTTCCTTAACTCGCAGCTCCTGGATGGCCTTTTCCTCGAGAAAACGTGGACATTGCCGGGAGCTAAATGGATGTTCGCTGTACAATGGACGCAACAAGGGTCTCGAGCACAAGCAGTTTCTCCGTGGGCAGCTTGTCCGCAACGTTCACAGGTAGCGTCGAAGGTGCACCGAGTTTGCGTGTGACCGAACCGTTGGCACCGAAAACAGCGCATTGGGTTTGGCACATATGGTCGCACAGAGACGCGTTCATATCCACAATATAGGGTCTCGGGTATTGTGGTGCCCTTAACAGTCAGAAATACCGTACGCAGTGCCACTGATTCACCATCTCGTTTGCCGAGCAGACCGTACGCTTGGCATACACCCTGGTCAGATAAGTTAGTGACTATATCTGCTTCGGAAAGACCGTCTAAACAAGAGGTAGTTACGACGCCTCTACAGGTGTTCAAAGTCTTGTGGGGGGCCACCTTTATTGGGTAGGAACCCAACAAGCTGGCCTTCAGGAGTTTCTTGGACTGGTCTTCCGTCTTCGTTTCAATCAAAAGCGTACCGTCTCGCGTCCGGGTGGCATTGGTCACTTTACCGCATATCCTGTCAATCTCGTGTTGTATGTAAAACGGACTGATATCTCGCATAGTTTTCTTTTCACATGCCAAGGTCACAACTTTAAAGCGGTCAAAAGAAGAGGTTTTGCGCGGAGATAGCATTATGGAAAGACCCCCTTCCGGAACCGTCGGCGTCAGCCTGCCATCCGGGGGTAGAGAGAAAAGACACCAAAATACTTTCCGGTCTGTGCCGCCTGGTAGACCCCTACCAGACCGATCTCAAGGAATACCTCAGAAGGAGTTACCCTCCAGCCACCACTGCTGGTCCATACGGGTAAACCCTTCACCATGTACAACCCGGCTTTAAGCCCCTACCACAGGTATAACCACCTGTGTCTCCCCACTTTAGGCCATGCTGCGTAATAAAGCAGACATGGATTCAGGGGACTTGTGGTTGATTACACCGGGTTTTCCGTTAGCGGTAACACGACCGGTCCGTAATTCTAACCCAACGAGCAGCGCTCGTCGGGAAATTAAAACGGACCGGGCCCCCAAGGAAGCTACGTGGGTGTACATAACGGTATGGACGGGCTCCGCACCTAAGGCTTACACATAGGGGCAGTAGGAAGGGTCCACTCAACCTTCACGCCTGAGACCTCTGAAGAGCACACATGTTGGAAGCCGCGCTGGAACCGTGGGACAGGAATCACGGAGATAGAATAAAGATCCCTGTTGGTGAGCGAGGAGTTAATAAATCTAAAGCCTTAATACTAACATGTAAAGAATAAGCCTAGAAGGGGAAGAAGATGAGGCGAGTAAATTCGCTCTCACAAAACAAACAAATATGCACACAAACACAAAACGTGGCTCAGTTGGTGGCGATGATGATGATGAGATGGCGGCGAGTGGCTCTGGAACCCCCGGGTGCGCCAAACCCGTACCTACCGTAGTAGGCCCCTGGGAGGCCCAATGGTCATGAGTTCGATTCCTGTCATAGAGTAAATGTTTTTTATTATTAATTTTTTCATTCCAGACGAAGTGCCGCGATTCTAATTGGCTAGTGCATTAACAGTGTTATCAATTCCTTATTGCTGCTCACTGAGGTTAGTATGCCGAAGACTGTCTGTGAGTCAACATGGAGAACATGTATACCTTCTCTGAACTTGCAGATATGTACCTCATTTACGTGAATCAAACACTAAATAAGAATTTAGAGTCTAAGACTGAAACTGCATTAAAAACTGCAACAACATAAAGAAAGAAATAAAGAAAGAGATAAAAAGAAAACGTCGAGGTGAACGAGACCCGAACTCGGAAACTTTCTTTCACTTAAAAAAAGCCAGTAACATAACCACTACGCTAGAGAGGTACGCTGTAACATGTCCCTTCGTTTTTCATGTTAAGCTCTCGAATGGTTGATAAATTAGCCATTGGCGTACTGGCACTTCAGAAACTTATAGCCATTACTTCGAAATTTCAATAAATAGGCCATAAGTCTCCTATCTCAAATTGCTTATTTAAGTAATCTACATATTCTGTGAAAATATTTCGGTATAGTTCATTAACACCCTGTATGTGTGTGTGTGTGTGTGTGTGTGTGTGTGTGTGTGTGTGTGTGTGTATATATATATATATATATAAAACTGCGGCCACTATATTTTGCTAAACATTCTAAATAACAAGAACGGATATTAAACATAGGCGTAGAAGATTTCGCGTAAGCCGACGTGGGAGGAAGCACGTAACCAAGGTGGATGCACCGTCTCCCCCTTTGGAAACATGTGAGGCATTTCAAAATCGTGCGTTCGAAGTAGCTCCCGGAAGCGAAATCTTGCAGGCATTGGACTACGTAAGAAGTTCCAATAATGTCGTCCAATCCAGAAGAAAAAACGGGAGTAAACGATGGATGTGCAGGAATGCACTTTAGGCTACAGCCATAGTTAGAACATCCCGCCGACATCGCAGAGGGTTTTTTTTAAACATTACCGGAGTCTGGTCAGGACTCCGGCGCTGTATCTCCTGTTTACATTTCCGCCCTAAATTTACTGTATGATTACTGGTTTTACTATTCCTTTACACAAACATATACTGCACATTGCACAAACATACAACACCCATGCCCAAGGCGGGACTCGAACCCACGATCCCCTGCCCACGAAGCACCAAAGCGAAACGCCTTAGCGAGCGTGGCCATGGGGACCGGCAGGTTCGGCGTAGAGGCTCATGACTGGGCCACACGGATGCCCTGATTGTGCAGAGTATTTAAATTTCTCTGAAAATATGTTTGTGCTGAAGAATAAACAATACATCCATAGTCTAACTTTAATCGGATCAGTGCAAGATAAAGATGCAGCAGTACTGTCCATCTGCTCCCCAAGATTAGCCATTTAGTATCCGTAAAATATTCACAAAACGCTCACACCGCGCTTTAAGCTATGATACATGAGGTGACCAGCATAGTTTCCGATGGAATATCAATCCCAGGAATCTCACCTCATCTGCGAAAGGAATAAATCTGGCCCGAGATAAAGAGTAGGTGCCATTCGCCACCTTCGGCACCAGAACTTAAAGCAGACTGTCTTCTCAGGTTAGAAACGAAGCCATTTTTCGAGCTCCAATTAGAGAGATTGTCCAAACACCGCTGGAGACGGCGTTCCAAAAACTGCGTACGCTGAGAAGTGCACAAGAAGGCAAAGTCAACACTTGGGGGACCACATTGCGATATGGAACTAATCGCTAGAGCAAACAGCATCACGCTTAGTACCGAGTCCTACGGTAATCCCTTCTCTTGAATAAAAGGGTTAGAAAAAACCGAGCCGACCCTTACTCGGAAAAAGCGGTCCCTCATAAAGTCTTGAATGGACAACGTAGGTGTCCACGTATATTCCAGTTGATGAGGGAATGTAAAATCCCTGCCCGCCAACACCTATCATAAACCTTCCCGAGGTCAAAAAATATGAAACTGCCTGAAAATTCTGCAGAAAGACGTTCATAATCTGCGTCGATAGCGACACAAGCTGGTCAACCGCTGAACGACGCCTTCGACAACCACATCGGATATTGCTCAGTCGATTATGCATTCCAGCCAACATAACAACCGTTCATTGATCATGCATTCCATCACCTTGCAGACGCAACTGGTGAGAGAAATAGCACGGTAACTGGAAGGAAGGTGGCGGTCCTTTCCAGGGATGATGGCCTCCCGCCACTGATTTGGGAAAGTGGCATTCACCCAGATACGATTATAGACCTCTAGCTCCGCCATGGTGAAAAGGCGATTGTAGTCTTCAAGGTTTCCAGAGCGGAAGGCAAACCCGTGCGATTCCAGTTAACCCTCAGGTTAACTGGAAGAAACTCAGGGGAACAGTTCTCTGAGTTAGATACTTGAGCGAAAGCACTGTCAAGAGTATTAGCCACGTCAAGCGTATCGACCACAGTGCCGGTAAGTGTCCTCACTCCGGCTATCGGTATATGGGTCACTTCTCCGGCCACACACCTTAACTTATCCCATACAACAGAGGAAGGGTTATGTCGAGTAAAAGATGCTAGAAAGTTGCTCCATGATGTCTTTTTCCTATTCTTAATCATTTTCCTAAATTGTATAAGATTACCAAGAGTAGGGTGACGGTGAAAAACCCTGAGAGCACGTCTGCGAGCACGAATGGCATTCCGGCATTCATCTGTCCACCAAGAGACAGGAAATCGACGGGAGGTCCAGTCGACCGCGGAAGAGAAAACTCAGAAGTCTAAATAATTGTCTTGGTGAACTGCTGGACTAAAGAATTCACCGAGTCGTGCTCGTTGAAGTAAATAACTGCCAAGTTGGAATAAAGGCTCCAGTTAGCTCGTTCTACGCTCCATCTAGGTAAGCGTGTGGAAATACATCCTGTACTAAGAGACAAATAAGAATAGGAAAGCGGTCACTATAAGGTAGGTCAGAGACAATATTCCATTATAAGGAAACTGTCAGCTATGGAGAACAAACTGCTATACCAAGGTGAGAAATGTAGGCTCTCCGGTGTTCAGAAAAGATATATCAATATTATCGAAGAAAGCAATCAGTTGACCTCTCGCACAAGCCCAAGGGAAACCCCAAAGTGGATGGTGGGTATTCATGTCCCCTACCAACAGTACAGGTGTTGGTAGCTGGGAGACGAGGTCTTCTAGGTCAGTGCGCAAGAGGTAATCAGATGGAGGCACATGGTGAAGCTAACGGAGGGTATTAGAATCTGTAGAGCTATGGACTGTATGTCAGAATGTAAGGGTAGGGATTCAGCGAAGATATCATCCTTAATAAGAACCACTGTACCCCCATGTGCAAGTATTCCATTCGTCGCCAATAAATCACACCGGACAGAAGAGTACTGCTTTAAGCTAAGGTTGTCTTGGAGGCGGAGTTTGGTCTCTTGCAAACATACGACCAAAGGCTGACATTGGTTAAGCAATATTTCAAGTTCTGGTCGATGTGATCTAATTCCACGTATGGTCGATTGTAGGATAGCCTTCGACAATGGTATGGGATAAGTTTCAAATGCAAAGGCGTTTCTGCATATTCGGCTATGCTGGTCGGTTTAGTTTATTCTTCTGGGCCGTAGGACTAACATTTTTTTTTCAGGAGTACGATCCTGCCGCTTACGCACTGTCCTTCTGGCCGTAACAGCAGAATCCTCCTGTCCATCTCCTTCACCTGGGAGGACCCCTGTCTAATTGAGAATTTCGGTTCGTGAACCTCGAATCGATTAGAGGTGCTGATTGGCGAAAATGGTTGTCGCCGATCGGTATTCCTCCCAGAAGATACCTCAGAAGAGGATCTGTATGGAGAATGACGTGGACTTTTCCTTCCCGTAGATACTTTAGCAGAGGACTTTGATTATGCTTTAGGAAGTCGGTCGCACGTAGCTGGTCTTAAAGGTATTTGCCGATGCAGAATATCCTACGGGTGTAGTGGTGTTATTGCCCGAGATTGTCTGGGTGACGCTGCTACCGGAGAGCTCTTTACGAAGGCAGATTTCGTAGGTGCTATAGCCGATCTAGATGTTGTGGGCTTTGTTATTGGACTGGCAACGATAATCTTCCCAGCATTAGTGGCCCGTTTATTTCGCAGGTCTGAGTCGCGATTTCCCGGCTCGGTACTTATAGCAATCGAGCTATATGTACCAGAGCGCGGGATTGAGGGTTGGGTAGCCGCAGGAGCCTATGGGCTTCGGAGAGGGACACCTTCTCCCTCATCCACATCTCCAGGATCGCTCTCTCCTCTGTGAAACGGGGACAATTGCGGAAACTAGATGGATGTTCTCCGCTGCAATTTACACAAGATGGATTGGTAGTACAACTTCCATCGTGCGATGCGGCTCCAGAGATAGCACATGTACGAGGGCTGTAAAGAAAGTAACGGCAACATGGTCCCCACATTCACAGGAGAACGGGTATGAACCAATAGGATACGGTAGCGATCAGGTGACTAGTGTAGAGGTGTGGTGTGCATTGGTCGGGCTGCCATTTGAGAGTGTGTTGTTGCTGTGTAGCGTTGAAGGGAACAGTGTCAAGTGCATCGCTCTAAAGCACGTTTACCAAAAGCGATCAGCTTTTGTGGATTAACATAGAGGTTGCCCGTGGAAAAAATGCACCAGCACGTTATCAAGGATTACGTGAAACCTGTGGCGGGAATGCATTGCCGGTTGCACGATGGGTCAAGGCGTCTCGTGCAGGTCGGACTGAGACTGCGGATTTGCACCGCACAGATCGGCCGTCCATTCCGCAAGATCAGATGGACATTGTGAGTGGTCTCGTTGCCATGGACCATAGATGGACTGTCCGGGAGCTATCCGTAGAGGTTGGTCTCAGTCATCAAACTGTGTGGCATATGCTGACGAAATGTCTTCACCTGAGGAAAATTGTGTCCCGTGGGTTCCACATCGACTCACTGAGCTACAGAAACGGCACCGGTATCCACTTACACAGATACCGTAATGAAGGAGACGCATTTCTGCAGGCGTATTGTCGCCATTGATGAGACGTGGGCACGAGCCTATGAGCCGGAATTGAAGCGTCAGTCGAATGAATGGCGTCACCCAGGTTCACCACGACCACAGAAAGTTCGACAGGAACCCAGTCGGTGAAGATAATGCTGATCACGGCATACGACTACGAGGGAGTTATTCTTACGCATGCTGTGCCTCAGGGAAAACCATCAACAGGGACTACTATTGCCGATTTCTGGAGCGACATCTTCGTCCGGCTACACACGTTGTCATGTCGCTCTTATTGCAACGGTGGCATTGGGAGGTTTTGGAACATCCTCCGTACTCACCAAACATGAGTCCTTGTGACTTCGACCTGTTTCCGAAGTTGAAGGAACCCCTCCGAGACCGCCGATTTCCTGAAGGCTCCGTCGCAGTCATCTACAGAGACCGCCTTGCCAACGGTACCCAACGGCTGTCCTACACTTGGCAAAAGGTCAGCGACTTTACGGGTGACTACATTGAAGGAATACCATACAATTGTACTTGTGAGTTCAATAAATATTGTGTTCTATCAATGTTGACACTACTTTATTTACTGCCCTCTTAGAATGGCCACTAAAAAATTCACTGGTATGCCCAAAACGCTGGCACTTATAATATCTGAGTGGGTTGGGAATATAGGGCCTAACCTCGATGGCTTCGTACCCTGTCTTAATCCTTTGGGGAAGATCTACCCGGTCAAAGGTAAGGGACAGGGTACGGGTAGGCATAAACTCACCATTCACTTTCCGCTGAATCCTATAAACAGGTGTTACACCTTGTTCCACTAGATCTTCTTGAAGCTCCTCGTTGGACAAACCGTCCAACCCCTTTAGATTAAAAAAAAAGAGCTCACCGAAGTAAATTTCTTCCCTTCCAGTTTTCTAGTTATTACCAAGCAACGAGGACCACTAGACTCCACTACTTCGTTTCTATTAACAGTATTAGGGTGATTTGTTTTTTGCCATAAAAAAGCATAAAAATGCATCCCCCAGTGCTCCCCACCCACCATGGAGCCCAACAAGGGGTCACCGCACTAGCCTTGGCCGATTGACTAGGGGTTTAGGCGAAGCAGAAACCAAAGCGGTGTATTAGGTTGCGCACTCTCCCCGGTTACTGAAAAAATAGAAGTCCAGGCTCTGATACGCAACCCTCAACCAACCAGGATATTTCTTTCCGCTGATACGGGTCTCCACGCACGGCCTACACGTGGGTGGGCATTTTGATAGACTGACTCCTCACCACTCTGAGGTTGCCCATACGAGAGAGTCAGGGTGGCTTGGGAACCCCCGGGAGTGCCAAACCCGTATCTACGGTAGTGGAACATTGGGGGAGGGGGAATATCTCCAATAAAATGGTGATTAATGTCTATGTGTTTCCTTATCTTTGAAATTTGTCTACAAACTATAACAAATAGTTTAAAATTAGTCAACACACATTTGTGTATTATACGGCTTCTGAAACAAAGCTATAGAGAAGCATATGCTCAGGCTCAACTTTCCATAAGGATAGTTTTCTGTTTTCTCATAATCTATATTACTTGTATAAGATTGTTATCATTATATTACTTAAAGAAAGGTAGTCCACAAACTCAATGTCCTATATAAGCTGGAATATATTATCCTACATATTATGATGAAGACGTTGTACTATAATCAATATTTAAAACTGTGTATGGATGTGTGTGTGTGTGTGTGAGTGTGTTTTCCTTAAACTTCTACACCATTGCAATGATTTCGATTGGGCACAGATAATAAATAGTATACAGTCAACACACACAACCGTAAGCTTCAGAAATTTTACTCAACTCCTTGATCATATTTCA
This sequence comes from Hymenopus coronatus, assembly GCA_030762935.1. Classification (NCBI taxonomy): domain Eukaryota; kingdom Metazoa; phylum Arthropoda; class Insecta; order Mantodea; family Hymenopodidae; genus Hymenopus; species Hymenopus coronatus. The sequence continues at coordinate 41,655,687 of CM060897.1, read as the reverse complement.
ACTTACTTGGAGGCATCGTCAGCAATTTATCAGCAAGTTTCCTAAGGCAAACCTATGGGAGACATCTTATGTAATTTTCATAAGTTTTCTGCTCATGCATAGATGTTCATTAGGGAGAATGTACCAACAATATACTCACCTTGAACTATTCATTAGATAGAAAATTAAAAATAGGTTAAATAACTATTTTTATTTGGTATGATAAGAAAATGAAATATATTTGATTTCATTTTAGTTGTTTTCGCATTCCCTGTGGCTTGTGGTTTTTACCTACATCATGGCGTTAGTTAGCAAAATAATTCAAAGAATGGGCATATTCATTCATTGTCAAAATTGCCTCCAATCAAACATTTTCAAGCACGGCTTTATTTATTTATTTATTTATTTTTGTTTTGTTTTTATACTGTTTAACGCCCGTTTTCACTACATATGGTACGACAGGGCATAACACTGATGTTACATGGAATGAATGCGATTGTAGGGGAAAACTTTATTCACCACAAATTCCACAAGTGGTTGCCCTAAGATCAAACGAGAGGCGAGTGGTCTAACTACTCGGCTATGTTGCGGCCTGAGGTGGCTTTGAGTTTTCCGTTCTTTAATAAAGAAGAGAAAACGTGATTTTATTGTCTTGCAAACATATTTATAAAGCAAGGTCATTCTCCAGATTTCCTCCCTCTATGCATTTTTCAGTTCCATTATGCGAGCTCTATTGTCAAAACACCTAAAGGCAACAAAAGAAACAATTTTAGATTGTTATTTAGGATACGTAATGATAAAGCAGCCTCACTTATATTTAAAAGTCTCCAAATTACCTCTCCAACATGTTCTACCCCTCAGGCATGGCTTTTATGAGGTCACCTCCATAGTATTTTCATCTTATCCTAAAAATCCATGACCTATAAATTTGGTGGAAACACTGCAATTACCTAGAAGTATAATAAACATAGCTGAACAAAATTTAAAATATTATCGTTTTCTTGGCCGTGAAACACAGGGCAACACTAGGCATTTCAGGTAGTTTCTAAGTATAAAGGGTGTGAAATTTGGAGATAAGAGCACATTAATAAAGATGATAGAAATGTTGATGTAACTGAAATGTAAACATTTTATTACGTTTCATAGCAAATATCATTTGTGTACATTTTTATGCTTTTTCATATTTCCAGAGGAGATAAATCTCATTTCACAAACATCACACTTGTGTGGCTTTCTGCCCTCGTGAATTAGTGTATGATATTTTACGCTTGCTTTACTAAAAAATTTCTTTTTGCAAATCTCACATTTGTGTAGCTTTTTGCCCTCATGAGACCGTAAATGCCTTTTCAAATTTCCCAGTACATTAAACCTCATATCACAAATATTACACTTGTGTGGCCTTTTGCCCTCGTGAATCAATGTATGCACTCTTAAGGCTTCTAGAACAGTAAAGCTCTTTCCACATTTATCACATTTGTACGGTCTTATACCTTCATGAATCAATTTATGAGTTTTCAAATTCCCCAGAAGACTAAAACTCTTTTGACATGTATCACATTTATGAGGCTTTTGGCCATCATGAACCAACACGTGTGTTCTCAAGTTTCCCAGCATACTAAATCTCTTCTTGCAAGTGTCACATTCAAACGGTCTTTTATTTTCATGAAGCTCTCTATGAATTCGTAGGTACGTTGAGGTATTAAAACATTTCCCACAAATTTCGCACTTATACGGCTTTAATCCCTTATGAATAAAACTGTGTTTTTTCAAGTTCTCCCGCAGAATAAAACTCTTTTGGCAAATATCGCATTTGTGTGGTCTATTGCCCTCATGAATTAGATTATGTCTTTTCAAATGATATACAGTGCGAAAGCTCTTTGTGCAAACAACACATTTGTGTGGCTTTTCTGCCTCATGTGTAAGTTTATGTTGACATAAGCTTCTTTGATGAACAAAGCTCTTTTCACAAGAATTGCACTTGTGTGATTTTTTGCCCCCATGAATCAATACATGCCTTCTCAAATAATATAAAGTTCTATAGGTCTGCTGACAAATATCACATTTATATGGGTTTACGCCTTCATGAATCAAAAGATGCTGTTTCATGTTGTGTTCATAAGTAAAGCTCTTTTTGCAATTAGGACATTTGTGTGGCCGTTTGTCCTCGTGAATTAATCTATGCCTTTTCAGATAAAACAATGTATGAAAACTTTTGTTGCAAATATCACAACTGTTAGGCCTTTCTTCACTGTGTATCAATTTATGTATCTTTAAGTACGATAGAGTAGTAAAGCTTTTTTCACAAATATTACACTTGTGTGGTTTGTTTTTCACCACGTGATATAATTTATGCTGTTTCAAATGTGAAGGTAGGGTAAAACTCTTTTCACAAACGTCACATTTGTGTGGTTTCATGCCCTCATGATCCCATAGGTGATGTTTTAAGCCCAGTGTATCAGGAAATGTTTTATTACAAATTGCACACTTTAGTCTTTTACCACCATCAACATTTGAAACCTGTTTATTCTGGAATGAATATGAACTGCCAGTTTCACCAGAGCCTTGAGATTTATCTGTAGCTTTGGATTTAAATGAGTATTCCCTTTTTCTTCGACCTTGTTCTTCCAGGACATCCCTTCTATGAGATACAAGCGAACTTGAATTTACATCTAATCTGAAAATTTGAGAGAATACATCATTAATCAAAGGAAATAGAGGACAGAATAAAACCTAAAATAATTACCATCATTAACATTTCAAAAGAACGCTGAAGGTTAATTAAAAATGTTCCTACACTAAATGTATAGTATTCCATTCATATGAGTTTCCCTACCTGTTCTTCAAACAAAATATTATTACAAAGATTTTATTCTTTTATCTACATCATACTAATTAAGACAAACATTAATAGAAATGGCCCTATTACTTAGTTCCTTGTAAGTGAAATAAAGAAATATAAATAGGCTAAAGTTACAGGAGAATCTTTTAAAAACTGTCACTATACGACTGACATTGACATTCAACTTTCTTTCCATGAACAGAAGTAAAATAACAGAGACATGAAGAGAATGGGACGTCCCGTTAAGAAAAGTTTTAGTGTTTTAAAACAGGAATATCTTAGCAATGGTTAGCTCTACAAAAAAAAAAAAAAAAAAAAAAAAAAAAAATATTTATGAAAGAAATTGAGTGTTTTAACGATATATAGTTTTTTTTTTTTTGTTTTTTTTTTTTTGCCGTACATGTTAACCTATCTCTTACGGTACACCAGTAATGCAAACGCCATTCAGCATGAACAGGGCTTTAGGGACTATTCCTAAGAAGTTCAAGATATACATTTTATATATTTTTAAATATATTTATCTTTAATATATGGTAATGTAGTCAAAATTGTTGAGTTATTTTTAACAAAAAAAATTCAAAAAATCTTCCATATAAAGGGTAGTTTAGGGTGTGGAGATTTTCCTGAAAATCTTACTGTTGCATCCTTCGAAGATACCGAACTTAAATACTAAATTTTATATTTAACCAAATTTTCCTTTTTTGATTCTGCTATCCACAAACAAAATAGATATTTTTTTCCAACAATACCTTTTTATTTAGAGAATCTCAAAACATGTATTCCCGGTGAAATTTCGCTATAATTGTTTAGAGCATTACAATATTTTTCTACCTACTTTATGCATTATATACACAGTAATGTTCTCCTGAAAAAAAATCCCATTTCTGAAAATAATATGTTAACAACAATTGCTTCAAATATTTAAGGAACGTTTTCGAATGCATCTTCCCCAAACTCGATTGGTTAGTTGGCTGGTTGACTTTCATTTGGAAATAGTGGTTGGTTCTGTCATCTGCTTAGCTGCTGCTTACTCTCTCTCTCTCTCTCTCTCTCTCTCTCTCTCTCTCTCCTGAGTGATGAGTCTTTATATCACCTACTCTTATATTTTACAGTTCTTTATTCTTCAAGATATGCACAATTTCCCCTTAAGACAATTTCCATTCTCATTTTTAGTATTTTTCATATTTTTGGCAATTAGATTTCATATGAAAAATAATAGTTACCGTGTCAGAAATAGCAAATTATTCCTGAACTGTGTACTTGCTTGCAAAGTGAGTGTTAAGTTTAGTTAGTCTGACAGAACAGCCTTCTTGGACTGCACTAAATCTGTCATATCTACAATGAATTGTATACAAACAGCCGGGAAATCTCGCCAATAACTTAAACTGAAGCAAAAAGCTGTACATGGGTATGTATTTATTCTTCCTCTATCACCTTTAGGTTGTCATTTAGACAAAGCGAACCACAAACATAACACTAATATAAAGTAGGGTAATAAACCTAAATATAATATAAAGGAACAGTAATTTTAAAAAATTGGTAATGCAACCCAAATATTTTAAAAAATCTTATAATAACTAGGGGTGGTTCTTGGCATCATTAGAATGCAGGTAGCATTCTTATTAAAATAATTGATCGTAGCTGCATATATTATCCTCTTCTCGAGATTTATCACATCGGGTTAGTTCTCGGATAATGGCATGAATTATATTGTAAGGTAGCATATGGTGATGTTGAGTAAATTATTTAATATAGCAGAGTTACATCAATTTGAGCATTCGATATTGAAGGAAACATGTAAATGATGATATAGCGTGGTCTCATAAGCATAACTCTGGAATAAGCATGTTTTTTTTTAAAGATTCCGACAAGTGCAGCCCTTCTTCTGAGCTATAGACACTGCACGATGTTCTCTTGGTCGATATTAAGTAAAGGAGCAAAGTTATATTTCAAAGTGTTTAACTTCCAGAAGATCAGAGTGTATCAGGTGAGTTCTATGGAATTAGGGGTAATCCATACCATAATAACTTAACCATATAATCTTGTTAATTCCTCTGAGCGTTAGTAAAATTATTGTATCTCCTCGCACATCTTGATCTCTCACCAAATGCACCCCCTCTTATACCTTTAACTTTGAGGTCCTACTATCTCCCTTTATGCATGCCAAGGAAGCTCCAACCCTATACCTCCTACTCCAAACGATGCACAGTGGCAGGGGTGACTCTTACCCAACACTATGTCGTTACATGTAGTGGCTGCGCAGGTAGTATTCCCATAGGCGCAAAGAGGGTGCAAAACCCCATATTCTGGCGGATGCCAAGGAGCGTTGTTGTAGGACGAAAGCGCAGGTTAAAAATCCCCAATGATACCAAAATTTCCCTCTAATCCTCTTCGTCAACACACACACACACACACACACACAAAATATATATATATATATATATATATATATATATATATATATATATATATATATATATATATAGCGTAAAATCACAAATGACAAGCAGACGTTAACGATACGTGGAATAAAACACAGCGTTGCACATCTTCGCTGTTTTTCTCTCTCACTTATTTCATTCATGTAGTTTTCTTGTAGACACTGCAAATGATGTTTACCGTGTATTCTTATATATGTTGAGACGATTGAGCTGATTAGGGCACGCCTTAAATATGGCGCAAGAAAGCGGAACTCCTCCTCCTAGAAGTGACAGTATATGCAAAGTGTTGAGAGAATGTGTGCCGAATATAGATTCGAGTGTGTAAAGGAAAGATGTGTTCAGGACACCATGCAACAAGAGCGAACATTTCAACTGCGAGATGTTTCAAACGACAATGCTTCGTTTGGGATACATGTGAGTGAAAATGACAATGACAGCGAGGAAGGCGAAGATAAGGCATAATGAAAGTAGAAAATGTCGTTAGATGATGACGATAATTGGGTGCTCTAGTACTAAGTTATTAGCGCCCTTATAAAACTAGACGTGGCAAGAGTTCAGGTCTAAAATCCGGTTAAAAGCCAGAATGGGATAAAATGTGAGTTAAAATAAGACATAAAATTCAGTGTAAAAACTATGCGTTGCTAAAACCATAATAAACCTATAAAGCCACTTAGAACAATGGAGCGTAAAAAGGGATAAAATTAGGTAAAAATAAAATCTTATTACGATCATAAATAAAACAAACTCGATGCTGAGTGTAAAACTAAGTCGCAATAACAATTAGAAAACCCTGCCAACCACACCATGGTTATCGTCAAGGACCTTCGCAAGGGAGGCCGGCAGTGTCAAAGTTATGCGAAGAGCTCGTAGAGCAGTACACTCCATCAGCACATGCGGTACCGCAAGCGCCGCGGATTGTACAGACAGGAGCAGATTCTCCGTTGAAAAGTAACTGGGCAAATATAGTGACCTATCCGCAACCGAGTTAATATCACTTCCTCCCGATGAGAACTACATGAGGAGGTTGCCCAATTTATAGGGAGGTCCTTCACTTCTCTAAGCTTGTTAACGCGGAGCGCCGATCACTCTGCATACCAGTCCGAAATCACCGCCTTCCTCACAACCACCCTAAAATCTTCGGCTGTTGCACAAGTAAAAGTAACGCCGGGCTCTATGGTTGCTGCCAAATCCACCAGTTCATTCCACGGCATAACAACGTGACCAGGAATCCACGCGCAGTCCACATTTAGGCCGGATGCATCCAAAATGTGGAGCGTATCCTGAATCTGCTGTACGATTGAATGGTAGTTGTGCAGCTCACGAATGCTCTGAAGGGCACTGAGGGTATAACTCATTCTACAATGGAGATCCAATTCTTTATCAACACTTATTTTGATGTTTTGGACATACTGAAGTTTATATTTTAATTCTCCCGGATTAACAGTTTGTTATTTTGTTCGTTTATTTTATTATGTTTTATCAGGGGATTTTAATTTAAGCAGCCACCCAAATTTCGACGGCAAACTTAGAGAAGGCTTCGGTATATGGCATAGAGCTCTGCAGAGTAAAGAGATGTGCTACTAGGCAAACCGAAGGTACAGAGTTCAATCCCAGCGAAAAAGGTACATCGAACCCCGTCGCTGCACTTATTCTGATTCCCTGATTATGGACAGTATCTAATCTTCGCAGCATATATGGTCGTGCTGAAACAATTTGTTTACAACTTGTTTCTTTTTCGTTTGTCTCTTTGAAAAGAATTGGGGATTGTTATTTGTACATTGCCCGAGAAGGTTCTGATTTCTTTCTTCGAGACGTTGTGATTAACCTGTTCGGATTGGCTCATGCTTTGGGCCTTAGTTTTGGTGGCTCAACTCGGATGGGAATGCCGAGAGAGAGAGAGAGAGAGAGAGAGAGAGAGAGAGAAGGAAGAGAAGTAGTTAATTCTCGGTTGAGGACAAGAAACATCCGTGCTTGCTGTGTGGCCACGGGACCGGAATGTATTTCATAAACTTCTCTCTTTGGGAAGGCGATGCGTTGCTTTGGAACCTAAATTATTTTTTCCAATTTAAACACGTTTGGGTATTTCTGTAGGGAATGCAAAACCTGTCATCTGTGTGGCTAATGGGGTTAATTTGAAAATATTTAAGAGTAATTTGCCTTGGTAATTTTATTAATGCATAGGGAATATTTTAATAACTGCAATGCGTCGGTTTCGTTTTAGGAATACAAATGCAATAGGGTTTTCAGAATCTTTTCGGATTTTAAGGGTTAATTTCTTTTATGTAACGGGGTTTGTATGCTTTGTGGCAATTGTAAATGTTGGACAACACAAGTAATTTTAACGGTGTAATGCCTGGCAGAAGCAGAGAAAGACAAAACTAAATAAAAAGATTCTGCCTATTATATTTATTTAATTCTTTTCTAGTGAAATTTTGTGCATTAATAGTAAAGTAAGTGCCTTAGAAAATTCCGATTCTTTTTGCTTGCATTTCGTAAGCATTAAATCATTTGTAAATGAAAGTTAAGGTTAATGTACGTATATTGCAAAGTGAAAAGCTGTAATTCGTGTGAAATATATACATTCTTCTTAAAAATTAGTAACATAATAATATTAATATTGTATGCTTACATATTAATCCCTGTAAGCCTTTGTTCTCTTTGATGTTTATCAGGCTATAAAATGAATTAAAATATTAGAGATCTATTTACATGTTTGCACAGATCTTTAGGAATTGGTGGGAGATAGTTGGGCTTCTTAGGTGGTTCTTCTTCTCTATATTTGAAATTATTATTACTTCCTTACCAGTCAGTTTTATGGTTTAACATGTGAGTTTTTGAGCTTCAAAAATTAAATAAATAACATATTCAAGCTGTACGTTTTGTCGACTTCCTTTAGTGAAGATTAATCAAAGTAAATCTGGGGTTAAACTGTCGTTGAGAGCTCACGGCATCGAGTCTCGTTGAGGAAGTATTTTCCTGAAGTTCAACTATTCATTTAAAAAAAGTAAAAAGAGTAAAATAATTCGTCTCAACCTTCATATAATGTTTGCTTGATCTTATTGTTATAGTTTGGGTGGATTTTTTAATTCATTTGTGGAAAATACTTTCTTTTTAAAATTCACTTAGTTCTTGGCTTTGTAGTTGTGCTGATTCCGTCATGCATTACAGTATGATATGAGGATTGTGCCATTTTAGGATTTTATCTGTATTATCTGATTGTAATATCTGTAACAATTCGATTACTCCGTTTAAATACATTCAATTTACAGCTGGTGATTAGTTTTGTCCACTGTGACTTAACCCTTTATCCGTACCGTCCCATTTCCTCAGGTACTCGTTATGTGACTTGGTGAAAGTAACCCGAAGTTATTAGTTCAGCATACTTTCAATGTAACGCGTGTGTGTGCAGTGGTCACGTGGCTCAAGAATAAACAATGCATCCATAGTCTAACTTTGACTTGATTAGTTCACGATAAGGGCGCAGCAACACTCCGATCAGCTCTCCAAGATTTGCCACTTAGTATCAGTAAAATATTGCGAGAATGGTCACATCGCGCATTCAGTTGTGCTATAAATGCTTACCAGCAAAGTTTTCGATAGAATACCAACCCAAGGATTCTCGCATCATCTGCATATGGAAGTAAATCTGGCCCGAATCGAAGAGAAGGTGGCAATCGCAATCTACGGCTCCAGAAGTTAACACAGAATGACGTCTCAGTTGAAAAGGGAAAGCCGTTCTCCGAGCTTCAATCGGAAAGTTTGTCCAAACACTGCTGGAGACGGCGTTCCGAAAACGGCGTACGCTGAGAAGTACAAAAGATGGCAGCAGTAGAGATCCCTGGGTGAACACATTGTAATATAGAACTGCTATAGCAAACAGCGTCACGCACAGTACAGATCCCTGTGGCACCCCGTTCTCCTGAATAAAAACATGCGAAAAAGCCGAGCCGACCCTTACTCGAAAAACTCGGTCTCTCATAAGCTCCTGAATGAACAGCGGTAGGCGCCCAAGTATATCCTAACTATGGAGGGAACGTAATATCTCTGCTCGCCAACAAATATCATAAGCCTTCTCGAGGTCAAAAAATGTACCAGCTGTTTGACAGTTTTTCAGAAAGCTACATGTGGAGCTTCTTATTGGTGGAAACCTGAACTCTAATGAAGTCCATAAAAGCGCAGCTATGAGACATTTATACATGGTTGAACACAAAATATTTCAACGTTTATAACTTCAAATATTCTGGTTATAATGATTGATAATACACAATATACTGAGAAGCTTGGTACTGTTAGAGTTATGTTATCTTTCTTATTTCATAAACATTATGCACAACATTATACAGCCAAGATATCCTGTTGTTTTCCAGTTTTGAGAATGGATAAATCGTTTATTGAAGATATTTCATATGTTACAATATTTCCTGCAGCATTCAAGATAAATTTGGAGATTTGTACATAACATGTTTTGTCTTCATTTCTTACAACTACCGATTGCATTTTTAAAAGTGTGATAGCCGGTAACAAAACTCCTTCAGCACACATCATACTTACGCTCTGTTTCAAGTTACCAAAATCAATAACATTATTCTTGAAATTGTGTCAACTATATTGCTTTGTCTCAGCAAAAATATTATCTTGCTGTTGCATTAAAAAAGGAGACTAAACTGGCGGAAGTACTTTGAGAACTGTTAAGCTATATTTAAAGCTAATTGGTTACTTTGAATAGCACCTGGAGTAGCTAAAACGAAATGGGAGTGGAGAAAATAGCGAGTGACAAATAAACAGGATGTGATTGCAACGGTTCGCTCCATCTCGGTACATGTACAGAGCCATAGGAAGTAATAAACAGTGACTGGAACTTTGCCATCATGATGACGATGAAGATGATTAGGATTTAAGGACGCTCAACCACTATAGTCATTAGCACCCTTAGAAAAAGAAATCCGAGGTAAAAACCGAAGAAACCACAAAACAAATCAAATAATAAAACGGTGGCCAAAGTGACAAAATCTGTGGAAACAAAACAATGAATGCCAAAAACCCTGGATGAAGGTAAAATCAATGCCAAACAAAGTTAAAAGGAACCTAAATATAATTAGAACTAAATCATCAAGTTATTACGTCACTTGAGATAAAATATTTAAAAACATTATGCATCGCTCCAATGTCGGGCGTCACAAAACCTAAAGGAACGATAAAACCAGAGCCTTTACGCAAATGCCTCTTGAGATAAGAAGTTGAAAAAAATGTCTCCACTACCCAGGTTCGTCAGCTAGGACCTCCGAAAGACTAGCCGTCAGTTGCAGAGTGACTCGTAATGGTGCTAGCAGATACCTATATATAAAAAACAGTAGCCAATGCACATTAGAGCCAATATAGCCTCACGTCAAGATATGCATGAGGAGGTTGCCCAGTGAACAGGGATGTCCTTCACCTCTCTAAGTTTGTTTCCGCTGAAAGCTGACGATCGTCACGCAAGATGAAAAATCCACTCTCTACACAACAAGCTTAAAGTGTTCGGATGTTACCCAAGTAATTGTAATAATGGGTTCTGTGGTTGCCATCTTAGCTGTCAAATCAAGTTCATTCACCAGCAAACCAACTAGTCCAGAAATTCATGTGCACTCCACATTAACGCCGGATGCGTGTAAAATACTGAAAGCAGATATCCCGTAAGCCGTTATCCCAAGACCAACGTGGGATGTATAAAGTAACAGAGGTGAGTACACCCTCTCCCCTTTGGGCAATATACGAGACAGTTAAATGTCGTATTTCCGAAGAAGCACGCGGAAACGAAAATTTGCAGGCCTGGGACTCAGTGACGGTTGCCATAACGTCCGTCCAGTCCGTATTGAAAAAAAAGATTAAACGTTGGATGAGAAGGTATGCACCTAAGCCCACCGCCACAGTTAGCTAGCACGGCATCCCGTCGACATCGCAGAGAGGGTTCTGCGAATTAGGCTTAGAGGCTAGTCGGAAAAGCTCCGATAGATACACGGATGAACGGTGGCAGACATTGTCCAAATTGATCAATATTGATGGGCGTGCTGAAGAGTAAACAATACATCCATAGTCCAACTTGAATGGGATCAGGGCACGGTACAGACGCAGCTACAGTGTCCGAACCGCTACCCAAGATTTGCCACCTACTATCCGTAAAACTTTGAGAGAACGTTCACATTGTGCTTTCGCTGTGCTATATGTGCTGCCCAATAAAGTTTCCGATTGAAGATCAACCCAAGGAATCTCGCCTCTTCTGCAAATCGAAGTAAATTTGGCCCGAGTCGAAGAGACGGCGGCAACCTCCTCCTATGGCTTCCGAAATTAACGCAGACAGAATTTTCAGGGGAGAAATAAAATCCGTGTTTCGAGCTTCAGTCAGAAAAATTGTTTAGGCACAGTGGAGATGGCGTACCACAAACGGCGTAAGCTGAAAACTACAAACGATTCGTCCACGATTAAGTAGGACGAGGCACCTGGAGGATTATATTGCGATATAGAACTATACGTTATTGTAAACAGCGTTACGCTTAATGTGGTGCACGCCGTTCTCTTGAGTAAAGGGATTCGAGAAAACCGAGCCGACCCTTACTCGGAAAACAAGGTCTTTCATAAACTCCTGAATGAGTAATGGTAATCGTCCACGGATATTCCAGTGTTTCACGGAGCGTAAGATCCTTGCTCGCCTGCTCGAGGTCAAAAAGTATCCCATCATTTCGACAGTTCTTAAGAAAGCCGTCCATGATATGCGTCGATAGCGATACGAGTGGTCAGCTGCTGATCGAAATCTTCGAAAATCATACTGGATGTTGGTCGGGAGATTGTGGGATTCCAGTCAATCTGGCCATTAATCATACGTCCTTCTGTTGGTCGGGAGATTGTGGGATTCCAGTCAATCCGGCCATTAATCACACGTCCTTCTAGACGCAAATGGTGAAGGATATAGGACGGTAGCTGGCAGGAAGGTGGCGGTTCTTTCCAGGTGTATCAATAGCTATGGTTGTGGCTTCCACAACTTTCCGGGAGAAGTGGCGTCAACCCAGACACGATTATAGACCTCGAGTAAGAATGTCTTACTCTCAGGAGAGAGGTTTTGCAACATTTGGACGTGGATGCCATTTAGTTAGTGCAGAGATAAAAGAGCGTGGCCTAACTCCGTCATGGTGAAAAGGCGATTATTATCTACAGGTTTTCCATATCGAAATGAAGAATTCCTGAGATTCCACTTGAGCCTTAACGTTAAGAAACTCAGGGGAACTCGCCTGTAGTGCTATTTATAGTAAAAGTGGGAGTTAAAGACTATAAACCCCCCCCCCCAAAACGCAGGAATAATTGTGTGAAGTAGACACCTGAGCGAAAGCACTGTCTAAAGTGTTCGCCCCGTCAAACGAATTAACAATATCTCCTGGAGATCTTTCGAGACCGGCGATAGGCATATTTGTCGGCTTCCCGGCCACACGCCTGAACTGATCCCATAAAACAGAGGCAGGTTAATTTCGATTAAAGGAAGCTACAGACTTTCTGTATGATTGCTTTTTGTTATCAGTAATAACTTGGCTCGCATCTGCTTATACTATATCAGGTTATCCAGCGTAGGCAGACGCTGGAAAATCCTGAGAGCACACCTACCAGCACGAATGGCATACCGGCATTCAAAGGTCCACCACGAAACCGGAAAACGGACGATGTGGACCATTCAAATGCGGAATAGATTGCTCAGCAGCAGAAAGAATTGCCTCTGTGAACTGGTCCACTAAAAGATGCACAGACTCGCGCTCATTGCAGAGAAAAATAAGCAAGCGGGAGTAAAGTTCCCACTTGGCTTGATGTAGGCGCCGTCTAGGTAAACGAGTGGAACATATATTGGGTGCTAAGAGATAAATAAGAATAGCAAAGTTGTTACTAGAATGTAAATCAGAGATGATAGTCCATTATAAAGAAATTGCCAACTGAGCAGAACAAACCCCGCTGTATCCAGGTGTGAGAAACCGTGGAAGGTGTCAGAAAAAAATGTATGCTCTACGGTGTTCAGGAGAGACAGGTTATTATTGTCCAAGAAATCGGCGAGTACTGTACCTGCCGCACAAGCCCGAGGTGGGCTCCAAAGCGGGTGGCGGGCATTAACGTCCCCTACCAAAAGAAAGGGTGGTGGTAACTGGGAAACGAGGTGTAGTAAATCAGTGCGCGAGATATAAACAGATGGAGGTAGATACATACTGCAAATATATAACTGGGTGGATGACAGCGTAATTCTTACGACATCCTTATTGCATGACAGACTTAAGAAAATAGATTCAGCATACATACCTTCTCAGATGAGCATCATAGTGCCACCATCTTCGGGCGATATATCACACCGTACAGAAGAGTTGTACTTGAAAGTAAAGTGTGTTGTCGACGGAGCTTCGTCTCTTGTAAGCAGACGACCAAAAGTTGGCACTGGTTAAGCAACAGTTCCAGTTCTGCTTGATGTGGTTGAATGCCATGTATATTCCACTGTAGGATAGCCATGATCAATAGTGTGGAATAAGTCCTAAATTGAAAGCATATTTGGTTGTATTGGTCGGTTTAATTTATTCTTCTTGGCTGTGGTGAGATTAACACATTTTTCAGGAGCACGATCCTGCCACTTACGCACTGATCGTATGGCAGTGAGGGCAAAATCCTCCTGTTCTATCTGTTCCATGGGGGAGGGCCCCTTCCCAATAGAAAATTTCGGTTTCAGGTTCTTGAACCGATTAGAAGTCTTGATCGGCGACGATGGTAGCCACCGATCTGTTCTCGCCCCAGAAGATTCTTCAAATGAGGATCTATGTGGAACTTTTCCTTCCCTTAGATATTTTGGAAGAGGACTTGACACTTTGTTTGAGGAAGACGGTGCGAACATAATTGGTCTTGAAACTTTTTGTTGGTGCAGAATACCCTACTGAGAAAGAAACCTCTCTATCTCTCATGCCCATATCTCCTGGATCGCTCTCTCATCTGTAAAACGGCGGCAATCTCGGGAACTAGATGGGTGTTCCCCGCCTCAGTTCACGCAATTGGAGGGACAGGACAATCCCTATTGCACAAGGGTCACCAAAGATAGCACATGTAAGCCGACCAGTACAAAATTCACTGGTATGCCCAAACCGCTGGCATTTGTAAAATTTTTGATAGTGTTTAACGCCGGCTTTTACTACGTGTGGCACCGCAGACGATATTAGTAGCATCTGAATGGACGAGGATTACAGGGTCTAGCGTCGATAGCTTCATATCCTGCCTCAATTTCTTTGAAGGAGATATATCCGAGCAAAGTGCAGCGGTACCCATGGTGGCATGATATAGATAACACAGTTACTTTACACATGGATCGCAGCTACAGTTATGTAATTACTTTACCAACAGTAAAGGAAATTAAACAAGCAATTAAGTTTAACAGTAATAAATATATTCTTAGATAAGCAATATATTTGTAACATTTACTGGCAATGCAAATCTTAATATGAGAAAAATTGAATAATTAATATAACAATGTACAAGTATGCTCCACTACAATTTCCGATAAATCATAAGGTTAAATATTTAATTTCTTTCCCTGTGCACATTTATGAAGCATAATGAGCAACATGGCTCTAATTAATTTGTTACTGTTATGACGCCAATGGTAAATCTTTAAAGTCTAGAAGAATTTACATAACAAGTAAATAAATGAATGGTGGCTTGACTAAATACTTATACACACTCTCATTCATTTAACAAGAAACAATTACAGGGGAAACTTTCGAACAGTATTTACATACTAAAAAATTAAAAACAAGAGATGTGTCAAACGAGAAATGTTCACTAGAAACACTTACTACAACCTTTGACGTTAGATTGTCCAATCGGGACACAAAGAATAAACCCAATGTAGCCATGTTTTATACTCGTGACAATTTCACTTTAACATTTCAGCTGTTCCCCCCCCCCACTCAATAATTATGGATACAGGCCTATCAGAAAGTCTGTTTGGTATGGTAATTTAGAATAGTCCGATACCCAGTTATTAAATTTAGACATAATATGCAAAAAACTAATGTGATGCAAAGAAAACAACATGTAATGCTTTCGCCGTATTGTCTTTCTTCCATTTGGCATGATAATGCTGATAATCCTGAAGAAACTTCAAAATGAACGTCCAACAGGAATTGTAGAAATTCACCTCCGAAGAAGCTGAAGAGCAGAAAAGAGGTACTCAGCGAGCATAATTCCCTATGGACAGTGCTTCTTCCCCAAGGACTCAAGACAAGGAAAATGGCGAATTGGCCATCTCTAAACAGGAACAGCAAAGCAGTTAAATAAAGATTGTAATAAAATTCTTGCTAAACAGCTTCTTCTCACGTTGTAATGAAATATCAGCGCAGCATAATTGCTAAGAGAACTTGAATGTATGATGATGATGATGATGATTGTTGTTGTTTAAGGGCGCTCAACTACTGAGGTCATTAGCACCGTTATAAAAAAAGGAGAATCAAAACTCAAAAGGTAAAATAACAATATAAAAAGATTTAACACTAAAAGCAGGACGTCAGTTAAAAAACCAGAGAATAAAACCACTGGTGGCTAAAGGACACACCTGAATCTAAAGTACTTAAAAACTGAGCAAGAAGCACACAAAGAACTTAAAAATGGTCGAAGGTTTAAAATTATTCCGAGGGAAGACAGATAAAATAATTAAAAACTATGAGCCCCTGCTCCAATAAAGGCAACGGTTATAAAGTAACAATAAGAGATACTAAATCCTTATTGGAAACACTAAAGAAGATAAAAAAGTAAAAACTCTATAGACCGATCTGTGGTCGTCAGCAAGGACCTCCACGCGTGAGTCCGGCAGGTTGAATGATGAAAGTCTGCTAGAGAAACACACTCTAGCAGCACATGCCGTACCAACAATACTGCCCCACAGAGGGGACAGATAGAAACTGAATCCCTCTTAAAAACATAACTATGGGTAAAATTACGGTCACTGATCTGCAAGGGAGTGCACCACTCCGTAAAACAAGCCTGAAGTCCGCAGCGGTTACAAAAGGAAGCGCAGTACCGATTGCGTTGCCGTCTTAGCTGCCAAATCCGCCAGTTCATTACCCTGCAAGCCGAAGTGGCAAGGAATCCATGCACACTCCACATTAACACCGCAAGTGTGTAAAATGTGGAGGAAATCATGGCTGCGCTGCACGATAGGATAGTGGTTGTACAACTCACGAACAATCTGAAGGGCACTCATTATGACGCAGTCACCAAGATTCCGACGACGAACATACAGAATGGCTCGATAAATGGCATACTATTCGGCAGTATAAATAGATGTGTTACTGTGAAAACCAAAAGAATATGTTTCGGTCCCAGAAACAAAGGCACATCCAGCATATTCAGCGCACTTCTTGCCGTCGGTGTAGACACAAATGCGGTCACTGTAGTGGGATAAAAATTCTAAAAAGCAATTACGGATACTAGAGACAGACATCACAGATTTCTCGAAAACTGCCATCCCGAGATCTACGTGGGATGTAGCACGTGACCAAGAGGGGTGCACCCTCTCTCCATTGGAAAACATGCGTGGAAGCGCGATAGTGTTTTCGAAGCAGTTCGCGGAAACGAAAACCTGCAGGCCTGGGAGTGAGTGATAAGTTTCCGTTACGTTCCTCCAACACGGCATTGAAAAAAAGGGTAAATGTTTGGATGCAAAAACATGCTGTTAGACCCACCGCCATAATTACCTAACAGGATATTACGCCGACATTTCAAAGGGGGTCTCCCGAATCGGCGTAAAGGCTATAAACTGGGCTCATTGGAAATGCTCCAATAGGGACACGGATGCTCTGATTATGGACTATGTCTAATCTTCTAAGCACAGATGGTCGTGCTGAAGAATATACAATGCCAACTTGGACCGAACCAGCGCACGATAAAGACGGGGTATCACCGTCCGGTCTGATCCCCAAGATTTGCCACTTAGTTTCCGTAAACTATTCAGAGAACGGTCACAACGTGCTTTAAGCTCTGCTATATGCGGTGACCAGCATAGTTTCCGATCGAATATCAACCCCAGGAATCTCGCCTGATCGGCAAAGGGAAGTAAATCTGGCCCGAGGTGAAGCTTAGGCACCATTCGCCACCTACGGCGCCAGAAGTTAAAGCAGTCTTCTCAATTGAAAAACGAAAGCCGTTTTTAACCTTCATTCATAAAGATTATCTAGTCACCGCTGGAGACGGCGTTCTAAAAACGCCGTACGCTAAGAAGTACAAAATATGGCAAAGTCATCTACAAATAAGCAGGACGAGACACCTGGGGGGAACACATTGAGACATAGTTAATCGCCACAGCAAATAGCGTCACGCTAAGAACCGAACCTGTGGCGCCCGTTCTCTTGAATAAAAGGGTTATAAAAAAATAGCCGACCCTTACTCGAAAATGCGGTCCCACATAAACTCCTGAATAAACAGCGGTAGGCGTCCACGAAGATTCCAGCTGAGGAGGGAACGTAAGATACCGCCTGCAATGCCATTAGTAGTTAAAGCGGACGTTAAACACTACCAAAAAAAAAAAAAACCGTAAGATTCCTGGTCGCCAACATGTGTCATAAGCCTTCTCAAGGTCAAAGAATATTCCAACTATTTGACAGCTCCTAAGAAATCCGTCCACGATCTCCGTCGACAGCAATTCAAGATGGTCAGCTGCTGAACGACGTCGGCGAAAACCGCACTGGGTGTTGGTCAATAAATGGCGAGTTTCGAGCCACCATACCAAACGCCTATTTAGCATGTGTTCCATTACCTTGCAGAGGCAACTGGTGAGGGAAATAGGACGGTAACTGGAAGGAAGGTGACAGTCTTTTCCAGGTTTCAAAATTGGAATTATGGTGGCCTCCCGCCACTTCTCTGGAAAAGTGGCGTCAATCCGGATACCATTATAGACTTGCAGCAAGAAGAGATGGTGCAACATTTGGACGTGGATTCCATCTCCACCAAGCGCAGAGTTTCGCGAAGATGAAAGTGCATGGTCTAGCTCCTCCATGGTGAAAAGGCGATTATAGTCCTCAAGGTTTCCAGAACAAAAGTGAAACCTTTGAGGTTCCACCTGAGCCTTGATAGGCAGAAACTCAGGGAATAGTTATCGGAGCTAGACACCTGAGCGTAAGCAGTGCCAAGAGTGTTAGCCACGTCAAACGGATCAACCACGGCACCCACCGCTGTGTAGAGACCGGCAATTGGCATTAGAGTTGATTTTCCGGCCACACTCTTAACTTATCCCATACAACAGAGGAAAGTGTATATTGGTTAAAAGAGGTTACGAACTGGCTCCATGATGTCTTTTTGCTATCAATTATTCGTGATGATTGAGCAAGCAGCTTTTTATATTGTATGCGATTATCCAGCGTAGGGTGACGCTAGAAACCCCTGCGAGCACGAATAGCATTCCGGCAGCCATCAGTCCACCAGGGGACAGAAAAGTGACGGTAAGTCCAGTTGACCGCGGAATAGAAAGCTCGGCAGCAGAATGAATTGTGTCTGTGAGATGTTCGACTAAAAAGTCCACAGTATCGTGCTCGTTATAGCTGAAAGTAACCAAAATGGAATAAAGGTGCCAGTTGGCTCTATCTAAGCGCCATCTAGGTAAGGAAGCGGAACATATATGTTGTGATAAGAGACTAATAAGAATTGGAAAGTGGTCGCTAGAATAAAATCAGAGAGAACTTTCCACTGGAAGGACACTGCCAAGTGTGGAGAACAAACCGCTATACCAGGTGAGAAACTATTGAAGGTGTCAGAAAGAAATGTGGGCTCTCTGGTTATCAGGAGAGAGGTTATTAGTGCCCAAGCAATCGGCGAGTACGAACCTCTCGCAAAAGCCCGCGGTGAGCCCCAAAGAGGGTGGTGGGCATTCACGTCCCCTACCAACAGAAATGGTTTTGGTAGTTGGGAAATGAGGTCTTCTAAATCAGTGCCCGAGAGGTCGTTAGAGGGCGGTAGATAGATAATACAAATGGTAAATTTGGCAGATGGCAGGGTAATTCTCAAAGCGACTGACTGGATGTTAGACTGTAAGAAGACGGAATCAGCGTAAACGTCATCTCTGACGAGCATTATAGTGCCCCGGTGTGCTGGAACACTCTCTGTCGGTGATAAATCACACCGCACAGAAGAATAGTGATTGATGGTATCATTATGTAGTGGACGGAGCTTTGTCTCTTGTAGGCAGACGGCGAGTTGAGTCTGTTTGATTAACAGTTCAAGCTCTGCTCGATGAGGTCGAATGCCGAGTATGTTCCACTGTAGGATAGCCATGGCCAATAGTATGGGATAAGAATCAAATTGAAAGACGTTTCTATAGGTTCGATTGTACTGGACGGTTTAATTTCTTCTTTTTTTAAGTTGCGACTAACACTTTTTCAGGAGCACATTCCTGCTACTTACGCACTGTCCATTTGGCAGTGAGGGCAGAATCCTCCTATTCCATCTCTTCCACGGGGGAGGACCTCTTTCCAATAGATAAGTTCGGTTCAAGAACCTCGAAACGATTAGAGGTCGTGTACGGCGAAGAAGGCGGTCGCCGATCTGTGCTCGGCCCAGAATATTCCTCAGATGAGAATCTACGTGGAGAGTGTCGTTGACTTTTCTTTCCCTTAGAAGTTACGGGAGAGGATTATGCACTTTGTTTTAGGAAGTCGGTGCGGACATAACTTGTCTTGAAAGTTTTTGCTGTGGTACCGGTGTTGTTGGCAGAGGCCGGTAGTTTGGAGGAAACTGTTGTCGGACTGCTCTTAATGTTGATAGATGGTGATGTAGACCTAGATGTTGAAGACTTTGGTAGTAACCGGGCTTCAAAAACTTTCTCTGCTTTGGTGGTCCCGTTTATATTGAGGCCTGAGTCGCGATTTTCCGACGCCGTAACGGTTTAGGTACTACTGAACTATACGTACCGGAAAGCGGGACAGAGGGTTGGCGGAGACACAGGAGCTTACGGGCTTCTGAGGAAGACACCTTCTCGTGAACCCGCTTCCCCTGAATCGTCTCTCCTCAATAAAACGAGGGCAAGCGCGGGTAATTAGATGGATGTGCCCCACTGCAATTGACGCAGGATGTAGTGGTAGTACACGATCTATCGCAAACGGCTCTACCAGGAGTGCGCCATTCCTTGCCCTAATACAAGAGTGAACTGGACCAGTAATTTTGTCAAGACCCGTCTGAATTGCAAAAGGGCTAACCGACGAAAATGTCTTGCCTTGCTCTGTCCTAGTTATAACTAAGTAGCGAGGACCACTGCACTCGACTACTTGTTTTCCATTTACGAAGTTTTGGTTGGTTTTGGTTTTTGCCATGAAAATGGTACAGTATTTCATCCCCCCGTGCTCCCCACCCACCACGGAGCCCAAAAGGGGTCACCCCACTGTGGTGACAGGGCTACACAGGGGATATAGCAGGCTCGCCGTCCCACTCACCCTGGAGTTCGGTATAATACCTAGTCCTGGCCAATTGACTAGGGGTCGGGTTAGTCCCTAGCTACCCGTTTAAGCGAAGCAGAAACCAAACATGTATTAGGCTGCGCACCCTCCCGAGTTACTGAAAAACAGAAGCTCGGGCTCAGATACGCAACCCTCAACCAACATGGATATTCCTTTCCACCGACACGGGGCTCCACGCACGGCCTACATGTGGGTGGGCATTTACACCTACCGACTCCCTCACCACTCAGAGATTGTCCTCAGAGGGAGTCAAGGCTGGCACAGGAACCCCCGGGCGCGGCAAACCCATACCTACGTAGTAGATCTCTGGGATTAAGAACTTGAATGTGAAACAACTATTTAATATTACAGCAGGTAAAGTAAATTGAATTATATTTCTGGTGAATGTCAAGAGCTTTCTTTGTTACAGCATTTCAAGATGGAAGCTGGCGGCTAACGTCGTGACTATAGTTGTATTGTAACTGTTAATACTTCTGCTTCTACCGATACTGAATGGCCGACTCTCTCCTTACTGCCGAACCAAACTAGGCCCAGACTAGACTATTCCCATACTCCTCAGTATAAACTCCTGGTGCCATACTGCCAAGAACAACTCCTCTTAACATTTTGTTTAGGAGCACAATCGTGTCGTTTAAGTATTCTCCGTCTAACTGTGGGGACAGAATCCTGCTGTTCCATCTCCTCCACGGGGGAGGAACCGTTTCCAATATAAAATTTCGCTTCCTGAATCTTGAGCCAATTAGAGATACCGATCGGCGAAGGTGGTGGTTGCCGATTTGTACTCCCCTCAGATGAGGATCGACGAGGAGAGGCACGTGGACTTTTTCCTTTCTGAGATGATTTGGAAGTGGCTTTTTCACTTTGAAGAAGTCGCTTCTTACATAACTGACCTTGAACGTAATATCCGGTTCGGTATAAGTTTTGGGCTTGCCAGTCGAGGCTTGCCTCCCGAAGTTGAGGTTCGGGGTATCAATTGTGCTGGACTATTCCTTATGTTAGCGGATTTAGCTGGTGGTGACGCCGTCGTAGAAGTAAATGTGGAGAACTTTGTCAGCGCTCTGGCTGCGAAACCCTTTCTGATATGGTGGCCCCGTTTAAATTGCCGGTCTCTCTCGATTTCTCGAGTCGGTACCGGTTTAGCTACACTAGAGTTATAGGTGCCTGACCTCGGGAAGCAGGTACCTTAAAAAACCACCACGAATGAGTCTTTTTGACACATTGTAGAGTAAACCTGATATATTAAAACCGAAAAATACTGGTCATATTTGCAAAGAAGGCTTCCTATTTGGCACAGATAAGAAAGGAATTGTTAAAGTTACATTTAAATTCAAAACACAACCTTCAATTTAAAATAATAATTTGGGACTGGTGTCAAGAATGATTTCAATTCCTATCATATAATGTCAGACTAGTATATCAGCGTTTTTGATATGAAATTATATATCCTGTTGTAGCGAAACTCAAGACTCCGCCACCACTGCTGACGGTAAACGGAACTTAAGACTACTACCACCAGAGGGCAGCACGGTCCGGTAGCCAAAAAGGCGCGAACTACCCCCTCTGCGTCCCTGCAAAATAAACGGTCAGACTGGCGGCTGAGGTCGTAGCAGGAAGTTGTTTCGCGCTCCTCCATTCCAACGGTGTCAAACTGTATACATCATTATCACTAATAAATAGTTGTTAAGAAGTGACCGGTGTTTCCTTTCAGTAGTGTACTACATAACCACCGCATCCCACAATGTCACTGAATGAAAGGAGCATAAAACAATCAAGCACACCACTTCAATACCCTAAGTTGGGTTTTTTTTTTAATCCCAGAGTTAGTTTAAATACAAATACAAAACATTTAAAATATATTTTATTTCCAAACTCAGTTGTACGCATTAACTTCCATCCTGACAGCTTAATGAAAAAACACACACGATGGCTCGAGACAACTCCTACTATACAATGGTAATTGCGTCTGAATTAAGAGAATGTCAGGAATTTCCTCACCAAAAGTACACTCTCTAAACTGCTAAAACATATCACATTTAAATAAAACACTCTTTCTTGGTATTCTTTCCCAAATGCTGTTAAGAATATTCCAGGTATATATGATCAGAGTTTACTTATTAATATATAACTTTGTAAGCTCTTACAAAATGTGAATGCAGTTGAAAGTTATAATGTGGTAAAAGTATTCTCCGTAAAACTGTTGTCAGTTTTCTTTTTCCATGTTACCTTAAGATCAACATTATCCGTCTGATTTATATCAAGATGCTGCATACATTCTTGGTTCTTTCTTGTATATAAATTTTCAAAGATATCCATTAATTCCATCAGATTCGTACCTAAGAGGTCGTAATTAATCTTGGAAACTCTATATTAACAATATAGAAGGATACCACCAACTAGTCTCATTTATACCCATGAAGCTCCACGATTCCAATAAAAAAGTATTAACAAGAACTACAAATCTGGTTAAGATATCCCGATAAAGAGCAAGACTATTGTTATAGCACAAGAGAAATTAGCCTTGGATACGAGAATAATTTTTATATTAGAAGAGTGAATCTTTAATAAACATAATTTCAAATAGTTCATTAACTCTCCATATTGCACTATGCCAAACCATGTTTATTAGGTGTATTACTTTATGATGAGAATATGAAGTATAAATAATTTTTGTTAAGAGTTATATTTTTTATTTACCCAAGATAATGTGTCAACAAAATGAGAATAGAAAACATGCATTCAATTCTTGAAATATATTCTATTTACAATGCTTGATCAAACAGTGACTTCTAAATTACATGAGAATGTGTGAAATAAATATTAATTTCATTACCACGATTCAATATATACTCCAATTTCCTAAACTTTGTTTATTTATTAATAATCATCCAATTGACAGTGACTAAATCCTTTCCTGAAGACCAAACTCATGAACGTTGTGCTCATTATTTTATGCATGAAACTTCGGACATGATTAGGCATTTTAAACTATTTATGAAATGCCTTATTTACACGTTCTTTAATTGTCTTCATTTTATGCATTTGCAAATTATCTAGTAAATGAAGGTTTAATAGCAAATAACGGTACTGTGTATTTTTATATGCTTTTTCAGATTTCCCACGACAACAAACCTCATTTCACAAACATTACACTTGTGGGGCTTATTACCCTCATGAATCATTTTGTGCAGTTTCAAACCCGTTGACGAGGTAAGCCTCTTCTTACAAACATCACATTTGAATCGTTTTTTACCCTCATGAGACCATTTGTGTCTTCTCAAGTTTGCCTGAAAAGTAAACCTCGCGTCACAAATGTTACATATGTAAGGCTTTGTTCCCCCGTGTATACTTACATGCATTTTTAAGACACTTAAAGTACGAAAGCTCTTTCCGCATTTTTCACATGTATGTGGCCTTATACCTTCGTGAATCAATTTATGAACTCTCAAATTTCCCACGAGACCAAAACTCTTTTGACAAATATCGCACTTATGTGGCTTCCTGCCGTCATGAACTATCATGTGTGTTCTCAAGTTACCCAGCATACTAAATCTCCTCTTGCAGATGTCACATTCATATGGCCTTTTCCCCTTGTGAAGCTCTTTATGTATTTTCAGGTATGTTGATGTATTAAAACATTTCCCACATATTTCACATATATATGGTTTTAATCCCGTATGAATTAAACTGTGTTTTTTCAAGTTACTCCGAAGAATAAAGCTCTTTTGGCAAATATCACATCTGTGTGGTCTCTTGCCCTCATGGATTAAATTGTGCCTGTTTAAATGTGAACGTGTAGAAAAACTCTTTTTGCAAACATTACATTTGTGAAGCCTTTTTGCCTGATTTTTGCCTTCCTGAACCAATACATGTCGTTTTAACTGACATTTACGGAGAAAGCTGTTCGGACAAACTTCACATTTGTGTGTTTTTTTGCCCTCATGTTTCCAAAGATGATACTGCAGTTCTCGTTTGTTAGCATATATCTTATTACAAATTGCACACTTTAATCCTTTATTGTTATGGTCGTCACCAGTATCGCCATCTTTATTTGAGTGTACAACTGAATATCCATTTTTCTTCATCCGTTGGTCTTTACCAGGCATTTTATTTCTAAGCAAGTGTCCATTTCCTCCTCTCCCAGATTCTTCTGCGGCGTCCCTTTTGTGAGCTGCGATTGTACTAGATGCTATATATAATCTGAAAAAAGGAGGAAAATTTGTGTTTATTAGAGTATGGAAGGAGGGAGTACAAAGTAAATATAGGAATAATAATTGTTATTACTTTTATTTAATTGAGAATTGAATGTCTATTACCAACAAATGGAAAAGGATGTGGGGTATATACAGGGTTACTACAAAAGAAATAGACAACTTCAACTGCCTGTAAAACAAAAACTATTAGAGATAGCAACCTAATTATTTTGGAGGTATGTTGAGAAACTCTCAAAGTTTCGTTTGTTACTATTGGTAACGCTGTAGTGTTTTATTTGTTGTTGCAGAAGCTGAAATGGTGGAAAATCCTGTGGAAAAGGCATATTGCGTGTTGGAATTTGCTAGAACGCAATCAGCAACTGTTGTCCAACGACATTTTAGAACACGTTACCACAAAACGCCACCGACTAGACAATCAATCTACGACTGGTATAGAAAATTCGAGACTACGGGATGTTTGTGCAAAGGGAAGAGCTCGGGAAGACCAAGAGTTTCGGAAGAAAACGTTGAACGAGTTCGTTCTGCCTACATAAGAAGCCAACAGAAATCGACATCTAGGGCAAGCATGCAATTACAAATTCCACAGCAAACTGTATGGAAAATCTTGCGGAAGCGACTGCACATGATTCCTTACAGATTACAGATGTTGCAGTTTCTGAGTGAAGAAGATAAGGCCATACGGCGTGACTTTTGCATCGACATGTTGCGACATGATGAAGACGATGCTGGTTTTTGTGAGCGCATCATTTCATTTTTGTGGTAACGTGTTCTAAAATGTCGTTGGACAACAGTTGCTGATTGCGTTCTAGCAAATTCCAACACGCAATATGCCTTTACCACAGGATTTTCCGCCATTTCAGCTTCTGCAACAACAAACAAAACACTACAGCGTTACCAATAGTAACAAACGAAACTTTGAGAGTTTCTCAACATACCTCCAAAATAATTAGGTTGCCATCTCTAATAGTTTTTGTTTTACAGACAGTTGAAGTTGTCTATTTCTTTTGTAGTAACCCTGTATACAGGGTGTTAATGAGTTATACCGAAATATTTTCATAGAATATGTAGATCACTTAAATAAGTAATTTGAGATAGGAGACTTATGGCCTGTTTATTGAAATTTCGAAGTAACGGCTATAAGTATCTGAAGTGCGGCACTATGTCTGGAATGAAAATAGTAATAATAATAATAATAATAATAAAAAACCATTTTTTCTATGATAGGAATCCAACTCGTGACTTTTGGAATAGCAGCTTCCCGCGTTACGCAGTTGAAAAAACGCTTCCAGAGTAGGCTGCATAACACAAGAACGTAGTTAATAAATGTCGCACAGTCAAGTGATTAGTTCCGAGATTTTTGCGACATTAAATCTTGAGGACGCTAGTAACAAGCTGCTAAAAATCGATATCTCTATACTCGGGCAGCAGGTTTAAAGACATTCTAGGTCATTTTTTCAACCTGCTTTGCTTTATAACGCCGACTTATCAGCACCCGTTTAGCGCTATGTAGCTGCTTATGTTTATTCGGGGACCATGCATCGCCGATCTCAAATTACTTATATCAGTCACGTGCACAATCTCGCAAATTACTTCGGTGTAGTTCGTTAACATCCTGTATAGCTAAGAAACCTTTAGCTACACCTTTAAAAATTACATACTTTGGGGATATTCTCCAAATTTAGTGGGTTCAGTGGGGTCACCTGTTGGTGATTCACATTGGTATGCCTGTATTGGCTGCTCTCGCTCTGACTCTTCTGACTTGTGAATCTTAACGTGATACATTTTACAGCTCAACTCATTGTTTTCATTCTTTGAAATATGAACCTCTTGCGGAGGTTCTAATTCCCATTTTTAGATATTTTGGAAATTAGATTCCAAGTGCAATATTATTCTTACATGAGAAACAAATATCTATGTTTTGCTGTATTTGTTTATAAACTGTCGTCACGGCTGTTTATAGTAGTTTTGGATTATGTGATAAAATTATATTGAATTTTATTTATGAGCGCTCTTTAACTGCTGTGGTTCCCAGTGCTAGTAATATTGGGCATGAAAGTGCGCTTAATTTGTTCAGAATCTCTTTTATAAGGCTTGAGGGTTTTCTACTGCCGTAAATCCACGACACGGCACGAAAGGCTTTTCTTCCCTTCCATATGAAACCATATTAATCATTTTAATGTAAAAAAAAAAAAAACCAACGCTCTGTGCCAAGTTTGAACTCGCGAGTTTGGGGAACCAGAGCCTAGACCTCGGACGACAAAATTATATGATGATAGACATACATATAATCGAAGGCGGGAGGTGTTTAGTAGAGGTTAAGTAATATACTGGAGCATATAGACAATGCTGATTACGTGTGTTTACTGGCTCAATGATTCTCAGTCATCAAAGGAAATCTTCAAAATCTGGAAACTGAAGCAAGTGTATTAAGATTAAGTTGATATTAGGACAAACCTAAAATTACGAGAGCAAATAATGCTGCAGAAATGAGGATGCCACTTGTTGGTACCGAAATAGAGGGGAAGGTAAATTTAAATATTTATCAAATAAAAGGGTCATATTATAGAAGGGAGACTCAGACGAGAATATAAATATAAGAATTAGTAAATGCAAGGTTGCATTAAATGAGATCTAAGCAAATCTGCATCAAAACTACAATGAGTTTCTTTAATAGTATATAGCTGATGGAAGCAAAGAATCTACTACCTTTCATATAAACTGCAGGTTCATACAATTAGATATTTAAGATTTATTCTGACAACGTGGTGTGCAGTGACATTTTCCAACAATGAACTGTTGTAGAAAATGTCCCAATATGATACTTGGCTGGAGGTCTAATACAGAAGATATTTGTGGCATAGTGAATTGTGGACGTACAATTTAAATGGCTTTGCACAAAAATAAAGTATTATCAATGAAAATTTCCATATGCTGCACACTTCCACTGATGCGTTCTAATTACATTTTCAAAAGAGTATTTTAAAACCATCAAGTGTTACTCCTCTTTCAGTAGCTGTGTATATTATCTACCTAATTTATAAAATAAATGAATACCGCAAAACAAGGTTACTGTGGAGTAGAAAGAGTAACTTTCCAACTACGTGCAATTTTCAAAAGTTCTGTTTATTGTTCTTGTATAAGGGTTGTGGCGTCCTTCAGAGTATTAAGAGTTCGTTCATCATAATTGCATCGCTAAGGCTCATTGATCCTCCTTCATCCTTGTCAAAAGTTTTGGCTATATTTGGTAATCAGCCACGAATTTCCGGTAGAAGAAGTTTTTATTTTATTCCATAGCCAGGTCCATGCCTTGAAGACCCCTAGTTTCTGGGAGTGTACATATATACTGTGTGTGCCCTAGTTTCTGGGTCCACACTTGATTTTCAGTCATCTGATATTATTCTTCATATAGACTAGAAATTCAGTTGATAAAGTCATATGTGCACCCTAGTTTTTGGGAGGTCCACATATATTTTGTGTGTACCAGGTAGTGCACTTACTTTTTAAATAGTTGTCACCACATGTGATTCAGTGTGATTGTCCTCGCGAAGATCATGTAACACCTACCTTAGTTTTCGCAGCTCATCCTCGAATGTCTCGCCCATACCAACGATGAAGTCGAGGAAATGGGGACAGCTGTTGTAGGCGAGATTCCTCATTACATACACCGTATGTATCTGGAATTTTGTAGGAGCGTCGCCGAGAGAAAAAGGAATTAATATGAACTATGATAATCCATGTCACGTGGAGAACCCGACTTCTCTTTGTCGGGATAAACTTATATTTGTCAGGTACAGCAAGGAAAACAGCTGGACCCTTACTAAGATGTATAGCGCTCGTCAATTCGTGCTGCAGGAAGTGATGTTCTTTACTCAATGCAGAAGCGCAGTTTCTACTTTTCCACTAGCAATCCTCCGGGAACCACATGCTATCCGATTTCACTATTATGTCTCTGGTTTTTGTGTCCGCTTGTAATTGTTTTATTTCATTCTATTTCTCTCATGGGACTCGACAAAGCGACTCTCTAATCGTCCATACCTACCGATATATCAGCGGCACGGGCGCAATGACATTTAGATAAGCTGAAAGTTTCCTGAAAATTTGTCAATTGGTTGAACTTCTGCGTTTTCTGACACCTCGAGAAGTTCTTAGCCGCCTTCTAAACACAATTAACAAGGCGACTATCTAATGTGTTAATCTGTCGGCCCTCTGTTTCTGGCCAGACATACTATACAGACCGTCGGCTTACAATTTCCAAAGGCAGTCTCGCTAAGCAAATCCTGATCCCCATTGGCAGCATTAAGGATCCTCGCTAGGTTGGTCTCCCGAGCAGATTATGCTCTCGCGACTTAAATCTATAGGAGTGGTATCCTTTGTTCATAACATTTTTCTTGTAAGGGGTTTCCTGTCCTCTTCGATTACCCCTCTTTCATCAACTTGGAGTCTAACGGGCAGCAACCTCTCTTCCGGATTGTTCAACAGAATCTAATCGCAATCCAGGTGAAAGATGTGGCACAGATATTCACCTTGGCATCGATGGACAAGACCTAGAATGACATTCTCAATGATTACGCAACGAGAACCTATGATTGCAACCTACTCCTGCCAAGGGTTGACTTCAAGTAAACTTTCTCTCTCACGGACAGGGCTTCACTTAAGGCGGTTCGTACCTTGCGCCGGACCAGTTCATTTTTGATAGCGCTGGACCACATCAGGCCTGCTGACAATTAGTGAAACCCCGCGTCTACCTGGAAACTGCAGGGACAGTGCCGAATCCACACAGCCATCCGGTTTTAACGTGAAGCAAGGAAAAGAAAATGTTCTTCAAGCTGACCCTGAGTAATTTTGCCGATTCTTGGCCGTGGTCCGCAGTCCTCCGTTAGGTGTCCTGGATCTGTGTAACTGCAGCACATTGGTCTGCCGTACCAGGTGGTTAGGCTTTCCATGGTTGTTACCTGTGATGGTTACTCTCGGGCGTCACATTTTTGATCGCCACTGGAGTGGCTCTTCTTTGCGTCATCAATGTGAAAAGAAAGCGCCAACGCGTCGTTGACGTTGCAGAGTTCCGCCAGCAGAACCTGTTGTTTCACATCCATATTCTGTGCCCCATTAATGGCTGTGTAGGTCGCTACTTGTTAAGTATAGCCCGGGCAATGCGGTTTTGCCTTTAGATAGAGCCAGTAGCGGTGCTCAGCGCTATTCTGTGTAGCACATCTCCACTTAATTAGGTCGTCGGTCGAGCATCCGGAGAGGAAGTTGCATAGGCTACAGATGCTTGCTCCTTCAGCCAGCTTAGAGATTTGCCGTTTACTCCACCGATGTTCATCCATAAGCAATAATCCCGAGAGTTCGCTTGAACACCATCCATCTCGAGGAGCATTCAATAAGTCCTTAGAAAACCCGAGAAATAGCACTTGTAGCATCGTTAAAAGTTGCATTTAGGAAAGCGTCATCTCTTATTAGTTAAACTTTCAGCTATATCCAATCACGTGAATTTGTTTTCATTGGCGACTAAATCAACAAGGTTATGTTTATCTGGAAGGGGGGGGGGGCGAGCATCATGTGGTGATTAAACACTTCTATTTATAATGCTTAACACCGAAAGTGATCAAAGCTGTGTTGGAAGACGTTCATACCACATTTGCTCCTGTGTTTGCCGCAGTGTACAATTGGGCATATGAGTTTATACGCGGCCGTACATCAACAAATGATGAAGATTGTTAAGGACGCCCACTGGAAGTCTCTTCTGCTGCTCTAGACGCTATTTCACATCGGTCTCTATCACCATATTGTTTCCTTAGTTTGACTGTCTAACAATGTTGGGGTGGATGGATTTTTACTGATTAGATGTGGTTTACATTTAGTCATTTGCACCTCAATAGTTCACAAGCCGCCTCTAGGTGACCAGAGCGGTTAGCCTTGTAAGAGAGCCGGATAGCGGCCCTGGTGCTTGAGCAGACATAAGAAAACTAAGACGATCCTTCCAAAGATCAACAAGGAAAAGACCACCTGGCGCTAAATTCTCATTTTTAACATAAATTTAAATATTATATGAACTTAAAATGCTTTAAAACTCCTCAAACTGTAATTAATTGAAACATTTAAACAAAGGTGATGAGCGTGTAATAATAATAATAATAATAATAATAGTAACAATAATAACGTTTACCCCAAAATCGAAGTAATTTTTCTATACATTTATTATTAAAGTATTCACTACGGTAATTATTCTCTCAAAATATAAATAAAATCATAATTTATTTCACTAAATAAAGGTATCAATTATTTTCCAATTTATTCCACACACTAAATTAAAGATAAAGGTTAGTGGTATTATTTGAGGTCATAGGAATTAATTACTTTCATCTGAAGAAAGCATTAAAAGTCAGTGACTTTTTCAAGAAGAGAAATTATTTACAAAATGTATAGATGCAATTCTTTTCATCTCCCAAAAAAACAACTATATTTAAAACTAAACGCAAACAAATGTATGTATTGAACTGTGCAATGTACATAGTGATAGAAAAGATATTCCACACAAAAATTCGCTTGTGTGTGTGTGCGTGTGTTTGTGCGCGCGCGCAGCATAGCTCAAAAATGGAGAGTCGGTTATTTAAGTATAGCACTATCTCCCAAAGATACGACACGAAAACTTTCAAGAAAATCGCCTCACTCACCACAGCCCTTTACATGGAACCTTTTTCTTAAATTTTAGTTCCCCAAAATGGCTTTAAAAATGCCATACGTTAAGATATTTTCCTCACCAACTAAATGCATATATTGAACTTTCTGGGAATAGTCTCTGAAGACCTCTTCATTCAGGATTACTTCTGTATAACTTTTGTATAACTGGTAAACCGTAAGAGATAGACGAAAAAGTACTACTAAAAATGTTATGTCGAATACATTTTGTGTCGAATAAAGTCTTTCGAGATATTCCGAATTATTGCTTTCAGTTTTAAAGTAATTAAACTTTTTTTCAAATTGGATGTATTTTTCTTATCACTCTGTTTTGTTTACTCCTGGCGAGCCAAGAGAACTAAATTTCAATTGTTCATATAGCGAGCGGCTTTTAGCACATTTCACTGTTATGAATGGAACATAAACTTTCTTTTTCAATTACTCATAAGCTAAGGAAAATTTGTCTACTTGAATGTAGTTCATCTGTTTGAAGTACTGCCTGATTCTACCAGTTTAAGTTGTGTCAGGAAAAATAGTTTACGCTGACATATTCGCTCACAAACATACGTCGAGCCAAGCAATAAAACAAATCGGCTAGAATACAGTATACAGACGGCTGTGCCGTCAAATAAGACGGAAGTGCTGGGTACAATTCTGAAACAAGCCCTGCGCCGGTTCAAAATGCCCCGCCTAGTTCTCACCTGTTGGCAAGGTATGATTTGTTGATATGGTAACACTGCACTCCATAAACACTGAGGAAGTGTCCGCAATAGTAATACCACAAGTTGTGTGACGATGGACATCAACTTCTGTTTACTGTGAAATTTGTTTCTTTAAGATATGTCAGGAAAAGCTTTTGGAACGCCTTGGTGGTCGGCATAGACTGGCAAAGCACCACACGCATACAAGAATAGTGAGGAACCTAAGGTTACCAAATTTGACCCAACCTGACATTTTCATGTGAGGTAAGTTATACGTGAGGTCTATAAGATCAAACCATTACCCTCAATGAGTTTCGAAAAGATATCCGCCACAAAATTCAAGCAATTACAGCCGAGATTCTGACAGCCACATTTACTAACTTGCAACATCACCTTTAACTAAGTTTAAACGTTTAGGAGGAGCATTCCTGACATTTACTGTGGTACACTTTAATTGTTCGTACATAGCGCTTTTGGAGCGTTCAAGTTTCCTTACAGTTCTTCTTCAGTTATTTTTTAAAGCGCCATTTTGGAATCCGCCTCGAATAGGACACAGGATATAAGGAATAAAGGGTTATGTGAGGTTGTAATGGGTAGAGAAAGATGTACGAGTATGGCATATCTGATTTGTATTATTTTCTGTATCCAAAACCTAATTGTTTTGCCATTTCAAATAATTATAATGAAATTCATTACAGGTAGTTATTAAAATTATACTGGATAATTATGATACACCATTAATTCAACAAAACTCATTTTTCTTTTATCAGGTGCATCGTTAGAAGGAGACAGGTTTACAATACTCACTTTGTGTCTAAACTTAATAATAGAAAATGCTTGAGTAAGCATTAACTAATTGCGAATAGTCTCACATTACAAATATATATTTTTAATCTTCTAATTACTGCTGTAAATATCAATCACTCTTCCATTAACTGATATATTTTTTTCTGGGACTATCAATAACATTTCTAAGAAATATTGTAAATAGCTCTTACAAATGGAATGACACAAAACTATGCATGTGGACTGAAATAAAAATTACAACTGATGATGTATGGAATGAATTTCAAAGAGCCATGAAAACTTCACACAAATAATATATTTTAAAAGTTTCACAAATATTTATTTTTGCATCTAATATTGACATTCTAATCTTTTATTTGGATTCAGTGTTAACATGTTGCGGGCTCAAACCCGGCGGAGGACGATGGATTTTTTCAGGCGTCTCATTTCATATCAGTTGAGTATTAGGATAAGATTTAAACTCTATATCTTCTAATATCGAACTATCTATGACTATTCTGCACATCAACCTATACAACCTGTTACCGATTTACAATAAGTAAATAAAACATTCAAATCTACTCTTGTAGATGCTTATTCTTATAGTACTGCTGAATTACTTACCAAATTGGTGAAAAATTGCAGTCTTATACTAGTATAAACATTATAACTAGGGATAGCATATAGAGGACCGATAGTGGGACACATGCGCATACCAGCTGCATACCTAACGAGTAGACCACGCGCACCATGTAAACAACCTGTAGTAACGCGTTGGGGAACGTGGCTCGACGCAGCAGCATACTATGCTGTATATTACAATACTGTTTTACAGGTAAATAATGCATTTCACGAAAGTGCAAGTTCTTCAATCAAGATTGCAAAAGTTCTTCAAATAGATTGCCTGAAGATTTAAAATTCACACAGAAGAATTTTGCAGATACATCTACAACAATAACATCGAACATTGAAATGCCTTGAGCGCTGCAAAGTGTCGGTGGACTGGTTCTAGCAATTAATCAGAGACCCGTGACACCTGTTTTAGACCATGTGAAACAGGAAAGTGAAGACAATGTTTGTAAAAAATGTCGGATTTTCAATAATACTGAAATACGAAACATGTTGATGGAGTATCTTACCCAGTAGTCGATGATGTGTCCTATTTCCGTTTTGCTCCAATACAAAGCCTGTTTACGTGACAATCGGAGACGATTCACATTTGAGACGTCACGAATTATGTTGTGCATTGTAATCTACGCATTTTAAAGAAAATGAAACGAATAATGATGCTGATGACTTGTTGCCGAATAGCAATTGAATGTATGTAAATATTAAAAGTGTTAGTTTCCGTAAATCAGTGGTATACCAACCTCAATCGCCTTCCACTGCTAGTGAAAACATCGCAGTCTACCACGCAACCACTGCTCCATTTTCCTTCTATTAGTACCGCTACGTAGACATTGCATTGTCAAAACATCACAACTATATACCATGATGCGCTAACTTCGATTCTGTCCCGCTATCCGCCCCAAAGATGCTATCCCTAATTAAACTTTACATGATTACGAAATGTGTGCCTTATCCTCCAGTGTCACATCTACACCCCTAATGCCATGCTTAATCATTAAACATCTGAAATGACTGATTGGGATAAAAGAATATAACAAGTAAAAGATACTCCATTACATAACAAAATTATATTGGCTGAAAAGCTCAGTAATAGACTGAAATGCATACTTCTCATTTCATAAGTGTCGGGCAGAACAGTTGCCGATTGTCTAGGTTTTGTTTATTATTTTGTTTTTCAATTGGAACAAGAACGAAACTAAGAATATTAATGAAAAGTTTAGACTCAAATTAGGATGAAACATATTGCATTCATTTTAAAGCAAGACAAATATTTTAAAGTCTTAATTTATAAGACTCTCGAAAACGCTTCTGACCTGCGGGATTGGCTTATGGCGTATTGTAGTACGAATTGTAATGTGTACTGTATGGTAAAATGGTGTTTTATTTATGGTCACTATTTAACTGCTCCGGTTCTTAGCGTTCCATTTTGTATTGGGCGTTGAAGATTGCTTAATTTTGCTCAAGGGCTCTTTATCAGGTTTGAAGTTCTTTTACGTGCCGGGACCAACGGCTTTACTTCCCTTCCAAAGGAACTCATGCTAAGGATTTTTACGCCCCAAAAAATCCATAGCTCTCGGCTGTGTTTGAACCACGACCTTCGGAACTAGTCTATCATGTAATTCCTAGGCCACGGAGGACATCACCTTTTCGGTAGAAATGTATTGCTTAATTTTAGCTTTATTTTCAAAATTCTACTTTCTCTAGCATGTATGTACAATGAACATAGTATATAATTGTAATCCACCCAAAAATTCGATACCGAGATTTAGCCAAAATACATGTTTTGAGATCCCCGAATCCATAAACATTTTATATACATAGTCTGTGGGCAATATCACTCAAAAACGAAAATCCGTTAAAAAAACAATTTTGGTATTTAAGTTTAATATCTCTCAAGGATAAGACACTTGGATTTTCAAGAAAATCCTCCACACTAAACTACCTTTACATGGAAAGAAGTTAGAAGATATTGATATTCTCAAAAATGTCTAACGATTTTTATACAAATCATGTATATTCAAGATATTTACATAACAAATGAAATGTATAATTTGAATTTCCTGGGAATAGTCTCTGAAGTCATCTTCTGAATGACTCTTGCACAACTGGTAAACTGAAAAAGGTTAAAAAAAACTCACTACACAAAAATGTAGATATTGTCAAAACATAATTAATGTGCTATACTCCTTTTTTATGGAACTAACCATTTGCAAGATTATCCTTGCTATTGGTTTCGATTATAAAATACTTATAATTTTCTCGAACAGGACGTCCACCGTGGTTTTTTTTTTTTTTTTTTTTTTTTTCCGGTCATACAAAGAGAAGTGAATTTAAATGACAATGTCATAAAATCCACATTCAAAAGGAGAAATTTTTCTCGGTCTTCAATAATTTTATGGATAAAAATAGTTAATTATTTCCACAAGAGAACTAATACAAATGTGATATAAAAGCTAAAACAAGAATTATTTATTTAATTTCAAATTTTAAAATATTTGACTATTGCTTTAGCCTTGTGTGTACCCTTAGATCCGTTCTATTTATGAGTAACTAAGTAATAATACCATACTACTAGTGTTTGTCTCCACTAGCATGAAGGAGATAGAAGAATAATGCTGAGTAAGGAATTTGTTCACAGAACAGATAGAGAAAGTCATGTGAATGGAACACATCCAATTTTATTCATCAAAATGGCGGATGGTGATACAAAAGTCCCTTTGGGCAATCCGTGATGCGTAGATGAATAAATGGTGGTAGAGGTTTTCGAAATAACTGTTTTGTGGCCGCTTCAATCCATAAATAAAAGCCTAATTTATTTGTTTCTTTGTAGCTTAACGCCGTTTGACCTGGCTGGCGGCCATTTCGGATGGTGAATAAAATTCGTGCAATGATACTTCCCGTGGTCCACAGAGCTTAAAGTTACTCGACATTCGGCTACTCAGAATAAGGGAAAATCACGAGGAAAGGAAAAAAAAACTTATTTGGATAATTCAGCATAAGCGAGTGTCAAACTCGTGATCTCTGGAATGTGAGGCACACACGCTTCCCCTACACTACCGAGGGGGGGGGGGCAAAGGCTTAGAATGGTTAATTAGAAGTCCACCTATTATATGCCTTGTTAGTGAATGCAAGTGTCGCTTGTATTTTTCATTACACCTTGGTAAACTTTTGTTCAGCACATATTTAATTGAAGTATGGTAATTTGTTTTTGTTAATCTGTTCTCAACGAATTCCAGAAATATTATTGGAAATGTAAAAATGTTCATTTTAATTAGGAATAAATATTACACATTATATATATATATATATATATATATATATATATATATATATATATATATATCATTCGCTATTAAGTTGTTTACACGCTTCTCTCTCATACATCTGATGACCGTGACAGGTCTCGAAGTTACAATCTTTACACAAGACAATACTAAAGACAGCAATAATATATTAGAAGATAAAGCAAACTACTTTTTATAAGTGTTGAAGGAAATTGCAAAGTTAAAGCTACGATAAATGTAGGTGAAGTAACAGGAAATTTATATGAAACTGTAGGCTTCCGTGAAAGATGATTAGCTTTAAGATGTTGATGGAGAAAGCAACTGTACGCTTTCTAGCAGGATCTGTGCTACGAAAAGTTGAATACTGAGAATTTCGATAGTAATGTGAAAATTGATTTGCATTCTGGGCGCAGATTAACAGAACTGCTCTTATAACAAGGACTGGTCGTTATTACTCCAACAAACAGCTCTTTATTTCGTAACTGATTAAATCAGAATCTATTTACAAATAAACGTCTTTATTCAATGCTTTCGCAACAATTCTGCGTACAGGTTTCTTTCGACGCTCGCTGCGGCGGCTACGACTACTCGCTCCACACTTCCCGCGGAAACTGTCTCTTGTCGGGGCTCCTTCTCTGCTTTAATACATCTTGATGGCGTAGTAAGAAGCTTCCAAAAGTAGTGCTTATTATTGCACCTGCAAACCACTGCAGGTATCACAACTCACTCACAGCTGCGACAATCGAAATTCGATATAAGGTTCTTGCCGAATGCTTATGTGTTAACTTTCACACATATAAGAACGCATTAACTAATGAAAGGAAGCAACAATTAAACGGCAACAATCAACTATGGCTTTCCAAACTAGCCGCTCACACACGTGCGGCGATTATGGCCCAGCAAGGAGTTGTCACACTGTATAAGATGCAAATATATAATGAAAGGATAAATGTCAACACTGGCATCAAACCGCATTAGAAGGTTTGTCGACGACAGAAGTGGTTGTAGGCTTCCACCTCAGCAGAGAAACATGCAAAATATATTGAATAATTGAAGGCTAAGATTGTTCGGGACTGATTTTAATTACATTTACAGTGATGACGATGGTGATGATAACTGGAGTTTAAGGGAGCTCAACTACAGGTTATTGGTGCGCTCAAGAATAAAAACCAAGGCAAAAGTCAAGAGGTAAAAACAAAATAATAATAAAATAACACTAATCTAAGACAGTCTAAAACTAGAGGAAACTGGAATGAAATTGGAGTTGCGAAAACTACAAGAAACACACAAAACGCGCAGTTTTAGACTCCTAGATAAAAACTTAAAAAAAAAAAAAAAACTTACCTGCCAGGAGAAATATAAATTAAAAACAAAATTTTATCCTTATTGAGAAATGAAAGTAGGATAATCATTTAAATGCCACAGATGCCGTTCTAGTATAATTTGCCAAGACGTCAGTGCTAGCCGACAGTTCTAGAGTGGCTCGTAGTCGTGCTAGACTCTTATCAACCCTATCAACACATGTTGCGCCGACATTGATGTTGCACAGAGCGAGAAGATAGGTGCTGGTGCCCTCTTATAAATGTAGCAGCGTGTAAAATTGCAGTGGTCTATACGTAAATGAGCCAGTATCATCTCCTCTTGTCGAGACAGACGACAGGAGATTACTCAGTTTACAGGAAGGTCCTTCGCTTCTCTAAGTTTGTTGCCGCGGAGAGCTGACCACTCTGCATGCCAGAACGAAAGCACCATCTTCTGCACAACAAACTAAAGTCTGAAGAAGTTATACAATGAGTGGCGGTATTGGGCTGCGTGACTGCCGTCTTTCTGCCAAATGCGCCAGTTTATTTGCCGGCAAGCCAACGTGACCATTAATCCAAGTATACTCCACATTTTTCGTCACAGGCGTGCACGCTGTGCACGGTATCCTGTATGCGCTGTACGATAGGATGGTAGTTGTTTAGCTTACGAATGCTCTGAGGAAAATTAAGGGAATCATCCGTTATAAGGCAGTCACCCAAATTTCGACAGCGCAAATAAAGAATGGCTCGGTATATGGCATATAGTTTTGCAAATGGGTGTGCTACTATGCTAACCGAAAGTGTAATGTTCGGTTCAAATCACAAAGACACGTCCATCACAGTCGGCGCACTTACGTCCATTAGTGTATATACTAATGTGGTCATTGTAATGGGATAAACATTCTAAAAAAAAACTTACTGAAATATTTACTATATGTAGTGCTTCAGAAAGTTTCGGTACACGAGATAAACTTACATTGTCTCCAGGACAATAACTAAACTGGATTGAGAGGATTGGAAACATTAGGAGTGATGGCTAATAAATATGCTGCTAGTTGAGTCTGCATTATCAAAAGAAACCTTAAAGCAGGTAGCCTCAACTCAATGCACTGTGACGCCATATCCTATAGCCCGATGCCCGAGCGTGTGGAAGTGGGCACAAATGAAGGTCAATAGAGATAGAAAAACAGACAGTGGCGGAACAACTAAGATGTGCAACATCGAAGCTTTGAACATTTATCGAGTGTTGACTGAATATACAAAGAGAAATAAACATTCCTTTACCTAAATGCTTAATAGGGCTAATTTAACATTCCATTTCATAGCTTATCTGTCACTTATATTACATTTAATACTTCCAACTGAGTTCAATTTTGATTCAGACGTCGAGATTTTTTAATCCTTCTCCCCTTATCTTTTCAATATTTGGTGTAATTGTCTTTGTAGTACAAATAAGAAGACTGCATTTCAAGTTGTCAGATAATTGGCTTCTGTGGCCCGGTTTACAGTGTTTCATTAGCGAAAAGAATTGTTTACAGAGGTAAGTAGAGTCAAACATGCTTAATATGTGAGCTCTTCGTCTGTGTAGTCGTGGAAATCTGGGCTGAGGAAAGTTTATATAAAATCGGTCAAGTTTCTTTTATAAATAAAGGAATCCTTCATTTCCCGATCATATTACAGATCAATAAGTTCTAATTGAAACTCTGTAGGAAAGTTCTCGACGTATACTGTGAAAGGAGTGACAAATAATGGAAAATATGTAGATTCCATTGTTTCTAGTTCTTGGAATCGTACTCCGAATTCTCTGTGTAGATCATTTAGTACGCTTACACATTGAAGCGCTGCAATTTCCAAATGTTGAGAAGCTAATGAAAGTTTTGGAAAGTGAGATGTTTCTTGTTGATTAATTGTTGTTTCCATAAAGCTAGTTTGCGGTTGAAAGTCAGTACAAAGTCAATCAGTTGAGCAATATGTTGTCCCTTGCCTTGGAGACACGATTAAGAACAGGTCCTGTTAGATCTGCCAGGAATGCCAAATCACAAATCCACTTTGAATCACTAAGTTTGGGAACATGCATACCTTTTTCTTCTAAGAACAACGTCATTTCTTCCCTTAACTCACAGTGCCTTTCCAGTGACGCATCCCGGCTTAACCACCTCGCTTCACAATAATAAAACAAGTCGCAAATTCACTATTGCATTCGTCGAGAAACACTTTAAACTGACGATGATGTAGACTTTTGACCTACTGAAATTAGTGGTTTTCACAACACTCATCACATTATTCATTTTAATACGTTTTGCACATAAATTCTCCTGGTGAATTATGCAGTGAACAGATATGATATTTTGATTAGTACCAAGGTCCTTTATTTTATCTCTAATACGGCCTAGCGTTCTCTCCTAGAAGATTGCTGAGAAGAGGAACTGCGTGGAGAGGCATGGACTTTTCCCTCCCTTAGATGGTTTGAGAGCAGAGTTTTGCATTTTCTTTCAGAAGGTCGATTTTGATAACTGGAGTGACATTTTCGCTGGTGAAGAATACTATATGGTCATGCGGTCCTACTGCCCGAGGTCGATGGCTTAATTGACAGTTCTGCTGGATTGTTCTTTCATATGGCGGATGTGGTAGACTGCGATGCGGATGTAGACGTAGATGTTGAGGGCTTTGGTAGAAATCTGGCTACGAAATTAATTTCGGCAATTGTGGCCCCGTTTATATCGCTGGTCTGAGTTGCGATTTCCCGACTTGGTACAAGTTCAAATGCAACCGAGCTATATTTCGTGAAATAGTGTTTTCGGATGCAAGGAGCTTTCGGGATTGCGAGTGGTACTATTTCTCCTCAATCCGTATTCCTGGTTCGCTCTCGCTTCTGCAAAACAATATTCACCGCTGCAGTTAACACAAGATGGAGTGGAAGTAAACACTCCATCGTGCACGACACAGTTGACACATGTAAACGACCAGTACGAAACTCGCTGGTAGGCCCAAAACATTGAAACGTGTACTGTCTGAGTGGGTTCGAGACGTGTTGTTACCTCGATGGCTTCGTAACCTGCCTTAATCCCTTGAGGTAGATGTACCCGATCAAAAGTAAAAAGGGTTACGGATAGGCACAAATTGATTCTCCATTGAACCTGTACACAAACTTAATGCCCTGTTCCGCAAGATTGTATTGAATCTCATTGGGCAAACCGTCAATACGCGTGTGATTCCAACGCCGCGTGAGGAGTTCAGGATCTTGTTCATCGCGACTTTTACTGGAAGCTGCCTAGGATATTCGCGTTGCCTGGGATTCTGAATATGCTTCAACCAGGGGTGTGCCTTTTTGGGTTCTAACTCACGATTTAACTGCACCAGTTATAGTAGAGATCCTTTTGTATGACAGACCAAGCGTTCTTCCTTCCTCTGTTCTCTTTATGACTAAGTGGCGAGGAACTAGACACAGCAATTGTCTTTGTTTTTGCTATAAAGAAACTAATATGTTCACCCCCCAGTGCTCCCCAACTACCTCGGAGCCCAACCTCACTGAGTGCAGTGCTTAGTCCTGATCGGTTGGTTACAGGTGGGTTATTCTTAATGGACCGTAATGGTAAAGCAGGAGTTAGGTTGCGTACCCTTTCTGGCCAGGCTCAAATACGGAACTTTCAACCAGCCAGGATATCCCTTTCCACCAACACCGGTCTTTATGCACCGCCTATAGAGGAGGGGGGGGTGAGTTTTGACTGCCTTCCTCATTATTTATAAGAACCCACACCGAAGAAATCCAGGATGGCTCAGTACCTAGGTTGCGCGAAACGTATACCTACCGTAGCATCAACAGAGGGAGAGAGAGGCGCTACAGTAAATACATTTACACTTGCATATGAAAGGTTTTCTTATTTTCTGAGGCACCTTAAAATACCAGGAACACATCTTTTTGAACATTCTGCAATAAACTTCGCGTATTACAATCGAAACATATTGGACAAATTTGCAAACGCTTTTTATTTGGTTCAAATAAGAAAAGAATTTCTAAAGTTACTTTAAATCCAAAGCACATAAACTTCAATTTAAAAATGTTAATTTGGGAGCGGTATTGCACACATTTGAAAAGAAGGCTGCATATTTGGTTCAGGTACGAAAGGAATTTCTAAAATTACATTTAAATTCAAAGTAAAATCTTCAATTTAAAAAGAATAAATTTGGAATCGGTATCAAGAATGTATTATATCAGACTACGTATATCAGCGGTTTTGACATAAAACTATGTCCTATCATAGAATAAAAGCAGCATAAGACAGGCAAGCAGACCACTTCAATACCCTAAGTCGGAGTTTTTTTAAACCCCAGAGTTACTTTGACCACAAATAAATCAATAAATTAAAATAAATTATTTCCAAACTCAGTTGAATGCATCAACTTCCATCCTGAAGTTTTCTGAGAACCCACCAAATGGCTCTGGTCATTTGCTATTTTTAATATGCAGTGGTAATAATGTCGGTGTTTAGAAAATATCTAGAGTTTCCTCACCAAAAGTTAACTCTCTAAACTGCTAAACAGATCACATTTAAATCAACCACCCTTTCAAAATACTGAAATATTTATGGCCAAAGATTACTCATTAATGTTTACCTTTGTGCATCTTTAAAAATATTGTGAATCCAATTGAAAGGTAAAGGTATCCCCAATAAAAAAAGGAGCTTTATTCATGGACACCCTTTAACTTGTGGGTTCTCAGCATCCCATTCTATATTGGGCGTGAAAAACAACTTAATTTTGCTCAGGGGTATCTTCATCGATTTCTAGGTTCTTTCCCGTGCATAACTCTACGACACTGGGCTTTA
The DNA here is from genome assembly GCA_030762935.1 of Hymenopus coronatus. Taxonomy (NCBI): domain Eukaryota; kingdom Metazoa; phylum Arthropoda; class Insecta; order Mantodea; family Hymenopodidae; genus Hymenopus; species Hymenopus coronatus. The sequence goes on along the minus strand of CM060897.1, from coordinate 41,612,526 downwards.
CTTCTCTTTCGAATGAAGCCATACTAAGGAGTTTTACACCCGAAAAACATCAATCGTCCTCCACCGGGTTTGAACCCGCGACCTTAGGGCGGCTCCCAAATGAAAGATTCTCTTTGTCATTTTTTTTTTTTATGTAGCCTTCATATTAACAATATTCAACATTGACCATCTGATTTACTTCAAGAGGTTGCATATATTCTTGGTACACTCTTGCTGACAAACGTTCGGTGATAACCATCAATTGCATCTGATTCATACTTACGAGATCGCATTCATTCTTGGTACCTAGCTGTTAATATAGAATGATACCACCAGCAGCTGGACTGATTTATACCTCTGAGGTCCCATGAACCTATTAAAAAAAATTGTTGTAGTTACTGACTTAGCTGTATATTAACAAGAAATTGAGAACTGCATAAGGGATCCTCGGTTAAGGGCAACAATATTCTTATAGCACAAGTGAAATCTGTCGTATTAATGAGTGTGAAACTTGGAAAGTTACTCGCTCAATTGCTAAGTAATTGCAAGTGTTTAATAATAGATGGCTGAGAATAATCATGGGAATATGATGACCAAGGAGCATTTCAAATAAGCACATGTGGAAAATAAGTAACCAACAGGAAATTGGAAAAGAGGTGAAATATAGGAAATGGATTGGACAAGTTATGAGGAGAGAAGATGGTAGAATAGCTAAAACGGCTTTCGATTGGAACCCCCAAGGATCAACTAGATCAGGACCACCAAGAATTACATGGCACAGAACTGTTAAGAGACAGAAGTTTCAGGAAAGAGCTGGAAGGCAATTAAGGTTTTGTCAAAGAACAGAATACGCTGGAGTGCGTTCATTAAGGCCCTATGATTCCCAGTGGAGTGAGAGGACTAAACTTACCACCACTACAACAACAATTGAAATTAGACTTGAATACGTGAACAATTGCTGTCTTAAAAGAGTAAATCTCCAATAAATAAAACTTCAAATACCTTCGTTAACTTCCAATATTGTACTAGGTTAAACCATTTCTTTAGGTATATCACTTTATGATGAGTATTTGCAGTATAAATAATCCTTGTTAAGTTATGTCCTTTTATTTACCAAAGATGATAGTTTAGAAAAATGAGAATTCAAAACATCCACACAATTCTTAAAACTTCAATGTTGTAGTTATAATGCTTGATAAAACGGATTTTCGAAAGGAATAAGAATGTGTCCACTAAATGTTAATTTCATAACCACAGGCCAATATATACTACAATTTCCTAATTTTTTATTTTATTATTAGTCTTCGAAACATTAACAGTGGCTAGATCCTTTCTTGAAGATTATTCAAGTGAGCATTATCCTCATGATGTTGTGCACATAACTTCGAATAATATTAGGCGTTTGTTTTAACTGTTTATGAATATAACGTTATGTATAACGTATTTAAATATTCTTGTCTGCAATGCATAAAATACATTTTCAAAGTATTTCATTACAAGTAAATGAAGGTTTAATAGAAAATTTCGTGTATTTTTATATGCTTTTTCAGATTTCCCGCGACAACAAACCTCATTTCACAAACATTACACTTGTGGGGCTTATTACCCCCATGAATCATTTTGTGCACTTTCATACCCGTTGACGAGGTAAGCCTCTTTTCACAAATATCACATTTGAATAGTTTTTTACCCTCATGAGACCGTTTGTGTCTACTCAAGTTTGCCTGATTAGTAAACCTCATGTCACAAATGTTACATATGTAAGGCTTTGTTCCCGCATGTATACTTATATGGATTTTTAAGACACTTAAAGTACGAAAGCTCTTTCCGCATTTTTCACATGTATGTGGCCTTATACCTTCGTGAATCAATTTATGAACTCTCAAATTTCCCATGAGACCAAAACTCTTTTGACAAGTATCGCACTTATGTGGCTTCTTGCCGTCATGAACTATCATGTGCGTTCTCAAGTTTCCCAGCATACTAAATCTCTTCTTGCAGGTGTCACACTCAAATGGCCTTTCCCCCTTGTGAAGCTCTTTATGTGTTTTCAGGTATGTTGTGGTATTAAAACACTTCCCACATATTTCACACATATATGGCTTTAATCCCTTATGAATAAAGCTGTGTTTTTTCAAGTTGTTCCGAAAAATAAAGCTCCTCTGGCAAATATCACATATATGAGGCCTCTTGCCCTCATGAATTAAATTATGTCTTTTTAAGTAATGTAATGCAGAAAAACACTTTTTGCAAACATCACATTTGTGAAGCTTTTCTGCCTGGGTTTTGCCCTCATGAACCAATACATGTAGTTTTAACTGGCATTTACGGATAAAGTTCTTCGGACAAACATCACATTTGTATGGTTTTTTGACCTCATGAGTCCAAAGGTGATTCTGCAAATCTCCCTTGCGAGCAAATCTCTTACTACAAATTGCACACTGTAGTCGTTTATTATTATAGCCGTCATGAGCATCGCCATCTTTATTACGTATTTCTTTATTTGAGTGTACTGCTGAATTTTCATTTGTCTTCATTTCTTGGCCTTTATCAGACATTTTATATCTAAGCGGGTATCCATTTTCTCCTCTGCCAGATTCTTCTGGGACATTACTTTCGTGGGCTGCAATTATACTAGATGCTACATATAATCTGAAAAAGTGAAACAAAATTATGTATATTAGCCTATGGAAGGAGTAAAGATTGGAATAATTATTGTTATCACATTTATTCCACTGAGAGTTAAACTTCTATTACAAACAAAAGGCAAGTTATATATCTTGGCTTTCACACACAATACACACACACCATATACAGGGGGGGGGGGCATGGAAACCTCATGATTTTCAAGTTTGAATAAGTTGGTTAATATGACAAATAAATGAATGCGCAAGATATCACCACCACGACCAATGTTTGCCATTGTTATAAAAATGGTGCAGTGGAATTCTGAACATCGTGCTTATGTAGTAGATTTTTTAAAAAAAAATTGGTACCTCGGTTGTCATTAGACAACGATTATTTTGTCGTCATTTTAATGCCTCAGATCATGGAAACGTTCCTAGCAGTAATACTGTCAAGTTATGGATATAGAATATCCGAGTAACAACTTCTGCGACAAAGAATGAAACTACACCAGAAAACATTGAAACAGTCAGACAAGCAATAAACACGAGTCCTAGTCGCTCAACAAGAAAATACGCTGCTGCATTTGCGTTTTCAACGACACAAGATGTTGTGGTTCGAGTTAAAAAATTGTGATAAAAGTAATCGAATTACATTTTGTGAAAACTTTGGAAAGTTCTTTAAGAATGATATGGTCCTGTTAATTAGTGATGAGGCTCATTTTCATTAAAATGGGACGGTAAACATACACAATTTTCGCTATTGGAATTATTCAAATTCACAATAGTTATTTATGCACTCTCTACATAATCCATGTACAACAGTATTGTGTGGCGCTGCGAGTTTTTGAATAATAGGTGCTGATTTTTTTGAAGAGAATGATAGAGCTATATCAGTAACCTTAGATCGATACGTAGAGATGTTAGGGGACTTCCTTACTCCAGAGTTACATTATCATGGAATTGATTTCAACACGTTTCAACAAAATGGGGCTACAGCTCGTACTGCCAACGTGTCCATTGCAATGGTTAAAGAAATGTTTTCAAACAAAGTGATTTCAAGAAGAGGAGACATTCCGTGGCTCGCACGTTCTCCAGATGTCAGTATACGACTACTTCCTTTGGGGCTACCTCAAATCTCAAGTGTACATTAAGAAACCAAGGAACATTAATGAGCTCAAGGAGGCTATACAGAAGGAAATTACATTTATACCTACCGATATGTTGCAATCAACGATACAGAATAGATACAGAACGATACTCACAGATTACAACAATCTATAGTAAGTGATGGTGGCAATTTAAGAGATATCTTTTTAGAAAATAAGGTTACGTCCTCAAATCACATTCGATACCCTATTGCAATGTTACAGTATTAAAATTATAATTTGAACATTATACTATTGATTTTATTTTAAAAATCGTCAGGATTCCATGGTCCACCTTGTGTGTGTGTGTGTGTGTGTGTGTGTGTGTGTGTGTGTGTGTGTGTGTGTGTGTGACGCCATTCCACCTATTGCTACAGTCTTAAAAATTATATGCTTTTGGGGTCGTCTTCGACAAAATTCAGTGAGCTCCCGTGTTGCTGATTGACATTGGTATGCCTAGATATTTCATCTCTATTGGCTCTCTCTCTCTCTCCTCTCTCTTTTTCTCTGTCTCTTGACTTGCGAATCTTAAACATGATATATTCATATATTTTACACTGTATTCATTCTTTGAAAAATGAATGACTTATGCAGAACTTCTAATTCCCATTTTTTGGAAGTAAGGTTCCATGTGCAATTAATGGATCGATCGAGTTATTGTCAGAGAACTTGTACATTGCATAGAAATTGTCAAATACATAATGAGAAAAGTAATAACATTTAAAACAGCAATACCCACAGTCAGGAAGTACTAATATTTGTGCTTCAAAATATTCATTGCTGTGGCAGTATATTATACAATTTTAAACAAGGATATTAAAAATCTTTTTATTTGTTACTTTTCAGCAAAAATTAATCATTAGTTGTTGATTATTTCTAGTGTAATATTCATGAGTGGCATTGTTAGGTAAGTATGTGCCCATACTAGTTTTGGCATGAAACAAATATTTACTGACATAAAGAAACAACTGTATTTTCAACTTCCCAAATAATGGCCTGCAACGAGCTCTACTCTCTACATTTCATATCAATCTTACTGCCTTCTTTTGTAATTTCAAGAGTCCTTCGACATTTGGATCATTTCCTCATACTAATACAGCATACGTTAAATGAGAATGAATATGAGTAGTACACAACTTGTAGAACATGTATATTCCCTTGGTATTTCAACTTCCTGATCAAAATGTCCAAATGGCAATTACATGCCTCTATGTGTGATTTCCATTTCACGTTTGAAATAATACAAATTCCCAAGAATTTTACTTCCTCAACTTTGTAATTTGTATTGAGGCAAATGGTAAGATATTTAGTTTTCTCTAAATTCAAAGATAAAGAGTTTGCCATACAGCAATTATCAATTGTACTGTCAATTGCACCCAACTTAAAGTTATTAAGATATGGATTTTCTCCAATTTTATTTATAACTAAATCGTAAACATGACGTACTAATATCATCAGTGGGTGCAGGCAAATCATTATGAACAACGAATAACTCCGGTATCAATATAGAACATTGCGGTACTCCAGTAACAATCGATGCATATTGTGAAAATGTACTATTTAAGAATACAGATTAAAATCTTTCAAGAATGAATTTATAAGACTCAGGGCTAAATAATGAAATCCATAGAACTTTAATTTATTCAATAAAATACAATGAGATATACTGCCAAAGGCCTTAGGCATGTCATAAAATCTATTATTCATTTTTTTTTTTTTTTTTTCATTTTGTCAGTATTCAAAGCACTTATAAAAGCTTCGATTGCACTCTTTGTGGTTCGCCTAGCTCTGAAACCATGCTACCAAAAAAGAAAAGAAAAAAAAATTGTTATTTAAAATAATTTCAAACACCTTTCCTATAAAATAAGAACTATAGCTTTCCTGGCGACGTGTTAATTCAAAATCTTCTCGGGCTTCTAGCCAGGTAATAACTTGGCTTGACACCAACGTTTCGAAGAAGTGCATCTTCCTCGTCTTCAGGGTGAACTGATGGTTTGAGCTTGCGGAGACTGGTATTTATAAGAGCTGGGATGAAGCTAACATCTGATTGGTTCGCCATAATATCTCGCGAACCAATCAGATTTTAGCTTCATCCCAGCTCTTATAAATACCAGTCTCCGCAAGCTCAAACCATCAGTTCACCCTGAAGACGAGGAAGATGCACTTCTTCGAAACGTTGGTGTCAAGCCAAGTTATTACCTGGCTAGAAGCCCGAGAAGATTTTGAATTACCTTTCCTATAATTGGTATAATAGACACAGGTCCATAGGTATCACTAGGGCTAGGATAGTTATGTAATAACTTTGTTTATTTGGTTAAAACATACGAATAATGTTAACGAAACAATCTTTCCTGAGACCGTAAATGTAAATTTTATTGTACATGCTTTTGTATATTTTCGATTTGTTGTAATTGCATAATTTTTAGAGAATGTCGTTACAATTATAAATATTTTCGATTTTTCACAGGAAAAAGTTTTAAAAATGTAATTGATTATGTATTTCAAAACACATTAATAAAATAAAGCCAGAGACAATAAACGGAGAGCGGTAGGTATCGCATTTTCAAAGAGTTTCCGATTGTTAACTCGGCGAGTATTATATCAAAAAGCAGCCGATGTAAACTTATTCAGTGGGACGATAATACAGATGCAGTTTGGTTTTGTTTGTGCGTGTAGAGTGATTGCGTTAACCCCCGGCGTTCTCTAGTTATAGCAGATAAAATGCCACCAGTGAAATCGAATTTATCTACCCAACTAAATATATTTGTACATGAAAACAAAGGATGCTTACTACAAATGGACTAATTTCATTTTGTGTTGCGAGTGAAAGTCGTATAAGTGCAGACACTGGTTTCCAAGTGACGCAAATTTAAAAACAGGAAAACATTTTAAAAATGTTTCATTAAAAAATGCTAAACAGTCAATGCCAAATGTCAATATGTGTATACCAAAATGAAGAACTTATTTAACTTCAGGCCCCTAGTTGTCAATCTTCAATAAGAACATATGTGAAGCTATAAATTAGAATATCCTAAATTACGTGCATTCTTAGAAACGTATATAAAACAGGTTACACCACATGAGTCTTCTCTTCACAAACATTAGGTTTCAATACTTTATGAAAAAAAAAATACATGAAATTCGTGATTCTATTAAGGATAATCTAATATGGGTTAGCATGGATAAAACTCCAGCTGCGTGTAAACGATCTATATGTACTGTAACTGTCCGCACCCTCGGAGAAAATGGACTGTCAGAGACATCTTCTAACAGTGGAAGAAATAGCAACGACAAACCATTCAACAATTGCGAAAATAGTCCATAATGCAATGTTGCTATTATGGCCAGAGGGGATTAGGAATAAAAATGTAGTTTTGTTTTTATCTGACGCGGCACCATATACGGTTAAGGCAGGAGGAGGCTAAAACTGCTTTACAGTAGACTGATTTATGTAACATATTTGGAGCATGCAATGCATCGCCTGATGAAACTATGCGCTTAAATTTTCCTACTGTTAATAGTTTAATTTCAAGCGTAAGAAAGGTTTTCCTTAAATCTCCGAGTAGAATCAGTTTGTTTAAATAGTTGGATCCAGGAGTTCCACTGCCTTCTAAACCGATCATTACGAGGTGGGGGACCTGGTTACAGGCTGCCATATATTATTGTAACAACTTTGACATTATCGAGAGCATATTTCAATAACTAAATGAAAACGAAGCAGAAAGCATTGTTGAAGCGAAGGGTGCTATATGTATGGATGGGATAAAAGAGGAATTAATTTACATTGTAACATTTCAACTGCATTTCCAAAGTCATCATAGCGCTCGAACGAAATGAAACTTAAAGTTAACTTTGTGACATTTGTCACAAACTTAACTTTAATAGAAAGTCTCCCACTAAAGCTAAAATCTGCGCCATGTCAAGTTGCAAAAAAGGTAGTTGAAAACTTCCCGATCAAGAATACAGCTTTCTCGTTGATGTTCAAGATGATTTACACATTTGCTTAAATGAACAGTTTTAAGTGACATTACATTTACGTAATGTTAGTGCCGTATACATATTTTAACTGAAGACTTACTGCCAGGAGTTGCCTCACACACCACATCCCTGAACCGCATTCAACTGGGTTCTGCCACGTCAGCGTTAGCTCAACACTGATCCAATCGTAACTCTGCTACTCACGTAATGAATGCATAACTGACTCTGTCTTAGAATCAGACTAGAATGAGAATAAGACTGAGATGTTCGGGTCTCGATTCTTTCTCCCTCCCGATCATCTCAAGAGTGCCCATTTCTGGGCACTACAATACTGACGGCCTCCAGACTACTACCTACGTAGCGGACCGCGTCATCTGTTGTAGGAAACTTATCCTTAACATTAACTGCAACGTTACAGTGCCCGTAGTCGGCCGATAGGTGTCCTGGATCTGTGTAACTCCAAAAATATTGATCTGCCAAACCAGATGGTTAGGCTTTCATGCTGTTGCCTGCGATGGTTATTCTCGGGCGTCTCACCTCTGATTGCCACTGGAGTAGCTCTTCTTTGCGTCTTCAATGTGAAAAGAAACTGTCTGGATGTGAAGCTGTGGTTTCACATCCAGATTTCGTAGCCCGTTAATGACTGTGTTGGCTGCCCCTCCGGAAACAAAATCTTCCATCTGTCAGATCACGGTATTCTAGTAGGTCCTCCAGCTTGGCAATTTCTGTAAGTCTCGCCCGGGTATTGTGATTTTGCCTTTAGTTAGAGTCAGTAGGCGGCGCTTAGGCGATATTCTGTATAGCACATCTACACTTAATTAGTGTCGGTCGAGCATCCGGAGAGAAAGGTGCGAAGGGGACAGATGCTTGTTCCTTCAGCCACACTAGAGATAACCAGTTTGCACCACCGGTTCTTTATCCGTAAGTAATAATATCGAGGTGCCCTTGAACACCATCCCATACCAGGAGCGTTCAATAAGTCCTTAGAAAATCCGAGATATTACACTCGTATCGTAAAAAGTTTGCGTTTAGTAAGCGTTATCTCTTACTAGATAGCAGTTGCACTTTCAGTTATATTCATCATGTGAATTATTTTCCATAGGCAGCTGAGGCCGCGCCATGACCGAGTGGTTAGACCACTCACTTCTCACCTATGCGGCCCGGGTTCGATCTGAAGTGACAGCAGGTGAGATTCGTGGAGGAAAAAGCGGCATAAGGACGGGTTTTCTTCGGGTTCTCCGGTTTCCCTCGCCATCGTATTCTACCGCTGCTCCATTTTCATTCCATGTATCATCAATATCATCGCTTGTGGAACCACAAGTAATAAAAGCACGCGTTAAACTCTATCCCCTAAAGGCCACTGATTCAACATTTTTTTTTTTTTTTTTTTTTTTGCGGGAGGGGATTGTTTTACAGATTTAGATGTGATTTAGTTCAGACATTTGCACCTCAACCTCACGAGCCGGCTCAGGGTGACCAGAGCGGAAAATCTTGTAAGAGAGCCTGAAGCTTGAGCGAGCAGATATAAGAAAACTGCAAAGCCAGAGAGATGATCATTCTAAAGAGCAACGAGGGAAACACTAACTCAAAATTCTCATTACTAACATAAATTTAAATATTAAGTGAACTTAAAGGGCTTTTAAACCTCAATAAACTGTAAATATATTTGAAACATTTAAACAAATGTGATAACTGTACAGTAATAACAATAGTAACAATAACAACTATAATAATAAATTACGTCTAGCTCAAAATCGAAATAAATTTTCGATACATCTGATTTTAAACTATACACTTTCGTAATTCTCTCAAAATATAAATTAAATTATATTTTATTTCATTAAATCAAAAATAACAATTATTTTCCAATTTGACAATATTAAATTAAAGATAGTATTATTTGAGAGTAAAAGACTTGATTGCTTTAAGAATGAAGCAATGAAGATTATTGCTGAAGAAACTATTAAAAAGCAGTGACATTTTAAAGAAGAAAAATGATTTACAAGATGTATACATGCAATTTATTTTATCTCCCCCCCCAGAAAAACTATATTTTACACATAACAAACAAGTGTATATGTTGCACTGTGCAATGAACATAGCGGATAGAGAAGATATTCTACCCAAAAATTCGGTACCGAGCTTTCACCAGAAATTCATGTTTAGGCACCCCTTCAATAAAAATTTGTTTAGAAACATGTCCGTGTGTGTGTGTGTGTGTGTGTGTGTGTGTGTGTGTGTGTGTGTGTGTGTGTGTGTGTGGATCTTCCAAGGATGGGACATGAACATTTTCAAGAAAATCGCCTCACCCTCGACTACCTTTTACATGGAACATTTTTTCGAATATTTTTATGTTCTCAAAAATGACCCCGTCGATGCTGATTAAAATGCCATATGTTAAGATATTTTCATCACAAGCGAAATGTACATATTGAATTTTCTGGGAATAGCCCTCGAAGACCTCTTTATTCTGGATGACTTCTGTATAACTGGTAAACCGTAAGGGATAGACCAAAACGCTCTACTCAAACTCAAACACACACACACACACACGTATATATACATTTCGTTAAAATACACAATTTATTTCTTATACCTTTATTTTGCAGAGTAAGCCGTTTTCGAGATATTCCGGATCATTGCTTTCAATTTTAAGGTAATTAAGTTTTTTTTTTTTTTTTTTCAAACTGGAAGTATCTTTCTTATCATCTCTTTTATAGATCAGTAACCCCCCCCCCCCTTTGCGGGAACGATAGAGAAAGTCATGCGAATGAAACACATCAGTTTTTTTTAATTGCTCGTAAGCCAACAAAGATGTGTCTATTTGAATATAGTTCATCTGTTTGAAGTAGAAACATGGCACCTGCTGGATTCTACCAGTTTAAGTTATGTCAGGAAAAATAGTTTGCGCTGTTTGAATGCGTAACATAACTTCCAAAGCTGCTGCGACACGCTTGATCTTCTTTTTAACTTAAACATACGTCGAGCCAAGCATTACAGCAAATAGGCAGGAATGCAATATGCTACACCATACCGCGTGACGGTGCCATCAAATGAGATGGAGAGATGGAAAGCCTAGTGAACTGGAAGTGCTGTGCACAATTCTGTGCCAAGCCCTGAGACGGTTCAAAGCGCCCCACCTGGTTGAGCGCCCATTGGCAAGGTATGGTTTGTTGACATGGTAACGCTGCATTCCATAAACACAGAGCAAGTGTCCTCATTAGGGATAGCATCTTGGAGACCGATAGCGGAACACGTGCGGGTTACCAGTTATACGAGGTGTGATCAAAAAGTTTCCGGAATGACGCCATAAATACTACACAACAGTTTGTTTTGTTTAATCTGCACTGTCACCCTCGAAGTAGTCTCCTTGGGAGTTGATACACCCTTCTCAGCGCTTCTGCCACTGCTGGAAGCACCTCTGGAAGCCCTCTTCTTTCAAATGTTCAGAGCCTTCTGCGATTCGCGATGCATGACATCAATGTCCTCAAACGGTGTCCTCGGAGCCGCATTATAAGTCGCGGGAAAAAAAAAAAAGTCCACTGGTGCCAAATCTGGAGAATAGACGAGATGGCGAACTGTATTCATCCTATTTTTATCCAAAAATTGGCGAAAGAGCTTTGTGCGCGGGCGCATTTTCATGATGCAGGAACCAGTCACCACTCCTCCATTTCTCCGGCCGTTTGCACATTCTCCCCTAATGAGTCAGAAAGTTCTCTTATTGTAATGCGCCTGTCATTTAAGACCATTTCTCTCACCTGATTGATATTTTCATCAGTTTTGCTGAAACAGGGTCGTCCCGCTCAAATGCTTGATTTTGGGCCTCAACTTCCTCCCCATTAGCTGTTTTTAACATTTCATAGGCTTCTGTTGCAGTTTTATAGCATAATTTTATGTTTGTTTTGTGTTCTTCGTAATCTGACATTTTTGCTACGCGGAAAAATCGCAGCACATGCAAAACACGTGTTCATTTCAGAGAGTCTACCTCGTCACTACATGGTCACAGGAAGTCACGTGACCTCTCATTTTTATCGGGAAGGAACGCTGCATGTGCGGTATGGGTTAGACCTAAAGAAGTCCGTCAGCATTGTTGCGAAACCATTCCGGAAACTTTTTGATCACACCTCGTATACCTACCGACGCATTGGCGGTTGCACGCGCCGCAATTAAGCAACCTGCAGTAACGCGAAGGGGAACGTGGATCGACCAGCAGCATACTTTGCTGTAGTATCTTACAATACTGTTTTACAGGTAATTAATGCCTTTGATGATGATGGGTGCTCTTCAATCAAGATTTTAAAATATCTTGCTACAAATGGATTGCATGAAGATTTGCAATTCGTACAGAAGAATATTGCAGATATATCTACGACAATAACACATATTTAGAAACATCGAATATTGAAATGCCTTGAGCCCTGAAAGCTGTAGATGAAGGTGTGCAAGCAATTAGCTAGAGACCTGGGACACCTATTTTAGAATGTGGTTTAAGAGACCATTACTTGCTTTTCAGACATCTGATGTTCATTCTTCAGATAAACTAGAAATTCATTTAATGAAATCATTAGCAAACGTAGATTCAATTACAGTGGGTATAAATCTGTGGTGCTAACCGTATGAAAAAGAAAATGAAGACAGGGATTGGAAAAAAAAAAAAAAAAAAAAAAAAAAAAAAAGTAGGAATTTCAATAATGCGCGAAATACGAAATGTCCTACGAGGTGTTGCAACGGAATTAATTGCTGATGGAGTATTTTACCCAAGTCGAAAATGTGTTCTATTTCCGCCCCCCCCCCAATCATATCTAGTAATGTGGGGCTAAGCTTTTCACAATATAAAGTATATTTACTTCCCAATCGGAGACGATGCACATTTGAGACATTACGAATGTATGTTGTTGTGGATCCTGAGGGATGATGATGACTTGTACAACAATTGACTGTATGTAAATATAAAAAATTGTTCCCGTCAATCAGTGGTATTTATGTTCACCACACACCCAAACTCAATCGCCTTCCACTGTTAGTGAAAACATCACAGTGTACCACGCAACCACAGCCCAAGTTTCCTCTTACTAGTACCAGTACTCGTGTTTCAATTCAGCGGAATAGATTTTTTTTTGTAGTGTTTAACGCCCACTTTTACTGCTCTGGCACCGCAGGCGATGACACTGATGATTCATGAAGATGGAGCCCTGGTGGAATGTGATGGCTGAGGAAACCGGAGAACCCGAAAAAACCCGCCCCTGTGCCGCTTTTTCCACCACAAATCTCACATGCGGTCACTTGGGATCGAACCCGGGCCATCTAAGTGAGAGGCGACTGGTCTGAATAGATACGCGCTTACAGTAGGGGGGATTTGCGGTTGGAAACTAGCCCTTGCTGTTGTCAAGTCTCCCCCTTACTGGTTTCTTAATTGAGGAGCTATTCAGCAGTGCTTGCAGGAAACAGACATTACAACGTTGTCTCTCCCCCCTAGTACAGGTTCGTCTTTTGTTTGCTAATGGTTATTGACCAGTGGTTGAGTGAGCAGACCCGTTTGAGGGCCATCATGTTTTGGAGAAAATATACATGTGACGCGTGTTGTTAGTTCTTATGATGATGTACATCAGTTTTTGTTTTTTGTGAAATAATATTAGATTCATGCTTTCTCTAAGGCATGTTAGGAAAGACAATTTCTTGGTGGTCGACACAGTTGAAAAACACGTACACAAAAATAGTGCGGAAGCATCAGTTAATGTGGAGTTCTTTCAAGAATTTGTGAACCAATTAGAGGATAGAAAGTAACATTCGGCTGGTACCAACAAGATGCGGTAATATGCCACACTTTTCGAGGGTGTATGGCTGAGATGGAATTATTTTTCCCTGACAGTTAGTTCGCGAGGATTATGCCCCCCCCCAAGGTTACCGAATTTGACCCAACCTGACGTTTTTGTGTGAGAAGTTTAAACAGAGGCCTAGAGGAACAAACCATTACCTTCATTGAGTTACGAAAAGATATCTGTCATGAAATCCAAGCAGTCACAGCCGAGGTTCTGGCAGCACATTTATTAACCTGCAACACCGCTTTCTGTTTAAACGTTTAGGAAGAGTATTTCCGATATATGCTGTGCTGCACTTTCATTGTTCGTATACAGACTTTTGCAACATCAAATTTCATTAAATGTTTTTTCAGTTATTTTTATAGTGCAATTTTAGGATCCGTCTTGAATAGCACACAGAATATAAGGAATCAAAGATTATGTGAGGTTTTAATGGGTAGAGAACGGAGTATGAGTATGGCATGTCTGATTTGTATTATTTTCGGCATATAAAACTTATTCCTTTTGCCATGTTCAACCAATTTGTGAAAACCATTACAGGTAGTGATTAAATTACACTGGATAATTTTATAATAATATTAGCGCAGCTATATTGTTTTCTGGGACTATGTATAACATATCTCACAAATTCTGTAAAAACTCAAATGGAATGACAGAAACTATGCATATGCTCTGAAATAAAAACTAAAAGTGATGATTCATATAATAAATTTCAAGGAGTCATGAAAATTTCATATAACAAAATAATTTTAAAAGTTGCATAAATAGTTACTTTTGCACCTAATATTGGCATTCTAATCTTTCACTTGGATTCAGTATTAGGATAAAAGTTAACTCTATATTTTCTAATATCGTATTATCTACTTAGGTATAACCAATCTATTTATCCTCTTACCCATTTAAAACAATTAAATAAAAACCTTCAAACCTACTTTTGTGGGTGCTTATTCTTATAATGCTACTGAAATTTATCACCAAATTGGTGAATTGTTGTAGTATTATACTCCTATAAACATTATAACTTTACGAAATTATCAAATATGTGCATCATCTTCCAGTGTTACACCTAACTCCTTTATGGCATGCTTAATCATTAATTAGCTGAAATGTCTGATTGGGACAAATAAACTATAAGAAAAAGAATAAGAGTAGAGAATATAGAGGGAACTTAGGCCACAAAGAGACCGCCTAACAATGGATATAATAGGGTTCCAGCTTGTTTTATTCTCCCCTAGTCAGGTACCACTGTTACCCTCTCCGCTTAGGGCACAGGTGCCACGTGTCACTATTACGGAAGGTGATTTTCTCTACAAAAGCTGAATGAAACGTTGAATAAAATATAAACACACCACCCCCTATCACATCACTTTAAAGCCACACCCTTCCACCCCAGACTGACCTCATAACATGACTGGCACGTGTCACTGTTAGTATAAAAAGAATCAGTTGAAAGAAATATTACACATCCCACCTGCAACCTAAGCAAACAATGAAACAGTTGAATAAAAAGATTATCACACCACCCCCTTCACCTCACCCCCAATGCCAACTCCTTGCCTGCCCTCATACAATTAGCCGCTATGCACATCTATACTGTTGTTACGTGTCACAGCATGAAAAGAATCATATGAAAGAGAGATTGTACATGCCACCCACAACCCCTACCATCGCATTTCAACCTAATCTATCTATATACATGAAATACAGCAACGTTTTGAGATCACCTGAATTCAGACAAATAAAGTCCTACCATTACATCTCACCCTTCCCTCCCCTAGCACTCTACATATTCAAATTACGATTATAATAAAATAAACATAAAATGTGAAATAACAGCGCATCCTCTATTTGTAAGCAAAATCAATATTCAGAGAAATCCCTTTCTGGTATGACATGTTCCCACATTACACACATAATGAATTATTATGGCATATTTCAAAAGAATAAATCCTTAGAAATTCACGGACGTTGTTCATAATCTTTAAGAATAAAAAATAAGTACAAGGTAGAATAAATGCTCTTAAAGTCTTCGGTTTATGCCTCCCACCCCTCCTTCACCATTGCTCTAAACCAAGCAATATGAAATAAATACAATGATGGCCAATTAAAGCGATACAATTGAAAGCACGCTAGCCAACCAGAGGTCTCACGGATTCAGAACATAACGCATGCGCGATTGGATACATTACAGAACTGAACAATTTTTATACAAAGGATCGACTATAAAAAGGTGAATAAAACTCACACTTTACAGAGTACTATACATCTTCGACTAGTGCAGCATTAGCTCGTGTAGCTGACATAAAGTTAACAGGAAAGATGTCAGGTTTGTGGTGACATCTTTTTTTTTTTTTTTTTTTTTTTTTTTTTTTTTAATATATTACATATTGCATGCAAGCAATTTGCTTAAAAGTATTTCCAATATATAAACATTGCAAATGTTTGCAAGGCTTACAGTGAACAAAATACTTATATAATTATGACTTTCTATTAATGAGCAATTGTAGACATTAATACATAAAACAGATATTATTTAAATGCTTATAACAGGATTTGAACATGAGAGTACTTGCATACTGAAGATACTTTTGCTATAATGGATTGAATGGATGAGATACCCCTAAGAATTAAATTAATACACACTAAGACATTATTATGGTTGGCGATTTAAAAAAAAAAAAACTGACGTATTCTATCCTTATGCCTTTCTCCACATAGCAGTAACAAATTATTGTTTAAAAGCATATTCTTCTATCTACATTACGACAATCAAGATAAACATTAGCATAAATGGTGCTATTACTTGCTTCCTTATAAGTAGAACCGACAGCGAAATGTTTTAAAATGTGGTAATGTGCTATGGAATTGAAATCCATTTCTCTGCGTGGAAAGGAGATGACAAGTTCCCTTATGAGAAACGTAAGTATTTTAAAGCTGAAACCAATAAAGGAATATTTTGGAAATTATCTAAATTAATGCTATTTAGAGGTCCTGATGCCATCAAACGTTTCTTTAGCGAGCTTAAAGCGGTAGCCGACATGGTTACATCGCAATATAGCAAGATAGGGGAAAAGAAGTTGGCAGCCCAGGACTGGTCTAATTCCATATAAGGAGTTTAAGGAACAGTATCTGAAAGTCAGGGACCATGATCACTTGGGAGGTGCCTTCTTAAGAGCAGCACATAAAGCCTGCAATTTAAATAGAAGGGTACCAAATTTCCTACTGATCTTTTTACTGTCTAAGCAATTATGATAGCCACTTCCTGATAGCGTATATAGCGTTCTCAAAGCTTTACAGGTAAATTGACTTGCGCTTTCTAGATAGTTTCAAGTTCCTGAACTACAAGCTATTTAGTCTAGATATCACGCTCGAAAATGATAAATTTCGGATTACCAACGCTGAATACAAGAATTCTGAGCAACAGGAGCTGATGAGAGCTAAGGGAATATTCCCGTACTCTTACGTAGATTCAAGAGAGAAACTCGCTGACACCAATCTTCTGCAAATTAACTTGTTTAACAACATCACAGAGGATGATTACAGACATGCCAGAAAGTGTGGGATACATTTGAAATTCAAAATCTAGGTCAATATAGCGATCTATACCTTGAAACCGATACGCTCTTTCCTCGGTCTTTGAGAAATTTAGAGACCTCTCTCTGAAAGTGTACAATTTAGACCCGTGCTTTTATTACACACTACCAGGGCTGGCCTTCGATGCTATGCTGAAGATGACAAAGGTAAACCTCGACTTCATTTCATATCAGAAAATGTTGGAATTTTTCGAGGGAACTATCCGAGGTGGAATGTGCAGCGTATCCATGCGATACATAAAAGCAAACAAGTATGTTCCAGGCTATGATTGCAGCAGATGGATGTCTACATTGCATACGTCACTTTAAATAACTTGTATGGATGTTCAATGTAGACACACCTTCCTAGGGATAATCTAAGATGGCTGGCAGAAGAAATTAGCCTGACCGATTTCACCTCTGTACTTTCAGATTCAGCCGTGGGATAAGTGCTAGAAGTTGCTTTAGAGCACCCTAGCCATATCCACACTACCACAATGAAATTCTCTGTCCTAAAAGTGAAATACCACCACAGGGGCAATACAAGAAGCTGGACAATAAAGACAATGCACCTTGAACGATAGGAATCTACAGCAGTGTACTGATTTAGGTCTCAACTTGAAAAAGTTACACCAAGTGATGGTATATGATCAGTCGGATTGATTGAAAACCTACATTAATGTAAATACGGAATGACGTGCAAGTGAAACTTCCAAACTTCGATATAATCTTCGGAGAAAGATGAATAATTCCGTATATGAAACTTTATTGAAAATATGAGGAAATATAGCGACTTCCGCATTGTAATGTCTTGGAAGCAGGCCAGGAAGCTGATGCTAGACATGCATTCATTCGGAGCATTATATTCAATGAAAATCTTGTAGGGATAGAATTCAGCAGAGAGGAAGTGCTCATGAATAAGCCCATCTACATTTTTGGGTAGTGTTTAACGTCCGCTTTTACTGCTCTGGCACCGCAGGTGATGATACTTGAAGATGGAGCCCCAGTGGGATGAGATGGCGGGGGAAACCGGAAGAGCCCGGAGAAAACCCGCCCCTGCACCGCTTTGCCCACCACAAATCTCAATGCAGTCGCTTGGGATCGAACAGTCTAGGTGAGAGGCGAATGGTCCGACCACTCGGCCACGGCGCGCCCGCCCATCTACATAGGTCAGGTAATTTCGGACATATAAATTCATAATGTACATTTCTTCTATAAGGTAACGAAACCGAATCTAAAAGATCTTGTCCTTGCCTATATGGATACTGACTCACTCATTTTTGGGACTTCGACAAATATCTATGAGTTAATGAGACAGCATCCACAATATTTCGATACGTCAAATTAAGCACCACACAACCCTTTTGGCATTACACCCTGAAACAAAAAAAGTTATTGATTTATTCAAAAATGAATTAGGGGACAAGCCCAAGTACGAATTAGCCGGCATAATATCTACACCAGTGTTTCCCAACCTTTTGAAGTTCACGGCACCCTTGGGAATAACATTAAACACCAGGGGCACCCTTCCCTGAATTAAAAGAAAGTTAAGCTTAATATGTTAATTTATTGAAATATTATATAGTAATAACGTACACCATAACATAATACAGTAAACTTTACTACAATCACTGAGTAAAAATACATCAATAAATTTTGTTCAATTAATAATTAATGTGAAACTTGTGATTGAGGCTTAGAGCACAGATATGTGATGTCGGGTCTTACAGTTGACAGTGAAACACGCAAATCATCCTCAAGGTTATTCAGTCTATTTCTTGCTTTGCATTTTATTGTCACCATAGCAGAGAAGGCTTGCTCGCATAGATAGGATGTTGAAAAGGGAAAAAAGTGCGTTAATTGCTTTCTTCATTAGGTTAGGGTACTCCTGCCTCCGTTGAAGCCAAAAACTAGCCACCGACGCCTCACTCTTGGTGAACTTACCTTTGAGTATGGAATCAGTGCAAAGATCAATAAATTCATCTCGTTCGCAAGCAGTGAAATCTATTTCCTCTGCACTATCTACGAAATCAAATGGTGAGACAACCCAGTCGAGATTCGTAGTGGAAATAGTTGGAAAGTACGCATCTATTGCATCTTGCAATCTTGATAAGTAATCACAAATGCGGTCTTTCAGTTTACCCAGATCTTTATCTCCTGTCACATTAAGAAGAGCTGGAAAGTTCGATAAATCTCCTTTTTGAACTGCAGACTTCCAAGAACTAAGCTTTCTTTTAAAACCTTTCATTTTATTGGTTGAGGAGATTATTGTTTCATGTCGACCCTGCATCGAAACATTTAGTTCATTCAGCTTATGAAAAATATCTGCCAGATACGACAGTTCAAAACACCAAGAATCACTTAGTAAGAGCTCATGAAATGTGTCTTGATTTTCATCCTTAAAAAAAGTTTTTAGCTGTTCTTTAAGTTCGAGAAACCGGTTCAATACACGACCCCGCGACAACCACCTTACTTCTGTGTCAAGTAACAAAGAGGTATGAGCTGCATCCGTTGCGCGACATAACTGTTCAAAAATTCTGCACTTTAAAGGTCGAGACTTCATATAGTTCACCATTTTCACAACTTGGTTAAACACTTCAGCAAAATCTTCATTACACGCTTTCACGACTAATGCCTCTCTATGCAGAAAACAATGAGTTATAATAATGGATGGATTTTCATTGAGAGCTCTGGCAGTAAAACCTTTAATTTTCCCAGACATAGATGGTGCACCATCTGTACATATACCACAACAGTCTTTCCATGAAAGATATTGGTCATTGAGATAGGAATTAATAGAAACGAAAATATCATCGCCTGTGGTTGTAGTCTCCAGCGGTCTACAGAACAGAAACTGTTCACTAATATCTTTTTCATCAATATATCTGATAAAACCAAGGAGTTGCGGTTTGTCACCAATATCGAGACACTCGTCTACTTGCAAAGCAAATGTTCTATAAGTTTTTATTTTCTCCGTGACTTGTTCGTTGATATTGCATGACATTTCGGATATCCTGCGGTTGATTGTGTTGTTGGACAGAGGAACTTTCGAAATTTGATTAGCTGCTCCTTCGCCAAGTATTGTTGAAACTATAACTTGACATGCAGGGCCAATGATTTCCTCTCCAAGAGTATGAGGTTTCTTTTTTTTTTTAGCTATCAGTTCTACTACTTTAAATGAGGCTTCAAGAGCAGTATCACCTATGGTCATTCTCTTTACCATTCGCACAGCTGTTTTCTTCTCCCCTTCTAATATATGTGAAAAATACATTACACTTTCCTGTGACACACTAGGATGCTTTGTTGTAAGATGCTGCTTCAGTTTGCTAGGTACCATGGCCTCGTTGCTAAGTGTTTCGCCACAAACTAAACACACAGGGATAGGGTTTTCCTCGTTGTTATTCCACTTAAATCCATACGCTAAGTAACTGTCCTGGTATGTTCTTTTATTTCGTTTGTCTTCTTTATGTGGTGAATTCGACGGTCCGGGAGAAACTGTAAGTTTTGGCTTCTTAAAGCAAGCAGTAGGAGCCGACTGTTCACTTTCACTGTCCTGGCGTTTACGTTTAACAATGAACTTATCCATAGATAAACACTGTGAATCAACGCGAGGAAGACAACTGAAAGCGTGCGTGCGTGTCTGGTAGGCTCGTGGTGAGCCTGAGTGTTGTTGCTGTGTACCTACCCTGGTAAGGGTTTAACCACAGGAATGAGGTGATGGTTAAGGTTTTGTTTGAGGTTTCGAGTGTTGGTGTTAAGGAGGTAGCGCTGGTAGGCTCCTCGAGCGGTTGCATTTTAAGAGCAGCATCCTTTCCTCTGCTCCGCTGGTGTTTATTTATTTAAATATGGTGGTGTATTTTGATAGACCTCTCCCTATGGGAAGGGGGGGGGGAGTGTTTTGTTCAGCTATTACGCTGTTGGCTGGTTTAAAGCCGTTGTTACCGGGGATGCCCACAAGCCATGCGGGGAACCCGGAACCGCCTTTTTCGGCGTTCAGAGGGTAAGTACTCCCCCAGAGATCTGACAAGAGCGTTCTCATGTTCGCCCAATCTGGCATAGAATTTTTGAGCCCGGCGCCTAATAGCATCTTCCACATATGGGAGGGCCGAAGCTTCATGTAGTAACCTCAAAGGGAAAAGTCGACATACAGAATATATGGACCGGAGTCCTCTATTCTGCACCCGCTGTAACCAGAGAAGCCAGGAGTCTGCTGCCATACCCCACACTTCGCAGGCATAGAGCACCAGGGGGACTATAAGCGCCTTGAAAAGGCGTAACTTTAAGTGAACCGGCATCTGGGAGGCCAGCACAGGGTAAAGGGAGGCTACCACCCCCTTCGCCCTGTCCGACGTTCCCCGCACATGTTTACGAAAAGTTAGGCCCTTATCAAGAATGACGCCCAAGTATTTGATGGAATTCCCCCACTCTATCATTTGGCCCTGATAGGAAAAGTTGGGTATCTGGTTTATTTCGGGGCGTTTTCTGGTGAACAGAACAGCATGACTTTTGCCCGGATTAACGGACATCCGCCACTGTCTGCACCAGTCCTGGACGAGACGGAGGTGTCTCTGTATGGGGTTGAAGGCTCTGCGTATGTTCCTGTCGGTGCGGTAGAGCAGGACGTCATCAGCAAACTGGGCCATATTGACGCCCTGCACCGTAGGGAAATCTGCCATATAAAGGCTAAACAAGGTGGGTGATAATACAGAGCCTTCTGGGACTCCGCCTCGTAGGGGTTTAGGTGTAGATGTTTGCCCCGCAACTGCAACTACGAAGGTGCGCTGGTGTAGGAAGCTGTGTATGATGTTGATTAACTGTGTGTGTAGGCCAATCTGGATGAGTTTAAACAGGAGACCCTCATGCCAGGTGGTTGAGAAGGCCTTCTCGACATCCAAAGACACCGCCGGCGAGAAGGCCCCGTCCTGGAACCCCAGGGCGGCAGCCTCCACCACCCGCAGCAACTGTTGGGTTGTCGAGTGCCCAGGACGGAATCCAAACTGATGGAGAGGGATGGCTTGAATGTCGACTACCTGCCGCGACAAGCGGTGTAGAACTAACCTCTCGAAGACCTTCGAGAGGGTGGGTAGGAGGCTAATGGAGCGGTAGCTGGAAGGAAGTGCAGGGTCCTTACCAGGCTTCAAAATGCACACCACCCATGCCACCTTCCACTCGCGCGGAAAGTGGCCTAAGGTGAGGCACATCTTGACTACCTTGGTGAGGTACAGCACTGCTCTGAATGGAAGCTTGCTGAGCATGGCGGGTGTCAGCCCGTCCCGCCCGCAAGCCTTTTTGGTGTTCAGACGCCGGAGTGCGCCTTGGACTTCACTAGGGCGGATGATTGGTAGGGGGTTCTCCGCTTCATGAGGCTGTTCCCGCATATAGCGGTCCACATCCTCATGAACGCGGGCAGTGAAGAGTACGTCCTGGGGGTCCTCTCTCGGCCTGCAGGTGTCCTCTATGTAGCTCGCAAGCACATTTGCTTTGGCTTGTGGTTCATAAACAAGGCCAAGATTGCCTCGAAGCGGGGAGTGGTACTGATTACGTTGGCGTCGGAGGCTAGAGGCCGAGAATTGACCGCGAAAGCGATACCGAGCGGGAGGTGCCTGCGGCAACCGGTCCAGTCGCGTGTCTCCCACCAGGAACGACTAGCGGTGGTGACTCCGCCTCCTCAACAATCCAACCAACCAGCGTTAACCACACCCACCACCATACCTGCTTTGGATGTCGCGGACTCCTGGGGTGGCTTCAGCAGCTGCTGCTGCTGAACCACGCCGAGAGAATCCGGGACCTCCTCACCAGGTACTTCCAGACCACCGATCCAACCAGCAAGGCGATGATCCTCTTTGAGGGCCTCACCTTCATGCTCAGCCTCGCCCCATTGTCCCAAAATGGCGGACGGAACTAGGCTTCGTACCTCCTTCCGATTCGTCTTTTGGAACGCCAATGGAGTGAGGGATCATAGGGATGAGCTTCAGCGCTTTGCTGCCCATTATGCCCTGGACCTCATTCTAGTTTCGGAAACACATTTGCGTCCTGACATCCCCTTCCGTCTACCTGGATACGTTTGTCATCGCAGTGACCGGGTGCCCCGCCCTGGAGGCGGCACTGCGGTTCTTGTGAGGCAAAACGTGGTCCACAAACCCATCGTCATTGCGCCCCTGCAAGCCCTTGAGGCGACGGCAGTGTGTGTTGAGCTCGGAGGAACGGAGGTAGTAATAGTCTGTTTACCACCCTCCCGGTGGCCGTTCTTACCTGCTGATTACCAATCCCTCTTCAACCTCCATCTTAGCGTGATCCTCGCCGGGGACTTTAATGCCAAACACCAGCGTTGGCATTCGGGCCCCCGCGCGGATCCTAGAGGCAATGCAATGATTCGCATGATTGATAGGGATCCCCAGCTAAGAGTTCTGGGCCCCTGGCAACCCACACACCATCCGCAAGGTCGAGGTCAACCATCAGTCATCGACTTTGCGAAAATCAAACATTACCCCTTCCATCTCATGCTCACATCACTCGCTGCAGTTCATTCCGATCACAATGCCGTGTTGGCAGAAATCAACACCAGGGTTGCCAGCCACGACTTCTCAGGACACACCAGAGAAATCGCCTGGAAATGCGTAAAGGATTGCCTCAGCGCATCTATTCTACCCAACCCAAAAATCACAGACATACCCAGCCTAGAGACAGCAGTCCAAACCTTCACTACCACAGTAGTAAGAACGGTTCACAACCTCACCATCCGCACCCCACCAACACCACATCCAGACGTCCTTCCCCTAGAACTTGAACTCCTTATCCGCCGTTCCTGGGCAGCCAGCAGACTATACCAGCGGAACCGGACGCCACACAATCGGGGTCTTTTGCGGCGCCTCCGTCGGGAGGTTCGTGTCCGACTACGCGAGCACCGTGTGCAAGCGTGGGAGGCCACAATGGCCGTGCAAGACCTGGAGGGTGGCGACGTCTGGCGTATCGCGACAACTGAAAGCGCCAAGCGGCGTACACTTTTATATATTCATCTGTCGAAGTCTCGGGAATGTTAGTGAGGAAGCGAGTAGTCTCGGGAATGTTCGGCAGGGTATAGCTGTAATGCCATCTGTGGGATACTAGTATAACTGAATTATTGAAATGAATCGACCACTATCACCATCTGCCGTGCATGAGAGTAATTGATTTGACTTATTTTATTTCAAGACCTTACAAGACTTAAGGCTTCAGTAGAAAGTTTTTTTTTTTTTTGTTTATCTCAATATCTCGCGGCACCCCTTAGCCAATCACACGGCACCCTAGGGTGCCGGGGCACACCGGTTGGGAACCGTTGATCTACACTGCTTAGTTACAGATATGAGAGACAGACTGTAAAGAAAGCTAAAGGTGTGAACAAAACTGGTATGACATCTCTAAATTCCGACCATTATTTCGAGTGCTTAAATGATCTTAGAAAAAAAAATATCACAAAACAGACAACCTTTCGGAGCTAAAATCATATCATCATAGAGCAGAATAAAGTTGATCTCCATTGGAGAGATGACAAGATATTAGTTGAAGACTCAAATTACACTCTTGCCTAGGGGCACTATTCACTGGCTATGGTTGACTATTAATATAATCAATTCAAAACCTGCATTGTCATGAACATGTTTGTATATCTAACAATGCATTGTATACATCTGTTTAATCATTTTCCAATAGGATGCTTTTTTTTTTTTTTTTTTTGTATAGTTGTATATATTTTTTAATTTTTTTCCCACTAGTGTGATTCTTTAATTCTGTGGAGGATATAGAATCAAGGAGAGCAAGGATGAAATAAAAGGCTGCACTTCAAAGGTCTTTTTATTTCAGCAATTCTTACAATAAGTAACTCCTGTAAATCCATTGTCTGTTAACAAATCCATACCACTTCACAAGAATCCTATATATTTGTCTACGAAACGCATTCTCAACAAGATAAGTGTTAGGAAATATTGTAGAATGGAGTTCATGTCCATAGAAAGCGCCTTTAATCACTTCACCATCCTTATCCTTTAATATGTGGGTAGCAGGAACAGTTCTCTTCACATTGTGCACTTTGAAGATTTTAACAGTTAGCTTCATATCCTTTTGCGAATTGTACTTTATACTTAGATATTATCAACTACTTTGAATTTCCTTGTATTCCCCTTATCTCTTCTATGACGATTGTATTATTGCAGACTGTTAGAAGCAGACTGTTCTTATTAACTTCATTTTGTTTCATGCGAATTGTAGAATGTAAGGTGTCATTACACCTTGAGATAATTCATGGCAGAAGAAAATACTTTCGATTAGCCTAGTAGGACACCCATTTACTGCGCAACGCTATATGCCATATCATTCTGTATGTTCGCCGTCGATATTTTGGCCTTATAATGGATGAGGCCCTTAGTTACTTTCAGAGCATTCGTGAGCTGTTCAAATACCATCCTGTCGTACAGCACATTCAGCATACCGTCCACATTTTGCACGTTTCTGGCGAAAAATGTGATGTGTACATTTATTAATGGTCACGCAGTCCAGTACAGCAATTCATTGTGTAACATCTGCAGACTTTAGATTTGTTGTTCGGAGGCGGGGTTGATGGATGTGTCAATGCATCCGAAATTTATTTTGGATCGGATCAATGCGCTAAAAAAGAAGAAAAAAATGTACGATCCGATCCCCAAGATTTGACCTTTAATATCCGTAAGAGATTTAGGGAATAGAAGAAATCTCATTTCATCTGCGAACGGTAGTAAATCTGTATCAATTGGAAGCTAAAGCGGTTATAGTCGCCTACGCACCAGAAGTTAACGCATGGTGACTTCTCGTTTGAAAAATGAAAGCCGCTCTTAGAACTCCAATCTGAAAATTTGTTTAAACATTGCTGCAGACGGCGTTCCAAAAACTGTTTACTCCGAGATGCAAAACCCGGCTAAGCCGTCCACGAATAAGCACGTCGATTCATCTGAGGAACACTTTTCAATATAGAATTAACCGTAATAGCAAACAACTTGACACTCAATACCAATGTTTTCTCTTGAACAAAAATATTAAATTAAATAAAACAGACCCAACCCTTCTTCGAAAAATACGGTCCTCGTAAACTGCTGAAAGAACAACTGTAACCGTCCACGTACGTTCGACTTAAGTACGAAAGGTAATATCCCTGCTCGTCTAAACGTGTGGTAAGTTTTCTCGATGTGAAAGTATCCCAACCGTTTGACAGTTCTTGAGAAATTCGTTCATGATCCACTTAGCGATACAAGGTGGTCAACTGCTGGCCGATATCGTCCAGAACTGTATTGAACGTGGGTGAGTAGATTGTGAGAGCCCAGCCACGACACAAACCTTCCATTGAGAATGCGTTTCATCACCTTGCAAATGCAACTGGCGTGGTAAATACGGCGGTAGCTGCACGGGAGATGATTACCCTTTTCAGGTATCAAAGTGGGTACGATGGCGACTTCCCACCATTTAACGCGAAAAGTGGAATCAACTCAAGCACGATTATAGACCTTAAGGAGAGAGAGAGAGAGAGAGAGAGAGAGAGATGTTGCAACATTTGGACGTAGATTCTATCTGGACCTTGTGCAAAGTATCACGAAGATGTAATTGTATGCCCTAAGTCCGCAATGGTGAAAAAAAAGAAAGAAAAAAAAAGGATTGTAATCTTCAAAGTTCCCGTTACGAAAGGGGAACCCTTAAGGTTCCCGTTACGAAATGAGAGCCCTTGAGATTCCAGCTGAGTCTTAACTGGAAGAAAATCAGTCAAATAGTTGTTGGAGCCAGCTAGACACTTGAGCGAAAGCACCGACAAAGGTGTTACCCACGCCAAAGGTATCAACAACAGCGTCAGCAGCTGTTTCCGCCCGGTGATTGGCAGATGAGTCGATTTTCCGGCCACACATTTTATATTATCGCATACAACAGAGAAAGGGGTATATCGATAAAGCTATAAACTTGCACCATGATTCTTTCTGCGATCCTTAACAACTTGTGTAGATTTGACACCCATCTTGTATTTTGTCAGGTAATCCAGTGTAGCGCGAAAGTGGAAAATGCTGAGAGCATGCCTGCGAACACAAGTAACATTCCGGGTTTCGTCGATCAACCAATGTACCGGAAATCCAAAGAGTTGGCCGTCGACCACGTAATAGAGTGCTCAGCAACAGAGAGAATTGTCTCTGTGAGGTGTTCGACTAAAAATGCATAGAGTCATGCCGGATGTTAAAAACAGCCAAACAGGAGTAAAGTGACTTGGTCTAAGTCTCGTCTAAATAAACGAGTGAACATGTATCGTGCATTAAGAAATTAATAAGACATGGCATGTGGTCACTAGAATGTAAATCTGAGATGATATTGCAATGTAAGGAAGCTCCACTGTATCAAGGTGTGAAAAACTATTAAAGGCGCCAGAAAGAAATATAAGCTCTCCGATGTTCAGGAGAGCCAAAATTTAAATTGTCCAAGAAATCTGCAAGTAGCTTACCTATGGCACAGACAGAGATGAGCCCCGAAGTGTGTGGGCATTTACGTCGCCTATTAATAGAAAACATATTGGTATTTTGAAAACTAGGTCTTCCAAGTCAGTGAGCGAGAGGTATTCAGATGAATCTTGTGGATGGCAGTTTAATCCTTATAGCGACTGACTGGCTGTCAGATTGAAACATGTGGATTCGGGGAATGTCATCTCTGACGAACATCATGGGAAGGAACACGCTCCTCCGGTGACAAATCGTACCGTTCAGAACTCTACTGTCTGAATGTAATGTTATCTCGTAGAAGGAGCTTTGTCTCTTGTAATCGTACGACCAAAGAGAACCTCCAACCGATTAGAAGTACTAATCAGCGAAGATAGTGGTCACAATGTGTACTCCGCCAATTGATTCCTGAGGCGGATTGAGAGAAACATTTTTGCATTTTCTTTCTTTGACATACTTGTCATTGAAATTTGTTGCTGGTGCAGAATACTTTATAGGCATGCTGTCTTACTGCCCGAGGTTGACGGCTTAGTTGACAGTTCTGCGAACTATTCTTTCATGTAACGGATGTGGTAGACATTGATGTAGATGTTGATCGCTTTGGTAGTATTCGGGCAACGAAAATAAGCTGTGCATTTGTAGACCCGTTTATTTCGCTAGTCTGAGTTGCGATGTACCGACTTGGTACCGGTTTAACTGTAACCGAGCCTATAGACACCGGATTTCGGGACAGTGTGTTGTTGGATCCACAGGAGCTTCCGGAATTGCTAGAGGGATACCTTCTGTATAATCCGTACTCCTGGATCGCACTCACCTCTGCAAAACAGGGGGATTCCCGGGAATATCAGAAGTGTGTGAGTAAATCGTATAGAAGGTCAACAAGATTTTTAGGAATGTCATTCCTTCTTCCTTTAGCCCAAGACGCACAAAAAAGTACGATGTTTCGGGACTTGAAAATAAGTTTGAAAGGAAAACTAATAGTAAAAAAATACTGAACGAATTTCAGAAACTAAGTTCTTAGTTTTCTGAGGAAGAAAATGAAAATGTAATTAAATCAAGTAGTACTCTTGCTTTCTGGTGCAGATTCGGAGAAATAACAAATTTTGAAGGGCAGTATGTCTTCTCAAAGATTTAAAAATTGGCTAAACTTATACTTCTGTTGCCACATGGTAACGCTGATGTGAAAAGAGTGTTTTCCATGATGGCTGACATCAAATGAAAAAAAATAAAAAGGAACAAACTAAGCCTCAAACTCTGAGTGACCTCCTAAGAGTAAAAACCGATATTAAAACAAAGGCAATTGTTATTTCTCATACCCAATAACCGACGAACATGTAAATAAATTTGGAAAATCCATGTACAATTTTTCGAGAATTGCTACAGTGGCAATTGAATCGTCCGACAGTGATGACTTTGCACAGCCTGAGCAGTTCCCCCTTCAGTTATTTGTAGTGATAGTTATTAATTTATTTTATTATACGAGGGCCGTTCAGAAAGTAGCCTCCGGTTGATTGCAAGAAATTCACCAAGTTAAATAAAAATATTTTAATATATACATCTTACAACTACATCTTTGCACTACTTTTCTACATAGTTTCCATAACGATTGAGGCACTTATCGTATCTGTTCACAAGCTTTGAAATTCCTTCTGCATAAAAATCACCCGCTTGTGCCTGAAGCCAACCTGTGACCGCATCTTTGAGCTCTTCGTCGTCATCAAACCGCTGGGACCCGAGCCATTTCTTCATATGCATGAAGAGGTAATAATCGCTTGGCGCCAGATCTGGGCTGTAAGGTGGATGGTTGACAACGTCCCACTTGAAGGACTCAAGAAGGGCTGTTGTTCTGCGAGCAGAGTGAGGACGGGCGTTATCGTGCAAAAAAACGATACCGGAAGTCAGCATACCACGGCGTTTGTTCTGTATAGCCCGTCGTAATTGTTTTAGTGTTTCACAGTACACGTCTTGATTAATGGTCGTCCCACGTTCCATGAATTCAACCAACAACACCCCTTTTGCATCCCAAAACACCGTTGCCATCAATTTTCGGGCAGAAAAATCTTGCCGGGCTTTTATTGGTTTGGTAGGCGAATTTGAATGTGCCCACATCTTTGATTGTTCTTTTGCCTTAGGGTTCACGTACTTAATCCAGGTTTCGTCCCCGGTCACGATTCTGTTTAACAATGGTTCACCTTCGGCCTCATAATGTGACAGAAAGTCTAATGCAGAGGCCATTCTTTGAGTTTTGTGGTGGTCGGTAAGAATTTTGGGCACCCATCGTGCACAGAACTTACGGTAACCCAATCTTGCTGTCACTATCTCGTACAAGAGAGTCTTAGAAATCTGTGGAAAATCAGTAGACAACTCCGACATTGTGAAACGTCGGTTTTCACGAACTTTTGCATCAACTGTCTGAACGAGTTCGTCCGTGACCAATGATGGTCTACCACTCCTCTCTTCATCATGAACGTTTTCTCGTCCACTTTTAAATAAACGTACCCATTCACGGACCACTCCTTCACTCATGATGATGATGATGGTGTTTAAGGGCGCTCAACTGCCGAGGTCATAAGCGCCCTTACGATTAAAACTTGGCAATAGCCAGTAAGAAAATACCAAACAAAAAAGTAAACACAAATAAAAGAGCTAACACAGTTGAAACGGAAGTAACAGAAACGTCCAGCCCTCTAACCAGAGCTGGATATAAAACTCCATCTAAAATCAACACATTAAAACCAAAAGAGTTTAAAAAAACCGCTATCACACTAAAACCTCAAGGTAAAAGAAAGTTTGGCTAAAAATTTAAAAACCCTGTCCACTGCTCTTGGGTCATCTGCCAGGACCTCGGCAAGAGAGGCCGGCATGCCCATAGATGACCGAATGTGTGCCAGGTGACCACACTCCAGCAACACATGACGAACTGTCTGTGCCTCCCCACAGAGCGCACAGACAGGAGCAGGTTCACGTTTAAAAAGGTAACTGTGAGTAAAAATACAGTGGCCAATTCTTAGCCGAGCTAGTACTACCTCCTCCCGGCGGAATAAACGAGAGGAGGTTACCCAGTTGACAGGGAGGTCCTTCACCTCTCGCAGCTTATTACCACGGAGAGCCGACCACTCCGCATGCCAAGTCGAAAAAACGGCTAACCGTACAGCCACTCTAAAATCTTCTGCTGTTGAATGGGTAATCGTAACACTGGGCGCTGTGACTGCCGATTTCGCTGCCAAATCCGCCGTGTCATTCCCTGGCAAGCCAACGTGTCCAGGAATCCATGCGCACTCCACATTAAAACCAGAAGCGTGCAAAATGTGGAGAACGTCCTGGATGCGCTGCACCAAAGGATGGTAATTGTACAGCTCACGAATGCTCTGAAGGGCACTAAGGGAATCACTAAGAATAAGGCAGTCACCTAATTTTCGACGTCGAATATACAGAAGGGCTTGATAAATAGCATATAGCTCGGCAGAATATATAGATGTGCAACTAGGCAAGCCGTAAGTAGAAGTTGCGGTGCCAGTTACAAAGGCACATCCAACACCGTCGGGGCTCTTACTACCATCGGTGTAAATACAAATACGGCCACTGTATTTGGATAAAAATTCTAAAAAGCAACGACGAATACTATCAAGAGGCGTAACAGATTTCCCGTAGAGCGTCATCCCGAGATCGACATGGGAGGTAGCGCGTAACCAAGGGGGGTGTATACTCTCTCCCTTGGATAACAGCCGAGGAATGTCAACATGGTGCTGGCGTAGAAGCTCACGGAAACGAAAACCTGCTGGCCTGGGGCTCAGAGAGCGGAGGCAGTATCGCTCGTGCAGCTCAGGGGAGAAAAACGCGTGATAAGTTGGATGCCCAGGCATACACTTCAGCCCACAGCCATAATTAGCAAGCAGGACATCACGCCGACAACGCAGAGGAGGTTCTCCCGATTCGGCGTAGAGGCTAACAACTGGGCTCGTTGGAAAAGCTCCAACGGCCACACGGATGCCCTGGTTATGGACTGTGTCTAACCTTCTGAGCACTGAAGGTCGAGCTGAAGAATACACAATGCTGCCATAGTCCAACTTGGTAGTGTTTAACGCCCGCTTTAACTACTAATGGCATCGCAGGCGGATAGTCCAACTTCGAACGAATAACAGCACGATAAAGACGGAGCAATGTCGTCCGATCCGCACCCCAAGACTTGCCACTTAGTATCCGTAAAAGATTTAGAGAACGGTCACATCGTGCTCTAAGCTGTGCTATTTGTGGTGCCCAACAAAGTTTCCGATCGAAGATCAAACCAAGGAATCTCGCCTCGTCTGCGAAAGGAAGTAAATCTGGCCCGAGTCGAAGAGACGGCGGCATATGCCACTTACGGCGCCAGAAGTTAACGCAGACTGTCTTCTCAGCGGAGAAACGAAAACCGTGTTTCGAGCTCCATGCATAGAGATTGTCCAAACACCGCTGGAGACGGCGTTCCAAAAACGGTGTACGCTGAGAAGTACAGAAGATGGCAAAGTCGTCCACGAATAAACAGGAAGAGACACCTTGAGGCACACATAGTGATATGGAATTTATCGCAATAGCAAATAGAGTCACGCTGAGTACCGAGCCCTGCGGCACACCGTTCTCTTGAATAAAATGGTTAGAAAAAACCGAACCCACCCTCACTCGAAAAACGCGGTCCCGCATAAACTCCTGAATGACCAACGGTAGGCGTCCACGTATGTTCCAGTTGTGCAGAGAACGCAATATTCCCGCCCGCCAACACGTGTCGTAGGCCTTCTCGAGGTCAAAAAATATCCCAACTGTGGGGCTGTTCTTAAGAAACCCGTCCATAATCTGAGTTGACAGAGAGACAAGGTGGTCAGCAGTTGAACGTCGTCGTCGAAAGCCACACTGGATGTTCGTCAGAAGATTGTGGGATTCCAGCCACCACACCAACCGTCCATTGATCATGCGTTCCATCACCTTGCAAACGCAACTGGTGAGGGAAATAGGACGGTAACTGGAAGGAAGATGGCGGTCCTTTCCAGGTTTAAGAATGGGTATGATGGTGGCCTCCCGCCACTTGTCTGGAAAAATGCCATCAACCCAGACACGATTATAGACCTCGAGTAGGAAATCTTTGCCATCAGGAGAGAGATGTTGCAACATTTGGACGTGGATACCATCTGGACCTGGTGCTGAGTGTCGTGAAGAGGAGAGTGCATTGTCTAGCTCTGCCAGGGTGAAAAGGCGATTATAATCCTCAAGGTTGCCAGAAAGAAACGAGAATTCTTGAGATTCCACCTGGTTCTTAACTGTAAGAAACTCAGGGGAATAGTTGCCTGAGCTAGACACCTCAGCGAAAGCACTGCCTAAAGTATTCGCCACGTCAAATGTATCAACAACAGCTCCGGTAGGTGTTTTGAGACCGGCGATGGGCATATGGTTCGGTTTCCCAGCCACACGTCTTAACTTATCCCATACGACAGAGGAAGGTGTATGTCGATTAAAGGAACCCACGAATTTATTCCATGACATCTTTTTGCTATCCTTAATAACCCGCCTAGAATGTGCACGCATCCGTTTATAGTGTATCAGGTTATCCAGTGTAGGAAAACGCTGGAAAACCCGTAGAGCTCGTCTGCGAGCGCGAATAGCATCCCGACAGTCAGCGGTCCACCAAGGTACCGGAAATCGACGGCTGTAGCCAGTCGAACGCGGAATGGATTGCTCAGCAGCAGAAAGAATGGTCCCTGTAAGATGTTCGACCAAGTGGTTCACAGAGTCGTGCTCTTCGTAGCTAAATTCAGCCAAGTGGGAGTACAGTTCCCAGCTGGCGTGGTCTAGGCGCCAACTAGGTAAACGGGTGGAACATACAACGGGTGTCAAGACACTAATACGACAAGGAAAGTGGTCACTAGAATGCAAATCCGAGATGATATTCCAGCATAAGGTGACTGCCAGCTGAGGGGAACAAATTGCAATGTCAATGTGTGAAAAACTATGAAATGCGTCAGATAGAAAGGTGGGCTCTCCGGTGTTCAAGAGAGCAAGATTCTGACTATCCAAGAAGTCTTTAAATAGCGTACCTCTCGCACAAGCCCGAGGAGAGCCCCAAAGAGGGTGATGGGCATTGACGTCGCCTACCAATAAAAAGGGTGGTGGCAACTGCGAAATGAGGTGTTCTAAGTCGCTGTGCGAGAGGTCCGCAGATGGAGGCAAATAGATACTGCAAATGGTGAATGAAGCGGAGGGTAGCTTAATGCTGACAGCAACGGACTGGATTGCAGATTGTATGGGTACGGAGTTGGCAAAAATATCATCTCGAATAAGCATCATAGTGCCCCCATGTGCCGGGACACCGTCCTCCGGGGATAAATCACATCGTACGGAGGAGTACTGCCTGATGGTAACGGTGTCCTGTGGACGGAGCTTCGTCTCTTGTAAACATACAGCCAAGGGTTCATGCTGGCGCAGCAACAAGTCAAGCTCTGGTCGATGTGGTCGAATTCCGCGTATGTTCCAATGGAGGATAGCCATTGAGTATATTATGGGATAAGTTTCAAATCGAAAGACGCTTCTGCAGATTGGGATTAGCTGGTCGGTTCAATTTGTTCTTCTTAGGCGTTGGGCTAGTACTATTTTCAGGAGCACGATCCTGCCGTTTCCGCACTGTCCCTCTGGCAGTGGCGGCAGAATCCTCCTGGTCCATCTCCTCCACAAGGGAGGTCCCTTTTTCAAGAGCAGTTTTAGGTCCAAGTAGTTCGAACCGATTGGATGTGCTGATCGGCGAAGACGGCCGTCGCCGATTCACGCCCTCCTCCCCAGATGACCCTTCAGAGGAGGATACACGTGTGGAGTTGCGTGAACTTTTCTTACCTTTAGATGACTTGGTAATAGATTGCACATTCTCTTTCAAGAAGTCTTGTCGTACATACTTGGTCTTAAACTGTTTTTCCGGGGCAGAAGACGTCGTGAATTTACCAACTTTAGTTCCAGAGGTCGAGGCTTTCGGTGACAACTGTGCAGGACTATTCTGTAAGCTAGCGGATTTGGCAGATGTTGATACCAACTTGGGTGTAGGTGCCGAAGGCTTTGGCAGCGCTTGGGCTAAAATAACCTTTTCCGCAATTGTAGCCCCGTTGATATCGCCGGTCTGTGTTGCGATTTCCCGACGCGGTACCGGTTTAGCTGCAACTGAGCTATAGGTACCGGACCTCGGGGCAGAGGGTTGGCGGAGTCGCAGGAGCTTCCGGGCTTCCAAGAAGGACACCTTCTCTTTCACCCGTATCTCCTGGATCGCTCGTTCCTCTGCAAAACGGGGGCAGTCTCGGGAACTAGATGGGTGTTCCCCGTTACAGTTCACACACGATGGAGCTGAAGCACAAGCCCCATCGTGGGAGATGTCACCGCAGTGGACGCAGGTGGACTTGCCGGTACACAACTCACTAGTGTGACCAAAACGTTGGCATTTAAAGCACCTCAGCGGATTGGGTATATAAGGCCTAACTTCGATGGCTTCATACCCTGCCCTAATCTTTTGAGGCAGATCAACCCGATCAAAAGTAAGAAACAGGGTACGAGTAGGCAGGAATTCACCGTTGATCTTACGTTGTACCCGATAAACAGCTGAGACACCCTGAGTCGCAAGATTTTCTTGGATCTCCTCAATTGACAAACCGTCCAACGCGCGGGTTGTTATTACACCGCGGGAGGAGTTCAGCGACTTGTGCACCTCGACCTTCACTGGATAGCTGGCTAACATGGTGGCTTTAAGTATTCTTGCAGCTTGCGAGGCGGAGTTGGCTTCGACAAGAAGTGTACCATTGCGAGCTCGAACGCAGGATTTAACAGGACCAGCAATGGCATCGAGACCCTTTTGGATAGTAAAAGGGCTCACCGTAAGGAACTTCTTACCTTCCTCTGTCCTATGAATGACCAAGTAGCGAGGACCACATGACTCGACTACTTCCTTTCCAACTTCTTTATTAAGGGGTTTTTGTTTTGGTGCCATAGAAAAAATGGTATAAATTCATCCCCCAGTGCTCCCCACCCACCACGGAGCCCAACGAGGGGTCACCCCACTGGGGTGACAGGGCTACACAGGGGATATAGCGGGCTCGCCGTCCCACTCACCCTGGAGTTCGGTGTAATACCTAGTCCTGGCCGATTGACTAGGGGTGGGTTAGTCCCTAGCCTCCCGTTTAGGCAAATCAGAAACCAAAGCGGTGTATTAGGCTGCGCACCCTCCCCAGTTACTGAAAGACAGAAGCCCAGGCTCAGGTACGCAACCCTCAACCAACCAGGATATTCCTCTTCACCGACACGGGTCTCCACGCACGGCCTACACGTGGGTGGGCATTTTGACCTTCTGGCTCCCTCACCACTCTGAGGTTGCCCACAGAGGGAGTCAAGGTGGCTCGGGACCCCGGGTGCGCCTAACCCGTACCTACCGTAGTAGGCCCCTGGGGGGCTCCTTCACTCATAACTCTTGGTCCGTACACGGCACAAAGCTCACGATGAATAGCTGCTGCAGAATATCCTTTGGCTGTAAAAAACCTTATAACAGCACGCACTTCACATTTGGCGGGGTTTTCTATTGCAGTACACATTTCAAACGGCCACAAACACTAAACTAGCGCAGGTACGACTTTCACTCGACCACGGCTTGATGCCTACTGACCTGCTGAGTGCGTGAATGCACAGATGGCGTCGCTACTCCCCCCACTACCCGCACTGTGACCGATCGGAGGCTACTTTCTGAACGGCCCTCGTATTACGCCCCTAATAGATTTGACCCAACTACCTAAAACAACAAGAGCATCATAATTACCATTATTCCATCGTCTTGGTCATCTGGAACGTCATAGAAAAGGTATGTTGAAACCATTTTTATGGTAATTTAATGTGTGTATTTTTGTAACGGAATTTTACTAGAGGTGTAACGATATTCAATGGTTTTTGGTTGGCAACACTGATCCACACCATTCTCCATGCAGATGCTCTTCTGAGGAATGTTCTGGTCGAAGTACAAATCGGCGAGAACTACCTCGCCGATCAGTATTTCTAATTGGTTCAAGGTACCCAAACAGAAATTCTTAATGTGAAGGTCCTCCCGCGTGTGGGAGATAGAACAGGAGGATTCTGCCCTCAGTGCCAGACGGACAGTGAGGAAGATGCAGGATCGCCCTCCTGAAAAAAGGTATTAGTACGACAGGAAAAAAGTCTAAATTAAACCGACCAGTGCCTCTCTATACAGAAACTGCCTTCAATTTACTACTTATCCCATAATATAGACCATGGATATTCTACAGTGCAACTGTCCTACCTCCCCCACCTTGCGTTTGTGGTTTTCAACGTCAGTCAGCAGCTGGCTACCTTATACCTCTATCGACGTAGACATACTGGATTTATCAGAAATGTAAACAATTGGGATTTTTACATCGAGAAGGCATATTACACTTTTTATCAAGTGAAGATCTTCGTTCCCTAAACAACTGGAATATACGTGGACGCTTACCGTCGTTATTTCAGGGGTTTATGAGGGACTTGTTTTCCGAGTAACGCTCGGATCGGTTTTTCGAATCTTTATGTTCAAGATAAATTAGTGCCACAGGGATCGGTAATAATCGCCACGCTGTTAGCTATAGCAATTAATTCAGTATCGCAATGTATTCCTCCAGGTTTAGCGTCCCTCTTACTCGTAGACGATTTTGCAGTCTTTTGTACTTCCCAGCACACACCGTTTACAGCAGTGTTTCAGCAATCTATCAGATTGCAGTTCAGAAAACAGCTTTCGTTTCTCAACCGAGAAGTCATTCTGCGTTAACTTCTGGCGCCATAGAAGGCGACCACCACATTCGCACAGATTTTGTCCAGATTTACTACCATTCGTAGATTAGACGAGATTCCTTGGGGTGATCGAAACTTTTGCTGGTCACCAACACAACCAGCTGAAAGCGCCACATGACCGTTCTCTGAATTTCTTAGGGATAGTAGTGCCAAACTTTGGGGAACGGATCGTAGTGTTGTTGTGTCTTTACCGCCACCGATCCGATCCAAGTAAGATTACTGTTGCGTAGTTTATTCTTCAGCATGGCCATAAACACTGTCCCTAATCCGTGTGGCTGCCGGAGCATTTCCAATCAGGTCAGCTACGAGTCTTTATGGCAAATGTCAGAAAATCCTCGGCGTGATGTCCTGTTAGCAAATTATGGCTGTGGGCTTAAGTGCATGTCTGTACAATCAACGTTTACTCCCTTTTTTCCATACCGAGCTGGACGAACTTATAGAAACCTCTCACATAGTTCAAGACCTGCAAGCTTTCGTTTCCAGAGCTTCATCGGAAGCACACATTGAAATACCTAACATGTTTCCCAAGGGGGAGATGGTGCACCCGCCTGTTACATGCTATATACCACCCAGATCTCGGGATGCGAGAAGTTACCTTATCTGTGTCTAGTATCCATATTTGTTATTTCTGTCAGATTACAATGACGGCATTTGTGTGTGATGATGATGGTGTTTAAGGGCGCTCAACTACTGAGGTCATTAGTGCCCTTATAAAACAGTGAATAAAAACACCATAGATAAAATAACAATATAAGACAAATCAAAACTAAAAGCAGGACGGCAATTAAAAAGCCAGGCTAAAATCACTGGTGGCTAAATGACACACCTGAAACTAACATAATTAAAAACGGAGCAAGAAATACACAGATGACTTAAAAGGCGGTCAACGGAGTAAAATTAATCTGTGAAAGGACAGAGAAAATGATTAGAAACCATGCACCTGCGCTCCAATAAAAGCAATAGTTATAACGTAAAAAAGAACACGAACTAAATCCTAATTGGAAGCGCCAAAGAAGATAAAAAGGTAAAAACTCTATCGATCGCCCTGTGGTCGTCGGCAAGGACTTCCACGAGGGAGGCCGGCAGGTGGAATGATGAACGAAGGGCTGCTAGAGAAATACACTCTAGCAGCACATGCCGGACCGACAACCCTGCCCCACAGAGCGTACAGGTAACTAACTATAGGGTCCCTCTTAAAAATATAAGTATGCGTAAAATAGCAGTGACCAATCCGTAAGCGAGCCAATTGCACCTCCTCACGACGGGATTTACGAGAGGAGGTTACCCAGATAGCAGGATGATCCTTCACTTCCCTAAGTTTGTTCCCGCGAAGCATTTGTGTGTGTGTGTGTGTGTGTGTGTGTATACCGATGGAAGTGCGCAGACGGGTTAGATGTCCCTTTGTAAATGGAACCGAATTAGATATACATTCGTTTTGCATAGTAACACATCCATATGTACTGCAGAGCTGTATTCCATAAACCAAGCCGTTCTCTATGTTTGCCATCGCAATTTGTGTGACTCCTTTGTGATGAGTGAGTCCCTTATATCACCTCAAAACGTTCATTAGTTGTACCGCTATCATCCTAATGTGCAGCGCGTTCGGGACGCCCTCCACATATTACATGCTTCCAACGTTAATGTGGAGTGCTCGTGAATTCCTGGTCACGCCGGCTTATTAAGGAATAAACTGGCCAATTTGGCAACACACAAGTCAGTGTTGCAAATACTTGTGTAACTGCTGAAGGCTTTAGATTCGATGTGCGGAGAGCGGCTCTTTCTTGCTGGCATGCAGCTCTCCGCGGAAACAAGTTTAGAGAAGTGAAGAACCCTCATATAAACTGTATTACGTCCTCTGTATATTTCTCGCCATGAGGTGGTATTGCTTAGATTGCGTATTAGTCTCTGCAATTTTACTCACAGTTACCTTCTTGAAAAATAAGCCGCTCCTAACTGCACGCTCTGTAGAGAAGAATATCGTTAAGTCTTGTGTTCCTAGAGTGTGCTCTTCTAGTACAACTCTGCAACTGTCGGCTAACTTTGCGGATGTCGTGGCTAATGATACCGGAGCGGTAACTAAGGTTTTTAAAGCTTTATTCAAACTTACTTTGGCAATGAGAATCTAGTTTTATTTTGATGTTTGTTTGCGTTTTTAGGTTTAGTTATACTTGAACAGTTTTCATTCCATAATTTTATGCACTTGTTTTAGATTCACCTCAGGTTTTTCCATGATTATCTTATGATTATTTATGTGATTTTATCTCTTGGTTTTTGCCATGATTGTTTTCTAAGCAGACTAATAACCTAGCAGTTGAGCAGCTCAACAGATTTGAATAATAAAGATTGACTTTGTTAGAACCTCTTTGCTGTTATTCGTCCTCAGGATTAAATTATGCGTTTTCAAGTTTCCCAGATAAATACAAATTTAATAACATATTTCTTGTGTTTATTTGTTGTGCATTTTCAGATTTCCCGTATAAAAAAACATCTCGGAAATATCAAAATTGTTCGATTTGTTGCCTTCATATATTAAAACTGAGGCAATAGTTATATATCTGAAGCCAATATTGCCGACATCTTGTAAATTTCATTCCGTTTTGTGTATTTGATGTTCAAACGTTTTGTTCTTGTTGCATTCCGAGGTTGAAATCACTGAGTGCAATATTATTATTCTTGTGCTACCGTTGTGAATAAGTATTTTGATTTTCTCTCTACAATTTTGTTCTTAGTAAAAAAAAACAAAAAAAAAAAACGCATCATAATTTGATGATGATTTTTCTTGGCTGTGAAGCCAGTTTATAAAAGAGGTTTTCATAAACAGGAAAAAAGGCCACTCGGAGACCGTTAGCAGTCGAGTGAGGTCGACGGTGAATATGCCTCGCGTACACTTAAGTTTTCGCGTTGAATCATAAACGCGTAAATATTTGCAGTGGGATTGCCGATTAATTTCCACTCATTGCATTGAACAGTAATAGTTTACTTTATTCCGAGGAAGTCTTGCTTTATAAAGAATTAAATTCGTGAGAGATAGAATTTTCGCGTTCAAGAAGAAAAGCACTGAATTGCACCAAGTAATCGCAATTTCGTGCACGAATTGTAAAAGTTACATGAGAATAAACTGCAATTTCAACAAAGAGAAACCGAGCAATGGATTATTTTAGAAATCATCACCTTTTAGTTGCCTGGATCGAAACAACCCAACAAGCCCAGTAGAACGCCCGGAGATAAGAATCGATTGCGGCAGATTCCGCCATTTTCTGTTTTAAATTTGACACCAAGGTAAAAGGTACATACTTTTTGTTTTTAGTTTTAAAACCAAATGATGCATTTCCATGGACCCATTCATAATCAATCACAAACATAAAAATAAACATTGAATTTAACGGGAACTTAGAAACCGGGAGTCTCCAAGCTTTCAAGTCTGTTTACATCAACTATTACGCACTAGCCAATCAGAGAACTACTCTTATTATGTGGCCATTTTGTCGCTTGTGTTGATTCACTAGCTACTTTTCTGTTTAAGAGCACAATCCAAAATCACTGGATGTCTATAAAAACTGCAGCAGAGCAAATTGATGGATATGGTATTTTTGAGAGTTCAAGTTCCATTAACCAAATAGATAATTCTTCTTTGTTTTGATACATATACATAACCTCTTCACTTCATAATTAACCATATTACATCAGCTATTTCACACTCGTTTTATTTGCTGCGGATCATGTTTATGATTCTCATCCTGAATGTCAACATATAGCACTTTGTGTATGCTTAAGCTTTGTGTATTTTATGTTAATGTTTAATTTTCATTGTGAATGACCCCGAAGTATATGATATTTGAGGCTTTCTATATGAGTAAACTTCATTCACAAGTATAACATTTGTGAACAGTTTATGGTTTTTCAAGTCCAATAGCAACTCTTCTTTGGTAATTTTTCTTGTGCTTCCTTCAATTTTTCAAGTTAGTAAACCTAATCTCACGAATATCACACCTGCGTTGCTTTTTTGCCCTCGTGAATTAGTGTATGATACTTTAAGGATTGTTTATGAAGAAATCCCTTTTTACAAATATCACATTTGTACAACTGTTTGCCCTCATGAGATCGTAAATGCCTTCTCAGGTTTCCTAGTACATTAAACCTCATGTCACAAATATTACATTTGTGTGGCTTTCTGCCCTCATGAATCAATGTATGCACTCTTAAGGCTTCTAGAACAGTAAAGCTCTTTCCACATTTATCACATTTGTACGGTCTTATACCTTCATGAATCAATTTATGAGTTTTCAAATTCCCCAGAAGACTAAAACTCTTTTGACATGTATCACACTTATGCGGCTTCTGGCCATCATGAACCAACATGTGTGTTCTCAAGTTTCCCAGCATACTAAATCTCTTCTTGCACGTGTCACACTCAAAGGGCTTTTTATCCTCATGAAGTGCTTTATGAATTCTCAGATATGTTGCGGTATTAAAACACTTCCCACAAATTTCACATTTGTATGGCTTCAATCCCTTGTGAATAAAACTATGTTTTTTCAAGTTATCTCGCAGAATAAAACTCTTTTGACATATGTCACATTTGTGTGCTCTTTTGCCTTCATGAATTAAATTATGTCTTTTCAAATGTGATTTAGTGCAAAAGCCCTTTTTGCAAACATCGCATTTGTGTGGTTTTTCTGCCTGGTGAGTAAACTTGTGTTTATTTAAGCGCTCTATAAAAGCGTAGCTCTTACCACATGTATCACACTTATGGGGCTTTTTGCCTTCATGAAGCAAAACATGTTTTTTTAAATAACCTATACAGAGAAAGCCCTTCTGACAAATATCACATTTGTGTGGTTTTCTGCCTTCATGAATCAAGGAATGCTTTTTCATATTATGCTGATAAGTAAAGCCCTTTTTGCAAGTAGGACATTTGTGCGGTCTTTTGCCTTCATGAATTAATTTATGTCTTTTCAAATGTGCTAACGTACGAAAGCTCTTTTCGCAAACATCGCACTTGTGTGGCTTTTCTCCTGTGTGAATAATTTTGTGCTCTGTTAACTGTGTTGGACGAAAGAAATTTTTTTCACAAAGTTCATACTTGTATGATTTTGTGCCTGCATGAACCAATTTATGTTTCTTCAAGGTTAAATATTGCGTAAACTCTTTGTGGCAAGCATCACATTTGTATGGTCTTTTGTTCTTATGAATCAACAGGTGACATTTCAAGCTTCCTTTGTCAGCAAATGTCTCATCACAAATTGCACACCTTACTCGTTTATTATCGTCATCATTCTCATCCTCTAGAACCTGCTTATTTGGAGATGAAGATGAACTGGCAGTATCTCCAATCACTCTCAGTTTATCAACTATTTCAGATCTAAACCAGTAAACATCTTTTACTCTGCGAGATAATTCTGAAATGTTACTTCCATGAGACACAAACACTCTTGATTCTATGTATCTGAAAAATTGAGGAAAAACATTATTAATCAAAAATGAATGAGGGACGGTGGAGATTTTTTATTTTATTGAATGTTGAAGTTCAATGAAAAATATGCTTGCATTAAATAATTGTGGAAAAGTAATATGTAGAGCTGCTTGTTTTTTTAGCATTTTTGTAATGTTAATATATTTTCAATTTAGCATTTCGAAGAAAAACGTATACTTTAAGTTAATTGAGATAAACAGTTACATGTAAATTACTCTCTCATTGAAAATAGTTGTTACTGATATAAAAATACGTAATTGCATTCTGAATTTATTTTGAACAAATATAACTTAAAGCAACACAGAGAAAATAGAAGAAAGTTTAACGGGCTAAAGCATGACATAAAACAACAAAAAGAAAATGCACAACATTTTTACACATTCTACACCGCATGCGCTCACACCCCCCTTCTCTCCCTCTCTTACTGTGCACTAATTGTTGAATTAAAAAAAGCCAGATAACTTGATATAGTCCCAATAAACCTAAAAACCCTGCTTAAAATAAAATAAAAATTTGAGTTTTTGAATATCCATGTTGTTTTGATCATTAATAGAAGACATTCACAAAATAAAATTTATAGCTGTCTAAATCTCATTCTAGAACCCCAAAATGATTTATTTTGTTTTTTCTTTGTTTTGCAAATTTGTTACATTTTGACACATAGTAACTCGTAAGTACAAAAATATAAATAAAGCTGCCCTAACTTCGTTTTGGGGTCCTGAAGAATGTGATTAAGACACGTAACAAAATGAATTGCTCACAGTGGAGCATATTAAAGGGATTTTCAAAACATGTCCTGTATACATTTTAAAATCAAATGTTTTGGGAATTGCTTCTCATTTTCGCTGGCATTGACCACTGAAACCAGCCCTTGACCATTGTTCTGACCTCTTTTGTTGGTCTGGCTAGATTAAAAGCACCATCTGTCTGCATTCTTTAGCACATCTTTTCCCACGTTCAGTTTATATGGTTTTTTATATTACAGAAAATGCATCTATACCTTCATTGAATATTATGGACTCAATTTAAAAATAATCAACTATTGTTGGGTACTGTATTTGCTTGTACTTAATGTTTTTATGACTCTTAAATTCTGATTCCTAAATATCTACTCAACTTTTTCATGTACGAATGTGAGACCTCATTATACAGTTGTTGATTTCAGTATACTTTGTGTTTTCCGAAGGGCGATTCGGCATTTTTCTTGTTCTATAGCTATCTATCATAAGAAACAAATTTAACTGAAAAATCTAACCACACTTATTACAAGGCTCACATATATCTCCACCATAACTGCTCCATGCTCAATGTTGATTGTTTTCCTATAATTTATGGCTTTTAATCTTTTTTTTTTTTTTTTTTTTTTATGAATAATGCTTATTTTAAAAGCACA
This sequence comes from Hymenopus coronatus, assembly GCA_030762935.1. Lineage (NCBI taxonomy): Eukaryota > Metazoa > Arthropoda > Insecta > Mantodea > Hymenopodidae > Hymenopus > Hymenopus coronatus. The sequence goes on along the minus strand of CM060897.1, from coordinate 41,568,240 downwards.
GGGATTTACTCATTTCTAAACATGTTTATATTGTGTAGCATAATGTTTTTATACTGCTCATCGGACCATGGCCAGTATACTGGATTTGAGCTGGAGTGATGACCAGCACTGCTGCGAGTCGGCTCTGACGGAAACGCACGAATTAATCCGAAATGAAGAGCTACAGACTGCAACAAATAGCACGTGTGTTTTCATTGTAATAGAGTTGTTTACTGAATAATATACATATGTAACAGTGCATTCGGTTATATACTTGTGCTTTGGTGTTCATATGCATATTCATCTGTTCGGTTTGTTTTCAAAGAAGAATGAACAGCGTTCAATACCTTTTAAAAACAAACTTCACAGCTTTAAGCTTGGAAGAGAAGTGTAAAGTTAAGAAGCTTGGCAGGCCAATACCTCAGCTCGAATTAAAACAAGCGCAAACCAGCCGAGGTAAGACATTTTGCAGGTCTTTCAATGTAAATATATACAAAAGAAATAGTTGGATTTGCGGTTGTATTACTACAAATAAGCTATTTTGTTTTCCGTGCTTACTGTTTGCTAAGGGCAAAGATACAAACTGGACATGCCTTGGTGTGTCAGATCTAAGTCATCTAACACAGAAAATTAAAAAGCACGAGGAATCTATTGCACATAAGAATGCTTATTTAGATGTATCAGTCCTTGGAAAAACGGAAATTAGGCGGCAACTTAGCCCGGCTTTTAGACAGAACATAGAAAGACACAATGACAACGTAAGGCAAAATCGCTATGTTCTTTCCAAAATAATTGATTGTATTAAGTTCTGCGGTGAGTTTGAACTTGCCTTACGTGGACATGATGAAACAGCAGAATCTAACAATCCTGGAATATTCAGAGGGCTAATAAATTTTACTTCAGCTTTAGATGCAGTTGTAAAAGAGCACCTGAGCAATGCTATAGTCTTTAAGGGTACATCCAAGGATATACAAAATGATTTACTAGAATGTATGTTACATGTGTGTCGTGAAGAAATTAATGCTGAAATAGCAAAGGCAGACTTCGTGTCAGTGATAGCAGATGAAACATCTGATGTATCTTCTAAATTTCAATTGGTTATAGTATTTCGTTATCTATTATCTATTGGAGAGCCTGTTGAAAGATTTTGAACATTTTTAAATCCACCTGATAATGACAATTCCTCCCTAGCAGCTTGCATTAAAAATGTCCTCGCCGATGTTGTACAAGAAAAGAAAGAGAAAGTAATATCTCAAAGTTATGATGGTGCTAGCGTCATGCGCGGCCAACATGCAGGGGTGCAAACAATCGTAAGAGAAGAGTATCATTTCGCGTAATTATTTACATTGTTATGCTCACCAATTGAACTTAATTCTTGCCCAAGCTACCAGTCAAAATAAACACGTGAAACTGTTTTTCAATACTATTGCAGAAGTGCCAATATTCTTCTCTCATTCACCTCAAAGAGTGGCTGTTCTAGATGCAATTGTGAAGCGAAGAGTCCCTCAGGGATCAGCCACAAGATGGAACTTTAAATCCAGAACAGTTCTTACAATTCATGAAAATAAAGAGGACATTCTGGAATGTCTCCAACAAATTGAAGACACCAGCAACCAAACGACAACTGTCAATCAAGCCTATGGTCTAAGGTTGAAACTGCAAGAGCCAACATTTTCCTTTTGGTTAGAGGTATTTTATAAAATAATGCCCCACGTGGATATCTTGTACAGCCAATTACAAAAGCGCACCACTGATCCTGTATCAATAAAGCAAGCAATAGCAGCATTCGAATATGAAATTTCGAAAATTAGAGACAATGTTGATAATATCACAATCAAGGAAGAACCAAATGTAGCAAAAAGAAGATACGAGGACGTGTACATAACAAGGAATGTAGCAGCTAAATAAGTATCTGATATAATAATTCAGCAGAGCAAACAAAGGTTTGAACTCTCCAGCCACTTATTGGCCTCTAATTTACTTGACCAGCACTTCTTCCCTTCACTGAAGAATAAATTTCCCGAAAAAAATGCTTTCTGCTGTTGTGCAGTCTTATCCATTTTTAAATAAAACTAAGTTAAAAACAGAACTACAGATCATTTATTCTCGAGATGATTTTCAGGAAATGAATAGTTCAGTAGCACTTCTGAACTTTTTAATTGAAAATAGTCTTCAAGAACCCTTTGGAGACGTTATGAAATTGCTGAAATTGGTAGCTACTGTCCCAATGACAATGTGTGAAGCAGAGAGGTGTTTCTCCACTTTGAAGCGGATAAAAACGTTTCTTAGAAGCACCATGGCTGAAGATAGGTTGTCTACTCTTGCCATGTTATCCATTGAAAAGGAAATGATCCACAAGCTTCCACATTTCAAAGACAGTCATAGACAGATTCGCCACGAAAAAGGAAAGGAGGATGGATTTTCTCTATAAACATACCTCTACAGGAGATTCAAACCCATCAATGTCTTCAGGATCATTTTATGGTAATTTTAGAATTATAGATATATTTTAAATAATTTAGAAAGTCAAATTATTTGGAAAGGTAAACTTCATTAAGCAGTAAAAGTGGTGAACCCCCTGTCATTTAAGTCACCAGCTGCCACTGAAAGTTTGGTATCTTCCAAAGATGCGACACAAAGGTTTTTAAGAAAAACCCCCCATCCCAAACTACCCTTTACATGGAACATTTTTAGAAAATTGTTATTTTCTCAAAAATAGCTCTAACAATTTTGATTAAAATACCTTATGTATTAGATATTTTTATGACAATTGAAGTGTATTTCTTAAATTTTCTGGGAGTAACCTCTGAAGATCTCTTTATTCTGAATGACTTTTATATAGCTGGCAAACTGTAAGAGATATACAAAAACTTACTACACAAAAAATGTAGATCTCATCAAAACACAATTTATGTCATATACATTTTTTTTTTTTTATAGTTAACTGCTTGAGATCTTCCAAATTACTGCTTTGAATTTTAAGCCACTTAAACTTTTCTTGAATGGAGAGACATCTTTCTTCTCGTTTCTCATTTGTTTACTCCTGACAAGCAAAGAGCTGGAACCTCAGTTAATTCACAAATAAATATTAACACTATGTGTGATACCCATTTAACTTATATACAAAAGTTGTTTATGAAGTTGCACAAGTATTAACCAGTGACCCATAACCTTCAAATTCTAATATTTTGTTTTGTTGTAATTACTTTAATTCAGTGTTATGGAGTCTTTTGGCACCAAACTACTAAAAAACCTGTAATTATGCTCCAATTGTAAAGTCCCTGGATGTTACATATTAATATTGCATGATTTTTACCCCCTTCAATCCTTCCAAATCCTATTAGTGCATTTTAAGGCCAAAAAAGAACACAAATATTGTAACTAAATTGCAAAATTTTGAATGTTTAAGGATATTATGAGAAAATATGTAGTTTCACTGCACTCAGCGGTCGAGACCTCTAGTGTTTTACCTAGAAAACCCCTACAGTTGGCAGTATGTGGCTAAAACAATATCTTTTCTTGAAAGGAATTTACCCTTTGAGTCCGTTAATTAGCTTCTCTATAAAAACCACTGTTAGTTATTAATTATTTAGTACTGTATAATTAAAGATTACAAATGCTCATTAACATATGTATTTAACAGAGTAAATTCAGCTTGGAGAAGAAATAGAAAGCTGACGCCAAGATAGGAGTATGGTGCGAGAAACACTTTTATTAGAAAGGTTTCTTTTGTATAGTCATGTAAACCGGGTTACAATGGGGGTAAATCTTAAAATTCAGAAGACAGTAATTTTCCATTGTACAAAACATGTCATGTGAGGGTTGCAGTGCACCCTGGGATGAGAAAACTGACTTTTGGGTAACATTTACGTCAATTGCGTGGCCTTTCTGTCCAATCAGAAAGAAGCCACCATGACAGTATTTTTAGTATATAAAGAGACCAAGAAGATACATCGGGGCTATCTGCTATCATACTGTCTGCTGTCTGTTAACTGTACGCCGCTGTATGACACTGTCATGCTGATCTTGTAATACTGTCATGCTGTCGGTTGTCGGGTTGAACGTCACTTCTTCGCACAAAGTTAAGCACGGTAACTTGTAGTTTCCAAGTATCTAAGTGTATTTAAAGTCAGTGACGTGTATTGAATTATATTATATAAAGCAGAATCAAGAAAGAAGTAAATATAATTACGCATGATCAGCCAAGTATTAAAGTTCCTAACAAGTTTTTAAGTTAGCAGAATTGTAAAGCAAAGTGCTTATCTCACATTTCCTAGTGAGAAATAAACTCCAGGAAAGTAATGCAAGTCTTCATCATTATAAGATCACTCCTTGAACTACCCCCATTAGCTGCACCACCCTGAGAGGGTCAACCTTGTGCAGGCTGAGTGATGCCGAGGCAAATTCACCGGTAGTAGATTCACATCACCAGGTACCCACATAGGTAGTAGAGGGAGTCTTGCCAACGTCATCAATCTGGACTGGAAGCTGAGCACTCAGCATCTGGTGTTTTGAATGTGGGGATAAGGCCACCGCACAGGGCACCCAACGTCTGAGCTCACCACATATGACGACCAACGTTTGAAAGGCTTCCTGTCGAAGTGTTTTATCCTTTTATTGTGTTTGCTTTAACTTGAAACATGGTAAGTAGAAAGAGCAAAACATTCCACATGGCAGCTGGTAATCCTTAATGGCCTAATCTCAATCTGATTGAAAAGGTTTCCCTCATTTCTTAACACCTGCTTGGAACAATACGAAAGCCAGCACAGCAAGAATGGTGAAAGATATCAGCATATTTTCCATATTTCACTGCCAGAAACAAGTACAACTGGTAACAATTGTTACTGATACTGAGAAAGTATGACTGTGACAGGGTTTTCCACAACTGATGTTAATGCACAAGTCCTTGAGATAAATCATGTAGCAGAAAAATTTAACATAACCTTATGTACTGTCTTTCTTTGAATTCTGTATGGTGTATAGCAAGTTATTGTACAGTAGTACAAAATGGCAAATTATAAATGTAATAATTACCTGTAAGAGTACACAGCAATCAGCAATCAACAATCAAAGTTTTTTTTCATAAGAAATTATATCTTATTTTTCATTTTACACTGTACTCTACCCAAGTATTCAGAACCATATTGCATTGCCTATTAAACAGTGTCAAAATTGTTTCTTCATACCTAAATAAATCATATCCCATGCTTAGCGCTATCCTGATTATTGCATGGTTAGGCCACAGTCCCCTTGAAGAGCATAACTACGGGATTTTACTGTGTTCATTTTTTGACATTAAATCAGATATGCTGTTGTAGAATTAAAAGTATTAAATAAAAAATTCAAAAACCCCTTTTTAGTATAGTTCAGCTTCCAAGAATAAATAATTACTGTCTTCAAAGAATACTAAAACTTGAATAAATTAATTTCTAAATGAGTGCATTAACTTCAACATCCTCCTCTGACTATGTAACACATTTAGTATAACATTTTATCCATAAGTTTCTAAAGAACAAACAATTATTTTTATCCAAACATCTTAATTGCCATTTTAGTCAAGTTTCATATGACTATGCTCGATCATGTTTCTAGGGTTAAAATATTTATAAATGATTTCTGGCAAAGTAAGTTGCATCTCACTGTCACTGTTGTCCATCATTTTTACTTTTCCTAAACTTGCACTATTTGTTCTTCAATCGAACATACAAGAATAATTGATAGTTGCACTTTCAACAGTTGATGCTGTGAAGAATTACAATATGTGTGCAGATGCAGAAGCATAGATTGTTAATGTGAATCATATGATTGGTGGAAACCTGCACTTTAATATTTTCTGTAAAAGTGCAGCTATCAGATGTATACCACATCAGATTACTACATTTAGGCATGGTCAAGCACAAAGAATTCTAACATTTATATAGCTTCAATATTTCAATTACTACGTCAGATAATACACAATATATTGAAAAGCTTGGTCATATCAGAATTAATTATATCTTTCTTATTTCAGAAGTAACATGCAGAATATGATACAGTATGATATTCTTTTATTTTCCAGTTTTGAAAGTGGAAAAATCCCTTGTTGAAGATATTTGAATTCACATTTTTTTCTTCTGATTCTCTCTTACTACTAAAGATTGCATGTTTTTAAATGTGACTGTACGTAAAAATTCTTGCAGAAAACACCACCACTTTTGTTGTGTTTAAAGTTTCCAAATCATTCAAATTTTTCAACCATATTGTGGCAATTACATAAAGTCTGGTTAAGGGCATATCTTAGAATAAATGCAAACATTTTTACCCAGCACTTTTTTCTATAGTTTAAAGTCCTTTAACCTGGTTGGTCATATCGGACGATGAATGAAATTGGTGAAATGATGCTCAAATGATCTCGGGGTCCATGGAGCTTAAAGTCACTCGACATTCATCTTCTCAGGATAAGGGAAAACCCCGGAAAAAAAAACCTTATCCAGTAACTCACCTTAAGCAAGATTCAAACTCACGACCTGTTGAATGTGAAGCAGACACGCTACCACCACACTACCCAGTACATATTTTTATTTATTCCTTGTTTTAAAGGAGAACAAAATTTTTTGTAGAAAATAAATGAACATTATTGTAGCAACCAGACAGTTGAATGCTTAGTGACCATTTCCACCACATCACCCTGCTGGGGAATCAGCCTTTGGGTGAGGAAGTCCAAATTTCATGCATCTTCCAGAACCAGTTCTGAACTCTGAGGCGTCTCTTGTAGTTGAAGTGGTGGTGACATCCTGGTTGGTTAGTAGCATAAGTGCCTTCTGAGGGATGCAACATTTCCACCTCTTCTATATCTGCACTAACTTGAATAGGTTTATTATGGATTAGCAATGTGATTGTTCTCTCAGGATGTGGACCCCTGTATGGAGGCTGAAGGGCTCCATGTATGTGGTCATTTCACAGGAAAGCATGGGATCAGCTAGACAAATCTTTGAAGATGAAAGTTCTATGCTGATTGTGGTGCATGGCAGATTGTGGTGCATGGCATGGAGTGGTCCTAATGGTTGTCCCAGTTTGACTACAAAATTGAAGGCATCTTTGGAGTGTTGGTTGTTCATTGTGCAGATGAACTCTCCAGGTAGAAAAAGTGGTTTACCATACAAAAGCTCTGCAGAAGAGGCAGTGCATATCCCTAATAGTGTGAGTGGCAAAGCTTCCAGCCATGACATGGCTGCCTTAAGTTGTCGATAAAGTCACTCTACCATTCCATTGGATTATAAATGGTAGATGATAGTTGGTGTGTGATCTTACATGTTCCAGTGAGCACACCCAGTTGTGCAAACAATTGTGATTCAAACTCCCGACCTTAGTCAATAGTGATGTGCTCTGGTGTACCAAAGCAGGAAATCTAGTACAAGATAAAAGCTTTGGCCATGTAATCCAATTTATATGTTCGAGTGATCAAGCTTCAGGCCAACATGAAAAGCAATCTATTGTAATTAGGCAGTACCTGAATCTTCTGGCTGGAGGAAGAGGACTGATAATGTCAACATGTTGATGGTGGAGGGAAAGTACCCACTGTGCTGTGACATGGAGAGTCACCTTCACAGCTGACATTCCTGATAAGGGTGAGTCCAGGTATGACAGTCTTTCTGGATATTAGGCCTTACCGAACGATCAGAAACCACCAAGCTGTGCTCTGGAACCAGGATGACTAAGTCCATGATGCAAGTTGAAAACTTGCTTCCAGTGAGCTTCGCTGACAAAGGGTCTTGGTTGTCCTGTAGATGTATCACAGAAAGTCATGGACATGCCAGACACATGGGCCTTTACCAATTGAAGAGATGACTCACTGTTGATAAAGTTCTGTAACTCTTGGTCATTTTCTTCTGCATGGGCTAGTGTCTTGATATCAAATGTGAGACTAGATATTGCCTTTGCATGTGGCAGGGCATTGACAACATTGGAAGCACCATCTATATACTGGATATTGGTAATGAACTGTGCAATGAAGAATATCTGGTTCAATTGCACAGGTGGAAGCTTTTCTCTTCGCTAATGTTAGTGTTCTGCGTACAAAATACAATGGTGCCACTTTCCTCTAGTGTCGGAATGTTCCTTTCTTCTCTCAGATGGCAAATCATCAGCATCAGTATCACTGTCTTCTTCACATTGTTCTTCTAGTTGCCCTTCATAAATATTGTCACTCTGTAGTAAACGGAGAGCTAATTCTAAGTTGTTTGGTTTGCTTAGACCATATGTCTTGTGAGTTCCAGACATTGTAAAAGAATGGACAAGTTCAGTTGCGTAGCATCCAGCAGATGCAAATACTGAAATTTGCAGCATGTGTAACCCCAATAATGACGGCTTATCAAAAGACCAGCAATACATTGTCAGCCAAGAAGGTAATGGGAGCAGTGGCCTTTCAAAGTCAAAAGCCGAAAAGCAGTGCGACAAAAACAGAGAGCTGGCACTTTATGGATGTACCGCGGCCAACAGAGGGTTAAATTATTTATTTGTTAGCAATGCTGTCAATTGCCAGGATCATATCAGTGCTCACCAGTGTGCCGGAATTTCATCTCAGTATAAAATGTGGCTGTCGCTTTTAAGAACACTTTAAAAACCATTGGTCTGAGTTGTGATGATAACTATCCTAGATTAAATGAGAATCAGGCAAGTTGATATAATTTGTCATTCAAACAACAGTAGGACTTCTTGTATCTGACTTACAGTTTTAATGAAATAGTTATTTAGAAGATTCCTCACTGAGTGTAAGTTCCTGTTTTTCAAAAAAACTTATTTTTAATGATTCAGTTCTGTTACTAACCTCCTCATTCATTAGATTATTATTTTGGGTTTGCTTTTCTGGTTGTTTCCTTAAGTCCAAGCATATCCTTTATTATTTTAATTTACTTATAAACTTTTCAATGACAATAGCTTTTGTTTTATTTAAATTGTTTTATTATTTTATTGCATATTTCATAGTACAGTGCTAGAGCTGGATTTGAAGCGGGTTTTAATTGACTATAAAACTCTTGTCTTAGAAGACCAAATACCCTTGTTTCCTGAGTAGAAGAGAGTAATGAATATATTTCAAATATTTGCTTATATGCAATTTTGAGAAATAATAATTAAATATAATGAGATATTTTTGTAGAAAAGTATTGTACATCTGCCTCTAGTGTGGTGGCACCATGCCTATGTCATACTGAAGAGATCCCAACTTCAAATTCAGTTAGGATGACTTAATTTCCAGTGGTTTTCCCTTTTCCTGAGAAGACAAATGTCAGATAACTATAAGCACTAAGTTTTCAAGCAGGTAATGACAAAATGTTTGATTTCTGCAAGAGGCTCTCTACTCTTCAAGAAGTTCCAGCTCTCCTTGGAGATATCAAAGTTGCTCCGAGAAAACCAAAGCAAAAGTTTCTTACTATATTCTGGACTACTGGAAAGCTTTTGACAGTGCCATAGGCACTATTTTTATACAAGATAAAAGCATTGAAGACTTAACACATACACAACTTCACTCTCATTCATAGCATTTTAACCCAAATTGGAAGCAGTTCCAAACCAGAGGGTTATTATAGGGAGTACACTAAGCCCCTTTTCTTCAATGTTATGGCAGTGGACATAACAGAATCATGTGCAGCCTCAACAGTGACTTATATGCAGATGAATTAGTACTTGGGTCCTCTGACAAGAAAAATGTTCAAGAATCTGTTAAGAAGCTTGAAGCTTGGACAAACAGAAATGCTTTCAACAGTGGCGTACATTCAGGGAAAGCAACTGCAATAAGTATGAGAATCGATCTGGTAAAGTTTGTCAGTTCAGTTCAAAAGAAACAAAAAATTAATAAAGTTGCTTCCTAGGCAAACAGAAATGCTTTCAACAGTGGCGTACATTCAGGGAAAGCAACTGCAATAAGTGTGAGAATCGATCTGGTAAATTTTGTCAGTTCAGTTCAAAAGAAACAGAAAATTAATAAAGTTGCTTCCCAGGAGAGAAGGATATGTTTTCAATTTCCTTGTCCTTACAGAGGCGACTACCAAAGTACCAAAAGTGACTTTAAATCCAGAAATTAGCTATTTTTTGTTCAATTTTATTTAAGGTAACTTTATTAAATATAGCATTTCAATAACTATTCTTTCAAACCATTGCAGTAGCAATTTTTAGCTTTAATATGTATGCCTTTAATTTGAACTACTATCAGTTGTGTTTTTCTCTTTCAATGTTTATATCTTTTATTTCTACTATTGCTGGTTGTGATTGCTGGTTGTGATTTTTATCAAGGCAACCTTTTACTTAAAAACTATAATAGTCATTGCTTTGGCTATCGAATGGTCACCGCATGTCACTGGGTTTCACCATAAATCAGACCAAACCCTTCAAACAGTCTTTATGATGGGTGGAAAAACAGTAGAAGAGAATTCAATAGTTTTACAAAATGAGACACTACAAATTACAAATGCTTTCAAATATTTATGTGTAACACTCAACAATAAGTAGATCCTTCAGAATCCACTTTAAAGAACAAGTAACAGCCATCACAATGGCTAACCAATACCCAACATCATTCAACTGTCACTTTCAACAACAATGAATCTGTTCTGTGCCAAAATACTCCCCATTTTAACTTATGGCCTAGAAATTACATGAACAAAACTGAACTACAATAACCTAAACACCATGGATAATATGATGACAAGATTCGTGAAGGCAGCACCGGAAATTTCAAAATTTGTCATGAACTTGCATGAGAAGCATTCTGTTACAGGACCTGCACACAGGTCTTACTGCCATCTTTGAAACAAGAAACCTAACTGAGAAAGTATAGACAAGAAATTGAAGAGGACTTCTTTGCAACCAAAGAGATAGTAAACAGAAATTATACAGGACAAAACAATAAACTATACAGCACAATAACGAGGCTGGAAGTGCATGGTTTTCATTTCAAACTCTGTGTGCAACTCAATTACCAGAAACCATCACATAATTGTGTCTGCTTATTGTGTGGCAGAGCGTGTCCAAGATACCACTTAGTGAATGTGTGAACGATCAAAGTCCTTTACTGAATATAGCAACGACCAATAAACTCACTGAAAACAACACATGCTTCTAAATTTTATTTATTTATAAAATAGTGTATATGTGGTAACTATGTAGAGGTTTGAAGAATTTTTTTTTCACTCAGCTGTAAAAAACATTGAAATACAATTTGACCACAACCTGTTTGCTAATTATTCATTAAGTTTCTGCAAACATCAAGAGTAAAAACAAGCAAAGTCTATTACATCAATAGGTTATAGGCCCAAAATTAATATATAAGTAATAAGTGAAGCTAAAACTTAAAAGTAAAAATGGCCTGTGTTGAAGAAATTAAACACATATAAAAGCTTAAAGATGCTGTTTTATAAGCAATGTGGGATATTGTACCATGCCAGAAATTTAATGGAAGCAGCGTATGAAAGTGAAAGCTTAGATGATCAAAATGAAATAAAGAAATGGAAGATAAGAGGTGCACAAGCTCAACTTGTATTGATGAAAATTGATCAGCTAGTAAAACCACACATATTCATGTGTAACACCAGTAAAGAAATACAAGAAACACTAAAGAAAATCTACCTTCAAGAGACTACATAACAAAAATGCTTCAAAATTTACGTAATTCTACTTCAGAGTTACATAATTTTAAATACAACACAGAAAGATGTGGAGACCAACATTAGCTGTATTCAAAACATAGTCTTGAACATGAGCTGTATGGATAAAAAATTGGATGACATGACCAACACATAAATCATGGCAGTCCTGCCAGAGGAATTCTACTACTTCAGCAGTGCTTGGGATTCAACAAGCACATCAGAGAAAACTGTGGAACATCTGAGTGTTGAATTATTCATAAAAGAGGCTAAAATGAAGACAAAAACAATAACAGGGTTACTGGTATTCCTCAACTAAAAGTGTACTGCAAAATGTTTTTATTTGTAAAGAATTAGGATATTTTAAAATAAATTATCTCCAATGGAAATTTTGTGTAACCTGTAAGAAAGGTAATCAAAATGTAAAAGTGTTTTTCTTTAAAAATAAAAATGATTATATTTCCTAGTGATCATGATTGGAAATCCTACCTACTATGTTTTATAATTCATTAATTGTAAAGGTCAAGGAAAGAACAGTTTTGCATGTGAAAGGATATAAATGTATTTTATTGAACCTTACAGTCAAAAATTTGATTATTAGAGCTTTTGGATGGCATAATAAACAGAGCAGTGTCTCTGAAAGCAGAACTTATGCGTTAAAACGATGACCACATACAGAAAAGGTGCATAAAAACAAATCTTATAGTATCTGTAAAAAATAAATCATATGGAGAAAGACTATTTCTTTAGAGACAAAGAGAAATTTAAAATTAAGAACACTACAAACAAAACTTTTCTCATTGTTAATCCACAGTGTGAGATATATGAAACTGAAAAAAAAAACAGTTCTGGATGTTAATATATGTGAAAGAAAATCCAAAATTTTTTCACTTAGAGTAAATGCACTTCCAACAATATGATTCATGATTTCTCAATTTTAAAAAGTGTAGAGAAGATAATGTAATGCCTACAAAGAATCAAAATATTGTGACTATGTCTTGCGGACGTAATCACTAAACTACAATGGCAACAAATTGGCATGGCATTAAATTTGAATGAATTTAAAGTTGAATTTTTCAGTCTGACTCTACCTATTCAGCTCATGTCTTACACACATTGTGTGAAAAAACAGTTAAATTAACACTAATTGGCCGAATAGTTGGCTAAACTACAAAGCCTGGGTATTAAACTACTTATGACATTGTAAGTCGCTATTGGCGTATGTCATCTCAAAATAATTTGAGATCAACTTGTGTGAAACATGCAAGCAGTTGAGAAATTTAGTGCTGTACCAGCATAATGCCATGGTAGCTCATGGTTAGAGCAACTGGCTAGAGATCGGGAGATCTAAGGTTCAAATTGAGGATCTATGGCATTGAATTTTTCAGTCTGATTCTACCTATCTATATGGCTGTATTACTTATTTCCTTGTAAGTAAAAGGAAAATAAAGGAAATACATTAGGCTAAAGCAATAGTCAAATGCTTTCAAAGCTGGTTATTATGTAAAATAATTGGAATTCAATTCTCTTTGCATGACCATAAGTAAAACAAAACAATGAACCCCAGTGATGTCAACTTTGCAGCCACACATTGTGATGCTGGTGGAGCACTCCCTTCAACCACTTTCCTTTTTGCTGATGCTGAATTTTGCATCTAAGTCGTGTAAGGGTGTCACAGTACATCCTGCTGTTGACAGTTATTCCTTGTAGAAGTCAGTCCATTAGCAGTGTGCCACAAGTGATCCAAAGATGGACATCACCTGCTTATCTACAAATGGAGCAGCTAAAATTTCTTGGGCCAGGGACTCCCAGGATGTTTCCATTGCATGATTTGGATTTTCATCTAAGGTTTAAGGTGGTAATGATTCGTTACCAGTCTCTCCAAAAAATATGGATCATCATTGTTCATTTCCAATAGTCAACAATGGATTTAAACTCTGTCCCCATTCTGGGTTTGCGTCAAGTCCCATGGAACCCAAAATGCACACACCTTTATTATACCCAAAGCATCATGGATAATGGTGTGCAGGGATATGTGTAGAGCGTGAGACAGAGTGTTTGCTTGAAGGAATATCAATATGTTTATCTTTGGTTGCGATCCAGCTTATCACACAATGAATTGGTAACGATGAGCATAACCAATATTACTGTACTCGCCACATGTTTCTACAGCTCATCAATCCTGCTTATTGCACCATCATCTTTGTCCTCATAATCAGCATAGCGATTGATATCGTCGGATGACTGATTTCTTCCAAGTTAATAACTGCTGGTGTTTATTTGCATAAACAAGAATGCTGCACTAAAACTAGTGCACTTCACCTCTTCATAGACAAAAACGTTATGACTTCTAATCATACATATATATATATATTCGTGCAACTTCTCCCGCCATCAGCCCTTCAGGTAAAGAGTTGCCACTGCACAACTCAATGTTTTACTCATCTCATCTCACGACCTTTATCAATCTGCTCTGTTAGCATACCTTAGTATTATAATTTCTGTGCTTGCAGATTTGCCAAATCTCTGTATGTGGCCTCTAGCATGAAGCTCTTATTTTATGTTTGTCTCCTATTTTAAATTGATATGAAAGTAGGATGATAGGATTAAGAATTCTCATGCAACCAGTAATGGGCATTAAAGTTCAAGCAAACCCCCAACAATTCATAAATAGTCTCTATCACAAATATTTAATGAAATTACTTACACCTAGCCTATTGTTTTAGGTATCCTGTGGATATAAATCACATTTAAGTTAAATATGTGAAAGGGGTTAAACAATCAGGCAAATACACAAAGAAAATTATGTTTGTCACTCTTGACTATCTACATTTGAAGTGAAACAGAAAAAAATGAATTCCATACAGCTTTGTGTTGAGCCTTTGAGGCAGCAAGCATACCATTCAATATGCTTCAAAACCATAAATTCAGAAATTTTCTACAGATATACTGTGATTGCAATATTTAAACAGACTCTACACTATGAAAAAACATTTTATATGATATATGTGAGGATACCTTGAACAAAATAAGGGAATCTGTAAGTGATTCACACATTTCGATCTCTGTTGATGAGAGCACTGACAGGCTTGGTCATTACATAGCTATTCTAATTGTCGGAAAATTAGATCCTGATGTGCCATCCTCACCATACATAATCTACATCAGAGAGCTTATAGAAAACCAACCAAGAGTTAGCTGCACAGTTTGTTAATAATGGCTTGAAAACGCTTTTCCTCAAAAATGGATGAGAATGAGGCAGCCCATGAAATGCTTGCTGTTGTCAAGTTATTAAGGATATTTTATCCTACCCCAAGGTAGATCCATGTCACCTGTCTTGCTCATACCTTGAATTATGTAGCTGAGAAGATACATAATAAGCTAATTTTGATAAACAAACACATTTTTGTGAATGCACTAATAAGATTCAGCAATTTCGAGAGAAATTTCCATATGTACCCCTACTACCAGAACCCATTCTTATTGCTGAGGAACTTGCTTTGGACAGTAGAATATCAATGAATATTTGGCAGAAATTAAAGACATTCTTTTTAGTCTAATTAGGATGCTGCATGTATTACTTCAGCTAAAGACATATTGAAGGATCCATCAATTTACCTTGATACTAAGTACATCAAATTATTCATTTCTTGTTCTCATAAATACTGCCTTGAATTTTCAAGAGTACCTGTCTACAAGCAATTGAAATTAACTGAAGAAGCAAAAGAAAAAAGTACTATTAAAGTTAAAATTTGCAAAAACCTTGATGATCTTCACAAAACTCCAGGATTATCAACCCTTCATATTGTGAGGTAAACAATGGTTTAGTTAGACTGAAACAGGCCGGAATGCTGTTCCAGAAAATATTTTCCCGCTTTAGAATGACATAACATTTTTATATTCAGTAAGAAAATTGTTTATAATCTATACTTAGCACTGAAACATCATGGGTGTACTTTAGCGGACTAATATTGAACCTTATGGTTTTATATTCATAAAATACAGTCACTTTTACACTCCTGGACAGTTTTCTGGTTCTCTAAGTTTGGCTACACTGCTATTGGATTTGGTGAGCACAACAACTTTCTTCCACTCATTATGTTTGTGAATCCAAGTTTTATGTTATGATTTGCTCAATGTGTTGCTGTGAAGCAGATATTATGGAATCTCTCTGCAGTTAATGAACATCAGTAACCCTGCAGTACCTTTCAAGATTTCCAGTGGCTGTGAAAGTGAGTTGTGAACATAAGTTTACTTAAGTGGCTGG
The DNA here is from genome assembly GCA_030762935.1 of Hymenopus coronatus. Lineage (NCBI taxonomy): Eukaryota > Metazoa > Arthropoda > Insecta > Mantodea > Hymenopodidae > Hymenopus > Hymenopus coronatus. Next base: position 41,552,376 of record CM060897.1, on the reverse strand, counting down.
GTTAAAAAAAAAAAAAAAATGTGCTGGGGATGAAGATGAAGAATCAAAGAATACTAAAAAGGTATGTGATGGCTCAAGTAAAAATGAAACTGAATGGAGCTCCGAGACATGAGTATAACAACAGAGCCTGGGTTAAATGTTGCTGAAATGTGTGATGCAGATTCAAGGGAGAATCTAGATTATGGTTCTACACCTTCTACCATCGACTGTGAAATTCAATGACCCAGCTACAGAAAACAAGATTTTCCAGACTGTTGGAACGTGTCTCACTAAGTTTGTCGAAGAACAAATGGTTATTTGCAGAAAATAAAAATTTAGGCTGCAATATATGTAAAGAGGAAAGTAAATTAGGATTAGGAATTTCTAAAGGGACAGGACTTAAGCTAATGAAAGTAGAATACATGGTTCATGTCAACAGAAATAATATTAATCAACAAACAAGCCTTCAGAAAATAATATTTGAGCACAAAAATTCAGAATCTCACAAAAAAGCTATGTTACTAAAATCAGAATCTAATAAAAGCATATTTGAAAGTTGCTTGGACATTATGAATGTCAATCACCTAGAAACTACCGTTTGAGTATTTCGAACAGCATACTCAACTGCGAAAAGGAATAGACCCTTCGTAGACCGTTGAACTTCAACAATTAAATGGTTTAGATATGGGACGAGATCTTCATACAAATTTTAGTTGTGCTAATATTATTGAACATATTTCACAGGAAATGAGAAATAAAATAGCAAAATCTATAACAGAAAATCAGAGGAAAATCAGTATTTTGATTGACGATTCAACAATAGTTAGTGTAAAATCTGTTTTAATACAATGTTTGAGATGTGCTCTTTAAGATAATTCTGAAGTTGTTTCCTTTTTCTGGGACTTGATAGAACTTGAATCAACTACAGCAGACGTTAGATATTGAAGAATCTTTCTTCATATGGGATGAATGAAAACTTACTGGCAGAACATTTAGTTGGTCTAGCATGTGATGGGGTCTCTGTAATGTTAGGTAGAAAAAATAGAGTTGGAGCACAATTTTTAAAGTTATTTCCAGATATAGTAATCTGGCATTGTTTAAACCATCGCTTGGAATTGGCCGTTTCTGATACAAGAAATGAAGTTACAGCATGTCTCGTAAAAATCAAAGGGAACTCAATATTTGTGCTGCTACATTGGTGGAAAGAGTTAAGAAGATTGGGAAAATATTTACAATAACATGGGTAGCATCAAGCCAGAGAATTGTAAAAGTTGTCTCGGAAAGCTACAGTGCACTAGTAAAACATTTTAATAAGGCCAAAACTGATCACCAGAGAGACTCCAAAGAAAGGACAAAATTCTAAGGTCTAGAAAATATCTTAACATATGTCGAATTTCTAGAAAATATTGCAATTATGTAATGCTCTTGTTGAGTTCACTGATTTGTCATTAGAGTTGCAGAAAAAAGAGATAAGTCTGACAGAGGCTCAAAATGCAATCAAGCACAATCATTCAAACCAGTGTTTGAATCTATGTGTAACTCACTTCTGGAGAATACCATAGAACAGTTCTTAAAGCAGGAGAAAACAAAAAATTTAGAAACATAGGATTACATGATTCTAAAAAAGTTGCAAAACTTCACAGCAGTTTTTTACAAGTCTTGTGAACAATTTAAATAACAGGCTTATGGAAAATATGTCCACATTCTAATTTTGGTTCCAACTCTAGTCAGCAGAGACATGAGAGAATGACAAAAGTTATCAGTCATTCAAAAGTACTATACAAAAATTATTAGCCCTCCAATTCTACTTTGGATATCTGCTACGGTGATGAGAGTGTTTGTAACCTTTGTGACTTTTTCCACTTGTCAGACAAAAGGAGGTACATTAATGCTTTTAGAAAGTATGTTGCGAACAAGGAAGTTCCAGTGGAGCTGATACCTTAATCAAGACTGTACAGACAATTTCCATCTCTATAGCAGAAACTGAAAGAGCTTTCAGCAATATGAATAAGATCCACACCGGGAAGAGAAATAGGCTGCTGGTTGCAAGATCAAGTGGACAAAACTTTCATTAGCAGCATTGGACCGTCTGTGTATATATTTAACCCACAACCATATGTCAAGTCATGGTTACGAAAGGGGAGACATTCAGCTGATGAAACAACTTGTTGGAAACATGAGGCCACTGATTTTGACACTCAATACGAGTCCATTTGAAAATTGCTGAATTAATAAGGTGAGTTCCTGTAAATATTTTGTTCCAACTAAATCACTGGTGTTAAATCTCTATGGAAGGTTAATGTATAATTTCGCAGAATCTCATACCAAGATTTAAATATGCTCCAGTGATATCAGTTGATGTTAAAAACGCATTCTCTGCATATAAACTAATATAACTAATACAAGGTAGTTTTTCTTTGCAAAATCTAGACAAATTATTGGTTATTTACTGTGAACTTAATTATGGTTGTTGGTAGCATTGTGGATGTGTGGTTTTTCTATGAAATTAAAACAATGGTAAATCAGCTTGTTCCTTACAAAACTAAATGAACAGAAAGGCAAGGAAAGGGGGGAAAAAAGTTTATGTTTGCACATGTTTATGGTTTAAAGGATAGAGACAAGAAACCGCTTCTTGATATTACCAGTTGATGAAGATGTAGTATGCGATCCACCAAAGAAGAAAAGTGTGAAAAAAAATCTTGCAGCACAAAGTGGAACATCCAGACGAAAGCCCGAAATCAAGATTTATGGAGATAGTCATGCGAGAGGTATTGCAGCAGAGATTAAAGAAACTACGGACAAATTTCAGGTAATTGGTCATGTGAAGCCTAATGCATAATGTAAGGAGGTTACTTCAGGTGTGTGCCTGAAAACTGAATGTGATGAAAGTGAAACTAAAGTTATTGTAGCAGGTGCAAATGATGTGTATTGCAATGAGTCAGTGAATGTAGTGGGTGAGTTAAACAAAGTGATGGAAAACCAAAAGCTTTCGAGTGTTCTTTTTGTGAATATACCTAGACGTTATGACCTACCATATGACTCATGTGTAAATGTAGCAATAAGAACAAACAAAAAACTAAAACTTTTGTGCTTTAGTTATGCAAATGTAACTCTTATTGATGTTGGAAATTTAAATAGGGAGTACCACACTAAACATGGCCTACATCTAAACCACAAAGGTAAACGGCAAATTGCAGTAGAAATAGTACAACAGATTCAAAATAATGTAAATAAAAAAGGTAATTGCATAACTATAAATTCTGTAGGGGAAAACACAGATACTCAAAATTGACTAGTAAGTGATAAAATTGTAGATAAAGATGTAGAAAAAAAAAGATAAAGATAACTCAACATTCAGAGTAATACATCAGAACACACAATATATAGCTAACAAAATAAATGTACTAGAAGTATTGCTAAATGAAGTTAATCCTCACTTGGCTATTTTTACTGAACATGCATTAAATTATGAGCAGTCACGATTAACTCAGTTTACAAATTATAAGCAGGTTGATGTGTTTTGTAGAGAAGAGCATAGAAGTGGAGGAGTAATTATGTTTGCAAAAAAAGAAATAACATTCACTAAAATAAAAATTGTAAATAAATTTAGTAAAGAAATGACATTTGAAGTAATAGGCTCAATGGTTTGCATAAATAACAAAAAAATAATGGTAATTGGAATATATAGGTCACCAAATTCAAGTCTAGTAGACTTTTTCATTCACTTGGATGATTTTCTAACAACAATTCTTAAACAAGACTCCAAAATTATAATCATGGGTGATCTCAATGTAGAAAGTACAAACAAAGATTTTATAGACATATTAGATAGTTTTAATCTTAGAGATATTCTGATAGGCCCTACGCGAATCACAAAACAAACATGCAGAGCTATAGACCATGTAATAACAAATCTGGAGCAGTCCAAATTCACTACAATAAATAATGATTTCCACATTTCAGACCATACTGCTCAAATTATAGACATACATAATTGTTATATTGAAACTATGCAACCGCAATACAAGTATGTTAGGGATACCAGTAGCTCAAAACTGTTTAAGCTCAAAAATAGGTTAGAACAAGAAAGGTGGCATGAGGTATCTTTGCAAACATCCACAAATGAAAAATGGCAATCATTCTTTAAAATATTTAACAATTATTTTGATGAAGTGTGCCCTAAAATTAAAAAGCGTGAAAAGATTTTAACTCTGCAAAACACAAAACTTCCTCCAGAAATAATTGCCATTCGTGAAAAAATGAAGGATAATTATGAATTTCTAAAAGTGACTAAGCTAGGCATCTACAAGACCCTCTATATTAAGTATAAAAAGCAATACAGACAGGCATTAAAGAACTTAGAAAAACAAAATAACAGAAAGAGAATAGAAAACTCATGTAATATTACTAAAGAAATGTGGTGTATAGTAAACCAAAATATGACAAGAAATAGTAAATCCTAACAAAATTTCAAATTTATTTAACCAGTACTTTATTAACATGGGGGGAGATAATAACACCATAATTAATGACCAAAATAGAGATGATATCAAAGTTATAGGAACTATTGGCCTCTTTCAAACTGATGAAGCAGAGGTAGATAATATAATAAGTCCATTAAAAAATGGTGCATCTGGTTGGGATGATATTACGCCAAAAGTTCTTAAAGCCTGCAAAAAATCATTATTGAACATTCTAGTGTACCTTATAAACCACTCGATTGAATATGTAACATTCCCTGATTTGCTAAAAAACAGTATTGTTCGGCCAATATTTAAAAAAGGAAAAAAGGGATTATTATCAAATTATAGACCAATAACATTAACTTCTGTATTTGCCAAACTGATTGAAAAGATAATATACAAAAGGCTAATAGATTTTTTTGAGGCAAAGAGTGTGTTGAAAAATTATCAACATGGCTTTCGTAAAGGGTTATCAACTATTACTGCTGTATCTGAACTTATACATAATGTGCTTACAAATCTTGAACAGAGTAAAAAAACTGTCGGTATTTTCCTAGACCTATCTAAAGCATTCGATAGTGTCTCTCATGATCGCTTGTTGACTAAACTTACCCATTATGGAATTAGAGGGAAAATGCATGATTTCCTCTCTTCGTATTTACAAAACCGAACACAATGTACAGAAATATACTGGAAAAATGGAAATTGCTTAAATAAATGCAAATCAAATTATGAAACGGTGAGAACAGGAGTACCGCAAGGATCGGTCTTGGGTCCTCTTCTATTCCTAATTTATGTAAATGATATGCCTATTTCTCCAGAATATAATCTCATTTCCTATGCGGATGACACATCTTTTATATGCACGGACAAAGAATTAAAGCAACTCGAAACCAAGGCCACATCATCCCTTTTAAAACTCTCTGATTATCTGAATGCAGCTCAACTCAATATAGATAAAACTAAATGCATTCTTTTCCAACTTAGGGATCAGGAACAAGTGTGTAAGATAGAATACAACAATACACAAATTGAACAAGTAAACAACATAAAATTTTTGGGAATTACAGTAGACAAAAACTTAAATTTCAATGAACACATAGATGACCTTTGCAAGAAATTAAACTCCCGGCTATACTTACTACGGAAAATAGTAAATCAACTAGATACTGACATGTTAAAACCAGTTTATTATGGAATGATCCACTCACTCATAGAATATGGGATTGAAATTTGGGGTGCAACATCCATAACCAATCTAAATAGGGTATTAGTGATTCAAAAAAAATGTCTAAGATGCATGTTTGGTCTGAGACAGCGTCACTCTGTAAAAGAGGTGTTTAAAACTTCAAAAATTCTAACAGTTGTATCTCTATATGTCTATACGATCATTTTGTTAGTTAGAAGAAATGAGATTAGAAATAATCAAAACAAAGACTATTATACATATAATACAAGGGGAATAAATAATTACCATAGGGTGTGTACAACAAAATCTGCAACAAACAAAGATCCATATATCAGAGGGGCCAAACTCTTCAATAAACTTCCACAATACATAAAAACTGAACAGGGTAACTCATTTAAAACATTGTTAAAAAAATATCTATTAAGTAAAAGTCTATACAGAATTGATGAATTTTAAATTTGAATATATATATCAGAATATGTTACTGTATAAATGTATGACAAATTGTAAATAGTACTTTAAAGTGTCTTTTGTTGAAATTGTATGCTTGTTTTTAATGATATGCAAAACTGTAAATAGTACTTTGTTATATGACATTGTAATGAATGTTTGTTCTACACACTTTTTATGACGAAGCCTGAAACATGTATACACTGTCTATAGGTGAAAATAAATTATTATTATTTGATTACAGTGCTCTTGGCACAACAGCCTAAAGTTGGGTCAAGGCTTACCACTCGACTGCTGCATCCATCATCTCTGCCCATTACAGGCATCATGGATGGGTTGCAGCACTGGAGGTTGGGACATGGTTAGAGTCCCAAAGCCCTCCCAGCCGGTTAATGCGGTCTATGCAACCTAGAGTCGCTAGTTCTTCCTCAAGCAGCTCATCAATTGGCCCCCCCGGGACCTAACAAGACTGATTGGAGCCTGGACCAGGTCTACGAGCAGGAGAAAATCCCCACACCAGTACTGGGAATCAAACTTGGATCTCCCATTTGTTAAACAGCCATGCTACCACTGTGCTAAGGAGATGACCATCTGATTATATTACAATTTATTAGTGTATATTATTTGTTGCATTATATAAATGGAATATTTTTAAAAAGTATTTTATGCACCTAAAATGAGATTTTAAGCACTTAAATATCTGAGGTTTAGTAATTGTGTTACTCAGTGGGATGGCTCTGGTAGTTGCAACTCAGGCTCACTTTCCACAGGTGCCCAGCTCAATTCCCATTGAACCAAACACCCTGACCATGAGATTTTCCTAGTTTTTCCAGGTCAGTAAGTGAATGTTAGGATGAATTATATACCATTGCACAGTTCCTCATTTCCTCTTATTTTATCTTTGAGGGTACAGGGCCTGGCATGAGACTGATGATATGTGGCACATGTGATCTTTGCACTTTAAGTAGAGAACTATTTCTTTCCTGGCACAGTATCATCTGTTCAGACCTGTCCATTGTAAGAAATAGTTCTCTACTGGATAGGAGAGGCATCCAGGGATGCTATGACTTGGAAATGATAGGGATCCCACTAAACTGGACTTGCCCTGCCAGATTTACCCATCCTTCATCCTCTCTTGCTTTATCCCTTTCTACTGGAGGTTTAGTAGGTGCAATAGGCCTTATCTTGTACATGGTGCCATCATTCTCAACTGCTTATTGACCTAACCTGTCATATATCTATGAGGAGAAACTATCTGTTGTACAGATGTTTTTATGCATATGGATTGAAGAACATTCCTTTCTTTAGTTCCAGAAAAAATCTGGACAAACATTCATGTTTTATGCATATTAACCATTGTCTATATTTTGTTACTTGAAGTGTGATTACCAATTTGCAACAGAACCCTTCCAACCAAATATTTAGGTTTACCATCTAACATTAATGCCTGCTTTAACAATTAAAAAAGAAACAAAAGCATGTTTAAAAAAATTAATTACAAGCAAGTATTCAAAGCAGCAATAAGCAATGATTTTAGCCATGCAAACAAAATATTTAACATGCAATTACACTTTGTAACATGTAAAAGCGCTGTTAAATGTATATACACAGAAAAATATTTTACCATCACCAGACAGCTAATGCAAAAGGTGTTTCCCAATGAGCATATTACTCTATGTAGCCACTGTCCTTTAGTGAGACAGTAAGTAAAATATGGAAAATAAAACAAGCACATATAAGGAGTACATAAGTATATTTCCCCCCTATTTTGTGTATTAACCTTAATACAATATTTTAACAAATACTCTAAATATTTTCTGTTGTCAAATTGTTAGCAATTACAGTATTTCTCAAGTAGGTGTTTGAACAGTTAGCATTAATTTTATTATCTTTTATTTTTTTGATTGGTCTTCAATAATTTTCTTTGATAGAAAATTTGTTTTTAAATTGGGACAAGCGATTCTTTCATGTTCAGTGAGAGACTGTTGTACATTTTGGTGGTACTTTTAATATACATTTTATTCCATATTTGGCAAAGTTAACTGATTCTATGGAGATGTGACTGGCTGATCTTGTTTTGTAGGAGTGAATATCTGTTTAGTGTTTGATTTTCGAGTTACATGGGAGGCTATTTTCAGTTATATAAATGAATAGTGATTCACTGTATTTACAGAGACAGGAAAATGGCAGTATGTTGTTTCCTTAAATACTTCTATGGAAGGCTTTAAAATATTGAAGCCATAAAGTGTTTTTAATTTCTCTCTTTTGTAGGATTTTTAAAGAGTTTGGCTTTTCTTTATTATCATTATTCGACCATGCTCCATTTAAATACAGAAAATTTGGGTGCAAGAGTACAAAATAAAGACTTTTTCGGCTGTTATCAAAGTCTAAATCTTTTAGTTTATACATTATGCAAATAACAGAGATTTTTTTACTTGCAATGTGTTCAATGTGGTATGACCATGTCAGAGATGAGTAATGTATGCACAAGGTATGTAAATCTATTTACTCTTTTCTTCTGAACAGAAATTTATCTCACATCCAGACAAACTGTTTATTTTACAACAATGGACAAATAGTTTTATACCGAAGGTATAATGAAATTTATTATTAGTCTAAGTGTATAAAATTTAAAGGTGAGTATGTTGAAATATGAAAGAGTTGAGTTAAAAGCCTCCATTTTTCTATCTCAGAATAACAACTTTCCTAACCCTTATATCACTAAAGTAACCACCTGAGGACATTCTACACATACACAATTGTGTATTTTACAAACATAATTATTAACTACCAAAGAAAAAATTCTTAATATTTCCATGTTAAACTTTTCTTAGCATTTGTCATTAAAGTGTACATCAAAATTGTAATTTATACTTTTTTTATAATTAAGTGGTAATTTTTAACTAATTTTATTGTTGTAATAGTTGTTGCTATTGAAGCAAGAGCACAAAACAATAGTCCCTCTATTGTGAATAGTTTGGGATTAATGATTCTAAATCTGAAAAACTACAAATCTGAGAAAAACAGCATATTTAAATGCATGTTCATTTTCTTTGAAAAGTGAGTTTAATAATATTGTGGCAGTGTCATCTTCTGAAGTGATTCTCACATTTGCCTTGGTATGTGAATCATCACAGTTGGAAACTTAGGGAAAGAAAACCTTGCATAAAGAACAGGAAGTGGCACAATTTAACCAGAACCTTCGACTCCTGACCCTTGTCAAATGGTCAGCTTCTAGGAAGTTCTGTGACATCTTTTCCTAACTAGAAAAGGAGGAAGAGTTGTGGTGTGTTGTGGATTGTATTGAGTTGTGAGTGGAGTGTTAGCACATATGAATGCTCGCTGTAAAATTTCTATGCTTTGAAACACCACACTCAGGTGCGAGATGTTTAGTGAACTTTGGAAACGTATTGTAACAAATGTCTTTACTGACTCAAAAATTGTTTACAGATAGTCTCCGATTCACTGCTGCAAATAATTCACTCACCGTTTTGAAATATAGATATTTTACAGTTACAAGCCATTGCTTTATCTAGGCCTACTCCCTCCCCCCCCCCCCCCCCAATCCACAAGCAAGGAGAACTGGCATGTTTCAATAGACTCCAACAACAGCATTTCTGGCCATGAAAATGAGCCTGTGTATTATGGACAGACAAGAGTTCAGTTCATGCCAAGAGGTTTTCACTTCTCAGCCAGAATATACAAGATGGCCCACAAACAAATGGCCCTCTACAATGTATAGAGAAAAAACCAAACACCAAGAATTCCAAATCTTATTGCAGCAAGAGAACTTCCAAACTGTGATATAAAATATATGTATGGGATTCCTTATGGGGCACAGGGAGACCAATCTAAGAATTTGAAATGAAAATTATTTTTTTTATATTATGGTTTCCCTCAAACATACTAAGCAACTTTTATTTATTTATTCAATCATTTATTTACTTAACATCTAAATAGTGAGATGATGTAATTGCCTTACCTAGCTGACTCTGCTGCTTCTGAGTTGTTAGCTATTCCATCCTGTAAAATAAATGTAATAGATTCATTGTTTATAAAAAACTTTAAAATGTGTAAGCAATATAGGCACCATGAACAACAATAATAATAATAATTATCATCATCTTAAAGAAGGTACAATCATATTCATTAACTACTTAAAAACACATCTCTACACGACAGAACAGTACAGGAAATCTGAAATTTTCTGTAGCTATTCCATACACAAACTATTACTACAAAAGTTTCTTCTTTTATCTACATCATGCTAATCAATATAAACATTAGCAGAATCGGTCTTATTATTTGTTTCCTTGTAAAAAGAGGGAATACACTAGGGTAAAGTTGTGATCAAATCTTTTAAAAGCTGGTTACTATGTTGAACATTTTAGTTCTATTCACTTTTAATGGACATCAATAAAACAAGAGAGATGGAATGAAAGGTAGCTTCCTGTTTGAGTAAAGTTAGATAGTTTAAAATTGAAACCAATAACAAGGAATATCTCAAAACACAGTCAACTCTACAAGAAAAATCTGATGTGTACCATTCACATGACTTTCTCTATATCTCTGTAAATTATTATTGTTAGTAATCTTATCTTTTATTTATTTCATGCAAATCGAAAAAAATTAGCAGAAATAGTCTTATTACTTGCTTCCTTGTAAGGAGAAGCGAAATAAGGGAGTACCATAGGTTAAAGTGAAAGCCAAAAGCTGGTTGCTATGTGACTGATGTTCCTTTGTTTGTATGGACAGAGTTGACAAATTCCTGTATGAGAAAAGTATAAGTTTTTCAAAGCTGAAACCAAGAAAAAGGAATATCTCAAAAACGATCAACTCCACGAAAAAAATGTATATAACATAAATTGTGTGGTTTAATGTGCTCTACATTTTTTGTGGGTTAAGTTTTTGTCCATCTCTTACGGTTTAGTAGTTATGAAAAATTCATCCTGAATAAAGTAGTCTTCAGAGGCTATTCCCAGAAAATTCAAAATATACATTTTATTTGTCAGGTAAATAACTTTAATATACGATATTTTAATCAAAAACGTTAGAGCCATTTTTTAGAAAATCAAAATTTTCGAAAAAAGTTCCATGTAAAGGGTAGTTTGGGGTGGGGGGATTTTTCTCAAAATCTTTGTGTCGCATCCCTGGAAGATACTAAACTTAAATACCAAGTTTGGTATTTTACCGACTTTTCGTTTTTGAGTTATCGTGTTCACAGATACACGGACACACACACACACACGCGCGCGCGGACCTTTTTCTGAAAATACTTTTTATGGATACAGGGGACCCTAAAACATATATTTCCGGTGAAATCTTGGTATCGAACTTTTTGATGGAGTGCAATACATTCTCTATTCACTATGTACATAGTGAGTATAGAGAAAGTAAAAATGTATATGACATAAATTATGGCAGCGGCGGCTGCTATGTAGGAGCACAAGAGCATGTGAACCTCGAATATTTCTTAGTGGATCTCCTTTTTCTCTTTCAGGAAACAGTTAATAAAATGTGCTATCCGGTGCTACTTGTTTAAGTATACTGCGCTCTACTCTTCAAATTGAACACAGCCGAGAACCTAAGGATGTGATAACAACGCTTGTAGCACAGGCCTCTTATGCTATCATATTACTAACGTTTAGAAAAAAAAAGTGTATGGCAAAATTTGTGTTTTCTAACAAGATCTACATTTTTTATGTAATAGATTTTTATCTATTTCTTACAATTTAAAAGCAATACAAAAGTTATTCAAAATGAAGAAATCTTCAGAGGTTATTTCCAGAAAATCATTTTGTTTGCCTTAGGAAAATCCTGAACATAATAATAATAATAATAATAATAATAATAATCAAAACTGTTGGTCATTTTTGAGAAAATAAAAACTTTCAAAAAACGTTTCAAGTAAAGGATCGTTGGAAGTGGGGGAGATATTTCTGAAAATCTTTGTGTCGCATTCTTGGAAGGTACTGAACTTAAATAGCAAGTTTGGTATTTAACAAACTTTTCTTTTTTGATTATGCTGTCCACACACACACACACATGGACCTTTTTCTAAAAATCCCTTCATTTTGGATTCAGAGGATCCTAAAACATATATTTTCGGTGAAATCTTTATGTCAAATTTTGGGGTGTAAATCATTACCTTCTCAATCTACTATGTGCATTGTTCACACATGCTAGTGAAAGTAAAAATCTGATATGTTCCATTCATATAATTTTCTCTATCTGTTGTGCAAACAAACTATTTTTACAAAATATCCTTTTCTCTACATATTATTCACTAAGATAAACATTACCAGAAATGGGCTTAATCCAAATAAACATTACCAGAAATACTCTTATTACTTAATTCCTTGCAAGTAGAAGGGAAACATGGGAATAAATTAGGCTAAAGTGACAGTATTTTAAAAGCTGTTACTATGCATATGCATTGAGATTCTGTTCTCTTTATAAGACCAGGATAAAACAAAGGAATTATGCAACAAAAGATAATTTCCCATTTCAGAAAAGTTTAAGTAATTTAAAACAGAAACCAATAACAAACAACGTATTTTAACAAGATCTACATTTTTTTGTGTAGTAAGTTTTTGTTTATTTCTTACAGTCTACCAGTTATATAAAAGTCACCCAATGTCTGGCTATTCCCAGAACATTCAAGAAATACATTTTGTTTGTAATAAAAGTATCTTAAACATACCAAGTTTGGTATTTAACCGACTCTTCTTTTTTGAGTCACACTGTCCACAGACAGATACGCACAAACCTTTTTCTAAAAAGCCTTTTTATGTTATTTTAGGGGCCCCCAAAACATGTATTTCTGGTGTAAACTTGGTGTTGAATTTTTTGGGTAGAATATGATACCTTCTCTATCTACTACATACTTTGTGCTTATATAATAGGAAAAGTAAAGTTGAAAACATTGTTAGATAGCAAATTTGATACTTATAATCTATGTCTATCAAGAATACCATATGAAGATTTTCAAGAAAATTCACCTTCCTCAAACATCCCTTTATATGGAACATTTTTTAAAATTTTTAGTTTTATAATATACATATTTAAGCTATTTTCATGATGATTATAGCCTGCATCTTGAATTTTCTGGGAATAGCATCTGTTCATTCTGGATGACCTGTAAACCATAAGAGATGGACAAAATTCGATTCATACCAAAATGAACTTATTTTTGGCTTCTCAGTTCAATGTCCTTTAACTGGTTGGTCATATCTTATCCAGGTAACTCACTCTAAGCAAGATGCTAACTCACAGCCTCTTGTATATGAGGCAGATATGCCACTCCCACACTATAAAAGTGGGCATGAGCTTGTTAAACCACACAATTTATGGATACAATTCTTTTGTGGAAGTAGCCATTTTCAAGTTATTCCCTGTTTTTGGTTTAAATTTTCCAGTAGTTTACTTTTCTCAAATGGGAAGTCATTATTTTCTTTCTTTCTTTCCTCTGGCTTTGCAAAGAGAATGGAATTTCAAAATCATCTCATAGCGACCAATTCTTAAAGATTTGACTTCCTTTAGCCTAAGTGACTTCCTTTAGCCTAAGTGAATTCCTATATTTCCCTTGTACTTACACAGAAATAAGTAATAAGACCATTTCTGCTAATACTTATTTCACTTAGCACGACATAGATAGAAAAATATTTTTTTGCAGAATAGGTGGAAAAAGTCATGTGAAAGGAACACATATTTTTCTTGTACTTGTAACTTACCTTTCTACACATCACATGTGGCTATTTAACTCATTTGTATCATTTAACAACCAGGGCTCACGCATGCTAATTTGGCATATGAATTGTATTACCAGCTCAGTTCACAAAGCTTAATTGCTCTATATAAATGCATGTAATTCAGGTTCCTTCTCATAAATGTCATTTGTATACTTTAAGAATGAAGCGATGACATGTGATGTTTGTAATTCCCTCAGTATGACTTCCCCAACTGTATCAACAAATGAAAATAATATTATTCTTTCATTTGCAAGAGTCATGAAAAGAATGTGTTGATTATAAGGAAGATTTGATAAAACTGATACAAAGCGTATTCAAAAGTGATATTGAAAGTGTTTTTTATGAATATGAAACACAGACCCAAGAAAGTTGTAATGACAATGATAATGAATCCAGTGAAGAAAGCTGTGAGAAAAATAGTTATGAAACCAATAATGACACGCCAGGCCTTTCGAAGGTGTTCATATTATGACACAGAAAATTGGACTAAAACTGACAATAATCCCTATCTCTACTCTTTTGCAGCAAATAGTGGTGTTTGTAAAGACTTACTAAAAGGCACACATCACAGATCACATCTGCGCTTTCAATTTTTTTGGAATATATAGAAACTTTCAAAAAATTTGTGATGAAACTTTGAAACTTATGCAACAAGGCAGTCGAACAATCCTGACAAAAATTGTTGAAAGATAAGAAAAATGGCATATCATTATAGCAGATGAAACTAGGGTCTATATTGCTTTAATTATTTTAATGTCCATTGTACTGGACCAAAATTGATGCCTTAACAACCCAATTTTTTGTGAAACGAAGCACAGGGAGAGATTCAAATTTGTATGTCTATGGTGCACAACAACAATATCAGGACAACAGTACCAATGGATTTATGATTTTAATACAGTAGAGTCCCATTCCCATTTACAGTAGAGACCCATTTGAACATTCCATATAACTCAATGACACAAACTTCTTTCATTTCTTTTTTTACTTTCTCTACACTTACTATGTACTTAGAGTATAGAGAAGGTATTGTATTGCACCCAAAAATATGATACCGAGATTTCACCAGAAATACATGTATTGAGACCCCCTGAGTAAAAAAAAACCCACATTTTTAGGAAAATGTCTGTGTGTGTGTGTGTGTGAGTGTGTCTCTCTCTCTGTGTATGTATGTGTCTGTGGACAGCATAGCTCAAAAACGTTAAGACCATTAAATACCAAACTTGGTATTTAAGTTTGGTATCCTCCACGGATGTGACACAAAGATTTTCAAGAACCCCCCCTCCTCCAAATACCCTTTAGATGGAACATTTTTCGAAAATTTTGATTTTCTCAAAAATGACTAACAATTTTGATTAAAATTAGTACCTTATGTTTAAGATATTTTTATGACAAACAAAATGTATTTCTTGGATTTTCCGGGAATAGCCTCTGAAGACCGCTTCATTCTGGATGACCTTTGTATAACTGGCAAACCTTAAGAGATATACAAAAACTTACTACATAAAAAATGTAGATCTCATTAAAACACACAATTTATTAGCCACTTAAACTTTTCTCAAACAGGAAGACGATCTTTCTTTTCATTTCTTGTCGTAAACTCCTGGCAATCAAATAGATTAGTATTTCAAGTGTTTGACAAAGCGACCATCTTTTAAAGGATAATACTATTGTGTTAACCTATGTATTTTGTTATTTCCCTTCTATTTACAAGGAGCTAGTAATAAACTAACCCTGCTTATATTTATCTTGATTAGCATGAAGTAGATTACAGAATAAAAGGTTTGTTTGCCACACAGATAGAAGACATCATGTAAATGGAACACATATTATTTCCCTTCTACTTACAAGGGACCAAGTAATAAGGACAATTTCTGCTAATGTTTATCTTGATTAGCATGATATAGATAGAAGAAAAAGCTTTCTAACAATAATTTGTAAGCCCGTATGGGTAGCGTGGTGGTAGCATGTCTGCCTCACGTTCAAAAGGTCGTGAGTTCAAATCTCGCTTAGGGTGAGTTACCCGGGTAAGGTTTTTTTCAGGGTTTTCTCTTATCCTGAGAAGACGAATGTCGAGTAACTTTAAGCTCCATGGACCCCGAGATCATTTGAGCATCATATCATCAATTTCATTCATCGTCCGATATGACCAAACCAGGTTAAAGGACGTTAAACTACAGAAAAAAAAAAAAAAAAAAAAAAAAAAAAAAAAAAAAAAAAATTGTTACAGAGATGTAGAGAAAGTCATGTGAATGGAACACATCAGATTTTTTTTTTGAGCTTAATGTCTTTTAACGTGGTAGGTCATATTGGATGATGAATGAAATGCTCAAATGATCTTGGAGTCCATGGAGCTTAGAGTTACTACACATTCATATTCTCAAGCTAAGGCCCCCCCCCAAAAAAAACTTATCTGGGTTAGCCACCCTAAACAAGATTAGAACTTGCAATCTCATGAATGTGATGCAGACACGCTGCCCCCACAATACCAAGGCTACCTCTTATCTCTTGTTTAGCCATTGAGAAAAGATGTCACATGATTGACAAACTAAAGAAAATAGACATCCTGGACACAGTAGGCTGGATATCTGAATCTTGGAATGAAATTGAGCAAATAAGCAAAGATGTTACTGATGGTGAAGTTGGAGAATGGATAGTGCAGAATGAAAACTGTGAATAATTGAAAGAGAACAAGGACAAAAATAAGGTGCACTCAGAGGAAGAAGAAGAGATGGAAGATAATGGAAAAAGTAAAAAGATGTTTCACAGTGAAGGACTTGAGGCCGCTGAAGCAACGCTTTGCTATCTGGAGGAACAAGGTGCATCTGCTATGGATATTTTATTTCTCAGTCACCTACATTATGAAGCTGCACACTGACATGAGCATGAGTGAGGTCTAGCATCACATCTTTGAAGAAGTAACAATTTCTTCCCTATTTAATCTAAGTACCTATTTTTACTTTCTCTAGCCCCATATGTACAATGTACATAGGGATAGAGAAGTATTGTATTCCACCCAAAAATTTGATGCCAAGATTTCACTGGAAATACATATTTTAGGACCCCCTGTATCAAAAAAAAGCATTTTCAGAAAAAGGTCCATATGTGAGTCCGTGTGTCAGTATGTCTGTGAACACGATAACTCAAAAACGAAAAGTAGCTAAAATACCAAACTTGGTATTTAAGTTTAGTATCTTCCAGGGATGCGACACGAAGATTTTAAGAAAAGTTTCCCCACCCCAAACTACCCTTTACATGGAATTTTTTTCCAAAATTTTGATTTTCTTTAAAAAGGCTCAAACGATTTTGATTAAAATATCATATATTAAAGATATTTACCTAACAAATAAAATATATATCTTGAATTTTCTGGGAATAGCTTCTGAAGACCTGTTTATTCTGGATGAATTTTGCTTAATTTGGCATAACTAGTGAACCATAAGATATAGACAAAAACTTACTACACAAAAAATGTAGGTCTTGTTAAAATACACAAGTTATGTCATATACATTTTTCTCGTGGAGCTTACCGTTTTCGAGGTATTCATTGTTATCAGTTTCAGTTGTGAAGTACTTATACTTTTCTCAGACGGGGGTGTCCGTTTTTCTTTTGTTCTACTCCTAGCCAAGCAAAGAAGCGATTTGTAATGACAATCGCATAACGACAGCTTTTAAAACATTTGACTATTGGTTTAGCCTAGTGTATTCCCTTATTTTCTTCCTACTTATACGGAACTAAATAATAATAACATTGTGCTAATGAGTACCACAATTAGCAAGGTGCAGAGAGAAGAAGAATCTCATATATGAAGTTTGTAGAAGAGCTACAGAAAGTCATGTGAGTGTAACACATCAGATTTTTTAATTTACTTTTACAGTAATGACTTTTAGCATATGTTAACATTTTCTGTTTCCCATTATGTAATTTGCAGTATTTATGTAACAGAGCCCTTATTTCATAAAGCTAGACATCTTGGTAACTCAATACCCTCTCAGTCCACTTTAGCTCAGGTTATCAGGATTCTACTATATTGTGAATGTAAATTTTCAGGAAAAAATACTTATTTGTTTGATTTTAAATAACCTTATAAGCATTAAACTGTTAGCTCCCTCACTGCTAGGAGATTTCAATCTGATTTCTTGTTTAGTTGAGAAGGCATTTAATGTGACACAACTGGGTTAATCAGTTCTTTATCATTTTGATAAACCATCAGGTTGAATTTTTAAACTCGTTAAAATTATGAAATGGCTACACATAATTTTATTTAACACATTCCCTGTGGCTAGAAGATTTGATGTGACAGCTGTACTATATATCGGCCTACCAGTGGCCTGACAAAAACTTTGAAATGTGGCATGGGTCATGAGTGCCCTATATATACCTCTGTATGAGGTCACTTTATTATGGAGGTGCTTGTTGGGATGTCTATAGCAAAAGGCACATTTAACTGATTAAGAGTAGAAGGTACAGAACCAACATAGGAAAATTTTCTTTTGTAAATAGCCCCATTGAAGAGTGGAATGAATTGCCTGTAGCAACCTTTCAGGGCTGCCCTCTGATCTTAAAGAAGTTTAGGAATAATTTAAAGGGAATAAATGTTACATAATTAACTAAAGTAAATATTGTGAATTAAGGATCTCAAAAACTGTTCTACAGCTATTAATGTTGAGGCTTCATACTAACTGTTATAAACATGTTGGTAATTGACATAGCTATATTGAATAATAAGTAGTTAGATACTTCAAAAACTATGAGTATATAACATATTAGTTGTATTAATATTATTAATTTAACTGTAAGACAATTAATGTAAGTGAATTTTGTATATTTAACTCTGATACAAGGCAGTACCCAATTGCAGAGAATAAATATATACAATTGTGACTAGCTAGATCCCCCAAATAACTCCAAAACACTTTTTTTTGTCAGACATTTTTACCCTACTGATTTATCTGGTAAACGTATATCTTAGAGGAACCAATACAATTTTTTTTATATATAAACCTTGGATAGTTGAACAAATGGAAAGTCATTTTTCATTTTATTGTCTCTTTTTAATTTTTATGGATATTTAACACTATTACTATATTTGCAAAACATGTACCTAAATAAACTCTATAAACAAAACCAAAATATACTTATTAACACAAGCTTTGCATGTTTAAACACTGATCTTCTGGATGTGTTTTTCCTGAAACAACTGATGCACATTTTAGGTTGGCCTGGGCAGTCATCGCAGAAGGTTGTAACTTCCTTTCCCTTGCTGTCAACTTCTTTTTTGCCTTGTGATAACACTTTTATGTTGCTGAAATGTTCTTACCAGTTCCTCAATTTTTCCCAAAGTATGGGCTTTCTTTCTTGATGGAGAAGTGGCACAGGGAGCATATCTACATAAATGCAAGACAACCGGCTCTTTCAAAATTCAAAATGACCTTTTCTTTTAAGTGCTCTTTTTACAATACAGAATCCAGGCATTTACTCTAGAAGTATGTAATAGGAATTCCATTGCAACTTCTCTCCACCATTTCACCCCTTTTCTCAATGGTGAATGAAACAAAAACATCTGGTCACTGATATCAATGTCTTGTTGAATTCCAGTATAGCCTTTGATTTCATTATAGCTTCTCCTATTCTGTTCTTTATCCCTATGTCATCTAAAGCATCAAACTATCCAGGAACCATTGAACTCTTCAGAACTCTCCTTTTATCCATCCAGTTAAAAAAGTTCCATTAATGTTCTCTACTCCCTATATCCCCCCCCCCTTTTAAGTTTTTTCCTCGCAATATCCTTGGGAATTATTTGGATGAATTGTTCCACAGAGAAGCATATTTTTAAGTAATAACTTATGTGCCAGAGAAATGTGTATATAGAAATTGTCAGCATAAGGAATGCAAATTTTTCCAAAAAGAAGCTCACACAGATTCATAGTAATAACCTCTGCAAGATCTGCACCTTGCAGTTTGTCGTCTTTTCCTTGATATATTTGAAGACAACAGTGTACCTTTCTCTGTACAAAGTTTGTACACTTTTACACCATACATGTGAGACTGGTTAAAGAAATACTGCCTGAAAAACAATCTTCCTCTTCAAATATCCTGCACTCGTCAACTATCGCATCTCTTCCAGGGGTTAGAGCATTTTGAAAGTTACTCTGCATATGTTCAACTAACATCTGTACTTTGTAAGTCCTGTTGTTTACATTTCTAGGGGCATCATATTCAACAAAATGCCAGCAAGACACAACACTAGACATCAATCACGAAGCATGGTGGGTTTTATAACTTTGCTTTCATACAGTGAATTCTTTGACCAATAAAGTGAAATTTCAAGAGCATCATCCTACCTCATAATTAACATTGTGCCAATAAAATTGCCCATTTTCCCCAGAAGAGTCAACCTAATTGGCTAGAAGAGACCCTTTTTGCCCGATTTTTTGGACACTTTTTGTGCTGCATATCTGTTTGTTTCCAACACTATATTGTTAAATATGCCTTGTGTTATCAACATTTTGTATATAAAAAAAAAAAGGGTGGGTTATTTATGGACGCTCTTTAACTGCCTTGGTTCTTAGCATCCCATTCTATACTGGGCATGAAAGACTGCTTAATTTTGCTCAGAGGCCTCTCTATCAGGCTTGAGGTTCTTTTACATGCTCTAAATCTATGACACAGGACTAACGGCTTTACTTCCCTTCCGAAGGAAGCCATACTAAGGATTTTAACACCCGAAAAAATCCATTGTCCTCCGCCAGGTTTGAACCCGCGACCTTGGGTATATGAAGTTAGCATGGTAACCATTACACCAGGGAGGACGACTACATTTTGTATCAGAAGGGATGTCAAAGTTGGTGGAAATATTAACTTCTGAATCCCCATTGAAAATTACTGCAGCTATATTTTTTTATCCTATGAGATTCCAAATTGGAGTATAATTTTCATCAATGCCATAATCATAAACCAGAGTTACATATGGTCTTGTGCACCTCACTGGAATAGGAGTCATCATCAGTTTCATTTAAATTTGAAGAGGATCTTGAATTTTGTGGATTGTAAGCTGGATCTCTTCAAATAAAGGAGAAAAGTCATAGTCACTGGAGTTACTTTGATTAAGGTAGTAGTTCACCAGTAGTGTATTCCCTCTTCACCTAATGGTGTACTCCATCTTCATTTTCTTGTTACAGGCAGCTCAGATGCATAGCTAAACATGCTATGAAACATGATTAGAACAGGTGTCCAATCATAAATATTATATTTCATAAACAATCATTTAATAACTTTGGAAATTAACATTGAGTCGAACTTAACACTTTTAAAACTTCACTTGTTTTTACTTACATAGTAGCACATATGTTTCACAGAACTTGTCCGCATTCTCAACTACCTTCGACTGCCAAACTCATTTGTATCGATATCTCCGAAATCTTGAGGATTGCCCACTGGACATCGGATGAACTTATGGAGTGGGTTGAATTCAGCGGGAATTTCAACGTTCATCAATGTTGACTCATACTTTTTCATAGAAATCTTTTCCTAAGTATCGAGTTCAGTTTGTCTTGTCACATATTTTAGAAGATAGACATTCTCTTTGATGTTGTAGTTAAACTTCCAAAAGTGGCTTGCTATTGCTGATTTTTCTGTATGCTTATATTTTGCGTGGCTGAGATGTTCTTTAAGGCGGGTCATAATGTTCCTTCTGGTTTGTCCTATGTATTTTCACAATCTTCACATTCAATTTTGTAGATTCCTGATTTTCTTATTGAAGGTGTTTTATCGTATCTGTGGGATTTTATTACGTTTTTGATTCACTGTCTATTTTGTGGGGCTAGCACTATGTGTAACCATGGAAGATCTTTTGAAATTTGTTCATGTACTTTGGGTGGTTAGTGAATTTTTTGAACTTTGTCTTGTCTTTTTCTACTGTTAAAGTGGTTATGTCTGATATTTGGTTTTTTTTTTTTCTTTTTTAATCTTTGTAGTTTTTTGTGTACCAGTGACTTGTTGAAACCATTTTTCTCTGCTGTTGATTCTATTTGTTTTATCTCACTATTGTATTCTGTTTCACTTAATGGAACGTGAGTAAACCCCCAAAAATCATAAGCATGCCATTATAAACAGTCTGTACACAGACTACTCAAGATTTTTATGAAAAAGTATGAGTCAACATTGATGAATGTTGAAATTCCCGCTGAATTCAATCTACTCCATAAGTTCATCCGATGTCCAGTGGGCGATCCTCAAGATTCTGGAGGTGTCGATACAAATGAGTCCGGCAGTCGAAGGTAGTAGAGAATACAGACAAGTTCTGTGAAACATATGCACTACAATGTAAGAAAAAACAAGTGAAATTTTAAAAGTGTTAAGCTCGACTCAATGTTAATCTCTAACGTTATCATTTTGCTTCACTGTGTACCACTTCCGGTCAGGTTAGTTATCATAGTCATCTAATAACCATAAACAATATTTTGCCACATACCTTAAAGCAGCTATTCTTGCCTGTTAACACAAAAAACAAATGTTGGCGTGCATATTTTAATGTACAACAATAACTGGTCTGTTTTCTACCGTGTTTGGTGCTAAGTGAGCGCAGCACAACAATCACAACACAGGGTTATCTGAACGATTAAAAAGTAGCACGAAAAGTGTTACCAGGCCACTGGTGGTCTGAATAGAAGCAATAATACATTTTAATTATTTATCTCATGCTGAATAAAATATATTCCTTGAGGCTTTTATAGTTCAGAGTTTGACATAATGTTTCCACATTTTGCAAAATTGCCAAAATTAATGATGATGGAGAGGAAAAAACTGCATCAGGGCACATGGGAGCCAAGCCTCAGAGAAAATGTTAAGTTTGTATACCAAGTTCAAACTTAAACTTTGGGAGTGATACAATAAATTGAAGGGTCCAAGGAGCTTTCATAATTATCATGTCAAAAACAAACTTTTATGAATAAAAAAGTAACATCTTAAAGTTTGACATCCCTCATTAAAATGGTGTATATACTAGATGCTTTATATTATTAATATATGGTGAAAAAAGTCTGAGCAATCAGAAGAAAACTGTAGTGTTTTGGATTTTCATAGATGCATTGCCATAACATAATCTTTACAATCATTTATTTGAAAATAAAAAAGAATTAATTGTCCCATATAAGGACATACTTAGCTAGATGGAATTTTTATAAGCCAGAAATATAAAATTTTGAAGTGAAATACTACTTTCTGCAGAACTTACCTTGTTTTTATTCTGCTGTGAGTCATCTGAAGCAGAAAGTGCTTCTGATTGGAAATCCGTTGTTCTTTCAACATCCATCTCCTCTTCTTCATCACTGAAGATGTCATCACACCTCTTAATTTTTATAACAAGATCCTTAATAATATATTTCCAGTCTTTCTGTAAATCTATATCTGAAGAATGTAGCTGCTTATTATTTGTTGCAAAATCATTACAGTTTGTATTAGCATTGCTCTGAATCTGATCAATATTTCTGAAAAAGCAGATTTCATTTGTTGAGCCCAGTTGAGAATCATGAGGTTCCTTTTTTATGTTTATTTCATTATCCAGTTCCATATAATTTTTTATTGTGGCAGTCTTATTTGTAACCTTTCTTACAAGTTCTGTAGTCAAAAACATTTTTGAATCTGGTGAACTGGTTTCTAAACCATCAGCTTCTTTATTTATACTTATTTCATTATCCATTTCCAAATCATTTCTTATTGTGATAGTCTCATTCTTAACCTTTCTTAAAAGTTCTGTAGAAAAAATAACTTCTGTATCTGGTGCATTTTTTTCTAAACCACCAGCTTCTTCTTTTATGTTTACTTCAGCATCCACTTCCACATCATTTTTGATTGTGTCAATCCCATTAACCTTTCTTACTAGTTCTGTGGAAAAAATCACTTTTGTATCTGGTGTATTTTCTTCTAAACCACCAGCTTCTTCTTTTATGTTTATTTCAGCATCCACTTCCAAATCATTTTTTATTGTGACAGTCCCATTCTTAACCTTTCTTACTAATTCTGTGGAAAAAATCACTTCTGTATCTGACGAACTTGTTTCTAAACTGCCAGGTTCTTCTTTTATGTTCATTCTGTTATCCATTTCCAAATCATTTTTTATTGCAATAGATTCATTCTTAACCTTTCTTATAAGTTCTGTGGAAAAACACATTTTTGTATCTGGTGAACCTGCTTCTATAATGCCAGCTTCTTGTGTGATTACAACATGATTGCTGCTTGTGGTACTGTTATGAATTCTTTCTCCACTGGATATAACATCTTTCTCGTTTGGTAAGTCTTCATCTATAAGCACCTCTTCTTTAACAGCTCTGTTCCTATCCATTTCAGAAGCTGTAGAAAATGAAGAAAGACCATTAATTATATTAATTTTACAATGGAGCAGTAAACAACATAGAATTGAAGAAAGAGGGCACAAATCCTGGACTTGCTAAGAGCTGCATCAAATGGAGTGGCACAAGCACAACTAGGAAGATTGGAAACTAGAGGGAAAATTGTAGAAAGAGTGCTAAAATATTGTGCAAAAATTAGAGAATTAGATGAACAGAATATTGTACACTTGTATTTGATAGTACAGAAAATGCTACATCAAAAATATTCACGGCTAAATAAGAAAGTAAATTATGTTGAAAATTGGTTTCCGGGATATGTGGAAAGCTAAGGAATCACTACAAAATGGGTTCTGAAATTAATTAGGTTAAGAATGGAAGAAATTGAAAGACAAGAAATAAAAGCAAGTTTCAATTCGAAATAGCTCAATGCCAAAGTATTGCAAGATGAAAGTGATCTGGAACAGGGAAAACTACAACGTATAATAAAGCAGCAAAAGAAGCTTTGCATGGGTTAGAACAAGGGTGTGAAATGGAAGGGTTAGAGAAATGCCCCTTGTGTCGCTTAAAGGATTAAGAATGGCATATAGTTTTAGACTGTGAAGAAACTGGATGCTTGGGAAAAGATAGGTAATATAGTTAATAAATTTAATTGAAATTGGAGTAGGTTCAAATGGTGAGGAAAATTAGCAAGCAGGATGAAGATGAAAATTAAATGATAAGAGATAGTATGTATTGGGTTAAAGATATAAGTAGGACCCAATAGCTTGACAACCTCAAGGTTTGAGTCTGTTGGGCCCCAGGGTACAGAGCAACTCAGTGTAGTAATAAGCAAGTAAAGAAATGTATACTAATTTGAGAAACTTATGGAAATAAACTTATTACTACACATAGAATTAATCATTGTGTCAGTAACATACAACTTAGTGTTTTTCCACTGAATATGAGGTTGCATTAGTGCCTACCTCCCCTGTAATGATGGTGTGTAGTATTACAAGTAATTTGTTTTGTTCAGAATTTACTATATAGCATGTTTAATTATGAACCCCTTAGTTTGTCAAATTCATATTACTGTTTACAGAAAGTTTCTTAGGCTGTACAATCCACATTCTTTGTAAATAAAATGTCAGATTACAGGTATTGTTCAATCTAAGAAACTTAACAGACAGCATAGGGTTCCTATGTAAACATTAGACAAAAATTCTCTGATATCTTTCTTAATATACTATACTGTTGAAGCTAAAACCATACAAAATAATGACACATGTTCTTCAACCAGGTAATCCTGTATATAAGAGCACATTTTCTTTTCATTAAATCCGAATAGTGCATACAATAGGAAAATGGACACACATTTATCTTTTTTCTTCCTGTGTGTGCGCGTGTGCGTGTGTTGTTTTTTTTGATATATAGAAATCAATACAATGCATTTTGTAATTATCAAATTAGGAAGAACCACTCCTCTTATCTTCAGAAAAAAACATTTTGGAAAATAAAAATGTTACCAAATAATATACCTATTACTAATAAAATCCTATATATTACTATGAGCATATGCAAAGCATTGTAAGTCTATATGTTGGAGTTTCTGTTCTAAGATTATTGAATTACATGCAGGGGATATGGTGGTAGAAGCTTGTTTACTCTCTGCCAATATGTTGGACAAATGCAGACATTTGGAATTTCAGCTAGCTTCCATATGGATTTTAAATTTCTTGCATGTTCATTTGCTACATTGGTGTGGGCAACTACTGGTTATATGGTCATCTGTAGTACTTTATAATAACTGCTTGTACGCATGTTCGTCTTGTTGCTGGAAGACTGAAAAGATGTTTTGAGATAGTAGGGGGAGGTTCCTATCTCCTCAGCTGCCATGGTGCAGCCACTGCAGACTCTAGCACTCATGGTACTTCTGACATTACTTGAAATATGTCAGACCAAACGTTTTGAGCACCTCCCTTTGGGTGTGATTCTTAGATCTCACAGAGATTGGGTATGCCTGGGCAGGGTTGTGAGATGTCCTTCAGCACTACCCCACAGGGGCCTACTTCGGTAGGCACGGGTTAGGCGCACCCTGGATCCCGAGCCACTTTGACTCCCTCAGTGGGCAACCTCTGAGTGGTGAGGGGGTCAGTAAGTAAAAATGCCCACCCGCGTGTAGGCCATGTGTAGAGAGGTGGAAAGGAATATCCTGGTTGATTGAGGGCTGGGCTTCTGTTTTTCAGCATCTGGGGAGGGTGCACAACCTAATATACCACTTTGGTTTCTGCTTTGCCTAAATGTGAGGCTAGGGACTAACCCACCCCTAGTTAATCAGCCAGGACTAGGTATTATACCGAACTCCAGGGTGAGTGGGACAGCATGCCCCTATATCCCCTATGTGGCCCTGCCACCCCAGTGGGGTGACCCCATGTTGGGCTCCATGGTGGGTGGGGAGCACTGGGGGATGAATTTCTATGTACCTTTATGGCACCAAAAAACAAAAATCTAAATGCTAGTAATATGGGAAAAGAAGCAGTTGAGTGTTGTGGTCCTCGCTACTTGGTGATAAATCGGACAGAGGAAGGAAGGAAGGAAGGAAGTTTTTCACGGTGAGCCCTTTTATTATTCAAAAGAGTCTCGATGCAATTGCTGGCCCTGTGAAATCCTGTATTAGAGCTTGCTGCTGGTTGAGGCCTTTTCTGCATCCCAGGCTGCCAAAATACTCAAAGCGAAACTGTTAGCCAGCTTTCCCGTGAAGGTCGAACTGCATAAGATGTTAAACTCCTCACGCGGTATGATCACCACCCGTGTTCTTGATGGACTGAGGAGATTCAGGAGAACATGGCAGATCAAGGCATAACATCTCTGTATCGGGTTCAGCGTAGAGTCAATGGTGAATTCAATTGTGAATTCATGCCTACCCATACCCTGTTCCTCACTTTTGATCGGGTAGATCTCCCGCAAAAGATTAAGGCTGGGTACGAAGTTATCGAGGTTAGGCCTTATATACCGAACCCGCTAAGATGCTTTAAGTGTCAATGTTTTGGCCACACGCATGATCCACCTGCGCCAACCTATCCCACGATGGTGTGTGTAGTTCACCTCCATCGTGCGTGAATTGTGACGGCGAACATTCATCTAGTTCCCGAAACTACAGAGAAGGCGATCCAGGAGATCCGGGTGAAAGAGAAGGTCTCCCTCTCGGAAGCCCGGACTCTCTTGCGACTCCGCCAACCCTCTGTCCCGAAGTCCGGCACGTTTAGCTCTGTTGTAGCTAAACCGGTGGCGTGTCAGGAAATCGCAACGCAAACTAGCTATATAAATGGGACAACTAGCGCAGAAAAGGTCCTTGTAGTGCCCAAGTCTATGTTACCTTCAAAGTCCGTATTAACATCTGCCAAATCTGTCAGCCTACAGAACAGTTCAGAACCTTCTCTCCTAAAGCTTCGACCTCGGGAAATAAAACCTCTAAGCTTACGACGTCCTCTGCACCTGCTAAGCAATTCAAGACCAGCTATGTCAGGCAAGACTTTCTGAAAGATATAGTTAAGACCGCTCCCAAAACATCTAAGGAAAGCAAAGTCCACGCCACTCTCCATGGAGATCCTCTTCTGAGGAATCTTCTGGGGGAAGTACCGATCGGCCACTACCATCTTCGCCGATCAGTACCTCTAATCGATTCGGGATTCTCGAACCGAAATTTTCTATGAGAAAGAGGTCTTGCCCCGTTGAGGAGATGGATCAAGAGGATTCTGTCGTCAGTGGCAAACGCACAGTGCGTAAGCGACAGGATCGTGCTGCTGAACAAAGTGTTAGTCCGACACCAACAAAGAATAAACTGAACCGACCAACACCGCCCAATATGCAGAAACGGCTTTCAATTTAGAACTTATCCCATCATCAAGACTATGGCTATCCTGCAGTGGAACATTAGTGGAGTTGGATCACATCGACCAGAGCTTGAATTGTTGCTACATCAGCATCAGCCTTTGGTCGTATGCTTACAAGAGACAAAGCTCGTCCCCAGGACACCGTTAATATCAGGCAGTACTCCTCCGTACGTTGTGATTTATCACCGGAGGAGGGTGTCCCAGCACATGGAGGCACCATGATGCTTATCCGAGATGATATATTTGTCGAACCCGTACCCTTACAATCTGACATCCATTCCGTCGCTGTCAGAATTCAGTTTCCCTCCGCCATTTTCACCATTTGTAGTATCTATTTACCTCCATTTGCTGACCTCTTGCACACGGACTTAGATCTAGTTGTACAGCTGCCTCCACCATTTTTGTTGGCAGGAGGTGTGAATGCCCATCACCCACTTTGGGGCTCATCTCGGGCACGTGCAAGAGGTAAGGTCATTGCAAACTTCTTGGACAGTAATAATTTAGCTTTCTTGAACACCGGAGGGCCTACATTTCTTTCTGACGCCTTTCATGCTGTTTCATACCTTGATATAGCTATTTGCTCACCCCAGTTAGCAGTTTCCTTAAGCTGGAATATCATCTCTGATTTGCATTCAAGTGACCACTTTCCATGTCTTGTTAGTCTCTTGACGCATCCTGTATGTCCCACCCGCTTACCAAACTGGCGCTTCGATCAAGCCAACTGGGATTTGTATTCTCGCTTGGCTGTTTTAACAATGCTGAGCCTCTGTGAACTATCTAGTCGAACACCTCACAGAGATAGTTCTATCCTCTGCTGAGCTATCCATTCCACGTTCCACTGGCCGAACTCGTCGTTTTCCGGTACCTTGGCGGACCGACGAGTGCCGGGCTGCTATTCGTGCCCGCAGGTGTGCTCTCAGGGTTTTCCAGCGTCGCCCTACACTGGAACGCCTAATACAATATAAGAAACTGCGTGCCCAATCTCGACAAGTTATTAAGGACAAAAAAACATCCTGGAGCAACTTTGTAGCTTCTTTTAATAGACATACCCCTTCCTCTGTCGTATGGGATAAATTGAGGCGTGTGGCCGGCAAATCGACCCATAATGCAAACGCTGGTCTCAGAACCGCTGCCGGTGTTGTTAACACAGTTGACGTGGCTAACTCTTTAGGCCGTGCTTTCGCTCAGGTATCCAGCTCAGACAATTATCCCCATAAGTTCCTTAGAGTGAAGGATCAGGAGGAATCTCAAGTGTATTACTTTCGTTCCAGAAGCCTTGAGGACTATAACTGTCTTTTCACCATGGCGGAGTTAGAGCATGCACTTAAATATTCGCGGAACTCTGCGCCTGGCCCAAATGGCATCCACGTCCAAATGTTGCAACAGCTCTCTCCTGATAGTAAGGTTTTCCTACTCGAGGTTTATAACCGGGTCTGGGTTGACGCCACTTTTCCAGACACATGGCGAGAGGCCACCGTTATACCTATTCTGAAACCTGGGAAGGACCGTCATCTTCCTTCCAGCTACCGTCCTATCTCCCTCACGAGCTGCATTTGCAAGGTGCAGAACGCATGATCTATGGACGGTTGGTCTGGTGGCTAGAATCCAACAATTTATTGACTAATGCCCAGTGCGGTTTTCGACGGCGTCGGTCAGCAACTGCCATCTTGTATCGCTATCGACGCAGATTATGAACGGCTTTCTTAAAATCTGTCAAACGGTTGGAATATTTTTGACCTTGATAAAGCTTATGATACGTGTTGGCGAGCAGGGATATTACGTTCCCTTCACAACTGGAATTTTCGTGAACGCCTTACCGCAGGGCTCGGTACTAAGCGTGACGCTGTTTGCTATAGCGATTAATTCCATATCGCAATGTGTTCCCCCAGGTGTCTCGTCCTGTTTATTTGTGGATGACTTTGCCGTTTATGTACTTCTCAGCGTACACCGTTTTTGGAACGCCGCATCCAGCGGTGTTTGGACAATCTCTATGATTGGAGCTCGAAAAACGGCTTTCGTTTCTAACCTGAGACGACAGTCTGCGTTAACTTCTGGCGTCGTAGATGGCCACATCCGCCATGTCTACGACTCGGGCCAGATTTACTTCCTTTCGCAGATGAGACGAGATTCCTTGGGTTGATCTTCGATCGGAAACTGTTGGTCACCGCATATAGCACAGTTGAAAGCGCTATGTGACCGTTCTCTCAATAATTTACGGATACTAAGCGGTAAATCCTGAGGAGCAGATCGGACACTGTTGCTTCGTCTTTATCGCGCTCTGATTCGATCGAAGTTGGACTATGGCAGCATTGTTTATTCTTCAGCACGACCATTAGTGCTGAAAAGATTAGACACAGTCCATAATCAGGACATCCATGTGGCGGTTGGAGTTTTTCCAACCAGCCCAGTTGCATGCTCTACGCCGAATCGGGAGAACCCCCTCTGCGATGTCGGCGCTATGTCCTGCTAGCTAATTATGGCTGTGGGCTCAAGTGCATGCATGGGCATCCAACTTTCCACGCGTTTTTCTCCCCCGAGCTGGACGAACGGTATCGCCACCACTCCCTGAGTCCAAAGCCTGCAGGTTTTCGTTTCCGTGGGCTTCTTCGGCAACATGATATTGACACGTTGAGGCTGTTTAAGGTGGAGAGGAGGTTCCCTCCTTGGTTACGTGCTGCCTCTCATGTCAATCTCGGAATGACGATTTACGTGAAATCTGCTATGCTAGCTTATAGTATCCGTAGAGGTTTTTTTTTTTTTTTTTTTTTTTTTTTTTTTTTTTTTTTTTTTTTTTTTTTTTTTTAGAACTTTTATCAAAATACAGTGGCCATATTTGTATATATACCGATGACAGTAAGTGCCCCGACGGTGTTGGTTATGTCTTTGTGCATAACGAATCTTTTACTTTTGGTTTGCCTAGCAGCACATCCATATATTCTGCCGAGCTGTAAGCTATTTACCGGGTCCTTCTGTATATTCGCCATCTTAAATTATGTGACTGCCTTATTCTTAGCAATTCCCTCAGTGCACTTCAGAGCATTCGTGAGCTGTACAATTACCATCCTTTAGTGCAGCGTATCCAGGACGCCCTCCACATTTTGCAAACTTCTGGGG
Source organism: Hymenopus coronatus (assembly GCA_030762935.1). Taxonomy (NCBI): domain Eukaryota; kingdom Metazoa; phylum Arthropoda; class Insecta; order Mantodea; family Hymenopodidae; genus Hymenopus; species Hymenopus coronatus. Next base: position 41,521,211 of record CM060897.1, on the reverse strand, counting down.
TTAGTATGGAACTCGCATTGATCCCTGGACACGTTGGCCTTCCAGGGGATGAACTTGTAGATTTAGCAGCGAAATCGGCAGTCACAGAGCCCAGGGTTAATGTTACCAATTCAATATCCGAAGATCTTAGGGCTGTTGTGCGGAGAGCTGTATTTTGGAGCTGGCATGCGGAGTGGTCGGCTCTCCGCGGTAACAAGCTTAGGGCCGTGAAAGACATTCCTGTCTCCTGGGCAACCTCCTCACGTCCTTTTCGTCGGGAGGAGGTGCACTTGGCTCGGTTACGAATTGACCACTGTTGTTTTGCCCATTGTTATCTTTTTACTATAGATTCTGAGCCTGTCTGTCCGCTTTGTGGCGCAGCACTGTCAGTAGCTCATGTGCTGGTAGAGTGTGCTGCTTTTGTACCTTTTCGCACCACTCTCCAGATGCCGGCCTCCCTAGCGGAGGTCCTTGACAATGACCCTGCTGCTGTTGATAAAGTTTTTAAATTTTTATCTACAATTAATTTTACGTTCAGGATCTAGTTATTTTTATAAACTTTTAAAACACTTAGTTTTACCCGTTTTTATTCATTTTTATACTCCAGTGTTTTAACTGGTTTTATGGATTTTATGGCTTTAGAGATGTCTCGTTTTAACAGTTTCTTTTATGTCTATTTTAGCACTTTTTTTTTTTTTAACCATTTTAAACCCATTGTAGTTCCCATCTCATGTCCCATTTAGTTTTCTAAGGGCGCTGATAACCCTAGTAGTTGAGCGCCCTTAAACCCCAATCATCATCATCATCATCATCCAGCACTACTCTGGATAGCTAGTGAATGGCATGCTCATGACTGTCGGCCCAGCCAAGGTTTTTCAGTAATCTTCCATTGGGGATTGATGCGCATAATTGTCACATCCACTTCCATTCTGGTGTGTTTGCATGCCAGGAGTAGGGGTAGGAATCTTTTTAATGGAATGCGCTATGGAAGGTAACCTCCCTGGTACTGAGTGGAACTTCGGCTCGGGGTAAGACTTTTAACTGCATTTCAAGATAAGATCACTGAACAGCCCCAAATTTTTATCATCAGAAAAGAAATTAAAAGTTTTAAAGTGATCAAATTTATTTAGAGATCCCCATAATATAAAAGGGGTGGGTGGGGGTGGTGGTGGCAGCAGCAGGTTTAGCAGTAGTGGCTGCAGCATTGGAGGCAGGGTCATTGGCAGTGATGGTGTATTCCATTCAAAAAATGCTACTCATCAACATATGAAATCAGTTATTGTAATGATTTTTATTTTTATATATTTTGAATATGATAGTAGCTTGTATGCTTTAAAATTTATGTAAATGTTATATTATCACCATCATCAAAGAATGCAGACTGGCTCTCCATTGAATTCTGGAACTGTGTTAAACAATATAGACATAGGAAGGCAGGTTCAGATTTTCAGTAAGAAAACCAAAACTTATTATTATGCATCCTTCATTCAATCTGTTGATTACAGATATCACCAGTTTATGAAATATTCTTGGATGCTGTCTTACCATTTCCCACACATCCATGGAATAGTTTGAAAGAGCAGCTATGTCTTTCTTATTAAGGATCCCATCCTCAAAAATTATATTCCATACATTCTGGACCACATTTAAATTGCGTAGTTTCACCAGTCAAACTGATAACTTTGGGATTATTCAGCCCTTTCTTGGTAATGTTTGAGGAGCAGATTTTGTCATGTAACACATATGTTTGAGGAATGCCCTTTACAAAATACACCACTCAAACAATGAAAGATGAATTGACTATGATGGTGTATTCTCTGGAATCCATTCTTATGGATATCTGGACCAATTCATCAACACCAACAACAGATATCTAGCCTAAAAATGCACACTGGTTCTCCTAAACGTTTTAGTAGCTATTATATGCTCAGAACTACAGCACACTTTACTGAGTTGCCAAAGTATCAACCACCCATCAATATTAGAACAAAACACTTTATTGCCCATCCAAACAATACTTTGCTAGAAATCATGCAGCATTAAAAGATACAGATGGAATAAGCTTACTCTATTTCTTCAGTGTCTGGTATTAGACTTGGTGGCCCTTCAATAGTGAACTCTGCTAAGAACCCTTATGCTAGCTTGTTTATGGTTAAATTTGGCTCTTCAATTGTTTTATTGGCTGGTAACATTTTGAAACATCTTAGCTGCCTTTGTTCTCTTCTTGAAAGTTCTAAATCTCATAAAAACTTCTCCTCTACCAACTGCAGTAATGTTTTCAGAAATCAGTCAGCCTGCTCCTCACATCAGCTTCTAATTACCTCTGGCATTTTGACAACCTTTTATTCATTAATAGGAATATCTTAAATTTTTGCTCCTTTATAGAATCCTAAAGCAGTAGAAAGGGCCTTGTCTTCTAAGTAAAATACTGTTGTCATGCAAAAGATTTAATTACTAATTTAATTATCACAAAGTAAATGACATTGTTGCAACATAAGCCAAAGACTATGCTTGCCACCAAGCCCACGCACATTACCTATTGTGTCCTGTATACTGTGTTGCAACAACTGCACCACTGTCTTAACTATTTTGGCCATTTGATGAAGTAGGAAAATGAAAATCGAGCTAACAGTTTAAGTTTCTGTTAGTCCATAATTTTAACTCATTTTGCTTATCTCTAAAGTAGGGCAGTTGCCACCAAGCCCACGCACATTACCTATTGTGTCCTGTATACTGTGTTGCAACAACTGCACCACTGTCTTAACTATTTTGGCCATTTGATGAAGTAGGAAAATGAAAATCGAGCTAACAGTTTAAGTTTCTGTTAGTCCATAATTTTAACTCATTTTGCTTATCTCTAAAGTAGGGCAGTGACAGATCTAATCAATGACATCAGCACCACTTGATTTTAAATAGTGTGTCTGTACAATGTACATAGTTGGTAGAAAAGATATTGCATTCCATACAAAAATTTGGCATCAGAAATACATGCTTTAAGGTCCCACAATTTAAAAAAATTGTAAAAGGTGGATGGTGTGCGCATGTATGCATGTTTGCATGCATGTGTGTGGCGTGTGGTGTATGTAACACCAGCTAAAGAGAAAGCCTTGCAAAATTATCTATGATGTCACAATTTTGGGCTTTTAGAGTATGCCAAACAAGTACTTTATGCAACAATTAAAGTCTCTTTTTTTATTATTAATTTTTTATTATTATAGTAGTTGTTTCAGTTTTTATTACTATAATATGCAATAATTCCTAAGTTTATTAATTATACATTCTGCTACATACTACTTGTATCTCCATACAGGACTTAAGAGAAGTACAAAAAATAATATGTTTAATACCTCTGATATGAGGTTTCATCTTTTCTTTTGTGAATGTTAATATTTTTTTTAACTGTTACCTTTGCAGAATTCATTTTAAAACAACAGGGACCAGGCCCCTAACCTGCTTTGCTACAGTGAAGCTTCAACCTTGATGCAATATATCTTCCCTGGAAAGTGTGGAACTAACTGACACATTTCATCTCATTGTGAACAAGGTACTAAACTCTATTCCATGAGTGTTGAGATATAAATAAATAGTAATAATCTTGATTTCATACCCTCTAAAGTACAGCTCACAAACTGTAACTTATTCAATGGAAAGTGAATGACCACAGATAGGAACTGATAAACAATTCTAAAAATGTTAAAAGGGTTAAAACATCTCGAGTTATCTGTAAAAACAAAATTCTTTCTATGGATTGCCCTAATCCATTTGTATTTTAGATCTACAAGAAATGAAAGCAAACTCGCTCACTTTTGGGATATTATGTCTTTAACAATAGCATACAATTTAAAACCACTAATATGAAAATATTACCACAATTGTGCATGTATCAAATATATGCTTACTGTATCACAATGCCCAAAGAGTATAACATCACCTCACGTGCTAATGTTTGATGCAATCCTTTTTACTTTCTCTATACGCACTATGTACATAGTGTATAGAGAAGATATTGCACTCCACCCAAAAATTCGATACCGAGATTTCACCGGAAATGTATGTTTTAGGGTCCCCAATATAAAAAAAAAAGCATTTTCACAAAAAGGTCCGTGTGTGTGAACATGATAACTCAAAAACGAAAAGTCAGTAAAATACCAAACTTGGTATCTAAGTTTAGTATCTTCCAGGGATGCGACACGAAGATTTTGAGAAAAATCCCCCCACCCCCAATTACCCTTTACATGGAACTTTTTTCGAAAATTTTGATTTTCTCAATAATGGCTCTAACAATTTTGATTAAAATTTTGTATATTAAAGATACTTACCTGACAAATAAAATGTATATCTTGAATTTTCTGGGAATAGCCTGTGAAGAGTAGTTTATTCTGGATGAATTTTACTGAATTTTGAATAACTGCTATACCGTAAGGGATGGACAAAAACTTACTACACAAAAAATGTAGAGCACGTTAAAACACACAATTTATGTTATATACATTTTTTTCGTAAGTTCGTTGTTTTTGGGACATTCCTTATTTTTGGTTCCTGCTATGAAAAACTTATGCTTTTCTCATACAGGAACTTGTCAACTCCTATCCAATTAAACAAAGGAACTTCATTGACATAGCAACCAGCTTTTGACTATCATTTTAACCTATAGTAGTCCCTTATTTCGCTTCTACGTACAAGGTAGCAAGTAATAAGACTATTTCTGCTCATTTTTTCTGATTAGCATAAAGTAAGTAGAAGTAAGAGCTTTTTAAGAATAATTTGTTGCAGGGATATAGAGAAAGTCGTGTGAATGGTACACATCAGATTTTTTTCTTTACGGCAGGAGTGAGAGTGAGTGTGAGAGAGACTGAGTGAATGAATGAGAGAGAGACTGAGTGAATGAATGAGTCAGTGAGTGGGTGTGTGGGCACGTGCATGTGTGTGCATGTGTGTGTGTGTGTGTGTGAGAGAGAGAGAGAGAGAGAGAGAGAGAGAGAGAGAGAGAGAGAGAGAGAGGAGGAGGGGGACGATAAATACCAGATTTGAGAAAATTCCACTAGAGCGAGTGTGTTGGAAACCACCTCAATTTTAATTCATGCAAAATATATTTGACTATTCTTTGGTTAAAAATATTCAAAAAGTAGCTAACTTTTCCAGTGCTACAAGCAGTTTAAATCTCAAATAATATCTGCATTACTTTCATTAAATGCCATCTATTCTTTCAGCATAGCATTCCATGAAAACTTTCTCATACTCTAAACAGTTTAATGTCTTTTACATAAAATCTTGAGTTCCTTTCACAAAAAGTTTATTTACAATCTCTAGACACTTCCTTACACAAAAATATAGACAACTCAAGAGTTTTAATAACCTGGTGGGTAAGATTTTGAGCTCAAAGTGGAAACATTTGAATTTCAAGTATGAAATAAGATGTTTTGCAAAACGGGAGCAGCTTTAAAATAAGTTATAAATATTTGCAAATGTGTGGCTGAACTTTATACTTTCTCTTTTTAAGTACTGAAAACACCAAAATTGATCATCTAAGTATAGTGTGTATGTGTGTATATATGTCCATGTGTGAGAGAGAGGAAAATTGAAAAATAAAAAGATAAATAGATTTCAGTTTTAATTAAATCAGATATCTTTTTAAGGATACAAGGCAAAGCAAACAATTTAACAATTTTTTTTGTACACTATATTTTCTGAAAAATGCTCCTAACAACTTTTATTGGAGTATGATATGTTTGAAAATGGCTACAGCAAATAATATGCAAATCTTAAATTTTCTTTTCATTGCCAAAAAGTCTTCATTCTCTTCTGACTCTAAATAACTGAGAACAATAATATATAATTGCCTGCAGGAAAACTGTGGAACATTTCTAAGATAAAAGTTCTTCTGATTGTATCATTTGCCATTTCTCAGCTATTGCTGCTCTATGTCCATATGTTTTCCAGTCTTAGTGTTTAACATATTTAAAAAAAATCTGATGTGTTCCATTCACATGACCTTCTTTATATCTCTGTAACAAATTATTGTTAAAAAGCTTATTCTTTTATTTATTTCATGCTAATCGAGAAAAATGAGCAGAAATAGTTTTATTTCTTGCTTTATTGCAAGTAGAAGCGAAATAAGGGAATACCATAGGTTAAAGTAAAAGCCAAAAGCTGGTTGCTATGTGACTGAAGTTTGTTTGTTTGTATGGACACGAGTTGGCAAATTCCTGTATGAGAAAAGTGCAAGTTTTTCAGGGCTGAAACAAAAAACAAGGAATATCTCAAAAACGATCAACTACACGAAAAAAATGTATATAACATAAATTGTGTGTTTTAATGTGCTCTACATTTTTTGTGTGCTCAGTTTTTATCCATCTCTTACGGTTTAGTAGTTATGCAAAATTCCATAAAATTCATCCAGAATAAAATAGTCTTCAGAGGCTATTTGCAGAAAATTCAAGATATACATTTTATTTGTCAGGTAAATACCTTTAATATACAATATTTTAATCAAAATTGTTAATAGCCATTTTTTAGAAAATCAAAATTTTCGAAAAAAGTTCCAAATAAAGGATAGTTGGAAGTGGGGGGATTTTCTTGAAAATCTTCGTGTCGCATCCTTGGAAGATACCAAGCCTAAATACCAAGTTTGGTTTTTAACAGACTTTTCATTTCTGAGCTATGTTGCCCACAGACACACACATGGACAATTTTTTTTCATTTTTTTTTTTTTAAAAATGTGCTTTTTGGATTCAGGATGTCTCAAAACATGTATTTCTGGTGAAATCTTGGTATCAAATTTTTGGGTGCATTACAATACCTTCTCTATACACTAGGTACATAGCACATATAGAATAAGTAATAGTGTTGATTCTCATTACTCAATAGTAATACTAATTTTTGAGCTTCAATACTTCATGCTTGCTTTATAGAAAACTGCTAAGACTTGTTCACTCATGCTTTTATTTATAGTTTGAGTATAAATGCCAAGTAACAAATTTTGTATTGTATAATAAATCTGTACATAAGTGCACATTTTGCGAGGAGCATCTGAATAGTGTGCACAATAACGAAAATAATAAACAAACAAAATAATTATTATTAGAGCTCTGAGAAGCCTGATATTGTTGATGAAGCACTTCTCCATGAAAATAAAATTGATGCATTGCTTTCGCTTCTTATCTTTTGCAAACTATTCATTCTTATGAAAGCTCATTCCTCTGTCAACTTCTTGTTAACCCTCTGATAGTGTGGCTCAGTCTCACAGAGACTCCTCCAACATTACTGGTTACTTTACTCACCAATAGAATGCGCGAGCTGTTCTGCCATCTACCTTCCTCACTCATCATGATCTACATGCCGAGATTTTATCAGTTAAGTAGCGGCTGTCATATAGACAGGATGGCCTGTTTCAGTCCCATAGACCAATCACACTAAATTCGTAGTGCAAAAATATTGTTAGCTGTTGTATGTTTAACTCAGTATCTTAGCAGTATAATTAGCATTTATTTCCAGTATATAGTCATAACATTTTAAGATTTGTTGTAAAAATCTTAGAATGCGCGAGCTGTTCTGCCATCTACCTTCCTCACTCATCATGATCTACATGCCGAGATTTTATCAGTTAAGTAGCGGCTGTCATATAGACAGGATGGCCTGTTTCAGTCCCATAGACTAATCACACTAAATTCGTAGTGCAAAAATATTGTTAGCTGTTGTATGTTTAACTCAGTATCTTAGCAGTATAATTAGCATTTATTTCCAGTATATAGTCATAACATTTTAAGATTTGTTGTAAAAATCTTATTATAAATATCATTTTCTTTAATTAAAGGTAACACGAATAATGGATGACTACGAGAGAGAATGTGAACGCAATAGAAAATTACTGGAAGAAGTTGCTACAGACTCCAAACCTGAAGACAAACCAGATGGTGAAGAAGACACCTTAACGGTGAGGGAAGAAGACACAGAAAATAAGCAAGAGCTAGAACCTGATGAAGATGAGACCACCTTACACGAACATTATTTCCATTCAGGTAAAGATTCATACTTTTATTATAGAAAAAACCGAAAAAATGGAGGATACCCTGTCCTCTACAAAGAAAGAACACAGAGGATAAATATTGTTACTGAGCTTTCTGGTGTCAGAGGGACCCTCAGAGAAAAGGTAAACCCTACTGAAATATGGAAACACCTTTTTGACGAAGAAATAATTGAGATAACTGAGAAAAATACTAATGAACATATTCAAATCGCTTCTCAAGGAAAATATCATCAAGATTTCTACACTCAAGAAACAGATAACAATGAAATCAGTTGTTTACTGGGTACTCTGATGCTGAGTGGAGTGAAGAAGTCAATATGCTAAATTCAGCAGAATTATTCTTAACAGATGGAAACTCTCCAGAAATCTTTTGCCTTGCTATATCACATCAATGATTATCTTTCTTACTTGCCCATCTTCAATTTGATAACTTGGAAACAAAGGAGGATAGGAGAAAATTAGATAAATTGGCTCCAATTCGACAGATGTTTGATATGTTTGTAAGAAACTGTGAGACCTCTTTCAGCTTGAGTAAGTTCACAACACTTGATGAGATGTTGCTAGGATTAGGGGAAGGGTTAGCTTTCTTTAGTGCATTCCATCCAAACCATGGTATTAAAGTCTTTGTATTGTGTGATGCAAAAATGTTTTAAACCTCCAAATTCGAAGTGTGTGTTGGCAAACAGCCTGAGGTATCTGAATTCGCTGTGAGCAGTCCAGCTGATGTAGAGAGAATGGTCCAGCCAATTTCCAGAACTACAGAGAAATGTAACTACTGGCAACTGGTTTACCAGTACTGAACTTAGTGAAAGGCTACTCCACAAATATATCTCACAATTGTAGACACTATCAGAAAAAACAAATGGTAGCCTCCTCCGCAGTTCATACAGCAGGTTTCAAGGCCAATCCCATCAAGTATATTTGCATTTCGTGATTCTTGTACACTAGTATCATATATACTGATATCTTCCATGCATGATGATGACTGTTGGCAAGGAAAGTGGAAAACCAGAAATCATTTTGCACTACAATAGAACAAAGGGTGTAGATGTAACTTTGTGCCTATTACAATGTACAGGAATACAGCTCGTTGGCCCATGGTAATTTTTCTACATTGATAAAAATTGCTGGAATCAACACCCAAAATACACCATCACAAAATATTATTCGCCAAAAATTTCTCACAGAGGTAGCTAGCAGCCTTATGAGAAATCATCTTCTCGCTAGAGCAAGTATGACAAACATCCTACATCTTCTGCATGAGAGAATTTCTGAGGTAGTAAAACTAGACCAGCAATTGCAAAACAAGACCAAGCTCCAGCCCGTACCATTGGCAGATGCAGAATATGCACATCAAAACAAAATAGGTACACAAAATATCACTGCACAAAGTGCAAAAAGTACATATGTCTTGAACATCTGTGCCAGGACTGTGAATAAATATATAGTATTGCATAATCAGTAATCACACAAATAACTTTTTCTACCTTTGCCAAATTTATAGCATTCATTACATCATAATCTGATATATATTATGTTGTTTAAATGTGCAAAAGTATTGCATGCAATTATTCAATTATTATATATTAATTATTTGAGCAAAGAGTTTTATAATATATCTTTTTAATGTCTACTTACTTTCATATTTACTTTTAAACAACCAGTAACATAATATTAATTAACATTACTGAAGAGCAGGTCTATTCTTATTTGTACTTGACATACTACTAAATACTCTTTTTTACTTAATTCTTTTTATTTTTATTTAATTGTTTATTATGTTGGTCTGGGAGACCAGCCTCACTAAACTTGTATCGTAATTCAGCATACTGACGAAGGGTAAACACAAATTCTCATTAAATGAGATTAATTCAAATATAAATGGTAATGTTTTATAATTTATTGATTAATCAGATATACACGAGACACCTTCAATGTATCTCTTACAGCCTCCTTCACACGCAGCATAGTGTAACTGCCTGCAACCATAATCGCTGTACATGTATGAACAGCTTGCTTTGTAAGTTATAGCTGATTGTTGGCTCCCATTGTTTAGTGCACATGTGTCCTGGGGGCCAGTTCTTTTGACATTGAAGCTGTGATTGTTACACCAATTTGAATGAACATGTGTGCTGTCGGAAGGTTTGCTGATGTCAAAGCTGGTATTGTTATACCTGAATGAGTCTGTGACACGTGGTTTGCAAATGGGACTGCTTCTGGAAATTTTCTGAGTGATCACCAGGTCTGAAAAGGGGAATTAAGCCCTACCCAGGATTCAGTTTCGATATGAAATTCATAGCAAGCAGTAGCAGTCATCGCCACAGAGAACGTCAAAAGGAAATTATGCGACTGAAGCAGATTCTGGTTGTAATTGGTTTATGGAAGAAATAAAGAGTTGTTTGTTGGAGAAATAAAACAAGAGTTTCTGTTACAATACTTTTGCCAGTGATTTGGGAGTTTAACATCCCTTATTCAAAAGAGTTTGAGAGTGCAATTGTATAAATGCTGATTGACATCTTTATAGTTTTCAAATTGTTACCCTCTAAATGATTCTTTCATGGGTGCAAATAAGATGTAATGGAAATGGCGTGTTATTTATGGACGCTCTTTAACTGCTTTGGTTCTCAGCGTCCCATTCTATATTGGGCGTGAAAGATCGCTTAATTTTGCTCAGAGGCCTCTATTATCAGGCTTGAGGTTCTTTTAAGTGCCATAAATCTACGACACGGGACGCACGGCTTTACTTCCCTTCCGAAGGAAGCCATGCCAAGGATTTTTACGCTCGAAAAAATCCATCGTTCTCCGCCGGGTTTGAACCCGTGACCTTGGGTATATGAAGTTAGCATGGTAACCATTACACCACGGAGGGCAACACAAATAAGATGTGATGAGACATGGGTCCAACATTACATTCTGGAATCCAAAACAGCAAATGAGGGTGAAGAAAGGATGAAGACCAGACCTCTCCAGTAACAACCAAAATTTGCCTCTCAGCCAGAAACATTATTGCAATGTTTTTTGTTTTACTACAGGAGAGTTTTACTTATTCATTTACTTCAAGATCAACATACAGTGATAGCGACTTACTACTGTCATTTGTTCAAAAGCCACTTGCTAAAATAACAAGTTTTGTATAACCATAAGAGATGTCATCCTTCTCCATGACAGTGATAAGCAAATGACAAGAGATACACTGGAGGACATATACTAAGAAACCCTCTACAATACTCCAGATTTGTACCCCCTGTTTTATTATGCCCATCAAAGAATCATGTGCAGCAATTAAAAATAATGAAGATGTTGAAGACCTTGTGCACAACTCACTGACAAAGCACCCAAAAACCTTTCCTGAACAAGGAATGTTCAAGTTTCCAATTATTGGCAAAAATGCAGAGCATGAAGAAAGCCAAGTAGAGAAAAACTGAAGGTATCAATTGTAATGTTTAATCATTACATGTATAAAAAATCACTAACATTTAAATCCATTCTCCATGTCTAGGGATATCATGCTGGCCTCTAATTCCCAAGGTCATGGGTTCCAACCTGATGGAAAGCAATAAATTTTTTCCGGCATAAAAATTCTTAGCATGGTTTCCTTCGTAAAGGAAATAAAAGCCAGTGTTACCATGTAATAGATTTATAGCATGCATAAGAACCTCCAATTTAATAGAGGCCTCTGAGCAAAATTTCCAGTATTCGATAGGCAATACAGAATGGGATGCTAAGGTCCAGAGCAGCTAAACAACATCCATAAATAAAGTCAATTTAACATTGCCCTCATACATTTAAGATATTCACATTCAATATAAGAAAGATATTACAGGCTAAAGCAATAGTCAGAGTTTTAAACATTAGGTCACTATGTAATGGGTTTGAAATTTCATTCTTTTGTAATACCATGAGAAAAACAAATATTGACTTGCCATTTGAAAAGAGTACATGTAAATCAAGTTTCAAACCAATAACAAATTATATATATATAAAATAGTTAACGCCACAAAAAATGTTTTATATGGCAAAATATTATGCTTTAATAAAATGTATTTTATGTGCAGCAAGATACACTATTTTAATCCCCCTCTCTCCCTCACTCTCTGCTCTAATATGCTATTATATTATATTATGGTCATAGTTAGAGCCTGGATTTTTATGTAATATCAAGGTGCAAAATCCACATATATATATAAAAGAAAGTTGTGTTAGTTACACTATTTATAACTCAAGAACGGCTCAATCGATTTGGCTGAAAATCAGTGGGGAGGTAGCTTAGAACCAGGAGACGGACATATGATACTTTTTATCCTTTTCCGTGGGACGTGATATAAAACGTGGTATAACAAAACGCAACAGACAGAAAAACGAAAAATTTATTAGTCAAAACATCAGTCTAGCCGTTCATTTGTTAAAATGGTATAACAAATGGCAACTTACACGGAATAACAAAATGCAACTGACAGCTAAACGTAATGTTGTCTATGGTTAAGTATGGTTGAAAATTTGACAATTAGAACTTTTGAAGTTGACCGGTTGATGTGTTTGTTTCGAGTTTCTATTAGCTTATTGTGCCGATATCATTAACAATGCCACGACCAAGATGATCAAATCTTTCCCGACAAAGCCGTAATGCAACTAGGATTCAAAACATTGCGAATGAAAGGACTGAAGAAGAACAAGAAATTGCATGTGAAAAGCGCTGCGTTTGTATGGCTCGACTTCGTGCTTCTCAATCACAAGAGCAAAGCAAGACAGCCCGTGAAACAGCTCGGTTAGCAATGCGAAATCGTTGAGCAAACCTCAGAGATTAACAACTAGATAATTTTCGATGCCCAAAAAGAAATTTATCAAGTACTGATTTGAATCGAGCAGCGTTTCAATACGATTGCAGCACTGATTACTGCTTGCATACTAATTTTCTGCCAAACACTGCCAGTAATTCCAAGATCGACTGCTGCCAACGAAATAAATGCTTGCCTCAAATCATCGAATCTATGGCAATATGTGAAGAAACTTCAGCTGACAACAAACATGAGAGTTGCATTGCTGAACGATACATCTGCTGAAGAGTTAGTTCTCTGAGCAATTGCTGACTATTGGTAATGGTAGAGTACCTGTCGACGAATCAAGTCGGTTAATTTCATTTCCTCAGAATTTTATTAACTTTGTCTCATCGAAAGACGAACTCATCAACGAAGTATTCCCATACATCATTACTAACTACAAAAATAATGAATGGTTGGGTGAGCGAGCAATTTTGGCAGCTAAGAATAAAGATGTAGATGACAAACTACATAATTCAGAATGAGATCATTGGTACACTGCATTCATTCAATTCTATTGACTGTGTAACAAATGAAAATGAAGCCACCAACTATCCAATTGAATTTTTAAACTCCTTAGATGTGCCTGGCTTACCACCGTGCAATTTTCGACTAAAGGTTGGCTCCGTAGTAATCATGCTTCAAAGTGTAAACCAACCAAGACTGTGCAACGGAACGTGTTTGGTGGTAAGTAATTGATGAACAATTGATTTACGCGACGATACTCAAAGGAAAATTCAAAGGTGAGGAAGTTCTCATTCTGAGGATCCCGATGATCCCAACCAATTTGCCATTTGAGTTTAAACGACTTCAATTTCCGATCCGTCTAGCATTGGCCATGACCATTAGCAAATCACAAGGCCAATCCTTGTAAGTTTGTAGTCTGAATCTAGAAAATCCATGTTTTTCCCATGGTCAATTATATGTGGCATGTTCACAGGTCGGAAGACCATCTGCGTTATTTATTCTTGTGCCTGATAATAAAGCAAGAAAGTCGTCTATCACGAGGTGCTTCACTGAGAGTGCAACCCATGCACCAAAATACATGACCAATAAAGAGTCATTAAAATACTTGATTTTCTATTTATATTTATTATCCTAATAAAAAATTGAACTTAATAAAATCCAAAATTTGCTCATTTATTGCCTATAAGGTGGAACAAAATTCGCCAGGTTAGCTAGTATGCACATATTTATGTGACAAAAAACATCAAAATATGTAATGAAATATGTAATATCAACAAAATATGTAAAATTATGTAATATTCTAAATGCTAAGATTACCGCCTTAAATCTAAATACAGACTGCAAATTACACAGAATTTTATAATTTGATAGGTCTGTAAGTATGTAAATTAATTACAATGAGTTAAAATTTAAAGACTAAATATAGAATTAATTATAGGGAAAATGCAGAATTTATCTAAAATTTATTTTCAAGTAGGTAATTACGAAATAGGAAATATGTGTTTTGGATTATATTCATTAAAATTACTCATTTCACACAATTATTTTACTTAAATTTTAGACAGTAATGCAATGTTGAAATACTGAACCAATTTATCAATGAGTGACACAATCAATTCAAAATAATTAAATTTTATAATGAGGATGCATTTTCAGTTTTCTATCTCTCGACATACGATGAACAACCAGGCATTTTCATTTTGAGTTTTTTGCTTCTTTCAACATACAGTGAATAACCATATACTTTTCCATATTTTTAGGGGTCATTGTTTGTCTGCTATCAGATAAAATGTTCTTATAAGCGGAGAAGCTTCTCTCCATGTCACACAAACAGGAGCATATTTTAGCATAGGAATCTGATTTGCAGAGAAATATTTTGGTAAATTGACACTGTCATCGTTTAGGACTTTAGACATGCACACAAGCATAGAGTACCCTGGATTCCTGTTTAGCACAGCTCTGAATTTTTCACCTACCTTCCTTCCTACATCTTCTGCAACTACACTAAGCATCTGTGATCCACATTCCATTAAATCCATTGATTCAAGAAGAAAGGAACCTGATGTATCCAACTGCTTGATGGTGTTAGGCAGCCAGTCGAAGTTACTTTTGATGTAAGCACAGGAGCTTGCCATTTTCGGATCTTTAAAGATGTCCTGAGATTCAGTATGGAAACAGCTATTTCTGAAGAGAACATGTTCACCACTGACTGGACTCCTTCAAAATGTTCACAATAGAAGTTCACAGCTTTTAACCACGCACCCCATCTTGTAAGTACTGGCTCAAGAGGCAAAGGGACATGTTGGAGATGATTTTTATAGCACTGAATTCTGTGCGGTGCCTTCACAAAGACCTTTTTTGTTGCCTATATCAACCTATTCACACAAGGAAAATTACTTCTTACTTCTTCAGCGACACGTTGCAATGCATGGGCCAAGCAAGTGAAGTGAAGTACATTTGAGTAGAAAACCTTAAGAGCAGTAGCAGCTTTAATCATGTACACTGCGACATCTGAATACATAAATAAAGCCTTTTCCTCACACACACCCTCTGGCCACCCTCATTTACGAATCTTGCAATTGTACAATGATTTGTTTGTTTTAACACCTTGCCACAGATTAGAAATGGCTTTACTGGACTTTCGGAACCTAGTTTTCCTACTAATTTGCTAAGTACCAACCCATATCATCTGTCGTCATCCTCCGTGGTGTAGTGGCTACCATGATGACTTCACATACCCAAGGTCACCGGCAGAGGACTATGGATTTTTTCAGGTGTAAAAATCCTTAGCATGGCTTCCTTCGGAAGGGAAGTAAAGCCGTTAGTCCCGTGTCATAGATTTACGGCACATAAAAGAACCTCAAGCCTGATAGAGAGACCTCTGAGCAAAATTAAGCAATCTTTTGGGCCTGATTTAGAATGGGATGCTGAGAACCGCAGCAGTTAAAGAGCGTCCATAAATAACACGTCATTTACATTTATGTCATCTGTAGTTTCATCGATGGCAAACCAAATACAGGAGTCTCCAATTTCATTCCATATATGAGCAACTGCTTCTTCATAGCACACATGAAGATACTTTATCCTCAGAGTAGATTCGTCAGGAATAACCTTCTTGCAATATTCTGCTAGAAAGGAGCGAAATTGAGGAATATGAAGTTTATGTCATGGAATATTAGCGGCAACCATTGCACTGCACAGATCTTTATAAAATATTTTCCAGATAGTTCCTGTTGCATTTCTGTCAACAGAACTTGCTTTCTAGAAGACTGTAGGTGTTTGTTGCGTATGTGAAGAGCACTCTTGATATGTGTTCCAATTGAGATTTCATGGAACAGGCAATTCTTTTACCGCCTGCTTGACAGACTATTATTTTTCCGTCGGTTGTAAAGGTGCTATCTAATTTCACCCATGAATTCAACTTGCAGAATTAGCAAGGACACAATTGGTGCCATTTTACTAAGACTTGCAAGAAACTAACTGCAGTATTATCGCCTCGCAATATTTTGATGGTTGCCCAACAGCTCTCTTTGTTCCCTCACAGCTATTATATTACAAGATGCCAACTACCACGACAATGGTAACAATCAATTTATCCAGTCCTTGTAAATGCCCAAAGCGCTACGAAAAACATGTCACTGGAGGTTAACATTGTCAAGCGGAACCTGCTTTGATATAAATGGACAAAGAGGCGAGGCGGCTATTATCACATTCTTAATTTAATTTCCATCCTATTTCGCACATTGATTTTTGTTGCTTTCAGCAAAACTTGTGACTACTTGTGTTTATAATGTGACTACAAGAAACTCAGAAAATATGTATGTTTTATGTAACATCATTAAAATATGTCCCATCCATGACGTCTGTAATGGACCGAGATGGGGGATGCAGCAGCCAGGTGGAAGACCAAGGCTCTTAATGAGCTGTGCCACGGAGTCATTAGAATATGTAGAAATGTGCAAAATATGTAAAAAAATTTGAAATAAAACTTTGTAAGGGAGTCCCAAATGACATCATTTGCCAACACTTTTACTTCTCATTGAAATATTACGCAGGATTTAAAATATGTGATTACATAAAAATCCGGGCTCTAGTCATAGTACTCCCACCTGAGAAGACAGGTTATAAAAATTTTAATTAAATGCCAAACTTTGTATTGAAGTGCAATATCTTCTAAGGATGGAACATGAAGATTTTCAGGAAACTCCTCCCACCCCCAACCACCCTTGCCTGGAAGATTTTTTGACAGTTTTGATCTTCTCAAAAATAGCTCTAATGATTTTTATTAAAATGTTATGTGTTTAAGCTATTTTCATGACAACTGAGATGTATATCTTCCTAATTTTGTGATGACTCTGAAGACCACTTCATTCTGGTTGACTATTGTAGTTATACAATGGTAAGACACAAAAAATGCTGATCTCATTAAAACACACAATTTATGTCATATATACTTTTTTTTACTTTTTTTGGGGGTTAACCATTTGAGACATTTCGAGTTATTGATTTCATTTTTAGGGTAATTCACTTTTCCCAAATGGTAGACACCTTTCAAATCATCTCTGGAACGCATCAGTTTTATAAAATTAACTACAAACTTTTCTTCACAAATTTCCAGCTTTGCAGCTAGCCCAGCTAGTCCATAGAATATGATTCATACATATTTATGTTTTGAGTCCTTCTTAACTTTCTCTACCAATGTATGTACAATGTACATAGTAGGTAGAGAAGGCATTGTATACCACCCAAAAGTTTGATACTGAGATTTTATCAGAAAGACATGTTTTGGGGGTCTGAACAAAAACTAATTTTTAGAAAAAGACCCATGCGTATATGTGAGAGAGAGAGAGAGAGAGAGAGAGAGAGAGAGAGAGAGAGAGAGAGAGAGAGAGAGAAGCATAAGTCAAGAACAAATATATCTGTTAAATACCAAAGTTGATATTTTAGTAAAGCAATTTTTATGGATCCAACATGAAGATTTTCAAAAGCATCCTTAACTACCCTTTAGATGCATCATTTTCCAAACATTTTTAATTTTTTTCGAAAATCACTCTAATGCTTATATTAAAATACTGTATGTTTAAGATATTCTAATGACAAATAAAATGTGTATCTTGAATTTTCTAGGAATAGCCTACGAAATTGCTTTGCTCTATATGATTCTTGTATAACTGGTTAACTGTAAGACATGGACAAAATCTTACTATACACAAAAAAATGTAGATCTTAAAAGCGCAAAATCCATGATAGAAACATTCATTTTAGTTATCAATATTTTTTTTTTTCTCCCTTATACTTCTGACCATGCCTTAGCGACCAGCTTTTAAAAGACATGACTATCACTTTATGCTAGTGTATTCCTTTATTTCCCTTCTACTTATAAGGAACAAACATTAAGAAGGCCATATTTGCTATGTTTAGGTTTAGCTGAAGGAGAAAGAAGAATAATCTTTTATAAACATACCACTTTATTGCAGAATAGGTAGATAAACTCATGTGAATGGAATTTCAGATTTTTATTTTCTCTACATGTAATATGTACATAATGTAAGAGAAGGTATTGCATTCCATTAAAAAATTTGATATTGAGATTTCAATGGAAATAGATGTTTTAGGGTCCCGTGTATCAAAAAAAAAAAAACTTTCAGAAAAAGGTCATGTGTGTCCGTGTGTCTGTGAACACTAACTCAAAAACGGAAAGTTGGTAAATGCCAAACTTGGTACTTATGATTAGTATCTTCCAGGGATGAGACATGAAGACTTTAAGAAAAATTCCCCCACCCCAAACTACCCTTTATATGGAAAGAAATTTCGAAAATCTTGATTTTCTCATAAATGGCTCAAACGATTTTGATTAAAATACAGTATGCTTAAGATATTTATAGGGCAAATAAAATGTATATCTTAAATTTTCTGGGAATAGCCTCTAAAGACCTCTTTATTATGAATGAATTTTGCATAACTGGTAAACCATAAGAGATGGACACAAACTTACTTTCAAAAAATGTAGATCACGTTAAAACACACAATTTATGTCACATATTTTTTTTTTCATTTACTTGACCATTTCTGAGATATTCCTTGTTATTTGTTTCAGGTTTCAAATACTTTAAATTATTTATGTATCACTATGTTCTCTATTTGGGACTTAGGTCCTGTTGGGTTAAAACCTAATAGCAACATTTAACAGCATGCTTACTTTTACATTACATTTTGTCAAATTATATTTCTCATCATTATTACCTACATTAAGTGCATTGTATTCCCAGAGTAAAGAATGGGGCAACCTTTGGTTTTAGTCTGACAATTTCTTCTTCTCATGTTTATTGGCACATGCATTGATTGGTATGTAGCATAAGCCTAAAATAATAATTGTATTATTCTATGAAATTATTTGTTGTTTATTTTCTTTACTTGGAAGAACATGCTGGCCAATGAATGAAAATATACAAAAAGGACACAACAAAGGAAATTGTTACAAGAAAGATAAAAAGATCCACGTGAGTCAATCCTAATGAAGCTAAAATTTGAACCCCTTGAAATTAGATGTCTAAGCATAATGAACGACAATTTTGTAACTGAAACTGTGGAGCCAGTTAGAAAGAACTACATGCTGTACATAGGAATATTTTGACCTAAAAGCTGGTCAAAAGTCCAGTTTTAAAATGAGAGTGATTCTCAGAATATATTTCCTGGGATGGGGCACAGTTGAGATAGTAATTTGTTTCTGTATTGATAAGCAGAGCATCCTCTCTTACTTATGTCTTGCATACAGTGCAGGGAAGTTTCTCAACTGGCTTGATATTTCTGTGCATTTGTGAATGTTTTAAAGTGTATTTTGACTTGAAGTGTGGTGAACATCAATATGGAGTATGAAGATCCGGGTATTTGCAGTTACTTATAATTATTTTCATTCATATTTTACCGTTAATCATTCTTTTAAATTTAACCTGCTAAGCAATGAAATATTTTTGTTAGTAAATAATGAAATGATGCTTGTCCTGGGCCGAGACGGGGCATGCAGCAGCTGGGTGATAGGCCCTGACCCCTTCTGGGCTGTTGTGCCAGGAGTTTTAAATAATGCAAAGCTTTTGTTATAGTTCAAGCTGTTTCCCTATGTATATTTGAATTTAGTTTCACAGAAAAATCATTTCCCTACTGGCAATTTTAAAAGATAGCCACAGAATATGTAGATGCATTTTTGTTTTTTTACTTCATTAGCTTAATAAAGTCACCTCAGAAATGAAATCTGAAGCTATTTCTTTTTATCATCCTAGGTCCTTCGAGAGTCAAAATTATGACAAGAAAGGCCTTTATGACATTCTGAACAGATGGTCTGAAAAGGATTTTTTAAAACAACTGAATTTTATGGAAAATTATATATTATTGGACCTACGTCCCTGACAAAGACAAGAAATACTGTTTTACATTGTCACAATTAAAGAAAAGATGTCTTTCTTCAAATAAACTTGAAAATACCTTCTTAAAAATAACCAAAATAGCTCAGTAGTCTTCCAAATAAACGTAAAATAAATACATTAAAAAAGTATTATAAAAGTGTCAAATTCGAGTTGGTCATCCAAATTCCTTCGAAAGAGGAAAAGAAAACTGTTCAAGACAGGAAAAATTCACGCCAGAGAAACTTAGAAATCGATTCGAATTAATGGTAGATGTTTCTCAACCAGGCTATGGAAATAGTAATGATGGACATACCTGTAGAAGATTTTTGCAGACCCTCAAACAGTAGAAATAAGTGCAAGTCTGAAAGTTATCTATCATTTCACAGTAATTCTAGAAGCTATTTACAGTGGACATAAGATAGATATAGATTAATTCTCTACTTATGCTGTTGAATGTATGTTAAGTCATATCCATGGCATCCTACATCTTCCACTATTCACAAGATTTTGCTGCATGTCCAACTCTCATCAACATGCCCTCTTACCCATAGGCAATTTATCAGAAGCAGCATCCAAAACCCGCAAGAAGCACGCTTGTTTATACAAACATTTGCCCGGAAGTTCTCTTTGAGAAAAATGCAATTTGGATATAGTTAAAAGATTACTGCTGACATCTGATTCACTAATAATAGGCTTGAGACCAAAGACAAAGAAAACCAGCAAACTTTTCTTAAAAGAAGCATTAAATTTACCACTCTTAAGCGAAGAAGAGTTAAAGACAGGACCATCATGCTGAAAATGATGAGAGAGAGTCCTCAATTGAAACAAGACTGCTGAGATGAATAAAGCTGGGATGCATCATCTAAATAATACATTGTATTGCAATTAAGAATTAAACAATTGAATAAATATACCAAAATTTTGTTTTATTTCATGTTATAAATTAAATATATTATTATCCTAAAAGTATGTTACCTAGGGTCTCACTGTACAGAAAATATAAAAAATAATTTTGGCCAGCTTTTAATGCAAAATACTCCTGTGTGCCTATAAAAATAATTTTGGCCAGGTTTTAATGCAAAATACTCCTGTGTGCCGTGTAAATAATTTTCAATCGCAAAAGTTGTGTTTAAGCGCGTTCATACATAATGATATGTCGTTACTCACGTGACCAAATTCCATCATAATAACTTTCTTTTAGGTAACGTTGACTGGTAACTTAAAAAAAAAAACAGCATCCCAAGGTAGTTAAATACCTTACCACATATATAGAAGCCATTTTTGGTGCTCCAAGCAAATAAACCATAAACAATTCATTTTATAGTACTTACAAGCAATTTTTTCCCAATGGAACTTAATCAAATGCTTACCTGAAACTGGAAGTTACCATACAGATATTAGTGGTCTAGTTGCCTTGTTGCAGCTTAATTGTAATGATAAAAAATACACATCTTCGGGGATAACATTTCCTTTTGTCTTCTAAATACTGTTATGTGAATATACACTATTGAATATTGGCTTGGCTACAGTTCAAACAGGTTAAACTTTGCGTTTAGGGGCTCTATAGCCTAGGGCGCGAGCGAAAATTCTAGCGCGAAAATTAAAAGAATAAAAGAAAGGTGGGACAAGGAGAAATTTTACAATGGATGAACATAGACCGAGGTATATCGAAAGTTGTTTTCATAATATCCGTACAAGTAAATATTAAATGTATCACAGATAATACATGGTGGTAATTCATAGCCTGTGATGTAGGATTGCATTATAATTTATTGCAGTGGTAATGGCTTAAAAATTATATATATTATTAATTATCTCTTTTCTTCTTTCTTTATTAGAAAGATAGAGAGAAAGAATAGTATTATTGGTGATGGGTGTTCTATTGGTCATTATGCATATTCCGTTTGTATGACGCGTTCAGCTCCCTGAGCTCTTGCTCACAATGGGACCAAATGAATAAACATAATATCGCCACATTTAGTCATGCAATTATAAAATATGCAACATAACTAATATTAATAATATATCCAACACAGTCCCCTCCCTTCCCCACCCTGCCCGGCACCAGGCAATATGTAACAGACGATAAAAATTTCTAACCACAATTTCAAGAGTGAACTTCCCAATATGCATTAATATAAGAAAAAAAAAATAACGAAGTGTAAATCATCAACAGATGCAGTCTGAACCATGTCTGGAACATTTGCCTGTTTCGTGACATATTGATCATTTCTCTAAATTCTATGGGAATTGAGCACATAGGCATTTTAACATATTTCTTGAAAGTGTATGTTGATACGCCTTGTACCATTAGGTAATATGTTTTATTATTTATTTTATTTATTTATTTTTGCATTATAAATTTGTATTGCAGTATAACAATCGTTATGGAACCGTTTAACGCTATTCCATGTCCTTGCAAATCACCTACATGTAATGTGATCATGCACATTAAGTTTCTTTTTTTTTTTTTTTTTTTTTTTAATTCTTTATTTATAGTCGCCTAACTACTAGATCTTTTAGCGACTTTTTATTTACAATTACATCACGATTATTAACAATAAACAAGCAAAAAGATAGGATCTTAAAGGTATGAGCTATTAATAATAACATAGTCACGATTACAGTAGAATTTGTAACTATGAGAGTAAACCGTGGTAGGTTTAAACAATGTAACAAAATGAGGTCAATTAATAACAATAAGTGTGTGGCAAGATAAGATTTAAACAAAATGAAAATTAAGTACTATAACATAATCATAGTTAAAACAACATTTGTAACAATTCTGTCTTATTAATCAATAGATTAATATCTTCCAATTAACAACAATAATTATAGTTTATGTTAATAGTTTAGGAAAACTAATTTTTTATAAACGTTTGTACAACGAAATATCTTTTAAAAATTGTAAGATTTCTTGAAATCAGGTTGGTTACATTGAGAGCAGTAGGATCTTCTGGAATTTGGTTCTTCAGTCTCCATCTGTGGTATAGGTTACATTTTGAGATGATGTGGATGGTAGTTAACCTTGTTTGGCATCTATCACATTTCGGAGGATGTACTTTAGAGAGCAGGAAGGTGTGTGTGAGATTTCTGTGGCCAATTCTAGCCCTGGTGATGACAATCTGATCTTGACGTTTTAAATTATAAAGAGTGATTTTCTTTTCAGGGTTGCGTAAAATAACATGAAGTTTACTGGTGGGATTGTTTGACCATCCATGGAACCATTTGCTTTTATTTTCCTGTTTATGTATTTAATATAATATTGATGTGTTGTAGGTATTGAACTATTTTGAGAGTGTTTAATGACTTCACGTGCTTCGCAATCACCTTTCTCGTTACCTTCGATTTGTTTGTGTGGAGGAACCCATGTTAGTACTATTTGTTTTCCTTTGTTTGATGATTTTAAGTATGTTAATATTACTTCTTGCACTAGAGCATTTTCATTTGCTTTCCTTTGTACGGCACCCAGTGAATGGGTAAATATTATAAATGTATTTGATTCTGTTTCTTCAGCAATGTAGTGAAGACGTTGCTTTATAGCAAATAATTCACACGAAAAGATGGAGTAATAGGTAGTGTGTATTGAAGGGTGTGTCCTGAAAGTACTATTGCACAGCCTCTGTTTGTATCTATTGCTGAACCATTGGTGTAAATGTTTTCATATTCCGAGTGTTTTTCTTGGATCTCTTTGAACATTTTTTGAAAGCCTATGTTGTTGGTTTCAGATTTACGGTACTTAAGCATTTGTAAATTAACAACTGGAGATGGAAGTTTCCAGGGAGCCACGTCTAGTACATCTCGTCTTACAGTTATTTGGGGAGGTTCCAGGGCATATTCTTGTAGGTAACTTGCTATTCTTGCAAAGAAGGCGGGGTAACAATGTTTCTCTTGGTTTATTTCTTTTAGTATTGTGAATACAAACTTATACATGTAGGAAGTTGGGTTTGCAGCAGTCTTCATAGCATAAGATAAACTTAGATATTTCCTCCTATTTTCGAATGGTAATTCATCCGCTTCTATATGTAGACTGGCAGAGGGACTTGTTCGAAAGGCTCCAAGTGCTATTCTAAGACCTGTTGTTTGTATAGTATCTAAGAGCTGTTGGTGATGCTGAATTGTAGAGGATCGATCCGTAATCTATTTTTCATCTTAAAATTGTTCTGTAAAATGTAAGTAGCACTTTTAGATCAGGCTCCAGTTGTTGTCTGTCAAGGATTTCAATACAGCAATTTTCTGGATACAATCAGATTTTAGTTTTTTAAGAGGTTAATCCATGTCAGTTTATTGTCTAATGTCATTCCTAGCACTTTAACTGTGATTATTTCTATACAGCTGAGAACTATTGGCATTTTTTTCGGAGAAGGTAATACATTCAGTTTTCTTTATTGAAAATCTGAACCCTGTATATTCAGCCCATTTTTGAAAGAGAGTAAAGTATTTTATAGGATATCTTTGTTGGTTGGGAGTTGGTTGGGAGAATACACTCAAATCATCTGCAAACAAACAACCTTTGACTGGTAATTTAATACATGCTGTTACGTTATTCATAATTGTTAAATAGAGTAACACTAAGAGAACAACCTTGTGGTATTCCATTTTTTTATATCTAAAGTCTGGGATAATGTTATATTGGTTTTTACTTGTATTCGTCTGCCATTAAGGAAGTTATGTATGAAGGCGATCATATTGCCAGTGATTTAGTTTTCTAAGCGATTCTGTACCACCTTTTCTCTGTATATTGTGTCGTTGGTTTTCTCTATATCAAGATTAGAGTGCATTGTTGTGATTTGTTGAATGTGTCCATAATTTTTTATTCTAGTGTTATTAGGCAGTACATTGGGGAATAGTATTGGCGGAAACCATGTTGTATAGGGGTGAAAAACATCATGTGTTCCAGTATCCAACACAGTCTCCTATCCACAATTTTTCTAGTAGTTTACTCATTGTGCAAATAAGGGTTATAGGACGACAGCTTTCGGGTAATGTGGGATCATTGTTTGGTTTACGGTATAGCTATTATGTAGGATTTTTACCAGCTTGTAGGAAGTACTTATTGTGTCCATATATAATTGAACAATTTTTGTAGGTACAATAAGCCATTATTAGGTAGTTGTTTTAGCACCATGTAAGGGTTATTATCCGGTACTGGGGTGTAAGAGTTGCAGATATGTAGGGTTTCTTGTATCTCAGCTATAGTGATTTTTTCATTGTAAACTTGGTCATTTATATTGGTCGCTCTTCTTAAATTTGAATTAACCTACTTTGAAGCATCCTGAAGCTTTCTAAAATCTTCTACGTGATGTCTGTCATTTGAAATTTCAGCAAAAGATTTGCAAAGAATGTCGGATATTTGTTTAGGGTCGCTGGTTAATTCATTTGTGGTTTTATCCCATAGATAAGATATGGGTAGTTTCCTATTGTTTCCATTTATTTTTCTTATTTTGTTCCAAATAATTTTTGGGGGAGTTTTATGATTCATTGAGGATGTAAATTCGATCCAGGAAACCCTTTTACTTTCTTTTATAATGTGATGTGCCTTAGCCATACATTTTTTGAATTTTATTTTATTTTCCATTGTTGGATGCTTCTTAAATTTGAAATAGTGAATATTTTTGTTTTTTATTAGCATCTTGTAGTTTTCATTCCACCAAGGAACTGTTTGGTTCCGTATCTCAATAGTTCTGGTTTTGGCACTCTTAAGTATTGCTTCAGTGAAGTCTTTAACGGCGTTATCAATGTTTAATTATAATCTTCGAATTGATTTAAGGAGACTACGGCAACGTCTATTGATTGTTTGAGCTAAGTCTAACCTTGTGGGTTGGGATGTATTAATAATAATAATTATGTCATTTTCCCGTATTAATGCCTCTATCGTTTTACCTCTTTGATTAGTGGATTTAGATCCCTATATTACGTTGTGGCTAATAAAGTCTCCCAACAATATGAATGGTGGAGGTAGTTGGTTTAAGAGTAATTGAAATTCATTAATATCTAAATTCATGCTGTTAGGTAAATATATGTTACATATGCATATAGGATTTGGCAATAAAACTATCAATGCTATCGCTTCCATTGTCGTATTCAATTTCATTTCGTTGTGGGATAAATTATCTTTAATAAAAGTGATTTCATCTCCACTTGCGCGACCCGCAATAACTCGGTTTTTATTATAAGCAGAGAAATGCCTAATATTTGGAGCAAAATTGCCTTTAAAGTTAGTTTCTTGTAAACATAGTATTTTGGGTCTATATTTATTGATAAGAATATTAAAATATTCTATTCTTGCACTGTATCCTTGGATATTCCATTGTAAAATTCCACTTTCCATCATATCTCGGTAGTGACATGGGAAGGAATTTCAGCAGGGGCTGATAGTTTACTGTTACATTTTTGAATATCATAGAGCAGTTTCTTTCCTATGCGAGAGAATCTATTCTTGAGCGATTTGTTGTTAAGTAAGGGATGGATTCTTTTAATGGTGTCTGAAAGGCCGTGTAAATCTTCTGTGTGGTCAGTGCTACCGATGCTACATCAGGAACACCTACAGTGTTTTCCAAAAAACTTTTTAATTGGTCATAGTTCAAAATATAGTTGCCGGGGGAGCTCTTTATTGTTTCTTGGATTGTTAACAACTTAATGTCAGTGTGTCGGTTTTCTTGGATTTTTTTTTTGAATATGTTGGTTTTTAAATTCATATCTTGAAAAATTGCTTCTTCATTGATTTGTAACGATGAATAAGATTCTTGTTCTTCATCACATTCATGCTCTATGATTTTACTGGATGTTGACAATGGGCGTTTCAAAGAAGGTTCTTGTAGTCCATTGGCGTAGTGTTTTCTAAAGAAGGAAAATCTTCTTTAAGGTTATGTTTTGATTGTATTAACACATCTTTGTGTTGTTCAGCAGACTACGATTTTCATCTTTTCTTTGTGTGTTCACATTTTCTGGATCCAAACCTTCATTGGTGGCATTTTGTTGTTTATCTTAGATGTTAAGTCGTCATTGGCCGATGTTTTGTTTTTTGTGGTTGGATTTTCAATAGTGTCTTCTCTGCCTAGAAGCTCGGTATATATACATGTTATGTATATATTTTTTTTCAAGATTTGTTCAGAGTTAAGGATTAAATACAACGTTAAATGGAATTTAATGCAAATAATAATAATAATAATAATAATAATAATAATAATAATAATAATAGGATTAAGAATATAACAATTCTATTTACTTTAACTGCACATTTCACTTTAAAACTAAAAACATTCGCCTCCATCCATTTTTGAAATGGATAAATTTACATTTTGTGTCAATCAGGCAAATTAAAAAGCCCTATCTTTTGCAGTAAAAAGTAATAAAATGGTTATTTATCTTGCTTAATAGAACTCACTATAGCTCTAATGTCCTAAGTTGGGGGTTTGACAGAAGCGCTGCAATAGGGAAAAAGTGAGAGCGGCAACCCCGTTGCTATAATAACAGCCAATTTGTTGCCAGAATTGACCCCAGATTACCATGTGCTCAATTCTCCTTCGCTTCAGTTTGCAGTTACTGTGTTTAGTTTTTAAATCTGCAATATTTTTGATTTATTTGTTTCAATGTCTGTGCGGCTGTGGAATTATTTTTCTAAGAGTGTCATCGAGCATGAGATGTAGGGCAGAGGAGGATTTTCGTATAGGCACTCTATGCACGGGCCTAAGAACGGAAACTTTAGGGTATATTTTGTATCATAATTTCTAATGTTAACAGTCTATTTACTTGTTTAATTATTGAACATAAAATCTCAAAAAATGAAATTATTTTAACGTGTAGGCAACAATCGACAATACTATTACAAAAAACAACTAAGTTACTGTCGAATTCTGAGGCTAATTCAACAATCACCTCCAACCTAGGGCATTAGTATAGTGTCACAACTTGAAAGAATAAAGCCGCATAATTGAATTTAAATTATTATTCATTGTCGTGTTCTTAACTATTTTATTTTATTGTTCGCAAAATAAACCAAGTAGTGGTAATAATGGTTGAGTTACAGTTGAAGGCTTATAATCGTGTGGTACATTCGATTTCGTTTATGCCGTCACCGCAGGTTTGGGAGGCATTCTACTGACCTTCACAGTGCGAGTATGGCAAGGAGGGTTTGTGTTTATTTGAATACGCTTTCACGCATGCAGTGGCGTTCTTCTTTACACTGTTTGCAACATTTCTCGACAAAAATGATTTTAGTGCATACATGATGTAAAATTGATATAAACTATACCTTTCACTCTCAAAGAGAAACATTTTTGAAAATTATATTAATAATATGTCCACTCTACATAATTAACTTAATAAAACCCCGTTTTGCACAATATCTCCGCAAAATAATGTTATAACTGACTACTTAATGTAAAACAGAAGTAAATTATACCTTTTACTCTCAAACATTACATGAATAATCTGTCCAATATTAATGCATAACTATTCTTCATCGCTTGTGATGAATATGTTTAAATATAAGCAACTAAAACACTCCAACAAAAGAAAGGTATTAATGCGAACATGATGTAAAACTGATATAAACTATACCTTTCACTCTTAAAGAGGATACATGTTTTAATATTCTGTCCAATATCATATCTGTCGAATACCTGATTTAGCCTAGGCACTGAATCACTTAAGAGCTCGAAGAATTCTGGTTCTAAACGCAAATGTTCCCACATTTGATACCAGTGTTCCCAGAGGGTGATTCTGGTTCTTCTTTGTAGAGGTTGCCAAACTTGAACCATTCTGACAAACATATTCTCGACAATGTTGAGATCTGGTGACTTAGGTGGCCAGTCGAGAACGAGAATATTGAGTTGGTCGGCAAAGACGTTCCGTATCACGTGGGAGTTGTGTACTGAACTATTATTCTGCACTATGCGAATAATGGGCACTTCATCTGCAGGATAAACTGCCCGCAGATAACAACATCCCTAAGGATAGTCACATTTTTTTTTCGCTTTTACTGCTCTGGCACCGCAGGCGATGGCACTGATGATCATGAAGATGGAGCCCTGGTGGAATGTGATGGCAGGGGAAACCGGAGAACCCGGAGAAAACCCGCCCCTGCGCCGCTTTGCCCACCACAAAGCTCACATGCGGTCCCTTGGGATCGAACCCGGGTCATCTAGGTGAGAGGCGTGTGCTCTGACCACGGCGCGGCCAGTATAGTCACTACTCCTGAGCGGTCATGTTGGCTGTAGTCTCCACGAGGTCTCCAGCAGTGTAAATGAATCCCAAGATTGAGCACGTGATGCGTCCGGATTTTCTAGTCACCTGCCGAAATTCTGGAAGCATCAGGCCTACAATATTTCATTTAGTGATTAGGTTCAGAGTGAAAAATCTTTTCGTCCATCCATATGGTAGTAAGCTCCTGCAGAGCGAATCCTACACGCAGTTCTCGCTGGCGGGTGGTGAGGAACTTATTCCATGCAGCAATTCGAGAATGAATGTGTGCAAAGTGAAGTCTCCGGGATGTTCTTAGACCACTAATTAGCAGTCCTATTTGCGCCTCGGTATCTTTCAGGGTCTGAAAAGGCTGTTCTCTTACTGCTGCTACAAGGGCGCCCTTCTTCTTACGGCGAGGTTTTATTTGGCCGTGTTTTTTGTTTTTTTTTTCCTGTGATCTTTAAGACCCACAGCCCCGTCTGATTGCCCAGCGTTTATCCATCTTCGTACTGTGCGCCTGCTGTATGGAGTTACCCTGGCAATTTCTTCAACTGGCAAATTGGCTTCCTACATACCCAAAATTCTTCCCCGATGCACCTCTGAAATATTTGCATACATCGTATACAATGCACCCCACTGGTTAGTCGACAACAGTCACACTCCTTTCCCACTGCTATGCACGCGCCACTGAGCAGATGGTAAAAGACCCCGTGAAGGGACGGATATATGAATCCGAGTATACTATTTTGAAGTGGCTAGGCAGTTTTCTATTTATATATAGGCTACTCTTATAGGCATAAGTACAGTGTGCGCACAAAGTCCTTATACCTCTGTACTAAATTTAAAATTACGTGAGTAAATATGTTTTTTTTTTTTGAGGTTGGTGTATATTCATAATATTCTCCTGTCAGATATCTATTGTTGACGACTTCGACTGTTCGATTGTTGTCACCCTTGTGACCACAAATCAACAAATCATATGAATCAAATTAGTTGAGAACGGGATAAGGGGAGAAAAAATGGCTGATACAAGTGATTACACAATTGAGGAACGCTTAGTATCCGCTGTGTGGATTAATAAGAGTCTAATTAATGGCAAATCAATGAAAAATGTCATTACTTATGGCACCGCAAGTGGTCCCTGTTCTTATCAACAAAAATAATTCCTCATACAACTCTAGCAAATGGAACTGCAAAAGTGGCATCAACAAGTATTTTGAGTTAAAATTATATTTAGATATATAAAATATCAGTATATTATTAACTGAAACAAAACTTAGATATAATTTACCATTCCATATACCTAGTTATAAGATGCACAAATCCGACCACTCAAGCACTGAAAGAAAAGGTGGATCTGCTATTCTTATAAAACAAATCTGATATGTTCCAATCAAATTACTTTCTCTGCATCTCTGCAACCAATTATTGTTAAAAGTTTATTCCTTTATTCACTAAATGCTAATCGAGAGCAAATTGACAGAGATGGTCTCATTACCTGGCTCCTTGTAAGTAGAACGGAAATAAGGGAGTATCATGGGCTAAATCAACAATCAATTCCTTTAAAAGCTGGTTGCTACGAGATTGAAGTACCCTTATTTGTATGGGCAGGAGTTGGCAAATTCCCATATGAGCATTTTAAAGCTGAAAATAACAAAAAGGAATACCTCAAAAATGGTCAACTCCACGGAAAAAGGTAAATAACATAAATTGTGTGTTTGTCTATCTCTTATAATTTACCAGATATTAAAAATTCCGCAAAATTTATCCAGAATAAACATGTCTTTAGAGGCTATCCCCAGATAATTAAAGTCATTCATTTTATTTGTCACATATATATTTTAAATATAAGAGATTTTAATCAAAATCGTTAGATCCATTTTTGAAAAAATAAGAAATTTCGAAAAATGTTCCATGTAAAGGAAAGTTGGGGTGGGGGTATTTTCTTGAAATTCTTTGTGTCACATCCTTGGAAGATAACCTAACTTAAATACCAAGTTTGGTATTTAACGGTCTTTTCTTTTCTGAGCTATGCTGACCACAGACATACACACACAGATACACACGGACATTTTTCTAAAAATGCTTTTCTATTCGGGGGATGTCAAAATATGTATTTCCAGTGAAATGTCGGTATCCAATTTTTTAGTACATTACAATACCTTCTCTATACACAACTACATAGTACGTTTAGAGAAAGTAAACATCTGATGTGTTCCATTCACATGTCTTTCTCTACCTCTATGTGACAAATTGTTGTTAAAAAGCTTATTCTTTATCTACTTCATGATAATTGAGATAAACATTAGCAGAATTGTACCTATTATTTGCTTCCTCGTAAAAAGAAGGGCAACCATCTAAGGTGTTCCATACGCATGATGTCCTTTAGCGGTTCGGTAAACAAAACTTTTATGCAAAACATTAATCTGTTATCTGCACAATACTAATCAAGATAGACATAAGCAGAATTAGTCTTATTCTAGCTTCCTTGAAAATAGAAGGGAAATAAGAAATTTCACAAGCTGAAACAAAAGTCTCGTCCTTCAAAAGCCGGTCTCGGGTGAAACACTTGAAATTCCTTTCTCTTTGCTTGACAGGATTAAACAAGCGAGAGAGTAGAAAAAACATGTCTTCCTGTTTGAAAAATGTTTAAGTGACTTAAAATTGAAACCCAAAACCGGAATATCTCGAAAAGGTTAACAAAAAAAAATGTATTTTAATCGTATCTACATTTCTGTATAGTAAGTGTTTGGCAGTTGTATAAAAGTATCCAGAACCTATACCCAGAAAATTCAAGATATACATTTCGTTTGTCATAAAAATATCTTATAATAAGGTATTTTAATCAAAGTCGTTGTAGCTATTTTTATGAAAATCAAAATTTTCGAAAAATGTTACATGTAAAGGGTAGTTTGGGTGGAGGAGATTTTCTTGAAATTCTACGTGTCGCATCCTTGGAGGCTACAAAACTTAAATACCCAGTTTGGTATTTAACGACGTTTCCGTTTTTGAGCTATGCTGTCCACAGACCGTTTGTTAAAAATGTTTTTTTATTCAAGGGGTCACAAAACATGTATTTCCGGTGAAATCTCGGTATCAAATCTTTGGGTGCATTACAATACCTTCTCTATACACTGTGAACATAGTACGCATAGAGAGAGTAATAACATTACTCACATGAACTTCTATATTTGAAAATACATTTCAAATTACTCGAATATTAGTTCCCTCAACAAAATGCATTGCCAGATTTTTTTTCTTTTGCCCCCGCTAACAAAATTACATTAAATATCATTCTTGGTGGGTACTTTAATTACAAATACCCTGAAATCTAGTTACTCCCAGAGGGCAATTAGTTCTAGAATCAGCACACAATTAAATTTGGAATTTTTATATCCAGTAGAACCTACTAGTAGTTGATAGAGTTCATGCACTAAATGCACTTGATATTTTTATTGGAAAAATATATTAAGTGAATATACGAGAAGCATTATGGTACGTCTGTAATAACATAATGGAGCCGATCAGGTCAGTTTTCAGTCTCGCTCGTTCCTCGTTACTGCTTAACGTACCTATCGCAGCCAATAGATGTAGTTGATCGCATAGTTGGTACGAGATAGGTTGACCAAAGAGCGTACGAGAGTTTCCATACTCGCAAGGCTCACAATCCTTGTTAATAGCAAGACTGCAGTGTAATGCATGGAAATTCGCTTAATTAGTCCTGTTAGTTATATTTCATTTGTTTAAAATATTTAAAAGGCCAACCAAGACAAGGCTGATAGTTAAGTAACCTACTTTAGCTAAAGGGTTAAAAATGAAATGTGGTATCGCCGAATCTGCAGATATATGTACGTGGAGTCCACTTTTATTAAAAATAAGAGTGTGTATATCTTATGAATCCTAACGTTTATTTTCAAGAAGTAATCCCATTTTCGGTTGTAATCTGAACATGATTATACACAGCAACTTAAAGTATAGGCATGTCATTAACGATTAATGTCCCTGATTCAAAACCTTTACCGTGAACGCGTTTTGGAGATTATATGTACTGTTAAACGATGAATCACCGTGTTTTTTTACTATAGCCCGGATTTTTAGCTTTTTATAAATTCAGTTTTATCCTTTTATTATCTTCTATTAACCTCTTTAGGTTTTTAATCTATTTTGCTAGCTTACTAACAATGTTTTTAGCCTTTTTTTATTTAAGATTTTAAAACAATTTTCCTGCCTATTTAAGTAGGTCGACGACAAACGCCTTTTATAACATAATATAAAAACATGAAAACCAAACGGAAGCATGCTATTAGTGAGTATTGCAATTAAGGGCACTTTGTTGCACAGTATACTCGTGTTACAACATTTTAACTAAAAAGATCAGCATGTGTTTTCAGAATATAGCACTCACTTAAATCAAACGTCACATTTAAACAGTGTTGTTGTACACAACCAGCCACCTTTGCAAATTTTCTGTTACTTTTTGTTGTATTCCTATAAGCAGAAAAAGATCTTCCAACATCGCAAGGTGTCGCTGTAATATATTTCATACACACAATTTCTATACCAAGATAAAAATAGCGATAAATTCTTTCTCTGGGCAACCCCACATGTACCTAAATTCAAAACAAAACTAAAAGAATTGTGCAACAAAAATTGAAATCAAATGAATTGAAGAAAAAATTGATGCATTTTCTATTGAGGTACAACAAACAATTAAATTAAGTTTGGCGAGTTTTAAGCCTTTGTGTCCCTTTTATAGTTTATTTTATTTTTGTTTTGTTAAGGTTTTAAAAGATTCACGCAAACGGCTTAACATAAAAGTACTTTGAAGCTTTCTAACCTACTTAGGAGAGAAAAAATAGGTTAAAACCTAAAACCCTGGCCCTAGTTAGTATGTAACCAGTTTAACTACAGATAATACGTAACCTACTTTGCCTGAGTTATGAGAACACTCGAGTCTCTTCGTTCATGAGCACCAGTTCTCGATACACGAGATGCTCTCGAGTAGTAGCGTGGATTACGAGTAACGAGCGAGAGTGGTCCGGGTTTTGGCCACCTCTACTCATAAAGACTTAAATCACTGCCTCCAACCATACCAACCGTTGATACAGCACTGAGCTCAGGTGTTGTCGTCTTTACCGCAGAATATAAAGTCACCCATATAATCTGCTCAATTGCATTCCTGCTCAACTTCCACACTTCGGCATCTACGAAGATTAAAAAGAGACACACAAAACTCATTGATATCTACTTGTACATTACACTATTATTTATGTTGGGGACAGTCATAGGACTGCTACCTCAAAACATGTTTCTTGTGTATTTACTCATAAATATATTGTACCAGAACAATATTTTGTACATTATTGTAGTAAAATTATCTAGAATTAGAAAATAAGACCACCGGTTCAAACCATGTGTAGGGCGATGGATTTTTTTCGTGAATAAATATTCTCATCATGGCTTCCTTTGTAAGAGTAGTAAATCCGTTTATCGATTTACTGTACGTAAATGAACCTCAAAGCTAATAACACTGCCTCTTAGCAAAATTAAGGGGCATTTCATGCCCAATATAGAATGGACGCTGAGAACATAGTAGTTAACGAGCATCTATAAATAGCAGTCAATGATTAGTGCAGATACCATAGTCTTGTTGGTACTGCAGATATTCCTCAGGCAATATGAGTTGGATCGAGAGATTGCATGGAGGAAGGAGTTGTTTTACAATTTTCAGAATACAAAATTGAGTAGAAGTCAATTGAAGGCATTTGTATAGCTGAGAAACTGATAATAGAGCTTGCACAAGCAAAAACCTTTTCAGAAAATAAGTGCTTAAGTAGTCTAAATGTGTATAAAGATGAACAAGGCATTCTTAAGTTGAGAACAAAGCTTACAAACAGACAAAATGATTACTATTTTTGTACACCAACTGTTCTACCTTTCTCATATCCTGTGGTTCATAGATTAATTATGAGTAAACACAAAATAATTCACACATGGGTATTCAAACACTTTTCAATCTTCTAAGGGAAAATTTCTGAATTCTGGATGACAGGAAAGCAGTCCGAAATATATAGTAAAAATGTGTAACTTTCTTTAGGCAGGTAGCACAGAGTTTAAACGCCCCAGTAGTTCCCCTACCGAAATACGGAATAAAAAAGTCGGCTTGTTTGAATTGGTTGGGACTGACTTGGCTAGCTCTATTTATTCTAAGGAGTACCTGGATTGATCTATATGCTTGTGCCTTTTACAGCGCTTTACATCTTGGCTTGTTATCACTATTATCTTCTGAAAGCTTTCTACAAGGCTTAAGGAGATTTATTACTCGCCGTGGGAAACCAGCAACAATTTACTCGGATAATGGTGGAAGTTTTACTTGAGTTTCAAATGAACTCCAGAAAATTAATTGGAATCTTATTGAACAATATAGTGTGAATGAATGTCTGCTATAGTAGTGTTAGAAAAATTGAATGGAAGTTCATCTCACCAGAAACTGTATTCAAGGGGGTGGATTTTGGGAAAAATTATTAGGAATCATGAAGCAGATTCTACGAAGTTTTTTTTTTTTTTTTTTGGCAAAGTATACTCTTCGTTGTGGTACAGAATCTTTTGTAAATTCCCCATATTGATGGGGAAGTTACTTCCTTTATCACAAGGATTGTTTTTGTGTCATCTTTCTTAAACCCAACATTGTGATCTCAACGAAGAATAGTTGTTGAACAAGTGAGTGCAAAATTGGCAGAAGATAAGAACAGAATTGCGCAACAGGTTTAGTTTAGAGAATTTAAGGCTTTTGATGCATAGAGCACACATGAAAGGATATAAAGTTGAGATCAAATTGGAGACATTGTTCGATTATGTAGCGTGTCTACCTTACTTTCCAAAGGCCGTGAGTTCGAATCTCGCTTAGGGTGAGTTACCCGGATAAGGTTTTTTTCTCGGGGTTTTCCCTTATCCTGTGAAGACGAATGTCGAGTAACTTTAAGCTCCATGGACCCCGAGATCATTTGAGCATCATTTCACCAATGTCATTCATCGTTCGATATGACCTACCAGGTTATAGGACGTTAAACTAAAAATAAATAAATTAAAAAAAAACATATTTGATATGCCCCTGGGACGAATTATACAAATGTTGTCTGGAAAGGATATATTACTCGGGTTCTAAAATTATAAGCAATTACATTTATATTGCTTAAACCCACTCGAAGATATGTCTTAGATGTCTCCTTTGACTGCGTAGAAGTGAAAGTTCAGTTAGTTAATATTTTGGTCCTTCCCCGACCAAAGGAATACCAAGTAGTACTAGAAGCAGTAGGTAAATCAGAGTGCCTGAAAAAGAAATTTATAATTGTGCTATCGCTGATTTGTATTTGCCAATATTCAGACATCCCCATTTACTCACCACCAAATCAAGATGGGAGGATATTTCTGTTTTGTTTTTTTTTTCCTTTAATTTCTTGCTTAGAAAAGTAAAATGTAAAAGTGATTCTAGCTGTGTATATGCAATTACTTGAACTGTATTACAATTAACAGTATTATTAATGATGAAATGCTGTAATTTAGATAATGCTTTGTAATCTACAGATATGCGGGTAGCGATATATAAAACAACAATCTGTTTTTTTAATAAAGTATATATGGAAACTAAAGTCTGTATTCTGGGTGACCCTGACATGAATATCTGCTTGGTCATGTTCTTCGACACAACAATTACCTGCAGAACATATTTGAAGACTTGATTCTAGGAAGAAATGGCAGAGGAAAAGCATGCAAGAGGTAGATTTATGGGTGCTAAGATTATTCACAACGGAAGAGATTAACAGGGAGAGAGAGAGAGAGAGAGAGAGAGAGAGAGAGAGAGAGAGAGAGAGAGAGAGAGAGAGAGAGAGAGAGAGAGAGTCTATCTACCAGCAGCAAAAGCTGAGCTAAATCTTCTCAAGAGATACTTGGACCCAAAACTAACAACGGAACTCCCTAAAATAAAACGTTTTGGAAACAAATATTACCAACGGCACAGAATGGCCAGTGCACCCTTGATAGCAGCTGTCGAGTTGCTGCTTCCACTCCACTACATTACGCTCACCCATCATCTTCCTACTCCTATCATATTTAAAATGGTTAGGCCCAACATGGTTAGGTACACTAATAAAACAGTTTGGATGGTTTGGGCTGTCCTTAGCCTGTCATCGCCCATCTGCGCCGGAAGAGACCAATAGTTGCAGGGACAAGGCTTAGTTTGTATAATTAAAAATGTATTGATGAGAAGTGGCAAAAAAGAAACAGTGTGTTTGTACACTTAAAAAAATAAAATTATGAGCATGAAATGTGTGAACTCTAAATTATTATACATGCTACATTCAATAGCACGTGTATATCACTCCCAACATTATAATCACAGATCTTTTCTTTCAGAATCTACCTTTTCAACTCTTGTTCTAGACATGGCCTGTGTGCAGCAACACTTTTGTATTTAGCTGATGTAAACGTGGCATTACAATTTCACTCAGATGATTGCACAATCTTCTAAGGGTGTAGTTTGCATAAACTCTATGGTTGTTTGACAATCAAAGAAGAAGAAGAAGAATTAAAAGTAGATTCTGTTTCTGTCTGCTAATCAGCTGTTGATGATATGATAATTAGTTTTATTTGTTACTTTCACTAATTGAAGTTGTCAGCTTTTAATCATGCACTGGTTGGAAGAATAACCGCATAAATAAGCGGATGTGCTTTTGAAAAGGAGAATTACATGTAAATGTTTGAATGACAAGGTAAGTAATCCAAACTTAAACATTTCTACCTGGAGAGGGAACTCCGTTAACGTTTTGTTATTTTGTTGCTAAACATTGAAATTTGTTTGTTCAGTCAAGTTACGATAAGATCTGTGCAAGATTGAGAAAAACTACTACTGCGTGTGTCTTTCTTGATTTTGCTATACATTTACAGAAGAGAATGTTTATTTGCTAGTTTGGTTTGTTTTATATTTTAAGACTTTTTTTTTTAAAGGGTTATAAATGACATTCTGCGATTCCTGTAGTTGTGAGCCGACCAATTTGTCGATATTCCCTGAAGATACATTCCTAGCTATAGTTTTTATTTACAACAACAGATTAACAAATACTGTCATACTTATGCGCCGATAGTCCGAAGCCGCAAGGGATAGGCTGGTGTTGAGGGCCCTAAACCACAAAGCGAATTGTAGAAGTAGAGAATTGAAACAGTCGAATGCAGCGGCTTCGGCCTGTAATCCCGCAAACTGCGGAGCCGAGGTGTCAACGTGTCTTATCCCGAATGAACCCTGGCGGGTTTCACTATGTTTTCATATACTTTCTACAGACCTCTAGGTATTGAATAAATTATGTTTTCCAAATAAGTTTTAAGGCCTTGTAATGCAATATATGTTGTATAATAGAGAATATAAGAAATACAATTCTAAACTGATGAAAGAAGAAGTTATTGCAAAACCTTCCTTATAAATATCTTTGTAGGTACTTATGATAAATTCATATGTCTTGAGGAAGAATGGAGTTGTGATTGATGTAATTTGTTTTATAATCAGCAAAAGTTTTTGGCCTTGCTTTTATCCTTTCTGATCTAAGGCAGACACCTTAATGCATGAGTTAAATGCACTCACATTACAAACACAGCTGACCAGTACTGTGCTACAGGGCATTAGTAAACATCAAGGCAATATTCTCTATTTATATTCTGTCATATCTATTGGTTAGACTGCTCATCTCCCACCTAGGCAGCCTGTGTTCAATCCCAAGCACCCACATGTGGAGTTTGTGATGGACAAAACAGCATCCGGGCAGATCTTCTACGATTCCTAGGGTTTCCCCTGCCATTCATTCCACCAGTTGCTCCATCACCACCTTTCCTGTTATCCATCTTACCTTCGTTTCATATTGACTTCCTCACGCTCATGCCTGGCTATGGAATAACCACTGATTGCAGATTCTTCATTCTGTGGTTACATGCCGTTGGCTCCCTGACAGGCCTCTGACCCCTAGGTACCCGCTTGTAAGTCCTAGAGGTGTATCAGTTCTACATATGGGGAGGGTAAGCTGCCTATTAAGTATGGTAGGAATTGTTACTAATAATATTTCATTTTAATTAGATCATCTCTCACCTGTAGAAGGGGGGAACTTAATTTTAATTTCTGATATTTATAATAAAAATATTCTGTTTTACTTCCTTATTGCTATAATTCTTCATACAGTTTATAAAGCAAACACAAATCCTTACTGTGCAGTTGAGAATTTATGAATTCAAA
Source organism: Hymenopus coronatus (assembly GCA_030762935.1). NCBI lineage: Eukaryota > Metazoa > Arthropoda > Insecta > Mantodea > Hymenopodidae > Hymenopus > Hymenopus coronatus. The sequence goes on along the minus strand of CM060897.1, from coordinate 41,481,563 downwards.
AAATAGGCCAGAGAAATTCCAAAAATGTAACTAGCACAAGTGCAGTGTATTTATAAGTCTGCATCTCATTTGATTCTTTTGAGGCCACTCAAATGTGTTTATTTAATATAGAAAAATGTCTTACTTTTAACTGCTAGATATTTTGCACAAAAGACGTCAATCCTTCATGCTAAATCTTGTTACATATAAATTTGCCCCACTGATATATAACTTTCTGTTCACAATTTCCTTCTCTGATTGGATAAATACACCTTACTAATAAAATCTCAGGGCTGAGTAAGAAAAGGCTTATTGGAGGTATATTTTGTTGAAATGCCAAGGTGTATGTGTTAATCATGAAATTCTAATAGAAAAACTAAGGTTTTTTAGAATTAATAATGAACAACTTAATCAGTTTGTCATATTTGGGGAACAGAAAACAAGGGTTGGTGTAAGAGAATTCCATATGGGCAATAATTAAGAATGGTATTCCACAAAAATGAATTCTTGGCTTGTTACTCTTCTTAATTGATATAATTGACCTTTCCTTAGCAGTTTGTTTTGTTCATTTAGTCCTATTATCAAGGGTCAGGGACATTGAACATGTCCCTGCAATGAAAAATATTGCAACCACTGACTTTTTTGCTGATGATACTAGCAAAATAGTTAGCAAGCAATAACTTATAATGCATTTAGCATTCTAGACAATTGGTTTAAGGACAGTAAATTGTCTTTAAACATCGACAAAACTAAGGTCTTGAAATTAGCAACATGCAGTTAAACTCTGCTGATAGGCATTAATAAAGTATACTGGACCAAATTTCACATATTAAATTCTTAGGTCTCCAGGTTGATATGTGTCAAAATTGGAAAGCATTATATCTAAGTTAAGATCAGCAATATTTGCACTTTGGTCAATAACTTTATTTTGTCTATTCCATACTTTAAGGCCAGTGTATTATGCTTGCTTTTGTTCATAATCATGGTGTTAAGGTGTAAGTTGGACTAAGGGACAAATAAAAAGTCTGATGTATTACAATCACATGACTTTCTCTACATCTCTGTAACAAATTATTGTTAAAAAGCTTATTATTCTATCTACATCATGCTAATCAAGATGAAAGCTAACAATTTTGTCCTTATTACTTGGTCCCTTGCAAGTAGAGGGGAAAAAATCTAATGTTTTCCATTCACGTGATGTGCTCCAGCTGTTTGGCAAACAAACCTTTTCTTCAAAAGATTAATCTGTTATCTCCATCATGCTAATCAAAATAAACATTGGCAGAATTAGTCTTATTACTAGCTCCTTGTACGTAGAATGGAAATAAGAAAATGCTCAGGCTAAAGCAATAGTCTTGTCCTTTAAAAACCAGTTGTCATGTGAAAGAATTGAAATTCAAATCTCTTTGCTTTCCAGGAGTAAGCAAACAAGTAATGAGAAGAAAGATGTCTTCCCATTGGAGAAAAGTTTAAGTGGCTAAACTTGAATATATAAATAATCTGGAATATCTCAAAAACAGTTAACTCTCTAAAAAAATGTGTAGAACATAAACTGTGTGTTTTAATGAGCTCTACATTTTGTGTGTAGTAAGTTTTTGTATAGCTCTTACGGTTTGCCAGTTATACAAAAGTCATCCAGAATGAAGAGGCTATTCCCACAAAATCCAAGATATACATTTTGTTTGTCATGAAAATATCTTAAACACTGCAGTATTTTAATCAAAATCATTAGAGCCATTTTTGAGAAAATAAACATTTTCGAAAAATGTTCCATGTAAACAATAGTTGGGATTGGGGGATTTTCTTGAAAATCTTTGTATCATATCTTTGGAAGATACCAAACTTAAATACCAAGTTTGGTATTTAATGGTCTTTCCGTATTTGAGCCACAATGCCCCTGCCCACACACACACTCTTTCTCTTCTAAAAATGTGTTGTTGTTTTCTATTCAGGGGGTCTCAAAATATGTATTTCTGGTGAAATCTTGGTATCAAATTTTTGGGTGCAATATAATGCCTTCTCTATACACTTTGTACATAATATATGTAGAGAAACTAAAAATAGCAACTCCAAGTAAGAAACTTGTAAGAATATATGCACAGTATTATGGTTAATTCTTATATCATTTCATACTTTTGCTCTTCTAATTGATTATATTACATGTCTTATATTCTGGGGCAATTCAATTTAAAGTAAGTGAGTATATTACAAAAAAGAGCCATCAGAACCATATATGGCATCAATAATACAGCTCCATGTAAGGATCTGTTTCAAAGACTGAACATTTTGGCAGTTCCTTGTTAATACATTCTCATGCTTATATGTTTCTATATAAAAATCATGAATATTTGCCAAAAAATGTAAATGCACAAAATATAAATGCTAGATAAAGAATAGGTTTACACAAATCCATGGTAGCTTCACTTGTTACCAAGAAGGAGTATATTATGAGTGGCAGAATATTGAATGCCCTTCTGGATTAATTAAAACTACTATCGTCGAAGAAAATAGAAAAATACAAGTCAAGTGTTAAAAATTGTCTATGCAGCAAGGCCTATTACTCAATGCAAGAGTTTATGGCGGATCAGTAAAAATGCTCTGCCATAAGGGAAATGTAATATGTATTGTTTTTAATGTACTGCATTCTCCATAAACATTAGTTTTTGATTGAAAACTTGCAAATATGCAAAGAAGCTTGTGTCAGTGATGTGATTAAATTAAAAACAAAAGAATTTGAGTCAGTTTTTATAACACTTATTTTTACTTTCTGGGACTGGTTTCGGGAACACTTGTTCCCATTTTCAGCCCTTAATTCCGACTCAATGTCATCTGTTTTATTGCCTCCAAAACAAATCCAGACCATCACTGAACCACCTCCATGCTTCACTGTAGCGGATTGCACCGAGATATCATGCATTCTCCTTTCATATGTCTGACAAACTTGCGGCGGTTTGTGCCAAAGAGTTTAAACTGTGATTTGTCCATAAACAAGACATTCTGTCACATTCCACTTCACATGTTGTTTTGCCCAGTATAGTTTCTTCTTTTTATGGGGAACTCTCAGTAATGGTTTTTACTAGCAATACATCCCTTCAGCCTGAATCGAAGTCTCCTCTTTACTGTTGATACACTCAATGGTTCATTCCTCAACTGGTTGATTTTTGTCGCCAGCATGGGTGCTGTTTTGAGGTGATCATGTTCACTACTTACTACTAAGCATTTGTCTTCAGATTTGGAAGTTACTGTAGGCCTTCGCTTGCGATCATAATCCTTGTTACTATTAGTGTGAAAATATCTTGCCACAGTATAATGAACACTTCCCAAGGAAATATATTCTTGTTTCACTATTGCATACAAGCTTATGACCTGCTTTGCATAAACTAACTATAGCAGCACACTTTTCTGTCGAAGGCTCACAGTTAATTTTGAAACTACGCACACCACAATGTCAACGTTATGCTCACTGATGATGACACTCTAACTTGCTTCTGACTGCCTAAACAGAGTATATTAGCTTATATGAACAACATCTGGAGTATTAAACAACAATTCTATGTTCTAAACAAAACTTAAGGGATGCTTTTTCTTCAATAATTTAACTAATAAAATTGTTAACTGAAATAGATTCAGTTACAATAGGTATAAATCTGTGATTAGCTCCACAAATTTCTGAACAGTGTCCATAAAATACTCCAGGATGATTAAATAAAAAAACTGCTTGATTTAATCATCCCTATAAGGGGCATCAAGCTTTGACTTCAAAATCTACTTATTTCAGGAAAGGATGGTAGCATATTAAAACGAATGGATTAATGTTTCTATGGGTTCCTTTATAAAAATATCTAAAACTAACTTTGAGTGGTGCCATAATACCTCTTATCTCAGGAAACCAAGGGTGTTCAAAAACTTTTGAGCAGTAGTATATGTTGTAAAAAGAAAGAAAAAAAAAAAAGCTGAACATATACTGGTGGTGGTTAAAATGGTCATGTGGCATGAATTGGTAAAAGTTGTTTTCTGTATACAAAGTGCAATGTCCCCTATGATAAATGTGGGACCAAATGAACAAAACAAAACAAAAACTTTGAAATATACAAACCTTAACCACTGCAAGATCAGGCAATAAAAGCAGTATAAACACTCTGTTATGATGTATGTATTGTTGACATCTGAGGAGCAGGTTTAAAAGAAAAGATCCTCCTATATATAACAATTTGTGCATATTTTAGATGCAATAACTCTTATTACATAATATATTTGATCCATTTGGCTATGAAAAGGTAAATTTCACAATTTTCTTTCGAGATGTTAATGTAAATATTCATGTTAAATAAGAAAATGCTTTGTACTGCACAACTCTCTATTCTACCATGCATCCAGTGAGATTTGACTAGTCACATGGCTCTTAAGCTATGGACAAACTTTTGTGGATGAAACAGACCTTAGAAGTGCTTCCAAAGTGTCTTTTTAAATTTCCCAGCCATGGACCATGTACAGGTATTGTATTCCACCCAAAAATGTTATACAGAGATTTCATTTCACCAGAAATATATGTTTTGAGACCCCCTGAAAAAAAAATTAGAAAAGGTGGTGGTGTGCGCACGCACATGTTTGTGCGTATGCATGTGACTTTCGAATAAAAAGTCGGTTAAATACCAAGTCTTAGTATTTAAGTTCAGTTTCTTATAAGGATGTGACACAAACATTTTCAGATGGAACATTTTTCGAAAATGTTGATTTCCTCAAGATATGTTTAAGATATTTTCATGACAAACAAAATGTATATCTGAATTTTCGGGGAATAACATCTAAAGACCCCTTCATTCTGGATAACTTTTATATAACTGGTAAAATGCAAGAGATAAGACAAAAACTAACTACACAGAAAATATGTATATAAATCTTAATAAAACAGACAATTTATGTTGTATATTTTTTGTGCAATTACCATTTCCAAGATATTCTTATTATTGGTTTCAATTTTAAACTAATTAAACTTTCTTTCATTTCAGATCTTTTTGTTTTACTTCTGGTCATATAAAGAGAAAACTGAATTTCAGTTGTAGCATATAGCGAATAACTTTTAAAAGACCTATCTATTGCTTTATCCTTATACAAGATTATTAACCTGTCTGTTTTGTTTACCAGGTTCCAATAGTGAGCTTCAAATGATCCAAATAAACTGTTATAGCTGTATTAATATAAAAATAATAGTTGCAACAAATCTTCACTTATCTTTTGCAATCCTTGCCTGGACTAGTTTCGCAACGATTTCATTGCATTATCAACATATCAAAAAAAAAAAAAAAAAAAAAGATAAGTGAAGATTTGTTGCAACTATTATTTTTATATTAATATTTGTGTTATTCTTCACTGTTACTAGCTTCTTTTTACATTTATAATGCTATAGCTATGTTTACTGTGCTGGATGGTTCTGACAGCCTGAGTGATAACTTGGAAACAATAAATAGAAGTGATTAACGCAACATTACAGCTTTATTCTGTTTCTAGAAGGAATGTCAATTATTTGTTATAATTGCAGTCAACAACATATACAATTGCAGTGCTCTAGGATTGGCTCATAAGTCCTGGACCTCTCAATGAAAACAGCACTTACATTTTTTTTTTTTTTACTTTATTTCTCAACATAACCTCCAGAAAGGCTAATACATGTGTCATATCAGTGTTCTAATTTAATTAAACCATCTCTGTAATGTGTTTATCAAGGTCCTCAAAATAGCTGTTTACCGCATAAATGACCTCCTCATTGCTGTGAAATCTTCGTCCTTCAAAACATTTTTTCAGGTTTGGGAACAGATGGTAGCCACTAGGTGCCTAGATCTGACGAATAGGGTAGATGTTGGAGCGAATTCGAACTTCAATTCGCACATTTTTCCATTGCAATGACTGACCAATGGGCCAGAACATTGTTGTGATTAAACAAGTCGGGGGGGGGACCAAATGAGGTCTTTTTGTTTTCACCTCATCACTCAAATGTTGCAGTAAGCTTGCATACTAGTCACCAGTGATACTTTTACATTTTCCAAGTAATCAATAAAAATAATTCCCTGTGCATCCCAGAAAACACTCGCCATAACCTTTTTAGCTGACAAAATTGACTTTGCCTTTTTACTTTCCCTACATGCATTATATACATAGTGTATAGAGAAGGTATTGCATTCCACCCAAAAATTCGATACCGAGATTTCACCTAAATACATGTTTTGGGTCCCCCTGAATCCAAAAAAAGCATTTTTTCAAAATAGTCCATGCGTGTGTGTGTGTGTGCGTGTGTGTGTGTCTGAGGGCAGCATAGCTCAAAAACGAAAAGACCATTAAATACCAAACTTGGTATTTAAGTTTGGTATCTTCCAAGGATGCAACACCAAGATTTTCAAGAAAATCCAGCCACCCCAAAATACCCTTTACATGGAACTTTTTTCGAAAATTTTCATTTTCTTAAAAATGGCTCTAACGATTTTGTTTAAAATGTCAAATATTAAAGATATTTACCTGACAAATAAAATGTATATCTGAATTTTCTGGAATAGTCTCTGAAGACTACTTTATTCTGGATCAATTACATAGAATTTTGCATAATTGCTAAACTGTAAGAGATGGACAAAAGCTTAATGCACAAAAAATGTGGAGCACATTAAAACATACAATTCATGTCATATTCATTTTTTTTGTGGAGTTGATCGTTTTTGACATATTCCTTGTTTTTTGGTTTCAGCTTTGAAAAACTTATCACATACAGGAATTTGTCAACTCCTGTCCATACAAACAAAGGAACTTCAGTCACATAGCAATCAGCTTTTGATTACCAGCTATAGTACTCCCTTATTTCCCTTCTACTTACAAGGAAGCAAGTAATAAGACTATTTCTGCTATTTTTTTCTTGATTAAACTGAAGTAAATATAAGCATAAGCTTTTTATTTTCTCAATACGAACTATGTATCTAGTGTATAGAGAAGGTATTGCATTGCACCCAAAAATCTGATACCAAGACTTCACCAGAAATACATGTTTTGAGACTCCCTGAATATAAAAAAAGCATTTTTAAAAAATGTCCGTATGTGTGTCTGTGGGCAGCATAGCTCAAAAATGAAAAAGACCATTAAAGCCCAAACTTGGTATTTAAGGTTGGTATCTTCCAAGGATGCGACACAAAGATTTTCAAGAAAATCCCCCCACCCCAAACTACCCTTTACATGGAAAAAATTGTGAAAAGTTGGATTTTCTTAAAAATGGCTCTAACGATTTTGATTAAAATATTTTATATTAAAGATACTTATCTGACAAATAAAATGTATATCTTGAATTTTCTGGGAATAGCCCCTGAAGACTACTTCAGTCTGGATCAATTTTACGGAATTGTGCATAACTGCTAAAGTAAGAGATGGGGGAAAACTTACTACACAGAAAATGTAGCTCATGATAAAACACACAATTTATGTCATTTACATTTTTTTCGTGGAGTTGATCATCTTTAAGGTATTCCTGGTTGTTCGTTTAGCTTTGAAAAACTTATACTTTTCTCATACAGAATTTCTTAACTCCTGTCCATACAAACAAAGGAACTTCAGTTACATAGCAACCAGCTTTTGGCTATCATTTTAACCTATGGAACTCCCTCATTTCACTTCTACTTACAAGGGAGCAAGTAATAAGACTATTTCTGCTAATTAGCATGAAGTAAAAAGAAGCATAAGCTTTTTAACTACAATTTGTTGCAGAGATGTAGAGACAGTCATGTGAATGGAACACAATAGCTTTTTAACAATAATTTGTTGCAGAGATGTAGAGAAAGTCATGTGAATGGAACACATAAGATTTTTTGGAGTTGGTTCACCTGGTGCAATCCACTGTGCAATCCAGTTAACTGTGATTTAGTTTTTGGAGTGAAGTGCTGTATCCATGTTCATCGATGGTAATAAGCCGTCTCAAAAATTCACTGGGATTTTTACAGTAGAACTCCACATTCTTAACAGAAACAGTTTTTCTTTGCAACTTTTGATCAGGTGTCAACAAATTTGGCACCCATCTTACACCCAACTTGGCACCTCGTGAAAGCCCAAACATTACTTAAAATATTATCTGCACCTTCTTTTGATATGTTGCTATCTCAAACAACTTTAATCTGCGGCATTCCAGTACTAAATGATGAATTTTTTTCAATAATCTCTGGAGTTGTCACTTCTCAACATTAATAGTTTCAGATTAGTTTTTGAGATTACTTCACAATATTTACTTTAATTATCTAACATTTATTCTTTTTAAATTAACCCTAACTTCTTTAAGGTCAGAGGGCAGCCCTTGCAGGTAATTAATTCCATTCTTCAATGGTCCTATTAACAAAGAACATTTTCCTATGTCAGTTTTGTAATTTTGACCTTCAATTTTATACATATGTTTTCTCCGTAATGTGCCTGTTTTCTAACCTCTAACGTCCACCCATGCATTTAAACCAGCATAAGCTTTAAATAGTGCGAATAACCTATGTCTTTTATGTCTAACTTTTAGCGGCTCCCATTTATTCTCATCGCCTTTGTAAGCTCAAAGTCTTTACCTCTCTTTATGAATTTTGCAGCCTTTCTCTGTACCTTTTCCAGCATATCAGTTTCATTAACCCTGTATGGGTCCCAGAAGCTATTCTATATTCCATAACATCTTAGTAAAAGATTTATCTAGCTGCAACTAGAAAGAAACATGAGAAACAATGCCATCACAGTTGAGGTCATTAAAAATGGATTTCTGAACTTTAACTCTGAGAGGTCTGGAATTAAAATTCTGACAGGACCATCTCCCCCCCCCCCCCTGGTTGAAGTTTCTTCTGGGCTTGTCTTAGAAAAGTAATTCCAACAATCAACCAAAGTTGAGGTGGTTAAGCAGTGGATTTGAGATTTAAGACTGTCGAAGAGGTCTGTAATTCAAATTCTGATAGGTCCATCCTCCTTGACTTAGGTATCTTCCAGGTTTTTCTCATTCCTATAGCCAAGGAACTGACCTGACATAGACCTGTAATGTTTATTCCCAAATTTACTTTCTCAATTATTATTTCATCAGTGTCCACTGCCTGTGGTGCCATGTGTACCAAGACTAGGAGTTAACACTGCTAAAACAACCAACAGTGGACTTAGAACCAAATAGGGAAGCAATTAGAACCAAATAGGCAAGCGATTGACTTCCAAAACATATTTTACATAATTTGGTATGTGATATAAATGTAAAAAATTACCCCAGATTGCCTAAGTGATTATTCCACACTTCTTTATCTGTCTGGATGACTCAGTTATGTAGACACTGGCCTTTTAAACTCAAGGTGTAGGTTCAAACCTGTTCCAGTCCAGTTGTTTCTAAGATCCTAAAAAGTGACAGTAGATTACTGGTATGTAAAAGAACTTTCTGGGATGAAATTCTTGCACACTATGTCATAGATATGATCCTGACAATTGACAGCATTGTTAATAAACAAATAATTATTATTACACACCTCTGTTCAAAACTCTACCATAAATAACCAAGAGTAGAGAACACAACCAATGAATTATCACTTCATAATGTAGCATTAATAACACTAGTAACAAAACCATGGTTGTCATTGCAATGGGATGCCTGAGCACACTTGTAGAACTCAACTCTTACTACCATAGCACAATTGAGATTTGAATCTTATGTCTATTCTATTGTGCTTATTGCAGAAATAACATTTCCTTCTACTTTTCTGGAGATGGATGACAAAGATGCTGAGAGATCTGAGCCATGTGAAGAAGCTGAAGAATGCCAGGAAGCAGTTTCAAAAGAGAGAGGTAATTATAGGATTAAGTAGTTCTAACTCTTAATAGCTGCTGAAGCATAATTACTTTCTCTGCCATCTATATAGTGGGAGGAGGGTATTGCATTCCATCCAAAAATTTGATATCAATATTTCACTGCAGATACATCTTTGGAGTTTCCCTGAATTAAAAAAAAAAAAAAACAATTGAAAAAGTGGATATTTGAATTTTTCAAATTCAATATCTTCCAAAAATGGACACAAGTATTTTCAAGGAAATTTCCCAAACCAGTGGATAGCCATTTTGCTGCCCTTTGAGCCTCCACACTCCTGCTCTTAACCTTGCTAACACCCACTCTTTCTTCTTTATTGGTTTGTCTGTATACCTCTTTGTTTCACAATTATTTTTCATTGTAGCATAAACTATTATTGACATCTTCTAAGTTGTCTGATTAAATAACTTTTTTATCTCGATATCTTCAAATTATCTGACACCATTCCAAAAATCTTTGTTGTTTGATTTTCTTTTCCTCCAAATATCCCCCCAGTTCATTGTTTTCTAAGTTATTTCTTAATACATTTATCCAATACATACTTTGTAAATTTGTTTCTTGGTATTTTAAATATTTTAACAAATTCAAAATTACATGCGCACCTTTGACGAAAAAAATACTTTACTTGGGTTCAAAGGGACCCATAGCATTTATATATGCTGAAATCCTAACATGAAATGTTTGTGGAATACAGTACTCTACTTACTGTAAGTACAAAGTAGAGAAAGTAAATATTAAGAGAATTCCGGAAGTGGGATGAATTATGGTTATGGCATTGTAATTTGTTGCTGCTCTTTCACAAGTTTAGGTAATATGATCCCTCATAAGTTATGTACACTCTGGCTACAGCTAGGATTTTTTAGAAATAGTACCTTAGGAAAAGGTTCTATTATTTTCAGGAATGAACAAAGTACTCTGAAAGTAAAGTGTAAATTTTGGGAAGAACTGTACATTACTTGTATTAGCAGACCATCATTCTCCAAGATTCCTGAAAAAGAAAGTGTATACTCAAAATGAACTAAGACCAAAATGACCATAATAGTTTAAACACCTTCTGAATGACTTCTGCCTTTCTTTATAGAACAGAAAATTGGAGATCTTCGGAACCTACTGTCTGATGCAGGGATTTATTCATATGCTGCAATTTGTGCTCTTTCTCTTCATGAACTTTTTGATGATGAGTGGGATCAGCCCTTTAATCAGCGCTGTATACGACTTATCCTGGAACATTTACAGCTACCCAAACAGGTGAGTATGCATCTTCTGGAAGTAGTATTGCCCTAGTGAAGTGAAAAGAGATATAATGATTAAGGTGCCAGAAGGGGATGAAAAAATTCTCTAGCAGAGTTCACTAATATTGTTAGATTGCAAATATTGTATCGCTCATTTCATCACTTATCTTGGCTTATCTTTCATATGTTCTTAGGAAGCATTTATTTGTTACAGCACGTTATTTTTTCCATCAACTACCCTGTTTCTCTATGACAAATGCTCAGAGTGTTTGTTTTTTTACATAATGGCTATGACTATTGTATTCCACAAAAATTCAATATTGAGATTTCATCAGAAATATGTATTTTGAGGTCCACTGACTCTGAAAAAAATTTCTTAGAAAATGGTTTGTGTGTATATCAGACACAGATAGAGTTGAGTTAATACTAAACGTGATATTTAACTTCAGCATCTTCCAAAAGTGCCACACGAAAATATTCAAAAAAATTCTCCTATTTCTGACTACTCTTTATGTGGAAAATTTTTCATTTTGAATTAAAATTATAAGTTTTAAGGTTAATAAATGTTTATGGTCAATTTTCTGTGAATATCCTGTGACTAGTAATCATAAGAGGTGAGCAAAAACTTACTACACAAAAAAGGTAGAGCCTGTTGAAATTCACAATTTATGTAAAGTCTTTCTGTTGCATAAACCATTTACAAAATATTATTGCTATTGGTTTGCATTTTCCAATACCTTTATATTTTGAAGTGTCAAGGGGGACTGAAGTCTTAAAAAATAAGTTTTTTTTACTTTCTCTCACGTACTATGTAGATAGTGTACAGAGAAGGTATTGTATAGCATCCAAAATTTGAAACTAAGATTTCACTGGAAATATATGTTTTGAGACCCCCTGAAATAAAAGAAAGCATTTTTATAAAAATGTCCATGTGTGTGTGTGTGTGTGTTGCGCGCATGTGTGTGTGCATGTGTGCGCGTGTGTGTGTATGGCTCAAAAACAAAATGAGCGTTAAATACTTTGGTATCTTCCAAGGATGTGACATGAAGATTTTCAAGAAAATCCCTCCACTCCCAAATACCCTTTACATGAAAAAAATTTTGAAAATTTTGATTTTCTCAAAAATGACTCTAACATTTTGATTAAAAGCTTAATATTTAAGATATTTATCAGAGAAATAAAATGTATATCTTCAATTTTAGAATAGCCTTTGAAGACTACTTTACTATGGATGAATTTTATGGAATTTTGTATAATTGCTAAACCAAAAGAGATAGACATAAAACATGTAGAACACTTTAAAACACACAATTTATGTTATATAATTTTTTTTTGTTTTTTTTTTTGGTGGTACTGATTGTTTTTGAGATATTCCTTGTTATTGGTTTCAGCTTTAAAAATGTTATACTTTTTTCATACAGGAATTTGTCAACTCCTGTCCATACAAACAAAGAAACTTCAGTCACATAGCAACCAGCTTTTGACTATCACTTTAACCTATGGTACTCCCTTATATCGCAAGTAATAAAACTAATTGTGCTATTTTTTTCTCGATTAGCATGAAGTAAATAGAAGCATAAGCTTTCTAACAATAATTTGTTGCAGTCATGTGAATGGAGCACATCAGATTTTTATTAAAAGAAACTGCGCAATTCTAGTTGAATAGAATGATATATTTGTATACATGGAATAAGATTTTGAATTTGTGTTTTTACACTTTTGGCTAGTTATTCTATTATTCATTATAAATGTTATAATAAATTGTTTTTGTGCATAATTTTGATATTGTTTTAATGCTTTATTACTGTTTTTGTAGATTAAATATAATTTCTTTTTACCTTTATAAGCAAGCTCATTGCAATATGTTTTACACTCTTGATGGCTTTTAAATATGCAGTGCACACTTAAAAAATCTGTCATGCCTCCACTTTAAATTGATTTTTCTCAAAACTACATTTTCTTTGCTTTATTTTTCTTTTTCTGTGAAAGTAACTGGCCAGTTTTAGTGAAACTTTGCAAGAACATGTGAACATAGTGCTAGCTTATTTTGTGTTACAATCATGAGTATATCTTGATTAATATGGTCATTGATGGATATTATTTGTAAAACTAGTGCATTTTTGTTTCAAGCATATTTTTCATGAATTATACTTTTTTTTTAAATTGTAATTAAGCAATTGGATTCCTCCTAATTCACTTCAGAGAAGATATTGCTGAAAGTCTCTGTATTAAATTTCATTGACAGTCTCTATAGAAAAGGAACATACTATTTTTGTAAAAAAAAATACATACATACATACTCAGGATAAAAACAGCTGTTTTATGAAATATACTTTATTATATCTGAACAAAATGTGTAATGAAACCATTTCTACAGACATTCATTTTTTTAAAATAGCAAGCACAAATATAAGCTTTCATTCGTCCACACATGCTATGAGTAAGCTAAAATTGGAAAGGTAAAATTATGCTGAATAATTCATTATCATAGCCAGAATTTGAACCAATATCTTTGGTTTTCCGAGCTGTTGCTCTAAACAATTTACCATGGCGACATACTGGTACAACTTTTAATGTGAGTCAGATGGCAAATTAAATATCACGCTAGCATATTGATATGGCAGCTAAGCTGGTTAGAACAATGCTATGGAAAGCCAAAGATCCATGGTTCAAATTCTGGCTGTGTCATTGAATTTTTCAACTTGATTGTATCTTTCCAAATTGTATAAGAGTAGTTTGCCGAAGAGGTATAGAAGTAAATGGTAATAGTGATGAAAGTCAAGTGAATGCAACATCAGATTTCTTTAGATAAATGCATGGAGATAGAATGAAAGTTGTTATGTATGGTTTTGCTCATTTTAATGACTTCTCTTAGCAGTTTAAAAATGGAGAACGAAACATTTTCTATCCTGAATTTTGGCTTATAATGTAGAGTTGTTTTTTCTTCTGTTTGATTTGATAGGTTGAAGCTGTTATGATGACTTTGGTTGAAGGACAAGGAAATCAGTCACCTGATGCATACATTGACTTGTTGCTAAACGAAGAGGAGGCTCTACAGGGAAAATCAGTTTTAATTATCAATGATTTGATATTACTAGCAGTACATGGGGGTAAGTATTTTTGACATCAACCGTTGTTTAAGCTAACATGCTTTTACAGTTCTTTGCTTCACTATTTAATTCAATGTGATATGCGAGAGTTTGTCAATAAGTATATACACTTTCAAATTTTATATGTATGTATATATATATATATATATATATATATATATATATATATATAAATATAAATAAAAAACTCATTAAGGGGGCTAAGAGGGAATTTTGAAGTTAATATAAGCCAAGTCTGTGAGTAGACTAAGGTAATAGACTGCATGGTAATTGTAATTGTAATTTATTAGCAGCCTATAGACTCTTTTCGAGTATCGGGCATTGTCAGTATACATTAAACAAAATTAGCATTAAATAAACTTAGTCTACATAAATTATAAAAATACATTAATATATACAGGATTTTTGGTTTAACAAAGTATTAATATAGTCTACATAAATTATTTTAAAAATTCATTGATATCTAACACAGGATTGTTCAGTAAATATGTCTTGAGACATTGTTTAATTTTAACAGCATTTTCATTTTTTACATATGCAGGGAGTCGATTATACATGTGTGTTCTTAAGTGCAAGAAAACAGATGTATGGAGAAGGGAATTGAGATTTGATAAATGGGATAAACTAGGAATAGAGGAATTAGCAAAAAGGATGTTTAAAAATAATTTAAGAGAATTTATTACAGTTTGCAGAAAATAGTGCTATTTAGGAAAGGTGTGTGACAAATGGTAGAGAATTGTGAGGCAGTGCAAGGAGAAGGAAATGACTAAAGGAGAGAATGGGAGTATCAAGTATTAGTTAAACAGGATTCTAAACATCAATGACCAGGCACCTCTCAAGGACAGAAACTTAGCTGAATGTGCTTAAGTAAAAAGAAAGAAAGATATATTATTGTATGAAATGTAACAAATATTTCCATTGCAATTTATGATAATAAATTAATAGAAAATTCACATATAAATCAATTTACTATAAGAAAGAGATATTTCAGGGACATTTGTCTCCATCATCAGCACTAAGGTTGATTGAGTTGCATTTTATTGTTGCTTATTTTGCTGGTTTGAGACTAATTGTCAAATCTTCATAATATTGTCCAGGGGTGGGATACCCCACAGGGGCCTACTACGGTAGGTACGGGTTTGGCGCACCCGGGGTCCCGAGCCAACCTTGACTCCCTCAGTGGGCAACCTTTGAGTGGTGAGAGAGTCACTAGGTCAAATGCCCACCCACGTGTAGGCCGTGCGTGGAGACCCGTGTCGGTGGAAAGGAATATACTGGTTGGTTGAGGGTTGCGTATCTGAGCCTGAGCCTTCTGTCTTTTCAGTGACTAGGGAGGGTACACAACTTAATACACCACTTTGGTTTCTGCTTCACCTAAACGGGAGGCTAGGGACTAGCCCACCCCTAGTCAATCGGCCAGGACTAGGTATTATACCGAACTCCAGGGTGAGTGGGACGGCAAGCCTGCTATATCTCCTGTGTAGCCCTGTCATCCCAGTGGGATGACCCCTTGTTGGACTCCGTGGTGGGTGGGGAGCATCAGGGGATGAAAATAAAAATTAACTTTCATGGCAAAATCAAAAAAATCCATTAAATATGGTACTGAGTTCGGAAAAGCAGTAGTCGAGTGTTGTGGTCCTCACTACTTGATTGTCAATAGAACAGAGGAAGGAAGAAAGTTCTCTAGCGTAAGCCCTTTTGTTATTCAAAAGGGTCTTGATAACATTGCTGGTCCTGTAAAATCTTGTATAAGAGCTCGTAATGGTACGCTCCTGATAGAAGCAGAATCAGCATCCCAGGCTGAAAAAATACTAAAGGCCAGAATGTTAGCTAGCTATCCAGTAAAGGTCGATTTACACAAAAGCTTGAATTCCTCATGCGGTGTGGTAAACACCCGCACACTGGACGGTTTGACCTGTGAGGAAATTCAAGAAAATCTTGCTCCTCAAGGCGTAACATCTGTGTATCGGGTTCAAAGAATTGTAAATGGAGAATTCGTGCCTACCCGTACCTTGTTTATTACCTTTGATGGGGTAGATCTCCCACAAAGGATAATGGCAGGGTATGAATCCATTGAGGTAAGACCGTATATACCAAACCCGCTCAGATGTTATAAATGTCAGCGCTTTGGCCACACCAGTGAATTCTGCAACGGCGAGTCTACCTGTGTGAACTGTGGCAAAATCTCGCATGACGGAGAATGCATGTCAGCTCCAACGTGTGTTACCTGTAACGGTGAACATCCATCAAGTTCCCGTAGTTGTCCCCGTTTTGCAGAGGAAAAGACGGTCCAAGAGATACGGGTCAAAGAGAAGGTGTCCTTCTTGGAAGCCCGAAAACTCTTGCAAATCCGCCAACCCTCTGTCCCGAAGAATGGTACCTATAGCTCAGTTGTAGCTAAATCAGTACAAAGTTGGGAAATCGCAACTCAAACCTGCGATATAAACGGGGTCACGATTGCAGAAAAGATTCTCACAGCCAGCTCACTTCCTAGGCCTTCGACTTCAACATCTAAGTCAGTAGTAACATCTGAAACTGTAAAAAGCGCTAAAATTAAATCACCGCCAAAGCAATCGACCTAGACCAACAAGTCTGGCAAGCTAATAATGTATAAAGAACCAGAAAGAAAGTTTAAGGACACCTATGAGAGAACTGACTTCCTCAAACAAAGAGTAAAGCCTATTCCCAAAGCAATAAAGGGAAACAAGAGTCCATGGAGGTCCTCTTCTGAGGATTCGACTGGGAAGGACTCAGGTCGGCGACTATCATCTTCGCCGGTCTCTATTTCCAATCGGTTCGAGATACTCGAACCGAAATTTTCAATTGGAAAGGGGTCCTCCCAAGTGGAGGAGATGGAGGAAAGTGATACTGCCCTCACTGCCAGAAGGACAGTGACAAAGAGGCAGGACCATCCTCCAGTAGAAGGTGTCTTCCCGACACCTAAAAGTAATAAACTCAACCGACCTCCGCAGCCTTCAAAATAGAAACAACCACAATGTACAACTTATCCCATTATAAAGAACATGGCTATTCTACAATGGAACTTACGTGGAATAAGAACACATCGACCTGAGCTTGAACTGCTGCTTAACCAGAACGATCCTTTGGTCGTATGTTTGCAAGAGACTAAGCTCCGTCCACAAAACAGCTTCAAAATCAAACGGTACACCCCTGGTGATCTATCTTCGGAAGAGGGTGTACCTGCGCACGGAGGCACTATGATGCTCATCAGAGATGATATATTCGCACAATCTGTATCATTACAGTCCGACATCCAGTCAGTAGCTGTAAGGATTAAACTGTCATACCAGATTCACCATTTGTAATATATACCTTCCTCCGAGTGACGACCTCTTGCTCACCGATTTAGGGGATCTAGTTTCTCAATTACCAACACCGTTTCTATTGGTAGGTGATGCAAATACCCACCATCCACTTTGGGGCTCACCTCAGGCTTGTGCGAGAGGTAAGCTAATTGTTGATTTCCTGAATAATTCTAACCTAATTTTTCTGAACACCGGAGAACCTACATTTCTTTCTGATGCTTTCAACAGTTTTTCACACTTGGATTTAGCAGTTTGTTCACCACCATTAGCATCTTCCTTACAGTGGAATATCATCTCTGATCTACATTCTAGTGACCACTTTCCATGTCTTATCAGTCTCTTGCCACAAGATACATGTTCCACACGTTTACCTAGATGGCGCATAGATCAAGCCAACTGGAACCTTTACTCCCGGCTGGCTGTCTTTTATTACAACGAGCACGACTCTGTGAATGTTCTAGTGGAGCACCTCACAAAAAATATTCTTGATGCTGCCGAGCAGTCTATTCCACGTTCGACAACCCAAACCAGTCGTCGATTTCCAGTACCTTGGTGGACTGATGAATGCCGGAATGCCATTCGTGCTCGCAGGATTTTCCAACGTCGCCCAACACTGGATAACCTGATTGAGTATAAAAAGATGCGTGCCAAATCTAGGCAGGTTATTAAGGATAGCAAAAAGACATCATGGAGCAAGTTTGTAGCATCATTCAATCGACATACACCTTCCTCTATCGTATGGGATAAGTTAAGGCGCGTGGGCGGAAAAATGACTCATATGCCAATCACCGGTCTTAAAACAGCTGTAGGAGATGTTGTTGATAAGTTTGACGTAGCCAACACTTTTGGCAGTGCTTTCGCTCAAGTGTCTAGCTCAGAGAATTATTCGCCTGATTTTCTTCCCGTTAAGGCTCAGGTGGAATCGCAAGGTTTCAAATTTCGTTCTAAAAATCTTGAAGATTACAATTGACTCTTCACCATGAGGGAGCTAGACCATGCATTATCATCCTCGCGAAACTCTGCACCAGGTCCTGATGGAATACACGTCCAAATGTTGCAACATCTCTCTCCTGAAGGTAAGGCCTTCCTACTCGAGGTCTATAATCGTGTTTGGGTTGACGTCACTTTTCCAGGAAAGTGGCGAGAGGCCACCATCGTACCTATTTGGAAAGCTGGAAAGGACCGTTTTCTTCCATCCAGCTACCGTCCAATTTCCCTCACCAGTTGCGTTTGCAAGGTGATGGAACGCATGATCAATGGACGGTTGATATGGTGGCTGGAAACTCATAACCTACTGACCAACACCCAGTGCGGTTTTCGACGACGTCGTTCAGCAGCTGACCATCTTGTCTCGATTTCGACGCAGCTAATGAATGGATTCATGAAGAACTGTCAAACCGTTGGGGTGTTCTTTGACCTCGAAAAGGCTTATGATACTTGTTGGCGGGCAGGAATAATACGTTCCCTATACAACTGGAACATATGTGGACGCCTTCCATTATTCATTCAGGAGTTTATGAGGGACCGCGTTTTCCGAGTAAGGGTCAGCTTGGTTTTATCAAATATTTTTGTTCAAGAGAACGGAGTGCCACAGGGATCGGTACTAAGCGTCACGCTATTTGCTATAGCAATTAATTCTATCTCGAAATGTATTCTTCCAGGAGTATCGTCCTGCTTATTCGTAGACGACTTTGCCATCTATTGTACTTCTCAGCGCACACCTTTTTTGGAGCACCGTCTGCAGCAGTGTTTAGACAACCTCTCAGATTGGAGCTCTAAAAATGGCTTTCGCTTCTCTGCTGAGAAATCACTCTTCGTGAACTTCTGGCGCCGCAGGAGGCGATTACCACCTTCGCTGCGGTTTGGCACAGTTTTACTACCATTCGCGGGTGAGACGAGATTCCTTGGGTTGATATTCGATAGAAAACTGTGTTGGTCACCACATATAGCACAGCTGAAAGCACGCTGTAACCGTTCTCTGAATATTCTATGGATACTAAGTGGCAAATCTTGGGGAGCGGATCGGACAGTCTTGCTGCGACTTTATTGCTCACTGATCCGAACCAAGTTAGATTTTGGAAGCATAGTTTATTCTTTCGCAAGACCATCTGTGCTTAGAAGATTAGACACTGTCCATAATCAGGGTATACGTCTGGCTGTTGGAGCTTTTCCAACCAGTCCAGTAGCCAGCCTTTATGCTGAATCAGCGGAACCCCCTCTGCAGTGTAGACGAGATATTCTATTAACAAATTATGGCTGTGGGCTAAAGTGCATGCCTTCACATCCAACTTTCACTCCATTTTTTAACACCGAGCTGGACGAACGTTATAGAAATATCTCAATTAGTCCACGGTGCCCAGGTGTTCGCTTCCGAAAGCTTCTTCATAAGCACGATATCGTAATGCCTAGAATGTTTCCCAAGGGAGAAAGGGTACACCCACCTTGGTTACTTACGACATCCCATGTAAACCTCTGGATGACGGCATACCAAAAGTCTACAATGCCTTTTTCTAGTATCTGTAGATGTTTTTTAGAATTTTTGTCAAGCAACAATGACCGAACTTGTATATATACTGATGGAAGTAAGTGTACCGTTGGTGTTGGGTGCGCCTTTGTTTATGATACCGAACAATATACATTCAGTTTTCATAGTGGCACATCTATTTATAGTGCGGAGCTATATGCAATATATCGAGCCATTCTGAACGTTGACCGTCGAAATTTAAGTGACTGCCTTATATTGAGTGATTCCCTGAGTGCACTTCAGAGCCTTGGTGATCTCTACAACTATCATCCTATCGTGCAGCGTATCCAGGATGCCCTCCACTTTTTATATACTTCCGGGGTTAATTTGGAGTGTGCATGGATTCCTAGTCACATTGGCTTGCCGGGGAATGAACTGGCAGATTTTGCAGCAAAGTCGGCAACCACCGAGCCCAGTACAAAAATTTCTTGTATAACATCGGAAGACTTTAAGCTTGTTGTGCGCAGGGCGATACTTTCGTGCTGGCATGATGAGTGGTCAGCTCTCCGCGGAAACAAGCTTAGAGTAGTGAAAGACCTTCCAACAAACTGGGTAACTTCCTGTCGTCATTCTCGATGGGAGGAAGTAATTTTGGCTCGTTTGCGTATTGGCCACTGCAATTTTACACATAATTTTCTTTCTAAGAGTGAATCTCCGCTTTGTGGAGAAGATTTGTCTGTCCGTCATGTGTTGCTAGATTGTGTTAATCTAGCACATATTCGGGAATCACTGCAACTGCCGGTCAGTCTTGCAGAAGTCCTGGCGGACGATAGTCGAGCGGTAGCTAAGATTTTTGAATTTTTATCGAAGATGCCCTTAATTTCGGATTTAGTTGTTTTTATCCTTGTTTTTGTTTTACTCTTTTTTTCTTTTCTTTTCTCTAATCACCAATCTGTGGCTTTTGCTATGATAAACTTTTTACCTTAATTTTTAGACTAATCTTTCGTTCTTATTAATAATATTTCTTATTGAGCTTTATCTCTGGCTTTTACCATGATTTGTTTAATAAGGGCGCTGATGACCTAGTAGTTGAGCACCCATAAACACTAACCATCATCATCATCAGGGGTGGGATACCTCATGACTAGAAACTGGATGTATAGGATATATAACAGTCAAAATAGGGAGGTAAAATACACAATAAAATATAGAAAAGGCAGTGAAAATTTAAAAAAGGGATTGTAAATTTTAAAAAGTTGTAATCATAATATTAATACATATATAATATAATAATGTACCATAACTAGAAGGTGATGTCATGGGCGAGTGGTTAGACCCTTGGGTTCGATTCCAAGCGACTGCATGTGGGATTCATGTTGAATGAAGCGGCATCTAGGCGGGTTTTCTCCGGGTCCTCCAGTTTCCCCCACCACTCATCCCACCAATTGCTTCATCATCACCTTTCCAATCATCAATTTCATTTACATTTCATATCATCCACTTCCTCAAGTTCATGCCTGGCTATGGGCCAACCCCTTGTAACAGGTTCTCCATTCAGTGGTTTCATGCCATTGGCTCCCTGACAGGCTTCTAGGCTTTTTGGCTTGTAAGTCCTAGGAGGGGGGATATCATTCCTATGAATATGGGGAGGGTAAGTGGAGATTACAAAACGAAGCAAAACCATAACTACATAAAAAATTCCCAAAAAATCTTTAAATTCAAAATCATGTTGGCTCCCCAAAATAACTTTAGCCTACAAAAAATACTTACACCAGCCTAAAAAAACCCAAAAAATGCCTTTAAGAATGGTTTAAGTTCAATTAAATATACTGATGTAGGTTGAAGACAATATTTTGGTGCACAGAACTTCTATTAAAATAATAAATTCCATGTTGACTACAAACATATAAACATTAAACCATAATCAATTATTAAAATAAAAGTTATATAACATCCTCAAACATTTAATCTTATTAAACAAAAAGTAGCTCTCCCAGAATTTGGTATTTATAAAATAGAGCATGCAGACTGCAAAAAATCTACATAGGTAAAACTAAAAGAAATTTGTAAATAAGACTGAAAGAGTGTCTAAGAGCAATTAAATACTATGTTTATCTGAGTGCAACAAATTTTGTTTTTTGAAAATATTAATGTTGAGAACTGAGGGTCATCTTGCATTAAAGATATGTTATCCAAAGAGCATGAAGGGCAAAAAAGAAAGTTTCAAATTTCACAGGTACAGCAGTGATGAGGTCTGAGGGGAGTGGTAAAGATTACTGTCCAGGTCATTATGTAAACAGCAGGTTTTGTGCATTTTATTTCACACACTGTTAAGTATACTATTAACAGACTTAGGATTGTAAGCATTCTTATTGGAAAAAATATTAAATAAAAATAGAAGATTTCCTTTCACATCTGCTGGTGCCTAATGTCTTGGAAGCCAATGGTGAGACAGGTAGAGAGGTTTAGCTGGGTATGTTTCCATTCTCTCCCTTCCATCCATTACATGAATTTTCATGCTAATTTGAATAACGTAAAACTTTTAACAATGCTGTGCTATATTAGGTACATTGCCAAATTATAAAATTTTATCCAAAAATGTTATTCCAATATGTTACCATTGTCGTCACCTGTCACAAACAAAGCGGTATATTTCTGTTCTCTCCTCTCCCTAGTATCCTGTTCTGTGCCTCACCCACCCAAACAAGAATTCCCATGCAAATTCAAATTAGGTAAAACTGCTTACAACAATGTTTTATATTAGGTATGTTGTCTAAATATAAAGTCTTCCATCATCGTAGTTGAATGGGCCACACTGTGGCCGAGTGGTTAGACCACTTGCCTCTTACCTAGATGGCCCGGGTTCGATCCCAAGCAACCGCATGTGAGATTTGTGGTGGACAAAACCTCGCAGGGGCAAGTTTTCTCCAGGTTCTCCAGCTTCCCCCACCAGTGCTCCATCTTCATTCCATGCATCACCAGTTTCATCGCCTGGAGTGCCAAAGTAGTAAAAGCGGGTATTAAACACTACATAAACAAAAATCATAGTTGAAGCTTAGCTGTCATTGCTGTCACCCTTACACGCTGATACATTTCTGTTCTCCTCTCCCCCCTCACCTGTCTATTACTTGAATTTCCTTACAATATTGCAAACAAAAAAAAAGATAATAATAATAATGAAATGAAGGGTTAATCATCATAGGTGTCCTTTAGTTTGATTAAAATAATGTTCATTAAGTTATTGTGAGCTCTTTTTATATCGATATACTAAAATTCAAAATTAAGTTCTGAAAAAATGGGTTGTCTTTCATTTGAGGTCATCTTGTATTTGAATAACTGCAGTTCAAACAGATAAACCAATCTCCTGTTGTCCACCGCTTCTGGTCATTAAACCATGAAATAATAAAAATATAGCACTTGTAAAAACCTGCAAGATATACATCAGAATTAGATGTTTGGGAAATAATCCACATCATAAAAACAGAACAATATAATGAATTTTGATTTGCTGCCACACAGTACCCTCTGGAAGGATATTACAACAGCACCAATTATGTCATACTCAGCCTTTCAAAAAACCACTTAAAAAAATGTTGCATCAGTAGGAGAACCCTGGCAAAGAAGGTGAACAAGCCTCAAAATATGACCAGGTAAAATTACCTATTAATATGTTTTAGTATTAGGGCTGGTTCACAACAACTGGTAACAGTAACCAGAACAAAAACGGGAATGTTGAAATACATGTATTTCAGTGGAAGCATTCACAACTGACGGGAAGCCTTCCTGGACCCTGGGAATGAGAAGCAAGACTTGCCCAAGTTTAAGTTTCACATTCTCAGGCATGGCTTATCTGATCCATACTGTGCATATCAGACCCTTGTTCTTCTTCATTTTAAGGACTCTTCATTGTAGCAATTTATCCATGCGACCGTGGCATAAAATGGCTACTAGAATTCTCTAGTTGCAATCGCAAGCTGAGAAAATCAAACTGGTAGGAATTCTAGCAAAATTGCTTTATTTCTTAATTAAAACATTAATGGGAATATACAGTGAAGTAACTAATCAAATAGAAGTAAAAACATAGATTATACTCAAACTTCACTCTTGAAATAAAGTAACTTACTTCGGACATGTTTCGAGGCTTTTGCTACCATTTTCAATGGAGATTCACTGATGAACTCTTGGTAGCGGTCTGTGGAGGTCTCTCAGCTGTAGGACATCATTTTTGTATTAAAAACCATAATTTTCACAGTGAGCCCAAGTTATTTAAATTAGTACAGAATCCAATTGGATTAACAGTTTGGGAAAATCTATTAATTTTAAAAAACAAAAACAAGGTCATAAATTTTGACATACCACAAACGAATGGACTCATCTCAAAATTCATCTATCCAGAAGAGAGGCTTCCACAGGCCGCTACCACGAGTTCATCAGTGAATCTCCATTGAAAATGGTGGTAAAAGCCACGGAAACATGTCCGAAGTAAGTTACTTTATTTCAAGAGTAAAGTTTGAGTGTAATCTAAGTGTTTACTCCTATTTGCTTTATTTCTATTTCAAATTGTTTGAGCATCGGTTGTTTATCAAAAGCATACAGTTTAACTGCTTAAGAAACTCTAAGTAATCAAAAATAGAAGTGGCTTTCATGTTTTAGAAAAATCTCTCTTTGAAGTTCAAAGTTGGCAAATCTGTATTATGTTGACTGAATTAACAGATTATATTAGCTAAGTTGGAGAGCAGGTGAAAAAATGTCATTGGTCAATAGGAAACAAATAAATGCATTCTTGTTCTTGTTACTGGGTTATTGAGAATCAAAATGTTATCTGCTGCCTGATTTCCCGTTCTTGGTCTCATTCTGATTACTGTTATTGATGTGTTGTGAATCAGTCCTTACTAATTCCACCTCCAAGTGATTTCTTGTCTAAAAACATGTTTATATCTACATTAACTTTTGATTTATTATCACTGGGCCCAGAAGTTGATGACCCAAAAACCAGAGAAAAATGACCAGTAAAATGTCCTTACATTTTGGGGAAAACAACTTTAAAATTTAAAAAATGACCACAAATGTTTGTAATTTTAATATTGAAAGTTAAAAGAAGACTATCTTTATTTTTAATTATTATAATTATTATGTAATGTATCCAATACCTATTTATGAGGAAAAATTTAAATATTTGGGCATACCTCTTATTCAGCATTGTGATAAAGGATCATTGCCATTCATAGGTTTGAAGGATTAACGGTTGTCTGGAAGAACACTCCTATACTTTGAAAAACTTCTGACTACTTCAACTGACATCATGGGAGCATACTTGACGTGACCATGTCCCCTGGTGAAGAGCCTTCTTTAAAACAAATAAAGTAAAATTTGTCACCTTGCAGATTCTCAATTTTACACCAGTGATACATAATGTTCTTTTCTAATACATTTTTTCATTTCCTCACAAACTTCTTGACCAATTTTTCCTACACATTGTTGCAATGTTCCAGACACCTTTAATCTTTTTGATAACTGCATGCATACTCATCTCTGTTTTTAGCTATGTTATTGTTTCTGCAAAAATTGAAAAGTTGCCACTGATAAATGCCAAATTATCTTAATTTGAGGATCAACCCATAAGTCTTAAGCAACAACTATATATGCAGTATTTTCTCAATCAAAGCTGTCAATCAATAACTTCATTACATCAAAATGTTTGCAATAAAAAGCACATGCACTGATCCATATTCTCCAATGTGTTTCTATAGGTCCAGGAGGCAATGTTAGGTTAGGTGCAATTTCAAGAAAATGTCTTATTCTTGAAGGAAATTTCAGTAACACTTCTTTTTTGCATTTGATAAGAGTTTGTTAACTTGTGGAAACTTCTCACGTACTAGTTCATAGATTCTATAAAGGGCATGTGCTGTGCATGTTAGATGAACCATTTTTGTTAAAATGATTTAATTGTGGTGCCCAATTTCACCATGTATTTGGTTGCATCTGATACAAAAAGTAAACATTTTCATGTTTTATGCCCCATGGCCACAAAAGAAACATGCTATGACCAAATAGCTTGCATATACATTGATGGTTAACCTTCTCAGTTATTTCCGTCATATGAAGAAACATTTTTGGAGGGATGTCAACTTCTAATGCACCTATAAAAATTGCAATATAAACTCCTCTGTATCACTTGTTTCGTCTATTGAAACAAATATATTATTTCCCACAAAATCACTTATTCTGCTGTTGTATGTTCATAGTAACCCTGTAAATAACGTTTCTAAAGGTGGATTCATCTGAGATGTTCTGTCCTGTATATTCTGCAGAAATTGCTGTAATGAAGCATTATTGATTTTTGCAAATGGAATTGGCTCTATAAATATGTGTATAAAAAACCGATTCTTTTGGTTGATTCTTGATGGGTTTACCCTTCACTACTTAACTAACACATTCTGTACACAATGACATGCATTTCTGTCATCAGCATTTGAAACAATTTTATGCATGCTGCATTACCGATCAAACCGATTATATCATCTGTTTTGGTCCTATAAGTCTCCAAGATATGTCTCTGACTGAAAAAACTGTTATGGTTATTTGTATTGAACTCATATCAGCAAAAGGAAGCTCTGCGTAAATCATTTCTCCTGGAAACCCCAAACTTCCGCTATTCCATGACAGGCGGAGCAGTAACAATGGCTGATCCATACAAATTAGAAAGTGCAAGGCTTTTGCAATTATTTTATGAGGATAGTGATGTGCCTTCAGATGATTATTGGTGAATCATATGAATCTGATGAGTGAGAAAGAAGAAAATGAGAGTACCTATATACCAGCTTTACCATACATTAGTGTTAGTGCCTGTTGTCATAATTGTCATAATTGTTCAATAAAAATGGAACGTCAATGGGTTAAGAGAAATTAATTTATATTGCATTCTACATTGTCTGTGATGACTCAAAAAAAAAAGCTATTTCATCAAGTTCCAAGCCCTAATTATCACCCAGTTAAAAGGCAACTTCTGGGCTCTAATCATGAGACTAACTGAACATAATTGAGTTCAATTCAAATGGTTGTCAAGACTTTTAGAGAATCTAGGTAATAAAAGAGTTAGCCAATTAAGGAACTGAGATACCATTTGCAGGTCCTGAATCATAAGAGTTACTGAAACTCTATAGAGGGTTTCAAATGTTTCAAAGCCTTGATACCAAAACTTGATATATCCAAGTCACAAGAACTGCTATCGTTCAGTAGGAGAAAATCACATGGGTTTTGGGTCTTATTACGAGAGGATACTTATATGAAATGAGACAGCATATCAATCCAATCTGTGCATAGTTACCCAGCTGTCCGCAAACACACTTTCCCCCTTAATTCTCAAGTGCCTACTTCTTAAGTCAAGCTTTCTGATTTCCATAATTGATAATACTTTTCTCCACACTACCATCTAGATGTAATGAAAAAATTAATATTGCCTGATTGCTTGATTTACATTACTTGCACAATTCTTCTAGTTCCCTTTAATGGCTTCAGCATTGATTGTAGCAAATTTCAATTTTTTGAAGAAAACCATGGAATTGGGAACTTCTCCAAAATTAAGACTTGAGTATGTATAAGAAGTGAGAAAGTGCACTTCAGAAATAGATCTGTATGTAAGAAACAATAAAATATACTTCAGAAATAAATATCCAGTCTTTGATGTAAAATTATTTTTGTCTAAGGAATACTCAATGAAAAAAAAATGTAACATTCTAGAAAATTGTTAAAAGGGTAGGTAGAAAAGTAAGTAACTTTTTATTTTTTTGCTATTTTATTACAAATATTCTGTTTAATATTTTCTAATGTAAACATAATGTAAATATGTGTAAAGAAAGAATTCCTGTGGTTATAAGAAAAATATATTACTACTACAATTTAACTGCATTCTTGTCCCTTGTTCTCCATTTATGCTGTTAATCACCCTATCAGTGCAAGGTGTCAGTAGGGGGATGAGATTGCACACTTTCAGCCAAAGGCTCTCATTTCCAAAACTGAGAAGAAAGAATTTGCAAAACTAAAGAACTATCAATCCTCTTATCTACACCAAAACAGGTATTCAAGGTTATTATGGCACAGATTCATATCCCACTAGGTACATCCTCTCTGGCTAAGCTTTTCTGTCAAATTTTTCTCTCCTAAACTTTGAATTTGGAATCTTTCCTTCCAAAATTATTCTTTCATTCCAAATATCATCAGTGTCCACCATCTGTGGTGCTGAATGAAAAAGAGCAAATGTTGGTTGGTTGGTATGTAATGTTGACAGTTGGCATGAAACCATTCGCTTTCTTGCATTCCAGTATTTTGATGTTATGTTATTATGTTGACTAAAGTATGAACAAACGTTAAACACTTCATATTCAAAGAAAATCTCATTCATAATTTAATTCAGTTGGTATGAACATCAAAATCCTGGATAGAATAGATCTGAAACTTATTTAATTTCTTATAACCATTTAAAGTTAGACAGCTTACATCACCTAAGTAAAGAAAGATATGGACAAGAAAGAAAATTAAATGATCCCCTAGGCCTTGAATACTCTAATACCATTGGGGTTGAAGAAAACAGAAGTTAAGTCAAGCAAGACTGGATAGGAAAGTAAAAGAGGGAATCTGATATATGGAAAGGAAGAAATATTAGTCCAGGTCAATAACTCACCAAGCTGACCTGTGCTTATTGGTGAGCAGCCCTTCCTTTCAGTTCATCATGTAATTTTGTTTATTGGTTCCTTTAAGTCTTCAAATCATAGAAGCAATTAAGGGTCTCCTTTCTATTATAACAAAATTGATATGTGATTACTAACAGCTGCACTGCATGAAGGTGAGGGATCAGACATTAGGCTTTTCATCCAGGTTGATTCCTTTAAGCCTTCGGTTAATTATTAAAGGAATTAAGGGGTCTCCTCCCTTTAGAAAAGATCTGAAAGGCTGTCAATGCAAGACATTTCTCATTAAATCTTAGTAGAATTTTAAACAATAAACATTGTTTCTCCAACAGAAACTCCAATAGTGTAATAATTATATATATGTCCATGTACAAGATGACCTCAAATGTAATGTTGATCCCCTTTTTTCCTTAATTTTAAATGAAATTTAAATATGTTTTGAATAAATTAAGTGGCCATTTTTGAATCTGAAGCCATAATGAAAAGATTAACTATTATTGTTTAGAAGTGGTTGCAAGTATACAATTTCACTTAGGTTAATTATCTCAGAACTAATTTCAAGGAATCACTTCATCACCAGCTGATTGCAACTGGTTGGTTCTCCTCTGATGGTTACATTTGTCTCTTAGTCCCTCTGGTGGTGGTTCTATATTTACTGTCAGTTTTTCTGTCCATTGGAATGTCAAAGTTCATTAATCATGGATGAAATTTCCAAAAAAGTCTTTTCTGCCAAATGTTAAAATTGGCAGGTTTTTGTGCTTGCTTAACAAGTGATACTGTGTTAATAATGTCATGTCCTTGTATCCAAAAATGTGCTGCAACTGCCAATTTTTCTTTTTTCTGGATTTGATGTTTCTAAAGTGTACCTTAAGCCTAATTTCTATATTTTGCGTAGTTTGACCTTCTAGATTGATCACATTCTTTGTAATCTATTTTATAAATCCTGGATTTTTTAAGAGCTGTTATTTTTTTCTTTTTGGTTCGCTTATATGGGGAATTTTATGTTGAATTTATTTTCGGGGATGAGTGATATGTTGCTGTCTTTGAAAATCTTCTGAAATTTTTTATGTGCCCATGGATGGAATGTCACATTTTTGAACACAGGATTTTGATTTTGTGGTTTGAGGGTTGTATTTTCTTTTATTATTTGTTTCTTGAATTTTCTGATTAACCATTTTTTGTAATCATTTATTGCCGCAGTTTTTAAGATTTCATAGTATTCTAGGTTGTATTTCGTCTCAGTAAGGGGAATGTTTTCAATCTGTAGGTCAAACTGTTAAAAACTACAACTTTGTGTGATGAGGGGATGTGGCTATTGTTTTATATGTAGTTGTCAGTATAGGTGTTCTTTCTATATGGTTAAGCTATTGTTCCTCTTTATAATTTTTAGGTTAGGTAGAGGAGTTCCTTGCCCACTTCTGTTTCCATGGTAAATTTAATGTTACTGTCTTGCAGATTCAGTAATTTCAGAACCTCTTGAACATGTTTCCTATTGGCTGTTGTGAATACTTTGTAGACACATATCTGGCCCAAGTTTTGAATAACCAAGGGGAGGCTTTCACTACCCTTGCCTCAAGAGCACTCATAAATAAATCAGCCAAGAAGGGCGACATTGGACTTCCAATGGCAAGATCTGTGTTTTGTACAAAGTATTTTCCCCCAAAACTGAAGAAAGTTTGCTGAATGTACATTTTTGTCAAGTTAATGAACTCATTGATTTCTGTTGGATTCTTGTTGATGGCAGTTAACCAATTTTTTAATACTTCTAATACCTTATCTTTAGGTAGGCTTGGAAATAGAGAAATTACGTCCAAAGATACTAATGTATCCCCATCTTCAAGTGGAATGTCCTATATCTTTGTAATCAACTCGGATGAATTCATGATGTCTAAAGAATCAAATTGTGGAAGTTTTTGAAATTTGTGAATTACCTATTTTGCCAGATTGTAACTTAGGGCTCCAATACATGAGATAGATGGATAGATTTATTATTAGCCTGAAGGAATACAGATTCTATGGCACCATCAAAATACAATGAAATTTTGTTACATTTGAATTTAAATATATACAGAGATTGTAAAAAGAATAATCTAAAATTAAAAAGAATAATCCAAAATAGTTTTCTGCCAGTGCCAGGCTCCTTCCTACTGTTGCAGAATGGGACCTGTAATGACAAACAAAAAGCGGTAGTATCTGCACAAGAGAAATATGGTTGCAAAGATCATGATAATATTAATAATAATAGTAGTAATAATAATAATAATAATAATAACAATAATAATAAATGATTTATAGTTATTTAATTTGCATTCTGTGGAACAAGTTAAGAGTTACTGATTGAAGTATTCATTAATAGTAAGTGGTAAATAACTTTTGAGATGGCTCTTAACAGCCGTTCTAAATTTTTTGTGATTAAGCTCTTTAACACTGTTTGGAAGATGGTTGTATAAATTTATACCCTGATGTGATATAGACTTAAGACACCGGGTTAGCCTATATGTGTTGAGATGTATATTACCGCAGGCTCTTGTATTGTGGTCGTGTAGGGCTGAGTTTCTTTTGAAGGGATCCAAATTTTGATGTATAAAAGAGTCTTGACTCTAAGATATATATATACAAGGTAGGGGTAATATAAATAATTCTTTGATACTATCTTACTATCTGATTGTCATATCATCATCTATTGGCCAGTATATTAAAAAGCCACAGGACTAATGTAGAAAAAAATAAGTTTTCTTTTTGTCCTAATAAATAATAAAAATTGAGTGTTGATACTTATTGACTTATTCTGGTATTAAACATAAAGCAGATGTGAAGGTTTTTGCTGTAAAATTGCCACTCTAGAAATATTTTTAATACCTCTCTTATATATAAACATCTCAAACCATTTGTTTATGAACTAAATGAAAACCATCTATTTAAGTAGCATTAATAGTATGTTTATATTCATCTGTTATAGGCATTTATATTCATTAGTACTATTAAAAACAGCAAATTTATGTGAAAAAGGGTTAATACATTTTTACATAATTATCATTTTTTTTTTTTCATGTCAAAAATCAATTTTTTATTTTTGTCATCAAGTCTATAAAAAGCCTGCCTCTGTGGTGTGGAGGTAGCATGTCTGCCTCACATTCAAGAGGTCCCCCACTTCGGATCTCAGAGTTAGTTACTCGGATAAGATTTTTTGGGGGTTTTTTCCCTATCTAAGAAAATAAATGTCTAGTAAGTTTAAGCTCTATTGGGCATCATTTCATTCATCCAATATGACTTAACAGGTTAAAGGATGTTACAAAAAAATGTATAAAAGAGGCATATCATATTTCACCTTCTAGTGAGAATTTGAAGGTTTATTCAGAAAAACAACAAAAATGTGCATACCAGGTTTTAAAAATCAAGGGGTAAAAAAGTAGCTCATGAAGAGATCAGTGAGAAAAGGTGAAAGTGAACTACCCATTGCTAAGCTAGAAGTTTGTAGATAGAATTTTCCATTAAAACAAATGGGAAAAAGATTTTAATCCAAGCAAAGATTTGTAGGCTTAAGAATATAGTTTGTTTAATTTTATTGAGTTTAATCATATTTACCAGAAGTAACCTTGATAATGTTACATCAATATGTAAATTAAGTGAGAGGCATTTGTTACTATTACACAAGAAATTTATATGCTTGTGCACTGTCTTCATTGTTACTTGATCAGTTTCTGCTTAATATCATATATTTAATAGAAGCATTTTAAATGCTACAAAGAATTTCAGCAATTGATTGTATGCTGATCATGGCTACTTTATATATGACAAAATGTATATATGCATAGAGCAGTTGTATTTGGTTTTTTTTTCATCCAGGTGCAACCGTCATAACAATGAAAGATGTTTCTGCAGTGCATTTTGTAAGAATAACTGTTTTACTAGTTTGACTTTTTCCACCCTTTATTGCTTCAAAGGACTGGTAACAGGTTAGTTTATAGAACATTTCAGGATTTGCATCAGGAATGTGAATGTTTTATTACTTTTTATATTTATTATTTTGCATTTTCATTAGTTTTGTTTATGCATATGAGAATTTTTGCAATTTAGAGTTGGTAAACATTAGAGGTAGAAGAAAAAATTAATGTAGTGTTATTTGGGAATAGTTAATGAGTATGGCATCTCTCCAGATATAACAATAGAATCAAGCTATACAGTTCTAAAATAACAGTCCTCCAACTTTGCACTAAAGCGATCATTCAAGTATTTTTATTGTCAGCTGCAAAAGTAATGCTCTGATGATAAAGAGTAGTTGGAGTACAACAATTATAAGTACATGTACGAGAACAATTCAAAAAAATAATAGCAAACAAATTTCAGTTACAGATACAAACAAGAAGTCGTTTTTCAACGTACTCCCCTCCTGTTCAATCTATTTCTCATAGCTTGCACCAACTTTTTTATTCCATCAGAATAAAAGTTTTTTTGGTTGTACACACAACCAAGAATACATTGCTTCTTTAACCTCATCATTACTTTCAAATTTAGGAATATTTTTTCAAAAGTCAATTAGTGCTCAATTTTTCAAAATTTATATTTTTGTAGTTACAAATCAAGCTGAAATTGTGTGGTCAAAATCCAACATTTGCCATTGTTATAGGGTGTTGAAAACTATGAGGTTTTGCAAAACTTGATATTTGCTCTCAACCAGTTAAAGCAAAAGTTGATAAATACTAACTGTGCTTTGCTCTGAAAGACCTGAGGGAGAATAACAATTTAGGACATATTGTCAATGTTAATATGAGAAAGTTTTCTGCAAAAAAAGTTCTATGCAATAATGAGGAGGAAAATTCAAATATGATTATGCTTTGATATACAATAGAATTGGCCAATACCAAAACTCTCCGTAGATGAAGTATTCTATTCAAGACAGATTTCGCTATACAATTTGTGCATTATGATTCATTGCCAAATACTGAAAAAGTAAAGGATTGCTTTTTATATTTGAAATAGGACTGAAATGCTGTAACCAAATAGCTCTGTTGTATTTTCTTAGAAACCTTGAAGTCAGATATTCATTTATTTTCTGACTCCTGTGACAGTCAAAATAAAAATTCAATAATGATGTGCACACTGAGGAGGTGAGGAAAGCCACCTTGGAAAAAAAGAACTTAGTAAGGAAAAGAAAAAAGGTGTCTTAAAACTTAAGAGGCATTCTAATATACTGGAAGGAGTAGAAGAGTTTTAATAAAGACATTGAAAGTGAAAATGATCAATAGATTTTCAATTTAATATTGTTATGCATAGTCAGTATTTTGTTTTGTATTTGAAAAATGTCAAATATTTATGGAAAAGTATGATAATGTGTTATATTGTAAAATATTATTGTATATCTATTCAAAATGAACAATAAGTAGCCTTCTTTGTAATTAATGTTAATAAGATAAAAAAAGAAACTGGAAAAAAAAAATCACTTTGAGTGGGTATATTAACCCATTATTTAACTTCCATCTTTGCATTTATCAACTTATTAAAAAACTTGAAACTTTGTCCATTTACTACAATGTAAAGAAGGAACATTTGAGAAAAGTCAAACACACGATCAGAATCATGCCTACAAAAGCAGTGTAAATGTTAAATTATTTTGTTTATGTAATTAGTATTTTTATGAGATTTAAAAAAAGCATTTCTCACAAATTTACATTTTTTTTGTTTTTTTGTTTATTAACTTATGACATGGGACCAACGACTTTACTTCCCTTCTGAAGGAAGCCATGTTAAGGATTTTTACACCCGAAAAAATCCATTGTCTTCTGCTGGGTTTGAACCCGCGACCTTGGGTATATGAAGTTAGCATGGTAACCAATACACCACAGAGGGCATCATGGTTCTGTGAAGGAGTGAGATGTATATGGGGAGTACTGAAAGACCTGAAATCTCAATTGTCAAATGACATCAAGAGTTGCAACGACTGCAGGAGCGCACACTGTAAAGGATAAGAATGCCTATAGACAGCACTCCTCTGCAACGGCTCCATTCTCCAACATGTTGCTGCAGTAGGAACTGTTCACTCATTGCTGATAGTGCACCAAAATTGACCCATAGAAGGTGAAAAGGACCCTTCTGGCAGAGCGCTGAGACTTGAATTTCTTCTTGGCTGGAGAAGATGTGTATCACCATTCTAAAGACTGCCTTTTGCTTTCTGGTTCATAGTGATGCACCCAGATTTCATCTCCTGTGGCAATAGTGTCAGAGTAGTCTCCTTCAGCATTATTCTCTCCAAAAACAATTTGGAAGTTGCATTGTCTTGTATTCATTCATTAGTAAACATCCTAGGCACCCACCGTGCACACAAAAAATGGTACTTAAGAATTTCCATAATAATGGTATGAGTGGATCCAACACTGATTCTCAGTTCCCCTGAAACTTATACAGAAACATACTAGTTCTCATGAATCATGGTATCAGCACATCCCACATTCTCATCAGTAGTGGCTGTGGCGGAACAGAGTATTGTTCATCCGTGACCCTTTGTCTTTTTTTAAAGACATGTACCACTTGTACACTCTTCTCTCACTAATATAGCATCTCCATACTTTTCCAACATCCTTCTATGGTTTTATTGAGGTTTACACCCTCAAATAACTAAAATCTAATTACCTCTCACTGTTCTTCTATGCTGCACACAGCTAGGCATACAGGCATTTTTTTTCAACCGCCCTTCCTATTCAGCACACCATCCATCTGTTGGTATGTAGCAGAACTTACTCAAAGCATGTATCTTTACTTCCTAGGAATTTGAAACACCCTCATATGTGAGACCTTGGAACCATCACTGCTGATTGAGGGTGCAATTTCCATTAAAAATTTCCAGCAAGTCACATTTAATTTTCCTATCTAGCTCTTGATATACACGCACACACTCACTCACTCACTCACTCACTCACTCACTCACTCACTCACTCACTCACTCACTCACTCTCCCACTCACTCTCTCACTCTCACACACTCACTCTCACTCTCACAATTCATTTTGATATTGCTTCAGTTGATTTCACTAGACCTATGTTAGGAATTAAGTCATGGAATCTACATTTTCAATTGTGGGCATGTGTGTTGGCTCTGCCAACTTTTTACTTTCTCCATACGCACTATGTACATAGTGTATAGAGAAAGTATTGCACTCCACCAAAAATTTGATACCGAGATTTCACCAGAAATATATGTTTTAGGATCCCCAATATCCAAAAAAAGCATTTTCACAAAAAGGTCCGTGTGAGTGTGAGTGTGTGTGTGTGTGTGTGTGTGTGTGTGTGTGTGTCCGTGTGTCTGTGAACACGATAACTCAAAAACGAAAAGTCGGTAAAATACCAAACTTGGTATTTAAGTTTAGTATCTTCCAGGGATGCGACACGAAGATTTTGAGAAAAATCCCCCCACCCCCA
This sequence comes from Hymenopus coronatus, assembly GCA_030762935.1. Taxonomy (NCBI): domain Eukaryota; kingdom Metazoa; phylum Arthropoda; class Insecta; order Mantodea; family Hymenopodidae; genus Hymenopus; species Hymenopus coronatus. The sequence continues at coordinate 41,445,524 of CM060897.1, read as the reverse complement.
ACTACCCTTTACATGGAACTTTTTTCGAAAATTTTGATTTTCTCAAAAATGGCTAACGATTTTGATTAAAATTTTGTATATTAAACATATTTACCTGACAAATAAAATGTATATCTTGAATTTTCTGGGAATAGCCTCTGAAGAGTAGTTTATTCTGAATCAATTTTACTAAATTTTGAATAACTTCTAAACCGTAAGAGATGGACAAAAACTTACTGCACAAAAAATGTAGAGCACATTAAAACACACAATTTATGTTATATACATTTTTTTCGTGGAGTTCGTCGTTTTTGTGACATTCCTTATTTTTGGTTTCTGCTATGAAAAACGTGTACTTTTCTCATACAGGAACCTGTCAACTCCTATCCATATAGACAAAGGAGCTTCATTGACATAGCAACCAGCTTTTGACTATCACTTTAACCTACAGTTGTCCCTTATTTCGCTTCTACTTATAAGGAAGCGAGTAATTAGACTATTTCTGCTATTTTTTTCTGATTAGCATAAAGTAAATAAAAGTATAAGCTTTTTAAGAATAATTTGTTGCAGGGATATGGAGAATGTCATGTGAATGGTACACATCAGATTTTTCTAACATGTCATTAATGAATAAGTTAAACAGTATGGGACTTAACTTACACCCTTGTGTAAGACCTGTCTTGTACAGGTTATTTTCAGTCACCCTATCATGTGTAATCATAATACAGTACTGGTTTTCATAGTATAATTTTTGTAATGCCTTTATTAGCTTATCACTTGCCCCTATTCTGTTCAGTTTTGACCATAGTGCATTGCAGTGTGCACTAAAGTGCATAGGCGAATTCTTCTATAATTAGCTGGTTTGTTTATATCACCTTTTCGTTTAAATAGTGGCACTATAATTGCTGTTCTGCAATATTTTGGAACTTTTCCCTCTTCAAATATTGCATTAAATATTAGTGTCAGAAACATATCTCTATTTTCATCCTGACACTATGCTCTCCAGATTTTCCCAGAAATACTATCAATAACACAAGTCATTTTTTTATTCTTTTTATTTGTTCATTTTTTTTGTTTAAGTTAATCTAAGTACTCTGCACTTAATGTGGTTCTGACTGCCTCCCACCCTTTGTGTGCTATCCCCTCCACCCATAAGAGAAGATGAGCATTTACAATGCAAGAGAAGAATGAACTGGTATCAATAAGGTCTGCACTTCGGGCTAGAAAAGGGAATGTGTGAGGAAGTTTCTGGATGTGATTTGCAATGAATTTGTGAGAATCTACAGTTGCAAATTGCATGCATTTTATGCAAATTGTGAACTACCAACTTTAAAAAGGTGTTGGTAGCTTATAAAGAGTGATTCTGATTTGCCAGACTTGAAACAATTAGCATTTCTCTGAAGAAGTACGAGGTACGTCCAGAAAGTAAGTTCCGTTTGGTAATAAAATTAAATTGTGTACAGATACAGAATAATTATTTATTGCACAAAATTCTACAACTCTTAAACTACTTTTCCACATAACTGCCAAAATTTTGCCGGCATTTGTCATAGCGTGGCACAAGTTTTTGTATACCTTCTTCATAGAAGTTTGCCGCCTATACCCAACATGAGCAAAATTTATGAAATTTCAGTTTTTTGGTAACAATTTCATGAATTAGTGATCGTGAGCTTAGGGGAAATTCCATAGCGAGAGCACTAATTGTAAACTTGCGGTTTTCCTGGATCTTGTCATCAATCGCGTGAACCAGTTCTTCTGTAACCAAAGATGGACGCCCACTTCTTTCTTCATCATGCACTTCACTACGTTCTTCATTGAACTGTCGGACCCATCTTCTCACCATTGAATTACTCATCGCATTTTGTCCGTAAACTTCGCAAATTTGCCGAAAAGTTTCAATTAGTTTCACTTTCCTAGCATTCAGAAAACGAACCACAGATCTGATTTCACAAGCAGCATGATTTCAAATCAACACCAACATTGTAAACAAGCACAACAAAGCGTATGTGGCTAACAGCGATCTCAAAATGGCGCACGTTTCTTCTCCTTGATACAGAGCGTCTACCGCGCATGTGCGGAACTGCGATCGCAGCGCTGCACCGGAGATAAATTGAAACGGAACTTATTTTCTGGACGTACCTCGTATTAAAAGAAATAAGATTTGAATTTTTATGGGGAAATCTTAAAAATGTGATTGATGATAGGGTCAATATTGTGCTGTGGCAGGTGTTATTTTCATAAAATAAGGGCATTAAGGAAAAAGGGGAATAAAATATACAATTTGATCAGATATGAGCCAATGAAGATCATACAAACTACAAAAGCTTGGTTTGACAATATTATCAAAACAAAAAACAGCATTTTTGTCTGGGCTAATCACAGACCTTAAAATCCAAGTGTGAAAGGCAAGATTCTCTTTCAAATAAGTAAAGATTTTGGTTTTGTGGAAGATGTAGAGCTAATTTTTGAAGCCAAATAAAAGTGAGGACTGTGATGAAGAGATTACTGGCGATGTTTTCAGATCCCAGTTTGAAAACATTCTTCCTAAATTGGAGCCAAACAGCATCATTTTTATGTCTCCCAAATTTATCATGGAGAAAAAAATTATATTATAACTTTGCTGCAAAACAAAGGCATCAAATGTAACAAAGCTTAAATTACTAAAACTTGTAAAGCCCATAAATAGAGCATGTGAAAGGTACTCTGTGGTTTGATTTGGTATAAAGAACAGTACATTGCAATGTTAAACTTCTGCCTTCCTATTATAATGCAAGGTTGGCATAACCTGCACCATTTGCTCGCAGGTGTGCAGTGAAGTGAGATTATTAGTTCATAGTTATGATAAAACCAGGGTATAGTAATGAATGTGTTTGACTTATTTTGGAATGTTTTTTTTGTATTAAATGTAGCTCTGTTACCACCTCTAGTTAGCATGCTTTATTCTAATGAATATAATAATATTTATGTAATTGCTAAAGAAAAATATGATGTGTAATCTAGAGACAATATTAAATTTCAAAGTGACAAGGAAACACATATAAAGAAATAACATTGTTTGAAGCACTGGAGAGTGAGAGAGAATATTTAATTCAACATTCACCACGATTGTGACAAAGATTTAAAAATAATCCCCACTGGACGTTGATTAAAATAGCATATTTACATGACTAATGTATTCCTTGAATTTTCTGCTAAATCTACTTCATTAGGAATGTGTTTTGCATAATTTTGCAAAAGTGGTAAAACAAGAGGTAGAAAAACATCTCCTGCACAAAAAATGTAGATATTTGTAAAATACACAATATATTTTAAATAACATTTTTTAGAATCAGCCATATCTGAGATATCTATTACCATTGGTTTGAATTTTTCAAACTTAGTCATTTTTTGAACTGTTGTCACCATTTTTTTCTTTTTCACAATGTTATGGAAAGTGTATTGAAGTTCAAAACTTCCATATGGCCCACTTTTTAAAGATGTGACTATCACTTCAGTCTTCTGCAAACTGTGTGATAAAACCATTTCATCAAAAGTTGATCTTAATTAACATGAATTAATTAGAAAAGTAGGCATTTGTAATAGTAGTTTGTAGAAGCTATTTAAAAATAAATGATACTGGCCAGAGAAATTGTATGAATGTAAAATATTAAAGTTGTATTTATATGCTGGTACTGCAGCATAGCTAAACCTAAGTAAGAAGCACATCATTTGGAAATGTTGGACATGTAATTTCACAGTGGCAAAAGTAAAAATTTCTATGAAATGTTCAAAATTGAATTTTCAGCTGAAATGAACAAAAAAGGAAAAATTTTTCAATGTTGTATAGTTTTCTGGAAATCGCCTTCTGACTAAAATTATCAATAAGCCAAAACTGAATGACATCCATAACACCACACATTTTACACTTTTTGGGAGTTTATGTTTAATCAACACACAGAAATAGTATAAAACACTGCAAGCATCCACATACAAATGCAGTTTGCTTATACAAGGCTTATATTAGTGGGAAAGGGATGTACTGGAGATGTACTCAAGACCAAGCACTCTGTATGCCTCATTGCCTTTTTTTAAGCAAGAGAAACTTATTTTTGTCACAACATGATAGCAATATGTTTTTTATAATTAATAGTTATAGTAAATTTGCTACAACAAATGTTAATATTTTAAAGACAGGTGCTGTAAAAATAAGCGGTAAAGAATAATTTCTATGCCCAATTTTGCTTGAGTTTACGATAGATAACATATGGTGCTCTACTTTACTATAATGCATGTAACTATTTATTATGCATATATTAATATAACAATAATTATAACAATTTTCCACTTATCTTTTTGAAATCCAAGGACTAGTTTCGCATTAAAATGGTCTATTGCATTGTCAGCTCATTTTCTTTTTAATCTTGTTTATTTACATTGTTATGGTTACTGCAATAGACCATTGTATTGTGAAACTAGTCCTTGGATTTCAAAAGATAAGTAGAGAATTGCTACAATTATTAATTGTTATATTAATATTTGTATAGCTTCACTGTTACTAGCTTCCTTTTTACATACATATATTAATTATGCACGTTTATATGTAATAAGACCATTTATTGCTTTTTAAATTTTATTTATTTTTATTATGAATTTGATATTGTTCATTTTTTAACGCATGAAAGTAGTTGTGAACTGTTGATTAATTATTTTTCCCTGTGAATGTGTTTGTTAACATTGCAGAAATGTATTTATGAACTGTCTTTAAAGTACTGAGGTTTCAGTATAAGCATTGTTAGTTTTGTTTATAAATTAAAATGGTGAGTTCGTTGAGCCTAAAGGTATGGAAGCTTTTCCCCTCTGATGCATAAATTTATAAATGGAAAATAACTAGTATGTTTAATTTTTTGTTGTCAGTATTTCATTTATGCACAATTGAGGCTGAAATCTAAGGATGGAAACAGGAATGGAAAGCAAAACAAAATAGAAGATTTTGGTCCACAATATACCGGAAAAAAGAGTTAATGACTATATCTATAGCAAGTTGCAAAGTCAGTTTTGTACATCGGGGTATCATATATTTGTAATTGACCAATTATATGTTTTTCATTTACTTTCTAATCAGCCAACTTAATGCTGGGTGTTAAAAGATGAATGAAACAGAATTAGACTCCAAGCAGAAAAGTTATGCAAAAGCTTAAGGAAACCGGTTCAATTCTGAATTAGAGTGTAAAATAAAGCAGCTATTACTACTTAGGAGAAATAAGAGAAAGATTACAATATTCTCTTCAACAATCTCTTTGAGACACTCACAGGAAACTTGCCATTTGAGTGAGTTCAGTCTACTAAATTCATTGAATTGAAAATCTCTGTTGTCTACAATCTGCTATCACATATTAAAATTTTCTGTAACAGTGTTTTGAGGAATTTTGATAATGGGTATTTAATTGATTCAAATTTAATAGTCCTCTCTGATAAAGTATGGTGTCATTTACATGGTTATGTTTTGGCACATGCTAATCAGTATCAGAGCTCAGAGGAACCAATTTAGTGGAGGAAATCCCTTTAAATGACAAGAAAATTGGGGCATGCTGTACGGTAAATGCATACAGCATAATAGGGTCAATATTTTATTAGACACCATAAATGCAAATTGTTACAGAAATGATACTTTCACACAATTTCCTGGATATTTGGCCGATATTGAATGTCAGTCTGGATATTTTTAGCAACATTGTGTTACTGTGCTCACAGCTGCACAGTCATTAAATTTTAACCAGGAAGTGTTTGAAAATAGGGTAATTAATACATCCCACATTGCCCCTGAATCTCGCATCATTCAATTTTTATCATTTTATTTTTATCAAATACCAACACATTAAATAAACTGCAAGAAAATTCAACAAAAAAATTAGCTGAAATTCAACTGGTGAAAAACAGTTCACCCAAAAGTGCCAGAGGGGAGTAGCTACAGAAGGAATTTATTTCCAACATGTGATATATAAGAACTTATTTTTATTGTAATTGTGAGAATCTGCATGTAGTGGTTTCAGAGACATGTAATCCAACTACTAGCAATGGAACAATTCCAGAATGAAAACTACAGTATATGCTTATTTGCAATTGTCCATTTGATCTAATATCCTAGATCCAAGGAAGTAGTATTAAGTGCTCACCTTTCCTTGGGCACTAGTTTTACAGGGAAATTAGGGCCAAGGGAAGAAGAGAGAGGTCACCCACCTGTCTTTCCGTAGTGTTGTCAACCGAAGAAAGTACAACCAAACTCGTACCACTGCAAACATTTTTAAACACATGTGCCATGGGTGCATGATTTTCTTAAATTTGAAGTTCAGAAGGCTCATAATGTAATGGCATGTTTAATACAACAAAAATATTTAATGTACAATGTAAGCAAAAGATCCCATCACTTTTCTTTTCTTCTGAAAAATGTGTTCATAAAAATGGAAACAATAATATTAAAACACAACAATGCAATGCAAATAACAAGCCAAAATAATAGCTGCAGGATCTTTCATAATTTAGTCTTTCATAATTTGGAATTATGGATGCAAGCATAAGTAAGATGGAGGAATGACTTGAGGCTGCCATACGAGAATGAAAAGTGTGGAACTTCTTAACTCTAATTGAAGTTTAGATATGCAAACTGAGCACATTCTAACAATATGTGGACTCAATGCTTTGTACTGTATATGTAAGTTTTGGTACACTAGAATGGATCACAAGTGAGGCTATTTCTGCTCTATGATTTTGTTTGACATAAGTTTTTTAAAGAGAGAATACCTTAAATGTAATATTGTGCATTTGGGGATATTTGCCCTTTGCATTGCACTGTTTACTCGTGATTTGAAGATTTTAGTATAGAAAGGGATTCCCTTAAATATAAAGAGTGGAGAGGACAGCCTACTGCAGCAGCAACAGGTGAAAATTAGAAGAAAATAGAGCAAACATTCACCCAAGATCATTGCTGCAGACATCATCAGATTTGAAGTCTTGAACATTGGATTGACAGAGGTGAAAACAGATCAACTCTTTTGGTCGTATGTTTTAGAAATTAGAAAAGAACCAACCAAGAAGACAATTGAAATTCTGTTTTTGGTTTCTCCTATATTTAGTAAGCATCACCATTGGGGATTGTCATAATCTATACCAGAAAAGATAGAACACATTGGAATCTCATTAAAATTATATGCAAATGATAACATCACAATTTAAAGATGCACTTACATGTGTTGTTAGTCTTCACCTATAGAACATTTTAACTTGAACTTCAGCAGCATGTATTTCACTGGAGGTTGACAACTTCTTAACAAGGATACAAATACTAAGTGGTGGAAGCAGCCTTAACTGCTCATTGGAATATACAGAAAAGAAATGTGTAACAAGTTATCAGAGGAAATAAAATCTAAAAATGGTGAACCAATCAGATGTGAGCTTCATTCCAGCTCTTATAAATACCAGTCTCCGCAAGCTCAATCCATCAGTTCACCCTGAAGACGAGGAAGATGCACTTCTTCGAAACGTTGATATCAAGCCAAGTTTTTACCTTGGTTAGAAGCCCGAGAAGATTTTGAATAAATAACTTGTAATAACTGAACTAATTATTTCACTGTCAACTCAGTATTGCACCTCCAGAGTAGAGTAAAACTCCATCAGAAGCGTGACCTTTTTATTTGGAGTGTGGAACCATGTGAAAACACATGCAGTGGAAAAACATTGTGCAGCCAGCACTCATTTCACTGGCTCTCTGGTATTTATTATATTGGCTTTATAGTTTTTTATTAAGAAATGTAGATGTGTTTATTTTTGTATTGCAGTTTTAAATAATTTGCACTTTTTAAAATCAAGAAACCTAAATAAAATGAGAAAGCTAACATTCGTGGAATTTGTTATATTCAAACTGAATTTATATATATATTTTGCAAGAAAGAAACAATAAAAAAGAGATAAGCATTAAGTGCACTTGGAGTTTTTTCCTACACTACACAGTTATAGTGCATTCTCTATAATGTGTTGTTCAGTAATATCTTACCTATGTTCCAAAGAGAGTTAACATTTTTTTTAAATATTATAACTGTAGCTTCTGTTTGCTAAAGGGGAGTATGACGCAAGGATGAGAGTTCTAATTCGTCATGTAGCAGAGTTACTGAATGTTCCTCTTCATGTGGTGGATGATTTTGAAGAATCAGCTGTTGCATATCTCACAGATGAGCAGAGGGAACTATCAGAGTAAGTGCATCTGTAGTGTAGTATTTATCAGCAATACATTAGATGGACAGTGTAATTAGGCTCAAGCATTTTCCTCCAGAAAGCAGTAGCTATATGTCAATAAACCCAGAAAGGCAAAATGTCATTACTGGATGGTAATAAATCAAGAGTTATGTAGACATATATAATTATCTATCAACATATGTTAACAAAATAAAAATCTACTCTTTCTTCAGAGTAGTGACAAAGGTAATGATGTCACATCTAACAGACAGCCATAGTCTTCATAACATTTGTATAAATCATTAGTTGACACCAACAGATTCTAAAACAATATTTACAACACCCTGTATCCTGAAGTAATGTGCAATAATAAAATTATATATATATATATATATATATATATATATATATATATATATATATAACTTGTAAGAATTTAAATTTGCTGTGGGGGTGGGTGTGGGTGTTTTTTTGTTTTTTTTGTTCTTATTTATTTATTTATTTTTTTTTTTTTTCCATTTTAATTACCTTTTATTGCCTGTCTATTTTGAATATTATATATGCTTAAATGGCTGGGGTTTTGAATGGAGGAAAGAAAATGGCGGGACACTAATAAATCTTCCGATTGCCAATATTTATATCTGTTCTTGAATCACTCAAAGACTAAAAGGTAGATCAGTAGCGACCTTAGGTTTAGGTTGAGCATCTTTTGAGAACACAAGATATTAATTTTTCAAGAAATTGAGCCACCTCAAACAATGAGTTATATAAAATAAAAAAGAACTGTGTTATATTCACATGACTTATCTCTACCCATTCTTCAATAAATTGTTATTAAAAGGCTTATTCTTCTATATAATTCACATTAATTACAATAGACATTGGTATATATGTTTTTATTGGATATTTCCTTGTAGATGCAATGTAACAGGGAAATATATTAGGCTTAAATGATTGTTACATATTTAGAGAGCTGGTTGCTATTTTGGCTTTGCTTGGCCAGAGAAAAGAAAAGCGAATGATAACTTTCCATTTGAGAAAAATTTAAGTATTGGAAATTTGAAGCCAATAACAAGGAATATCTCAGAATGGTTAACTCCACAAAAAGCTGCATAAAAGATAAATTGATTGTTTAGCAAGTTCTACATTTTTTTATGTATCTCTTATAATTTACCAGTTATGCAAAAGTCATCCAGGATGAAGAGGACTTCAAAGGCTATTCCCAGAAAATTCAAGAAATGCATTTTATTTGTGATGAAAATATATTAAATATATGCTATTTTAATCAAAATCATTAGGGCCATTTTTCAGAAAATCACACTTTTCTCAAAAGTTTCCATGTAGAGGTATCTTGGGGTGGGAAGATTTACTTAAAACATCTTTTTGCTGTATCCTTGAAATATGCTGAATTTAAATGCTAAATTTGGTATTTAATAAACTTTTCATATTTTAGTTATGCTGCTCATACAGACTCAAATACACAAGTAAGCACAAACCTGTTTCTGTGCTTTTATGGATTCCAGGGACCTTAAAACATCTATTTCCAGTAAAATATTGACATCAAACTTTGTGTGCAATGCAATATGTTCTCTACCTACTATGTATGTAGTACAAGGTAGAGAAAATAAAGAATGATGAATTCTCATGTGAGAAATTTAAACCAAAAACAAAGAATATTTCAGAAAAGATTAATGTTACAAAAAAAGTATATCACATAAATTGCATGTTTTAGCAAGTTCTACATATTATATTTAATAATATTTTGTCTATTTCTAATGATTTACCAATTATAGAAAAATCATCCACAATGAAGGCTTCAGAGGCTATTCCCAGAAAATTCAAGATATACATTTTATTTGAGAGGTACCTCTCAATACTTAATAACTCTTAATACTTAAGTTGTAACTTCAATAGTGGCAACTATTTGTTTATTATTAGTGCACAAGTAAATTCCTTTATGAAACTTCTACAATCCTTATATGTAGTGCCCAGCATTATCTACAACTCATTACCAGCAATGTGGAAGTCGTCATATCCCTGTAGCAGCTCTTGTTATGTTGATGTTTCTAATGCACCACCCTAATGCCTGCAGAATCTCGGGAACAATCTGGAATTGAAAAATTTAAAGTGGTTCCTTAATCTTTGGAATTAGGCCATAATTTAGTTGGGTGAATGTGGTAGATGGAAAAGGACTATCACCCCCCGCCTCCCCTATCTATAGGCTGCACCATGTGTGCCCAAGCATTATTCTGCAAAACATATGGGTACTATCATCACAATGTTGGTTTCATATTATTCTCCAAATAATGATGGGAATACTGTGCATTGTTAATATTCTGTTCTTGCGGGACAGTATGTGTTAGGACAACTCCATCACAGTCATATGCAACAATCAGCATAATATTCACACCGCAGTATTGCATGATGATATTTAATGATGTCGTCATTGCATTGGTACTTAAGTAGAGGTTCTTATGACTTGGCTGAAGTATCATCAAGTGGAATAATGTGCCATTGAAAACTTCACAATCATAACGCTAAGGATTCATGTTGTAACCATCACTGCGCCTTTGTCTAATCTTAGGGAACCCACCTAGATGCAATTTTTCACATTCTCAGGCGATTTTAGAATACAATAAACAGTCTAGCGATATTTTTATCTTCAGGGCTAACTAATCTGCTGTCTGTTGTCTGTTTATGATCACAAATATTAGTGCAGAAACAGCTTGCACGTCCTCTTCCTAACACTCGGATGACCTGATCAAGCCATGTGTTCCATGCAGTCATGCCCCTCTATAAAGGCTCTAATCCATTTTGCCATAGTCTTGTACGGTAATGCCATCTACCCACCTGCCTCAGCAAGACCTTCTCACAGTTGTTTGTTTGACCATGCGCATATTGAATTTTCAGCCAAGATCACTATTCTTGCTTTGTAATCATGGTGAAACACAACAGCTTAGAGTGATAATTAACAGAAGACTAACTTCCTCACTCCACAGCACATGCACTAGAGTCTGCTGGAAGAGTCAATTTACTGAAGGGGAGGTCGGACATAGACTAACGTATGGAAAAAGTGACAACAAATAATTCCCTTTTGTTTCACTTCCACGGCAGTGTTGTCACTATTAAGTATTTTAATCAAAATTATTAGATCTATTTTTGAGAAAATCAGAAGTTTTGAAAAATCTGCAATATTATGATTTTCTGTCAAATATTTAACTATAAACAAAGTGTGTGTGTGTGTGTGTGTGTGTGTGTGTGTGCGCATGCACATTCATTATTTATTGTTATTATTATTATTATTATAATAAACTCTGGCAATTTTGCTAGTAAAATTTCGAGTTTTCAAAGGCCATAATCTGCAAACATGTTAGCAACCCTGCTTCTGAAATGTTCTGGAAACAGCCAATAATAATTATGAAAATATGGAGATATATGTTAATGGGATGTTTTGAAGTTGAAATACTGTGTTTCAGGGAAGAAAAGAAACAGCTGAATCGGCGCAAGCAAACCAAGAAATATAAACGCTATGCTCTGATAGGCTTGGCAACTCTTGGTGGAGGCGCTGTACTAGGTCTGACAGGAGGCTTGGCAGCAGCTCCTCTTCTTGGTGCTGGAATTGGCACATTCTTTGGTGGTGCCAGTGCAGCAGCTTTGGGTTCAACTGCAGGCATTGCAATTATTGGTTCACTATTTGGCGTAGCTGGAGCTGGTCTTACAGGTGCGTATTCAAACACACAAACTCAAGAAAGTAGAAATAAAGAATGTACCAGAGTAGTGATGATTACAGTCATATGAGCCTGTTTATGTTGACAATATTTTCCTATGGTATATAAGATGACTCCAAATTCAAGCTGAAGCCCTTTGCTTTCAATCTGATTTCAAAATTTAGCAGGTTATAAAAGATAGTGTCGCAAACAAGGTTTTGCAACGTGGAGGATAGCTAATTGAGGGTGGTGAAAGGAATGCAAATGATAGGGCAATAATAACAACAGGACTTAAATTAAAGTAATATATTGAGAAAGACTAAGTAATTTGTTGGTTGTGAATGTTCGGTTTACAAAGGTGGGGGGGGGGGATTGCAATCTACTCTATTAATCCTGGCCAATATTATTCTGATTATTGGGGTTACTATTACCTTAAGCGGTGTGTCTGGCCGAAGTGAGAGATGAAGTGGTTGAGACCGGAATGATGCCCCAAGACCCACAAATGCAGCAGAGGTTCCCCGACGGTCAAGACCTGGTGGTCAGGTCTGCAATCCCTTAAATAAGTTTAGCAGCTGTCCAACATGGTGACCGAACTCCTAATATGGAGAACCAATGGTAGGTAGTCTTAGCCAATCAACATCGAATGTTCTAAAATATCTGGTGTGAAGACAAAGAGCAAAGTGCAATTGTGCATATAACCCAACAGAAGTTGGTGTCATCGAAAAGTTCACTGGGAGTGCCATCGGAAGAGGCTTCCATCCTGTTACTTAATCAGCTTATAACAAAGATTGTATTTGTCCAAGAATATGTAAGAATGAAATCCCAGTTAATTCAGATTAATTAATTAATTTCTATTTAATAAAATATTACTAAAACAATAAAATTAAACTCGCCAATGACACACGTTACAATAGGACTCTATAATTTTACTTCTACTTTCTCTAGCAACTACTTTTAATAGATAGATGTGTAATTGTATCACTCCAAAAATGTATTATAAAGGTTTTGCCAGAGATATATATTTTGAGGTCCCCTGAATTAAAAATGTTTTAGATGTGTGTATGTAGGTGCATAAAATGTAGATTTTCGTAAAATCTACAACTTATACAAAATATTTGCAAATTCTTTATTAATAATTTACATATACTTATTGCTTTTGTATTGACTTTGTCAATACTTACCATACTTATCAAGTCCATCAATGCTGTCAACATTTTCTTTCTTATGACATACATACAGTGAAATTTCAAAGCCATCTACTTTTCAATGATTTTACAGCTCCTGTATCACTCGACCTGCATTGAAATATTAAATGAAACCATTTCTTCAAATGTTTGTCTCAATTAACAAAAAGTAGACAGAAAAAAATTATTTTTGAGGATTAACTTGTAGGAGACAGAAAAATAAGTGATAGGTGGAGAATGTCATGTGAATCTAATGTCAGATTTTTTTAAAATATGTTAACCTCTTTCTGTTGGCTCTTTCTCCAGGTTTTAAAATGAGAAAACGAGTTGGAGAAATTGAAGAATTTGCATTTGGATATTTAACACCAATTGTAACCAATGATCTAGATGATGGTACTGATGGTGACAATGATGATAAGAAAGACAAAACTGAAGCATCAGAAATTGTGGGGCCATCTTCAGTAAACCAAATGCATATAGTAACCCAGCAACTTCACATAACAATTGCCATATCAGGCTGGCTCTCAGATGAAAGTCATGATAACTTTACAAAGCCTTGGAAGACGCTACACTGCTCTCAAGAGCAGTATTATTTACGTTATGAATCATCATACCTTCTTGAGCTTGGAAAGGCAATGGATTTAATCCTTAGTTTTGCTGTATCCATGGCAGCACAAGAGGCTTTAAAATACACAATTTTAGCTGGTTAGTACAGCTTTTCCATTTTGTATACATATACATTTTTTAATTCAGAGAACTGGAGTATATATTGCTGATCCACTATCTCCTTTTATTTACTCTAGCACCTGCTTATAGTGGATAGCAAAAGTGTTGATTCCACTCAAAAATTTATATCAAGATTTTGCTGGAAATATGTTTTGGAGATCACTGTATCCAGTGTGTGCATGCATGTGTTCAGCATCTTCCAAGCTTCCAACGCAAAGAATTTCAAGAAAATTCCTGCACTCCAAACTACCTATAACATGGAAAATGTTTTTTTTCTCAAAACTAGTTCTAAAATTTTTTGTTTCAAGTACTCTAATGTTTAACATAAATATTTACAAGAACTAATATAATGTATATTTCAGTTTTCTGCAAATAGCTCTTTTCATTTCAAAAATGAATTTTGTATGGTAGGTAAACCTAAGTAATAGACAAAAAATTATTGTATAAAATATGCAGATCTCTTTAAAACACACAATACATTATTTATCATTTAAAAACTTATTTAAAATGTTGTATTATTATTTCTGTGTTAAATTATGCTGTTGCTGTCAAATGCACAGATCATATCAGCATTGCCATTGTGCCAAAATTTTGTTTTGCAGGAGTTCCTTTACATACCAGTAAATCTATTGACCATGTCACTTTTTTAAGTACACTTAAAAACCATTGATCTGGGCAACTTGTTTAAAACAGCAATTTGGAATCAGAAGGCCTGTGCTAAGCCAACCACAATTTATTTTAAATTAATTTTTCGTAGCATTAGCAATTTTTGAGAAATCTGCTGTTTATAAGTTTTTGAATTTTTACTTTCTCTACATGTACTATGTACATGGTGTGTAGAGAAGGTATTGTAATGCAGCCAAAAATTTGATTCCAAGATTTCACCAGAAATACATGTTTTGGGTCCCCCTGAATCCAAAAAATGCATTTTTGGAAAAAGGTCCATGTGTGTGTGTGCGCGTGGGTGTGCGCATGCAGGTGCGTGTGCATGTGGGGGGATGGGGGGGGAGACAGCATAACTCAAATACGAAAAGACCGTTAAATACTAAACTTGATATTTAAGTTTGGTATCTTCCTAAGATACGACACAAAGATTTTCGAGAACATCCCCCCACCCCCAACTACCCTTTAGATGGAACTTTTTTCGAAAATGTTGATTTTCTCAAAAATGGCTCTAACAATTTTGATTAAAATATCATAAGTTAAAGATATTTACCTGAAAAATAAAATGTATATCTTGAATTTTAAGGGAATAGCCTCTTAAGACTATTTATTCTGGATGAATTTTACGGAATTTTTCATAAGTGCTAAACCGTAAGAGATGGACAAAAACTTACCACAGAAAAAATGTAGAACACATTATAACATGCAATTTATTTTATATACATTTTTTTCGTGGAGTTGATTGTTTTTGAGATATTTCTTGTTTTTGGTTTCAAAGTTAAAAAGCATGCTTTTCTCATACATGAATTTGTCAACTCCTGTCCCTACAAACAAAGGAATTTCAGTCACATAGCAACTAGCTTTTAACTATCACTTTAACCTATGGTACTCCCTTATTTCGCTTCTACTTACAAGGAAGTAAGTAATAAGAATATTTCTGCTAATTTTTTCTTGTTTAGCATGAAGTAAATAGAAGCAAAAGTTTTTTAAGATTTTTTGAAGTGAATCTGTGTTCCATTCACATAACTTTTTCTACATCTCTGCAGTAAATTATTGTTAAAAATGTTATACTTCTATTTACTTCATACTAATCGAGAAAAAATTAGCAGAAATGGCCTTATTACTTGCTTCCTTGTAAGAAGAAGGAAAGTAAGGGAGTTCTATAGGCTAAAGTGATAGTCAAATCTTTTAAAAGCTGGTTCTTATAATGGAAAAAAAATTTATGTAGCATAACTTATATATTTTAACAAGCTCTATATTTTTTGTTAAGAAAGTTTTTATCTATCCCTTATGGTTTACTAGTTATGCAAAATTCCACAAAATTCATCCATAATAAAGATGTCTTCAGAGGCTATTCCCAGAAAATTTAATATATACATCTTATTTGCCATGTAAATATGTTTAATACACAATATTTTAATAAAAATCGTTAGCTATTTTTGAGAAAATCAAAATTTTCAAAAAAATTTCCATGTAAAGGGTAGTCGGGTGGGGGGACTTTCTTGAAAATCTTTGTGTCACATCCTTAATACTAAATACTAAGGTTGATATTTAACAGACTTTTCCTTTTTGGCTATGCTACACACACGCACGCATACATGCATGCACACTTTGGGATTCAGGGGTCTTAAAACATATATTTCCAATGAAATCTTTTCATTGAATTTCTAGGTGCAATACAATATGCTCTCTAAACACTATGTACATAGAACATATAGAGAAAGTAATACATAATTTTCTCAGTCCTACTTTAAAAGGATATATTATTAGACTTTATCAAGATTTTTCATTATTCCCAGACATATATTTTGCTGATTGTTGAGTAAGTGATTAATTTATATAATTAATATTACAGGATTGGTCAATGCCATTGCTTGGCCTTCATCTCTGGTGACTCTTGCTTCAGTGATAGACAATCCTTGGGGAGTTTGCTGCCGCCGATCAGCTGAAGTAGGAAAGCAACTGGCTGATGTTCTTCTCTCACGAGAACAGGGGCAAAGACCAGTTACTCTTATTGGCTTCAGCCTAGGAGCTCGAGTCATATATTACTGTCTCAGAGTAAGCATAATGTAATAATTAAAGTTTTGCTTTGTATGAAGGTCATCAAATAAGTGTCATATTTATCTAAATACAAGACAATGTTTTTTTTTCTAAAATATTAATGTTCAGAACTGGGGGTCATCTTGTATTCAAAATATATGTTTTCCAAATACCATACAGGGAAAAAGTAAGTTTCAAACTTTGGGGATACAGCAGTGGCAATGCCTGGGATAATGGTATAGATTACCACCATACAATACATACGGCAGATTTTGTGCATTCCATTCTACACCAAAAAGTACCTGTTAATGGGTCTATGAGCATTCTCATTATAAAAAAGATAACTCTCCAAGACTAAAATAAAATTAGAGGGCTTCTAGGTATGTTTTAATAGAAAATAGCATCCATAATCGTTGTTACAACTATTTCTTCTGCCACCATCACCATCGTCACACTATAAAATAATTGCACACATCCTGTATATTTCTGTACTCCCCTCTTTGCCTCTCCTGCCTAAACTGTGAATTTATATGTAAATTTGAATTAAGTAAAACATTTTAAAATATATCAAGTATGTTTTAAATGAAAATCGTACTCATAATCGCCACTGCAGGTAAGCTGCCTCCATCACCACCTAACACAGATAAGTGGTAAATTTCCATTCTCTATTCTCCGTCTCCCACTTGCAAAGCGAATTTCTGCACAAAATCAAATTAGGTTAAAAAAAAATGTATATGTTATTGTATGTTGTCGAAATAGAAAATCATATCCATCATTATTGTTACAGCTATGCTGCCACTGCTGCTGCCATGATCTATTATTGCGCACATACTGTACATTTCCATTCTTCTCTCCCGCTCACAATGTTAATTCTGAGCAAATTCAATTAGGTAAAAACATTAAATGTTGTCTAATTACAAAAATTGTATAACATTATTACATTGTGCTGCTGCCACCACTGTTGTCATGCTGTACCATTGCACCCATAATGTACGCTTTCGCACTCCCCTGTCTATCAACTGCTCAAAACGTGAATTGCCGCACCAATTTAAATTCAGTAAAATGGATATAAAAATAAATAAATAAAATAAAAAATATGGGTCTTAAGATTTAAGTTTAAGTGTCCATTAGTATGTTTAAAATATATGGCACACCTTTAAATTTATTTAGAAATTCCTTCTGTTTACATATGCAGATAATATGCTAAATTCCAAAATTAAGTTCTGAAAAATGGGGGTCTTCTTGCATTCCAGGTTGTCTTGTATTTGGATAAATACAGTAATTTTCCATATGTTTTATCTCTGAAAAATAAGTTGCAACAATGATTTTCTGAGAATGAGAAATTTCATTATGAGCATTGGCAATCTTAAATAGTATCATTAAATGCTGTGCATTACTTTGATTAATCAGAGGTTACACAAACATTCTTGAAGAAAATTGTTGTGATACAGGGTTAGGCAAATAATAAACATAGTGGATTATTAATCAATTTTCTTCAAATTTGCTGGAAATGAAAAAAATATTTTCAGTGAAGTTTATTTAATTCCTGTGTTTCCTCTGATGCTTGTGTAATATGTAATAGAGCTTCCAGACTGGAGGACTGTGTTCAGTAGAACTTCTGTTACAGGAAATGTCACAGCGAGATCGTTGTGAAGGGATTATACAGGATGCAATACTGATTGGAACACCAGTAACTGGATCACCTCGTGATTGGCAGAAGTTAATGAGAGTAATATCAGGGAAAATTGTTAATGCATACTGTAGGTAAGCTTAAATTTCCAAAGTCTTCTTTTTACCTTTAATTGAGGAAAATGTATTAAGAGGGCACTAACACTAAACAGTTTGAAAAAGATACAATTTTGGTTTTGTGCTTCTTTTTATTAGGAAAGTTGCTGTATAAATTAATTGTCAGAATAACTATTTTCTGAAAAATTAAGCAGAAAACTAAAAACCCAAGGGGAAAGCTGTATTACAGTCTAATATCCTCCTCTTCTGGCTCTACAGCCCTTGGTGAGCTTTGGCCTCCTGCACAATCCTCCTCCACATATCTCTATCTTCTGCTTTACTTTTCCACCCTCTGATTCCAATTTTTCTTAGGTCTTCCATCACGTCATCTAACCATCTTGTTTTTGGTCTTCCTTTTTTTCTTCTAGCGTACAGTCTTCCTTTCAATATTCTTTTTGGCATTCTATCTTCTGTCATTCTCTCTATGTGTCCTAGCCATCTTATTCTTTGTGCCTTTATAAATTTCACAATATTTTGCTGCTTAATTAGTTCTTCTATCTCATAATTATATCTTATTCTCCATTGGTCTTTATCCTTTACAGGTCCAAAGATTCGTCTAAGTATTTTCCGTTCAAATCTTCGTAGTACTTCTTCATCTACATTGTTTAGGGTCCAGGTTTCTGCAGAATACGTTACTATTGGTCTTATTAGTGTTTTATAGATCTTGTATTTTGTCCCTGTACTAATAAGCCTATTTTTTAATAGATTTAAATTTGCATAATAGGCTGCATTTCCACCTTGAATTCTTTCTTTTATGCACTCGTTTAAATTGTTATCATTATTTACAAGAGCTCCTAAATATCTAAATTTGGATACCCCTTCAAATGTTTTGTCTCCAACTACTAGATTTTCAATTATTCTTTTGCTTTTGTCTGCTGTCATTTTCAGGTATTTAGTTTTTTTTTCATTTCATTTACTTCTAATCCTATTTCTTTAGACCTTCTTTCTAATTCTTCATAAACTTCAACTAACATTTTTCTATCTCTTGCCACAATCAATATGTCATCTGCATATGCACATATCTGACTAGACTTAAAAAATATTGTTCCTTTACTATTTATTTTTTCTACTACTCTGTGCAGGGCTAGGTTGAATAGAGTCGTAGATAGTCCATCTCCTTGTCTTACTCCTGTGTTATAATCAAAATCTGGACTTAATTTATTCATTACTTTCGCTTTGGCTTTTGTATTTTCCATTGTCATTTTTATTAGTCTTATTATTTTTGGTTGCACTTTAAAACATTGTAAGGTGTTATAGAGAACTTCTCTGTCAATTGAGTCAAATGCAAACTTAAAGTCTAATATCACAGTATTGAATACTTTTTTTTTCATATCACAGTTCAACTTGAATTGCAGCAGTTTTTAATTATTAAACATTTAAGTAATTTAAATTTTAAAGGTTCAGTAGTTCCATCTTTTAAGAAATTATGAGCAGAAAAGCTATCTTATATGTAATAATAAAAAGGTAAACTACTCAATTTTTTTTTATTTCTTTGAATATTTTAACTATACATAACCAAAACTTTATCTCTACTCTTGAAAGGTTTGGGAGAAAAAGAACATGTTGCACTGTGGTGTGCCAAATTATTTATAACAATTTGTGCTGTTTTTATAAAAATAATAGAAAGTGACCTTATTGCTTAGTGTTTTTAGAAACACACTTCATACAGGGCATATTTACCAATTTAAGTGACAACATCATTCAATTTTTAAGAATTAACTCGTCATATAACTGTCCAAGATAATTTTTACTTGTTATGCTGTTATTAGTTTGTGAACAAATTTATAATATGGATTGATGATTAGAAAAAGTTGATGCAATTTGTAAGTTGCAGTAACTGAATTGTTTAAATTGTCCCAATATTTTGATATTTTTTTGGTTTGTCTCTTATCACAAAAAGCATATCTTTTAATCATTAATAATACCATTTGTATGCTAATTCAGAAAAGAAAGACAAAAGAAACATTTTACTAATAGTGCTTTATTGTTTTACAAAATCCTAAGAATCTCACATTTTAATCAAACTTTTCATAATAATGATAATATTTTCTAATCATTTTGCCATTTTTCATAGTGATTATAGTTTGAAGAAAGAGGGGAAGCAAAACATCTGACCCATTGTTATTATGTACAGCCAAAGTATAAATTCTATATTTTATTACATAAATTTAAGGTAGGTTCTGTGATTTTTCAGCATCTGTCATGCCATAATTTAGTTAATAAATTAAAGGTGTATGCATAAGAGGAGTCTAACTCTCAAAGCCAAATGTTTTATAATCAGTGTTGCCATCTCTTGTTTGGGACAAATACTAATAATTAATGGAGGTCTAACACCAAAAAGCTTGATTGTAAGTAAATATAACAACTTTTATTTCTTGTGTTCATATGTGTTTACTATATAAGTATGAAAATCCAAGGCTCATAGCTCTGCTAAAATAAAACATGTACTTAAACTGCTCAATTATGTGCCTCCAATTTTTCAGTAATGTTATAGAAATGTTTCATCTGGTGAATGTAATGATATGTATGAAGAAGAGTCACTGACTTAATTGATTTTGACTGAGTATCTGTAGTAGGCCAAAGGATAGTTTCAAGATTAGTTTTTTGAATTAACTTCTAATAATCACTAATCTGATAAATTTAAATCTGATAAATTTTTTGCTATCAATAATTATAAGATACATAGCCTAAGTTACGGTTTGTCACCCTCTATGGTCTAGGGGTAGTATGTTAGGTCTGGTTCCCAAGTATTAAGAATTAATTAAAACAACACTGGTTATGTACTGCCAAAGGTTTTTAAAGTTTGCTTACAAATGGTTGAAAATCAGTGCTATTAGGATATTAATACATTTGTTTCTGAAAACAGAAATTGATGATTAAAAAGTTTGAATATTGCTATCAGTATTTTGTTTAATATCCTAATTTCCTTTAGTCAGGAATAATAGCTTGTACTAAATTTTTGAAACCAATTATACTCAAACTGGCAATAATACTGAAATCTAAATATTTTAATAAAAAAGGTTCTTAAAATTGAGATTTCTTTCATTAACTTAATATGATGTGTAAATGTTTGATGCCTATTTGTATGTAAATATGACACTACTATTTTAAACCTTATACTTTTAACATTTTTCACTATCTTGTGTTTCTTTTCAAGGAGTGATTGGCTACTGAAATTTTTATATCGCACCCTTTCCATCTCCAGTGAAGTAGCAGGATTACAACCAATTAATTTAGAGAATAGAAGAATGTACAATGTCGATGTTAGTGATATTGTTTCTGGTAAGTATTGTACAGGATTGGTTGCATTTTAAAGTCTCATTTTGAATTTCTCTGCCACCTATCCATTAGTTTGCAAAGTAATAAAAAAATCCACTATCAAGATTTCACTAGAAATACAAGTTTTGAGATCTTGTGAACCTAAACAAAAACAAATATATATACACGCATGCACATGCGCACACGCACACACCCCCCATCCCCCCCACACCCACACAGAGCCTTATTTCTGACCTGTGGCCAGCTGCTTCCTGGATCGCTGTTACCACGGGACCACACGCTGCTGTCAGCTGAGTTGAATATGCACAGGCCATGAACTCAAGAGCATAGCATATCGACAGTTAAGCACATAGATTTACATGCTTATATACTTAGAACAACCACATTGTTTTTTACAGGTCTTGGAAATTACGTCCTTGTGCTGCCACGCATCTCTCACACCTTTTTAAAAAAATCCATTAATATTCATTAATTCCTCTTGCAGTAATTTTTCTTCTGATATTGTCTTTCAGTTCTTCCAACGAATGCAGTAGTTATTGAATACATGTAAATCCATGTGCTTGAATTATCAGCACACTATGCGTTTGAGTGCATCCTGAAGCAGCCATGCCAAGTCAGAAATAAGGCATATATGCATATATATATTTTTTTTTTAGAAAGGTTTCAATGTGTGTTCTGTCTCTGAACACCATAATTGAAAAATAAAAAATAAAATAAATATCATGCCAGGCTAAAATTATACTGGCCTATAAAAATTTCTGTCTGCTACTGAGGAAATTTCGGATGATTTGTACTGAAATTGATCGGCTAGTTCCAGATCTATAATGAAAATTATCCTAGTATGTCCGTCTTGTGAGTTATTGGACTCTAAAGATATTAAGTAAAAATCCTTATTATACAATATATATATATATATTTATCGTAGAGTCAACGATATAAATTGAGATGAGTTTGTCGTCCTCCATGGACTGGGGTAACATGCTAGCCTCTAGTTCACAAGGTTGTGGGTTCAAATCCAGCAGAGAATGATGGATCTTTTTGGGGGCATAAAAATCCATAGCATGGCTTCCTTTGGATGGGGAGTAAAGCTGATGGTCCTGTGTCATAGATTTACGGCAAGTAAAAGAACCTCAATCCTGATAAAGAAGCTCTCAGCAAAATTAAGTGGTCTTCTCTCCCAATATAGAATAAGAAGGTAAGAACCACAGCATATAAATCCATAAATAAAACTCAAATTCACATCTTTTAGTTGAGTTTACAAACTGTTGAATTATATTATATTAAATGAATATTTATAAGGAGATATAAGCTGACAATATATATTAAGCACTAGAGCTTCTGTTAAAGATAATTGAGACTTTTGTTTTTCCGCTTATGTGGAATGTAAATGATTGCTGTAGATATCACCCATCATACTCAGGCTGTATTTAGCAGATATCTGGATTTCATCATTGATATGTCCTGATGGAAATGCTCACAGAACCAAGATTCAATGAAAAGAATTTCAAGGTGAGAATGTGCACTTTTGATGGCATGCAATAACATATATCAATATATAAAATGCTGTAAGCATATTATGCAGTAGCTTAGCATAAGTATCAGCTTTATAATTTCCTAAAAACCGAGTAGCCATGAGTATATATGTGTCCCATACTTTGAGTTCACAGCAGCTAGTTGTCCTGAATGTTGTGTTACAAATCAACTGTTGGATCTCAGGCAATGAAAACTCCTACTTTCAATTTTGCATCACTCTTCATTCTCCCAAACTTCTCTTTCAGACGCCCACACAAAGTTTCATGAGGTCTAGTTTAATGTGAAGGAGTGGAAGAAATATTTTCTCTACTCAATGAGAACTTTATGTTTCACTTTGTTTTTTCCCACAATTGTTTCAATGCTTGGAGGCAGTTGTTGAATCTTAAAATGATTACCATCATCACAGCTTTCCACATACTGAAGAAACACATTTCTGGTGCAGCCAATTGTAGACAAAGCAGAAGTTATGTAATTTTCAAATCTCCATTAATGTGCCACTGAAATGCTGTGTAGTTTATCACTTGCAGAGTTATCTCCATGAATTTATATTTCTCCTTCAATTTGGTAGCATGAGCTATTGGGATTGTTGGTTTCTTGTTTCCATTGTATAACAAAACACTTTTTAAGCTCCATTGGTTGAGCCAGTGGACAATTTCCAATCATTGGATTCATCAATTCTTTCATGAGACTATTTACATAAATTCAGAGACACAGAACTATCTGCGTAAAACAAAATTAATTTCTTAGTGTGGTCTCGATAAAGCATGACACTGATGCCCTTCTGTTTTAAATTCTACTCAGACTAGGGGTTAAGAGTTCAGACTTTTCTTTTTAAGGTTATGAATCTCTGATTAAGTCATTGTCCCTGATAATCATTATGGCAAGAGCTTTTTCTCTCTTTCTTGTCTTCATGGGGAAAAGTCAGTAGTAAAACTCTTGGGGAGAAAGTGATAAAGTATTCTTATAATCATGAGATACTGGTTTCCGAGCAGACTCACAATCTGGATATAAAATTTTTTATTTGTTTTTCTTTGAAAACCCATCAGTTTTTGTCAAGCAAAAATAGCAATCTGAGGTACGATTCTTTTGCTTATGCCAAATCATTGCCTCAGCAAGGCAGAGAATTTCTATTCCCATATAGTCATTGTTGCAAGACCAGTGTAACACATGGTGCAATAATATTCAGGTGTCCAAACTTTGTTATGGTCCCCTACTCTATATTCAAGGTAGTGCCTGTAAACAGTCTTTGCTTTAATATAACAATTAATCATTTGTAACAAAACTTTGCTCATCTTTTTCAAATTCAAAGGACTAGTTTCACAATCACAATTCTATTGCATCATCAGCTTAATTTCTTGTTGATGTTTATTTACCTTGTTACTGCTTATGTTTGATGGATTGTATATTAAGGTATTGCCAACTATTGGAATTAAAACAAATTTGATGACAGATTCAGCTAGTTGTATATCAAAATTCATTGTATGATTTTTATTCTTTAAAATAAATATTTTCTTTCAAACAATTAAATTTATGGGTCTATTTAAGTGTTTTAATAATTTAACTTCTAGATTTTTTTATGGTTAAATTTATAAATATCATCTGCCATAGCTGATTTATCAATCTGCTTGTATTTCATATTTTTAACCCTGCTCTGCTCCCGTGGCGTCTGGGAGACTTCACATGAGTTATTTTCATATATTATAAGAAAGCGAATATAGCCACTGACCGGTGCCTCTACCTACCTTTCAATCATCTAATCACAGCCACAAGCATGCCAGTCACACATTGGAGCTCAAAAAAAGGTTGTTTCCTTGCAAGTGTGATTGGAGTCTGTGAGACGCCATATGACCTTCATTGTTATAACAGTAATTTCATTTCTTTTGCATTTGGCCTGACTATTCATGGAAATTCTTAATATAAATGGAAATACAATTTTTAAGCACACATTTTTATATTTCTAGGGTTCAAATGATTTGAAGAAAAGATTTAATCTCAGCATTCCAGAAGATTATTCTTGAATAAGTGGAGCCTGAAGTTAGTGACTTAGAGATTTACAGTGATGAGGAAGAAGATGTTGTAGAGATGGGAAAAAAAAACACGGATATGGAAACCATGAGCTGGCAAAAGATTATTTGCAGGTTCGGTGTCGGAGAGAAATTCTTCCTTAGAAACTGAAGATGGATATCGCAAATTTCCTTCTAGCCACTGAGAAAACACCAGAATAAATGATGGTCTTTGTACAAAAAGGCAAAGGTGTAATGATTGCGGTTGCTCCAAGAACTGATACATGCAGTACAAGTGCCAAAATTGTAATAAGTATATTTGCCTAGAGCTCGCGAAATAAATGTGTGGTGTATGGCAATGAACAAAATTATGTTCAACTTACAGCATGTATAGTAAAAATCTGAAAATTCATTGTACTTTTGAGTGACTAGGGAACTTAATGGAACCATTGGATTTGTTGTTTATACTTACAATTAGGCAACAATGGGTTCTAGTTCCTTTCTTGGCTATAGTGTCCTTTGTTTTATGATATTGTTTAGAAGCACACAACTTTACTATCTCACCGTTATTTTTATATTTTTACTAAGGTCGATAGCCGCTCATTTATTTGTGCATTGTCCTTTCATTTATTGCAATTGCGGAGACACACAATTATTATTGTAGTTTGTAATTTATGGGATACCTTTTTTGTATGTACTTTGAACTTTTATCTAAACATTATAGGCCTGTCTCTGTAAATTTAATTATTTGATTTGTTGTAATAGAACAGTTATATAAGAAATCCTACTTTATTTTTCAAATTCAATGAGTTTTTGAATTAATAATTGTTATCTTGTGTTAGACATTTTCCCGAATCACTTTTGAGTATATGTTAACTGCATATGTGTCACTTAATTAAATTGAAAGGTATTAACAGTATTGGCATCTTTCAGACGCCATGCGAGCTGTTAAGTTTGGCCTGGCCCCACGAGCAGAGCAGGGTTAAAGTGTTCCTTAACTTTGATTTCCAAATAATGTTTGGTCTTACCAATGTAAACAAGGTCACAGTTAAAACTGTTTAATTGATAAATGCCAAATTTTTATTTTTATGCTGTATTTATTTCAAGGAATCAAAATCATACCATGTTCTTTAAAAATGTTTGTGAATTTTTATTTATTTTTATTTTCATAAAATAAAAACCTCAATAACTTTCCGATATTTAAACTTCTCAATACTTTTATGTATAAAATCAGTATTAAACTTTAATGTATATTTAAATAAAGCTCTCTCTAATCATAATCACAATATCTTAACAATTTTTTTTTTCTCTCCATAGTTTTAATTAGAGCAATGTTGGTAATGTGTTTATATTTTCTATTGAATTCATGTTTATTAAGGGATAAATTAATTAATCTTTAAATTAAACTATTAAAACCATCAAATTTATGTGAAAAAGGGTTAAAGCTGTTATTATTTTTATATAATTTTCAGTATCAGCTGATTTCAAATCCAAAAATAATAATAATAATAATAATAATATATTATATAAAATTATTATTATTTTATTATTGTTATTTTATTATTATTATTAATTATTATTATTATTTCATTATTTTTGTGTTCAGGTAAGGGAGATAGCCATAATTTTCAATTTTCATTGTGAATTTTATAGCATTATCTTGTAAATTTAAAATTTTTAAAGCATAGGTTGCATGTTTGTCAGGAATGATAGCAAAAATATCATCTACATATCTATATCAAGTTTTAAAAATTAGAGGGAATGCTTTAGTGGTATGCATTTCAAATTAACTCATGAAAAGATACCCATTGCTAAACCAGAAGTTTGTTGATAGAATTTGTCTTTAAAATTGAAAAAAATTTGATCCAAACAAAAATTAGTAAGGTTAACAAAATTATTTTTTAAATCTTTATTCAATTCTATAGCACTTGACCATTTTTTAAATCTTTGTTTGGATCAAAATGTCATTATTTTAAAATTGTGACATGATAGATAAAAGCAGATTTAGATCTATAACCAGCACACTCGAATTAGGGTTAGCACAATTGTGTTTGTTCAATAGCAATATTATTCTAGATCAGTGTTATCAAAAAAATATCCCTATGCTCCAAACTATATTTTACATGAAACTAATTTTGTAATTTTTTTTATTTTCTCAAAAACTTAAATAATGATTTTGGTTAAGATATTTGCATGACTAATAAAATATGACTAGTAAACAATAAGAGATAGAATAACCATCACTACACAGAAAAAGAGTTCATTTTAATATTCAGTTTATTTAGAAATCACTTTCTTTTAAGTATTAACTATTTTCAAAATACTTGTTACACATTTTAAGTTTTCCAATGTCATTTAATATTTATGAAGTGTTTTGCTAAATTATCCTAAAATGAATTCATAAGCAACAAAAACTGATTTTCAGTATGTGGACATCTGTGAAATGTGAAATGGAGTTTTATTTATGGATGCTCTTGAACTACTGTGGTTCTCACTGTTCCATTCTACATTGGACATGAAGGATCACTTAATTTTGCTTAGATGTCTCTTTATCAGGCTTGAAGTTCTTTTACGTGTCATAAATCTACGACATGGGACCAATGGCTTTACTTCCCTTCTGAAGGAAGCCATGCTAACAATTTTTATGCCCAAAAAATCCATCGTCCTTGCCGGGTTGGAACCCGCAATTCTGGATATGTGAAGCTATCATGGTAACCATTACACCACGGAGGATGACGTAGTTGTGTTGTATGCAACACAAAATATGTGTTATATGTTGTACGTGCAACCAAGTGTCCAAAATGTTTAATTTGAGTGTATTTCTAATTAGATATTTTTATATGAATGCCCGAATTTGTAATGAGTAGAGAAAGTCATTCAAGTATAGGGTAGGAAGTGAATAAGAGCAAATAATTTGATATTTAGTGGAGAACAATACGTATAACATATAAGTGTATCTCATTTTGTCCACCTACTAATAGTGTTGTTATAAATGAAGCAAAAATTTCAGGGTCTAATGTATTTTGAATGGCCCTGAGCTATGTCTCTGCTGTGTTTATATACATCACTTCCCAATAGTTGGGCAGAGCAAAGTGCAGAGGAGGGTCAACTGTGTGAGCTGTTACACATACAATTAAATGTCTGAGAGAGGGAATAATAGCCATCCTAAAAACATTGTGAAATTTTCAGCATGAACATTACTTTAGAAAATAACGGGGGGAAAAATGCAATACTGGACCATCATCTTCCTCAAATGCTAATATTAATATGTGCACTTATTCACTTCCCACCTTGTATAAATCACTTTATTTTTTGAAGCTAGAGACAGTGAAGTTTTAGAATAAAATCATAAACTAACCTATTTAATGACCTATTTCACTTGTTAAAATTGCATAACATCTTTCAAGGATCCTTTTTAGCTTATGATTTGATTCATACAAGTTTGTTGCATATTAATTACCTCCACTTAGTAACTTTCAAGTAGTCAAATTCATTTCTAAAGATATATTTAGAAGGCGTGAAGTTTTAACTGTTAATATTCAGTTGTTCTATTGAAAGTTTGTGTGAAATCAGGTCATGGTGAATATCCTGAAAAGATTGATGCCATTCTCAAAGTTATTGGAGTACGGACAAGAGAAGATATGGTGGAAGCTGAATCAAAACTGAAGAAATCAAGTTCTGAAATTCCAGGAACTACTCAAACAAAGGTTAGGAACTCAATAATACATTACATTAGTTAATAATCCCCAATAGGTTTCACAGAGAAAATGTTTATTTATTTTTATACATCATCAGCATTATGATAGTTTATAATATGTAAAAAATTGAAGTTGGTAGCAGTGAAGCAATACAAATACTAATACAATAATTAATATTATGATAGTAATTTAGAAAAATAGTCTTATGCACATTTATCTTTGAACAGTATTTCATTCATAACTTTCAATAATTTTAACCAGATGGGAAAATTATTCTAAGCCTGCCTATTGTCTCTGAGGAGTTGGAAAGTTCTTGCCGTTTATGTTTTTTGCAATATTTATTCCATGTTTGAATCAAACAATTAGTTTTCACCAGAAGAATTATATACAGTTTCATTGTTTTATCATGAGTAGTGGCACACACACAGGCAGACTGACTTAGCCTGGCCTGACCTGACGTGACGTGATGTGACCTGACCTGACCTGACCTGACTTGACCCTACCTTACCTTACCTTACCTTACCTTACCCTACCCAACCCTACCTTACCCTACCCTAGCTTACCGTACCTCACCTCACCTCACCTCACCCCACCCTGAGCCGCACCTCTCCCCACCCCATCTCGCGCCGCGCCTCACTGCTTATTTATCAGAGGATTGAGACATTGCATTGTCCATGATACTCCTATATTTAGTGGATCTTATTCTGATATTTAATTACTGGGTTATCAGCATAGAGCGGAACTGATTTTATGGCTCTTAACTGGCTGGCGGTGCTGCTTGCTCTGCTTCCCGAGTATCACAGTATCCTACAGTTTGTACTGTATGTGGTGCTTATGTTTTTTATCAGAGTACCTCTCTTTTCACGTAAGTTATTTATTTATTAATGTACAAACTGTAGTTCGACCTGGAACTTGAACTTCTGGAAATCCCTCTTGAAGTTTTTGCCTTACAGTACTTGCAGAAACAAAACAAATGAATACAGTTTGGGCAATAGAACCCATATAAAGCTATTTCACTTAATGCGCACTGTATTGTATCAACTACCAAATATCTTCCACTTTAAAGAGTTCAACATACATTGAAAGCTTGTGTTTCATGGCTGAGTGCTAAGAGCTATGAAACCTGTTCTGTTTTATGTTGATACTCAGTATTTAAGCATATTTTGCAAAAATGGCTTTGTCTCTAATGATATAACAGTTATTCTTAGAGATTCTTTTTTTTCCCCCTTCATTTCTATAAGAAATTATTTTAATTTATGATGGTTTTAAAAGTATTTAGTGGTTTCCAAAGTTGCCATTATTGCATTTATAAGTAATTAAATTAAACTACAGCTGTTAAAGTCAAACATGCAGTATATGTATAGTCTTGTTTTCACACAGGTATCTTTGCTCTCACTGAGGCCATCAAAATCTGACAAGTCTTTGCATCAGAAGACTGAGGATGATTCATCAACAGAAACATCATCAAACTCATTACCAGGTAGTTCCACTGGAGAAACGCAACATGACATATCAGAGACTGCTTCAGCAACAGTGCCAACACTACCAGATAGCTCCAGTATTCCAAACTCATGAAAGCAAACAGTTTTACCTCGTCATTAAAATAGGAATATTTAATGCAGGTCAGAAGGAGTTTTAGATGTCCACATTTTGATTAAAGATTCTTCACTATAAATAATGGCCTTGAAGAACATGAATCTCCTTCCCAAAACTGTTTCACAATGCTATGGCATGGCAATATGAGAATTGGTATGTTCTGAATATATCAGCCAGTTTGCATGGCTGGCCTTATAAACCTCAAATGAGATTTAATTAATTTCATTTATTTCTGTATTTCTGATACATGATAGGTACTTCATGCACAAAATTAAAAGTAGAAATTTGTATTGCTGAGATGGTTAAAATGTTTTAGTGTTTTACTTGTACTTGTGGTGTTGGCGGGAGAAAACCAAAGGGTTTAAATTGCTACACACTTGGCAACACCACTGCAGTGTCACTGTGTGTACTTGCTGTGCAGCTAGCAGGTTACAGGCAATTCTGAAGAATTGGGAAAATAAACAGTCATGCAAGCACTTCTAATATAAAGAGAGCTCTGCAGTAGAGTTTAAGTGTACAAGATCATTTGACAAAATAGTTTCAAGCTTTGCAACGTGGACAGCATAAAATTTTTCTGTTTATTTTATTCTTTGCTATTGTTAACTATTAAGAAAACCTAATCTTTCACTTTCAGTACTTGTAACCTCCTTCTATGGGTGATATATGGAGAACCTGCCTTAAAAGGAACTAATAAATTATTGCTGCCAATGTTTATCTCAATTATCAAGATGTAGATAATCTTTTATAACATTAGTTTATGGAAAAAGTCATGTGAATGTAACACATCAGGTTTTTAAGAAAAAAAATGTGATGCGTTCCATTCTCATGACTTTCTGTAGCTGTTCCACAAACAAACTTTTCTTACAGAAGATTATTCTTTTATCTGCATCATGTTAGTCAAGATAAACATTAGCACAATTATTATTACTTGCTTCTTTGTAAGAGGGAAATAAGGGAATAAACTAGGTTAAAGCAATAGTCAAGTCTTTTAAAAGCTAATTGCTATATGAAACAATTGGCAATCAGTTGTCTTTGCTTCTCAGGAGTAAAACAAAGGAAAGATAAAACAAAAGATGTCTTCCCACTTGAGAAAAGCTTAAGTAGGTTAAAATTGAAACCAAAAACAAGGAATATTTTGGAAATGGTTAATTCTACAAAAAAAAAAAAAAAAAATGCAAATGAGATAAATTGTGTGTTTTAACGATACCCATATTTTTTGTGTAGTAAGTTTTTGTCTCTTCATTACAATTTACCAGTTATGCAAAATTCATCCTGAATGAAGAACTCTTCAGAGGCTATTTTCAGAAAATTCATGGTATACACTTTATTTGTCATGAAAATATTTTAATCATATGGTATTTTAATAAAAATCATTACAGCCATTTTTGAGAAAATCAAAATGTTCAAAAAATGTTCCATTTAAAGAGTAGTTAGTTGGTGGGGGAATTCTCTTGAAAATCGTTGTGTTGTATCCTTGGAAGATAATGGACGTAATAACAAGTTTGGTATTTTACAAACTTTTCATTTTTAAGCTATGCCTCACACTTGTGCATGTGCACACGTTTCTAAAGATGCTTTTTTTTTTTTTATATAGAAGGTCTCAAAACATTTATTTCTGGTGAAATCTCAATATTAAAATTTTGGATAATATAACACCTTTTATCTACTATGTACATTGTACATACATACTAGAATATGGATTGTGCTACTGAAAATTCATTACAGAGAGCAGAAAAGTTACAGTTTAGCTCTCACATGGACATCTAAAACCCTTCAGTTCTGCATGCCAGATGTTTAAATTGTGTAATAAGAGACAAGGAGAGTGTAAATATATTTTTGTGAGCTTAGAGTTCCACTTATATACTTTATAGTAATAAATCTGTGAATAAAACAGTATGGCACTACTGAACCCAGAAAAGAATAAAATGATTGATTTTTTTTTTTTTTAAATTAATGCAGAGGCTCTAAAATATATATGTACATTCATTGGCCAATAACAACAATAGAACATGCAGATAAAACAAACACTAGCATAAAAAATTAAATACAACATATACAGATATTAGGTTGGTGGTAGTTGAATCATCATCTCTCTGATAAGAACTGAAGCTTTCCTGGCGACGTGTTAATTCAACTCTTCTCGGGCTTCTTGAATCATCTCTCTGGCCTCCCAATAGTGATCAGTGATCTTAGTTGTTGACAGGGCAATACAGTGGTGAAGATGGTCAGAGTCCATTTTTGCATTTGACTTACATAGATGACAGGAAGAGTTGTTAAATATCCCAATTCGACAGAAGTGGTTGGCCAAACAATTCTGCCCCGTTGCCATTCAAAAAGTAGCCACAGTTTCCTTTTATGGCCAGTCTGGTATTTGGCTTTTATCTTGTCCTTCCATTGTTAGTTTTTTATTCATTCAGCAAGCATGTCTTCTTGCCTACTTTTAATTTTAGAGCGAATCATTTATTTTATGCTGTTGTAGGAGACATCTTTCTCTGATGGTAGTAAGATTTGGGTCCCCTTTTTTGCAAGTTGATCTGCTACTTTGTTTCCAGCAAACAACATTGAGCTAGTATCCACTGTATGACAACTCTCTTTTGATGATTCAAGAGGATTTTGACTGCTTTCTGCATTCTATGATCTTATTGGTGGATACAGGTGTCAAATAGTTTGCAACAGCACAAATTGCAGCATGGGAGTCTGACAGTATAACAACATTACAGAAGGAATCAGTTCTGTATACAAGTTGGTTTAGAGCTGAGTGGATGGCTTCTACTTCACCATCAAAAGCTTACATGATTCTTACTAAGTGATAAGTGCATTGCAAATAGGTTACAGAAAATCCAGAGCCAGTATTCCCAGCTGTATTTACTTGTGATCTGTCTGTATAAACATGTAACCAAGTACTAATAGGATGTCGAGTATGAGTAGTCTCCAGAGCAGTGGCTTGTAAGATGTAATCTGGTGTAACAGTTTTGTTGATGTAATCAAGTCAAGAGTATATTCTATATTGTGTATATCTAGAGGGTTCTTGAGTTGAGGCATCTGACAAGGCATAGAAGGTATAGCAAGTGAGAGTTTTTCCTTAGTAGCAAGTTATATGAGACTGTAACAGTCTCATGATTCTGATTTAAGTATAGTATAATTATGATTTCACTGATTGAATAGTTTAGTATAATCATCTCACTGTGAAGTTATTCTCGTATAAATACTATGTGTAAGGAAGGTTGTAAAGGAAATGAGATTTGAAATTTACCTCAAAGTGGAAAATTTACACCACAGATCTTACAGTATTTTGTTCTGATGTCTTTTATCAGTTGAGCTTTGGCATGTTTTTTCTAAGCTTGCTTCATTTGTAAACACACCAACTTGTGTTCCTCTACTTTCCCTTCTCCTATTGGCTAAAGCCATTTGCACCAAAGGTGGAGAATGAGACCAACAAATGACATTGGTCATGATGCAACAAACACAAGTATTTAAATTCAATATGAATGAAATGTTGAAAACATACAGCTGTAAGCAAAATAAAAAGAATATTTGGTAACGGAGGAGTCAATTTTATGACAGAATATAATTTTGTGATGTGATGTGTTGTACTTCTGCCCATTCCCATCTTTTCATTTATCATGAAAGTTTAAAAATGTAAATACTGATAACAAATCAAAAGGGGCGCTACAATATACCCAAAAAAAATTGTGGATGGAATCACAGTGAAGCAATTCTTAAAACACTGTGTAAGGAAGCGGAGTCGACTTTAACATTCTCGATAGCTTTACTCACCTCTTAACATGTACCATGAGCATGAGCTCACATCATTGGCTGCCTGCTGACTGCTGCATTGACTCTCAAGAAGTTGTGTTGATGACCTGATGTGTCATCTGGTGGCCTGTTGATGAAGCTGAATAAGAAGTTGTCTAGTACTGGTAAATCAAAGTTCATGATGCTGTTTCCAAATTTCTTGATGTACATCTTTTCCAACACCTCAAACTCTTTGGGCTCCTGGGCCGGTTTCAATAACTTGATATTAGTCTCTATATCATGGTTTTGAGACCAAAAGTGTGAGCAACTGCTGATTTCTTGGTCTGTTTGAACCCCAGGAATCTGCTGGATCCAATGTAAAAATTGTGGTAAGGTATTTATCACGAAAACAAAACGGAACAGAGGAATTTGATTCAAGGCACACTGGTGTTATATTAAATTCAAATGCATCAAATTCATGTTCTATATTGAGAAAGCAAGAATGGAATATCCAGAAACTTTGCATGACTATCTTATAGTTAGCATAAACATAATGTATAAATGAGTAAGTCAATTAATATATTTTGTAAATGGAACCAGAAAAATGTGTTTTAATGAGGGCATGTAACTGGAAAATATATAATTGAGCTAAATATTAATAGGTAAAGTTGGGTGCTTAAAAGATTTAGCATAAAATGCTTGTGAACATAAAAGTGAGTAATGTATAAATGAGGTTCAGCTGTATACAAATGAGTCAATGTTACCATGTACTTCTGTGTATAAAAATAAGCAGTTGGTCCAGCAGCAATAAGAGAAAACTAGAAGCTACTGTTATTTTTGACATTCGGAGTAAACTAAAGTAAAACTGGATATAGTGTATCCTCCTTCCTAAGCTAAATTAAATACCTTTTATATTTGGTTCCTTATTCTCAAACTTCTATAGTTGTTTCCATCAGAAAGAAAACTTTGCTTGTCTCTTGTTACCAATAAAAACATATCAGAATGATACAAAACTCTATTCTTATACCACATGTTCTAGAGTAGTGTAAGTGTTTTGTCTATTTAAATTAAACTGGTATAGTTTACTTATTTTAATAAGCAACATGACCATTAAATATGAATGCATTTCATATGCATATATTTGTAGTGCTTGTGAATTAAGGCCTATTTACTTTGAGCAGTGGTGAAGGTTGCACAGAAAGGCTTTTACAAAAAAATAAAATAAATACTTTAACTGAATTACAACTCGGGGACCATTTAGGAATAAATCTTGCATTATTTGGCTTTAATATTTTAATGCTGTTAATCTTTTAAAAACAAGAAAATATCATATTTAGGATTCTTTGAAATTGAGGAGTCATTTGTAGTGACACGGTGGTGCCAACAGATAGGCTTTAGTGCACTAGAGCCACCCAACACAGTTTGAGCTCAGTTTTTAGCACCCATTGGAAATAACTAAACTAATTATTATAATGTTCAGTAACTCATTTGCTGTGCAACCTACAGCAACTGCTTGTGCTTGCTAGTTAATCTTAGGGTTAACATTCCAGTATTGCTACTGTACAGTAAAAGTGCTGTAATTAATACTTCTGCTATATTCAGAAGTTGTAGTTTCATAATGCATATCACTCACAAAAAATGAAAATGCTTTGAATTTTTTCCTTAAATTATAGTTTTACAACATTGTAAGCAGAGGACCATGGTAAAACATGTCTTAAATTTCACTATTTCCTCAAATGCAGCTACATTTGTAATAGAAAGCATTTTCATTCTGTACATAAGAATGATATGGTATTCTAAACATATTTAAAAATCATGCATTGTAACAATCAAGCATATTTTTGTAGAACATATAGATAGCTATTTTGCATAAAATATTGTAGTAGTATTTTTGAGATGGCAGATATTTTACTTGATTTAAACAAACATTGCTTGTGCATTAATGAAGAAACTAAACATATCATTTCAATCCCTCCTACAATTTGGAGTCAAGAGTATGTATGTAAATAAATAGCATATGTCAATTAGATGTAATGCCTTGCATTGCACAACATACTGTACTCTTTAGTGTGTGTAATACGAAATGCAAGAAAGTGTTACTAAGAATACAAAAATGCACATACATGTCAGTATTATCGAAGGCAAAATAATGTTGAAAGCTGGACTAATGTTGGACTGTAACTGTCATATTGATATTTGTTTAATATATCAACCCCTCAAGCATGCATTTTGTTTCTCTCAGAATAAAATGTTTTATAACTATAGTCATTGTATACATAAAAAAGAAAATATTTATGCTGTGGAAGAAATATTAAAGTTAATGAACTGTGCAATCTAACACTCTTTACACATAGGTAATTTTCTCCAAGTGTTGAAACCTAGATTAGTTTAAATTGGTTTGAGAAAGAGGTTAAACTATAAATGTTTTCCCCAAGCTAATTTAAACTCTTCATGAAGTTTAAACTAAGATGCTGGTAAGTTTAAACCAAGTTCAGGCTAAATCTTTAGAAACATGTTGGGCTGAAATTGAAAGCCCTGATTCACAGCGAGTGATTTTTTTAAAAGTGATGTGGGACATTGCACAGTTTATTCCATTTTCAGGCAGTTGCTCAAATTTATATCTCAGGATTTCAAAATAAAAATGATTTCTTTATTTATTTAATGTTGTGAAATAACCAATGCATCATGCATGCTCGAGGAGAAAAGCATTTATTGTGGGATCACTTGTAATCTCATGTTGGGTGTATTAAACATGGATCAAATGCACAACAGCATTGGCACAAAGATCTTTCAATATTTTCATATCTGATTGCATGGAAAAACATATCATAGAAATATACATAGCAGTAGATGAAAGAGATTGCTTCCAGGGTTTTAAATTCTGCATATGTTAAATGAAATGTGATAATATAGTTTACTACTAAAAAACTGGGAAGTAAGCAGCAGTTTCCTTATTCTAGATTATAACTGTGATGGGCAGTTGAATTTTCAGCATTTATTTTGGATCATATTACATATGTGGGCTTCCTCAGAAAATGTGATTGTATACAGCATTCTATAAATGCCATAAAACAGAATTTTCCAATACATGATACACTATACACCATTTATCACAATTTATATATTCACTTACTAATAAAAGTTACGTTGCAGTAGAAAGACTTTAACCTCTCCATTAAATTGTTTTATATTGTAAAAAATGTTTTTTTTTTTTAATTCTGATAAATCATTTATACTCTCATCGCTTTGATGCTTGTCCACTCAGTAGTAGACTGCTTCTGCTGTCTCTATTCCAACTGCACTCTTAGAGCTCCCTGTTGTAATTAGCCTCCTGTATGTTCTGATCTTTTAGATTTGTAAAGTCAGTATGTTTAAATATATTTTGGACAAAACTACAATAAAACTTGGTTTATACGTCTTTCAGAGATCTTAAGGGGGAAAAAAGTAGAAGTGTGAAAAATGCATAAGTGAAAGCATAAATTTGGTAAGTAAAAGGGGGTGGGTGAGGAAGAAACAAAATTATACGAACTTGTATTCGAAAAAAAACTATAATGTACTACATAAGAAATAAAACAAATTCTGGATTCTGCGTGATGACTATGACGACTGCACATAGCTTCAATTCAGAACAGCATCTTCGCTGGATGGCAGCCATTATGTAATGCCACTGACATTAACAACTATATGTTCTCTTTATTGGAAAATAAAAGTAAAATGATCATAAACATGGCTATAGTACACATAAATATGTGCAGAATGTGTGCAAAAACACAGAAATGAAGGCTGTAAAACAAAATGCTTAGGTCAAACACAAATAATATTTAAAACAAAACATCTCTTGCTGCACCAGAACATTACAAGTGTTGTGATAAGTAATTTCCTAAACACACACTACACAAACCTTGTACGTGTATATTTGTTTTTTTTTTTTTTTTTTTTTTTTTGTTAACGCTACATTACTTGTGCTAATTTATGAGAGTGTAGTTTTGGAAATCATTGCTTACTTTTTCAATCTCAGGATCACTATAACTGCACTACACCCATATGTGATATGCGTGTCAGAAAGCGTGTGCCTGTGTACAGCATTCATGACATCATTAAAATCCATGAAAACATTTAGTGAATGCTGATTTATTGCCTGGTAGTAGGAAGAGTAACATGAAGTGAACAAATAAACTTGGACTGTGCTGTTATGCTGCTGTAAAGACTATCACAATTGAATGTTTACTAAACGTGAAATGAACAATCTGTAATTAACATTTTCTTTGCTTTTATTGGCTGAAGCGATATGCTCATTGGGGTGGCATGAAAAAACTGACTATTTGTATCCAGAATAAACAGTGCAATGCAGTGTCTGTTGACTTTGAGCATCAAAGACAAACCATCTTGTACAACCAGTTTCCAGATAATGATATATTTATTCATATTAATACAGTCTGTTTCAAAGTTCAAGATTTTTAGCAACACAAATGTGACATAAATGCATCTAAACCATTCTCACATATGGAGAGACCATAAATTCTCTATGAGATTTTGATTAAATAAATAATCGGCAATGATGATACAAGAACTTATTGATACAATTTAACATAAAACTGACTGATAAACAAAACTTAATTTGAAATCTATACTTCAAACTTTTATTGAATACTTTGTTGTACTTATATCATCATCCTATTCATAATGTTTTATATTTCAGTAACAAAGTAGATTGGTGAGAAACAATGCTTTTTTGACATTTTTTGTATCTCAAAATCTTCAGGGTGCTATCAAGCTAGTCTCATACAATTCTAATCTACTTTTTGTGCCACAATTTTTTCCTAAGTTTTGATTAAGTGTATGTTGCTGTAGAATCTACAAAAGTGAATTTCAGGAACAGGTCATCATAAATGATGGGAATTCATATACAATTTATGCACAAACTTTACCAAAGTTCTCAGTTCCATGGAATTGTTCAGCTCACAATCGGTGAGGACAAACATGGTTACCAGATTGTGAAACTTACACAGATAAACCATAGCATAAACCTAGCTTAGCAGCATTCAGTTGTTAATTAAAAGTTTATGCTTAAACTTGAAACTGGCCCTAAACATATAACAGTCTTTGCTCTTCCAAGGACTTCATATTTGATCATATAGGTGCAAAAAATGCATAAGAATATGAATGAAATAAAATTGTATAATAACTATTAGAATTCTGCCAGGACCTAAACAAGAAAACATATAAATGTGAAAAATGTGATACATAAAAATGTTTACTTTTATCGAAACATTAATTATATTATGAATTTTGCAAAACATCATTCTTTCATCAAGCTACTAGAAGCTGTTGCATAAAAAAAACATACATATACATTGAGTGAATGATTAACAGTCATATAGAAGTTCATAAATCTGGAAACAGTTCCCTTGATATTTTACTTGTTACATTAAAAGGACTATATTAGTGCAGTCATATTCAGGAAATAGAAGTCTTTATGGTCAGGAGAGATGGGGGATCTGCAGCAAATTGCAGCCTCGTGGACTATTTCAAACATTAACTTTTCTGCCCTTACTCCACTTCTGTTTCACCGTCTTATGTATGCAAAAGTATATACCAGCATCTGGCTACTGATGCAACACCCAGAAACAGCTAAATATTGCTCATTTAGTGAGCTTATATGTAGGTACATTGAAAGAGGTAGTTTGTATTACCATATTGGCCAAGGAAATATTTTCACAGCTTTGTATGTAGAGTAAAAGCTACGCATTTTAACCAATGACATGACAAAGCATGTAATTCTATTGCACTATATTTTAATTTAAGATTACAGACTGAATGTACCAAGCTAATTGGCATAAAGTGCTATGTTAGGCCAGACCTTATCAGTATGCCTATCCATCATAGTTAAGGCCCTCCCTTCATTGAACTGCAACAAAATGCTAGTGTGTGGATTTAAAATTTGATTATAGCACTGTAACTTTCAGACACTAACATTCAGTAGTAGCTAACCTGAATTGTGAAGTAAATTGTTTATCTTATTTGCAATATATGGCTGTGAGATATAAGTTTTCCATTTTTGTGATAGATTTTATTTATGTTGTGAAGCATAAAATATGAACTAGAATTATTATATAGACTCAAAGTGATGTTGTTTGCTTAAATGTATGGTTATTGTGATAACAGGAAGAATTTCAGCATGTATAACAGCAGTACTAGAGTCTTCAAAGACTATTATAAAATAAAATTCCCATTTATTTTACATTTAAGTTTTGTACATTTACTGAATTGAACCTTTTACATATTCTAAATTT
This sequence comes from Hymenopus coronatus, assembly GCA_030762935.1. Taxonomy (NCBI): domain Eukaryota; kingdom Metazoa; phylum Arthropoda; class Insecta; order Mantodea; family Hymenopodidae; genus Hymenopus; species Hymenopus coronatus. The sequence goes on along the minus strand of CM060897.1, from coordinate 41,405,098 downwards.
CATGTCATCACAAAATTATAATGCTTTCCTAGACAAGGAGAAATGTTATTTTCCATGCAGATTACAATTTCAGGAAGTTATCAAGATGTCATAACAGAATATAGTCAAGAGTACCTAGATCAGAAAATAACAAAGTTAATTAAATGAACAAAAACTCCCTTAAAATTATAAAAAAAAAGGTATTATTTTTAATTGACTGAAAATGGGTGTGCTGTAGCTTGTATGGATGAGCTACTCCTTTATAAAATAATCTTAAAAGTGCATAACGAATGTTAGTAATTTCATCATTCTTTCCCCTAATTTCTGCAACTGCCCATCACAGTTTCTTAGTAGAAGAACAAGAAGAATATCTTGAATCAGGTATATGAATACCATAAAATTGCTGTAGAATAACTTGATTTTATTCATAAGCTATATCTGAATGTTGTAAATTGGTTTATTGTAACTCGATATTGTTTATGCAAGGTTAAAATATAATTAGTTTTAAATTGTTAAAAATATAGTCTAATTAATGCAAGTTGAATGTCTAATGTTAATAGATTTTTATAAAATGTTTGACAGTGTTACAGTTTTAGAGTTTAGTGAAAGAACAGGAGCTTGCAATTATTTGAGAATCTGTTTTTTTTAACAAGGGATCCCAATAATTTTACGGCTAAAACTTGTCTTTTATTTAAAAGAACATATTTGCTAGAACAATGAAGAATAAGAAAGTGACAAGTTTTTATGGATTTCTTTGACTGCAAGTTATATAACAATCACTAACGGGATAGTAAATGAATATTTATGTAGATGAAATTATTTAAATTAGAATATACCTCTACTATGGTCCGCAAAACTTCTGCTATGACTGTCACATTAACAAAATATAGCTTAAAAATGCAAAACTATACCACCGAAATGCCTTGATTTTAAATGGGAATAAAAGTGAAGTGAAAAAATAGCTTGCTTCCCCCCTTCTTTTTTTTTTTTTTTTTTCAAGGAGCAATATACTTGTTGACTATTATTGTCTACAAAGCTATAAGGGAGACAAGGGAAGCGACAATTGTCCTCCCGTAGGATTCTTATATGCATATTTCTCAAATTTATCCAATAAAAAATTAATTTTTCTCATTTTGCTTATAAAGCAAAATAACTACTTTAACAGAATGTGTGCTAAAAATGCTTACTTTATAATGAGAGTCATGAGCAACAATTTTTTAAGTGGTGTCTATATGGTCAATATTAAAACATGTTGTACAGTATTACTAGATTGGTTTGTCTGGATAATATTGCACAGTATTTGTTCAGTGTGCAACTTAATTCCAAACGAAGAGCAAGATGAGCAGATAAGCCATTGCATCAAAGAATGATGAAAAGTTTTCTTTGAAAAGTTTTCTTAATTTTTTTCCCCCTCCAAAAGTGGCTCCAATGATTTTGATTAGAATATGTTTGAGATATTTTCATAGCAAATGTACATCTTGAATTTTCTGACAATAGTCTGTATAATTGGTAAACTATAAAAAATAGAGAAAATCTTACTGCACAAAAAACAGATCTCATTAAAGTATACAGTTTGTACCAAATAACATTTTTATGTTACTCAAAAACATTAAAAAGAAGACAGAATTAAAAGTTGGGAAAACATATATATTTGGAAAAACAAGAACCTTGTTTTCAATTTCGAAATCCTGCCAGGCCTGATACAGAGGTTCATCAAACCACCACCAGGGACAGAGACAACCACCACAGCAAGCAATGCTGGCAGTCGACCAAAGGAATTGACAATGGAAGCACACAGCTCCTGAAACATTGTTTTCCTAAATAAAAAGTAAGTGATGTAGTGATACAAAATCGACTCAAAACTAATTTTCAATTGTTAAAATCATCACTGTCACAAAGTCCACCATATATTAGTAATAAAATAAAATTAATATGACTACACTACTACTTCCCCATGCTGATGTTGCATTATCAAATAATACAAAGAAAACTGACTCCTATTGAACCCAAAGTTGTAGATAAAATCAGTACTGAAGCACATCTTACTAACAAGTGTTTTTTATAATGTGGGTCTAATAAAAACTAAAATTTGGAATAGACCATACTATATATTACTCATTCTGTTATCCCAGTTTATAGTGGGTCTGAAAACTTTCAAGTCATGAAGATGATGTTAAACTGTATGACAAACAAATCAGTATGTTCTGCAGCAGTTCAGAGTGAAACAGATGAGAGTAGATTAAGAAATATGTGTGCTAATCCTGTGTATAATTATTGATATCGTAAATGCTGTAAAAATGAACATTAGTGTCTATTATTTTGTTAAATTGGTTTAGATGTGCGAATATGAGCTGATACAAGTAGCCCTTGTTAAGGGTGTTTGCATGAGGCAAATGCATGATTCTCCATCTTTTAAAATGTTTTACCCATCTTATGCTTTTGGTACCCATCCCACAACTCTATATGCACACTTAGCCTCTTTGACAAATGATCCCTCTTTAATGAGAAATTCAATCACATCATACTCAGAATTAAGCATCATTTGCAGCTGTTTTGTATGAGGCCATGAGGAGATCTCAAATTATTTTGAGATTGCATACCCTAATGGCAACTACAAGTTGTAAGTACTTTAACTCCCGGATTTCATAAAATGATTGTCAATTAATTGTTTCTTCCATACTAGCTATGTATAGAATAGCAGTTGGAAAGATTGACCCAGACTGAAAAATTCAGAGCCATAGCTGGTAAAAACACCAGTCATTTGGGGAATTTAATGGCATGTTGGCATATTGCTATGATAGCTCAGTGATTAGAGCAACTGGACAGAAACCAGGAGATTCGTGATTCATATCCCAGCTATGACATTAAATTTTTCAGTCTGGCTCTACCTTTCCTAATAAAGAGTTATTAAATTAAATATGAAGTAAGGCATTATAATGTCCAAGAGAACTACAACAGAAGTGCTCACTTTACAAAAAAACTGTGCTATTTGTATTGCCCATGTAACCCTTGCCAGTAAGTGCTAGGCACTGAAATCTGGTATTAGTTGGCAACTTCGTAAATGTTTGAATATTTCAATGCATTTTGAATGCTTGTTCTAGGGAATTAAAGCAGTCTATTCCTTCATCAATTCATAGGAACAGATGTTGATGTGAAATAACCTGCTTATATGAAAATTAAATTACTTGTATATAATTATAAATGTTGAAACATCCTGTGATAAATTGAATTTCTAATGCAACTCTATATAACTTTAAGGAAATTAGGAAGCATTTTTGCCATACACTTGTTTTCAAATGCTATTAAGAAGACAACTAATCAGAAAACAATATTCTGATGTATAGGGCAATTACAGAATTTAATGAAATTCCAATCAATATTGGCGTAGTAAAGATAGAATTAAGTCTGCTATTCTAGTCTTCTTGATTGGTCAAGATTTGATCATGGCCTACTCTAAAGTCTCTAAATTATAGGAATATCCTGGATTATTCACAATTCATTGGTAATTTATAAAGAACTGTTGCTCATGACTTTCAGTTTGACTTCTGCACAGGTTCATTTCTCATATGATATATTATAAGTGCTCTAACAGGTTTTTAAAAATCTCTTCTGAAAGAAGGAAAAAGGAATCTGCAGACATGCCTGAAAAGCTTTCTGTTCCTTCTCCAGAGAGTATTCTAACTTAAAAATCTTTCCTGGCAGAAATACAGCATACATTTAATAAGAGCTTACTATTTGCAAAAATCTTTCCCTAAGCAAAAAGTTTTAGCAAACTGTATTACCATACAAGTACTACTATAAGTAATTAAAATATAACCAATGTGTTAATTTGTGATGTAAAAATTAGCATTTCAGTACTCATAACTTTTGCCATAACTCTCCAGGAAATTACTCTATGAATGCCCCTATATATAACTGTGTTTTTAACACTGTTACAGCTTTACAATATAGTTCAAGTATATGTGACCATTAGAGAAAGCTTACAATCACATATTTAATTAATTTAATTTTAGATTGTTTATGCTGTTTTATTTTCCTGACAGCATATGGGATCCCAATGTGTGTGATGTACTAGTTCAACATGGTATGAGTGCATTTGGAGAAGAGGCACTATTGTTCCATTGACAGTGCACATCATCATCAAAGCTAATGACCAGAGGGGAGCAAGCAATTGTGGAAATATAGTTGCAGCTCTATTTGCATGCCTCAGGCTCACTGGTAAATGGAACTCAGATCTGTGGATGTTTTCTTTATCTGACTACATTTCTGATGCCCTGCTTATTTATTCTCTAATTGGTTAATTCCTCTAACTCTGAACACACCCATATTATGGCCAACTAGTACATTTTGTTAATACTTTGGTAAATAGCAGAAAATAAACAGGAGTAACTAAAAACTTAATTCTTACTGACTCACTGAGTTATTTTTTTAAATTTCTAATTGGTAAATGGTTCTTAAGATATTATGTTGTGATTAAACCAGACATGTAAGAAAAATAATAACATAAAATTCCTGAACCAAAATAAAAAAAAGTCAATGTGTGTAAATGAGAAACATTTATATTTATGCAAATAGACTATGGTATCATTGTGCAAATGCTCTCATCAAGAATTTGTTTTTTATACAATATATTTTAAAGTATCTTTATGAGCTATACGATGAAATTCTTTATTTGAAAGGATTTATTTACTTAAGATATTTCCTTTAGAAACTCCTTACCGTTCACTAAACTGGTGTATTTTCTTTTTTTTATCATAAAGAACCATTTTCATTTTATCATTCTAATTTTAGTTTGGTTTGGAGTATATCTGAGGAGAAAAATCATGCTCCATATTAAGTTAATAATGAAGTTAATTTATTTCTACTCTTGAACTGAGATGGATATTTTAAAACATTCAGTATTAATTTTAGAAGAACCAAATAGATTATAAAGATAACAGAGAAAACATTGGTGACCCAAGTTTAAAGCATTGTGCTTTGGAAAATAACAAAAAAGTATATTCTGTTCATTAATGACAGCAGGTATAAGAACTTAAGCAACAGCAAAACTGAAAGTTTCTGCATATTCCACAAAAGTATTACAAACCTGTGCAATTGTGCATGATGACTTATAAAAAGGGGCTATAAGTTATCACTAGTTAAAGGAGACCCCCTTTTCTATGAATAAATTTTAACTCCTTGAATTCATAAAGCGTGATTAACAGAATCAATGGTATAAGTATTGGAATGACACTACATACCAATATTTAGTTGAATTTGCTACTTGTATATTTGCTTTGGAGACATATTTCCACTAGCAGCTTGTGTATATATATACTAGTTGTTCTGCCCTAAAAATGTGACATGTGCTGCATAATAGTTATGATTATGAACAAATTGATATAACTCCAGCCCTCTTAACAACAACAACCATAATAATAATAATAAATAACTTGTCTGATGAAAGACAGGATTGGTTTTGTTTGTTGGCATGTAGATAATTAAATTTACTATGTTGTTAGGGAAGAGCGAAATGATGTATAAATTAATTTGTATTTGAGATTATGAATGATATGGTAAAACCAGAAGTAGTTTCTTGCTTGCAATGTTACCTACTTTTTATATGTTTATCTTTCATTACTGTATCAAAATACAAATGAATAATGTCACAACAGTGCAATACAATATAGGTCTAATAACACACATATACACACCCTCTAATTACTGATGAGAGTTTACAGATTCATCAACAATATAATATAATTTATCTATTAAAAATCTTCTTAATACAGTTTTAAATTTGCTAATATTATACAGTTTGATGTCAGTTGGATGAACATTATAAAACTTCATTCCCATGAAACTAGGCATATTTTAAAAAAAGTGTAATCAATATCAGGGGTTTTGCTAAATCATCTTTATGTCTAGTGAAGTGAAATTAAGCATTTCAAAGATATTTTTTGTTATTGGTTTGAATTTTCAAATATTTTTTACTTTTTTACAAGGAGAGCATGAAATTTCAAATCCTTCCCTGAGTGATCCACTTTATGTCTATCACTTTAGCCTGTATCCTTTTATACCTACAATGAAAAGTATGCTGTAAGTTTATCAGTATTAACAAGAAGAAGATAGAAGAGTGTTACAATATTCTAGTCTTGTGCTTCTGGCTAAGTAATGTATCTATTATTACTCTTAGAAATTTAGTAGTGTAATTTGTTATTTCATATCATAAATAATGTTTGGTGCTTTTCTTGAAATACATCAGAAGTATCTACATCATTCGTTATGATGAGAATTTTTTGCACTTACATCACATGTGTGACAATACATTGTCTGTATGATGCTGTAAATTGGCAGTAAGCTTCCCCACAAGTATATGGTTAGCTTCATCAGCATACAATTTTTTTTTTTTTTTTTTTTGTGTAGGTGAATGGTCTAACAAAGAAGTGTGGTGAAAATGTGTCATGTAGTGTAATTCTAATACTGAATGCTTCATTATGAATCCTCAAAAACAAAACTTTTATTATAAACGACCAAAGGCTTAAAACATTTTGCAGTTAACTGGCAAAACTCAAAGGAAACAATATATTTTCAAGATTTTCTTCTGTTACCTTTGTAAACTAGTTTAGAACATAAAACCCATAGAAATGGATAAAGATTTTATCTGAAAACTATTTTCCTCATTATCATTCTTTCTTAATGGCTGCTGCTGCAGTTATTTGAAACATTTACATGTTTACATCAACTGGCTTTCCTTTTTTTTTTGGACAGCAAGTGTATGAAGTGTAAATATTTATTGTGATAATTGTTTTAACATTTGTTGTACAATTATATTGTCATTCTTAAATGATACATTACATAAATTAGCATAAAACATTATTGTTGTGTGCTAAAAATGGTATAGAATAGACTGTGTGTCACTATGTGATTTTGAAAGTTGTTAGCACTCTTAGGTTGTGTATAAACTTAAGCTCAAAGTTCATATTAATAGAATGCTATGTCATCATCTTTGATTCTTTATATATGCTCTTGCTTTTATGCTACAAATTGTAAATATAAGTAGTAGTGCCAAATAGTTAGAGGCCTTGTATAGATTTAAGATTACAGCTCAGGATATATGCCTAGTTTTCCAGTATTATCTCTTGTTAGTAGGACAGAATTTTACAGAAGTCTCAATCAGGATAACAAATCTAGTTATAGCATTTTATTATGATGAATGAGAAATAAGAGAAATTATTTTGATTCCTCTAAGGAACAAATGAAGGGCTCAGCAGTAAATAATGTTAACATTAAGTTAGTGCATGTAAGGAAATGGTACTCTAAAAGAAATTTCCTTGTCTAAATGAGGTAGGTTTTTAAAACTGTTTTTGAGCAACGTTATATTTTAAAGTGGAGGGTCAGTTCTGCAAAAGTACATACAGCCCATCAAATAATGTATATTAATTTGTAACTCATACCAATGCTAAATAGATAACTCTTGTTCTGTGTTTTATGTGGTATGGTGTTTCATCTTCTCTAGTAATTCAAGAGTAAATACATAGTAAATCAAGGTATTTCATTCCACCCAAAAATCCAGTATATAGATTTTACTGGAAAATACATATTTTGATGTCACTGAATTAAAGGATGTGTGTGAGGAAGGAGCGGCAGAAACTCAAAAATGAAATATTGGATAAATACCAATCAAAATTTAGGATTTTTAAAAATGCAGTGTGAAAATTTTCAAGAAACTCTTCCCATCTCAAACTACCCTTTACATGGAAAATGATTTATTAGCTTTAAATTTCCTCAAAAATAACTTAACAATTATTTTGATTTAAAGACTAATGTTTAACATATTTGTGTGCCAGTAAAATGTTTATCTTAAATTTTCTATGAATCCTCTGTGAAGTCCTCTTTAATATGAATGATTGTGTGTACTTTGTATAACCACTAAGAGGCAGATCTAGAGCTCTTTAAAATATGCAATTAATGCCAAATAAATGTCTTTATAATATTAACCATTTCTGAGATATTCTATTATTGGTTTGAATTTTCGAATACTTTTGACATTTCTGACGTACTAAATTCCCATTCGTAATATTTCTCATGACCATATAGAGTAGTATTTTAAAGTCAGCATATAACAATTCACTTTTTGAAGTTTTGACTAACACCTCAGTCTCCTGCAGCCACTTGTACCTGTAACAAAATGTGTAATAAACTTATCTGCAAATATTATCTTGATTTACATGAAGTAGATGGAAAAATAAATGCTTCTAGAAGAGTGGCTAGAGAAAATTAATGATTCCCCCCCCCCCTTTCTTCTTTCTTTCTCATGCGAGAAGTTTTAACTTTAGGAATAACTTGTGATACTTGCAGGTAACACTATTTTTATTCAAATTTTGCTATGCAGCATAATTGTGTTTTCTCTTACATACTTTGCAGATGACAGGCAATGAGGTTTTATCCTTACCAGATAATTTGCCTTAGTTTAAATCATGCTTTAACAAAAGAATAAAGACACCTGGAATCCATAATTCCATTGAGAATTGTTAAATAATTATCCACAGTTTGAAACTTTTCCCAGAAGTGTGCAAGTGTTTCCACCAATCTAGTGACTTAAAATATCTAGACCATGGGCAAAATTCTAGCATATATGTGCTCCAGTTGTTTTATCATAGTGAACAATTCTTTCATAGGAGGAAAATTAATGTGGAAGTCATCATATTGTGCAATCCTGAAGGTTACTCAAGCCATGATGTCTGTAATGATTTTAACCAATGCCATCCCTAATGGGATGAATCTTGAAAACTTCTATTTGTGTGCAATGGAAGATGCTGAATTTAAATACAAGTTTGGTATTTGTCTGACTTTTTGTGTTTTAGTTAAACACACACAATTTCTTCTATTAATTCTATTTTGGATTCAGTTATTCTCAAGATGTGTATTTTCAATGAAATGTCAATAACAAATTTTTAATTGTAATTCAGTACTTTATCTATCCATTAAAGATAGGTGCTAGAGAAAATAAAAAATTCAAATCATTGATTTATAAATGATTATAATGTTAACATATACATAATTAGTAGCCATGATTCAGGTAGGAAACATTCAAATTCCTGAAATAAATCAGGAAGCTCTTAAAAGATCATATGTTGTGAAAGTGTTTTTCTCATTTGTGTATGTTAAGTATCAAATTTTCCAGAAATTTGTTCACATCATTTCATGAAATATTTTGTGTATCCATAAGTATTATTTATTGCTGATATCCATACAGTCTCTGTAAATATTATGATTATACATTTTATGTATGTATATTAATTTTATTATTTATTTTTTCATAGATAACATTTTGTATAGAAGCCTAATGAACATGCTTGCATTTTCCAGCAATTTTTATTCCTTTGTTTCTTTCATACTCTTTTGTTTTATTTTGGCTTTTTACTTACCTTATGTTAGGAATGGTAGAAGACATTGCTTAGATGTGTATTTTATTTTTTCTGATACACATGCACATCAAAGTATTACCATTATCATTTTAATTGTTAGTTTTTACCAATTCTTCTGCTAATACATTAATTGCTTCCTAATCATATTAAATCAATATCATTAATCATATGTTAGAATGACAGCAGTTTTTTAGTTTTTCACCTATAAATGATCATTCAAAACCTAAGGTACTGCTAGAAAGAGAGAAAGGTTATTTATTTATTTTTTTTTTTTACATTAAGTCTAAATTTAGGCATAAAACACATTTACATTCACCACCAATGCACTTCCACACTTTATAGAGAATAGGAAATGATTGCAGTTACAAAAAAATTCCCCCCCCCCCTCTCAGCCAGGAATTGAATATGGAATTGCTGGATTGAAAAGTCATAATACTTATTACTTAATCTTAGAGGTAGGCCAATATTTTTTATCCAGGTGCTAGGTTAGTACATTCATGGCTCATGTGCGAGTTTCTATGGTCAACTCCCGACTCTGAGGTGTTAATATACTTCTGACTAGCTTATGTGAAGTATTCCCAAGGTTCAATGCAGTTCAGAGACTATGATAAAAACTGTAGGTCCTGTCATTCCAATGCCATCCTCATCATCACTCTACCATCAGAGATAACAGGCACTGACCACCTCAGAAATGGGTCCAGTTGTCATTTGGTAGAATGAAGTTAACCTCAAAGGTCAGAAATCACATGGGGAATATTAAAAAACCAAACAAACATTTTTTGATGTTATACTCAGTAAAACTTCTTTTTAATCAATTCTCCGTTTACCATATGAAGTGCACTCTGAAAGTTGGTAAATGAGTGCCCTGAAATAAGATTTGATCATGGAATATTTTCAAAACATTCTCTATATTCTATAGAGCATCTCTCCATTCAAACCATTTTGTAATGCTGAATATCAAACTTCTTTGAGTAGAGTGCAAACACATGCTTCATCTGTGCTTCTGCAGCTTCAGGTCATTCAAATTGTTGATGATAACTTTTTTCTCTTGTCTTGGGGAATAGAAAATTGTTGCTTTGGATTGTAAGAAGGATGGAGAAAATGTTTGATATCTACAGAAATTGTGTTGTTTCAATTGCTGTGTGAACAGAAGTGTTGCTATAGTCCAACAGGATTTCACACAAACTGATATTAGGAGTCTTTGGTCTGTATATGGGACTTGGGTCAGACATTTTGTTATGTGGGTACCATCCAGCACTGAAGTGTTGTTCATATAGCAGTAACAGTACGTCATTTACTTGTCTTGATTTTGTTGGTAACTCTCTCCTTGTAATACCTAGATCAATAACTATTGCTTTCTCTCTGGATCAAACTGGTACAGATATTCAGCTTTCATCACTGGTCATGATGCTAAATATATTGTATAAAACCTTTCTCCATCAGATTATTCCAACATTTTCTGGCACCAATCCTTGTTTATTTTCTTCCCTGCTGATCTGTGAGATAGTGAGAGATCCTATTACTCTTGAGCTTCCTGAGAGAGTTGAAGATATTCTTCATTGCTAACAATCCAAATTTTAGTGCTTTTTGAATATGATGATGTGTACAGAAATAATTTTCCAGCAATCAGAACTGGGTCCAGGATTTCACTAGGGAAGAGCAAGCAAAATTTGAAACATATGTTGTTACCAATGAACAAATTCAGTAAATAATAGAACATTTTTCCTTTCTAGATTTTCAGACTTCATAAGTGAGCCATTGATCATACTTCTAATGTAATATTAATTTAATTTTTGAGAAAACTTAAAGATTTATTCATTAAATATGCCTTTTAAATTTAATATTTAAGTAGCTTGAGTATTCAGTTTTACTGTAAATGTTTGCTCATATTGTTTGAAAGTTTCATTTGGATTAAAAATGTATTTATAATTGAATGTAAGGGATATTTGTTTTGAATATCTTTTTGTTTTTCTTTCTAGATAGTGGAACATCTTTAGTGATTTAATAGGTTGCTAAGATAAAGTTACTCACTGTCTCTGAACATATTGAATAAAATTCAAATTTCTTTATTTTTCCTTTTTGTCCATCACTAAAATCCTACGGTTCTCTTTATTCTCATTCTCTGTGTGTTGTTCATAAGTCTTCCCACCAAGTGTTTTATCTTCCCATTTCCCTTCTTCCTCTTGATTTCCATCTATGGAATGCTATTACTAATCTTTACTCATCCATCCTTTGTAAATTTCCAACCTACTCAGTCTACTTGTTCTTAAAATTAATCATTTTTTGGTTTTGCATTTGTTTAAATTTTCTTTGTTTTGGGCCAAAAATGTTCCTCAGAATTTTCCTTTCTCAAATTAACAGTTAATTTTATTGCTTCTTTAAGCATTTGTGCTTCACTTGTCTTGTGCAACGATTGGTCTTGTGGTCATATTATATAATCTAAGTTTTATTTTTATAAACACCCGTTTACTTTGAAATAGCTTTATTTGCATAGCAGGCTTTTTTCTGTTAACAATTGTTATTTAATTAATTTTTGGGGGGCTATAACTCCTCTTAGCCACCCCCTGAGTCTACCCAAGCTTACAACATAAACTCTGCATTCACCAAATTGTAATCGTTACCCAGCAGGTTGTCCTGTGGCACAGGATAAGGGAAATCCTTCCATTTCTAAGATCTATAAACCATATGTAAAAAGGGATTGTGAAGAGCAAAGAGCCCCAAGTACATGAAGCAATCTTTCAAGACATTCTCTCTCACCTAAACCAACTTAAAAAGTGATCTTCTCATTTGAGATCTATCCTATTGTCTAGTTAGTATCAACACCTGAAAATGCTCAAATTGCATATTATTGGAGATGCATTGTCACTTGCACCAATGTGTCACTACTCATTCTTGTTCTTTCTCAAAACTTTCAGTGACCCTTGTATACACCAGTTTTTAACAAACACTACTGAATTTTTGTAACTAATATAGATGCATTTTAGACAAGTAATTTGAAATAAACTCTAGTCAAACACTTCAAATTTCTATTTTAGGATTGTAAGATTCAAAAGGTATTGATTCCACCAATAAATATCTTTCAAAGCTCACACTAGGAAAAGATTGGAATCATGACTTTGTTTCCAGCAATTGAATCTCTGTTAGTATACCAAAGTAATGATGTTAATCTGAAAATACTTTTATATTTATGATAATAGATGAAAAATCCCGATATTCATTGAAATATATGACATGTTTGCAGATGTGTTCCTAATTTCCTTAACATTGCTCACACCTAGGGATTCTTGTAAATGCTGTATAGGCCAAAGTAAGAATTTTCTAGTGATAAAATAATTATATTAATGGAGTGCATTTTTAATCATATTATATGAAGTTAGTTTTGTCACTTCTCTTTGGTCTTTTAATTAATAATTTCACAATTTTCAAATAATACAGAATTTTTTGCATCAATATTCAACAAAATAGGGATGAAATGTCACTGCAAATTGTTAAAAAGTCAATTAAAATAATCTTCCAAGTTATAAATACAAGTTCAGTACTTTCTGAGATTATGCAGTGCATAATTTATTCTCTTCATATGTGTAGTGTACATTGTTATTGATCTTTATTAAAATATAAAGAGAGTATATGGTAACTATCTAATATAGGTTATAAAGATTTGGGTATACAGAATCTTAACTGTAAAATTAGAATAAAAGTCTTGGAGATATTTTAATGCTAAATGCTGTACACATCTCCAGTATTTTAATATATCAATTAAAAAAATTACCATATTTATCTTTATAAGCAGGATCTGACATTTTTTGGGGAGGGGGGTCTAGTTTTACCGTGTCTTTAACTTTTGGAACATATTGCCTATTGGCAAAGTTGTTAACTCGTGTATAGTTGCCATTGAATTTTTGAGCTTTATAGGCACAAAAATAATTCACATTCTCATTCATACTTCCAGAGAGAAATTCCCAATCCCAGCTGGGAATCAAACCTGGGCCCCTCAGTTTTGCTGTGTCATTTTGATTTTCTTTCTTAGTTATAAATCATGATCTTGTATGCATGTTGCTTGGAATTAAATTTCTGTAGAGTATCATCAGCAGCTACCTACTCTATCCGACTTTCAACAATCAGAATCAGAACTTCATAAGTATATGTTTTTTTGACCCGTATTCCAGTATACCTAGAGCCCTTTTGAATCCTTTTAGGTATTTTAGCCATTTAGAGGATTAGAAGCTGGATAAAGCTGTCAGCAAGAATAGTGCTTTTCAATGGGATTGAATCACCAAGACCTAGTAAATGCTTACCGTGTACACACTTATAGATGTTTAATGTCAATTGGCTATAATCTCTCATCCATTGAAACCATTCTCGAATGCCTAAAGCCACTCTTCTTGGAGAAACTGCAAATCCTTCCTCATAAGCAACTACTGCAGATTCAGGTGATTCCAATAAATGACCTCAAATGTTTTCTTTTATTTTGGGTAATAGAAATCATAATGGACTGCAGGAAGAATGGGACAAGTATTTCACTCCTGCAGAAATTTAGTTGTTTTTTTTCAGTGTGGGCAGATGCATTGTCTAGATGCAACAAAATTCCATGCAGACCAGTCTTAGGATGCTTTGTTCACAGTAGTGGCAGACATTTGTGGTGTACTATCTGGCACTGACCATCTTTTGTCCCTCAAGTGCAGTTGTCACAATATGGCTATTTGCTAAGAAGGAACAGATAGTTTTCTTGAAAACACTTCTTGGTCACCTCACTTTTGTTGGGAGGATCCTTTCCTGGGAAGTACCAGTCCAATAACTATTGAGTGTTTATCCAGTTTTTGGCACCTGTTACATTTTGGAGTTGTATTAAGTCACACTTGTTTACACTTAAAAATCTCCACTTAATATGTTAAAAAAACACTGAAACGTTTTCCAGGACATTCGCCCTCTTCTTCAACAGTCACCAAACAGAATACTTCACTGTTAATAGTGCTTCTTTTATAGTAGTTAACCTGTTACATTGTTAAATATGTTTTGGGATCTTCCCCCATCAAATTTTTTTATAATTTCGGGGCACCTTTGCACATGTACCTGTTTGTACTCATTTGTGAGGGAGGTGGTGGGGACCCAACAACTGCAGAGTTTCCTAATATGAAGATTTTTTTAACGATTGTCATCTCTGTTGCTAATTTATTCAGGGCTTCTTAAATCTAATAATATGTGCAATAATCGTCTTCCTAGAACATGTGCTCTGCTTTCACCACATTTTCATCTGTTTGTTACTGAAGCTGGCCATGCTGCACAGTCTTCATCTTTGAAGGAATCCCTTCCTCTTCTAAGCTCTGCAAATCATTAATAAAAGATCCCCAAATACACAATGCAGTCTTTCAAGGCATACTCTCCCTGAACTGACTTTAGAAAATCACAGCACAGAAATGCTCTCGTTTAAAATCCATCCTAGCATCTGACATAGTAACACCTGCACACACATACACTGTAGTGCTGATGCTGCACATTATTGGAGCAAGTCCAGGATTACACATGCTACTATCTGAGCTAGGAAGAAAAGCATTGGGTTACCACAACTTCTTGTTGCTGATTCTCAAAATTTCAGCCTGATCCTCATGTAGTGGTTGGTCAATTGCAGGAATCAATTTTTTGGTCAAAAACTGGAAGATGATGAGAGGAATAGACAATCCACAATCACTCAGCAGAAATCAGTTTTCGGATTGTACACAATGAAATTGGGATCTAAATCTTAAGGCCCTCTTCAAAAGTTAGTCAAGCACCTCTTTATAGAATGGTGTGGTTACAGAGTCTGGGAATTTGTGACAAATCAAAAATGTGATGAGCATAGTTTTCGAATTACTTGTCTAAGATTGAAACTATTTTGAACCTGTAATTTTGTAACTCTCTCTGTTTTGCTTTATGTCGTTCGAGGAAGAGGAGCTACAAGAAATATAAGCCATTTATAGCAGAACAAAATTAAGTTATTTTTCCATAAATTGGAACTTTTATAATGACTATAAACTGGCACAGCTTTTATACAATAAAATATTCCAGTCCAAATACAGCAGATAACCAAAATGGGGTTCATCCTTTAAGCTAGGTGTGGACTATCTTGACCCTTTGGGTCACAGCATACTCCCTCCCTTTTTCATTTGTTATTTACAATGTACAAACTGTCTTCAATGAACATTAGTGGTTGAGCACTGGTATGGAAATACAAGATGCATTCCTAAATAGTTGGTCAGACATTTAGGGAAGAATGGGATCTTTCATTTTTGTAGCATACAAAGATGCTGCAATGCACTGCATACAGTATACTAAAATTATAAATAACACAAACCCATTAATAAAGGTGCAATTACCTATATAAAACATAACCTTAAAAAAATTATAATCTGCAAACATACATGAAACTGCCCCCTACCTAAAACAAATTTGTATGCAAGAATAAATTACTTTATATACCATATAAATGACTTCAATATAGCTAGGGACACTTCAAAATCATTGCTGGCTACTGCTTTAATAAATGCATTGTTTAATTTATATTTTCTGCAAAATGCTATAAAAAAGTATGGGATAGTAGCACTGGCTCCAATCAGTAAGCCAATGTCGACTGAAGCAAGGTGGATATTTACTATAAAAACTATAGCCATTGTTTATTTTCTGTAAGCTTATAAACAATATACTTTTCAATTTAATAAGTATGAGATATTTTGAGTTTTAAACCTCTTTGTATAACTAATAATGAATAACAATAACATAATTGAATTTGTGTTGTCATTTAATGCACACCTTGCACTTTAATAAATTTTTGGCTTTTCAAAACTAAGAATTGCAGTACCCCACTGGTTTGATATAGGGTAGCTATTATAGATCACAGTATCTCTTTAATCCCCTCCCTCCACAATGTGACCTGAGGCTTGCCCATACCCGCTTTAAGTTGATAATGCCAGGCACCATTCTCGACGTTTAATTTTACATGAATTAAATTACATTTTCAGCTTGATTAGAAAGCTGAGGCAAATAATTTCCCAGCTTTCATATAGAGTTAGATTATTTTGAAAACTTGCATGCATTGCATGGTATCATAAATGTTAAGCAAAACATCACAAAATATTTCAATGCTAGTTTATTGATGAACTAGATCATATCTCTGGAAAAGGAGTTCTGGAGCTGACAAAAACCAAGGAGCTCGAATTCCTATGATTTGATAATGGGATTGCACAAAAGATCCTTAGGTCAAAGTGCAAGGGCTCTCAAGCTCTCTTAAAATCCCCAAATATACTACTACTATTATTGATGAACTAAGCCCAAGTAAGCTGAGATAACTACTACCCATGGAATGACTTGCATTGGCCTACTATGCAACTAGAAATCTTATGATTTTATTAATGTAATGTTACATTTTAAGCTAGAGAAGAATTATACTAACAAAACTTGCTCAGATCTGGCTAGTATTACTAGTTAAAAATATGAACTGTATATTTTTGCCATCTGTAGTGTAGCATTAACATCAGCAAAATTGTCACTTTTTCCTCAGTTCACCAAAAATTTGGTCTATTTTGGATTTGCAATTTGATTTCTCTTGTTCTTTAAGGCTGTGTTTCTTGTGTCATTCACATGGTAACAGTTTTGTTTTAAGAGGTTGATAAATAACCTACATTTATTTTAGGTATCACATTTTGCATAAGACCCCTTCTTCTAATGGCCTTGCTATGATTTAAACAGATTTATTTATTTATTGGTGCCCCCTTTTTTTTTTTTTAGGTAAAGTTTCATAATTTGTTACTTTAACTTTGAACTGCATACATAAATTCTAGAAAGATAAGTACATTAGGATATGCGTGAATGCTAGTTTACTACACTTTAACTATATAGTCATATTACATTTGTATTTTACATATATTCATAAAACAAGTCAATTGTTGCTTAAAGTTACCATATAAGACTATAGAAACTAGTACCTATTTAGAAATATTATCTTCAAGCATAGATATTTTATAATATTTTGTTACACAGGTAGATATTTGGAATCTTTGAATGCATTGAGTTGAAAGCTGTTAATATAAGAGAATACTGTTTTCAGTAAGCATTGCATCCATTGTTGAACATAAGCTAGTTAGCTTTCTTTTCCTTCTTTGCTATGTAAATTTGAAGACTTTAAGAGCCTAATTGCTTGCATTTATTTTATATTTGCAAAAAAAAAAATATATATATATATATATATATTGAACACTTTTAAACAATGTAGTTGGTCAGGACTGAATTTCGTGTACACAATGTTGAACCAAGACATGGTCTTCATTATGCTGTATGTACAAAAAATGATAAAACCATATTACAATTGCTGTAAGATTACTTTAAAATTGTCATGGTAAATAAACATTTCTTTGTGCACATATAGTCAACAACTTTTTGAATCCACTCCAATCCTGTTGACCTATATGTAACACCTAAGTTCAGGATGTATTTATTGACAAGAAATACGAGGGTGATACTGAAAAGACTTAGAAAATAAAACAAGTATTATTTCAATAAATTTAAATAATTTTATTGTTTTTCAAAATATTCACCTTTAACATCAATACATTTTTGCATTAATGAAATCAATTCTAAAGTAATGATCCCACTCTTTCTGAGACATTTCAGACATTTCAGGTTTTTATTATGTCCCACTGATGCATCTGATGATGAAAAAGTGATTCCACGTATTTGTCAATTGTTAGAAACAAAAAGAAATCATGAGGTGCTAAGATTCAGGACTCCATGGAGCTGACCTTTAGGGTATTCAAATACTCAATTATTAGTTTTGCTGTATGCAGCAAAGCATTTTCATTATGTATAATTGTTTTTCTCTTTGGGCATTTTTCATGAACTTTTCCAAAAATATGTAGTAAACAGAGAATTTTGTAGGTAGTAACAGTTCATTTTTCTAATGGTTTAGGAGCAATATGGCTCATTTCAGAAAAATGTTAATAACTATCTTCTTATTAGCACTGCAAATTTGCTGGACTTCTGTAGAAAGATTCTTGGAGCTGACCTGACTTTTCTTTTCAGAATCATAAGGTTAAATCCAGATTCACTAACAGTAATAATACTTCATACCAAATTCGAAATCCTGCCTTGGAATTTTTCCAAGATTTTCAGCACCAACCAGAGTATTGCTGTTTTTGATTGGGAGTTAATGTAAAATCCATTGCAAAAAAGTTTTCTCACATCTAATTGTTGATGTAAAATTTTTTGGATTTGACTCATACCAATACTCAATGTTGCCCAAATAAATTCATAAAATGCCTTTTGATCTTTTCAAACTTTGCTCAGACGGCGGCAATATTTTCAGCAGTAATAGCAGTTCATGGGCATCCTTCACAATACCCATCACTATGAAAAAAAAAAACGATCTCTCTTGAATTAGCTTGACCAATTATAAATTTTCACCTTTGATGGAGTTTCTTTGCCAAATGTATTCCTAAGCTGACCTTCACATTGTTTAGGCATCTGTGAATATTTAAAAGCACAGCTTCTTTCTTACGCGTAGTATACTGCACAAAGATAATATTTTGTATCCCATGATGCTACCTTCCATGTGGAGTTTGGGCTTACCAAATTGATTGCACAGGCACACACACACACACACACAGTTGGCTGCACTGCGGCTGAGTGGTTAGACCAAGGTTTGATCCCAAGTGACAGCATGAGGGATTTGTAGTGGAAAAAGTGATGCAGGTGTGAGTTTTCTCTGGGTTATCCAGTTTCCCTCACCATTGCATTCCACTGGAGCTCCATCTTCATTCCATGTATCAGTGCTATCCCCTGTGGTGTCATATGCAGTAAAAGCATATATATAAAAAATAAAAAAGCAAACACACATACATAGTGTATCACACCACATATATTTCAGAAATGGAAAGGCTATTGATGTGCAGTTTGCGCAGTATTGATACTTTTAGCCTATAAAGAGATTTTTAATAATATTTAGAAAATGCATTTTTTGAGCAAACAAAATATTTTAAAATGGAACAATGCCTATTAACATAAAAATAAATGTAAACTAAATTAGAATGTCAATGGTGTTTGTTGCAGGATTCTTATACAAGTAGTTTAAGAGATATCTTATTTTGAAAAGTTTCCACACTGCCAGTAGTTTGTTCCATTCAATCTGCTTAGTTGCTATGTATAAGTTTACATTACTTTCTGTTCGTTGATGCATTGCAACTTTCTAGTCAGTTTGTGATAATAATGTAAATTTCTTTATGAAACAGGAAGCAGCTTTGGTGATATGGTAATACCATTGAAGAAAGTGCAGGAGAGGGTGAGTACTGTAACAAAAGCACCTGAGAGAATAATATATAAAATAATTAAAGGGAAAAAATGTGAGGAAAAAGGAACCTCCTTCGGAACACCTGAAAAGATACATCATGAACCAAAAAGGATCACAGACAATAAAAACTTTGATAGGTATAGGTAATTCACAACAAATTTATAATTTTTATATTCAGGAAAAATACCTACTTCTGAAATTTACAGATTCTCATTAACTTTAAACAGATAAGTATGAGTTTGAACATTATCTAACATGAACTGATTTCAAATGGAAGAAAACAGGAACAATAAGATGCCAAGAGTTGAAGGAATGTACTATTGGTGCACAATGAAAATGATATTGGACTTGCAATCTTGGTAAAATTGCCTGTTCTTTGAGGGTATGTACTCTGTTGATAACCATCTGGTTGATTTCCATCAAATGCAGTTAGCTAAAATGGGCTGCTATAATGCCCTGATGAGCGAGTTGGTAGCACTGGTCATTGAATACCACAATAGTAAGATTGCACTGCTCTCTCAAGTTTTCATGTTTAGTTTTTACTTCTCTATACATAATATGTACACAGTGTATAGAGAAGGTATTGTATTCCACCCAAAAATTTTATACCGAAATTTCACCAGAAATATATGTTTAGAGTACAAATAGAAAATGGTGTGTGTGCGCAAACGCGTGTGTGTGTGTGTGTTTTTTTTAAATTGGTTTTAGTTTTAAGGTGCTTAAACTTTTCTCAAACAGGAGACATTTTTCTCTACATCTCTCTTTTGTTCAAGTAAAGAGAACCGAATTTAAATTGTTTAACTTAGCAACTGGCTTTTAAAAGATCTATTGCTTTAACATAGTGTATTCCCTTTATTGCCCTTCTAATTACCAAGAAGCAAGTGATAAGCCCGATTCTCGTGATATTTATGTTGATAAACATTACTTAGATGAATGAATAATCTTTTATAAGGAAAGTTAGTTTGTGGAACAGCTAGAGAAAGACATGGGAATGGAACACATCAGATTTTTTCATAAAGCTTCCACCGATGGCAAACCCTCCCTCATTCTGTGTTCAGAAAGTTGGTGTGGTTACAAAATTTCCACGAATAAATTAGATATAAATTATAAATATGCAATTCCATTTGCAGAAGTTATAAAATCTGTATTCTGTGACTTTGCCAATCCAAACCTCCTCTTTAATGCCTTTGTGGTAAAACTCCAACACTAATGAGTTACTCTTTTCTGGAATAGGTGTGCCAAAACTAAATTTGTTGGAGTTGATAGTATGATAATGGAAGTAGCAGATGCGACATCTATATATAATGAACTAATCACAGATTTCAGTGCACTCCAAGAAATGGGGGTTTCATCCACGGGACTGGTGTTTGAACAATATAAGAATGTTGGACATGGACAGGATTAAAAATAGTGATGTGAAGTGCAGTAAAGCATGCAAAATAAGAAGAGCATAAGAGATAACTGGATAACAATACAGGGTGCAGAGAAAGGATATGGGAAGTTTTAGAGCTACAGTGGAAGAAATGCCCCCAGGTGCACCAAATTCTTTATTCTCAGTTTCCTGCTAATTACATTTTTCTTTAAAAATATACATTTTCCCAGGAACTACTGGATGGAACTGCATGACTTTTATGTGGTTATTAAATGTATGATTTTGAAACTGAACCTAAAACTTAACCCATTCTGCTAAATACTACATGTAAAAAAATTCAAAAGTTAGAAGTTGAATTAAATTAATTAAAAAATAAGTTTCAAACATAGGTTCGGGTTATTAAAAGTGTACATGACATAGTTCTATACATTTTGGTGGTGTTATGAGCTTCCAATCCACAGCAAATTACCTTTATCTGTTCTTTTTATTAATGGATAACATTTTGTAGAACTCCTTGGATTAAGTATGAACATTGAAAGTTATGTGATACTTAGATATGATTATAACAAGCATACCAAATTTCAAACAAATTGAATGTATCTACCTGTAGATGATTTTTTTTCTATATCAGTGGAAACAATGTATTTTACTATTTGGTGCCACCACCTTAAATGGAGGATGGTGGCATACTTGGATAATGACCAGGGCCACAAATGGCAACCACTAATGTATTGAACTTAGCATTGTAATAATAAATAAATAAAATTATTTAATTTGCAGAGGTGAAAAAATAAAGGCAAATAACATTTTTAATTTCTCTACCATGCAGGGGCGTAGCTTTAGGGGACGCTAATATGCTGAGCATTCCCCTTATTTCGTATGTTTAATTGTTTTATATTTATTTTGTTTTCTAACAGTTTTAAAGGAGGATAATTATAGTATACAATCACTTAATAGCAATTTTTTTCGCAGATCATACTGTTGAGCAACTGTAGTAAGCCTAACTAGCAAACACAAGATTTACGAGTCACCCCGTTCCATTCGAAAACAGCAGCATACGCTGAGACGCATCAGCGTTTCACTCTCTGTATGTGATATGACTAGCTGGACCTCCCCACAAACCCTTGACTAACCAATTGCCTACCCCTCTCACTTCCGCAAACCCCTCACATGTCTATCGTACATTCGCTAGCGTTCAGCCGTGTACCTCGGCGTGTTTCTCTATCCGGAGCACTGTTGAGGTAATGTTAATTGTATTTCTTTGTGAATAAAATTGTAGTTTGTGTTATGCAGTCACTGTTAATATAAATGCTTGCCATAATGAAATACAACTCGCCATTGCAAATATACAAAACCTAAGAATGCGAGGCTTTCATTGAATAGTGTGTCCAAAATAGTATCCAGTTGAATAGAAATGTAAGCTTCAGTAACTCTGAAAAGGCTAGATTGAAAGTGTGACATATGAAATCATTGACTGCCAAGTTCTTTAAATGAAATCCAGATTTGAATATTTTCCACAGCTCGAGTGTGTAGAATAAAATAAAAAAGAAAAGAAAGTCATGGAACATAAGAAAGAATTTCCTCAGTCGAAAATTTCCAAACTAATAAAGTAGTATCCTGGTTATTTTAATTCAGACCAGCATGAAAATGAGTTCTTCAGTATTTATTCAGATGATCAAAAGCATCTATCACCACAAAATGTACTGAAGCATTTAGTTATAAATGGCTTAGACTTTATGTATGAGGAGGTGACTAGTTTTAAATATCCTGCTACAACAAGTAGTGAGAGATCAATTATTACACTCATGAGAATTGAAACATACTTACCAATCACTGTTTGTGCAACATAAACATTTTAGCTGTAGAAAAAAAGTTGTTGGGAGAACTATTCTGATGCTGCCTTTATTGACAAGGTAATTGACACATTCGCAACAAAGAAGAACTGACCAATGGATTTGGTGTATAAGTCAGTTTAGGTAAGTATTATTGTTTTCAATATAACCATTATATTAACATTGTTATTTGTTGTTTTCATTGTCAATCTCAAACCTAATTTATAGGTGCAATATTCAATAAAATGTGCAACTGCCCACCTCCAACTTTTATTTCCAGCAGTATGGAGCTTAAACTATAGCGTTCCCATTTTTACGCCACTGCTACCATGTACAATTTACATAGTAGGTAGAGAAGATATTTCATGTCACCCAAATATTTGATTACAAGATTTCACTATAAATGTTTTAAAGATTCCCTGATTAAAAAAAAATGTTTTTTAGAAAAAGGTCTATGCATGTATATGCCTAGAGCATAATTAAAAAATGAAAAATTGGTTATGTACCAAACTGTTTATCTAAGTTCAGT
Source organism: Hymenopus coronatus (assembly GCA_030762935.1). NCBI lineage: Eukaryota > Metazoa > Arthropoda > Insecta > Mantodea > Hymenopodidae > Hymenopus > Hymenopus coronatus. The sequence continues at coordinate 41,381,664 of CM060897.1, read as the reverse complement.
ATCTTCCAAGGATGTGACACAGATTTTCAGAAAAGTTTCTTCACCCTAAAGTACCCTTTACATGGAAGACTTTTTGATTTTCTCATAAATGGCTCTAAATGGTTTGATTAACATGCCATATATTAAAGACACATACAAGACTAATCAGTTGTATATCTTGAATTTTCTAGCAATAACATCTGAATCACTCTTCATTCTGGATCACTTTTACATAACTGGTAAACTAGACAGATTGTTGCTATACAAAAAATATAGATTTCATCAAAGTACACAGCTTGTGTCTAATACAATTTTGTGGAGCTAAGCATTCCGAGATATTCCGTGTTATTGGTATAAATTTTCAAATACTTGGACTTTTCTTAAATATATAGTCATCATTAGTTTCTCTTTCTCATTCCTGACCATGCAAGAAGAACAGAATTTCAAGTGACCAGTATTTAAGAGCGTTGGCTATCGTTTTAGCCTAGTGTATTCCCTTATTTCTCTAGCGCCTACAAGGAAACAAGTAATTAAGTTATGTATGTTAATGTTTATTTTGAGTAGCATGAATAAATAAAAGAGTAATATGTGCACAGTTGTTAGAGAAAGTCTTGTGAATGGAACCCATCAGATTTTTTTCCTCACATTTGTCATTTTATATCTTGGTAGCATTCTAAAATCCTATTGTTATTGAGGAAATGATTAAGCATTACTTGTGGCTGTCTCTATGTAGTTTTATAATTATAACACCCTAATAGTGCATATTGACAACATCACGATGTTAAAAGTTTAGTGGCTAACCTGACAGACCCCAATTCTTGAAAATAGAGGTATAGGGCTGTGAATAGGTATATATATAGACACACACAATGGAAAGGTTAGTAAACAAAGTAACACTTTGTATTAATAATATATTTATTTAATTTTGCTATAAGATATGTATAAATGCTGTTTAAAAATTCTCTTACTTAATAGTAGAGACAGCAAGATCTGACTGCAGTGAAGTCGACAATTTGATTAGAACAGTTTCAGTCTCTGTGGTATTCATTATTTGCTTAATGCTAGTTGTATGGCATCTGGCGTTGTTGCAATGGTGCTGCATTTGTGGCAGGTGATGGTGCATTTCTTGCTAGCTTCTGTATGACATAGGTGGTAACACCAGTGTTTTCTCCATTTATAATGGTCACCTCTGGTTGTGTCTGTGCATTGCCATTCTTCTGGCTTATTAATATACTCTTTCCTATAAAAATAAACAAAATTAATTACAAATAAAAGTTGCATAAGTGGTTAGTGGTCCCTTAAAAAATTATGACAAACATTTTTCACTTTCTCTACTGATAGTATGTAGATTATTGTACTGCACTCATAAATTTGACACAAACTTTTACCAGATATACATTTTTTAGCATCCACTGAACCCAAAATCTATGAGGTGTGCTCGGAAAGTAAGTACCAGTTTGGAAAAAAAAAAAAAAAAAAAAAAAAATAAGGTATAAAATATTTGCTTTCAATTCATTTACTTGTCCATAAAAGAGCATTCCTATTTACATATGTTTTGTAGATTTCATTTTAAGTGCGGCGAGTGTCACTACCCTGTCTCATGCTATTATACTTGAACTACTTCACTTGTCTGAAACTTCCAAGTTATTTCATTCCTTAACCTGTTTTCCAACATAGTTGCCACCATTGTCCAGACCTTTGTCATAGCAGAGAATCAACTTTTGTATCACATTTAATAAACCTTTAACAATTAATAATGCTTGTCTACTTTAACATTCATAGCTGATATTAGCCAAACAAAATAAACCTGAAGAACATGAACAAATATTAAAATAAAAGTTATATAAAACTCTCAAATATTTAATACTATTAATCCCTATGCACCTCTCTAAAGAAATCTGCTGCCGGTGAAGACAGCCACTACTGAACACCATGTTTTATGGAAATACAGACAAAGCATTCTTATTGTGAACTACTTTTTCATGAATTGTTTCACTTGCTCAACCAAACCATTAGTGAATCAGTAACAACAGAAGGCCAACTGCTCAGTGCTTTGTCATGTATATTGGGTTGTCCATCATTGAACTGCCTACCCACTTTCATCATAAATCTCTACAAGTTGATATATTACAGACTACACTTCACTGTCAATGGGATCAGAAATTGTCCTAAAACATTCTGAATGGTCACTAAAAACTACAAACACAACATGATCAGCTGCATTGGCATCAGTGGACAGACAATGAATCAGAGAGATGAGTGCCCAGATGTGAAATAGGATTGAAAATGGGAACAAGTGTTCTCAAAACCGGTCCCAGTACGTAAAAATAAGTGGTGTTTGTGTTACTCAAATTCTTTTGTTTTTAAGGAGCTATAATGTTAATCTATTATTTGTTCCCCCAACTGCATGAGAATATAAGATATTGCATCCTTTGCATCCAGATACCATATAATCTCACTTTAGAAAGCAGGAAATCGTCATGATCATGATAGATTGGTAAATGGCAAAGAAGTCCAGTGTTGTGGCAAATTAAGTAGCCATATTTCATCTCTATATGAAGGGGCCCTCCTTTATTCTATAATAGAATTCATAGGCAGCTATCTATATATGGTACCAACTTCATAATCCTGTAAGCAATATTAGTTTGAAATTCTGCTAGATTTGGTTTTCATAAGTTGCCTGCCATGATGTTATACAGCTCTGGATGCAACATTGCTTCATCTACAGGATGAACACTGTCTTACTGGCACCAAGATGAAGGCACTTTCAAGGATGAAATATGCCATGCTTTCATATAGTATCTGTTGGAGCAATGAATCTTCCCTTTGTTAGTTTAATCTTATTTTAACAATTAATTTTCAATGGGAATAAAATAAAGAAGAAAGATGTAACTAACATTTAAGTATAATTTGGTAATATATCATTGTTTCTGTCATCACCAACTTGAAATAGGAATTTTGCTACAGTCTTTGGAACTTTGCAGGTTTATAGTCCCAGAAACTAAACACTAGCTTGGTGCCAAATATTTTGGAAGGAGTTTAGTTTTATTATTTTTTTGTAACTTCAAGCATTCAAATTTCATATTAATAAATCTGAAAATAAATACCTGAATCTGCTGCTGACTGCTTTGAAGGATTCTCTTCTGTTGCTTTCAACTTTGAGGAATTGGCTTTAGATTTTGAGCAATTTGCTTTAGATTTTGGTTTATCATGGCCCTTCATATGTTTATGACATGCTGACAATTCTACAAAACCTACAAAGAAAAAATGAGAATTTCCATAATAAAAGATGCTTTCAAATATATGAACATTTTGCACATTTTCTTTTTATCTTTGGTGTTAAAACTTTTATTAAATATTTTTACTTCATTTCCTATTCTTATAAAATACAAAATCTAATGTTTCAGTTTTAATTTCTCTAGCACCTACATATGGTAGGTAGGAGAAGCCACCCATAATTTGATGTTCAGATTTCAACAGAATGCTTCCCAAAAAGCTTTTTTAGGAAAAATATGTGCAAAAAATCAGGCTTGTTTAACTTGAAAATATTCTTCACAACTGCAATTTTTAAAATATTTTATGGCAGCAATACTTTGACACAGTGTTAACTTGTTTCTTTTGTCTGTCCTCAGCGAGAAAAACAACCCTCTCAAGAATGTGCAGAATAGCAAAAAGACTCAAAACAGTTTCCAATGTTCAGAATGACATTTAAATGCTAGGAGGCATGAAACGAACTAAACCATTTAGTATAGCAAAAAAAATTCCTTTTTAGGAATATTTTAGTGCACAAATTACAACTGAACAGCTATTAAGCCAAGCTTCCTTTGTCTTGGTTTTTGATTCTCCAATACCGCTCAGTAGGCCACTGCACTTTTACAACATTATCTGGATTTATTTGAAATTAGCTGCACGCCCCAGCTTCGCACGGGTGGTCTACCTAATGGAAAACTGAGATGGCAGCACTTCCATAATGTGGCGAGTAAATGCTGAAACAGGAAATGGATTACATCAAGGAGAAAGTCACAAAGTAACATCTATGCTTCTTCCAAATCTCTTCTTTTCCTTTACTCTTAATGTTTTCCACCTCTTTCTTTATTTTCTTCTAGCTCAAAACAACCATTTTTAAGGCTAACAATGACATAACTAAAGAGCAAGTAGATCTGGTTGGGCAAGTGATAAGTTATCCTGATATATGGTGGACTTTGAGACAGTGATGTGTTTTAACAATTAAAATTTAGTTGAGTCGATTTTGTAACACTACATCACTTACTTTTTATTTCGGAAAACATGTTTCAGAAGCCATGTGCTTCCATTGTCAATTCCTTTGGTCGACTACCGGCATTGCTTGCTGTGGTGGTTGTCTCTGTCCCTGGTGGTGGTTTGATGAACTTCTGGATGAGTAGATCGCCTGGCGGGATTTCAAAATTGAAAACCCGGTTCTTGTTTTTCCAAATATATATGTTTTCCCAAACTTTTAATTCTGTCTTCCTTGTGATGTTTTTGAGGATTTTTGGGTTTCTATTTATAGTGTGTTTCTCTTTCCAAAAATGCCAAGCTACTGCAGATTTTTCTTCTTGTTTGAGTTTAATATTTCTGTGGTGTTCTTTTGCCCTGGTTTTTATATTTCTTTTTGTTTGGCCGATGTAGATTTTTTCACAGTCATTACAGCTGAACTGATATATTCCTGGTTTGTTTTCTTGTGGGATATCATCTTTTAATTTAGAATTTAAAATGTTTTTTATAGAGTAATTGTTTTTAGGGGCTAGAATGATGTTATGTCTTTTGAAGATCCTCTGGAATTTGTAGAAAGTTGTAGGGTGGTATGTAAACTTCTTGTAGATCTTGTTTTCTTTCTGGTTTTGAGTGAGTGTGCTGACTTCTTTAATTCTCTTTCTATTTTTGGCTTTATTAACTTTTTTGTACACCAGTTCTGCCCGAAATCCATTCTCTGTAGCTATGTCCAATATTTTAGTAAGTTCACATTGGTATTCTGTTTTTCCCATTGGTACATTTACCAATCTGTGTGTAAGGCTGTTGAGTAAAGCATGCTGATGGGGAATGGGATTGTAACTCTTTCGTTTTATATAGCTGTTGGTGTGGGTAGGTTTTCTGTAGATGCCAAATGTAAGGTGATTATTAGTTTTTATGATTTTTAGGTCGAGGAATGGTAGTTGTCCATCACATTCCTTCTCCATTGTGAACTTTATAGACTTTTCTTGCATATTTAGGACACCTAGAAGATGCACTAAAACTCCTAAATGGAGTGCTGTTGAAGTAAAGTGATATCGAAGAACTACCTAGGTACACTTGATCTTTGATAACAGCCATGTTGCATTTTTCTGAATAGCTGTTCCATTTAGAAGTACAGTACAGTCTTAAGAAAATTAAAATGTTACATAAAACTAGATTAAAATCCTGTTTTTATACATTTTACATTTTACGCACTTCCGAATATGTTACATTTTGAACTTTCTTTTAGTTTTCCATGCACAACACAGGTAAAATGTCCCACTTAGGGTTTTCATTCATAATGCACAGAAATAACCTTGGTCTCAACTGCTAATGCATTTCTAATATTGATTGACAAGTTCCACTAGTTTTGGAGGAGTGCGCTTGCTCTTTCTTAGTCAACCTTTTACTAATTGGTGCCACGTATCAATCTATTGTACAGTGTATATTATCCTTTCAGAAAAAAATACTGAATTGGCAATCTCTACTCAGCGATGGTGGTCATTAAAATATGCTTAAGTAGAAACACCACTTCACAGCAATAACAGGCTGAGGGTTGTGGATGGTATGTACCTGTATATACTATACTGTAGATATGTATTATATTGTTTTTATTTATTTTTTAACCATTATTGTGTTTATTAAACATTTACTCATGAGTTACCAATTTCCATATAATCCGAGTTTTTTGCAATTCAAGGTAGCCTCAGCCCCAATTAGCTTGAATTACCAGGGCTCTTCTATAATAAATTATGAATTTATAAAAAATATAGGACATTCATAAAATTTTAGAAATTCTTTCCAAAACACCTGACAGAAAGTTAAATTGTATGAAATGTCCAGAAATCCTAGTAGTACTGCTCTTTTGTACATCTTGTGGTAATTTTACATTTAAGTAATCCTGTTTTCTTTATACAACTTATTAACTATGACTAAATAATTGAACATTATTTTCCAGATCACCCTTATGTAATGCCAAAGCTTACATACCTTTTTTACAATATTTACACTTGTAGGGTTTGAGTCCCCAATGACGATTCATATGTTCATTGAGAGTCTGCTGCCGTGTGAATGCTTTCTTGCATTCTTTGCACACATATGGCCTCTCGCCTGTGTGTATTCTTTTGTGCCTTTCCATATCACCTGCATCAAAGTAACAACAAATATTTTAAAAGAATGCCTTCAGAATCACTTTAATTCTGTCATGCAATTTAAATGCAAAAACAAGTGAATATAACAGTCTGACTGTGTATTTCCAATCTGAAGAATGTATCATGCATATTTTAATGCCTTCTTAATGCAACAAACAAAAATTAAAATTTAATTTTTGTAACCTATGATTTTATTCAAATCTGGTAACTTTTACTTTATTAATTTATTCCCTCACCCCAAATGTTTGATGTTTATTTATTTATTTAATTAAAGATTCCAAGAAGCCTTTGAGCTAATAAGGAGGAGCAGTCATACTGACATATCCAATCATACATTGGTATCAACCACTTCATGAAGTAAAAAATAATATATAGTAATATAAATAGATATTAGAAAATAAAATGCACAAGATCTATCATAACTATCTAATAAATTAAGTAAAATAACATATGAAAGAGTTGATTTACTAGAAAGAAAAGGAAGAAGAAATATCTTTATGTTCAAATTTAAACATGTCCTCACAGAAAATGTTATATTCGTCATTTATAATTAATACTGCCATCCAGTGAATTCTCTGGTAATAAAACTGTATGGCTACATTACAAAAACTGTAAACATTTCAAAGAACATTTTTAGATATCACTGCAAGCATAACTGGTTGCCAGACCAAAGAGAGTTAAAAGATTCTCAGAAACTTCTAGCAAGCTTTCAAAGTCTTTGCTCATACTATGTCATCTTTTATACAGAAGACATCTTGAGTACATTGCAAAAGTTTATGAGCATTTTTGTTCTGTTTTAAATAGATTTATAGAAAAACAACTTGAAATGCAGAAATTGGTAACAGTATGCTTTCCCTTGCAGGTGGGTAAAATACCTTTTGATGGACCAAGTCAGGCCTACCAAAGAGTAGAATACTTATTCTGTCTCTGATTCAACTGCAAATTATTGATTTATGAAAACTATTTATTTTATTAATAGTGTATAAAGAGAAAGATATTTCATGCATTTTCACTGAAATGCTTAATGCACAGAAGTGATTTGTTTAAGCTTTAATGAAACAAGAAAAATGGCCACTATTTGACAGGTCCTGGGTTCTAGTTCTAATTGGGGATGGGAATCTTTCTCTTGCCAATATTATTCCCTATCCTCTTTGGAGTTTGAAAGTATGAGCGAGAGTGTGAATGTTTATGATATAATGTACAAAACCCAAAGACAACTGTACAGAAGTTAATACAATTGATGATAAGCATAGGCAAGAGTTTTTGTTTCTAACAATAATTGAGAAAGTTGTTAGGTTAAAGAGAACAAAATGCTTATATGTATTTTACATAATTTTTAAATTGCTTATAGGCTTTTTCTTTTAATTTTCTCTAGCACATAAAGTGCATAGAGAAGGTATTGTATTCCACCCAAAATTTGAGATTGACATCGGAAATATGTTTTGAGGTCCCATGTGTGTGAAAAAAGTTTTTAGAAAAAGGTGTGTTTGTGAATGTAGATAGCATAGCTCAAAAACAAAAAGACTGTTAAATACCAAACTTGGCATTTGTGTTTATTATCTTCCAAGGATACGACACAAAGATTTTCAAGAAAGTCTCCCACCACAAACTACCCTTTAAATGGGAAATTTTTTGAAAAGGTTTTCTTAAAATAACTAATGATTTTGATTAAAATACTGTCCTACAAAGATATTTACATCACAAATAAAATGTATATTTTTAATTTTCTGGGAACAGCCTCTGAAGACCTCTTTATTCTGAATGAATTTTGCGGAATTTTGCATAACTGGTAAACTGCAAAAGATGGACAAAAAGTTATCATATAAAAAATGTAGATCTCATTAAAATACATAATATATGTCTTGTACATTTTTCTTGTAGTGTTGACCATTTTCGAGATATTCTTTGTTATTGTTTACAATTTTAAACTGCCTTAACTTTTCTCAAATGGAATTATGCAAAGCAAACTGAACCTCAATTGTTTCACATAATGACCAGTTTTTAAAAGATTTGACTATTGCTTTCGCTTAATGTATTCCCTTATTTCCCTTCTACTTACAAGGAAACAAGTAATAAGACGAATTCAGCTAATGTTTATCTCGATTAGCATGATGTAGATAAAAGCATAAGGTTTTGTATGAATATTTTGTACATGGAAGAGCTAGAGAAAGTTATGTGAATGGAAAATCAGATTTTTTTTTCAGATTATTTTAGAGTTTTTCATATTTTAAAAAATGATATGTTATTTTAGGATAAATGAGAAATGTCTATTTTTTATTTTGCATAGAAAACTGTGCATTTATTTCAAGTTACAAAAATAGAATTTTAATTTAATATTTACAACTTCATACCATGAAGTTAGAAGTTATGAAACAATGTTTAGAATTTCAACGAAAATAAATTAGCAATTACATTACTAACAAGATACTAAAATAAGATATCAAGAAAGAAATATTGTGAGAATTGCAGGTTGGTAACAAATCTAATATTAGCAGTCTAAAGAAAAATCTGTAGCTTAGCCTGTTTTATCCCAAAATTTAAATGAATTATTTAGAGTGGTTACTTTGGAAGCAGAGTAAGTGAACTTGCAAAATGCATGATTTCCAATGTTAGAGATACAGTAGAAGACATTTTGCTGCCATTTGATTTTATCCAAATTGGATTCAATTATAGCGAACTGATGTTATAACAGTAAAGCAATCATTTGTTTGAGCCTTCAAGGCTACTACTAAATCAAGTATTGCTGATTTAAATAATGTGTTGGGAGTGTTTAACCAACTAGATGCATTTAAAACTATTGCATTAATTCTGATTTGCTTCTTTGTTACAAACAACTTTGTGCCATTGTCAAACAGCTAAGCCATGGCAGTAACAGTAACAAATTAGATATTGTAACAACACTCTTGCCATGAAAGCAAAAGATGAGTGTTACCTTATTTTCTATGAAAAGTCCCTTCAATTTCTTTGGCTACTGATATCATATACTGACTTTGCAAGAGAGAGAAGGACAACAATGAAAATGTCACAACTTGTTCTATGTTGCAGTTTGGTGAGGTCTGATGTGATATTTGATTCTAATCATGATATTGATTTGAAATGAAAGGTTTTTAATCTAGAAATGTTGGGTTTAAACATTAGTTATCTGTAAATTTTCATTTCAGTCATGTCATTACTAATTAATTCTGCCCAAAAATTAGCATGAAATTAATGTGAATTTATTTATAATATTCAACAAAATTATTAACAAATTGTCAAAACAGAATATTGCTTCTGGTGATACGCATTAAGCTCCAAAAGTAAAAAGCTGTGGTTATGACCATTGCAGTTAAAGATGACGATGAAATAATAACACAACAACTTAAATGTGTACTTATTGTGCATTTTAAGTAAAAACCAAATAGCTACAATATTTTATAATTGTTCATGAGCTCATCAAAGAATTCAATGATAACAAATAAAACAAAATTTATATTTTTATTTAACTATGTAAGGAAATGCAATAAAACAAAGTGAATAATTGTATTTAAACATATGACACAATGGAATCAAAATGATGTACACTGTTGATGATCATAATTGTTGAAATATGAACACATAATAGCAATTAGAGTTAAATATAACAGCATATTGAGGTTTTGCAAAAGCATGGGCACTATTGCTATGTTGCAACTTGAGCATGTATCACAAGTTATACAAAACAAAAATGCTAAATGGTGGTAAAATGAACTACTTAAGGAGGAGGGTAAAGACAACAAAAATTATGGGTTAGGTGTTCTATTGTACATTTCAATAAGAATTGAATTACCGAGTTATTCTGCATCACCTCCTAAGAGGATGACATTTGTACTTGTTCTTCTTGATGTGCTAGTGATTAAAGAATAAATATTCAACAAACCTTTGGTTAGGAATTTGTAAGGGCACACAGAGCACTCATACTTGCGAAGGCCTGCATGTCTCTGCTCATGCAATCTTAACTGTGACTTCTGTCTAAAAGATTTGCCACACTGATTGCACAAATGTTGTCTTTGGTTTAGATGCATAGACATGTGGGTGTGAAGAATGCTAGACTGAGTAAAAGACTTCAGACACACATTGCACCTGAAAATGAACAAAAATACTGTATTTCCCTATTAATTACAATTAAGGCATAACTAAATCATTACATATTAATGAATGAAACAGAAAATCTAAATACTCAAATCTAAAGAAGTAAAGTGAAACTTGCCCACATCAGACATCAATTTAGCTAGAATTTTGTTTATTTCAGAAAAAGTTTCCATCTCGGTGGAAATCATATACTTTAGGTGTCATTTTTCCTGAATAATATGTAAACTGCTCAATGTAGCGACAAATTTTGTGGGTTTCATTTGGCGCCAAAAAGTTAGCTGCCTATAAGTATTCTTGTTTTAAAATAGATATCCCTCCGAGACTAAAATTAAAAGACTTCCTTTCATATCAGTGGTTGCACATAATGAATTGGGAATCAACGGTCAAGCAGAAAGAGAGAGGTTTTCTGTGCATTTCCTTTCCTCCCGCCGCACATGTTGCAGTTCATTTCTATTTTCCCCTATGCCTTCTGAGCCACCTACAAGATAAATTAACACAAATATTCCAATTAGGTAAAACATTTACAATATATTAAGTATGTTGTTTTAATAGAAAATTGCATCTATAATCATTGTTACAGCTAAGCTGCCACTGTCATCAACTAGTAGAATGTAGGTTTATAAAATAATACAATGCAGGTGCTTTCCATTCTCCCTTCTCAGTCTCTCTCCTATGTACAATGTGAATTTCTGCTCAAATTAAAACTAAGTACAATTTTTAAGATGTGTTATACTAAGTACAGGGTGCGGCACGTAAAATCGGCCCATCATATGTATATTGCATTACTGACAATTATTTGTTTACACTTGTATGTTGCATTTTTAGCAATAATTAAATTGTCTATCTTCCTACCAGGAGATGGCATGTTGACACACATAAGCATCATGTGTAGACAGCTACAGCTGCAGCCACAGTCAGTGAAACTTGTTGAAACCAGTTGAGAAAAGGCATCATTGTGTGAAGACTGGTGTGAGTGTGTGATAATGATGTATTCATTACTGAGCGTATTACCATTGTTGAAGCATTCATTTGCACTGAATCTTTTGTGAAAACAAAGAATTTGTTTCGGTAGAAATCTCCAGGAGGTTCTGTGACAGCAAAAATCACCATACATCAATTGATTGCAAAATGGCAGCGTACAGGATCAGCTCAAAATGCTCACAGAAACAGACCACTATTTGTGTGCATTTGAGATGACAAGAAGTCCTCATAGTTCAACCAGGAGATTGAGTCAACATGATCATGCGAGTGAGAGAAGTTGCAGACATGTTTTAAGGAGAATGAAGTTAAAACTGCTCCAGATAAGTGTTGAGCAAGAACTGAAGGAGCCTGACCTCTAGAAGAGGGTGCATTTCTGTTCATGGCTGTTGAAATAGGTTGTCAGTGGTGTCTTGTACCCACTAAGGCTGATCATGAGTGATGAGCATGGTTCCATCTGTCTGGGTATGTGAATTCTCAAAACAACCAGTATAGGACAACAGAAAATCCATATGCAATCCACCAGGTACCCTTGCATGACAAGAAGATTGGTGTTTGGTGTGCCATTTCCACCACACACATTATGTGGCCCATATTCTTTGAGACAACAGTGAACAGTAACATGCATTTGGGAATCCTTGACAGAAGAGTAACATCGTTGTTACTTTGTTACTGTTATGTTACTATGGTGCAACACATCAGCTGCATCATTGTCCTGTGTGCATGAGATGTTTATACCACAGAGGACAATCAGCAAAGGCCTGTGGCCTCCTTGGTCACCAGACTTATCCACTTGTGACTTTTACTTGTGCGGAAAAGTATACAAAGCAAATCTACACACAATTGAAGAACTCAAAACCAGGGTCCAGGATGTCATCAATAGCATCACAAAACAAGAACTGATAAGGTATATATGAATCTCCTCAGGCATCCTCACATGTGTGTTGAAGAGGGCAGAGGGCAGAGGGCATTTTGAGCACCTACTGTGAAGGTCTGTAATCATATTCAATACATTACATTTTATTTTATGTTCATTTCATGTGTTGTCTTTACGGACCAGTTTTTTTATGTTGTTTAAAGAAAATCATATTCAACACCTTGAACAAGCTTTGCTGCCACTGCCGCTGTCACATTCTATCATTGCCTGCATACCGTAATTTTATGGACTCCTCTTTCCCCACTCAAAATGTGAATTTCCACGCAAATTCAATTATTAATTTAGGCAACACTTTTAGAAAATCTTATCAATTATCGTTGCTTCAGTTACACTGATGTTGCTGCTATCACTCCTCTGATTGACATATAGGTACATCATTTTCATTCTCCCCTCTCCTAACCACCACATGAATTTCTGGCACAAATTCAGATTAAGTATTACAATGAAAAAAGAAAAAAAAAGGAAGGGACTCAATCAGCTGAAGTGTGCCTTAGTTTGCTCAAAATATATGGTAAAACTTTCAATTTAATTTAAAAATCTTTTTATGAACTAAATAAATTAATAATTCATTTAAATGAAAATTTGTTTTAGCATATAAGTTTTGAAAGTACCAAATATATCTGGCAAATATATACATTATGACAATATAAAAAGTTTTCAAAATTTGGTAAGTCTAAAAAAAAGAGATGTCACAGATTCTTTTTATTACATGATATGCCAAATTTCAAAATTAAGTTCTAAAAAATGGGCTTGTCTTGCATTTATTACCACAACTATTAATATTACTATTATTCTTATTGTTGTTTTGTGAAACCAGCACCTTGGAAACTGTAAACTAAAACACTTTTGGTCCACTTGTTTAAAACAGGCAATCTTCTACTAGTTGATTGAGAGACATTTGTAGATTCACTGCTTCCCCTACTCTCCCTTTCCTTGAACCTAGTCAACCATAAGGATGTCTCCTAGAAACATGTACTGTTCTATACAAGCAAGTAGAGCAAAAGTGTTATTGCCTATTATGAAATTATCACACGTCTACAATTTGTTCATTTTTGGTTTTGATCTTCCAAGTGTGTAAGATCTGGATGAAAGAAAAGATACACAACAGCTAAGCATTCTCATGTAAGCACTTACTGGTAAGGCCGCTCGCCTGTATGACGTCGCATATGTACTTTAAGGGATTTGTTTTCAGTGAAACGTGCACCACACTGTGAGCACTGAAAGGGCTTTTCTCCACTGTGACATTTTAAGTGACGTTTAAGATTTCCATTGGTGCTGAAGCTAGCTACACAGTGAAAGCAGGCAAAAGGCTTCTCACCACTGTGTCGTCTCCGGTGTACTGAAACAATAATAAAATCTTCATTTTGTGAAACCTACAAAACTGAGCCTATTACAGATAAGGTAAATTAAGGTTTTTTTTTTTTTTTTTGGTTTTTTTTCTTCAAGTTAGATTTTTTAACTTTAAGAACATGGTTACATGCAACTATTTTTACTTCCTCTATACTCATTATGTACATAGTGTACAGAGAAGGTATTTATTCCACTCAAAATTTTGATATCTAGATTTTGTCTGAAAGTATTTTTAGAAAAATGTCCATATGTATATATTTATGGACAGCATAGGTCAAAAGCTAAAAGACCATTAAATACCAAACTTGGTATTTAAGTGTAATATTTTGCAAGGATGTGACAGGAAGATTTTCAAGAAAATCCCCTTCATCCCAGACTACCTTTACATGGAAAAAAATTTCAAAAATTTTGATTTTTCTCAAAAATGACTGACAATTTTGATTAAAATATTGCATACATATTAAAGCAATAAAATATATATCTGGAAATAGCCTCTGAAGACTATTATGGAAGAATTTTGCATAACTGATAAACCATAAGAGATAGACAAAACCTTACTACATAGAAAATGTAGATCTAATTAAAACACAATTTGTCACACATTTTTTTTCTGGAGGTGACCATTTCCGAGATATTCTTTGTTATTGGTTTTATTTTAAATACTTAACCCTTTTGTAATATGGGAATTTGTAAACTCCTGGCTATGTAAAGAACCAGCTATGGCAACCAGCTTTTAAAAGATTTGACTATTGCTTTAGCCTACTGTATTTCTTTACTTACCTTCTACTTACAAGGAAGCAAGTAATAAAACCATTATCCTGCTAATGTTTATTTTGATTAGCATGAAGTAACAATCATTTGTTACAGAGATATACAGAAAGTCCTGTGAATGGAATACATCATATTTGTTTATTCTGGTCCTATGGAGGATAAGATGGGAAAAATTGAATGAGATTTTGGAATTTTGGTGCACACACTAATGAAACAAAATTTGTGATTTATTGCTTCATTATTGCAGTCTGAAAACCTATACAGCAAATTTTACACATGCACATATTCACAAAAAGCTGAAACAAGTACTTCTACATGGAGATAGACAGAAACATATTCCACAAATAATTTAGATGCATTAAAATTCACCCACCTGGTATTATAGTTCAGTATTTTCCAAGGATATAACACAAAGATTTTCAAGAAAATTTGCCATCCCAAACTACCCTTTACATGGAACATTTTTCAAAAATTTCTGTTTTATAAAAAATGGTTCTAATGATTTTGATTAAAATGCTGTCTATATATTATGACAAGTGAAATATGTATCCTGCATTTCTTGGAAATACCTCTGGATACCCCTTCATTCAGAAAGATTTTTGTATACCTGGTAAACTATAAGAGATAGAAAAAAAAACTTACTATAAAAAAAATGTATATATTATTAAAACACACAATATAGTTCTTTTTTGTAGAGCTAACCATTTTCAAGATATTCCCAGTTATTAGTTCAGTTTTAAATTACTTAACTTTTCTCAAATAGAAAGTCCTCATCCATTTCATTTCTCTGACCTTGGAAATAGAACCTAACTTCAATGACAATCACATAGCGCCAACTTTAAAAAGATTTGACTATCGTTTTAGCCTACTGTATTCTTCTACTTACAAGGACTAAGTAATAAGACCATTTCTGGTAATGTTTATCTCAATTAGCATGATATAAATACAATAGTAATCTTTTGTAGGAATAGTTTGTTCGCAGAACAGGTAGAGAAAGTCAAGTGAATGGAACACTTTTTTTTTTCTTTCATGATTATTGGTTTGAATATTTCAATACTTATATCATATTTTGACATGGTGCTTCACTTGGTTCTTGCAATGTCATGGTATGGAATTCAAATGCAGCACACAGAAATCTGCTTTTTAAGCTTTGACTATCACTTCAGCATCTTGTATCTCATTGTATCCATCAAACCATTTCTGCAAATGTTTATCTGGATTGAAATGAAGCAGATAGAATAATAATAGATAGATCATCATTGTCATTATGATGAAACTATAGTTATGGTGATTTTCAATTTGTCAATAGTTTTGGACGCATGTTGACAAGCTCTTTAGCTTGATCACATGTTTTAGCTTAGGCATTTCCCTTTTCATCTGTGTTTGTTGAAGTAGTTTCAAATCATTGGAATCAGAAAGAAACCAAGATGACTAATATTTTCTTTCAGATGCGTTAAGATACCAATCATAAGAGATGCACATATATAATGTATTATTTTTGTACATTTTCACAGAAATGTGAATAGCACATTCAAGAGAAATTAGAGTGTGCAATATCAGAAGGGGAATACAAAGCAATATCGTTCTCTTTCTGTATGGCCAAGCTGCCAGAGCACCGGTTAAAGGAATTTAACTTTTTTATTACTGGCAATATTTGTGACACTCAAATTGTGCTTATTATCTGCTAGACAAAATGACACACAGAAACTAGTTGATACTAGCCAATTTCTTGAAATTGAAACCCATAAAACTTTCCCCTCATCTAGTAAAGCACAATAATTTTGCAATGACATGAAATTTAGAGTATGTAAACTGTACACTAAAAGTACTATAAAATAAATGTGAATTCAGTATCATAAGAGTCCTTGAAGACTGATAGAACTATTACTTTCTGTTATACATGTCGTAATTCTTTCTGGTACTGCATTAAACACAACTGCAGAGAACACCACTTCCTGAGCACTACACAGATTTCTAGTCCATATTTTACACTTCATAACATAACTATAAGGTTGTCTCAAAAGTAAGTTTGTTTTTTTTGTTACATGTCAATCACTAATATGCCGCATCACCCGCAGCACAGCTACAACAGAGTAATTTCAAACTTTATAAACTTTAAACAATATATAAAAAAGTAGATAAATAAATAAGGAGTTAGGTTTTGTAAACAAACTATTTAATACCTGCAGTATACACCATTATTTTCAACAATATATTGCCATTTCTCCAAAATATGGGGGTTTTCTGGTTGATAAACTCTTAAGAGTTTCAGTTGGCAGTCCTTCAAGGAAGTGAGGCATTTGTCATTCAGGAAATTCTACAGGGAATAGATGAAAGTCAGATGGGCAATGTCTGGAGAATACAGTGGTTGGGGTAACACATTCCCACTCACAAAATTATGCAACTTTTGACAGGTCACCAGAGGGGTATGTAGTCTGCCATTGTCATGGTGAAAGATGACATTTCCCAATTCCAGTCTTTCTCCTCAATGGCTAACATGAGATGATCCCACTGAGAACAGTATTTCTTGGGATTAATAGTCTTATTATTCATAGAGGGTTCCTTTGCAATTCCACCAAATGTAGAGCATAATAGCCTTTCTTGGATGCAACCCTGGGTTTAGGAACCCATAGTGGTGGCTACCCTTTCTTGCACATGATTTACTCTTTCGGATGTTTTTGTACACAATCCATTTCTCATCTCCAGTTACCCGCATTCCAGAAAATGGTAATTCTGATTGCGTCTCAATAAGGAATAACAGATGGAAATGCACTGAATCAAATTTGCTTTACTCAGTTTGTGGGAAATCCATATGTTGCAAATATTTATGTAACCTAGTTTTTTTTTCAAGTTCCTGGCTACAGTAGCATGAGCTAAATTGAGCTCCAATGACAACACCTGAGTTGTCATTCGTGGATTATTGACTATCATTTCATTAATTCTTTCCAGGCCTGTAACCATTGGATGTCCAGATCGAGGTTTATTTTTAGAGAAAATTCCCCGCTCAAAATCGACTAAACCACTTTTGGCATGCTCAATTCGTTACTGCATCACCTCCATAGACAGTACAAATTTTCTGCTGGCATTGTGAGGCGGTTTTACCCTTACCATAGTAAAAGAGCCTAAGATGTTGGAAATGTTCTCTTTTGCTTTCCACAGTTTGTAAACATAAGTTCATGCTGTTCCATTCAACGTCAGTCACAAAAACACACTGACATATCCAATAGCGAGCCTGGTTGTTGATCTCTAGGTCATAAGGGTAGATAGGCAACTGTGATACCTTGAGGTACAGAGGATTCAGGGTTTTCATGAGCTACAGATAGAACCTGTGAGCAAAATGAACAAATGTATGAGACAACCTTATATAAACAAAAACTGTCATCATAAATAGAAAAATGACATCTGGCAACCATAGCACATGAGCAAGATAATAATTTAATTAAGGGAATTACTTTAGTTTATGTTCCTGCCCATGTATTGCTGGTTACTAGAAGTCACTAGTGGTGCAAATTAATTTTAAATCTGCAAACTATGCATTTTATTGCAGTCCAGAGAAGAAGGAATGTAAGCTTGATGAAGGATACACCCACAGCTCTGTCCAGTCAAAGCACTGTATACTGATAAGTATGGTACATTCAGGCTGTACTCTTAAATTACAATATAATGCAATAGAATTTAATTCATTGCCATTTCCATAATGAAAATCTTCCCATGAAAACATTTCCTTTGCAGTAATCTTAAATATGCATCTTTCCTATGCATTTTAAGGATAAACCATACCTGACAAGTATGATACTATGACCTTGATAAATTGATAATCTTCAGCATTTCCTACATACATTTTACACCAAACCTACACCTTTCTGTATGTTATGTAGAAAGTATATACCAGGAATACAAGACAAACAACTCTAGTTTTGATGTGTATATTTGGGGGAGGGGGGGAACAAAAACAAACACTCTACTGTATTCAGGGAAATATGGTAAGTTAACCCTTTATTACATGAATAATTTTGCTTATATGCCATTCTTCCTCTAATTTTCAAACAATTTTCACAGGCACCACAATTGAAGCGACTTGAATAGCCGTGATCGTCAGTGCAATACAAAGTGGACTGGTCATCCATTCAAAGCCGAACATCATGAGTTCGATTGCCAGCAACTGCAGTCAAATGTGCCTATGGTAAAGGTAAGGGTCCAAGTAAAATAACTGGTATTTTGGCATGCTTGGATGCTGAAGGGTTACATTTGACTGCAGTTGCATAGATTTTGCTCTTTTTTACTATAAAAAAAAAACACTACAGTTTTATTACAATATAAAACAGCTCTAACTAGCCTAATTTTATTGTTGAAGGTTAGTGTAATACAAAATTAGAAAAAAAGTCCACTAAAATCACTAAATTTTGATTAATCATCTTTGTTGTACAATTGCAATACCATGCAATAAAGGGTTAAACACATAATCCCAAATATGAGAATATTTGCTCACCTATGAGGTTTCCTTTAGTAGAAAACCGTGCTTGGCAGTCAGTACATATATATGGTTTTGTATGTGACCAGGAATGAGCTGAAGAAGAAATGCATGTAAGCAATTATTTATAAATGTTTAATAAACTAATAGGTGGTTAACAATAATAAAGGTATACAAAAATAAAAATAAATTAATAAATAAATAAATAAGTAAATAAAATAAAAAAAAGCAGTTTCAGCCCACTTCTGGTACATGCAACATGAAATAAATAAAAAAATTAGAAAAAAACTAATGAAAAAACATACTACAGAAATAACCTCTCTGAAACCTGTGAAAATTAAAGAGATGTTAAAAATGTTTATATTTCATTTATGAGCTACGTAGAAATTCCAGAAAATATTTAACAACTACAATAGAGTATTAGCACCCAAGAATAAATTGAGTGTCAAGAACCTCTTCGCTTCCAGCAACTTTCCACTTGATATGAAATAGAACATTTACTTTTTAAAACATGTGCAAACAGCTGTTGAAGTGGATACCTAGGAAAAAAATATATATGAGAAAATCTGACACCAGAATTATGAACTTTGATCTCCAACTAGAAGAAAATTCACTGTTGAAAAAATACCAGAGAAAAATAAGCCAACCATGACAGACAGCTTACGTGCATCTAACAGTCATATGCAACTGAAGATGTAGGACAGATCCTATGATACCAGTTCTGCTAAGTAAGTAACAATTTTGATGAAGCCTTGTGAAAAACAACTCATTTCTGCATTACTGTTAATAGCTGGTTGCCTATGTCTCTAATTTGAACTCGAGCAATGAATTAAACTTTGAACACTCCCAACTTAGAACCTTGTTTGTATAAAAGTTAATCCAAGTTAAAATTTAATTGCCAAATGTTATTCAATTACTTTATTTGCTGCTGTTTGTGACATTGAAGCTGCTGAGAGTTTCATGTCGATACTGTTTTCTACATTTTTCAGGCCCTTAGCAATTTTCAGTGAATAAACTCTGAAAGCAGTCAACAGAACAGCAAAAATATAGGGTCTTTTGGGTAGGTTATTGCAAATATTCTAATTCTCTTATTTAAGACACAGTGAAATCAGTGAAAAAAGGGCAGGTTCTACAATCTGTCAATAACTTGCTGATAAAACTATGAGCCAGATTTCTAGGCAATTGGCATTTCGCAATCTCTGGATAGCACTATTGGGAATATATGAGGGTTGCCACACAATTTATTTTGCAGTGAAAAACATTTTTGAAAAATATACAAATTTAGATATGACTTACTTGAAGTTTACTGTGTGTGTATGTAAAGTTTCAGTTTCTTCCAATGGAAGCATAGGTGTAGGAACGTTTTAAAATGGCATCTGTAAGGGACATCAGTCATAAACAACGTGCTGTGATTGAATTTCTCATAGCAGAGAAACAAACTGTGGAGAATGTTCGTAAACATTTGTACAAAGTTTATGGAACATCTGCAGTCGATAGGAGTATCGTTGGTCACTGGGCACAGAGTGTGAAAGCATCAGAAGGTGGTGCTATAGAGTTCCAAGATTTGTTGTGGGTAGGAAGGCCTCCCACAGCTTTCACGCCTGACATGTTGCAGGGGGCTGATGTCATTTTAGAGGGTCGACGCATTATGGCTCAGCAATTGGAAGACATCAGTAAGCAAAGGAAGTGTGGATGCAATTATCAATGAGCTTGGATATACAAAAATGTGTGCAAAATGGGTTCCTCGATGTCTTACTGTCAATCACAAATCCCAAAGAAAAGACATTGCTCCCAATTTGTTGCAAAACTTTGAAGCTAATGGGGAGGCCTTCTTGTCACAGATTGTGACAGATGATGAAATGTGGGTGTGTCACTTTGAGCCAAAAAACAATTGATGGAATGGCACCATGTTCACTCTCCACAGAACAAAAAATTCAAAACAGTTTCTTCAGCCAGAAAGTCATGATCACACTGTTTTGGGATTATGAGGGCGCAATTCTCATCGATGCAATGCCAAAAGGTGGTAGCATTAATTCAGAAAGTTAAGTCAAAACATTACACAAACTTAAGCAGCACTTCTAGCGATTGCAGCACCATGTCAACCCGTGGGAGGTCTTCATTTAGCACAGTAATGCTCATCCTTACACAATTTTGAAGATTTCTGCCCACATAGCCAAACAGGGTTGGACTGTGTTACCCCATCCACCCTATAGTCCCAATTTGGTTCCCTCAGATTTCCACTTGTTTGGGCCATGAAGAATGCCATTCGTGGAAGACATTTGAAGATGACGAAGAGGTGATTCACAAAGTGAAAACCTGGCTCTGCAGGCAGAGTAAAGATTTTTATCAACAGGGAATACCACCCTCATGTCTCACTGGAGAAAGGCTGTAGAACTTGAAAGGCGACTATGTAGAAAAATAAAGTGAGCAGACAAAACGTTATTCTTTCATATATGTGAATTTCATTTTTCGATTTCATTCATAAATATTTTTGGGAAAAAAAAAATAAGGGACATTATTTAGGCAACCCTCATATATTTTCCAATAACCTTTTGACTAGTTTGAGTGACCAACATATCTATTATCTAACAATAATAAGTTTTCACATTCATGACTACGTAATTCTTATCACTAGTAAATGTAATAATGGCAGAATTAGCTGGTCTGGGTGGCTTACATGGTTAGGTGTTGGCCTTTTGATCCCAAAGTCACAGGTTAACATCCAGCCCAGACCAATAGTTTTTAAGTATGCTTAAAATTGACAAACCATGTAAGCATATTTTCTGGCATGTGTAAGAACTGTGCAGGATGAAATTCTGGCACACCGATGGTACTGGTATGACCCTTGGCAATTGACAGCGTCATTAATAAATCTTTTTTTTATGGTAGAATTTTATTTATAAGACAGCAATGATGAGGGAGTAATGATGTTTCTACATATATGCAGAAAGCCTAAGATTATATGAGACAGAAAATTATTTCTAAGCGCTGGATGAAGGCAAAATTTATAATATCTTGCTTTTAGAAATGACTAGCTTGTGTTACCCGACATTTTATTGGGCAACTTTATAAACTCAAATGGTGTTTTAAATAACTTCATACATTTCCCACATTCGTTATGAAATCATCTATGGAATGTTATGGTTAATCATTCCCTTCACCCCTTATAACTGCAATTTCTTACAATACCAACTAAGCCTAATAACAAATGAAAAATCCCATAATCGCGCAAGCAGAAAATCTGATTTCCTTAATCTCTGCCACCATAGCCTTTGCAAGATGTGTTCTAAGTATAACAATGTAAATGTATTCTAATATACAGGTTTTGCAAACCATTCTTAGTATTTTAATAATTTATGAATTCAATGTATAGTATGCTTTATGGTTCACTTTCATCACAAAAACTTGGGCTTTTTAATAGTGAAAGAATTGTCAAAATTCAATTGAATTTTTTCTTAGATTAACCTACATACATACAATTTTTTTTTCCTTTTTATAATAATACTATGGTATAAACCGGCTTAGGAGCATAGGGGAAAAAAGAAGCACATTAGCAAATATTCACAAGAGAGAAGTGAGGTTATGTGAACTCAACAAGATTGTCTCCCTGCATTTTCCCCCTTCTAGGAAACTGCATTGGTCTTTTTATTCATGTACAATCTTATATAACCCTACAAGGTTTAACAGTCTTTTGCAGTCTTCATAAGTGAAGTTTTAATCCCTAATTTGCTTTGTATCTTCCATTTTATTTTAAAAACCCTGGCAAAAGAAAATACTTAATACAACACCAACTTTCATTTTGTCTGTTTTTGTTTCATAAGGCAATTCTCATTTGTTTTCTAGCTTATGAATTCTCCAAATGAAGTACTTCCATCGAATTCAGAATGGCAAACTTAGCACCTCACTAAGTATCTTGTAGGGTTGCTATCCAGAGAAAGATGTGCGATTGCAGAACAAGAGCATTGCTTATATGAAGAGTACTAAAGGCAAGCTTATTGCGACATCAACAAGGTATGATGTGAAGTGTTTATACAGTGAAACTTTTTAATTAATTGCATAACTAATTTATTGGGACAGGTTAGAACCAGACCTAAGTGCTCAAGTCTTTTGCTTTCTCTTCTTGATTCGAATTCTGGGACATTCTGTATATATTTCATTAGATAACAATCACATTTGAATGCAGTAAAATAATTTTCGTAAGGAACTATTTTCTATTGACCTGTTTAATTGTCCCCACCCCCAAAAGAAACTGCAAATCATTTTTTATCTAACAATGTAGCATATTTTTACTTGAATTATATTTTAATTAATTTCATTATATATAATTTGGCAGTGGAACAATCATTGATCTACATGGCCGAGTTACTTGTTAGGTAATTACTATAGGTGAAATTTTAAATCTTTACACCTTCTCTTTGGTTCCATATTATTTAATAAGATAAATGATGCAACATTTTCACATAATGCAGAAATCCTTAATATGTGCAATGAAATAGGAATGAAGCTGGTGAATAGAAAGATTTGGCACTCCCAGGTCATCAATTTAACCACTTTGGAAAATAGATGGAGTCTGTGACCATCATCAAGAGCAGCAATCTTCTCTATTGCTGACTAAAAAGTAATGGTTAAAAAAGTGTATACAAATTTTCAACACTCACAATTTTAAGGAAATAAAGCAAAATTTTCTTACATAATGGTTATTAAAATATTTTGGCTTTGGTGTTATATGCATATCCTAGTGTTATAAGCAGATTCAATTTTCTTTTGTTTTGCTAAGTCTTAATTGTAAATTGTAACCATCTACACATAAAACTAGGTATTGATTTTTAGGAGTGATTTCCTGCGAAAAAAATATCATTATTGATGCCATCTCTGATGAAGTGAGTTTATGCACCATCCCTCTAGCAACAGGAAATCCTACTTAATGTGATGCCAAGGCTGATGAGGCAACTTGAACATTGTCCCTCTAGCAACAGGTGTCCGTTCTTGATGGTTCAGAGGATATATGTACCTATGTATTGATATAAATCATATTTATATGCAGCTTCTATCTTGAATCCAGAGTGATACTAACACATTACTACAGACATAAGATGTATTATGTTCATATTCAGCCTGTCAACAAAGAACAGAGAAACCTTTGATGGTATTCATTACTGCAGTAGAAGGAGGTGCGGGAAAGCTGGTTGTATTAGCAATGCAACCACATTCAGAAAGCTGTGGTTTGCATTCTCTTCCACAAGGTACAGGTCACTGTGATTGCTTTTAACCAAATTCCTTCAAGGTAGAGGTTGCTGTGATTGCTTTCTCTTCTGCAAACCATCAGTGCTCCTTCTCAGTAGAGCTAAGGCTTCAACGTAGGCTCACTGGTCAACTAATCATTAAACTTAAAAATGAGTCAAACTTAACACTCTTAAGCTTCATTACTTTGGGCTCTTACATAGAATTGGTTTCAGAGAATGTTTTCTGCATTTTAAGACATTTACATGGTAAATAAAATGTATATCCTGAATTTCTTGGAAATAGCCCCTGAAGTCCTGTTCATTCTGAATGACTTTTGCATAACTGATAAACAGCATAAGATAAATAAAAAGCTATTACACAAAAAATATATATCTCATTAAAATCACAATTTGTGTCATATACAATTTTTTGTACAGCTATTTCTAAGATATTCCCACTTATTGATTTCAATTTTAAAATATGTAAACTATTCTCAAATGGGAAGTCTTTATCTGTTTTACATTTCTGTTAACTTACCCCTGGCCATGGAAAGAAAATCAAACTTCAATGACAATCGCATAGCAACAGCTTTTAAAAGATTTTTCTAATTTTTTAGCCTAGCATATTCACTTCTACTTACAAAGAACTAAGTAATAATATAATTTATGGTAATGTTCATCATGATTAGCATGATGTAGATAAACAAATAATCTTTTGTAAGAGTAATTTGTTTGCAGAACACACAGAGTCATGTGATTAGAGCACACAAGATTCTTTAGCTTAATTTTCTAGCTTCATTGTGTGAATTCTCATTCTTAATTTGGTTAGTTATGACATCATTGTTGCTCTATTAGCATACTGGATGATAATACAGATAACATCAATGCCCAGTAAATTGCTTGAAATTATTATAAATGCATATTTTGAGGAGTGATAAATATTTTCTACTCCAAGGCATTCTTTGCAAGCATGTCTCTACAACTCCAAAGTATTTGTACTAGCATACTTTGTAAATCCTTTATAATCCTTTAGCAATTTATGAAGTGAAATTAGGTGTTTTATAGCCTATGTCTGACAGAACGAATTGGGCTTTTCTAAGGTGAAAGAATAATCAAAATTAATTCCATGATTTTTAAGATTAGCCTAAAAAAATAAATAAAATAAATAAATTAAAAAAAAAGAAAAGGGGGAAAAAAATACACATACACATAAAATTTTCTCTCTTTATAATATTAACCCTTTTAGTGCCAATCACAGTCTAATCTTGATCCAAAAATGCTACAGGAATTACCAGTCATGATAAAATCATGATACCAATTTCATGTCTTAGCTCCTTCCAGTGGGAAAGTCTCTGTGTTTTCTACGTCATAGCCACAGAGACAGGTTTTCTGGAGCATTGCAGGGCCTTTTTTTTACATTCCAAATCACACTAAATTAACTCTAAATTTAATTTCTCTAGCCCATGTTTGTTTAAGTTGTTGAAAAATGGCATTGTCTAGCAAAGGTTACGAACCAAAGAGGAAATGAGAGCTGCAATTTGCAATGTTTTACAAGAAAGCAAGAGTGATTTTGAATTTTTAGACCTTGATGAATGCATTTCTGGCATTGACATAAGAAAGAAGAATATATATTCTAGCTCCAGCAATAAAAATGCATTCAATAACAGGCCCTCTTATGTATGCAAATAATCAATGGATTTACAGAGGTGCAACCAAATTATGCAGATGATGTGAAACATCCATTCAGCTATGAAACAAACAAGTGCTATACTGTACAGTAACCTATGTTACTTCTGTACCCTATTGCTTCATGCCATTTTCATTATTAGTTGTATTATGCTTATGTGTGTGTTTTTGTGATTTTTTTTTTCAGCTTGCAGGTTACAAGAATTCATTTTTTGCATTTTCAAAAATAAAACACTAGACCAAAACAATTTGCTGTTTTAGTAAAGAAATATCTGTATTTTATTTCATTAGTCTGAACTTTCTGTATAGTAAGGTTTAGTATGCCTAGTTATTGATTTTTTTTTATTTTCAAATTTTTCTTTTGTTTTTAATTTTTTTAAAAATACTGAAGAGACTTCTCATTCATATATACATATCATACACTAGCCAAAAGAGTTTACCAAAAATACAAAAAAGTTCACCTTCCTATATCATTTGGTACCCATTGTATTACTAATACTTTAAAACCCTGTATTCTGCTTTAAAATTGTTTGGCACTTTCCAGACAGCATTTTGTTATTCAGGCCAGTACTAAGAGAGTTAATAAAGACTTACATAACAAGTTTAGAGATACCTGACTCTGTAACAATAAATTTCATGGCTTGGTATAAATGCTCGTATAAATTGTACTTACTTGCAAGCTGGGATGGAGTACAGAAGGCTTTTCGACAAATTTCACACTTATAACCTTCTACTTCAGCTACCACAGTTTTTTCTATTGCATCCTTTTTCTTAAACCTACGACCTCTCCTCAAGACATTTGGTTGAAAACGTATTCCCTTTGATGCAGGAGGCTGGGATTCTGCAGTTATCATCAGATGAACGGTGTTGCTTTTAATTGCTTCTTCTGCTATCTGACAGGCATACAATCATTCCTGTATAGATTGTCTTGGATAGATACTGAATTTTAGAATGCATATCTACTCAGGCTCAACCAGGGCTTCAATCACAATCAAGGTTGGTTCTCAATAACCCAAGAATGGTAACCAGAATGGAAATGAGAATGGTAATCAACACAGCACACAACATTTTGGTTCACAATACCCTGACGAGAACAGAATGCATATTGATAGCAAATTTGATTTTGCTCTTTAGGATGCCATTTGTTTGTAAATGAACAGTGACATTTTTATTTATTCTACATGTATCTTTCATTACAGAGTGTATAGGGAAGGTATTGTATTCCAAGCAAGAATTTGAAGTTTAGGTTTCACCAGAAATATATGCTTTGAGGTTCCCTGAGTCAAAAAAATGTAGAAAAGGGTCTGTCAGTGTCTAAAAATCTAATAGACTGTTAAATACCAAATTTAGAATTTAAATTTAGCATCTTTCAAGGATGTGATACAAATATTTTTCAAGTAAATTTCCCCACCCCAAACTGCCCTTTACATGGAAACATTTTTGAAAATGTTTTTCTCAAAAATGGCTGTAATGATTTTGATTAAATATTGAAAAACTGGTAAACCATAATAAACAATAACTTATTATACAAGAAATGTTGATCTTATTAATAAATTCATGTCACATACATTTTTTGTTGTAGAGTTTACTATTTCTGAGAGAATCCATGTTATAAGTTTCAATTTTAAACTACATAACTTTTCTCAAATGGGGTAAACTTTTATTTTGTCTCTCTTTTGTTTTACTGGAAATGTAAAGTAAACTGAACTTCAATTGTTCTTATATCAACCAGCTTTTAAAAGATTTGACTATTGCTTTAACCTAGTGTATTTCCCTTCTACTTAGAGGACAATTTCTGCTAATGTTTTTCTTGATTAACATGATATATATAAAGGATAATGTTCTATAAGAACAGTTTGTTTGCACCACAGGTAGAGAAAGTCATGTGAATGGAACACAACAATTTTTATAACTGTTTTTAATTCGGTCGATGTTATGCAAATGTCATAATTAATAGAGTAAACATTTTCTTAATGTAGATCCATTTCTATTTCAGATTCCTTTAGTCATACCAAACTTAATTCCTGTAGAATAGTAAAGTTACTTGTTGTTTGTTATTGTTCTTATTAATTTTTGCCACTTCTTTCATGTCTTTGCAATTTTTACTATTGCTTTTGAGAAGTAATTGCAAACTTTGAGTTGTATATAAATAATGTAAGAACCAATGATATTGATGCTAAAAGAACCATTGCTTAGCGAATCAAAAGGGGGCAGGTTGAAGATTTATTGGAATTTTTTTCCCTGCTTGTGAATAGAAAAAGCTCTAGCAGGTGTTTCATGTCACAGTTACCTTGAATAATTACAGTGAAGAAAGTTAAAGTTTGAACAAGATTTCTTTCCTGGGACCCAGGAACAGTATTTTAACTCTGTCATTATCATTTTGGCTTCCATTCTCAGTTATTATAAACCAGCCTTAAAGGGAAATTCAAACAAGATGTTCAAAATAAGCTCTCTCTGCTCTCCTCATAATGCAAACTTCCTAGCCGTTCCTACATCATTCTCAACATTGCAACTGTTATAATTGGATCTTTTACTACAATTCTGTTTATAGCCCGCCTCTGTAGTATAGGAGTAGCAAGAGATTGCAAGTGTGAATCTTACTTAGGGTGAGTTACATGGATAAGGTCTTTCATTTAGATTTTCCCTTATCCTGAGAAGATGAATGGTAAGTAATTTTAAGCTCGATGGACCCCCAAAATCATTTGACCATCATTTCATCATCCAATTTAATCAACCATATTAAAGAACATTAAACTTTAAAATAAAAAAAGTATTTACGAGGTCATCTCAGTTAGAATGCTGGATTAATTAAAACAAAAGTTAAGATTGTTACAATTATACAAATATCTCTATCACCTGTAATTTAATTTAATCACTCAGAGAATGCTGATGTTGAGACAAATAAATCTTGAAATATGTCCAGGTAAAATTATTTAGGAAAGATTTCTATTTTGTAATATGCATTCTGCAATTGTTTGAGGTTAAATTTCAACAAAAAAACGTTTTGAGCTTAAAAAGTAACTGCCAATAGTATGAATAAATATAGCACTAGCCAAAACCTTGAATTAAAATTTTAATGGAAACAGAAAAGCATTTAAAAAAAACAACTGTATATTTGTCAAAAACGTTACTTAACAGTGAATTGTTTGAAGAATATCAAACTTTGCATTTATATTCAGCATTTACAATACAACGTAAAAATAATGTTTTCAAGAAAATCGCTCTATCCTCTATCCTTTACATGGATTTTTTTATTTATTCCCTCAACAGTTCTAATAAAATATATTTTGATATTTTTGCAGATAACTGTAAAATCTTCATTAGGAATAAATTTTGTATACATGATAATAGACTGAAAAATGCTTACACAAAGGCTTTAGATCCTTTTAGAACACCCAATTTGTTTCAAATAAATGTTGTTTTATCATGCTGGATCAAATCATTTAAAAATAAATAAGAAAGAAGATTATAAATGTAAAAAGAAGCTACTAATAGTGAAGTTACACAAATATTAATATAATAATTAATAATTGTAACAAATCTTCATTTATCTTTTGGAATCCAAGGACTAGTTTTGCAATAAATTGGTCTATTGCATCCTCAGCTTGGTTTCTTTTTGGTCTCAGTTTCTTTTTGCTCTTGTTGTTATGGTTACTGCTACTAGGTGGATAAACAACAAGAGCAAAAAGAAACTGAGACCAAAAAGAAACAAAGCTGAGGATGCAATAGACCAATTTATTGCAAAACTAGTCCTTGGATTCCAAAAGATAAGCGAAGATTTGTTACAATTATTAATAAAGAAAGAAGGTATTTCTTTCTGACCACCTCTCGTAAATGGATATGCATTTAAATTTATGATCCTCCTTTGTTATTACCATTGCAAGAACCCAGCTTCTTACAGTAACTTAATAATCTTTCCATAGTTTTATGTAAGCATTTATTGCTTTAATTTGAAATCACTCAAATGCATTATGAATAATGTAATTATAGAAGAATAATTCTTGTATGAATATTATGATATAACAGATATATGTGAATTTGCCATTGGTAGAGAGAATAATGTTAAATGTTCAGAAATAGAACACAAATAACTGTGTTTCAGTAAGTGCAATGTTTAGGCTAAAGTTGGCAAGGTAGAATGAGACTGAAAACTGTAATGCCATAGGCAGGATTTTAACCATGGATCTTTAGCTTTCTGCCATTGTTCTAACTGGCTACCATGACAACCTGGTGGTTCAACATCAAATTCCCCAACTGACTCAAATTTTTCCTGTTAAACCACAAAGCGTTCTCAATTCATTTTGAGAAAAAATACCTCAATGATGGCTTACAATCAGATTAGTACTTTAACTCCTTGGCTTCATTGTTCACAACTATTAGGTCAATCACTGATTGGAATATGTTATGCCAAAATTAATGTAAGAGTACCCTGTGGTTTAACAGAAAATATGTGTGTTCCATCACATGACTTCTCTACATCAAAATAACAAATTATTTTTGAAGAGCTTATACTTCCATCTACTTCATACTAACTGAGATAATCATTACAAAAGATGGTCTAATTACAGAAAAACCTGAGGTTAACGGACCCTTTGTTGAATGGAAATCTGCCTTAAATGGAAATATTTCATTGTTCTGTCATTTATGGGTGGAAAATATGCTAAATTTCCTTTTTATTAAACGGAAACTGACTGCAGAAAACAGAAATCAAAGTATGCATTTTAAAAGAAAATTTCTAGTTTCAGAATGTACTTTTTAGAAAATTTTCAGGACTCTGTGAAAATCTGCATTGTGTGCTGTACATGTTTATGACAAAACATCACTATTTTGCTGCTTTCTGACTGGTTTATGGGGGAGGTGCATAATGAACACAGAAATCCTGTCATATTTGCTCTTCACTGCATGGTTTAGTTAACCACTGATGTTAGATAAGCATGGCTAATCATCTTTTTATTATTGTCTGTACCCCCTATGCAATTTGTGCTATAATGAGCTGTCAAACAGCACTTTAAGGTTCAGCTCTAAACATAGGTGACAATTTAGTTCAGCATGGTTTCCAACACAAGGGTTATGCTAGATCTTAACACAAGAGTAAAAGCGATTTATGCTAGTGAATGTGATAAATCGAGTATCAAGCAGATCTGAAGGTGTTCGATGTATGCAAAACTCAAGTTTACAAAATTCTAAAGAAGAAATCAGAAATTTTGAAGTGATGGGAAAACTGCGTTAATGGAAAAATAAAGAGAGAACTTAAGAAAATTGATAACCAGGGCATCAATGAAATAGTGTGGGAGTAGTTTGTTAGTGTAAGGGCAAAAAGTCACTGCATATCAGGGCCTATGTTACAGGAACAAACTAAAAAGGTAGCTGAAAAACTGGGCAAGACTGATTTCAAAGCATCTAATGGATGGTTGGAGGGTTTCTGCAAAAGACACCAAATAGTTTTAACGAACTTTGTGATGGATCAAGTGACGTTAACACCGAAACTACTGCTGATTGGATAGCTAAACTACCTTCTATAATTGAAGGATACAAACCTGAAAATATAGCTTACGGCAGCAAGACAGAGCTATTTTTCCACATATTATTGAATAATCATTGTGTCTGAAAGGTGAGAAACGTTCTGTAAAAAAAACTGTTCAAGGAAAGATGGACTTTTTTATGTGGTTTTATGTCAGGTGAAATGGAAAAACCCCTAGCGATCAGTAAAGCTGCTAAGCCAAGATGCTTAATTCACATCGACCTTTGAAACCTATCTCTTGATTAGAGATCCAATAAAAAGGCATGGATGAAGTCAAAGATCATGGAAGAATGAAGAGGCAAAACCAGCATGTTTTGCTTTTTGGATAATGCAACATGTCACCCACACATCAAACTTTCCAATGTCCAACTTGTTTGGTCCCCTCCAAACACCACAAGTGTTAAAAAATAAAAGAATTTGAGTCGGTTTTTGTCACACAAACATCACTTATTTTTACGTACTGGGGCCAGTTTCGGGAACACTTCTTCCCATTTTCAACCCTTAATTCTGACTATTGGGTTAAAAATGGGAACAAGTGCTCCCGAAACTGGTCCCAGTAAGTAAAATTAAGTGATGTTTCTGTTACAAAAACCGACTCAAATTCTTTTATTGTTTATTTAATCACATCACTGTCACTAGCTTCTATGCATATTTGCAAGTTTTGAACCACAAGTGTTACTCAACCACTGGACCAAGGCTTCATTCAGAAAGTTAAAAGTGCATTTTTGTACACTCCTAAAATACAGACTTTGCTCGCTAATATGGATTCCACAGCATCTGCTTCTGAGCTATCCAAAGCCATCTGTGTTTTAGATGCAGTAATTTGGATAAGCCAAGCTGTAAGGAAGCTGCTACCAGAAACTGTGACAAGGTGTTTTGGAAAAGTAAGGTTTCCAACAGATCCAGTTGATAGTTCAGAAAATGAGAATAAGCAACAAGAATTACAAATTATTCTGATATATGGTGGACTTTGTGACAGTGATGTGTTTTAACAATTGAAATTTAGTTGAGTCGATTTTGTAACACTACATCACTTACTTTTTTTATTTCGGAAAACATGTTTCAGAAGCCATGTGCTTCCATTGTCAATTCCTTTGGTCGACTCAAGGAATTGACAATGGAAGCACATGGCTTCTGAAACATGTTTTCCGAAATAAAAAAAGTAAGTGATGTAGTGTTACAAAATCGACTTAACTAAATTTCAAGAATTACAAAACTACAAAAATGAAGCTGCTTTCAATTGCAATGTCAAGGAGTATGTCAACATAGACAGTGATGAGTAAATTGAAACAGACACAATGGATATAGATGCCTTGATTAAGAACTATAGGTAAAATCAGAAACAGGAGGGGGTGGAGGAAGATAAAGAGGAATATGGCCCTGAATTGGAAAAAAAGTGTAGACTTAAGACCTACTTTCCATCTTTTAGTTATTATGTTCACAGAAACACACACCCATGAAACTTTTTTTTTTATACTCAAGAGGACCTTAAAGCATATATTACCGTTAAAATCTCGATATAAAATTTGTGGGTGGAATACAATATCTTCTCTACCTAGTATGCATGTACATAGTATGTGTAGAGACAGTAAAAATGTGAATCAGTTGGAGAATTTATTTTTGTACTGACATGTTGCCATGGTAGTTCAGTTACAGCAATAGCATGGAAAGCCAAAGATATGTGGTTCAAATTCTATGTCATTAAAATTTACAATCTCATTCTATCTTGCCAGAAAAACTTCAGTTACATTTAGATTTTATATAGAGATCATAAGTTGTGGTGCTTACTGTCTCATGTATGACCTTTGAGAGGAATGTTTCTGCAACAGGATCTGCAGGTGCAGCATCTTGGTTACTGGTTAGTTGTGCCATTAGAGTTTCTTCTACAGCTCTCTCGGTCACTTGAAGCATTTCGTTAGCATTGATAACCACCTCTTCATTTGCCACTTGCTGTTCCTGGACATCATTTTCCACTTCTACCGCCACTTGCTGTATTTCATAATTAGGTAGCAGCTCCAATTCTCCTGGCACATTCTCTGTGACAACCAGCTCTCCATTGACTGCAAACACATATACATGTTATTGTATACATACTTTCCCCCCACTAAAAGGGAAGACAATCAAATAAAATTCACTTATACTGTACAATAGGAAATTAAGGGTTCACAGCTACAACTTCTGAATTTATTCTCTTGTGCTTTTGATTAAACATTTGAACATTACTTGTAACACAGAATTACTTACAAATGAAATTTTGATAATGCATCACAATTTTTTTTAAGCAATACAGTGGGTAATACAGTTTGTAAAATTTTACAAACAACAAAGATATGTACAAAGAAAATATTATTTTAAACTTGTTCTGCTGTAATGAAATTGGTTAATTTGGCTTCTTTCACTTTTCTTGCATTAATTACATATACCTCATTTTGCAAACTTCTTGCTGAACTTAGGAACCGTTTCTCTACAACTTTTTGCACTGATATAACGCCTACAACAATTTATTGCCCTCAACATTTCATTTACTTTCAAGTTTTGAGTAGTCATTCCCATTATTGTCAGTGCCGCTTGAGGCTTTCTTGACCACCACCATGGTTTTGGCACACATATCAATAAATTTCCTCACCACACACATATAGATTTTCATCAAAATGCACAAAGATATCAAATTTGCACCCTCCAGAAGAGCTAGCTCATTTATAGACACTTTATCACTACCAGTAGTACCACCATCATCAGAAACAACCTCTTCCTGTAAGATGCCAGATTTAAAGAAACAGTGTTTGATTGTGGAGGATGACCCTGCT
The DNA here is from genome assembly GCA_030762935.1 of Hymenopus coronatus. NCBI lineage: Eukaryota > Metazoa > Arthropoda > Insecta > Mantodea > Hymenopodidae > Hymenopus > Hymenopus coronatus. Next base: position 41,347,455 of record CM060897.1, on the reverse strand, counting down.
TCCATAGCTTAAGTAAGTTATAGCGGCCTTTTTAATTTTCTGCACTCAGTTTTATTAAATGTTGAACCAGAATTGTTTCATAACAAACTTTGAAATTTGCAGTAATGCCCAAAAGTGGCTGTGGATGACTGGTACAGTTAAGAGGGAAAAATTCCACTTAAATATTTTCCAAAATTATTTATGGTGGATATTCTGCACATTGATCTATAAAAAGAAGTATCTTCTTCTGTTTCTTTTTCAATCTGATGCTGAAAGACAAAGCCACTGTTCAACAGCAAAAACCAGATACCAAAAATTGTTATCTTTAGTTCTCATTTGTTGCTATGACATTGTCGCACCAAAAGTTGCTATCTGCTCTATCTGCAAACGTCTTTGTTTTTGCAGCCAAAAGCCACCCCCTCAGGTTGTGTTTTTGTCAACAGAAAGTGTACGCTGTATGCTCATTATAATTACATAAAACTCAATGTATTTCACTGAAATTGAATATGTATAACAGTAAATTACGTATAAATGCATTACGTACAAATAACGCTCTGCATGTTTCTAAATTAGATACATTGCTGGGATCTATAAAAATGTACAGGTATTATTTAGAATTAGGTTATGTATAAAGCATGTTCAACTGTACTTACGATTAATTTTGAGCCTAGTTCTAATTGTATTATGTCTCAGAAGTGCTAGTTTTTGGAGTAATTAATGCTTAAGTTTTTACCGATTTCTCAGACTAAGAAAATTTTCATATCTTACAAGGTATATCCACAGTTTTCAGTGATTCAGAAGATATGATTCATTGATTAATTGTTCTCCCCAATGGTATAAGTTGATTTTGTGGCCAACGATATTTGAGCAGTGATACAGTCATGGGATATTTTGAGTTGGTTGACAGCTGTGAATTGAAGAAGAAACCAATAATGTGCCATGATATTGTGCACGTCTGAAAGTGAATGTAAGCTGAGTTATTTTTGGTGTATTGAGTTTTTCTCAGAGTATATTGTTGAACTATTTATTAAATATGGATATTTAAACATATACCTAACAGAGTGTATGTTCAGTTGTAAATATGAACCAAAGGAAATATCTGTGGAGTTTTTAAAGCAAGCTGATGTGTTGTACCTGCCACAATATTAATGTAACCTAAAGTTGAATGGACCTTGTGTTTCAAGGTCGTCTGGTTTTGTACCTGACAGAGTATATGTTCAGTTGTAAATATGAACCAAAGGAAATGTCTGTGGAGTTTTTTAAGCAAGCTGATGTGTTGTACCTGCCACAATATTAATGTAACCTAAAGTTGAATGAACCTGTGTTTCAAGGTCCTCTGGTTTTGAGATTTCATCAATGTTAGGTTAGGTTTAGTGTGTATGTAAGTATATGAACTGGGTCAAAATTAAGGGGTAAAAATGGGGTTTCGAAAAACTATTTCCAAATGTCTTTTTAAAAAACAATGCATATTAGGGGTTTTTGGAGAAAGAAAATTTAATATATGAAGAGTTGAAATGTCAAACATTCCAAGTGCCATTTTGTAAATTTTTCAGGAGAAGCAAACAGCCAACTACATATGTTTGTATATAACATATTATGCCTAAAATCAGTATAATAGAGTTTTGTACTACAAAGTTATTTATTATGCCAAAAATACAATGGTGAAGGAGAAAAAGGGTGCCTAGTGATAATAAGAATGTACTATGTGCTATATGATGGAAAAGTCATTCATTTACAACTGCCAATTAAACTGTTGTTACATTTTATTTAAGGATTTTGAGATAAATAATGCAACAAATTATTTATAGTAACATGTCAACATTTTCCTAAGCACTATGTATCCATTAAGGAGAAAAGTACAAAACTGTAATATTGTTTACAAAAACTGTAATAGCAAAGCAGCATTCATGTTTTATTACCTCAAAACACTGAAAGGAAGACTGGTTGAGTTGTTCACATCTTACTCTGGGGGTTGAAATCAATGTCTCATAAAACACTCTACGCTCTTCAGGAAGAAATGGCAACATTTTCTTTTTCTCAACCGACAAGCACAGTTGATCTTTCAGCTGAAGAGTTTGCTTTAATCAACTGCTGATTTTCCTCTCTTTAAAACATTAACTACCTTCCACTGTTCTAATGTTGAGGAAATGGTTTTCATAGCTATTTGAGAGGGATAATAGGGATGAGATTGTGACACTTTTAGCACTGTGCACTTTGAAATGTTGCAGTTATTTAATGTTATCAGTGAATCAGAATGTCAAATCAAAGAAATCACTTTCTTCCATTGGAACTACATGAAAAGGATTTAAAGCTTTAGCTGACTCTACCACCATATGTAAAATTGTTATTATTTACTGTAAACTGAACACTTAATAATGTACAACTGTGCACCCAGCTCACAACACAACAGTCAAAAAGTTAAATGCATGCTGGCACATGGATGGCATCACTGCTTGGAACTTAGACCTATGTTATCTGTTAACGAGTCATTGAACTACTTAATCTGCGAAGTGACACTTGAAACATGAATAGGAATATGCACCTGGGCACATGGAACATCCTTGCGGGGACAAAAAAAAAAAAAAAAAAAGAAAAGGAAGAAAAAGATTAAAAATGGCACTTGGAATGTTTGAACATTTCCAATCTCTATATATACTGCAGTCAAAGAAAACTGTTACAAAATGTTATTTCCACATGTATTAATATGTAATTGAATACTTCTTACTTAATTTGAAATTATTTCTGGGCAAAAATGTTCTGTAAATAATGTAACAAGTATAGAAGAACTGTGAAAGAAAATGAATTCTATAATATACAATATATATATATATATATATATATATATATATATATATACATTATAGGTAAGGAAAGTCATGTGACTGTACAACATATTTTTGTAATATGTAATACTACTTTTACTAACAGTAGATAAACAAACACTCAAAGATACTTACTATGCCTTGATTCTTTACTAGGTTTTCCGTTTAAACCTGTAGTAGATTCACCTGGATTAGAAATGTATCTTGCCATGAAACTAGGTGCCATGCCTAAAGAGACTAACTGTGAGGCATCTATATAATCTGGAAGCTGATAAACAAATGTAGAGAGAGTTGTAAAATTAAATACTTTTTATGTTGCACAATACATTTTTTATTAAATTATCTAATGCAGTGAAACAAGATGTAAAATTACTACAAACCATTACATATATGGCATCAAAAATCAGCTCAATCTAAGCATCCAAATGTTTTGAGACCTCCTTGTGCATAAATGCACATGGATGTGTGTTTACATATCAAAAATCAAGAATACTTTGCACAAAAAAAAAAAAAAAAAAAAAAAAAAAAAAAAAAAAAAAAAAAAAAAAAAAAAAAAAGTGTATGTAATATACATATTAGACAAAGAATGGATTTACACAAACCCAATGCTAGTTTCATTGTTACCAAAAATGAGTATATTATGAATGTGTCAGATTATTTACTGCCCTTCTGAATAACTTAAAATTACGATCTTCTGGGAAAATAGAAAAATCAAATCTGCTCTTGAAAAATATGTATTCAACAAGGCCTATTACTCAAGAGTTTATATATGATCATTAAAATTTCCTTTGCCATAAGGGAAATGTAATGCGTCTCTATATTGGTTTTAATATATTGCTCTCCTAAAAACATGGTGGTTGCAATTTCTTAAATGATCTTGCATGCTTGTCTGGTATTTGAGCCAGTAAGATTGCACGTCTCATTTTCATCTACTAGCTTTTGATCTTGCATGTTACTTAAGAATCTTTTCATGAATTATGGTAATGACAATTGTATTAAATTATTATAGTCAGACTTGTAAAAAAATAAATAAAAATACATTAAAAATAAAAATTGCATGGATTGATAGCAGTTGAATGTTGGTTCTGTGACATGAATTGGTAAAGTTGGTTTTCTGTATGTTGTGTTCAATGTCCCCAAGCTTTATTCAATGGTGGGACCAAACAAACAAACCAACAACAATATATTAAAGAACAAGATTACAATTATAACCAAGCCCACTACCTATATTATGAATTACAGATTTATTAATGTATGCTTTAAACAGCAATAAGCACTTCAAAGAAAATGAAAACAATCAGGCTCAAACGATTCAAAAAGAGAGCTCTTTACAAGCAAAATTAATATTTGTATTACACATCTAACTTTGGCTAGGTTTTCAGTTTAAAGCTGTTGCAATCATTCATTACTTTTGGTAAGGTTTCTGCATAAAGCTATCATTAATAATTGTACTACGCATGTTTAAGTAGTAAAATATTACTCCTGATTTTTCTCCTTCCATTTGAAAGGCAAGGGCACTAATATCCTCCACAGAATTATTGACAATATCTTGTAATTTTTCAGATACAACATTCCAGTAGTGTACAGCCTTAAGCTTCTCCTCTGCGTCCATTGCCTGGACCATGACAATAGCATCTTCGATCTGTAATACACAAAATTGAGATTACTTGACGCTTTGTTACTGATTACACGTGGTATTCCTTACGTAAACTACTTTACAAATTACTATGAAATTTGACTGTACCTTGTTTACCCAATCAGCTGGTGCTTACCTGGAATAACTGATCAATTATAGCACATACGTAAGAGTACATGTACTATTGCGTAAATAACGATGTAGGCTTACCTTTCCTTTAAATGCATTTAATACTACTTCTTCCATAACGTTTGCAAGAAAACAGTGGAGATAAATCTAATTAATGGCACACACATTAAACAAATAAGGGAATTATCACAGTATCAGGGGCAACATAGCTGGAATGCACACTCCATCAACATTTTCTCACTAAACAAATTCAACTTCCGCCGTGATTATATGTCCGACTTGCGGTTTCAAATTTGTGAGAAGCTGTGCGTCTAGTATGATATGTATAATTCAATGCTAAAATTAAGCGCACAATTTCCTATGTTACTAAATATACTTTAGGTGAACCATTGCGCATTCACTGCTGGTTTGATCAGCGAGTGCAGATATATGAGAACAAGGGTATTATTCATGTATTATCTTTCGTGTATAACCTAACTTATTAAAAACATTGTACATAGAAGAGTGGACTAGCCAGGACTAGCTAAGACAGCGGGCATTTGACCGCATCGTTAAAGATTTAACAGATTTATATTAAATAAAACAATAGTAAAATAGGGATTGAGATCATAAGAGGTAAGTGCCAGCATAGAAACTTAGAAAAGGAAAAATAACATATTGAATTTTTAGTAAATGCTGGCGTAAATTCAAAAGATTTTCCTGTGTGTAGACTTTTTTTTTCCCAGAAAATATTGAAGACCCTAGCGCTTGAGATATGTATGTATTTCACATTTCAAGAGTGGATCGACTGCTTAACTTTTTGGCGCGCACTTAGTATAGTCCAAAGTTGAAAGCCCTAAGCCGCAAGGCGTAGCCAAGGGATGTTCATCCTTGCGACAAGACAGAAATTCCTCCTTCAATACCTACCTAATGTAAAAAAATGCCAACGTGTAGTAATAATGAGTAATATGCACACACACTGTGTGGTCTGCCATCGCATGCACACGAACCTGTTTTCCACAATCCTTACCTGAGCACACACCAGTCAAGAAAAAGAACATTGAAATTTATGGTTGCTATTTAACTGCTGTGATCCTCAGCGTCCCATTCTATATTGGACTGAAAGATCGCTTAATTTTGCTCACATGCCTTTTTATCAGGCTTGCGGTTCATTTATACGCCGTTATTCTACGACACGTGATCACCGGCTTTACTTCCCTTTCGAAGGAAGCCACACTGAGGATTTTTATACCCGAAAAAATCCATCGCCCGCGCAGGGTTTAAACCCACGACCTTGGGACCCAGAGACTATCACGTTACCTCTAGAAAGACGACCACAATTAGTCAACAGCATTTAGATCTGCTGTTAAGTTCATTATCGAGTTTGAAAACCTTTGATCATCTCTCTGTTTATATTTATGTTGAATCATAGTTCACATCACACCCTCACTAAGAAACTTTAGAAATCAGGGTGTGATATATAATATAGAACAAAAAGGTTTAATTTTTATAAGCTTTTAAAATGTGATTTACCTCTCAGTTTGGAGAGACTGTTGGTCATAAATAAATAGAGAGTAGTTATTTAGTGAAATAACTGAAAAGAGATCTTTAGTTTTCTATATACCAATGAAAGTCTCATGGGGAAGGGAAAAGTACATTGATGTGACAAATAAAGAGGAGCGAGAAGGTATTGCATGGCTGAAAGCAGGAGTATGGAGATTAAAAGGTCTAAGGAAAGGTATTCCACAAAATCAATGTCCTATATGTGGCGGAAATGAAGATATAGAACACATTTTATTTAAATGTAAAGGAACTGAAATTTGGAGAAAAAAGTATATTAATAAGAAATGGTTTAAAATAGATAGAAATGTAGTAGTAGTTGAAATGTTTCAAAAAGATAGTAAGAAGATTGGACAATTCTTATGCAAAGTGAAAAATAAATGGATATGGACAGTAAATAGACAAAATGGTGTAATAAACTAGAATTAATAAACTATTGTAAAATATGAGTATGACCGGTAAAGAGCCAGGGCTGAATACCGATCATATTCACCTGTATAATGCTTAGCATAAATAAATAAATAAATAAATAAATAGAGAGTATATATCAAATCCATGAACATTTGATGAATTACAGAATAACATGCATTAAGAAGTAGAATTTTGGAATCCAGACTGCAACATGAATCAAAGTGTGCTTCGACACTACAATATGCCTTGGAGCAAATTTCAACCGTCTTTGTAAAAGTAGCATGTTTTCTGCACTACGCTGTTTTTGGTTTTATTTATTTTTATAATTTTATTTTTCCCTGTTCAGTCCTACCATCGAGCAAGGCTAGGGGACATTGAAAACATGTCCTACAGAAAACCAACTATAAATTGATGTTTTTTTGTGGTAATTTCTACTACAGTATATAAACCTGATCCATAATTCATGAGTAACATACAAGATCAAAAACTAATGTTTATGGAGAATGTATTACATTAAAACCAATACAATTACATTACTTTTCCCATATGGCAAAACAGTTTACTGATCACCCATAAACTCTTGTTGCATTTTTTAAGAGCAGGCTTGTATTTCTCTTATTTTCCCAGAAGATGCTAATTTTAAGTCCTCCTATACTCCTATAAACAACAAGTTAAGCTAAAACTGGGTTTATGTAAATCCATTGTCCAGTATTTATATTATGTACATTTATATTTTTTGTAAAATATTCTTGATTTTAAATGGAAACACATAAGGATGCGAATGTATTCACAAGAAGGTGTCAAAATGTTCCACATTGCATTTCTGAGCAGAGAAATTAAAACCACATGCTCTGTATAGAAAATAACATGTTATAGAAATAAAATAACTGATACTAATACCTATTGTGTCATTTCATTCCTCCTATTTTGAATGTTTTTAACAATTATCATCTTAACTAAATATTGTAACATGCATTAAATTTGAAGAGTAGCCTCTAATCTGCTCCTTTACCAAAATCTTCTACAGTAACAATACCTTCATTATTATAAAGAAATTGGTTTCTGAAGATAAAAATATTATGGAATATTTTAAGAATTGAATTGAATTTATTTCCATTTAATAGAAGTTTCTATAATACTATTTTACAATCACTTAACCATACAAAGAAAATACAGCAATACTGAATACTAATGGCTCCTTCGGAGTTGCATGTGTGACCCAAGTAATTTCAACCTTGTAGTTATTTACTATCAGGCCAACTTACACTTAGAGATAACCCCAATCTCTATTCAGATAAAATTATGTTTTCTCCCAGTCTGGTTCTTCATTTTTTGTTTATTTTCTTTTTATTTTCTTTTAACCTTGCCTAAATAATTCTCAAACTCTTAAGCTTTCCTGCTGTGATTTCATATTTACAACTCCCCCTCCCCCTTATCTCTGTTGGTAAATTAGCCTGCTTCTCAGTCCTAAATTTTGCTTATATTTCATTGGTTTCTTCACATGCCAATAGTTGTCTTGCATTCCACATATCAAGCATTCCTCTATATTTAAATCTCCTCTTGTTCTTTTCTGTTTGGTCTATTACCTACGCAATTATCTCAACCCTATATTTTCTTTTGCTTTCTGTAATATCCTCAGTGAATTTATTGCTGAAACTACCCAATATCTCCTATACTTTTATGTCATCAGTTTGTTGTTTAATTTCTTTTCAAAAGCCTTTATCCTTGCTCTCTATTATGTCACACCATACCCAAGCCAATATTGTCCTTGATCTTTTTAATTCTATTAACTCAAATATTTATATTTTAAGAACAAATTTCAGGATATAAATTGTTTTTATCCTCAGAATTTAATACACAGAGATATGAAAATTTGTAGTGTTATGACAAAATGTTGGCTGTTTTCAGCAAAGATATATTTGAAATATCACTAAAGTTGAATGGGATTGATTCCTGATTTTAATGCATGCTTAAATGCAGTTGCTAAGATAGCTTTAAAATTTTTCAAAATAGAGTAAAGGGGCAATAAAAGTACAAGAGCTTGTACAAGAATTATAAGCATTATATTTGTTTTATTTTTGCAACGTGATGTATGGGGCAGAGCTAAAATGAAAGTGACAGAAGCTTTCCTGTATGATACTTCTATAATAAATAGATACTAATCCAACAGTGCAGTTAATATGAAATGTAAAGAGTTTTTAAATAATTGAACACTTTAAAATGTAGGCTGTAATCTAAACTTAGTAATTTGGTTTTTATAGCAAAGGAAAAAAAATCAGTAAATAGAATGTTGACAGATAAGAAAATTTCATCTACACTGAGATTCAAGCTTATAGATATAAACAATAAATAGTATACTGAATTGACCTAAACACTCTTTAGCTTCACAAATTTTATTCAATACTTTGAACATGTTTCACCCTCACTTGAGGACATCATCAGCAGGTTCCTATTGGAGAAATCCTAAAACTAGTTTTAGTCGGATGTTATCTTTGGTGAATCACAGTTCATTAGGCAGGTCTCAAACCTCTTCATATAAATTTCTTCCTATGTATCCAATTCTGTCTTCTTGTTAATTGCTTTTATAAGGTGTGTTTCTTTCTTGATATGACGGCAATTATTCCAAAAGTGTGCTACTACTACTGCCAACTTGTCTAATTCTTTGTTGATTATGTTTATAAAGTGTTCATTTAGTCTTTTTCTATGTTGCATCTGGTTTTCCTGATGTAACTTTTTTGAAGTCAAAACAATTAATTTTGTAAATCCTTCCATTCTTTTCTGTTGACTCAAGTATACTACTTATTGTTAATATTTGCTTCTTAATGATTACTCCAAATATTATCAGTCTACAAATAATCATAGGTACAAGTTAATGTAAACAAGAGCACACAACATATACTCAGGCTAACAAACTTGAAATTAAAAAAAATTGTTTTTATTTATATCTTGTCATCACAATTACAGAGTTATTTCTGTAATATTTAGTCTTTGCAAATGATTTTCAATCATAAATGTTTGTTGTTTTAGGTCATGTCAGAAATTCTTGAACATGCCTTTTATGTGGAACCAATTTCAGAAGATTTTGATCCTAATGTTCCTCCTTCAACAGGTCAAGAATACATACATAGGGTAATGTAAGTAGCATTTATGGACAGTTGGTGGTCCTATGGAATGTTTGAAGGGTGTCTGGAGAAAACAAGAAATGTCCATTAATTCTTATTTTGTTAAAACTGAATTAATATATTTTAGTATGACTGCAACGCCATTACTTAATGCTATATTGCTATAGTAAATGTCAATGAAGACAATAATTATTTTGAAGACAGGAAAACATAATTAAACACAGCTAAAGAATAACTCAGGTTTTAAGCCTAAATTGCCAATCAATGTCGTTTTAGGTTGGATGAATATGAGGAATGCCCACAGTTCTGTTTTATCATGATAATAATATTATAAACTTGAGAATATGAAAATATAATTTTTTAAAGTTACAGAAAATACTTTCTTTAGCACGTATGTACAACGTACATTGTAAGTGGAAAAAATATTTGGTAATTATGGAGAACTTGGATCCCTCTAGAAATTAAACTAATTGTGGTTTGACTGTAAGTTTGGTTTATACTTATTATGTTTTCACTAATTTTTTTTATCGGAAAAGCTCCGTAATTAAGTTAAGCGCTAATTTATTACGTACACGTAGCGATCCTTTTTTGTGAATATTTATGAAGTATGCTGCCTAGAAGGAGTAGAATATAAATAAAGAAGTCGTGCAGTACTTTTGCAATGTAAATATATAATAATACTACACGCTAAAGTGCCTAAAACCTGAGTTTCATTGTCGGCGGCAGGCGAACAGTGTTGTGGAATGCAACACCGGCATATGCCGCTAGACGCTGTGCTGATGTATGACAAGTATGTTTCACGCAGATACAGCTGTTCAGTGAATTTTATTATACAGAACTTCGGCCACTCTAAATCGAATGAAACTAAGTGCGATTGATTGACTTTGTATTTATGATGATAATTTCAAAGCCTGTGGATTTCAAATTTAGCGCGAGGTTAGGTTCCAATCCGTTTAGGTTAGTGTGTGTATATAAATTTATGTTTCTAATTTTATATCATGCTAGTACCTCATTATCGATATTTCCAACAACTCCTAACAGCGCAATGGATACATTAGTTTTTTAAACCATCTCCCCACCCATAATCCCTCTCTAACCACACCGGTCCCATTAGAGTGCAAAACAGATATAAGTCACAGCGGAGAGATGTGGCGGCCCAACTTGTAAATAATTGCCAAATATTTTACCCAAAAATTAGATACCTGAATTTCACCCTGAATAAAAAAAAAAAACATTTTTACAAAAAGGTTTGTGGCTGTCTAAGGATAGCATAACACAAAAATGAAAAGTTGGTTAAATATCAAACTTGGGATTTAAGTTCAGTATTTTCCAAATATGTAACAGAAAGATTTCCAGGATAATCCCTTCCCCCAAACTACCCTTTACATGGAAGATTGTTCAAAATCTTTGATTTTCTTAAAAATGTCTAATGATTTTGGTGAAAATGCTGTATATTAAATACATTTACACTGCAAATAAAATGTTTATCCTAAATTTTCTGGAAATAGCTTCTGAAGACCTTTTCATTCTGGATGACTTTTGCCTAATTAGTAAACCATAAGAAATTCACAAAAAATGACTACACAAAACTTGTAGATCTTCTTAAGACACAATTTATGTCATACAGTTTTTTTGTAGAGCTAACCATGTATGAGATTTCCCTGCTACTGGTTTTCATTTTAAAATACTATAATTATTACTTCACAAGATACCAACTGAGTTATTTTAGAAGAGTTGACTATCACTCTAGCCTTGTGTATGCCCTTATTTCCCTTGTACTTATAAGGAAGCAAGTAATATGAGCATTTCTGCTAATATGTATCTTGATTAACGTGATCTAGATAAAAGAGGCTCTAAACTACCATTGGCTCATTTTCACACAACCACAGAGTATTACAATGTGAATTATAACAAAGTTTAAACAATGCCTATAACATCAGTGTTGCTAGTTGCTACTATAACTTAAAGTTTGTGATCAGCTATTAACATCACTACCAACTCTATCACATGGACATTACATGTTTTTTCCACGTTTTTGCAAAAAAAAAAAATATGGACAGCCTTGTTTTCTCCTGACATCCTTCATATGCTATTGTAATGTATTGAGGCTTAAATTATTTGCATTGCTCTTCAATTTTTGGTTTTGAAAACCTAAATTACCACCATAATTAACCTTAATAAATTACCTCCATTTACATGACTTCCCCTCATACAAATTCACTTTTACCACATCATTTGAATAATGTGGTGCTTCCTTAATGCATCAATCAAGTGACGCTTGGTATAAACTATTACATCAGGAAAGTTATTTTAAAATATTCCACTTATTGGAATGCTTTGTAGCAACATCATTCTCCTTTTTCTGTTTGAATACAGATTCCCATCATTTCTCCAGGTGCACTTCAACTTCAGGCTTATTATACTACCTGTATAGTTAAGACCAACCCTCTACACCTGCATCCCTTAAAAAGGAATACAGTTCTATTGGGTATGCATGCTGCTACTTTTGGTTAACATCATTAATGTAATAAAAATATTCTTCTAAAATATTTTCTGCATTTGTCCCAAGTGCTTTGTAATCCTTGGTGAATTATTCTTAGGTCTACTGTTAGTTTCTACAACTAGAAATGTGGTTAAAAAAACAAGAATTAAGTTAAATTGATACAGTCGTTACATAGACAATTAACCTTTTACCCATCTTGTTATGTGTTTCAGCTGGGAGGCCTCCAAATGTGATGCCGTTGTTTCAACAGACTCCCCATTTTCTACAGAAAGGACAATAAATGTAAAAAAGTTATGTTTGATAATTTTTATTTCTCTGTTTACTTAAATCACAAGTATTTTATTACAGTATGATTTCTATAAAAATTACCAATGTCACCCGGATTGTAACCTTTGGTACACATACTGCAAGCACACTGTTTATTTTGCATTTGATTTCAAGTGGAAAATAAGGCTGGTACACATTAAGCTAAGGTCAGAAACGAGAACAGGAAGCAAACATCATATAACACTTTCCTTCATAATACTATGTGAATGAGAGTGGGAATGAATATCAGTGACCATATTCATAAAAATAGAGATTCAGTTTAGCACATTGGGATATCATTTGTTTGTAACTGACTGAGAGGTTTTCACCTCCTAATTCAGCCAACACAATGCAGATCCCTTAATACTTTAGATTTCTCTTTTTCAGAAGAGTATGCTGTACCAAGCTCTGTGATAGCTGCTCTTCTTCTTCTCCTCCTCCTCCTTCTTCTTCTTCTACTACCCCCACCGCTGAATCCTTGCACTTGACAGTTCAGGTGGTTTCGCGTAAGGTTGGCTATGCTGCCTCTGCGACTTTACCAGAGTAATTAGTAAACAACAACAGCTGATTACAAATGTCTCTATTGTGTGTAATGACGAATATAAACAGTGTGCATAGTAAATGAATGCCGATGAATAATGAAACGAATTCGTTATTATTGATGTTAACTGAAAATAACAGTGATACTGTAACACATGTAGCATACATTAGATATTTACGACAATATCAAACAAAAATGCAAAATAACTTGTTACAATGAGAGACAGGTATAACAAAGTGATTTTCACCAATTTAGAATTTTAATAGCTCAATTCCGTCCAAGTCTCCATTGTCATCATCAACATTGTCGTCACCAAGGCACATCCTTAGTGGTTCACATTCACTGATGATTCCGTCTAATTCCTGTGCTTTTAGTATTATTTTGTGCACATGATTCACTTTCTTCTTCCATGAAGCAGCATCCACTCTCGCCACACCTTCCCTCAAAAGTCTACCCACCTCTATCATTGTGAAAGTCTTGTTATGTTCCCTCATGTACAAAGAAACACCAAAAGACTATCAACAAATATAAATAACAACGAATAATACGTATCTTGTACAGAACAACTCAACGTTCGTGTTAGGAGTTCACAAATTGAGCACGTGGTTGCAAATAGCCAGATATCCGTTTCTGTTGTCTGACCGACTGACCGGAATGCTGCTTTGTGATTGGTTCAGAAAGTCAAATGGGTAAAGCTTTTCATTTGTTTTATGTGATGTACCAACTTAACTTCTAACTGTCAGTGCTAGGATTCAACGGTGGGAGTATAATTACTTGGCAAATTATGTTTACATTTTTGTTCTTGATTTAATGTATCTATAACAAAGTAAACATTTTCAATGAAATTTATACATACAGTTAATAGTTACAATATAAAATTGTAATTATTCATTAAAATAAAAAATACAATGAAAGATAATGACCTCCATCTATTTTTGAAATGGGTATCGATTTTGTGTCCATTAGGTAAATTAAGAATCCATATCTTCAGTAATAAAAACCACTAGACAAGTCTGTTTTTCCCTTATCTTACCTTGCATGTCAACAGTATGATATGCCTATAGACCTCTCTTATTGGCTGCTGGACTTAAAACTGACTACTGCCATAGAAGTGTAGTTAAAGTAATAATTTATTACTTATAGAAAACAAAACAGGGCTTGTAGGCCGTGGTCCACTGCTTCTCCCCTTGTTCTCCAAGGTGCTCAAGACCCACAATATAGACACTATTTTCAAGCCAACAAAACAAATATGTAGTTTCCTTCGCTCAGCCAAAGATCCCAGAGACCCATTTACATCGGCAGGCATGTATCGGATCCCCTGTTCATGTGGCGCAGTTTACATGGGGACCACACAACGGAGCATCAACACCAGACTTACAGAACATCGTAGACATTGCCGTTTGGGTCAACCGGAAAAATCGGCAGTAGCACTGCATGCTCTAGAAGCAGAAGGGGAACATGTGATCCATTACAACGAAACTGACATCCTCTCTTCCACTACTCATTACTACACATGTTTGCACCATGAAGCAATTGAGATCTATAAACACACCAACAATTTCAATAGGAAAGAAGAAACATTCAGACTAAATAAAACTTGGCACCTAGCCTTACAGAACAGACCAAACAAGAAAGCACGTACACCAATCGGACACAACATGGACGCAGGGGACCGCAATCTGGACCAATCAGGTCATGCGAGGGTGGTACCTCCCACACTATATAAGCCAAGCGCTTCAGACAACGTACCAGTCGCTACTGAGAGACCACGGAGATGTACATGCCACTGATGATGCCTGCCGCAGACGCAGGTGAAACGTCTGGGGAACGAGGGGAGAAGCCCAGTGGACCATGGCCTACAAGTCCGGTTTTGTTTTCTATAAGTGATTCTAACACTGGCCGTGAAAGCCTTCGAATTTTAATAATAATTTATTCCTTGCATTTATAATGTTTAAGTCAAATTACTTTTCTTTCAAGCAGTGATGCATCTGTAGTCTATTGTTCAAAGATGTGAGAGAGCTTATCTCTCTCTCTCATTTATACTGGACTGTTTATAGTAGCAGTGCAGTGATTTCATTGCTGCATCTTCACTGACCAAGCTGAGTTGAAGCTTCAGTTTATTACAGTCGTTACTATTCAAACATGCTGAAAAATGTATGTTTCTTATTGAATGAGAAAATTATGCATAATGACGAAGATGAAAACAGGAGGGGGGGGGGAACTCGTGAAGTGTGATGATTGAGTGATGTGATGAGTTGTGAAAAAAGCTTTGTGGTAAGAAATAACACCAAACTATTAGAGGTTAGGGTGCTGCTTAGTGCAGTATTGTCACAGATTAATGACATTGGCCGCACTGTGTCTTGAGTGGTTAGTGAAAATTTGGTGATAAAATGCAATATGGAATTCTATCCTTCCAGTAACTCACTAACACCTCTCTTAATCTTTGCTGCCATTAATAAAATAAGCCATGTATTAAGTTGTTGTATCAGCCAAGACAAAGGACTTTACCATTACAAATTAGCAATACTAGTATTTTTACTTTTTCAGGTTCCAGGATATGAACTAGATAATTCCACAGCTTTTGCACCCTCTTTAGAATGGCAGCAGTGTCAAGTGTCTGATTTCTCAATTGTACGTCAGTGGGTGGCAAGAGCCAAAGCATCAGGAGTATATAAATCAGATGTGCCGTTGGTAAGATATGTTGCTGAAAATAACAAACTTTAAAATGGGGGGGGGGTCCATAAAGTTTAATTATACAGGAAGGAAGACTGGTTTGCAATAACCCAAGAACAAAATGCAAAACAACATAGAAATGTTGATTCACAATACTTCTGTAACAAGAACAGAAGTACTTATATCGATAATAATTGCAAAATGACAAGTTTATTTTGCACATTGAAATGTCATTTGTATGTAATGGTTTCACTCCTGAACCCAGAAGTAATTGCTTTACTAGCTAAAAACTTACAGCTTCTGATGATTCTTAAACATATATATCATAATCCTGAAGGAGCAAGTAACATATTAGGCAGATGATGTTGCTTGGATAGAGTCGTTTTATCCACCCCTTTGCCTGTTTTTATCAACTACATCATCTGCTATAAGTGCTATAAATAGGCAATGTTTCCAACTTATCAAAATGTCGCTAACATGAAAATCTGCAATTTTTTTAATTTGGGTGGGTTTAGGCCGCATACATCCAAGGGTACACAAAGGTTCTTTGGGGTTTAGCTTCACAGATCCCTTGGCTACACCCTGTTGTTGCTCTGCATCTGCACACTTTGGCTGTGTCTGCTACAATCCTCCCCTTAACACTCCCCCTACGCTTTGCAGCTTAGGGCCCTTAACCCGTCGGCTACACTTTCTGACTTGGGTCCTCTGCCCTCACCTAAACTGTACAGATTCTTTGGTTATGTTCAGATTGTGAATGTTGGCAACCACGGAGAGACAGGGACAGAAGCAGTGTTGCCATGTTGCCTCGAGTAATATGTCTGTTATGTTTATGAAGGAAAGTAACACAGAAGAAGTGAAAAATATGAATTTCCAGTTCCTCAAGTTATGCTCTAATCATTTTCATTCCTTAATTAATGCCATGCATCTTTGTTATTGTTTGCCAATTTATATTGGTTTTTGCTCTTCTTGTAATTTTTGCAACTGTTATTAAGGCAATAACCGGTTTTGATTTGTGCATAAACAAATTGAAGCTTTTGCTAGAAGAACCAAAATTTAGTGAATCTGAAGCAGTCATAATATGTGATCAGGATGCACATTTGCTAGTGTCTTCCAATTTCATTTTCCTAGCTTTCAACTAGACCAGGCCAGCACAACTTACAGCTCACAGGCCATTTGCGGCCCTACTTGTCACCTGATTAAATTAATTTAATACAGGGAATTATTAAACTAGTCAAATTTAATTTAATAAATTATTAAAATCACTTTGAACATGGCAGACTGAGATTAATGTCGCTCCAACTTGGCTTAAAGATTTTGTTAATGCTAGTGTTATTATAGGTTGCTCTACATATCTTCAAGATTTTTAAAGTGCTAGTGTATCTGTGGGAAAATCAAAATTACATGCCAGGGATCATGACCATCTTGATGTTTACTTATGAATGAACTGTATTATGCAAAGCTGGTCAAGCCTCGACTGGTGTCAGCAGTTCCCTCGTTGTTGTAGCTGGAGCAGTATTATACATAACCTGCAGTGGTGCATTTTTCATAATTTTTGTAATTTATAATTGTGAATCTCAACAAAATGAGTTTAAGTAAAAAATGTGAAATAGATTCGGAAAATTGAGTATTAGGTGAAATGGATAGTGTATTGGTGAAGAAAGTTGGGTGTGTGCTACTTATTGAATTTTCACCTCTTTTCTTGAATCATTATGTGAGATTTAAAATTGTTTGTCTATATGCATTATTAGTTCAGATAATTGAGTGGTTTGCAGTTACATTATAAACATTAATTTATAATAAGTTTAGAGAACAGTTTTATATGCAATGTCTCTGTTTCTTGGGAATAATTTGAGTCATTTAGTGACTATTATAGATCACTTATGTAAATTGTAGCTAGGAACATGTTTGGGAGAAGAATTCTTTATTTATAACTTTGAAGGATATTAGTTAATTTAATTTTATACCAAAATGTAGAAGAGTAAGCTAAATTTAAGCTAATGGGTTCATTTTCAAGAGGTAAAATAGGTTGAATATGGAGATATCTCCTAAACATGCTCCTAGTTATATGTTTTATTTTTCTGTAGAAGGTTGTTATTGTTTTTAATGTAAAATCAATGGTTAGCAGCAAGTACACAGAAAGCAGGAGATCCATGTTCAAATCCTAACCATGGCATAAATTTTTCAGCTGATTCTACCATAAAAACATGTTCCTAATTATCAATGTAAGTGGTGTATATTGTTCAACTCAATTTATTTAATTATAATTGTTTTGCTTGACATCAAAAATTAGTTTTGATCCATTTTTCTTTCTTTTAGCCAAACAGGAATGATGAAGATGGATGGTTTAGTTTGTGTTTTGGCAGCGAAGCTGCTATTTCTGATCAATATGTAGGACCAAGTGAAGGAGTTCAACCTTTGTTAAGCATTCTGCACTCAATGAATCAGGTAAATAGAGTCTAAAACAGGTTGATACTGGAGCAATACGTGGGGAAACAAACCAGGAATAGTTATGTATTTTGTTAGACTTCCACAGTCAGTGAGTGCCATGGTAGTCTAGAATGCCTATTTGATGCAGCTGTGTTGTTTGAGGTAAACAATGCCAATGTGGGATTAATACATGTTTGGGCATCTTGCCATGTTAGCTCAGTTGTAAAACATTGGCACAGAAAGTGTAATATCACTCTATGGTATTGTATTTTCAGGTAGGTCAGATTCAACCCTTCCAAATTTAGACATCCTCCTAGTGTGAAAGAGCAATTACTTTATATACATTTATGAACAATCCCACAACCAGATTTTCAGAGGAAAATTTGGGGGGAAAAAATTATAATAAATCTTTAATCATCACTTTCATCATCACTGCAAGGAGTCACATACGCCACAAAATCTACCCTCCATTCTATTGAGGAAATTAAAAAAATGGCACTTCTTGAAACTTTTTTCCAGTAGAGAATTTGAGTACCATGCATTCCACTCATTTCCTCTAAAAATGTTTTTTTTTATTCTGGGGTCCTCAAAACATGTATTTCTGGTGAAATCTTAGTATCAAATTTTTTGGTAGAACACAATACAATCTCTATACCCAATGCACATAATAAGTGTAGAGCAAGTAAAAATATATAATGGAAGGGGGGAAAGAAAGGAGAGCTTCATCTTTTTTTTAATATGGAGTGTGAAAGAACCCAAGTCAGGCAAGTAACTGTTGACTGGAGTATCTTGCTGTTACAGCTATGTGTAAATACTCGTGTATATGCTGGGGTTATTTTAAAATATTTATTTGTAATCTAAGAATGGTTAGAACTGTTACTAAAATCAACCATTTTTTCCAACTCTTGCAGTGGTCTTCATAGTTATCTTTTTCCAAGTCTGTTACCAGAGAGCTCTAATGACTGCTATAGGGCACAGCTTCTTTGAATATTTTCTAGTATAACAAAATGTGCACAGTAAGCCTTGATTGGGAACAAGAAAGGGAAACATGAAATTTGACTAACTTTCCAGTTTACATTCCCGGCTTCAGAAACCTTCTCATTGTTTGTGCATGTTCTTGTTTAAAAACAAATTGTTTGAACCTCTTTGGTTCTCATTACCAGCCTTAACACAACATTAAAAACTAAACTACAGCTAAGTGACATTGAGGAATGACATCTCAAAATAATTTGAAATCTTCTTGTGGTTTACTGGAATAAATGCAAATCAGATGGAGAATTTAGTGCTGTGCTGGCATGTCGCCATGGTAGCACTGTGGTCAGAGCAACTGGACAGGAACCAGATCTGGGGCTCAAATCCCAGCAATGGCACTGAATTTTTTGGTCTGAATCTACCTCTCCAACTTCTGCCCTACACACTATTGATGTGGAAGAAACAATTCACATAAATTGACCTAAGCTGTAGTTGATAACAATACCCAATATAGATCATTATTTTCAGACTAAGCAAAGCTTTCAGCTTTATTATCTCTTTGTTTCAGCCATTGATAGAGCAAGTACTGGAGTATCATGTGGATTGGCTGGAAACCAGGTCATTTTTCTCTGAACGACAAGGCTGTTGGCTGTATGCATTGTTGGCATGTTTAGAATTGCCCTTGCTTCCAGAAACATGCAGCTTGGTACGGACATTGGCTAGAGAATGTATGAAAATCAGGGAAACATTAGTAAGTGTATCTATTAAAATCCTTAAGGGCAGCAGAACTTCCACATACACTTAGTACTATTACACTTAGGAGTGCATTTGTGTATCCCTTCTGTTATATGTGGAGCTTTTAGTCGACAGGCCCATAATCTGAGACTGAGCCCCACTACAAGGCATCATTTTATGAGGATGGGCTTTACCCCAAACTTGAAAACAACATTTGAAATCTTGATATTTTGTTGTGCATATCCTATGGTCCAGAAATTAAGATGATCACCACCCTATTTTTGCAGAAGAAATGAGGCTATGTTTTAAGTTTGATGGTGAGAGGATGAATAGATTGGGATTTGTGATCGTAAAATAACATAAAGTAACAGATTTGCTCTTTTGGTATTAAAATTGCATAAAAAGTAACTAAATTAAGCCTGTTGGCCATGGTAGCAAATATTTCCCTAGCTGTCATCCTGAATTTCTCAAAGCATGGTGTGCCAAGATTGCTGATCGTTTTGATTAATTGACTTTGCTAGTTTCATTTGCAGGTATTATACCTTGCCTGTTATAGTAACATTGTAAGATCTCAATCAGGAGAAGACATAACACTGATATACGAGGTATGTCCAGAAAGTAAGTTCCATTTGGTAATAAAATTAAATTGTGTACAGATGCAGAATAATTATTTATTGCACAAAATTCTACAACTCTTAAACTACTTTTCCACATAACTGCTGAAATTTTGCAGGCATTTGTCATAGTTTTTGTATACTTTCTTCATAGAAGTTTGCCGCCTGTGTCTTCAAAAAGTTGGAAACATTTTCTTTCAGCTCTTTGTCATTGTTGAAGTGTTGACTTGAGATGTAAGAACAGATGAAAGTCGCTAGGAGTGAGGACAGGGCTGTACGGAGGATGGTCAAACACGTCCCAGCCAAATCCCTGTAGGAGGTTTTTCATCACATTTGCATTGTGTGGTCGTGCGTTGTCGTGAAGAAAAACAACACCTTTTGACAGCAATCCTCTGCGCTTATTCTGTATTGCACGGCGCAATATCCTAAGAGCCTCGCAATAAACATCTGCTTTGATTGTTTGACCACGCGGTAAGAAATCAATGAGTAAGATATCTTTCCAGTCCCAGAAAATTATGTGCACAGTGCTGGGGATGAAATGTGTCTCCATTCCATTGATTGCCGCTTACTTTCAGAGGTGTCGTCTCGTCTTCTGTGACTATCTGTGTCAGAAATTCTTCGCCATCTTCATCATAACGAGTTAGAAACTGTTGTGATGCGTTTTGTTTTGTGTTGCTCAGTAAGAATCTTTGGTACCCAACGTGAGCAAAGTTTACGAAATTTCAGTTTTTTTGTAACAATTTCATGAATTAGTGATCGTGAGCTTTGGGGAAATTCCATAGCGAGAGCACTAATTGTAAACTTGTGGTTTTCCTGGATCTTGTCGTCAATCGCGTGAACCAGTTCTTCTGTAACCAAAGATGGACGCCCACTTCGTTCTTCATCATGCACTTCACTACGTCCTTCATTGAACTGTCGGACACATCTTCTCACCATTGAATCACTCATCGCATTTTGTCCGTAAACTTCGCAAATTTGCTGATAAATTTCAATTGGTTTCACTTTCCTAGCATTCAGAAAACGAATCACAGATCTGATTTCACAAGCGGCGGGATTTTCAATCAACACCGACATTGTAAACAAGCACAACAAAGCGTATGTGGCTGACAGCGATCTCAAAATGGCGCACATTCTTCTCCTTGATACAGAGCATCCACCGTGCATGTGCGGAACTGTGATTGCAGTGCTGCAGCGGAGATAAATTGAAACGGAACTTACTTTCTGGACGTACCTCATAATACAGCATAAATCCAGGCATGAGAAAATGCTAACCACAATGCAGCTGTCATAACAGAAGTAGTTTACACAGGCTTCTAGATCCACAAGTTTTAAATTGAATAATACAACCAATAATATCCAAAATGAAAATTCATCCAGTTACCAATAGAGCGTCAGATCACTGGTTATATCAGTTCCATCAGCCCATTTCCACATTTGATTCTAAAGCTAGTATGAATCAGTGTTTATTGTATTATTGCTAATGGGACAGGATTTGTTGGTCCAGGAACCAGTTGGAAAATGCTTCTTCTTGTCGCAGTCCTTGTAATTTTTCTGAGGTGTCCTCCCAAATTGTACTCTAATATAAACTTCTGCTATAAAATCTTCCATGTCCATACTTGATAAAAACACTCACAACACAGGAAAGTACAAACCACACTCAAGTGTAAAAATTACAGCTCTAGGTTTTCCAATGTGGCAGCACAGACTCCACTGTTTAGTTCACAATGAGATATTGTAAAGTAAAATAAATGTAGAATAAATGTAAAAAGAAACTAGTAACAGTGAAGTAACACCAATGTTAATATAACAATTAATAGTTGCAACAAATCTTCACTTATCTTTTGGAATCCTTGGACTAGTTTCACAATAAGTCTATTGCATTCTCAACATAAATTTCCTTTTGCTCAAAAACTAGTCCAAGGATTCCAAAAGATAAGTGAAGATTTGCTGCAACTATTAATTGTTATATTAATAAACCTAGAATATTTCTGAGTTGGAAACCATCAACAATGAAGCCCACATGGCTTCAAAACCGGTCTGGAAAAATTACATGTAAGTGATACTTAAGTTTATAAATGTATGCTTAAGCAAGGATTCCAAAAGATAAGTGAAGATTTGTTGCAACTATTATTTTTATATTAATAATTGATACTTAAGTGTTACAAACCTAACTCGGAAATATTCTATTCATACGTGTCACTGTTCCAAAACACTCTTTCATTAAAATTGTGTTAAAATAAATGTGCCTATAGACACCTATGTACAGGGTCATCAGGATAAGCCTGAGTCACAGGAGCGCAGCATTCGCCTGACAACATTTAGTTTATCCTCATACAGACCATCTTATGCACCAAAACAAATAAAATGAACAAACAAGGCTAATAGTAGCATTATTATTTTCCAAATTACAATATAGTATACAGTTAAACCTTTAGTCAACATGATAATCTTAACATCATAATACTGAATGCTTCACTGCCAACTGCTCAGCATTAGATACCAACCAACCAACCAACCATATTGAATGCCTCTACCAATTTACTGCAACCAAAGACATCACAAGTGCATCCAAAAAAATCTGAGCTGTCTTGTTGAAATATACCATGTATTTGCTCTCTGTCTGTCATTTGAGGGGCAAAATTACTCCAAAATTAATGCTTTTGTGAAAAAGAAAATAAAGCCAATTATTCCAGCCGCACCCACAACACACTAAACACTGATCATGTGGATTTTGATGTATGAGTTTTAAATTTTGAGTTCCCAGTAGCCATTGTTGTGTATATATTATGTATGTGTCTTTTTTCACTGTTGGAAATTTTACAGTTTTATAGCTTCGTCACAATACAATACAAGAAGAAAACAATTACAATGCTTGAAAAACCTTATAAAATAATAACACAAGAAATAACTAGCTTTTGGTAATAAAAAAATGTATAAATATATGGTTACAATACATGAAAACCTAAAAAGTACAAATACAAGAAATGCAGTCTTTGGTAATGAAAATGTACATGTGTAGAATAACAATTTCAAATATTTTGCATAAAGCACAAATAGTATTTATATAGAACATTTCTATTGCTCTTAATTTTACAGGTTCAAATTTAGGTATTCACTCACACTATAAGACATTTCTTTCTGTAAAATGTTTACTGTTTTTTTAAAATTCTTACTACTGAGTTCTTTTACACATTTTGGAAGTTTGTTCTAAAAACTAATGCCTTTGTGTGATGTGCTATTGAGACTTCTGGTTGAGTTAAGTGAAACCATGCCTTGTCACTGAGTCTCATAAGGGAAGTAGCACAATGTAGGGATGGAGTTTCAAGAGTGAAGCACACATAATTGTAACTCTAGTACTGTTTAAAGCATTACTGCTTTTTCTGAGTTTGTATCTTGTCATACAACTGCAACAGCGTGTTGCAGTGTGTCATATAAACTGAAAGACCATGTGACACATTTTTGAGTCACAGAATCTTGTATGATTTTCCTGTCACTTGCGATAGATGCTTTCATTAAACTCAGTAAACTGATAAGTCAGAAATGCACAATTTCTAACTAGCTGTCACTTCATGTGATGCCAGCAGTTGTTGCACCAGACCCACAGACTAGCAGGTAAGTTATCCCATCAACTTTTACTGAGACATACTGTAAAACATAATAAAACCTGGCTTAAAACTTCAAAAAACAAACATGGTAAACTGTTTATTAGAAAACCATGTAAGAAAATAACTGAAAGCTTACTTAAGGTAATAAACTTCAGCTGAGAATAATTAGTGCGCTTCTCACAGGACATGCTGCTGTGAAAAAGTATTAGGAGTGTTTCAGGGTAACTTGGATTGCAGATTGTGGAAAAGAAACTGAAACATCCCAGCTCATTATATGCTCCTGTTAGGCCTTGGCCTATAAGAGATATATTGCCCTTGGGAAAATGCTTTTAGAATTAGAAGAATTTGAAACCATATCTGTTCTGAGAACACTATTCCATAGTAAAGGGTGCTGGCATAATAAATTGGCTATATAAGGGTAGTTTGATAAGTCTGGTAAATTTCCATGAAAGAATACATTGTTGTCGCTTCATGCTTGGTAAGCTTGATTATTCAAAGGATTGTTTAAAAAATTCCAACATTACACAGCATACAGTTCATTGACAGATGTCTGAATTAGTCAATGTGTTGACTGCGATTGAAAAGGGAAAAAAACCAAGTTTTGTATTGTCATTAAACATTTTCATTTTAAGGGTTGAACTGCCACTGCAAATCAAAACAGAATGAAGATCATGCGGACTCTGTGCCATCTTTGAGAACCATTTACTTTGGATTAATAAGTTTAAACGAGGTCAGACAAACACTGAAAATGAAGCAGTCTCCTGCCATCCAATTGAAGTCACCACACAAGAAACCATTGACAAAATTCATGATATGGGAATGTAAGAACCACCAAATAAAAATCTGTGAGATTGCTGCGACTGTAGGTATCTCAACTGAGTAAGTGCATAATATCCTTTATGGAGAATTGAATGTTGATTAACCCTAGATCCATCATTACACACCAGAGTCAAAACAATTGACAAAGGCTGGTGAAAATGCATTCAAGAAGGCAAAGACCATTTTATCAGCTGAGGTGAGCCCTGTTTTTTGGGATTAGTTAGTTATTTCCTCTAACTCCTATACCAAGCATATGGCATCATTACGATGTTTTCGTCTTCAAATTTGAATTTCTAGTTCGAGAGTTCACCTCTATGTGCCATGGTGATGAGGGGTCAGCTCGTCACCCACAGATGGCACCATAGGATGGAATCACAGCATGCAGATGCAAAATAGCAAAATTTTGCTCAGCAACCTTCTTCTTTCAATATATGGGGTTCTTTTACATGCACCAGCTTTTTTTTCCTTCTGAAGGAAGCCATGTTAAGGATTTTTGCATCCAAAACAATTCATTGCCCTCCGCCAGGTTTGAATTTGCTATCTTGGGTTTTAGAGGCTAGCATGGTAAGCACTACACCACGAAGGGCAACATTTTTTGAGATTCCCAAGGAATAATCCTCATAGATTACTCGGAGAAAGGCAGAAACTTAACTGGATCCTATTGTGCTTCACTGATGGATTTTTGAAACTTGCATTGACTGAAAAAAGACCAAGGTTTGTATGCAAAAAGGTGCTCTTTCATCAGTATAATGTTTAATCCCACACATCAGAGATAACAGTGGTAAAAGTGCATAAAGTGGGCTTTGGAATAGTTCCTTGTCCACCCTATTCACCAGACTTAGCCCCAAGTCACTTTTTCATGTTCCCTAATTTGAAACTTTGGTGTAGTGGGAAAAAATGTCATTAAAGGAGGAAGTGATACTTGCAGTCGAGTATTTTGCAGAATTTGGCAGAATGTATTTTTCTGTTAGGATTATAAAGTTGGAGGATCACTGGACCAAGTGTATATGCCTCAAGAGAAACTATGTCGAAAAGTAAGGTGAGTTGTCTATGAAACTTTTTATTTATTTATTTATTTTTTTTTTTTTTTTTTTTGCCAGGCTTATCAAACCACCCTCACGTCCTCATAAAACAATACAGGTAACACAATAAGACAAAGGCTGATGTATGTCGGGAGCAAGCAGAAATCTGTTTTGATAAGATAAAGACAACATACATTTTCATAATCCGGGACATGTGCATGATAAGGATTTATATACATGTTAGCAATGTGTATGATGCAACAATAAAAGGTGACATGAATCATAATCCTCGTCCAGTATATCAGGAAAATGAAGCATTTGGATAGTTAACTCATTAATAGAAGCACCTAAGAAATAAACAGTACTATGAAAAAATACTGAAAGTATTGCTAAGATTCTGTAACATTTTTAGGAAATAAATTTTGGGCAAACTTTGAATTTTTTGAATCAAAGTACTGTGTTTTGGAAAAAGGGTGTATGCATATTATGGAAACATTGAGAGGAAATGTTACTTATATTATTGACTGCATTGTGTTTAAAGAATGTCCTGCTATAGCGGATATTCATTTTTATTCATGATGTTCCACACAAAAAATGTTATCATCGATGGCATTGTTGATGATGCAGGTTAATGTAAGGTTAATGTATTGTCCCTTTAGTGATGCTAAGGATGAGGAGTTCAGATGGATACAAATCTTTTAGCAGCAGGGTCAGTTTTGATGGTTTGGCATTGCCCTTCTAATCCCAAGGTTACCAGTTCCAACTTATGCAAGACCAATGGTTTTTAAATGTACTTAAAAGTGATAGCCCCATGTCAGTAGATTTAATGGCATGCAGGATGGAATCCCAGCATTCAGAAGCACTGATACAATCTTGTAATGTCAGCATCATTAACAAACAATTATTTCTTTATTTTTGGTAGAGATGAGGCACTTAATGTCATGCCATTTGCGGCAACTTGCATACTACCCCTTTAGCGGCAGGTGTTCACACTATATTATTCAGAATAAACATCATATCTACGAAGGCTAATTACCAAAGACTGAGCCTGATTGTTTCCCTTAACTTCTGTAATAGTATCCTATCTATGCTGTATATATTTTGTAAAAGAGCAGGTTTTTATGTATAATGTCTGTAGGTGGCAGCACACTCATATCAATAGGTTGGTATTAATGCCTTATTTTGCAGACAGGATGCAAGAGGAGCAGTACAGCGCAATAAAATATTGTTTTCATTTAAACCATACATCCACTGAAACTTACAAAATGCTCTAGTAAGCATATGGTGGAGATGCACTGCCTCATGCATCAGTGTTTAGGTGGTTCAAGAACTTCAAAGAAGGCTGACTCTTCTGTGTTAAGCAAGGTGGGCCTGGTGTTTCGGCTTCTGCTGTGACTGAAGTCAACATCAACACAGCTGCTGTAATAGTCTATGAGGATTGGCAGATAATAGTACATAACCTCAGTGAAGTGTTGAGGATTTCATATGGCAGTGTCTTATGATTATACATGATCATTTCCATTTGACCCATGTTTATACCCGTTGGCTGCCATATCTGTTAACTCCCGAATAAAAGGCTGTGGCATTGGAGATAAGCCATGAGGTGCTGCATCTCTTTGCTGATGTAGGGGATGCATTTCTGGATTTGATTTTATATATATATATATATATATGAGATCCTGAAAGAAAATGAGCCAGCACAGTATGGAAATTGCCAGGTTCTCCAACAACAAAAAAGGCGAAAGTTGTTCCATCCACTGTTAAAGCAGTGGTGATTACTTTTTTTACTTCATGGAATGATTTACAGCATGCATTTCCCCTCACCCTACTATTTCAGCAGCATACATCACATCAGTATTGGCTAAACTGAGGAAGCCCATTGCAAGAAATGACCACAACTTTCTTGGACTAGGTGGCAATTTCATCATGACCATGCGTGGCCTCACGTTGCTAATTAAGTCATGTGGTTTCTGCCTCAATTCAACATTACTTGTGTACTGCATTTGCCTTATAGCCCCGATCTTACACCTTGTAATTTTTTTCCCCCATCACTAAAGGTAAAAGCTTCAGGGCATTCAATTTGAGAACTTGGAAGCAATGCTCAAGAAAAGTGAGGCGATCCTCAAGTACCTGATAAAGAAGAGCCTGCACCATGGGTTTGAGAATTGGCAGAGATGCTATAAAAATGTACATTGAAGTAGGAGGGAATTATATGGAAAAAGATCATGTAAGCATTGAAATGGAGTAATAAACCTCTGTGAAAAGAATCAGTCTTAGTCTTTGTTAATCTGCCATCATATGTAATGATATAAATCAAATTTATATGAATAAACAGTCATGAGAGGTTTGTTCATATTCAGCTTGTGAACAAAGAACAGAACAACCTTAGAAAGTTACTCATTACTGCAACAGAGAAGACACCGAAAAGCTGGTTGTATTAGGTAGCAACACAACTACATTCACAGCTCAGGGTCTTTCTCTTCTGCAAACCATCACCACTCTTTCTAGGTAGAAGAAACTGTGATTGCTTTCTTTTCTGCAAACAATCCTTGCTCCTTGGTATAGCTTCGATGTAGGCTCAATGTTTTAAGGTATGGGTTCAACCCCGGTGGAGGATGATGAATTTTTTTCGGGCATAAAAATCCTTAGAATGGCTTCCTTTGGAAGGGAAGTAAAACTGTTGGTCCCATGTCATAGATTTAAGGCACACAAAAGGACCTCAAGCCTGATAAAATAGGTTTCTGAGCAAACTTAAGCAATCTTTCACGCCCAATATAGAATGGAATGCTAAGAAAACCATAGCCCTTAAAGAGCATCCATAAATGCAACTCCATTTCCATTTAATTAACTACAACTTCTTGTATTATTAGCATGCTGGAAACCACAGATGAAAATTAACACTCAATTTAATGGAGCTAAAATGTAGAATACTATCCAGAATCTTCCCTCCTTGGCTCCTGGAGATCTCGTTTATAAAACATTCCTCTTAACTAACTTTTCCAGTACAAGTAAGTTTATTTCCATAACTTTTACACATTTACACATTGATATACATTTCTTTACTTTCTTATCACTACACTAAATTGCTGAGTACCATGTGGCCCAATAGACTCAAACCCTGAGGTTGCTGAGGTTTGGATCCTATTTATATCTTAGATCAAATACACATTACCTACTATTGCTTAGTTTACTTCATTGTGCTGCTTATTTGTTTTCCTCAACCATTTGGCTCTTACTCTGCCCAAAAAATTTCCAATTTCAATTAAGTTTCTCCTAGCTTTTACATTCATTAACTTTATCACTTGAATTTCTTGTGGTAATGTTAACTATTCCTTTTTAACTATCCTCTCCCTAATCATTTTAGTTTCTTCACTAAAACTAAATATGTCCTTCATGTAATATAAAGGGTATTTTTCCCCAGTCACTCTCCCTTCTCAACGCTTTCAATTTCCAGTATGATGAAAAGCTTTTCTTGTAATAGCTGTTCAAGTAAAATTGTTTATTTATATTTACAGGACTCTGTTGACCATCCATTCGTGGCACCACTGAACCTTATAATATGCTTGGTTGGTAACTACTTTCGCCAAACAGATTTGGCTGATACAAAATAAAAGGCATAATTTCAGATATAAGTTTTTGTACTTATTTATTTTGTAATAAAATGAAATAAAAGTCTCTTGTGTTTCTCTTTATGCAAAATAAAACCAAATGTTATGATCTAGGATACCCTTCCTCTAATAATCCATTTTACTTTCTCTCCCATTTATCTACCTACAGTAGGTAGATGAAATATTATATTCCACCCAAATTTGATATTCAAATTTCTCCAAAAATTCGTGTTTTGAGATCCCCTGAATCCACTATTTTATATATATATATATTTATTTATTTTTTTAATACATATTTACATGACAGATTGAATTAATTTGTAAACCATAAGACATAGACTAAAAATGACCACAAAAATGTAAATAGTCTGTCACCGTGTTATAGGGGTACAATATTTTCCTCACATTCAAAAGATCAAGTTTAATTCTTGGTTAGGGTAAATTATTGGTTGAGATTTTTTCCTTTCTTCTTCTTCTTCTTCTTCTTCTTCTTCTTCTTCTTCTTCTTCTGCTCCTCCTAAGATTACGAATGTTGGGCAAAGAAAAACAAATAAAATGTAGATCTCATTAAAACACAGTCATATATAGGCAGGCACCTTATAAATTAATTATACAAAAATTAACTTAGATTGTGATGAAAGTATAATCCATATTAATGGAATAATGAAGCAAACGCATTTGTACATTTCATATACAAATTTTGTATGGGGAGGATAACAATTATCATTTATTATAAAACATTGGTAGACAAATATTTAAAGGACAAGAGAGGAAAGTTATAGTGGCTTTCATAGATCTAGAGAAAACATTCAGCTGGACTGAGCTACAATTGTGGCACAAATTGTGAAACAATTGTAAAAGAGTGAATAAACAAATGGTAGACATCCTTATAGCATTGTATAATGAGAATAACTTTTCTCTAAGGGTGGAGGTAGGGGTTGTAACAAGAGAAAGGCCTCAGGCAAGGATGCAAGTTAAATCCAGTCCTATTTAACTACTTATATATATATATATAAATAATTGGAAATTGGAAGGAATAACAATTTCATGCCAGTAATATACTATAATATTCATATTCCTGGATTACTTTTTGCAGATCTAGTGGTAGGTGCAATTACAGTTAATGGTTTGAAACAATCATTACAACAAAGAGGCAATTATTGTAAAGAATGGAGAGTAAAAGTGCCCGAAGGTAAAAACCCTGATTCTAGTGTGTAAGAAAGGGGGGAAATTAAGCAAACATGAAAAATGGAAGCATGAAAATAAGAGCATAGGGTATTGAGAGAATGCAGTTATCTAGGAGTTAAAGTAGATGATGGTGGCAGATGGCAAAAACAAAAAAATATTTGCATTAACAAAAGGAAATGAAGCAGGAGTTGCAAATACAGAGAATCCAATATAAATATTAAATGCCTAGAAAAAGTATATAATATGGTGGTTGAGGCAAAAATGATGTATGGAGATTATAAGGAGGGTGGCAAGTCAAAGATGAGGTGCACAGGATACTCTATAGAAAAATGCTTGGGTTACCAAACACAACTGTTAGACCGGTAGCACAAGTGGCAAGTAAGGGAAAGATAATTAATGGAAAAGACATTGAAATTTTGGGATAGAAACTTAACCTTAGAAGAGAGAAATTAGTTAAAACTGTTTAAAATATCAAGAGAAAAACTTAAAGAACAATGGATGAATAAATTGTCTTAGATATAATTTGGAAAGTAAATGGGTTAGGGAAGATATGGAGAAGAAGAGAAAATAATGTGAATAATTTCTGAAAATCAGCAAAAAAGAGATTTAAGGATATAGAAGTATAAAAAACAAATTTAGTGAGGTAGTCGAAAAGAGATCTTTAAGCTTCTATATACAGAAAGATTAATGGGGAAGGTAAAAATACATAGACATAAGCAAAGAGGAGCAAGAAAGCATTACATGGGTGGAACAACAGTAGGGAGGCTAAAAGGTCTAAGAAAGGGTATCGCACAAAATCAATGTTCTATATGTGCTAGAAATGAATATATGAAATGATAATTTTAAATGCAAAGAAACTGAAGCTTGGAGAAAAGAATATATCAATAAGAAATAGCTTAGGTTAGAGAGAAATGTGGCTATAACTGAAATGTCCCATAAAGATTGTAAGAAGGTGGGACAACAATGTGAAAAAAAAAAAAAAAAGGATGAGGACAGTAAACAGAGTTAAAGAACAAAATACAAATGTTGTATAAACTAGAATTATTAATCTGTAAGCGAGGCTGTCTATGGATAATAATGCGTCATTGATTGCTAGTACTGCTTTTCCTATCTGAACTCTCAATTCATTGAGGTTTAATCTTGAATTTCCTTTGAACTAATATGGCTGATTGATTCATGAAACAGAAGATGACAATGAGCACGCTGTGCACCTGTATATGTTTCCATGCTGACTGTTGGGAACCCTCGTATCTGCAGTGAAATGTGAAATGAAACCTTTTCTGCAAATGAGTAAATCTAGTATGAAGTAGTAAATAGAAGAATAAGCTTTTCTAAGTTTTCTCTAATGGTTCTAATGTTTTTTTTTTTTATATTAAAACACCATATATTAAGATATTTACATAGGAAATAAAATGTATATCTTTAATTTTCTGAGAATAGCCCCTGAAGCACTTCATTCTGAAGAACATTTACATAACTAGTTGGTAAATAGAGAGAAATAGACAATCTTACAACGCAAAAAATGTAGATCTCGTAAAAACACACCCTTTATATCATATACTTTTTTTTTTGTTTGTTTGTTTTTTGTTTTTGTAGAGTTAACCGTTTCTGAGATATTCCTTGTTATTGCTTTCAGTTTTAATCCACTAAACTTTTCTCATATGGGAGACCATCTTTCATTTTATTCTGCAACGCAAAATCCGAATTTCAATTGTTTCCTATAGCGACCGACATGGTCACATATTTGGGAAAGAAAATAACAATTTTATCCGATAGCAACTAAAACCCATGGTACGGCGAACAATGAAAAATCACAAATAACTAGTTTATAAAGATGCTGTAATATAAGGGGCGGTCCGGAATGCAACTCCATGCTATTGCAGAGGACTAATTTTTCCGCATGGAACGAAAATTGATGTCAGGTGATGGCGCCGAGAAGGAAATATTATTGTTTCCATTATCAAAAGATACTATTTACCGGCAAATTTATGACAGGTCTTCAGATATCCAGTTGAATGTTCTGCTAATCGACGTCTTGTATTTTCACTACAGCTGGAGTCAACTGATGTAAGTAAGAGATGTCAATTACTGAGTTACACAAGGTTTGTTTATGAGGATTCGATTACTGAATAAATTCTTTCCTGTACTGAACTGCTCTGAATGCCATCTGGCTCAGATGGGCTCTTCTGGAAAAGTTTTTCTGTTTGCAGACGGTGCACTATCACCCATGACTGAAAGATTTACAGGTTTGTAGCAAGAAACAAGATTTCCCGAAACAGTGTAGTTCCAATCTCTTTGAAAGCATAAGGAAAAGGCACACGTTTGTGTTCTGTTAAGCCTTTTACTGATATTTTGATATTAATAAACAGTCCATAAAGGTAATTATTAAAAGTCACCTGACATGTACAGCCGTGGACACAAAAAATGAGTCATCCCCAGATTCCATGTGTGGATCGAAGAGCTTCGTATATCTTCATAAAATCTGCGTTCACAATGCACACGAAAGAACTGTATCTACAATGGTCTGTGACTGACGGTGCAATGGTTGATTACTGAAAACAGTTTGGTGGATGAGAGGTTAAGAAGACCTTGCTTCACTCAGAAATTCCTAGGTTCAAATCTCACGCTGATTATCATTATTTTTATATTGATTAATGTTTTGACTGAATATGTAAAACATAATGTTGCATTAATATTACTTTGGCATTGCAAGTTATGGGTGCTATCTATGCACACAAAAACACAATTCTGACACTCGTGTTAAATAATTTAAAATATATGTAAATACACTATTATGTTCTAAAATTAAAACACAACAAATAAACATAATTAATATTGAGTGTCTGAACCTTCAGCCCATATATCTACCATCAATTTTCGAGGCATAGTCAAAATTAAATACCTACAGTAATGTGGACGAGAAGCTACAAGAGCCTAGGCTTCTTTAATTTGTGCCCAGAAGTCATCTTTTGTCCTTGGTCCATCTACAGGTAATTTGGAGCACAGTTCCCTTTTTTCCTCAGCCCACAAATTCTCAATAGGGCTCAAATTAGGTGAAAAGGGAGGCCTGTCTACCACACTGATATCCTACCTCTCTGAAAACCAATTGGAAACCTTTCGAGATGTGTGGACAGAATGGTTATCCTGTACAAATTCTACAATTCCGTCAGGATATTCGCTCGATTTTTCCTTGAGATCAGATCCTTAATGTTTTCTAGAAGAAGAAGTCAATTAAAATGCTGCAGCTTCGTTAGTGAAAAGGTTTCCTGGGGACGGCCGCCCTGAATTCGGATGTGAGGGCATCGGCTGGGTGGTCCAAATCCTGTTCTGTTCTGCAAGGAGCAGTGGAGGCCGGTCTGGGAAATAGAAGGTGTAACAATCTCGTAAAAGACAGGATTCAGCTGCTCCAACTGATAGTGTCCTGTAAGACATCTTTCCAGGATAACGACAAAGACCTCAACGGCAGAATCGGCGGAATAGGAGACCTATGGTACGGAAAGAACAACCCGCCCTCGTAAGAAGAATGGCGAGACCTGCTGCCTTGCGGTGAAGAGGCATCTTCAAGGCGTAAGGAGAGCAACTGATCTAGGGGACGGGATCCCTTAAACTAAATGACCAGGTTGGGGGTTGGTCGTACGGCTGACGACCACACATTGTAATTACGTGTTGAGATTCTAATGAAAGTAGATGCGGACGGATTCTTAAAAACAAAACAGGGATAAGGGCAATTTTGCCCACCTGGAAGGTATTCAATGTAAATAGGCCAGGAGCATTAATTTTTACTTTCTCTATACACTATGTACATAGTGTATAGAGAAGGTATTGCACTCCACCAAAAAATTCCATACCAAGATTTCACCGGAAATATATGTTTTAGGGTCCCCTGTATCAAAAAAAAGTATTTTCAGAACAAGGTCCGTGTGTGTGTGTGTGTGTGTGTATCCGTGTGTCTGTGAACACGATAACTCGAAAACGAAAAGTCGGTAAAATACCAAACTTGGTATTTAGGTTTAGTATCTCCCAGGGATGCGACACCAAGATTTTGAGAAAACTCCCCCCCCCCATCCCAAACTACCCTTTACATAGAACTTTTTTCGAAAATTTTGATTTTCTAAAAAATGGCTCTAACGATTTTGATTAAAATATTGTATATTAAAGATATTTACCTGACAAATAAAATGTATATTTTGAATTTTCTGGGAATAGCCTCTGGGCCAATTTTACGAAATTTTGCATAACTGCTAAACCGTAAGAGATGGACAAAAACTTACCACACAACAAATGTAGAGCACTTTAAAACACACAATTTATGCTATATACATTTTTTTCGTGGAGATGATTGTTTGTGAGATATTCCTTGTTTTTGGTTTCAGCTATAAAAAACTTATACTTTTCTCATACATGACTTTGTGAACTCGTGTCCATACAAACAAAGGAACTTCAGTCACATAGCAACCAGCCTTTGACTATCACTTTAACTTATGGTACTTCCTTATTTCGCTTCTACTTACAAGGAAGCAAGTAATAAGTCTATTTCTGCTAATTTTTTCTCGATTAGCAGGAAGTACATAGAAGCATAAGCTTTTTAAAAATAATTTGTTGCAGAGATATAGAGAAAGTCATGTGAATGTAACACATCAGATTTTTACTTTTCTACACGTAATATGTACTTAGTGCATAGAGAAGATATTGCATCCCACCCAAAAATTCGTTACGGAGATTTCACCGGAAATACACGTTTTAGGGTCCCTTGTAGCCATAAAAGGCATTTTTATTTTCTATACACGTACTATGTACATCGTATATAGAGAAGGTATTGTATTCTACCCAAAAAATTCCATACCGAGATTCCACCGGAAATACTCGTCTTAGAAAAAGGTCCTTGTGTGTGTCCGTGTGTCCGCCTGTCTGTGAACACGTTAACTCAAAAGACGAAAAGTCGGTAAAATACCCAACTTAGTATTTAAGTTTAGTATCTTCCAAGAATGCGACCCGAACATTTGAGGAAAATATTCCCATCCCAAACTACCCTTTTTGTGAAAAAGTTTTGAAATCCTGATTTTCTCAAAAATGGCTCTAACGATTTTGATTAAAATACCGAATGTAAGAGATATTTACACGAAACATATCATATAGGTATATCTTGAATTTTCTGGAAAAGCCTCTGAAGATTTCTTTATTCTGGATGGATTTTCCAGCATTTAACATAACTAGTAAATCGTAAGAGATAGACAATAACTTACTACACAAAATAGATCTCGTTGAAACACATAATTTATGTCATAAACATTTTTTGTAGAATTTACCATTTTTAAGATATTCCTTTTTATTGGTTTCAGTTTTAAAATACTTAAACGTTTCACATATAGGAATTTGTCAACTTCTGATAATGCAAAGAAGCGAATTTTATCCACAAAGCAACTAGCTTTTAAAACGTTTGACTATCGTTTTAGCCTAGTGTAATTCGTTATTTCCTTTCTACTTACAAGAAAGCATTTCTGCTAATGTTTATCTCGATTAGCATGAAGTAGATGGAAGAATAAGATTTTTAACAATTTGTTACAGAGATATAAAATGTGAATGGAACACATCGGATTTTTAGAAAAGGTTCCGTGTATGTCTGTAACATGATAACTCAAAAATGCAAAGTCGATAAAATACCAAACATGGTATTTAAGTTCAGCATCTTCCAGGAATGTGACACGAATATTTTGATAAAAATCTCCCAACCCCATTGAAAAAAAAATTCGAAAATGTTTATTTTCTCAAAAATCTCGTTTTAACCAAAACGATTTTGATTAAAATATTGTATGTTAAAGACATTTACATAGCAAATAAAATCTATATCTTGCATTTTCTGGAAATAACTTCTAAATACCTCTATTCTGGATGAATTTTCAGTTGCTGGTAAACGTAAGAGATAGACAAAAACTTACTACACAAAAATGTGGATCTCGTTAAAACATACAATTTATGTAATATATATTCTTTTCTTGGAGTTGGCGTCCTTGTTATTTGTTTCAGATTTAAAATACTTAAAACTTTTCTCACACGGACGTTTTTAAACTCCTGGCCATGCATAGAAACGGATTTCAACCACCTGAAACCAACTTTTAAAAGATTTGAGTATCGTTTTACCCTAGTGTATTCCCTTGTTCCCCTTCTACTTACAGGAAGCAAGTAATTAAGACAATTTCTGCTAATGTTTGCTCGATTATCATAAAGTAGACAGAAGAATAAGCTGTTTAACAATAATTTGTTACAGCGATGAGGAGATAGTCATGTAATGGAACGCATCGGTTTTTATTCAGGTGAGTTTACCATATAGCATAGTACATGTAACAAACAATTGGAACCGCTTGTAATTAATAAAGCATATAACAATCGAAACCAGAAAACAAACATCTTTGGTCAGTAAGAATAAAAGGTAAGCTACACATCACCAAATAAAGTTCATACCTTAGAGCAGTTGAAAGAAAAATCTGATGAGTTGCATGACTTTCTCTACATCGCTGTAACAAATTATTGTTAAAAAGCATATTCTTCTTTATGATAATCGAGATAAACTTTAGCAGAAATGGATAGGTAGAGTCAGACTGAAAAATTCAATGCCATAGCCGGGATTTGAACATGGATCTCCCGATCTCTAGTCGGTTACTCTGCCACTGAGTTACCATAGCAACATGCCAGCATAGCATTGAATTTTCCAACTGACTCGTATATTTTCCCAGTAAACCACAAGGTGCTCTCAAATTCTTTTTGAGATGACCTATGGTAGCTCAGTGGCAGAGCAACCAGCTAGAAGTCGGGAGATCTATGTTCAAATCCCGGATAAGGCATCGAATTTTTCAGTCCGACTCTGCCTTTCCAACTCCTGTCCTACACATGACTTGTGTAAAAAAGCAATTATTCCATTAGCAGAAATGTTCTTACTTGCTTTCTTCTCGGTAAAAGATAAATAAAGGAATACACTAGGCTAAAACGATAGTTACATCTTTTAAAAGCTGGTTGCTATGTGGTTGAAATCCGTTTCTATGCAGGACCAGGAGTTTACAACTTTGTGTGAGAAAAGTTTTAAGTATTTTAAATCTGAAAAAAAAAAATAGTAAGGAATATCTCAGAAATGGTTAACTTCACGAGGAAAAAAAGTATATGACATAAATTGTATGTTTTAATGTGATCTACTGTTTTGTGTAGTAAGTTTTTATCTATCTCTTACGGTTTACCGGTTACATAAAATTCAGCAAAATTCATTCAGAATAAAGAGATCTTTAAAGGCTATTCCCAGAAAATTCAAGACATACATTTTATTTGCCATATAAATAACTTTAATATACGCTATTTTAATGAAAATCGTAAGAGCCATTTTTGAGAAAATCAAAATGTTCGAATTTTTTTCCATGTAAAGGGTAGTTTGGGGGATTTTTCTCAAAATATTCGTGTCGCCTCCCTGGAAGATACTAAACTTAAATACCAAGTTTGGTATTTTACCGACTTTTCTTTTTTAGTTATCTTTTTCACAGACACACGGACACACACGGACATTTTTCTACAAGTGCTTTTTTGTACAGGGGATCCTAAAACGTGTATTTCCGGTGAAATCTCGGTATCAAATTTTTGGGTGGAATGCAATACCTTCTCTATACACATGTACATAGTACGTGAAGAGAAAGTAAAATTCTATGAGAACCTGCGGAGACTAATATAGAGTATGCTGTGTATATATATAAGCACCAAGGAACACTGCAAAATTAGTCATTAGGGACTTTTAACGCAACGGCGGGTAAAGAGTGGGTGAAGAACACAACCTATGACCTTATGTAGGAAAATATAGTTTTCATGAATATTCAAATTTTAATTTATGGAAAATAATATATTTTGGAATAGAAAAGAACACGGCAGTCTAAGTATATTATTTTAATAAAGAAGTTCATAAAAAAAGGTGGAAGTCACTCGACGGTAACACCATGAACCAAATAGATCCTGCCCTGCTTGGGCATAACAAACATCTGATACGTCGCATATTGGATGTGAGGGTTTGCAGAGGTGCGGACTCTGGCAGTCACCATTTTATGGTCAAATTAAGTATTGACAGGTATAGAAAATATAGGAAAACTAAGAGCTCAGCTCAGAGGCCTCTCTATCAGGCTTGAGGTTCTTTTACGTACCGTAAATCTACTGGTTAATGATTTTGATTAAAATACTAGGTATATATTAAATATATTTATATCACAAATGAAATGTATATCTTGACTTTTCTGGAAATAGCCTCTGAAGCCCTCTTCATCCGGAATAACTTTTGTATAACTGGTAAACCGTAGGAGATAGATTAAAGTTTGCTCACAAAAATGTAGATATCGTTAAAACGCACAATTTATGTTAAATATGTTTTTTGTGGAATTAATCATATTCCTTGCTTTTGATATAAATTTTCCAATACTTAAAACTTTTCTCAAATGAGAAATCTTCATTCGTTTTTATTTCTTTTAACACCCTGATCAAACAAAGAGAACGGAATTTATATTCTATCTCTTAGCGACCAAATTTTAAAACATTTGACTCTCACTTTAGTTTGGCATTCACTAGTGTTTATTCCCCTTGAACCTAAAACAAAAACTATTTCTGCTAACGTTTATCTCGATTAGAATGAATTTGAAGTAGATAGAAGAATAAGCTCTGTAAGAATGGTTTGTTTTAGGATAGATATAGAAAGTCATTTGAATATAACACATGGAATTTGTTTACTTTCTCTAGTACGTATGTACGCACATACAATGTATGTGGTAGCTAGAGAAGGTATTGTATTCCATTCAAAAATACCATGTCGATATTTCACCAGAAATATGTTTTGAGGGCCCCTGAGTCCGAAAAAAAACATTTATAGAGAAAGGTCCGTATGTGTGTGTGTGTGTGTGTAGACAGTATAGCTCAAGAGCGAAGTGGGCAGGAGATCATGGGTTCGAGATCCGCCTTGGGCATGGGTGTTATATGTTTGTGTAATGTGTAAAGGAACAGTAAAACCAGTAATCATACAATAAATTTAGGGGGGATGTAATCAGGGGATACAGCGCCGGAGTCCCGACCAGACTCCGGTACTGTTTAAAAAAAAAAAACGAAAAGATCGTTAAGTACCAAACTTGGTATTTATGCTTAGTATCTTCCAAGGATGCAACGCGAAGATTTTAAGAAAATACTCCCACCACAAACTACCCTTTACATGGAAAACATTTTAAAAAAATTGTATTTCTCAAAAATGACTAACTATTTTGATTAAAATGCCGTATAATAAACATATTTACATAAAAATAAAATGTATATTTTGAATTTCCTGAGAATAGCCTCTGAGCATCCCTTTATTTGTGATGAATTTTGCATAATTTTTCATAACGGTTAAACCGTTATCACACACACACAAAAAAAAATGTATAACTTGTTAAAACACATAATTTATGTGTTAGAGTTGGCCGTTTTCGAGATATTCCTTGTTATTGATTTCAATTTTAAACTACTTAACTTTTCTCAGACTGGGCCATGCAAAGCGAACCGAATCTCAATTGTTTCACATAGCACACAGCCATCAAAAGATTTCAGTAACGCATTAGCCTAATACATGCACTTGTTTCCTTTCTACTTATAAGGAAGCAAGTAATAGGAATAATTCTGCTAATGTTTTTTTCTCGATTTGCATGATGTTGATAAAAGAATAGTCTGTTGTAAGAATAATTTGACGGAACAGCTAGAGAAAGTTATGTGAACGATTTTTTTTTATTCAGAGTGCCATAAAGCATGTATTTCCGGTGAAATCCCGATATCGAAGTTGTTGGTGAAATAGAGCACTTCCTCTACCTAGGTAGACGGTAGAGTGGTAAATGCCAAGTTTTAAAACATAATTCTGGCGAAATCGACAAGATATTTTGAGTGGAACACAATATTTCCTCTACTTATCATAATTACCTAAAAGACAGAGCAATCAGAAGGAGCTAATGGGGGATGAAACTGATAAAATTATGATTGGTTAGTAATGAAGTGTGAACTGATAGATCCTCTACTTAGATATTTTTGTATCTTAACATCCTTTAACCTGGTTGCTCCTATCGGGCGATAAAAGAAATTGGTGAAATGATGCTCAAATGATATCGGGGTCCATGGAACTTAAAGTTACTCGACATTCGTCTCCTTAGAATAAGGGAAAACTCGAAGAAAAAAAAAAAAACTTATCCGGTTAACTCATCCTTAGCGAGATTCGAACTCGCGACCTGTTGAACGTGAAGTAGACACGCTGCCAGCACACTACCCAGGCGGGCCCTTCTATACATCTTTTCTTTCTGAACAGTGTTTAATGCAGTATTTGCGTACTACCTACTATGGCACCGCAGAAGTTAGATTTCTCCTTCTGCGTAGTGCTTCTGCTAAGTGTTAGCCGGCCATAAAATTGCTAGTAAAGCCGTTATATTTAAAAAAGAAAAACAAAACAAAAACTGATGTGATGGACAAAAGAATAACGGGTTGGGTAATGTTTTACGAGTAATTTACTCTGCATAAATATACCAATTGTGAGTGTTTTCAGGCTTTATAGCCTGTTATTGTGTGTGCACTACAGTAATAAACACTTTAGTTTTTAAATCAGTTAATTTAAACTAGAGCTAATAGTGCAAAACTAAGTTTAAAGGAGGTTAATAACTTCCCAGAGGTCACGCGGCATTGTTTCCGTATGCAAAGCTGCAACAAGAGCCCTACAAGTTCTACAATTTCACCGACAAAAGACAACGATATAGCTTCTACAGTTCCAGCTAAAATGAATTCAGAACCTAAAGGTACGCAAAGTTATGCCTCAGTAACACAAATGACACCATCTAAAGATCAGGCTATTGTTATAGATTCTCATAGTGAAATCATGCTAAAAGAATATGTTTTAGCCATAGGTAAACTAATCGATCCAAGTTGCATTAGATTTGTTTCACGCATTTCAAATGCTAGAATTTGCATGCACTTGGCTAATAAGACAATAGTACAAGACTTAGTACGTAATCATCCTAAAGTAAACATAAAGAATGTGTCACTAAGTATTAGAGCCCTCGTCACAAAAACGCAAAGGGTTATTCTTTCAAATGTTTGTCCAACAATTCCTAATCAGCTAATAGAACAGCAACTCGCAGTACTAGGGGTTAAGCCCACTTCATCTATAGTTCATATTCGTGCAGGAATGAACGAACCAGGTTTTACACTGTTTAAGTTTTAGGAGACAAATGTATGTCAATCCTAATGACCTAGAAAAGCTTCCTGAAAGTATGCAGATTAAGTATGAAGGTACAAACTACTGGATCTATTTTTCATCAGACACTGTAATTTGTTTTACATGTAAACAGGAAGGGCACCTTGCAAGGCAGTGCCAGGCAAACGCTAATGACGAAGCTTTACCTATGGCAACAACTCAGGATAGCAATGAAAATGAGGCAACAGTTGCCGCGTTAGATTTGTGTGCTGCTAACTCTCCTAACCTGAACATGAAACAAAACACAAACGAAATCACACAAACAGCTGTCTCTGATCCCAACACAAAGATGATACCCAAGTAAAATATAAACGCAGAATCCTCTAATCATACTAAACATCCGCATGTTATGGATTCCTTTAAAACTGAGTCATTACACAAGTATACATCGAACGAAAACGCTGAAAACAGACAAGAGATGCTACTCACTCCCCTAAAACGTGTACACTCCACAAGTAGCACATCTATAACACAAATAGGAGAACAGGAGCTCTCTTCCTCTGACACACCTGATAACTGTGAAACAAATAACAACAGAGTCATCAAACAAAGAAAAAACAGACACTAAGAAAACAAGAATCAGCGACGCAATGTCACCGGTGCGGAAATTAATGGAAGCAAACCCAGACGAGTATGCTATAACATACCTACAACTACTTAGTTTTCTTGAAAATTCTATTGGAATTTCAGACGTACAATCTTTGGCCCTCAGTTATACCAGTGACCTTGAGGGCCTAGTAAACACAATAAAACAGCTCTCTCCCTGTTTCACAGATCGTGGCATCAAAAACAGGTGCACTAGACTAGTAAAGAAACTTAAGCAAAACGTCAACGTCACGGACTCCAATGAGGCCTAAATTTTACTTAACCAATCAGCTTACAAATGACATTAAAAATATTACAATGGAACCTCAATGGTTTCTGGAAACAATACGAATATCTTCAACTTATTTTAAACAAAAATAATCCCAACATTATCTGCCTTCAAGAAACCAATTTTAAGCAAAATTACGTAGCTCACATGAAAACATACTCCTCATATTACAAGAATCGCATAGGCGCTTTACGGGCTAGTGGTGGCGTTGTCACTTTTATTAAAGACAATATTCCACACAGAGAAGTAGAGATAAACACTTCTCTAGAAGCTGTAGCAGTTACAGTAAACCTATCAGTAACCATAACAATCTGTAACATTTACCTTCCAAACAGCAATGAAATAGAACTAACGACACTACATAATTTATTGGAGCAACTACCCAAACCATACATTGTTGTGGGTGACTTTAATAGTCACAACACTTTATGGGGTTCACAATATACTAATCGACGCGGCAGAATAATTGAAAAACTATTAGATACAGCAAACTTAGTGTTACTCAACAATGGACAACCCACACACTATGATTTAGCCAATAATTCGTACACCAGCATTGATTTAACATTCTGCACACCTGATATATGCCATTTCTTCAGCTGGGAAGTAACTAACTCTATTCAAGATAATGACCATCTTCCCATTATCATCCACAATATATTTAATACAGCTTCTCAGGTATTTACTACAATCAAATGGAGCCTAAAAAAAGCTGATTGGTTAAAATTTAGAAAGCTATTTAGTGAAAATGTCCAAAGTTTAACACCTCCAATTGCCTTTCAGAAGAAGAATATTGACGCAATTCTAAAAGAATTCACCGACTGTCTTGTTAGATCTGCAACATTAAGTATTCCACAAACATCTATTACACCTGGAAAAAGCCCTGTTCCGTGGTGGAATGAAAAGTGCATGGAAGCTATAGCAAATAAAAATAGTGCTTTTAATCGCTTCAGACGGCACCCTAATTTAAGTAATAAGCAGGAATTCCTAAAATATCGTGCAAATGCACGTAGGACCGTTAAACAAAGCAAGAAAGAAACATGGCTGACCTTCCTCTCTACATTAACTGACAAGACACCCCAGTCAATTTTATGGAACAAAATAAAGAAGATAAAAGGAGGGAATTCTGCTGCCCAGATAACGGCTATTTGTAATCCTTATGATCGCAGTATCAAAACTAATCCCGAAGAAATAGCCAACACCTTTGCGAATTTTTTTGCAAACGTGTCGAACCCACACCGGAATGATACACCATTAAACCCACTACAAATTGTTAATATGAGTAAAAATACTAGCTACACTTACAACGACTCAATCAGTATTGAAGAAGTGCAAGACGCTCTATTTTGTTTTAAAAGCACAAGTCCTGGCCCAGATAATATTCCTTATGAATTTCTGCAGCAATTACCTCCAGTTGGTGTAGAATATCTCACGAAAATATTCAATCATGTATGGGTCAATAATGTATTTCCTTCATCATGGCAACACTCAATAGTAATGTCTATTCTTAAACCAAACAAGGATATTCTAAATCCAGAAAACTATAGGCCCATCGCACTAACATTTACTATGTGCAAAGTCATGGAAAAAGTAATAGATAAACGTTTACGATGGATGCTGGAGAAGAACCACTTTTTCAGCCAATCTCAAAGTGGGGTTCGTCAGTTTCACTCTACGATTGATAATTTAATTGTTCTTAAAACAGAAATTAAAGAGGCATTTAGTAATTCCCAGCACCTTTTGTGTCTCACCTTAGATATAGAAAATGCCTATGACACACTTAACAAAAACTACATTTTAAAAGTATTACAAGATATAGATATAAATGAACACATGCTAAACTTCATCTCTAATTTCCTTCAAAACCGACAGATCCGAGTCAGAGTGAATGGCAGTCTGTCTCAGAGCGTAATAATAAATAATGGCGTTCCTCAAGGCTCAATCTTGAGTGTTACACTATTCATTGTTGCAATGAACAAAATAGCGAATCATGTTTTACCACCAGCTAAAGCATGTCTCTTTGCAGATGACGTCTTTATTTTTTGTTCAGGAAGAAATACATCCACAACTCAAGAAATTCT
Source organism: Hymenopus coronatus (assembly GCA_030762935.1). Taxonomy (NCBI): domain Eukaryota; kingdom Metazoa; phylum Arthropoda; class Insecta; order Mantodea; family Hymenopodidae; genus Hymenopus; species Hymenopus coronatus. Next base: position 41,302,577 of record CM060897.1, on the reverse strand, counting down.
ACAGAAATCATTGCACTCAATTCAAACCTGGTCCAATGAAATAGGGTTCAAATTCTCTGAGCATAAAACTAAATGTATCAAATTTTCAAGAGCAAGACGCGATGGAAATAAACCTAAGTTATTTATAAATGGCAAAACGATTGAAGTTGTCAGTTCTGTGAAAATACTAGGTCTAACATTTGATAAAAGACTAACTTGGTCTTCACATATAAAATTACTGGCAACAGATTGCAAAAAAAGGTCAAATGTATTAAGAATTCTCTGCGCTAGTAACTGGGGATCCGACATAAAAGTCCTTCACACGACATATAAAGCATTAATAAGATCCAAGCTAGATTACGCTTCAATAGTGTATAATTCAGCCAGCCCCTCGACCGTGTACAATCCGCAGCCTTAAGGATTGTTCTGGGAGCCTACCATACTAGTCCAATCGATAGTTTACATATGGAATTAGATGAATCCTCTTGAAGTACGTCGAGAATACTTAAGTTTAAAGTATGCAATGAAAATAGCTGGATTACCCTACTCAAATGCTTATAACTATGTATTTCCCAAAACACCCAAAAGAGATAAACTCCAACGTCCATTTAAATCATTGCCGTTCTATGATAGAATTAATTACTACTTAAAGAAACAACAGACCAGCCTTCCGAAGATAACAACAACCGGACTTCACGATGTTCCTCCCTGGAGGCTTAAAAAACCAAAACTTAACCTCGAAATGGAACCCTACAGAAAAGGACAAACATCTGCAATTCTTTATCAACAACTCTTTAAAGAAGTGTCTAGTTCACACGCTGATTATGAAAAAATATTTACAGATGGTTCAAAATCAGCTCATGGGATAGGATGTGCAATAATCCTACCAAATCAAGTTCAGGCAGTAAAACTTCCTGACTGTTTCTCTACATTTTCCAGTGAACTATACACCATAAAAGAAGCTTTCTCATATATAACAGAGTCTAAGAATCAGTCATTCATAATCTTTTCAGATTCCAAATCGGCCCTATTGGCAACTCAAAATGTTTATACAGACAACCAACTTACCCAAAATGTTCAAATTTCCTATAATCAGGCCTTAGAACAAGGAAAACAAGTGATCCTTTGTTGGGTTCCTTCTCACCAACAAATTGCCGGTAACGAGAAAGCAGACGTGGCAGCAAAAACTGCTCTTCGGAAACCTGTGTGTAACACTGACATTCCAGTGCACCATTCAGACTTCTCCATTTACATCCGTACTAAAATCAACAATGCCTGGAAAACTCAATGGTCTCAACATCAAGGAACTAAACTACACTCAGTTAGAGGATGCTCCACTGCTGTTTGCTGTTTTAAAAACCTAAATAGGAAACATCAAACCATTATCACTCGTCTGAGAATTGGCCACACAACAATGACTCATGCCTACTTGATCACCAAAGACGCCCAACCTCAGTGTACAACTTGCATTACTCCACTGGCTGTGTCTCACATACTTTCAGAATGCCGCCGTTATAATCCCCAGAGGAAAAAGTACAAACTCGCTGGTAATATAAAAGTACTAAATAATGAAACCATGTATAAAAATGTTGTTATGTTCCTAAAAGCTATCAATATATACAGTTTAATCTAAAATTGTAATAAACATTAACACGGCTTTTATTTGCTTTCGTTTACAAAAATGTTATTAATATATTATAGATCATTAAAATTAAATATATATGTACAGTTTAATATTACTCTATATTAACGTCATAAGAAGTAATTTTGTATGCATTGTTACCTGTTAATTAGCACAACTTGTATTATATTCCAATGTATCTTTATAACCATCCTGTAATAATTATTGTTATCACAATGTATCAGTGTTTCAGTCGCGATAAGACTCTCACGAGTCAAAGCGACTATAAATAAATATTAATAATAATAAAAAAAACTGATGTGTTCCATTCACATAAATTTCTCTAGCACATTCTCAAATGATCAGGGGATCCATGGAGTTACCCTTATCTGGGTAACTCACCCTAAACGAGATTCGAACTCACAACCTCTTGAACATGAGGCAGACTACCACCACACTACCCAGGTGGTAAGTTAGTCTTATTACTTGCTTCATTGTAAGTAGAAGGGAAATAAGGGAATGCATTATGCTAAAGCGATAGTTAAATCTTTTAAAAGCTGGTCGCTATGGAAACAATTGAGATTCGGTTCGCTTTGAATGGTCTAGTTGAGAAAATTTAGGTACATATTTCAAAGCTGAAACCAATAAGGAATATTTCAAAAACGGTCAACTCTACAAGAAATATGTATATATTACATAATTTATATGTTTTAAGGAATCTACATTTTTATTTTCTCTACACGTACTATGTATATAGTATATAGAGCAGGTATTGTATTCCCCCCAAAAATTCGATACAGAGATTTCACCGGAAATACATGTTTTCGGTCCCCCTGAATCCAAAAAAAAAAAAAGATCATGTTTATTTTCTCTACACTTACTATGTACACAGTGCATGGAGAAGGTAATGCAGCCAAAATTCGATACCGAGATTTCGCCGGAAATACATGTTTTGAGACCCCCTGAATCCAAAAAAGCATTTTCAGAAAAATGTCCGTGTGTGTGTCTGTGGGCAGCATAGCTCAAAAACGAAAAGTCCGTTAAAAACTAAACTTGGTATTTAGGTTTGTTATCTTCCAAGGATGCGACACGAAGATTTTCAAGAAAATCTCCCCATCCCCAACTACCCTTTACATGGAAATTTGTTCGAACATTTTGATTTTTTAAAAAAATGGCTCTAACGATTTTGTCTAAAATATCGTATATTAAAGATATTTATCTTGAATTTTCTAGAATAGACTCTGAAGGCTATTTTATTCTGGATGAATTTTACGGAATTTTGTATAACTGCTAAACCGTAAGACATAGACAAAAACTTACCACATAAAAATGTAGAGCGAGTTAAAGTACACAATTTATATAATATACATTATTTACGTGGAGTTGATTGTTTTTGAGATATTCCTTGTTGTTGGTTTCAGCTTTGAAAAACATATTTTTCTCACACAAGAATTTGTCAACTCCTGTCTATACAAACAAAGGAACTTCAGTCACATAGCAACCAGATTTTGATTATCACTTTAACCTATGGTACTCCCTTATTTCGCTTCTACTTACAAGGAAGCAAGTAATAACACTATTTCTGCTAATTTTCCCTCGATTAACATGAAGTAAGTAGGAGCATAAGCATAATATGTTTTTGTAGAGATTAGAGAAAGTCATGTGAATGGAACACATCATATTTTTACAAAAAGTTCCGTGTGTGTGCGTGTGTCTGTGTGTCGGTGTGTGTCTGTGGACAGCATGGCTCAAAAACGAAAAGACCGTTGAATACCAAACCTGGTATTTAAATTTGGTTTCTTCCAAGGATACGACACGAAGATTTTCAAGAAAATCCCCCACCCCCAACTATCCTTTATATGGAGCTTTTTTCGAAAATTTTGATTTTCTTAAAAATGGCTCTAACGATGTTGATTAAAATGTCGTATATTAAAGATACTTACCTGACAAATAATATGTAGCCTCTGAAGACTACTTTATTCTGGATGAATTTTACGAAATTTTGCATAACTGTAAAGAGATGGACAAATATTTACCACACAAAAATGTATAGCACATTAAAACACACAATTTATGTAATATATGTATATATATATTATCGGGTGTATATATATCTAAGGTCATATCGGGGGCTTCGAATTAGAAACAATTCGCTGTCTGTAGGTTTACAGTGGGTTTAAACCATTTTATTTCCTCAAACACACACATATTCACTCTCACATACATACTTCCAGACTCAGTGGGGCATAGGGAATACTTCTGGTTAAAGAAAAATTCCCTGCCCCAGCCGTGAATCGAACCCGGGAACAGATATTCCTTGTTATTGATTTTAGCTTTGAAAAATTTGTACTTTTCTCATACAGGAATTTGTCAACTGGGGTCCATACAAACAAAGGAACTTCAGACACATAGCAACCAGCCTTTAAGTATCACTTTAACCTATGGTTCTCCCTTATTTCGCTTCTACTTACAAGGAAGCAAGTAATGAGAACATTTCTACTAATTTTTCTCAATCAGCATGAAGTAAATAGAAGCATTAGCTTTTTAACGATAATTTGTTGCAGAAATATAGAGAAAGTCATGTGAATGGAACACATAAGATTTTTTTGTTTTTAAGTTTTCGTCTATCTTTTAGGGTTTGAACGTTATGCAAAATTCTGCAAAACTGATCCAGAATAAAGAACTTTTCAGAGGTTATTATATACATAATATTTGTGATGTAAATACCGTTCATGTACGGTAATTTAATCAAAACGTTAGAGCCATTTTTGAGAAAAGCGAATGTTTCAAAACATTTTCCATATAAAAGGTAGTTTATGCTGTTTTTTTTTTTTTTTTTTTTTTTAAACCTTCGTCTCAGATTCTTGGAAGATACTAAACATAAATACCAAGTTTGGTCCTTAACAGTATTTTTGTTTTCGAGCTATACTGTCCACACACACATACACATACACGGAACGTTTTCTAAAAATCTGATAGTTTTCCATTCACATATCTTTCTCTAGTTGTTCAACAAACAAATTTTTCTTACAAAATATTAATATTTTGTCTACCTTATGCTAATCTAGATAAACATTAGCAGAATTGGTCGTATTATTATTTGCTTCCTTGTAAGTAGAAGGGAAATAAGGAAATACATTAGGATAAAGTAATAGTCACATTTTTTTAAAAACTGGTCGCTATGTGAAACACTTGAGGTTCGGTTCGCTTTGAATGCTACCGTTTGAGAAAAGTTAAATTAGTTTAAAATTGAAACCAATAACAACGAATATTTCGAAAACGGTCAGCTCTACAAGAAAACGTCCATGACATAGATTGTGTTTTTTAACAAGATCTATATTTTATGTGTAATAAGTTTTTGTCTATCTCTTACGATTTAACCGCTAAAGAAAATTCTATACATTTTATTTATTCTTTAATATACGGTATTTTAATCAAAATCGTTAGAGCAGTTTTTTAGAAAAAGAAACATTTCAAAACAATTTCCATGCAATGGGTAATTTGGGGTGGAGAGATTTTACTTGAAAATCGTTTCGTATACTTGGAGGATACCAAACTTAAATACCAAGTTTGGTATTTGACGGTCTTTTAATTTTTTAGCTATGCTGTCCACAGATATACACAGAACTTTTTCCAAAAAAAAAAAAAAAAATTGGGCTCAGGGTACCTCAAAACATATACTTCCGGCGAAAACTCTGTATCGACTTTTTGGATGAAATACAATACTTCCTCTATACACTATGTACATAGTATGGCATAGAAAGTGAAAAGTGCTCCCATTGCGGCTTCACCAAAGCAAAAGCAGTACCGGACAGCGCCCTAGTGCATCCTGACACCAATGCACTCCTGATAGAAATTAAAAAATCTGATGTGTTACACACGTGACTTTTTCTAGCTGCTCTACAAACTAAGTTCGTTACACATGCTAATCGAAATAAACATTAGCAGAATGTTCTTATTACTTAGTTCCTTACAAGTAGAAGGGAATTAAGGGAATGCACTAGGCTAAAGCGATAGTTAAATATTTTAAAAGCTACCGTTAGGCGATTGTCATTACAAATCGCTTCTTTGCTTGGCCAGGAGTAGAACAAAAGAACAACGGACAGTCCCTGTCTGAGAAATGTACAATTTTACAGTTGAAAGCAATAACGAGGAATATCTCGGAAACGGTTACCTCCACAACAAAAACGTAAAGGGCATAATTTGTCTATTTTGACGAGAATTACATTTTTGTACACAAAGTTTTTGTCTATCTCTTATGCTTTGGCAGTTAAGCAAAATTCGACAAAATTCATCCAGAATAAAGAGGTCTTCATAGGCCACTCCCAGAAAATTCAGGATATACAGTTTATGGGATGTAAATGTCTTTAATATACGGGAATTTAAGCAAAATCGTTAGATCCATTTTTGAGAAAATCTAAATTTTCGAAAATTTGTCCACGTAAAGGGTAGTTTGTTGTGGGGAGAATTTTTTGAAAATCTTCGTGTCGTATCCTTGGAATATACCAAACCTAAATAGGTACTAAGTTTGGTATTTAACGGTCTTTTCGTTTTTGATCTGTGCTGTCCACCCCCCCACCCCCACCCCACATACACACACTCATAGGGACATTTTTCTAAAAATGTTTTTTTCGGACTCAAGGGACCCCAAAACATATATTTCCAGTGAAATGTCAAACCAGAATTTTTGGGTGGAGTACAATACCGACTCTATCCACTATGTACATTGTACTTGCGGGCTAGATGAAGTAAAAATATCGATCACAATAGGATATACATTTGTGTGTGTGTGCACGAAAGATTTTGATCGATTAAACTGAACTGCCAATTGCATACTTGCTAAGCTACAAGACGGAAATAAAACATGAGTGGCGTCTATTATTTCCCGATAGGAAGTAACTTCGTTCAAGCATGTGGTCTGTAGGGAACCGCTGCGTATTTTAGTGAAATGGATATTGCATTACTTGATTTGATCATAGCTAAACATTCCTCTAAATACTACCACCATCACCTTCAACTGGAACAGATAACCTTGAACTTTGCATTGCAACATGGACAGCGCTCTCTGCGAGGGTAAAGGGAACTACAACTAGAAGTGACTAGTGGCAGAATTTGCCGTAATCAGCTGTTGTTTGCGAAGCTTTGCGTTAGTGACATTGGACAGCAGCTCCAGTAGGCATAACATCAACATTACGGGAAGGTGAATAACCCAGGTGAGTGGGCAAATGTCAAACTTTTTGTCGCTGAATAAAATGACTACCTTTATGACGTTCGCGTAATATCTTGTTTATATCGTTTAAAAGGACATTGACCGGTTTTTTACTCTCATCTAGAGCACTAAAAGCTTTGTATTCGATAAAAAAAAAAAAAAAGAGGATTATGCGTTCACCTATTTCTTTGTCCATTATTCTACAAACCTTTCTCATATCTTATATCTACTTCATTTACTCGCGATAACATTTGTTGAAATGGCTTTAATACATATTTTATTAGGAGGCTCAAGAGGAACAGAAAATTGCAATAGTTAGATCTTCTGAAAGTGGATCGCTAGAGAAAGCTTTGAAATTAGTTTGCTTGCATACTCGAGGGAAAAATAATAGTGCCTTTAGCAAATAGAAAAGAACAAAGGATTTGACAGTTAAAACCAATAGTAAAGTCGCATGTTTTGTAAAATGCTTTCATGAGATTTACATTTTCGATGTAGCAAGCTTTTGACTACCTATCTTAAGTTTACATGCATTTTGTTCTACAAATATCTAGATCATAGATGTATGGCATTTTAATAAAAGTTTTTAGCCATTTCTTAGAGAATGTGGGGGGGGGACGAAATATTTTCCATTTAAGGCTAGTTAAGGTTGGGAGGAATTTTTTTGAAAATGTAGCTTCACATCCTAGAAAGACGCTCAACCTAAAATTGTGGTAGAATAAAACTTTTAAGTTTTTTTAGTTATGCTGCTCAGAAACCGATACACTCAGGATCGTTCTAATTCTAATTTTATGACTTTCAGTAAACACTATATCTTATTTTTTATGAACTTCTGAAAGTTATTCTTGCGAAAGCGTACTATTCCATCTACTTATAGTTAATTGGGAATAGCATTAGTCAAATGCTTACAAGCTGGTCGCTATATACTCGCCTTGAATTTATATGCTCTTTCCATTGTAAAAATGATTATAAGGTTAGCAGTTCTTCAAAGGTATTAACAAATTCAAACTAATCAACAATATATCGGAAATGGCTAACATCACACACGATTTGAAATTATTTTAGGACCATCTACAGTTCTATCCTTGTATTTTCCAGATATACGGAAGTTCGTCCGTTTGAAGAAGGTTAGAGGCCATTTCCAAAATTAATATATATGTGTGTATATATATATATATATATATATATATACACGTCTCGTATCTTAGTGTGTTGTATACTAATCGAAATCTGTCATGTTTGATAAAATGAATTTCGAAAAATCTTCCATGTAAAGCTTAGTTTGGGATCGGATTTTCTTGAAAGATCGTGTCGCAACTTTGGAAGTTGCTGATCCTTAGGTATATACCACGTTTGGTATTTATCGACATTTCATTTTGCGTCTATCTGTTCCTGTACACACATGGACCGTTTTTTAAAAAATGCTTAGTTTTTATTCGGGGAGCCATTTATTTTCGGTGAAATCTCTTAATTTTTGTCTGAATTCAACACTATCCACTTACCATAGGAAAGGGCTCCTTATATTTAAATCATACCAGAAATAAGAACTCCAACGAAAAATAACTTATTTTTATAGAAATTTCATAGATAAGTTCATTATATGGCAATTACAAGTATTGATTTAAACTAAATTTGAAGTCTGTAAATTAAACTTTTATAACATTTAACTACATATGTGCAGCATAGGGTTTTGGAAATTTGTCAGTTTAAACTATCATTAATGTACAAGAAAAATTTTAAGGGTGTCTTTAATTTTTGTTCAAACTTTCAAATATAACATTTAAGCTGAATAAGTTGCGATTTGCCATAAAAACCTTGATTAATCTACAGTCTTCCATTTTGTGAAGATTTCAAGAAATTTTTTAATATATTGACTAATTTTTAACTCCTGCTCAGCTCCTTATGAGGACTGATTCATGCGTTTCCTCCTGAGAGGATTTGAACATACGAACAGACAATGGGAGAACTGCGGGAAGGAATGCACTTACACGAACAGTCTAGTAATAGTTCGACGAAATTGTTTGGGAATTTCCTCGCCTTGTCCGCCCTAACCATTCTTTTACTTGTCATTTTATGCTATTATAAATGATTTTTTAGGATTTAAATGATCTTGAGATTAAATATCAAATTTATATTTTGCATTTTCAGTATGCATAGCGCTTTTCGAGGAAAAATTAACAGGAAAAATGTAATTTGCGGGGCTAGACATTTTCAAAACATCTCCTGTAGCGAGTTTTCTGGTTTATCATGTGAAGCATTGTATGTTTCTGGAGTTCAAGGTCAACATTCCTTTACTAACAGCTTAAGATATCTCAAACTCCTGTATAATATAAAATGTGTATTATTTGGCGTTGCCCAAAGAGAAATGCCAGCTTTTTATTACGAAAGTTCGATTAGATAGCATTCTGTAGGTTCGTTTTGGCCAGTAAGACACTGAACATAGAACTTGTCAATGTACATGTATACGTACGTATGTTTATATAGGTACTACGAAAAACAATGTATTAAGCTCTAATGCTAAAAGCACGGGTTACAAAGACAGCAGAATATACATAATTATATCATTTGGCTTTTGAGGCCTGTACATCACTGCACTATACCAAATGTGCTCCATAAAAGCATACATATATTCTTTCCTATTTGCTTGCACATATAAACAGAGTATTAAAAATAACTTAAAATGTATAAATAAATATAATTTTATTATGTAATACTGGTGAACGTCTGATAGTTTTATAATTATAGACATAAGTTACTACTTATAATCCTATAAAATTAAAATGATTATTATATTATGTACACTCCTAAGTGCATACATGTCACAATTTACAGTTCAAATTTATAAATACGTAATGTATTTACAATGCAAAAATGCACATATTGACAATTATGCATTAAAGTACAAATCATTGGATCTGGCTTTACAGATTTTGTCGTTGTTAAATACTAAAAAATTCATCTGACACATTCGTGCAGTTTAATTTGTCTATAAAACACACATACACACGCTAATATGCAAAAATGCAATATATTATGGCACTTATAAAAACATTAATTGTTGAGGCATTGCCATAGATTTGTCGCTTAAATATTCATCTACAGAGTAAAATAATTTATTGCAAGATACTCCTTAAGAGAAACCTTAAAAACCCTGAAATTGCTAACTTTTTCCTTGAGATTACTGGAGAAAGCATTGAATATCTTGATCGTTTAATATACACCATTCTGAAAGCAACGAAGATTAGCATTGGGACGGTGAATATATCCCTTTTATCTAGCATTGTTATGCATTTCCATTTTTATTATAAAGCTATGTCGATTAACTGCATAGAATTTTAAAATGGATAGTATATAAACACAAGGTAAGGTGAGTATGCCCAATCTTTGAAATAGTTCTTTGCACGACTGTCTGCTATAAGCATTACAGATTATTTGTATAACCTTCTTCTGAATCCGGAATATGCATTTACAATCCACTGAATTACCCCGGAACATTATTCCATATTCGAGATGGAGTTAAAATATGGAAAATACAGTAATTTAAGTGTATCAATTGAGTGCTCGGAGAGCATAACGTACTGTGATGTAGCTAATATGCGACTTCAGTCCAAATGCAACTATCTACCTCAAGGCCAAGAAATTTGAATGCATTTAGCCGTTCTAACAATGCATTATTCGTTCCTATTTTACTTTCTCTACACGTACTATATACATAGTGTATAAAGAAGGTATTGCACTCCATCCAAAAATACGATACCGAGATTTCACCGGAAATATGTTTTAGGGTTCCTTGTATCCTCCCCCCAAAAAAGCATTTTCAGAAAAAGGCCCGTGTGTGTCCGTGAGTCTGTGAACACGCTAACTCAAAAACGAAAAGTCGGTAAAATACCAACTTGGTATTTAAGTTTAGTATCTTCCAGGAATGCGACACGAAGATTTTAAGGAAAATCCCCCCACCCCAACTACCCTTTATATGGAACTTTTTTCGAAAAATGTGATTTTTTTCAAAAATGGCTCTAACGATTTTGATTCAAATATCGTATATTAGAGATATTTACCTGACAAACTGTATATTTTGAATTTTCTGGGAATAGCCTCAGAAGACTACTTTATTCTGGATGAATTTTACGGAATTTTGCATAACTGCTAAACCGTAAGAGATGGGGACAAAAGCCTACCACTGAAAAAAATGTAGAGCACGTTAAAACACACAATTTGCTATATGAAATTTTTTTCGTGAAGTCGATCGTTTTTGAGTTATTCATTAATTTTGGTTTCGGGCTTTAAAAAATTTGTATTTTTCTAATACAGGAATTTGTCAACTCTTGTCCTTGCAAACAAAGGAATTTGTCACCTAGCAACAATTTTGACTATCACTTAACCTATGATAGTACCTTATTTCGCTTCTACTTATAAGGAAACTAGTAAGACCCTTTCTGCTATTTTTTTTCTCGATTAGCATGAAGTAAATAGAAGTATTAGCTTTTTAACAATAATTGATTGAAAATATGTAGAGAAAGTCATGTGAATGGTACACAAAAGATTTTTAAATACCTTTGTGAAGAACGAGTGGTTGCAAATTTAATTGATTTTGTTTTTTCGACGTTTACTGAGAGTTTGTTTACTTTGAACCAATTTGACATACAATTTAGAACATAGTTTCATTTTACTACAGACATTGAAATCTTGACTTCTTACTAGAACACTAGTGACATCTGCGAATAAATAAACACTTGTACTACTATTAATGTACAATTGGAGGTCATTTATGTAAATAAAGAACAAAAGAGGCCCTAAGTTCTATCATTCATAGAATGCTTATAGTAGTACTAAGTAATGGTAACATTAAGATTAATTTACCATGGAGGTTTGTTAATCTACTCATTAGTGAAGAACAAAAATAATCATACTTTAGATAGCAACTGTGTTAATAGCGTTGCACATGTCTTTATGAAATACGCGAAGTGGATTTCTCTTCCCGAAATCGTAATCCATGTTAACTTTAGAACCTTCAGCACAAAATTCGCCCTAAAATTGTATTGAATTTGTATTTTAGTATAAACAGCACTCCAAATTTGAAGCTTAAATTTCATCTCGCTTATGCGAGAATGTTGATGAAAAGTGTTCTTTGTAGATGTCAGCGGAGCTATAATTGTTAAGTTAGGTAAAACCCATCTGCAGATTGCCCACAAGATCGGAAAATACGAGTATTCACTAAAATATTAAACCATGGATAGAAAATTGCAAGAAATGAAAAACCAGAGAAATGATAGCATTCGCATAATGGATTGTGTATCTAACGGAAAACAGAATAAGATTTGTAAATGGTCATAAAATGAAGTAGAACTTGAAAGCTTAGATTGCAGAAAGATGTTTTAGCAATAGTATACCCACAACAAATGTTGATGCATAATGGTTAATACATACTGATTTCTTCTCAAACTCTAGAAGGGGTCAAAAATCACTGATACGTCTAATAGGGAACCAGTATCGATTTTCTGTAATGTCAAATCCTTCAGGAGTTCCCAATTTTGTAACAGGTGCCAGTTCACTACATTAACAAAACTTCGTGATCTTCCTTTTAGAATAAGTTATTTGAAAATTCAAGTTAGTAAAAATGGTTCAAATGATTAACACCGCAACATTTTTGATGAAACGTTTACTTTGAGTTAACATTTTTTGTAGTCAAATTTTGTCCGTTCTTAGGGTTTACAAATTGTACAAAACCTATTCATCATGAAGAACTTCACAAACCTTACCATCAAATTCTAGATAATCATTTTCTCATAAAAATATTGTAAACAAATTGAAATTTAATCAAAATTATTGACCAAAAAAGGGAACATTTTGAAACATGTCAATGTAAAGTTTAGTTTGTGTTTTGGCGAATTTGTTAAAATACTTCGTGTCACATTAGATGAAACTAAATTTAAAATGCAAAATTTGGTATTTATCTACTTGCCATGCTGTTCAGACCCCCCTCCCCATACACCTTATTCTAATTGGGAGGGGGGAGTAGTCTGGGCCGCCAACGTGTGTTTCAGGAGAAATCCCGACTTCGAATAAAACTTCCTCTACTTGCTGCAAGTATTTAGTACAGTAAATATTAAAATAAATTTACTCATTAATTAAAAATAAATTGAGTCAAAATATTGAAACAAAAACTCTACTTAACTCTTTATTTCTTCCACAAACTGATTACAATTAGAATTTGCCCACAACCTACATATAGATAAAAGATCCATGAACAGTAGAACTCGTGATCTGAAAGTCTGATAAATACCGAACTCTGTATTTGAGATTTTCAAGAATATCTTCCGACCCCAAACTACCCTTTACAATGTTAATTACGTTTTTTCTCTCAAATACGTGTTAATAGGTTTCTTAAAAAAATATGTTAAAAATATATTTATGTATACATATATCTGACTCATATGCACCATGAAGATTTTACGGATATCCTGAAGTCCTCTACAATGTGAATGAATTTTGTATAATTTTATATAATTGGTAACGACAGAATTTACAACATAAAATGTGGATATCTTTAAAACAGTTTGCTTCAAATACATTTTTGTGACATCAGCCATTTTAGAGATATTTGCTACTTTTTGATTGAATTTTTAATTCTTTTTTAACTTTTGAAGCGTTATAGCTCAATTTTCTCGTGATGCGATAAGAGTATAGGAATTCAAAACTATAGGAATCATCACACTCGATCCGATCTCCCTTTCTATCCACCCTCAACGAAATGTATAATTTAGTTTTTCCTTCAAACCTGTATCTCTATTAGTTTGAAGTAAATGTAATAACTTTTTGCGAGAGTAGTTTATAGAAGCTATACAAAAATAAACGCTATGCAACGTGTCTGATTTGGTAATTAATATGCAAACAGCCAGTTTCATGTTATACGCGGCATGTGCCCCATTTAACGTAAAGCTGGGACAATGTAAAATAGGGTTTACTTAAACGCACTTTTAGACAGTTTGGTTCATATATGCGAACTCGTTCCCGTGTGTATGTGTATAAGGAAGAAAAACTTTAAGCTTAATGTCTTACACTGAATTAAATCTGCTTAAGAGAAAGATTACAATGCAAATAGTCCTACAAAACGGGACAATTTTTATTAAATGTGGAATTATAATTAAGTTATTTGGAGTAGCATCAGCTTTTACTCCAAAACTAGGGATTGTTAACGAATGGATTAAATCTTCACAATTATGATAATAAATATTCATGATCATAAAAATAAGTTCTAAAGCCCACATTAACACCAAAAACCATTGGACATTAATGATATTGAAGTTGCGAATATTCAGATTTTTCAGATGTCGAATTTGATTCCTATATAATTCTACAAAGTGCCGCGTATTGCATTAATTTCTAAATGGAATAACGGATTGCGAACCTTGAATCTATTTAACTGAATGGAGTCCAGTCTGGGCGATGGAGTCTGTTTAATCACAAAACCGTTTAAAACGCTGCCATATATGTCTGGTGCCTACGTCATTCGTCTTTCGTTAACATAGCGAATGAAAAATTCGCACTGGAGTGAATCGCTTTGCCGAGAATCGCCGACATTTTCCGAAATTGTAACAATTCTGGAAACTCCTCTCCCATTAATCTACGTCATACATGTCGAGGCTCATTGAGTTGAGCCCTTTACCAGACGACGACACGCCTAAGTAGTTAACTCCAACTAGATAGAATTAATTCAAATTCCCCTTGCATTATTCAGCTACATACTTAGCTCGCCGCTCTTGTTTGGCAACTTGAATGGTCAAATCGGATTTTCAAGACACAGTAAAGCGTGGTATCTTTACAAAACGTGTAATCACAATTGAATGCTCATAAGAAATCAAATAAGCAAAATGGTGGAGATTCGCAATCAAATGTGCAAAAATGTAAATGTAAAAGTGCTTTATGAATTTATTCGGTTTGTATTTTAAACACTGGATGATCAGCATTCTGGCTTCCCAATCGGCAAGTCTTGGCTCGTTTAACGGTTCTGGCGATTGAATTCTTTAAGTTTTATTCCCACAGGAACCGGAACTGGATCTGAATTGGGTGCGTGGTAGCTAAGATGTGTTCAAATAGGATGGAGAATCAGTCCAGAATTGGTTCTGTACTTGCAACTTTATGTGCAAACAGATTTTGGAACTAGTTCGGAATGAGTGAAATCGGTTCTTGATCAGGAGTAAAACTGAAAGTTTTGGACATACGCAAACCGTATAGCTTACTCCATATGCTCATCGATTCTATATCGATTGAAACAAACTTGCTAGAGAGTATTAGGGTTGTCTCCCGTAATTATTTCAGTTTTTAATTTACTTTCGAAAGTTGTTTTTATCTCATTTAAAAATTAATTTTAATTCCCTCTTTCAAATCTTCCATAAGCTAAAATATTGAAAATAATATTCCAAGTGTTCATATTATTTATCTAATCATATGGCACAAATGTCATTTTTATTTGTAGTGATGTATGTTTACGAGAAAAATTGTTTAAACAACCTTCATTTTAAATTGCATATCTCCATTTTCTGTTGGTTTTAAAAATTAAATTCACAACACAGATTTCAGATGTTTTAATTTTTGCAACTTTGGGAATATACACTAAAATTCCATATTAAATAGATAATTTCCATCGTAGAATATTTTAAACGAGGAAAATTTGGATAAAGGTAATAGATAAAGCAAATTTAAATATAAATGGTTGTGATTTTGTAATTTCACTTTGTAGCTTATAAAGGCAACCATACACACGATTATGCTTAAGCCATAGTCTTTTGTATTATTTGTTCATGTACAATCATGCCAAGCAGATGGCGATAGGGTGCCACAGTTGACTGCTTTTACCACCTGCAGTCAGAATGTCTCGTAGAACCAGACACCCTAGGCTCTCTAAGTCTGCTTCAACCAATCCGTAGGCTGATAAGAGTTCAGCCAGCTCTTCGAGGCGACATTCCTATATACCTTACTACTTCATACAGATTTGTCTTAGGGTGCAATTTTAGTCTACTCAGTCTGTGGATAGATAGCAGCGCAGACGCTACTAAAGTCTATTTTCAAGTTTAATATTGTTTTAGATTGAAAGTGGAATTTTGGGTCGTGGTATTAAATATTCAATCCGGTATTTACCAGGGCGATTGAGGAGGGGAAAAACAGTCAGATTGGTCGGTGCACGGGAATTGAACCTGTCACCTTCCAAATGCAGAATACAGACTTCACCACCTAAACCATTCAGCTCGGCAGCATCAACGATGTTCATTCTCCTGGTTGGTAGTACTTTTGATTATTGCATTAAATTCGAACAAATATCCACACTCTTTGATGCTTCCAAACTCTAGGGAGGATGGGGAACAACTAGAGCTAAAGAAACATTCCCATCACGCAGCCCGGAATCTAATCTCCGACCTCTGGATTTCGAGGTGAGCATGCTAACCACAAATCCAAAGTGTCTCATTTGAGTTAATTTCGTCAATAAGCCATAGCCGGAAATGGGTAGTGGCATATCACTTTGAAATTGGAAAGGAACGAGAGTCAAACAGGGTACATTAGAGCCCTTAAAAACCACTTTAGTAGGACACTCTTATTGATACTCTTCAAGGGGAAAACTATATATGTATCATGTGTATGTATTTTGGTTGTGACTAGCCTAAAGTTGCCCAACTTTTGTACATGAACAGCAAAACGCCTGGTGAGCATATTGAAAGTATCTCGGACTTTCGCCCCGCACCATCAACACAATCGCCATCTTAGTAAGTTATTTTTCTTTTATTTGCTGTTTGTTTCCCTTTAACTTCAATGATCATATCGGAGGCTTTGATTTATGAAACAAGTTGTTTTACTGTAGGCTTAGAACGTTGGGCTAATCAATTTTATATCGCTAAACACATGCACATTCGTCCTCACATTCATGCTTCCAGACTCTGTGGGGGATAGGGAATAATTCTGGGAATCGAACTCGGGACCTCCGGGTGAAAAGTCAGCTCGCTGACCACATGACCACGGAGGCAGTCTAGTAAGATATTGTTGTAATAACTTTAATACAATTAGATATAAAAACATCTGATGTTCCATTCACCTGACTTTCTCTACATTTATATATACATTAGCAGAAATATCTTATTACTTGCTTCCTTGTAAGTAGAAGGGAAATAAGGGGAGTACATTAGGCTAAAGTGATAGTCAACTGTTTTAAAATCTGGTTGCCAAGTGATTGAAATCCGTATCTTTGCATGGTGTTTAAAAATCCCTGTATGAGAAAGGTTTTAAGTATTTTAAAACTGATACAATAACAAGGAATATCTCGAAAATGATCGACTAAACACAAAAAATGTATGACAAATTGTGCGTTTTTACGATCTACATACTTTGTGTAGCAAGATTTTATCTATCTCTTACGATTTACCAGGAGGGAAAATTTAGCAAAATTCATTCAGAATAATGAAGTCTCAGAAGCTATTGCCAGAAAATTCAAGATACACATTTTGTCATTTAAACATTTTTGATATACGGTATTTTAATCAAAATCTTTAGAGTCTTTGCGAAACTCAAAATTTTCGAAAATTTTCCCATGTAAAAGGTAGTTTGGGGTGGCAATATTTTCCATGATTATACATGGAAGATACTACACTTAAATGCCCAGTATTATATTTTTACCGATTTTTAGTTTGAGTTATGATGTTCACGACGCACGCACGGACTGTTTTTAGAATATTTTGTAACAGGGGACCTTAAAACTTGTGAAATCTCGGTGTCGAATTTTTGGGTGGAGTGCAATACCTCTTCTATTTACGTACTATGCAAAGAAAATAATATGCAACATTCATATGCCTTTCTCTGATGTTTATTAGTGGGTAGGTATACAAATTATTGTTACGAAAGTTTATATTTCTATCTACTTCACTTTGAGATAAACCTTTGCAGAAATAGTTACAGTACATTTTTTTTTTTCTGTTTTAAGATCCTTAACCTGCTCAAATGAATCCAGGGTCCTTGCAGTTTATTAGACATTCGCTTTCTTAGGATACCTAAGGGAAAATACCGGAAAATCTTATCTGATAACTCGCTCAAGCGGAGATTTGAACGCTGGACCTCGTGAATGAGACAAACACTTCCCTCACATTACAAAGGTTGACAAATACATATTTCGTTATATACAAATACAAAGGCAACAGCGATAGTCAAATGTTTTAAGAACTGAACGCTATATAGATATACTGTTCTTAAAATTCCATGCTCTTTCCATTCAATCACGAGAACTGACAATAAATAGGACTTTAATAGAATGATAACAATTCTAATTGTTCAATAGTTTTAACGAATATCTCGAAAATTGCTGATGTCACAAAATTGAAATTGAGTTTTATTTATAGATGCTCTTTTACTGCTGTGGTTCTCCGCGTCCTGCTCTATACTAGCTGCTTAATTTTGCTTAGAGGCCTCTTTATCAGGCTTGAGTTTCTTTTAGCTGTCATCGGTTTTGCTTCCCTTCCGAAGGAAGCCATGCTAGGGAGTTTTACGCAAAAAAAAAAAAAAAAAAAAAAAAAAAAAAAAAAAAAAAAAAAAAAAAAAAAAAAATCCATCACCCTCCGCCGGGTAGACGCTCTGATATTTTCCATTCATATGACTTTCTCTACATCTCTGTAACAAATTGTTAAAAAGTTTATGCTTCTATTTACTTCATGCTAATCAAGAAAAAATTAGCAGAAATAGTCTTATTACTTGCTTCGCTTGAATGCAAAATAAGGGAATACCATAGGTTAAAGTGATAGTCAAAAGCTGGTTGCTATGTGACTGAAGTTCCTTTGTTTGTATGGACAGGAATTGATAAATTCCTGGATGAGAAAAGTACGTTTTTTTAAAGCTGAAACCAAAAACGAGGAATAAAAAAAAAAACTCAACAAAAAAAAAATGCATATAACATAAATTGTGTGTTTTAATGTACTCTACATTTTTTGTGTGGTAAGTTTTTGTCCATCTCTTACAGTTTAGCAGTTATGCAAAATTCCGTAAAATTGATCCAGAATAAAGTAGTCTTCAGAGGCTATTCCGTGAAAATTCACGATATATATTTTATTTGTCGGGTAAATATCTTTAATATACGATATTTTAATCAAAATAGATAGCCATTTTTAAGAAAATCAAAATTTTCGAAAAAAAAGTTCCATGTAAAGGGTCGTTGGGATGGGGGGATTTTCTTGAAAATCTTCGTGTCGCATCCTTGGAAGACACCAAACTTAAATACCAAGTTTGGTATTCAACGGTCATTTCGTTTTTGAGCTATGCTGTATATATACACACACACATACACACACGCGCGCGCGCGCGCGGACCTTTTCCATAAAAAAAATTTGGATTCAGGGGAACCCAAAACATGTATTTCCGGTGAAATCTTGGTATCGAATTTTTGGGTGCAATACAATACCTTCTCTATACACTATGTACATAGTACGTGTAGAGAAAGTAAAAAATTGTTCGGGATAAATTGTTTTGGAGGGATCTACATTTTTGTAGTACGTACCTACATTTTCATCTATCGCTTAACGTATGCCAGTTGTACAAGATTATGCAATATTCCTTCTGACTTATTCCAGAAAATGCATTTAATAGCTTAAGTATGTGATATTTTAATTAAAATCATTAGATCCGATTTGAGAATCAGACATTTGGGTGTTAAAAATTGTGTGTTAACGGCGCTGAAAATTGCCAGGATCATATCAGCGTCACCGGTGTGCCGGAATTTCCTCCCGCAGGAGTTTTACATGCCAGTAAATCTACTGGCTGTCGTTTTTAAGCACACATAAAAACCATCGGTTTGAGCCGGGTTTGAACCCGCGAACTTGAAGGCCAGCGCCTAACATTTACGTTTCGATATAAAGAGTAGTTGGGGTAGAAGGATTTTCATACTGTGTCTTTGGATGAAACTAAGCATAAATACAGAGTGGGTCCATGGGAACTTGACGATTTGAAAGTTTGAATAAGTTGGTAAATGTGACAAATAAGTGAATGCGCAAGACCAATGCTTGCCATTGTTGTAAAAATGGTTCAATGGAATGCTGAACGTCATGCTTTTGTGGATGAAAATTTTTAAAAATGGCGTCTGTTGTCATTATACGATTATTTCGCATTCATTTTAATGGCCCACGTCATGGAAACATTCCTAGCAAAAACACTCAAGTTATGGATACAGAATGTCCGAGCAACAGTTTCTGTAGCGAAGAAGAAACCACCAGGTCCTGTACACACTTTGAGAACACCAAAAAACATTGAAAAAGTCAGATAAACAACGAGTCTTACTCGCGCAACAAGAAAACACACTGCTACCTTACGGTTATCATGGACAAGTTTTAGGAGAATTCTAGGCTTTCATCCCTCCCAGATGGTTGTGGTTCAAGAGTTAAAATATTGTGAAAACTTTGAGAACCACTTTAATGATAATATGGTCCTGTTAATGAGTGATGAGGCTCATTTTCATTTAAATGGCATGCTGAACAAACAAAATTATCGCTATTGGAGTGATTCAAATCCACAACAGTTATTTATGCGCCCTCTTCAAAGTCCACATGTAACACTCTGGCGTGGTATTTCGAGTTTTGGAAGAGAATGAAAAGCTGTAACAGTGACCTCAGATCGATACTTAGATATATTAGGGGACTTCCTTACTCCTGAGTTAAATTATCGTGGAATCGATCTTAACATCATCTAGTTTCAACAAGAAATGTGTCCAAAGTGATTTCAAGAAGAGACATTCCGTGGCCCGCACGTTCTCCAGATCTGGCAGAGTGCGACCACTTCCTTTGGGGCTACTTCAAATCTCAAGTGTACATTAGGAAACCAAATAACGTTAATGAGCTCAAGAAGGCCATACAGGAGGAAATTACAGCCATACCAATGACATGTTGCAATCAGCGATACAGAATCTGCGTCGCAGAATACAACAATGAATACTAAGTGATGGAGGCCATTTAAGAGATGTCCTATTTAGAAAACAAGGTTACCCCCTCAAATCGCATTCAATACCCTATTGCAATGTTACAGAATTAAAATTGTAATTTGAATCTTATACTATTAATTCTTATTTTAAAAATCGTCGGGTTCCCATTGCCCACCCTGTAGTATGTTTATAACACTTAACGTTTTTGAGTCTGCTGCGCGCGTACACACACACACACACACACACATTCGGAACGTTCCCTAAGCTGATTTTCTACTTTCTTTTACTACTTACTAGTACACAGGTAAAGAAGGTATTGCATTCCACCCAAAAATTCGATATCGAGATTTCAATTTGGAATAAAAGTTTTAAGGTCCCCTGTGTAAAAACGGAATTTTTAGAAAAAGATCCGTGTGTGTCTGAACAGGATACTTAAAAAAAACGAAAATTCTGTTAAATACCAAACTTGATATTTAAGCTCAGCATATTCCAAGGATGAGACACCCTACTACCCTTTACAAGAAAAAAGTCGCGAAAATTTTGATGTTATTACAAAAGCTAACAATTTTGAATAAAATGCCGAATATTAAAATATTTTATAAAACTTATATTTTTAATTTCTTAGAAATAGTCTCTGAAAACCTCTTCATTTGAAATGACTTTTGCATAACTGGTGAACTATAAGAGATAGACAAAATCTTACTGGAACACAAAAAATGATCTCGTTAAAACACACAATTTGTCAAATACATTTGTTTTGTGAAGTCAGCAGTTTTCAAGATTTCTGTTATTGGTTTCAATTTTAGAATGCTTAAACTTTTCTCACCTGGGACGTCGGGTGTTTTTTTTTTTTTTTTTTTTTTAATACTGCTGGCCATGCAAAGAAAACAATTTCAATTCCATATTGATAATTTTTTAAAAGATTTCTCTCTCTAGCCTAATTTATCCCCTTATTTCCCTTATATTTAAAATAAGTAATATCATTTCTGCTAATGTTTATCTCGATTAGCATGAGGTGGATAGAAGAATAGCTTATTGCAGAATAATCTAACTAACTCCATGGCACGACAGCTCACGGGGAGCCTTGGCCTACCGCCCGGCCGCTGCGTCCCCCATCTCGGTCCACTACAGACGTCATGGATGGGGTGCAGTATTGGAGGGTGAGACGTGGTCAGCGCCTCGAGCCCCTCCCGGCCGGTTAATGCGGTCCTCACGACCTGGAGCCGCTACTTCTCCATCAAGTAACTCCTCAATTGGCCCCCCAGGGACCTCACGAGGCTGAGTGCACCCCGGTCCAGGTCTCCCAGCGGGGGAAAAATCCCCACGCCGGTACTGGGGATCGAACCCAGGTCTCCCGCTTGGTTGCAGAATAATCAGTCGTGCGAATGGAACACAAGATTTTTAACTTTTTTGGCTTAATATAGCCACAATGACGTAGCCGCAATTAGATCCTATCTCAACATTTCAGCATCTTTCCTACTGAAATGTTATAAAAGTTCTTTTTCTCGAAATGTTTCAATATTATTGAAAACTCGGGAGGGTTTCCAGAAGCTACGGATTGATTGTAAAGCTAATATTTGAAGGCAAACTTGATTCTGGAAATGGTGATAAGATACCGACAGTTTCCTATTATCAGTATATATCCCGGAAGTGTGCTTGTGGAATGTTCAGCGACTGTATCATTGAACTATATTGGTAATACGGAAAGTGATGTTCCTGTAACATAGTGTGAACATTGGTGAATCGTCTTTTGCTAATTAAGAACCTTCAAATTCCGGAAGATATAAATATAATTCATGCTTGCCTACTTTTACGATTTTCTCATAATGTATGTTCAGGAAGGAGCGTAGGTCTTTTAATGACTTTATGGCAAAGGCGGTTTTTATGGCTTTGTGGACAGAGTGAAAGTGTTAATTTTCAATACTGACATAAGCTTTTAAGTTGTATTTTCGTCCTCCGTGATTCCCTTGGTTCCCAAGTTCGGGGTCCAAACCTGGCGAGCGATGGATTTTTTGTGGCGTAAAACTCCTTACCATGGCTTCCTTCGGGAGGGAAGTAAATCCCTTGGTCCTGTGTTGTAATTATTGTTATGCAATCGTAGTTATTTTGAAAATGTCTTAGCGAGCGGATTACTCTGGCGTCAACGTTTGTGGCCCGCATTCGAGAAGTCCCGAGTTCAAATCCCAGGGCCGAACAATCGCCAAGGTAAATACCGGAGAATATTTAATGCCACAACCCAAAGTTCCACCTTCAATTAAAACATTAAGACTGAATAAATGGCAATTAAGACTAAGCTGCTATCTACCCACATATAGTGAAAGCAGCTAGACTGGTGGCACCCTAACGCCATAGCTTGTCCTGAAGCAAAGTGGTATGGTATAAAGGGATGAAGCATCGAAGGCTAGCTGTACTTCACCATCTGATTAAGGATGAGAGAGAAGATAGACTGCATGGCACTATGACACCATCTGCTTGTTTCGAAGCGAAAGGAATATAGTACGGTGATGAGCCCTTGGAGGCTTACTGTCCATCACTTACCGTCGACTAGGTATCTTGCCGAACAGATTTATCGCGACATGACCAAGTTTATAAGAGATGTGAAATAAAAATAGCATTGAAAATCTGATATGTTCCACTTATGACTTTTTCTACATATTGGTAACTAATTATACTTAAAATGCTTATTCTTCTGTCTAATTCATGATAATAGAGATAAACGTTCGCCGAAAAAAAGGAAATTGAGTTTTATTTATGGGCGCTGTTTTAACTACTTGTGGTTCTCAGCATCCCATTCTATATTGGGCGTGAAAGACCGTTTAATTTTGCTCAGAGGCTCCTTTATCATTCTTGAGATTCATTTACGTACCGGGGCCAACGGCTCTACTTTCCACCCGGAGGAAGCTATGCTAAGGATTTTTACGCCCGGAAAATCCATCGTCCTCCACCGGGTTTGAACCCGCAACCTTGGGTATATGAGACTAGCATGGTAACCACCACCCACAAAGGGTGACAAAACAAACATTAGCAGAAATCTTCTTATTACTTGCTTCCTTGTAAGTAAAAGGGAAATGGCATACACAAAGCTAAAGCGATGGTCAAATATTTTGAAAGCTGGTTGCAATGTGGATGAAATCCGTTTCTTTGCATGGCCAGGAGTTTACAAATTCTCGTATGAGAAAAGTATTTAAAACTGAAAGCAGAAACAAGGAAAATCTCAAATGTTAAACTCCACGAAAAAATGTATGACATAAATTGTTTTTTTTAATGAGATCTCTAAATGAGCTTTTTGTGTAGTAAATTTTGCCTGTCTATTACGGTTTACCAGTAATGCGAAATTCAGCAAAATTCATCCAGAATAGTGGTCAGAGGCTATTCCCAGAAAATTCAAGATGTAGATTTTCTTTGTCTAAATGTATTTAATAAAAAAATTCGAAATTTTTCCCATGTAAACGTAGTAAAGGGGATTTTCCTCAAAATCCGTCCTGGAAGATTCTAAACTTAAATACTAAGTTTAGTATTTTACCGACTTTTCTTTTCCTTTTTTTTTTTTTTTTTGTTTGTTTAGTTATGTTCATGAACAAGCGCGCGCGCGGGCCGTTTCTATTTTTTTTTTTTTTTTTTTTTTATACAAGGGAGCCGAAAACGTATTTTTGGTGAAATCCCGGCATCGAAGTTTTGGATGGAGTGCAATACCTTCTGTACATATGTATATAATATGTAGATAAAGTAAGAAATAGTATTAAATACCTCGCGTGTTGCAGTCAGGTGTTTCAAACATTTGAACCCGTCAGAACCACTGCTTAGCAAATAGCAGGTATACCTATTTGTGAACAGTGATCGATGTTAAACCAAGGTACGTCCATTAAGTAAATACCATTTAGGTACAATCAAATAGGCTAACTGCACACAAAACCTGTTTCAATTCATATTATTTTTCTATTTACTCTGCAACAAGCTATTCTTGCAATGGTTTATTCTTCAATATACTTCACGCTAATCAAAATAAACATTAGCAGAAATTGTCTTAATATTTAGTTACTTGTAAATAGAAAGGAAATAATGAAATATACTATTACCTGTTCATCTTTACTTCACCGGCAATGTAAACAAGTCAGAATGTATTCTTCCGCGAACGCACGCACACACCACGTGGTTCGTCTGCTGTACAATAATTGTAAAACCGCGTACCTACGTTTGACAGGAAAAGAAATACTTATTTTCACCGTTCACAGTACTGATTAACTCTATTAAATGTATAATTAATAAAACGGATTAAATCAGGTAGACGGGTCGATATATGTTTAGTACGAAATGTAAAATTCTCCCATAAAATTATAAAATGCAGACATGTTTTGAAAGTTTGCTGAAATACTGCGTATGTACATTTTTTACGATGTTTAGAATTTACATATGTACAATGATACACTGAACATTCCTTTAATATAGTGTCATAATGGAGTGACTTACTAGGAAGAGTTAATCTAAAGTGGTTCCACTCCAAGATAAGAGTAATCTGTTGGAGATTGTACTAGATCTGTCTGACTCGTTACCAGGATTGTCCACCATTCCCTACAAACCTCACTTTGTTTGCTCTTCCCAAACAATGTGTGGGACACACGGCATTTTCGGCTGTCGCTTGTTGAAAATCTTCTTGCACAAGATGTCGCACCTCGGCTTATTTAAAAATGTTGCACACTTTATGCTGTTTTCAGAAACACCAGTAGATTCTGTCATTAAGCTGAGAATATTATTTAATGAAAAGGTAATGTGCTTTTCACAAAACTTACTACATACACTAGGAATAATTCTTTGTTTGCTTATGTTAGGGTGACTAGATCCTGATAAGCAAAAAGTAGGGCACTATATTAACGATCTAACCGTAATCATAACTGTCTTAAAATCGATTGGGGAAATCTTAGAAATATGCATATTAACCACTTATCAGGATCCAATTTGCATTAGCTTTATGGTGTTAATGTATTTCAAAAAAATTGAGACTAAATATTGAAAGAACTTAGCTCATACTCAAAGATTTATAAGCAAACAGTTATATAACTTAAATAAGGCTTTCCATAAGATTTGAACATTAATCTTAAGTGTATGACTTGCAATGTTAACACACATGACTTACATTGTTTTATTCTAAAGCATATGCTACAGGTAACACAATACTGAAACATCATTTGTTTTTTTCAAATACTGTATGCTAATATTTTTCACTATTTTAAGTCATTAATCAGTTTAAACTTTCAGTACTCTAAGTTTGAATGTACAGCATGCAATAACTTATTGTTCGCAAAATCATAGTGTGGAATTCACTGCATTTAATTTGATGTTTCAGAGTTTATTTTTATCTGAGATTTTTCAGCAGTCCATAAGTTATTCATTATCGAAAATACCCTCAGTGGGTGCATTTGTGGCTGGAAGACGCATACTAAATTCAATAATATCACACTTGAGAAAAGGAGATTAACTTTTACTGAAAATGTTTGAATACTTCAACCCATTTTAAATTAGCACATGCTTTTACATTTACAATCTCATCAAAGAGATAGGAATCATTATTTGCTTTCACATCAGCTTGCTGATAGATTTTAAGTTCAATATATTCAATGCAAGTTTAATAAAATGAACACCAATTTTTCTTAAAATTGGAAGCACACAGACTTACTAATTCACTCTGCTCAAGATGTTTTAGTTTTGATTGAACTAAGAGGCAAAAAGGTACGTTCCTTCCGCTCATTCTTTGACACTGAACCTTCTACCATAGAAATATGTTGACCTTCAAGTAAATGAACAACATTATTAAATTCAGCTGCCTGATTATGTACAAAATAGAGCCATATTTCAAAGAGCATCATCAAAAAAACATCTAATGATTGTGGGGCACTTTTCCTGTGATTCAAAGTAAGATTTTAAAGCTGGATAAAGTTTAAGTATACGTTCTACAGATGGCAACAAAGAAAAACCATCTAATTTTACTGCCTGAAAGCGGTTTTGAATTTACTATTTCCACAAAGTCACAAAATTCACGCAAAGATGTTTCGCGCTCTGTAAGTATATGTGTAGAAGTACGAATGTTATTCTGCACAACACTTTTTCTCCAAACTGGTCAATTGTAGTTTGTATAGTTATTCACTAGGTGTGCAAAGCAACCTACACATACAGTTAGGTTGTTTAAGGAGCCCTGAAGAATAGTGTAAACATTGTTTTTCCTTTTCTTGCTCCCCTCCTAAATTGAAGTTAATATTCAGCACATAAACTCAACTTCAGCTTCAATTTTGTAGTCGCTTGAAGTCTTTAAAACGTATGAAGGCACAATCTCGGCTGTCTTAACACACTGATCTTAAAAATCCATACTTTTACTTATACTCCATTAACAGGAAGAAAATAGCGTACCAATAATGGAAACAGGTTTTTAGATTTATGATTGGACGAATCTGCGTACACTGTGATCAATTATATTGATCCAAGTCTTTCTGTAGCTCTGAAATCACATAAGGGATGATCACATTCGTCACAATTCCTTCAGACATGTTCTTGCACATGAATATTGAGGTCCAAAACATTTCTTAATACATTTCGAATTAGTCCATTGATCGAAACGACTGATTATGAATTTCTGTGTGAAATGCAAAACATGCTTCTGCTGCTGCAAGCATTTGTTCTTTGTGTCCGAAATCCTTATTTCTGAAAAATGTAGTTGCATTAGTTGACGATTTATGTTTTACCGTTTGTAAATGGCGTATTATTTCGGACTTCCCACTGTTTGCTATCGTAAAATTACTGAACATTTTTGACAATATGTTCACTGTCTGTTTTTTCCCTTTAGATGAAAGGATAGAGAAACTGAAGTTCGGAATCTAAAACACACTTTCTTTTCCGAAAAAGCGACTGTAGCAGAGAACTGTAACAACACGGCAGTTAACACAGCCATTCTACACTGTCACAGTGAACAAATAGGCAATAATAAATAAACCATAGAGATGCAGAGCGTAAAGGTAATATTGTTGAAGAAACACGAGTAGGCAACCTGAATACAAACTTATTCGACGCCGCATTGTCGTAAACAAAGACAGTTAAACTTGATTATTGCTCGCCATAAATATATTATACTTACAATAAAACTATACAATAAATAAAATGCTAGAAATAGTGATTTAAAGCTTAAACTCGCAATTTAAGATTAAAGTATGATATTTCGCAGTCCATTTCTAAGACAGTTTATTTTTCCGTGTGTCATCGTAGGACTGTCCTGTTAAAATCGGCACCTATGGTCACCCTAGCTTATGTTTCACTGCACTGGTAAAGTTTCCTTCATTGCTTGCTGACTAGAAGCAGTCGTTGAACTGCACAACGGATTGATATATAAAGAAATAATGATAATATAATCTGTAAATGTTCATTAATCACACTATATTATTTAGACAACATTGCATAGTGTAATACGATTTCTGTACTCACTCGGCAATTTAAGAGAAACTATTTTGTGATGGAGAGAAGCAGCAAAACGTTCAGCAACCAATCGTAGCCATTCAACTTGTTACTTTTGTTTACATTACCGGTGAAGTAAGGCTGGACAGAGAATAGCTATAGTGATAGTCAAATTCTTTTACAGCTGGTCGCTAAGTGATTAAAATTCAGTTCTTTTTGCATAGCCAGCAGTACAACATACATATGAAACAAGTCACAACCTCCCTATTGTGAAAAGCACAAGTATTATAACATTTAAACCAGTAAGGAAATATCGGAAGTGGTTAGCTCCACAACAAAAATGTGTGATATAAATAGTATGTTTTGACAAGAACTGTATTTCTTATCTATTTTTTTTCTCCCTCAAAATTGTAGGCCATTTTTAAGAAAATCTAAAATTTTCATTTATTTCCTTGTGAAAGGTACAGTGCGTTCCCTGAGCGGTGGCCCGCCGTTACGGTGCAGCCGCGTGGCGCTTTGCTCGCTCAGAGAACGCACTGTAGCTTGGGGTGAGAGAATTTTGCTGAAAATCTTTGTGCCGTGTCCTTGAAAGATAGTAAATTTGGTACATGTTTAAGTTTGCTATTAACCAACTTTTCGTTTTTAAGTTATGCTATCCACACCACACACATTGAACTTTTTATAAAAATGCTTATTACTTTCTCTACACGTACTGCGTACATAGTGTATAGAGAAGGTAGGTATTGTATTGCACCCAAAAATTCGATACCGAGATTTCACCGGCAATACGTGTTTTGAGACGTTTATTTTTAGAAAACTTCGCGCGCGTGTGTGTATGTGTGTGTGTGGACAGCTCAAAAACGAAAAGACCGTTAAATACCAAACTTGGTACTAAAGTTTCGCATCTTTCATGGATGCGAAGGAGATGTTTCAAGAAAATCCCCCATCCCCAACTACCCTTTATATGGATCATTTTTCGAAAATTTTGATTTTCTCAAAAGCGGCTAAAGATTTTGATTAAATATCGTATGTTTAAGATATTTTATGACCAACGAAAAGTATATCTTGGATTTTCTGGGAATAGCCTCTGAAGATATCTTCATTCTGGTTGACTTTTGTACAACTGGCAAACCGTTATAGATATACAAAAGCTTACTACACAAATGTAGACCTCATTAAAACACGCAATTTATGTTATATACATTTTTTAAAAAGTTAACCGTTTTAGAGATATTCCGGATTGTAGGTTTCAATTTCAGCCACTTTTTCTCAAACGGAAAGACTTCTTTCTTCGCGTTTCTCGTTTGTTTACCGAATCTCAATTGTTTCACGTAGCGATCGACTTTTAAAGAACGAGACTGTGACTTAGGTCTGTATATTTTCTTATTTCCCTTCTACTTACAAGGAAGCTAGTAATTAGACTAATTCTGCTAATGTTTATCTTGAATGTAGCATGATGTAGATAAGATTGTTTTGAATAAAAGGCTTGTTTGCGGAACAGCTAGAGGATATATGTGAATAGAACACTAGATTTTCACTTTTCTACTTGCAAGGCACCAAGTAATAAGCACAATTTCTGCTAATAGTTATATCGATTAGTGTGACTTGGATAGAAGAATAAGTTTTTTAACAATCATTTAGTACAGAGATGTAAAGAAAGTCACGTAAAAGGAACAAATCAGAATTTTTTAAATTCAGGAGTCCTCAAAATATATATTTCCGGTGAAACCTTGATATAAAATGTTGGTTGCAATGCAATACCTTCTCTACATGTAGTGCATAGTACTTAGTAGAGAAAGTAAAAAGGACAATGTAAGTTGAAAAAATTGTTCCACTCATATGACTTTCTCTACCTGTTCTGCAAACTATTCTTAAAACGATTATTCTATTTACTTACTTTTTGAGATACAAATTAATAGAAACGGTTTTATTATTTAATCCCTTATAAGTAGAAGAAAATAAGGGAATACACTAGGCTAAAGCAATAGTTAAATATTTTAAAGGCTGACCCTACGCGATACAACTATTGATAATCGGTTCTCCTAGCATGGCCAAGAGTAAAATGTTAAATGAGATACATGAAATGTACGACTACTTCCATATTGAGAAAATTGAGAATTGGAGCGATTAACAAGGAATACATCGGAAATGATTTAATTGCATTAAAAAAAAAACAACTGAAAAGTTGTGTTTTAATATTATCTACATTTTTATGTGATAAGTTACGGGTTTCTTACGGTTTACCAACTAGGCAAAAGTAATTCAGAATGAAAACTTTAAGGAATATTCCCAAGAAATCCAATATATACAGTATATTTACCATGTAAATATCTTTAATATAAGGTATTTTTGCCATCGTTTATCGTTCATTCGAAAATCAAATATTTCGAAGAATATTCAATGCAAGGACAGTTTGTGTGGGGGAAGATTTTCCTGAAAATCTTCGTGTCCCACCCTAGAATGATAAATACCAAATTTGGTATTTAACAGATACACACACAGGGGCCTCTTTCTAAAAATGTTATTATTAGATTCAGCGGTCCTCAAAACTCTTATTTCCAGCGGGATCCCTGTCAAATTTTGTTTAGAATAAAATACCTTCCCTACCTACTATGTGCATAGTATGTGTAAAGAAAGCAAATATATTTTGTCTAACATCCGGGCTGTAGTAAAGAACCTTATGTGAACTGAACGGACTTGACTAATGTACGGAAAATAAGTCGACAATTTTGTGTTTGAATTTATATAGCGAGGCCGTTTATAGGTTAAGTTCACTTGAAATGCTCATCGTGCGGCAACTCCATTGAAGGCCAACCCAACCCACTCGTGTAAACAAAACTGTCCTTGATCTGGGCTCGTGGTTGAAACACAGGATCAAATTCTCATGTCCTTCACAAACTTTAATGCACGTCTGCAACTTAAATAATATATATTTGTTCCTGCACACTATTTCCGTACGAATAAATTGCTGGAAGCTGCCATCCAATTGTTCATATGCACGCAATTTCACCTCTGGCTCTGAGAATAGTGAAACAGAGCCGTGATGTTCCTAATGAATGGAAAAATCCTCTACTTACGGGAATCCATAAGAACTTCTGGCCGACATCACAATTAGTTATACTTTCTACTTTATAATAGTAAATAGGGGAAGTATTGCAATCCAACCGATAATTCAACACCGGAAATAAGAGTTTGGTATTCGTTAATTATCTAGTTAGCGTGTGCGCGTGCCTGGGTACAGCAGAACTGAAAAATAACAATTTGGTTAAATATCAAAAGTGGTATTTGAGTTGAGTATTCTTCAAAGATGTGACTCGAAAATATTTTTTAAAGTTGCTCCACCCAAAAGTACCCATTACATGGAACATTTCAAGAAATTTTCAATTTTATAAAAAAATGGCTAATGATTTTATTCAAGATGCCATATATTAGATATTTATTACAAATAAAAAATATATATATATATATTGAATATTATGGGAATAGCCTAAAGTCCACTTCATTCGTAAGAAATGTTGTATAACAAGTAAATTGTAGATCTCTTTAAAACACTTTATCCTAAACCTGCTTTTACTTTCTCTACACGTACTATGCACATTATGAATGAAGGTATTGCCTTATACCCAAAACTTTGATATTGACATTTCACCAAAATATGTTTTGAGACCCCCTAAATAAAAAAAAAGCATTTTTCGAAAAACGTCCATGTGTGTGTCTCTCTCTCCGGACAGCATAGCTCAAAAATTAAAAACCATTAAACACCATACTTGGTATTTTTTATCTTCTAAGGATGCGACCGCAAATATGGAAAAAGTTAGTTTTTCTCAAAAATGGCTAACAGTTTTGATTAAAATACCGTATATTGTTATTCACAACAAAAATTAAAAAATGTATATTTTGAATTTTCTGGGACTGGTCTCTGAAGACCACTTATTCTGATTCATTTTTACAGAATTTTGTAAGTAAGAGACGAAAACTTACCACACAAAAAATTTAGATCTCGTTAAAACAGTTTATCACATGCATTTTTGTTGTAGAATTGACCGTTTCCAAGATATTCCTTGTTATTGGTTTCAATTAACTCCTACTTTTCTCAGACAGCAAGTGTCCGTTTTTCGTTCTACTTCTGGCCAAGCAAGAAGCCAATTTTAATGAAAATCGCATAACGATAGCTTTTAAAACATTTGACTATCGCTTTAGAATAGCGCATTCCTTTAGTTCCCTTCTACTTACACGGAACTAAGTAATAAATTCATTCTCCTAATGCTTATCTCGATTAGTATGGTGTAGAAAGAATAATCTTTTTAAGAAGTCTGTTTGTAGAAAGTCTGTTAGAGAAATTCAAATTTTTTTTGTCAAAGCCGTTGCCGAGATATCACCAATAATGGTTTGAATAATTAGAATAATGATTATTCTCTGAAAGATTTTCTCCTCAGTCTTTTCTCAAGAGTTCGTGGAAAGGATATGGAATTATAAGATCAGTATACTAAGTGTACGGTTCTTAAACATTTGACTATTAATATACTCATTATATCTTTACGAAATGTGTAATATACACACATTGCGTAACTATTTCTGCAAATGCTTATTTGAATTAAAATGAAGTAGATAGAAAAAAATTGTGTTGCATTCACATGATCTTCTACTATTCTTAAAAAGATTACTATACAATGCTTGTTTTGTTACTTAGTTTCCTATAAGTAGGAAGAAAATAAGGGAGAAGTTATGCTTTTTTTACTTTCTCTACAGGTATTATACACTAAGTAGCTACACATAGTATTGTATTCCATCCGAAAATTCGATTTGAGATTTCACAAAAATGTTTTGAGGTCCCTGAATCCAAATTTTTTTTTTTTTTTTAGAAAGTTAGGGTGTGTGAGTGTGTGTGTGTGTGTGTGTGTGTGTGTGTGTGTGTGTGTGTGTTTACAAATCGAAAAGAGCGTTAAATACCAAACTTGGTACCGTATATTTAAGATATTTACATGGCATATAAAATGTATATCTTGTATTTTCTGGTAACAGCCTCCTCTTCGAGAATATCCATTTTCATTCATTTATTGGTTTATTTGATGCAGTTTAAACAGTCGGAATTGAAACTGTTTATTCCAGGGGGTTACGCAGCAACAAACAAAGCACTGCCTATGTCACTCGCGCTTACGCGCTGTTGTACTAAACATCCTACTCAGAAATAAGTCTATTTAAACCACTTGCAATGTAAATAACTAACAATCATAAAATCAAAATAAACACGAAATCCCAATTTAGATTCCTCACTAAACTGAAAGTGCGCATCTGACGACATCCATGAATATAAGATAAATCAATGTTTAGTGAATGCAACAGCATATTTCCTGTCAGCATATAACAGCTGTGATTAGTGAAGAAATGACGTAATCCTGTCATTAAACTTGTCAGTTTAGCCTGTAGCTTTGCATGCGCGTCAGTTTATTTTTATTTTATTTTAAGGTTTACATAAGTTTTGTTTCGTTGCATATTCCATTCCTTTGTTGTATTATCTTTAATTTTCCATCCAAGCCGGGGAAAAAAGTTCCGCACGACGTTGCCTCGTGATGACCTCAGTGATCACATAAGCGACAACCCATGATGACATAATGCTATACATATTTGTATACTCCTTCAGCACGTGGTGGAAATGTCAATATACACTTTTTCTGAGAATGTCTGAAGCATGGCGTTCCATCCTAAGACAGGCTTTGTGGAACTCGTAAAAATTCACATTGTTTTGAGGTCCCTAAATCTCTAAAAGGTGGACGGGCGTGAGACTAATAACACGGAAATGAAAAGTCTGATAATACCAAGCGGTTTTTCAGCTCATCATGCAATACCTCACAAATATTTTCAAGAAATTTTCCCATATCATAAAACTATCACAAATGGATATTTTCGTTACTTTTTCTTAAAGAATTCTTAACAATATTTGTTCAAATGCTGTGTTTTAAAATATGTTTGCGCGCCAATAAAATATATATTTTGAATTTTTATTATTTACTATCTTAATTTAGGGTATAATGCTACATTCACAATGAAATGCAAGTGCAGACGCAACGTAAGCGCAAGAGTTTGGACTCGTTATTTAATGTAAGCATTCACATAGAAACACGCAAGATGCAATGCAAGAGTTTCCAAACTTTATCCTTGCGTTGCATGCAAAGAGGAGGAATTCTGCTTTTCTCTATGCATTGCCTATGATTTCAATAACAAACAATCGCGTGTTGTACATGCATGCTCTTCTATTTGGCCGTACAGTGCCGCGCCATCTCTAATTTCCCTCAAAAGGTCATGACAGTCTCCTTGCGAATCCTTCTTTGATTTAATGGATATAACTATCATGTCTAGATTTCTTTGTTCGAAAACGCAGAGAGATAATTCTTAGTGCATTAATTGTATAGCTTTATCACTTTCTGAAGTCTCTATGCTTGTATTTTCAATAATTTTGAATAAGTAATTATTGTGACGTCACTGCCGCGAGCGTCAGTGGTTAGTATGTAATTTATAACATATTTATTTGTAAAAGATTGAGTGAATTTTATGTTGTATTGTTGGTTATGTTATTCAGTTTGTAACTTGCGGAGCGCTTGGAAGATATTCGCATGAAACTTGCAGATCTAGAAACCCTTGCCAACTTCTTGAGTTGCGCTTATGATTGCATTGCGAATGGTGTCTCCTTGCGTCTGCGCTTATGCTATGTTGCGTCTGCACTTGCATCTCATTGTGAATGTAGCATACGTAGTAAACAATAACAAACTTGAAACATATAGAATGCCATGGTTCTATATTTTTTTTTTTATTTATTATTGTCGCTTTAACATTAGTCATATCGAGAATATAATCCATTTTACTTTCTCTACACGTACTATGTACATAGTGTATAGAGAAGGTATTGCACTCCACCAAAAAATTCGATACCGAGATTTCACCGAAAATATGTTTTAGGGGCCCCTGTGTCGGTGAGCACGAGAACTCAAAAACGAAAAGTCAGTAAAATACCAAACTTGGTATTTAAGTTTCGCATCTTCCAGGGATGCGACACGAAGATTTTGAGAAAAATCCCCCCACCCAAAGCTACCTTTTACATGGAATTTTTTTTCGAAAATTTTGTTTTTCTTAAAAATGGCTCTTAACGATTTTGATTTAAATATCATATATTAAAGTTATTTACCTAACAAATAATATGTATATTTTGAATTTTCTGGGAATAGCCTCTAAAGACTACCTTATCCTGGATGAATTTTACGAAATGTTGCATAACTGCTAAACGCAAGAGATGGACAAAAACCTAACACACAAAAAATGTAGAGCACATTAAAACACACAATTTATGTTATATACTTTTTTTGTGGAGTTGATCGTTTTTGAGATATTCCTTGTTTTTGATTTCAGCTTTGAAAAACTTTTACTTTTTTCATACAGGCATTTGTCAGCTAGCGTGCATACATACAAACAAAGGAACTTCAGTCACCTAGCAAGCGCTTTTGAGTATCACCTTAACCAATGGTGCTCCCTTATTTCGGTTCTACTTCCAAGGAAGCAAGTAATAAGACTATTTCTGCTAAATTTTTCTCGATTAGCATGAAGTAAATTGAAGCATAAGCTTTTTAACAATAATTTGTTGCAGAGATGTAGAGAAAGTCATGCGAATGGAACACATCAGATTTTTAAAATTATAATGTTTCAATCAATTTATAAGCATACATTATAGAACTGCTTAGATACAAATATACAAATTTCATTTACAAAGTTAACTATATTATGGCAGACTGATGGGTCACTCAAGGCCACTGAGAGCAGGAACTCCACACTGAAGCCAATGCACATCGTAGGAAGGACACGCTGTAACTGTGAGAATGGTATGACAATGCTTGCATGTAGGCTGAGGCTCTTTGGCAAGGAGATATGAATGGGTAATTGCAGTATGTCCAATAAGTAGCCTGCTGAGAGGTACTTGGTTACGGCGCGTTAGATGTTTTATCGAGTAACACAAATTGTTAGAGGCTATTGTGTTTAGTTTTCTATTGGATGTGGAACTCCAATAACTTCCATTTCTGCACGATCTCAGAGTGAAGGTGTCTGAAAGTGCTGAAGTTCTGGGCATATCAGAAGAATGTATGTTTCACAGTTGGAAAAAAAGAATTAATCTACAATATGGGTGCTGCGAGTGCTGACTCCGTATCAGAAGCGAATCAAAAGTTCGTCTCTGAGCTAAGCTTGGTTGTTTTTCAGGGAGAATCCAAACCTCAAGCGTCTATTTGTGGCAAATGATGAAAGCTGGGTGCTCTTATCTCATACCTGAAAAAAGTCTATGGAAGCATCAAGATTCTTAATCACCAAGGAAGGCGAAGTATCTGAAATTGGCCGGAAAAATCAGCATTGGTTTCCTATGATGCCAAAGGTATGCTGTTGATTATCCTGGAGCGTATAATGCTAACCTTCTGGACCAGTTAGACTAAAATATGGGAGAAAAGGCAATGTGTGACAGAAGCGCAAGCCCCATTCAGAGCTGCTCGCACTCACTTTGTTGCAATGACGAAAACGAAGTGGGGTATGATTTGCAGCCACATCCACCTTATTCCTTTAGATCTGCTCCACCGAAATTCCTGTTCCCTGAACTGAGAAAAGTTCTTGATGGAAATCCATTTTGAAATAGTCCATGATGTCCTAGGAGCAAGGCATTTAAAAACTGAAACAAACTTAACTGCGGAATAACTGTTATTCTCACGACTTGAAAAACCCACCGCATCCTCCCCGTTAAAACTTTCTTAAATATAAAAAATTACAAAAATGTGCATTCTGGGGGAAGAAAAGGATACCAACTTATCGCTATAACGCAATTGCCAACGTAATAGTTGAATGTTACGAATATCTGCAATTCATTTCGTTAACTCGGTTAGGTAGTATAATTTATCTTAAAATGGGTAAAAATTATAACTTTTAAATATAAGAAGATGCTGTATCTTTGCATAGTGTGTATGCATATACTGATCCATTAGAAATGGATATGGAAGAAAACAATACAGTTTGAAGTTAGCTACTAAAGTGACTTAATACACTTCGGACTATTACATAATTAATATACACTTCTACTACGTACAGACATGAACCACACTTGAACATTTCAATTTGCGTTGCGGATCGATAGAATCACTCGACACCCCTCTTTATTTCGGTCCTTATGTGTTGAAAGCGTAGATGCACTGATGATGTCGCCTGCGGTGCCTAAGTAGTAAAAAAATCTGATGTGTTCCATTCACATGACTTTCTCTATATCTCTGCAACAAATTATTATTAAAATGCTTACTCTTCTATTTAATTTACGTTAATCAAGAAAAAAATAGCAGAACTAGTCTTATTACTTGCTTCCTTCTGAGTAGAAGCGAAATAAGGGAGTACCATAAGTACATAGGCCCTGTTGAGCCCTGCTGCCTCTCACATTGCTATGATACATGTTAGCGGTATAGGCCGAGATGGTTACACATCTCATGGTCTACACCTCAATTCTAGAGGCAAAAGGCAGCTTTCGCAGCTAATTGCCGACAGAATTATAGGTAGAATTCCTGTTATGATATCTGAGGCTTTTTAGGTTAAAGCAAATCCCCCAAAATATTCATGAAAGAACTCTAAAGTCAATTGAAATAAATAAAAGTCCACCAACAAAGAATTTTAGGAATACAGAAAATATCAGTAATTCTATTAAGATAAATAACAGCAGTAGATCGTTGTGTATATTTCACCAAAATATTACGGGTTTAAGAAACAAAGTTGATGAACTTTCTCTTAGCCTTGCTTCTGAAAAATTACAGCCTCACGTTTTATGCTTATCTGAACATCACTTAACAGAACAGGAATTCTTGCAAATTTCACTGCATGGGTACTCTTTAGGAGCAGCATATTCAAGGAAAAATTTAAAAAAGGAGGGGTTTGCATATTTGTAATACACGATGTACCCTATAAAGTCATTAATCTAAACAAGTTTTGCTTTGAGCTAGACATAGAGATGTGCGCAGTTCAGATAAACCTAAATCAAGTAAATTTTGCAATAATAGCTCTATATCGGTCCCCACTAGGTAACTATGAATTATTCAAAAAACAGTTAGATGATCCCTTAAAGTTTATATTGAAACCGAAACGAGAAATGATAATTTGTGGTGACATAAATATTGATTATCTTATACCTAGTCTCCGAAAGGACCAACTCAGTTCTATATTTTTTACATACAACATGTCACACACAGTACATTTTCCTACAAGAGTTCAGGGTAGCTCCTCTTCAGCAATGGATAACATATTAATATTGATAGAATTAAAACTTCAATAACCTTAACATTTGCTAATGGCCTTTCAGATCATGAGGCACAAATACTTCTCATTAAAGAGAGAAACTTATGGTTAAAACCAATCTACAAGTATTGTAGAACACGAAAAGCAGATGAAAGCTCCGTCACATTGTTTAAGTATGCCCTTCAACAAGAATCATGGACTGAAATCTATGAAATAAATGGAGTAAATGACAAGTTGAATCATTTCCTACGTCATTTCAACTCTCATTTTGTTGCATCCTTTCCAGGCAAATATTGTAAAGTATATAATCAGAAGGAAAATAGCACCTGGATTACAACAGACATTAAAACTTCTTGCAAACATAAGCGGAAATTATACCAAGAATTGAAACATAATAAGTCCCCATACTTAGAATGTCACTACAAAAGGTACTGTAAAATTCTAAAAGAAACAATAAAAGCTGCTAAAATATTGCATTATAATAATTAGATATCCAAATATAATAATAAAATAAAAACTATTTGGAATATAATAAAAAGGGAAACAGGTAAGAGCTCTCAAGAAAGCCCCTCAATTGTACTGAATTCTGGTAATCAAAAAATTGATGATCCTCAAAAGGTCGCAGATATTTTCAACAATTTCTTTTTTAATGTAACAGACAAATTAAAAATAAACTATGGATGTAAAGAATCAGCAATACATTTTTTGAAAACTTCTTTTGTAAACAGTCCCTGAATTTAAAGTAAAAATTACTACACCATTTGAAATAAAAAATATAATAAATTTGCTCAAGACCAAAAATTCCTCTGGATATTATGAAATATCAAGTAAAATCCTAAAAGCATGTTCTGACCTAATATGCATTCCCCTTAGCTATTTATGTAACGAATCGCTAAAGAGTGGAACACTTCCTGACAGAATGAAGTACTCTATTGTCAAACACTTTTTAAAAAAGGAAAACAAGATAATATATCAAATTATAGACCTATATCTCTCTTGTCTGTTTTCTCAAAGGTATTTGAGAAAGTAATGTTCAATAGGCTCTATAATTACTTGGAAAAGAACAACTTATTTACCAAAGAACAGTTTGGCTTTAGAAAAGGAGTAGCGACAGATAATGCAACCTACAAGCTCACACATAAAGTGTTAACAGCGTTAAATGAAAAGGAACAAGTCGGTGGAATCTTTTGTGACCTAGCGAAGGCTTTTGACTGTGTGAATCATGAGATTCTGATAGCTAAACTAAATTTCTATGGAATAAAGAATAACATATTAGATTGGTTCATTTCATACCTAGAGAAGAGAGAACAAAGGGTCGAAATTAATAACTCCAATGGTTATCAAAATAGTACCTCAGAATGGAAATCAGTAAAACATGGTGTTCCCCAGGGATCAATCTTAGGGCCTCTTTTGTTCTTGGTTTACATAAATGACCTCCCATTATACATTAACAGTTTTTCAATTATGTTTTTATTCGCAGATGTCACTAGTGTTCTAGTAACAAGTAAAGATTTCAATGAATGTGTAGTTAAATTAAACTGTTCTAAATTGTATGTCAAATTGGTTCAAAGCTAACAAACTCTCAGTAAACCTTGAAAAAACAAAAACAATTAAATTTATAACTACTCACTCACCACAAACGCACATAGAAATAGGAATTAATGATACATTGTTAGAACAGCTAAATGAAGTCAAATTTCTTGGCCTTCAGGTAGATACGCATTTGGACTGGAAGTCACATATTAGCTACATCACACCTAAACTTAGCTCAGCATGTTATGCTCTCCGTGCACTGGTTAAATTTCACTCAATCGATACACTGAAGTTGGTGTATTTTGCCTACTTTAACTCCATCATCGAGGATGGAATAATATTCTGGGGTAATTCAGTAGATAGTAAATGCATATTCCGGATACAGAAGAAAGCTATACGAATAATCTGTAATGCTTATAGCAGACAGTCATGCAAAGAACTATTTAAAAAATTGGGCATCCTCACCTTACCTTGTGTTTATTATCCATTTTAAAATTCTATGCAGTTAATTGACATAGTTTTATAACAAACATGGAAATTCATAACATTAATACTAGACAAAAGGGATTGATTCATCGTCCCAATGCCAATCTTCGTTGTTTTCAGAAAGGTGTATAGTATGAAACAATCAAGATATTTAATGCTCTCCCCAGTAATCTCAAAGAAAATTTTGGAAATTTCAGGGCTTTTAAGGCCTCTCTTAAGGAGTACCTTTGCAATAAATCCTTTTACTCTGTAGATGAATATTTAAGTGACAAATCTGTCTGACAATACCGTTAATCATTGTATTTATAAATATTACAATGTATTGCATTTTGTGTATATTAGTGTGTGTGTTTTATATTAAAATTAAACTGATTTATACTTTGAATTGCACGAATGTGTCAAATGAATTTTTTTTAGTATTTAGCAATGACGCAAGGTCTGTAAAGTCTGATGTTTTGATATTTTACACTCTAGTACATAATTGTAAATCTTAGTATTGGAAATTATATAACATATTTGTAAATATGTATTGTAATTTGTTGACATTTATGAAGAGTACATAATACAATAATCATGTTTTAGTTTATATGATTGCTACTAGTGACTATTATATCGATAATTTGAAAACTATCATCTGACATAAAATTAGTTTTACATATAATGAAAATATATTTATTTATACATTTTAACACTATATTTTGATACTCTTTGTTTTTATGTGCATGCAAAAAAAAAAAAAAAGTATTCTGTTGTTTTTGTAACCTATGCTTTTAGCACTAGAGCTTTACATTTTTTTTTTTTTTCATAGTATATAAACATATGTATACATGTGTATGTCTTGACAAGTTCTATGTTCAGTGGCTTTCTGGCCTAAATGAACCTTCAGAATGCTTTCTAATCTAATCTAAAGTGATAGTCAAAAGCTGGTTGCTATGTGACGAAGTTCCTTTGTTTGTATGGACAGGAGTTCACAAATTCCTGTATGAGAAAAGTATGTTTCTTAAAGGTGAAATCAAAAACAAAGGAATAACACAAAAACAATCAAATCCACAAAAAAGTATATAACATAAATTGTGTGTTTTAACGTGCTCTACATTTTATGTGTGACAAGTTTTTGTCCATCTCTTACGGTTAAGCAGTTATGCAAAATTCCGTAAAATTGATCCAGAATGAAGTAGTCTTCAGAGGCTATTCCCAGAAAATTCAAAATATACATTTTATTTGTCAGGTAAATATATTTAATACACGATATTTCAATTAAAATCGTTAGCCATCTTTTATAAAATCAAAATTTTCGAAAAAAGTTCCATGTAAAGGTTAGTTTGGGTTGGGGGGATTTTTCCCAAAATCTTCGTGTCGCATCCCTGGAAGATACTAAACTTAAATACCAAGTTTGGTATTTTAACGACTTTTCGTTTTTGAGTTATCGTGGTCACACTCACGGACACACACACACGGACCTTTTTCTGAAAATGCTTTTTTTTTTTTGGATACAGGGGACCCTAAAACGTATATTTCCGGTGAAATCTCGGTATCGAATTTTTGGGTGGAATGCAATACCTTTTCTATACACTAGATAAAGTAAAACATTTGATGTGTTCCATTCACATGACTTTCTCTACAACTCTGCAATAAATTGTTATAAAGCTTATACTTGTATTTACTTCCTGCTAATCGAGAAAAAAGTTAGCAGAAATAGTCTTATTACTTGCTTCCTTTAAGTAGAAGCGAAATAAGAGAGTACCATAGGTTAAAGTGGTCAAAAGTTGGTTGCTATGCGACTGAAGTTCCTTTGTTTGTATGGACACGAGTTCACAAAGTCCTGTATGAGAAAAGTGTGCATTTTATAGCTGAAACCAAAAACAAGGAATATCTCAAAAACAACAAACTCCACGAAAAAAATGTATATAACATAAATTGTGTGTTTTTAAAGTGCTCTACATTTGTTGTGTGATAAGTTTTTGTCCATCTCTTACGGTTTAGCAGTTATGCAAAATTCCGCAAAATTTATCCCGAACAAAGTAGTCTTCAGAATTATTCCCAAAAAATTCAAAATATACATTTTATTTGGCAAGTAAATATCTTTAATAATACGATATTTTAAACAAAATCGTTAGCCATTTTTTAGAAAATCAAAATTTTCGAAAAAAGTTTATGTAAAGGGTAGTTTGGGGTGGGGGGATTTTTCTTAAAATCTTCGAGTCGCATCCCTGAAAGATACTAAACTTAAATACCAAATTTGGTATTTTACCGACTTTTCATTTTTGATTTATCGTGTTTACGGACACACACACACACACACGCGCGCGCGCGGACCTTTTTCTGAAAAAACTT
Organism: Hymenopus coronatus; assembly: GCA_030762935.1. Lineage (NCBI taxonomy): Eukaryota > Metazoa > Arthropoda > Insecta > Mantodea > Hymenopodidae > Hymenopus > Hymenopus coronatus. Next base: position 41,259,749 of record CM060897.1, on the reverse strand, counting down.
TTTTTGGATACAGGGACCCTAAAACATATTTCCGGTGAAATCTCGGTATCGAATTTTTTGGTGGAGTGCAGTACCTTCTCTATACACTATGTACATAGGGTGTATAGAGAAAGTAAAAAGGGCGTTAAACATTGTAAAAAAAACTGTATTTCTTCGCTATATCAGATTTCTTTAGACCTTGATCTACTTATTCTAATTTTAAACTTTTCATCTAGGGAAAATTTTCTACTTATATGTAGGTTAAACCATACGAGAGTATAATAAGCAGACGAAACACAAGTTTACAATGTGACGATAGATTTAAATTGACTGCCTGCATATGGCATTCCATTTGACTTTTGTCCTTTTATGACAAGCTGAGGCAAAGCATGATGTAGTCAGGGATGAACAAACCATTTGCGAGCCAGTTTTTAATCGTTCAGCAAGCATGGAAAACTGTTTAAAAAGGCATTTTTGTTGTACTGACATTCGTACAATTGATGTAGTTTAACAAAGTTAAGTTTAAAAAAAAAAAAAAAAAAAAAAAAAAGTAATTGGCTATATTAACTGTATAAAGTGCACCTGATTGGTTGATTCCTGAATTGCACGAAAATCAGTTTTACACATTAATCTAGATCTAATAGAGTGCATGCTCTCTTCCCTCGCATGCTTTAAGGAAACCACTGGAAATTACTTTATTTACTTGATTTACACATGCACGCACATGTACGCACGAAAACAGTCGCTAAAGTGGACCAGAAGTACACATTTTATGAAAAATGTTGTTGGCAGCTCTACAGTTCTATATTACATAGCACAACAAAGCTGCCAAAGCAAACGAAGTCTGGTATATTTAATTAGCGTCGACCATAAATGGACGTGAGAAATTGTAGTTCCACATTATAGTGAGTACCAGTTTAGAAATAATACGTTCTTAGAAAATAACACACATAAGTAACAATGTCATAGACTTAAAGGCTGTTGTGGAGCAGCAATAGAAATTTTAATCGGTTAAACTTAAATCTTCAGTTGAAGCGTATGATATAGTTCTCCATGAATAAAACTTTCAGGACAGCTGCCGAATACATAGGTAACTACGTCAATACATCCGTTAATGTGTTATAAAAGTAATTTTCGCGTTTTCCTAATGCGAAAACTAAACTTGAGAGTTTGTCCTGAGTGAAGCTAAAAATAAATTTCACCGTTGGCTATGCGATTCTAGTCAAAGAAAGAGGGTAATCCAATGCCAAGGGGTAAAACTAGGTCACCAGTTTCCAGAGAGGAAATAAACTTCAAATCAGCTGGTCCACAGTAACGCAGCTTGTGGTGCTGAGCTAATATCGCCCAATATACGGAGAGCCTCGCAACAGAAGGTTTAAAAAAATCTTTCATTCATGTGACCTTTCTCTATCTATTGTACAAACTGTTCTTAGCAAAGAGTCTGTATCTATATCATGCTAATCTAGAAACATTAGAAATGGTGTTAATTACTTGCTTCCTTATAAGTAGGAGGGAAATGTAAATGTAGTTTTATTTATGGACGCTCTTTAACTACTGTGGTTCTCGGCGTCCCATTCTAAATTGGGCGTGAAAGACCACTTAATTTTGCTCAGAGGCTTCTTTTATCAGGCTTGAGGTTCTTTTACGTACAGTAAATCTACGACACGGGACCAATGGCTTTACTTCCCTTCCGAAGGAAGCCATGCTAAGGATTTTTACGCCCGAAAAAATCCATCTTCCTCCGCCAGGTTTGAACCTGCGATCTTGTGTATATGAAGTGGTAACCATTACACCACGGAGGGCGACGGGAAATGAGGGAATATACTATGTTAAAGCTATAGTCAATCCTTTAAAAGCTGTCGCTATGTGATGCAATTGAAATTGGTTCTCTTTGTATGACTAAATGCGCAAAAAAAAAAAAAAAAAAAAAAATGTATGAACAAATGACAGCTTCCCGCTTGGGAAAAGTACATGTATTGCAAAACTGAAACCAATAACAAGGAATATCTCGGAAATGGTTAGCTCTACAACAAAAATGTAAAATACGTAAACTGTGTTTTGACTAGACCTACATGTTTTTGTATAGCAAGTTTTTCTCTTACCGTTTGCCTGTCATACAAGTTATTCAGAGTGATAGCTTCAGAGGTTACTCTCAGGAAATTAAAGTTTTATTCTTTGTCGTGTATATCTTTAATATACGGCATTTTAATAAAAACAATTGGGTCTATTTTTGAGAATTATTTTGGAAATTTTTTCCATGTAAAGTGTAGTTTGGGGTGGGGAGATTCTCTTGAGAATCTTCGTGTTTCATCATTGAGAGACACTAAACTTTAATACCAAGGTTTATATTAAACGGACTTTTCGTTTTTGAGTTATGCTGCACGAAATGCTTTTTATTGGTTTAGGGAATCTCATGTCTTTGGTGAAATCTCGATATGGAACTTTTGGCTGGTATACAGTATCTTTACTATTTATTATGTACGTTATACCTACATACATGGAGTATATAATTGTAAATAAATAGTTATTAAAGTTTGGAGAGTTATGACAAAAAAAATATTTATAGAAAATTTATTTGTTAGTATAACATAATAAAACTTAATAAATTAAATGTGAAAATAATAGTTAAATGCATATAAATTGCGTTATTAATATGCAGAATAAACTTATTGTAGATAATATACAACTTAGTGCTGGATATCAGTGATGTAGTTCATAGTGTAGAGTAGTAAAACAGTTGTATACCAGTTGTAAAGTTGCTGGCTTTCCAGTAATACTTTTGTTTTAGAATAGTTTCCTTTCATATTATCTTATTTTACATCTTAACTTTTTTATATCCTAGATCTTTGTCTACTGATTTAAATTTTAGTTTCTAGATTATCTGAAAAAACTAAATAAGAGAACAATTGTAATGCTTGTTATTGGAAATTAAATTTAAAGTTTGAATATATGCTCTGGCGTAGTTATCTGGGTGCCAAGGTAGCATGTTTGGATTTGATTTATTTATTTTGTACCTACATACGTGCTAGACAGAGAGAGAAATAACTACGCAAAAATATGTACATATGTACGTGGAATATAAAAGTTAGAAGGTTGCAAACATCCATCATTAAACTTCGATTGGTTTGCTAGGGCTGTGATAGGTAAAAAAAAAAAAAAAAAAACAAAGGCCTACCCTACCGAAATAATCAAATTTGAGAATAAGTCTAAAGTAACAGTTTTCCACCTTTGGCCTTTCTCCAAGAATTGTCCAAGAGGGATTTGTAATGCAATTTTTGAACGTGCTACACCGATGAGACATTGTACCGAGTGCGCGGTGCTTTCCGTATGATAGATCACCAAATAAAGTACTGGTGAATTATAGTAACACATTCTCCGTCTCTTTAGAGAAAGGATAATGTTTTGTGTGCACGAAGAGTTTACTGTTTACATTAATGAATATTAAGAGCACATTCTACACAAAACAGCATGGCCCGCCTGGGTAGTGTGCTCAATAGGTCACGAGTTCGTATCTCGCTTAGGGTAACTTGCCCGATATTTTTTTTTTTTTGGGGGGGGGTCCATTATCCTTAGACGACGAATGGTGGTATCTTTAAGCTCCATGAACCCTGAGATCATTTGAACATTTCACATGTTTCGTTCATCGTCTGGTGTGACCAACTAGGTTAAAGGACGTTAAACTAAATAAATACATTTTTAAAAAATAAATAAGATAGAAAATACAGTATGTAAATTCATGTTTCGTGACCCGTGTGATGGTGACCCATGTCAAACGGAAGCATGCGCATTAGATACACGGACCGTCAAATGTTCTAAAAAATCTTCTGTGCCGGATGCTGACCATTTATGCTCTTGGAAGTATCTTTTAAGCAATATTAGAATTGTCTCAGTAGAATTAGGCCTTGATAGAGTAGTGCAGAAGCACGGTCGCAAAATATTAATATGCGGGTGAAGTTTAAATTAAACTAGTTACATCGCATATTAAATTTGGCGGTATGACAATATGGTTTTACAAACTAACGTCCATTCATAGTCTACTAATAGAAGGAGAGGAAGCATTGTATTCCACCCAATTGAATATACAAATGTCATCAAAATGCACGTTATAAAGCTTGCTGAAGCCCTTTTTAATAATAATAATAATAATAATAATAATAATAATAATAATAATAATAATAATAAATAAAAAACCGTGTCTGAAAAGCTTAATTGAAAAACGAAAAGTTGGATAAATTCCAAATGTGTACTTGGCTTAGGTTTTAAATCCAACTTCAACATGGAGAGCTTTCATTTCTACAAACATTACTATTTTTATTAAAATGCATTTCAGACAGTGTGACAAATTTAAATTATTTCCCGTGTGAACAACCAATGAAGCTCTCGTAGTAATAGACTTTTATACAATTTTATATAGCGGGTAAATCAGAGGAAATAATTACCTTGTGAAACAAGTAGGTCTCATTAAAATCCAGTTAGCAGTTCAAGTATTCCACGTTGCGTTTTCTTTTCTAAAGTACGTATCTGACGGGTATGATCGATGTGTACGTATAATGTACATAGTAGCTACAGAAGGTACTGTATTCCACCCAAAATTTTGATGTCGAGATTTTACAGGAAATATATTTTGAGGTCCCCTGAGTCCAAAAAAGCATTTTTTGAAAAAAAAACCTGTGTCTGGGGGGGGGGACAACATAGCTCAAAGACGATAAGGCCGTTAATTACCAAACTTGGTGTTTATTTGCAGTACCTTCCAAGGATGCAACACAGATTTTCACGAAAATCCCCCCATTCAACATTACGTGGAAGATTTTTCGAAAAAGTTTATTTTCTCAAAAATGATTAACGAGTTTTAATCAATTTTCTGGGAATAGCCTCTGAACATCTTCATTTTGGATGAATTTTGCTGAATTTTGCATAACTGGTAAACCCTAAGAGATAGACAAAAGCTGCTGGGCTAGTAGATCTCGTCAAATCGCGAATTTTGTCCTATATACTTTTATTGTAGAGATAACCATTTCACACACATTCCTTATTTGTTTCAATTTCTCAATTATTTATGGAACGCAAAATATTAGAATTTAAAGAGTTTTATGGTCATCATATTTATTTTATTTTACTCCTGGTCATGCAAAGATAACCGAATTTCAATGTTAATTTTGTAGTGATGGTTTTCAAAATATTTTGCTTCGCTTTAGCCTAGTGCACTCCCTTATTTCCCTTCTACTTACAAGGAAACAAGTAATAAGACAATTTCTGCTAATGTTTATCTCGATTAGCTGGAGTAGACAGAAAACTAATCTTTAGTTGGTGTGCAGATAGTCATGTGAATGGATACATCGGATATTTTGATTTATTGTGGAGGGAAAACCATGTGCGTTCACCCCGGCCGACATCTAGTAATCGGGGATGGGGGCTTTCCGTTCAGACGGGTTATAACCACTTAAAAAAAAAAAAAGAAAAAAAAAAAATCCTCATGCTGTGCTTCATGCATTACTAGGGTCCCGAATAGCACCGCGGTTTGCATGTATCGTAGCAAGCTAGATTACTGACATTGCGTGCGCACGCATCAATGTTAAGGTTGGGATTGTCTATGAAATCTGAACAATACCAGGGGTAATAACGTACTATAAATGTCCGCTTTGAATCCATTATCCCTTGCAAAATATTTTTCTCTCGAATTACATCATTTTTATAGCCTTTTAAATACGTGGGCCCAAATATCTTGAGAAAACGTGTTTCAGTAAAACTCAGATGTTGCGTGTTTCTATGCTTAACACGCGTAACTAAAGCTAAAGGTTAGAGCGCGACTAATAAAAATAGAGATACCAACCTATTTTGAATTCCCTCTAATAAGATGAGCTTTTAAATCGGATATTTTCGGAAAAGTCCATACCTATGCAATAGAAAAGTCTGATAGCGAAACTTTTTTTTTTTATGGGAACAAGAGTGTTTTTAAAAACAAGCCGAAATCCAACAATTTGTTCCATTCATTCTCTATTGCAAACAATAGTCATTCATCTATTCAGTTCACAGGCGCAAGTTAGAAGGGGATGCTGTGTAGCGATGAAGCTTAAAGCGTGTGGAGCATTTAAGTATTAATGTAGATTATTTTGTATTTTACGCAAATATATATTATGAGAGGAGAAGCCTGGAAGAGAAAATGTTGGTAAACTAAGAAGAAATGTCAAAAAATGAATGTCTTGGATTATTACAGTAAAATGAGTGTTGCTAAGGGAATAAATGAAACGGATAAGGCTACCGTCGTTCAGAAACCTTGTGCAGCCTAAAAAGGAAGCGAATAAAATAACTGAAAATAGAAAAACTTAAAACAGAAAACAAAAACAAGTTAGGTTAGCACAATACAATAGAATAATGCAAAACCAAGTGCGGCGCATCATTCATTCTTTGCTATTTTAAAACATTCCATCCATCGGAATGTAAATTTGTCAAAAGGAAGCTGTAGAGATGCCTACGAAATTAAAGTCTGAGCATTTTATATCACCGTATTTGATACTTTTTTATGCCTGTAAGGTAGCATTCTAGTAAGTACTAATATATAGAGATGAGAAAATGCGTTGGAAAAAATCTGTTCAATCCACAGCAAAGTATTCTTAAAAAGAGCTATTCTTCAATTTCATGTGAATCAATAAAAACATAAACAGAAATTATATTGTTTATTTTCTCGGAGGTTCAAAGGGATTAAGTTCTTTGCTAGACCAGGATAAATAACTACCCGTTTGAGAAAAGTATTAATACGAACTCGTATTTGAACATATACAAATAAGGAATATCTCTGGATTGATTAACGTCTCAACAAAAAAGCTATAACTATATAGCTATATATATTTATGACAAATTGTGTACTTCAACCAAATATAATACGAGTATTTTTGTGCAGTACGGTTTAACAGTTTAGCAAGTGTTCAGAATGAGACTTCAGAGGCTATTTCCAGAAAATTCAAGATCATACATTTCATTTGTCATGAAAATATCTTTAAAATACCTACCATATGCTTATCAAAATCGTTATTGATTTTTGGGAAAATAAAAACTTTCGAAAAATATTTCTTGTGAGATTTTCTTAAATCTTTTTTGTCCCATCCTTTGAAGATGTTGTACAGTAACGCTGGCCTTTTTCTAAAATGTTTCTATCCAGGTGTCTTCAAACCGTGTATTTCCGGTAAAATTTCGATATCATATTTTTCGGTGAAATGAAATACCACCATCTTCGATGTATATTTATGTAATAAAGGAAAAAACGCGTGACAGCACATCACTGAAATTGACTTGAAGTTTCAATTTAAGAGCAAGTGCGAACCTACAGGAAGATTCTCAGAGTTGTATTTAAACTACTATCGGTAGAACATTTTAAAAAGGATTTTCTTTGTGTAAATTATTTAGTTTGTATACATCCTAAGAGATGCTAAACGATTACATTTAAACTAAATTTGCTATTGTGTATAATCACCTCACGGAAACTCACTTCCATGTACTCCTTGACCACTTCATATCGTGAGGGAAAGGCTGCAACCAGATATGACGGGGAATCACCCTTGGTGATGTAACGCACTCGGATTACTCTGCGTTGATTATTGATCAGTTTATAGCACTTTGCGATGGCTAAAATTCATATTGCTAGAAAAATCTTGTAATCTGAGCATCCTCATCTTACCTACTTTGATATAGGCTCACAAATTTGGAACCAAAATAGACAGAAAAGCAATACCTACAAGCATACCAAAGGAAAATGGAACGGAAACTCTTAGGAACGACATAATTGGAGGACGAATACAAATAACAGACGCAACTACCAAAAATCTGATTTATTCCATTCACATGACTTTCTCTACATTTCTGCAACACATGATTGTTAAAAAGCTAATGCTTCTATTTACTTCATGCTAATCGAGAAAAATTAGTAGAAATAGTGTTATTACTTGCTTCCTTGTAAATAGAAGCGAAATAAGGGAGTACCATAGGTTAAAGTGATAGTCAAAAGGTGGTTGCTATGTGACTGAAGTTCCTTTGTTTGTATGGACTGGAGTTGACAAATTACTGTACGAGAGAAGTAAAAGTTTTTTAAAGCTAAAACCAAAAACAAAAAATATCTAAATAAAAACAAAATCAACTCCACGAAAAAATGTATACAACATAATTGTGTGTTTTAATGTGCTCTACATTTTTTGTGGGGTAGGTTTTTGTCCATCTCTTACGGTTTAATAGTTATGCAAAATTTCGTAAAATTCATCCAGAATAAAGTAGCATTCAGAGGCTATTCTCAGAAAATTCAAGATACACATATTTGTCATAATATATGCATATTATCTTTAACATACGATATTTTAATCAAAGTCGTTAGCCATTTTGAGAAAATCAAAATTTTCGAAAAAAGTTCCATATAAAGGGTAGTTGGGGGTGGGAGGATTTTCTTGAAAATCCTCCGTGTCGCATCTTTGGAAGATAGCAAACTTAAATATCAAGTTTGGTATTTAACGATCATTTCGTTTTTGAGCTTTGCTGTCCACGCACAAGCACACGCACACACGGACTTTTTTCCAGAAAGTTTTTTTTTGTTTCAGGGGGACCCAAAACATGTATTTACGTTGAAAGCTCTGTGTCGAATTTTTGGGTGCATTACAATACCTTCCTTATACACTATGTACATAGTAGTGTAGAGAAAGTAAAAATGGAGATGGGCGGGACACATGAAGCAAGACCCCACAAGCTAAATGATATGGGAACCGAAGACAGGATGAAGAAGAGCGGTACGTCGACGAAGAAGATGGTCGGACGATCTCAAAACATTCGGCAACAGATGGACCACCACAGCGAAAGACAGGAGGAGATGGCAGCATCAGATCAAGATGGCTACACGTACACAAGTACATTACCAAAAATAACCAGTGTTAATCAGTAGGAGGAAAACTCTACATACAACGGACCAAAAAAGTGTGCTAAATTAACTCTTAAAACAATGGCGTACTTTATAATAGGGAATACCATGTTATTTAGAACAAATTACCTGAGCGGTTAATATCAAAAGGAGGATTCTTCCTGGAATGGCTAACCAGGACTACCAAACCAAGCCACCTCTCCAAGAAGAGTGTCCCGTAACCCCAGGGGACTCTATGTGCTATTATTAATACTTTATAGCGCACATTATTTGGAAATATATTCGTAAATCAAATAGGATTAAATACATATTATGAATATTAACAAAACAGACAATTACATTATATGCAACATAAAATATTGTAATCAAATTTAGTAACTGCGAGCATGCTTTTCGAAAGCAGAGAAGAAAATGTGCATTTGTATTAAAATATTGTCCCTAGAGTGTAACGAAGAGTTTCGAGTTTTAGTGGATAACTGCCTGTTTTGGTGGCAAGATGAGTTTCCGTTTAAATTCATGTGGTTCAGTTTTGAATTTTTTCGAGTTTCACACACATCATTCTAAGCAAGTTCATACAGTCACAGAAAGGGTGCATTGTTGTATAAATCTCTCTATTTGATTTTAAATACGACATATTCCAGGGATTGAGCATTAATCTGCAGTGACATTCTTGGAGGTTAGGTTTTAAACTGTCAGCCCTGAATAATTTTCATCTCAAGTTCTTAGGTCTGGAATTTTTTAAAATAACAAACGACTAAACATAATCGGGTAATGCATAATTGATGCAAAACCGAATTCAGTTTCGGTTTTACAAGCAATAGCTGTTAATTTTGACTTCAGGGTTTTGAAAATTATTAGGCTTATCATCCATTTAACTATTTAAAAGCTACACCTATGAAGGGATGCATTGGAGTGCTGGTCTCTCTGCCTTTAGTAAAAATATTATGCCCGCATTTTATTTGGGCGGTAGGCTCCCTTATCTTCATTCTGTGGGTTTCGCGCAATTTCGGAAGCAGAGTATATCGATAAAATCGAGACATGAAGGACTGATATCAGCGACTTCAATGCTAAGGTTTAATTCTGTGTGTAGATTCCAGAGTTCATGCACAAGCACGATCATATACCCAAGGTCGCGGGTTCAAACCCGGAGGAGGACGGTGGATTTTTTTTTCGGGTGTAAAAATCCTTAGCATAGCTTCCTTCGGAAGGTAAGTAAAGCCGTTGGTCCCGTGTCGTAGATTTACTACACGTAAAAGAACCTCAAGCCTGATAGGCCTCTGAGCAAAATTAAGCGGTCTTTCACACCCAATTTAGAATGGGACGCTAAGAACCACAGCAGTTAAAGAGCGCCCATAAGTAACTCTACATTTACATTTTTTCACAAGCACGTGCGCTGTTTCGTTTAATAATTAAGCTAGTTCGCGATAAATTAAATAACCTATTCACAATGACCGAGGGCCTTAGAAAAGCTTTTTGGTTGATAACACTGCGGAAAGTCAGGTAGGAGAACTCTCCCTCTCCTCCGAACCACCACTTCACCGCTCAAGAAAGGTGCCTGCATAGTTCTTTTGGCCTCTCAGTATCGTTCAGGCGCCCTTCCATGTAATAGATAAGAGATGGTTAAAAAGACGTTTTCAGTTATTGTACTGACAATTTCCACCAATTATTATGATCTAAAATATGTCAACGCATAACCACAACAGCTACTCTGGGTCCATTGTTACTCGGATTAACCTAAGTTACTGTTGGTCCGTTGTTACGTAATTGATTCGTGTTCTTTTGCATAAAGCATCACTTCGTTCTAAAGAATAGTGCCAAGCGTTGAAACCATGCTCCCCCTGCTTTCCCCTTCACATCAGTCATGCAAGCACGAGTGTTCCTAATGTACTGTTAGCAATGCATAAAAAAGTTATACAAATGTTCTTTTTATACAGATAAGGTAATCGGAATTTTGTATGATAAAACCCCCCAGAACTCGCTTTAGATGTTTGCTAAAATGGGTACTTTAACGTTGACTTCATTGTTTCACTGCCTATTTGCTAAGAAACATCTCCATAAACATTATGTTTTCAGATTCACGATTATACCAAAATTATTTGCATTAATATAAATATAACAAGATTCAAATATAGATACCGCTTAACCTGTTTAAAGCCTTCCAAATGGCATCAAGGTCTTCCTCTTGAATCTTTTCAGAGGTCACTGAAGAGTACTTTGTTATAAAAACCCTTTTACAGTCTGGAAATGAAATGAAATGAAATGAAATGAAGTTGGAGTTTTAATTTATGGACGCTATTAACTACCGTGATTCTCAACATCCCATTTTATATTGGGCGTGAGACCGCTTAATTTTTCTCAGAGCCTTTTTATCAGGCTTGAGGTTATTTTACGTGCCGTAAATCTACGACACGGACCGACGACTTCATTTCCCTTCCGAAGGAAGCCATGCTAAAGATTTTTACGCCCGCAAAATCCCATCATCCTCAGTCGAGTTTAAACCCACATTGGGTATATGAAGTCAGCATGGTAACCACTCACCACGGAGGGCGACTTTAAATTGAATGATACAACTCCGGCATTATAATATATACTACTGGGTGATTAGCATAGGGCAGAGCAGAGCAGATAGAGCAGGTTTCACGGCTCTTAACCGGCCAGCGATGAAGCACGAGGTTTAAGTGCGAGCTGAACGTGGGACATTACGGTGCATATTAAGTGATGGCTCTATTCCGGTAGGGTCGGAATTCAGTTCACTTAAAACTATCAATTTGATTCATGCGTCCATACAGAATCTGTTCCCCAAATTGAGCGCTCACTGCGATTTTTATTTCTGGAGGAGGTACTAAAAGAACGTATGCGATAAAAACACACTTTAGAGGAGCTTACAAATGACATTCGTCAGGAAATTGCTTCCATTTCATAATTGGAAGTTCATAGTAGTAGCAAATTTCCTAAGCATGTGCTAGAAATGTTTGTACAACGAGTGAGGTACTTCCAACATTTCTTGACCGGATATAAGCGATTGCCCTTATTTCTGTGTGTTTATTTTTCTTTGTTAGAAGTAACTTGTGTGACAAACCGTAGTATATTTGATACAGTGACAAGCTCAAGCAACACCGCTAGCCGGCTAAGAGCTGTGAAACCTGTTCTACTCTATGCTGATCACCAATATATATATTTTTTTTTGTATTCGGCTTACCCTCCCCGTATTTAGGAGCAACATCCTCTAGGAGTTACAAACGGTGCTTAGGGATCAAAGGGTCAAAAGCACGAAACCACAGAATGGAGAACCTGGAACGAGTGGTCGGCCCGTAGCCAGGCATGGGCGTGAGGAAGTAGATATGAAATGCAAACGAAATGGATGATAGGAAAGGTGATGGAACAATTGGTGGAATGAGTGGTGGGGGAAACCGAAGGGCCCGGAGAAAGCCCACCCAGACGCCGTTTCATCTGCCACAATTCCACATGCGGGCGCTTGGGATCGAGCCCGGGCCACCTAGGTGGGAGGCGAACGGCGCGTCCACCCAGTATAATAATTGCTCATTTAACTAGCGTTAAAGGAAACCATCTATCATCGATGCAAGTGACTTGCATCGGTGATTACCGCGCCTTAGGAATTGACTTTGAATGTGTATTGCAAGTTGTAAGAGCTGAGAAGCATAAAGCACCTTACCACTACGGCTCTAGGCTACTTGGCCCCCGTATTTGATGCTGTTTTTTGTCTAGGATTTTTTTTCTCACTATTATCCACTCTTGCTAAATCTAGAGTAATAATTTCCACGATATGTTAATACGATACGTCCTATCAGCTACTTTCCAACTGTTTTAAAAGTTGTCCAAACGGCAAAACAAATTTTCTGACGGGCAATGCAGTGATACCACCACAGTAATTTAGTTTTCGTAAGTCACCAATCGCCACCCATTAGTTTTAAGCTTAATGACAGTCACGTTATTTCTAGATTTTGAGTGCACCACGCGCGCGCGCACGCACACACCTACAGTGGCCTTTCTCTAAAAACGTTTACTTTCTCTAGCACATATGTACACTGTACATAAGATAGAGAAGGTATTGCATTCCACCCAAATATTTTATACCGGCATTTTACCGAAAATACAAGTTTTAGGATCCACTGAATGTGACCTTTTTTTAAAAAGGTGTGCGTGTGCATGTATGCGCGCGCGGTTAGAATAACTCAAATGAAAACTGTGTATTCCAAGGATGCATGGTTTTCAGGAAAATCTCCCTCCAACTACTTTTTACATGAAACATTTTTCGAAAATTTCCATTTTCTCAAAAATGGATAACCATTTTGATTAAAGTACCATATGTTTTAAGATACGTTTATGGCAAACTAAATCTGTTTCTTGAATTTTCTGGGAATAGCCTCTGCAGACTTCATTCTGGATGACTTTTGTATAACTGCTAAGCCGTAAGGGATACACTCAAACTTAGTACACTTAAATATCTCGTTAAAACACACAATTTGTGATACATTTTTAGAGACTAAATTCCCTAGATATATTTATTGTTTCACTTTTAAACAACTTTTTTCAAACGGGAAGTCCTATTTTGTTTCATCTCTATTGTTTGCCTGCTGGTCATGCAAGAGAGTTGTTTCATGCAGCGATCAGCCTTTAAGATTTAGCCAAGTGTTTTCCCTTCTACCTACAAGGACGCAAGTAATAAGAGCCAATATGTTAGTTTACTTCAATTAGCATGATAAAGATAAAATATTTTGTAAGAATAATTTCTGTGTGGTACAGATGGAGAAAGTCATATGAATGGAGGACATTCTATTTTTTTGATTTAGGGTGCCTCAAAATGCGTATTTCTGGTGAAATTTGGTATCAATTTTGAGTGGAATGCAATTTTTTTAGCTAAATCAAGAACCTTGCCAAGACGACCCTGTTTCTTAAGCGAATTACGTTCTGAAATAGGCGCATGTTTTACTGGGCAATAGCAACGTTTCTTACTATCTTATCTCGCGGATTTTATTGCTTACAGAAATATTTACAACGGCATCTGCAACCACAACGTCTTCATTGTGAGAAAGCAATAAGAGTTTATCCAAGAGCCGGAATAGTCTTCAGGAGTTATAGTCAATTTTTACTGCAATTGGCAGTATTGTTCTATGCATTCGGCTCATAAATTATAAAATCTCAACAAAATACGTGTACAAGTTCCTTCGGATAAGTAGTTTAGAAAATGTAACAATTGCATTAATTTTATACCCATGTCTGTATATTCATAGAGTAATCTCGGAAATAGCTCAAAAGATTTTGATAATTCTTTCATTTCATGTAAAAGGGTTATAGGCTCTCTTAAGACAGTCAGAAATTAACTCTAGCGTATTTTCAACCTCTTGTGTAGAAATATTCATTATTAACCAATCACCTGGTAAAAATATTCCCCACTTTATTGTACGACCTGATACATCATAAGTTATGTCATGTGATATTTATCGTTCCCAAAAATTGTCGAAACCTTACTTTCAATCGTGTAGAACCTCGAGATTTTTAAACTTGCCCCTATCCTACAATTTTCGCTTACACTGCTTGGTATATCGGGGGAGCGGGTAAATATGTGTACGTCATCTATGGAACTTGGTTAAACTTATAGGATATCTTGCAACTTCATAAACCTACTCCTAATCATATTTTAAAACTTGGACACATGTTTTAGGTAGGTGCTTATAAAAATTGTAGACTACTCACTATTTTCAAAAACCATCCCACATCTTCTTTTCAAACTCTGTTTTGCATTGTGCATCCAAACAATGCTGGATAAGCCAGCAAAACAGCTATATGAGCCTATTTTTGTTCCTGCTTTCTGTTAATCGTGGTAACGTTCGCCAACTGGTGCTACGATAATGTAGCTTGTGGCAACTAAGAGTATTTAAGAAGCAGCTAGATACATGCTAGCCACGATACGAAATCTCTGCGTAAGGTCTTGAATAACGTAAACGTTTCGCTTAAAATGTGGGAAAGTTCTCTCCAAAAGTGTGAATATCAGTAATTCATTTCATGAAAAGGGTTTTATGCCTTGCTATTCTGAAGAAATCCCTTAAGAATTTGCAGTTAAATAAAATCGTGTTGTTTATAAGCAGTCCATGATGTACCTACATTTTATTCGCCATTCCAGTATTTATATATACGTTTATTCAAAGCTTTTTTGAGGAAAAAAACAATCTTTTGATCCATAAAATGTAAGTACACAAAATTTAAGAAGTTTAAGATAAATTGAACCTTGCCAAGAGACTGCTTGTTATATTCAAATTATATGCAACAAATCTGGTGCGTTCCATTCACCAGACTTTTTCTTATCTTCTGCAACAATTTTTTATTACAAAAACTTCTTCTATATACTTCATGCTAATCAAGTAACAGAACTGGTCTTATTAGTTACTTATAATTAAAAGGGAAATAAGGGAAGTAGGCTAAATCGATAGTCATATCTTTTAAAAGGTGGTTCCTATGTGGTTGAAATTTGGTTCTGTTTTCTTGGCCAAGAGTAAAATAAAAAGCAGGAATGACAAATTCCCATTTGAGGAAAGTTAAAGTACTTATAATTGAAACCAATAAGAGCAATATCTCGGAAATGGTTACCTTCACGAAAAGTTGTGTGTTTTAACGAGATCTACATTATGTACGCAAGTTTTTCTCTTGCTGTTTACCATTATACAAACGTCTTCTAGAGTGAAAAGGTCTTCAGGAACTATTCCCAAAAAATCGGGATATACATTGTCACGTAAATATATTTACTATTCGGTATTTTAATCAAAACCGTTAGCCATTTTGGAGAAAATAGTTCAATTTTTTCCATGTAAAGGATAGTTTGGGGTGGGGAGATCTTCCTGAAAATCTTAGTGTCGCATCCTTAGAGGATACTAAAACTTGAATACCAAGTTTGGTGTTTAGCCGCTTTATTTTTGAGTTATGCTACACATATATACATATACTTTTTTTCTAAATGCTTTTTTTTTTTTGGATTCAGGGGACTATAAATATGCAGTTCCATGTACTCGCATCGAATTTTTGGTTGGAATAAAAAGCCCTCTCTACCTATTAATTGCGTACATAATATTTGGCAGAGAAAGTAAACATTAAGGTTTTAGGTTTAAACACGCAGAAAACTGACACTTCGCCCCCTCCTTTACCAAGCATGGTGGGGGATAAGTGATGACACAATTTTTGACTAATTCAAAACTCTTGATTTTGCTTACATCGATAGTATTGAAGCTAAAAGTAATAGCGCGGGTTTATTTTATATACCCGATTTACAATTTGTCGTCTAACGAAAAATATCCAATCATAAGCCACTAGCTTTGACCGCTTTCACGGTCGGTGGTGTCAATACTATGGACCTTCATTTGAGGGACTCGTTTTGATTTGGGGGCAGTGGCATTTTTATTGGTTTCCAGAAAAATTCTGCACGACTTAAGATTTTGGATGAGACAAGAAAAGCTCTGTGGCTTCAATAATTGGTTTCATGAATGTTATGCGTTTTCTACATTTGAGATTCAGTTGCTTTGAATCGTCTGTTGAAGAGGAAGATTAGGGACAGACCGGATACGGTGCTAAACTGTTGTATATAAACCCTCACATTCACATTATATCAGTATTGAAACTGTAAAATTGCCGAGAAATAAATGGATAGCTCGTCAAATGTATGCAATGAGCTGTTATGGGTAAACGGGAGCTACTTATGAATGTGATATTCTGCTTCAAACTTGGGGGAACTCCAAAAAATGATCCGATATGCTGCGTCAGATGTATGGAAACAGTGCTGTATCGAAAAAAGTGTGTACACGAGCAGTAAAAGGTGTTTTCTTCACGATCAGGACAGCGTGAAAGACAGCAACGACCACGTAGACCCGCGACAAAAACATCCTGAAGATCATTCTAATGTCGGCGAATTTTCTCTACATGTTTTGGTTCTCGACGACATGAGCCTGCCTGGTCGTTGAAGATCCTTCATTCTGTCCTGACCGCCACGAATCCGCTTCTACCACTCGCGATAAAGCACTGTTTGTATACGCCTGACGCAGGATGCGACATTCCTTTGGAGTTCTCGCAAGATTGAATCAGAATTTCACATTCGTATGTTGCTCCATTTCGCCAGTAACAGCGTCGCTACATTACACAACTTCCACAGAGTGTACATAACTGCACGACTGAAAAAGCACACGGCTTTGTGAACGATAATTGTCTAACCTCTGGTTTCTCTGAACTGACCACCAACCAATAGGATCAACCACAACTTACGTTAGAAATTCATTTACCTTATTTGATTACGGGTTTTATGAAATTGATTCTTTTTCAGGTTATACCCACGAAAAAGACTCGTAGTATACTATGCTATCATGTTGAAGTTGAATACTGTAAATTTTCGTCCTTTTATTCAGTTTTCAAATAGGATGGCGGCTGAGTTTTGTGGTGTGCTGTTATTTGCTACCTGTACTGCTTTCAATCTTGGTCATTTCATTAATTTCGGCTCATATTTATAAAGTAATTTTTACATTATTACATATTGCTTTAACAAGTCACTCGGGCAGTGTAAAATATTAGCCCTACTTTTTTATACCAAATACAGCTTAACATATTACTTAATTCTAATTATTTGTACATACGTTCCATTTTCAGTTATTTACAAAACAATGTTCATGCTTAAAACTACCACTACACTAATGCACAAATTACTTAGGTGCGATGTCCGCTTAGCTCCCTGTCTGCTAGCAAGTGTAGGACCCGCCAATCTATACTACTTATTTCACTCTATCCTACTTTATTTCCTGTTCTTTTTTCTTATCCAAGCTCTTGTATTCTTTTCAAAAGGGCAGGTTTCTGTAGTTTTACTCTTTCCCTTCTTATTCAACAGGTTTATCGCTACCATCTGCTTTGGCATACTATTCGATTTGTCCCCATATTTTTCTCCAATTTCTTACCCCTTTACTTTCACTTACCTAAGCAGCGTAAAATACTGTACTGGCCCCTGTGTTAAATGTCACGTTCTAAGTGCATCGTCTTTCATCCGTTTCAAAAGTAATACTGCTATTGCGAAAGGAAATGTTTGTTGGCTAACCTGTGTAAAAATGAACGTTTGTTTTGTAAAGAAAACGTGATTTTCTGAAGAACAAAGCTCTTTTTATGCTTACGCAGGGAAATTATAGCTTTGGTTAACACAAATCAGCGACTTAGTCCCTTAATGCAACAATTTGGATATTCCGATGTGATACGTTTTACGAAGTAACCAACGAGAAAATAGTCTGCAAAAAACAACGTAAGCGATAAGGGATTTATTTTCGAACACCTGTCATGAATTGCTTGAATTTGGTAAGCAGACGGTGAATCTGCACATATGATGTATGCAAAATTAGAGGTTAATTGCAGAGTTATCTTCTTTGGACAGCAAAATTCTTGATTTGTTAGATGTTTATGATGCATATAACCGTGAATACAATGTCATTGTTAATTATAAAGATGGGCGATATTAGGTTATAATGTCAAATATTTCCAATTGGACCAACGATCACGGATATTTTCCATAGTCTCCTCTACTGCACAAAGCAATTTGATATCGAGAAGCTGGAGTTAAACTACCATGAAGGCTCCGTCAAAGATTGATTATGGTTTGGAGTATGTTTAAAAGAATTCATGATGGCAATGCGATTGAACCAGAAGACAAATTTCAATACTAAAAGTAAAAGGTCAGATAGTAGGACTAGAGAACTGATAGTCTCGTCACTGTAGACAAGTGCCCTAAGGTTGTAGAAACTTTGACGAACAGGTTTAGGTCGTGGCGATTTATTTTTATACTAGAGGAGTTTTTAATTTAGTGATACCTAATACAACTTATAAGAATATAAACTTTCTGCATCATAAGCTAGAATGTCGGTTAAGAGCTTTAGAATCCATAGGCGTAACAAAAGATAAAATAGATCATGGATCTACGCTGTGTCTCTTTGTAGAATGTCTCCCAGTAGTTCTAAGAGTGTGACTCAGCAACCAACCATTCACGAATTCTGATCCAGATAATGCATGGAGTGATCGATTGAAAGCACTTCTAGATTTCCCGAGTAAAGAAGATTGGGAAGAAACGTTTTCTCAAAATATTTTTAGTCTATTTGATAAAGACTTGAGAGAAGACATTTTGAAGGTAAAAATATACCGATTAACAGTTCTGGGATGTTAGAAAACAATTTGTAATTGTATTTTTGCAGTAAACTGCACGACAGTAAGCAGTACTATGCTGCTCATCAGGTACATTTAGAAGAAAAGCCCAACAAGCTGGCGAAAGAAAAGTACTCGCCTCTCATGCTTTAGGTTAGGTCATTGAACAAAGAAAAAGCAAACCCGGGGTGTCTTGTGTAGAAGACAACATACTATTAGATGCCCACAGCTAAGTATACAAGATGCACAAGAAATATTGGGATACAAGACTCCAGAGAAAACGGAGAGTAATATAACCTTGCCTGCGCTATGTTGAATAAAAGGAAAAGATGTTTGGAGACATTCGTGCAAAACAGTGTCGGAAATTGAGTAGTTCTGTAACCATGTATACCATCATTGTACAGTCAGCTGTAGGGCGTTCCGTATTTATTAAAATGCTGGAAGGGACCCCTGTGGCCTAGACTGAAATAATTTGAATTGCTTAAAGAAAGTAAAGATAATGAAGAAATTAGTCGAGAAAGAAAGGGATCATTGTAGTTTCTACTGAAACGGAAGGAAAATGCCGCCTTAGATATTTCTCGAAGTAAGAGTACAATAAAATTTTCAGAATGGTTGCCTGGGCTCTAAAATTCATACACAATGCCAGAGACTCAGGAAAGAATTAGCACAAAGGATGTAAATATTGAACTCCAAAAGGTTGACAACTTCTTTTGCTTAATCTTCAGAAGTTAGATGGCAGAGAACACACGTTTAAGTCTCTTAAATACCTTTGAAGATAGAAATGAATTACTTCAAGGGCAGACCAGAATACGAAGACGGAATGAAGAGTTCCTTACACCGAGCCTGCTGCCCTCTGATCATAAGTTTTTCACAATTTGTATAACATACTGGAATAAGTCCTACGTTCCACGATAATGTGACGATTTATGGAAGAAAAGCCAAACGAAAAGTCATTTATGGATGCACCAGGTGCAGGAGAGGACAAGCAAAAGGCATTACCACAAAAGTTGCACTATTGCCAGAAGACAGTGCGTTAAGACTCGTGTCGTCCTCCGTGGTCTAGAGGTAACAGGCCAACTTCTGGTTCCCAAGACCGCTTGTTGAAACCCGACGGAAGGTGATGGATTTTTTTTTTCGGGTGTAAATCTTCTTAGCAAGGCTTCATTCGGAAGGAAAATAAAGCCGGGGATACGTGTCGTAGATTTACGGCACGTAAAAGAACCTCATGCCTGAGTAACATTAAGTGATCTTTCACGTCCAATATATAAGGAGACCCATAAAAATTAAAAGCGTCTTAATTAAAGTTCAATTTCTGTTATGCCTCAGTTTTTGAAATAGCAGTACTCCTGGCTGACCCACTGTATCTGTGCGGAGACGAAGAAGAATGAATTGTGATACACACATGTGCAGATTTCAGAACCGCGCACTTTGAGTTGATACATAGTCAACTTCAGGGTTTCAAGCATTGAAGATTTGCTTCGATGAGGAAGACCAAGTGCAGCTTACTGTGACAATGGTACTAATTCTATAGGTACAGATAATGCTTTTGGCAACCTAGATTGACCAAGATTGAACCAGAAAACGACTAAAATGAAAGTTAATCTTTCTACAGATGCTTGATTGAATGGATTTTGGGAATAATTGTCCAAATGTTGAAAAAAAAATTCTCAGTATATGGGCATGCATTTTAGATTGCGAAGCGATATTTACAGTATTGGCGGACTATTACGCAACTATAAACTCTCGGCAATTGACTTATCTGTCTGAAGATCCGGAAGACCCGTTAACCTTCACACCTATGCTTTTGCAGGGTAACCCAAGAATATGATTGGAGTTCATTCATAAAGCAATATTAGGGACGATTTCGACAGTTGCAACTTCTTACAGAAAGCTACATAAAAGGTTTAGGTTAGAATATCTTGGGATATTAAAATTTAAGGGAGGGGCGAGACTTGCAAAAAGAGATGAAGATAAAATAATATTGGAAGTAATACTCGAAGGATGATATATGGTAAAGATAGAATTGTGCAATGGGAAGGACAACATCGGCATCGGGTGAATTGAAACGATCCGTCCAGAGGCAAATAGATTCCTGAATAAAATGCGTGGTGGAGGATGCCCCTGATGTAGAAGTTCCGCGAATGGCTGCTATAAAATCTGGAGGGATGATTACTCACCTCCCGCCTTAACTTGACGTTTATTTAAAAGAAATTGTAATGTTTCAATCATAAAGATAATTTAAAAGTGGTAGAATGTTCCGAAAGGAACAAATATTTGTTAGCTAAGTAAAGAAAACTTGTAACTTTGTAAAGAATGAGGCTGTTTTATGCTTATTCAAGGGAATTATAGTCTTGGTTAAGATTAAATGGGTGATTTAATCCCTTAACTTAAGAGTTCTTGTTCTCATTTAAACTAATGCCTCTCTTGGATAGGTTTAATTTCCACTAATCCCCCTCATGTTTATTACATATCTATATACTCTTTTATGCATTGTATATTTTTCTGTATAAACAGAGACATTATTTTCTAGCTTACCCTATTTCTTTTGTTTGTCTTTTATCCTTTTTCTCACTGATTTCCAAAATGTTTTCTCCCTTCCTTCCTTCCTTCCAGCGGCAGTTCCTTATAAAGGCGCGAAAATGCGTGCGCTCCCATATAAAATCTTAAGGCTTTCAGTTAACCTTGGAATCGAGACCACTAAAACCAGTTTATTGTAAAATTATGAGAAAACAAATGATAGTAAAAATGATGCTTTTACCTCCTCTTCCAGCGCAGTAGGTTTAGCGGCAGGATTGTTCCACTTATCAGCAAAGGCGGTAGGGAAGGCAGTGGAGGGAGTTTTCACATTGTGTATATGCATATCCGGCGCTTTATGCTGCTCCCCAACTAGTTTTCCGGTGTTAAAACACTCAAGTTCTTATTTTAATGTTCATTATGGAGATAGTTACCTAGGCAGTGTGTTGCATGTGACTATAATTGTATTGGCTAAAGAAATAGGGACAACTCTGTACATTTACTAATGGACGTGCAGTTTTCAAGGCTAACTTTTGGGGTAGGAATGGAATTAAAATATTTGGATAAACCGATCCGAATTCTTAATAGAAAGTTTCCATTTTTTTAAAACAAAATGAAAACCGCCTTTTTAAGATTCGGCTTAGTTCTATGGACATATGCGGCAAGTCCGGGTTAAATGGACCACCGGGTTAGACGGACCACTTAAATAATTCTGAGTCCTTCCACAGCCGCGCTATAGTAAGCCTGTACAGCTGTGATACTCCATGTGTTGTACTTGTGTAAAAGTTCTGGACCCAGCACTTTTCTAGAAAAGTGGATAGATGACCTTGGGTGAGTTTAAAATATATTGCCCTATTTATTACCTTTTAACACGTTATACTTTCAGCAATTTCGAACGTAATATCAAGGATATAACTTAAGCGTTTGGGTATAAACATAACCTAAAATGGCGTGCCGCAAGCATGGCAAAGGACATTGGAAGAGGTGGCCATTTATCGCTGAAAATGGGATTGTTGCACCAGTTAAAAATATAGGCTAGACGGACCATAACTGCCTATTAGTCCTATAAATACAAATGCATTAATTGTGGTTTGAAATATAACGGCGTAATTTTAAGAGTTGTATTTTTTGTTTAATTTTACAGAAAAATATCGATGTTAAACAAATGTAAATGGACAACAAGACGAGGGAGATGGTCGGAAAATGCCCTGAACGATGCTGTAAAAATATATAGAAGGAAAAAAGGGGAAAAAGATGCGTATAAATGTCGAAGCATTTGGAATTCCAAAAATACTTCTTAGGACGATCCCTTTAGAAAGGGATCCTTGGGTAAATGCTCACTAATGGGCACTGAAAATGAGAACAAAATAATTGGGCATATAAAAAGACAATCACTTGAATTTGCTCCTACTTGAGTCTCTGTCGTTCCATGGCTTATTATCTGGCAGAAAGTCTGAACATAAAACACAAGCTTAACAAAGAAACCAAATAATGAAGCTACGACTGGCTTTCGTTGTTGATTGCCTGTAAACTCCGAACTTAGCATTCATCTGAAGGGGTGTCTGTCGCAAGAGCCAAAGGACTAAAAGAGTTGTTAATGATTATTTTAAGCTTTAAGGTGATGTTTTGAATGCAAATAGCCTAATGTTTTCAATATCAGGGTGTCTACCGGTACCGAAAGTACCAAAAGTGTCGATAAAGTAACGAATTTGGTAAGAGGGTGCCGAAAGTGCCGACAAGTAACGAATTTAATGATTTAGAGAATATAGGGTAACGAATTCACGTTCAAACTTGGAGCTTGTAATTGCACTGCTCTCGAAAAGGAGCAAACTAGCGGCCGTCAACAGTCGATTTAGAACGACTCTCGAAAACGCACGTTACCAATAGAAACGATAAGTTGCCTTCCTCTCTTACTGCCTACTGTTACGTACGTAGTTTTCTTGCAGGATTGGCTACATTGCCAAGTGAAAGAAACGTTGGAACTGACTTAAAACGAAAATTTATAGTTAAAGAGTTTTGACGGCAACAAGAAGTAATTCTTGGGAAGTCGTCCAACAAGAAAATTATAATTTGATTTTCGTACGTGTTGTATAGTGCGTATTCGCACATTAGAATTCGTCTCATGAAATAAGGTTATATTGTACGACTTCGAGTGTAGAAGTGTTATTTGTGAAGGTTAGCTCTGTGTTTACAATCAGTTTACGTAATCATAGTGTAGTTCACGAAAAACGAAAACCTAATAGATCAAACCAGCTGCCATTCCTGAAAAAAGCTGGTTGCAAGACGTGTGGTTAGCGAGTGAATTTAAGTTCTAGCTAATACCAGTTGTTGGTCACAGACATGATGCATAACGTTTGTTGTGTAAAAAAAAAAGTTCGACATTGGGAAAGGTGGCATTTACAATGTACGACTACATGCAAAAGGTATGAAGCACTTGGCATTGACGGGACTTCTTAACTGCGGCACACAACGGAAGGTGGTGTTACGAGATACCTTGGAAATTGAATAATCTGCGTCGTCATCTAAGGGCCACCCAGAGACTTATCAGGTAGAACTGCAGCCAGTATTCTAGCATTAGTGGCATTTCTAGCTTTTTGCAACATGAAGTTCCAAAGGCTGAAATTTTGTGGTCAGCACATAGCGTAATGACTGTCATTGCGTACGGCAGCATCTTCTGTGGATTTGTTTCCACTACTGTTCCCGGATAGTCTCAAAAAAAAAAAAAAAAAAAAAAAAAAAAAAAAACACATAAAAATAAATAATTTTGTTAAAAAATGCAGCTTCACAGCGATAAAATTGCATATGGTGTAACATATGGTTTTCGCACTCATTTTCAGAGTGTGTAATTGGAAAATGTTTGGGATTTCCATTGCAAGTCTTGATGATATTGCCTACAAGGAACAAATGGATGTAATGGTAAATTATTAGGATGTTAATTCTGGGGTCGTAAGCACTAGATCAGTGTTTCCCAACCTTTTGAAGTTCACGGCACCCTTGGGAATAACATTAAACACCAGGGGCACCCTTCCTTGAATTAAAAGAAAATTAAGCTTAATATGTTAATTTATTGAAATATTATATAATAACGTACACCATAACATAATACAGTAAACTTTACTACAATCTCTGAGTAAAAATACATCAATAAATTTTGTTCGATTAATGATTAATGTGAAACTTGTGATTGATGCTTAGAGCACAGATATGTGATGTTGGGTCTTACAGTTGACAGTGAAACACGCAAATCATCCTCGAGGTTATTCAGTCTATTTCTTGCTTTGCATTTTATTGTCACCATAGCAGAGAAGGCTTGCTCGCATAGATAGGATGTTGAAAAGGGCAAAAGTGCGTTAATTGCTTTCTTCATTAGGTTAGGGTACTCCTCTCTCCTTTGAAGCCAAAAACTAGCCACCGACGCCTCACTCTTGGTGAACTTACCTTTGAGTGTGGAATCAGCGCAAAGATCAACAAATTCATCTCGTTCGCAAGCAGTGAAATCTATTTCCTCTGCACTATCTACGAAATCAAATGGTGAGACAATCCAGTCGAGATTCGTATTGGAAATAGTTGGAAAGTACGCATCTATTGCATCTTGCAATCTTGATAAGTGATCACAAATGCGGTATTTCAGTTTACCCAGATCTTTATCTCCTGCCACATTAAGAAGAGATGGAAAGTTCGACAAATCTCCTTTTTGAACTGCAGACTTCCAAGAACTAAGTTTTCTTTTAAAACCATTCATTTTATTGGTTGAGGAGATTATTGTTTCATGTCGACCCTGCATCGAAACATTCAGTTCATTCAGCTTATGAAAAATATCTGCAGATACGACAGTTCAAAATACCAAGAATCACTTAGTAAGAGCTCATGAAATGTGTCTTGATTTTCATCCTTAAAAAAAGTTTTAACTGTTCTTTAAGTTCGAGAAACCGGTTCAATACACGACTCCGCGACAACCACCTTACTTCTGTGTGAAGTAACAAAGAGGTATGAGCTGCATCCGTTGCGCGACATAGCTGTTCAAATATTCTGCACTTTAAAGGTCGAGACTTCATATAGTTCACCATTTTCACAATTTGGTTAAACACTTCAGCAAAATCTTCATTACACGCTTTCACGACTAACGCCTCTCTATGCAGAAAACAGTGAGTTATAATAATGGATGGTTTTTCATTGAGAACTCTGGCAGTAAAACCTTTAATTTTCCCAGACATAGATGGTGCACCATCTGTACATATACCACAAGTCTTTCCATGAAAGATCACGGTCATTGAGATAGGAATTAATAGAAACGAAAATATCATGGCCTGTGGTTGTAGTCTCCAGCGGTCTGCAGAACAGAAACTGTTCACTAATATCTTTTTCATCAATGTATCTGATAAAACCAAGGAGTTGCGGTTTGTCACCAATATCGAGACACTCATCTACTTGCAAAGCAAATGTTCTATAAGTTTTTATTTTCTCCGTGACTTGATTGTTGATATTGCATGACATTTCGGATATCCTGCGGTTGATTGTGTTGTTGGACAGAGGAACTTTCGAAATTTGATTAGCTGCTCCTTCGCCAAGTATTGTTGAAACTATAACTTGACATGCAGAGTATGAGGTTTCTTTTTTTTTTTTTTAGCTATCAGTTCTACTACTTTAAATGAGGCTTCAAGAGCAGTATCACCTATGGTCATTCTCTTTACCATTCGCACAGCTGTTTTCTTCTCCCCTTCTAATATATGTGAAAAATACATTATACTTTTCTGTGACACACTAGGATGCTTTGTTGTAAGTTGCTAAGTGTTTCGCCACCAACTAAACACAGGGATAGGGTTTTCCTCGTTATTATTCCACTTAAATCCATACGCTAAGTAACAGTCCTGGTATGTTCTTTTCTTTCGTTTGTCTTCTTTATGTGGTGAATTCGACGGTGCGGGAGAAACTGTAAGATTTGGCTTCTTAAAGCAAGCAGTAGGAGCCGACTGTTCACTTTCACTGTCCTGGCGTTTATGTTTAACAATGAACTTATCCATAGCTAAACACTGTGAATCAACGCGAGGAAGACAACTGAAAGCGCCAAGCGGCGTACACTTTTATATATTCATCTGTCGAAGTCTCGGGAATGTTCGTGAGGAAGCGAGTAGTCTCGGGAATGTTCGGCAGGGTATAGCTGTAATGCCATCTGTGGGATACTAGTATAACTGAATTATTGAAATGAATCGACCACTATCACCATCTGCCGTGCATGAGAGTATTTGATTTGACTTATTTTATTTCAAGACCTTACAAGACTTAAGGCTTCAGTAGAAGGTATTTTTTGTTTTGTTTATCTCAAGGTCTGACAAAACTCGGCCCTCTTAACAGTTCGTTGTTAAGCCCGTTCCATTTGTAAAGTCCAACAAAGTGGCCGCCTCGATTTTCAAATGTCAATCCGACCGACTTTTGGTTGTAGGGTTACCCTAAAAGACGAGTTTTCCTGACACATCCAACAACGCGACAGCAATTGAAAGATGCTATCTCGCAAGAAATTGCTAATATAGTAGTGCCGGTCCCCATGGCCACGCTCGCTAAAGCGTCTCGCTAAAGCGTCTCGCTTTGGTGCTTCGTGGGCAGGGGATCGTGGGTTCGAGTCCCGCCTTGGGCATGGGTGTTATATGTTTGTGCAATGTGTATATGTTTGTAAAAGAAACAGTAAAACCAGTAAACCAGTAATCAGTAAAACCTACGGGGGGAAATGTAAATAGGGATACAGTACCGGAGTCCTGATCAGACTCCGTTACTGTTTTTAAAAAAAAAAAAAAAAAAAAAAAAAATCTCGCGGCACCCCTTAGCCAATCACACGGCGCCCTAGGGTGCCGGGGCACACCGGTTGGGAACCGTTGCACTAGATATTTGAAGTCCTTGTTTCTAGAGAAATCAACAGCATCGAATATGATGGACTGTCTAATAAAGTTATCTGAAAAAAGGACTTTCACTTGAAAAGCTTGTTCAGGTGTCCACAGATGGTCCTAATGTAAATCTGAAAATATTGTCAGATCTAACGATTCATATGAAAAATAGTTTGACATCAGAAAAGCAAATAGTGGATATTGGGACGTATTCCCTTCATACCATAAATGGAGTATATAAATCTGCTCTGAAAAATACTGGGTGGGGCATTGAGGAGTTTATAAAGCATTTGTTAAGATTCGGTTAAGGCTCGCAGCTAATCACATGCGATTTGCCGCGTTCAGAAACTTTGATACGTATGGTACCTAAAAAGGTATCTAATTTTTATTTTACATTCTCAGTAGACAGCATGAATATGGACAAAACCATTTAAAATTGAATAACAAATCTTGAAAAGTTGTTGCAATTAAAGGTTCTAAGAATGTGACATGTTACATGTTACTTCTGGAGAAAAAGGTGAAACCATTTCGGTATTAACACGTGTAAATGTTCTTGCCACTTTTTGCTATAATGAGAGGAAAATATCTGAGACAGTTTTGTGACCGCCTGGTGCTGAAGTGAGAATCTCACAAAAGTCTGGTTATGTTAATATTGATCTATTGTTTTGATTGGTTGAAAAATCATTTCACCCAAGAAAACCAGCCTGAAAGGTTCTTCTCATTCTAGACGGCCATACATCACTTTACTAGTTGTATTGAAATATTGGAGTTTGCAGAAAACAATGACATAATATTAATGAGTATTCCTCCGCATACGAGTCATCGGCTGCAGCCTTTAAATCGTATACCTTCTTAAAGTCTTTGAAGAGTAACTACTGTTCGACCTGCAATAGTTTCATGGCAAATAATCCTCCTAGGAAGAGTCGTCGACTACAGGTTGGTATGTTGCTCAGCTCATCTTGGAAGTCGGCAAACTTGATAATGGTGTTAGTGGTTTTAGAAACACTCCTTTCGAATCCAAAGCGATACCAGATTATGCTTTCTTAGAAACCACTACAGAAGTTATTCATGTTCAAAGTGTCCAAACAACTGCAACGCTTGCATCTATTGAGTCTTCAGTGAACAACATACCAGGAAATAATCGACCAGCCATTTGTTAAACAAATCGCTGGATGTTCCAGTCCTAGTTCGAGTAATATGAAAACTGCTTTAGTGCCTGAACAATGAATAGTCTAAAAAAGACACACCCTCAAAGTTATTGGACAATATACATCCTGTACCTTTGCCAATGAAGTACAGACACTAAAGAGAAGAGCTCAAACAGTATCAACAGCCTATAAGTTCACCAGAAAACATTCAATCTTTGAAATGAAAAAGAACTGACAATTAAGATTAAAGAGGAGAAAAAGTTAGAAAGGGAAAAGAAGAAACTAGGGCAAAATAATTAAATCCATAATTAATTAAATCATCTAACCCGGATATCATCGGAATAGATGATTCAGGTAATACTTTTAAAAAACGTATTTTGGCTCTTAGGTTTTCGATGTATTGATAAATAAGGTGAACACTATTATTTAATGTGTAGTGATAGTTAAAATAAGCGACTTTTATGTCGCATCAATTTGTAAAAACATTGGTTTTAAAAAAATGTGGTCCAGCTATACCGGATTTACCATATGTTGAGTCGAAAAAAGATATATTGAGAATTCGTGCAGTTAAAAGTATAATAATATCTTCTGCTAGGCCTGGAAGGGATAATAATAAGTGCGGTAATTCCAACTGATCAAACAAATAAAGGTATTTGGGCTTGTGTTATATAAATTGGTTTTATATTATGACAATAAAAAAAATTATGACTGGATCTATGGTTGCTAAGCTCCCTAGTCCTTTTTGTGCAATTGTTAGAGTGAATGATATAAAACATTTAACAGAAAGAAATAATAAACACAAAGATTCTATATTAATTAAAAACCCAACATTCAAGCGAGTAAAAATAGATATTTTAAAAAGGTCGATTTCATATTATGTTAAGTTTTGCGCTATATTTGAACTGCCATTACGAAAACATGACGAGCCTATTGCATCTTCTAATCAAGGGGTGTACAGGGAGCTTCACTGATTATATTGCTGAACTGGATACAGCAATGGAAGAACATTAGGAAACAGCCACAATTTTCAAAGAAACTTCAAAAACACTTCAGAATGAATTGTTGGGCTGCTTTTTTGATATCTATAGGGATAAAATAGAACAGAAACGAGTTTCAGAATTTGTTGCCATTCAGTGTGATGAGGCAGCTGACGTTTCAAATCACTTCATGGTGTTGATTTTCCGTACTTATATGAAGAATCTAAATATGAGTCTTTAGGTATTGGTGAATCCTGAGGGAAGAGATGCAGAATCTCTGACAAAGTATCTAAAGAATGAAATGGACCCACTTCTTGGAAATACCAAAGTAAAACACATTGCACAAACCTTTGATGGGACAAATGTTATGGGCGGAAGGACTGGTGGAGTACAGGTCATCCATATGCGTACTATGTCCACTGCTATGCACATCAATTGAATTTAACCACGCAAAATGTTAACTCGCAAGTGTGTTCTTTTTAAATTCCTCGGGAATTCCAATTTTTACTTCTTTAGCCCGTATGTACATGTACATAGTGGATAAAAAACGCATTGTATTCCACCCAAATTTCATGTCGAGATGTCGCCGAAAATATGTTTTAAGGCCCCCAGTCCGAAAAAAAGGATTTTTAGAAAGAGCTTGTGTGTGTGTGTGTGGTGTGTGTGTGTGTGTGTGTGTGTGTGTGTGGGTGGGGGGGAAGGAGATAGCATAGCTCAAAAACGGAGACCTTTAAATGCCAAACTTAGTATTTATATTTAGCATCTTCCAGGGATGCGACACGGGAATTTTCAAGAAAATCTCCCCACCACAAACTACACTTGACATGGAAATATTTTTGAAAATTTTGTTTTTCTCGCAAATGGCCCTAACGACTTTGATTAAAATACCATATATTAAAGACATTTACATAAAAATTAAAATGTATATTTTGAATTTTCTTGGAATGAAGGGTTTTGCAGAATTTTGCATAACGGTTAAACCGCAAGAGACAAAACCTTACTACTCAACAAATGTAGATCCCGTTAAAACACATGTCATATGTATTTTTCTTATAGAATTGACCTTTTCGAGATATTCTGTGTTTTTGGTTTCAATTTTAAACTACCTAACTTTTCTCAAACGGCACCATGCATAGCAAACCGAACCTAGATTGTTTCACATAGTGACCAGAATTTAAAATATTTGACTATCGCTTTAGCTTAATTTATATTCTCCTTGCAAGGAAGCAAGTAAAGACCAATTCGTAATGCTTATCTCAATTAGCATGATGTATATAAAATAATAATAATCTTTAATAAGAATGTTGTGTATATGGAATAGTTAGAAAGTTATATGAATTTAGTGTATCATTTTTGTTTCTTCAAATTCCTCTTTGCATCAGATATTTTAGAGAAACTAGTGCAGGCAAGACTGCCCAGAGTCGCATAAACAGGATGGAATAGAAATATTTCTGTCAATGTTTTGTACGAAAACACAAAAAACCTGAAAGATTGATTCGAAATTATTGAAGCGAACTGCACTAATACAACCACAATAAAGTCCAAGGTATTGAAGAGCTCTTGGAGACGCAAATTTTATTTTTTGAAAGTTTTCTGTAAAACTATTTTATTTGTTTGGCTAGCATTACTTTTGAATTTGGGAGAGTTAGATTGGTATTAGAGCATCATTCAGTGTGTTTCATATTAATATAGCACCTTTTGGGGAAAAATGTGTTAGGCTCTGGTATTAATTTCTGAGAGTTATATTATAATGTTGAGAACCATTTTCCGTGGGTTATAGGCGTAGAACGTGAGAAAAATGGCTAATGAAGTTTATAATTTGTAGTTTATTGCCAATACTTAGTACGCAAAATCGTTTTCGCGCCCCCAAAAATGTCGGCCACGAACCGCCACTGCTTCCACCATTTATCTTCTTCCATTCTAATTTTCGTCAAGGTTTTCTGTAGTTTCCCCCCACTAGCACTTTCATTGTTAATTACCTTCAGTTTTATTCATATTGTTAGCAGATTTTAGTCTTCGGTCGTTATACGTATAGGTACCAGTATTTCTATATTCATTCTAGGATGACTTCTTTTCTTCCAATGCTTCCTAATTTTATCATTGTACTGCTCTGTTTAGCCCTAAAATTTCTTTACAGAACATTCTATATCTATGATCCAATTTTATGAGATTACTTGTCGTGTTTGCACAAGTTAAAATAATTAGCACAAATAAAGTTCGTCCGGTGAGCAGTAAGAAAGCTCCTACGTTGTAATTAGCCTATTTTGTTATCGGTATAATTAACTCTTCTGAATTACTTTGTCGGAAATAAAGGTAAAAATCCTTCGCTAACTTTGGTAACTACTACAGCACATTTAGTGGGATTAACGCAATGAACCGGTGTGGAAGCCTGGAGATAAAAATGGCAACATTGTTCGTCATTGTTTAGCTTTAATTAGAGCAATTATGTCAGGTCAAGCAAGCTTTTCTTGGAACTGAGCAGCGGAGTATTGGTTATTAACTGGGCATCCTGTCCTGTAAACATTATTTTAGTAGTCGGTTTATTTCTTGTATTTTTACACAAACAGGTATGGTCCAAAAGCATGTTTTGAGACGCATGTTATACTTTATCAGCTGCCGCCAATAGTTCCTGTCTAATTTTAGGGCCAAAATATTTAACGGAGGAACTAGAATAACCTTTCAGATGTGCTCGCTGAAGGTGACTGGGAAAATTTATAAGTAGTTTTCTCCAGAAATGAAGTATGTAGATATTGCTGTCCGACGCTGGCTAATCACCTAGGTGGCCCGGGTTTGATCCCAAGCGACCGCATGTGGGATTTGTGGTGGGCAAAGCAGCGCAGGGGCGGGTTTTCTCCGGTTTCCCCCGTCATCACATTCCACCGGAGCTCCATCTTCATTCCCTGCATCGTCAGTGTCATCGCCTGCGGTGCCATTTGTAGTAAAAGTGGGAGCTAAGCTCTGTAAAAAAAACAAAAAAAAACAGAACGCTGAGTAACATGCGGCGTATCAAAGCTGGGTGAGAATTGAAGGTATTCAGTATCTCGAAAAGTAATGTCAAATTTTCTCCAAGAAAACGTTCGCACTCCACATGGACATTAATTCTTGGAGCATATGTAAAGAAAGGGGTTTAGAGAGAGAACAAGGGAGACTATAAAAGGTTTGTACACGTGGAGTTAACAACCGTGTCATTTGGTTTCTTTGTTTTAACTGGCTGAAGCGACACCCATTAGTGCAATGTGAAACATCAGCGAATTCCGAAAACAAAGGATGCATGAGGTGTTACCCGGGTGATCAAAGTCAAAGCACGTTAACAATTAGTGCCACAATAATATACATATACCATATCATAAAATAAAATACCTCGCCAAGTATTCATGACATTGTTTCTGAAATTGAGAGAGACGAATAGGTTTTCCTTTGATACTTTTTTTTTTTTTTTTCTTTCCTATTGGTGATGACTGAGCATTCCGAAGGTTGCCATCGGGATGGAATATTGGTAGAAACCAAAACCCAACCACGTCAGCTAGGTAGGATGATACTGCAGTGGTTAGCCAGTGGCTTTCGCGGGATAAATGTAAAGGGACGCAATGTCCAGACCCAGGAAACAACGAGGAAGAATCCTGGTCGAGGAAAAAATCCCATTCCCCACCGCGATAGAGGCAGGCAAGCTGCCATTGCATTGTCTTTTTATTGGTAGGGACGAACAAGTCGGAAAGCTGACAATGCATGAAAATCTCGCACACCAGTAAAAATTAAGATGCAAGGACGAGATACAGTGAAGAAACTGATTCTGTGCATTAAATAATCAGCATTGATGATAGACAAAATTATACAGTTTATAAGTTTAGGTACACACTCGTAGAGAAAGTTCAGAAAACTATTCTAGGGCTAGTTTATAGAAATGTCGCTACTGAGGTATTAGGCTCTTTAGCTGAATGACCTCAGAGCTAGGAACATCCAAATGCATTGAAAAGGAATTATTTTGAAATTTTGAATCAAGATTTCCTTCTCAGATGTACGAGATTTGATGATAAATTAGGAATATTACACCTAAAACAGACAGGCTAGTGGCTACTAGGAGCTATCTAGATAAATTTATGAAAAACTGCATGAATTTATTGCTAAGAAGGTAGCAAAATAAATCTGTCATTTATCATTTAATTTAATCATAATATATTACTTAATATTATGCTTTTATTGAACATTTTCAATAAGGCACCTTATTGTGGTGTAACCATGACTCTCTAAGTTTTTTAAGCTTTAGAATAAAACTGTCAGAAGTAGGTATAAGGTCAAATATATTGAACATTGTAAACTTTTATTTAGATCTCTGCAGTACTTATTCTGACTTCTATATAGGCAAATTCTGCAGTAAAGATGAAATTGAATTTCATTTAGGTACACTCTTTGACTGCGGATCTTACCGTCCCATTTTATATTGGGCGTGAAAAACTGCTTAATTTTGCTCAGAAGCCTCTCTAATAGGGTTGAGATTCTTTTACGTGCCACATATGTTACGGGACTAACAGCTTTACTTCCCTTCCGAAGGAAGCCATGCTAAGTATTTTTACGCCCGAAAAAAATCCATCGACCAGGTTTGAACCCGCAACCTTGGGAACCAGAAGCTAGCTCCTAGTTTACGGAGGACGACTAAATCCTATAGTGTTTACTCGTGTAAGAAGAATTTTAATTTTTACTTTCTCTACTCATACTATGTACATAGTGTATAAAGAAAGTATTGTATTCCATCCCCCCCAAAAAAGTCGATATCGAGATTTCACCGGAAATATATTTTGAGGACCCTGAGTCTTAAAAAACAAACTATTTTTAAAAAAAGGATTTTGTGTGTGTGTGTGTGTGGGGGGGGGGGGACAGCATAGCTCAAAAACGAAAAGACCGTTACATACCAAACTTGGTATTTAAATGTGGTATCTTCCAAGAATGCGACACGAAGATTTTCAAGAAAGTTCCCTCACCCCAAACTACCCTTTACATGAACAATTTTTGGAAAATTTTGTATTTTCAAAACTGGCTAACGATTTTGATTAAAATACCGCATATTAAAACTATTTACATAACAAACAAAAGTATCTACTGGATGATATTTGCATAAATGGTAAATAGTAAGAGATAGACAAAACCTTACTACACAAAAAATGTAAATCTCGTTAAAGCACAATTTATGTCCTATACATTTTTGTTGTAGAGTTGACCTTGTTATGATTTCAATTTTAAACTACGCATCTTCTCAAACGGGGTCACCTTTCGTTTCATCTCTTGTTTGTTTTTCTGGAAATGCAAAGCGAACGAAACTTCAATTGTTCCCATCGATCGGCTTTTAAAAGATTTTCCTATCGAAAATCTGGTAACCTGGTATATTCCCTTATTTCTCTTCTGCTTATAAGGAACAAGTAGTAAGATAAATTGTTAATTTTTATCTCGTTTAGCATGATATAGATAGAAGAATAATCTTTTGTAAGAATAGTTTGCAGAACAGGTAGAGCAAGTCGTGTGAATGCAACACAGCAGATTTTTAAAATTTAATTCTTAGTACAGTCAAGGTTTCAGGAAATTGTTATCAAAAATGTTGTTTGCAATTGTGCAAGCACCTCTTACTCTTAATTCCATGCCGATTATAAGAATATAAATATAATGTATAATTTAAACTTCATTCTCTACCAAATACCTACTAAAGATGCAGTCAATTAAAATAATTTATTAAACGCAAATTACTCAACCATAGCATATACAATGTAAATGAATATTAATTGTTTTAAGTAATTGACGTCGCTATAGCCACACTGTCAGTACATGTATTTAATAAATGCTGAATAAATACATAAGAGTAAATTAACGAGAAATACATGGGCTACTGTGTTCCCCCTGCTCCTTGTTGTTATTTCTGAATTATGTTAATATGTTATTCATATTTACTCCGGCCAGTTGGGTTCCTCGATTGAGCAATATGTTTAACAGGACGGAATGGTAAAAGGAACTATTTCAGAGATTACACATTGTTTTAGTTTTACTTTAAGCAAATTAAACTTTTAGTTTAAGCAATTTATTTAAACTATTAAAGAGATTTCCTAATTTGTTTACACGTTAATACTTTCTCTACACTTACTATGTACATAGTATATAGAGAAGGTATTGTAATGCATCCAAAAATTCCATGCCGAGATTTCACCGGAAATACATGTTTTGAGACCCCCGGAATCCACAAAAAATCATTTTTAGAAAAATGTGTGTATGGGGGGGAAGCATAGCCCAAAAACGTAAAAGTCCCTTAAAAATCAAACTTCGTATTTAGGTTTGGTATCTTCCAAGGATGCGACACTAAGATTTTCAAGATAGTCCAAGCCAAAGTACCCTTTTCATGGAAACATTTTCGAAAAAAAAGTATTTTCTTAATGACTCTAATGATTTTGATTAAAATATCGTATATTAAAGATATTTACCTGAAAAATAAAATTTATATTTTGAATTTTATGGGAATAACCTCTGAAGACCTTTATTCTGGACGAATTTTACAGAATTTTGTTTAACTGACAAACCGTAGGAGATAGACGAAAACTTACATAACAGAAACTGTAGATCTCGTTAAAGCACACAATTTTTGTTATATAACTTTTTTCGTTGAGTTGATCGTATTTTACATATTCATTGTTATTGGTTTCAGTTTTAAAAACATACTTTTCTCATACGGGCATTTTTCAACTCCTGGCCATACAATGGAACTTCCGTCGCATAGCAATCAGATTTTGACTAATGTTTAGCCTATGCTATTCCCTTATTTGCCTTCTACTTGCATGGAAGCAAGTAATAAGACTGTTTCTGCTAATTTTTTTCTGGATTAACATGAAGTAAAAAGAAGCATAAGCGTTTAAACAAAAATTAGTTGCAGAGAAAGTCATGTGAATGGAACGCGTAGGATTTTTTTCTCTACGATAATAGCTAAAACTGTGTTACGCGTTCACTTGTACGTGAAACTAAGATTTCGCGTATCGCGTTACTTACGTAAGCAATCTGTAATACCGAAATACTGTGGGAGAACGACTAAATGCACTTCTATCTCGAGCACCTTTGTTCTGCCTAAGCGTTAAAACTGTGCTGTAATTGGCTTTCTTTCCCGCTCCCAGTAGCGTCTCTTTTCATGAGCCAATAGAATCTGTAACTTAGGCTACTAACTCGAGTAACTTTCACAATTTCTCCACCCCTAAGGCTTGTGTTTTCTTTTTAAAACTCAAGGGAGTTCTTTTATACATCTTACCCCAATTCCTTGGCTATTGTCTCCAAAAAAAAAATTGCGAGAGATTTTTGTTTTGTGATTCTTATAGTTTCAGCTATATCTTCTCTTATAACTTTATTCCAACATCCTCTAATATCATCTTATTTCTATTATTTCAAAGATTTGTTTACATTATATTGTTATTTACATCTTCTTGCAGTCATTAGTGCTGTCTCAAGGTCGTTCTGGCTTTATGCAGTAGACACCTTTCCAACTAATTACGACATCAACATATTTGTTTTGTATGAATCTGCCACTCTGCAATGACTTGTTGGAAGTGTATCATGGCAAACAGCCAAGAGGACAGTTTTGTATTTTTCATTTGGCGTTGTGGGCAGAGTAACCAAAACGACGAGGAGCATAAATAAATGCTACAATAGATAATTGGTATATTTGCAGACTAATTTGCTCTTAGCCCTTGCAAAATAAAATCACTTGTTTTGGAGCTCTTGGAAATAATTAAAAATGGAATTCCGAACGATTTTAGCACAACTGAATTTTTTGGATACCAGGAAAACATTTACCATGGTACCGGTACCTAAACGAAACAAATCTGTAGTATTCTCTACGATGCATATGGAGCAGAAGACACTAAGAAACCCCCACACTATACTAGATAGCCTAACAAATGGCGGGGATCATCTTGATACATTAATCAAATGGACAATAAATCTGTAATATGAATGACAAGATGGACTATAGCTATATGGTATTCATTGGAACGTGACTGGCATAAATGCATAGTTGTTGCTTCAAGCAAATGAGCAGAACGAAAAATAAATTGCGTATTATTTATGGACGCTCTTTAACTGCTGTGGTTCTCAGCGTCCCATTCTATATTGGACGAGGCGCTCCGGTAAGATGTGCATCACTAGCAATTTCGTTTAAAAAAAAAGTGAAAAATTCGATGTGTTGCATTCGCACAACTTTTTTCTATTCTGTAACGAACTATTCTTGTAAAAGCTATCTAATTCATTCTAAGATAAAAACTACCTTCTAGAAATCATCTTATTATTTAGTTCCTTGTAAACAGGGAAATAAGAGAATACATAGCTAATGCGATAGCTATTTTTTTTAAGCTGATCATGTGATTGAAAAGTGGTTCTCTTTGTATGGCTAGGAATACACCAAAAGAAAAGGAATGACAATGAGAAAAGTCTATAGAATTGAAACCGAGGGATATCTTGGCAATGGTTAACTCGAAAAAATCTTGACAAAAGGCTTATAATGTAAATTGTGTGTTTTAACGAGAGCATTTTGTGGCAGTTAGTCTTTTGTCTCTCAGGCTTTCCAGTTGCAAAACTCGTCCAGAATGAAGTGGTCTTCAAAGGCTATTCCCAAAAATGCAACTTATATCTTTTGTCATTAAATATATTTAAGGATTTGATTAAAATACCGTGTACTAAAGGCATTTTTTTTTATAAAATCAAACGTTTTGAAAAATTTTCCATATAAAGGTAAGTTTGAGGTGGGGGGATCGTATTTAAAATCTTCGTAGAGCATCCTAGGAAACTGCTGAACCTTTCATTTTTTTTTTAATTCAGGGGGTCTTCAAAACTTGTATTTCCGATGAAATCTCGGTATCGAATAAAATGCATCGATATATCGGCATTCTACATACCTTCTAGAGGAGGCAAAAATGAAACTTGCTATTATTTATGGACGCTCTTTAATTGCTACGGTTCTTAGCGTTCCATTTCCGTATTTTCTTTGGAGGCCTCTCTCAGGGTTGAGGTTCTTTTACGTGCCATAAATCAAATAAGAGACCATCGACTTTGCTTCCATTGCTAAGGAAGCTATTGTATTTTTACACACGAAGAAACCCATCGCCATTCACCGGCTTGAGCCCGGGACTTCGGTAACTAGAAATTAGTGTTTCAAAACATTGGTTTTCTTAACGAAACCTTTAGTATTTCTACGCACCACATGCTGCTTCTAGACAACAGTTCATCTGGGAGACGTAGTGTGCGTTACCTGAGATTGAAGATTATTAATGTACGAGAGTCTTTTTTTATTTCCAACCTCCGATAGATTATAAATAACACAAGTTCATAGAAAACAATTATTTTATTACTAAAAGTTTTGTACACTTATGGTTACTTTTCAACATAATCGCCGAAAAAATCGAGACATTTATCGTACCTGTGCACAAGCTTTGCAATATCCGCTTCAAAAAATGTTGCCACCAATGATTTCAAATGAGCTTTGACGTTGTAGTGTGTCTGCTTCACATTCAACAGGTAAGAGTTCGAATCTCGCTTAGAGTGAGTTACCCGGATAAGGTTTTTTCGGGATTTTCCCTTATCCTGAGAAGACGAATGTCGAGTAACTTTAAGCTCCACGAACCCCTAGATCATTTGAGCATCATTTCACCAATTTCATTCGTCGCCCAATATGACCAACCAGGTTAAAGGACGTTAAACTAAAAAAAAAAAAAAAAAAAAAAAAAAAAAAAAAAAAAAAAAAACAACTTTTCGTAATAAAATAATTGTTTTCTATGAACTTGTCTTTTTATAGCCTATCGGAAGCTATATGGCCCTCGTAAAAATAATCCATTGTAGCATTAATTGAAAAAAAAAAAAAAAAACTTAAGCATAAGCATGGACGTTGCTTGAAATCTATAAATTACGTAATTTAGTATAAGGGTGTTTATGAATTGAAAAAAAAAATATTTCGCTAATCATGTTACGTTATCAGAAAATGGCAGCAATGCGGAGCATAAAATATTGAATTTTGGCCATCACAGCCGGATATATCAGTGAGATTGTCAAACTCCTTCACCACTATGATTTGCATTTGTCTTTTGTTTGTTTGTTTGTTTGTTTTTTTAGTTTAACGTCCTTTAACCTTGATGGTCATATCGGACGATGAATGAAATTGGTGAAATGATGCTCAAATGATCTCGGGGTCCACGGATATTTGTCTTTTGGATAGCTGCCATGACGTGCATTTCTTTTTTACTTTCTCTACACCTCTGCCTCTGAAAACCTCTTCATTCTGAATGAATTTTGCTGAATGTTGCACTAATGAACCGTAAGACAGAGGGGGGAAAAACTTGCCCCAGAAAGCGTGTGGATCTTGCAATGATTTGCTATACTATTCTGTGAAGTTGGTAGTTACCAAGATATGGTTTCAATTGTAAAATACTTTTAACTTTTATTTTACGGGAATTTATCACCTACTGGCCACTGAAAAAAAAAAAAAAAATCAATCGTATAGCAACCAGCTTTTAGATTTGACTATAGTTTTAATCTAGTGTTCTCGTATTTCCCTTTTACGTATAAGGAATTAAGTAAAAAGACCATTTCTGATAATGTTTATCTCGATTAGCTTGGTTTTTAACAATTTGTTAGAGATGTAAAGAAAATCATGTGAATGAAATAAATCAGATTTTTTGTTTAATTCTGGAATTAATAGACTTTTTCTGCTACAAGATGAAAGGTTAAGTATTTATCATACAAAATATAACATTTTTAATCCAGTCCAGGAGAATCCTGTTTAAATTATTTTCGTAATATCACTGGAGAGTATGAACTCTTTAACGTTCGTGAATCCTTCTGTGCTATTACTGTGATTAAGTTGAACATTAGGGGATTCATTTCCAAGAATATTTTGGGGTGCTTCTCTCATCTCCGCTAGCGATGTTTTATGGGCGCACAGGGCACCCCTGGCTTTTCTCCAGCACCATCGTCTTCGTTTTTACGACTGAGCTAGGAACAGCTTTGAACTGTCGGTAAATATGGTCATCTGTTCAGCAGTAAAAACTTCAGATGTCATTTTCCTTAACGTCCTTAAGTTTGTTTACTGCTTGTCATGGTGAAAGACCTATGCTAAATATCGTTAATATTGTAATGAATAAAGTTGAAACGAAAATGGACATTTCCTCCGTGCTTGTAATAGAGATTAATAGGACAAGCAGGCATTTTCAGATACTTAACGGTCGAAGGCATTGAAACATCTACATATGTGAAATCTGTAATCACTGTTTTTCACGTATCGCCATGTGATTTTTAGTAGTCTATAATGACTATGGCTAATTGTTTGCTATGAACTGCATTATCTTGAAGTCTAACTAATTTACTGCTAGACATCGAGAACGTCTGCAGTTGTTTCTTTTATAATAATATCATATATTGCGCACTAAGAACTGTAAGTTATACTTGTCAAGTCGAGAATTCATATTGGGAATATGAGACCCGCAGGCAGAGTTTTTCCAAGCAGTCGAAAAGTGAGAGAAAAAAAAATGCTTTTCAATATTTTATTGCTTTTCAATATTTTATTGAACATTAAAAAAATCAGATGTGTTCCATTCACATGACTTTCTTTACATCTCTGCAACAAAATTTTAAAAAGTTTATTGGTATATTTACTTAATGCTAATGGGGAAAAAATTAGCAGAAGTAGTCTTATTACTTGCTTCCTTGTAAATAGAAGCGAAATAAAGGAGTACCATAGGTTAAAGTGATAGTCAAAAACTGGTTGCTATGTGACTGAAGTTCCTTTGTTTGTATGGACAGGAGTTGACAAAGTCCTGTGTGAGAAAAGAATAATTTTTAAATCTGAAACCAAAAACAAGAAATATCTCAAACGATCAACCTCATGAAAAAAAAATATGCATATAACATAAATTGTGTTTTAAAGTGCTCCACATTTTTTGTGTAGTAAGGTTTTTTTTTTCCCCCTTCCCATCTCTTACGGTTTAGCAGTTATGCAAAATTCCGTAAAGTAATCTTCAGAAACTATTCCCAGAAAATTCAAAATATACATTTTATTTGTCAGGTAAATATCTTTAATATATGATATTTTAATCAAAATCGTTAGTCAGTTTTAAGAAAATCAAAATTTTCGAAAAAAGTTCCATGTAAAGGGTAGTTTGGGGTGCGGGGATTTTCTCAAAATCTTCGTGTCGCATCCCTGGAAGATACTAAACTTAAATACGAAGTTTTGTATTTTACCGACTTTTCGTTTTTGAGTTCTGTTCACGGGGAGACACACGCACGCACACGCACACGCACACGCACACACACACACACATCCGCGCGCGGATCTTTTTGTGAAAATGCTTTTTTTGGATACAGGGGACCCTAAAACATATATTTCCGATGAATCTCTGTATCGAATTTTTGGGTGGAGTGCGATACCTTCTCTATACACTATGTACATAGTACGTGTAGAGAAAGTAAAAAATGAATTCTCGATGTGAACAAATGAAAGACTACATCTAAATTATATGGACAGTCTTCTTATGCACTCTTTTGTTAATGAATTTTGCAATAGATTCTCTACTTGAAGTAGCACATGTCTTGAGTGTTACGTCATTTCCTAATTGTACTGCAAGTACTTAAAGTGCTTGTTGGCGTGGCAATTACTAAATCAGTCATAAATTTAGTTTACATTATTAAATGTTTTTCCAGAATGATTAACTTACATATCAAGTATTTCAAAAAATGTATTACATCGCATATAAGGCGACAAGTTTCTTCAGCAAGTCATCAATTAATCTATGTTCAAATATTCTTGGACAGTGTAAAAATTAAGTTGCTTAATCATATTGTAAATCTCTTCAAAAGTATTTGCATTCCTAATTTGTCTAGTACTTAAACAAGTTCATCAAAATGTTACTCAAACATATAAGTGTAAAGATATTTCTGTAAACGAAATTTAGAAGCCACCATATTATTCATTCTTCTTGTATTGCAAATATGAAGGTCAAAAGAGAATCTAATTTGTCATTTGGAGATTAACAAAATTGAAGCATGCAAATGCATACGAATAGTATGCAGCTAACCTCCATGATGTTATAGAGATGGTTTTGAAACTAAACTGCATCCGTAGTGGTGCATTAAACCACCCCAGCTGCAAGACTTTCCTTGAAGAAATGAACAGCGAATATGGTAACGTAATTTGCCGTTTAGAAATTAGGTGGTGAATCATGGTCAAACGGAGCTGGATTTTTTGCACTGCGATAGGAAATTCGCAAATTTCTTGAAGAGAAAGACAACCTGAGTGAATTGTTAGGTGACCCCAAGTGGTTGTCCTACTTAACATTTCTGGCTGACATGACTAGATATTTGACTACAGATCCAAAATGGCTGGAGTTAACCTCGGAACGGTAGAGCTGATAAAGAAAACGAGTATTATTGGGAGCAGAAGTTGCATTGCGTTATACATCAATAATGCCCGTTTTTCTTTATCAGCTCTGCCGTTCCGAGGTTAACTCCAGCCATTTTGGATCTGTAGTCACACTGCACAATCTTTCCCATTTAAGTTCCATACTATCTATAACTTTTACAACCTCATCAAATATGTCCTTAGGTTTTGTCGTTCTATGCATACTTCTCACTCCTATAAGTTCTGTAATTGTGAAATCCGTGTCCACGCCCCCAACAAATGCCAGCGATTGAGGAGTATCCATCTCGTCAGTACTCTCGCAATAGAAAAGCACTCGAACATTTTTACCCTCTCAATCAGTTGATGCCTAACACTAGCCGCTAGTTCCTGATAGAAAAACGGATTTGAACAAATGTTTTTTTTCAGGACATATTTCAGTAACATGCCACGACGCACTTTTTTTTTCCCCCATTCGGCAAACGGTTTTGCATGTTCGGCGACAGGTTTTGAAACCTCGAAACTTACTTTCGTAACATTTTGTTGTTTCAAATTTCCGCCCTGAATCATACATTTCTGTTCGTAAGTGATCTTATTTCAGAGGTTCTTTGCCGTCGCAATACGCTCACGACTTATAAAACTACATTACCAGACAAAACATTCAGCTGAATTTGATATATTTCTTATAGCTGCGAATCTTGACAAATCTTGTTCACAAGCTGCTTTATAAAGCAGTT
This sequence comes from Hymenopus coronatus, assembly GCA_030762935.1. Taxonomy (NCBI): domain Eukaryota; kingdom Metazoa; phylum Arthropoda; class Insecta; order Mantodea; family Hymenopodidae; genus Hymenopus; species Hymenopus coronatus. Next base: position 41,216,059 of record CM060897.1, on the reverse strand, counting down.
ATCGAAACAACACTCATAGTATTTCCTGCACTCACTATCAATTTTGCGCCTTTTCGAAAGCATTTTTCACTTCTTGCAACACACTAAGCAAATAAATTCACTGACAACTAAACAAACGGATGAGTTGGAAAATACAAGCACCCAACCATGCAGGGAAAGAGGCGTCAATAGATAACGGTAAACAAGAGACGAATGACCTGCTAATGATATCCTTGGCTGTTAGTCTGGGATACCTACTTTTAAACTTACTAATGTACCGCCTGCTTTCATTACCCTCTGCTGGACGATTGTGTAAAAATTACCAGATTTTCCTCAAAGTATTTTTTGGCCATTCATTATTATGAGACAAAAACGTTAGAGTAACCTTTCTCGTTTTTGTGTCTCATTGAAATCATTCAAATGGATCAGGCGGGCCATATACTTAGTCTTGGCGGGTCGAATATGATATGCAGACCGTAATTTGGACGCCCCTGTTTAGATAAGCGCAGTAAATTATATTCTGAATCTTTGTACCTCCTGGCTAAAAGGTTGAAGTTTTGGAAATGGCACACACTCTGTAACCATTAAGGAAAATGTCAATTGTCAACTCTAACATCTAGGTTGACTAATTTATGATATTATGCCAGACACAATTTCCTCTTATAATTATTTGGCAAATAAAAATGAGCTTTAATGCAGCAGGAAATATATCAAAATCATCTTAAGTAATGATTTTAAAAGTTTAGCAAAATATTGCATAGGCAAATGTTAGAGTTGCCAAAGTTTGAAAGATACCAAACCAAGATGGGGAACAACGTGAGCCTTTCTGCATGTAACCATCAAAACATGAGTGGTGCAAGTTATCTAAAATGCCCAAGCACAGTCAACTTTGCTCAAAAGATATATGTTCGAAGTGACATTTGCTAACTATTGAATGGCATTGCTTGCTTTAGTGCTTTCCCGAGCAATGTAGTTCATTCAAAGCTTAGTAAACCCTGTTTGCAAAATATAGAAAAGGGCAAGAATTTGGTATATAAGGGTGATAGATTGGTTTAATGCAAACCAAATCGATGACCTTTTTATTAATTCATAATATTATGATCAGTAATTTATTTGGAATTTGTTCAGATTTAAGGTAACGTCTATACTATTTACCTCTGGATATGACAGTGAGTAAGGACTTTTTTTTTTTTTTTTATTAATTTTGACATTTTTGTGATATGACTTGATAATTTGAAGCACCATTAATTCAGGGTACATAACTAGAGGTTATTTTTCATTAATTTATGCATGGTTTTTAAAAAAAATCTTTGGAAATGCCTTAAATTTCTATTTGTTTTCCATACATAGGAATAATAAAATGTTAGGCAGTAAACACACCGTAGCAGCACATAAGCTTGATAACCTGTTTCTCCAAAAGCTGTACAGAACTTACACTATGATAACTCAGTCACAAGTAGGTGTGTGTGTGTGTGTGTGTGTGTGTGTGTGTGTGTGTGTGTGTGTGTGTGTGTGTGTGTGTGTGTGTGTGTGTGTGTGTCCAATAATGGGGGGGGGGGTAGCTTTCCTCCTTTTAAGAAACAAATTTTGGTAATGGTCACCTCAAACGTGAACTAAAGTGTTAAACAGCATATTAGTAGATGGATGGCATACATTATTAGCAGGATATGCTTTGTTTTGCTGTAACTCCTTTTTTATTAGTTGTTAAATATTCATCTTTATATATTCTTTGCAATTAAATATAAATTATTGCGTTCTTCACCATATATGTACCTAGTAAGAAGAGCAAGTGTTGCATTTCATCCAAAAATGCAATGTTACGATTTCAATTCTAATTTTTAGAAAAACCCTGAATAAAAAAAAATTAGAAAATTGTACATATGTGAGATTAGCAAAATGTTCCCATCTGTACTGTGGCATTGTTCTTAATTTGCATTGATTTAAGGGAGCATGGCAGGTTAAATTCCTTTAAATGAAATCATTAACATTTTCTAAGTATTTGGAAGCATTAATAGTTTTGAATGTATGAATTTTTTGTTCTAGGATGTTGGAAGTTATACTTGCCCTTGTCTTAGGGCTACTTCTTATGCTCATATTCATACATTTCCGTTCACATCGAAGGATGGCAAAGCTAGCTGAGACGATGCCAGGCCCTAAGCCTCTGCCCATTCTGGGAAATGCCCTGGAATTTGGCACTAGTACTAAAGGTAAGATGGCAAAATGTTACCTTACTTTTGTGCTTTATAATTACAATTAATGCTGGGTATTTTTTTTTTTTAAATTTATTTCATACCTTTAATGTTGGGTTACATATAACAGTGAGCTATAGGGATGAAATGACCAGATGAGCCCAAGTGTACAAAGTTACCTGAATTTTTCTTAGGATAAGAAAAAAACTGCAAGAAAACTGTGCTCTACTAAAGTAGAAATTAAAACCCAGACTTTCTGGAATAAGACAGACATGCTGCCACCATAGTGCAGAGTAGGTATGTTGTGTGGCATCAGATTAGTTTACACTTCAATACTCTTTCTTTAAATATTGATTTTTAGCATCTTATAGGAATTGAAACTCAATAGATTGGCTCTAAATATAAGTTTAGCAAAGTGCATTCCTGAGGTGTTGTTCAATCCTGGCAGTCATTCATTTTTATAGGTTAGTCCAACATTTTCTCAAGTCGGATAAGAAAATTCAGGATAATTTCAAGTGAACAGCATCTAAAATAGAGCAACACCTTGTATAAACATTTGTAATTTGCCAAAATAATTGCTACTGAAGTTTCATATATTGTATATACAAAGTGTTTTTGCTAATTAAAACTGTTTTTTTTTTCTTTCTTGCAAATTATTCAAACTACCTTGATCTTGTGCAGATGATACCTCCTTGATATTTGCAAATAGATCCACTGCCTTGAATTAAGTAACTAAAATATTCAAGATATCTGCGATTACTTAATCTAAAAGTAAATATACAGAAAAAATGTTATATTCCAGCACTGAAATAATAGTTCCTTTAATCAAAGATTAAATGTTAAAATGCAGGATGAAAATATTGATTAGCTAGAGAGTATGAAATTTCTATATGTAATTCTGGATAAAAATGGCTTTCAAACACCATATTAAGCATATATCTAATAAAACAGTACTTATTTATAACAAACAAAAGATTAAACTTTGATTATTGTAAATTAGTTTATTATGGATTAATTTTCCCACATCTTCAATATTGTAACTACACCCTGTGACCATAATTGCTGAACATGTATATATGGTTTGCTTCATAATTCATATCTGATTGTTGGCATCCATTGTTACACTACGTTAGTGAAACCTGCTCCATCAGCAATTTCTTTTCACATCTCAGCTGTGATTGTTACACTTATGTGATGGACACAAGTGATGTTGGGAAGTTATTTAACGTCAAAGCCTGTATTGTTACACCAGAGTGAGTTTGAGATCACCTGTGACATTTTTGTGCGCATGTGAGTGTGCGTGCGCGCTTCTGGAAATTTCCTGTCACATGATCAACTGGCATAAAGGAGAACAAAACCTTGCCCAGAGTTCAGTTTAGTTTTTACTGAGAATGCATTGTGTGCAGCAGTTGGGCCTCCATAGGAAATTTGTTGCGAGCTGTAACCATTGCCATAGTGAACGTTGAAAAGAAACTATACAACAAAATTGTTACTAAAGCATTGAAGAAAGACAGTTATTGTGAGCAGATTCTGATTGTAATCAGTTTCTGGAAGAAATACAGAGATGTTGGAGAAAGAATTTTTTTTTTTGTTTTTTTTTTAAATTGTTCATGGATGCTGAAATATTAACTATTATATTACTATATGTATATAAGGTAATTGTTGAATCTGAACAGAGTATGACTTACAACAAAGTATATAACACCAGAATACAAAATAATTATTATAGAGAAAATGTAATAAGCTACTGGAAAGGATCCCTTTACATGGGAAAAACATTGTTCAATAAACTGGCGATATTAACACTTAGAGGCAAAAATATTTCAAAGGAATTTTAGCTTGTACAGATTAGATGAATTGTAAATATTGTATATTAATGACATGATGTTGGACTTATGTCTATGAGCTAATAAATTATCAGGTGCCTCGCTTGTAATCTTTACAACTTTTGAAACAATCATTCTTATTTAATTAGTTACATACAATCAGTTATGCAATATGCTAAACATAGTGGATTAAACTCTTTAAACAAGCAAAAATTGTTTAATTTGTTTTTTTCACACAAGCCATGTGACCATAATTGGCTAAGCTATGAAGCCTGGGACTTAAAGTACTTGAGACATTGTAAGTTGCCATTGGGGTATGTCCTCTCAAAATAATTTTGAGATCACCTTGAGGTTTATTAGGAAACCTAAGTCAGTTAAGGAAGTTAATGCTGTATTGGCATGTTGCCATGGTAACACATTGGTGTAACAACTGGCTAGAGATTGGGGGATCCATGGTTCAAATCCTGGCATTGAATTTTTCAGTCTGACTCAATCTATCCAAGAATTAATGTGTTAGAATGCAATACAGAGCTTATTTTAGAACATCTTTCCATTTAACATTATAAACTATTCCACTGTAAGAGATTACTGAATGAATCAATTTAGTAGGTTTCAGAGTCTTAAGCTGTACATCCTTAACTTGAATAATTTGTATTTTATGGATTTATTTTGGATAAAATATTAAATGTTAGCAAAGTTGAATTGGATTTGGAAAATTTGATACATGGGTGGGATTTAAATTGTGGATCTTTGGCTCTGTGTGCTCATGCTCTTAACCAATGAGCTACCACAAGAACATATACATGTATTAAAACATACCATCAGATTTAAGTATCCTGGTAGACATTCAAGGTGTTCTCAGATAGTTGAGATTGCACCTCTTTTGGGCTTAATTTATATTTGGTAAAAACTAGCACTAAGAACATTGATGTGGATAAGGTTTGAGTCTTGCCTCTGGAACTGAATTTTTAAAGTCTGTTTTACAAATTACTACCTACACATGGTTAGTGTGTACTAAACTCAAGTTTCAGAACTTGAGGTGGAGGGGGAAGGAGTAAATATTCAACTTAAATTTAAGTGAAGAATCTTTCAATCTTGCAATTAAGAATCTAGAAACCAAATTAACAGAATTTCTATTTATAATATGTAGAAAGAACACAGGTCTGAGTGTGTTTTGACATAGATTTTTCAATTTACTATCTTTTGAATTTGTTTAAAATTACAGTTTCCAACCTTTTCATTTACAACATTCACAATTTTTTACATTTAACAATGATGTAATACATGGTGCTAACATCTGATTTAAGGTGATGAATTTTTCAACTGATAAAATTTGGAATTTTCAACTTCTTATTCATACCTCACTTTTTGACATTTTTTTTTTCTTTGTCTAATCAAAATCCATTTTTGTTGGAATTTAAAGTGTTATACATACATATTTGTTGCTAAATGCATATAAACACATGCAAGGAGCTTGAAAAATCGGAGCAATATGCGAAAAACTATCAACTGATTATATGAAAATTATTTAAAAATGCCTGAATATAAACACTGTAATACTCTTTGTTCTTTCAACACATTAAAAATGTAAAGTATAGCCAATTTGGTTACCAGTATTTTTCATAGCGGAGAGGAATGTTTGAGTTCACTTTTATTATTGAATATTGGCATGAATATAAGTTGCAACTTGCTGTAGGGAAAACATAGAGCTCATTAAAATATAAAATCTTTGTAAGCAACTTCTTTCAGTACTAGCCAATTTTGAAATATTAATTTTGTAGTTTTCATAGACTGAAACGTAGATTGGCTCTAGCTCTGAGGAAAAAAAAGCATAAAGGAATTATTTTAAAGTTCATAGATCTTAATTTATGATTTTAGGTGGAGTCTTGCATATATTTAGAGTAAAGTGAACAAAAACATTTTATAAGATATTTAAATTTATTAAATGGTAATGGAATGTGAATGTGTTGTACCATATTATATTTTTTTGATGCAGAATTTTTTAATTGGCTCATTCCAAGATTAAGCTTTGGATTAAATGTTTCATATCTTAGTTTAACAATAGTTTTTGAGAGAGATTGTTTTTATGAAATTTTCAAAATCAGTATTTAGATCATTATGAAATTACCATATATGCTTACTACATGAGTACATTATTGCAAGTGAAACATATTAAGACAGAGAGCTCTAAAATAGGATAAAGGGTCATTTGACAGTTTGTGTATCAAGTGCACTCATGCATGCACACGCACACACAAAATCTGAATTTTCAATGACCTCCATGCTTACTAGTGACATACCAGAGAGTCATGTGAATCTGAAAATTGGAGATTCAAACCCCTTGGTGATTTGACACCCTAGGTACCCTTTATCACTGCATAAGGATCGTATATTTTATCAAGCATTTGAAAATTTTAAACTGCATGTTCTTTCCCTATGCTAGCCAGAAAGTCATTTAGGGGCACCATAGGGTCAATTGCCCCACCGAGTTACAAAATATAATTAGGCTACTTATTATTGCTCTACCAAGAGATAATTTACTATATAACTGTACTTTTAATACAAATGTTTCATGTTTAAGAAATAGTTTTTTTTTATACTAAATGCACATTACAAATTCACATGTAAATTTGAGAAGGTGGTTCAATTTTGCACTCCAAGTAGAAATCAAATTTGTTCCTGGCTCTAGTAATACATTATAAGTAGGCTTATTTGAAATCAGACATTTACTTATATCTTTGCAGTTTTCCTGTTTAAAAATTAAGAATAAAAGAACTTGACGTGTTTTCAGTTAATGGGTTTTGTTTCAATAATCTTATATTTTTTTCTGTTCACAGCCATGTTTATGGGAATGAACAGAATGAATAAGGAATATGGTCCTGTGGCTCGAATTTGGATAGCAGCAGATCTGTTTGTGCTAATATCTGGTGCAAAGTATCTTGAGGTAAGCATTCAAACTAATTACACACTATACTGCTTTAAACACAATGTGCAAAATTTTATGAAACCTGTGCAATAAATATGAGGGTGGTTTGATAAGTCTGGTTACAAAAAAAAATGTTTTGTAAACAGCTCTCCTTATTTCTTGACATACCCTCCTTTGAGGGACATAGATGGTCCAGTGAACCTCCAGCTTTTTCATCCCATCAGAATAGGTTCTGTCAAACTGCAAAATATTCATTGACTGCAATTATCACTTCATTATATGAAAATTTCTTCCCACCAAGCCAACATTTCATTTTAGGGAACAATAAGTCATTTGGGGCTAAATCAGGTGAGTGAATGAGGAACAAATTCAAAGCCCAATTCGTGCACTTCCACCATTATCACTGAAGTGTGGTACAGTGAATTATCCTGGTGAGAGTGCTTTTTTGCTTGCGATCAAACAATGAAGCATAATGGGGTTCAGTTATGGTTCTTCCTTTTTCCAAGTAATCTCTGAGGATTATTCCTTGGAATCCCAAAAAAGTACCTATCATTTTTCTAGCTGACAAAATAGTCTTTGCCCTCTCTGATGCACTTTCTTTATCTTTTGTCCTTTGTTTTCTCTACTATTTTGACTCTGATATGTAATGATGGATCCAGATTTCATCAATGTTGCATATTGGTGCAAAAAGTCTTGTAGATCATGATTAAAGTTGCCAAATATTGTGTTGAAATATTCTTCTGGATGAGCTTTTGGCCAACTTGCAGCACCCACCTTACACACAGCTTCTTCATAGTCAATTCTGTGTAGGATATTATATACTCAGTTGAGATGCCTACAATCTTGCAATCTCACAAATTTTATTAGGTAGTCTTCCATTGTTGTGAATTTTGTCAAGGGTTTCCTGTATGGTGACCTCAATCGGATGGCCAGAGCATGCTTCATCTTTGGTGTATGTTTGGTCACTTTTAAAGTCATCAATCTAAAAGTAAATGGTCTTCAATGATGTTGCAGAGTCTGCATTAACTTCATCCAATTCCATTTTGATTCGTGCGGCAGTGCAATCCTTCAAATGAAAATGTTTAACAGCATGAACTCTTGCTACTTCTACTTTTAATCATAGTCAACACATTGACCAATTCAGATGACTGTTAACTGGGAACTTTATGCATAGATTGTTGAAATTTTTATACAATCCTTTGAATAATAAAGTTTACCAACCATGAAGCCAAAATAAAAATGTTCCATTCTTTCATAGAAATTTACTGACTTATCAAACCACCCTCATAAGAAAATGTGGAAAAGAGATTACTTTTATTTTGAAACTTTGAAAAGCATTTCTCATATTCAAAGGATATCAATCACAATCAAGGACATCATATTCACTTCAATGCCTTGCAGTTTATTCATGTACAATGAATGAATGGAAATGCCTAATTTGGCTTCCAAATCTTCAAATAAAGCAATGCCAAATAATTCTGAACTCCTTCCACTCATCCCTTCAATAGTTGCAAATAGTTTTACCAAATAATATTAAAAAAATTAAAATTGTTGCATATAATTTTACTTTGTAACAACTTGTATATAAATTAGATTAGAAGAGCTATCATTAAAGCAGGAAAGTTTATATGCAACAGGTGAACTATGAAATGTTTGGGGATATAAGCTAATATCCTTCTTCGTAATCATGTTGGGAAATTTTTTTTTTTTATGGTGTTCATTGCCCACTTTTACTACTATGGCACCACAGGCGATGACACTGATGGTACATAGAATAAAGATGCACCACTGGTGGAATGCAATGGTGGGGGAAACCAGAGAAAAGCTGTCCCTGCACCACTTTGTCTATCACAGAACGTTAAATAAGATTTTAAAAATTTAATACCACAGCCAGGACATGACCTTAGATATTTAGATTTTTGTCAGGGCACCCCTGCTGATATGGTACATTATATGTTCATTCAATAAATTCCTTAATCTGAATAAAATATCCCAATCAACTTTGAAATTGAAATGCCTTATGAACTGAATAATTTTCCAAGAATAAGTTAATTTCAATGGTGGTATAAAGTACAGAAATAAATAGGTACCTGCTTTACTTTTGGAGGAGCTATCTCAAATAATTGAAATTGCTTTGATGGTTTACAGGTTTTAATCAGAATCAGATTATTTTTAACATGCATACAGATATTTCATCTCTAGCTCCATTTGCAAAGTCTTGGCTGTGGCATTAAAATTGTTAAATCTGCTTTAACCTTCCAAATTAAATTATGATAAATTTCCCTAGGTTATGGGTAAAACCTTGAATAAAAGGCTCATTTATATCCATTGTGCTTAAAAATTACTTTTTAAAGCTTCCACAAACTCTGATCACCCCTGTTGGTATGCTGGACAATGATTTTCTATCAAAGATTATAGGTTTGCTTTACTACACACCTGTTAGTTCTGCAAGTTTTAATGATAGCTTTCATAGATTTTGATGGCTTATGCGTGCTTGAAATAATTTACTACCCATTAAAAAATAAATTCAAGCCAGATTCCATTCCTTTTAACTAGCAATGTTTAAAAGCCTTGAACAAATTTTTGTCATTGGTTACATATACCTGCATATTGTAAATAAAATGATGTAGAGAGTTGAAGGTAGAATCAAACTAAAACATTAAATGCTGTAGCTGGAATTTGAACCACACCTTCTAGTACTGTGTGTTGATGGTGGTGATAATGGTGATTTATTGAACCAGTTAATCATAAAATACATTTAAAATGTAAATTAAATTGGAAAAGTCAAAAGAACTTAGAGCTAGAAATTAACATTTTTGGTACAATTATCTGTTGATTGATGTTTGGAGGGATTTAGTAACGGTTAAATTATATGTAGTATTAATTTGTTGAGTCTGTATTTTTTACTATACTATGTCACGTACATTTTCGTTGGGAGCAAATAATTTTGGAAGCCTATGCTTCCATTTTCAGCCTCATGGGTCCAACTGTCTCAATAAATTAATACCACGTACAATTAACTGTATTGATGCTAGAAATATAAATTTTTAAGTTAGGCTACCTTTCTGGCATTAACATGTAGTACTGCACGTTTTCTACTGTTTATGTGCAAGCTGTTTTAAACATCTTCTAGAGAGTAATAAACTTGTCAAATAAGATAATAGTGTGGCCCTAAAAGATGTTTTCTTTATAGTTTTAATTTGATTTGGTAATTCATTATAAAATTGAGAACTAGAGTATACTATTCTTTCCTGATACAGTATGTCATTAAATTCTCTAACTCAAATTTTCCCCAGTAAATCCCAATGCTATGGCATTGAATATTTCAACCAGTTCTGTCTTTCAACAGTTATGCTACACATGACCTTGTCTTAAAAAGAACAGTTATCATTGGTTGGCAAATTGCGATTGCCTACAAAGCACAGGACTTGTACAATACTTGCCAACAATTTGGGAAGCTTCTCTCATCAACATGCCTACATTAACAAATTCTACCAAACAGAACTTGGGCACATTTCATGGTTGCTTAATATTTAAAAGCACATACCACAGCTGCAAATTTGATAAATAAACCATCAGCAATAATTATATATATATAATTTTTTTTTTTAATACTACAGAACCCATCCTGTACAAGAAAGAAGTTGAAAGTTTGTGTTTGCAGTTTCTTATTAAAAAAAATCTGTTCCATTCACACAACTTTCCTCTACCTGTTCTGCAAACAAACTATTCTTACAAATATTTTATCTATGTCATGCTAATCGAGAAAAGCATTAGAAAAAATGGTCTTACTACTTGATCCCTTGTAAGCAGAAGGGAAATTTGGCTAAAGTCATAGTCATATCTTTTAAAAACTGGTCGCTATGTAAATAATTTAAGTTCAGTTTGCTTTGCAAGGTCAGCAGTAAACAAAAGCGAGATATAAGAAAAGGTAGCCTTGTTTGAGAAGTTACAAAGTTTAAACTTGAAACCAATAATGAGGAATATCTTGGAAATGGTCAACTCTACAACAAAAATGCATATGAAATGTGTTTTAACGAGATCTACAGTTTTTAAGCAGCAAGTTTTTGTCTTGTGGTTTGCTAGTTATGTAAAATTCAGAAAAATTTATCCAGAACAAACAAATCTTCAGAAACTATTCCAGGAGAATTCAAGATATGCGTTTTATTTGTTATGTAAATATCTATAATACACAGTATTTTAATCAAAAGCATTAGCATTTTTGAAAAAAACAAAATGCTCAAATATTTTTCCATGCAAAGGGTAGTTAGGATCAACAAATTTTTAAATCTGTCACAGCTTTGGAAGCTGATAAACTTAATGCCAAGTTTGGTATTTACATTTTTGTTTGTTTGTTTTTTTTTAGTTTTTGAGCTATAGTGCGCACACACCCCTACGTTTTTCTAAAAATGTTTTTTTGGACTTGGGGGACCTCAAAACATATATTTCTGGTGAAATCTCTATCAATTTTTCGGTGAAATTCAATACCTTCTCTATACACTGTACATAGTATGTGTAGGGAAAGTAAAAAGGGACTCGTATTCTATATCTTTCTGAACCTTGCACTAAGTATGAATTATTTGCATATTTAGGAAATTTTTCTTCTCTAAAAGATACCTTCAAAGAACAGGAAGCTTATGTTTCAGCAGAATCTGTATATAGTGTTAAATCCTCATTTGGAATATATAATTTTAAAGTTTTGTATGCTTATATACCATTAGAGCTGATTTATATATTTTTTGTTTTATTTACACTTGTGTGTGTGCTTTATTTAATTGTAAATACTATTCTTAAATTTGTTTGTAATATTTCTTGATAGAAATTAAATAAGCATTCCACGTTCTTTTCCATTTTCATCCAACCCATTGAGCATTTTATGGGAATTTTAGATGTTATTAAGCACACATGCATAGTGAAAATGTTTTAACTGGAGTATTTATATTTTTTATTAACAGCACATTTTTAATAACAGCAAGCTGTTGGACAAAGCAATTACATACAGATTTCTACACCCATGGTTAGGGACAGGATTGCTTACTGGTACAGGTATGTGAACTGTATTTTATGTTATACAGTCTTTGGCTAGTTCAGGAATGACTTGAATGTGCAACAATAACTGTTGGTCAGATTCAAAACTATTTTCAACTAATAAGACCATAATAAAGATTAAAACTAGTGTAATCTAACCCACCTAGTCTTGAATTAAGCCAGTTTTAACTACAGATTCCAAATGCTCTATATTAAGACTGCAAGATTTCATCAAACCTAATTAGATGCTGGTTTTAACTAGCATTATTGAGTTAAACTGAGTATATATTTTAATAGCTCTAAGTAGTTCTTAATCCTCCTGGATAGCATGCAAAGGGAACCAATACCTGGCTGGTGTACAGCATTTTCAATCGTGGAGAACTGCAGAATGTATGTAGTAATTAGAATGCAGAATCGAGTATCATCTCCTTGCATGGTATGCTGCTGTCAAATTGTGGTGGCAACTGTTTCAGAGCCTAAGGGGCTTGGGAGTACCTTCAGGCAGAACAATTATAAGCAGAAATAGTTTTGTTAGAAATAACTGTGAATGTTTTCATGTTCTTGCTCCTCAAGGGCTAACTGTAGATTCTCTCTTAGACTGAACATTTTATGATTAATGCACCTTATGCATTAAGAAGAAAACAACACCACCAAAGTGCTTGCCAATTGCAAAAATGAAAAACATTCCCAAGCATATGTAAAATATAATTTTGGTAGATAAAATGATATTCCTTTTTAATGTTAGAGAACAAAAATGTACAATCAAAAAGAATCCTGCAATATGTTGTGGGTTTATTATATATACACATGCACCATTAATGCTTGAAATATTTTTAAAAGTGTGATCTTTCTAAATTTAATAATCTGACTCATAACAGGTAACAAATGGAGAGTACACAGAAAGCTGATAACTCCAACATTTCACTTCAAAATATTGGAGAAATTTGTGGAAAACTTCAATTCTAATGGAGAGATCCTAATTGAGAAGTTATCCAAACATATTGGAGAATCAGAATTTGATGTGTTTCCATATATAACCTTGTATGCTCTGGATGTCATATGTGGTAAGTTAAAACTTTGTCAATACTATAAATGTATAATTAAATGTAAGTTTGGAATTGCAGAAAGGTGTTAATTTTTCTTTGTAAGTCTTATGTCAATTCATATACCAGTTTTTCATAAATTATACTATTTGTGTTGCATTCCGTGCAGCTGCCTCTCATCCAGATATTTCTGTATCTTTAAAACATCACTATTTTGTTACACAGCGTAACCAGCCATTTGTTTTCAAACATCACCGAAATGATAAGGCAACTAAATTTACTTGTTCTGCATGCCATGGTTACTATTCTTAACTCTGTATAATCTGATATGAACTTTCAAACGGAAGTATGTCTTTATATCTTGGCAGTCCAGTCAGTTACAACAAAAAAGACTTCATTTAGGGCTTATTTAACTTATTTCAAAATTTAAATTAAACTGAGTTTTATTTATGGATGCTATTTTAATTGTTGCGGTTCTCAGCTTCCCATTTTATATTGAATGTGAAAGACCACTTAATTTTCCTTAGAGGCTTCTTTATCAGGCTTGAGGTTATGTTAGTGCCATAGATCAAAAACACGGGACGAATGGCTTTAATTCCCTTGCAAAGGATGTGCTAAGGATTTTTCTGCCTGAAAAAAATCCATTGCCCTCTTCCTGATTTGAACCAAAGGCTAGCATGTTACCCCTAGACTATGGAGGACAACTAACTTATTTCACAATAGCTAAAGGCTGGCCAGGAGATAAAAACTCTAAAAATGCACACAAAATGAAAACATTCTTGATGGCCAAAAATCTATAACATATGTGTCTAGGGTTTGTTTTGAGTAATAGTTATTATGTGACCTTTTCTTAGGTGCTTTTACTCAATTAAAAATATAAATTACTTTTTCAAAAAATAACTAATAAAATTGAAATAATTTTATAAAATATCAGCCTTATGGAAATTGTTTTTGTAAAACAAAATATATTACTTTTTCAAGAAACTTTCTTTCTGTTCCATTGTAGATGGAGTGCATTGCAAACTTTTGTCTTAATTATTGACATCTCGGCTAATAGCCATAGAAGAATTAAAGTGTGCGCTTTATATCTATCCAATAATGGCTAAAAAGAATTTGGAAAAGTATATTTATGTATACTGATGGTGTAATCACAACAGCATCAAAAATTTGTTATTGAACTTAAATAAAATGAAATGTAAAAAAACTTGCCACAGGTTACTTAAGGGGACATTTTAAGTATGATGATAGAAAAATTGGTTAAACAGTTTATACTATGATGTATATACCATGTTAGCCAAAAATTTAGCTTAAGCCTTGGGAGTCACCAGGGATTGCCAAATTCTACAAGGAATATAAGCTAATTACTGGAATATAATGATTAAATTGTTACTTTGTGGTATAAAAGAAGAATAAAAAATATTTATTTATTATATTATTTTTTAAAAAGTAGAAATTACTAGTGAAACAATCATGGCTGCAATGGATTATTTTCATTCAATTACTTCTCGTTACATAGTAGCTCCTTCAGCATCCAAAGTCGAATAATTCAAGTGGTCCTTATATTATTGCTTTAAAATGTTCAATAAAATAGCCACATAGGCTATTTATTTTGGAAATATGAATCTTTATGATTTGGTTCCAGGCAGTTCCATGATTAAACATGAATTGAGTTTGTATGCAGAAGTATTGTATTTAAGTAATGTAACTTATGGATAACCATTTTAATAAAATGTTAGGAGTATTAGACAATGGGAAATGGTTTTTAAGTATTAATATTTGGTCCTTTATCAGTACTACATAAATATGTATAAAAGACCATAGCTGGAGTGCATTTTTTCCTCTTATTTTCAGAAACTGCAATGGGAGTGAAAGTAAATGCACAGGAAGATAGTGAATCCGAATATGTAAAATCCTTGAGGGGGTAAGTGAAAATGTGCAATTTTGATACATTTTTTGATGGTTTGACATAATATTGCACCCTGCCAGCTATAAATGCAGTATAAAGTTGAGGTAAATAATACTTGAACAAGCAGATCCTGGTTTCAAAGCTAATAAACAAATGGTGCAGTGGGCATTAATAAACTCAATTTAGCAATTTTTATAGTATAGATTAGAAGCTTGATTATCACAAATAATACATGTTTTTGAAAGTGTTCATAAACAAGGAATTTGTGAAAATATTAGCATTAATGAAAGAATAATTAATAATTCTATCAATTAAGAAATTTTGAAATAAGACAGTCTGCATCCACCTGCTAATTAATGGAAGTAGCTTGGATGTACACACCATTTTTGGCTATTGATATAATTTTTTTACATTATAAAACTAAACTTCATCATTCATATACTTACTGATAACTTTAAGAAATCAATGATATGCTAATAAGATTTAAGCTTTAAATTCCCTTTACATTCTTTGACAGTTTGACAATTTAATTCCCATGTACTGTAGACTTTTTTCAAGGAGTGTTGACCTGTGTGTTGGAAATTTGAAATCATTTTTACATCTTTTGTTATATTTGTTACTGTTAACCTTTAAGAAAACTGTTAAAATTTTTGCTCCGTTTAGTTTTGCTAAAAATACTGTTTGTTTTTTAAGTAGTATATTGCATGTGGGAACTTGTCTCAAAATCCCAGACTTGTTTACTCTGCAAACTTAATGCTCACATACAAAAGTAGTACTTTGTGCTACGTATGAAACACACTATTCCAGTGGTATACAGGAACTGCAGGTAATTTTAAGATCAACTGGTGCATAGGCATTTGCCCATTGTTGTGAGCTTTAATGTTACCATAACAGCTTTTTACTTTACATCAGTTGCTACTCTTATGTAGAATAAGGATTATGGAGTTAAATTAGGTTTGCAAAATTCACTGCTATAATTAGCATCTTGATTTATAAAAACTTTTGTTTGTCAATGACTGAAGAAAGTACCTTGCTGTGAAACAAGTCAATGACCTGCTCTTTTTGCATCACATTTTAAAACTGGGTGATTAATAGAATCTTAGATTCATAAGTACACCCAATTAGTTAATCTCTTAATGGAAAAATGATTTTAGTACATATGCTTGTTCTTCCTTGAATTCCTAAACTAGTCTTCATATCTCTTTCACAGGCACCACAAATAAAGGGTTCAAATGACTGAGCATTAAAGTGAGAGGTAATGGACTGGCCATCCATTCAAAGCTCAAGGTTGCGAGTTTGAGTCCCATATACTGCAGTCTAGGGAGGGCCCAAGTAAAGTAGTTATGATGACATGCTTGGATGATGGGGTTACATTTGACTGCAGTTGCCTAAATTTTGCTTTTTGTTCTAAAAAAAAAATCCACCCACTTTAATATTTTTACAGTGTAAAATGGCTGTAAATACTTATGTTTTGCCTTTGAAGGTTAATTGAAAACTTTCATGATGTATTTTCTTAATATTGGCAATTTTAAGCCCCATACAGATATTTAATTTTACTCCACCCATAGCCAGTTTCCTAGTTTAAGAAACTATCATACATTTGTGGTGCAAGACAAATTAGATAGTCATATAACTCAAAACTGACATTGCTTTCTCCAATAGTGTTGAGTTCTTCAAATAACCAAAACCATCAAAAACACGTTCCAGTGGAATGCAAAACAAAATCACAGAGCTGCATGAAACAATATGAAAAAATTTAAAGAAACAAATGATTTAACTTTGAAAAATTTGTTTAAAAACATTATGAGAAATGTATATAAGTAAGGGAATATTGGAATCTATGTTCATTCCTTTGTACTTTGTAAATAAAATATTTAAAACTCCACTGAAGTCACTGTCATTTAAAATTTGCAACAAATAATAGTACTAAAGAGGCAATAAATAATAATTAAACTTTCAAATATATTACGGAAAAAACTGATATTCCATTAAATAAAATTGATCAAAGGCAAGCTGGCTGGTTGGCTGGCTTACACAAATTTAGCATTACAGTTGTTTTTTACATCTTAACAATGAGTTGCCAGCATCAGCTTATTTAAACACACATGCATCATTCTCTTATTAAAGATGGATTCTTTCTGCAACACCATGCTCAGCATTTTGTGGATATTGTTTTAGCATTTCTTGCAAAATGGCATTTTTCTGTTTTAATGAACTTGTCTGATGTGATTTGATTTAGAACCCAGAGCCAAAAATAGTGGATTGAGATCTGGAAATCGGAGGCATATTGTTGGAAAGTGCCTCCTTATGTCACATATCAGCAAGAACTAGTTTTCAAACTTCCTGGTTAAATTCTCAAAATTATGAATTGAAAAAGTATCTAATATAAATTGTTAAGGTTCTAAATTTCTCAGATCTTGAAAAAAACTATTGCTATAGAAAACAAAAGTAAACAAATGGAAAACAATCCTATAGTTTTCACAACACAGTGATGCATATCTCATTCCTAACTTGCATATTAAGTATATTTATAACATTTTAAAGTTTGAAGTGACTTTGTAAGTCACTACATTTTAAATCAACATGACCAGAATCACTACATTACCAAGAAAATCCTCTGTAGCAACTTTTAGACTCCTAACAGGCCATGACTGTCTCAATAAACATTTATTCAGGATTGGTATAGTGAGATCTCCTGTGTCCTTTCTGTGCACTTAAAGAAGATATGGATGGAAACAATCTACTGTGCTGCCCAACCTTGAGTCAACATGATATGACGTTAAAATACTGGAATGCAAGAGAGTGAATGGCTTCACTACCAACTGCTCAACATTAGATACCAACCAACATTTTAAATCAATTTATCTGTTGCCTAAAAGTGAGAATTACCTGAAGATACTGTTTTAAAAAGTAACCAATTCATTCAGCAATAGTTAAAAAATTGATGCAATAGAAATTCATGAAATACACATTTTTTGCTTGGAGTAAAACCAGATAGATTATTTTGGATAGTCACCCTCTGTGGTGTAATGGTTACCATGCTAACTTCATATACCCAAGGTTGCAGGTTTAAACCAGCAGAGGACAATGGATTTTTTCGGGCGTAAAAATTATTAGCTTGGCTTCCTTTGGAAGGGAAGTAAAGTCTTTGGTCCCGTGTCATAGATTTACGGCTCATAAAAGAACCTCAAGCCTGATAGAGAGGCCTCTGAGCAAAATTAAGCGATCTTTCATGCCCAGTATAGAATGGGATGATGAGAATCTCAGCAGTTAGTGTCCATAAATAAAACTCCATTTAATTTTAAAATTTGGGACAGTGAATGAAATGATGCTCAAATTGGACCAGGATCCCTATAGTTCAGCTTCCGAACATTAAAAAAAAAAGGAAAATCCAATAACTCGCCCAAGATTCGTTTTTCCTTCTTTCCCTTCAGGATTGGGAGCTGGTAAAAGTGAGAGGTTTGGCTTCAAATATAAGCATACTCTGAGGATGCTTGACAGTGTTGCTATATAGTGGACAGAATTCTCAGGGCTGCAGCTAGGATGAGCAGTGGTTTTGATACGTAAAATGACATTCTCATTACAAGAATAGCAAGTTAGTCTTCTTCACTTTTGTGCACCACTGAGATTTCTCACAATTTGAATGAGACATCTGGTGATGGTGCTATGAATATGAAAAAATGTACCTTCTTGGGTACAATAGTTCACAGAAGACTAAATGTGTGATAAGGAGCTGACACAATCTTGACCTTGCAAAACATGGATGCATGAGTGGAACAACTGTTTTGGAGGATTGCTGATTAAGTATGGAAAAAATGTTGAGAAAGTGTCATTCTAACAGTGAGAAAAATGGCCAGAAAATACTGTACATTGTGTTCTTTCACAAAAACAATCCACCAGATCTTTGGATGAAAATGGTGCAGGAGTGTAAATTGAAGTGATTTCTTACCTGTCCTGGCTTGTAGGGAGAAATTTTAATAGATATTGAATCATGCAAGTGAAGAAAATGAGATTACTTGCTGTTCTTAAAATATATTATTTGAAGTATCAGAAACAATGCTTGCTCTAGCTGCAGACATTAGGATTCTATACACTGCACAGTGATACTATCTCGTCACACATTCACAAAGAGTACCAGCATATTTTGAGCCAAATTGGATGTATGTCTGCTCCCAGTTCTGAGAAAACAAATCAAGGACCTTGGAACACTAAATGGAAATAGAGGTTTATTTATAGATGCTCTTTAACTACTGTGATTCTCAGCATCCCATTCTATACTAGGTGTGAAAGATTGCTTAATTTTGCTCCGAGGCCCCTCTATCTGTCTTGAGGTTCTTTTACATGACATAAATCTGACACAGGAGCAACAGCTTTACTTCCCTTCTGAAGGAAGCCATGCTAATGGATTTTTACACCTGAAAAAATCCATTGTCCTCTGCTGGGTTTGAACATATGACCTTGGCAACTTAGAACATTAATACACCTCATAGAAATCCATGCCCTTCCCTGCTCCATTTATTTAGACAAATCAGTGTTTAAACTCAGTCCATTTTTCTCAGTTTTTATTTCACTATTCAGAATTCTTTGCATACCATAGTTTTAAACTTAAATGTTTAACATTTCAACAGACTTTCATATACCAAGAATTTTAGAACTGCATTTAGTTATTCAAGCATATTTAATTAAGTATTTTCTGTAGCACAAATAAGAAAAGCTGAAACATTCTATAATATATAAAACCATTTTTACTAGAGCAATAAATAAAATTAACCTATCTTGGTGCAACAGTTTCTTTATGATTTTAAGCTTCAGATAACATTTTAGGCAGGTACAATCATTTTGTATAAGTCACATTTTGCATATCAAGAATTTTACTTATAATTAAGCGATTTGACATTATCAGGTCTTGTATGCTCCATTATTTTTGTTTTGTACAAATGTTTAAAATTTAAAGTTAATCAAAATAAAATTGTGGATTTTTAGTTTTTTTACAGATGCATAAACTTAATGGCCTTTACTTAATCGCCTAAAATCTTATAATGTTTACAACAGTATATGTAATAAAGTTAACCTTTTCACAAGATTGTGGAAACGTTGACTTCACATTTTGTCAACCATGAAGATTGTTGAAAATTCATTAATTCCTGGCGAGTAAATTCCAAAGGAAAAATAGATGGTGGTTTCCGTAGAACTGATGCTAGGTTGAAACTGAACACTCCCCTTTTGAAACGCATTTAAAACTTATTTTTTAATGTTTAGGAATTAATTTGTAACAAACGCTATTTGGTTTAATTTTACAGAATGTGTGAAGTGCTAATGAAAAGAAGCTTTTGGCCATGGTATCAAAAGGATTTCTTGTTTGCTCTTTCACCTTTGGCAAGAAAGCAAACTAAATGGCTGTCAGTACTGCATGGAACTACAATGCAAATGATAGCAACAAAGAAACAGCAGCTAGCATCATCTCCCCCAGCCAGCTCAGATTTGGAGGAGTTTAGCAGAGGTAAGGATTTTCTTCTTCCTATTTAAATGTTGTTATACCTGCATTAGTTTAAAAGTTATCATACCTAAGGTGTTTGATGAAAGCCTGCTAAAGAGAAAGACAAACAGGCATACCTTATAATATGTAAAAACTGAAATTAGTAACAGTGAAGCAACACAAATTTTAATATTAAAATAATAAATGATTTATAACAAAACTTCATTTACTTTTATGAATACATTAAATATATTTATAAAGATAAGTGAAGTTTTGTCACAAATTATATTAAGTATATACCTGCTTGTTTTGTGTGGCTTCACATTTTCCAGTATGAATATAACTGGAAAATATAATTCTCCTTTTATTTCCAGATGAAAGAAGAAAGTTAACATTCCTTGATCTTTTACTTGTTTCTTCCAAGGAAGATGGGAACCAGTCAATTCTTACAGATGAAGAAATAAGAGAAGAAGTTGACACTTTCATGTTTGAGGTTAGATTAAGATTAAGAAATCTGCAAGTTTACTTAAATTTACATGAACATCAAAGATGAGTGAATTTTTACCTTTGGCTATGCATTATATTTTAATAAGAATGAAAATATCTAGATTTTAAGATGCCTATAACCATAAAGATAAGTAATTATAAATAGGGATCATATCCAAAAGCACTCTAAGACTTTTAAATTGAGAAAATACTAGGGCAAGTCAATAAAGACTGAGAATGTTTTTTTACACATAAAATACACTAACTATTCTTGGTCCAGATCGGTGTGGTATTTTTCAAAGTATTCTCCCTCGAGTTGAATGCACTTTGCCCGACACTTCTGCCAGAGCTGGAACATATGCTGAAAGTCATCTTTTGACATCTTCATCACTGCTTCAGCCTTCTTCACGACGGCCTTTGAAGTAGCAAAATGCTTTTTCAGACAGGGAAAAAGATAAGTCACAGGGGGTCAAGTATGGAGGATGGGGAAACACATTCAAAGTTTCTGCAGGCCAAATACTGGGTAACAATGTTGCACACATGAGGGCGGGCATTGTCATGGTGCAGGTTCCAACCAGAAGGATGCAGTTCTGCTCGTTTTTGTTGGATGTGTTTAGCAAGGACATAAAAAAAAAAAAAAAAAAAATTATGCTGCCATAGGAAATCTATAACATATCTGCAAGCTGTCAATTGTTATTCATTGGTCTTCATAAACAATGATACCAGCTGTATTAATCATGGTTTTGTTTACTTCTGGAGCACGTGGCCCACCTTGCTTTGTTATTGAGACATGGCCCTCCTTAAATTCCTTGGATCATCAAAGAGCTGTGGACTGTGCCAGATCACCACCACCATGTGTGTCCAACATTCTGTAAGCTTCCATGTTGGATCTCAGCAAACAAAAGCAAAACTTCAATGCAGTGCATTGTTCTTTGAGCAACACCTCCATTTCCTCTGTAGACAGCTGGCAAACAGACTTACTTCGTTCATCCCCTGTGTACAGACACATATGCAAGCAAGCATGTGCTTTATCCATTGGCATCATTGCAAAATTCTTTCCACAATGTGCCTTTGTGCGCAATAAAAAAATAATTTTATTTACATACAATGTCCCAATGAGCATATTGTTCTAGGTAGGGACTGCCCTTTAGCGAGGCGGAAGCAAAATACAAAGAATAAAATAAACACATTATGTTAATGTGTTAAAAATGTGTTATGTTATATATATATAAATTTATCTGTCATTGGATAAATACAAAAATTTACAATAGGCTTCGTCACTTACAACTATATATACAATCATATTCTCCTTGGCTGTACAATATATGAAACAACACTGTCATATACTATTCTTGTTCAGCTCTTCAAATTCCTGAATACTATAAACAGGATTTTTCATCAGCCATGTATGGATTCTATTCATAAATGCCTAAAGATTAAGGTTACATATTCTATCTGGTAGTGCATTAAAAAACTTTATACCTATTATTTTACGTTTACTTATTTTAGTTAATCTACGGTAAGGCATATCCAGTTTGTTTGTTTCTTGTATTGTAATTGTGCGTTTCTTTTCTCGTACTATGATTAAGCATATTTTCTTTTACATTTATTAAAACATCATAAATATATAAATTTACAATTGTGAGAATTTTTAGTTTAACAAAGTATTTTACAATGATCCATTTTTTTGGCATGATAGAATTCTGATGGCCTTTTTTTGAATCCTTAGCACAACTAATAAATATATATAAAAATGTATACTTAAATACTCCTTTTTATATGTACTAATGTGTTTATTATATACAATTTGTAATGTAATTAGTGTGGGTGTGTATTAAATTAATGCAATATTTCAAAAAACACCATAGGGACTGTCTGTTGTCAATTTTTTAGGAATTACAATATTGCTCAAGTAGGTATTTGAAGTTTGTTTTTAAATTGGGATAAGTTAAGTGATTCTTTAATGTTAAGTGGGAGACTGTTGTATGTTTTGGTGGAACTATGTAATATACTTTTTATTCCATATTTGGTAGAGTAAACTGATTCTATATTGTGATTGGCTGATCTAGTTTTGTAGGAGTGAATATCTCTTGTTTGATTACAGAGTTGGTACATAATAACTGTCTTTATTGACTTGCTCTCATATTTAAATGTCATATTGAAGATTCACAGTTACAATCTCTTATGCATGTTATTACACACTTTGTTTAGGCCTAAGACAGATTTGATGGTTTATTGAAAACTAGATTACCTCTGCTTATGCTTAAATTAAACTAATGCTTATTAAATTATTCAGGAAGTGCTAAAGAATATATTACCATTTTGAAAACTAAAACTTTCTCTTTAGGATCGTAGTTATTCATAAGAGATTCTTTGTTATATCTTTAATCTTTTCATTTAGGCAGTTTAAATTTTGTAGCTATAGAGTAAAGCAAAATATTCATAATTGTCGTTATTTTTCAACTTGAAAGCCCTTGCTGACTCTTGAAACACTTGTTGAACATACAAAAATCTCTAGTTAGCCTGTAATTTGTTCTTGCCTCTTTTGGATAATCCACCATGCTGCTATAGACATATATAACCAACATTATGGGAGTTCCACACTTCAAATCCTGCCAGGGCCATTCTTCTTGGCTTTCAAAGCTTTTCAGAGAATTCCTCCAGTCTTCATAACTGGGAAATGTTGAGGAGGTACCTTAATGAATGCTTCTTTCCCAATTGTTTAACGTCATGTATCACTATTTAAAAAAAAAAAAGTCTGGCTGGAGTATAATCCGGGCTTGTGGGCCGTGGTCTACTGGGCTCCTCCTCCTTCTACAAGCCCGGATTATACTCCAGCCAGTATTGACACCGGCCGTGAAAGCCTAAGAATTTCGAAAAAAGTCTGTTACAATTATGACTTTCTCTATTCTGTTGTTTATTAATGGACATACAAACTATTCCTCAAAATGTATTTCATTTAATTGAGATAAACCTTAACAGAAATATCTAAATTATACTTTAATTATACATGAAGAAAATAGTAAAAGTCAAATGTTTAAAAACTGGATGCTATGTACTGGCCTTAATTTTCCATACTGTTTCCATGCAATTGCAAGAGACAACTGCATGTTAAATTGACTTGAAAAGAGCAACTTAAGGCATTGAACAATTAATAATAGATATATCTGAAAAGGTTAAGGGAATAAAAAACTTGTTTGGAATGAATTGGGTATTTCAAAGAGATCTACTTTTTTTGTATAGTGCAGTTTTGTGTTTTGCAGTTTTATCACTTAAATCTAACAGTTATACAAAATTAGAGATACTGCTTTTCTGAATGAAGAGGATTTTGCAGGCTATTACCAGAAAATTCAAGATGCATGTTTTGTTATGTAAATGTCTTTAATATATGGTATTTTAATCAAAATCATTGGGTCGTTTTCTGAAAATCAAATTTTCAACAAATTTTCCACGTGAGTAATTTGGAGTGAAGATTTTTTTCAAAATCTTTGACACATCTTTAGAAGACACTGAAGTTGGGTATTTAACCAACTTAGAGACGTGCTCACTTGCACACTTTTTCACTCATGCTTTCTTGCTCTCTCACTCACTCTCACATATTCTCACATTCTCACCCTTTTTGATTCAGAGAAAGATTCTATTTCTTAAGAATTATTAAGAGAATGTTTAATTTTAAGAGAACTATAGAAAATGTATTAAGAGAATGTATTGAGAACATGTATTTGTGGTGAAATCTTGGTTTCTAATTTTTGGGGTAATACAATACTTCACCTATTTACTGTACATATTAGAGAAAATAAAAATCATTATACATTTGCTCAATTATAAATGGAGATTTGAAGCAACAGCAACTAGAAACAAAATACTATGATGCATTTGCAAGGGCATATCCAGGAGTTCAGTAAAGCAGAGTCACCTGGTACTATGATGGGTTGCTCCAGAAAAATTCTAAAAACTAAAGTTAAAAAATATAGACTTTTGAAGTAAACAATTGAGGAGGAACATTCTTACAGCCATTGTCTGGGATCATATGTCTGTCGAGGAGCAGACTGATTCTGGATCAGAGAAGAAGCCAGGATGAATGATGAACTTGATGTCTGAATAATGAGGAAGATGGTATGAAATGTAAAAGGGGAAAAATAAGTATATCTGGTACTAATACTACATTTTAAACTATTAAATGAAAGAAATTGCATTAGGGAAAGTATTCTAAAATAGTTGTGAATTAAGCAATGGACAAGCAAAAATTCTAGTATTTTTTTTTCTTAGATTTTAAAATATGTCTTGTGCTAAAAGAGCATCCTTGCAAACTGTCGGAATCATAACATTCTTTCATCTGTTGCCCTTGCTACTGCATAATATATTCTCATTTTCTGCTCACCTTCTCCATTCAGCAGTCTCGAGCAAACCAGTAAATGAGTACTTGTGAAGTTATGGAAGCACCTTCCAGTATTTTTGCATTTACCACATATGTCAGTGTTAAGTTTATATTTATTTTACTAACAGTCTCCAGTTTGTGTTGTAGCCTATATTTTTTACTTTCTCTACATGTACTATGCACATAGTAGGTAAAGAAGGGCTTATATTTCACCCAAAATGTGATGACATTTCATTAAAATATGTTTTAGAGATCCTCTGAATCCTAAAAAGCATTTAGAGAGAGGGAGAGAGAGCGAGAGGGAGAGAGAGCGAGAGATATATATTCACATGGATTCTTTTTCTCAAAACTGGCTAATGATTTTATTAAACTATTGTATATTAAAAATATTTACAAGGCAAATAAATTGTAAATTTTGAATTTTCTGGGAATAGCCTCTGAAGACCTCTTCATTCTGGATGAATTTTACACAACTGATGAACCATGAGAGATAGACAAAAACTTACAATACAAAAATATATATTTCATTAAATAGTTAACCATTTCGAGATGTTTCCTTATTAGTGGTTTCAATTTTAAACTAAAGTAAACTTTTCTCAAATGGAAAATCTTCTTTCATTTTATCTTTTCTTTTTACTCCTGGCCATGCAAAGAAAACCAAATATAAATTGTTACACATAGTGACCAGCTTTATAAAAGATTTATCACTTTAGCCTAGTTATATCATCTAATTTCCCTTCTACTTAGAAGGAACTAATACACCAATTCTGCTAATGCTTATCTTTATTACACATCTAAATAAAAGAATATTTTGTAGCAGTAGTTTGTAGTGTCATGTGAATGGAACACTTCAGATTTTTTTATTAATATTTTGCACATGCCTCCTGCACCCCTCTGATTCTCTGTTGTGCATCTAGTTGCTTCAGAATTATTGCTTTTTATGGACATGATAGAAACTTTTTTTCAGGATGGAGGATCACCAGGATGTGTGTTTAGGTGTATGGGTAACTCTGAGAAAAAAACATGGTTCTTGCATTTTTGTTAGAAAAATCCATTACTATGATAACCAACTTGTTCTTGCCATCAATGATGCACCATGTTCATTAGTTGTATCCATTTTTGGTGTTCTTCTCTTGACATTTTTACTTTTGCTATTGTATTTTCTCTATGGCATTTGATATTAATTTTATTTGTGCATTATTTCTGTTATTGTGAAAATGACTTTTCATACACCTACATATTTCAAGCAACCATATTTTGAATAAATCAGCAATGCTGCGCCATAATTCAGAGATTGGTTGCTAATATATCAGACCCCAATTCTGAAAATTAGCATCAGAATCCATTTTATATTGTTGAACATTAGAAAATGCTATACCATAAATTTAGGCCTATTTAATATTTCACAGATGTAGTATGTTACTTTGTGTATTATTGCATCCATTTATTATGATTTGTTTGTTGCATAGGGCCATGACACTACAGCTGCTGCAATGAGCTTTGCATGTCATGCCCTAGGAATGAATCAGGAGGTACAAGTAAGTATAAAGCTTAAACTTGACAGCATTATCTTCACTGAAAGGGTAATTAGCACATTAATGTTATAGACAGGTTGAATAAAGTATTCATTTACAGTAATTAACCTTAAAATTCATGTGCTTTAAAAGGGGTTTGCAAGGATTGTTAATTAGGCATTATACTTAGAAAATAGTTTTAGGAAAAATTACATTTGCAAAGTTATATGCAAAACTTTCTTTTTTTATCCTATATAATAAATATTACTAACACCATAAGGTTTGAAACAGCTGAGTAGGAGAGAAACAAGCAGATGAATAGTTGCAGTTACAGAATCGTAGATAAGTTGTGCAGATTTTTGTACAGTTTAGACTGCAGTAAAGTAATGCAGAGATTATATTTTTAATTATATTATTTAACGTAGGACTTGAAGCTTTCATAGTGAGTGTTATTAATCATGACTTCATGGATTATCAACAGTGTCAGATTTATAAAATCCTCCAAGCTTTCGGCTATGCTCCAGCTAGAGTATATAGTGGAACAGTTCTTGGCAACTTCACTCAATATCTGAAGGAGGCCAAAGAGTTAGAATGACCGAAAGCTCAGAGGATTTTATAAACCTGACAAGGCTGATCAACCATGAAGACACGATTATAAGCTACATTTGCAATCATTACATTAAAATCTGGATTACCTCCAGCAGAGCTATTTTGAGCTGCATCAACAGATGTGCGTCAGTAAAAAAATATGGGTATTTTGATTTGGAATAATTCATTTGTGAAAACAGTTGTTCACTCAAATATGTGGAAGCAAATATAGCCAAATTATTAGCTGCAGAGACTTTAATTGCATGTTTTGCAACTGATAACTGTTTATATAGTTTATCATGGCACAAATATTTTTTATGGATATTAATTGTAGCTGTGAATCCAGCCTCTTCCAGTTCCAACTGCATGACAAAGGTTTTTTATTGTATTGTACAGGTTTACTATATTTTGATTTTACCTGTTGACCAAGTTCGTGTATGTTTTACTAAACATAAAAAACATTGCCACATGAAGTTTTTAGTTAATTTGGTAGCTTATTAAAACCTTGTTTACATTGTAAAAGAATCCTTTACTGTGGTTGCTTTATTGACTCCTGGTTTTACATTTGTAAACCAAAACAAAATTGTGACTGTCACTTAGTTTACATCTCCTGGCCAGGAACAAAGTTAAGATTAAGCTGCAAATCAACTCGAAGAACTACATAAAGAGTTAGCAATGGCTGGGACATTTATGACCAGTGTAAATTTTGTTGCATACACAGTTGTATGTACAACAAATGTAGCTTTTCAAGATTTGAGCACTCAAATTATATAGTTATAAGCAACATTCCATAATCTTTGTTCACCTAATATAACAAAACACTGGTGTGTGCACATGCATGTGATCACAATATGATTTAGACCAATATTAAATTAACCATGTAAATAAACTTGTCATTTAAGAATTAATCCACTTATGAGCCCCAACAGCAACACACTTCTTTTTGTAATTTTTTTAAAAGGAATGCATGATAAACTTGTATAAATGTACAGAATAGAAAAGTGAATCTCTTATTTTTCAGGAAAAAGCAATAAATGAAATAAGAGAAATATTCCAAGATTCTGACCGCTTGCCTACATATCAAGATCTCCAGAACATGCCATACCTCGATAAAGTTATTAAAGAAACATTAAGGTTGTACCCCAGTGTACCAGTTTATGGCAGAGTACTATCTGAGGAACTTACTGTTGGTGAGTATAGTTACCAAAATGCTATAATTTTTCCTAAATATTGCTTTCTCTTTTTCTCAAGCATACTCCTAATTCATTAAAGTATATTTTGCATTACGAAACTTTCATTTGCTCTTTATTATTACTTATATGTGGAAAAACTGCAAATACAAATGTGAATGCACATTACATTTCACTGTTATTTTTACTACACTATTCGCATAAGCAGAGTAAATCGACAAGAAAATTTTAATGAAAAAATGCAACACGAGAGTATAGATGCTTTTTTATTTGCATCTTTTTCGTTAAGACATCTCATGTCTTCTTCTACTCTACTTACACATATAGGTGAATGGTGGTAGTAGTGATACTGTTTGCATTTTTTCATTATAAAAATTTTACTCTGCTTAGGAATATTAATAATACTATATAATAATTAATAATATTATAATAATCATAACAGTGAAACAATGCATAATAATACTATAATAATAATAATATTAATAATAATAATAATATTAATAATAATAATAATATTAATAATACTATTAATAATAATAATAATAATATTAATAATAATATTAATAATAATATTAATAATAATATTAATAATAATATTAATAATAATATTAATAATAATATTAATAATAATATTAATAATAATAATAATAATAATGATATTAATAATAATAATGATATTAATAATAATAATGATATTAATAATAATAATAATGATATTAATAATAATAATAATGATATTAATAATAATAATAATGATATTAATAATAATAATAATGATATTAATAATAATAATAATGATATTAATAATAATAATAATGATATTAATAATAATAATAATGATATTAATAATAATAATAATGATAATAATGATATTATTTATAATAATATAATTAATGATGATACAGCAAAACACTATGTGCCCTTATGCTTTTATTTTCTTTCTTTTTTTTTGTTATGGTGCCTTAATATTTTGATTTACCCCATGGTCTAGTCTCTAATGTTAAATAAGAACAGTGTATACATAATTACAAAACTAGTTATTGGTGTATACTTATAGTTGAAATAGACTTTTTAAATGATTCTCACTCTAAAAGGTGACTTATTCTCTCAAAAATAAAAGCTTTATTGCTAAAGTAAAAATCATGTTAAAGCAAGCTTTGACCTGTTTGTATACAAGACCATGTGCTCTTAATTCAAACCTGGAAACTGGTCTCGATGAGCGAGATTCCTTAGCATTAACCCTGCCGCTGAGTGGTGTTTACTTGGATTTTCCCTGTTGAGCTCTGCAATTCTTTAAATGCATGAACTGTTATCTGCACACGTGAAATATGGTGCTGTTGAGCCACCTGGTACTGGGGCATATAAATAGTTAATCCTGACCAATGGTATATTAAATAAATGTTGTATTCACATGGTCTTCTCTACTTGAACTATTCTTGCAAAAGCTCAGTTTTCTATCTACTTCATGGAAACGGATACGTTAGCAGAAATAGTTAAATTGCATCTCTCTTTGTAGGTATAATTAACTTTCATCTATCACATCCATAAACAATTTTGCCCTAGGGGTTTTCAATTTTATGTATAAGCTTTTATTCTTTCTATTTTAGAAAAGTGAAGTGTCATAATATAATAGAGTAAAGTAGGTGTGTTTATATACTTTTTGTGTTGCTATAGGTGAATACATCCTTCCAGTTGGCTGCAACATATTGATTAATGCGTTCATGGCCCATCAGGATCCAACATACTTTCCAGAACCATTAGTATTCAATCCTGAACGTTTCTCAGCAGAAAATTCACAAGGAAGGCATCCATTTGCCTACATCCCCTTCTCAGCAGGAGCTCGCAACTGTGTTGGTAAGTGTTTTCCAGAAACAATAAGGTTATTTGTTGTAAATATGATGTTATGATACTTGGGAAAGATGAGTTAAATTCACATTTGGAGTCATTCCTTTCAGTTCAAAAAATAGTAACTTCATATAAAAATATTGAAATCTAAAGAAAATAATATGAATTAGAGTATTCGAAGTTGCATTGTCAAATGGAGGAGGAAACAAAAGTGAGTTGAAGAGTATAACATACTTTCAGAGTTTCAAATGGGTTTCAGAAGGGGGAGAGCTGTTGACAATGTTTGGTGCATTAATGTTTTTATAATGCAATGAGGAGTATTGTTGCAAACCACATTAAATCCACCCTGGACAAATTCAAGTTTTACATGATTTTGCATAATTTTTAGCACTCTTTCATGCTGTGAACTCTGTTTGCGTAAAATCATATTCTGTCCCTGTGTAATTGGCATGTGAAAAGTGGCTGTTAGTGCAAACCATATCTTGATCAAAAGAAGCATTCTGTTAGCTTGTATTGTGTATTGTTTGTCCCTCTTTGTGGGGTGGAAAGTGAAATTGTGGGGTCAAAGCCCTCTGGAATTCAAAGGAAACATGAGCAACAAAAGCAGGCAGGAAATTGCAATCTGAGGAAAGGTATGTGTTGAATAACATAACATTAGTAATCTTTTTGCCTTCATATTATTGTAAAGGTCATCACCACTAATATATTAAGATTTTTCATTGCATCTTTTTCCTGGAAATATATCTAAGCAGGTGTTCACTGTATTATACTTTTACTGTACTAACACATTGCTTTTACACAATAGCAATAGTGCTGAGTGAATAGTTAATTTCTTCTTCAGGCATTCTGATAAAACTTGGACTTGACTAAATTTAAAGCTCCATACCAGCACAAAGAGGGTGGCTTCCATTGTGGCAGTATACCTTTTCTTCTAAAGGCCAAAAAGAAAATGTCTGAAATGAAAACAAAATAATTTGTGTCCACTATAAAAAAAAAAAAAAAAAAAAAAAAAAAAAAAAAAAAAAAAAAAAAAAAAACTGACCTAGGGGAGAGGAGAAAAAACCTATACATCAAAAGTAATAAAATACCAGGTCCTTATTTATTCATTTCTTTAAAATATCTTTCAAATATTGGAAGGTTGTCACTTGAGTTAGCAAATCTCTTCTTTATAGTTACTGCAAGCAACTATTCTTTTTACAAGAAACATATTTTTATGTATTAAAACACATTAGTCAAAGATAAACACAAGTGTAACTTGCTCTATGCATTAAAGAGTAACTGTAACATGTTTTGTACATCTACTAATTATAAAGTTTTTCAGTTTGAAGTTGTTGCATTCTTATTTACAAATATGTAGATGACAGTTACAACGGTATTAAGTTCAATAACTATTCTCCAATTTTAAAGGCTGAATTTTGAAAAAAATATTTAGTTTGTAATACAATTACATTTGGGGAAATGTAAAGACAGTGTAATTCATTTTTGGCTTTTCCTGTTAAATTTGCCTTTCTGGTTTACAATGATACTTGTCAAATATTTAAGATAAAAGAGGCAAGTTGTAAATGGCCTTGATTTATAGAAAGCATGTGTTAAAGTGGAATCTCAATTATTGTGGTATAAATTACTGAGCGAGGGTTTGCTTAGATCTATGGTAAATTCAAGGAGCCTTATACAAATAAATACCTTTTGTGTAAGATTCAAGGAAAGAAAATGAGCAATAACTATAAAAATAAATGATGATAAAGGTCTTTGTCAAAGTTGTAAATTAAGCCTAGTTTTATTTAACTTACCTATATATTTATATATTACATTGGAAAAGATGATAAATGCCAACCATCAATCTATAGATTTCCAGGATATTTTCTATTTGCAGATGATTTAATGGTAGGGCCAATCACAACCAATGGTCTAAACCAATCCTTGCAAGCAATAGTTAAAATATATTGTGAAACATAGAAACTAAACATGAACCAAGCTAAGACTTGGATAGTAGTATTTGAGAAAGGGGAAAGATTAAAGAAATGTGAGAAATGGAAGAAAGTGTTCTGAATTTGAAATCTGTTAAGAATATAAGCTGCCAATTTTGGTATACATATTAATTAGTCTTTTAGGTTCTTATTGGCTTATATTTATTCCACAAAATCAATGAAAAACCATCTCTAAAGTCAGCATTCTGGCTTCTCAACTCGGATATTGGGTCCTGTTCCTAGTTGGGGTGATGGAATTGTTCTATAATTATCTTTTCTACTTTCTGCTGAGTGTGGGAAGTCTGCATGTGGCAATGAATGAAAGTAAAGTTAAATTTTAAAAATGATTAAAAGCCAACATTAGAGAACCTATGTCAATGGGTTTTCTCAAATCAAAGCTCCCAATATAGTCGCAGAAGTTAAGAACCAAACAGATAAAACGCAAAGAAAATGTTTGCCTCACATTCAACAGGTTGTGGCTTAGGGTGAATTACCCTGATAAGGTTTTTATTGGGTTTCCCCTTATCCTGAGAAGATGAATGTTTAGCAACTTTAAGCTTCATGGAATCATAAAAAAAAAAAAAAAAAAAAAAAAAGGCAAAGTAAGGAAAGAAAAATATGAACAAATGAACTTATTACTGTAAAAAAAAATTGACAATTGAAACTAAGAATAAGCGTAGAGACAACTATAACAGATTGTAGATTGTAACATTAAAATTATCAGTATTTACTTTCACTTATAGAAAACAAAACCGGGCTTGTAGGCCGTGGTCCACTGGGCTTCTCCCTTCGAAGAAGCCCAGTGGACCACGGCCTACAAGCCCGGTTTTGTTTTCTATAAGTGATTCTAACACCGGCCGTGAAAGCCTTCGAACTTTAGTATTTACTTTCTTGATGACCAACTTTGTTCTCAAATTAAAGCAAGTTTTTTTTGTTTTTTTTTCAGGCCAGAAATTTGCAATGCTGGAAATGAAAGCAACATTATGCAAGATCCTGCGTCACTACAAGATACTAAATGGCAGCACTCCATTGGATTTAGCTGATGATGTTACTCTTAAATCTAACTCTGGAATAATGATAAGACTGGAGCAAAGAAACAGCTAATGCAAATATGAAACTGCAAATAAGTTATACTAAAATAAGAAAAATTTTCTCATTTTAACAGTGAAGTACAACT
The DNA here is from genome assembly GCA_030762935.1 of Hymenopus coronatus. Classification (NCBI taxonomy): domain Eukaryota; kingdom Metazoa; phylum Arthropoda; class Insecta; order Mantodea; family Hymenopodidae; genus Hymenopus; species Hymenopus coronatus. The sequence goes on along the minus strand of CM060897.1, from coordinate 41,182,541 downwards.
GGATGTAGGAAATGTACCAAAGTTTCCCTTACTTATGTAACATTGTTTAAACTTTTACTATTTATAAAATATTAGTCTTTTAAGTTTCCAGTATCCAATGAATAGTTGACAGAAAACCTTAGATAATGTAAATGGACAAAAATAAGCTCATAATGGAATTGGAAAACCATTTCATGCATTTGTGTAACAAGTATTAAATGGTTTTCCTTTGGTTCAGCAGCAATGCAAAAATGAATTGTAAAAATCGTGCAACTGTAAACTTTTGTATATATAATATTTAATAAACCCCAGTTATATTACCAGTATTTTTCATGTTAGTGTAAATTGTGAAGTGTGTGGCATTGTTGAGTATTTAGAATAATCACACATTGTTTTGATAATAAAAGTATGTGTGCATATGTAAATGTTATGTGAATGAAAAACATGGATATGTGTTGTATTTTCAATTAAGAAGTTATATTAAAAGTCTGCATTGCTTTAGCTTATGTTTTTGAAATTAATAAATGACTTACTTCTTTAAAGTCTAAATTAATTCCCTTTCCCTCCCAAGTCTGTCTACAACCATTGAAGGCTACAGTTTTGAAAATAATTAGATACCTCTTATCTCTCCCTCACATGTTTTTTCTCTTGGTTTTAAATCTTATATCTTTTATTTATTATTTCATTGCATAGAATGTCCCAATGAGTATATACCCCTAGGTAGGGACTGCACTTTACTGAGATAGTGAGAGAAATACAAAGAATAAAATATACACAAGGAGTATAAAAGCTTTTTATTAGTTTTTTTTCCACCAAGTACGTATTTGAAGAGTTTGTTTTTAAATTGGATCCCATATACGTTGTAATCCAGTACTGCTACAGCCCTTACAAGCCTGGGACTACCAACCCAACTACTGGCTTCGTGCCCACTTGCACACAGCGGAGGTGAGCAATCGTCCAACAGATACAGGAAGAAGTGGCCAGCTTCAGCATCCCCCATGGCTGGGATTGCTGCCTATCGCAGCTCCTTGCTTTCATCATGATTCTGAGTGGCACTGGTTCTATACCCAGGACTTAAGACCCCCACCCCCCCATGAGTGGGATGAAACCCAGATGCATTCTGTGGCTGAGAACCAAAGCACCATACTCTAACCCACTGTGCCATGACACACGATCATCATATTCATAGTTCCTAAATAGCATTTTTCTATTCATTTTGTTTTAACTGCAAATAGTTTTAAATTAAATGTAATATAAACTGGGCTTTGACTCACGAGAAGGAGTGAGCATGCTAATCAGGAATAAACATTAGCAGAAAATATTTTTACATGTTTTCTTGTAGCTACAAGGGGAATAAGGGAATACATTAGGCTTAACTGATGGCCAAATCTTTATAGCGGCTAACTATGTGATGGTAGATCTGATTCTCTTGCAAAACTTGGAATAATATGAAAGAAAGGGAGAAAAAATCCATTTGAGAAAAATATACTAAATATTGGAAAGTTTTAATCAATCTTGGAAATGGTTAACTGCAATAAAAAAACCTAATTATGTTTATTGATATCTACATTTAAGTAATGTTTTTATCTCTGTTACAGTTACCAGTTTTACAAATGTCAGCCAGAATAGAGGACTTCAAGGTTATTCCCAGAAAATTGTAGATGTTATGGAAATATGAAAGAAAGGGAGAAAAAATCCATTTGAGAAAAATATACTAAATATTGGAAAGTTTTAATCAATCTTGGAAATGGTTAACTGCAATAAAAAAACCTAATTATGTTTATTGATATCTACATTTAAGTAATGTTTTTATCTCTGTTACAGTTACCAGTTTTACAAATGTCAGCCAGAATAGAGGACTTCAAGGTTATTCCTAGAAAATTGTAGATGTTATGGAAATATCTTAAACATATGAATAATCTTGAATCAATAGAGCCATTTTTGAGAAAATAAAAATTTTCAAAAATATTCCATGTAAAGGGTAGTTTCAGGTGGGCTGGGGTTTTCTTGAAAATCTTTGTGATACATCTTTGGATGATTGAGAATATAAATATCAAGTTTGGTATTCATGGACTTTGTTTTTTGAGTTATGTTGCACTTGCTCACTCCCAGTGAAATCTTGGCATTAAATTTTTGAGTGTAATAAAATACTTCCCCCACTTACTATACATAGTAGAGAAAATAAAAATCAAATTGTACGTCAAAGCTCAACATTTTTGTGTAAATTGTTCTCTTCAATAGCATGAACAGGTGTGCATTTTATTAGTTGTGCAAATATCCCAAAAAATCTGATGTTGCATTCATGACATTCTCTAGTCCTCTTCTATAAACATTCTTCTATAGTCTTGTTAACGGAGATGTAGTTTAATTAAACTTTTGTTGAATTTATGCATACCTGGAGAATCATAACAAAATATTACAAGAAAATGTTGTACTCTTTAAAATAAAAAAAATATATGTTACAAATACAAAACAATGCTGTGGCTTTAATAGTTTGCAAGGTTTGTATGAATTATTCTTTTGATTACTTCCTTGCGAGATTTAAATCCCCAATGCCTCGAGACAGTAGCCTGTAGAGGAACAGGCAACTTTCTTATATATCCAGGATGGATGATCAGCCCAGTGCCTGTGTAGTGCTAGAGGAGGTTGAAATGAAATTGAGTGATCAAAGGGACGATAGAAAATTTGGGATCATTAATTCTCCAGCCCAGCATTTTGTCTAAGGAAAATCAGATTGATCTGCACCACTAGTTTGAACCTGGGACTTTTCAAATGTGGGTCATGATTTACTGCCAGAGTGCTCTGAGCCATCCTGCTTGATTCATATGAGTTATCTAATATGTAAACAATGATACAGAAAATGTAGAGGTTATTTTTGTTTTGCAGGAGTTCCAACAAACTTGAGCAATTAAAATGCAATTATTCTGAAGTGTAATTTCAGTTTCTAGTTTGGGGGGAGGGGAGAGATTGAAGCAGTTTTCTGAATTTTTAGTGGACTTTGACTATGCTTAGCAGAAAGAAAACTTGATTTTTATTTCTTAACTGTGAAATATCGGTATTAAAAGTAAATTTCTAACTTTTATTTTGAACCGTTATTTGCTTTTTAAATCATATGATGCCTCTAAGCAGTTGATGGTCATTGAATACTTTCTGGCAAATATATAGTTTTCATCATTAATGGATAGTCAGAAAATGTGTAATTTTCATAGCCAATTTGAGATTGGCATTTAATGCTGTCTGTTCTAGTTGCAGTGAGTGTCGCCAACTTTGAAGCACAACTTCCCCCTAGATCGCAACTAAAATCTCCGTAAATTTTTCAAAATCATAAATACAAAGTCAATCAATCGCACTTAGTTTCATTCGATTTTAGAGTGGCCGAAGTTCTGCATAATAAAATTCACTGAACAGCTGTATCTGCGTGAAACTAACTTGTCATAGCACAGCGTCTAGCGACATATGCCGGTGTTGCATTCCACAACACTCTTCGCCTGCCGCCGACAATGAAACTCGGGTTTTAGGCACTTTAGTGTGTAGTATTATTATATATTTACATTGCAAAAGTAATACAAGACTTCTTTATTTATAAATATTCACAAAAAAGGATCGCTACGCGCACGTAATAAATTAGCGTTTAACTTAATTACGGAGCTTTTCCGATAAAAAAAATTGGTGAAAACGTAACAAGTATAAACCAACTTACAGTCAAACCACAATTTGTTTAATTTCTAGAGGGGCCCAAGTTCTCTATAATTACCATATTTTTTAGTTTGCATGATATTATGTAATATTTGTTGCGCATTATACCATTTTAGAATGGCCTAAAAACTCCTCAGAGAGCAAACTACTACATTACGCTATGAAATACTTAAATTCTCACCTAGGGCGTGCGGGCGAGCCTAGGTGTTGTTACTGTGTATCTACTCTGGTAAAGGTTTAACCACAGGAATGGGTGAAGGTTGAGGTTTAATTTTGAGGTTTCGGGTGTTGGTGGTAATGAGGTAGCGCTAGATAGGCTCCTCGAGCGGTTGCATTTTTCAGGAGCAGCATCTTTTCCTCTGCTCCGCTAGTGTTTATTTTTAAGCTGATTCCCCCAAATTTAAAGGAAAAGTCACGTTGGCTATACTAGTTACAGTTACCATGGTAACGTCCAATGGCAGCGTTAGGTTTTGTCCACTTGTGTTTACATGCCTGTTGACAGATTGCATCTCAAGCGCTAATGGTACTGTTACTGCACAAATTCAAGCAGGACTAAATTGTCGAAGGTTATAAATTTCTTGGTGTTATGAAACATTCCTATTTTGTGCTCTGTTAATCCGAATAATCTTAAAATTCGGATAACATGGTTGAGGTAAGAGTGTAGAATTACTTGAACTTTATGTCATATGCCACCGATAGTTAAAAATATATACGAAACCTAACCTCTGTTTTAAATCTATAAAAAGAGGTAACGAGTTGCGGTTGCTTATGTAATTTATCAAGACCTCTACCCTGATCGTGTCATTTGTATGGTACTTTTTATGCACTGTAAGCATACAATTAAGGCCATTTGTGTTGAATATGTGCAAGTGTTGAGATGTTTATTTTATATGATCTTGGTGTAAAGATTTGTTCACTTCCTCAAATATTTTTCCCCTTCTTCCATAGACCTTCATCACTGTCTAGGCTGCCTTCTTCTATGTGCTCTATTATAAAAGCTTTTACGTTCAACCAATGTTTGAAGACTATTATCATCATCATTATTATTAATTTTCTTTCTTTCAGAATTCCACCTCCCCTCTCGAATTTTTATCATAGTTAGCCATGATATCTTTATTTTTCTGCAGGTAATATTGAAATTTAACCACAGCTCCATTACAGTGCAGTTTGGAAACTAGAATAGAAATCCAAGGAGGAGTTTCTCTTTTCGAAATGGCTTTACAGTATCAGAAAGAGTTTTTTCTCCAAGAATTACCAATGAAGACAAATGATTATGCAGCTATATGGATTTATGATTCTCAAAGGGATATCAAAACAGAAATCAAAGAAGAGGCTCCCTTATCACAGTGTAATACAGAATTTTTTCCTTTTACTATCAAATCAGAAATCAAAGAGGAGACTTCTTTTTCACAGAATGACATAGAATTTTCCTCAAAAGATTCTGATATTATCAAAACAGAAGTCAAAGACAAGACTCCTTTTTCACAGAATGATACAGATATTTTTCCCAATGATTCTGATATGAAAATTGATAAACGTAACAAAGTTTGTGAAATGGATAACAAAGTAGAAATGAAAGAAGAACCACAGTGGCTAGAAACTTCAAGAGAAGCACTATCTATTTGTGGTGAAAATAAGGTAAGGTTGGCATAAATTTGCTTCTGTTAAACTTGTTTTGGAAGGGATGTAGACTTGATTACCTTGTGTGGGAATTCTATGTTTGGTAAAAGTTTACTTTGACTACTAAATGAATTTTCTTCTTCAAAAAACCCTAATTTGCATTGATTTTTCAAATAGGAATAATTTTCAAAAACTCCATTTTTACCCCTTATTTTACCCAGTGCACACACACACTGAACCTAATCTAATTCCATCAAAATTTCGAAACCAGAGGACCCCATTGTTCGCTACAGTTTGAAACGGCCTGACAGTCTGTGCTCACCTTATATTAAATCAAATCTGGTACCCATTATTTCAGTCCAGTTCACATACATACAAGGCACTCACTAAACCTAACCTAACCCTGGGTCTTATACTCATTTTTCAAAAACACATAGAACACTTGAAGTACATTTAACTCAAACTTACTGTCATATTTTGGTAGATACAACATATAAGCTGCTGCTTTAAAAATACATAATCCTTTCCTGTGGTTCATATTTGCACTTGAACATATGATCTGCCATGTATCAATTTATATATCCATGTTTAATAAATAACTCAACAATTTTCTCTATGGAAAACTCAGTATACTGAAAATAATTGAACTCACATTCAGTTTCAGATGTGCACATTATCATGGCATATTACCAGTTTCTTTTACAATTCATATCTGTTAACCAACTCAAAATTTTATATGTATAGCTCAAATCCTATCATTGGCCAGAACATAGGCTCATACCATTGGAAAGAACAATTAACCATTGAGATCATATCTTCTGAAACATTGAAAGTCATAGGTTTACCTTGTAAGTCACAAAAATGTTCTAAGTTTCAGAAATTAGTAAAAACTTAAAACATTAATTATTCAAGAACCAAGCATTTGGAAGTAGAATTATGGCTGAAAATTACTGGTAAGTACGTCCTGTGCTGGAAAAATTTATAAATTTGTTCTGTAGTTAAAGTAAACCTTTTTCCTGTGTTCAAAGACACATAACTTCTAGTATTCTTTTAGTCTATAAAGCTTATTTGAGAGAAAGAAAAATAAATTTTCATTGCATATTATTCATAAATGAGATGTATGATAGAACTGCAAGTAATTAGCATTTTTTGTTATTGTCACTTTTGCCACAATTTAGTATTTTCATTACACCAATTGTAATGTGAATAGGACTTATAACATGAGTGAATAACTGACCACATACACCATTAAACTGTGTAGTTTCTTGTTAATCGTGTTTCCAGTTTATCTTTGAGATAAAAAGTAAAAATCATATTAATTAATAATGAGAGTAGCATCATGTCTATTGGAGTATTATACCTTTTTATAAGTATTATATGCTAGCTTCTCAACAATTAGCAACTGTGTTACTTGCTGTTTGACTCTCAAAAGTTTTTTACTTTCTCTATACGTACTATGTACATAGTGTATAGAGAAGGTATTGTATTGCACCCAAAAATTTGATACCAAGATTTAAGCAGAAATACACATTTTGAGACTCCCTGAATCCAAAAAAAAAAGCCTTTTTTAGAAAAGTGTCCGGGTGCGTGTCTGTCAGTCTATCTGTGTGTGTGTGTGTGTGTGTGTGTGTGTGTGTGTGTGTGTGTGTGTGTCTATGGGCAGCATAGCTCAAAAATGAAAAGACCATTAGATACCAAACTTGGTATTTAAGTTCGGTACCTTCCAAGGATGCGACATGAAAATTTTCAAGAAAATCCTCCCACTCTCAACTACCCTTTACATGGAAAAAATTTCAAATATTTTGATTTTCTAAAAAAGTGGCTCTAATGATTTTGATTAAAATCTCTTATATTTAATGACCAATGATAAGTTAAAATGTATATCTTAAATTTTCTGGGAATAGCCTCTGAAGAGCCGTTTGTTCTCGATGAATTTTGTGGAATTTTGCATAACTCATAAATTGTAGGAGATAGGCAAAAAATTACTTAAGAAAAGGTGTAGATCTCAGTAAAATACACAATTTATGTTATATACATTTTTTTCGTGGAGCTGAAAGTTTTTGAGATATTCCTTGTTATTGGTTTCAGCTTTAAAAAACATGAACTTTTCTCATACAGGAATTTGTCAACTCCTGTCCATACAAACAAAGGAACTTCAGTCACATAACCAGCTTTTAAAACATTTGACTATCGATTAAACCTATTTTTCCTCCTATTTACAAGGAAGCAAATAATAACACCCTTTCTGCCAATTTTTTTCTCGATTAGTATTAAGTAAATAGAAGAATAAGCTTTTTAATAATAATTTATTGTAGATATGTAGAGAAAGTCATGTTAATGGAACACATGAGATATTTTTTTTTTTTGTATCTTCAATAAAACAATTAATGAAAACAATTAAAGTTGAAGCATATTTAATTTTGAACAAATTAATAAATTATAATATATATATTTTAACAAATAAAAGTAAAATGGATAGTTTATTTGACAATTTATGGAGATACACATTGCTTACATTGGTAACAGCTTTACAGTACCTTTAAATCTATTATTTATACATTTTTACACACCATAATGTTTTCGTAAAATATGTTAATATCTCAGATCTATTTTTGGTCTTTAAGGTTCAATAAAACATACAATATTGACATTCTTCCAAACTTGTCAACCCTTGTGGCACACACTTTAAACTTAGCTCAGTGCTGAGGGCTGTAAGCCACAAAGCATAGCTGAGGGATGTTTTTTTATTTAATTATTTATTATTTTTTTTTTTTTAAAGAGAAAAGTGTAGCAGTTGTGGCCAAGCAGGGCAATGACAAAGTATAATGCAAACTGCTACTTCAAAGTACCTAGGAGCATTGGACAAAAAATTTACATTCTACTTTTATAGTGGAGCACATGTTGCCCCTCAAATGTAACTTCCACACTCACCTGAAAGAGAAGATTTGATGTTGCCAAATGTGTCTACATTTCAAAGCCGTTTTCTATAAATGTATGAAAAATAGACAAAAATGTTCTTAAACTTTTTTGTTGTGTTCATTGAAACATATCCCCTTCCACCTGGTACATCAGACTGAATGGTAGTTATTTTATTATGTTCTCATCTGTTTATCTGGCATCTCCATTAATCTATTATACAAACAAAAATAGATATAAAAAGTTATTTGAGTTTTTCTGTATAGAAACAACATATTTCTGTTTCTGTTCATAAACTTAAAACCTATGTCACGAAGAATACTGTAGACACTCATTTTCCTAAAATTTAGCAAATCAGGATTCAGTATTTACTGCTTATAGCCAGTGGCGGCTTGTGGATTAAAAATTTAGGTGTTCACAAAATCAGCAATTTATCACCACCGCAGCCACTGCCGCTACTGCTACCGCCGTCGCCGCCACATAAAATCCAGTCATATTAGAAACAATGATAGTGCCTAATAACAAGAATTATAAATTTGTTATACAAATCATCACCCATCCAGCATTGTAAATATGTTGAATTTCTCCGAGAGTTAACAGCAAGATGAGCTGATGAAGGGGTGAAGTCCTTTGATGCAGTTCATGTGAAGAATGGTATTTCCAGTGAATACGATTTACATTGTTTGAATTACATAATTAACACCAAATTTATTAGTACAGAAATTCCACGCGCCGGTTTTTCAAATGTGCAAACTTTTCTAACACTCGGTGATTAAAGTATTTTATGCTGTTGACCAGTTTGTTCTCAATATTAAGCATGGCCAGGCTGAAAGTCGATTCTTTTTATTGTGGAAAAGCATATTTCTGGTTCTGATGTAGTCATGGTCGTAGTGATAACAATCTTCAGTCGCTCGGTAAATTGCAGAAAAGTTTCTTCGTTGAAGTTGTTTTCTGTTTTGAACTGCTTAACTCTCTCTTAAGCTTAACTCTCATAAAATGCAAATTACTAAGAAAAATAGCGCGTCTCACAAAGACTGCAGTTGCACTTCCGGATAGTTTCAACTAAATCTCAAAGATAGCAGCACCTCCCGCTGATAAACAGAACCCTTGAGGTGTTAATGTGCACGGTCGCACTGTGCTCATTTCGACTGTAAAATTCCAAGCTGTTTTGTTGGCCGCACAAGCACAGAGCTGCTAGACATTAGTTATACGCTAGCACACAAGGCCTGTGCTGCAAGTGTTGTTGCCACATACTCAGGTTCTCGGCTGTGTTCAATCTGAAGAGCAGAGCGCTGCATATTTAAACAAGTGGCACCGGATAGTGCATTTTATTAAATGTTTCCTGAAAGAGAAAAAGAAGATCCATTAAGAAATATTGGAGGTTCACGTGCTCTTGTGCTCCTATACAGCAGCCGCCGCTGCTTATAGCAATTTTGTGATTTTGGTAGTTCATTTTCTTTTCTTTTTTTTTTCCCAAGGAAGTTTTACCTCCTAAACAAGTAGCACTTAATTCAACAGATTCATTGTATTTGCTTTCCATTGTGAGCTTATTTCTCTATAGGTTTTTCCAGGTGCTGAGTGTCAGCCTGTTTTCAGTGTTTTGTGTGAAGCAAAGCTTGGCACTGAAACTATGGTTAACTGTACTGACAAATTGACTACATCCTCAATTGTTAGGTTTGTATAAAGCATTCTTTTTAATGGTTTCCTACTGGAATGTTTCACATATTGTAAGGAAGTGGCTAAGTTGTACTCATTGATTATGGCGCTGCTCCTCTTAACTGTGAAAGTGCAATGTGTACTGATAATAATGCATATGAGTACTTTTACATTTTTGAAACAATGTAATCTAGGCTATTTCATTATTGCATTTGTAATCAGAGCAGCATTTTTATATTTATGAGGTAAATATAAGAAATCTTTGAAATAAGATTGCAAACTATATTTTCCTTCCACAAGGGTTAAATTATTCTTAAAAGTTAACATGCTTTTGTTTACGTTGTCATTTATTCATGCACATTTGATTGTAAAGAAACTAAAACTGGAGGAAAGAACTTTGTATGAATGAATGAATTTATTTCTATTTAATAATATAATTAGTTCTATAATACTATTTTATAATCTCTTGACCATATAAAGAAAGTACTAATACTAGTGACTCCTCCCGAGCCCAAATAGTTTCAACCTTTCGGTTCAGGCCAACTTACGTCTAGAGATGACCTCTATCTCCATGTAATTATGTTTCTAGCCGATCTAGTTTTATTTATTTTCTTTTAACCTTGTCCAAATAATCCCCAAACTCATAAGATTTTGTGGCTAGCTTTCATATTCACCAGCATTTTCCCCCTTATCTCTGTTGGTAAATTATCCCACTTCTCTGTAGTTTTACTTCTTTAGTTTCTTCACGTTCCAGAATTAAGTGCCAATAGTTGTCTTGCATTCAGCACATCAGGCATTCCTGTAGATTTAAACTCGACTACCCCTGTGTGGGCACATACAGATCCTTCCCTCATCCACTTTTCACCTTTTACATAATTCTCTCTACCCAATATTTTTCAGTGACTTTTTGTTGTAAATAACTAGTTAACCATAAGAGATCTGTTTTAATCAGCATATATAGAGCAGAAAACAAGAGTGTGGATTAATATTTATATGAGTATAATCTAAAAAAGTTTGTGGTGTTACATTCATATGACTTTCTCTATCATTTATTAGTGGCTGTACAAACTGTTCTTACAAAAGCTTATTTTTCTATCTACTTCATATTAGTCAATAACTAGCTACACATTTTGTTACAGATACAATGAGAATAGTGAATCAAATAGTTAAGAATTGGATGGTATATGCTGGCGTGACAAGGTGTTAAACAGTTTGTACAGTTAATAATGGCTTATGTTACAAAATAGGTTATTTGTAATAAATTGTGTGTATAAAAAGATCTACATTTTTATATGTTGCTAAGTATACCAGTTATATAAGAATACCAAAATTCCTCCGTAAAGCAGACTTCACAGCCTATTTCCAGATAATTCAAGATATACATTGTATTTTTAAAGTAAATATCTTTAATTGTGATATATTAATCAAAATCATTACAACTATTTTTGAGAAAATACATTTTTTGAAAAATGTTCCATGGAAAAGGCAGTTGAAGTTGGGTGAAATCTGCTATCATATTTTTGGGTGGCGTGTTATACCTACTATGCAGTGGTGGAAAAAGTAAAAATAAAGAGAGAAACACAATCTAACTGTTGGTGATAATGTTTCATTATTAAATTTGCATGAATTGTAGTAGTTGAAAAATGAAATTGAATTTTATTTATGGATACTCTTTTAACTGCTGTGGTTCTCAGCGTCCCATTCTATATTGGTGTGAAAGACCATTTAATTTAGCTTGATGCCTTCTTTATCGGCCCTGAGGTTCTTTTACATGCCATATATGTATGGTATGGGACCGCTCTGCCAGGTTTGAACTTGAAACCTTGTATAAATAGTAAATAAAGAGTTAAACTGGTTATAGAAGGGCTTTTAAAAGCTTTGGTTTTTTTCAAATGATCTATGAATTGAGAATGCTTGCTTCTGCTGTTTATAATTTAAGTTTACCTCAGGCTCTAAGTTGTGTGTCTAAGTTCCCAATGTAACTTTTCCCATAATAATTACATCCAATTTCATAAATGCCAGAGGTTTTTCTGACCGGAAGGAATTATGTCCTTTGTTTTGAGCAGAAGGTGGCACTTTAACTGAGAGGTTAGACTGCTTGCCTCTTACCAAGGCGGCCCAGGTTCAAGTATTGGACAAAGTGGTATCTGCATAGATTTTCTTCAGGTTCTCTGGTTTCCCCCTGGCATTCCGTTTACCATTTGGACTCTGACCCTTAGCATTTGTGTGTAAGTCCTACATATGAGGAGGGTAAACTGGCTTAATAAGTAACCATTGAATATATTTAGTCGCCCTCCGTGGTGTAATGGTTACCATGCTAACTTCATATACCCAAGGTCGCAGGTTCAAACCTGATGGAGGACGATGGATTTTCTCGGGCGTAAAAGCCCTTAGCATGGCTTCCTTCGGAAGGGAAGTAAAGCTGTTGGTCCTGTGTCGTAGATTTATGGCACGTAAAAGAACCTCAAGCCTGATAGAGAGGCCTCTGAGCAAAATTAAGTGGTCTTTCATGCCTAATTTAGAATGGGACGCTGAGAACCACAGCAGTTAAGGAGCATCCATAAATAACACGCCATTTACATTGAATATATTTATTAAGCAATGCTCATTGACTGGGGTTTGAATATTTTATCAAGTTTTGGGAAGGCCCAAGGATGGAAGGTAAATGATTTTATTTCTCATGTAGCTTAAAATAGTGATTTTCTTTATTTTTTTCATATATTTTTGTTCTGTCTACCATTTCTATTGTGAAGCCATTTTATGTACAATTACTAGGAAGTTGTTGTAATCCTCTGTATTTGTTTGTGTATATTAGTCTGGAAATAAGTTGCTTTATTACTACATATAAGTAGACTAATGAATTGCAGTCTGAGTAGTTTTTGACTGCAGATTATCAGTTGCAGAAAGGACCAACTCTTTTAAAAGTCTTTTGAAAATCATTTAATTCTCCATTTGATAAAAACTATTAGTTTGTTAAAATCTGATATCTGCCAAAAAACAATCTCATCATACAGTATAACTAGTAAACACAATCTACAAGTTACACGAGGAAGCAGGCTAGCCTAAGCTAATCATGGTGAAAATAATTTTTTAAACATATTCCCCGTAAACTTTTGTTATGGAAATGAAACTTTATTGATTAAAAATTAATTTTAAGTATTTGATATATTAAAAAAACTTCCTGTGTTTTCCTAAAAGAGAAGAAATTAAATTGTTTTTAAGTTTTAATAATTTTCAAACAGCAAAGCATTACAAGATTTTGCGAACAGTACTTCTCATTCTTGCAAAATATAAAACTGGTTTTGAATTGATGCTACATATTTATGTAAAACTGAGAAATTTAACTGCAGCTAATGCATTGTATAGGCAGTTAACTTTGAAATAGTGTCAAAAAATTCCTGGAAGCTTTTAATATGATTGCTCTATATTGGAATTTTTTTTTTTCACTTGTTTTATACTTGGACAAGATAATTAATGTTTTGTTAATAATTCATGTGATGTAATGTGTTCCTGTCCACGTTTTTTTTGTAGAGGGTCATGGAAAGCTTAAGGAAGCATTATTCTGTTGCAGGATATGATATACACAGATGCCCCTTTAGTGGAATATTCAAGGTAAGAACATAGCTGAGCCTGCATACTGAGCATGACTAGTTCTGAGTACGTGTGTTGATATGAATGATAGCATATTGTTAAATGTGTAGTGTACTCTTACAGAAGGCACATGAAGTGTGCTGTATAACAAAACTTTGCCATTAAATTTTGTTAAACTGTGAAGATGATTTCAAAAGACATATGAAGTATTGTTGTTTACCAAGGAGGAATTTAAACAAAACATTTGCCATTAAATTTTGTTAAACTGTGAAGATGATTTCAGAGTATACTACATGGGAACTTTCTCACAGAAAAGCTATTAAGGTTATTGAATTTAAGTGGTCAAGTGAGGTGTTTTTAAACTCAATTTTAGATTTGATAATATTAAGATGAATTGGGAGTCAATGGAAACGTTATTCATAGGCATGAATAGGGCATATAACACAATAGACATACTTCCAGAGGCAAGTATTGTACATTTCACAATATTGTAACAGCAGCATGAGTTGCCATCCCACTGGACAAACAAAAGTCATTATGTCATTCCTGCAGTTAAAGTAATACAATCTAGAATCTTCTTCAAAGTTCAATTTTGAGGGTCTACTTTCAGAGCCATGGGTCATATAAGGAACAGACAAGTGTGACCAGGGTGAAAAGAGTCTGAAAAGTCAATCTAGTTAAAGCAGTGAAGTACATGCATATTTCTCATATCTCCTAAGTGGAGCAAAGGGCATCATTATGTTTCCATAATCGGATTTGAAATTCTAATTCATGAGTTTGCCACTTGTGCCACAGTAATGAGGGATCAACATCTTTTATTTCTCTGAAAAAATACATCGCCATCCACCAGGTTTGAACCTGAATTTTGGGGTTTAGAGGCTAGCATGATAACCACTACACCATGGAGGGTGACAAAGCAGTGAAGTGAATACAGTAAATAAGTGTGCAGTTGACGTGGACAGTGTAGAGTGCAGTCAATAGCTAGCTGTGACTCAGTAATTCAGTTTTTTGTGTACCAAGAGAGTGACATTAGTGATACAAGTGTAACATGTATTGTGTTGAGTACCTTGGTAGCAATAAAGTGAGTTTAGCAGAAATTGATACTCTTATTTGTTACATTGATGCCAGGAGTGGGATTTTAAAAATAGACAAAATGGAGCAGATGCTTCAGAAATTATTGGCCAAAATGGAGGCAAAAATAGCATCTGGGATGGAACAGGTGAAGGCAAAAATGGAATCCAGACTGGACATAATGTGGAGTGAAATTACTGTGAACTCCACAATGGAGAAGATTCAGACAGAAATGAAGGGCGTAAAGGAAGAAATGAAGGTGAAGCTATCTACCAAAACTGATGAACAACATGCCCAAGTGAAGAAAAGTGTGAAAGAGCTTGTCAGAAAGGTGAAAGACCATGACCAACCCCTTAATGCCCTGAAGGACTTCGGGGAATGGCTTAATATACAGGAAGGAAAAGTCAACAGCAGCACCAAGGAAGTGAATGGCATCATAGAAGGGATGCTAACTGAAGACTTAGGGATTTGAAGTTTCAGATGCCTAGATGCGAAACAACATTTGTGTGTATCAAGCTATTAAAGTATGACGTAACTTTGACTTCAAAGTCTTCCCCAACAGTTCACTATAGTCACTACACACGACTATTGGTCAACAGAAGAGGAAGAAGCACAGCAGATAGCCAGCCTCCAGGGATGGGCAACAGGAGTTTTGAATACAATCCTGACATCAGTTACATCCAATGACATCTAGGAGGCCTTCGAGAACCACTTTGGAAAGAACCATTGCTTGGCTGCAGCTTATTATAGTCAGCTCAAGTCAAGGCAGCAACAACCAGTAGATATGCAACAGGAGTTTGCCTTGGCCATTGAACAATTACTGAACAAAACTCCGAGAGGACCAGTCATGTCTCCTGAGAAGCTGCTTACTCATTTATTGTTGGGTTGCTTGAAGGCAAGATGTGACAGTATATAATGCTGGGCAATTACCTTTCACGATGCAGGCAAGGTGACAGCAGTTCCTACCTGGAGGATCAATAATATTTGTTTTGTCAGGGACAGAGACTCAACCCAGGGTTGTGGTAAAGATCTTTTAATGGTTTATGTTGGGGGTGTGGCTAGCCAGGACATCTAACAAGGGACTGCCCACATCAAGATGGTGAGCAGATGAGGTAGACCTGAGGCGGGAGCTGCTAGCAGATGAGATAACAACTGCCCCCAACATGGAGATCACAATCCTTGGTGCCACAGAGAAATATGATCAACCAAAGGGCTTTATTTTTGACGTAAATATCTTTAATATATGATATTTTAATCAAAATTATTTGAACCATTTTTGAGAAAAACAATGCCCTTCTTGTGGTATATGCAGAGGATATGTCTGACTTGTTGAAGGACTGTATACAACTGAGCTGACAAACATCAAACAGTGTGTGTTATGGATATGGCTGCTTGGGGTAGTGAAATGTCCTCCACAATCTAGTTGAATGGGCAGGCAGGGTACGAATAAGACCTATTATGGCAAGGAGCATACTAGAGTCATCACCACCATCTCTTCGTATGATGATGTGTGACTTGGACAGAGGGATGGAAGACAGCGTCATCATGGACTTCCATGGATGGCTGGATACGAAGGAAGTTGTGCCTGATACTAGTGTATACTGGTGCAACTGTGACCATGATTCAATTTGGTGTGGTAGAGGGCTTGCAACAATGGAACTGAATTGACTCCATGAAATAGTGAAAGCATCAGGGGACACCTTACTGGTGGAGGAGGTTTTGCTGGAGTTGACACTGGAAAGAGCTTCTAAGTCTGTGGGTGTTCATCATAAGGGTGGCAAGGAAATTATGCTGGGATTGGATGCCTCAGGAGTCACAATGAGATGGTTGACTTTGGCAGGGATGTCCTACAACTCAGTGGAGGCGAGGTTGTGCATCCGAGTTGTAACAGACATCCTGGAGTTTGCAGTGTGACCCTGAAGAAGATTGTGCTTGTGCTGAGAGGAGTGATGATCATAAGGGGGCATCTAATAGACCAGCTGTGGAGGAGCTCATGGTCCTCAGCAACACATCCAGGGAGTAAGTGACCAGGTGGAGACCCTTTATGACCAACAGGAAGGTTTCCAGCAGGGAGATCAGGTGTGGTTGTATCATCAAACCTGGGCCAAGGGGCAAGGCTCAAACTTCAACAACCAGGCTAGGATGCATGGTGGAGAGGATCAACGATGTGGCCTACTGGGTGCAGAAGCTGCCCTGAGAGAGGGTACTGGTGCGCCTAAATTGGCTAGCCTGCTATGATGATGCTGGTCAGGATGACCAGCTCTAAGTAGGGAGCAATGTAATGGCAGGATGGGCTGCCATCCTGCCCAGCCAAGGGACTGCTGCCTGACCTGCTTGGCTTGCTTTATAACAGCTGCCACAAGCACAACCAGACAAAGGCCACAGTTAAAATAATACATTCCGGAATCTTCTTGAAAGTTCAATCTTGAGAATCTTCTCCCTTGGCCATAGGACCAAATAAGTAGTTGACAGGTGTCAACCAGGATGAAAAAAGTCTGAAAAGTCAACCTTGTGAGTGACATGTAAAATTAATGAAGTGAATATGGTAAATAAGAGTGCAGTTGACCATGGACAGTGCATAGTGTAGTCAATAATGAGTTGTCACTCAGTGATTTAATTAATTTGTGTACCAAGAGAATGACGTTAGTGATACAGTTGTGACATGTGATGAGTTTAGTAGAAACTGGTGGTTCTCATTTGTTACAATATACTTTCATTCATGTCAGCATGTCGTTTGAGGTGCATGCCAAACTTTATCCTGTACATTTTATGCAAAATATGAAAATAAGTATAAAGATTATGAATGATTGCGAGTGGAGTTAGGAAACACATATAATTCACTTGTTGAATGCTGTTGAGGTAAATAATTGTATCCATGCACTGCAAAAACTTCCAACTCTAGGCCTCTGTTGTTAAGTAATTGTTGGGCCAACTTGATGACTGTTCTATTCATTGAGTCTAGGGCATTTATTATTAAGCACTTGATTTTTATCGTTTTCAAACAAGAAAGCTCCTATTTTATGCAAGATCCTACCTTGTGATAATAGGAAATGTGGAAGGTGGAGTCACCTCTTAGTACAATATTTGATGACTGAAAATCTTGAATCTTTAGAGCAACATTGAAGTCATTTACCCTGCTCTAATTCTTCCTGATACTTTCACATACATGGTATAATCCATGTGCAACGTATGGTTGAAGTATGGTTCAAATATTGGAAAGTTGAAAGCATAATATAGCGTGTTTGTTCAATCACTACACGCCTATTTTTTTTAAGTACGTACTATGTCCAGTTTGTGGGGAGCAGGAGGATGAACTTCACATATATTTAATGTAAAAAGACAATGAATGGAGAGTAGAGTTGATTAAATAGAAGTGGCTAGGGAGAGGTAATAAGGTAGAGATAAAAAAAGTCTTCAAGGATCAAGGGCAGCTAGGAGATTTAGGGGAGTTCTTATGGAAAGTTAAGATGAAATGGACAAGGCAAATAGATAAGGTTTAATTAGTAAGAGCATTGTGAACTAATTTTATTATAGAGATAATATAGTGATTAAGTATATATGTAAAATGGAGGTTGTTGGCAAACTTAGATAATGGCCTGGGCCACAAGAGGTTGCCACTATTGTATTGAACTTAGCAATAAATTGTTGCCCTTCGTGGTGTAATGGTTATCATGCTAACTTCATATACCCTAGGTCGTGGGTTCAAACTCGGTGGAGGACGATGGATTTTTTCGGATGTAAGTGGAAGGGAAGTAAAGCCGTTGGTCCTGTGTCATAGATTTATGGCATATAAAAGAACCTCAAGCCTAATAGAGAGGCCTCTGAGCAAAATTAAGCAGTGTTTCATGCCTAATTTGGAATGGACGATGAGAGCCACAGTATTTAAAACGCATCCATAAATAACATGCCATTTCCATTTTATTTAGCAATAAATTATTATTATGATTTTATCATCATCATCATCATTGTGTGTGTCTCCTAGTCATAGGTTCATGATGAGTCGTTGAGTGGCTACATTATTGTGCGGGCAAGTTGCTACATTTTAAAAAGCATAGATTTCACCAGATAATGAAAATACCACCAATACATTCAAAATAGATCTTTGCAGTTCATAGTAATTTCATATAAAAGGAACCCACTTCATGTTTATACTGATGTCCTCTTGTATTTTATTGAAGACACTCTCATAAACTGGCTGTATGTGCTCTAGGTATTCTCAGGCCTCAAGCCAGGTGAGGTGATGTGGAACCATCAACATTTTAGAAGCATGCATCTCTCCCAACATCAGGAAGATGTAATTTGGCTGTATGTAATTTTTTCTCAAGTACTTCATCTGGTATTGACAATGCATGTACAATGATTTGAATGCAGGATTGTTTACCTTGTGGGTTGGAATTCCAGGCTGGAATGATTCCATGGCAAGATATGTACTGAACTCATTCAATGACTGCTGCTTTTCAGATCCTGAAGCAAAGGCATGTATCAGTGTAATTTGCTGGTTTCAATGTTCTTTACATGTTTGCCTTACTGGATGTGCTGGTTTATTCAATTTCTTTGATGCTTGTCATTGCTTGCTATGTTTATTTTGCAGACAGCAAAGAATGATGCCATCAGTTTCCATAAATTGTATCTTGACTTCTTCTGAAAGGGCGTACAACTTCTCTTTCTTAACCTAGCCAGATTTTGTTGTGAAAAATTATTCTAGGCCCTGGTTCACAATATTTACAATTTACATAATATTAAACATTTTCAAATAATAATAAACATGGCAAATGTTTGCAAACCCTATTTCACAATAAAAGTATGTTGACTTGTAAAGTTTGAGGAACTTTACAAACCAGATAAACAATTTACAAACATAAATATAATGTGTATTTCTGTTTTGAAGCTTCTCCAACCATTACAAAATTTGCTCAAGATCTATGTTCAAGTCTCCATACTTCTAAATTAAATTGAGTTCTTGGCGGTTCTTAGTGGCTCATTCTATATTGAGTGTGAAAGACCACTTAATTTTGCCCAGAAACTTCTTTATTTGGCTTGAGGTTATTTTACATACTATAAATCTATGATAAGGAATCAATGCCTTTACTTCTGGAAAAATCCATCGCCCTCTGCCGGGTTTGAACCCAAAACCTTGGGAACCAGAGTCTAGCATGTTACCCCATGACCTCGGAGGATGACTCCATACTTCTAGCATTTTTTATATATATATTATATGGTTCTTTAATCTGAAATACATGATATAAAGCTGTTTGATTGTTCAAGACTAAAAGAGGTCAGATGTTGAAACATGCAATTACAAATTCTCAGATTGTAGTATGATGACCTGCTATGCTGATGACCTGTAATTTAATAGGTCATTTGCTGAATGTGCCTTCCTATGTTCTACATTATGTTGATTGGTTTAAGTACAAATGTAGGATTTTTCACTAAGAGCAAATGTCATTTGAGGTCACAAATGGAAACAATTGCTATTTTAGAGAAAATTATGGATGAATGAACCAGTAGTTATTTTTCTGCTATTGCCAGTTCCCATTTAGTACATAGCAACGTACAGTAACTGTATGTAACAACTGTTTTGACATTAAAACTCCACTTGTGCCTGTTGCATGCTGAATGTGATGTCCATTAACTGCTGCTAAATATAATTTTATGTAGTATACAGTAATACTTTACTGTCTATTTAATCAATCATTATATAGATTTGTATCTATTCTTTTGGTTAAACATTAATAAATATAGCTTTCTTTACAAACCCTCAACCATTTGTAGATAAACTGCTTAGATTACAAATGCACTTCACAAATGTATGAAATTATTATTTGACTGCCAAACAAACATCTGAAAATGTTGTAAAATTTCATTTATAAATATTTAAGGTTTTTTGTAAAGTTAAAATTTACAAACTTACATTGTGAAACAGGCCCTTGGCCTGGATTGGTAAGACACTAACATGGCCAATAAGAGAGTATGCATCACTTGGTAGGAAATTGTTAAATTGTGTCAGTACTAACTGGACTTAATTTAAACTGTTGCAGCATCATTGTTTAAATTTTAATTTGGTTTCACAGTTGTGGGTTATATAGCTTAATATTTACTAACTATTGTTGACTTCTGATTAAATAAAAATTCTAAAATCTGTTTAAGAAGGGAAAAAAATGTCTAATTTGTGCAACGAATTTTGTTTATTTTGCTTTATTTCATGTCTGCAAATACATATGTTTGTCTCTCTGTTTGAAAATACCTAAATTTATGGAAAGGTGCTGCACCATAAGATCCTTAAGTCATAAGCATTAAAGAAAAATAACCATTTTACCTGCTTTTAACAAGAGAAGGGTTATTTATTGTAGGTAAATCCTTTATAATGAGCATGCTGTATTTTTTACGCTGGGTACAACCAAGGGGAGATTCAGAATAGATTTGAATGTGCTCCCTAGAAAATGTTTAAAATTTATCTTTGAAAATTAAGCCTTTGGGGTATAAAAATTGAAGAAACATTTCCTAAGAGGGTCAATATAAATAATACTGTACTTTTTACCAATAATACTAATCTTGAACTGCTAAACTGACATTATTACTGTAGGGAAAATATACTAAAATAGTTGTCATTAAGCAATGCACCTACAGTAAAAACCTCCTGGCACTTTTACTGACATTAAAAGAAAAAAAAACTCAAACCTCACAAAAATGCAAACATAATTGTCACATAATAACAAAATAGCACTACCCCCAGAAATAATATTATTTTAACTGTTACCCTCGCAATTGCCCATGTTTCTCACCCTAATCATGTTATTGCAATTGTAATCCTTGCTACTAAACATGCATTTTACTCCCTGCCCACCCTCTTGGGTGGTTGCGCCATGGCCGAGTGGTTAGACCACTCACCTAGACAGCCCGGGTTCAATCCTGAGCTACCATATGTGCGATTTGTGGTGGAAAAAGCGGCATAGGGTGGATTTCTCCAGGTTCTCCGTTTCCCCTGTCATTGCATTCCACTGGTGCTCCATCTTCATTCCATGTATCACCAGTGTCATTGCCTACAGTGCCTTAAGTGGTAAATAAGGACATTAAACACTGCCAAAAAAAAAAAAAAAAAAAAAAACTCTTGGCTCAGCAAACACAAGTAAGCCACAAACAGGGATATGTACATTAGGTTTGCAAAGCAGACATCATACTTATTTTACTAATATTGTGTCCAAGTTTTTAAATTTATTTGTTGCAGCCTGTACTTTTATCAATGTTATGCTTGGTGAGGAGGGGATGTGTGTGCTCTGTGTCCCCTTTGAATCTGTCCTTGGACAGGATACACCACTTTCATGTCAGTTTCACAGGTGTTTACTAGAACAGCATGAAAATGATAGCCAAAAGACAAAACTTGTGATTTTTTTTAATTTAGCAGCTACCCAAAATCTGTACAGAGTGACTACTTCCACTTGTATAAAATTTTAGTAGTTGAACAGCATATTCCTTTCAAATTAAGTGTTATTTCATTCATGTATTCATATAATATATTATTAATTTATTTTCAGTTTTTGATCCTTCATCAAATATGAATTTATCAATTCATTGATTAATTGTTGATTGATGTTTGGAGGAATCATTGATTAATACCTTTTAACATTTCAGAGTACACAGAGGAGTTTCTGGTGACAGCATTGGTAATTTCTCTACATTTTGTAACGAACCCCTAGGAAAGAATACAAATCTCAGCAAGAGGAAGACAAATCCTGAAATTCAAAAAGCCAACAATAGCAGAGGTCTAGAAAATAATGTCACAGAAACATCTTATGCAAAGCGATCAGAAGATGAGAAAATGGACAACACAGCTTCATGCTTGAAACAGAATAATTTGGTTCAGCAGAAAGAGCTCAGGCATGATTCTCACTTGGTTGGACATAGTGTTAGTCAAAAGCGCAAAAAGGCCTATAAATGTGACATTTGTGAGAAGGGCTTTACCCAGTTTTCATATTTAAAATATCATAGGTTACTTCATGAGGGCATAAAGCCATACCAGTGTGACATTTGTGAGAAGGGTTTTATTCAGTTAGCTAATTGGAAATATCATCAACTTACTCATGAGGGAAAAAAGCCATATAAATGTGAGATTTGTAAGAAGAACTTCACTCACATTTCAAGTCTGAAAAGACATACTTTGATTCATGAAGGCAAAACACTATATAAGTGTGAAATCTGTGGAAAGGGTTTTATCCAGTTGGCTCATTGGAAATATCATAAATTGACTCATGAGGGGACAAAGCCATATAAATGTGAAATTTGTAAGAAAGACTTCACTCATTTGTCAGGTCTTAAAAAACATTATTTGATGCACGAAGGCAAAAAGCCATACAAGTGTGACACTTGTGAGAAGACTTTTGCTCAAATGTCAAATTTAAGAAAACATCATTTGATTCATGAGGGTAAAAGGCAATACAAGTGTGACATTTGTGAGAAAGATTTTATTCAGTTTTCAAGTTTGAAAACACACAGTTTGATTCATGAAGGCAAAAAACCCTACAAATGTGAAATCTGTGAAAAAAATTTCACCAATTTGTCAAATTTGAGAAGACATAATTTGATCCATGATGGCAAAAAACCACACAAGTGCAGCATATGTGAGAAAGCATTTTTTCAACCCTCTGCTTTGAAGAGGCATAATTTGGTTCATGAAGACAAAACGCCACACTTGTGAGAAGCATTATATAGATATATATCTCTTTTTTTTTTTTAAGTTATTTTTGGGAAATTGGGAAAATGCACGAATTCTAAAAGTATTTTTAATGTCAAGTTCATGCTCAAATTAACAGCAAATAATATTCCACAGTAATGTTATATTTTTTTGAAGGAAAGAAAAAAAAATTATTGAAGTCCCATTTTGCAGGTTTCTTGAAAATGCATCTGACATAAGCGACAGTGTTGTGATATCATTAAGTATGAACTTAAGTGCCCTATAATGCTTCTAACAATGGTGGATGTATATTGTTGTTGTTAGAGATTTATTTTCACACTTTTTTATCACAGTGGTGATTGAAAGTTTTAAAAAAATTAACAAGCTAACATGCAATGATGTGTTAATGGTAGCATAGATTTTCAGAAATAATGTATGATTTGTACACGCCAAAATTGGTGGATTAAAAGCATAATATTAAATAACATACCCACTTATTATATACCCGATTATTGAAGTTTGTTAAATTGGAATAAACATGATGCTTATATTGACACAACTAAGATGTGCTATTGATTAGTTTTCAGATGATAACAGTGAAAAATATTAGTTGTATTTCTAATTCCCAATTAAGTAAGTCAAATATCTGGCTTAAAATTATTTTTATTTAACCATTTCCAAGGTGTCACTGGCATCATTGTGTGTGTTGGTTTTTGGAAGTTAGGTTGAAAAGAAAAGGGGCTTAAAATTGTTAAGTTTTAATGATTTTCTATCTTTCAATTTAGTATTATCTTAGCTTAAATTAAATGAAAAAGAATGCTATTTTATATAAATGCAAAAATTATGTTCCATTACAATGCTAGCAAAATCCCATAACATTTACGCATTTCAATCACTGTTTATTATATGTGGGCCCTCTCCATTCTTTACCAGAGATAGTAGTAGGGCAGCAATGATTCAAACTTAAGTCAGTTTCTGAAATTGAAATCCTGGCCAGTGATGTTCAGGGTTTTAGCTAACTGAGCAAAAATTCACAAATCAGCTAGAGTAAGCTACTAAGAGTGGCACATGTATCCCTTATCGCCCTCCATGGTGTAGTGGTTACCATGCTGACTTCTTATTCCCAAGGTTGCGGGTTCAAACCCGGCAGAGGGCGGTGGATTTTTTCGGGTGTAAAAATCCTTAACATAGCTTCCTTTGTGGGTCCTGTGTCGTAGATTTATGGGACTTAAAAGAACCTCAAGCCTAATAGAGAAGCCTCTGAGCAAAATTAAGCAGTCTTTCACGCCCAATTTAGAATGGGATGCTGAGAACCACAGTAGTTAAAGAGCATCCATAAATAACATGCCATTTCATTTTACATGTATCCCTTGTGTGCCGCATATCAAAACTGATTTAATTGAGGTTTAATTACCAATTTACTGCCTACTAATTTGATTGCATAAACATAGAATATAGGTTAATGATGGAGAATTAAAATAGTTGCAGTTTGCAGACACTATGAGATATAAATGTAATGCTAACAAGCTCCAAAGAACATCTAATTAAGGTGACATGATAACATTAAAAAAGGAGAATAAATAGGTAAGGTTTTATTGTGTTACATGAAGGTTAGTAATAATGAAAAGTACCCTTAGCTTAGCATAGACTGAAAAGAAGTTTTGTTTTTTACCCTATTTTAATTTGGAATGAAAAATAGGTGGGCTATGTTTGGATAATATTATATTCATTACTAGCTTTTATTAAATACACAACAGTGTGTAACTGAAATGTTAAATGCAGTTCTTAAAGAGTTTAAAAGTAACAAATGTATGCTTACAACAACTTGTAGTTAGAAATTAAGCATAAAAACAAAGAAAAATGTTACAGTCCTTTAACTTAAAGCATATGAACCTCACAAAATACATTGTAGGTTTTTCCAATATATCCATGAGATTTCTTAGCAATGGCAAAATTCTTTTATTCTCGATTTCAGGATTGTTGTAGGTTTGCAATCTACTGGTGCACAAAGGAAATATACATGATTTATAGTCTTTCTATTTCATATCTGGTCATAATTCATGTTGATCTGAAAATCAAAATGTTCTACTGGCTACACTACTCAAAAAATGCATTTAAATACTCCAGAAACTAAAATAAAAGTAAATAAAGAAGTGTAGTACATGCCAATATATGTTAAATTATTTCTGCTAACCTCCTTAGCAGAAGCTAGCAGTGATGTCAGACCAATGAGGATGCATTATTCTCTCACATGACCTCTTTGCTGAATAAATTGTAATTTAATGAAATTTAGAGTTATTATTTTTGGATTCTATGTGACATTTTCTATCAGGATAGCTCATATTGGAGTATAATTATGTTGTGCATGTTTCCAATTCTATTCCTGAGGGCAAACACCCATGCAAGTGTTAATTTTTTTCTTTTTTTAATAGAGGTGTCTTATTTGAAAATATGTGTTAGTAATTTGATTCATGAGTACAGTAATGTGATCTTTTGTGGTATCTAAATTGGTTCAAATTAAGCCCCTAGTTTTCTCCTTAAAATTGCAATATAGTATAGAGGACTTAGTGACTGTGATGTATTCTAATTATTGAGATTAATAAGTGAGTCTTCTTTGTAACACTGCACTACTTACTATAACATGATTCTGAAGCTATTTGCATCTATCACCGATTCCCAGAAGCAAATAGCTTCAGAAACATGCTTTTCACTTACCTATATATTTGGTAACTATTTTTCCACCCAATTATAGTTGTACTTTCATGTAAAATATAATATTAAGTTGTACTGGCAATATCTACCTAAGTTTTGAGAGAAAAGTAATTTTGCTCAGTTTTAATATAACATAATGCAATGATAAAAAAATGCATGATGTGTATATTATTTTAAATATATTAAAACAAGAAGTATAAGAAAGTAGGAAATGTAGTTATAAAAACTGGTAGCTGTACATTGAGAGATGTCACCTCTGAAGCCTAATGTATAGTTGGTTAGGAAAGAAACTAGAACCTGAAGAGGAAACAAAGTTAAAAACAATACAAATTTTAAATCATTGGAACTTTCACAAGGTGAATCAAATAATTAAATTATGGAAAATGTCAACCAGCAGATCGAAATTGAGATAATAGGTCCTCAAAACATTTTATGCCAGTAATTTCGTGTCCTGTTTATGTCTTGATGTCCACCTTTTTTGAGGTTGTAAACTTGGCTCTCAATCCTCTTGCTGTACTAATTACTTGAACTCAATATGGAGGGTCCTCTCAATATATTGTTACCAAAAGATCATGCTGTTGCTAAGTCTCAATATTTCATCACACACCTCTAGTGTATATTTAGGGGTGTTAGAGTGGAAGTATGCCTTTCTTTTCCTGACGGTTGCTAGATTACAAGGAAATTTGTGAAGAAAATTAAGACAAGAATCTGAATCTTCCTCATCCTTCAGTTCAAAGGACTCCATAAAGTAAAAGGAACCTGTGATAGAAAGTAGTGCAAAACTTGGTAAACAAACTGTAAAAATTGTCCAGAATGTAAATACTACTTTTAAAAGAGGGGTTGTAAAAAAAAAAACAAAAAAAAAAAACCACTAATAAACCACTGATGCTAGAGGAGTAAACATTTCTACTTTTAGCAGTATTTCAGATATCACAAACCCAGAGAGCTACAAACTGGTCACCTGCAAAATCACCAATACAACCAAAGGTAGTTTATTTACATGCTCTTTGGTTGAGATGTTCTAGAATATTTGAAATGACTTTGTTGTTTTTATTTAATGAAATCAGTTTTCTGAAATAAATAAATATATATGAGATATAAAGTCAAGGTCACCACCTATTATTGGTGAATAAAAAATTAAAAGTACAACTCGCATATACTCATGAGAAAATGAAAATTAATATTTATAATTTTAGTATTGGGTAATTCAGTAATAGTACTAATTAATTAAGAAGAATAAAATGAATACTTTTAACATTCTACTAGCTGAATTACATTAACCTCAGCGCCACCAAAGCAAAAGATATGATAATACTGCCCATGCAACCATTTGGCACTCTGAAAGTAATAGAATGAGGGAAGGGCATTACAGTGAACACAACTGTAAGTGAATAATATGAGTGCTTAACATAGTTTTCCATAATTTACTTCATACCTTTAGATGTTAATTAATGGGAAGGTTTCCAGAGCTCAAAAATGCATAGAAATAGTCAAGGTTTATGTTTCCTCCTGATCATAGCATTCTTTATGGTTATTGTAATATCTGTCTTCAATATAAAAGATAGAAAAGGAGTCTGCGATCCATAACTGCTAGCATCTAGTAACAGATATAGAAAAACTAAACCTAAATAACTCCCAAAGGCTGCTTATATTCTTTGTTTTATTTCTGCTGCCAATAACAACTGTAGTTTAACATTAATAAATGGCAACTCTGTTGCTTTTTAAAAGTATTTTAACATATTCAATTACAAAGGGATAAAAAAATGTAATTGATTGGTTTATGTGTTAATGCGTAAAATCATTTTAGTATGCTAATATACTAATTTATATGCTTTCCTGTTTCCATCCTTGGTTCATTATAAATTATTAAAAGCCCATAGATCTGAGTCTTTCACTTTAAATTTTAACGTAATCATTGTTCATTGACATAGCTGAGATTGTTAAGTCATGGACTGCATTTCAGGATTGTACTCCCTGACTGAGGTTTTTTCCACGTTTTCTTTAGACCTTGGAACAAGTAAACACTAGGGAAAAAAATTATTTGCTTTTTAACAAACAATGTCTGTGGTAAGGATCATATCAATGCTGCTAGTGTTTCGGAATATCATGCAGCAGGAGTTTTTACATGCCAGTAAATCTACTACTTAAATGGGGCTGTTGTTTTTAAACACACAATTGGGCTGGGCTGGGTTTAGAACCCAAGACCTAGGTATCAAAAGGCCAGCACCTAACCAACTGAACCACCCAGACCGACTAAATGCTAGAGAGTTACCTAAACTTAGGTGTAGAACATTTCCTTCCCAAATTATTTCATTCTATGTCATGGAGAATATAGCAGGCTTAGTCAATAATTCTTTTTCAATATTTTAAGAACTGTTTGCAGTGGTGACTTCTTAATGATCTGGAGGAAGAAAACGAAAAGAATGACTGCCAATTTGAGAAAGAATAAGTTTTTGAAAATGCAAACCAATAACAAGGAATTCCTCAGAAATTATTAACTCCGCAACCCCCCCCCCCCAAAAAAAAGTAATATAAATTGTGTGCTTTAACATGATCTGCATTTTCTATGTATGAGATTTAGTCCAGGCCCATGCAAGAGCTGTCATAATGATAATTACCACTGTAGTGGCAAAGAGCTCACCTCATTGGCAACAGAATATTATGTCACACTGTGCAAATGTAAGCAGCAATGCTCTCTGCCATGTATCACTTGACTTATTGTGACTCTGGTTTGGTCAAGGGCAAGAGTGGAATCGTACAGGCAAAACCTGCAGAGGCCTGATTTGGACTCATGGTTTAACGTAATGCAAGTCTTTAAAAATGGAGAGGACTTGAGAGGCTATTCTCCCTGGAAATTCAAGATGTACATTTCACATGAAAATATCTTAAACACAGAAACATTTTTTATTAAGTCAACATTTTTGAAAAATGTTCCATTTAAAGAGTAGATTTTGGGTTGGGGCAAATTTCTGGTAAATCTTTGTGTTGCATCCTTAGAAGGTACTGAATATAAATATCAGGTTTGTATTTTAACTGACTTTTCATTTTTGAGTTATGCTATTTAGAGACACACATGTATCCCCCCCCCCTTTCTAAATCCTTTTCTTGGGTTCAGGAAGCCTTAAAGCATGTGTTTTCGGTGAAACCTTGAACCATTGAATTTTTGCATGGAATGCAGTGCTTCCCCTACTTATACTAGTTAAGACTGAAAGCTCATGAAAAATCACAAAAAATTGAATTCTTGATTTTAATTACGTAAAATAATTTAAACATTCCTGAATATAAAAAATGTATAATTGGACACCAGGTGCCATTTTTAAATATCTCAACTGGAGCTACAGCAATGCATTAGAGGTGAAACTGTACTGGACTCAGCAAAAAAATTTCAGTTCGACGAGATCTCATTCACATCTTGCAAAGCAAAAAAAAAAAAAAATTGTGCAGAAGAAAAAGCACCAATGCAAGAAGAGGAGGACAGAAAAGGCAGCAGCAAAGGAGAGGAAAAGGAAAGCTGAGGGTCCAACCTACCAACCTGGTGGATTTTAATGTGAGCCAAGCATTCAAATCTTTTCTTGTTTTCTCGCTATTCATATTTTCAGCATTTTTTTCCCTGTAAATTGCTCCTTCTGGGGCAGTTTTTCTGTTATACAAATAAAATTTGTTGTTCATGTTCACAGAGGTATAGTGAATAAGAATTATCCTAGGTTTTACTATCAGATATATTTAAGCATATGTTTTCAGTTTTCAAACGTAAAAATTATATTTTTATGACAAAAAAAAAAAGCGCATTCATAACCTTACAAATATTTGGAGCCTAAACCTAAGAAGACACAGAAAAACTAGAACAATTTCAAAAGTAGATGTATTGTGAACTTATAATTAAAATATCAGACCAAAATTTTATTTTGTTGCGAGGGACTGTTTTTAGTGATGTGACAAAAACAAACAAATTGAACCATAACTTCCAAACCATTAGAGCAGAAAGTTTGCACTGTAACTTATTTGTATTATGTTACACACACACCAGAAAGTTTGCACTGTAACTTATTTGTATTATGTTACACACACACACACACACACATTCTCTCTCTCTCTCTCTCTCTCTCTCTCTCTCTCTCTCTCTCTCTCTCTCTCTCAATACCAAAAAATATTTGGTATTTAAGTTCAACATCTTTCAAGGATGTGCACAAAGATTTTCAAAAAAATCCCCTCAACTGCAAACTACCCTTTACATGGAACAGTTTTCAAAAATGTTAATTTCTTCAAAAATGGCCAATGGTTTTGCTTAAAATATATATTTAAGATACTTTCATCACAAATAGAACATATATCTTGAATTTTTGGAGAATAGCATCTGAAACTCTCCTCATTCTGGATGACTTTTGCATAACTGGTAAACTGTAAGAAAAAGACAAAAGCTTTCTATACCAAAAATATGGATCTGGTTAAAACGCACATATGCAATTTTTTTTTTCTAGAGCTAACCATTTTTTAGTTATTCCTTATCAATGGTTTTACTTTTGCAATACTTTTCTCACATGAGAAGCACTATTTGCTTTTCTTTCTCCTGGTGAAGCAAAGAGAATGGTATTTTCAAACCATCACATAGCAGGTGACATTTAAAAGATATACTAATTGCCTTAGCTCATGGTATTTCCTAATCTCTCTTGAACAACGAAATAGTAATAAGGCCATTTCTGCTAATATTTAGCTTAAGCAAGGAAATAATAGGATAAGCTTTGTAAGAATAGTTTGTTACAGTATAGGTAGTGCAAATTAAGTGAATGTAGCACATCAGATTTTTTATATATTTACTGGATTTCTAAACATGTACTTCCAATACTTATCAAATTTATTAATGAAAGGTAACACCTAATCTACCTACTGGTACAGAAAGTAATAAAAGCCACAAATAATTTTAAACTATATATATAAAATTACATTAAAAGAATTTATTTTGTAGCATGCAGTGTTTCAAACATATCCATTTTATGCCACTGGTCCATTGATGACTTAACTAACAATTTATGTCATATAGCGACTGAAAATGTATGTAAAACACTGATAATATTCTAAGTGTTATACAAAAATCTCATTTAAATATACTCTGGAGGAAGCAATAAATTATTTGGGCAGAAGTTATTCACCAGCTAAAGAATGGGGAAAATGCCTCAATGAAGTTTAGTATTTCTAATAAAGACAAAAATGACTATGCACTCAAATGTATAACTCTTCTCTTATTGCAAAAAATCCAAAATATACAGTACTCTTACTTGCTAACTATTAATAATGAAAAGAACTGTTAACCACCCAATAGGTACAAAGCAGCAAAGTTAATAGAGGTGGTTCGATCAAAGAGTTAAGTAGCAAAGAAAATAGAGGTGGTTGCCAAAGATTTCATTTTGATAACAGTAGTTAGGTGCACAAAACATGAACTATTGCTATAAAGGGTAAATGAAAACTGTGATGTTACAGCAGCAGTGCAAGCGAAATTTGCTTATTGGATTTTTTTTTCTTTCTTTAGTTCATTCCCTGCTTTATTCATTAATAATATATTTAAAAATATTTCATCAAAGTTTTTATAAGGCAATTGCTGTACAATTTTATATCAGCTACTTCTTCGTTCCAATCTTATCTTAACTCCTGAGTAAGATTTAAGAGTAGCTTCATCAGCTAACTCTAATGGTGTGCTGCCACTAAGAATCTTGTAGTGGCGTAGGATCTTACATAATGTTGACTTCATTTCCAACATTGCAAATTTCTGACCTGAAAATGAATGATTCAATTAATTGGTGTCAAAATGGAGATTGTAAATAAAGTTGAAACATAACACTACAAAACTGTTTCATATTTATTAATTTTTTCATCATTGTGGTTTTAATAAATACTGATAAATAAGAAATAGTCATACAAAATAAGTATGGTAGAGATAATGAAAGTAAAAAAGCCACCGAAAGGAATCCCATCATAATGAGCAAAATCCTATACAGTAAGCTACCAAATAAATTAAAAATTGTAACTTATTTCAAAATAAGTTAAAAATATGGATGAGATCTTGATATTCAGTTGTATCAAAATGTGTAATACTTTGAAACAAACCTTTAATATGTTTTATACTCGCATTTTTAAGTTTTGCATTATTGAGGTTGTTGCATTTAAGTTTATGCTAGATAAGGAATGAAAGAAGTTGAGATTTCACACTATTGCTTTGTACATTTCTCCAAAGAGTTGTTTAACTATAATTCTTGATAGACCTTGATGCATTTCTTGTGGATGAATGAATCCAATGTTTCATAGAACTCTTGTGTCTCAATGAAAATATGAAAAAGAAATTGAATATGTAGCATTAACTGAGGTGAGTGCAACTGATTTAGTTGACACAGTAAATTAAATTCAAAACTTGCAAATATGCATAGAAGCTTGTGACAGTGATGTGATTAAATAAAAAATAAAAGAATTTGAGTCGATTTTTGTAACACAAACATCACTTATTTTTACTTACTGGGGACCGGTTTTGGGTAACAGTTGAAAATGGGAACAACTGTTACCCCTGGTAAGTAAAAATAAGTGATGTTTGTGTTACAAAAATCGACTCAAATTCTTTTATTTTATACAGTAAATTAAGTTTCTGCAATAGCCTCACTCGGTGATTCTCTCTCTCAGCCATTATATTTACTTAAATCTGTGAATTCAGCAGAAACAAATCAGAACTTTCAACATGAGATAATATAGAAATATTTGTTATTTCCTTCCACATTAAAGTGTTTACGAAGTCAAACTTGCGTTTTGAGCATAGCTTACAGGTATAACATGTAAGTAATTTTCTTAAATATTTTGTTTTACCATTCCACAACAGTGATATTGAATAAAACATGCCTGAAGCATGGAATTACTTTGAAGTAGACTATACTAATTACAATAGAGCAGTGTATTTTCTCACAGTGGTAGGTCACACAATAGAACAAATTTAAAGTAACATTCAAGATCTTCTCGGGCTTCTAGCCAGGTAAAAACTTGGCTTGACACCAACGTTTCGAAGAAGTGCATCTTCACCCTGAAGACGAGGAAGATGCACTTCTTCGAAACGTTGGTGTCAAGCCAAGTTTTTACCTGGCTAGAAGCCCGAGAAGATCTTGAATTAACACGTCGCCAGGAAAGCTATAGTTCTTATTTTAAAGTAACATGTTACATTCATACCAAATGAGGCTTACAGAACCTCTATTGAAGAAACAATATACAGGTTTCGTATTTCTAACAGAACATGATGGTGCAAATCTGAAAATGATTAGCAAAGTGACAGTCTATCTATACGCAGTTATGTAGCTTCAACATCAGCCATCAAATAAAGTAGTGCAAGGTACTCTCAAAATAGGTTACATGTGTTTATACACCTACTTCAATGAACAGGTTATCACCAATACAGTTTTTAATAAAGTGAGTATCAAGTGTTAATTTCAAGAAATAGTGGTATCGATCCTTCACTAGCTGAAAGCATTCCTAATAAAATTGCTTGTATAGAATAGATGAATTGTGAATATATTTATAATTATTACTTGATGAGGCATGGTACTTGTAAAAGAAATCTATAAGCTAATAAAGACGACAACAATGATGAAAATAGTGGTGATTGTTGTCATTGTAAATGCAAAACAAATTTACCATCTGCCAGATGGAGCTGTCAAGTTTTCTTATATTTCATGTCAGTTTTTCAAGGGCTAACACCACAAACATACATAACTTGAATGGAACATACTTTCTGTGACCGGACATTACTTTATAGGATATAGGGTGAACAATGGCAGGGAATATCTACCTCACCTACTCCAATCTATAGGAGATCTATTGCAGTTCTCCCAAGAGAAAGGAATGAAGTGAAGGAACCATAGGAGTCTACAATCCTTAAGTAGACAGCTACAGAGATCACAAAAGTCCCTAACAATTCCTGGTCTGTAAATCCATCCCACCGCTAGATCTGCCCGAAGAGGGAAATTAAGAACCTGTTCAATCAAGTCATCCCTCAGTTTCTATGGGGATACTCTTTAAGCAAGCATCTGCACCATATTACATAACCTAGATGCAAGAATTAAGTGGAATGAAATGGAAATGATGGAAAGGAGATCATGAAAGATCAGAAACCATCCCAGCATTCACCCATCAACCAGGGAAAACCCAAAGTCAGAGTGGGCCATCAACAGGAATTGAACCTGGGACCTCACAAATGCAAGCCTCTCGCTTTACTGCACAGCCATCTTGTTTTGTAGAACTTTACTGTAGTAACTGGTTATAAAAATACTCTAATGAATGCATTTAGACAAAGTTATAGGATTTTATTTTGAAACTTTATAAGTGGATCTGTTGTAATTTATTTCCTACCTCCAATCTGAATTGTTTTATAGATGCTAGATATACTTTCCTGTATCCTGAGTATTAAAGCAGTAATATTTAATAAAGAATCTTACCAACACAGTTGCGAGCTCCTGCTGAGAAGGGAACATAGGCAAATGGATGTCTTCCTTGTGAATTTTCTGCTGAGAAACGTTCAGGGTTGAACACTAATGGGTCTGGAAAATACACTGGATCATGATGGGCCATGTATGCATTAATCGTTATGTTGCAGCCAACTGGAAGAAGATATTCACCTACAATAACAAACATGAAACCACATTATGTACCAAAGGATGTTTTTATATGACAGTTATATATATTACAATAAATAATAAAAAATTAAAAGATTCAGATGTTCCTTACAAAATAATTTAATTAGCTTCTCTTATTGTCAGTCTGTGGTTCAGTTGGTTGGCACTGTCTTTCTGATCCCAAAGTTGCGGATCAAACCTGGCCCAGACCAATGGTTTTTAAGTGAGCTTAAAAAATGGCAGCCTTATATCAGCAGATTTACTGACATATAAAAGAACTCCTGGACAAGATTTTGGCACACCATAGGTATTGATATGATCATGATAATTGAAAGCATTGTTAAGAAACAATTTTTTTGTCTAGTAACTTCTCTTGTTTCTTTACCGTGTGACCGCTTCCATAAGTAAATGCAGGACAATCTACCAAAAAAGTGGGATATTTTGGGATTTTTAGACATGTGGCACAATATGAAACTTGAGTAGTAATTCAAATATCTAACTTTTCTTATAAATAGAAAGTATATGAAACTACCACATAATCTTTTTTTTTTTCTTCTTTTTTCTTTTCCATTTAGAAGTGCTAAAGAGAATATTTGATAACATACATCGAACAGTAACAGGATTGCTAGAATTTTTATAAGACAAAATTCTGTATGGCATTGAAATGTTGCTAAACACATAAAACAAAATCAAGAAGAAGAATTTTAAGTACAATTACATAATTTGGGAACTTGACAATATTTGACTCTTGTAAAGTTTTTTACAGTAATAGACAGCGATATTACTTAGTCCCTACATTTTCAAAACTATTTCACATGATAAGAGGTATAAATTTTCAATGGAAATCTTTACAGATATCCATGGCTAAAATGTGAGAAATAAAAAACAACTTGAAATTGTCCGCATATAAATTCAGCATATTTGAAAACTTATCTTACAGCTACATGGTGCTAAATTATTTAATTAAATGCCTACTGAAATTAAAAGAATCTAATAATTTTATGAATTTGAAAACACTTTTACACATATATTTTGCATTAGAAGAACTGCAATGTTCAATAAAATAATATTAAATTCTACATTTCATCCCCACTAAATTATATGTTATTGACAATGAAAGTCATACAAATTATTTTTAAGTATAACATTTCCTTATTCAGTGTTTTAGCTATTCATATATATTGTTTATACTTTTATTTTGGTATTTTAAATAATTATTTATTTTTTGACAGATGAGTTGTAAATCAAATAACCCAATATAACAATACAGTGTAAAACTGTAAATATTCTTCCTTTACACTTTTAGTCTTCGTCTATGGTCTAGGGGTGATATGCTAGACTTGGGTTCCCAAGGTTGCAGGTTCAAACCCAGCGGAGGGCAATGGATTTTTTTCAGACAAAAATCCTTAGCATGGCTTCCTTTGGAAGGGAAATGGGATGATGAGAACAGCAGCCATTAAAGAACACCATAAATAAAACTCAATTTAATTTAAATTACACTTTTATTAATCTTATGCACAAGCATGCTGTGTAATATGCTCTACTATAACTTTGATACTTTGATAGCATTGTTGCATAAATTCTTTAACAATGATGTTGCAACTACTGTTCAATTGACAGTCTTCCTTTAACAATGTGTAAATTGAGCAGTTTCTGTACTATTTTGCTCAGTTTGTGTAAAATGTCTGTGTAAAAAGCATCCAATGCATGTGCTAATATAGCTGCTGAACTGGAAAAATGGCTTACAGATTAAAGTAAACAAAGACAACAATCTTAATTAGAGGATAACAACTGAATATATGATAAATAATGAGTCTGAGGAAAAAGAGTGATCTATGGTAGATACTGAGCAGGAGGCAAAGAGTGCTGATAACAAAGAGGATTTACATTCATGTCTAGGGCATATTTCAAAGGAAAGGCAGCAGCATATGGGAAAAATCTGCATTTCCAAGGAATGTGGGACAAGGTGTTTTTTGTAAATCATCTGGCAGGCTGTAAAGGTCCAGTTCTTGAAATTAAAATCTGCTTTGGAAATTGGTCTTGGTTCATAAATCGTATCTTCTCAT
Source organism: Hymenopus coronatus (assembly GCA_030762935.1). NCBI lineage: Eukaryota > Metazoa > Arthropoda > Insecta > Mantodea > Hymenopodidae > Hymenopus > Hymenopus coronatus. The sequence goes on along the minus strand of CM060897.1, from coordinate 41,145,930 downwards.
CAAAATAGTAAATTGCACTAACATAAACCTTTCCATTCAAGACAATTTCAATAATGAAGAGATGCAACACTCATGAATTCAATTCAATAAAGCACCTTTTGGACCTTTTTACTTCATTGGCATTATTAGATTGGGTCATGTAAATGCTAAATATATGGGAAAATTTTATAGTGCTGGTGCCAAGTTTTTCCTTGCAATGATGGGCATCAGCAGGTTCTGTTTCCACCTGTGCTGCCAGATAGGCCAGCTGCAATCAAAAATATCTTTGAGAGTCTTTTTTCAATGTAACTTCATCTTAAGGCAACATATAAAAGGCAAATCTGTTAACTTTTGGTCTAAGTAATCTAGAAATTTATTGTAGCCAGCAATCTGACAGGTCATATGTTCAATCTACTGCTCCTTCTGATGTGACTCCTATAAGTGGACTGGACATAACATAACATTTGAAAACAGGTTCATGAGCTTTCATTTTGCAAGAGATTTATTCAGCAACCATAACCTGACGTGTTGCAAATTAAGATCCAATAAACAAAAAACTCTTGTGGAATTTGTTAAAAAGAAACGACATGACACCTAGCCTATTCTGTCTTCAGGATAAAATGACTCTTATGTCTTATGTGCCAAAATCTGAAAAAGCAGTTCTTTGCAATGTATTATGATGCTGCCATTAATCCAGAATCTGGAGACCAGAATTAACCAGAAGTAATAACATTCTACAATGTTAGTAAAGGAAGAATTGATAATGTAGCTTACAGTGTATCCAGAAAATCCTGCCACTGACCACTCTGTATTTTTATTCTTCCAAATGTCATAGATGACTTACAATGTCATAAGTACTCTAAGTCCCAGGCTTCATAGTTTAACTAACTATTAGGTCACTTAGTGTAAATTGATTGTTTTTTCAACACAAGTGATGTGTAGGACAGGAGTTGGAAAGGTATTGTCAGACTATGGCATTGGAGTTTCAGTCTGATTGTAATTCGCCATTGGGGTACGTCATCTCAAAATATTTTGAGATCACCTTGTGTTTAACCAGGAAACATGTGCATCAGTTGAGGAATTTAATGCCATGTCAGATTGTTGTCATGGTAGTTCAGTAGTTAGAGCAACCGGCTAGAGAAAGGGAGATCTATTGTTCAAATCCTGGCTATAGCATAGAATTTTTGTGAGTCTACCAATCCAACTCTTATCTTACATACTCCTAATTGATGAGTTGGTGAAACTATAAAGCCTGGAGTTAAAGTACTTACAATATTTTAAGTCACTACTAGGGTGTGTCATCTCAAAATAATTTATGATCACCTTGTGGCTAATCGAGAAACATGCGAGTCAGTTGGAATTTAATGTTGTGTAGGCATGTTACTAGGGTAGCTCAGTGGTTAGAGCAACCTGCTAGAGACCTAGAGATCCATGGTTCAAATCCCAGCTCTGTCATTAAATTTTTCAGTCTGGTTCTACCTAGTCAAACAAATGAATAGAAGAAAAAAAATCTGATACATTCCATTCACATGACTTTCTTTACATATCTGTAACAAATTGTTGTTAAAAAGCTTATTCTTCTATCTACTTCATACTAATTGGTAGAAATATTAGCAGAAAAGGTCTTATTACTTAGTTCCTTATAAGTAAAAGGGAAGTAAGGGAATATACTAGGCTAAACTGACTTGTTTTAAAATGTGGTTTAAAACTAAAACTAATAACAAGGAACATCTCAAAAAAATTCATCCAGAATAAAGAGGTCTTTGGAGGCTATTCCTAGAAAATTCAAGATATACATTTTATTTATCTTTTAAATATCTTTATTATAAAGGATTTGAATCAAAATCATTAGATTCATTTTTGAGAAAATCAAAATTTTCAAAATCTTTTTCATATAAAGGGTAGTTGGGGGTGGGGGATTTTCTTGAAAATCTTTGTGTCGTATCCTTGGGAGATACTGAATTTAAATATCAAGTTTGGTGTTAAACGGACGCACACACATGCACTCACATTTATTTTTCTAAAAAAATTTTTTTTTGGATTCAGCGGTTCCCAAAACATGTATTTCTGGTGAAATCTCAGTATAAAAATGTTGGGTGCATTGTAATACCTTCTCTATATACAAAATACATAGTACATGTAGAGAAAGTAATGGCGTATTTTAAGCACATGTTCCATACATGGGGTTCTGAAAAAAACCTTAAAGTTGAGGTGAGTGATTACCTTTGTTTAAGGTAGGGTATGGCATCAGTCATTTAAGTGCAGTATATTATCATATGAAAATGAAGTACATTGTTTGAGGTGAGTCATGAAAGATGTACAATATCAAGAAATCAAGCTTTTTAACAAATTAAAGCAGTTGCAGAGATGTCAAAATGACAATTTAACTTAAAATTGAAGGCATATCTGTTAAATAGATCCTTATACAATTTGGATGAGCTATAAATTGGGATTCTGTATAAATGTATATATGTATGTAATGATGTGCCCAAGATCATTGTATTGACAAACTGGATGAAATAATAATAATTATTATTATTATTATCATTATAACAACAACAACAAAGCCTTGGTAGGACTGGGAAAGCCTAGGAATTTTGGCTCCTCTGCTTAGTTGTTAGTAATCTCAGCTATAGATAGTTTTGGACTGGTACACACAGCAAATTTGTTCCCCCTCTTTTAGCATCCTTAACAGCTGTGTAGATCATATCAGACAGTGAATGAAAGTAATGGTAAAAATTATGCTCAAATGAACTTCAAGTCCATAAAACTTAGAATTATCTAGCATTCATCTTCTCAAGACAAGAGGAAGTCTTTGAAATCCTTCAGATAATTGACTCCAACAGAGATCCTTTGGCCTTCTAATCCTTCACAGGTTCATATCTGGCTCAGACCAATCGTTTTTCAGTGTGCTTAAAAGTGGCAGTCATGTGTCAGTATATTTATAGGCATGTAAAAGAATTCCTGAGGTAATTCTGGCACACTAGCAGCACTGATAGATCCTACCAATTGACAGCATTGTTAACAAGCAAATATATTTAAAAACAACCAAGATCTACTTGGTATCTCTTGAATGTGAGGCAGACAAGCTCCCCCAACATCATGGAGGCTGACATCAGAAGTATTACTGAAATATCTGTGAGTGTTAAGGAAAGTAATTCAATTCAATTTTATTTAGAATTAAATATATTTCTGTACAGGACAAACAAATAAAATAGAATATTTCTTATAATTTTGTAATTTAAATTCTTTTTAAAAACATTGTATGCTGTGTTGATATAGATAAGTCATTCAATATTTTGGATATAATTTGCAAAATACATGTCGTAACATAGAGTACCCATATCTAAAGAGTAATCAAACTATAATATCACAAAAGCCTCCTTTTACACAATATACCTTTAAATTAACCTTTAGGCAGAAAGCTAGCTCAGTACTGACAGAAACTTTAATTTCATTATTGATATCTAGATGAGGTGAGTTACAGAATATGTGTACCTTTTATAAGCTTCTCTGCACCTAGTTAGAGATAAGCATATTATTTTCCAGTATTTTAAGCAGGAGACAAACATGTTTGCTATTTTCAGAATTCAACATCATATAGAGACATACTAGGGAGGTTGGAACCATCTTTGAGAAGGTAGTTCAGGAAATATATCTTTAACCTGATCTCAATTCTTCTTTCTTTCAGTACTTAGAATTTAGCATTTAAAAGAGCATATAATTAATATGATATTGGTTTAATTGTTTTTTCACACTAGCCGTGTGTAGGATAGGAGTTGAATAGGTAGAGTCAGACTGAAAAATTCAATGCCATACCTGGGATGTGAACCATGGATCTCCCGGTCTCTAGCCGGTTGGTGTTCCACTGAGCTACCATGGCAACATGCTGGGATAGCATTGAATTTCTCAACTGACTCGCATGGTTCCCGGTAAACCACAAGGTGTTCTCAACTTATTTTTGAGATGACAACCAATTAACCATAATAGTTGGCTATGCTATGAATCCTGGGACTTAAGTACTTACAACATTGTAAGTCGCTATTGGGGTTGTCATCTCAAAATAAGTTGAGAACACCTTGCGGTTTATCGGGAAACATGTGAGTCAGTTGCTGGCATGTTGCCATGGTAGCTCAGTGGGAGAGCCAACCGACTAGAGACTGGGAGATCCATGGTTCAAATCCCAGCTATAGCATTGCATTTTTAGTCTGACCCTATCTTTCCATATAATTAATATGTTTGCAAACTTATCAGAACATAAGATGGAATTCTAGCATCATTATAATTACTTACCAACTTGAAGCTCATCAGTCAGCATCCTGCCATAAACTGGAACACTGGGGTATAATCGTAAGGTTTCTTTAATAACTTGATCCAAGTATGGCATGTTCTGGAGATCTTGAAATGTTGCAGGGCGGTCAGAATCTTTGAATATTTGTTTTATTTCATTTATTGCCTTTTCCTGAAAGGTAAAAAACAGTATTTAATATAGTTAATTACTCTCTCGTGCAAGTCCATGTGTAGAACAAGGATTGAAAGTAATTAATATGTTTTTCTTTCTTCTTTTCTTTTTGAGATATTAATTAGTTACATTTATTTTATTTATTTATTTATTTAAGTCAAAATATATCTCTTTCTGAGATATCGGAATAAAAATGCATTTTTTAAAATGATTCCGCTTAATACTCATGCAACAAACAAACATTGGAAAGTTTTTTATAGTTGAAAGTTTAAAGTGAGAAAAAAATCAAGAAAATTGCTGTGGTTCACACATATAGATTGTTTATAAGCTAAAGCAAGATTTGCATTAAAATTCAAATTCATATATTGTATCAGGAACTTTTAAGCCTTTTCAGGCATCTATCTCTATTTTCATAGAAAAATTTGAAGATAGTAATGTAAAAATGACCATAATATTTGCAATTCACGTTATTTAACCAGTGCAGTACTTTAAAAGGGGTGTTCAGAGCATGAACTGCATCTGCTCAACGGGAATAATATTTTGTAGAAATCTGCTTTAATGCTTGGTACATGTTGAAACAAAATAAAAATAAATAAATAATATGTTCTTTTACAAAACATCAGTCCTCCCTTAATGTATATTTTGGCAGGAGTTCATAAGAATAATTTATATGCAAAGTTACTATGTAACAAAAGTTGGTAAGCATACCATTTCTAACAAATGTTCTTATTTATAATTTTTCAATACTAATACATATGCATATAAACTGGTTACCAGAAGAAATAATATAGTTGCAATTCCATTATAAGCTTTTGTCCTGTTATACATTTTACTATTTTGTAGTTTTAAATTATCACATAGGATTAAGTTGCACAAAGGAGAAAGGGTGTTGGAGAGTGAGTAAGAAGAGAGAATGAAACAGAGGAGAATCTCCACATTTAATACAATACTGTGAACAAGGCAACAAATTCTTCAATATGTATTTGTATATTACTGTTTAAGTTATAAGTAAGTAATAGGTAGGAAGGGAAATCCAGAACACAGAAACAATATCTTCTTTAGAAAAGGTGTTAGCTGCCATGGAAAGCAAACCTTAAAATTATAACTGACTGTCTATTTGAAAAGTAAGAAGCAAATGTGACAGAATATTATGATGTTATCTATGATTTCTAGAAACTCAGCTTTCCAGGATTATAAAACAGCAACAATGGAACTGATTGCAATTTATAGCTACAGGCTGCTCGTTCCTTCTAGACGAATGACCTTTAGCAAAGATACAGAGAGCTAGCCTACTCTTGATAAACAGGTCAGCAAATAGTTTGTTATAATACAAATAGCTCTGCTTCCTTATGATTATGTTTTGAGAATATACAGTTGACTGCAAAGTGGGTTGTGTTACAAGTTTATGCCATTACCAGTGTTTTAACAAGGGATACTTAGTTATTATTGAAAATGACAGCAATTCAGAAGAAGAAGAAGAAGAAGAAGACGAGGGAGAAATGTTGTGAATAGAAGAAATGCAAGTAAATTAGTATAATGTTTAGTGTAAGCATAACCAAGGTTGAGAGTGAATAGATGTGACTAACACCATGGAAGTGTGATATTTGCTTTGTAGTGACTGTACTACTGCAGCACAGAAACATGAGAATAACACGCATAATATTTGACTGCCATTATTGCTTCTATGTAACAATACTCCAGTAAAGGTGAGTAAGTGATTCCCATCTAATCTCTTATTTAAAAATGTCATTCATCAAGAACTGGTGCATGGCCTGTGTTGATGACAATTTACAGTTACCCAAAGTACATCAGTTGCAGCATTTCTGGTCATATTTGGCAATCTAGAAAAATCTTTGAAACTTACAATCTAAACACCCTTATCCAAAAGCTGTACTATACTGACCTGTACTTTCTGGTCCCGCCCTAGAGCAAAACATGCAAAGCTCATTGCAGCAGCAGTTGTGTCATGACCCTATAAAATATAAACATATACTTATAGATATTTTAAGAAACTGTTCATTTGTGAATTTAAGGATAAACATAATTCAGAATCTAATGTTGCATTCACAGCTGCTCTTCTACAAGAGATGGAAATTACTTCATTGTGCATCAATAAACAAACAGCAGACCATGAAGCCTTCATTACTACTTCATTCTTGTAGGTACTACAAATTATTCACAGTTAAAAAAAAAAAAAAAAAAAAAAATCTGTGTGTTAGATTCACATGACTTTCTGTAGCTACTATAATTTATTTTTATACAGTTTCTACAAACTAATTTTATGAATGTTTATTTTTCTATCTAGTTAATGTTCATTTGATGAAGGTTTGCAGAAATGGTTTCATTACACATTTCTTTAAAGGCACAAGGGGAACAAGGAACCTGGATTAATATTCATGTTTAAAAACTGGGTAGCTATTTGCTGGCCCAGAAATGTCACTCTTTTCAAGACGTTGCAAGAAACACATAGTGACAACTTTTTTAAAAAATGACAAAATATTAAAAAATTCAAGCAAACAACAAATGGATATCTTAGAAATGGCTAATGCTACAAAAAAGGTTATTTGAAATCAATTGCTTGTTTTAAAGAAACCTGCATTTTTTGTGCAGTCAGTTCATGCCTATCTTTTATGGTTTACCAGTTAAATTCCTTCTGTGCAAAGAGAACTTCACAGGTTATTCCCAAAATATTGAAGATATGCATTTTATTTGTCATGTTAATATCTTAAACATATGGTAGTTTAATTAAAATCATTACAGCCATTTGGGGGGGGGGGACATGCATAAAACGAACAAGTAGGCATTATTTTATAAAGGCAATGATAGTTGCACTAATTTCTTGCTTCCCAAACCTTGCCCTACACTGTTTTAGGTGTGTATATGTACATTTGTGTGTTGTCAAAAATCCTTTAGCTCTTCTTCATTTACACAAAAGGAGTGTTTAAAAAATACTGTTGTGACGATTCTATGTTAGAAAGTCACTGCCAAAAAATTGGGATAATTTGGCATATCATTTTATGTTAAAATAAGCCAGGACAGAGAAATAGAATGTCTGATCACCTTATACCATGTAGCAAGGCCTACTTTCTTCATAAAAAAGGCCAAAGGTCAAACAGAGTGTAATTTGTTCTTAAGCACTGGCTTAATTAAAAACTGTTTTCTATTGATCGTTAGTAATTGCTGTATGTTATACACTTCTCAAATAAATATTAGTCTAACCTCAAACATGAAAGTGTCAACTTCTTCTCTTATTTCTTCATCTGTAAGAATTGACTGGTTTCCTTCTTCCTTGGAAACAATAAGCAGAAGATCAAGAAATGTTAACTTTCTTCTTTCATCTAGAAACAATAGAGAAATAGTGCACCAAATGTGATCATTGGTTCACTTTTTATTATCAATAGACATATTGGTATACCTAGATGTACAGTATATTACCAATATTTTTACTGTACAACAAAAAGTATTTCTCTTACTTATTCCCTATAAAATTTAACTACACAACTTATGCCTTCATCAGTATATATGCCTTAAACATAACAACTCACCTATTTAAACTTAAATTAGTCAAAATATAAATACTGTTTAAAAACAGAGCAAAGTACCATTCTTAACAACTTTCTCCCCTTAGAATAATCTGGGTAATGGTAGAGATTCCTAAAGAGCATACACTGTATATAATATATTTTAAAAGATTACCAATATTTTCTTATGAAGTGTATGGAAGTGTCAGCTGCAGATAAAGCATCTTCATTTAATGATAGGTACCATTATTAAAGCATTACTTCAGTATCTTAATTTGTTTCCTAGATTGCACTTCAAGTGCAAAGTAACAAATTCAGAATTTATGAATCTATTATAATAGAGCTATTTCTAAAAAGAACATTTGTTTATGTGTATGTACCTCTATGATAATTCCGCAAACCACTAAACTGATTTTAATAATTCTTTCACCACTGAAAATAACTTTTATACCTGACCTTTATAGACTCGAAGACATCTTGTAACTTCAATTCATAAACATCCAAAACTTAAAAAGTATTTACAATGTCTAGATATTAGTATATATACATTTCAGAGTCATGAAAAAATAGAGGTTTTCATTAGGAATGCAATGAAATAGAAAATAGTTTCTATTTCTCCTCGGAAAATATGTATAAAAACAAGACAAAATGCATTAATATTTCTTTAGAAGCAATTTTCATATATGCCCAATATAGCAATTAAGAAACCAATGTAAAAGTATGTGTACGTGATAACGTATTTCAAATGAGGCATTTTAACAGTTTTGAGAGTAAATTCAAGTGCTATAGATTTTCACAATGTCCATGATAAAGAATGCATTATATTGCAACATCCACACATACATATGCAAGCACGCATATGTATGACACACGCACGCATGCACAAAATATGTTTATAAATTTCTTACCTCTAGTAAGCTCCTCCAAATCTGTGCTGATTGGCGGTGAAACTTCAAGCTGTTCTCGTTTTGTTGCTATCATTTGCCTTGTAGTTCCATGTAACACAGACAGCCATTTAGTTTGGTGTCTTGACAAAGGTGAAAGTGCAAACAAAGCATCCTTCTGATACCATGGCCAAAAGCTCCTCTTCATGACTACCTCACACATACTGTGAAAGTTGCCTATGATATATTTATATTGCTTGAGAGATACATACAAGACTCAAACTCTTGAAGTTTAATGAAACACCTGGTTTTAAATCAAAGGTGTTTAGCACCAGGTTTCAAAACAGAGACAGTTCAATCTTAGATTCATATTAATTAAGAGAAAAATTGTCTTTATAATTGTTATTGAGTTCATTTCACCAATGCATAAATTAACAAGGATTAAATGATTTCTCAAATTAATATTAAATTTTTTATGAAAAATGAATAACTTCTTAGTAAGATACAATCTCTAAAATGTTAGTAAAAACAAATTAAACACTGTGTTTATTAATTATTCATTCTTTGAGCAGTGTAATACTTTGTCAGTGTGAAAATGTATGTGACTCCAGAATACACTTGTTTTCACTTAAAATACATTGGAAGTTTTCATTCATATGATTTCTCTACTGAGTATCCTACAAACTATTCTTAAAAAAGTTTCTTCTATTTTATATTACTTGAGCTGAACGTTTGCAAAAATGCTTTTCTTACTTTAATAATACTAAAGCAAATAAAACCTATTGCTATGTAATGGCTTTGAAATGTCATGTTCTTTACATAATCATGAGAGAAGAAAACATACAAGGGCGATACAGTATGCTGAGGTGATAATTAAATGTTTAAGAAATAGATCACTATATGTTAGCTTTGAAACTCTTTACTCTACACTCTTTGCATGGTCATGAGAAACAACTGAATAATTATACCAGTTCAAAAAAAGTATAAAGTATTTGAAAATTCAAACCAATGACAAAAAATATCATGGAAATGATTAATGACACAAAAATATTTGGTATCTATAAATAGTACATTTATTCATTCATTTAGAGGTCTTCACAGGTTTCTGAAAGATTCAAAATATACATTTTATTTTTCATGCAAGTATCTTAAACATGTGGTAGTTAAATTCATAATCATTAGCCATTTTAAAAAGAAAGAAAGAAAAAAGGGGCAAACACACATGGATAAAATTGAAAAAATGGTTTACATAAATGATGTTTTGAAAATTTCTCACCTCCTTGGAAGACTTTGAACTGAAAATTCAAGTTTAATATTTATGTGATTGTTTGTTTTTATTTCTCTCCTTCTCTCTCCCCCTATATCCCTCCCTCTCTCTCCCTAAAAAAAACAAACTGTTTTTGCAATAAACTTTACATTCATTCAGAATAAAGAGATCTTTACAATCTATCTGCAGAAAATTCAAGATACAGATTTTATTTCTTATGCAAAATCTTAAACAGATGGTATTTTAATTAAAATTTAGTTATTATTAATGAGAACTGTTAGAGCAATTTTTAAAGAAAAACAGAGCTTTTGAATATAAATTGAAATTTGGTATTTATGTGACATTTTGTTAAGTGCTCTCTCTCTCTCTCTCTGACACATTTTCTAATTTTTTTAAATCAGGAGAGTTTAAAATGAACATTTAACTGAAATCAAAGACTTGAAACTTTCCTGGCACTGGTTTCTACTGAAATATTTATATCAAAATGTTGATTGTAATGCAATACCTCCTATAACTTACTGTAGTAAATAGCACAGTGACAGTGAAATTAGTACAGGAAATATTCTCGCTTTTAATTTTCAGAAAGATTGAAAGATATTACAGGTTATGTGTTTTGACTACTACATGAAAAAGCTAAAGGAATATAAATAACATAAATATGCATTTTTGTGTATCACATTGCTGAATCAGCCTGCTTTCCTGTGTATCAAAATATCCTATCCTTTATTAACAGCAGAAGCACTATTAACTGTGACATTATTTTCATTTAATTTATGTTTAAATGTTTTTCAAGGTTTTACAACTGAATGCAAAGTTTAGGCATGAACTTCAACTTCAATTAATATTTTAAAAGTAAATATTCAATCCTTATGATGACTGCTGCAAGACACCAAATGAACATTATGCATAAACCATGAAAATCACTGCAGTTATTCATATTTTGTGTTTTAACAACAAACACATAAATTTACCATATTTGTCGCTTCTTATAATACTGTAGGTTTTTTTAATCTAAATATTTTAGTTTCATTAAAGTCCAAACATGCTCAAAGTAAAGAAAAATTAAGTATTTTATGAACATTATTAACAGAAGTGTTATGCACTGTAATAAAATAAGAAATGCTATCTACAAAACAAGAGGAAATGAGCATTAAAAAATGTATAAATTTATTGTTCAATGCTCTAAATTCATTCATAGGAACTGTTGTATTCTAATATTCAATAAATATGCTTTCCTTGGCACCTTTTATTAGTAAAAACAATGTACAATTGAAACAAATTTTTGTTTTATTTTATTTTATGGAATAACCCATAGGTAGCTAATGCATTCCAAGTACTAATTACATTGTAGAATATTATGTTGCATGAGCAAGCTTTGTAATGTCCAAAACCTAAGCATGATAGTGAAAATAAGAAATATATTTTGAGCCATAAATACAAACATCTGATGTGTTCCATTCACATGACTTTCTCTATATTTCTGCAACAAATTATTTTAAACAGCTTATGTTTCTATTTACTTCATACCAATCGAGAAAAAAATCAGCAGAAATAGTCCTATTACTTGCTTCCTTGTAAGTAGAAGTGAATAAAGGGAGTACTATTGATTAAAGTGATAGTCAAAAGTTGGTTGCTATGTGACTGAAGTTCCTTTATTTGTATGGAAAGTAATTATTAAATTCCTGTATGAGAAAATTATGTTTTTTTAAAGCTGAAACCAAAAACAAGGAGTATCTAAAAAAACGATCAACTCAACGAAAAAAATGTATATAAGATAAATTGTGTGTTTTAAGGTGCTCTATATTTTTTGTGTTGTAAGTTTTTGTCCATCTCTTGCGGTTTAACAGTTATGTAAAATTCCATAAAATTCATGCAGAATAAAGTAGTCTTCAGAGGCTATTCCCAGAAAATTCAAGATATACGTTTTATTTGTATATATACAGAATATACAAAATTTTAATCAAAATAGTTAGAGCCATTTTTGAGAAAATCAAATTTTTCAAAAAAAGTTCCATGTAAAGGTTAGTTTGGGGTGGGGGACTTTTCTCAAAATCTTTGTGTCGCATCTCTGGAAGATACTAAACTTAAATACCAATTTTGGTATTTTACTGGCTCTTCATTTTTGAGCTATCGTGTTCACAGACACACAGACACACACAAGGCCCTTTTTCTGAAAATGCTTTTTTTGGATACAGGGGACCCTAAAACATATATTTCCGTGAAATCCTAGTATCGAATTTTTGGGTAGAGTGCAATACCTTCTCAATACACTATGTACATAGTAAGTATAGAGAAAGTAAAAATATGTTTCACCTTACCCTCTCAAGGATTTGCAATAATCTGACTCACTATCTTCCTGTGCATTCACCTTCACTCCCATTGCAGTTTCTGAAAATAGAATACTTATAATTAGTGTTTTTAATAATATGAATATTCAAAGTTTCTTTTGTTCAGAAGATCTAGTTTTTTTAAAACTTATTATAGGGGTTTCCAAAAAAGAAACTAGAACAAAATTTAATTTAATTTTATCCATTTAATTAAAGTACATAAATATAGGATACTCAAAATTGCATGTTGGAAGGTGAATAAGTGCAAATAATTTGATATGTAGTACAGAACAAGGCATATAGCATTAAATTATAGCACTCTCATTTTGAATGCTTACTATTAACGTTGTTATAAATGAAGCACAAATTTCAGGGTAATATGTTTTAAATGCTCCTACATTATGTCTCTTTACTATGCTTGCATTCATCACAGAATGGTCAGCTTCTGTGTTTAGTGACTCACAGTGAGGAAACGAGAAACTAATTCAGTCGCAAATTTTCTTTTACACTATGAATGGCTTTACAGATGCTGAATTAGTAGATACTCATTTAATTTATACAGCAGCTGGGGAATCTGCCAATGTTGTGAGGGATTGTATCATTAGTGACTTTAAAATCCTAATCTTCCCAAAAGATAAATGTTAACTGTAATGAATTAAAGGATCCGTTAATTTCTGATTTTGTTTTTTGTATTTTTAAGGCTTAATTTTAATTTCTGCCTTTGTAAGAGCAAAGAGAGTGATTTTTTAGCTTAAAGAATGGAAGGGCAAATGCTTACATGTTGCTTTAAGTTGGACCCTGAATATATTGTAAATCCTAATCAGGTAATGTTGTATGAAAACAAAAAACTATGGTTATATAGGTTGAAGTTTCAGTGCAACTGATAATCTTCCCTCACATCACACCATCTTTATAACCGAGTATCTGAGAATAATAGCCACCAAGCATGGGAATAATAGCCATCCTAAAAAAATACTGTGAAACTTTTCTCAGAAATATAACTTTAGTGGGGGGGATTGCAAATACTGGATCAACACATTGTCCTAAAATGCTCCACATTTGAAATGCTCCCTACAGTCCAGTATATTCATTATATTTCTTAAATTGTTTATTTCTGTAAATTAATATGTTGGTTTTTAGATCTCAATTAATTTTAAATGCTCAGCTACATATTTTGTATATAAGAAAAGTGTAACAGAAAGTAATAAGCTCATAAGAGGTAAACAGCACATTGCAATAGTGAAATTTGTTGACACTTCAAGTAAAATTTAATTTCTATATTTGTATAACTTTAACAAAATTATATAAAGTGCCTGAAAAGTTCTGCATCATAAGCATAACTCTAATGTTCACCTGTTTATTTCATTTTATTGATTTCTATTGTGAAAATCATTCAGTCTGTGATTGTGAAGGCTACTCAAATCATGGTGCTCAAAAACCCAAATTATGCAGATGAACCTGTTTGAAATTGAACACATTATATGCCTATGGTGCTGTACTTTTGGACACTGCATACATACTAACACACCGCATATAACATCCAAAGCATACAATGTTATGTATGGATATAGATCAAACTCTGGCCCTTCAACATGATTGGATAACTTCTCAATTAGAATTTCTCCATTAGAGTTGAAGTTTTCTACAAACTTCTCCAATATTTTGAAGTGAAATGTTGGGGTTATCAGCTTTCTGTGCACTCTCCATTTGTTACCTGTTTAAATTAAAAATTGATTAATATTTATTTATCTTTGGGAGGTGAATTAAGTAAGAAAAGATGAAAACCTTTCCTCCCAAAATCAGTAAGAACAAATGCAGTCAGTTTCAACTTGAGAGTAAGATACATTAATATCCTTATTTATTATAAATTAAGTAAGAATACAAAATTAAACACTTCATTACACAAAATATGTTGTGTTAATTCTCATAACTTTCTCTACCTCTGTTGTTTACTAGCGGGCAGTTGAGATAAATCTTTGGAAAAATAGCTACAGTACACACTTTGTATTAGATACCTACATTGAGAATAAGATAGTCAAATGTTTAACAACTAGACACTGTTTGTACTAGCCTTAAAGTGCCATACACTTTCCATACATAAACTTGTGCGAGAAAAAAATGAACATTGATAAGACTTTGAAAAAGTGGTCAATTATGGAACAATTCAAACCATTATTAACAGACATCTCAGAAATCAGGGCCAGTTTTTTGTGTGCCACCCTGTAACTTCAAATACTTCAATGTCATAATTGCAATTGATATTAGAAAAAATAACTGATTCAAATTGTGAATTAATATAAACATTATATTTACATTGTATACATCAATAGGAGCCAGTTTTCAAATTCATCATTTGTGGCTCAATTGTTGTCCAGCACTGAATTATAATCCTAGCAAACCTGTGCCCATTGTATATTGACAAAGAAACAATTTAGAAGTATGGGATTATTGAGGAAGACATTTAAGAATTATAGTCCTGAGTTTATATCTATGTTAGCAATGGAAGTGATAATTGTCCGACTTGACATTTAGGGACATTTTCAGACTAAAGTAGATATTAATTTCATGTTTTGTAATATAATAATAATGATAATAATAATAAATAATCAATAATATTATTATTATTATTATTATTATTATTATTATTATTATTATTATTATTATTCACTATTTGGTAATTATAAAAATCACAATTGCCTTTGTCAAAGAGAGAGAAAACAATCTAGAAAATAAATAGGTAACTTCATTAGAATTATTGAACATTATTTACATACCACATTTAACTTATATATCAAATGGTTATGTACTATATATAGGATGTTTTATTGATAATTTATAGGTATACTCTATCTTTAAAAACTTTAACATTTGCAGTAGTCATTTTTAGGAGAATTGAATTGAAAGTTTTCTGCCTTTTACTTTGTAATGCTTAGAGGCCTTCTACAGTCTGTAGTATGGCATATTATCCCTCTTCCTACTACATATCTCTTCTTACTTCATTAGTGTGCAAATTCTCCTTTACATGAATCAAAACATCATAAATATATAAGTTAACTGTTATAGGAATTTCTGTTTAAAAAAGCTTCCATTCCTTATTATAAATAATCACATGGATTGATTTATATCAATTGATTTTTCCATGAAATGAACCAATTATAATCATAGACTAAAAGGACTCAAACTTACAATAACTTACCTGTACCAGTAAGCAATCCAGTTCCTAGCCATGGATGTAGAAACCGATATATGATTGATTTATCCAAGAGTTTGTTATTACCAAAAATATGCTGGCATGGAAAAAACAAATTAAGCTATTTAACAACATTATTTAAACTTACACAAGAAAGAATATGGAAGAGAATTAAAATACAGTGAGAATTTATTAGAGAATATTTGAAATAAGATTGTAAGATAAGCTTTTGGCTTTCATAGCTGATAATAATTCAAGAAAATGTAGTCTCTGGACTTGCAGCTTGTTGTTCCAAGTGGATTAGACACTTTGTTTACCACACAAACATTTATTTGTGCTTTGAAAATTGTTCTTTCACACTAGCATTCTGTAGACACTAAGATGGAAAAATCTAATGTGTTCCATTCGCATGACTTTCTCTACACCTCGGCAACAAATAATTTTAAAACACTTATTCTTCTATCTACTTTATGCTAATTGAAATAAATATTAGCAGAAATGGTCTTATTGCTTGCTTTCTTGTAAGCAGAGAGAAATAAGGGAATACACTAGGTTAAGGTGATAGTAAAATCTTTTAAAAGCCAGTTGCCATGTGGATGAAATACGTTTCTTTCCATTGCCAGGAGCTGATATACTTCGGTATGAGAAAAGTTAAAAGAAATGAATAACAAGGAATACTTCAAAAATAGAAAAAATATATATGAATAAATTGTGTGTGTTTAGGGAGATCTACATTTCTTGTGTAGTAAATTTTTGTTTGTCTCTTATGGTTTACCAGTTATGCAAAATTCTGCAAAATCATCCTGAATGAGGAGCTCTTCAGAGACTATGCCCAGAAAATTCAAAATCTACATTTTACTTGTAATGTAAATATCTTTAATATATAGTATTTTAATCAAAGCCATTTTTGAGAAAATCAAAATTTTCAAAATTTTTCCATGTAAAGGGTAGTTTGGGGAGGGGGATTTTCCTCAAAATTTTCATGTCACATTCTTGGAAGATTCTAAACTTAAATACAAAGTTTTGTAGTTTACCAACTTTTCATTTATAAGTTATCATGTTCACAGACAGCACAGACCTTTTTCTAAAAAATATTTTTTTTGGTTACAGGGAAACCCTAAAACGTGTATTCCTGGTGAAATCTCAGAATCAAATCTTTGGTGGAGCGCAATATCTTCTCTACCTATGTACCATGTACTATTCAGAGAAAGTAAAAATGAATCAGCCTTAAGTAATTCAACAACTGCTACATAAACCACTTATTTTTGGCTCTTTGTTCCAATGCTCTTACTATTTTAAGTACCTTTGTGAGATATGCATCAAACTTTCTCTTCTGATTTAAATACACTGGTAAATTCCATGACAGTTTCAAATATTAGATATGTCATGCCTTAAGTTGCAAGTCCTTTATTTCAGGTATTTATAACTAATCAATATAAAACTAATTAGTGCTTTGATATCAGAGCAGTGAAAATAACATTAACATCTTGACATTGTCCATTTGCCTATAAAGAAATGGAACAACCTTTTTTTATTTACTTACATGTCAAGGTTAAGGAATCATGTTGAAGCAAATATAGAATGATCAAAATGATAAGATCTTGAAATAAAGCAACATAAAAATACAACTTGTTTATTTGTGATCATTAGTATTTCAACAAGGTAAGTGTAAATTGTAGCAAATGTATACATATTCAAAATCAGTCCTGTTAAGTAGTACACTTTTTATTGCACAAACATGAAAAAATGCTCAAACAGTATTGTATTGTTCAACCAGGTTAAATTTTCTGTGCTTACCTCAAGATACTTAGCACCAGATACTAAGACAAAAAGATCTGCTCCTATCCAAAAGCGAGCTATAGGTCCATATTCCTTATTTAGTCTATTCATCCCCATAAACATGTCTGTAAATGGAAAAAAAATCCATGGTTTAATAATATTAATACTTTATTTTACCTCCACCACTTTTGTTTCATGTTTATATCAAGATAATTTTCAGGAGTAGGGGCTACATCATTTTTTGTGGTATCTCAGGATTCTTTTTCCAGAGGGGTTTATACATCAACGTTTTTTCTTATCCTGAGAAGTCAAATTTCATGAAGGTAAACTCAGTGAAGCCTGGGTTCATTTTAGTATTGTTCTTTTTCTTATTCTCATAAATAATCTCTCTTTAGTCATCAGAAGGGTAGTTAATACCATATTAACTGCATATGATACAAGTATACTGATAAATGGCAAAAGTCTAAATAATAGTGCATTCATCAAACTGAATCCTAAATGTTAAAAATGTTTGTGCATCTTACACTAAAATGTAGAAAATTAAGTTAAATTTAAGTTTAAATTCCCAAAGTTCTGGTTCAAAGTAGACAAAATGTTTTTATTAAAATAAAACAAACTTATGACGACTGCCTCTGTGGCCAAGTGGTCAGCGAGCTGACTTCCCACCTGGAGGTTTTGAGTTTGATTCCTGGCTGGGGCGGGAAATTTTACTTTAATGAGAATTATTCCCTATCCCCCACAGTCTGGAAGTATGAATGTGTGTGTGTTTGGTAATAAAAAATTGATTAGCCTAATGTTCTAAACCTACTGTAATGCGAGTTGTTTCACAAGGCAAAGCCCCCAAATATGATCACTGAAGTTAAAGGAGACTATACAAATGAAACAATTAAAAGAAAAAGAAAAAACTTCTGACAATTATGTATAGGAAATTATACATTAAAACAAATTAATGTCCATGAATAGATTAATTTAATGGTTGGGAAGTTCATATTCGTCTAATCATGCTTAAACTTAGTTGTGCATATACATGATTTATGCACTTCTAACGTTAAATTAATGGAGACTTTATAGTTATAAAACACTTGAAGGAAGTGGCATCAAGTTGAACACTCTTGATAGCTTCATTCACCTATTTACTAAGCAGAACATGTATCATGAACATAAGCTCACATCATCAGCTGCCTGTTGACTGCCGATCAATTCCCAAGTGTTTTGTTGATGGCCTGAGCTGTCCTTTGGTAGCGCGTTGATGAACCTGAATAGAGGGTTGTCTGCTTCTGGAAAATCAAAGCTAATCATGCGGTTTTCAAATATTTTTTATGTCTTCTTCCATATTTCTAGTTTTCTGGATTTCTGGGCTGGTTTCATTACTTTGACATCGCTTCCTATTTTGTGGTTTTTGGTCCAAAAGTGAGACAACTGCTGATTTTTCAATCTGCTTTAATTTAATGCAATCTTAGTGTTTCTTCAAGTGGATGCCTGTGCTCCTTTTGGTTTGCCTGATTTATACTTTGTCACTATTTTTACATTGGATCCGGTAGATTTCTAACTTTTTTCTTGAGATGTGGGTGGGGTCAGATCGAGATTGTCTTCTATGTGTCTGTGTTTAACTATTGTGAATATGTCATTGTATTTATACCATACTTGATCATATATGGGAAGATTTTGGTAATTCAATTGTACACATTGTGTTTAATAAATAAATAAACTTGGTGATGTGCAACTCCAGTTTACTGTTAAATAGACTCACCAAGAAAGGTGGTAGAGGGCTTCCCATAGTGAACTTAGTGAAACCAGCCTAGAAATCCAGAGGAACTAAAGGTATGGAAGAAGATTTATATAAAGAAATCTGAAAATGGCAACATGAACTTCAGTTTGTTAGAAGTAGACTTCAGTTTGTCCTATTCTTTAACAGGAACCCGAGGATATTCAAGGACATCAACAAAACCACTCAAGAGCTGTTCCGGCAGCAATGGCAGCTACTGCATAAGATCACACAAGCATGTGAATATCCTAACTTATAACACTTTGCAGATTTATTGGTTAGTTTTTCTTTGAATGCTGTTAAACATAACATATATGCACTAGTTTAAAATTCATACAATTTGAATCTATTTGTTACTGCTCTAAACTCGTAATATAGAACAGTGTTGCTAGCACAACTTGGCTTGTGCATGTTTTAAGAAGCCTCTGCACATGTAAAATTGGTATAATGTAATTAACTTATGGAGCCAAGTGAAGTGCACTGGCAGGCAGAGATTTTTCCCACATTAGTTTTCATTCCATTACTAGGATTATATATTTTTAACTTAAGGCATTTTTTCCATGGTATGTATGTACAAATACAGATGTCATTTTATGTCAATTTCACTATATAGCAGCACACTACAGAGAAGTTATGCTCATTGTAGCAGATATTGGTGACAATGTTGAGTTTTCATTCAAACAACCTGTACTCACTATACACAACAGGGTTGCTGAGTTAACTGTAAGTAGGTAAACAACACTAAAAATATATGCCCTGGGAAATAGGTAACCTACACAAGCATAGAATATTCCTGCAATTTCTCAACACAATCCATAATCTTAATTAAGTGCAATTTAATTTACACATTACTTTGGTTTTGCCCTAACACAGTATACTTAATTATGAATACAACTTCAAACATTTTCAAACAACCCTTTCTTTCATCAGACAAGTTGTTGTTGTTATCATTCTTCTTATTATTTCCATTATCATTATTGCTGCTGTTAGGAGCAGCTGTAACTATATTGATTTGTTCATAGTCATAATTGTTATCCAACAGATGTTATCTCACATTTTCAGGGCTCTCTGACTTAAGTTTAGTGAACACTTAAGTTTTGTCTAGCAGTCAACAGGCAGCTGACGATGTGAGCTCATGTTCATGAAACACGCGCTGCTTAGTAAATATCAAGAGGGTTCAAATTGACTCCACTTTCATTCAAATATTTTTTATGAATTGTTTCACTGGTTTTGATTTCAACAACATTTTTTTTTTACTTAAAGGTTAATTTATTATGCCTATTTTTTTTTATTTAATTTATGTTACTCAAGATAAATATTTGCAGAAATTGTTATAACACATATTTTGTTGTAGGTATAATCAGGATACAAGAGAATGAAGCAACAGTCTCTGAAGTGGGTCATTATATGCTGGTTTTTAAATTCCAATCTTTGTATGACATCATATGAAACAAATGAATGTAGAATTTACTCTTCAAAAAATGTATGAATTATTGGAAAATACAGACCAATAACAACAAATATTTTAGAATTGGTTCATGTCACTAAAACCATTTTACAAATGTTATGCTTTAATCACCTTTACAGTAATAATTTTATCTAATTCTTATGGTTAACCAGTTATACAAAATTATACAAAAATCATTTAGAATGGAGATGAGATCTCAAGTTATTCATAGGAAATACAATATGTATATTTTTTAGTTATGCAAAGACTTTAAATGTATATGTAGTGTTGTAATAAAATTTTTTAAGAACTATTAACAGAAAAAAATGTAGTGAGGGGGCAAGAATCTTGTAATCCTTAGAAGATGTTTGGTGAAATACCACGTTTGATACTTATTTTGTTTACTTTGCTGCCCCCCCCCACCAAAAAAACAGACACACATGTGCACATCCATACCCACATCTCTCCCTTGTGCACACCTTTTTCTAAGGTAGCTTATTTGGATTCAGGGAGTCTCAAAAGATATGTTTCTGGCTACCAATAAGAGAAGTAATCCAGTGTTGGTGCCATATATACATAAATAATAGCAGCAGCAGCAGCAGGAGTAGTATAGCATTCAGACTGATATATAGGATCAATGAACAAGTATCTATTGCACTGAATGTAACTATTAAGAACAATCCACTCGCCAAATTTACATAACCATTTTGCTTGATGTGACTAAATCATTTTTATTATAAGCTATATTACTGCTCTCATTTAAAATATTTAAATATTCCTGGCAGGGAAGTAATTCTTCCTTAACAAGCTGGGGAGTTATTTAATGATTAGATTAGAAAGCATTCTGTAGGTTCATTTGGGCCAGAAAGCCACTGAACATAGAACTTGTCAAGGAGACGAAATCCCCCCCTCCCTGTAAATTTGAACTCAGAATGCAATAGTTCCTCTACAATAGGTATGTAGCAGAGAAAATAAAAAAAAATCATTTAAATTATATCATAATATCCATTGTTAAAAGCAAAAATATTTAATTGTTACAAAGTGTACAATAGTATGCAGATTTTTAATAGGTAAATTAAATTTTATCCAGTGGAAATCATACAACTACTTGTTTCCATGGCTACAGGGGCTTGGATTAGAATGTGAAAGTTATAATCTGACTGTTTGACATCAAAATAAAAATGTAATTGGAAGTGGTCATTTTGGAAAGGATAATTGAAAGATTGATTTGTTTGAATACAAAATAATATAATAAAGTTATACTTGAAATTCAGAGAGTGAAAAAGTTGATATGTGGTGTTTTTCAAATAAATATTTTAGTGTTCTTACCTTTCGTATTAGTACCAAATTCCAGAGCATTTCCCAAAATGGGCAATGGTTTAGGTCCTGGGATTTTCTCAGCTAGTTCTCTCATTCTTCGAGATGAACGACGATGTATGAGTATGAACATCATGAGTAGCCCCAAGATAATGGCAAGTATAACTGGTGACATCCTGTAACAAAAAGAGGAAACTCAAATTAATGAGACTTTTCACATTGTATTGAGCCAGTTCATCAGCAAGGAAGGTAAGGAGGAGCAGATGTCTGCCTAGTGATAGTTGCTAGTGACAAATCTACAAACTACCTATGTTTGGCTTTTACAGAGAGCAGATTTTGTGTTAAGGTATTCCTAGGTTGAAATTTTAACATTCTAAGCTTGCAAAATAATGTTCATGTTATGTAAAATTTGTATTTTCAATGCAAATATTTCACATCTTTGAAGAAAGTGTTCTCTGCTTTGGAGTTTTACATACCCAAGAACAGAAAGCTTTTAAAAACACTAAGGCTTTAACAGCTGGCATTCATACATTGGATCATAGCCTAAAAGCCTGGAATATACTTTCTATTATACCAAACTTTTGTTACATTCTATTCAGTAATAGCAGTAGTAGTCTCTGTTAATTGGGTGGGAGATATATCAAACAATATATGAAACTTGAGTTTTTGAGTTTAAAGGAAGGTGACATTTGTTAGACCCACTGTTGTGATTGTGTCTTGGTGAAGAAGAAGAAGAAGAAGAAGAACTGAGAGTTATGCTTGTTTGTGGATTACTGGAAACTTAATACCATCACCAGAAAAGGCTATTTCTCTATAGTTAGAATTGAAGACACCTAAGAAATGGACACACTTGCTGGTTCCAGTGATTCTCAGCTTTGGACTTGAAATCAGGATACTGGCAAGTAGCCCTATATCCCAGAGGTGGGGGGAAGACATTTTTGACAGGCCAAAGGCCCTGATAATTATGCCTTGGCTATTATACAGTTATGTCTTTTGGCCTCTCCAAAGCCTATGGAATCAGTGACGACAGTTTGACATTCAATGTCTGCCTGCTATATCAACATAGCATCATTGTTGTTGTCAGCAACTTTGAAAACCACTTCGAAAACCTGACCAAAATATTCCAGAAGCTGCAGCTAGCTTGAAGCAGAACATGAAGAAATGCCAACTCTTCTGCAAGGAGGTGAACTACTTGGGCCACATAGTCTCACTTCTTACTGACCAATCACTCTTCAACACACAATGACACCACCGGGTTAACTCCAGCCAGTTTGGATTTTGATAGGGAGCTGCATCTACCATGCGACCTAGTGCTTGAGAATCCCTCTGGGGCAG
The DNA here is from genome assembly GCA_030762935.1 of Hymenopus coronatus. NCBI lineage: Eukaryota > Metazoa > Arthropoda > Insecta > Mantodea > Hymenopodidae > Hymenopus > Hymenopus coronatus. Next base: position 41,122,657 of record CM060897.1, on the reverse strand, counting down.
AACAGCCAGTTGTCAACTGTGTGGAAAATCTCATAGACATTATGCCCATCAACACATCCAGGCAGAAAGTGACCAGATGAAGATGTGTTACATTCAACAGACCAATAGCCAAGGTTTCTGATTTCCAGCAGGGTGATCTGGTGTGGTTATATCGCCCTACCCAGACCAAAAGACAGCGCCCCAAGCTTCAACAACTAGGACAAGGGCCATACTTCATAGTGCAGAGGATAAATGAAGCCGTACACCACTCCAAAGGCTGATCTCAAAGGAAGAAGTGGTGTTACATTGTCTAGACTGCTATGATAGCGACTACCAGGACTGAGATGGGAGCAGATGACTACACACCAAATGCTCATTCCTATACCTTGCTACCATGAATTACTGGCGCCTTCTTTTACATGCTTCCCATTGTTGCACCTGCATGAATGAACACGTATTCAATCGACGGGCATACTACATTAAAACTCTGCAATGTCACTCCTGTGTGAACTTCAAATTTACAAGAGATATACTTGTGCTACAGCATTACAATAAAGACATTTGAAGTAATGAAGATATTTTCTTATGTATGCACTGTATGCGTGTTAACCAGCTCCTAGAATTCTTCAGGATGGAGGCAGTGTTATCCTTCATTCAAGCCCCATGGAATTACGAGAAAGAGACACATTCATGAGACAAAGGCAATTGTATGACAATGCCGAAGATGAAGCTTGGTTAAATAAAGAGCTAGAAAGTTTCAATTACAATAAAAGAGAAATCAGAATTTAATGTTTATTGTATCAGGTGCCTAATCATGGTGTACTGTAAGATATGTCTTGAGCACAAGGAAATATTGTATTATCAGGCATTTGATAACATCATAATTTGGCAGCTTATATATTATATAAAACATCTTAAAACTTAATAATTACTTTTGACATCATTATACATTATTTTCTGAGCCATATAATGTGCTAAGCAAAATGATGGTGATGATAAAAGTAATCTTTCTATTATTATAATAATAACAATAATAATAAGAAGAAGAGGAAGAAGAAATTCGGTCCAAACAGAGAAGTTTGCCTAGGTTTACCAGATTATTTGAATGAAATATAGGTTAGTTAGTACATTCCACACTGCAGCCACCATGAGGTTTTTGTGCCCCAGACCCGGAGGATAGGTTGAAATGAAAGTATTAGTATCGACGGGCGGCCGAAACCGCACCACGGGGAAAGAGTCATCGTGGTGGATCCCTAACATAGACCAAGCGGTTCCCCATCTCGATGCAGGGAGCGCTGAGAGCTTGTGTCCTAGGTCCGACTGAACACCCTTGGACCCACAGACGACTCCAATTCCACCCCGCCACCGAGAGTTATCTTTCCAAAGTGTATTCACCACCACGGACGGGCTCCACCACCGCAGACTTCGTCGACACTTACAACCCGGAAAGAGACCGGCTGGAATGAAATGGAGATGAAATGAAGGGACAAGGAAATTCGGTAAAATGAAGACACCTCCCCAGCATTCGCCTAGTGATCCGAGAAAACTTCCGAAAAAAACATGGATCAGGGAGGTCGGGCGCAGGAATCAAAACCACGACCTCCTGAATGCTAGTCCCACACGCATCGCATGAGCTATCAGGCTCCGTTCGAATTATAGGACTCATCTTCCAAAATGTTGGACATTCAAGTAAAAAATGTGTTCTATTCACATGACTTTCTCTACATCTTGGTAACAAATTATTGTTAAAAAGCTTATTTTTCCTTCTACTTCATGTTAATCGAGATAGACATTAGCAGTAATTGTATAATATTACTTGCTCTCTTGTAAGTACAAGGGAAATAAGGGAATACACTAGATTAAAGCGATAATCAACTCTTTTAAAAACGGGTTGCCATGTGGATGAAATCCGTTTCTTTGCATTGCCAGCAGTTTACAAATTCCCATATATGAAAATTTAAATATACTAAAACTGAAACCAATAACACTATCAATTTACTTTAAATTCATCATCTGTAGGTACTTCTTGGAGGTCTGATCTTATGCAAAACACCGGTTTGTTTGCCGTGAAGTTCTTTGCAGCGAAAGTGTTTAAAATACAATACCTTTCACAATTTGTTGATTCTCCATTGTCCGCTCTGCAGATACCAAGAAAAGACTTTGTATTCAGCAACCGACCCCCCCCCCCAAACTAAAATAGCTTTAGAATGATAACTTTCATGCTTGTCATCATTTAAATAGCAAAACAATTTTTCCGAACTATGTTGTTGCGCTTTCTTTTAGATATTTTGGTACACATGTTACACTCTTAACTACCAAGGCAAGCTTTCCTTTTCGTGTTTCTTGTTCACTCCAGTACACTTCAGGGGACCATTACATCGTTGTATAATTCACGTGAAATTTGATAATAGCCATTATGCTGTGATAAATTTCGGTTAATTTCGTGTGTATTTTTTCTCAGTAACGAATTACAAATGTATTAATAAGATAGGAAATTCATATAATTTTATCAATTTCTTCAGGACGTTTAAAATGCAGATAATGCCCGAAATTTTCCGAGCGTCTGATAATCCCTAATGTATTGCATTTACCCGTCGAGAAATTGATCACCTTCATGCAGACGAGAACTTGTGCTCTTGAACTTACTCCTCTGTTTCACAGACAGTTTATGACGAAGGACGCACATGTCTACCCCGTGGGTTTGGTTGTCCTTGAGTGCAGTTTATCATGATGTGCATTTCAAGCAGTTGCAGTATTCGTGTTCTACAAAAATAGCATACACTGGGGTACCAGGGTGACAACATGGCGTTCCCTCCAAAAATGATGTAGTCGCCCTCCGTGGTGTAATGGCTACCATGCTAACTTCATATACCCAAGGTCGCGGGTTCAAACCCGGCGGAGGACGATGGATTTTTTCGTTGGTCCTGTGTCGTAGTTTTACGGCACGTAAAAGCCTGATAGAAAGGCCTCTGAGCAAAATCAAGCGGTCTTTCACACCCAACATAGTAGAATGGGACGCTAAGAACCACAGCAGTTACAGAGCGTCCATAAATAACACGCCATTTCATTTTCTCTAAAAATGAGCCCAGAACACCATGGAGGAGCAAATACAGATAAATGCTTCACAAGAGATCTGGTTTCCGGATTTATTCTTCTTTACTTCCAATAAACAACTGAGCGTTGTTAATTTTAATTAATTTTATTCATATCATCAGTCACATAACGTGGAAGGAATAAAACTTTCAATCGTTATTATTACTTTATCATATATGTACATAGATACATAGTTGTTAGAGAAGGTATTGCATTCCACCCAAAATTAGATACATAGCGAGATTTCACCGGAAATACCTACATATAATATGGGAACCCGCGACTAAAAAAAATAAGAAAACGGCCCATGTGTGTGTTTGTGAAAAACATCTTCTAAGGACACAACACGAGGATTTTTATGAAAATCTCCACACAAACTCCCCTTGTCGTGGAACATTTTTCGAAAATTTTGATTTTCTCAAAAATAGCTCTAATGCTTTTGTTTAAATGCCATGTGTTTAAGTTATCTATTATATAAAATGAAGCATACCTATATCTTCAGTTTTCTGGGAAAGCCTCTCTTCGTACTGGATGACTTTTACAATACTGGAAGAGGCAGACAAAATCGCACTACACACAATTTGTAGATCTTGATAAAGCACACAATTTATGACATACATTCTTTTTTTGGAGTTAACCATTTCAGAGATATTCCTTTTTTATAGGTTTAAATTTTACAGTTCTATGCTTTTTTCAAATAGCAAGTCGTTATTATTCTTTCTTTCTCTATATTCCATGCCATGCAAAGAGAATTAATTTCAAAATCATCACAAAGCAACAATCCTTTAAAAGTTTTGATATTACTTTAGCCTAGTGCATTCCCCTATTTCCCTTTTACCTACAAGGAATGCATGAAGTAGATAGTAGAATAAAATAGAAGAATAAGCTTTCGTAAGAATAATTTGTTGTAGAATAGGTAGAGAAAGTCATGTCAATGGAATTTATCGTATTTGTTGTATCTTATGTTATATTGTTACTTCTTTACTCCGTCCTGTAAAGAGAACAGAATTTCAATGCCATTAGTTCATCACCAGACCTCAGTTTTTGGGTCAGGGAAGTAGTTGAATGAAGTTGGGAACGACGGGGTGGAGTTGCAGTCCTAGACAATTAGGTGATGCAGCACTTCCAACCTACTTGTTGTTGCGTAACAAAAATCACTGTCGGCATACATAGTGCTGCTTAGCTTTGTTGCAGGCGTCATGAATAGAAACGCCTAGGGCTCTTCAGTTCGTAATTGAACTGCGACAAAAAGTGAATGAAGCAAAACCAGATTCATATTGCAGGGGCAAGCATCAAATTAAGCGTCCTGGAGAAAAACTCTGGCTTTGGAGATGTGTATCACAGAGGACGTTTAATTGAATTCAGACACGGAATAAAAATCCATGAAAGTTGATCCGTATGATAGATATCTCATTCTTCCGTTATGCACTAGTAACGTCATATGACGTAGAACGACGTTTCTTGAGCTAAAAACTTATTTTAAGTGAAAATAGGACGCTTTTCGCCTGATTCGTAGGAATTCGCCTTGTAATTCGGTGCAATAGCATTTAAAGGAGTGTATTCTATTCGATTAAAATATTTGGGTTGGTAATTTATTTACCGATGCATATATTTCTTTGTTTAAAGTGTTAGTATATATGGTACAATGAATTCGTGCAGAAATATATTTTGGATTGCAATGTAGGTATATTGTTTGCACATTTTACATTATGTATATAATACTTTCTCTACACGCACTATGTACATAGTGTATAGAGAAAGTACTGCATTCCACCAAAAAATTCAATACCGAGATTTCATCGGAAATAGACCTTTTAGAATCCCCTGTATCCAAAAAAAAGTATTCTTAGAAAAAAGCCCATGTGTGTATCCGTGCGTCTGTAGTCGCCTTCCGTGGTGTAATAGTTACCATGCTAACTTCATACACCCGGCGGAGGACGATAGATTTTTTCGGGTGTAAAAATCCTTAGCATGGCTTCCTTCGGAAGGGAGTCGCCCTCCGTGGTGTAATGGTTACCATGCTAACTTCATATACCCAAGGTCGCGGGTTGAAACCCGGCGGAGGACGATTGATTTTTTCGGGCGTAAATATCCTTAGCATGGCTTCCTTCGGAAGGGAAGTAAAGCTGTGGGTCCCGTGTCGTAGATTTACGGCACGTAAAAGAATCTCAAGCCTGATAAGAGAGGCCTCTGAGCAAAATTAAGCGATCTTTCACGCCCAATATAGAATGGGACGCTGAGAACCAAAGCAGTTAAAGAGCGTCCATAAATAACAGGTCATTTTTCGGAAGGGAAATAAAGTCGTTGGTCTCGTGTCGTAGATTTACGGCACGTAAAAGAACCTCAAGCCTGATAGAGAGACCTCTGAGCAAAATTAAGCGGTCTTTCATGCCCAATTTAGAATGGGACGCTGAGAACCACACCCATTTACATTTTTCCGTGCGTCTGTGAACACGATAACTCCAAAACGAAAAATCGGCAAAATACCAAACTTGGTGTATAAGTTTAGTATCTTCCAAGGATGCGATATGGAGATTTTGAAGAAAATCGCCGCACTCAAAATTACGCTTTACATAAAAAAAATTTGAACATTTTGATTATCTCAAAAATGACTTTAACGATTCTGAATGTTATTTGATTTTGCCTAGTAAACCGTAAGAGATGGGCAAAAACTTGTATACAAAAAATGTAGATCTCGTTGAAACACAATTTATCTTTTTTTTCCCCCGTAGATTTGGCCATTTTTGAGATATTCCTTGTTATTGATTTCAGTTTAAAAATATTTACAACTTTTCTATATGAAATTTGTCAACTCCTGGCAATGCAAAGAAACGGATTTTATTCATGTGGCTAACAGTTTTTAAAATATTGGACTATCGTTTTAAACTAATCTATTCCAGTATTTCTCTTCTACTTACAAGAAAGCGTTTCTGCTAATGTATATCTCCATTAGCATGAAGTAGGCAGAAGAATAAGCTTTTTAATAATAGTTTGTTGCAGAGATGTAGCTAAGTCATGTAAATGGAACACAACAGATTTTTACTTTCTCTAGCCCGCACGTATAATGTACATAGTGGATAGAGAAAATATTGTATTCCACCCAAAAATTCGATACCGAGATTTCACCGGAAATATATGTTTTAGAGAAAAAGGTCCGTGCGTGAGTATGTGCGTAAAGGGTAGTTAGGGTGGGGGATTTTCTTGATGATTTTCTGAAAATGATTTTTTTTTTTTTGATTCATGGGATCCTAAAACATGTACTTCCGATGAAATCTCGGTATAGAATTTTTGGATGGAATACAATACAGGGTTACTACAAAAGAAATAGACAACTTCAACTGCCTGTAAAACAAAAACTATTAGAGATAGCAACCTAATTATTTTGGAGGTATATTGAGAAACTCTCAAAGTTTCGTTTGTTACTATTGGTAACGCTGTAGTGTTTTGTTTGTTGTTGCAGAAGCTGAAATGGCGGAAAATCCTGTGGAAAAGGCATATTGCGTGTTGGAATTTGCTAGAACGTAATCAGCAACTGTTGTCCAACGACATTTTAGAACACGTTACCACAAAACGCCACCGACTAGACAATCAATCTACGACTGGTATAGAAATTTCGAGACAACGGGATGTTTGTGCAAAGGGAAGAGCTCGGGAAGACCAAGAGTTTCGGAAGAAAACGTTGAACGTGTTCGTTCTGCCTACATAAGAAGCCCACAGAAATCGACATCTAGGGCAAGCATGCAATTACAAATTCCACAGCAAACTGTATGGAAAATCTTGCGGAAGCGACTGCACATGATACCTTACAGATTGCAGATGTTGCAGTTTCTGAGTGAAGAAGATAAGGTCATACGGCGTGACTTTTGCATCGACATGTTGCGACATGATGAAGACGATGCTGGTTTTTGTGAGCGCATCATTTCATTTTTGTGGTAACGTGTTCTGAAATGTCGTTGGACAACAGTTGCTGATTGCGTTCTAGCAAATTCCAATACGCAATATGCCTTTTCCACAGGATTTTCTGCCATTTCAGCTTCTGCAACAACAAACAAAACACTACAGCGTTACCAATAGTAACAAACGAAACTTTGAGAGTTTCTCAACATACCTCCAAAATAATTAGGTTGCTATCTCTAATATTTTTTGTTTTACAGGCAGTTGAAGTTGTCTATTTCTTTTGTAGTAACCCTGTACTTTCACTATCCACTAAATGGATAGTGAAAGTAAAACTGCAAATCTCGTTAAAATACACAATTTATGTTATACACATTTTTTTTCGTGGAGTTTACCGTTTTCGAGATATTCCTTGTTATTAGTTTCAATTGTAAGGTACTTATACTTTTCTCAGACAGGAAGTGTCCGTTTTTCTTTTTTTCTACTCCTGGCCAAGCAAAGAGGAGATTTGTAATGACAATCGTATAACGACAACTTTTAAAACATTTGGCCGTCACTTTAGCATAGCCCATTCCTTTAGTTACCTTCTACTTATAAGGAACTAAGTAATAAGAACAGTCTGCTAATGTTTATCTCGACTAGCATGGTAGAAAGAAGAAGAATCTTTTGTCACAAGTTTGTTTGTAGAGCAGATAGAGAAAGTCATGTGAGTGTAACACAAGATTTTTTTTTATTTTCTCAGATATGGAAAATTGTTATTTCAAAATATTAAAATATGTATTGTATAATCAGTAAAATTGTTATGTTGGGTAATTAGATTTCGTACTAGATATGCACTGGAAAATGTGAACGTTCATTTTATGCCCTACTGTGACTGGATGTGTACATGTTGATGCAGCTACTTGCACGCAATATCTGTCGATTCATTCGAACTACACAACAACACAGCGTGCTTTTTTTTTTTTTAAATACGGTACCGGAGTCTGACACTCCGGCACTGTATACCCTACTTTTATTTACCTTGTTTTCTGTAATATTACTGGATTGCTGTTTTCTTACTTTTACAACACACACACATAAACGCAAACATATAACACCCATGCCCAAGGCGGGACTCGAACCCACGATCCCCAGCGCTACGAAGTACCAAAGCGGGACGCCTTTCGTGCTTTGTGTGCTCCTAATTTCATTACTCATTAGTCTTTAAACCCTGCACTAAGGTCTGATCATCATGTAGTAACCAGCTTTTAAAAGATTTGACTATCGCTTTAGCCTAGTGTATTCCATTTTCTTCCTTGAACCTACATGGAAATATGCAATAAGACCATTTTTACTGATGTTTATCTTGATTATCACGAAGAGAAAAAAGTAAACTTTTAATAATAATGGATCAAATATAACAACTTGTTTGTAGACTGGGAGAAGAAGACAACCTAAACTTACAAAATAAGTGAAAAGAACAACAGTTCCCTCGAACCCAAGATAAGTTGAAGTGGGATAATACCCGAGCCTTCGAAGTTGATGATGATAATTATTTTTACTTTCTCTACACGTAATGTGTACATGGTGTATGGAGAGGGTGTTGCATTCCACTCAAAAGTTCGATACCGAGATTTGACCGGAAATACATGTTTTGGGTCCCCCTGAATCAAAAAAACATTTTTAGAAAAAGGTCCGTGTGTGACTGTCTTGATCAGAATAGCTCAAAAACGAAAAGTCCGTTAAATACTACATTTGTTATTTAAGTTCAGTATCCTCCAAGGATGCGACAAGAAGATTTTTAAGAAAATCCCCCCAACACAACTAACCTTTACATGGAAACATTTTTGAAATTTTTTATTTTCTCAAAAATGGCTCTAACGATTTTGATTAAAATATCACATATTAAAGGTGTTCACATGATAAATAAACTGTATATATTCAATTTTCTGGGAATAGCCTCTGAAAAAATGTTTATTCTGGATGAATTTTGCGGAATTTTGCATAACTGGTAAACTGTAAGAGATACAAAAAACTTACTTCACAAAAAAATGTAAAGCTCATAAAAACACACAATTAAATTTTATTAGGAGACGCTGGTAGGTACATACGCGCACACACACCCGCGCGCGCGCGCGGACGGAACTTTTTTAAAATACTCTTTTTTTTTTTTTTTCTTCAGGGGACCCTAATACGTGTATTTCCAGTGAAATTTCGGTATTGAATTATAGGTGAAATGCAATATCTATTTTAGTTCTAATGTACTGAGAAAGTAACAACCAAAGTGTGCACGCAATTGAAAATCGAAATAATATCGACAGCTAAGATCGACATTTGTTGTTATTTATAATCGATATCGACAGCAATTTTGTTTATTTGATGCTGACCATTTCAAATGAAACTGAGTTGTGATTTGTGTGAAATCCATTGTTATGATATTTCAGGAAACAAAGGTAAGATTTGTGCAGTTGTATTTATATAAAGCATAACATTATGAAAGGATACTTGTTATAACTGTGAGCAGGGGAATATTCAATAGTAATTATATTCTATCGGTGCTCAAAAGCCTTAGCAACTAAGATAAAACAAGTGAAATGTGATTTGGAAAAAAACTGCACAAAATGACATGCCTAACGCTCGTAATGAAGGAGCAGAACTGAGCCTAATAAAACATTGGGGAACCCGTGTTATCGCAATACCAAATATATTGGATTTCGGTAAATAATCCTCACGAAAAGCTGCAAATCCATTGCCTTGCGATTGTCTGTTGTGTTCCTGCGTAGACTTGTGGCAAAACACAGGCCACAATTGGGCATTACAATATTACTTTTTACTTTAACACGTAAGCACAATGTAGGTACATAGTAGGTATAGAAGGTATTGTTTTTCACCCAAAAGTTTTAGGACACTTAAATCCAATAAAAAGCATTTTTAAAAAAATGGTTTGTTGTATGTGCAATAAAAAAATTGATAAAAAAATTAAAATAACAATTTAAAAAAAAAGTGCAATAAAAAAAATTAGCCTCTGTCTATTGCTAGAATCATATCAGCGCCGCCGGTGTGCTGGAACTTCGTCCCGCAGGAGTTCTTTTACATGACTTCACAGAACATTTTGATTTTCTCAAAAATAGCTCTAACGATTTTGATCAAAATACTAAATATCAAAACTACTCATATTTAGATGACAAATAAAATGTTTATCTTGAATTTTCTGGGAATAGCCTCTGATTTTCTCATTCTGGATGACTTTTGCATAACTGGGAAACCATTAGAGATCAGATAGATAACAAGTGATTACACAACAAATGTAGATATCGCTAAAAGACGCAAGTTATGTCTCATACTTTTTATTTTGTGGAGTTAACCGTTTCCAAGACATTCCTTATTACTGGTTTCAAATTTAAAAACGTATACTTTCCTCAAATGACATGTTATTGGCTTTTCTTGCTCCTAGTAAAGCAAAGAGTAAAAACCATCAGGGCCGTCAAATAGCAACCAGCTTTTAGAAGCTTTGATTTTCACGTTAGCCTAGTGCATTCTCTTATTCCTTTGTATTTATAAGGAAACATGCAAACAAAAGCATTTGTGCAAGCAGTTATCTGGATTAGGTGAAGTAGAAGAACACGATTTACATGAATAGTTTGTTGCAGAATTGGTAAAGAAAATCATACGAATCTAATTGACATACGAGTTAGATTTCTTAAAAATCATTTATGGATGCCTGCAAAACGGAGCCTGGTTGGTCGTTGGTAGCCTAGTTCCTACTAACGTACACGAACCATTGCATTGGCAATAAAACGTGTTCCTGCGTAGCGCCAATCTTTGCCGATAGAGCCCACATGTGGCAGACAGCTAATGACAATGAAGTCTTAACGACTTATTTCAAGCATTGTTTGTATATTTAATGTTAATAATGCTACATAATCCTTAGGTGCAGCTTTATTGATTGTAGATTCGAATTATACAATGGTAAATTGTTGACACTTCTGTTATGATAAAACATTATGTAAATATCCATACGGATTAGATTAGATTAGATTAGAAAGCATTCTGTAGGTTCGTTTAGGCCAGAAAGCCACTGAACATAGAACTTGTCAAGGCATATACATGTATACATATGTTTATATACTATATACTATGAAAAAAAAATGTATAAAGCTCTAGTGCTAAAAGCATAGGTTACAAAAACAACAGAATACTTTTTTTTTTTTTTTGCATGCACATAAAAACAATGAGTATCAAAATATAGTGTTAAAATGTATAAATAAATAAATATAATTTCATTATATGTAAAACTAATGTTTTGTCAGATGATAGTTTTCAAATCATCAATATAATAGTTACTAGTAGTAATTATATAAACTAAAACATGATTATTGTATTATGTACTCTTCATAAATGTCAACAAATTACAATACATATTTACAAATATGTTATAGAATTTCCAATGCAAAGATTTATAATTATGTACTACAGTGTAAAATATCAAAACATCAGGCTTTACAGACCTTGTGTCATTGCTAAATACTAAAAAAATTAATTTGACACATTCGTGCAAGTCAAAGTATAAATCAGTTTAATTTTAATATAAAACACACACACACACACACACACACACACACACACACACACACACCACTAATATCCTATACAAAATGCAATACATTGTAATATTTATAAATACAATGATTATTAATTGTATTGTCAGACAGATTTGTCACTTAAATATTCATCTACAGAGTAAAATGATTTATTGCAAAGGTATTCCTTAAGAGAGGCTTTAAAAGTCCTGAAATTCCCAACATTTTCTTTGAGATTACTGGGGAGAGCATTAAATACCTTGATTGTTTCATAATATACACCTTTCTGAAAGCAACGAAGATTGGCATTGGGACGATGAATCAATCCCTTTTGTCTAGTACTAATGTTATGAATTTCCATGTTTGTTATAAAACTATGTCGATTAACTGCATAGAATTTTAAAATGGATAGTATATAAACACAAGGTAAGGTGAGGATGCCCAATTTTTGAAATAGTTCTTTGCATGGCTGTCTGCTATAAGCATTACAGGTTATTCGTATAGCTTTCTTCTGTATCCGGAATATGCATTTACTATCTACTGAATTACCCCAGAATATTATTCCATACTCGATGATGGAGTTAAAGTAGGCACAATACACCAACTTAAGTGTATCGATTGAGTGAAATTTAACCAATGCACGGAGAGCATAACATGCTGATCTAAGTTTAAGTGTGATGTAGCTAATATGTGACTTCCAGTCCAAATGCTTATCTACCTGAAGGCAAGAAATTTGACTTCATTTAGCTGTTCTAACAATGTATCATTAATTCCTATTTCTATGTGCGTTTGTGGTGAGCGAGTAGTTATAAATTTAATTGTTTTTGTTTTTTCAAGGTTTACTGAGAGTTTGTTTGCTTTGAACCAATTTGACATACAATTTAGAACATAGTTTAATTTAACTACACATTCATTGAAATCTTTACTTGTTACTAGAACACTAGTGTCATTTGCGAATAAAAAATACTTGCAAAACTGTTAATGTATAATGGGAGGTCATTTATGTAAACCAAGAACAAAAGAGGCCCTAAGGTTGATCCCTGGGGAACACAATGTTTTACTGATTTCCATTCTGAGGCACTATTTTGATTCCCATTGGAGTTATTAATTTCGGCCCTTTGTTTTCTCTTCTCTAGGTATGAAATGAACCAATCTAATATGTTATTCTTTATTCCATAGAAATTTAGTTTAGCTATGAGAATCTCATGCTTCACACAGTCAAAAGCCTTCGCTAGATCACAAAAGATTCCACCGACATGTTCCTTTTCATTTAACGCTGTTAACACTTTATGTGAGAGCTTGTAGGTTGCATTATCTGTCGCTACTCCTTTTCTAAAGCCAAACTGTTCTTTGGCAAATAAGTTGTTCTTTTCCAAGTAATTATAAAGCCTATTGAACATTACTTTCTCAAATACTTTTGAGAAAACAGACAAGAGAGATATAGGTCTATAATTTGATATATTATCTTGTTTTCCTTTTTTAAAAAGTGGTTTGACAATAGAGTACTTCATTCTGTCAGGAAATATTCCACTCTTTAGTGATTCGTTACATAAATAGCTAAGGGGAATGCCTATTAGGTCAGAACATGCTTTTAGGAGTTTACTTGATATTTCATCATATCCAGAGGAATTTTTGGTCTTGAGCAAATTTATTATATTTTTTATTTCAAATGGTGTAGTCATTTTTACTTTAAATTCAGAGACTTTGTTTACAAAAGAAGTTTTCAAAACTGTATTGCTGATTCTTTACATCCATAGCTTATTTTTAATTTGTCTGTTACATTCAAAAAGAAATTGTTGAAAATATCTGCGACCTTTTGAGGATCATCAATTTTTTGATTACTGGAATTCAGTGCAATTGAGGGGCTTTCTTGAGAGCTCTTACCTGTTTCCTTTTTATTATATTCCAGATAGTTTTTATTTTATTATCATAATTGGATATCTCTTTATTATAATGCAATATTTTAGCAGCTTTTATTGTTTCTTTTAGAATTTTACAGTACTTTTTGTAGTGACATTCTAAGTATGGGGTCTTATTATGTTTCAATTCTTGGTATCATTTTCGCTTATATTTGCAAGAAGTTTTATGCCTGTTGTAATCCAGGTGTTATTTTCCTTCTGATTATATATTTTACAATATTTGACTGGAAAGCATGCTACAAAATGAGAGTTGAAATGTTGTAAGAAATGACTGAACTTGTCATTTACTCCATTTATTTCATAGATTTCAGTCCATGATTCTTGTTGAAGGGCATACTTAAACAATGTGAGGGAGCTTTTATCTACTTTTTGTGTTCTACAATATTTATAGATTGGTTTTAACTTTAAGTTTATCTCTTTAATGAGAAGTATTTGTGCCTCATGATCTGAAAGGCCATTTGCAAATGGTAAGGTTATTGAAGTTTTAATTCTATCTATATTCATGAATATGTTATCTATTGCTGAAGAGGAGCTACCCTGAATTCTTGTAGGAAAATGTACTGTGTGTGACATGTTGTATGTAAAAAATATAGAACTGAGTTGGTCCTTTCGGAGACTAGGTATAAGAAAAGCAATATTTGTGTCACCACAAATTATCATTTCTCGTTTGGGTTTCAATATAAACTTTAAGGAATCATCTAATTGTTTTTTGAATAACTCATAGTTACCTAGTGGGGACCAATATAGAGCTATTATTGCAAAATTTACTTGATTTATGTGTAGCTGAACTGTGCACATCTCTATGTCTAGCTCAAAGCAAAACTTGTTTAGATTAATGACTTTATAGGGTACATCGTATCTTACAAATATGCAAACCCCTCCCTTTTTTTTTTTTTTTTTTTTTCTTTTTTTTTTTAACTTTTCCTTGAATATGCTGCTCCTAAAGAGTACCCATGCAGTGAAATTGGCATGAATTCCTGTTCTGTTAAGTGATGTTCAGATAAGCATAAAACGTGAGGCTGTAATTTTTCAGAAGCAAGACTAAGAGAAAGTTCATCAACTTTGTTTCTTAAACCCCTAATATTTTGGTGAAATATACACAACGAGCTACTGCTATTATTTATCTTAATAGAATTACTGATATTTTCTGTATTCCTAAAATTCTTTGTTGGTGCACTTTTATTTATTTCAATTGACTAGAGTTCTTTCATGACTATTTTGGGGGATTTCAGATATCATAACAGGAATTCTACCTATAATTCTGTCGGCAATTAGTTCGAAAGCTGCCTTTTGCCTCTAGAATTGAAGAGATTCACCCTTCAAGATACTTTCCCCTTCTCTTTGCTATCCGATCTAATTATAATGGGCAGAATCCAATCTTCTGCATTCGACTACTCTAAAGAATCGAAGCCTTCATACGAGTACAAGGCCTGGAATACTTGCAATTGCAATGGTTTCGAAATCAGCCTCTTCATAAGCAAGTTCTCGGATGCTACGTAATCGTCACTCGAGTGATGTTCTCAGTTCTCGCCATGGTTGTTCTCGAATACCACATACAAACACTCAATGAATGCGCTAATCGAAATCAGCCTGTATTGATAAGCAAGTTCTCGGATGCTACGATATCGACACATGAGTGATGTTCTCGGTTCTCGCCATGGTTATTCAAGAACAATGCATTCAATTTAAATGAATGGACAAAAAAATATGACACATTATTATCAAAATGTTGAAGTTTCTATTCTGACTTCATATACCCAATGTCGCGGGTTCAAACCCGGCGGAGGACGATGGATTTTTTCGGGCGTAAAAATCCTTAGCATGGCTTCCTTCGGATGGGAAGTAAAGCCGTTGGTCCCGTGTCGTAGATTTACGGCACGTAAAAGAATCTCAAGCCTGATTGAGAGGTCTCTGAGCAAAATTAAGCGGTCTTTCACGCCCAATTTAGAATGGGACGCTGAGAACCACAGTAGTTAAAGAGCGTCCATAAATAACACGACATTTTTTCCCATCAGATTCTGTTTACAGCAGTCGCAATGTTTGGTATCGCAAAGTTTAAAACTCCGGAAATGCAAATATTTGGTTCACAAAACAACCTTTCTTACAAATATAGCATTTCGCGCGCACGCGTGTGCCTGCGTGCATGTACATTTTTGTATTAGTATTACGCAATTAACATGCTACCCTCTGATTCCCAAAGTCGCGGGTTCAAACCCGGCGGAGGACGGTGGATGTTTCTCTCTTGCACACGCTAGCCCTGACATCATCTGATGTATATGCTCAGCCATGGCGTGCTTACTGCTGTGGAGTGGCTGTGGTCATTGTTAAATTAAAAGCTATGGTGCTGTGTAAAGGTACACATTCAGATTTTCCCTATCAAATCGCAAATAAAACAGATAACTTGTTCAACTCTAACCATTATATTTAAATAATTTAAGCTAAAGGAGCAATTGTTTAAAATATTATATATAAAAGGCTCACCATATGCCCCTATGTCTCACGCTAGCTATATGATGCCCCCAGTTGTTTAGGTATCTTGCTGGAATTCTTCTGTTTGATAACTGCTTTCTAACAGAGTTTAAAGCTAGATTAATAAATAACTCAACACATTAGTAAGTATTGCGGAAAAACAGTAGGTATACAATAAAATATATTACCCGATGTGTTTCCTGCTTCATGTACATATGAAATTATTTATTCAATTGTAGCACACTTTTCTCCTTTTCTTTCTCGCCCAATCAGTGCGTTTGTTTCCGGGTATTTTCCGTTTTTCTGATTTTCTCTTGTTCTTATTCTTCAGCCTGATAAATGACAGGACAACATTTTGGCTTTCAGTGTCTGTAAGCAACATGAGATTGTGGCGTAAGTCATAGCATTTTTAAGCATAAACGAGCTTTTCAGAAACCTCTTTTGTGACTTCCTTACCATTATGTAAAACAAATCTTCGTCCAATAAATGGTTTCTGAATAATTTCAACACGTGAGGAATGTTGCAGAAAGTCTGTAAGGGGCGATTTTCAGCTTCTATAGGCAAGGTGAGAGATTTAGGATTTCGCTCCAAGGTTAGAGAGTAATTTCCCATTTGATCCTCCCATATTCAGACTAAGGAACGGATTTTGAAACCAGCCTTTCGACCATTTGAACAATGTCTATTTGTAATTCTTTTGTTACTGTCTTATCAAAATTGTAGTATATTGGTGGTTTCCATTTTCCTGCTAAGCTGCAGACCGCAACTTATGTCTCTGTGTTGTCTTATTAAAAATCGGATTTCACTTTCATCTCAAAGTTCAAAACAGAATCCTTCTCATAATCACAAACAGAACTTGTTTTCTGTTGTACTATGTACACATTTAATTTAGTGATACCTGTGATATGTATTGGGCCAAGCGTCTTTTGATGGTTAGAACTTGGTACAGGATATTCTCTCTCACATAATCATATGCCTTCTTAGACATGCATCTCAAAATGATTTCGTTTGAAATGTCATCAGACTCAATTTTTATATCTATCTGTAAGTAAAACTTGCTGCCGGCAAAATGAGAACATTTGCTGGAATGCACGTTCAACGCTTCTTAACTTATACATTTCGGATTGTACTTTTTGCAATTCATTTTCCAAATGTGTTATTTTCTTCTCTAATCTTAAATTGTAACTTAAAGTGCTAAACTTCAGATTTAATGTCCTCTGTACTTGTAGGTGCTGAGTTAAATGACGAGGAAGAGGTAACAGGATTTTCGGAGATATTACTATATTTACTTCAGGATTGCTGTTTATTTCTTCTAACAGAGCATTTACTATCGTTTTGCATCTCTGTTTAGAAGCCATTTTGTCTTCTTTTCTTAGGACTGTTAACTTTCTGATACAAGTCATTAGACAACTTTAAATTTAAATGTGGTACAGCGATGCTTTTTAATCTTTTTAGGAGCAAGTTTGAGGAGTTCCACTTTTAAATCTCGTTCAAAATCTTTCTCGTCAAAATAAATGGAACGAATGCGGGAATTATCTGGAGAGAAACGATCATCCCTTCTACATAACTGAATCCATCACGTAAACACTCACAAGAAGCTTGAACAATCAAAATCCTCATAAACACTGCCATTGTAATGAGAGCAACCACCTAGCGACCGCTACACTAGCTGGCGTCATCAGCACGGAAGTTAACTACGCGTCTAGCTGGTCATACCTACCGTATTACTCAATATTCCGAGACCCGAGTGCAGTATTCGATTACAGCATTCAGGGGCATTTTCAAACGGGAACTCGTCCGAGTGAAGGATGGAAGGATCCGAATACAACATTCAGAATTCGAGAACATCCAAGAATCGAATACATCGACATTTTGCATTCGAATACTCCAAACACTAATTATAATGCAAACCACTGAGTTGACGGAAAATAAATGCATATTCCAATTTCATTACATGCAAAACTTTTAAGTTGCGTTTATTTGCAGTTTACTTGCCTCTGTGTATAAGGTTGTGTAAGTTATGTGTGTTAAGGTGCCAAACTGAAAGGCGCAATATTTTCGATAATCGAAAAAAAAAAAAAAATAAATAAATAAATAAATAAAAAAAAATACTGTAACTGTACAGGTTAATGATGTTAAAATTACATCGATATAATCTGATTTCTTCGTAGCTTTCATATTCTGTGTACAATTTATCCATTTGCGTCCATATATGATCCAGAGTTGGTGCTTTTGTTATTCTGGCGTTACAACGACCTTTTAGTTACTTATTGGTCTGTTTAAGGCCCTAAGCTGCAAAATGTAGTCCAAAGTGGAGGGCCATAAGTTGCAAAGCGTAGCTGGGGGATGCTTTTATAAATAGAGGAAATGAGCCGTTGCAGCCGAAGGACGCGACTGTGGAGTGACGACAGGACACTGCCAATGGTTCTGTGAAGCTAAAACCCCAGTGATCCCAAGAATATGTAAGAAGCTCGGCAATCTAGCAGATTTAAAACTTGAATATGTTAATCTTTTTAACTTTAAATTCCGAATCGCCTATGAAAGTTATACCTTAGATGGTATTTTGCTTTAACAGAACATGATTAGTAAGCCTGTGTACACATAAATATATTTCCGATTTCTTTTCTTAAATCTCACAACATAGCTATAATTCCTAATTAATCGCTCACTTT
This sequence comes from Hymenopus coronatus, assembly GCA_030762935.1. NCBI lineage: Eukaryota > Metazoa > Arthropoda > Insecta > Mantodea > Hymenopodidae > Hymenopus > Hymenopus coronatus. The sequence goes on along the minus strand of CM060897.1, from coordinate 41,104,075 downwards.
CACAATTCCGCAATATGGCAGCTTCCCCAACTCTATGGTATACAAAAGCGATTTCATTTGCACATAAATATACTTCCGATTTCTTTTCTTAAATCTCACAACATAGCTATAATTCGTAATTAATCGCTCACTTTCACAATTCCGCAATATGGCAGCTTCCCCAACTCTATGGTATACAAAAGCGATTTCATTTGCAGTACGTGCAAATGCATTCAGGAAGCCGATCGTAAGCGAGAATGCACCAGCTTAGTAAGAAATGGAGTGAGCAATGGAAGTGTGCAAGAGCCTGGCTGGTCGTGTTTTAGCCTGCTTGTTGCCGCTAAACGATTTCTCTTATTCTTTGGAGCAACCAACCAGGTAATTTTTCCACATGCATCAAAAAACTACGCACGCTGCAGTTTTTTTGTATACATTTGTTACCTGAATGGATTGGCACAATCTTATTTCTCTGTTTTGGAATCGGCTAGTGCTTATCACCAGTACATATACATGATTGCAAAATTATGGAAGTGGCACCTGAAATGGATACCATACGTTTAGTAAAATCTGAGACTATCTATGCATTCCACGGACATTCTAATTGCGTCGAGTTTAAATAAACAACGCGAGATTACTATGGTGTATTATTGTTAAAACAGGGGACATCAATGGATATCACCGAGACAGGTGGCTCAGGCATTTCGTCTGGTACTGGCATTCAGGAGGTTCGGATTCACTCCCCGTTGCCGCGCACTCTGGCTCTGGGGTATTCCGTGGTTTTCCTGGGGCCGCTTAGGCGAATGCTGGGGTGCTATTTTATATACCACGGTTCCTTTCCCTTTCACTCCATTTCATTTCCTTTCTTCATCTTTCAGGTTGGTGCAGGTGTGGTTTGAGGCTTTGCAGGCAGATGGCGTGGTCGCTTGCTCCGAATGAAATCCTCTTCCCCTTGGTTGCACTGGTTGAGGCTAGGTGCCGTTGTAGAGCTCTCCTTTTGGCCTCCCGGCGCTTGTATAGCCTCTGGGCCCCCCAGGGCTGCCACCTGGTGAACTATTAGGGACTTCCTTGCGTCTCTTGCACTCAGCTCTGTCGTTTCCTGTGTGCTAACCTGTGGTTTCCCTACAGGGTGGTAGGCCGCAATAGAGCAGTACCCGGTCACAATTGCCGAGGTGTCCACCACTGGTGCTCTACCCTCTATGGATGTGTTCATTTAGAAACTCACATTCACCTCCATTCTACCAGCGTTTACAAAAACATGTCGCTGTTGCTGGAATCAATAACTCAATTTCGCAGACTGCGTCGTCTTTAGCACAGTAATAAGCGACCAACCCGGTAACAAATCAGGCATACCTACTCAAACTTTCGGCCAATGACCAACCAGGTAGCAAGCGTAATAAAGCCCTTCTTGCACAAATCCTATTGTGACCATACTAAGCTTTTGCTCCTAATAAAATGTGGGCATCCATGGTATAGTGGCTACTATGAACCCAAGGTCGCAGATTCAAGCCCGGCAGAGGACGATGGACTTTTTTCCGGCGTAAAAAGCCTTAGCAAGTCTTTCTTCGGAAGGGAAATAAACCCGTTAATCCCGTGTCATACTTGTCGATTTACGGCACGTAAAAGAACCTCAAGCGTAATAAAGAGTCTCTGAGTGAAATTAAGCGGTCTTTGACGCAACATAGAATGGGACCACATTTCCATTCCCTAATAAAATACATAAAAACATCATTAAGGAATTATTTAACGCATTAAATAAGATTTTAAATGAATAGGTACCATTAAGAAAACAAATATCTGAGTATTATATTCATATCAGCTCCTCGACCCATTTTTCCATAAACTATTCATATAAAACCATATTTCCTTATCTGCTACTTAATCGAAATAAATGTTTGCATAAAAGTTAAAATTTTGTTTTAGGTACAAGGGGGATACAAAGGGTCTAAGCCATAGTCATGCTTAAAAAAGCAATGCCATTGGAATTCCACTGTTTGCATGACCACGAGATACAAACGAATGGTGACATAACACTTTGAAAGCATAAAGTATTTGAAAATTCAAACCTATAGAAACGAAATGGTTAATGCTACAAACATTTTATACAACTTTTGTGTTTTAAAGAAGTGAGTTTTTGTCATTTCTTGTGGTTTAACAGTTGTAAAAAAACAGAACATTAATTCATTCTAAATGAAGCACACTTCACAGCCTATCCGTGGAAAATTTAATAAATATGTTTTATGTCATGTAAATATCTTAAGCATATGATATGTTATACAACATCTAAAATTCCTGAACAACTTAAGATTACTATTATAATAGGGAAAAAAAAAAAAAAAAAAAAAGGGCAACAGAGCAGCTTGGCATGACCATGTTAATAGAATGGATGGATTCAAATCACATTCCCAAAATAGTGTACAAGAAGACTACAAAATGCTGGACGCCATAGGAAAAGATGTAATGTCAATGAAACGTATACCTACCTATTATGTCGAGATGTGACAGGTCTAAATACTCTAATCTATGCTGTATATATTTTGTTTGTTTGTTAACGGTATAAATTACTAGGATCATATCAGCGCAGCCGTGCTGAAATTTCATCCCGCAGGAAGTTTTCTACATGCCAGTAAATCTACCTACTGCTGTCTCTTTTGCTGTTCTCTTGAAAACCTTCGGTATGGGCAGGTTTGAACCCGCGACCTTGGGATTAGAATGCCAGCACCTGACCAGTTGAGCCATCAGAGAAAGTAATAAATTCCTATAGAGATATGACCAAAAATGACACATTATGGAATAACCTTAATCAAAATAAAGCATAAATAAACAGGAAATGATCTAAACGCGCTTGCACTCTTGTTAAGAACGAAAATTCGAATAGGTACCTAAGTTATCAAAATTCATGCATGAATCACGATTTCTTAAAGCGTGAAGGACAAGGTGAAAAGGGAGATTTTCAAGGAATGATTAGTCTATACCTAAGCAGCTCCTTACATAGATACATATTCGTTATTTTTTATTTTAAAAAATGTCTAACGATTTTGTTGCAGCACCGGCACAGAACTTCCTGCTTCACACTCTTTTTTTTATTATTATTGTTTTAATGAGATGTTAAACTTTAAATGTTAAAGCATGCATCGTTAACGGTTAAAGTTACCCATTTTAGACATTAAAATATAATGTGGGATAAAATTTTTATCTGTGTTTCTAAGTTTTACCATGGAACATCCAGCGAATACAATGACAAACTATGTTTCAATGTAAAGCTGGAAAAAAAAAAAAAAAAAAACTTGGAGCTTTATGGGAATGTTTATAAACCCACATGTTGTATCACATCGTGTTAGCGAGCAGCAGTATTTCACTAAAATCATCGGTGGGAGTTTCTAACGCTGACGGCTTACCTGTTTGTTGTCACCTTCCCCTTCGAGTACTGCAACAATGTTTGTTTGCCACAGAAGACCAACTACTAACAAGCGTTCAAGCATCTTGCGCCTCGCAGACAATACGCAACTGTTATAGTTCCATGTACTCTCGCAGAGTGCGCCACTAACGTTAGCAAGGCAGAGTTAAATATTCAAACTTCAAAGGACGCTGGAGCCGTCATGGCCACACTTCGTAATGAAAGGTGCGCATGCCGCTAGCAGAAATCAACCAGAAGTTCAAGTTAAATATTACATGCTTTCCTCTCACGGATATAACTGACAGACTTCTACGTTACCGCCACCAATTAAACCCAGCATTAAAATCATCCATTCTTCTTTCACGCCAGCGGGTTTGTTAACGGAGCAGAAAACTGGCCGATTGACCTTCAAAAACAAAGGCGACTCCAGCATTCTTTGGCTATTCTCCCACATTTATCGCGGATCATAATGCTAATACAACTTTTTAACAAAATGAAATAATAATGATTTATCACCTTAGTATTTGAGACTAGATTTGTTGTTGGGACCTCGGGAACCACCCCCGCCCTAAATAGAAAGCATAGAAAGTGACTGCGAGAAGTGACGTCTCCGTGGTCTAGGGTTACCGTGATAGCCTCAGTTCCCAAGGTCTCGAGTTCAAACCCAGTGGAAGGGAAGTCAGGCCATTGGTCAGGTGTAATGTTTATTTACTCTTAAGAGAATCCCATAACTTGAAAGACAGGTCCTTGGACTAAATTCTGTCAGTTTCACCGTCCACAGGTCGTGAGTTTGTCCTATGGTGTCCTTGTTCCCATGAGCGTACAGTGATCAAGAAACCGTTGGGGGAGGCCAAAGCTCAAAATTGGGTTGTTAGAAGTCCACAAGATTGCCGAAATCCCTCATCTACTAATAGGGGTTTTAGGTATGTAGATCCTTCGGCTATCCTCTCATTACTCCCAGTTGCTGCCGTGCACCACTTTTTTCCAAAAATTCATGTGTTCCCTTCACATGACTTTTTCTAACTATTCTGCAACACATTATTTTTTTACAGAAGCTTGTTTTTCTCCTCCTCCCTAATCAAGATAAACATTAACAGAAATAATTATTTCTTCCACACTAACCGTGTGCAGGACAGGAGTTGGAAAGGCAGAAATAGACCTTTCAAATTAACAGAAACAGTCTTATTGCTTACTTCTTTGTAGGCATAAAAGATATAAAGAAATATGCCAGGCTAAACTAACATTTAAATCTTTTAAAAGCTGGTTTCTAAGTGATAACATTCAAATTCCCCCCCCACCCCAAAAAGGAAGAAAGAAAGAAAAACGAATGACAATTTTACCATTTAAGGAATATCTCATAAGTGGTTAACTATACAAATTGTTTTAATAAATTGTGTTTTAGAGAGATCTACATTTTTTGTATAGTAGGTGATATATCTATCTCTTGATTAACCAGTTATACAAAAGCCATCCAGAATGAAGAGGCTATTCACAGAAAATTCAAAATATAAATTTTTATTTACAATGTAAATATCTTAATTTGTAGCATTTTAATAAATATGTTAGTACCATTTTTGAGAAAAATTCAAAAAATTTTTCAATTAAGGGTAGTTTGGGTTGGGGGGGGGATTTTGTTGAAATAGATACTGAATTTAAATACCAAACCAGCTTTTTGGTTTTTGAGTAATGTAGTTCACAGACACACTTTCACATACTTTTTCTAAAACTGCCCTTTTTGGATTCAGGGGTCCTGCAAACATCCATTTCTGGTTAAATCTTGGTACTAAATTATTTAGTGGAATGCAATAATTCTCTACCTGTGTACATTGTACATGGTAGAGAAAGTAAAAAGCATCCCTTGACTATTCTTTTGCAGCTTAAGCCCATATGTTGATGGTGCCACTGCCCTACATATTTGTTAATCATATGTTGGTAGCTCAATTCATTAGATGGCATATGTGGCAATTACTGGGGAAAGTACATGCAGAAAGATGCAAAGTTTTATTAAATAAAGATATCTTTTAAAACTAAAATTGAAATAGTTAGATAACTCTGTTATATGTATGTTATTGATCCTCATTTATGAAAGCTTAATTCTCATTCAGAAGTTATTTAATAGTAAATTTTAAGTGTATTTGTTCTGCGCTGTCTTTTTCTTTTTTTTTTTTTTTTTTAGAGTCAGTGGAACTTATTTTGAGGTATCTACTGTCCATTAATATTATAAATCCTCTCATTGATTCTGAATGGAAAGGGAAATTGGTTTCAGTTAATAAAATAAAAATAAAAGTTGGTTTTGATTTTACTAATGCAAGGCAACACCACAACCATAAGTACAATTAACATTCCCTGCTTCCTCCTAAAGGTATGCTGCCTCCCAAGAAAGAGTTCATGGTTAAATATGCGTGTATGTAAAAAAATCTGCTTTTTTACACCTTTTCTACCCACTATCATTTATATTTATCCCTTCTACAAACTTCCCTTTTGAAAAATTATTTCATCCACTTCATATTAATTGAATGAAATGTTTACAGAAATAGTTTCCTTATACACTTTGTTGTGGATGCAAGGATGGAGAATGCAGTGATGGTTAAATGTTTAAAAAGCAGGTTGCTGTAAGCTGATTTTGAAATTCTACATTTTTGCAGAATCTTGAGAAACAAACAAATGTGAATGGCAACTCAAATAGTATTAATTTTAAAATTCAAACTAATATCTCTGGTGATGCAAATTTCACGTCAAATTTGCTTTGAAAAAAATCTGACATGTTCCATTCACATGACTTTCTCTATCTGTTCTGCAAACAAACTATGCAAAGAAAGAGTTCATAGTTAAATATGCGTGTATGTAAAAAAATCTGCTTTTTTACACTCCCATGACCTTTTCTACCCACTATCATTTATATTTATCCCTTCTACAAACTTCCCTTTTGAAAAATTATTTCATCCACTTCATATTAATTGAATGAAATGTTTACAGAAATAGTTTCCTTATACACTTTGTTGTGGATGCAAGGATGGAGAATGCAGTGATGGTTAAATGTTTAAAAAGCAGGTTGCTGTAAGCTGATTTTGAAATTCTACATTTTTGCAGAATCTTGAGAAACAAACGAATGTGAATGGCAACTCAAAAAGTATTAATTTTAAAATTCAAACTAATATCTCTGGTGATGCAAATTTCACGTCAAATTTGCTTTGAAAAAAATCTGACATGTTCCATTCACATGACTTTCTCTATCTGTTCTGCAAACAAACTATTCTTATAACAGATTATTTTTTTATCTACATAATGCTAATCTAGATAAACATTAGCAGAAATGGTATTATTATCAAGTTGCTGTTCAGGTTAAAGATATTACCTGTTCCTTGTGTATGAAATCGAACTGTTGTGGGCACATCTCACATATAAATAATTAGAAGAGATGGAAAAAATAAATACCAGATACCAAGAGAAAGTTTTAAGAGTATCACATTGATTGAAGCCGACTACGAACTCACCAGAGGAACTTTCCTAACAGAGGATCTGCACAACACTGCCTTCTAGTCAAGCCTACAATGCACTTCTACATGACTTATGAGAAAAGAAAACGAACATAGCAATGGAATTCTATATAGCCTGTGCAATGCAAGAGAGAGAATGGACACAGGCAAACTATGAAATGCATCATGTGACTACAAGATTGGCAATTCCTGGTTTCCACCATAAGGTGTGTTCCAAGGAAGTTCTCCATGAATCTAGTGACACGTGAACTTGTGTTTTGTGCTCAGAAAAATGTGAAGGAAAGTTTTCCACGAATCCAGTGATACATGTATCTATGTTTTGTGCTCAGAAGAAACGTGAAAAATACTATATACTCAAATGCAAAAAATGATCACTGCTTATAGCAAGGACAACTTAATTCATGTATTACTAAACTCATGTACTATATTTTGCACGGTTTGTGTTCTCCATTATTATAAATAAAAGGGAAATAAGAGAGAATACATTAGACTAAAGCAACAGTCAAATCTTTTAAAAGCTGTTAGTATGCAATTCTCATGACAAGAAGAAAAACAAAAATGTGAAATGGACAAGGACTTTTCATTTGAGAAAAGTTTATAAAATTAAAGCTCTACAAAAAACAAATAAATTGTGTATTTTAACAAGATCACATTTTCAGTGCAGTAACCTTTTGTCTGTTTCTTACAGTTTGCCAATGACGAATTCAGAATAAAAAGCGCTTCAAGGGCTATTCCCAAAAAATTAAAAATATATATTGTATTTGCAATGTAAACATCTTTAATATAGAGCATTTTAATCAAAATTGTTAGCCATTTTTTAAAAAATGTACCATGTAAAGAATGGAATGGGGTGGGAGGATTTTCCTGAAAATTTATGAGCCACATCATTGGAAGATATCAAACTTATTTACAAAGTTTGGAGCTTAACCAGTTTACATTTTCGAGTGCACTCTCTCTCTCTCTCTCATGCACACACAACCTTTTTCTAAAATTGCCTTTTTTTTTATTCATGGGTTCTCAAAAATGTATTTCTGTGAAATTTCTGTGTACGATTTTTGGATGGAATACAATATTTTTTCTACCTACTATGTACATTGTGCATATGCTAGAGAAATTAAAAATATATTTGCACTTTGCTTCCTGTGTGTTAGCATCATTGATGAAATGCAAGAGCAAACCTAAACAATCTGACGTGTTCCATTCACATGACTTTCTCTACATCTCTGAAACAAATTATTGTTAAAAAGCTTATTCTTCTATTTACTTCATGCTAATCAAAAAAAAATTAGCTGGAATGGTCTTATTACTTATTTCCTTGTAAGTAGAAGGGAAATAAGGGAGTACCATAGACTAAAGCGATAGTCAAATCTTTTAAAAGCTGGTTGCTATTGACTGAAGTTCCTTTGTTTGTATGGCCAGGGGTTGACAAATTCCACATGAGAAGTATTTTAAAACTGAAACCAATAACAAGGCAGGTCTCAAAAATGGCCAACTCCATGAAAAATATGTATATAACATGAATTGCGTGTTTTAATGAGCTCTACATTTTTTCACTAATTTGAGGGAATAGAAGCTAGTAACTGTGATGCATAGTTATATATTAAATGAGTTGGTAAATGGTAACACTAAATCACTGAAAATTCCACTTACTTGGGTGCATTTCAGGAACAGTGTATTGTATCCCATTATCAATAATTCTCCAATACGTCCAAGTAAGTGGAATTTTCAGTGATGTAATGTTACATTTACCAACTCATTTATTATGCATCTACATTTGTTGTTAAGTAAGTTTGTCTATCTCTTGTGATTTATCACTTATGCAAAATTCCACAAAATTAATCCAGAAAAAACATGTCTTCAGAGACTATTCCCAGAAAATTCAAGATATACATTTTATTTGTCATGTAAATATCTAAATTTACAATATTTTAATCAAAATTGTTAAGATCCATTTTTGAAAAAATCAAAAATGTTTCCATGTAAAGAATAGTTGGGGATGAGGGGCTTTTCTTGAAAACCTTTGTGTCCCATCCTTGGAAGATACTGAACTTAAATGCCAATTTGGTATTTAACAGACTTTTAATTTTTGAGCTGTGCTGCCCACAAACACACACACAGATATTTTTCTAAAAAAACTTTTTTGGATTCAGGGGATCTCAAAACAAATATTCTGATAAAATCTTGGGTGCAATGCAATACATTCTCTCTACACTATCTACACAGTATGTGTAGAGAAAGTAAAAGGTAGCTTCAAGTGTGATTCTGGCTTTATTTTTAAATACAGGATTGTAAATCCATTTCAATTTCTTAACCATTTACTCATATGACGTGTTTTATTTATTTATTTTTTTGGTTATTTAGCATCTAAACATACTTAAATAGTAAACTACTTGCATATACTTCAGTAAAATATTATAACTAAAGGTTTTTAGAATCCCCATTTAAACTATACAGAAATGGATTTTGAGTTTTATGTATATAGTTTTCTAAATAAGGTATTTGGTTAATATTTGTATTTGCAATGTGGTATTAATTTAATTATTTCTTGTTTCTCTCTCGGGCACAAAATATAAGGAGCTAAGGTAGTAATTATAATAAAGCTTGACAAACACAATTTTATACAAAAAATTTATTTATCATTACAAGTCTATTTATCTACAAAATCAGGTGAACATCACAGCTAGAAAGTACATGGAGTTCTTGTAGATAATTTTGATGAAGAGGTAGAATAGGATAGGTGAAGTTTCAATTCTCCCTTTCCAGGTGGTTACAAAATGAAAGGTATTTATCTTTTGTAACTTCTGTTTATAAGATATGCACTAAAATTAAACAAGAAAAAACACTAATATTAGAAAATCACAGTGTTAAATACTGGTGTTCTGATCACAGAAGTTAACATTCCTTGTTTTGAAGAATACCTTATTATATAAACAATTCAAAGCAACAGCACTAAGTAACAAGGGTAGATCCAGTGGGGGAGTGTAAAGTAAAAAATTAATAAAAACATATAGGCTGCAACATAATAAATTTCAAATAAAACTGGACCAATATTAGTAAAATAAATATAATAAGTAACATTGATTTACATATGGTAAGTGAACATAAATACTTAAGTCTGTTTCCGTAACCTGTAGCATGGTTTACTAGCTTTACTCAGGTTTGCAGAGCCAAGAGGGGAGGGCAGTAGTAAGGATAACAGTTAAAACAATGTTATAATCTGATCTGACGGTTGTACTATTACACCATTATTTGACAATTAAATTTTTTTTGTAGCATGTGTATCTTAAAATGGATCATCTCATAATTAAGAAGAGATTGAACCAAGTTTTTTCTTACAAGTGGAACTAAGCAATGAAACATCTTCAACTTGAATACAAGAGCCTTATACAAATTAAGATTATATCATTGACATCATTAACCTCTAAATAGATTTGGTTGGCTAAAACACAGAAAGATGTATTTTATAATTTAAGAAGGGAAGATGCTACTGTTTACAAGGGTGTTCTTCTGCAAATGGCAAGCAGTTTTTGTTTTAAATGTTTATAAAAAATATTAAGATTTTTACTTTTAAATTGCATTATTCAGAACTTTTTGTTTATTTTTCTTACTCTAATACCTTCCTTTAGAATTTTAAAATGTAATAAATATTATAACTACCAGATACCGTATTATTTATTTTGGCTTTTTATATATGTTCCTCCAACATTTTTATACCTCAAACTTTAAATATTCAAAGGTAAATATCTAAAAGTTTTCAGGGGAGAAGCCACAAACCACCCAGTATACCTCCCCCATAGAGAAATCCTGGATCTGCCCTTGCTCAGCAGCTTAACTTAAGCAAAATACTGTCATGTTTATACTCCATATATTTAAATATTATGGTGAAAGGTCATTTATAATACGTCTCTAGTCTTAGTGTATCTGTGGAAGCCTCCACCAATGACAGATTCACATATGTATATCTGTTATATATTAGTGATTTTCTCACAAGTTACAAAATATATATATATATATATATATATATATATATATATATATACACACACCTACACACGCATATAATGAGTCAAAAAAGTAAGAACTGGCTGCTGAGTAGTGTTTTGCCTGTCGGCATCCTCAGTGCTCGTTGCTGTCTACTGCTATCATAGAAAGGCTTTATTTACTAACTTTATCAAAGGAGATGCTGAAACTGGCCATTGTTGTTGTTCATACATTTTTTACACTTTCTTAGGAAACTATCCTGAGTTCACATAGAGAAATGCCTGCAATTTCTTGGTGGACATTTTTTGTTTTAATTCTTCCAGGGTGTTTGGGTTTGTCTTGTACACTGTTTGTCTTGTACACTATGTTTTTATTTATTTACCCCAAAGACAGATATCGCAGGAGGTTAGGTCGGGGGACTGAGGGGGCCACAAATCTCTATGAATAATTCTGTAATGAAACACACTTCCCATCTATTGATTCTCAAAAAGGGGGGGGGGCAAAATTGTTTTCACAAATGTATAAGTGTCAACTGTTAATTAAAAAAAAACCAATTGGTCTATAACGCTTTCTCTGCTAATGGCGCACCATACACCAATTTTTTTTGTCATGAAAGGGTACTTTATTAACAATACTAGGTTTCTTAGAGCTTCAATAATGATTATTTTATGTAAACACACATTCATGAAGGTGGAAACAAGCTTCGTTTGTGAAAAATATTAAAATGTATGTCTATTTTGCCATTGTTTATACTATTGAAAGTCTGCTCACAAAATGTGCTGACCTGGTTGAATAGCATGTGCCACAGTTATTTTATATGGCTTTAACTTTAGCAATTTAGTAACTCTGTGCACAGAGCATATGAAATGCCTACCTGCTGCGAAAGATGCCTAAGCAAATTTTGGAGGGAATTCTCCAAATGATGTTGTCTAATATTTGTTCGGTAAGAACCACATGCCACCTTTTAGACCTCCTATGGCCTGGTATTTATTGTGAAGTTCATGATTTGTTTACGGCCTGGTACTTTTACACCTGGAAATCTTTCTGCAAATAGTATTTTCACTTGGTGAGCTGAGTTAACACCTATTTGGCTTACTCTCCCCATATTTAGGACTGACTCCCCTCCAGGACTTACAAACGGATGACTAGGGGTAAGAAGCCTGTTGGGGAGCCAAGGGCACAAAATCACAGAATGGAGAACCTGGAACAAGCGGTTGGCCCTTAGCCAGGCATGAGCATGAGGAAGTGGATGATAGGAAAGGTGATGATGTAGCAATTGGTGGAATGAGTGGCAGGGGAAACCAGAGGACCCAGAGAAAACCTGCCCAGACACAGCTTCGTCCACCACAAATCCCACATGTGGGTGCCTGTGATCGAACCCAGGTTGCCTAGGTGGGAGATGAGCAGTCTAACCACTCGTCACAGTGCTGCCTGAGTTATCACATTCGTATCATAAATAAATACACACTGTGCATATGCTGAGTGATAATACACTTTGTTACAAAGAACAGGACAAAATAATAAATCACTTGTAGTAACTGAACTACACCATATCACCGTCAATTCAATAATGCATTTCCAACAGCGTCAGAAGCATGACCTTGTTTATTGCAGCACTGTGGAATCATGTATCTACATGCCCAGTGGAAAAACACTGTATAGCTGGTTCAGTGGTTTTTGACCCACTATATATATAGCTTACTAATAACTTAAAATTAGTCAGGAAGTACTTACTTACAGAATTCAAAGGTTTATTCACAGAATCAACCTTTTACATAAGAAAGAAAAAAGAAAAGAATTGCAAACTGCCAAGCATATTTAATAGATGTTGCACTCGCATTTGGAAGGATATAAACTTACTACCTGAAATATTTTGAAAATAATGAAAAAATTATCTGAATCAAGTTATTTTCACCAATAGGCACTTTTCCTGCAGTAAGCTTTTTCTATCTAATATGGTTTCCTAGTTATATAAAATAAAGGAAGCTTGACGGCTGTTCACAAAAAATTCAAGATCTACATTTTATTTATTATTCAATATGTCAAAGATGAGATACTTTATTCAAAATCATTACAGATGTGTTTTAGAAAATAAGAAACAACAATTTTTCTAAGCAAAGGATAATTTGCGGTCGATAAATTTTCTTGAAAATAAAAAAAAATTTAAGTTTAATGTTCTTTAACCTGGTTGGTCATATCGACAATAAATGAAATCAGTGAAAAGATATGATCTCTGGGTCCATGGAGCTTAAAAATGGAAATTAAATGTTATTTATGGACGCTCTTTAACTACTGTGGTTCTCAGTGTCCCATTCTAAATTGGGCGTGAAAGACCACTAAATTTTGCTCAGAGGCCTCTCTATCAGGCTTGAGGTTCTTTTACGTGTCGTAAATCTATGATTTGGGACCACCGGCTTTACTTCCCTTCCAAAGGAAGCCATGCTAAGGATTTTTACACCTGAAAAAATCCATCGTCCTCCGTCAGGTTTGAACCCGCGACCTTGGGTGTATAGAGTTAGCATGGTAACCATTACACCATGGAGGATGACATGGAGCTTAATGTTCATCTTTTGAGAATAAGGGAAAACCTGAAAAAACCTTATACAAGTAACTCACTCTAAGTGAGATTAAAAGTTGCAACCTCTAGAATGTGAGGCAGAATGCTACCCTCATTCTATAGAGATGGCATCACAATCTTTGTGTCACATCCTTAAAAAACATTGAGTTTATTTATTTAATATCAAGTCTAGTATTTATTCAATATCTTGTTTTTAAGATATGCTGTTCACAATGAATGTCAAAATATGTTTCTGGTGAAATCTCAATGTTGAATTTTTGAGTGGAATGCAATATTTCCACTACCTAATACAGGTAGATATAAGTTAGGTGAGCCTCTACACGGGCCAAAGCTCCTTCTGGTATCAGGGAGGTTACTCTATACAGCCCTATCTATTACAGCAACACATTGGATACTTAAAATCCCCCCTTGGCATGCGACCACACCAGAAGTGGATATGCCACTTATGCACGTCTACCCCAAAAGTAAGTCTAAAGAAAAACCATGGTCAGGCTGACAGCTATCTAACATGCCTTCTAGTAACCACCCAGGCTAGTGCCAGAGGATATTGAGGTATCCCACAATCCAGCCTAGGCATCACCATCCAGGCATACCCAATTCCCAGGATTTCAGGAACCACTACCTAGCCAAGTCCAACTCAATCTGAGCAGCTCCATTTCTGGCCTAGCATAGCATCAGAAGTACCACGAGTGCTAGGGGTTGGCAGTGCTTGCACCATGACAGCTGAAGAGGTCAGATCCTCCCCCCAACAGTAGACCCATTGGGTCATGCCTGATGTCATGGCAAAAGTACCACAGGTGCTAAGAGTCAGCAGCGCCTTCCTCCCTATAGGTAGATTCAGCAAAAAGTAAAATAAGAAAGAATTTATAAAAACATTTCAATTCTCTTTTTATCTTCACTAAATTTACATCATTCTAGGATTTGTTCACATCTACATGTATTTGTTGTTGACTATTTCAATCCAGAAATTAAAATTTAGAGTTAAAAAGAAAATGAAAATTAATAACTTTGCATATAAAGGGAGTCAAAGAGAAAAATAGATGCAAGAAATTTTAAATTTAAAAAAGTTCTATTTGCTAATATTATTTCAGTAATTTGATTTCATTTATAACAGCATTATTACATTTAATAAAAATGAAAATAAATGTTGGCTGGTACTCTTTCTTAGTTTAAATGGAGGTCCAGTGTTTCATCACTGTTCATTCCAGTTGTCATTTATTTTATGTGAGCCCTTACTGTGAGTTCCCAGTGAGGTTTCAAATCTTACTTCTGACACTGAAATTCTGGCCACTTATGTTCAGTACTTCAGACAAGTAAGCTATGCAGAACAGTGTGTTTAAGGTGGATTTCCATGTGTTGTATTTAGGAGCAGCCAAGAAGTATGCTCCATACAATTAAACAGAGCTTTTTGTCAATTTTCACATGACCTACATCTCTACCATACAGTCAGCAATTAGTTATGAAAATGACCAGGACACAGTGGCAACATGGTAGAGACATGCTAGCCTATCTGGAAATGATCAAATGGCAATCGTAGGTCATATACTGGTCGCTTCTTGTAATTCAGCTAATTCCAGAACTCTCCATAATGATACAAAAACATTTTGTTCACTTTGTTGAGCAAAACTGTTTACTGGTTTAGCAGTTCTAAAAGCTATACATCTTTCATACAGATTATGACAACACACTAATTAAACATAACTATAAAAGGTCCAGGTGTAATCTTATTGGGATCAGTAGCGAAGAATTGTACAGAATGTCCATGAATCTATATTCTAGCTCTCATTCATTGTATTCTATGGACAACTTGAAGACAAAAATTTAAGTTATTATTTTTATATGCCTTGTATTTTTTTGTATAGATTACATTTATTTTTTCCTCCTGTCAAAATAGTGCCCATTCTTTGCTGAACTATTGTTGGGCAATGTGCAAAGTAATTTCTGCAATCCAATATTTATACTTGAATGCCAAATAAGATGGGACAATCTCTCAGGAAGCTATTAGCTTTGTGAGAGCAACCAATGTTAACATTAACAAATATATAAATACAGCATGCCAAGTAGGGTTCAGCACTCTTCCATTATTGTAATTTTCATTTGACTTTTAAATATTCCAGTACTCTCCTGAATCATTCTGTTGGAGAAGTCACAAGTGGAGAATGTTTATTTTTTGAAGTCAACTAGGTGGCCTTTATTAATTGCATGTTCCACCAAGGCCTGATTTTTTCCCTGGTTGTTAGATGTTCCTTTCTTCTGATAGCCACTGATCTTGTACTCTGTCCAATACATGACTGACTTCATTTGTAATTGATTTTTATATTCCTGAATTTACAGATACACGACTTTTGTCTTTTACAGGAAGGAGGATGTAGCCTTTTTATTTTTTATAAGTTTTTAATTCACATGAGGTAACATGTGGAAATGTTATGCTTTTTCAAGTAACTAGAAATTCTGTCCACGGTACTATGTATGTAAAAAAAAAAATTGTACTCACTTTCTTTCTTACGTATCATTCATGGATCAGAATACTGGGATTAGCTATACAAATTGTGTATTCATTAATATTTTGAAGTAATTTACTGTAATTTGAATATTTATATTTTTAGGCAGTAGTCTAAGTTTTCTAAGATTGTATTTATATAGTGAATGTCATGAGAGTCATCCTGTAAGCAATGTACAGACTGGCAATATTCTAAACAGTAAAAATGATGTCACATGCAATTGAGAGCTTGTGGAAGAAGCAGGTGTGTTATTGTGTATGTGTTCTCTATGTTTAATTAATAATGAGAGCTGGAAATGGTACCTGCATGTCCTTGTGCATGTTACCCTGGAAGAGTTATACATTGTTGAAATTTTACTTGGCGAAGACATTAGCACTTAAATGAGCTTTGCATTTAATTCACTGTGGTTTTTCATTTAGCCAATTTGTTTTGTAGCGACAAAAGGACAAAACAATGTTACAAAATAAAGAAGTTCAAAAACATCAACAGATGAAAAGAATGTGAAACCTGAGACAGATGCTCTTGGAAAAGATTGAACCAAACTTTCTGGAGACACAGAGAACCCAACAATGTCCACTTCCTGGAGAATTATTTAAAGAATGAAGACATTTTTACTACTGAATAAAAGCAAAAATGCCACAGCATTGCAACCTTACTGAAGAAGGCAACCCACTTTGAAAGCCAGACATTCTTGGTTTGAATGATTGCTGAAATGTGGATTCAAGACTGAACTTGGAAAGGTGCAGTTTCCTAAGACCAACAAATGTTGACAACTCGTCAAAGATCAAGCAATTGTTTACGATCATGGCTAAGTACTTCATAGAGACACTGTCACAAACTGTATTATTGGGCTTCATTCAACATCTGTATAGAAAAATGCACAAAACTGGCTTCAATTACTCAAGAGGGATGACTCATTCTCTGTGACAACCCTCGCCTGCATATTAGTACTGTATAACCACAATGCACAATAAGCAATAATGGGAAGTGTTACCTTACGCTTCCTATAATCTGTGTATGAATCCGTGGACTTGGGCTAAAGTTGAAACACCACACATAGAATGCTGTTTTGCTTCTCTGGAAAAACTTTCCACCACTGTTATCTGAGCCATTCTGCAGATGAACAGAAGTTCTGCCCTGGGTACAATATTAAAGCCTCTCAGATTTTGGGACTGAGTTATTCAGAACCAGAGAGAATTTATTGAAGGATTGTAAACAGTTTCGGTTATGAAATACAGAATGTATAAGTTTAAAAAAGTGTGAATTATTTATTAAATTACCTTCATAGTCAGGAAGTAGCCTGGAAAATAGATACTAAGCTTGTTTTCTTTTATATAGAAGAAATCATATTTTGACATAGTGTACAACAAAAATTGGGTAGATTCTATACATTCTTTTCTTTATTTAATCCTTCAATGAGTGTAGTTCAAATTGCAAACATGAACTCATTTCATGAAGGATTAAAAATGTTTAACTCTCAGAAAGGAATATCCTCTCAGTATCCCTAGCAGTCAATAGTTTACATGAATCCTCAAAAATGTAATTTGGATTTTATTTTACAGCAATGGAATGTCATTCAGAAGATTGTTCAGGTGCTGCTTTTACATGTACTTAAGATTGTTCAGGTGCTGCTTTTACATGTACTTATTGCTCTGCTCCATGTTGTTCCATGGATTTTATAAAAGACAAGTTTAAAACAGAATGCTCTTATGTCTGCATCATCATTGTGAGATACACCTCTAGAAATTTTTAACAAAAGATTCCTAATTGATCCAAAAAACCTTTCCTTGAAAGTTCCCACACACTATAGATATTCAATTAAAGCTAGAAGTCAAAAAGTAGCTATTATGGTTTGCAAATCTATGGCAAACAATTTCAGCGAAGTGTTACAAGTTGCAAAAAACTTTAAACAGTTCCTTTTTAAATTAACTATAACACTCCATTCTCTCTCAACCATTAAAATTCCAAGCACATACCTTCATTGAGGACTATTTGACAGCTTTACAGGAACTCCATGCTCTTTCCTTACTGGATAACAAGTGAAATGGATATACACAAAACAATGTAAATGTTGCCAAGTACCTTAATAACATAATACTGTTCAAAGGATACAATCAAGTTGTAGTAACAACCTCAAAATATAATTATTAATTGCATCTCTGTGCAAAGGATTTCTATTACATCTGCTTTCAAAACACAGATTTTTACCCAAAAGATACAATATCTGTATTCTTAATTCCAGATTTACGCTTAAGCATTTAGGTGCTTTACATAGTTTAATAGATTCGTTGTACAGAACTGCAACTAAGCATAGACTTCTGTTTATTAATGCACAGAGATATATCTACTTATAGCACAAAATATACATTCTACCTCATAAAATCTATTTGGTATATAAATGCTCGAATAATTTTGTGATATAACAAATCCATAAATATAAAAGCAACATTACAATCTGTCTACATTTACATGTAGAGATTACATACATATACAATTGATATATATTTATATATAAGTGTCTTATTGTTGCATCTATTAAGCATAAAGAAAATATTTTTATTTTAACACTGTGTACTTTGGTCCATTACTTTGCTGGTGAAAAGGAAATTGCATTTAAATTATACACGTACATACATTTTATAAGTTCTCTTCATACTCATTTTGTTAAACACTGTGCTGATTTTAGGAAAAGGGAGAATGCACTTTTCTAACAGATGTTATTGTTATTATGTAATTATTGACATACTAAATTTGTTTAGAACATTTGCTTTGATAATATCTGTGAATTGCCACAGACAATAAAACCTAATTGAGCTTGGTACACACGTAGTAATACTACACTAAATGACTTGCCTAACAAGCATGAGCATAGTGTTCTATCTTATCATTGCAGAGTGGATTTTTGGTCGAGCTCATATGTACTTAGTTCTTTCCCCAGTTAAACACCAAACTGTTATGCTTTCAATGGTTATCTTGTTTTTGAATGCTTGAATAACAATTAACATTTAGAAACAATACTTCATATGCATATAAAAGGATCCTCGTCAACCATATCCATAAATTTTTATGGAAGTCTTATTCAACCAGTTCAGAACTGCAAATTTCATTGTCAAGTTATTTGTCACACTGGTTCTCCCATTCTAAGATTCAATCTTGGTTGCATAAAGTACTACAGTAGATTTTGATATTTCAAAATTTTATTTTGAAAAAATTGCAACTGAAATGCAGCCATTAGCAAAAAATAAACAAGAGAAACAAATGAAGTATCTGTTTTGCTCACATTCATACAAATACAAGAACCTACTTAACATAAATTCGCTATTCAACTTCCTTACATATCTACTTCATCTGCACAAAGTTTGAGTAAAGTATAACAGATCAAGTAAGATGGATCAGGTAACAGCATCAGAGGCTTGCACTTTGAAGTCCTAGGTTTAATTTCCATTGGATGGGGACTACCCTGACCTGCAGGGTTTTAGAGGTTTCCTCAAGAAAATGAATGTATGTTGAAGTTACAATGATTTTCTTGTCCCTCTTTTTAATTTTATCATCTTGCAAGGTAACAGATCACAGGGCTAGACAAGGTGGACAGTGGTAATCAACAGATTCACTTTAATTCAAAATCTTCTCGGGCTTCTAGCCAGGTAATAACTTGGCTTGACACCAACGTTTCGAAGAAGTGCATCTTCCTCGTCTTCAGGGTGAACTGATGGTTTGAGCTTGCGGAGACTGGTATTTATAAGAGCTGGGATGAAGCTAACATCTGATTGGTTCGCGAGATATTATGGCCTGGTATTTAAGATGACTGAGACATGGGCACGGACTTCGTAGAAAACTATTTATAGCAGTTATTCGGCTAATGTTTTGTGTTTGAGCACGCACCTGCTAGAAAATAAGTCTTGGAAGACTGCAGGTACAGGATTAGGTGTTAAGGCTCTTTATCATCGGTGTCCATGCTGAACTTAATTGTAGGCCAGAATCGCGATTTAGATTATTTGTTTCAGATGAGATGGCTAAAGCTTCTTTTACTCTCCTTTCCCAGTAATTCGAACACTTTGCCACTATCTTGGTGTTAGTAAAGTTAGCTCTGTGGCTCTGTTCTATACAGTGTTCAGCCAGTCCAGATTTTTCGGGTTGCATAAGCCTTATTGATCTTTGGTGTTCAGAAACGCGTGTGGCAATAGTGCGTCCTGTTTGGCCAATGTACGCTGCGCTGCATTCGCAAGGAATGTGGTAGACACCAGGTACTCTGAGAGCTAAATTATCTTTAACTGGCCTGACCAAATTTTTGATTTTAGGTGGTGGCTTATGGATGGTTTTGACCTTATATTTGTAGAGTAGTCTACTAATCTTTCCCGAAAAATTGCCGGTAAACGGTATATAGGCTATGGCGGCTGGCTTGTCTTTTTGTTGAGTGTTCTTGCTGGGGTTTCTTTTTCGTCCGGCTCTTTTCAGCGCTGATGTGATGTCCTTGGCTGAATATCCATTTTGTTGGAGTGTGAATTTTAGGTGTTGAAATTCCATTTGCAGATTATCTGGGTCTGATACAGAAACTGCTCTATGTGCCAATGTGTTTAGAATGCCCATTCGTTGTGACTTATGGTGGAAGCTGTTTGCGTTGAGATAAAGATCCGTGTGTGTAGGTTTTCGGTAGACGGCATGACCAAGAGTTCCGTCCGCTTTTCTGGTAACCAGAATGTCCAGAAATGGGAGGGAAGCATTTTTCTCAACTTCCATTGTGAACTGTATTTGTGATCTAAGGCTATTTAGGTGTGCAAGAAAATCTGGAAGAGTGTGCAGTCCATGTGGCCAAATTACAAATGTATCATCTACATATCTGTAAAAATGTGTAGGTTTTAATGGGGCTGTGTTAAGTATTTCATGCTCCAGAAACTCCATATAGAAGTTGGCAATAGCTGGTGACAGAGGAGAGCCCATCGCAACACCGTCTGTCTGCTCGTAGTAGGTGTTGCCATACAGAAAATAAGTGGAAGTAAGTGTGTGACTAAACAGTGCAGTAATACCAGGTGGAAAGTGTTCTGACAATAGTTGTATTGTTTCCGCCAGGGGAACTCTGGTGAAGAGAGATACCACATCGAAACTAACTAACAGGTCCGATGGCTTCACTTTGATGTTGTCAAGAACTTCAGCGAATTGTATAGAGTTCTTCACATGGTGTACACACTTACCTACTATTGGTTGCAGCAGATGTGCCAGATGACGAGCTAGGCGATAGGTAGGGCTGCCAATAGCGTCCACTATGGGCCTTAGAGGTATCCCAGGCTTATGGATCTTCGGCAGACCATATAATCTGGGAGGTATGGAGGCAGATGGCGAGACCGTCTTCTGAACATCAGGAGGAAGGCTGGATTTCTTAATTAGCTGGATGGTGCGTCTTTCCACAGAGTTGGTAGGATCCTTTTTAATGGTTTTGTATGCAGGATCGTCCAGCAGTTGTTGAACCTTTTCTTGGTATTGCACGGAAGAGAGGAGTACCGTGGCGTTCCCTTTGTCAGCTGGTAAAACAACCAAGTTGTCGTTTTTTCGAAGGGAATGTAAGGCTATAAATAGTTTTCTACGAAGTCCGTGCCCATGTCTCAGTCATCTTAAATACCAGGCCATAATATCTCGCGAACCAATCAGATGTTAGCTTCATCCCAGCTCTTATAAATACCAGTCTCCGCAAGCTCAAACCATCAGTTCACCCTGAAGACGAGGAAGATGCACTTCTTCGAAACGTTGGTGTCAAGCCAAGTTATTACCTGGCTAGAAGCCCGAGAAGATTTTGAATTAACACGTCGCCAGGAAAGCTATAGTTCTTATTTTAGATTCACTTTGAAAAGAGAACTGTTTCTTCCCGTCATGCAACCTTCTAACCAAATTATCCATTAGCATAGGGGCACATTGAAGGGATGGCAGTGGAAATTCATTCTGGAAATGTGAATGGATTCCACTGGTCTGGAACTCTTCCATTCACTCTCTCAGTCTCCAGGAATTTGAGTATGTGGAATAGGTCTAACCATGACTACAGTGCTGAATTCTTCTTCTAATTCTAATTCAGCCATACTCCAAAATATAAATGGAGTAATAGGTGACATATCTTCACTTTAATCTTCTCCGAATAAAAATAGAACAGAGTATTTTACATTCTAATGTTCATAAATACTCATGCTTGTACCAAGTTACTCAAGCTGCCACATTAAAAAGATGGGAAAACAGTACTTAAATGAACTGGGTAAGGTATTTTCTTATTTCACATGCTATGCCAAAAGGATTTCATTGGTGGAGTCATTTTCCGCTTCAGATGAAAATATAGTAATGCAGAAAATAACTTAATTGGGCTCTTTAATTAAGTAATCCTCTATGATGATGCATATCTGAAATAATTTAACATATAAATAAGTTAAAAATGTTGCATTTGATGTAATATTGTTTCATCACAATATTGGTAAGGTGCAAGTTTCAAGATGAGAAAAAAAAGACTTATTGCAGTCATATGGGCACACTTAACTGTTATCTTATCACACTGTTTCTCGACTGTAAGGTGATAAGATCTACTATAGGTGGTGCGAACTGACTCAGGTACGTGTAGCAGGTACAGAGAAGGTCGTTGGACCGGCTCTTAGTAGAGCAGTTTGCTTGTAATGGGTGTTAGTCAGTTTTCCTTAAGGCTGAAATTTTTTGTGAACCTTTTTTTGAGAACTCTACTGCATCAAATCAAATGTAAGTAATTTATTTGTCACATTATTTTATAGTTTAAACTCCGAACTTTCTAAATCAGTTTGGTTTTGTCACTCATCTTTATTCCCTATTAGTAAAACACATGTGGAAGATTTGGATTGGTAGGGTTTGTAAACCAACATACATGAACTTTATTGGTCTCAAAAACCGATATACCTAAAGTTATAATGAAATATAAGATCGCAAATTATCCGATTAGTGATTTTACTCTCCGCTTGTTTAAGATGGTTGGAAAGACGAGACCAGGGAATCCATCTCCATACAATAGAGGATCAAAAATCCTACAGTAGGACCCAAATATCATGGCCAAAGCTATAGCTGCTGACAGAAGGCATGAAATGGGCTGACCAAAGGCGTTGAAGACTTTCCAGGTGCCGCAGAAAACTTTAAGAAGGCTAGCAGATCAGAAATACAGTTCCCAGAAGAAGCTGCTAATTTTAAACATGGGAGGCCACCAGTATTCTCTCCAAAGTCAGAAGAGGAATTAGTATGGTACTGCTTAACGATGGAGGAATGGCATTGCAACTTTCTGTGAAAAATAAAATCAAGCATCCATTCAACAATGTTATGGCTGGAAAAACTTGGCTTCGTTTGTTTCTGAAAAGACATCCAGAGTCGTCTGTGAGGAAACCTACAACGAAATCCTTTCCTAGAAAAGAAGGATTCACCAAGAACGCTGTTGACATCTTCTTTAATTTGTTGGAGAAATCGTTCAATGAACATTGCTACCCACCTCATCGGATTTACAATGTCGATGAAACAGGATTGACTATCATGCAGTTATTGCAAGTTATTGCGAGGAAGGAGAAGCGACAATTATTGGTGTTGTTTCTTCCGCAGAGAGGAGATCCTCGACTATGCTCATTTGTTCGATGAATGCAACTGGAGATTACATACCACCCATGGTAATTAGAAAGGATATGTCACAACAGCTTATGAGAGGTGCTCCTGCTGGTTCAATTGGTGTCACTCATCCATACTGTAAAAGATTAGTCTTAAAGAACACTGACTTTCTGTCCTTTTACTTGTTTCTTTATCCTCAAGTCATCTTTCTAATTGTTTAAATCTTTCTAAATGACTAGCTTCACTATAGGCACATAGCCTATTGTATAAACAAAGTTTACTTTAAATTTGATAAAACAAAAGGAATGTGTAAATGTTCATACTTTATTAATTTGAACATAGGATTTATTTATTTGCTTATTTTTAAGAATTTCTTGTTCCTTTTCACAAGTATATCAGTTTAGAACCTGGTTTCTTAAAGTGATATTCATCATGCATATAAATAAATTGGCATATACATTAAGTAATTAACAATTTTTAAAAACCATTCACATATTTCAGTAAAGTATAGTCAGAGGGTACATATCCGCATGTATATTTTGATTCTAAAGTATCTGTATAATTTTAGAGCCTAAAAACAAAATGGTATGTTGGTTTTGGTTCCTCTCCTCTCTATATACATAGGTAACCTGGGTGTTAACTGTATATGATACCAAATTCAGCAACTCCAAGAAAGTAACTATATATGTATGAAGTTTATAACTTGAAATTAAATAAATTATCCATCTATAGAGCAGTTTCGGGTCATCTCCTTAGCGCGGTGGTAGCGTTGCTACTTACCAAGCGAGAGACCTGGGTTCGATCCCCAGTACTGGCGTGGGGATTTTCCCCCGCTGGGAGACCTGGCCCGGGGTACACTCAGCCTCGTAAGGTCCCTGGGGGGCCAATTGAGGAGCTACTTGATGGAAAAGTAGCGGCTCCAGGTCATGAGGACTGCATTAACCGGCCGGGGGGATTCGAGGCGCTGACCACGTCTCACCCTCCAGTACTGCACCCCATCCATGACGTCTGTAGTGGACCGAGATGGGGGACGCAGCGGCCGGGTGGTAGGCCAAGGTTCCCCGTGAGCTGTCGTGCCATGGAGTTATAGAGCAGTTTCACAAGTTAAAAGTGCTCAATATGACATAGAAGTTAAATGGGGTTATAGAAATGAAATAAAAAATATAAAAGCAAGATATTGTTTTAACATCTTTCCTGTGTTAAACATGCATGCAAATCAGCAGCTGCAAATATTTTTGACATTTCTAAGATGAGGATTAGCACAGTTGCAGCTTTCTGTGAGAACAGATATAATACTAATCAGCTAAGATGAGTGGTTACAGGTAAATCAGGAAAAGGTTATAAGTAATCCAAATGGACTTCGCTTCAAGTTTGCTTGGCCCTAGCTACTTTGAAACAAGCAAAGTAACTGAATTTGCCTATCCAGAAGGTTAGAATTTAAGGTACCTATGCTAAACATTTTTCAAAATTTTAAGTAAAATATGCAGTATGAATAACAAACCACCCTGAAATAAGTGCTTCTTAATAGTTTGAAAATTAAACTTTTTTTCAAAATAGACTAATAATGATTGGTTCCTTTTAATATATATAGGCACAACAATTATTCATCTAAATAAGATATTTTATTTTGAACATATTTTCATGACTGTTACCTCTTAGTCTACCTTAGCACATTAGTTTCAATCCTAGGTCACACAAATATGTAAAATTAATTCCCTCCGTCACCTGGTAATTACTAAATTGAATATTTAATATTACAACAGAAGTTGCATTCACAGGTAAGAAGAAAAAAGGGTGGGGGGAATGGTATAGGAAAGCAACATAACTACACTCATATAATTTACGCAGCATTACACTCACAGCATGCCGAAACTGGATTAAAGGAACAGCAACAAAATAGATAACCAAAAAAGGTAACCACATCACTAGGGCCATCTCTTTTTTTTTGGTAGTGTTTAACGCCCGCTTTAACTACTAATGGCATCGCAGGCGGTGACACTGATGATACATGAATGATGGAGCACCGGTGGAATGCGATGGCGGGGGAAACCGGAGTACCCGGAGAAAACCCGCCCCAGCGCCGTTTTGTCCACCACAAATCTCACATGCGGTCGCTTGGGATCGAACCCCGGCCGTCTAGGTGAGAGTCGAGTGGTCTAACCACTCGGCCACGGCGCGGCCTAGGGGCCATCTCTTTTTGCTGAAAGTGTTCATAGAGTAAAGTTATACATTATCATTTTTAATTTGTCTTTGTCAATAAAGCCAACTTCTATAAACAGAAACTGTATCCCATCCTCCTGGTACAAGTCAATTAATTTTCTAGTGCTTGTTCTTTCCCAAAATTTGATTAATCTGAAAAGTGATCCAAGACATACTCCTGCTAGTTTTTTTGCAATTTATTTTCTAGAATTACAGTTTCATATAACTACATAGTGTTCTTATTATTGCACATTTCAGAGATCTGGAGAAATATAAATGGAACATTTTTATTTAGAATATATTGTAATTCTATATGGAAGTGATATTGGAGAGAAAATTTAACTTCAAAAATACAATCGAGTGATTGGTTCAAGAACCAACAAGACCATACTTCAGTTGATACTGGAATACAATAGTGAACACATCCAAAATCTTGACAGTTACATATGTTTATTTTTTCTTCATTTTCTGAATTATGATGCAGTATTACTTGCAACCAAATGCTTTTCAGTGGAGGCAATTTCCAAACACAATTTTCCTTGCTGAAGGCAATAAATCTGTCAAAGTCGATCATCATATAGCAGCAAGACTGAATAGGTTTAATGCAAATAACACAAATCTAAAACTGCTTGATTTGAATAGTTACCTATGGAACTAATACCAATTACATTGTCATGAGTTTGCTGTAGAAAAATAGGCATTGTAATCTTTGCCCTAAAGATCTACTACAAAAGAGAAAAATGATTGTCATTGAAGAGCAGAGCTTAACAATTTATGCTAAGGTCAGTTGATTAAACATGGTTATCATAAAATTTAATGATGCTATTGCTTTAAACCACATATGGTTTCCACTATTTCTGTCTGAGGTGTTAAGTGATTGCCTAAGTCAATTATGTGGTTACTGTAGGCCATTGGTGAGATACTGTTTATTAAGTTGCACTACACGTTTTCAGTGCAAACTTCCAGATAAGTATGCAAACAAGGATAATTTTAATTATCTGATGATTGCCACCTACTTGTAATCAAATGTATCTCTTTGTTAGGTATTTAGCTCTCATTGAATTTAATGACTTTAATAGTAAAGTAGCAATGCCAAGTAACAAAATTCATTTCATTGTCATTTTCTTTCCATTTCTTTTAAGGGCAGTAAACTGAGAATAAGTTAAAAAATCTAATTATTTTTGGAAAAAGATCAAACAAGCTTCACCAAAATCTGTTAAAAGTATTTGGCTGCATATTTCTGTTATTAAAAGATTTCATTTTTATATCTATACAGGATTTATTAATTTATTATTGCATATTTTAATTATTATGTAGGAATATATCAGATTTGAAGTTGTTTAATTTGATGAATAGCAATTTGAGTTTTTTATATCATACTCATCCCTTTCAACAGCTAGTGTCTTTTTAAAACATCTAAAATAATGCTTTAAGCACACTCAAAATATAAAGTTTATGTTGCTGTTGTTGTTGTTATTATTATTATTATTATTATTATTGTTGTTCTCCCCCCCCCCCCCCCCCTTAAGAATTTTTTTTACAGCTCACCAAAAACTCAGTTTGCCATACAAACTTGAATCATTCCCAATGCCCCATAGAGTTTGCAAGTCTGAATATGGAAATGAATGAGGTGTGTTTAATATTAAAAAGTAATAAAATTAATGTTAAAAAATTCTACAGTTCAACAAGTTATAGCTCCCATCAGGTGTTTCTCAGGGTAAAGTTTTGGATATGAATAGGTATGGAAATTAAAGAAGGCTATACAAATGAAACAACCACCAATAATTAGAAAGGTATTAGGGGTATCATAGTTTACTAATGTTCAAATCTCAATAACTTATTTATATAATAACAAACTGCCCAGGTCTTTCCTTTTGTTTCACTTATTTCAGGCAAACATCCTTGAAAGATCCTCGGTATTGAGAGAGAGAGAGAAGAGCTTTGCACAAGTAAATGGGTGGTGTTAACTTAAGGTGAAATCCATGCATGACTACTTAGAGAATATTGTAAGAAAATCTGGTCATTTAAAGCATTTTGGTTCTTTCTTAAGTCAACTGATAATAAGTGGTTACAGAATATCACGGTCAGAACCCTCATAAACATGCTCCTTGATGCTTACTTAACCCATACAAACTGAATTGTAAAACTCAAATAATTTTGTTTACCTATATGCAATGCTGGCAGTTATCTTTGCATTTGGAGATGCTTCTTGCAAAACAAGGAAAACTGACTTCATGAAAATCAGCATCAATACTATACGGCAAATTACCTACACTTTCTGCTACAACTATATAATACTTTGTGAGGATTTAGAAAATATATATTGCAAATATAATTTCCTTTTGCTGTGAAAACCCTACTTGGCTAACATTAAAACATGAGGATTTAAATTTGAATGTGACAAATATTTTCACTCTAGCATTTACTTAAATGCATTTAAAGTAAAAATGAAAAAGGTTTAGGTTTAGTTTTAAATTAGAGGACAAAAATTTAAAAGTTCAGGTGCTTGTCTGGAGATTTTAAAAAAAAAAATAATAATAATAGTAATAATAATAATTTGCAAATAAACAAAACTGGTTGTTATTTCAAAACTTGAGGAAATACGATAAAACAACAGATTTTATTTAAACAGTTAACAAAAACACTAATAAATCTTATTTTTATTTATAATTCATTTAATAAATAAAAGAAAAAAATGACATGCAATTGCCGTCACCATTAAGAGGTAGTAATAACATGCAATGCCACAATCAACTTTCCCAAAGTGCAACACTGTAACTCACATTTCCGAAGGTACAGGAAGCACCAAAAATAGGTATCAAGAGATATGTTCATTCTCATTTGATACAGAAAATGTATTGTTGGGCAAAAGTTCCAATACACCTCTTTTTCTTTCTTCAGATAAAAAAATTGAGCCAGTAATTTTCTGAAAGCACACCAGCACAATGCCAATAATCAGCCATAGTTAACAACTGTATCAAGGTTTAATTTCAGTTATCAATAATTCAGAATGGTGGAAACAAATACCTTTAGAGTAAATAAAATGTAAATGGCATGTTATTTATGGACGCTCTGTAACTGCTATGGTTCTCAGCGTCCCATTCTATATTAGGTGTGAAAGAATGCTTTAATTTTGCTCAGAGGCCTCTCTATCAGGCTTGAGGTTCTTTTATGTGCCAAAAATTTACGACACAGGACCAACAGTTTTACTTCCCTTCCAAAGGAAGCCATGCTAATGATTTTTACGCCTGAAAAAATCCATCGTCCTCTGCCGACCTTTAGAGTTGATAATACACAATACAAAGTAAAAATCTCCCCAATGATCACATATGGACTGGAATTAATATCGGAGAAATTTAATAAAAGCAATCTGAAGAATACTAAAAGGATAAATGCAATAAAAGCAAGTTAAGCAGTGATCTGCTTCACCATCCACAGATTTCATCACAAGAATTTAAAACAAAAAGCTTCCACCAGCCAGATATAAATTGTATTTGTGAACTGTGTGTAAATATGTGCAACAGATATTATCCATATTAGTGTTCTAGGAGAACAATATCGCTAGCACAGCTGTTAGTGAGCGACTCGCTTATGTATTTGCACATTGTGCACATGTCCTCAAAATATATACAGGGTTATTCTAAATTAGTTACCTGATTATAAAGCTAAATTAGATATAGTTATCTTACGTAGTTTATTTCCATTTTCCATTACATACATTGACATAACATTAAGTTTTATTTGCTATGTTTACAAATGTTCAATGTAACTCCCTTTCATCACTTGGCAGATATCCCACCTGTATGACAGTTCATCCCAGATATGCGTAATCTACCCGAGCTACGTCACATTAATTCATTGACGAAGCCCATCTGGCAGTGGAAGGTTGTGCATGTTATTTTTAACGTAACCCCACAGACAAAAATTCAGTGGTGTTAAATCAGGAGATTGTGGAGGCCAAGCTATATTCCCGCCACGTCTAATCCAAGCGAGAATGGTGTGGGATAGGTATGTAGTGACCTCATGGTGGTAATGAGGAGGTGCACCATCTTGTTGAAAAATGAAATTCTCTCTCATACCTTCTTGCAGCTGTGGCATCAGGTAGTTTGGTATTTTTTTAACATATCTAGATATTTGATGCCAGTCACAGTCCTCTCATAAAAAAGGAATGGTCCATACACTTTCACAGAGCTTAGCGCACAAAACACATTCAGTTTTGGTGAGTCACGAACTTTAACCTATGGGGGAGCTTTTTGATACTCTGTACGAAAACGTCTTTGTAAGGTAATTTGCGATTTAGTTTCATGAAACCATAGACAACAATGCATTGTAAGACTCCATGGCGACTGCTTACTAGGCTCCGCTCCAGGTGTTGCAAGTGCTTCACTTTTTCCCCGCCAGACGTGCAAGCTAGTGCATGTAGTGAAGTCTGCCGACCAGGTTTAAAACTTGATGATATGACATAAGGTTTGATGAACATCTGAATAAATTTCCATCAACAGTTTCAAAATAATTCATTCATATTTTCAGGTAACTAATTTAGAATAACCCTGTATTATTAGAGTGCAAGAAAGACTTGTGGCTGCTTATGGATCCACAAGCAACCTTACCTGAAAATGCACAGGCGACAACATTCAGGATTTTAAGACTCGAGTAACATTGGAAAATTGGAGGGGGGGGCTTTCAGTGCTGAAAGTAAAGATCCAATATAAAGTGGGAGACCTTTAATTTGACTGCAACCTTGTGCTGTCAAGTTGGGAGTGACCCCAACAACAATGTACAACTCCATTAAGATATATTTGCAACTGAAAGCTGTTCACCATATGATAGTGAATGAACTGACAAAAGGTGGGAGCAGGTGCCTTGCAAGAAGCGACATTAGTAATGCTTTGCAAAATGCACATGAGAGCATAGTGCATTCCTCATTTCTATTGAGATCTTGGAAAAACACATAATGTTCTCCTATATGCATAATAGGTAATTTTCCATTAATATTTACATTTGGAAATTAAATGGGTGCATGTTAAAACAGGCCGATCATTAATTTTCAAAAAATAACATGTTATCTACAACAGAAGCTGCAAACCATTTTCTCAAGAGAGAAGATACAGACCTTGTAATTATATGACATTTTATTGAAACCATATACTATTTGTTGTGTTACATCAAAATTGGGCTGAGTGGCACTTTCCACAGAAGACCACGCAGATGGTGTTGCTGTTTTATTCCTTTGTAAGCAAGAGTCTAAGGGCAATTTTTTTCTTGATGTTTGCAAAGATTAACTTTTCTTTATTCTGATAAAATTATTCAAAGAAAATCTCTTTATTTCAAATGCTGTTGACTGCAATAAATGTCTTATTTCCAATTGCTACAGTACAATTTTAATTGTCAATACAACTCCTGATTGAGTGCCTAAGTCACTGTCAAAACTGAACTGCTAAGGGCTTGGATGCCCTCTTCTTATGCCTCATCACATAGGAAGAAATTTCTAGAAGCGGTGGTCATTGCATGTACTTATGCGCAGATGTGACTATTTTCACCAAAGTGTGACAATGCAGGACTTAGATGTAAATTGCCCACATGTTAACTTTATGACCCCTGCGACAATGAAGTGGAGCTATGGAAAGAAAGCTGTTCATACATATACAACAATTCTGGGTGGCAAGGTATAGGTGTGTGGATTTTGTATGTAACCACACTATGGTTAGTCCCCTTTTGTGAGCACCCATTCAATTGTAATGGAACTTTCTGTTTAAATAAAAGTTCTAAGTTATTTGTTAGTTTCACTACATCATTTCAATAGCTATTCAAATATTAAAAGCAGTCTATCTCAAAACATTGACTTTTGAGAAACAATTACTATTTGAGAATGTTGAAATGTTAAGTGTACAAGGTGTGCAGCACAGAATTGATAGTTGCAACACAATTCAAAACAGGCACAAAAAAAAGAAAAAAGAAGGAAAAAAAAAAGAAAGAGGAACTGGAAACACCAAAAGAGTTACTTCAGAATTGTTTTGTATTGTGTTATGTTCATATGAAAAGTGAGCAAAACATGTCTTCTCACAAGTTATGTATAATAAAGTGATGCAGTGAAATTTTCAAAATACTTTGGAGGAATATTGTCATGTCAAATTGATCTCACTTTGATTTATAATTGGATGTTTCCAGAACCTGTGGCCTAATTGTCAACTCTGACACATCTTCATAGATGAAATTGTCACAGTTGAAATGTTTGTGCAGCTGTCTGATTTTCTGGAGGTTAATTTGAGTATGTCATCAACTATTATGAAGATTCTTCAGTTAAATTAGTGTTGAAAAAAAGAATAGTTTCTCTTATCTCTTCTGTCAACATGGAAGTAGGCTTATGTTTCACTTCATTGGCCTGTTGGCCACATATATTGAGATGAAAACCAGATAGCACCACAAACAGTTCAACAACAATAACTTTCTTTCCAAACATCAGTTCAACACAGAGCAGAAGTTGAAAACAAAATCCTGAAACACATTTATTCTATGTATAATCTAAAGTCAGTCAAACTAAGCGTCAAAATTCAACTCAACAATACTACTCTAAATAGTATGTTTTTTGTATCCAGCTTTATTTTTCTCTGTGGATAAAATCCATCTCTAATGAGACACACATCCCCCTTCACCTGCTATGTCTAAAAAAACACTGCTGCACTGCAACTGATAGCAGAAAGATTGTTTTTCATCATATGGAAAATTACTTAATTTTGACATGTATGGTTTTTACAAGAAATACCTTCATTATATTCCATAATTTATATTATTTCTTTCCAAAAATATTGTTTAGGATGGGAAAATTACTCTTATTATACCAGCTCATGCTTGTTAGACGTTCTTCAGCATTAGACATTAACTCTTAGAGACCTTACCACTTGAGCTACAATTAAATTTTTAAGTGAAATTTATTTTCAATAAGTGAAATGCAATTATTTTGCCAGAAAGAACCAACTATAAACATCTTTACACAAACACAGTAAGTAGATATATTTCATTATCATGGCACAATTTTTATATACACATTAATAATGAAATTTAAACACAAAATAAAACTGTTACACAGTGCCTTATCTAATACGCATTAACAGATTTGCCTGCATTTTCTTCAAATATAATGTTTTTTTTTTTCTCTAAAAAAGGAACAGTTTTAAGGGGAATTAGAAGGCAAACATGTCAATTTTTTTGTCATTATATAAATAATATTATAGAATGTTGACAGTGAAGTGAAGTAAATAATTAAGATGAGTTGTGTTATATATACAACTTCATTTACTGTTTTAAAATGTGCTAGATTTGGGAGAATTCTCTGCCTTCTTTGCTTTAGGACAACCAATTCTTGGTTTGGGTGTTGTGCTCTCTGTGCTATCTACAACTCAACTATGAACCTAAGGCAGTCCAACAGTGGGAACTTAAAAAAAAAAAAAAGAAAAAAAAAATAATAATAATATGTTTCAGCATAGAAATGTATAATTCCTTTCCAAATTCAATAAAAGGCACAGAAAAGTGTAACATATTTAAATCAAAAGTGAAGGGTCTTTTCAAGAACAATGCTTTTACTCATTTCACAAGTATTTACAATTTAGTTAATAACCAATTGTGTAGTTTTAAAGTTTTGTATGTATGTGTGGAATGGAATGTAATG
Organism: Hymenopus coronatus; assembly: GCA_030762935.1. Classification (NCBI taxonomy): domain Eukaryota; kingdom Metazoa; phylum Arthropoda; class Insecta; order Mantodea; family Hymenopodidae; genus Hymenopus; species Hymenopus coronatus. Next base: position 41,070,696 of record CM060897.1, on the reverse strand, counting down.
TATGTATAATTCTTATGTAAATTAGAAATTTTTCAACTAAATAGCACATTTAAAAAAACTGATATTAATATTTATATGCTTTGTACACACCTATTCATTATGGTATATTTAACCAAGTATGTCACACTTAGCCTCTAATGCCCAAGGCTGAGGGTTCAAATACGCAAAGGGTGATGGATTTTTTTCAGACAAAATTCCTTAGAAGGAAAGTAAAACTGTTGTTAAATTTGTTTAGTATTTACTTGCACAAAAGAACCCCATACCTTGAAAGAAAAGGTCCTAAACTACATTTTGCCATTTTCACATCAGAAAGTCATGATTTTTAACTATGATGCCATCAATATGCTACGAATCGAAACCTCGTCATTATGGTACATAATGGTGTAATTGCAAACTAGAAATTTCACTCTAATAAGAAAACACTTAGGTGTCTATGCTATAGGAGTTAGAAACCAACTTACTGGTAAATATACTTATTATCTTGTCATACTCTGTAACAGTGTAATTGATTGTAAGCATGAATTGAATTAGAGCGCCTCAGTACCTTCATGGAGTCATCACAGGGTACAGGGAACATAGAAAGCACACATGCACAAAACATAATGATCAAATTAATACTGATGATTAAAGATGGGAGAGAGTTCTCCCAAAACTGGTCCATTCAAAATAACAATAAATGAAGTTGTCAATAAGGCAACACACCTTCAATACTTTTTGAAATGTTTTAAAATTTTAATTAGCACACTTTTTTGGTTTATTTTAGATATTGAGAACACATCTGCACTCCTTGTTTTGTTGCAATCAATTATCAAGTTGTGCAACTTTCTAACTATTTGGGCTAGAATGTTTTTATTGTTCAGTAGGGGGAATTTTGCAATTGGCTATTCTGATTTACTGCTACTTCTGTTCCTTTGAGATTAAAGACACTGCTTGTTTAGTCCTTTGAGTAAATCAGTAATTGATTACAATCTTCTCGCACTTACATTTTTTTTCTTCTTATGTTAACTTTTTGCAAAAACCTGTGGCATTAGTTTGCCTTGAAATGTGTTTTTTATAAGCCTAAGACTATGGCTACTACTGAAATAGAACTGTGAAAGAATCCTTTCAACATTTGTTTCTCATCCTTCAGTACATAAATGGCATTAATTCTACTTCAGTAAACAGATAAAATGTGGTATATAGGCTGTTCACATTTTGTCAAGAAAGCACATAAATTTAAAAAATTAAAAATATAGCCTTCTAACTTCCCTTAAGATCTATACTTAACTAGGTTATTACAAATCACATTCTTGATCTGCTAGAAATATTTTATAGGAATGACCAACTTCCCACCAGCGTCTGAAGTAACCAGCAGAAGGAAGGAAGAAAGAAGAAAAAAATATGTTTACATTGCTTTTTGTCAGTTTATACCACTTTTAAGAAACACAATCATACTTCACATTCTGTCTTAATAGCATGGAGGAATGCAATAATACATTATGCCTGAAACATTCAGAGCAACTACTAATTGACTTGGTTTTACATCTTATGTGCCATAGAATAAGTATGCATCAGCCATGCTTTTGCTTTTTTCAATACTTTGCATATGAGAAGCTGGGATCGAGCATAACATCTTGCTGGTATGTTACTTACATTGGTATTTTTACCCAAAAAACTTCGTAATCTCCAAAATGGACCCACAGTGATAAAAACCAGCAAGTAAATCATTTAATGTATAATTCGCTATCTCAAATAACTTATAACACCTGAGCATATGTATTATGCAGAACAAAAATGGAGCTCTGAATTAGCCATTTCTATTTCTACCCTTCGAACAATGGAAGAGCCTTGGTTCAAACAGGAATTTTTTATTCAAAATTTATACAGGACCTTAGAAATTGAAGAGCACAGCGAAGGGACCATGTAACAAATTGTTTGGTATAATCATTGTTTATTTTTCATAAATGTAAATGGGGATCTTCCATAAAGTGAAAAAGAAGGGTTTACTGCAATCAGGGAGAAAGGACCTTCATGGCATCCTTCAGTTTTCCGTAGGTAGTATGTCAAATGTCCCTTCAACTACGCTCGGGAAGTTGAAGAGATGTATGCAGGCTATATAACCCACGCTGTTCCAATTCTACTCATCTGAGTCAGGGTACTTTTGCATTTTTAACCACAAAACTTGGAGTCCAGCTAGAGGAAAAAGTGATAGCCAATATGTCACTGGGTGCAGGTCATAGCCAATGATTGCACTTGCATTCCAACACTTGATTTAGCAGTGACAATAGGTTGCCCTCAATAATGAGGCATATCGTATACTGCAGGCATACTCCTATGGGTAAGTAATTTGCTGCTCTTTGGTATGCAGCCAATTGATTCTGGATTACAAAATGCATTTTTATGGTAAAAATACAATTTTAAATTTAAGAGGTTGAATTTGTGACCAAAGTTTGAAGATGTCATATATGACTAATAAGTCAGATATTTAAAAAAACTTATTATGTAGTAGATAGATTTATTTCTCTATATATTTAGATTCATAATTACATTGTTGTTTCTCCTACTACTTGTTAATCTAATTATTAATAAATTAGGCATCCCTCAATCCCCTCACTTAGAAACACCCTGAACATGTGTTGGGTAATGTTTATACCCATTCTCAGCAGGTGTGCGGCTGGTTCCCAGTAGAAAAGTTTATTTGGTGTCTGCAAATCAAAATTGACTAAGTAGTCCTCCTTTCTTATCTTGCCAATTACCCAGCTGAATTAGATATATGAGAAAAAATATACCTATGAAACAAGGATTGCTAGACCACCTCTGGAAGTTCATACTCATCAACAGATTTCACCACTTTGGATAATTTCACAATAAATTCTTTCACATGAACTAGTCAGAGTATTACATATGTTTGTACCCATCTGCTGAGAAATGCTTTAGATTTTCAGCTCATAAGTAATACATCAGTAACACATCACATTTATAAGCCTCTGCTTAATGATCCATCATCTTTGCATATTATTCTGAGGATAGAAATAAATATTCATGAATTCCACATATTTTAGTAATTTTGGTGTTATGATTATTTACTCAATACCCTTGCCATCAACTACCCTTGACTTTATATCATTTAGTGTTCTTATGAGTACTCCATGGATCATAGAGTAACATTTGCTTTGGCTGCTTACAAAATTTTCAGGGAGAATGCTGGAGAAAAATATTTTAAAATGGCTTTTGGACAGGAAAGTTTCCTCGATTTGCAAGAGTAAACCAATGATCTGTTAATGTGCTTTGGTAGATAATCAAGGCTTTACATAGTAGAATGACTTTGCAGCTTCTTCAGAGTTCTAAGGTAAGTCTGTAATAGATATCATTAAATAGAATATTTGTGTTTGAACAGAGATCCTTCCTTTGTAGCATCTCCTCTCTCTTGGTTAACCCTCTCAGTGGCTATGGAGAGAAGTGTTGTGTGACGTCATTGAGCCTTATACTGGGATACAATATGCTAATTAACAATTTTCAGTTGACATTTACATAATCCTATACATTAATATGAGAGATGCTACCAAACAAATATTGAAGATGAAGTATTATTAATCTGCATTGTTTTCATATATTTCAAGAGAAGCTTGAAGTTAATGATTTCTAACATACTTTGAAATAAACACTTGTTTCAAACTAGGATTTAGTTAGGCTGCAAAATTCAAACTGTTCACAATAAAATTAAGAACAGGAACAAGAACAGAAAGCAGATATAATGACTTTGGTTCACAATATCTGGATAACTATAAAAAAGAACATAACTTCAAAAAAGTTGAATTTAACATTAGGATGTAGCTTGTTCCCAACTGACCAATTATATCTTTTCATAACCAGCATAATGCAGGTTAACCAACATTGGAAGCTTAAGTTTTATTTGATTCCTCTTACCAAAGTGTCATCTAATATGTTCATAATAAATGGGCAACACAGGTTTGTTTTTCTCTACTTGTTACTAGAAAACTCTAGTGGCAGTTGCAAACATGTGGAGACATTGGCAAATAAGTTAAGTAGAGTGTGTTTTATCCTCTACCAATTAAAGTCTTGTGTTTCTAGTGAGGTATTAAAAACTTGCTATTATGCTTACTTTCACTCACTGTTGTTATATGGAATAAAGCTATGGGAAATTCTAGTTACAGTAATGCAATATTTAAATTGCAAAAAAGAGCATTGAGAATGATGTTGGGCATTCCCCCTAGAGAAAGTTGTAGAGAGCATTTTAAGAAACTAAATATACTCACCTTTCCAAGTTTGTACATAAAAGAAATGTTAATTCATATTAAAAATGGTTTGAGTAAATTAACAGCAAACTCGGATATACATGCGCACAATACTAGGAACAAAAACAAGCTGCACTTAAAGACCCATAGAACTAAACTTTTTCAGAAATCATTCAAATATAGTGGCATAAAATTATTCAATCAACTTCCTGATCTGTTAAAAGGTATTAAGTCTGTTACCAAGTTTAAAAGGAAATTCACAAATTCCTAAATCTCAATCAATTCTATTCGGTGGAAGAATATATGAGATACAGTGATAAGACTTGAGAGTCTGTATTTTTGAGTATTCTGTTAGTCAAACTGTAATAGTGGAAAATTGTGATTAATTGTATTTATTACAGTAATACTATTGTGTAAACATTGATAGTTGTAAATATTTGTATGCTTAATTGTAATGTTTACTTCAGCTGTTGTAGATAAAAGATTCTTTAATATTGCCTCAAAATTAAGTTTAATAATTGTGAATTATTGTGTGGTCTAATTTTTATATAATGTGTATTTTTTCAAGACAAAAAAGTTAATCGCTGTATGAAATATTCATTGGTAACTATCTATTTATGTAAATTGTAAATATGTTTCTACTTAACTGTAAACACTGACTTATCCTATATCATGTATATGATTTACAGGACTAATAAATTGAATTGAATTCACAGCCTCTACTATATGGAAAGCCACACACAATACAATACGTTGTTGCCAGGATTGGAAATGCTGAAACTTCACCTAGTCTCCTGGTTTCTGTTCCCCAGTTCCTGTTCCTGTTAATACACTGTAAGGATGGGTATTTTAATTTTGTTATTCCTCTTTCTTGTAATTGTGAACGAGACTTTAATTGATGGTGGTGGATTGAAAAATGGGTGCTACAGTTTTGATCAGTTAGGTTTATGCTCAGCACATTGAGCCATTCCCCATTAAACTTTGGTATCAAACTGCTCAAGCTTTAATGACCAATATCATTCTGGGCCAAAGCTATTTTAATTTCTGAGAATCATTCTCAACAAGGTAAACTTGCAATCCAAACAAAATCCCAGTTTCAACCAGTGAAGTGCTCTTCATGAATCAGTCTACAAAAAGCATCTGTATTTTCCTATTCAAGTGCCTCTGAGGACACTTTTCTCTGGATATATCATTCACAATTACAGCAGTTTTATTATACTTGAAATTTACTGTGAATCTGGAGCACATGGATGGATTTGTTGATCTACTAAGATTTTAAAGGTATGGTATAAAATAAAATTTCAATTTTTAATCACTTTAGGTATAGAATATTTATCTGCACAATACTTAGGTTATCACGTTGGTTGTATTTCTCTACACTTTTTCATTTTCAAAATATTACAGTTTTTGCTATGCAAACCTATACTGAAATTTTGTTCGAGTCTACAATCTGTGTTCAGTATGGAACAAATAAATATTTGTATGCTGGTATCAGATATCACACTATCATCTATCAATATTACACAGTAATTATTATATTATCAACTTGATTGCAGTTTACATGCATAAACAGTTCATTTTTCTTGCAATGGCGGTTCATGAATTTATTCAAACTATAAAATGCCTGTAAGCAATGTAAAGTCATATCCTGCTTAGGATTGTCATTAATAAATTGTTCTTTTAATTGTTTATAAGAGGTTTCATTAAGTTTCTGGTTCACACTCTTATTTAGAATCTTGATCCCATCTTACATTTTGCAAATTAATTTGTTTTAAATTTTAAGACTTTTTAAGAATACTGTCATCAATATTCTAAGTTGCACGTGAATTGCTACAATTTTCTACTGTCTTAAATAGCATTTTATAAAAATTCTTCTTTTAAAAATAATGAAGAAACACTGGTTTTCTTCATTCATATAAGGATTCTATTGTCTTCAAGTGCTGCTTTTATGGAGGGACAGTCATAAAATAATTTTTAAGAAAATTCACAGATTTTTGGCAGTGGCAATTATCCTCACATAAACATGTATACTAAAAGCACCCCAGAAAACATTTCATGACATTTTGATACACGCAATTTGAATATTTTCATATCAGTGCATTGTAACCATAAGTCAGCTACTTTCAACTTTTTATATCTATATTTCTAGTGATAATGTTGAGTTCCTATGTTCTATACTATCAAATCCACCTTGTGCAAATTCACCAGCATATGCTATCATTTTGAGTAAACAAGTGAGAAATCATAAGGCAAATCAATATTCATAACATATAATTATTTTAAAATATCCCTTGCCTTTTTTTTCTTTCTTTCTTAATTCTTACTACATATGGCACCACAGGCAGTGAAACATATATATGAAATTAAATATTTGAGAAGGGAATGTTCTAATCGTAAGTTTATGGTACCTCCCCAGCATTTCCCAATCAGGACAAACTGGAAAAAAACCTCAGTCTGGGAGGAAGGTCCTGATGGAATTCCAGCCAAACCTCTCATTCAGAAGTCCATGCTTTGGTGGCCTCTAATACCCAAGTCAATACATTCCTGCTTTTGTCAGAACTTATATAAAAGTTAACACAATGGCCACAGAATTAAAAAAATTGCGACTTGCAGCACAACTGTCCAGATTCTTTCTCAATGAGGCACAGCATGCCTGTAGGATGGTATGTGTCACATGCTGAGTGCTAACATCTGGGAACACAAAACTTACGACTCTGTTACACAAGCATGTACCATTAATAGGGCAATAAATTTGTAAAATTTCTAATTATAATATACCACTTTTCTGATATTCCAAACATCCTGTGAATTAGGTCGATTTCTGTCTGCTAAAGCACAATATATACACTCACCACATAGTTGTCAATTATTATGTTCTGCTTTATTCAGAATTAAGTAGTTGAATCTTAAAGTGTTTGTTGTTTATCAAGTTACACTTAACAATAACACCAATATCTGCAAACTGTTATGACAGTAAACTAAAGCATAAACCATTAACTTTGAATAAAAAGTACATTGATCTGAATAGTTAAATCTAGAGCACTCTTTAGACATGACTAAATCTGACAATACTATAGTCTGTGACTCTCTCACCCACACCATTATCCTGACCTTCCTCCAATCGCCTCCGTGGTGTAATGGTTACCATGCTAACTTCATACACCCAAGGTCGTGGGTTGAAACCCGGCGGAGGACGATGGATTTTTTCGGGTGTAAAAATCCTTAGCATGGCTTCCTTCAGAAGGGAAGTAAAGCCGTTGGTCCCGTGTCATAGATTTACGGCACGTAAAAGAACCTCAAGTCTGATAGAGAGGCCTCTGAGCAAAAGTAAGTGGTCTTTCACGCCCAACATATAATGGGACGCTGAGAACCATAGCAGTTAAAGAGCGTCCATAAATAATGCACCATTTACATTTCCATTTGACCTTCCTCCACTTTGCAGCTCCAATTTGAGCAACAGCTCACAAAAATATGTTTCTGCATTAAATGTGGTGAGTAAAATTTAGGAATGTTAGTTGACTGAATCCTGAATTTTGATTTGTATTGGTTTCACTGTCTAGCCATTTGAAAATTACATTAACTATTAAAACCCATCCAGTAAATTTAAGTGATGCTTTTTGTAGACATGAAATACCTCAAGCTTATTCTATAAAGCAAATGCAAAGTTTGTCTGTTCTACAAAAAAACAAAACAATGTAGTCTCATCGATAGAGAAATGAGTACAAAGCTTAACTTACATCATTTTAATAAGAGACAGATTTTACAACACTTTTCTTAACATATATTTAAGTAAATGAAAGTATAAATAAACAGTATAAAAGCTACATAAACTAATATCCTTATGACAACAAAATCACAATTAAGTCCAGTGTAAGTTTAAACTAGAAACTTCCAGACTAGTTTTACAACATGTAAAATGCAGAATAGGACATGCATAAGAATCAATCAGTACAGAAAGTAATATGAATCTAAAATTTTGATCAATGACGTTGCAACAGTAAAGATAATACCAGTTAACTTACTGTTCTAACCATTCAGTGATCGAGCTGAGAGAACTTTGTATTATCAAAATTACCTCGAAGAGGCCCACTACATTGCCACTCTGCCATTAAGCTTCAGGTAAAATTCTCTAACCATAAGGCCATTTTCTTCAAGTAGGTTTAAACTGGTTTAAGTGAGGGTTTAAACAAATAATATTTTTCTCAAGTTGATTTAAACTAATACCAATTTAAACTTTTAGCGTATTAAAATCAAAGTTTAAGTTGAGAGAGAGAGAGAGAGAGAGAGAGAGAGAGAGAGAGAGAGAGAGAGAGAGAGAGTGTGTGTGTGTTTTAGGTTTAGCTTAAACTATATACATACATGAACAACAGTCAAGATTCCCCCCCCCCCCCAAAAAAAAAAATCTCTTTCACATAGTTCAGTTTGTTGCATCTGCCATACACTTAGAATGGAAGCATTTCTGGAGATTTTTAATAAAACAGAAGCAGATGATTTTGTCTTAAAATGAGATTATGTATACTAAGAATCATTCACTCAAAAGTAAATCAATTTGGAAAATGCAATGGAATTTAATTTTTAATTGTTTGCAATTGCTTAAATATGTAGCAAATGTCTTACATCATATAAAACCTAAACAAAACTGATTCACCAAAAGAAATGAAATATGCTTCAGAGAATTTCTTAATGCTGATCATAATTGAATGCTTGTATCTCCACAAGCACAGAACTTCATTGCAAAGCAGATTTTCAGAGGAAATGGCTATATTATGTTTATTCGCAGGTATGTTTTACCCATAACACACCACCTAGGACTACAAACTGATATGTATTGTAGTAGTGAGTCATCCCACAGGTAAGTGAACTCCATCAAGAATGTTCCTAATTTTAAATTAACCAACTTAGTGATTTATTACTGTTTATATTAAACAAATTTTAACTTACTGTCCATAGTGCTTTTTATTTTATAACTCTCTAGCTATTATTCCAGGAATATAAATAAAAACAACTGTGTGCCCAAGAAGCTCAAGAAAATTACAAATTAAAAGAGGTTATGGACTGCATGTTTTATTCATGACCATCTCAAATATACATCTATATAGAGTAGAGAAATTAATATTTTAGATCTTTATAAATGAATTTTACAACAAAATATGGTTTCTATCTTTTCTCTGTTCTTTCTTATCATTTATGCCACATTTTTATTCTGAAACAGCTGTAGGTCAAATTCAAAATACCAAACACTACTCTGATTAGCAAGTGGCTGTTGACACAATGATGCAGTGTAGCAAGTGAATTTCAGTTTAAACTATGTGTAATTTTAATTAAATGCAGCCAGAAATACTGACAGAAAACAAATTTTAGTTTAAGTCAATTGATGTTAAAACTGGTTTAGTTTAAATCAGGTTTAAACCATTTTGGAGAAAATGGTCCTTGGTCTGCAGCTGGTGCATAAGCAGAAAAGGTTTAGAAAAGGGTAAGTAAAGTAACATATGATTATGCAATATAAAACATATGATATAAAATACCCACTTGATTATAAAAAGTACTAAGTTTGACAGAGTTTTTACATTGATAGCAAGCTAAAACTGACAAACTCAATCAGACTTGTGGTACTCTTTATTAAATATATATAAACATTTAATTCAATAAATAAGTAGAATTAAATTTTGTGCAATTTTATGTATGATGAAAATAATTACTACAAATGAAAAGAAAATATAATACAACTTTCCTGCAGCATACAATATGCAAATGGGTTAATACATTATAATTAGACTTGCTCTAAAAATCCGCAGTAATAGGTATTGCTTTTCTGTATGTAATGTAAATATTTCAGCAATTTCCTATCTTTTAATTACATCATACATTTATGAACAGAAACATTTGGTGCTAAATAAATTTAATAATTTGAATAAAATTAATATAATTGAGAAGAATGAAAATAGTGGTGCACAACATTTTTGATATTGTAGGATTACAGTTTAATTCTGTAACCGTGAAACACCCAGAAAATAATTATATGAAAGTTACTTGTGGGAATCTGCTACACAATCTACGTCCTATAGCTTTTCTGTCTCTCCTCAAAAGAGAGGGGAAAAATTAGAGAAGGTAAATAGTTCCTTTCTGCACTGATTTACTATGAAGCAGTTACTTATTTAAATAAATTATGTATATAATATATCAAGCATTAACCAGGATCTAAAGACAGGCCCTTACAACAGAAGATGGGAATTATCACCCAATACTACAGACAGGTCATTTTGGGGTACCCAGTATTGAAATTGTTCATTCTACAAACTTCAACCAATTTGTCGAAATTCTTATCAGCACACTAAAATGAATTTTCTTTGTTCCAAACAACCAAGTTTTCAGGAAAATAATAATCCAAAAATGTGGAATGATGATTTGAAAATTTATACTTTTTAAAAATGTTACATATTATTCCTGAAATACAGTTCTTTATAGTCAAAAGTTTAACTTTTGCATAAAATTAAACCATTTTCTGAAGAAAAAAAAATATATATATCACACTTTTGATGCTGATTCTACAATATTTTTAAACATTTTTAAAGAAAAAAAATCCTCAAAGTTATTTGTCTTTTAAAATGTTGAAAATTCAATATTGGGTACCCTTAAACTATGAACCAGCATCTTTGCAACCAAGGACAGTAACACATGTATGATCCTCTCAAAAAATGAATTCTAAATGATTGTCAGCTGTCAGGAAACATGCTGCAGACTAGTTCTTATTTCAAATTGTCAACAAAGCAAGATTTTAAAGGTAAAACAATTATTGTGCACATAAAATACTCAGCATTAGATAATAAGGAACTGAAATAATATAAGTAATCTTATGCGAAACCAACACTTTTAGCCTTCAGGGTGACCAAACTTGGGACTGGCATTCTACACTTGTAACCCTGGACATCATTGACTAATTACATCTGCCAGAGGTTAGTAATCACGTTTATTTATGAATCTAAATCACATGTGATAAATATGCTCCTCACTGTATGGGAAATTTAAGTAACTGCATGGATAAAATCTTCATAACCTATTCACAACAGCTGTTATTCATTTAAAAAAAACAAAAAATTGAATTGTGTCTGCTGTATATAGGCAAGCATTTGTGAATCCAAACAAATGCACTCACACAAACACACATGCATTCCATCCAAACACTAAGCAAGGATTTGGACCTTTAAATATAAATACTTATTTATACACTAGTCATTAAAATATATTAAACTTTTTATGTGCTGGGAAAGAAAGACACTGAATTCTACACAAAGCAATAATTAAATATACATGTTGAGGATTCTTTGGTGCATTTTACATTCTTTACTCTAGGAACAACAGTCTTACTGAGCAAGCAACATCCTGGCATGCTATTTCTCCCCTAAAATGGCAACAGGGGAAAATGTGTTCAAATGTTTACATAATGAACCACAAATACTGACTGAAGATTTAATTGACTAAAGTGACATAAGTAAATGTAATTGCCACCCAGTTGGTCATTATTTTCTCATCAAAGCTAACCGATGTGGAAAATCTTTAACTTCTGCTGCATATGTAACATCTGCATCTTATGGCTATATTGACATCCTCATAAATATCTTAGATATTGTTTACACTGTCAGTCCTGCACCAAAACTAGGAATCTGCAAAATTGTTTATTTTTGTGTAATTTCATTTCTGGATATGCATCTTCGGTATATTTGACAAAGATGTAAATCTATACATATAAGAACATTTTTAACTGCTGGTAATTTTTTATTTTGGGGGAATATTTTATGCTAATGATTATTATGGGCTAATCCCCCTTTTTTCTGTGTATGTGTGTGTTGTAACTTTCAACACAGAGTGCCAAACTGATTCTTATGAAACTTTGTATTTCTAAGTCCCAGTGAGAAACGGTCTTGAATAGAGGATTATGAGCATGTTGGACTCTTCCAGTGAACAGTAGTGGTAGTAGTGTTTAAGGCTTCCACTTACTGCAGACATACCACAGGTGGTGAACACTAATGATAGGTGAAAATATATAAAAATTGGGAAAAGAAATTTGGGAGGAAAACATTCCAGGTTTAAGTTTAAGGTAACTCCCCAGTATTTTCCAATTAGGAGGACCAACGTGGAGGAATTTCCTGGCAGGATTTAAACTACACACCCTCCAATCGCGAGTCTATGCCTTAACAACCTCATCTAGTACCAGCAGGCAGGAAGGGGATAAGTCAAATTCTGCTTCAAATGAGGCAGTTGAGGAAGAAGGGTGATACTACTGTAATAATCTCAAATTTCAGTTGCAGTTTAATTTCAGATATCTATTCAATTCTATTTGGAATGAAAACTAATAAAATAGTATGATGAAAGAAAGATTAAATAGGCAAGTCACTACGATGATGTTTATGAGCACATAATAAAAGTATTGATAAAAATGGCACTTTTCTGGTTGTAATTTAACATCACTTGCAATTATATCTTGTCAATAATTATCATGACAACAGTCATTAAGCTCTAATTAAATTGCCAAGAAAATATCAGCATTTACCCTATTCCTTAAGAAAGTCTTCAATTTTTATAATCACTGAATAATATAAACCTAACAAATGCTGTTTGTTTCACAATCAAAGTTTCCTAACTGTAAAGTTTGAGGAACTTTACAAATGCAAATATCTTGCAAAGTCCATTTTGAAACATCAACTAAAGATTATAAAATTTGGTCAAACTTCAATATAGGGATCCACTCAGAATTGCTTTATGCATAACACATGCATCTGTGACAGTATTTTATTGTCAAAATTGGGGAACACACTAAAACATTCATGCACTTATATATTGCATGCTTTAATTCACTTATAACAAATTTTTCACTTTTTTCACTTCTGTTCCTCATACACAATAGACATCACACACATATCACATGAGGCATCATGGGAACACTGCTTCTGCTGTTCTTGTGTTGCCAATATTGGCAGGCTTTAAGCCACAAAGCATAGCTGAGAGGTCGAGTGCCCTAAGCATAAAGTGTACCTGAAGGTATCTGTCAATAGCAAACCCCAATAAACCATGACAGCATTAGCAATTCATTAGCAATTTTTTTTACATTAGTCACATGTTTTACTGTGCTTCAAACTGGCGCCAGTTTATCCTTTATAAGTGTGGTCATTAAAAAAGGTGAGTGGGAGGATAATATGACTTTTCTGCAACAATTTGTGCTTAATGCCCTACTTATTCATTCCTATTTACATTTTATCAGATTCTGTAAGTAATTAGCAAGAATTATGGATACCCAAAATTGGGAGTGAAACCCAAAATCCTTCAGGTCTCCAAACTTCTAGCACATTCAATAAGTACTGTGTGTTTGTTTAATCTGAAATACATTATTATAGAGCTATTTCACTGTATCTGCGGATTAAAAGATAATTGAGAACATGCAATTACAAATTCTCTTGCATTATAGATAGAATACTGTTATGCTGATGACCTATGATTTTATAGGTATTTGCATTCTGTTGATTGGTTATATGCAAATGCAGGATTTCCACTCTCAAGATCATGTCATTTAATGTCACAAACAAAAACAAAATTCCTACTGCAGAGAAAATTAGGGGCGAATAAACATTTTATATGTTGCTATTGCCAGTTCCCATCCAGTGTAAAGCAATACACAGTTGCTTTGAGGTTAAGACTCGGCTTATGCCTATTGCATGCTATATGTGATATCCAATATATTGCAATAGCAACTTTATTGCTAAAGGACTCATTCAAAATTTCTTATTGTACTCATAAACAAATATGAAGTCATTATTAATTCTAAGCCTAAAATAACTATGTCTTCTACCTTTCCTTATATGAACACTTACATTATTTGAGTAACAAACTTCTAAATAACATTTTATGCAGTTATCAGCAATATTTTAGTATCTACTAATCAAACTTTTACTTGTTCTTCTTTTGGCTAAAACTTTTAAACATAAAACCTTGAACCCTTGTAGACAAACTGCTTAGTTTACAAATGTGTGAAATGACTATTCAATTGTGAAACAAAATAGGTACTTCAAAGCTCTACAAACTTCCATTGGGAAACAGATTTTTACAAATTACAAAGTTTGTAAACAAGTAAATGACTCAGACCCCTGTTTACTTAAAGTAACTGTATTATTTGCTATGAACCATATGACAATGAAAATTTAAATGTTATTTAATTAGGCATTTTACAAATGTTTTACTTCATGTATGGAGGTTACAGATGCTAACTGATAATTCTAAAGAGTTTTTAACATCAGATTGTGACTTGTGAAAATTTTATCAAATGAATCACAATATCCTTTTTCATAAGTAATGGTATCCATAAAACTTTTCTCATTCTGAACCATAGTCTTATGATTTTTCCTACTCCAGAGTAATTTTATTAGATATACTTGTTTCCCTTCAATGTTACAATAAAATCTTATTCAAATTTTTAAAAGAAAGGGGGAATTATTTTACTGGCATATAGATTTAAATGCAGATTGGAATATGATGTATGCAAAAATTAATGCATTTTACTCACTTTTGTGAATATTAATTCATACTTAAATAACAGATGTGAATTCATTACCTTCTCTATACTTTCTGAATTCCTCGCTTATTTATCAATCAGACTTTATCAGAATTTATTAGACATTCAGAATAAATAAAGACTAATCAGGATGTAAAAATACTAAATTTGCACATAAACTTACTTCAAATTCTGAAGCTCTTGAGTTTTCTTACAAACAAATACCATCTGTTTATCCGACATGCACAAATGCATTCGTAAAGGAGGAATTGAAAGTAAGGATACAGCTATTTTTTGCAAAGCATGAGTATCCAATTGTGACAACTTAAATATCCCATTTTGTCTAGATTGACCAAATAATAACAGATTTACATGGGTTGAAAATATGAGTAGAAATAATTTGGTGAAAGGAGTATGCTGAAAATAAGGATACCTTTTAAAAATGATTGAAGAGAAGTACTTTAGGAAGTCGGTACACTATGACTCTTGCAGTTCTTTCTAAGTATAGTTCCGCAACATTTTAACCAAATGAATATATTTTGCATAAGAGCTAAAAGTATGGTAGTATAAGTAGAAGGGTAGCTTATATAATTTTTGTTGGATTCAATAGAATAAGGTGTAAATTTTTGCCTCCTAGGTCAAATAGTATAAATTATCTACTTGCTTTCTCTGATAACTACATTTTTAAATATTTGTGTCACCTGTTTCAGTTTTTTTGGGTTAGAAGTCATTATATATCTGCCAATTCATTGTCGCCCTCCGTGGTGTAATGGTTACCATGCTGACTTCATATACCCAAGGTCGCGGGTTCAAACCCGGCGGAAGACGATGGATTTTTTCGGGCGTAAAAATCCTTAGCATGGCTTCCTTCGGAAGGGAAGTAAAGCCGTTAGTCCCGTGTCATAGATTTACAGCACGTAAAAGAACCTCAAGCCTGATTGAGAGGCATCTGAACAAAATTAAGCGGTCTTTCACGCCCAATTTAGAATGGGACGCTGAGAACCACAGCAGTTAAAGAGCATCCATAAATAACACGTCATTTACATTTTTGCCAATTCATTGTAAAGCACTCATATTCAACAAAGCACAATTAAAATTACATAACTCGAATAGGAAAATCCCTTCCAAAGCCCTATATTTAAAAATCTCTGGAAATATTACACTGTCTACGTGCATTTGGAAAAATAGGGTTTTACATTAGTGAAAAAATTACCAAAATTGATTGAATGGCTTTTGGAAAATTCTTCTTCCCACTCTCTGACACGCATTTATACACACACATGCACACACTATTTTCTCTCTTTGTAATGTTAGCATACATAATTAAAAGCATCTTTATGTAAACTTTTTTTGCATATTTTTATAGTTCTGGCACAGGACTGACAATATTATTTTTATATATAAAAAGAAAAAAATGAACTCTGAAGCTCATTTATTTTTATGAATGTATATAATCACTCACTTTGCTAACAGGTTTCTGGTTGCAGACTTTTACTGGTTACCTTACCTAACTCAAAACTTATTTGCTAATCTGTCATTTTTATATTTTTTGTAAATAGGATCATCCTTTTCTTTCCTATACAGCAAACTAGATTCTTGGTTAAAGCTACATCATACCTGCATAAAACTGAGCTACCAATTTCTTTGGCCTTACATTTCCAATGTAAGCTTACATGACAAAATAGTTTTATTACAGCTGTTGTATCTATAGAGCAATAAGTCGAGTGCGGCAGTTACGCCAGCGTTCCTGCAACCTTCGATGTTCCTCCAATTGCTGTTCTGTCACAACGTGGTGTCTTCCTATTCCACTTCCTGGCTTCAGTTTTCTTGGATCCAAGTTGGCTCCCAAGTTTTGCATTCCTTTAGCAAACTTGGAGAGCGGTGAAAGGACCAAGTCTTTGGTTGCTGCAGCAGGACTTGTAATAACATTAGTGAGGCCAGTACGAAATGACCGAAGGGCATTCTCACTCTGAGATGAAGTTATATTGAGACTCAGATCACGAACAGATGAGGACCTCTGACCCTCATCAAACTTAACTGGGTTGTTTGATGATGGCTGTTTAGATTGCTCTTCTATTCGGTGTTTAGTAGAGGAGGAAGTACCCTGTCGTTTATCAACCTCATCTGATGAGTGTGAGAATTTCCTAACTAACTGCAATGTGTTTGGTGGTGTTAGTTTCTGCTTGTGTATTGCAGTTTGCTGAGGCTGGGAAGTATTCTCCACTGTTATCTCGGGAGTTGTTGAGCCTGCCCGCATAGGGCTTGGAGTGAGTGATGAATTCTGTGAGGCTAGGAGGGGGGCAAGGGATGAGACATCCAAACTAAGATCAGTGCGAGAATGTGTGAGCACATGACCTCGAATGGATACATTTTGTACAACACGGGACATACAAACATTTTCTATGAGAGGAGCTATGGTACAGAGATTACTATCATCCACTTGCCTAGGATGAATAACCTTTGTGCTCATTAGGATCCCTACAGAAGGCAACACTATGTCTGTTGGCTTTACCTCACACTGTACCACATTGTGTGCCAGTGAAGAACGCTGACTTTGATCAAAGTTATAAGAAACATGCATTTCTTCTTCATCATCACTGGAAGGCTTTGAGATGGAATGGGCTGACCCAGCTTCAGGAGCACCAACTACAAACAGTGCTTCTGGATCCTAGAAAACCACAAATCCTGTAAACCTAGCAATTTTATCATATGAATTTTTTTTGTTTTTTAATTAGCACTTAAGATGCAACAATTGACACATGTTTAAATTAAGGAAAAAAAAAAAAGGCTGAAAAATTAAGCACTGCACAAATTGTAAATAATACAGATTTGGCTTAGGACTCCTTTATAAAAGTGGAACATAACATTTCTATTAAACAGCTTTTTATCAATGCAAAACAATCTCAAATTTTTAACTGAGTGCTGTTGTCCAGGATTAAAGTATTTTACAACTTAAAACATGTCATATAAAGATTAATTATAAAAAATCTGATGTGTACCATTCACATGACTTTCTCCATATCCCTGCAACAAATAATTCTTAAAAAGCTTATACTTCTATTTACTTTATGCTAATCAGAAAAAATTAGCAGAAATAGTCTTATTACTCACTTCCTTATAAGTAGAAGCGAAATAAGGGACAACCGTAGGTTAAAGTGATAGTCAAAAGCTGGTTGCTATGTCAATGAAGTTCCTTTGTTTATATGGATAGGAGTTGACAAGTTCCTGTATGAGAAAAGTATAGGTTTTTCATAGCAGAAACCAAAAATAAGGAATGTCACAAAAACGACGAACTCCACGAAAAAAATGTATATAACATAAATTGTGTGTTTTAAAGTGCTCTACATTTTTTGTGTAGTAAGTTTTTGTCCATCTCTTACGGTTTAGCAGTCATTCAAAATTTAGTAAAATTCATCCAGAATAAACTACTCTTCAGAGGCTATTCCCAGAAAATTCAAGATATACATTTCATTTGTCAGGTAAATATGTTTAATATCCGAAATTTTAATCAAAATCGTTAGAGCCATTTTTGAGAAAATCAAAATTTTCGAAGACAGTTCCATGTAAAGGGTAGCTGGGGTGGGGGGATTTTTCTCAAAATCGTGTCGCATCCCTGGAAGATACTAAACTTAAATACCAAGTTTGGTATTCTACCGACTTTTCGTTTTTGAGTTATCGTGTTCACAGACCTTTTTGTGAAAATGCTTTTTTTGGATATTGGGGACCCTAAAACATATATTTCCGGTGAAATCTCGGTATCGAATTTTTGGTGGGGTGCAATACTTTCTCTATACACTATGTACATAGTGCGTATGGAGAAAGTAAAAAGATTTCTCAGAGAGAGAGAGAGAGAGAAAGAGAGAGAGAGAGAGAGTGAGAGAGAGAGTGTGTGTGTGTCACTCATCCTATGCACGTTGCATTCCAAGGCATCTATAAATGTGAGAATGGCTAGAAATGCAGTTGTAGGCTGGCAAAGCATTCACACTACTCCCCCCTTAGGGCTGGTGGTCCTGACTGCCATCCAAGTGCATCTTCCTTGGGGCAGCCTCTGGATGTGGTAGGCAACATCATTTATCCTCTTCACCACAAGATAGGACCCTTGCCATGATTGTTAAAGCTAGGAGCACAGTCCCTAGGTGTGGATAGGGCGATATAGTCGCACCAGATCATCCTGCTGGAAATCTGGGCTGTTGGCCTACTGGTACTATTGGATCGCTACCTGGATGTTTTGATGGACCATCTCATGTATGTAATGAAGTCGGTCTATGAGGTGCTTTGTGTAGTCAACTACTAGCTGTTCTGCCCCAGGAGGAGCATCAGATCGCATGGTAGATGCAGCTCTGTGCCAAAGAAAAAACAGGCTGGTTGTCAACCCAGTGATGTCATGGGTTGAGGAACAGGCAGTAAAGTAAGTGGCACACTGACATACCCCACTCTCTCTAGTGATTGATTGGCCATAACCTTTCTCATATGTTCTTCTAGAATCTTGATGTATTGCTGAACCATGCTCTCTGACTTTGGGTAAAGAGGTGTGCACATCTTGTGTACTCTGAATCGTTCCAGTGTTTTCCTCATAAGGTTGGACTCAAAGTTGGTGACCTGATCACTGTGCAGTTCCATTGTCCTCCATAGCAACAGAGCAATTCTTCAATGTGACAGTGCACAAAGGCCTCTAAGTTAGGGATAGTGTACACCTGTGGCCACTTGAAGTAATCTATGATGACCTAGATACTTGTTGCCTCTGTATGACAGAGAGAATGGCCCAGCTATGCCACTGTATGTGTTGAAAGGGTGCTCCCTCATTATACAGCTGCCTTCGACCCTCGCTCCTATTATGTGCTCCATGACCTTGGGGGCACCACCTCTCACTGTCTGCCCATAGTTTTAGCCATTATATTGTTGATGGAACTTGTTCATAGTTTGGTGAGTCTCAAATTCATTCATTCATGTCCTTCTGAAGTCCCTTCAAGTACTTCCTCAGGTCAGATATCAGGACTGATAACAGTCATGGCTGCACCTGTCTACTAGTATCTGGCACAGCTTTCCTCTTATCCAGCCATATGCAATGAGGCTGCCATCCACTCTTTTGCCCAAGGAAAGTAGATTCAAAGGGGGTGATATAAAAGGGCCCTTTTTCATGATGGTTCGTACTCATTTTCTACCTGCTCGTCATCTTAGTGTGGACAGTCATTCACTAGGTGACCTGGCTTGCCACAGCCCCAGCATGTACCACTTGAAGGTCGTCATCTCTGGATTGCTTTACTCTCCCTGTCATGGTGAATACTTCTGTTCTTCGAGGCAGGCGCAGCTGTTATCTCGATTCTTAGTGCTGCTGCTAACGCCTCATAGATCATCTTATCACCGAGCATCAGGTACTGTCGTATCATGGCATCACACACCCTTCAATAAAGGAGTAGGCGGCTTCATGAGACACATAACTAGGTGGTAGGTCCACCACAGGGTTTATTCATGACTGTTCAATTGAAAGCTCAAACTTCAACATCATCTCCCCTGGCTGCTGCATCCTTGTCTTGAGTTGACTGTGGTAGGCTGCAGCCATGCAATGGTTTATGAACCAGTTCTCAAGGACCTTCCAAATATCTCTGGACATTGTAACCATCAGAATCACATTAAGTACTTCTGCCGCCCATCCCTGTATGCTAGCTTGTAGTCTGTGCAGTTTCCTCTTCTGCTGACTATCGGCTGTAGGTAGTGATGGCAGTTGTTGGTGGAAGGCTTCAAAGGTGGAAGTTCTGTCGTACTTGGGTGGCTTGATATGAGGGGATGTTGTGTTGCATCTGGCATCTTGAGCTTCAGGTCTTTCAGCCCTCATTCAGGTATCTTTTGTACCATTACGATCAGTTCCTTGGTGCTGCCGTCAACTGTTCCCTGAAAGGTATTAGTGTGTTCTCCAGGGTCATTTAGGGTTTCAACTACATGGTCAAGGTTCTTCATCGTTCCTCCATACTCCTATATGTCCTTTTTCATGCTGGGCAGTTGTTCACTGAATTTATAGAAAGTTCTGTTTTCAGGCTCTCAATTCACAGTCATTATTTCGTTTCTCATCTTCTCCATGCTGGATTCCATTTTCTCCTCTGTAGTTTCTATTCCAATTTTATTTCAATTCCATCTTCTCCATGCTAGATTCAATCCTGGATTTCAATTTCTCATCCATCTTCTCCATGCTGGACTCAATCCTGGATTTCAATTTCTCATCATTATTTCCATTCCTGATTTCATTTCCATCCTCATTTCCTTCATTTTGGTCAACAAACCTTTCATAGTCTCCTCCATCTCTGTGTAAAAATATCACTTCTGACACCAGTGTAACAAAAATCTTTATTGACTCAAAATTAGTTACAAATAATTCAATCCACTGCTGCAAAACAATTTCCTTGATGCTTTGATGCACAGACAGTTGATTTTCTCATGCCACTGTGTGCTAACACTCGCAGTCGAAGACTGACTCAGGACTGACAACTTCTAGCAACTCCTCCTTATGTACCTGTGAATGACATCACAGAAGTTTCTGGAAGCTATGTGTGAAGATACTAGTTGTGCCATTGATGTATCACATTGTAAAATCACCTATTACTGGCATATCATTCTTCCTGTGCTTATCACATCCCAAGGCCTCTGCAAAAGTAAGAATGGATGCAAACACATGCAGTGTTTACTGGCCAGCAAGGCAATCAAAATATGATTCAAAATAAGAGTTAAGCAACTTCTGGGAGAAATGTGGTAACCTATGAAATTTGCCAGATTCGATAAGTGAACCTGTGGATCTGATACGTTAAGCAGCGCGTATTTTACATTAGGGATTGAAAATGTGAGAAAAGATCATTTTAGAAACTGTAATGTAAAGTAAAGTTTTCACTGAATGCATAGCATAAATGCACTATTCTATAAAAGTCACACTTGAAAATCCATAAAGTAGCAGCTAGAAAAGAAGAATAAGGGGAACATTTGAAAGTCATTAATATTCTAGACTTCTTTCTGGAAGTAGTCTAGATTCATCATATGGTGCAGATATTTAGATAAAGAAGTTGAAAATATTAGTAGAGGTAGGTTTTGAGAATTGTAAATTAGCCAATATTTTTCCCTGAGACCTATAAGCAGAGCAAAATTTTATGTTGAATATTTTACCATAAATTTACTTTAATTTTGTGTTAATTTTTGGGCAAAACAAATGAGTATGACATGTCTGGAATTAAAATTAAATGTTATTAAAGTAACAGTAATATTTCCAAATAAAAACCTTTTATTTCAAATCAATATCATGAACAGAATCAAATGTCACTATAAGTCATCACCAGACTGCAACATACAATCAGTTGTGACATTTTTGTTTTCCATAGTTGTCCTTCTCTTCAACTAAGTCATACATAAAGAAAATCTATCGCTATCAACATTTGATATTGCTAGCCAAGGATAATGAAGGGACTTTTTACTTAAAATGTGGTAAGGTTCATCTTTTACTTTCAATGTCAAGAGCAGTGGCGGCTCGTGCCTAAAACAAGTAGCGTGCTGCACGGGGGAAAAAAAATGCATGCAACTCACCTAGTTTCGAAAAATGAAGTCCATACGCCGATGTTTCTTCATGCAGAATTTGTCCATCACTCTGACGTTGAAATCCCTGATATTTGTAACGAATTTCTTCTCTATGGATAGCATGGCCAGAGAGGTAAGGCGATCCTGACACATGGTGTTCCTCAGAAAGGTTTTTATCCTCTTCAAAGAGGAGAAACATCGTTCTGGTTCTGCAGTTGACATGGGAATAGTCACAACAATTCTTAAAACCTTTGTCACTTCACTAAAAGTTTTTTGCAGATTATTTTTTAGTGTCAACTGCAAGAGTGGAAGAGCACCTTCTACTTTCCTGAATTCCGGATGCTCATATAAAATGCTAAGTTCGGTTCGGAGCTTGTTTTTGTCGAGATCTTTGTATCGATCACAGACAATGCCGAGTTCTGTTTCAGGAAAAACTTGAGAAAATAATTCAAAGTTTTTTGCATCCAATAGTTTTGCAGCATCAAGATTTCTGTGGACTCAAAGCGGCTGTGTACCTCCAATATTATTCGGTCACATACTTCCTTGGCATCTACTCCTAAGTTAGTTTCCCTACGACGTCTTTTTGTAACGTGGACGTTAGATGTCTGAATCTGGTGTGCTATATCATCCGTTCTACTTCGCACGGCATCAATTGCTTTGGCAAAAGATTGGACTGCATTTTTTGCCTTCACTGCATCCATCTGTCTTGCTTGTAGCTGATTATACAAAATGTCTACATGTGGCATTATTTTCTGAAAAAAAGCAAGCCAGAAATTAAATTCTCCATCCTCCAAATTATGCCGCAGGCCACGAGCTTCTTGCACTGTCCTATCTGATAAAGATTGTTCTAATTCGTCAAAACAATCGATCAGAGATTCTCTGTGTTCATATACGGTGTTAACAGTCCTAGACTTGAAATTCCATCTTGTTGCAGATCCTCGAGGAACTCTTCGAGCAACAGTTGCTTCCAATGCTGCTAAACGCTGTGGAGATCTTGAAAAAAATGCTGGAAAAGCTGAGAGACTGCAGAAGAATATTCTGGCGGACTGATTTTGAGAAGCTGCTTTCTCCATAACCAGATTTAATTGATGGGCGTAACAATGTACATACTGTGCGAGAGGATAGTGTTTTTTCACCTTGATCTGCACGCCTCCTGTGTTGCCGCTCATTACAGACGCACCGTCATAAGTCTGGGCGATGATTTTATGGCGATCATCCTTAAAAAGGGTGTCCACTTCTTTCAAAATACAACCGGCAATAGAATTAGCGGTCTGATCAGATGGATTAAAAAATCCCCAAAACCGTTCATAAATAAAGCCGTTCCTTTCATATCTAAAAATTAATGCCAACTGAATTTTTTCAGTGATATCAGTGGTTTCATCTGCCATGATAGCAACATAGGCTGCCTCCTTCATTTCTCTTTCAATTTCTTCGTGGCACACTTCCAACATGCAATCAAGTAGTTCATTCTGGATGGTCTTAGATAATCCTTTGAACACCTTATTGCTTTCGGTATGCTCTTTCATCGCACTTTCTATACTGCCCAATAGATTTATAAGGCCTAAAAACACGCCGGGATTATCTGACGTTTCCGTCTCATCATGTCCACGCAAAGCAAGCTCAAAGGCCCCACAAAATTTGATGCAGTCTATTATCCTGGATAATATGTATCTATTTTTCTCAACCTGTTCATTATGTTTTTGTGTAGCATCTTGATATGCCCTGCTTAGCTGCGTTGCAATATTTACACCTCCAAGCATTGAGAAGTCAAGCGAGTTTTTCATATGCTTCTTGCTATTTGAATGTTTTTTTATATATTCATTAACATGACCTAGATCTTTAACACCAGTCGTAGACCACGAATCTGTACTTCCAAACAAGAGGCAAGGAAAGCAAAAGAGCGCGTTTCTGATTTCACAACCACAGATCCAGTCACTGTTGTCATATATATTTGTGTTAAACTTTCTTGTGTAAATAGAATTTTTACTTCCTTTTGCTTTCTGTTCAATTTTTAGATCAGGAGTAGGTCGCCCTAAATTTTTTATCCTGATCTTTTCATCTAACGATCGCCTTGAAAAGGGAGTTTTTAACAGCTCATCAACTATATTCATTATGTATGACTAAAGTTTTCTTACCTATGAAAGTAACACAAACCTACACTGAATGATACTGAAATATAATAAAGTGCGATCACAGTTGGAAATAAACTGAAAACTGACACTGAATAACATTTACACAACAGAACACTTTGTTTCAATGTGATATACGTGGGCCTGTTAGATTTCACATTTGCGGAAGTAACACATTGTGCCAATATGAACTTATGGTTACCAATGTTAACAAACAATATAACAAACAATGTTCTGTACGTTCCAATGTGAATAAGGTATGGAGATAATAGTCCTTTTATGGCTCAGTTTGTATCACAAAGATATAATTAGTTATTATAACTAAAATAAAACGTTGTAATACGCTTTAATTAATTTCACTAAATTCTAATGTTTAGTGTGGCACTTAGGTGAGTGTGGCAGGGCTGTTTCGTCTGCTGCCAAAACGATTATAAGGAAAAGAACTAACACTCGTAGCGATTTCATTGATTCCGTGCTTTAGCCAAACGCAGCACGTAGCAGTGCGAAAACGATGGGACAGCGACCGTCAGGGGGGGTAAGAGGGGAAGGTTCTACGCAAGCGCAATATTCACCTACCGTGCTTGATCGCTTTGAGCACGTGGATGCATTCCATTAGCTAAACTTGCGTGTTTACCTTGCTTCGAGAGTTCGTCATTGGCAGTGCTGCCTTTCTTATTACTACCATAATGTGTTATGTTTGTTACATGGTCCTTCAGCATGTCTGTTATGTAATTTAGAAGAAAAAAAAGTAGCGTGCTGCAGCTCTTCAGCACGTAAGGACGAGCCGCCCCTGGTCAAGAGTCTGTTACATCTAATTATTACTGTAAGCAACACAGCTTAACTGGCACAAAGTTCTTTAACAAAAAAGCAAACCAGAATTAATACTAATTTGAAATGCATTTAGTTGGTTTAATGCTGCCATTGCTTGAGTTAGTAACTAACTTTGCAGGCTCAAACAACTGATTTAAAGCTTTTATTGTTATTTTATCATCAGGTGCTTTTGCCATAGTCCAGTCCAATTTACACTAAGTTATATGGCAGCAAACTTTTAAGTCATCTTCCACTGTATCTCTAACATTGGAATCCATGCGTTCTGCAAGTACACTTACTCTGCTTCCAAAGTGATCACTCCCTAATATTTCACATATGGTTCCTAGCAAGCTAATTTGGGATAAAACAAAGTGAACTACAGGTTTTTCTAAATTCTAATGCAGCAACTGTTACCAACCTGCAATTTTCAGAAACAAACGTTGTCTGTATCTTTGCAATTTTGCAGCACTTGGCATCATTAAAATTATCTTTTAAAACATTATACACAGGAACTGAAAGCATTTCTTTTTACTTTTTGTGCAGTGCTATAAATTGCTAACAGTAAGAAAAAAAAGGCCAGAGTTACCCTTTTTACAATTTTTGAAAGCAGCAGTAAGGAGAATTCATAAGCAATTCACTTGTATTAAAGTGTGAAAAAAAATATTAATGACCCAGTTGTAATAGACATGAATGAAAACAAGCATTCATGGTTACAGTAAATGCCCTTAGGCGTACATCATTTATGACTGAAAACAACCATTAAGGTATGTCCTTATGCCCATACACCCAAAAATAATAAATTGAATATATTTTATAATTAAAAATGTTAAAACTGGTGAGCTTTGAGAGCAAGTAAGTACCACTAGCTTTTTTAAAAAATGACAACTCCTGGCAATAAAGCTGCCTCATCATCAGCTGATGCTCACTATTCTCCTCTCCAGGTGACTTGCTTCCCTCTGCTC
The DNA here is from genome assembly GCA_030762935.1 of Hymenopus coronatus. Classification (NCBI taxonomy): domain Eukaryota; kingdom Metazoa; phylum Arthropoda; class Insecta; order Mantodea; family Hymenopodidae; genus Hymenopus; species Hymenopus coronatus. The sequence continues at coordinate 41,044,469 of CM060897.1, read as the reverse complement.
TTTTTGTGGTTGGTCCCATGACATCAACTGTCAGTATATCAAAGTTCATAACTGCTTTTCATTCTTAATAACGCTAAATATTATATAGGTGCATCTATATGATTAATAATCAGTCTTATATTGTCATCATTTTTAAGTATTTTAGATAGGCAGTATTATATTTTGGTAACATTCAGTTATTCAGAATCAAATTGTTTATTTTTTAAATGATTGAGCATTCTTTAATTTGTATTCTGTGTCAAAACATTGAGGGATCCAAGAGAGTTCTTTTTAATTTCTCTATATTCTTGCTTTTGTAATAAAAGAGACAAAATGACCAAAAATATTAACAAATTAAAACTGAACGATGCAAAGGAATATATTGCAAATTCACATTTTTCCCAAAGGAATTAATAAATTAAAGAACATTTTCAAAGATTTCAATAGCCCCACATAATAGACATAGTGTCTGAATTATGCTTCATCACCCACTTAAGAGTATTAGTTTAATTAATGAATTATCAGGAGTTTATAGATTTATTAATATATTGGCAAAACTAAAAGAAACTTGGAAACAAGAATGAAAGTACATATGAGATACATAAAATTTAAACAGATGCATAAACTACCATAGTTTATCATTTCTTGTCAGATAATCATAATATCTGCAGTGACATACAATGTTTAAAACTGATTAAGAATAATTGGGAATTAATAATCTGGGAAAACTTTAAAAACGAGTTATGATATACCAACAGTTGAAGATGTCAAACGACTAACCAATAGGAGCCAACCACAGAAAGAGGAGAGGGGAGCAGTCACCTGAGGAAAGCAGTGAGCATCAGCTGATGACGAGGAAGCCACATTCCTCAAAAGATGTCCTGTTTTAAAAAGTGGCCCTGGCATGCTTTTGAAGCTTACCACGTTTAACAGTTTTAGTGATGAAGTTCCACTGTTTTAAGTACTTCTACTTCATTTATTTTACATTAATTTTATGTCTTATAATGTTTAAATAATGGGAGGAAGGTATATATATTTTTGCAAAAGAAAGCAACAATGAAAGCACATTTTTACATCTGCTGAGATAAACCGAGTAGCTAGCCACCAGGAGTGCTAATACTGCCTTAACTGTCAAACCAATGCATATTCTCTAGATATTGAACTTCATGACTGTATTACAGAAGAAATATGGACTTGACATTTTATGTACACTGGGGGATGATAAGAGCAAATAACCCACATTGGAATGTTGTTTCAGAATTGCTAGCAGCACTTACCCTGGATGTTGAAGATAAAACTGGTTTGCTTTTCTTAGCATTGAAGCTGTGGCTAAGCTTGTTTAGTTTACTAAACTGTTGTGTGACATTGCTGAGAGCTTTACTGCCAACAGTTTTCAGTGATAGCAGCTGTGTCTCTGATACATTACGAGTCATATGTGGAATGGAGCATACATCAAGATAGGAACTGCCTCCTAAAAGATTCAAACCTCCTGAAGCCAACACTTTGCTTTTCCGTTTCTCTAATCTTCCCTGTGTAAACGGTACAGCAGGTATTCCTGCTATCTCCATTGCCACGATGAATGCTTCAATGATTGCTTTCAATGATTCTGAAACACAAAGAAAAATTCAGATGTTACATTGATATGACTTTCTCCATCCACTATTCTACAAATTATTCTTACAACAGCTTATTTTTCTATCTACAGAAAAAACTCTTAATGACTGCCCCTATTAACAGAACACCCCATTAAAACCAAATTCTTGCAGGAATTGATTAAAAAAACAATCAATACACATTTTATCTCTATTAAGATATCACCCCTCCCTCTGACCACCGACCAGCCTTTAACAAAGTTTTTTTTTTTTCCTTTTCATTTTTCATTTACACGACTTTTCAAATACCATCCTTTCATTCAAAATCTTCTCGGGCTTCTAACCAGGTAAAAACTTGGCTTGATATCAACTGGTTTGAAGCCTGAGAAGATTTTGAATTAATACGTCGCCAGGAAAGTTTCAGTTCTTATTTTACCATCCTTTCAGTTATGTAACTGAAGATTTTTAAAGTTGAGTTTCAAGGTGATAATAATCTCCCCATATGCCTACCCCATACACACATAGATGTATGGGACCCCTTTCTTTCACCCTTTCCACTTCTGCAAATGTTTTGAATCTATTGTTATCTAAGCAGATATATCTAGGGTAACATGATTGCCTTTCATTCCCAAGATTGTGGGTTCAAACCTGGGGAGGACAATGGATTTTTTTCAGGTGTAAAAATTCTTAGACTGACCTCCTTTGGAAGGGAAGTAAAGCTGGTGGTCCATGTCATAGATTTACAGCAGGTAAAAGAACCTCAGGCAGATAAAGAGACCTCTTAGCAAAATTAAGTAATCTTTCACGCCCAATATAGTATGGCATGCTGAGAACCATGGTAGTTATAAAAAGCATCCATAAATAAAGCTCAATTTAATTTAATTTGAGCATATGTACAGTTTCATGATGTGACTCATCTCTCTTTACCACATCATTTGTTTTCTCTCTCAAGTCCAATAGAATTAAGAAGTGATAGGTGCCTGATATGAACCCATCACATACATTGCTAAGTATAGGTTTACTGGGGTAGGAGTTGACTATTGCTGTGAATTGCCTTGTGTGTAACTAAAGTAACTACATTTATTTACCAGTAGGAGAAAAATGGTTTAGAAAAATAAATGAATCAGTTATGGTCCATCGTGCATAAATAACCACGGTGTTACAGGTGGAAAAAAATATCAACTCAAAATAATGTATGAAAAACTAAGATTTTGTAAAGCATTGTGAAGAAATATTTATTTAACCTCTCTCCTCCTCTTTAAGACTGCATTATTCTAAGAATCGAAAGAACTTTTTCCCCAAAAGCAGACTTCACAATGTCTAGAAACATTGTTAATTGTACTTATTGAAACATGGATAATCTGAAAGGAAATGTAAGGAAGAATGCTATTGTTTAGGGGATCCAACCACTTGCATTCCATACCAAGGCTTCAAAGTTCCTGGATCTATAAACAGTTTTGTTTTATACTTTGTAGTGTAATGTTGCAAAAATGTCAAGCAAAGCTAGAATTGTTCTATTATAACAGGAATGAGTAAAAGTGTTTTTTGAGAGTGAAAATGACATTTCAAGAGTGAAAACTGGCTGAAAAATTCAAGTGTGCAAAAACACATTTATTCTATTTTAACTATTAACAAATGAGTCAAAATAGTACAAATCAGCTGCAGTGTGTTTTACCTGTCCGTATCCTCAGCATTGTTGACGTCTGCCGTTATCACAGAAAAGTGCGGATGAAACCATACAATATTTTTAAAGCTACTTTTAAAGGCTTTGCTTACAAACTTTGTGAAAAGAGATGCTGAATTGACCACTATTTCGTCCATACATTTTTGGCACCTATTTAGAAAAGCATTCATCACTCGCTGTAGTTCACCTTGAGAAATTGTGGAAATTTTCTGGTGGATATTTTGTTTTAATTCTTCCAGGGTGTGTGGGCTCGTCATGTAAAATTTATGTTTTAGTTTAACTCAGAGATAGGAATTGCAGAGGTTGGGGTCAGGGGACTGAGGGGGTCACAAATCTCTACTAATAATTCTGTCCCAAAACACACTTTCAATTGTTCTCATCGAAAGACTGGCAATATATAAACTGTTGCAGAGTCTTGTTTATAAAAGGCAAATTCATGCACACTATCTGTTACTTTTCTAAAAGAAAGGGGGCAAAATTGTATTCACGTATGTATGGGCATCAACTGTTGACTAAAAAAAAATTGACTCTATAACCCTTTCTCCACAATCTTTTTGCAAAATGTACTTCCACTTGGTGAGCTGAGTTAACACACACAAATCATAAATACACACTGTGCAGTAGAAAACATACTGAGCCATAACACAATTTGTGACTAAGTACAGGATAAAATAATAAATAACACTGCGCAGCTGGCTCAGAGGATTATTACTAACTCAGTACTTCAAATGTGTAATGAAACTATTTCTGCAAAAATTTCTCTTGATTAACATGAAGAAGATAGAATAAGATTTTATAAGAATATTTTATAGAAGAGGGATGGAAAAACTCCTATGAATATTTTTAAATTTCATTATGAGGTGTGGCATGAATACATAGTATAATGAGTGTCTAAAATGCCAGTAATTGATTCAATTGCATAGCAATCATATGCCTTTGATGAGAACTGACAAACAAGACAAAAAAAGATGCACTTGGCTTTCAAGCAACACATGAGCATTCTGAACTCTCTGCACATTTCTCTGATTTAACATCTATGGGGAACACTAAAAGATGTGATGTACAAACAGAAACCAGCTACACTGACTGAATACAAAGGAATCGAATAGGCATACAGAATAATTCCTATGGACTTACAGTAGTCAAACATTACATAACTAATGATTTGCTTTTTGGTCTTATAAGACTAAAACTCACCTTTGATGTCTTCATATATCTAGTAATAATGTTTTAAAGAACACAATTTTAGGAATCCTTTGTATAATCTGAGATATTTACCAATCATTTCTTCATCTGTCTTGATGCCAATAGCCATGTTGTTGAAGAACCTGAGGTTTGTGGAGCGGAAAGTATGAAAATAACCTTCAACTCCTACAACCCTATAGTTTATTCTTATGCAATGTCGTCCTATTTGATTCCTAATGCTTTGTTTAAATAGGGACATTGTGCTCTCATGTGTACCAAACTCTAGCTGCATTATGTCATCCAAAAGAACTCGCTGGTATTTGGTGACTCTGTCTACATGGTCATCATATCTGTAACATAAAATAAACATGGGAACTATCATAACGAAGACTAACACAAATTTAAAACTGAAAAAAATCACCTTTAAATTTGCTACTCAAGCATTTTAAGAAACAGCCAGGAGTACTAGACAAGCATAATATTACTGAACTAATTCTGTGCCACAGGCAATACCTTCTAATGATATGCATTTTAAATGCACCTACCTAAGTATTTAGTATTCAGAAAGTCTAATGCAAACACTCATACAACTTGGATAGGGAAAGTCAGACTGAAAAAATCAATGCTAATGCAGATCTCTCTGTTGCCTTCTGATCACACTAACCATATGCAGACACAACACTGAATTCCACATATGATTCACACTTTTTCCCATTGAACCACAAGGAAATCTAAAATTATTTTGAATTGGCATATCCCGATGGTGACTTACAATGTTATAAGTGCTTTTAAGTCCCAGGTTCCATAGTTTAATCAACTATTAGGTCAATTAGTGTTAATCGTTTTTTCACCTAAGCTGTATGTAGTTGGACAGATAGTCCAACTCTGTGCTACATATAGCTTGTGTGGAGAAAACAATTAGCAATCGTTGAAGTCATGCAATTTTCTTAATCCATAATAAATTTACATATCCCGAGACTGAAATTCCATTTAATACAAGTCCTAACTGGAGCCAAAAAAATGCTATCTGTTAGATTTTAATTGTATCAATAATAAACAATGGTATTTAAAAGGAATAATATAATTAGTGTATTCCAGTAGTGTATTTGTTTGATAATCAAACAAATCTATTAATATATAAACATAAACTTTAATTATTCAAAAGATGTAATTCATTCAAGTACAATTCTAGAATTGGGGTAAAAGCACATGCTACTTCATAATGTAAAGGGTTTTTAACATATCCATTTTACAGTTAATTTTTATACCTTGAACTGCATGTAATTGTTTTTTATTTATTGTGTATTTTAAAATTTAATATCTCTGTATACCACGATTTGTCCATGTTAAAGAAGCAAGATATAATATAAAATATGAAAAGAAAGTTTATCCTAAATGCATGTATACTCAAATGACAATACAAAAACAAATGTGATGATTATGGCAAGGCATTTAATGACCAAAATACTGGGGGAAAACGCAAAATAAATAATTAATTTATGACCTAAAAAGAGTTTAAAATGCACATAAATTATTCATGATTACTTATAAACTTCTCTCTTTAGAGAGATTATGCAAAAATGAAAGGCATACAGACTGCAACAGAGAAGCTCCCATTGAAGAGAGGAAGGAGTAATAAGTGACATGGCAGCAAGAGAAATAGTAAACGAAAGAGTTATATTAAGAGGAAAGAAACTAGCTAAGAGATGTAGACAGGAATGGAGAAAGTACGAGAAAGGAAATAAGGAATTGGAGAAATGAGAAGAAATCATGGAGCAGTTGCAGAACATTAGAGTTGAAAAAATGGAGGATATGATTAGAAGGTATAGCTTAATAACAGTAGGGACAGAAGAAAAAATGAGAAGAGGTATGAGACAAAAGCTTTGAAATCTATTTGTTAGAAGACTAGGGTAGGAAGTAAGCAACTATGAAATATGGGATTATTTTAGAATTGGGAAAAGAAGTGCTTTAGTGTATATGACTGGATAAAAGAAATAACTACCCTAACAGCAGGAAAAAACAATATCAACACATTCAAAAAATTCACTTACCACCCCCGAGCATTTAGAAAATTCAAAAAAATCTTCAAAGAACAAAACATCACCCTGGCTCCAAAAAACAGGCTTTCTGTCATAAAGTTACTAAATTCAAAAATAAAAGATGAAATTCCACCAGAAAATAGGTTAGGAATATATAAAATTAAATGCATAAATTGTGAAAAATTCTACATAGGACAAACCAAAAGAAGTTTAAAAATCAGATCCTAAGAGCACTTTAGAAACCTAAAATTGATACAAGAAGATAAATTGGCAGTAGCATTTCGCTTTTGGAAAGAAAACCACAATCTAGATCCAAATCCAAAATTGTCAGGCCACAATGAACTCACAACCTGGGAAAACATCCTCATATGGAAAAACAAAAATCACCTAATAAACTTTGAAATCCCACCAGTAGACAGCTTTGTTAAGAAGTTCATCATTTCGCCACCAGAGAAGAGAGCACAAGCAAACGCAGCCAGCAATGGCAGTTCGACCTGTGAGGTTGAAAATGAAAGCATAGGCTTTCGAAACTAGTCCCTCATAATAACAATGTAAGTGACGTAGTATTAAAAAACCAACTCAGCATATTAACACACATATGATACAGATATGTTAGGATATCCAAATAAATGTTATCAGTGAGAAATTTTAACAATTTCTTTTCAAATTTCGGGATATTCAGTGATCTTAAACTATCTTTAAATGCATTAAATTCTTCATAAAATAAAATCCCTTATAATCTTATGATCCTAACAAGTTCTCTCCTAAGCCTTCTACTTTGGTTCTGTCACAAACAGTTTATTTATGCTGCTGGAATCATTATTAAACACAAGTCGAATGAGTTACACAGTTAGATTATGTTTTAGTGTGGTAAAATAATGAGATTTCAGTCACTGTAACCAACATTTCTTATTACTATTCCCTCACAAAGTAGGTTATCATCTTCCTTATAAGAAGACTCCAATGGTGGATTGAAGAGGTATGTTTCAAAGCGCAACAGAAACATATTTCATGGGCAATAACCCTTTTCAGTTCCCCCATTTTGTTAAATAAAAACACAGTCATCTTTTCTTAGGAGAGGAATGATTCATATTCTTTCAATAAACAGCAAATAACAAAAACTGCAACTACAATAGGCCTGTAAACCTCTTCCCTCTTGGCAGTCTTCTAACAACATTGTTTGACTGCTTGATTTTGTGTCGTATACATACACATAAGCACTATAACATGACCAGTAGTTACTAATTACTAATACCAATAAACTGAATAAAATAAGAAATACAGGATTTTTGACATCAGTATGACAGTAATGCAGGACATGATTCTCTCCCCTTGAATATGGAAAATCCTGTATAATAAGGGATATCTGGCAAGTCACATACATGAATGTACACAGCCTTGGATGGTTCAATTTTTTCAATGAAATATCAGCACACAAAATTACCGTACAAAATTAATCCAAATGGCAAAAATGTGAAGCAAATTTTCCCAGAAGAATCCTTGCAGGCCACTATTTCTTTATTCTTCAAGTTGCTACAGACCACGTTTATGTTTCCCTTGGCTAGCAGTTGTTCCACCGTAAAGATTTTTGACAATCTTGCACATTACAGCAGTGTAAAACAGCATTTTCCCATTAGTGAGAAAAATATTTGCTCTATATTCTGAAACAACTGTTTTAAATTAATAATTGATTCTTTCACTTTTGGCATTTTACTGTTCTATTAATCAACAAAAGAATACCTTTCTCAACTCTTCCAATCTATCAATGGGCATCATTGTTGAGGAGTTGGAGGAGTTATTAAGAGTTCATTATGCACATTGCTTAAAACTAGGGGAAGTAGATTCTTCTTATATCGCGTTTTCTGGGAAATATGGTACAGTTCAAAATGCACCTATCTTAAAAATAGGAACAGCAATTATGTTGCAACTCAGTGCTGTTTCCTATGGATATCATTTATAAAGCTATAATAAACAAGCTCTTATTGAAATATATATTTATAGTTAAACTATCTTTCAACCTTCATCTAAAAAAGATGTGAAACTATATGTCTTGCACTTTCATAATACTACTGGCAACTGCTTTCATGGTGCCATGCTGCGTTTAATAGAGAAAATTTATAATGGGTTATTTTTGCTTAATTTTTTTACTTCTATTTTTAGAAACAAGATTTTTGGATCACCTGTTTTGTATAAAGACAAAAATAATAAAGGAAATTCCATACACCATATTAGCATATTTTGGGACACTTATATTGGGACACCTAGCAATGTTTTCTTAAATCAAGTAGAATTTCAGTTTGCAATTTCACCACTATGTGCACATGGTGATGAGTGCTCAGTTCATTGTCCATAGACAACAATGGATGAAATCACGGTGTGAAGATGGTGGAAAATTGCACAGGGACCTTTTGTTTCACAGTGTTACATGCAGATAAATATTATGTGGGACCAACAACTTGAAGGAACTCATGCTAAGGATTTTTACATCCAAAAAATGCCCATCACCCTCTGCCGGTATTAACCCAGACCTAGGGTACTAGGGGCTAGAATTGTAACCATCATGGAAAGTGGCAAAGATAGAAATAACAACACTAATAATGATAATACAATTTACAAGTTTTCTTACAACCCATTGTCCTTTTAAGTCTAGTATGAGTATACCTTGAAAATAGCTAACAAAATGTTCACCCATTTCATACCTGCAGTGTTTAACAAAATATTAAGATGTACAGGCTGTAAACGTTTAAAATATAAGTAATGCAATGCATATGTGATCAAACTTTATTTGTTTATACACATGATGTTAGTATTACAACTGCAGGGAAGTATATAAAATTATTCCTGCTTTGTTTCATACTACTTATATATAATGTCTTTTTATGTTCAATGTCCATATCTAATGTCTATGTATACCTGTAACTGAATTGTATGTTTCCTTCACATGTTCAAAATTCATAAGCCTTAATGGCTACTGGTGAACCTGCTGAATGCAATCAAATCTAATCCTGCTTCTCACTAATGGCACTATCTTTGGGTAGTAGGCCAACACCTGCCATCATGTGAGTACAGTGATAGAATCAGTGACTGAAGAAATTTACCTGATAACAGCAAGTACCACTAAAATGTCCTAATATGCCAATGAAATGACAGGAAATGATTTTAGACATTGTCTGTGGTCTGTGGAGTAACATGCTAGCTTCTGGTTCCTAAGATCCAGGTTCAAACCTGGCGGAGAGCTACAGATTTTTTCAGCAAGAATCCTTAACATTGCTTTCTTAGAAGGGAAAAACAGTTGTTGCATGTATAGTAGATTTAAGGCACATAAAAGAACAAGCCTGATAAAGAGGCCTCTGAGCAAAATGAAGTATTCTTTCTTGTCCAATATGGGATGCTGAGAGCTGCAGCAGTTAAAGAGCATCTATAAATAAAACCCAATTCAATTCTACCTAGTATTCTGAATAAATTAGCAGTTCATTAAGGTTCAGCTTGTCAGCATAACGAAGCAAATACTTACTCTGCAACATAATAAGAATCTCTGGTGAGAATGAGGATGGTATCCATCTCTGTTTCTGTCGGGTCACCAGATCTGCAAAACAACATGGACTGTTAGGGTCTCTGCTTTGTCTTATGGATACATTTAAAATTCTCTAATTTAAAGTAAAATATCTTTTAAAGCAGGAGCTGTGTATAGCATCTCAAAATTAACTAAAAGAGGACTTTTTTGGTTTTAAATAAATTCTCAAATTGCGTTCTACAATACAGTAACTCAGTTTTCATATATAATACAAGGAGCAGTCCACAGCAAAATTCAAAATTTTATCATACAATTTTTAACTTGCACATTTTTACTTCATCTGGTGGTTACCTATTAGTAAGTAGAGGAAATATTACACTTCACCCAAAGATTCAATATCAAGATTTTACTGGAAACACATATATTGAGGTCGACTGAATCCCTTCCCCAAAAATCATTTTTAGAAAATGGTCTATGTGTGTGTCTGTAAAAATCATAACTCAAAAATTAAAACTTATTTAAATACCAAGCTAGAAATATGGAAAATATTAATGTATATCATAGTTTTATCAGTTGAAATTATTTAGTAAGAAAGCATAGGTATGTACTAATAGGTTTAAAAAAGTTTACCTTTATGATTAAAATTTTGAATTTTTAAACCTTTGAACTCTCCAAGTGCCATGCCCTATATATTGCACAAACAATTTTATTTGACTAATGGTGTGCATTAATTAAATCTCCATTTTTCGTATAGAAGATCAGGTTTAAGTTTACCAGTTATATAAAAATTAATTTAGAATAAAGAGGACTTAAAAGGATATCAACAGATAATTCAATATATACATTTTATTTCTCTTGCAAATATGGCATTAAACCTATGGTATTTTAATCAAAATTGCTGCAGCAATTTTTGAGAAAATAAAAAATTATGCAAAATTCCATGCAAAGAATATTTTGGGAGTTTAATGCCCTTTAACAGGTAGGTCATATCAGATGAAATGAATGATGAAAAGATATTCAAATGAGCCTGGGTTTCATAGAATTTAAAATAACCAATATTTATTGTTCCAGCATAAGGAGAAAAACAGAAAAAAATTTATCCAAGTAACTCATTAATCAAGATTTAAATATGGGACCTCTTGAATGTAAAGCAGACATATTAACTTCATATCACGAGCTTAGAAGGGGATTTTTTTTTTTAAATCTTTGTGCTGCATCCTTGGAAGATGCTAAACTTATACACCAAGTTTTGTATATTTAGCTGGTTTTACCCTTTATTTTCTTTGTAAAGTATGGAATAGGTAGAGAAACTATTGCATCCCACCAATAATTTGATACAAGATTTTACTGGAAATATATATTTTGGGGTCTCCTGAATCCAAAAAAGCATTTTTAGGAGGGAGGGAGAGAGAGCGACATACAGAGAGAGAGAGAGAGAGAGAGAGAGAGAGAGAGAGAGAGAGAGAGAGAGAAACAGCATAAATCATTATCAAAAAGTCTGTTAAGTACCAGATTTAATATTTAAGTTCAGCATCCTCCAAGGATGTGATGAAGATTTTCCAGAAATTGCCCCCCCCCCAACACTACACCACACCACCCTTACATGAAACATTTTTTGGAAAATTTAGAAAATTTTGCTAAAGCACCCTACCCTTGTTTAAGTTATTTTCATGAAAAATGAAATGTATGCCTTGGGAATAGCCTCTTTAGTCCTCTTCATTCTGGATCATTTTTTATAATTGGTAAACCTTTAGAGGTAGACAAAAATTTTTACTACACATAAAAGGTAGATCTTGTTAAAGCACACAATTTATGTCCAAAGCATTTGTGCTAAACATTTCTGAGATACTCCTTGTTATTGGTTAACATTTTCTAAAACTTACACTTTTCTTAAATGGATAGCCATCATTCAGTTTTTTCTCCTAGTCATGCGAATAGAACGGAATTTCAAGGCCATTACATTACTAAGCAACCAGCTAAAAGATTTGACTATCACTCTAGCCTGATATATTCTATTATTTCCATTGTATCTATAAGAAAATAAGTAATAATACTATTTCTATTAAGATTTATCTTGATTAGGATGAAGTAGATAGAATAATAAGCTTTTCTAAAACTAATTTGTTGTAGAATTGATAGAGAAAGTCATGTGAATGGAATACTATCTTTATAAATGTATATCTTGGTTGAAACTTGCTTATACTTTATATGAATCCTCGATATAGGTTAACATTATTTACAAAAAAGAACTAGTATTTCTAGGCTCTTTCTTTTAATTCAAGTCTATGTGTATTTCCAATAAAATTTCAGTATCAAGTTTTTTGAGTGAAATACAACACTTCCTCTACTTACTGAAAGTAAGCAGTAGAGAAAGTAATGTGGTCACACAACCAACTCTGAAGTTCATATTTACTGCATCAATAGGCCATTTTTGTTAGCAGCGTGGCATCACAAGCACAAAGTCAAAGCAGCTCAGGAATCTTTTCTTGGGTTGACATGGCACTCTACTTGAATTGAAAACTCTTGTTTAAGACAATTTCATTTGTCATGGATCACTCCTTTCATTAACAATGGGACTTTCATGTTAGGAGTCTGGAAAATGCAGATCACAGAAGTGCAAGAGAGAAGGACATACATACACAGGATCTGCATCAATGAGTCCCCAAGCCCCAAGGATCACTTCTGTGTTACTGATGAGCATTTTCTTGCAGTCTTCTATAACAAGTTTCACATGTTCTGCAGTAGCTGCAGCATCTTCCTCATCAGTTGTCCTCTCTTGAGTAAATACCTCTTCAGATACTTGATTGCCTGAATCATAAACAATAAAGGTAAAATGCAATAACACAAGTATTCAAGCAACTGTGGATAACTAATACAAAGGTTATGGTGAAGCCAAATTCAGAAGGAAAGCGTTCAGCAATACAAGTGTAAACAAAACCTTATAAGTCCATAGAGTAATAAATATGAGCACAACTTGGGACATGTTTGGAGGGAGGGGTATAAAAGTAATGAAAAACCACATGTACATCAGCAATGAAATACAGCATATCTTTTATTTAAAAGCAGCTGAAGTCACTTTTCAAAGGAAATAAAACAATTTTAAAATATGATATAATATAACTAAAATAAACCATCAACAACAACAATAATAGTAATAATAATAATAATAATAATAATAATAATAATAATAATAATAATAATAATAATAATAATGCAACCTGTAATATGCTTAGCCTGATTATCAAACTGATTTATTTTTTTCATTTCTGTCATTAGTACCTGTAACAATAAATATGCATAACATTTTATGCTTTCAGTAATAGCACATTACTTTATGAGCAGAAATGCTGTCTCGTCGACGCTGCTATTGCCTTGAATCCCCCAAAGCATGGCTGTGCTCTCATGACCCACAACCCAAATAAACCCCTTATAGTATTAAATGAAACAAATTTGAGATTAATCAAAAACATTATAGCCATTTTTTGCAGAAATAAAATTGAACGAAAAATGTTGCTTTAAGGAGTAGTTTGGGAGTGGAGGTAATTTACTTGAAAATATACAATTGTCTCCCATCCCTGACAAACGATGAACTTAAACACAGAGTTACAAGGATAAAGATTATTGAAAAACAGGAATTATGGGCTAATCTCAATAATAAATTTGAAATTGATTATTGAAATTTTATTGGGAAAGAGAAATTATATCAAAATTTGTGACAAAGTAGAAAACGAAGGATTGCCACGGTTTAGAACAGGAGTAATATACATAAGGAATGGACATATTAAGGGAAAATGTTCAATGTGCAAAGAAACAGTACTTGGCATTGTATTCTGGAATGTAAGCAAATAAAAATGGAGGGATGAATTTTTTCGACAAAAGTGAAAAAAGTACCAAATGAAATAGGAGGTGGAACAATTTTAAATTAAAAATCTGAGGGAAATATAAAAAAACTGGAAATTTATCGGTAGAGTAGGTAAAAAAAAAAAGAAGAAGAAGAAAAAAAAAAAAAGGCTACAGAAGTTACATCAAAGAGAATAACAGTGTTGATAATATTGTATGAAATTAGTATTAAATAAAAAATAATGTAAAATGCACTGTATAAGAAATTCAACAAATTCTGGATTCTGTATGAACTATTATGGCAAACAAGCATAACACTAAATTAACCATCATCATCAGAACAGTGTCTTCGCTGGTGCCAACTGCAATGTAAGAACATCGCTAATGTTAAACAGGTGCATGTTCTCTGCACAGGGAAATACAAGTAAAATGTGCATAAATATGTTTATGTCATTTATAAATATACAGAGATTATATATGAAACATAAATTAAAAGTAATATTACTGTGAAACAAAATGCATAAATCAAACACAATATTTAAAACAAAAAAGTCTCTCATAGCATCAGAAAATTATAAGGGCTGTGATAAGAAACAGCAATTTCCTAAAGCGGTTCCTAAACCCATTATCCACAAACTTTGCAACTTAACACTAACTTTTTCGCGATCCGTTGCTTTCATGTTCAACCTGAGGATCATGGTAACTGAGTCACAGATTCTCCTGAGATTGTATGATGCATCAGAAAGCATTTGATTGTGTATGTATGGACTTCATCATTCAAATCCATGGAAACATTTATGAATTTTTGCCTGATGGTTGGGAGAGTAGTATGAAGTGAACAAATAAATCCAGGCCATACTACTGTAAAGACTAGCACTTCAAAAGACTGCATGACAAATGTAAATGGCAAGTTATTTATGGACGCTCTCTAACTACTGTGGTTTTCAGCATCCCATTCTAAATTGGGCATGGAGACCACTTAATTTTGCTCAGAGGCCTCTCTATCAGGCTTGAGGTTCTTTTACGTCCTGTAAATCTACAACACGGGACCAACGGCTGTACTTCCCTTCCAAAGGGAGCCATGCTAAGGATTTTTACACCCGAAAAAATCCATCATCCTCCGCCGGGTTTGAACCCGCAACCTTGGGTATATGAAGTTAGCGTGGTAACTATTACACCATGGAGGGTGACTACAGCATGACAATGAAACGTTTACTAAACATGGAATAAACTGCTGTCATTAACATTTTCTTCACTTTCATTGGCTGAAGCACTATGCTTATTGCTGGGGTGTGAAAAAAGCATTAGAGCATTTGCTTTGAAAAAAAACAAAAAAACAATGCAATACTGTGACTGTTGACTTCCGAGAATCAAAGGGAAACTATTACATACAACCTTATAGTTTCCATATAGAAATTATAGTCTGATTCAAAGTTTTTAGCTGCAATACTTTTAGCAATCAAGGTAGAGGTAATGTAGGATGCATTCTCACATAAGGAATGACTTGAGAATTATAAGCAAGATTTTGATTAAGTACATAGTTGGCAATGATGGAACAAGGAATTATTGATACAATTAAACATAAAACCGAATGGTAAGCAAAACTTAACTTGAAGTTTATAAATCTAATTTTATCAAATATATTGTCGTACTCCTATCATTGCATATATAACCATATTTCAGAAAGCCCTCTCTAAGAAACAAAATTTTTTTTGACATTTTTTCAATAATTCCAAAATCTATAGTTTGCAGAGTAGTCATAAATTCTCACACCATTTTAATCCACACTGCAATTTATTTTAAGGTTTTGGTGATTTATCTGTCATTTTAAGTACATGTTGCTGGATAATCTAATCTATCATGTATTTCATGACATGAACACAGATGAATGTGGTTACCTGATTCTGAAACTCTCAAAGCGTAAACCTTAGCATGGTCTAACATTAGTGAAGTTCAACTGTTTATTAAAAGCTTTGATTTGCGCTTAAACTGTGAAACTGGCCCTAAATGTATACAACAATTCATTCTTCTAAGGACTTCATACTTGATAGTATAAGTGCAGAAAACACAGAAGCAAAAAAAATATAACTTACATAAAATTGTGTGGTAACTATAGGAATTGTCAGAACCTCAAAAAAGGTTATCAAGTTAAAACATATTTTGTGGTTTAAATATACAAACTTCTAAAAACTATGCATTTACCTTATGTAACTACCCAGAAAAATGTTTCTACTTATACAAGGTAACTGTATATGTTTAGCAGTTTGTGTATTCAAATCCAAATCCTTGTAATACTTCAACATCAAATTTTTGAGTGGAATGCAGTTCTCCCTCTACTAACTACAGTTAGAAGAAAAGGAAAAATCTAACTCTTATCCCAGTGCCATAAATGCAGCAATTGTGCTTTAGTACACAGAAAAGCATAATGTAAAATAACCTGCATAAATTTCAACATTGCAGTCTCAATGACTTGGAAGTTAATTTACTGTATATATTTAAACCTCCCTTAATATGCATAACTCTATAAACTCAATTACAATTAATTTAAAAAAGCAAACAAACAAAGTAGAATTGTATATGTTTTACTTAATTATATTGTTAGAATAAGAAAAAACTTTACTGATAAAGGTAAAAAGAATATTAAATGAAATCTTAACTAGATGATACTGAATAAAGATAAAAATTTGCTACACTGTGCCTGAGAGCACTCCATTATGACAACTAAAATAAATAACTGTGAAAGTTTGTGAATATTCTAACAGCACTATTGTGGGTTGGGGTAACAGGTATATACATCTTTCAATGACGAACAAATAATTGGTTGGAGAGACAGGAAGGATGGCACTCTCTGCAACATAAATTCTAAAAATGCTTTCAAGATGCTAAAGATGTTTCTTTCCCTGCCTCCTAAAAACTCCTGTGACATCAGCAAGTGTGCTCACAAAAGTTGGAGTGACATAAAGTGCAGAGGGTTCTACAAGTGATGATAGTGCTGCTAGCATGAGAAGCGGAGTCTTGTATTAGATATTTAATGAGCTTTTGGAAGGAAGGAGAGGTTGCTTCATATGTAACTTATTAAACTGCTAAGCACAAAGAAAAACATAAGGTGAAAGGGCAATGAAAACTTAACTAAGTCACAGTCACAATGAAATTAAACTAGGTTTAAGTACAAAAGTGAAATAGAGAAAAGTGAACAGTCACATTAACATTATATTGTTGGTTAGATATTATAACCAATATTTTTGAAAGGAATGCGTCTTTTCTGTCTGTGGAAAACTGGAATAAAACTATTTTTTCTTCATCTGAATAGAATAAGGTATTATAAACATAAACCAGTTCTTCCAGAGATATAACAAATTAATCCTATTAAAGCTGGTTCATAGCAGGTATGCACACAAACCTAAATAATACGGACTACTTACCTAGCATCATATCAATTGTTGCTTGTCTATACACATCTTTGAAGCGGCTCAGATAATACCTGTTGAAACATAAACAGATGAATGAAAATACTTTGCACAGCGATCTGTAACAGATTTATTAAACCTTTCAGATCTTACATCATTACAATTAATTTGTTCTGAAACTAGAACTAACTTAGAAGATTCCATGTTGTTACAGTTAGATATGTTGATAGATTTATTACATTTATTGATATAATAAAGGGCAATAAAAAATAAAATATTTAGTTGCTCAAAATGAATTAACAATTTCAAAACAAATACAAAATTATAGCTTGCCTCAATTTTAAGAGACAGTGTGGAGTTAAATGGGATATTTCTGCCTCATTTAACGGATACACATTTCCATTAACTTTGTCCTTTTTTACTCTCATTCTACCACCAAGTTGCTAACGACATGACATAAATATTCATTTCTTATGTTTTCTGCTTTGGACAGATTAACCTATGCAGGATATTTTTCTCTATCAGATTACATCATTTTTAGAGACTTTTAAAGTCCAAATTGCTAAAGAAAACATGTTTTTTCAATTGAAGTTCAGTTTTTGCTGTTTCTATACGTATCATGCAGTAACTAATAAACTAACAGTCACAGCGCAACAACATTTGTTTCTCAGCTAAGTAGAGTGCTGAAACCTGCCTAGTTTGAATTCTCTATCTAATAAGATCAGCATTATGATGTTTTAAATCAAAGATTTTTTACCTAAGCATTGTAAAAGTCAGGCAGCGAGAACCTTTTTTACTTTCTCTACATGTACTATGTACAAAGTGTATAGAGGAAGTTGTATTCCACACAAAAATTTGATACCGAGATTTCACTGAAAATTTATGTTTTAGGACCCCCTGAATCCAAAAACAGCATTTTCAGAAGAAAGAGAGAGAGAGAGAGAGAGAGAGAGAGAGAGAGAGAGAGAGAGAGAGAGAGAGAGAGAGAGAGAGAGAGAGTAGGGGGGCAGCAACAAAGATTTTCAAGAAAATCCTCCCACCCCCAAACATGGAACTTTTTTCGACAATTTTTTATTTTCTAAAAAATGGCTCTGTATATTAAAGATATTTACCTGACAAATAAAATATATATCTTGAATTTTCTGGGAATAGCCTCTGAAGACTACTTTATTCTGGATGAATTTTACAGACTTTTGTATAACTGTTAAATGGTAAGATATAGACAAAAGCTAACTTAACAGAATATGTAGAGCTCATTAAAACACACAATTTATGTTATATGCATTTTTTCATGCAGTTGATCGTTTTTGAGATATTCCTTGTTTCAGCTTTAAAAAACTTACCTTTTCTCATCACTTTAACCTATGGTATTCCCTTATTTCCCTTCTACTTACAAGGAAGCAAGTATTTCTGATAATTTTTTCTGTATTAGGATGAAGCATATAAAAGCATAAGCTTTTTAACAATAATCTTTGCAGAGATGTAGAGAAAGTCAAGTGAATGGAACACATCAGATTTTTATTATTGGGTTTACAGCAGAGAAATGTTGACAAGAGCTGGAGAAAGTTTTGAAAACAAGCCAGTATCCGGTAACTTCTTGCATTCATTATCTATGACAAACAATAGCCATTCATCTATTCAAGCAGAAGGCAAAATAATTTGCTGTGATAAAGGTTAACATAAGTTGGCAAGGGAAAAAAAAAAAAAAAAAAGTTTAAATTATTTGTTTGTTAATGATGCTGTCAACTGCCAGGATCATATCAGCACTGCCAGTTGTACCAGAATTTTATCCTGCACGAGTTCTTTAACATGCCAGTAAATCTACTGATATGGTGCTATGACTTCTAAGCACACTTAAAAACCATTGGTTTGTGCTGGGTTTGAACCCACGATCTTGAAATCAGAAGGCCAGTGTCTAACCAACCGAGTTACCCTAATTGGCATTTGTAATGAAGGTTTATACCACATGAAACACTTGAAGTGTTAATATAGGTTATTTATTTTGAGTTTTATGTAATTATCTATAGTAATGAAAGCAGAAGCTTGGAAAAAACAAAATGCAGGTAAACTAAAAAGAAACACAAAATAATGAATGCTTTAGATTATTCAAGTAAAATAAATATTATCAAGGGAAAAAATGAAACAGGTAAGGCTTCTGGTTATTGAGAAACAGTAACATACAGGATAAAAAAGAAACAAATGACAGGACTTGTATGTGCCATAAAATAGAAAGCAAAAAAGGTGATGGAAACAAAAACTTGCGAGATCAAAGCAATACAATGAAATAACGCAAAATACAATGTGACACATCATTCATTCTTTGCTGTTTAAAACATTTCCACTTACCTGAATATAATTTTGTCAAGAGTAAACAATGATGCCCTACAAAATTAAAGTCTTTATCTTCTTATACCTTCATATCTCAAATCTTTTTTTACTTGTATAATTGTACTTTAAAGTACTAAAAATATGAAAAGGAGAGTTAAAGTGCAGATGAAAAAAAAAAATTGTATTACATTCACATGATTTTCTCTATCTATTCAGCAACAAACTAATCCTATAAAAGCTTATTCTTCAAAATATTTCACGCAAACCAAGATAAACATTAGCAGAAATAGTTTTATTAGTTATTTTCTTCTAGGTTGAAGGGGAATAAGGGAATATAGTAGCTAAAGAGCTAGATCTTTTATGCGCTGGTCACTATATATGAACTTGAAATTCTGTGCACTTTGCTTGACCAGGAAAAAAAGAAAGATTAAGTTGAAATGAAGTCCCATTTGACAAAAGTATAAGTACTGGAACATTTAAATGAATAACAAGGAATATCTCAGAAATGGTTAACTCTACCCAAAAGAAAAAAGAAGAACAAGTATCTAACATAACTTTAACGAAATCTGTAATTTTGTGTAGCAAGATTTTGTCAATCTCTTGCAGTTTGCCAGTTTGGCAAAAGTCATTCAGGAATGAAGTCATTTAGAGGTTATTCCCAGAAAATTCAATACAATGTATTAAGATATTTTGATTAAAATTGTTGAGAGCCATTTTTTTGAGAAATTCAAAACTTTCTAAACATTTTCCACGAAAATGGTAGTTTGGGCTGGGGAAATTTTCTTCAAAATCTTCCTGACGCATTCTTTGAAGATATTGAATTTAGATATCAAGTTTGGTATTTAACAGCTGTTCAGACACAGAGAGGAAAAAAAAACAAAAAAACATGTATTTCTGATATCTCAATATCAAACTTTCATGCATTCTCTACCCAATTACTACACACATGGTAGAAAAAGGATATGTATAATAGCTTAAGAGAGCAGTGCATGAGTTGCAATATTTTGATTTATAATCCACAAGATAACTGAATTGATAGGCTGATCCCCACTTAATTGCCAAATTTTGAGAATATGTTTAGTATATGTGGCAACAAAATGCTCTATTTAGCCTGTACTCTCTTCTAAGCGTAAACAAGTACTATTTTTGATTACACATTTTTCCATTGTACTGATGGATTCATTTTTCTTCATTAAAGTTTGTTGGATGGGTTGTGATCAATGGAACACAAAATATTGCACCTCTTAATCATGGAAAATTTTAATCTAGTCTCTTTTTAGGGATCGAAACAAATGATATGTACAAGGTGGCAAATTTAAGATATATGGGCAATTATCCTTGGTTGCCCAAAGCAATTTTTAATTTTTTCTTTCTAACAGTATAGAGATTAGAATTATTGTGCAAAATATCCACCTTACAGAAATCTTCAGTAATTAAACTAAATGCACTGTTTTAAGTGTGCATTGTCACTATGTCATTCCATCAATATATATAAAGAACATTTGTCACATTTCAAATGTTGAAGTCTGTATGTATAAAATGGGTAGTTACAATAAAGAGCCTAAAAATCAAGTTTGCAGATGAATATTTCCAAACTAAGCTTAAAAGCTTCTTATCTTTGTAGATAAAAGAAATACTGTATTGAAACATGTATGTAATTGACTGAAAACTTGTGGGAGAAAAAAGATACATTAATTGCAACAGATTAGAATCACCATTATTAATGGAATTCCCGATGACCGATAAAGAGAACAAAAACATCACTAAGTAAGAAATATTTATTGGTTTAATTACATAGACTCACTGGCTACTTTTCAACATAGTCACCACCATTGTTGAGGCATTTATCATAACGGTGCATCATTAATTGTATGCCCAAATCATAGGTATGCAGCCATTAAATCACTTCATTCTGCACCTCAGTGTCACTGTGAAAACATTTTCCTACCAGAAAACACTTCATGAGACCGAAGAGATGAAAGTCACTTGGAATGAAGTTGGGGCTGCAGGGTGGATGTTCGAAGACCTATCCAAACTTATTCAACACATTTTTTGTGGCGTTGGCTGTATGGGGTTTTGCATTGTCTTGAACAAGTGTAATGCTTCTTGTCAACATTCCACATCTCTTGTTCTGGACTGCCCGCCTGAGTTTATGCAACATCTGGCAATATCAATCAGCATTTACGGTCTCCCCTTGCGGTAAAAATTCGCACAAGAGGACATCACGTCGATTCCAGAAGACAGTGGACATGATTTTTTTTGACAGAGATTGTCTGCTTGAATTTGGTCTTCACACGTGAACCACTATGCCACCAATGCATTGACTGTTGCTTTGTCTCTGGTGTGGCATGCGACACCCATGTTTCATCCCCAGTGACAATACTGTCGAGAAACTTGTCACTTTCTGCTGCAGGAATGCCAATGGTGTGACCAGACGATTGGTTTTGTGTTCATCTGAAAGTTGTCTAGACACCCATCTTGCACACACTTTGTGAAAACCAAGCCACCAGGAGACAATTTCGTGCACAAGCGAGCGAGACATCTGGGGAAACTGACAGAGTTCTGAAATTGTGAAGTGCAGGTTCTGCACAATTGCTTGCCGCGCACTTTCCAATACTTCTGGCATCACAAGGAAAGGTCGGCCATTACGGTCTTTGTTCATGAATATTGGTTCTTCCTTCCGTGAGTTGCCTGCACCATCACCTTACCACACTGTCACACATAATGTCCTGTCCATACACGAGACATAATTAACGATGGATATCTGCCGGAGATTGCTTTTGGGCATGCAAAAATCGGAGACTGCACAAATATTGGAGCAGCCATTTTCTCCTAGCACAGAGTAGTAACCACTGCCATCACAAAACTGAAACTTTACAGAATGTTACCATATACTTCCTCTCTTCTCCTGCGCACACGCATTCCTATCCGAAAAGTGGTGCCATCTCTGGATGCGACTGGGCCCTACTTTCTGGATGTACCTCATATAATGGAATTGTGATGGCAGAGACTCGTATTCTGTACTGTGGCACAAAGGGTTAAAGTGTTGAGCTCTAGTTTGCAGCCATGGAGTATGCTTCAGTTTGACCTCACCATTGGGGGGTGTGGATTTTAAGTTCTATGTGCTTACTCAGAATCCTGAGGAAACTACACACTGATTATGCTGACATTATTTACTCGTATATGCCAAAAGAACAACTAAAGGTATTAAATTAACAATTTTAACAGCTACTAAAACACTATTTATTTCTGTATTATGTTGAAAACAGAAATAATAGTTTGTATGGGGAGTCTGCTAAAAATGTACACACCTTTTGGTTTGTCTCCCAAAGTGTCTGTTAAATACCAGAACAAAACACACAAAATGTTGCAAATATACTTGAAATTAATGATTGTCTACTTACTTTAGAAACTACCACTAATATTACTAATTTTGCATAGTTATTCATCAGTTCTGTTAAATAACTTGAAAATATTCTGCTTCTTAGATAAGCAAGTTAGATAAGAAATTACTTTTTGACTTTAAAAAATCTGATGTGTTACAGTCACATGACTTTCTCTAGCTCTTCTACAAATTTCTTACATAAGATTATTCTTCTTCCTGCACTTTGCTAATCGAGATAATCATTAGCAGAATGTTCTTAGTGCTTAGTTCCTTATAAGTAGAAAGAAAATAAGGCAATACACTAGGCTAAACCGATAGTCAACTGTTTTAAAAGCTGTCATTATTTGATTGTCATTGCAAATCACTTCCTTGCTTGGCCAGGAGTAGAACAAAAGAAAAACGGACACTTCCTGTCTGAGAAAAGTATCACAACTGAAACTAAAAACAAGGAATATCTCGGAAACGGTTATCTCCACAACAAAAATATAAAGGACATAAATTGTGTGTTTTGATCAGATCAACTGTAGTTTTTGTCTATCTCTTACTGTTTAGCAGTTAAGCAAAACTTATCAAAATTCATCCAGAATAAAGAGCTCTTCAGAGGCTATTCCCAGTAAATTCAAGATATACATTTTACTGGTATGTAAATAGCTTTAATATACGGGATTTTAATCAAAATTGTTTGCCATTTTTTAGAAAATCAAAATTTTCGCAAATTTTTCCATGAAAAGGGTAGTTGTGGGTGGGGGGATTTTCTTGAAAATCTTGTCGCATCTTTGGAAGATACTAAATCTAAATACCAAGTTTGGTATTTAACAGTCTTTTAGTTTTTGAGATATGCTGTCCACAGACACACACAAACCTTTTTCAGAAAATGCTGTTTTTGGATTCAGGGGGTCCTAAAACATGTATTTCCAGTGAAATCTCGGTATAAAATTTTTGGGTGGAATACAATACTTCCTTTATACACTATTTATATAGTACATATAGAGAAAGTAAAAAATCTTATGCCACTTAAACATTTGAGCATGGAAAGTGTTATCTACTAATTGAATATATTTCAGAAAATTGTGCGTCGCTTCAACACTTCATGTGCCAAAAACTTGGTAATTACATATTGCACAAGGAATATGTGCCTCCCATTCACTCATCATGATAAATGAATATAGGAACAAGTGAACAGCAACAAGCATTGTTTTTATGTACTATAATTATTCTTTATTTTTTATGTACAAACACATCTTGCATATGGAATTTTTATTTGGGGCTTTCCCACAGAAGTAAAGGCTCTGTTTGTAGCACAAAAGAAAATAATAAGAAAGATGTTTAAGTAGGATGGCTCATTCTAAAAATTGCTTTAAGGAAAACATACAAACCTTGTCCTGCTTGTAAATATTGGAAACAGCATGCTTCTTAAATAATAATAATAATAATAATAATAATAATAATAATGATAATATACAATACTTCCAATCGAAGAGCATGATACAGGACCATAATACAAGAAATAACAATAATAAACATTTAGAAGGTTCCAGATCTACTAAAAAAGTCAACTCCATTTTACACATAGGAATACACATTTACAAGACCTAAGAGAATAAAATGCAGTAATAAGAAAAGGTTCAGAAGAGATGTGAAAAGATTTTTAATAAATCAGAGTTTCTATAGTACCCACAAGTTTTTCCAGTATTTTGGACACCGCTGTTAGCCAAAAGGACTGTAGACTTGCATATAGTCCTTTGTAATTGTTGCTATCTTAGAATTCACTTTTCAACTGTATCATATTTTCTAAAGAATTGTTGTGGTTACCTAGATAACTGTCTTACTTTGTATATGCTTTATATACTTCATTATTATGTTGCAATAGTTGACGATAGTTTTTATAGTATATAACTTACACTTATTATTATGACAATGCTGTCCATGCACACGACCTTTCTCATGTCACTGTGATATGTGGCAGGAGCTGGAATGTGAGACTTTGTAGTTCAATGGTAAACAACGGCGCAACGAAATAGGAGACTTTGGAACATGACACATGGACATCATGATTCTTCCCAATATTTGAGATGTTTCTGCCAGCTTCGGTTTCTACTACCTTTGAGAAGTTTCCAGAAAATCTGTGAATTGGTTTGATAGGTGGGGGTTGAGTAAAATTAAACAAAGGCCTTTCCTCCTAAAAAGAAATAATTTTGCCCAAAATTTGACTCTTAAAAAAAATACTCTATAAACAATACCAATATTTTCTTGCTATAAAAAGCAGAAAGAATTGCAGTGGTAGTTGTTTGTGAATTGTATTGAGTCATGAGTGACTGGAGTGTTGTCGTGCAGTGGTGCAAAACATGGACAGCATGCAGCTGTTAACTATCAACTGTCTAACATTAAGTGAACTGTTTGGAGCAGATATTTTAAAGACTTTATTTGTATTAATATAAAAATAATAGTTGCAACAAATCTTCACTTATCTTTTGGAATCCTTGCTTTGGACTAGTTTCGCAATTAATTTATTGCATTATCAGCAAAATTTCCTTTGGTCTCAGTTTTGGTCTGGTTTTTGATGTTGTTTATTTACACTGTTATGATTACTACTACTAGGTGGATTGTGTACTAATGCATTGCTAACTACTGGAATCAAAACAAATTTGCTAAGAGAGTCAATTGGAGGTATATCAAAACTCATTGCATTATTTCTATACTTTAATATAAATATTTTCTCCCAAACCATTAAATCTATGGGCCCATTTAAGTGTTTTAATAATTTAACAT
This sequence comes from Hymenopus coronatus, assembly GCA_030762935.1. NCBI lineage: Eukaryota > Metazoa > Arthropoda > Insecta > Mantodea > Hymenopodidae > Hymenopus > Hymenopus coronatus. Next base: position 41,018,747 of record CM060897.1, on the reverse strand, counting down.
CTGGATTTATTTCATGATTAAATTTCCAAAAATGTTCTGCTACAGCTGATTTATCAATTTGTTTGTATTTAATATTCCTAAAGTGTTCTTTTACTCTGGTTTCCAAATGACGTTTAGTCTTACCAATATAAACAAGGTCACAATTTAAACAATTTAATTGTTAAATGCCAGATTTTTATTTTTTGAAATTTCATCCTTTTTAGAAAAGCCTAACAAATTTTTTATACTGTATTTATTTTATGTGTTATTACTTCACTGTTACTAGCTTCATTTTACATTTATAACTTTATTTGTAACTAATCGTTGAGTCAATACAGACATTTGTTACACTGGTGTTAGAAGTGGGATAAAGAAGCCAGGATGCATTATGTTGCACTCTGAAGTACTGAACTTGAATACCAATTTGGTATTTAACTGACTTTTTGGTTTTTAGCTATGTACACACATGCGAGAGCACCCACTCACCCCATATTGTAAATGGGAAAACATTTTGAACACTTTATTAAATAAGATTAATTTCATTTGTTACACTAATTGTGTAAATTATGGAGAATATTGCTAAGCCAACGATTAAACTGTTCCCATAGCAACTAATCCTTTCTCATGAAACAAATTAAATTGCTCATGCAACTAAATAAGACTATCTTTCAGAAACAATATTATGCTGTCATTAAAATTTTTGTTGACATCACAACCTGCACAAAATTGGCTGAAAATGTTTGTTACTTTTTTTGCAAGATTTTCCTTTCAAAATATTAAATTTGACATGTTGAGCATATTTTTAAAAATATATTAATTTTAATTTTATTTGCCTCAGTCCTTATTATGAAACACACTGTATTTTCTGGATGAATGAAAAGCATTTTGAACAAGCACTTTTTGGCAGCAGTTTAAATACTAAAAGATTTTGCTCAGCACCCTTGCAGCACTGTAGCCTTCAAGTGCAATAATTTTATGTTTTCTTTGCCATTCATATTTTTCCCCAAATTAATAGGACAGTCCTTACAAAACAGTTTTTTCCAGTCATTTTGCTCTTCATATTTATTTTCTGAAATAGTGTGCATTATTATGTAGAACATACTTTACAAAGCAATGTCTTCCAGTCATTCAGATAAAAATGTTAATTATTCCTCCCCTTTCAAGACTCACATAAAACTGGCCTTTCTTGATTGCTTAATGCTTGTATCCCAGAATTCACTTTATGTCAATAAATGATTAATTCAACAAGGGGCTGGCTTGTACACCAAATGATAAGGAGGTTCTTCTAAAATTAGATAGGGAAAACACTATAGAATATTTGAAATATAAATACACTCTGTACACCCGAATGTAAACAATATATTTCTTGCTTAGGTACATTATTCCTTTGAACAATGCTATTTTGGGAGAGACTTTAACTGAGTATTTTGTTTTAAGCATTTTAAATCTCTAAAATTAAAAGTAAACATAAATTATGAGATGGCGAATGTACAATTTTGTGCAATTTGATGCAGAATAGGTTGCATGTATTTAGTATTCTTTTAGATATTTCTTTTTCATCTCTGAACATTTGCACATTTTTTTCTGAAAACTTTCCTGAAATAATGTATACATGTTATACGTCAAACTACAACAAAAATTATTAAGCAGTAACAGATAGTGCTACAGAAGAAAACACAATTAGCTTTTTAGCCACTTAATTGCAGCAAGCATTTTATTTTGTGTAATTATTAGGTTATCTGATTCAGGACAAACATTAATGACCACACCTCATCTACAGCTTTTGCTCCGAGACAAAAAGGCATTAAGGTTTGCCCTACAATATGCAAGGTTTTTACCTGAGCTTCAAGCAGCAATGAGCAATCTGTGTGCTGTAATGGTCAAAGTACGTGTTGGATTGTTCCTCAAAAAGTTTGTGTTTTTTAAGAGGCATAGGCTAGGCATTTATAAAACTAACAATATTGAAGCCACAAGAATAGGTCGCCAAGATACATATTTTCCATTTTTACAATTGTCAGATGTGGCTTTAAACATCTCCTATATCACAATGTTTAACTGTATAACGCTTCACATTTCTGCTTAATTCAGGACCACTTTCTCCAAAACTAGTCAGACTGATATAAATTAAAGCTAATAATGAACCATCGATGATCATGAAATACATTTTCCAACAATCTTAAAAAAGTTTCATGTTTTTTCCCCATCACATTACAGTGTCAAAGTCAATGTACAATCTGAAATGTAGTTGAGAATAGCCAGTTTCATCAGCTTTATAGATGAACTTATCTTCATATCCCTCATTAAGTCCTGGAGTAATTATTAATGAGTTGCAATCTAACTTCAATTTAAGGTTTCTTACCTAGAAATTTTAAAGTGAAGTTAAAGTGTGACTCATTAATAAATGATTATTAAATTACACTTCAATGTGAAAAATTATTTATTTGAATATCCTGGAATAACTTTTAAAGTACCTGGAGGGGCATTAGCTGAGTTAGGGAGAATAGAGAGGAAGGGTTTGGTGATGGAGAAAATGTTGGTACAGGTTTTGAAATTAGAGGATCACAATGTTTAAAAATACTTAATGAAATTCCAAATGACAGCAATAAGAGGTAACTGCTGAATGACTGCAGAATGGGAATTCTACAAGAAATTGAGATGGGGGGACGTGTAGAAATTTTGCGATCAAAGTAGAAGTAGGGTTTTGGAAGGTTAAGTAAAAATTGAAGCTATAGATAGGCAAAAGATTTGGGTCAATTTTAAGAAAAGAGTAATTATATAGAATAATTAAAAAGGATTGGAAGAGGAAAAAATACATGGATTGTTATGAACAATTTGAGGGGGGGGGATTTGCATAGATGCAATCAGGAGCATTGTTTTTAAAGGCTTTAAGAAGAAAGAATGGGAATGAGTTATGTTATGAATATAGAGCTAGAAGGAATGTTTCACTGCCTATTAGAATGTGATTGTTGAAGGTGATGGTATAAGGAGGGGGAAAAAACTGGGACAAATTATAGAAAGAAATTACAGCTCTTAAAAAGTTAAATGATAAGGGGGGGGGGGGCGAGGAATATAAAGATGGGAGAATATTTGGGAAATGTAAGGGGGAAACGGACTTAAGCAGTTAAGAAAGATGAGAGATAAGGAATAAATTGATAAAATGGTTAAACAAAGGAATTAAAATGTGGGAGGAGGGGCCCATAATCCTGGGGTTATGTATAAGAAAGTCCCATATAAATGAATGTTTGGCTTATTAGCTTATAAACTTAGCTTTAATGAGTACTTGTAAATATAAAACTGTTTTTTTGTTTTTTTGTTTGCATCATATGTATATGACATTGTTAAGGGTGAGAATAACATTATTCACTTATTCTTCAGTAATAGCTTGTTCATTGGTATTTACAGCAGCAGTTTCATTATCATTTCACGGCACTCTTTGAAGCAGGGAATCTTGCACACTCCATCCTTGAAGCTGCCACCTTAACCAAGACATTCAACTGCCACCTTAAAACGTTCACCTAATATACCCAATGCCCGGACCAGCCAATGTCACTTAAATATGACAGACTCCAAGTTCTGTAAGTGGACTCCTTTCCAATTTTACTTTTCTTCACACATGTACCATACTTCTCAATTTGAAGGAGCCAAACCTAGGTATTCTGCCACATTGACCTTAAAGCCTTTCTTGTAAAGACTTAACAGGTGCAGCCATGTTAGCAATCAGCTTTTAAGGACAATAATATGTAATCAACTTATACTTTAAACTGCAGTATATAAAGAGATTGCAGTCAGGATTTCATGATATTATGACTGCACCTTGCTGGGCCATGTGTTAGTAGTTTTCTTTGGAAAGCTTGTAGCTTACTGTTGGCCAACTCCTTTAAGTAGCAGAACTCATTGTTGCACGTGTTCCTGAAATTAACACGGAAGAGCAGCAACACTACCTCAAAGCCTTGGAATGCAATACCTGGCCACAATAGACATCACAAGAATGTGATGTCCATTGTGGCTTTTTCTGGAGACTCCTGTTGACATGATCAACAGGTATAAAAAGAAGAGAATGAGCCTTGACAAGTCAGTTTTGACGGGAGGTTCAGAGCATGCAGTCATTGCGAAAGCAGCAGCAAGCATAAAAAAAAAAGCATATGGTAAAATTTTTGTAAAAGCATCAGATAAAAGACATTTACTGAAGAAGATTTGAAGAAATAAAATTATTTGTTTAAACAATAAAGAGCTATTTGGTTATACTAGTGTCGAGAGTGGGATATAATGCCAAGATGGAGGAGATGTTGGAAATCTTACTTTGAGAAATAAAGACCATGTAAACCAGAATGGAGGAAATGAAAACAGAAATGAAATCCGGAATGGCGAAGATGAAAGAGAAGGTGGAATTGGGAATGGAGAAAATGGAAGAAATAAAATTTGGAATGAAGAAGATAATGGAGGAGAAGTTGGAATTCGGTATGGGGAAGATGGAAGAGAAAATTAAATCAGGAAAGGAAAAGATGAGAGGCAAAACAATGACTATGAATTACACAATGGAGAAAATGAAGATGGAGATATCAAACAAAATCAATGAATGACTAGAGAAGGACACGGAAGAGCTCGGTAGAAGGAAAGAAGAGACTTTTGTTACAATATTTACAGAGTATTACAATTAAGTAGGTAGAGGAGGTACTGTATTCTACCAAACAATTCCATTACAAGGTTTCAGCAAAAATACACCCTTTTAGGTCCCCTAAATGCAAGAAAAAGCATTATTAGAGAATTATGTGTGTATCTGTGAGCAGTAAAACTAAAAAAATGAAAGATCAATATATTCTATTACGTTTCCAAAGATGTAACAACAAAGTTTTAAAGGAAATCCTCCCACTCAAAGCTACCCTCTGTATATGAAATTGTTTATTATATTATATTCAAAACAGCTGGTTCAAACAATGTTTAAGTATTCCTCCAAGATATTTATGAGAATAATAAAATATAATTATGAATTTTATAGCCTGTGAAGTCCTCTTTATTTGATTTAATATATCTTTTTGGATCACTCTGCATTTTTATTTGAAAAAATGTTCAACTACTTGAATGCTGATTGGACCAACTATTTTTATAAGTTGAAACATAATTTGGTTCAAACTCAACTGGAGAAAGTGGTCCTATAATATTTGGAGACGCATTTTTGCAAGACAAGAAGATTATTTATTTAGAATAGTTTTAAGGCTCATACTCAATATGCTTAATTAAAAAGCACCACATGAAGAGCCATAATATCAAGCATTTACAATAATTATTTCTTAAATGTCACCTGCTTGCAAACCCTTACATTAGCCAAAAGCTCGGTCATGAAACTGCTTGATAAAGGTTGACCGACCTGCTCATGTGATACACTGCACCAAGGAACTTCATCTCGAGGCCCAAAGCTATGTTGTTTGTGTACATGGGTGGGGATATAGGAACCAAAGCTTGTGCTATGTTTGCTGCCGTCTGCAGCTCATTCGAACAATTCTCCAAGTCTTCTTCGTCCACTTCTTGGCCTTGCATTAAGTCCATACCCGCTTGTCGATACGAGTCAACAAAATGACCCAAGTAATATCTGCCACACAAAGCACCCTCCATAAAATACTGCGGTCAGTTGGTATTTACAAATTAAAATAAGATTTTTTTTTTATTATTAGGACTTTATTTTTCAAGCCTCAATAAAGGTATAAGCATTAGGTGTCCGAATACTGTAAATAGACCTCTTGAAACCCTGTGGAGTATGCTGCAAGTATATTTAATATTTATAATTTGTTAATTAAAGAAATTCGCCTAGCAACAATTTTTGTCAAAATGTTTTTAACTCTAAACTAAGTAAAGGGTTCTGTACTCTTCAGGTCAAGGTAAAGCATAAAAGCTGGGTTTCAGGGAAAAGCATGGTACTCTTCACATAGGTCTAATACAATATAAAAATAAAAATCTCTCCAACATTGGGCCACAATAACTTACACAAGAAATAGAAGGAGCTTTACACTGATATTTCTACTCACCTATTTGCAGAATTCATGCCATCCTTCATCATGCCACTAAGCTTTCTCTCTCCAGTCCTTGTGTAGTCACCCTGAAACAAACTGCATAGTTTACAACAGAATAAAATGAATAAAAATTGCTATTCAGAGAGAAAAGAGCTAATCCCTTGCCCAATTATTCAAGAATATATACTGGCTATATGAGGGTGACAGTGAACATTTTTTTTTCTAAAAACAAATGTAAAGTTTTGCAAATTGATTCCTGTGTAGTTTTTTTTTGATTTGCTGAAATAGTTTGTTATTTACCATAAGTTTAAAGATTTTGTATTCATCCAAAAATTAATTTGACTAGGGAACAGCTCCAGGCTAAACATTTTTTTTTTTTATTTTAAATTGTCATTAACATTTAAACAATGTGAAAACTGGCTAGACTTTCATCTATGATAACTGACCTGTTAGACAACTTACCTTGAGAGCATTGGTACCAGCATATTGTTTGCTGATGATGTCACCATTATTTGCCCATAATAACTGGAACTTGTTGCGCACGTTGGATGGAATGCTACCTTCTGGTGAAATAAGACCCAGTTTTGAAAACTGTATCTCCATCACAGCCTTTGCTATTGCTGTCTGTAAAGAACAACACACATTGCTCTTAGTTACATCTTTATGCTTGTAAATTAACGAACTAAAATGACCATGTATATACAGGATACATTTATAATTTAGCAGAACAATACAGTAGATAGAAGAAATGAGGTGCTTAGATGCAAGCCCTGACATTTCCACTTTTTAAAAAAAACAAATAGGTTTTGACATATGTGCTGTCTCCATGCATAACACTGTACATATTTTACTAAGTTGCATATATTAAAATTTGCCACTTATATCAAATTCTGATGTGTTCCACTCACATGACTTCCTCTACCTATTCTACATATTTCTTACTCAAGATTATTCTTCTTTCTACTCCATGTTAACCAAGATAAGCATTAACAGAATGGCCTTATTATTTAGTTCCTTATGAGTAGATTGGAACTAAAGGGATAGATTATGCCAAAACAATAGTGAGTTGTTTAAAAGCTGCTGTTATGTGACTGTCATTGATATTCGCTTCTTTAGCTGACCAGGATTAAATAAAAGAAATACAAATGACTTTCTGTTTCAGAAAAATGTAACTATTTTAAAATTGAAACCAATAACAAGGAATAATTCAGAAAGATCCACAACAAAAATGTAAAGGACATAAATTTGATGAGATCTACAATTTTTTGAGTAATAAGTTTTTGTCTATTTCTTACAGTTTACCAGTTATGCAAAAGTCACTCAGAATGAAAAGGTCTTCAGAGGCTATTCTCAGGAAATTCAAGCCATATATTTTATTTGCCATGTAAATATCTGTGATATACAGTATTTTAATCAAAATCATCACAACCATTTTTGAGAAAATCAAAATTATTGAAAAATTTTCCAAATAAAGGATAGTCTGCGGTGAGGGGGTGTTTTCTTAAAAAATCTTCCAGTTGGATCCTTGCAAAAGACTAAACTTAAACTTTTTGTTTTTAGTCTCTCTCTCCCTCCCTCTCTCTCTCCTGTGGTGTAATGGTTACCATACTAACTTCATACACCCAAGGTCCCATGATCAAACCCGGCAGAGGACAATGGATTTTTCTGGCGTAAAAATCCTTAGCATGGCTTCCTTTGGAAGGGAAGTAAAGCTGTTGGTCCCTTGTTGTAGATTTACGACATATACAACCACCTCAAGCCTAATAGAGAGGCCTCTGAGCAAAATTAAGCGGTCTTTCACGCCCAATTTAGAGTGGGACGCTGAGAACCATAGTAGTTAAAGAGCGTCCATAAATAACACGCCAATTTATTTCTCTCTCTCTCTCTCTCTCTCTCGCATACACGTACACTTTTTTCTAAAAATCTGATGTGTTCCATTCACATGACTTTCCTTATACCTTGCTAATAAATTATTGTTAAAAAGCTTATTCTTCTATTTCATGCTAATTGAGATAAACATTAGCGTGTATCATCTTATTACTTGCTTTCTTGTAAGTAGAAGGGAATACAATAGACTAAAGCAATAATCACATCTTTTAAAAGTTGGTTGCCATGTGGTGTAAGTCTGTCTCTTTGCATTGCCAGGAGTTCGTATTTTAAAACTGAAACCAATGCCAAGGAATATCTCATAAATGATCAACTCCACAAAAAAAAATGTATATAACATAAATTGTGTTTTAATGAGATCCACTTTTTTTGTGAAAGTTTTTGTCTATCTGTTATAGTTTACTAATTATATGAAATTCATCAAAATTCATCCAGAATAAAGAGGTCTTCAGAGGCCATTCCCAAAAAATTCAAGATATACATTTTATTTGTCATGTAAATATCTTTAATATATAGTATTTTAATGAAAATTTTTAGAGCCATTTTTGAGAAAATCAACATTTTCAAAATGTTTTCCATGTAAAGGGTGTTTAGAGTGGGGGATGCTCCTCAAAATCTTTGTGGTACATTATTGTAAATACTAAGCTTAAATACCAAATTTGGTATTTTACAGACCTTTCTTTTTTTGAGTTATGTTCAGACACACGAACCTTTCCTAAAAAACTTTTTTACTTTCTCTCGCACGTATGTACAATGTACATAGTGGATAGAGAAGGTGTTGTATTCCACCCAAAAAAGTTATATTTCACCAGGAATGTATGTTTTGATGTTTTAGAAAAAATGTGTGTGTATGCGTGCGTGGGTACGTTTGTGTGTGTGGACCGCAAAACTCAAAAACGAAAATACCATTAAAAACCAAACTTGGTATTCAAGCTTACTATCTTCCAAGGATGCAATACAAAGATTTTCAAGAAAATCCTCCCACCACAAACTACTGTTTACATGGAAAAATTTTTGAAAACTTTGTTTTTCTCAAAAATTGTTCTAATGATATTAAAGATATTTACATCACAAACTGTATATTTTGAATTTTCAGGGAATAGCCTCTGAAGACTTTTGCTAACAGTTAAACCATAAGAGATAGACAAAAACTTACTGCACAAAAAATATAGATCTCGTTAAAATACATAATTTATGTCATACACGATTTTTACGTAGAGCTGACTGTTTTTGAGATATTCCGCATTATTGGTTTCAATTTTAACTACTTAAACTTTCCTCAAGCAGAAATCGACATTTTGTTTCATCACTCTTGTTTTTCTGTAGGCCATTCAAAGTGAACCAAACTTTAGTTGCTTTATCTAGAACCAGCTTTTAAAAGATATGAAATCGATTTAGCTTAGTGTATTCCAATATATTCCTTCTTTTTTTTTTTTTTTTTTTTTTTTTTTTTATGGTTGCCCAACTACTAGGTCTTTTAGGGACTTTTCATTTACAAAGTGGACAGCATAAACTTAAATAAATAATACAATAATAATTACATCAGGATTATTAACAATAAACAAGCAACAAGATAGGATCTTAAAGGTATGAACTATGAATAATAACAGAGTCACAATTACAGTAGAATTTGTAACTATGAGAGTAAGCTGTGGTAGGTTTAAACAATATAACAAAATGTGGTCAATTAATAACAAGTGTGAGGCAAGATAAGATTTAGACAAAATGAACATTAAGTACTATAACATAATCATAGTTAAAACATTTGTAACAATATTGTCTTAATAATCAATAGGTTAATATCTTCCAATTAACAACAATTATAGTTTATATTAACAGTTTATGAAAATTAATTTTTTAAAAAAGATTGTACAAAGAGAGATATTTTAAAAATTGTAAGATTTGTGGAATCATGTTGGTTACATTGAGAGCAGTAGGATATTCTGGAATTTGATTCTTCAGTCTCCATCTGTGGCATAGAGTACATTTTGAGATGATGTGGATGATAGTTAAACTTGTTTGACATCTATCACATTTCGGAGGATGTTCTTTAGAGAGCAGGAAGGTGTGTGTGAGATTGCTGTGGCTAATTCTAGCCCTATATATCCCTTCTACTTGCAAGGAAGCAAGTAATAAGACAATTTTTGCTAATGTTTACCTTGATTAGTATGCTAACTTTATAGGCCAAGATCGCGGGTTCAAATCTGGCAGAGGTCAATGGATTTTTTTGGGCATAAAAATCCTTAGCATAGTTTCCTTCGGTAGGGAAATAAGCTGTTGGTCCTGTGTCATAGATTCATGGCATGTAAAAGAACCTCAAGCCTGATAGAGAGGCCTCTGAGCAAAATTAAGCAGTCTTTCACGCCCAGTGTATAGTGGGACACTAAGAACCCCAACAGTTAAAGAGTGTCCATAAATAAAACTCCATTTCCTCTCTTATTGGCTGCTGGACTTATAATTATATACTGCCACAGAAACTAGTTCCCTAGTTAAAATAATTATTTATTCTCTGTATTCAGAGTATTTCAGTTAAATTACTTTTCTTTCAACTAATGATGCAAATGTAGATTATTATTCTGAGAGAGAGTTATCATCTTTTTATATACTGAAGTGTTTATAACGCAGCATGTGTCCTTATCACATCTATACTTACCAAGCTGAGTTGAAGCTTCAGTTTATTATCTGTTATTCACAAAGGGTAAAAAGTATGTGTTTCTTATTATATGAGCAAATCATGTACAATGGCAAAAAGAGGGAAAAACCTGTACTCGCAAATTGTGTTGATTGAGTGATGTGAAAAGTTTTTGAAAACTGCTTTGTGGTAACAAAGATTCAAACTGCTTTGTGGTAACAAAGATTCCAACTGCTAGAAGTTAGGGTATCACTTAGTACAGCATTGTTGTAAGTTAACAACATTAATTTGAAAGGAGTAATTATTACTCTCGTGGTCAAAGAGAAAACAAAACATGGGAGTTGGTTGGCAATATTAACCTTATTAAACCATCATTAACCTTGCCAAGACTTCATCTGAAAACAAAACTGATGTCACGAAAAAAGTTTCTGATAAGAGTTTGCTCCGTTACCTAATACTCAATAATTGAATTAAATATTTTTTACACACTTGTTGCATATTTCCAACAATTTACATGAGTCATGCTTGTTATTTTAAGTTTCCATTTAACTTATGTCATCTGTTCACTCCATGTAGTATTACACCATATTTTAGACAGAAACAACCTCAGCCAATCAAAAAGAAGGAAACATGAGTGGATACATTTAGTTGTGTTTACATGATGGATAAGCTTATATAAAACAATTATTAGGGACATGACACTAATAATATTAGCGACACCTGCAACCCTTGTGATCACCAATTACTAAAGGCTGTTTCGGCAAGGAAAATAATAAAAGTAACAGGTTACATCCTTCTAAACAATTACAGCAGTATTAAGCAAGATAGTTTGTCATCAGCTACAGGCAAGAAACTAATTGCAGACTTATATGCACTGAGAAGGTAAGAAGCATGCTCTACCATTAAGCATGTTTTCTACTAACATATATGCAATAACCTTTAGGACAGAAATGTAAGAATATACATGAAAACATGTTTATTTCAGAACAAAAATGCTTGTAAGCTATATATAACATATATCATTCTGCCCAAATTGCTTGGAACATGAGCTTAGCATTGTGACATCACGAATTGCACACCCAGGCTTTTAGATAGAGATGGCCTTGATTAAGTCGATAGTTCGAAGCATGTAACTGTGGCTCTGGCATTTTAACCTCTGATAGTGAAGGGGTTAATTAGTAAACATGATTTAGACCATGGGTCAACTGGCATTTATTGAATGCAGGAAGCATTTTCCCTCAATTACCCCTTCCACCACTCTGTTACTCAAACCAATTAGTTTCCACTTTACATTTAACAAATACTACCTTACAACCAAATATACACAAATTGGTGGAAAATACAAGACACTAAGGATATATTAATAAGGTCTGATGTGGAAAAGGTCAGTTACATTTATTTCATTAAATGTTGCCAATTACATTTTCTTTATTTATAAGTAAAAACTCCCTTGAATTCCAAGGTGTTTTTGTAATATACACATATTTTTAAGACCTTATGTGGAGAACGTTAGTTATATTGAGTTTGTTAAATGTTACCAATTACATTTCTTTACTAAAATAATCTAGAATATAATAAACGAGACTTGAAAAGTACTAGAATCAAGGTTAGATGATATCGATAGACAAGATATTTTTACAGTATAACAGAGAAAATATCCTTGATGATTTATAGAGGAATAAAAACAGTCAGAGAGGAAAAAGTACATAGATATACAATAAACTAGGGAGAGAAGGATCTGCATGGGCAAGAACATGAAACTTAAAAACTTCAAAGGCATAAGACATGATGAAAGATATAAAAAATGTCTAATGTGCGGAGAAATTGATGAAGATTTCCATTGTATACTATACTGTAATCAAACAAAAACATGGAGAGACCAAGTTTGTAACGAAAATGGGATAAACTGGATGTGGAAATAGTAATTAGGAGGATTCTGTCTGTAAAAGAAGAGAAAAATATAAAAGATATAGGCAACTTCTTGGATAAGATCAGAAAGAAATGAACAAGAATGTACATCAAGAAGATGGAAGAGGAAAGAGATTAGAAAATAACAAAAAGGAAGGAAGAATAGTTGCATGATGTAGGGCAAGGTTCACTATACATATTGTGTGGTCGGCAAAGGGAAAAATAAAAATAACTAGTATATGAAAAGTACAAGAAAATTGTGAGAATATATGTACAGTATTATGGTTAATAAAGACATCCTACCTTCTATTAAAATAATCCATTAATGCATTAGCTTTTTAACAGCAATGAATGAAGAAGTGAGGCAGCCATACACTAACTCCGAGTTATACACATGCAAGAAATGAAGTGAGGCTATCAAAATCTACCTGATTTAGGTAGACACAAGGTGCCAAGCTTTGTGTGCTACAAATATAGTATATGTTTAATCAACTCTTTACGTTCCCATTTGATGTTAGATGCACAGTAAAAAATTATTTAAGTAATGAAGTATAGTACCTGGACGACATTGGTACGGTCTAAGCAATCAATGCAATTTACTCTGAACACTCCCTTCTGGCTACAAATGCGGCCTTCCTTATCAGTCCAGCAATAGTTCATCTCACGAATCACATCTGCAAGGCTTGCTATTAACACTGATACATTCTCAAAGTGCATTCCTCGGCTGTAACAAATGTATCACAGGCTGAGATAAGCACAAACAATATGTATTAATAACAGAAGCACTATTAACTGTTATTCTCATTTTAGAATTAAAACAATATTGTTTAAACCTTATATATCAATATTAAATGAAATAACACTGTAATAAGACATTTATTTCTGGTGGCATGTAATAAATATACTAATATCCATCACAACTTTAATAACCTTTTAGAAATAAGCTGTCAACTTTAAGAGAAGGAATAGAATTAAGGAATAAGCAAGTTTTAGAAAAAATCAGATATAAATAGAGAAAGATATAAAAAGATTAAAGGAGAAATATGGAAATTCTGAGACTATAGTAATGGGAGATTTTAATATTAGGATTAGAGAAAGTAATGTAAACTAAGAAAATAACTGGATCAGTAGTGAAATACTGGAAAAACCAAAGTAATTAAACAGAGTAAAGGTAAGGCAACTGATAGGGGGTAAGAAAAACTTATAGAACTTTGTGAAATGATGCCTTGCATATTTTGAATGGAAAATATGGGGAAGATGAGGATGGGGAATAAACATTTATTAATAGTAATGGGCAAAGTGTGATTATGTATTGTGACCAAGTAATATGGGATATATTTTAATTAATTTTAAGGTATTAAACTCATAATGTTTAAATGGAAAAGGACTTAAATTTGGATGGTTTAGAATGGATAAAAATGTTGCAATAATTAAAATTTTTAACAAAGATAGCAAGAAGATAATTCTCAAATACAATAATAAATGGATATGCACAGTAAATAGAGTTAAAGAACAAAATACAGAGTGACACATAGGAACCAGACGTTTTTTTAAATGGACTGTACTTGGCCGGTAAGAGAGCTAGAAGGAGGGGATAGTAGTCATTCTCCTCGGCATAGCATACCATTTCAGTGGACCGTGTAACACCATGTGTTCGCGCATGAAACCTACATGCTAAATGGTGAGTCACCATTTTTGTGCTGTGGAATTGGTGTTTAGCATTTGAATGATCTGTATTCAAGAGTTAATCCGATCCATTTTTTACTTTTTGTAGCACATATTTATGGTGATTAGAGATGTACTATATTCCATTAAACAATTTGATATCAAAATTCCATCAGAAATACATCTCTTGGAATATTCTGATTAAATATTAAAAAAAATAAAAAAACAACATCAATAAAGAATCCATATATGAGGTCTGTTCAAAAAGTTCCAGAACTTTGTCCACAAAATGTTTTTAAGCTTACCTTTTACTTATTGTGCATGGTCTCCTTCAAAATACTCTCCTCCACAATTGATACACTGCTCCCAATGCCGTTTCCACTTCCAGAAGCAATCTTGGTACACCTCTTTCTGGATGGCGCAAAGCGCCATTTGCAAATTTTCTTTTACCTCATCTATCGTTGCAAATCTTTGTCCGTTCAATGGGGTTTTCAACTTTGGAAATAAAGAGAGTACGGAGGATGAAGCAGCACAGTGATATTGTTTTTTGTGCAATAGTCATGCACCAACAGGGATGAATGTGCAGGTGCGTTATCGTGATGCAAGAGCCAAGAATTGTCTTGCCACATTTCAAGCCATTTTCTTCTCACATTTTCTCGCAGGCATCGCAACATGTCCCGATAGTACCATCGATTAATAGTTTGTCCCTCTGGCACGAATTCATGATGAACTAATCCTTCAAAGTCAAAGAAAACTATCAGCATAGCTTTGACATTTGACCTGACCTGACAAGCTTTCTTTTGTCTTGGAGAATCTTTGCCAACTCATTGTGAAGACTGAACCTTGGTCTCAACATCACAACCGTAGACCCACATCTCATCACCAGTTATGATTCTCTTAAGGAACATCTTATCCTCATTTGCGCAATCCAAAGGTTCTTCACAGATTGCGAGGTGATGATCTTTCTGGTCTTGACTCAAGAGCCGTGGGACAAACTTGGAGGCAACATGATGCATTCCAAGATGCTATGTCAGTATTTCATGACATTATCCAACTGAAATGTTACATTCTTCTGTAATCTCTCGGACAGTCAGTCTTCGATTAGCACATACAATTTTGTTGACATTCTTGACATGAGTGTCATCAGTACAGTCAAAGGGTGTCCTGAATGAGGGTCATCTTTAACTTCCGCCCAGCCATTTTAAACCACGTGAACCATTTGTAACACCAAGTACAGCTTAAGCACTCGCCATCATAGGCTTCCTGCATCATTTAGTGTCTCTCAGCAAAGGTTTTCTTGAGTTTCATGCAAAATTTAATGCAGACACGTTGCTCCTCTCCTCTGCCATCTCGAAATTTGCAAACTGTGTGACACAACGTTCTACTTAATACAGCACTGAACGATAACTAACAGACATACTATGAAACTTTCGGCAGTTATACATCAAACACAGGCATGTGCAGGGATGCCAACTGCTTTTCGTTCCAATACTCCATTGGCGTGAAATTACAAATGTTCCGAACTTTTTGAACAGACCTCATATGTATGTGAACAGTTAATCAAAAAGATGCTGGATAAGTGCTAGAGAGGGAGGGAGGGAGACAGAATTGGAAAAGTCAAAGTAATAGCATTATATACTTCACAAGGTCATAGTACCAAAAAGAAATTATTTACAATAAATTATATATTTTAAAAAGATCTGCTTTTTTCATGCAATAAATGTTTGTCTATCTCTTACTGGTTTACCAGTTAAGCAAAAGCATTCAAAATTCAGTTAGAATGCAGAGGTCTTTACTGCTATTTACAGAAAATTCAAAACATAGATTTTATTTGCCATGCAAGTATATTAAAATAGGGTATTTTTATTTTTATAGAAATTTGTAAAAAAAAATAAATAAATAAATAAAAAAGTATATATATATATATATATATAAGATAGTTTACTCCAAATCTTTATAACCATTTTTGGGAAATAAAATATAATAATTTTTGGTGTAGGATATTTTCTTGGAAATCTTTGTATTAGATCCTTGGAAGATGCTGAACTTAAAATACCAAGTTTGGCATTTATCCAACATCCTTTTCAATGTGTTGTTCTCATACATACATGCACCCTTTTTTATTTTATTTTTAATCAGAACTTTCCAAGATATGCATTTCTGATGAAACTTTAATATCAAATTGTTTAATAGAATACAGTACATTCCTCTACTTACTATAAATACCTGCTATAAAAAGTAAAATACAGGTGGGATCAAAGTCTTGAACACAGATCATTCAAATATCAGACACTACATCCCATAGCACAGTGACGTTTTTCATGCAAGAAACTGAAGCAAATCACAGATGACAAGTACAAGGGTTGGCTGATAAGTCCCGGGTCTGACACAGATATGGCACTATTAGGCCAGTTAGACGGTAGCATCATATAATTTAACTCTAGACTAGCTTGTATCCTTAGTTACAGGTCAATAGCTTGTTTAGTTTTCGAATGACAGCATTTTAAACAAGACAACTTTTCAAGAAAATGGAGGATTTGGAAAAATGAGCAGTGATTAAATACTTCCATTTGAAAGGCTTAACACCTAAAGAAATCAAGGAGGCAAACGTTTCTGGAAAAAGTTAAACAAAGAATTGAAGATGTTGAAATTGAAAATATTTAGAAGCTTTTCCACAACAAAAAGGTGTTGAGGATCTACAGGGAAGTAAAAACAAGAATGGCGTATGAAAAACTATGTAGCAAAATAGATGGGTGAAGGAGCGAGTTGCATAGACTAGAATAGGTACAGTGAAATTCAAAGGAATATGAGGAGGCAGAAATTTACAGAAATGTCCATGAGCAGGATCTAAGATTATTATTATTAGCATATGCAATTCTTGAATTTGAAGAAACAAATGCACAGTAAAAAAAATTAGAGAAAAATTAAAGCTTGAGAAATGGGACAATCTGTCATCAGATTTAACAGAGGAAAAGTAACTGAAATTGAAATCAGAAAAGAATGTTAATTTGAAGAACATTTAAGTAAAATAGTCAATGGTCAGGAAAATCAATAATCATGGAGAAATAGCAAATCTAGAGCCTAATTAAAAGACTATATAATATGGATTGAAGCTATCTACTGGAGTCAAGTGGTACAGATAGCTGAATAACCACAATGTTGAAGTTGCCCAGACCATTTGATTATGTATCTATGTAGTACTGAGCCATACACTGGCATGTAGTAGCATGTATTTTCTTTTTACCATTAAGAGTTTGTAAAAGAATTGTGCAATATTAAAACTGAATATGTGCAATAATTAAATTTATTCATTCATTCATACTGCAATCTAACATTAAAATGAAATTAGGTATTAAAATTTAGCAGGTACATGTAGAATGTAACTCTTTAACAAAGCTATAATCTGCATAAATTATAGATGAGGCTGTTCTTGCCTGGATGCATGCCAAATTAGCAATGAGTTACTTGTGAGTCACAGGTGTCTGCCTGCAATATGCAGTACAGCTTGGAATTCGAGGCAAGCTATCGTTATGGCTGAATCGACTGTTAGAATAAAATGGCTGGAAGAACAAGAATTGGGCTATGTCTTTGTTCAGTAACATATTGGTCATCATGCTCTCCTTCCTGCTCTGCTACGAAGTTTGTGTTTGAGTAAGAATGAAAACTCTGACTCAGATGAGTTGAGCCTGTTATAGATCATGTCTGAATGGACCTTAAAGTATATTATCTGCTGTACTTGCTTGTAACTTGCCTGTTACAAAATTCCTATTACAAACTCCTAGGATGTATGGGGACTAATAAGGGAAGTAATTAAAGTCTTAACACAAATTCTGATTTAAATTTGGTAAGGGAAGAAATTCATCATTAAAAGTTGAAAACAGTAATTTTCTACATATTGGTTCCTAAAATATAATCTACCCAGTTCAACCTCAGGTCCTAGGAGCTTGTCATGAATTCCCATACAACTTGTATGCTGTATTATTCTTAAGATTATAAATATTTCTTACCAATATTCATGGAAGTCAAAAGTACAGTATGTAATGTTACTATGATTGTACATGAGCATATGGTTTGTATATGCATCCCAAATAATACGCTCTTTGCCGGTCTGATCCACCAAGTTTATAACACAAATGGGGCCATAAAGTTGCATCTCTTCTTCAAAATGTTTCTCAAAGGCTGCCTTTGTCTCTGCCTCACCTAAAACATTGCAGTGCACTAATCACTTGTTAATCCTATCAAATTAAAAGATAATAAGAATATGTCACAATTGCATCTTTGAAGAGGTCTATTGCAACACAAGACACTAATGAGTAATTAAATGGAAAATGGCATGTTATTTATGGATGCTCTTTAACTGCTGTGGTTCTCAGCGTCCCATTCTATATTGGGTATGAAAGACCACTTAATTTTGCTCAAGAGGCCTCTCTGTCAGGCTTGAGGTTCTTTTACGTGCCATAAATCTACGACATGGGACCAACAGCTTTACTTCCCTTCCAAAGGAAGCCATGCTAAAGATTTTTACACCCGAAAAAATCCATCGTCCTCTGCCGGGTTTGAACCCATGACCTTGGGTATATGAAGTTAGCATTACACCGCGGAGGGCGACAATGAGTAATTAAGATGATTTAGCAACATGTGTGTAACAAAATAAAACATTTGGGATGGTATTGTTTTTAAAATTATGTGTATAAGGGGTTGGGAAATGGAAAAATGGTGCTAATAATTACTTCATTTGGAAACAATCAATGCAATACATTTCAAAGGGATAAAGGAGAATATACACATTAAAACTCCATTTTCATATTCTTGTAATGGTTTTTCACAATTTGTTACTTTTCATATGACTTACATGTACTGGAATATTTGTGTGCATCCAAAAAATCTATTGTCACATTTGCATATGGCTTTCAGTTTCACTTATTTTCACAAGTGAATCACCTATCGCTGTATTGTGAACATTTCTGAAATGAAAATGCAACTAACTTTCACAGAATAAAAGAAAAACTGACATCCAAACAATGATCATACATTTTTTTTTGTGAGACATTTTCTTTTTAATTCATGAATGCCTAATGAACTAAATAAATTAAGCCACAATAGATTACCAAAATAGAATGTTTATATTATTCTAGCTAAAGCAGTAAATGAAATGACTCACTTGATGTGTTTGTGATGTGTAACAAAGAACCCTATTTCTTGAATACAAGACAATGTTTTTATTTCTTCCTTCTTTTTTTTCCCAAAATATTTGCATTTTAAATCGCATATCCTACATTTCTATATATTGTAACAGAACAATCTTTATTACTAAACCAAACCACTCCTTATTTCTTCCAACTGATTATAGTCAAAATCTGCTAACAAATAAATGCTTTTTTATTCAATGCCTTTGCAACAATTCTGCCATACAATTTTCTTTTGACATTCATGGCTACTACACGCTCTGAACTTCCCATTGAAACTCATTCAACTGCTGCATGCTGTGCATTCCAGTTCAAACTGACTCTCTCCTTTTTACACCTGTCGATGACATGGCAAAAAAACCTCCACAAGTACTTGCACGTACAAACCACCACAGGTGTCACAAATTCACATGCAGGTGCAACAATCGAAGCTTTAATACTACATACCTGCTGATTGCATATCTGTCCACTCACGCAGATGCAACAATGCATTAGTCAATGAAAGGAAGCCACATGTGCAAGTCAACAATCAGTTATGACTTTTGAAGTAAGTCACTCACACATGTGCAGCAATTACATACAACTAAGTATAGTCATAATATCCTTTTTGAATACTGTGTGGAACAAAGTTTTAAACTCTGTTAGTCTGAACTAAGGGGAGTGAAATTTGTGCAGAAAATGCTAAATATTGCTGTCAAGATCAAAGCATAATCATCAGTTTCATGCACATTTCAAGTTCATATGTAAAACATTATATTCTTTATTCACCGTTTGAGAAAAATTAACATTTTCATGGCTTCATCAAATACAGTATTAAAACATTTACATGATTAGAAGCTACTAAATCGATATGTATGTCATCTTATTTAAATAACTCTAAGAATTTCATGATTGAGTTGAAATATTGGTTAATAGGAATTACCTAAAAGTCTTTTTAAATAATTTAAAATGTTTTATGTTTTTAACCTTGGTAGATATCTTATTATACAATATTGTTCCCATGTGGGATGTGTTTTTCTTAGCTAGGTTAGTTCTGTAGTAATGGATGTGGAAATCCTCTCTCTGTCTTGTATAATGGTCATGTACCTGTTCATTTTCTATTAGCTTATGTTTATGTAATTGAACATAGTATATAACTTCTAACATGTATATATAGACCACAAGCATGATCTTTAATGTTTTGAAGACTTCTCTGCAAGATGTTCTATTACTCTTACCCATCCTTATTTTTATTGCTCTCTTAATTGCATATTAAACTCTTTTTCCCACCAGGATGCCATTACCCAAAGTATTATCCCATATCAAATATGATTTTGAACTTGGATAAAATATACACTTCTGAGAATCTGTGTGTTAGTAACATTTTTATGAAGGCCAGATGGGTCTTAGTTTGCTTAAGACATAACATCCTGTGCTGAGTTTTTCTGTTAGCATATTTATGTGAGTTCTTCATTTTAAATCTCTGCTTAATCATACCCAGGAAATTGTGCTTCTCCCTTTTTCTTTTTGATTTTTCCATTTAATTTTATTGATGGATTTGCGATGTTAATTTCCATTTTGACTAGTGTGGAAACTCACAACAGCTTATTTATCCATACTTATTAATAGCCTGTTGGCCTTATACTTTACTAACTTTGTTATACTCAATTCTATTTTTTTTCCTGAAGTGCTGAGTCACTTTTTGCTTTTAATATATTTGTGTTATCTGCAAATAACACTACCTCAGCTTATTGAATGTTTAATGGTATATCATTTAGGTATAAAAGAAACAGGAGGTGCCTAGTATTGATCTTTGTGGTACCCCATGTGCCATTGTTCTAGGTGTTGATTTAAACATTTAACCAACATACCCAAAATATTTTAATCAATGATAGAGGGATTATAATTTTCTTTACAGAATCAAAACATATATTAAAGGACTTCTTTTTGTAACTGTTGGTTTGGTAAATGATGTGTAGCAGAAAACTGTAATGTGGATGAGCATGATGAACTGCCTGCAAAGCACTGTTAAGTACTTTAGTCATATGAATAATCACAAGTTTAGCTTTAGCCAACAGAAAGCTCAAGTCACATCTTCAGAGGAAAATTATGTGATCAAGAAATAAAGTTTAGATAAGTTGGAATTAAGAAAAGAAATTTACAAAATCAGAAAGTGAGTTAGGCAATAAGTACTATTTACTATTTGACTCTAAAACATATCACCATAAAATGTTTTAGGCAAGTATTAAAACATTTCAGTTAATCATCACTAACAATTAAGCAATGAAGTACTTTAATGATTATTGGATGAAACTTGTTAACTTATCATAATATGGTACAGTTAAAATCATTCAGCAGTATGATTTTGAAGGCATGCATATAAATGCACTTCGGTAAACAACTGCGCTTTTCCCTCATACTGTAGTCACCGCAGCTTGCACTGTTGCTGAAACGGTTATAATATCTCACTACTGCTTCACATTTCCACAGTTTCAATGATAAGCGGATATAGGGTGGTGCATTGAAAAACTAGCCCCAAGTACAATCTAGTACTCATAGTCACCCATCATGAGTAGATACAACAAATAGTTAAATAATAAAGAGATAACAAATAAGCTAATGCAAACGTCTATTTTTACTGAATTGATTTCATCTTTTACAAGTCATATGTAATTGGCCAGTGAGCAATCTGTCCACAGGGCCAGTTTTTTGTGTGCAATTCTGTATCTTATAAAAGATGTTGGAAATGTTGGGTAGAGCAATGATTGATTGAGCATTCACACTATTTTTACATTGGACCCATCATCTTCCTAGCTTGTTTCCTTGAGGTATAAGATCAAATTTTCTTAATGTAATGTAATTTTTAATGCTCATAAATTGTTTTTATAGTTAGAACAGAATGTAAAAAAATTTTAAAGAAACTAAAATATAGCAAAAACAAACAGAACACCATCCCCACACAATTAATCAACCAACTGAAATCTAAAGCGGTTATATACACAAAATCGGATAGAGGTAATACCATAGCCATATTGGACAAAAAGGACTACATACAAAGAGTAGAAACCATGTTAAATTGCCCAGATTATTCACCTTTACAGAAGAATCCTCTAAAAACATACACTGATGACCTCAAGAAAACTCTCAAAGAAGTTACCACAATTACAAACAACCAAAAACGAAAAATAAACCCAAAAACCCAACTCTTCCAAGTCTATATGCCCTCCCCAAAATTCACAAAGCAGACAACAGCATGAGACCCATCATCAACAATATTAGCTCTCCCACATATGAACTAACAAAATGGCTAAATAATAAATTCAACTCACTACCTAAATTCAGCAACCTTAGTCTAAGAAATTCACTAGAACTAATAGAAAAAATAAAAGACATAACTATATCCAAAGGAGACGAACTAGTATCTTTTGATGTAAAAATCATTATTTCCCAGCATTCCCACAGAAAATCTCCCAGAACTTCTCAGAAAATGGCTACACACCACAGACCTACACAGTACAGAAATAGAAGACTTGATCAAACTCGCCAATCTATGCATAAAGCAGTCAGCTTTCAGTTTTAATAACCGCATATACCAACAAGTCACAGGCCTAGCTATGGGAAACCCACTTTCCCCATTCTTGGCAGAACTGTTCATGGGTGCTTTTGAAACTCACATTATCAAAGCCTTTCCGCAAATTTTCAAAATTTGGTACAGATACGTAGACAACATTTTCGCCATAATCCCAGGAAAACTAGCACAAGACGCCTTAAAACTCCTCAACCTACAGGAACCCAAAATAAAATTTACCATAGAAAGAGAAAATGATCAACTACATCCCATTTCTAGATCTCAAAATTTTCAAAAAGAATAACAAAATAGAATTCGGAATACACAGGAAAACTACACACGCCAACAACTACATAAAAAGAAATAGCTTCAACCCCATTCCACACCAATTTGCAGTGTTCAATAGTCTAGCTTTCAGACTAGTTAATATCCCACTCCCACTCAATCCCTCTGAATATAAAAAAGAATATAAACACATTCTGAGCACAGCAGTAGACAATGATTTCAATACATCCACCATCATCAAAAAGATAAATAAATACAAAAGAATGAAACACGTCAAAGAAATTACCACCTTAACCCATAAAGAGAAACCTCCCAAATTTCACAAAATCACATACAACCCACAACTCTACAACAAGTTCAAGAAAGTATTCAAGAAATTCAATATCAAACTAGCACCGATTAACAAATACAGCATAAAAAACCTCCTGGGCTCCTCCCTGAAGGATAAAATACCCACGGAGAAAAAATCAGGAGTATATGCCATTGATTGTCAAGACTGCAACAAGAAATACATTGGAAAGACAATAAGAAACCTTGAAACACGCAATAAAGAACACAGAAGACACATCAAATCAAAACAGCCGGACAAATCTGCAGTAGCATATCACTTTTGGGAAACTCACCATGAAATAAATCCGAACATCAAACTATTGAAAGAACTTTCGAATCCGTTTCAATTATCAGCTTGGGAAAAAATCTACATTCATAAATACCGCCACACATTGATGAACATGGAGTTCCCCCCTAAGGATTGCTTAACAAGACTCATCGCCCGCCCAACAGATGTCACCACAACCAACACATCCACAACCACAACTTGGAACCCAAACCCAAGCAGTAGTGGTTCAACAGCTGAGGATGCGGGCAACGGTCCGCGAAACAATTGTCCTGCTCTATGTGTTAACAATACCACTTTAATTAATTCAATTTGATTATGCCTTCACTGTAAGCAGCTTCAAAATTATAATTTATAATAAAAAACTTGCTTGGCTACACATGTGATAGGTGTTGATGACAGCAGCAGAGCTTAACAACGATGATGGATAAGATTTTCTTTTAAGACAACATACCTAACATAATGCATTGTTGTAAAATTTTTTACCTAATTCGAATTTACACAGAATTCTCATAATGATTTACAGAGAGGGAAGAACAAAAATGTTGCACAATGTGTACGATGGGAGATAACAGCAGCAGAGGTTCAATGACAACAATGTATAACATTTTGTATTTAGACTACATATCTATACATTGTTGTAAACATTTTATGTTCATTTTTGCACAGAAATTCACATAATGGGCGGAAGGAAGACGGGAGGACAGAAATGTTCACAGTATGCATGCGGTAGGAGATGATGTGTACAACTTAACCTCTTTTACTGTTTCACCATTAGCAGCCGATACATTAGGCAAAATCAGCGATGTAAAGGAAATCTTCTATTTTTATTTTAGTCTTGGAGAGAAATATTTTTCCAACGAGAATGCTAACAGTACGTGAACAGCTAACTTTAGGGTGCAAAATGAAACACAAAAAACCTGCCGTATGCATCACGATCTTGGTCACACAATTTCCACCATGCTTCACCCCTGCTGTACCTGGGAAATTTGAAACTTACTTTTTCTTGCATGCTATTCGGAAAACATAATGAGAATGTAAGACTAACCTCCTGCCATCCTTCTCCCAGTTCTCAATATTAATATTTTTGTAAAAACAAAACAACACTGTCTTGTATTAGGATAAATATGGTACATTCTTACTTTTAATCTCTGGCATAGATACTGATTATCACTATTTGAATACTGTGTTGTTTAAATAACTCAAATTAAATACAAAATATATGCTGACTTTTAAAAACCTTTATTTTGGAACTGATTATGTGGTGGAGATATTTCCACAGCACAAACCTGTAGAACAACATATGTTCCGCGTGTGGCCAAGCAGAGGAAGGAGGAAGTAAAATTGGCTGTTAATGACCTAAAGGAGTCCATTATGTGCTAGGAGATCACAGACAGGAAGAGCGTTGTGCATTTATTGTGCTGCTGAACAAGAGAGATTTCTTGGTGGCGTCAAGATGCTACAAAATGCAAATGCAACAGTGTGTTCTAGAGCAGTAATGGCAGTCCTTCAAGATTTTGACATTCAGTATGACAATGCTGCTGCCCTTATCACAGATTCTGCAAGGTACACGATTTCATGTGCAATGTTGGGATCACAAGTTCAACATTGTAGCGAGCATATGGTCCACACAGTTACAAGAACTAAATAATTGTGTGACAAATGCAAAAATACTACTTTTGAAGGAAACAACAATACATTTCTTTTCCCTGGGAGCGTTACCTGGAAAAGGAGATGAAGATAAAAGTTTTTCAATCACCAGTGATGACCAAATGGAATTCTTTGTATAAGTCTGCCCTCTATGTGGGTGATCACCTATAAGATTTGGTCAACTTCTGCAAGTCGGTAACCTTGCCAGATGGAGGTGCTGCTGTGCACTTTTTTTCTGAATTGCAAAATAAGAAGGTTGTAACCATCACTGCCAGAGCTACCTCCCTTAGGGAGCACAGCCAGATGGTTATTGATGCCATAACCACCTTAGAAGGATCTTCATATCCCTTTTTTTACAAACTACAAAGCAGAATTGTTGATATTCTCAGCAACTTCAAAGGGCTATTTGGTCCTCAAGCAGCCATCAATACTCTCAAATCTGAGGTAATGGAAGCTGAAATTAAGTAAATCTGAAAATGTGGGGTCTCTCAGAGTGACATAATTGACAAGACTTGCAACAATTGATCCTGCATGATTATTCACTGTGAACATCGCCAAACTGTTTGATGAATAAAATATTGTCAAAAATAATGAAACAACTATATTGAAAAGGTCGACTGTCTTAAATATTTGGACAGTCATGTATTACTTTCTGGGTACTTATGCTTTCAGGCAAATGTTAAAAAAGTCTTTCTGAAGGGTGAAGTGAATGTGCTTGACATCTTGCTCAGCATGAAAGGAGACCATTGTGCATTTGTTGAATGCTGCATGAAAGCGTTAAAAGCCTGTGTAGATTTTTCAAAAAGTATACATGATTATGTAACAGATATAGAAATTGCTAGTCAGGATTTAAATGAAAATAATAAATTATTGGTTAAAGTGAAATGTAAAATATTACAGAATTTGAATAAAAATCACCCTAAAGTAATTCACAATAAACAAATTATTAAATCATTAAAAGAAAAAGATGTAATCTATACTAAAGCTGTCAAAGGTAACAGCATTGTAATTTTAAATAAAATTGATTACATTAACAGAATGGAACTCTTACTTCAAGGTGAAGATTATAAAAGCATTGATATTAACCCTATAAAATTCTGCATTTCAATTTATAATGAAACCCTTAATGAAATTGAAAGTATTACAAATAAAGAAAAGCAAATTATAAAAGTCAGTAATCCAATTTTACCCAGAATATATGCTCTTCCCAAAATTCATAAACCTGGAAATAAAATGAGACCTATTTTAAATTGCATAAATTCACCTACTTACAACCTAGCTAAATGGTTAAATAAAAAATTCACTAATTTTGAAAAATTTGAGAGTTTAAGTATTAAAAATTCTTTTGAGCTAGTCGAAAGGATCAGCAATACTACATTGTCTACTAATGATAAACTTAAAATAAGAACTGAAGCTTTCCTGGCGACGTGTTAATTCAAAATCTTCTCGGGCTTCTAGCCAGGTAAAAACTTGGCTTGACACCATCGTTTCGAAGAAGTGCATCTTCCTCGTCTTCAGGGTGAACTGATGGTTTGAGCTTGCGGAGACTGGTATTTATAAGAGCTGGGATGAAGCTAACATCTGATTGGTTCGCGAGATATTATGGCCTGGTATTTAAGATGACTGAGACATGGGCACGGACTTCGTAGAAAACTATTTATAGCAGTTATTCGGCTAATGTTTTGTGTTTGAGCATGCACCTGCTAGAAAATAAGTCTTGGAAGACTGCAGGTACAGGATTAGGTGTTAAGGCTCTTTAACATCGGTGTCCATGCTGAACTTAATTGTAAGCCAGAATTGCGATTTAGATTATTTGTTTCAGATGAGATGGCTAAAGCTTCTTTTACTCTCCTTTCCCAGTAGTTCGAACACTTTGCCACTATCTTGGTGTTAGTAAAGTTAGCTCTGTGGCTCTGTTCTATACAGTGTTCAGCCAGTCCAGATTTTTCGGGTTGCATAAGCCTTATTGATCTTTGGTGTTCAGAAACGCGTGTGGCAATAGTGCGTCCTGTTTGGCCAATGTACGCTGCGCTGCATTCGCAAGGAATGTGGTAGACACCAGGTACTCTGAGAGCTAAATTATCTTTAACTGGCCTGACCAAATTTTTGATTTTAGGTGGTGGCTTATGGATGGTTTTGACATTATATTTGTAGAGTAGTCTACTAATCTTTCCCGAAAAATTGCCGGTAAACGGTATATAGGCTATGGCGGCTGGCTTGTCTTTTTGTTGAGTGTTCTTGCTGGGGTTTCTTATGCCCAAGTTTGTGAGACTTCGTTACCCAGTGAAAAATGCCTCAACATCTAAAATACTTAGACGCGCCAGCTTAGCCCTGGTAAGGGAACGAATCAAGCATACCCGACATGAACTGTCTATCGTTGATCAGAAGTTACTGGAATCCTTTTGGCTTCTTTCTAGCAAGCTTTCACCTCTAGATTGGGACAGAGTCGACCATTCCTCTTTTGCACAAGGCAATACTACTCTACTGCGTTGCACTAAGCGGCAAACTAAGAAATTTGCAAGTCTATCTAAGCAAAATGAACCTGTACCACCATTGGACACCGATCGTATCATCTACAACCTTACCGATATCCAGCTAGACGAACCTACCACCTCGGTTCTAGCTAAAGGGCTCAACTTCGCTCCCACGCCTAGGCAAATATCAGTGGCAGACACCATCAGTTCTATTGAAGCCACCATTTGTCAACTTCCATCAGCAAGTGCAGAAGAAATACGCCGTGAGGTAGCAAGAGCTTACAAAAAGGCAACCCTACCTACTTCAAACATCAGCCGAGAAGAAAGTAAAGCCTTACATTCCCTTCGAAAAAACGACAACTTGGTTGTTTTACCAGCTGACAAAGGGAACGCCACGGTACTCCTCTCTTCCGTGCAATACCAAGAAAAGGTTCAACAACTGCTGGACGATCCTGCATACAAAACCATTAAAAAGGATCCTACCAACTCTGTAGAAAGACGCACCATCCAGCTAATTAAGAAATCCCGCCTTCCTCCTGATGTTCAGAAGACGGTCTCGCCATCTGCCTCCATACCTCCCAGATTATATGGTCTCCCGAAGATCCATAAGCCTGGGATACCTCTAAGGCCCATAGTGGACGCTATTGGCAGCCCTACCTATCGCCTAGCTCGTCATCTGGCACATCTGCTGCAACCAATAGTAGGTAAGTGTGTACACCATGTGAAGAACTCTATACAATTCGCTGAAGTTCTTGACAGCATCAAAGTGAAGCCATCGGACCTGTTAGTTAGTTTCGATGTGGTATCTCTCTTCACCAGAGTTCCCCTGGTGGAAACAATACAACTATTGTCAGAACACTTTCCACCTGGTATTACTGCACTGTTTAGTCACACACTTACTTCCACTTATTTTCTGTATGGCAACACCTACTACGAGCAGACAGACGGTGTTGCCATGGGCTCTCCTCTGTCACCAGCTATTGCCAACTTCTATATGGAGTTTCTGGAGCATGAAATACTTAACACAGCCCCATTAAAACCTACACATTTTTACAGATATGTAGATGATACATTTGTAATTTGCACACTCTTCCAGATTTTCTTGCACACCTAAATAGCCTTAGATCACAAATACAGTTCACAATGGAAGTTGAGAAAAATGCTTCCCTCCCATTTCTGGACATTCTGGTTACCAGAAAAGCGGACGGAACTCATGGTCATGCCGTCTACCGAAAACCTACACACACGGATCTCTATCTCAACGCAAACAGCTTCCACCATAAGTCACAACGAATGGGCATTCTAAACAAATTGGCACATAGAGCAGTTTCTGTATCAGACCCAGATAATCTGCAAACGGAATTTCAACACCTAAAATTCACACTCCAACAAAATGGATATTCAGCCAAGGACATCACATCAGCGCTGAAAAGAGCCGGACGAAAAAGAAACCCCAGCAAGAACACTCAACAAAAAGACAAGCCAGCCGCCATAGCCTATATACCGTTTACCGGCAATTTTTCAGGAAAGATTAGTAGACTACTCTACAAATATAATGTCAAAACCATCCATAAGCCACCACCTAAAATCAAAAATTTGGTCAGGCCAGTTAAAGATAATTTAGCTCTCAGAGTACCTGGTGTCTACCACATTCCTTGCGAATGCAGCGCAGCGTACATTGGCCAAACAGGACGCACTATTGCCACACGCGTTTCTGAACACCAAAGATCAATAAGGCTTATGCAACCCGAAAAATCTGGACTGGCTGAACACTGTATAGAACAGAGCCACAGAGCTAACTTTACTAACACCAAGATAGTGGCAAAGTGTTCGAACTACTGGGAAAGGAGAGTAAAAGAAGCTTTAGCCATCTCATCTGAAACAAATAATCTAAATCGCGATTCTGGCTTACAATTAAGTTCAGCATGGACACTGATGTTAAAGAGCCTTAACACCTAATCCTGTACCTGCAGTCTTCCAAGACTTATTTTCTAGCAGGTGCGTGCTCAAACACAAAACATTAGCCGAATAACTGCTATAAATAGTTTTCTACGAAGTCCGTGCCCATGTCTCAGTCATCTTAAATACCAGGCCATAATATCTCGCGAACCAATCAGATGTTAGCTTCATCCCAGCTCTTATAAATACCAGTCTCCGCAAGCTCAAACCATCAGTTCACCCTGAAGACGAGGAACATGCACTTCTTCGAAACGTTGGTGTCAAGCCAAGTTTTTACCTGGCTAGAAGCCCGAGAAGATTTTGAATTAATGATAAACTTGTTTCTTTCGATGTAACTGCTTTGTTTCCAAGCATTCCTAGAGAAAAACTTTAGGCATTTTTAAAAAAATGGTTAAGTTTTATAGAACTGAATGAAGATTTAATAAATGATTTTGTTATCCTTACTAATCTTTGTTTGGATCAAAATTTTTTCAGCTTTAATGACAAGTTCTATCAACAAACTTCTGGTTTAGCAATGGGTAGTCCACTTTCACCTTTTCTTGCTGATCTTTTCATGAGCTATTTTGAAATACAGGTCACTAAAGCATTCCCTCTAATTTTTAAAACTTAGTATAGATATGTAGATGATATATTTGCTATTGTTCCTGATAAACATGTAAATGATGCTTTAAAACTTTTAAATTAAGGCTATAAAATTCACATTAGAAACTGAAAGTGATGGCTATCTCCCTTTTCTGGATTTAAAAATAATAAAAAAAGACAATAAATTGAATTTTGGAATATACAGAAAGCAAACCCACACCGATAATTATATAAAAAATAATGGCTTTAACCCTTTTTCACATAAATTTGCCGTTTTTAATAGTTTAATTTATAGGTTAATTAATTTACCCCTTAATAAAGATGAATCCTATAAAGAATATAAACACATTATCAACATTGCTTTAATTAATGGTTTTAATACTGATTTTATAAATAAAAAAATTGAGAAGTTTAAATATCAAAAAGCTATTAAAGATATTTCTACGTTTAAGGAAATAAAAGATAATTACATTTTTAAAAAATTTACTTATCACCCTTGGGCAAATAAAAAATTCACAAATATTTTTCAAAGAGCATGGCATAATATTGGTTCCTCAAAATAAATACAGTATAAAAAATTTGTTAGGCTTTTCTAAACAGGATGGAATTTCAAAAAATAAAAAATCTGGCATTTATCAATTAAATTGTTTAAATTGTGACCTTGTTTATATTGGTAAGACTAAACGTCATTTGGAAACCAGAGTAAAAGAACACTTTAGGAATATTAAACACAAACAAATTGACAAATCAGCTGTAGCAGAACATTTTTGGAAATTTAATCATGAAATAAATCCAGATGTTAAATTATTAAAACACTTAAATGGACCCATAGATTTAATGGTTTGGGAAAAAAATATTTATATTAAAGTATAGAAATCATGCAATGAATTTTGATATCTCCAATTAACTCTCTTGCCAAATTTGTTTTGATTCCAGTAGTTAGCAATGCATTAGTGCACAATCCACCTAGTAGCAGTAACCATAAGTGTAAATAAACATCAAAAACCAGACCAAAACTGAGACCAAAAGGAAATTTATGTTGATAATGCAATAAATTTATTGTGAAACTCGTCCAAGGCAATGGATTCCAAAAGATAAGTGAAGATTTGTTGCAACTATTATTTTTATATTAATATTTGGAAATGGAGTTGAGTGTTTACTTTGGATGTGAATAAAAAATCATTGTGGTATGTGTGCATAAATGTATTTATTTATGATTTAATGTGTTAACACATTTTGTGAATATACTCTTAATAGTGTATACAATGGTGAAATTCACCAACATTTAATATTTTTCACGGATGAGGTTTGGTTCCACCTTTATGGATATGTGTGTACACAAAATAATCATTATTGGAGCTCTGAGAAACCTAATATTGTTCATGAAATACCCCTTCATGATGAAAGTGTATGGTGTGCCATTAGCAGAGATAGAGTTATAGGCCCAATTTTTTTCGAGTCAACAGTTGATATCATACGTGAATACAATTTTGCCCCCTTTTTTTAAAGAGTTAACAGACAGGGAGTGTGATTTTGCCTTTTTTTCAACAAAACTCTGCAACAGCTCATACAGCCAATCTTTTGAAGAGAACAATTGAAAGTGTGTTTCAGGATAGAATTATGACTAGCGATTTGTGGTCCCCTCAGTCCCCTGACCTAACCCCCTGCGATTTCTATTTCTGGGGTAGCTTAAAGTATTAAGTGTACAAGACAAACCCACACACCCTGGAAGAATTAAAACAAAATATCTGGCAGGAAATTGCCAGCATTTCTTAACGTGTACTGCAGCAAGTGATGGATAGTTTCCTAAAGAGGTGCCAAAAATGTATGGACAACAGTGGTGGCCAGTTTCAGCATCTCCTTTAATAACATTGGTAAGCAAAGTCTTTAAAAGTAGTGGTTTCATCTGTGCCAATGCACAGACAGGCAAAACACTGTGCAGCCAGTTTGAATGTTTCTGGATCACCCAGTATATGTACTAAAATTTTTTTAGTTAAGTAATGTATTGTGGTAAGTTAGTATGCTTAGTGTATGGAATTTAATTTGAATATGAATGGTTTGGTATGGGATGTTTCTTGTGTGTGCAATTTAAGATATAGTTATGTATATTATGGTTGGATTTGTGTATATTCAAATAAACATAGCTTTTTTTTTATTTACCGTTACATGAAAGTATTGGTTGTTTTAAACATGCTGAGAGCTCAATTTTTAAACCACTTTCCTTTGAATTTGTTTACCATTTTTCAGGGGCCCTATGTATAGCAGATGTTGCTATGCCTATGCTATGATGCATTTGTTGTGAAAACATTTCTCTGCTATAATTTTCTATGACTATCAAAGTCAGTTTAGGGGAGACAGAATGCCTTGAAGGACTGCATTGTGCATTTTGGAATCTTTGCCCTTCACAATCCATCATTTATCTATGGTATGCAGGGTTTAGAAGAAGAAGAAGAAGAAGAAGAAGAAAAAGAAGAAGAAAGGATTCCTTCGAAAATGAAGACTGGGCAGGAAGGCTGGCTACAACACAATGGGTGAAAATGTGGTAAAAGCAGAGTGCATGTTGCAGGAAGATCGTTTCACATATGGTCTGATTCATACGTCCTAAACATTGGATCGGTAGCGGTGAAAACAATCCTGGAAGCTGTACAGTTGCTGCTTTCCCCACCACCTTGCAAATGAGCAGAAATAAGCACACATGTGCAATATTGCCAGGAAATAATTGAAAAATTCATTGGGGAAAGAGCCAAAAACATATTTAACATTGTAACAGTGCCAAAGCTGGATTTACCAGCATAATCCTGAAACTAAATGGCAGTCATCAGTCTGGGTCCTCCCAGAGAAAATCCCCCAACAAAAATGAAGCAAACAAGAAGTGTTGGCAAAGAAATGATCTGTTCCTTCTCAGTAAGTTGACACATTATGACAATTCCAATTGACGGACAAAAGATGTTACTGCCACAATAAATGTCTGCCACAAGTGTTCAATGAACTGAGAAAAAAAATGTCCTAAGATTGGTCTGCATGGAGTTTTATTGCATCTGACAAGGCATCTGCCCAAACTGCACAAAAAATGACCAATTTCTGCAGGAGTCAGGTGTCCTATCCTCCCTAAAGTCCAGATCTGGCCCCATTAATTTTTTTTATTCCCCAAAATAAGAGAAAAAATTTGAGGGCAACAATTTGAACTTAAGCTGCAGTAGCTGCTTATGAAGAACGCATTTGCCCTTCCTCCAAGAAAAATGGTATTTAGCTTTTGAAAAATGTTTAAAAGGGTGAGACCATTCAGCATTTGAAAAATATTTAATAAGATAAGGCGATATATAGAATGTAATGGAGAATATTTTAAAAGATACAATTACCAGATTCACTAGTGTTGCATCCAATTTAAGCAGACAGATAAATCAGCAGTTACTCACACTTCTGGACCCAAAATAATGGAATAGGAATCAACATCAAATTACTGAAGCCAGCACAGAAACCCAAAGAACTTGAAATATGAGAGATTTATACAAAGAAATATGAGAGATTTATACAAAGAAATTTGAATAACGTGTCATGAACTTTGATTTGCCAGAGGTAGGCAACTTCTCTTCAAGTTCGTCAACAGGCCATCCCAGATTATCACAAAACTATTTGAGAGCTGATCCAGCTATCAACAAGCAGTTGAAATATGAGCTCATGGTCATGTTGCATGTTCTGCTAAATAAATAGGTAAGAAAGCTATTAAGAGTGTTCAAGCGAACTCCACCTTCCTTCAAGTAAGTGTTTATTGTTTTTGTAATAGTCTTTTTTTAATTGTTTCATTTTATAGGCCCCTTTAATTGCTATCATCTAATCGGGAGCTTTCTTGTGAAACAACTCTGTAAAAACTTAAAGTTGTTAACATTGGATTATTCATTTTATATCATTAAACACATTCACTCTCTGATGCATAATTCCAGACTCTGTGGGGGATAGAGCAAAATTCTGGTTAAAGAAAAATTCCCCTTCCCAGCTAGGAGTCAAACCTGGGACCTCCAAGTGAGAAGCTCAGCTCACTGACTACCCGACCAGAGAGGCACTTTGTAATAGTCTTATATTTCCTATACGAGGGCTGGCTGATAAGTCCCAGGCCTCACACATATAAGGCGCCACTAGGCTAGTTAGACGGTAGCATCATATAACTTAACTCTAGACTAGCTTGTATCAATAGTTACAGGTCAATAGCTTGTTTAGTTTTCAAATGACAGCATTTTAAACAAGACAACTTTAGAGTTTTCAAGAAAATGGAGGATTTGGAAAAACGAGCAGTGATTAAATACTTCTATTTGAAAGGCTTAACACCTAAAAAATCAAGGAGGAAATTGACTGTACATTGAAAGACTCTGCCCCTTCATTTTCAATGATTAAAAGGTGGGTTGCACAGTTTAAAATGGGACTAGTGATGAGTGTTGCTCTGGACACCCTGAGGAAGTGACAACTCCAGAGATCATTGAAAACATTCATCGTTTAGTACTGAAAGACTGCATATTAAAGTTGTTTGAGATAGCAGAGGCTGTAAACATATCAAAAGAATGTGTAGGTAATATTTTAAGTAATGTTTTGGGCTTTCACAAGGCCTGTGCAAGAAGGGTGCCGCGTTGTTGGCATCTGATCAAAAGTTGCAAAGAAAAACTGTTTCTGTTAAGAATGTGGAGCTCTACCGTAAAAATTCCAGTGAACTTTTGAGATGGCTTATTACCATTGATGAAACTTGGATACATCACTGCACTCCAGAAAGTAAATCAGTCAAAAAAAGTGGATTGTGCCAGGTGAACTCCAAAAAAAGGCAAAGTCAATATTATCAGCTAACAAGGTTATGGCAAGTGTTTTCTGGATGCACAGGAAATTATTTTTATTGATTGCTGGAAAAGCGTAAAAGTATCACTAGTGACTACTACACAAGCTTACTGCAACATTTGAGTGATGAGGTGAAAAAGACCTCATTTGGCAAAAAAAAACAAAAA
Organism: Hymenopus coronatus; assembly: GCA_030762935.1. Classification (NCBI taxonomy): domain Eukaryota; kingdom Metazoa; phylum Arthropoda; class Insecta; order Mantodea; family Hymenopodidae; genus Hymenopus; species Hymenopus coronatus. The sequence goes on along the minus strand of CM060897.1, from coordinate 40,983,387 downwards.
AACAAAAAGGATATTGTTTCATCACAACAATGCTCTGACTCATCGCTCAGTCATTGCAATGGGAAAAATATGTGAATTAAAGTTGAAATTGCTTGAACATCCACCCTATTCGCCAGATCTAGCACCCGGTGACTACCACCTATTCCCTAACCTCAAAAAGTTTCTTGGAGGACGAAGATTTCACAGCAACGAGGAGGTCATTGATGTGGTAAACAACTATTTTGAGAACCTTGATAAATCACACTACAGAGATAGTTTAATTAAATTAGAACACCAACATGACAAATGTATTCGCTTTTCTGGAGATTATGTTGAGAAATAAAGCAAAAAAAAATGTTTTTAAATGCTGTTTTCATTGAGAGGCCTGGGACTTAACAGCCAACCCTAGTACTGCATAGCTGATATCTCAACTCAGAAATATTCATCTTGACAGTCTTGGTGATTCACCCAGCACAAAGCAACATACACACTACAGACATCTATGCTTTAGAGAAGATTGTTACCTTTATCAATACGTGGCGGTGGACGATATTTGTATCCTGGTTGAGACCAGAATACGGGTACTGAACCACGCACCTGCACAAATGACACCTGGTGATGATGATATGATACAATCTGCTCAGTCTCCACATAATTAGCACATTTGCCATCCTCATCCACTCCACGTCGTTTATACCGTGTACCAGCACGGAATCGACTTCGGCGGGAGATAAGAACCAGCGTGAACACCTGATTAAAGAGATGTAAATCTGTTAGGCTACTATTAAGCAACCTCATTAGGTACACTTCAAGTTTGTCATGCTTATACTGTACCTCGTATTTTGGTTCTAAGGCCTCATTGTGGGCAGGGTCAAATCCTATCTCCACCTTACAATTCTCAATCTGTACAAAGCCTTGAATTACTGGTAGGATCCAAGGTTCTACATAACTACCCTGTAATAAGCACATAATAAAACTGTTAATTGATTGAAGACAAAATTCATAAAAAAAATTAAAACAAACAAAATACCCAATATATCTTTTGTATGTATTCTACAAATGTTTAGTATTACATCATTCAAAAGGAAAATAAATGGGCAGGGATATGATCAGTAAAAATGAAGGAAATTATGGAGAAAATAGGTATGGGAAGTTCATGGTTAAATGCAGAATACAACGAACAAGGCTTTTTGAAAGTATTAGAATCAAGGCTAGAGAATATTGATAGACAAGATATTTTTAGCAGTATAAGAGAAAAAATATCCTTGAGGATATATAAAGGAATAAAAATAATCTGGGAGATATAACATAGAGATATGCAATAAACTAGGAAGAGGAGGATTTGCATGGGATGAGAACTGGAGTTAAAAATTTGAAAGGCATAAGACATGATGGAGATGTAAAAAACATGTCCAATGTACTTAGAAATAGACAAAGATTTCCATTATATTGTAATCAAACAAAGATATGGAGAGATCAAATTAGGCAACAAAACTTGGATAAATTGGATAGGGAAATGATAATTAAGAGAGCTCTTTCTGCAAAGAAGAAAGAATATAAAAGGTACAGGAAACTTCTGGTAAGGTCAGAGAGAAATGGATAAGAATGCGTAACAAGAAGGAGGAGGAAGGAGATCAGGAAAGAAGAAAAAGGGAGAAAGAATAGTTGTCTGATGTAGGGCAAGGTCCGTTATACACATATAACCATGATGTTAAGGCATATGGTGCAGTGGGCACGTGCCCTCCCTACAAACATTTTAAAAAATAATTTCTTCATAATATTTTCAGCAAAATGCTATAATGTAACTATTTTTTGTACAAATGTAAACCTCCTATAAAGTCTTTGAGCAGTGCACAGTTGTAGTGAAAGTGGCTGCCGGTAATATTCATCAGCTGCATTTCTCACAGAGGATTTTGTGGTCATTCTGTGCGCAGGCGCAGAAGAACGCAATGCTTTTAAATGTAGTTAGTTTGTGAAGGGTGCAGGAGGCTGAGAGGGGAACGTACTCTTCGGGCACGTGGACCTGTGTGGTCATTTGCCGCGCAAGCGCAAAGAGAAAACAAGAACCGACAACAAGCAAAAATTAAAGTTTGAGCCAAGTTCGTGACAAAATATTTAGCAAAGGATATCTTTATATATAAGATTAAAAATAAGAAACGAACCTATAGTTTCAATGACTTCTTTATTTGAAAACAAATTTGATATCTAAACCTCCCGAATTACATGTTATACGGTGAAAATTTACAATGTTGGTATTCGGTAAATCCAGCAGAAGAGAAATATGCATCACAGCAACTGCAATCAGTGCGGTTCACTCACGTGTTTTGTATCTCCATAAAGCTGAGAGACGAAATAGATCCACAATGTTTCATTTGGGAAAAGGGAAAGCTCAACTAACAATGATTAAGTAATTAGGTAGGGCATAGGTATTGAAATTATTGTTGGCATGTAATCGTGCCATGGCAGAAGCCATTAACAAATATGGCTATTTTACTTGTGAAAAGTGACGCAGAGTGAAATAGAGTGCTGACTGCTGAGAGTTTCACAACAACGAAGCCAAGAGCAAATGAATAAGAAGCTGTGATAAAAATATTTTAAATGTATTTTATACGTTCAAGAAAATTATCCGATTGTGCTGGTGAGTAATTTAGTGGAATTAACTGCAGGGTATACAGGTGTTTCAGTTGCTAGCGTTGAACATGTCCGCAGACCGCAACCCGTAGAAACAAATTGGTAGTGTTAAAATTCGCCATAGGAGGGAAAATCCTAAATTGTGTTCGGAAAGATAGGCAGCTTTGTAAAGTGTAGGATTCGTACTAGCGAGAAAGAAAGTGTTTAAGATAGTTAATGGTGATCGCAGTTTACCTTACGTTAAGCCTATGGGTAGTTTCTATAATTTATTTATTGAGAGAAATGGGAGCTTCGTTTAGGAAAAGAAACAGCATGAACATTGTAACACCTGCACAAACTATTTAGATCGTGTGGAGCAGTTTTGACGGCTAGGTTGCTTATAATGAATCTTTCAAACTGAAGCTGGTATCAACTATTAAACACAGCTCTGCAATAACCACCTCACTGATAACGTTGTTGATACTTTTACACGATAAACATATGAGACTTTAGAGTCAAGACAGCCAAGTTGTTGGGAGTTCTGCATTACCTGCAGTGATGACAAAATCCTGCTAATGTAAGTACACACAGTATATGCATGTATTTTGAATTCCCAAATTTTATTCATTAGGTTTAACAAACTTCATGCATGAGTATAAACAGTAGCGTAGCCATAAATATATTAAGGTGATGCATTTGTGTAATTTTGAAAATACACAATATATAAGATACGTTATTGAAATTTATATCAGTTATTAAGCGTAATAATATTAAATATTTTTGTCACGTATCTAAATTCTAGCTTGCAAGGTGATTTAAATAATAATATTTTACTGCCTAAATTCATTGTTCTAATAAAAATGAGGCACACGATGCATTTTTCAAAATATCTTTATACAAAAATCTAGTTTTACAGTACATGAATATAGAAGTAGATTTGTCATGTTACTTTTTTTTATATTAGCCCTAGTTAGTGTAGAAAAATTATTACTTTTCGTACTCTCCAAAACTCTTCAGTTTTCAAAACTTAATAATTTATTTATAAAAATCAGAGTATTATTTTGAAAAAGTAATATGACCATTTTCTTTAATGTGGTATTGGTTGAAAGTGTAAATATTTTGAATCAAATTGCAACGTGTGGAACATTTTGAGCGTGGAAAAGTGTGGGGAAAAAATTACGAGAAAATACGGTTTAAAGTTGGGAGTGCCTGTTAATAAGCATGCGTCTGCGTGTCTATAGCTTCTGTTAGTTATATAAAGTTCAACAAGTAGGAAAAAACATTTTCTTTAAGTTTAGAATTCATATCATTTTATTATGAGGCAAAGTAATTTTTAAAATTTTCAGCATTTTTGGTGATAGTTCACAGATGCATATCTTCAGGGAGGACATGTCCATAGGGACCCACTTTTTAAAACAATTTGAAAAAAATAAATAATATAAATTAGTCCTGTGTTGAAATATTTTAAAAATACTTGATTCTATATTTACATATTAAGGTGCAGTGACTGGAGTTAAAATTAGAACTTGCTATTACTTTTTAAAACTTTTTAGCAAAGGGGGAGAAGAATTTCAGTTCCTAAAATCCCTCTAAATAAATAAATGCATAGGCAGGAACATTCAAATTGCTCCTTTAAAAGTAAACTATTTAAGCAGATATTGATAATGCGATCTAGCATTAAATATGAACGAAAAATGTCTCTTGTTACTAATTGTGCAAAATCACTTGCGGTTCTCTGAATGCTGTGCGGATTAATGCATTAATGGTGCTTGCATATGGTAAAGTGTTTCTTTAAAATAGCTACGGGAAAACCATGGTCCTCTGATTACATCAGTAAACCGTTACATGTGTTCTGGCGTCTTTATTAGTGAGTGTTACGCTATTGGTCCCAACAGCATTCAAAGTGAATTACAATATAATTTCTCTAGAGTTTAGCTCTATTCGTGTGAAGAGTATTAGCTCAATATGAATAAAGTCAGTGAATCAATTGGAAAATAATTGAATTTCGAGACTAAAGTTGGTGCCAAAGCTTTAGGTCCGCCGCAGCCAGACATGATTATTGTGCAACAGACAGAAGGAAAAATTAGAAATTTTATCAGAAAATTTAATAGTGGCATGTATGATAAAGCAAACTGGCTTTGCGGATGCGAAGAGAGAAATGCATTTTTTTGCTTTTCTTGCATTCTTTTTGGTGGTGATGATGCATGGAGCATAACGGGTGTAAAAGACTTAAAGCTCTTGAATGAGAAACTAAAAAAACACAGTGAACCCAAGAAACACCTAAATAATGAAATGGATCTCCCGCTTCTAGGTGAGGTGGATATAAGGATACAATTAGACAATGGCTACAGTCTACAGAGCTTCAGTTCGTAAACAGCATGAACAGGTTGACAAAAATAGATATATTTTATCTCGTCTGATAGATTGCGTGAAGTTCTGTGGTGCGTTTGAACTTGCGCTCTGCGGCCATGACGAATCCGTCGAATCAGACAATGCTGGGATATTTCGTGGTTTAGTCGATTTTGTAGCCAGTTTGGATATTGCGATGAAAGAACATTTAGAAACTGCAACTGTTTTTAAGGGTACATCGAAGAGCATCCAAAATGATATACTTGATGCTATGCTCGCAGTGTGTCAATGTTTCATAATGAATGAAATTAATGCAGCTGATCACTTAGCCATCCAAGCAGATGAGACAACAGACAATGCAACAAAAATGCAGGTGGTGCTTATATTTTCCTATCATATTGATGGCAAAATACATGAGCGATTTTGGGGTTTCTTTCAAGAGCTCAGTCATACGGCCGAAGGTATAAGCTCTGTAATTTTGAGTGAACTAAGTAAGATAGGAATTGATAAAACTCCTGAAAAACTAATTTGTCAAACATTTGATGGTGCAAGCGTAATGAGTGGTGCGCAAACTGGTGTACAAGAGCACATAAAAGAAGTATACACTCAAACTAATTTTGTTCACTGTTATGCGCATGTTGGAAATTTGATCATGCAGAAAGCTACATCACACATAACAGAAGTGAAGATATTCTTTAGTGATATTCAGGGCACTTCTTCATTTTTCAGCTGCTCTAGTAAGCACACAGAAGTGCTAGATAGAGTTGTTAAGCAACGTTTACCAAAAGCAGCTCCAAAGCGTTGGAATTTTCAGGCGCGCGTAGTTAATACGGTGTTTGAAAATAGAGTTCTTATCGAATGTTTCCAAACAATCTGCGAAACAGAAAACGACCAAAACACTAAGACAGGCTTCTGGTTTCATCAGATTGCTCAACGATGCTACCTTTGTGTACTGGCTGAACTTCTTCCACAGAGTAATGCCGCACGTGGATATTCTGTTCTCCCAAATCCAAACGCGCAATATTGACCCTGTGCTAGTGTCTGGATTCTTATCAAACTTTGTTCACAACATTAAAAGAATTCAATCAGATTTAGGGGAAACTGATGACAAAACTCCAGTTCCTGCCAAGCGGCAGCCAACTATTGAGCAACGAAAACGAATCGCTGCGTTAGAGACATGTGACACTATTGTATGTAATTTAGAAGAAAGATTTCGTTTCACGGGTCATTTAGCAGCTGCCAAACTGTTCCAGGTATCAAATTTTGAAGGATTTTGCAGACAGGTTTCCGGTTAAGGATTTTGCAGCAACTGTAAAAACATTCCCGAAAGTGAACAAAGCCGTACTCAAAACTGAGCTTGAAGTGCTATATTCAAGAGTAGACCTGCGTGTGGCAGATGGAGCTGCAGCGCTTTTGCAACTTTTTCTGCATAATAATATGCAAGAAACATTCCGTGAATGTGTGTATTTATTAAGCATTATTGTTACAATTCCAATGTCGACAGTAGAAAGTGAAAGGTGCTTCTCTACGTTAAACCGCATAAAAACATTCCTGAGGAATACAATGAGCCAGGATAGACTAACAGCCTTGGCTATGCTTTCCATTGAAAGTAAAATGGTGCATTCGATTCCTGACTTCAACCAGCGAATTATTGATGTTTTTTCTCAAGCAAAGGATCGAAGGATGGAATTCATCTACAAATAGAAAGGTTAGTGTATTTATACAGTCAGCATTGCATTTTACCACTGACAGTTTATAGTATGAACTCATTTTAGCAAAACCTTAAATTGTGCACCACCAGATAATTTGACCATGAGCCGCCACTGATATGGTGGACCAAGGGAATAATAAAAATAGCAAGTCTAAGAAAGGTATAAGAAAAATGTAAGAATATATGTACAGTGTTATGCTTAATGATTAATAAAGACATTCTATTCTAGTATTACATTCACATGACTTGTTCTACCAATTCTGCAATAAACTATTATAAAGCCTATTCTTCTATCTCCTTTATGTTAAATCAAGATAAGCATTTGCATATTTCCTTGTAGGTAAAATAGGATTAGGGAAATGCATTAGGTTTTAAGTTAGTCAAATCTTCTAAAACCATGTGTCACTATGAAATGATTTTGAAATTCTGTTGCCATTGCATGGCCGAGAGAGAGAGAGAGAGAGAGAGAGAGAGAGAGAGAGAGAGAGAGAGAGAGAGAGGAAAGCAGTTATGACTTCCTGTTTGAGAAAAGTAAAGAGTTCAAACCAATAAGGAATATTGTGGAGTATGTTAATTCTAAAAATAAATAAATAAAGCAAAAATGTATTTGGCATAAATTGTGTATGTTAATGAGATCCATATTTTCTGTACAATAAAATTTTGTCTATCTCTTACAGTTTATCACTACAGAAAGATAATTCAGAATTAACAGGACTTCAGAAACAATTCCATTTGTCATGAAAATATCTAAAACATGTGATACTTCAATCAAAATAATTATTAAGCCACTTTTAGGAGATCAAAATTTTTGAAAAGTTTTATGTGTAAAGAATATCTAAAGAGTTTTATTGAAAATTTTTGTGTTGCATCCTTGGAATATATTTCAAGTCTGTCATTTAACAGATGTTCTGTTATTTCAAAAGAAAAGTACACACACACACACACACACACACACACACACACACACACACACACACACACACACACACTCGCACACATACATACAGATCTTATTCTAAAAATGCTTTTCTCTTTTTTGGATTCAGTGGGCCTCAAACATATATTTCCAGTAAAATCCTGATTATGTTTTTGAATGGAATACATTACTTCCCATACTTATATACTTAATATAAAAAGTAAACACTTCTGGTATGTTACATTCAAATAACTTTTCTACCCACTCTTCTAAATTACTCTTACAAAAACTTATTCTTTTATCTAATTGTTAATAATCAAGAAAACCTTGTAGAAATATTTTTATTACATTCTTTGTAGGTGCACACCTAGAAAAAATGTTTGAGCACATTCTCAGAACAGAAAATACTCTATCTTCAAGTCTTTTAGCCACGTGATTCACATTAATCGACATTTCCAGCATGCACCTAGGCTTATTAACATTCAATATGACAGTTCTTATCTTTGTTGAGCAAATGAATAGTATGTGTCTTGAAACATCTCACATTTGTATTTATTTCCTGATAAAGAAAGAGGGGCAGCAGAGCAAGTCAGCAGAGCCCTTCCATCCTTCCAATGCATCAATAGAATACAAACATGATGGCTATCTGATACTATGCTGATTGATATGTTTACAAAGAGGTGGAGTACACAAGTCATCGACCAAGAACACCAATCACTTAAATCCATAAGTTGTTAAGTACCCTTTACATGACAAAAAATTCAAATAGCTATGAAAGCCATGATTTTTTGCATACAACAAAGGGCTCCCTTACGACCAAAGAGCAAGTGGCTCTGGCACACTTTAAGTACTGGTTATCACGGGTTCAAATCTTGGAGATGACTAATTGATTTTGTTTTTTTTAAATCCTTTGCTTCCTGTTGACCCGAAATACTTCTTAATTCATATGCTTACATTTATCTACGAGAGATTTTCCCATTATTGTTATAAATTTTACATATTTCACATATATCTAGCATAGCATAGCCAATGCTTCCAACTACTGTTTATAAGACCTGATTTTTTGTTTCCTTTCTTTTTCATGTTCACACTTCTATATAATTCCATTACTGCTGCAAGAGTATATCAATACTTGACTCTTACTATTATGCTGCAATGGCATATTCATTCATACATTAACAATGGCAGATACTGTTGATGCTGTTCTTGTGCTTGCTTCTCAGGGCAGGCAGCATTTGTGATATTCCATAGTCAAGGTGAGGAGGTGGGTGTAGCTTCACCGTGAAAAGGGAAATTTGCTACCAAATAAAGTACAGGCTGCTCATGTGCACAGACAATGTAGATAGGTCTCTACTGGCAGATGTTGAAAGAAATCCTTTTCTTCTAACAGTTGCTGAATGCAAAATTTGTCTTCATTCTTGGTAATGCATGAACAGTCATCAACCATTACAAGGATGCCAGAATTCTGTATAGAAATGCAGAAATTAAGGAGCAGCTAACCAGAGCCCACAAAATTAACAGGTTAGCATTTGCAGAACAGTATGGGTACTTTGATTAGAGAGAGATAATTTTTTCGGACAAAATTATCTTCTGTACTGCAAAAGCAACCCTAGTGAGATTTGCTACGACAGTTGCTATCTAGCTACTTGCATAAGGAATGGTCAAATGAGCATTACAGTTTGGGCATGGATATCTTGAATGAGGCAGGTATGCTTACATGAAAAGTTGAACAGCAAAACGTGCTGTGAAATTCTACAGCATTTCTGCTCCCATCTGCCCAATAACATTACCCTAAAGATAGATTACCTTCAAGCAGGATAACTATTTGATCCACACATTGGAGAAGGTTCAAAAATTGCTTTCAGAGTGCACAGACATCTTAGAGCAGATGCCATGGCATCCGAAGTCAGCAGATTTGAACCTAATAGAATATGTTTGACTGAAAGTAAAGAGGAGGCTTTCTTGAGGTATTAAATTACCAATGTTGCAGAACTCTAGTGTTCCATAGAAGACACTTACATATCACTAGCAGAGGAACCTACTATTTTAAAGCACTGGTGCACTGCCATGTACTGAAGATTGAGGATGGTTATGGAAAATAACCAGGATCACACTGAATATTAGGTTTTTATGTACTTTTATTTTGTTGCATTAAGTTTTGGTCATATTTAAAAGTACCAGAGTTCAGTTCAGTCTGGTTTTCTTTTCTTTTTATGAGAACAGCAGATAAATAGTTCACATACCAGTGAACTAATACAGTATTATGTAATGAAGTCCACATAAATAATAAAACTGTTGGTATGAAGTAGGTATCAATAAAAGTATATGTGAATGGCTGGATTCAAACCTACCTTCTTAGTAGCACACTTAACTTTAAACTCGGAACATTGGCATTAAGCCATTTCTATATGAAACGTACCTTACTCTATTTGTGTAGAAGTGAATTGAGAAGTTGAAATCGAAAGGTTTTGCTAGGATTTGTGTATTTACTTAAGCATTTTTTGCAAGGAGCAGTTCTTTTAATTACTTGCAAGTGTTACTCTATATTATAACATCAGAAGCTGTAGCTTAGCCCGGATTTGTACAATTCTGACTTAGAGAAAAAGTATGTGCAGTGTGAGCCAGATTCAATGAACTTTGTGTGCTTTCACGAAGCCGAAGAGATACTTTGAAAGTTTACAGTGCTCAAACATTTTTCCATGACAGTACAAGGATGATTAATGTACAGGAGGGTTAAGCAATACTTAAAAATGATATAACTACAGTCAAATCTCAAAAATAATGTCACTATGTGATGGCTTCACATGATCAGTAGGGATAAAAGAAGATCAATGGTGTTTATCACATCAATAACAAAAAATTCTCTCGGAAATGGTAAATGCCACATTTTACATAAATGGTGTTTGAATGACATCCAAATTTTTTGTATAAGTTGTTTTAGTCTATCTCTTATGACTTAGTCACATAAAATGATAAATGATTTCATTCAGAATTAAGATAACTTAAAGCTATTCACAGAAAATTCCAGATATGTACTTAATTTGTGATGCAATTATCTTAAGCATGTGGTATTTTAATCTGTTAAGAGCTATTTTTGAAAAAATAAAAATAAAACATTTTCAGTACATCTCCAAGGTGTAGGGGTAGTTTGTCTACTTCATATTTATATCTTAGTAAGGGGAGTTATCTGGATAAGGTTTCTCTGGGGTTTTCTCTTATACTGAAAAGATAATGAACTTACGACTAATTTGAGCAACATTTTACCCTCTTCATTCTTCAATGTCTACCAGTTTTAAGGACATGAGAATAAACTAAAAATACGATTTTCCATGTACTTTGAGGGGAGTGTTCATATGACCTTAAAATGTTTAATTCCACTTAACTCTGGACATGGGAGTTTTGGATAAAATACAATGCTTGCTCCACCTACTATAGAAAGTAAAATTGTGAAGGGGACTTGTTAATGGCAGTGGAGTTTGAATGTATACTCACATCCAAGATCATGAAATCCTGCAGCATGTGCTTATTCCAGAAATATCTGTCGTCCACTCTCTTCCAAAAATTGGCTCTAGTTTCAGCCTTGAAGTCATATTGCCGCTGCAAGGTGTTTGTGAGGTCAGCATCCCAACTGAAGTAGAAGGAATCTGTCTCTGTGAATATCCTTTGGAGTTCTTCTAGAATGCGACGTTCAAATTTATCTTTGTCTTTGTTATTTCTTATTTTACTAAGATTCACCTGAAACATTACTTGCCTTTGTCATATTTTCTCAAATCAGATACATTAACTCATTCACTATCAATCATTTTAAACATGCTTGACCACTGTACATAGACAATATCAGTTTAAATCCCAGCTGGCAATTTTATTCTACACAAGTTAAAATAAAAACTATCCCATTATTTTTTAAGACATTGGAATACAACAAATAATGAAATTGTAACCAATAAGGTTAAACCTATTAAAAGTTAGCATAGATGGTGGTTGTATTTGATAATTTCAAAATAAATTTAATTTTTTAAAAAACTTAATGCAATTTATTAGGGCATAATATGCAGAGAGCCTTGACCAAGACAGAGTATAAAGAATTTTTGATGTGCTGCATTCATCTTTGTCCACGTATTAACTTCCATGAATGATAAAGAATGCCCAACACATCTTTTGGAACAAGTATGAATATCTTTATAACTTTAACACTCATCTAATATCATGTGGTTCAGGAAGAATAGCAAAAGGTTCCTTGTTGTATAAAAGCTATGTTACATTCATAAGACAAAAGAAATTCACATGCACACTTCCTTTATTTTCAATAATTCCAGCTGTGACTCACTTAAAAACAAAGGTCCAAACAAAATGGAATGTCACATGGGGGCACACATAATTTTAACTTCTTTTCTTACTTAGTCTTGCAATATATTACAATAACCAGATTGTGATTTAATCAGCATTAAAAAATATTAATACATACATAACTTGTAAAATTACATAAAAAATCTGATGTGTTTCATTCTGTTGACTTTCTTTACCTGTCTGCAAACAAACTATTCTTAGAAAAGACTATTCTTTTATCTACATCATGTTAATCAAGATAAACATTAGTAGAAATTGTATTATTACTTGCTTCCTTCTAAACAGAAGAAAAATAAGGGAGTACACTAAAGTGATAGTAATAATCTTTTAAAAGCTGATTGATATGCGAACTGAAGCTTAGTTTACTTTAAGTATTGCCAGTAAAACAAAAGAGAGATGAAAGAAATATAACCTCATTTAAGGAAAGTTACATAATGTAAAACTGAAACCAACAACAAAGAATATTCCGGAAACAGTCAATTCTACAAGAAAAATTTATATTACACAAATTGTGTGTTTTGACAAAGAAGCCCCATCTATGGCAACAATTAATAATTGATGCAGCAAATTCAAGAGGGATTGATTGTTTTTCTTAGAGATGATTCTTGTGAACAATGACCAAGATCTACTGTTATTGATGAAAATATCGCCACTGTTCAAGCAAAACTTAAAATCAATGGACATTTTATGAACTTATTTGAGCAATGTTGACACTGGTATGAATCATATCCAAAACATTTTATACCAATAGATGTGAGAAAATTTTGTTGTTGATGGATTTCATATAAACTGATTCTCAACCAAAAAGAATGCATTGATTAGCACATTGCATTTATTTTATAGTAAGTTTTTGTTTATTTCTTATGGTTTACCAGTTGCAAAAATTCAGCAAAATTCATCCAGAATGAACAAGTCTTCAGAAGCTATTCCCAGAAAATTCTAGATATAGATTTTATTGGTGATGTATAAATCTTTAAAATATGGTATTTTTATCAAAATTGTTGGGAGTTATTTTTGAAGAAAAACAAAATTTTCCATGTAAAGGGTAGTTTGAGTGGGTGATTTTTCTTGAAAATCTTCTTCACATCCTTGGAATATACTAAACTTAAACACTGTTTGGATTTACGGTCTTTTAGTTTTGACATGCAAATATTCTTTCTTATAAAAGTGCTTTTTTTGGACTCAGGGGCCTCAAAATATATATTTCCATTGAAATCTGCGCATCAAATTTTTGGGTGAATACAGTACCTTCTCTATGCACTATGTACATAGTATATATATATATAGAAACAGTAAAAGTTATAGACAGTAAAAGTTATATTACAAGTAGAATATATTTATAGTGTAAATTTTTAGAAATCTATATTTCTAAAAGCAACTCAAATCTGTTATATCTGATAGCTACTTTCTAATGTTTTGCGAAATGTAAATTGGTACACAAATGTTGGTTTACGACCAACAATTTTTTTTAAATATTAGTGAAAAATGCCTAGAAGGAAAAATAATTTTTCACCTTGACAGCACATTGTTGCATAAGGCAAAACTAATGAGTTTCTAGATGCTCTAAAGGTCAGCACCATGGGTCCTCCACCAAGTACTTTGTGATTTATTTTTGTTTACAAAAATTAAAGATAAAATGCATGGAATCACTTTTTTGAGATCAGATGAAGCAGTGGAACATTATAAAAACCTGGTTTCTTTAGTGCAAGGAGAGTGGAACCATTGTTTTATAGGCTGGTTTCATTGAATGTAAAATATATTGATGTTAAAGAGGAATATTTTTAAAAAAAAACCACAAAATCATTTAAATTTTTTACAACTAATCCTTGACTAAGTTTCAAAACATTTTCAATGCTGCCCTTATAATATTCCTTCACAACAGTTTCAGTTGTGACAGTAAGTGAATACCAAATAATATTGTCCACAAGTTAATAGGAAAACAATGTTTTGTTTAAATTAAATAGCTCCAATCATGTGCATGGAAACATTCTGTCTATAACTGATGAGTATCTGTATGTGGCAGTCATTCCATCCACAATATGACACAAGCTTGTATACTCAATTGGTTGTATGGTATTTCTTATAAAACAAAAAACAAACAAAAAAAAAACATATTCAAATTTACAATTTTCTATTTAATCTATTGTTTCATACACGAGAAAAATATGATGTGCTACATCCACTTTGCTTTCTTTATCTATGCTGCAACAAGGTATTCTTACAACAGCTTCTTGTATCCACCTCACACTTATCAAGAGAAACACTAGCAGAAATAGTTTTATTACATATTTCTTTGTACAAGATGAATAAGGAAATGTAATAAGCTAAAGTTATAGTCAAATCTTGCAAAAGTCTTCCAGAATGAAGAGGGATTCTGAGGCTATATCAGAAAATTCAAGATATACATGTTATTAATGATGAAAATATCTTAAATATATGGTATTTTAATCAAAATCATTTAAATCTTTTTGAAAAAATTTCTGTGTAAAGAGTAGTTTTGGGGTGAGGAAATTCTCTTGTAAACCTTTGTTTTGCATCCTTGAAAGATGCTGAAGATAAACACCAAGTTGGGTATTCAACAGACTTTTCATTTTAGAGTTCTTTCTTCCGTTGGTCTCGTGTCATAGATTTACGGCACGTAAAAGAACCTCAAGCTTGATAGAGAGGCCTCTGAGCAAAATTAAGCGGTCTTTCACATCCAATATAGAATGGGACGCTAACAACCTCAGTAGTTAAAGAGCGTCCAAAAATAACACACCATTTCCATTTTAGTATTTTAAAATTGAAACCAATATCAGCAAATATTTTGGAAATGGTTAGCTCCACAAAAAAAAAAAAAAAAAAAGACTGTGTGTGTTTTAACCAGATCTACATTTTTGGTGTCGTAAGTTTTTGTCTATCTCTTATGGTTTGCCAGTTATGCAAAAGTCATTCAGAATGAAGAGGACTTCAGAGGCTATTTCAAAGAAATTCAGGATAGACATTTTATTTGCTAAGTAAACATTTTTAACATAAGGCATTTTAATTAAAATCATTGGAGCCATTTTTTTGAATATTGAAAATTTACATAAATCCTTCATGTAAAAGGTAATTTGGAGAGGGATAATTTTCCTTAAAATCTTCATGCCTTGGAAGATACTAAACATAAACAATAAGTTTGATATATATTTAATAGACTTTTTTTGAGTTATCTGTTCACACACCCACACCAGAAATGAACATATAAAAGAAGAACTAAAAATGTTTCACATGAACAAAAGGTCAAAGGACTTTACAAATGGAAGGAATATATTGATAGAATAACTGGCACTAAAATTACTAAACAAATAACGAAATACAATCCTAAATAAGAGAGATATGTGGCCAGAACCAGGAAAGAATGGCAGGAGGACCTTAAAGGTGGAATAGGACTATACCATGAAGTGGAGGAGAAGAATTTAACTAAGGTACTAACATTAGTCTCTAAAGGCCAGGTTTGTATGCATGTACAGGAAAATCACTTCAAACACCCTTAATAATATGTTATACGGTTTTACAGATTACCAAGGGGAAATGGTGGGCCAGTTTGCCACTACTGTGCAAGTGGATTCATAACCTGTATTCTGGGAGCTGTGGATTGCCATTTAGGAGAAACCTATCAAATATCAAACTAAAACTTTGATATGCTGCATTCAAATGCATTTTCTCTTCACTCTTCTACAAACTATTCTTACAAACTTTGCATAATATGTGGATAAACTAGTAACTGACCCCCAAAAACAATTATTCCATAAAAAACATATTAAATTCTAAATTAAATGATATTCCACAAGAAAACAAACCAGTTCAGCTGCAACAATGACTATGAAAAATCCACATTGGCCAAACTAAAAGAAGAAAAAAAAGAAGAAAAAAAAAAAAAAAAAAAACAAGAGCAAAAGAATACCTCAGAAACATTCAACAAAAACAAGAAAACAAATCGGCGGTAGCTTGGCATTTTTGGAAAGAGCAACACAACAGAATAGAAGTCCGAAAATACTAAAAATATCAAAGGGAGAACAGAATTAAATGTTTTGGAGAACATCTACATTTGGAAAAACAAGAATCGCAATTTCAATTTTGAAATCCTGCCAGGTAACCTACTGATGCAGAAGTTCATCAAACCACCATTAGGGACATTTACAACAACGACAGCAAGCAATGCCTGCAGTCGACTAAGGGAATTGACAATGGAAGCACATGGCTTCTGAAACATGTTTACCAATAATAATAAAAGTAAGTGATGTAGTATTACAAAATCGATTCACTAATTAATTTCAATTCTTAGTAACAATTAAGAGAAATTTAAATTTATGTCAAAATTTGACCCTGAATAGAAGTACATATATATCTTACACTGGCTGGTTTTGATAGGTATTTGCTCTCATCATAAGTGACCTTACTGGCTACTGATATTGGTTTTCATTATAGTGGTTGATGAGGTGACACCTAGTAGTAGTAGTCATCACGACTTCCATAGCCAATTTGGTAGTGGCAATTCAAAATTTAGTAAGTAGAGTTTGTGTTATATAATTCAAATCTAATCAATACTTCAGAAAAGATTCTAATTATTAAAACCAAACACTGCTTAATGAATTTTGACTTTCTGCCACCGATTCAGTTATGGAAGTTTTATCACTCCAATACTAGATGTCACCATAATCAACCATTACAATGAAAACCAACATCATGAGCCAGTAGGTCTCTTATGATGAGAGTATATAGCCAAAAGGTCAGGCACACAAAATATGTAAGTGATGTATGTGGTACTATTCTAACTACACCTCCCACAATTTATTCTTATAAAGCTTGTTCTTCCATCTCCCTCTTATTAATTGAAAAACTTCCATTGCATAGTTCATTGTAGCTTTAAGGATATTTTTTATAAGCAGGTCAATATGTGATAGTTCTGAACAAGTTCTAGGCATAACAACCAAAAAAGTAGCAATTTAGCATATAAATAACAATAAATAATGGAAACTAATAACAAAGCATATATAAAGCCACAAATAATTTTAATATAAATTGCTAGTTTTAACAATATCTACATTTTTTATATAGTAAGATTTTGTCCAACTTTTATGAATTACCAATTATACAAAAGTCCTTCAGAATGATTTAGATTTAATAAAAATAAAATACTATTTATTTATCTGTATTGCTGTTTTACTTTTGAAAGTTGAGTTTAAAAAATGTCTTCAAAGAGTGGTTCTGCAGTATTATTTTTGCCCATACCACACTCCTAGCATTCGCTACTATCGTGAATTGTTCCGCCAAACAAAATTTACAGACTTCTTTAAGACAGAGCAAAATTAGGTTAATGCAAAATGTGTACAGCTTAACTGTACTATAAATTAACATCAATTACAGTACTAGAATACACCTGCAGCATAACTGGTAAGTAATTGATTTAAAAGTGCATATTTATTGTATCACATACTTTATAATGTACTGTAATTTATTATTGCACGAATATTTCTTTCCACCTCCATGGGATCGATTTTTCTCACTTCTACGCTCACATTTTGATATATCACAGAATCATTATAACATGGGAGTAACATATGTCTCCCAGCAATCACATTATTTTGGGCTTCTACTGTACCAAGTTTATTATCACACATGCATGTAAACAGGATCTTTTTGGATTCAGGGCATCTCAAAACAAGTATTCCAGGTGAAATATAGATTTCAAACTTTTGGGTGAAACATCTCTACTTATTATAACTATTTTGGAAGATGGAGGTAGTTCTCAAAACAAAACCCAGTTGTCAAATGTACCTACAAAGTGGAAATGCAAAACCACTTATCTTCATGAAAGTACCTACCAAGAGAGAGCTAACCTACAGCCAACCTTTGAAACCTTTCTCCTTTAATTTTTTAATAAAATTCATTAAGCAAAAAATATATCCAACATTATGCTTAAAGTATGACATTTTATAGCGTATTGGCTAGTGCACAGCGTAATTTTTTATATTTTACAATGATAACCTTAACACCTTAAATTCCCATATTTAAATTCATTTAAGACAGAGCATTGTACTCTGTTAATATAATTATTAGCATTACAATACACACATAAATAAGATTACTTGCAGTCCAAGTGCAAAATGACATAAATAAAATAACTTTCTCATGCCTTTTCTACCTATTCTGCAACAAACTATTCTTATAAAAGCTTATGTTTCATCTATTTCATGCTAATACAGATAAACATTAAACAGAAATGGTCTTATTACTTATTTTCTTGTAAGTACATGGAAAATATTAATTTAAAGTGACATTCAAATCTTTTAAAAGCTGGCTACATTGTGATATTAAAATTCTGTTCTCTTTGCATGGCCAGAAAAAAAAAAATGACCACTTCCCATTTGAAAAAATCTGAAGTGTTCCATTCAAAATAATTTCTATGATTATTCTGCAACAAACACTCTCACAAAAACTTATTGCCCCCTGGTAGTGTTCTGGTTAGTATGTCTGCCTCATATTGAAGAGGCAAGTTCCAATCTCCCTTAGGGTTGAGTTACCTGGATAAGTCCCCCTCCAGTATTCTCCATTATCCTGAGAAGACATGTCGAGTAATTTCACGCTCCAAGAATCCCAAGATCATTTCACCAATTTTATTCATAGTCCAAAATGACCAACCAGGTTCAAGAACATTAAGCTATACCAAAAAACTTGTTCATGATTATTGAGATAAATATTAGCAGAAATGGTTTCATTACATAGTTCCTTCTAAGTAGAAGGGAAATGTAGAAATCATCAGGCTAAAAGGATAATAAAACCTGGTCGATATATAACATTGAATTCCATTCTCTTGGCATGATCAGGATGAAAGAGTGAATAACGACTTCCCACCTGAGAAATTTGTAAATATTGGACATTTTAAAACCAATAACAAGGAATATTTTGGAACTGATTAACTATAAAATCAAAACTGTGTTTGACATAAATTGTGTGTTTCAACTGAGATCTACATTTTTTGTGTAGCAAGTTTTTTTTGGTTATTATGCAGAACTTGGGCCGCTATAAAAATCAAATGAAACCAAGTGTGATTGATTGACTTTGTAATTTCTAATGACCATTTGTGAGAAAAGCTTATTATTTTTTTTTTAATTATAAACAAATTTGTGTGCATGCTAGAACAGTTGGTGTTTTGCATATATGACGGATATTTACCAAATAATTATATATGAATGAATATTATATGAATAATAAATGGTTTCATAATGTGTAGGTATATGCTGAAATACTGATTTATAATGAAAAAGCTTGGTTTTGTCGCTAGCAGAAAACACTGCAACTATTGGTATGCAAGAATGTCATATGTCGCCCTTGGCAGGATTACTGCATTGGGAAAACCCATAGGAAAAATTCAATGGTTAGTGTGAATGTAGTAATTGGTGGAGGAAGTGTGGTTAATTTTTCTTTATCTGTTTCTGTACGCCAAACCATTGGGTCCGGTGATTTTCATATTTAGCGCAAGGTTAGGTTCCATTAAGGTTTAGTATGCGTACATAAATTTATGTTTGTAATTTTCTATTGTGGTAGTACTTGGCAGAGAAATATGTTTCTGAACATTAAAAAACCATTTATTATTTATATAATACTCATTTATATATAATTATCTGTAAATATCAGTCATATACACAAAACACCAACCGTTCCAGCATGCACATAATTTGTCTGTAATAAAAAAAATCAAGCTTGATCGACAAATAAAACCTTTGAAATTGTCATCACAATTACAAGATCCATTGATCGCAACTAATTTCATTTGATTTTTTGAGCAGCCCATTTTCTGCATAATTACCATTTTTACCTTCTCTAACCCTGTATGTGCAATGTACACAGTGGATAAAGAAGATATTGTATTCCACTCAAAAATTTGATAACAAGATTTCACCAGAAATACTTGTTTTAAGACCCCCTGAATAAAAAAACAGCAGAAAAAGATCTGAATGTATGTGTGTCTTTCTGCCTGTGGACAGCATGGCTCAAAAGCGAAAAGACTGTTACTTGGTATTTGGTTTGGTATCTTCTAAGGATGCGACTCAAAGATTTTCAAGAAAATCCCCCCCCCACCCTAACTACCCTTTGCATGGAAAAATTTTCGAACATTTTATTTTTCTTAAAAATGGCCATAACAACTTTGATTAAAATACCACATATTAAAGTCATTTCCATGAGAGAATACATATCTTGAATTTTCTGGGAATAGCTTCTGAAGACCTGTTTATTCTGGATGAATTTTGCATAACCAGTAAACCATAAGAGATAGACAAAATCTTCCTGCACAAAAAATGTATTTCTCATTAAAATACACAATTTATTTCATATATATTTTTTTCGTGGAGTTGACCATTTTCGAGATATTCCTTGTCATTAGTTTCAATTGTAAAGTACTTATAATTTTCTCAGACAGGAAGTGTCCGTTTTTCTTTCGTTCTACTCCTGGCCAAGCAAAGAAGCGATTTGCAATGTCAATCGCATAACGACAGCTTTTAGCATAGCGCATTCATTTAGTTCCCTTCTACTTATAAGAAACTAAGTAATAAGAACATCCTGCTAATGTTTATAAACATAACTCTTGATTAGCATTGTGTAGAAAGAAGAATCATTTTTTTTTAAAAGTATGGTTGTAGAGCAGCTAGAGAAAGTCATGTGTGTGTACACATCAGAGTTTTTTCTATCTTGTACAGTTTACCAGTTATGCTTAAGTCCTCTAGAATGAAGAAGGCTTTAGAGGCTATTCAAGATATACTTTTATTTGCAATGTACATATCTTAAGTATATGGTGTTTTAATCAAAATTGAAAGAACCATTTTTGAGAAATTCAAAAATTTCAGAAAATGTTCTAAGTAAAGGGTGGTTTAGAATGGGGGATCTTCCTGAAAACATTTGTGTAGTATTCTTGGAAGATATTAAATTAAATACCAAGTTTTGTAATTAACGGGCTTCGTTTTTTAAGTTATACTGTTCACAGACATAAACACAAATCTTTTTCTAAAAATGCCCCCTTTTTTTTTTGGTGATTCAAAAAATGTAATTTTGGTAAAATTTTGGTATCAAAGATTTGGTGGAATACTATAGTTTCTCAATCCATTATATATGTGACAAAAGTACATCCTTTATAACAAAGAAATTTTATTATTTGTTTACGTTGGTTATACCACTTGGTGTTATTCAATATGTGATCTGGATTTGTTGCTTTTGTTATTCTGTCATTAGAGCTGCTTTGTAGTTACTTATTGGTCTGTTATAAACGTTTAGGGCCTAAGCTGAAGAGCCTCAAGCTGTTAAAGAGAATTGAGTGATGTTTTTCATAAGAGGAGTGGAGCAGAATGACACGGTGTAGTGTGGGATCTGTGAAATTAAAACCCCAATGATCCCAAGAAGAAGCAATCTGCCACATTTCATATCTGAAAAACTTTATGTCTTTAACACTTTCAAATATGGATCGCCAATGGAAGTTAAGCTTTATCCACCACTAAAACTACTTCATAAGAGCAGTGTGTGTGTGTGTGTGTGTGTGTGATGCAACCATTGTATATTTTAACTGAATTTGGTAAAAATATGATTACCTAACATTTAAGGTTTTCAATAACATTATTTCTACTTATGTAGGTTAATTTAATGTTATCTAGTACAATGTGTGATTCATTCCTTGCTCAGAATTTACAAGCAATCTCTTAATATAAAAATCTGGAAATTTCAACCTTTCTTCACCATCTAACGGCTACAGGGTAAACGTTACTGGTTTGCAACTTACCTGAGCAGATGCTATCGCTGCTGCTTGCTGTGTTGTATTCTTTATAGTGTTTGTTGCTGATTTTATAGTCTTCCATGTCTTCGCGAATGCTGTTTTTTGTTGAAGATCGAAAACTCCGCCAGCAGTAATATTTGGTTTCCTATTGTCTTGATGCTTCCTGCAAGGTTTCAGTCCCAAGTCTACTATATCTCCTGGTTCTCCAAGTGGTAGGAACACTACTGATTTAATTTTATATACTGTCTTTCCACCTGGTAAGTCGCCCACTGTGCCAGTTTCTTTAATAAGCATCAGACGACGTTCAACGACTGACTGATACTTTATTTTTCCAATAATACCATAGCATAATCCTAAACATTCTGGGTCATCTGCAGATACCAGTTCCCTAGCTACAAGAGAATGACACATAAAAACAAGTTAATAAAGGTATTATGTGCATACCGACAGTTGTCAAATTTGACAGCTGCATGGGAGTGGTTCATACCTGGTTTGGCCTCTAATTGGCCGCTCTCCCGATTCCACCACAAGCTACAATTGTCACAAATAAATATGTAATACTGATTTGTTCT
The DNA here is from genome assembly GCA_030762935.1 of Hymenopus coronatus. NCBI lineage: Eukaryota > Metazoa > Arthropoda > Insecta > Mantodea > Hymenopodidae > Hymenopus > Hymenopus coronatus. The sequence continues at coordinate 40,961,119 of CM060897.1, read as the reverse complement.
GAAAAGCTCCATTTCGCGAGGAGCTTTACGTTGGAATGACATCATAAAATACTTTAATAAAACAAGAATTTCACAAATATTAATCTACCGCCATTTTGTATCGTCTAGGAGGTAATGCTGTACACAGAATCCGACCAATAAAATCGTAGTATAATTCACAAAATTGCCACTGGATGCGCTGTACAGAACTAAACTAGACGATGATCAAAAACCGGTGGTTGTTGTATTCGATGTTTTGTAGATATCTTTGGAATCAAATGTCTGATTATCATTCATTTAAGTATTCTTCTTACAGTTCAACCACATTCCTCTTTTTTCTCCTTTCCCTTTTTAATTTAGCTTATCACACTATCTTCATATTATGTTGTCATTCTAACTTTAATGTTCTAACAAGTACTTGAAAACACAAGCATACCAGCTAATGAGAGTATGTCCCGTGTGGTAGATTTACGGCACGTAGAAGAGCCTCAAGCCTGATAGAGAGGCCTCTGAGCAAAATTAAGCGGTCTTTGACACCCAATTTAGACGCTGAGAACCACAGTCGTTAAAGAGCGTCCATAAATAACACTCTATTTACATTTAATGAGAGTATCCACTACTTGGGAGTTAATTTTTCACATATTCCAATATTCAACATAAGCAATGAATGACCAAAATCCTAAATTAGATCTGTACTTCTCCTTTACATCTACACCACAAGTTCTGTACTATGAATATTTCATTGTTTATGTCTTTCTGTAATATACACATTTCAAACAATGTCACTAAAGAAAATTCCTTTAATATTCCTGGAAGATGCTGAAAAAATTATAAAAGTTATGTTTAAGGAAACACTTAAATCTCCCTCCTGGTACACCAGTCTCGATTCTTTAAACGCGTTTAAATGCAATGGCTTAATATTATATTTGTGTAAATATTAAACGAAAAAGTTTGAATAATATGTGATGCAATTTCTATGGGTGACTTCGTTAACTGTGTTAGCAACACAGTGATCATGTATGGTTTTCGCAGGCTTTTGTCACAAGCCAGGAGCTACGAATAACAATGTTCGTTTTGTAGCAAATACAAAGATCTATTTAAAGATAACTAAGATTTCGGGTTTAAAAATTCTGGCTGCCCTCTGAAGGGAAGTAAAGCTATTGGTTCCATGTCATAGATTTATGGCACGTAAAAGAATCTCAAGCTGACAGAGAAGCATCTGAGCACAACTAAGCGGTCTTTCACGCCCGCCCAGTGTCGCCCTCCGTGGTGTAATGGTTACCATGCTGACTTCATATACCCAAGGTCGCGGGTTCAAACCCGTCGGAGGACGATGGATTTTTTCGGGCGTAAAAATCCTTCGGAAGGGAAGTAAAGTAGATTTACGGCACGTAAAAGAACCTCAAGCAAAATTAAGCGGTCTTTAACGCCCAATTTAGAATGGGACGCAGAGAACCACAGAAGTAAAAGAGCGTCCATATTTCCCTGCTCGATCTAGTGCCCGCCTCACTTTTCTCAGGAGCGGTCTAAGTCAGCATCCGTCAACTGCTACCTCCTCAGCCCTGCGCTATCCTATCCAGCTGCAGGCACCACCGAAATGATGCGAAATGCTGCGAAACTCTTTCTCCCCAACCTTGGTGCAACTCCTAGTACTGCCCGGGTTCTCTTCTGCCTTGGAGAGCCTATTACCAGCTATAGGCCATCCTGCATCTGCGACAGTTGCAGGACCTGCATCCAATGCAGGTGTCGCTGGCGCCTTTGTCCAAAATAAAGACACTACCAGATTGCGGAAATCCCAAAATAGTCGCACTGAGTGCTGAATTTATCGACTGGAACGCTCTTTCTACTCTTCTAACCACGTGTAAACCCGGTGTTCTTCCGTCACATGAGTGAGAGGTTTTATGATATTGAACAAACCTCTGACCTGCATAAGCCCAGGAAAATTCGCTGCTCTCGTTTGACTTTCGGGCAAAACCAAACTGTCACTGCTCGAGCCTTGTCTGGGTCCGTGGTTTTCGCAGATGGTGAGGCTATGTGGCCTCTTGTTCAACTTCAGGTATGCTGCCTGCAGCCGTTGCAGTATCTTGGTCAGGTTCGATATAGTCTTCGAAATTGTGACCATGGAGTCGATGCCATCTAAATATAGCAGAAAGAGAAAGGCGTCGTAAGTCGACCCTCTCATCTTTGACTCCATGAGGCGCTAGAAGATGTCTGGCGCGTTGCAGAGGCCAAAAGGAATAACAGTCCTTGCCCAATCGAGAATGCAACTTTCTCCTTGTTTCTGGGATCCAGGGTATTTTGCCATGTAACGTGCTGTAAGCACTTGCTATGCTCTGTTCTTTCGTGAATCGATAACACAGCGGATAAAAGGGGATAATTATGTAAATAGGTAATCGCATTCGTGATAGCCACAATTCAACACAATTCATTTTTATTTTAGCAAATAGTCTATGACCTCTGCGTCCCCCCAATCTCGGTCCATGACAGACGTTATGGATGCGGTGCAGTATTGGAGGGTAAGAATGGTCAGCGCCTCGAACCCCCGCTGGCCGGTTAATGCGGTCCTCATTATCTCAATTGCCCCCCCCCCCCAGGGACCTCACGAGGCTGAGTGCACCCCAGTTCAGGTCTTCCAGCGGGGTAAAAATCCCTACGCCGGTACTGGGTATCGAACTCAGGTATCCCGCTTGGCTAGCAGCAACACTACCACATTTTAGCAAATAAGCGTTAAAATAACATAGCCTATGATAAAGAGAATATCTTCGCATTGGTTTCCCTGTAAAGTGGACTGCTCGCTTATGTAGAAAAATTATGATACAGTTTAAGAAACAGTACTTTAATATAATCTAACAAACGTAGCAATTAACTAAATATATTTAAAATGCATCAATGTTGGGCTAGCAAGAAGTAAACAAAAAAAAAATGTCTTACTGAGTCTGGGCGATAGATTATAAATTTAGTCAAGTTAAAAATAGAAAAAATGATAGTGAAATATAGACGTGGAAAACTTGCCCTGTCGAATCATGACGCTATTTAAATTGTTCTCCACTGCGACAAGCGAGGCGCTCCCTCTTCAGACTCTTGTACACTGAATAGTCAAATATGCTGCTTCTCTATCCCTGGCATAATAGCTATGCACATTCTCCCCCTTCACCAAGGCCAGTCCACGAGGAACAAATTTCCTTGGATCCGCTGCATGGATAAAAGAAATGAGTAATACTGCCAACATTATAACCTTCTGCAGCACGCTTGCACTTTCGCGTAGCTAGTAAAATGTGACGCATGTTATTGTCACTATCCCGACTTCAAGTTCAAAATCGAGAATCGCTGAAAATCAGCAAGGGTGGCCCGGGTATCGTCTACCCGGGGTAGTGAAAATAGCAATTTCTGGTGACGGCATTCCGCTTCCTTTAGCTCCCGTTCTTCTTCATCAGGACTACAGGGGAGCACCAAGGGCTGTCGGAGTCTTCAATGATTCCCCTAGATCTCATTTCTTCTAGCATGTTCCTTACCTCCGCATATTTTACAGAGGAACACGTTTTTATGGTTTGCGGATAGGTCGGGCACTTCTGGTGCCAATGATGTGATATACTGTCAGTGCAGCCATAATCGCAGTTCACTTCGCTGAAAGCAGACTGGTATCCGCTAGGTAGATGCCGGGCTTCTCCAGCTATGAAGCGGTCAGGTGGTCGGCCGCCCTCTTCATCAAGTGTTTCGGCTAGGGTCCCAGGCCTTGCAATGGTGCTGGCTGGTCGGATCCCTCGCACAGGCAAGTTTCCTTCACCATTGGCACTTCAGGTGCGCCTTCGGTTAACTAAGGACGGTTCTTCAGCTGAAGCTAGTGAAGCGCCACTGAACAACTCGGTGAGTTCGAGTGTAATTTTATCAATACATACACACACATACTCTAATTCAATAATGAAAATGACATTTCCGAAGGGTTAAAACGGCAGGAGTAGGGATATAGAAGAAAAGAGAGAGAGGTGGGGATAGCGAAATGGGAAAGTCACTATATCCATGAGTAGGTATAGAGAAAGCTAAATGCAGCTAACCTTAGTTATTCGGACGTTCAGTTGCACTGTTTACGTCTCGTCATGACAACCAACTACAGCTTGGGTTATATAAAGTGCCGTTTACTCCCAAAATACCTGCTTCTACGCTACGGTGAAACAACAATAATGTTTTTTTCATGAGTAGAAAGGCCCCTTGTAGGGGCTATTCGGTGGTTTTAAACCCTTTCTGTACCTTTAAAACATGTCTTCCCTTAGGTTACGGATTACCCCTTTTAAAACCGCTTTTCTAACTTCCAACTTTTTCGATCCACCCTGGATGTTATAATTGACTCTTAGTCTCGTGCTGTTACTTTCATCCAATTTTACAGTTTTTAATCGCTTTAACTTGTGTTCGCTAACGTTAACGTAGAAACAATTATCACTAGCAAGTTATAGAGCTTTTAAAGCACAGATTTGTTTTTTAAGTCCACATAAAACTAATTTACTTTTAGCATTTGTATTGCACTATTGTTTTGTTTTTATCATTCTTGAATTGGCTTTCAATAAGTTTTCGATAAGTGTACCCGTTTCTGACGTTAGAGAGATAAATTCACCCTTGCACTCTATTTGCACTTACCTGGATTAAGACCAAGTACCATCTCAAAAGTTCAGCACCTCAAGTTCTCAATGTTTAAACTCTTTTCCTACTCCAGTGTTTGCATATTCACGGCAGCATTACTCACACCCTAACACAACCTCACAACAAGGAGGTCCTAAGCCTTGGCATCTACTCTGCTTGTAAAAGTTACGCTTTGCGGCTTAGGGCTTTAAACGTTTATAATAGACCGGTAATTGACAGTGGCTCTAATGAGAGAAGTATCTAACGAATCCAGATTACATAATGAAGTAATGCCATGTGGTGCAACCAACGTATGTAAAAGATCTTTATTGCAATTGATAGCCGGTCAGAAATAATAAATTAGTATGATAATGAGGTTAGCTCTCCCTTAAATTTGATGTATAAAACGTGCATAAAATAAAGCACCTTTAGATTGGAATATAAAGGAAATTATTGTACCTATGCAACTTGAGAACTTGATACACCTAGAACAGTTTGGTAAATGTTGCTCTCACCACATAGTTATCAGTCTGAATTTCTTTGTTGCATATAATAATAATAATACCTTTATTGTCAATAGACTGCAATACAGTTTCTGACATTGTCACAAATTCATATTTACAATTATGTATTTACAATTTTTACATTCGTCCAGAGTAGTCTACACTTAAAATATGTTAATTAACAAATATTACAAAGATGGACAACCTGCATAGTTACAAATTTTACTAAAACTACATATCAGTTGTATATACACAGAGGGACATTATTATAGTTCATTGATACTATACAATGTCTTTGTTATCAAATACTTCTTCAGAGCACTCTCAAATTGTTTCCCTTTAGAACATTTTAAATATGCAGGTAGTTTTGCATGAAGCAATAAACCCATGACATTTGGATCCTTTTTTGAGATATTTTTGTTAAACCCCTGCCGAAAATAATCATCATTGTGTCGGGTGTAATGACTATGGATATTACTATTTTTTAGGTTTTGTTTCTGAACTGCATAGGTTACAACTTTAAAGACATACAAAGAATACAACGTTAATATCTGCTTATCTTTAAATATTCCCCTACATGATTCACGAGAGCTCATATTGAAAATCAATCTGACTGCCCGTTTTTGTAATCTAAATAACCTTTCCATATGGGTAGCAGCAGCACAACCCCAAATTTCTATCGCATACAATAAATATGGGTATATAACTCCATAATAAATCATTTTGAGCCCCTTCTCATCTAGGATATTTTTAAAATGACGTAGCAGATACACAGATTTACTAATTTTGTCACAAATATGATTTATATGTCCAGCCCATGTTAATTTTCTATCAAGAATTATTCCTAGAAATTTATGTTCGCTTACATCATGAATATTGCTATCATTTACCGGTAAAGAGAAGTTCGTGGTGTTTCTGTTACTCTGTGAGAAATGAATTAAGGTTGTTTTTGTCATGTTGCATGCAAGTTGATTTATAGGCAATTAAAGTCTTAATAATGCTAATGGATAGGAAATGAGATGTTTGTTGTAGTTGGTCGCCTAAAAATAATAAATTAGGCTCGTGATTAGTGAAGCTAATGAGATTAGCTCACTCTAATAAATATTAGGATATTATATTTAAAACGTCCGTGAAATAGATTGGAGTAAAAACAAGCGAGTTAAAGCATCTGCGAACACTAGGCAGTAGTGTATGGCGTTCCCACATCTGTAAGGCCACGTCTGAGACCTACGCTTGCCATGGCTGTACCTTTATACAGGTATATGGGGCATTACGTGTGATTTGCCAGGAGCAGGGGTCGTCCGAGGGTTCTCGGGCGGGGGATAAATCATTATGGTATCTATCCGCTTTTCTTGCTGATTTACCCGTGCGGTATAAAAGATGCAGTAAGATGCAAGCGGTTTTGTTTGCACAATTTGCTGAAGGTGGGTGTTTCACTTAATGCTATCGGCGCGGGTCGGCGTTGCTACCTGTGTGATCCCCCAACATGTAGTGAGGGGCCCGATGCAGCTTAACTTGGCCATCAGCTTGCTGCCTGTCAAGTGAAGCAAATGCATCTTGCGGGGGAAACGATAGGAAAGAGGTTACGGGTGATGATGGGCCAAGCATGCAGCCGGCTGGTATACGGCTAGTGTATGCTTGGTAACCCAATGCTGCTTAACTTGGCGATTTAGAGTTTGTAAAAGGAGAAGCGGCAGAAACGACCATTTCAAGGCATCCTTGGGTAGTCTGTGCCTCATCTGGCTAATCTATAGTCGTATTGACCGAGTGTGTTCATCTGACGATTTATGTGCGGTGCAAGTTTTGAGTATATTGTGCGAGCTTTCTCGCACAACATCCACTACGATGGGATTCCGGATTGGGAATGGATGTGGGACGGGAATCTACGGTCTATGCCATAGATCAGTGCCCTGTTGTGCACAACCTGCAGGCCGTAGATGATGGAATGAGCCACCGATTCCTAGACCTCGCATTCGTACAGTAAGAGGCGGGATGATCGCGCCGTACGGCCATGGTTTAAGATATGCAGGCATTGTGGAGCGGAATATGGGGTACAACTGCCATAGGCGAAATGGCCCATCCTAACCATTTCTCTGGCATGCGGAGTGAATGTCAGGCCGCAGTGGAGCGAACCTAGGGGATCCTTCTCCGCCACAAAGTGACGCACTTCAGCCAGCAAAGCGGAGCTCTTCTGAAGGTTGAGCGCTATCATCTACTTTTCACTCCACCTGGATTTGGCAGGAAACTTCATTTTAACAAATGAAGGTGGTGTTAAAGCCCCCGTCCCTCCCAGCTTTCACCACTTGAAGTCGTCTCTGAGGTGATCCTCTGTCTCCGTCATAACGAATACTCCTGGTTGAAGTGGGCGCATTTTATCTTAGCTACTTCCATCCTTAATGTGGCTCATGGATGTTAATGTCTCATGGATGCTCCTAAAGAGCATCAGACGCTCTCTACCTCTGCGTCGCGAATATCGTCGAAACAGATAGACTGTTTCCTGAGACACGTAACTGGATGGGGGAGGGGGTCACCTGGGCTTTGTCCACCAAAAGCTTCCTTCCCAAGATGAATTCTTCCAGCGTCTCTCCTAGCTGTTGCAGGCCTGACTTGAACTGACTACGGTAGGCTGCAGCCAAGCGATGGTTTCCGAACCGATTCTTGAGAGCCTCCCAGATGTATCAGACACCGCTGATGTCCGTATCGCATTCAATACTTCTGAAGCTCTGGAGACTGGCTACCAGTTTTGCGATTTCCTCGTCTGTTGACCATCGGTTATGAGGGGCTAAGGTGTCAATTCGTCGACAAAGGACTTCGAACTTCGATGCCCTGCGTATTTGGGTGTCTTGGCGCATGCAGATGTGTCGTGTACTGTCGTCTCGAACTTCAAGTCCCTTAGCCTTCTGTAGAGCATCTTTTCTTTCACGGAGTTCAGTTCCTTGGCAGTGCCGTTAAGTCTTCTTTCCAGTTCACTAACACATTGGCGAGGATCATCTTTCCATCAAGTTCTTCATCCTTCATGTCAGCCAGTTTTTTTTTTTTTTTTTTTCGATAGCTGTCCGTGCATATTCTTCAAGCCAATTCCATTTTCTCTTCCATCACTCTGGATTCCATTTTCGTGTACATCTTCACCATTCCTGTTTCATTTCCTCCATTCCAGATTTCATTTTTGTGCTAGTCTTCTCCATTCAGTATTTAGTATCTTTAATCTTCGCTATCTCCATTCATATGTTCAATCCCATTCCTGACATCAGAGTAACAAAATGCCTTTTTCAATGGCTACCCAACAATTTTTATTTTTCATCAGTTGGCTGCTGTCAAAACTAACCTCCTCCAGTCCTAGCTGTCCTTATATAGGTTCTACTTACACAGCAAGAAATTTCCAGAACTAGGGGCAGATACACATGACCTTTTTCCATTGAGTGGTATTGTACATGTCCATTTGTCAAGACCAATCACCTGCAATAATGCAGGGGGTGATGTAAAGTGGCTCTTCGTGCACGTATTCACCTGTCTACAATGCTGCCAACTATGTAATACTCCCTGCACACACTTAAAACAATTTAATTGTTCAAGGTAGAGGTGTGACCTGCACAACGCAATAGCCCATAGTGACTGATGTTTAATCAAAGGCTACTATTATCTGCCGATTTTTCTTGTTATCCTGGAAAACACTTCAGCAACAATGAATACTACATTTTAACAACCATTCACTACAATTTAATTGATGTTATTCTAAAACAGCACTTGGAAGCAACAAGATCTTTTGAGATAAGTTAAATTTCTTGCTTATAACTGTGCCACACAACTAGCCACCTTGGTTGCTATCGTGAAATAGGCTGTTGTAATGGTATGAAGTATTTCCATATTTAACATCAGCATTTATGTTAATATATTCAAAGGATATTACCAAACTTATATTTTCTTAACCATATGAATCAAATATATTATGCAATAAGTGTCATTGCATCTGAAATGTAGGCAAACTTTATTAACAATTACATACGAAGATCCTTTATTATAAACCACTATTATGAAATCACATGCATCTATCATGAGGGAGTGTTTATATTGCCTGATCTAGTACTGCATAGGGTTTGTATATTGCCATTCAAACTTGTACTGTGCATGGAAGGATATACTTCTACGGAGCTAGGTTATCAGAAACAAGGTTTTCTGAAAGTCATTACTGACTTATTCCATAGCTGCGCAATTTGCTTGGTTCTGAGCAGTTTATCCTTATCACAGGCTTTGATTGATTTTTTTTAGTGGTATTTGACACCCGCTTTTACTAGTTGTGGCCCCGCTGGCGATGACACTGGTGATACATAGAATAAAGATGGAGCACCGGTGGAATGCGATGGGGGAAACCAGAGAAAACCTGCCCCTTTGTCCACCACAAATCTCACATGCAGTCGCTTGGGATCAAACCCGGACCACCTAGATGAGAGGCAAGTGGTCTAACCACTTGGTCATGGCACGGCCTGGCTTTGATTGAGGTCTCCAAAGGATGATAACCCGGAAGTATGTCATCACTGTGGAAACTAAACCTACATATTAGTGATAGTGATATTTAACTCAGTCAGTGATAGCTCACAGCAATATTTTCAGGGAAGGCAAATATTTGCATTGCACAAACTACAAATCTAGTAAAAATTTTTTGCTTACCTTTACTTTAAAGTAGATCAATGTGTTGATCCTTCATGCATATCACTTGATGACATCATTATTCCATGTCTCCTGTTTCTCCAGCGAATAGAAAAGTTCGCATTCATTAGATGCTGTTGCTAAAACTCTAATCCTGTCCTGTCCCACTGTATTCCGTAAGTAAGAATTCAATCTATTCTAGCAAGAGAAGTTATCTCGACACTGCAAGTTGTGGAAGGAATTATTCCAGCTAAAGTAAACCGTCTGTAACCTATAGGCAACATACTTTGAATATTACTTTCCACAAACAGTTTTATAACTTCAGTTGCACTTCGAGACAAGAACTGGTAGTCAGAGTAGACAAACTTGAGCTTGTTCTCAATCTTGAAATGTCGAAATGCATGACATAATAATTTTATACTGAAACAAGCTCCTTGGCAAGAAAATATTTTCTAAAGGCAGTTGGAATATTTCTTCACAATGCAACGCAGTAATTTTTAGGACCTAAAAATGTGCATTACTATTTAATAGGTACTTACAAAAGTAAGTTCACTTCTAATTCTCTGTTTCTTGAAAACATATGACTGTCAGTGCAGCAATAAATTTTTTGCACACAAGTTCTAGTTGACTTCAGGAGGGCCCATCAACAATCGACAGGGCAGACAAATTTACCATCTGCCTGTCTTGTGCAATGCATGCGCCACTCCAGCATTTGTAACAGCATTTTCCCCAATGCTTACTAATGGACACTTGCATATACCTAAATTTACCATCCTCTCCTCCTTCAGATAAAAAAAGAAGAAAGAAAGGAAATAAATTGCTAGAAACAAATCACACCTTAAGATTAATAATGATAAAAAAATAATTTTTGAATCACACCAAATGACACATCCAGGGCTCAAAATAGTGAGATATCCGCCTAAGATCAAATATAAACTCAATTCACCTCAACATCAACTAATTCTGCCCAATTGTATTATGTATTTTTTGGCCTTTTATTGTTTATTGCTCATATTTTAACTAGTATTATTTTATTTTATCACCTACCAGTAGTACTTAGGTACAGAAAATTTTTGCACCCAAAAAATCAATATCAATATTTAGCTGAAAATACATACTTTGAGGTACCATGAGTTGTATTTGCCTTTTCCTTTGGCGTCTGTGAACAAAAACATGGGATAAATACATTTTATACTTGAGTTGAATATATTATAATATGTCAGGCATGATTTTAAAAAAAAACTTTGTTCCATTTCTTATATTTGGAGCATGGACTTCTTATACATTGACACAGGAAAGCCTTTGAGGTACTTGCAATATGAGTACAGTGAAAGGAGCATGGAAGAATATATTATATGTCATCTTCCACCATTGTTAAAACTGATTGCCAAACTGAATTTGGAGTGACCATCTAGAAGGATGGGATGTCATCTATCAAGGTATTTGGTAGTTAACAGTTTGAGTTTAAACTTGCACATGTGGAAGTGTACCCATAGAAATAATGCACCCATAAAACATTTGAGAGAAAATTGCGAAATATTTTTCTTATTTATGCATGTTTTGATGGGAACTATTGAGTGGTGTCTTCAAAAGTAGCATTTCGAGTGACTCTTAATTAGAAAACATGGTTAATTTTTAAATTAACCCTAATAACATGTAAAGTAAACAAGTATATTTATATATATTAAGATAGTTATAATACAAAAACTACATTCAACTCACCATTTTATAGAGGACATCTTTGTTAGTGTGATTCATTTAAAAAGCAACCATTGTTCGTCTATTTTGCACATCAAGTGTTTTTAACAACATTATAGTACTTTTTTAACAAGAATAAAAATATTATGAATGACTGTTTTTCTGGGACCACTGAATCATCATTCGATTGTATTTGTTATACTTTAATTTAACAACACTGTCAATTGCCAGATCATATCTATGCCACCGGTTGCCAGAATTTTGTCCTGTAGAAGTTCTTTTACCTGGCAATAAACCCACTTACATGGGGCTGTTGCTTTTAAGCACACTTAAAAACCATCATTCTGATGCTGGTTTGAACCCACAACTTTGGGATCAAAAGGCCAGTGTCTAACCAACAGATCACTTATCATCATAAGATTTGTGTAAACCTGAACATACATTAACATTTCTTTATTGGTCATTGCCACGGCATCTAGCAGTGTCCAGTCACTGCAAACTATTCTTCAATATTCTCTTTTCATGTTTTTGTAGTGAGATGCAACTTTTAACGCACAAGTAAGTTATATTTCTGTTCTTTAAATATTCTGGACCATCTCTGAGTGGTAGCATGCCTGCCTCTGGCACAAGGAATCCTGGTTCGATTCCCAATGGGGCATGAGGATTTTTTTCCTGAACAGAATTCTTCTTCCCTGCTACATCACAGGTCTAGGTATTGTGTTCCTTCATGACCATCTCATGGTAGCAAACCACTGCAGTATTTATCTTATCACAGTGATTGGGTTGTGAACTCTCCCATGATTCCATCTTGGTCTAACTTAACCTTCAGGTTGATCATCTTCGTCATAATCATACATATTAAGGGAGTTAAGGGACCAAAAGATTCCCATTTAAAGAATGCAAAATAAAAGTACCAAAAGAATAAAAGCTCACCTGATTAGAGCTTACCTTAGCAAATCATACAATAACACTTCGAGGTACATAGAAATCATTTTGGAATCCAAAATATACAAGCTCGTAATGAAATTAAAAAAAGAATTCTAAAATAGTCTAAAATAATCTGCAAAGCAGTTAATCTGCCTGCAGATAATCTATAGTCTACATTATAACTAAATTCTCGCTTCAACAAAAATTATAACCTCACAAAAAAAAAAGTTTTTAGCTGTCTCAGTACCTTTGTTCTTCTAGAATAACTAATTCTAACATTAAAGCTAATTACTTAGAGACATGAAAAGGAGAAGAGGAATGTGCTTTCACTTTTAAATGGGGAAATGATTTCTAGGTACAAAGCACTATTCAAAAAAATGTGCAATTGCATATAATGTGGAATGTGTGTTTTATTGCTTAAATTAATTTTATAATATGAAATTTTTTTAAAGCTTGCTCATCAATCTGTACACCTACATGAGAGTGTTGCATTGGATAGCATGAGTAAATCACACTTTTTATTTAAAATTTGCTCTCATTATGAGTACTGCATGAGCACATGCTCAAATATTCTAATCCTTACCCATTTTTGTGGGAATAAAATGTTCTACCACATGTGAGACATGCTTCTTTAACAACCTTCTTGACTGTTATTGTGTAATTTGAACTACTTATGTAATACAGAAAAGAAGTTTCCTATAGTGAAGTGTGAAACACAAAAAGTTGATGACGTTTGGTATTAAGATGTTTTACATTTCATTACCTGTGTTCCCTTAGAACATGCTTTGGGAATTTTAGAATGGTGAGATATCCAGAAGAATCGTTTCTAGTTATGGAGACACCAATTGTTGAAGGTTTTTTCAAAAATGGTAACATGAATTTGAGTTGATCTGGGGGAGGGGCATTGAAGTTCAAATAGTAAAATGGCAGTTTCAGTTTATTTGAGGTCCCACCATATGAAATGAATCTAGTTTCAAAATTGTTAAAAATGCATTAACAGTGTAGCAGAACTTTGAGGAAAAATACGTACACATTAAGAAGAATAATGACTATTATTTTAATGTTACTTTTCCAAATCAGCATCACCTTGCCAGCGTTGCTGAAAGACTTCAAAATCAAAATTCCCGACAAGAATAAGTATTCTTCTGGCCATCCTCCCAGTCTATCTAAAGCTGAAGATGAGAACAAGACACATTCTAAGCAAAGTTAATTACAAGTAGAACATAAAGGATGCTTCACAATAAGCCAATATGGGAACTAGAATGAGAATGAAAAGCAAGGAGATAAGAAACAGAAAAGAAATACCTATTGGAGAGCTGCTTTTCTACATTGAGATTTATTTTCTTGTCTGCCTGTAATTCTACCAATATAATGTAAGTTAACCAACTTTGAAATATGATGCAATAGACATTTTCTAAGATTATTGTGAGACTAACTAACTGGATATTTAAAACACTTAATATAAATATTTCAACATGTTTCCTGTTATTGCTAAGGATGGGTTAAAGTAGTATTTGAAACATGTTCAAGGTATTTACACTAAATGGTGTTTGTTTCAAATTTCCAGCTCATTAGTTATATATATTAATAACACATTACTGTTTATAAGCTTAGTTTATACTTTCTAACAGCTTTGCCATGATTAATTCTAATTAGTCTGACAAAATTGTCATTCCATTAAATTTGAAATTAATGGCATAAATTACATTTGTTTTTGGCTGTCTATTATTGCAATTTTATTTTCTCAAACTTGCTATTGAAGAGAGCTCTAACAGAAATTTTAGTTCACAGCTTCTTTGAGCAATTTCTACCAAACACAATTTCTACCAAACACAAAGACAACTACTCATAATATGTATCCAATATGCTTTCCCTAAGAAAAGGAATGCAAAAACTGAAACTTCAGTAGTAGCTCCAGCAAGCTTCCACTATCTGCAAAGGCTCACATTGTAATGTACACATTTTAACTTTATCTTCCCATTCTGGTTATTGTGAGTCACCCTTAAAGTATTACATCAGCATATTATCAACTCACAATCTCTCATACATATTTTTCAGCTGAATGTGATACAAAACTGTTATCAGAACTGTTCAATATTTATTTTTGCTAAACTAAGAGAATTTCCAAATAAGATTGTACCTTCAAAAAATAAACAAAAATTTTGCATTAATAAGAATGTAAAAACATTTCTTCTAATTTATTCAAGATCAGAATCTTTAACTCTTTTACTTTCTCTACTCCAGATTCATAAAATTGATGAGAATAAAGACGGATTCATTGGCTATTTACAGAAAATTCTAGATAATACACTTTATTTTTCACAACAATACTTTAAATGCATTATCTTTTAATCAAAATCATAACAGCTAACTTTAAGAAAATAAGAAGTAATAACATATACATTTCTCCATTAAAGGCTTGTTTAGACTGGAGGAATTCCATTACATGTTCAGTTACATCTTTAAAACGAAACCCAAGTTACTGACATGCATATTCTGGCCACATAGAAATGCTGTCTGGAAATTAATGAAGGCGTCAGATCACGGCATTTTCGCATTAGAACAAACAACCAATATTCATATACTTTACTAGCTACACCTGCTAGCAGAGGTTTCTTGAACAGTGAAGCAATTAATGCAGCTAGCTAATTATAGTTATAAATGCATATGTATCAGGAAGACACAGTTGCAATATCTTGGTGTCATGCTAAATAGGAAAAAACCATTGCATCTTGGCAAATTTGAGTCTATACCTTGGTTACTAAGGTTCTGTAATGATTTACACAACTTAATGCATGCAGCTAGCAATTATGAATCATCAACTAAGGTCGGCCGATAATACTACTCACCTTTTAAGTCTTCTGCAAAACTTCTGAGATTGAAAGCAAAAACCAGAATAAGAATAGACAAAGAATATGAATATACCATGTACGATCAATTAAGAATGGGAAACAGCAGCCTAACCTCAAATTGATAACTGACATTTATCGGTTTCTTAAGTTATTCCACATTAAATCAGAAATGGGTAGCAGAATGAGAAGAGAAAGTGAAAGATCCGATTATTGTGGGCTTTTAATAATTAAGGCAGTCAATATAAAATGAGCTCCTGTGAAGCATAAAATTCATGATTTTATCTGTCATTTTGTGTTGTTTATTTTGGTGAACATTTTAATAAGATATATTGAACACTGGCAATGATACACCTGTTAAAAACTGCTGTTTTTTCTTGAAGTTCACTATCAGTGAGAATTTTGAACTTTTCCATATTTAGATATATCTTTTCATGAAACAAAATTTCACTTTTGAAGAAACTGCAAGTGAGATTTAAACTAAAAGAAAACACAATGTAAGATGTTTGTATAGATGTTTGAGTAACGATAAAGCAGTGTTCATTGATGGAATTATAAACCAAAAATGGACAGCAAACTATGCACAAAATTTGATATAATTCTCTTTAAAAGTTATGATGTATTTATCCAAAAAGTATATTTTTCTATTCAGAGAGGATTAAATTACATTTTCAAACAATGCATTCCACTCATTTCTTAAATTTGATTACCAAAAATGTCAGTGTAAAAAGGGCTTATAACAAGTGTTATATATTTTTTCTTTCTTTAATATTTGAAATCTACTACTATTATTTTATCTGAAAAATGTAGATCTAATAATGTAGCTAATGTTAAATGCCACAAGTTAAGAAAATATACAAGAGGTATAGTAGAAATAAATATTTATTTGTACAACATTGGTTTTTTTTTTTTGTGTCCTTTTTACACTGACCATCTCAATTCACAATGTTCTGAAAGATGGAAATCGAAAACTGTTGATTTGTATTCCAGTAACAACACACAAATTTGATTTTGTACATTCAAATCTTATTTGTTTAAAACTAAAGAATAGAATTCTTTTTATCTGAGTGAATTTGTTAAGTTTAATACAGTAAATATTTTTTAAATACTGATAAAATTACTGTTTGTGATTTTTCATCTGAATGCCACTACTGACAACAGAAATGACACTGAGAATGGAAGCACATGAAGCTGCTGAGACTCAACTTGGGTTTATTTTCTAAGCCTGGTGCAAGACAGAGCTCTAGCAGCTGTTGGTGAAAATAGATAAAGTGTGATTGTTTAGTCCATCCACATTAGCATAGGTCAGCAGCCCAAAACATTTGGTAAAAAGCTATTGTTTAATCAAGGATACAGCAGTTGCATTTCATGCTCAAAGCATTATCCATATTAATTAACAGTTATGAGTGATGGTCAGTGACAGACTTTCTGTCAGTGTGGAAGTGTGTTTTTATTTAAGTTAAAAATGTTTTTCATTGAACAGTTGCATTTTTGTGGACAATGCTTTTGGAGAAGGTAATGAATATGCAGAAAAAGTGGGGGGAAAAAATACAGGTAAGTTTCCAAATTCCATATTACCATTTTAAGGTAATGTTTACAATTTAATACATGCATTTCTTAAGACTGACTTTGTTCATGATGCTACAAGAACGCTGGTTATTTTTTTGGGGGTGTTGCATGTCAAGGTAATCAAAAATAATAGATGAACTGAAAGTGGCATTAATAAATTTCACTAATTCAATGATAAAAGAAACTTCAATCAAAGTGTTTAACAATAAAATGAAATGAGCGATTCTGTGCCTTCAACAGAATGGGAAACATTTTCAACATCTTCTTGAATGGATAAATTAATTATGATTTCCATTTATTTGTTTCTCTTTCTACTGCTTACTCCAAATTCAATCTAACTAGTCATGGTTACCATCACAGTCCCATATCTCACTTATTTCACAACTGTGGAGGGACTAAAAATTACACTGTACCTACAATTAGCATATAATTGCTATGATGAGGAACAGGAATGAGAAATATGAAACTTTGCCAACTTACCTATTGGTGTTTTGAGGTTCCAGAAAGCCTCCCATTGATTGAAAATTAGCTTTTTTAAGTTTTTTTCCTAACCTAAATATCCTGTCTATTCCCATTCTGGGTCAACTGTGCCTGGCCTTTGCTGCACTGCAGTTTCCTGATCCTAAATTTCATTGCTATGCACATACATAAAGAGAAACAACACTGAATGAATTCATTTTCTTATATGCCATGAATGCATGAAGATGCAGTCAAGGCTGTTCCCTCAAGTTAAGTCGCAAGTTGTATTTTTACCTTTATGTGTTGTGCTGTAGAGTATTTAAAAACATACAGCTTTGAAAAAATTAATTTCCTTTTCCTGAATTATCTCACAACTGCATACCTATAAGCACATTTTATCCCATAAATGAGGAAAACATTATATGTTTTCTGGACTCTCCAAGTCTTAGACAGCACCAAAGTGAACTGATTTACTAGCTGCGTCCACCCTGCTGCTCCCTTCTCCGTTTTGGCCGATACTTCTCCCAGTGCTTGTGATCCAATTTGCTGAAGTCTTCCTCATTCACTATGTCCTTGAGATATTTAGCAAGTCTCAGCAGCTCTCGATCTTTGTCTCTGTTGAGATGTGCTTGTTTGAAGGGTCGGATCTTGAGTCCACTAGTTGGATTCATCAGAAAATTGCGTCGGATGTCATCGAACATTATAGTGTTACGTGAAGAATATTGATCAAACTTTCCCCAGATCACTCCCAATGGCTTCACCTGAAAATTTTTATAATGGTGTTAACAAATGCCATTAATTATTTCAAATATTTATTACATGCTGATGATTTAAAATTGTACAGGAAAATTAGTAACAATGAAGATATAATGAAGTTAATTAGATCTGGATAACATTTACAAATGGATTTTGAAAAATAAATCACTTTGTTATGAAATGCGCTTTTATTATGTATTTTATTTCCACATGTTTTACAAATTAGTATACATTTCTTTACTTACTTATCAATACACTGAGTTGCTGTGTTTCCTGGGGTCCAACAAACTAAAACCCTGAGGTTGTTGAGCATTGGGTCCTACTTATATCTTTATAATAATACATATTACCTATTATTATTTAATTTTCTTCTTTGTCCTGCTTATTAATTTTCTTCAACCATTTGGCGATTCCTCAACACAAAAGTTTCCAATTTTTATTAAATTTCTCTTAGGTTTTACATTCATTAACTTTATCACTTGAATTTCTTTTGGTATGTTACCCATTCCTTTTTACCTATCCTCTACCTAAGCAACCTAGTTTCTTTACATCCTAAAACTATATGCGATTCTTTATCCTTCTATATATCTCCAAAAACAATTTTCAAAATAATTTCCTTTATCTTATTTAGCCATGAATCTTTTTGATTTAGCCTTTACCAAAAACATCTGTTCATCTAATTCTCTCATCTAATACTTCAGTTTTCTTTCCCAATTTTCCCCCTAGTTACCAATCTTTCTATTTTTGCTTGTACCAATTCATTTGGTAAGCTCTTGGCAAGCCCCGGATTTGTTTGCAAAAGTTTCTATGGATCATATTCATACTTGCACCACCTTGCTCTACCCCATAGAGAATTTCTGTCTCCACTATGGCTGTGTAAACTCTCTCTAGCCATTTTATTTGTATTCCTGATAATATGTCTAGCTTCTAGATCAATTTTACCTTTAGCCAGTATCATTCATTTTTGCTCACTCCAACCAGCCTTACTACTTAATTGAACACCCAGATAATCAAATTTATTGACCACCTCAATTTCTCTACCTTGCCAATATCATTTCCAGTCTTTTCTTAACTTGTTACCCTTTTTAAATATAACAATTTTTGTTTTGCTTGCATTAATTCTTAGACCCCATTTCTTACAAAATGTATCTATTGCTTAGATTGTTCTAACTATTCCCACATTGGATATAGCTCCTGCTATTAAATCACCTACAAATAGTAAACCAGATATTTCCTAGTTATTAATTATTGGCACATGCCTATTCTCCACTCTAATCTCTAATTGCATCATGAATATACTTTATAAACTATTAAAACATACAAGACTCCTAACAAACTTGCCTTAGTTCTATATTATTTTATTACATATACTAGAAGGAAGTAACACATTCTAGTAACTTAGTTTGAGTAACCTCTATCAAAGACTTAGAACCAGAACTTCTCATTTTATGAACACATAATAAATGAAACCAATGACCCTTTCAAAAAATTGGGTTCTATTCATAATTTTAGTTGTAATTAAAAGATACTCCGGTAATGCTTACTTCATATAACAGCATTGTCTGCAAAATACCTTGACTGTTTGATTGTATAAATGTTTAATAATTGAATGGAAAAGATTTTAAAAAAAAAATTATCAGATACTTATATTACAAAACTTGCACTGAATTTATCTATAACTAGAAGATTCCATCTTTAATGATGAAAAATGAGGCAAATACTTCAGATTTAAAAATTAACAGTGCCAAAACAAAGTATATGAGCAACATAATCATGAGAGGTAATACTATGAATACTATTGTTTTAAATTATATAACCTTTGAGAAGGTATCTAGTTTCCGATATAGCTCAATACTTACTGATGATAACATATCAGAGATAAAAGAGAAAATCACTACTGGTAATCAATGGCTTAGAGCATTAGATAAAATTATAAATAATATTTCAAGAATAGTTAAAAGTAAGAATTTATAAAAAATGGTTAAACCTACAGCTACATTTAGAAGTGAAACCTGGACTTTACCCGAACAAGCAATGACCATATTAAATAATTGGGAAAGGAAAATTTATAGCTCTGTTTATGTTAAGGCAGATTGGAGTATTAGGATCAATTCTGAATTGAATTATATATGGATGCAAATACCTATTGTTACTGATATAAAAATTAATCGGTTAGAGTGGCTGGGCCATATTTTCAGAATGGACAAAAATAGAATCCTTCAAAAATTGCTAGATGCCATACCAAGTGATAAAAGAAGAGTAGGAAGGCCAAAATTATGGTGGTTAGAAGATATACAGGATGACTTTGTTAAAACAGGAATTAAGAGTTGGAGACATAGAGTTTTGGATAGAAAAGATTGCGTGGTAATTCTTAAGGAGATCAAGCCCAAATTAATAGGACTGACCTCAGATGATGATGAGAAGATTCCATATAGTCACTTTTTAAATGAGTTCAACTGAATGACATGTTCCTATTGCTGAACAATTATTTCTTTATGAATTTATAAATGGCCAGTATTACAATGAAGAATTTCTTGATCAAATATACTTTAATATCAATAATATAATCTTCAGAAAACAGCCACCCCAACTCAGAACACCCAAAACACCTGTTATGAGTTTGTGCTCTAAATGTAATGAACTTTCAACAAAAACAAAACTGGATCATAGCTTGCCTTATTGTGAATTCAAGAAATAGCTAAGTACGAGAATAAATTGAATGTGATTTTCTATCATATTATTTATGATTTTATTTTATTCCAAATGGCACTATATTGTCTTAATAATAGTTTTATGGTTTGTATTTAGTCTTAGTTTTCTTTTTTCATTTTCTTTTAGTTTTGTTACACTATAAATATTTATATTTAATTTTTAATTTTATTTTTAATTTTTATATGTAACTACTGTGATTGGAGCATTGCTCTGTTGTAGTACAAAGTAAAATAAAATAAAAATATTTTTAAAAAGTATAAAACTTGATTTTAATGCTTTAATCATTTTCTTGTAAATGTAAATCCAGGATTGCCCAAAAATAAAATGAAGTTAAATTGCCAAGAAATATCATGAATCATGATTTACCACCACCTAACTCTCTACGAAACCACCTCCACTAGTTGCCACTACTACCATCAAAAAGCTAACATAGTCTTCGCCGAGTTAGGAAAAGCAAGTGTGGGAGGGTTTGTGATGGAAAGAATGAATGAATGATTTATTCTGATACTTTTTACATTAAGTTGTAAAATTTTTGTTTATACATTACTTCAAATTGCTGTATTTTGTCTTGGTCCATCATAAATTTTAATACTGTGGTTATTTATGCATAGTGTACCTTAGCTTAGTTCATTTTTTCTTGTGCCTTTTTTTCTGAACCATTTTTCTCTTATTCATATGTTAAATTTCTCTAGTATTTTTATATCCCCTTCCTTCTTAGCTTAATTATCTTTGATTTTAAATTTCTGTACTGGCCATTTCACATTTTTTGGGGTATACTCTTCCCTCCACAACCTCATTTTTTTACATTCTTCTATATATTGTAAACCATTATCTGTCCCTACAAAAGGGCATATAGCTAAATTCATTCCTTTTCTTCCTCCTTTTAAGTTATGCACACTTAATTTGGTCTATGCCCAACCTTCTCTCCCTAATCTATTATATATTTCTATGTACTTCTCTCGGCCCCAATCTTTGCAATAATTCTTGTATTTATATATCCTCTACTCCATTCCTTACTTCATTCCAGAAGCCTCTAACTTGCATATCTCTCCCTTCCCATTATTACCCAATCCAAATCCCTGCAAAATTCTCAAATCTTGAGCCCAATTCACCACAGCATTGGTTTTCTCCTGCATTATTAAACATTGTTTCAGGATATTTTGATCATTCAACAATCTTATTCCATGACAATATTTCAGTAGTCTTTCCACTATCATATCTTTGCAACCCACTCTTCCCATCTGGATGGGATATTGAAATAGACATTAATTGGTGTTGGACTATGGAGCAAGCAATAATTGACATTTTTATGATTCAAATATTCATAAGTAATGTCCCATTCACAATGAGATGTAAGCGCAGAAGCAGTGCAAGAGCAACACTTTGCACCCATGGTATTCAGTGTAAACATTCACATAGATACATGCAACATGCTACGCAATGCAATGCAATAGTCTGCAAACTCCAAACTTTATCAATGCATTATATACATAAAGAATTTTGTATTCCTTCCTTTATGCAGTGGCTGTTGTGCAACAGTAGACGATCACAATGCAAAATTTTGCAGCTCCTCCACCATCTGTGTCCTGATGTCTTGGCACTCACTATTTGTAAGGCACAAAGAGATAATTCACATTTCATTGAATATGCAGCTTTATCTCTTTCTGCAATCTCCATACTTGCATTATTTTTACCTTCTATACACTATGTAAATTGTGTATGGAGAAGGTATTGCAATACACCCAAAAATTTTATAACAAAGTTGCACCAGAAATAGGAATTTTTAGAAAAAGGTCTGTGAGTGTGTCTATGTGTCTGTGAACTCGATAACTCAAAAACAAAAAATCGATAAAATACCAAACTTGGTATATAAGTTTAGTACCTTTCAAGGTTAAGACACAAAGATTTTGAGGAAAATTCCCCATCCCAAACTACCCTTTACATGGAAAATTTTTTGAAAACTTTGATTTGCTCAATAATGGCTATAACGATTTTGATTAAAATACTATATATTAAAGATATTTAAATGACAAAATAAAATGTATGTTTTGAATTTTCTGGGTTATAACAATTATTTACACACAACTGATGCTCGCAACAGTGACGTAATATAATTCTTACACCAAAATATTAAAAAATCTTATGTTCCATTCACATGAATTTCTCTACATCTCTGTAACAAATTATTGTTAAAAAGCTTATTCTTGTATCTACTTCATGCTAATTGAGATACACTAGCAGAAATGCTTTCTGTAAGTAGAAGAAAAATGATGGAATACACTAGGCAAAAACAATAGACAAATCTTTTAAAAGCTGGTTGCCATATGGATGAAATCTGTCTCTTTGGATTGCCAGGAGTTGACAAATTCCTGTATGTGAAAAGTTTAAGTATTTTAAAATTGAAACCAATAACTTGGAATATCTTGGGAACAATTACAAAAAAATCTGATGTGTTCCATTCACATGACTTTCTCTATATTTCTGTAACAAATTATTGTTAATAAGCTTATCTTTTATTTATTTCATGCTAATCGAGAAAAATTAGCAGAAACAGTTTTATTTCTTGCTTTATTGTAAGTAGAAGCGAAATAAGGGAGTACCATAGGTTAAAGTGAAAGCCAAAAGCTGGTTGCTATGTGACTGATGTTGCTTTGTTTGTATGGACAGGAGTTGACAAATTCCTGTATGAGAAAAGCTATTAGTTTTTCAAAGCTGAAACCAAGAAAAAGGAATATCTCAAAAACGATCAACTCCACGAAAAAATGTATATAACATAAATTGTGTATCTTAATGTGCTCTACATTTTTTGTGTGTTAAGTTTTTGTCCATCTCTTACGGTTTAGTATTTATGCAAAATTCATCCAGAATAAAGTAGTCTTCAGAGGCTATTCCCAGTAAATTCAAAATATACATTTTACCTGTCATGTAAATATCTTTAATATATGTTATTTTAATCAAAATCGTTAGAGCCATTTTTCAGAAAATCAAAATTTTCAAAAAAAGTTCCATGTAAAGGGTAGTTTGGAGTGGGGGGATTTTTCTCAAAATCTTTGTGTTGTATCCCTGGAGGACACTAAGCTTAAATACCAAGTTTGGTATTTTACTGACTTTTCGTTTTTGAATTATCGTGTTCACAGACACACTGACACACACATATACACATGGACCTTTTTGTGAAAATACTTTTTTTGGATACAGGGGACCCAAACACATATATTTCCGGTGAAATCTCGGTATCAAATTTTTTGGTGGAGCGCAATACCTTCTCTATATGTTATGTACATAGTATGTATAGAGAAAGTAAAAATTGTATATGCATAAATTGTTTGTTTTAACAAGACCTATATTTCTGTGTAGTATGTTTTGTCTATCTCTTATGGTTTACCAGTTATATAAAGTCATCTAGAATGAAAAAGTCTTCAGCAGCTATTCCCAGAAAATTCAAGATATCTATTTTGTTTGTAATGAAAATATTTTAAACATATAATAATTTAATCAAAATTGTAGAACCATTTTTGAAAAATAAAAAAAATGTAAAAAAAATATTTCATGTAAAAGGTAATTGGAGAGAGGCAGATTTTCCTGAAAATCTTTGTGTCACATCCTTGGAAGATATTGAACTTAAATGTCCAGTTTGACATTTAACAGAATTTTTGTTTTTGAGTTATCGTGTTCACAGGCACACGTGGACCTTTTTCCAAATATGTTTTTTTTGGGCTAAGAGGAGGACCTAAAACTTGCATTTCCTGCGAAATCTTGACATCAAATTTTTGGGCAGAATAAAATACCTTTTCTACCTGCTATGTGCATTGTATGTGTAAAGAAAGTAAGAACTCAGGCATCAATTAAAATACAAACAGAAAAATCTGTAGTTGCTCTCCACTTTTGATCATCAGGATGTAAAATTACACAGAATATAAAACTGATAAAATCAGCATATCAGAATACAGAAATAGAAGTCGGAAAGAATCTCCTAAAATGGAAAACCATATTAAATTTTGATTTATCACCACACAGTAAACTTTGGAAGTTCGTACATCCAGCACCAGATGCCTCCACAAGAATGGACTCCCACAACCATCACCCTCATTGTTGACACCAAGAAAAGGAGATTAAGTTGGAAATAGGGGACTGAGCTCTTACATTCGAATAAGTGGTTTTTGTTTCAACTGAACCATATCTTGTCCCTCAATCATTTTCCTATTCCATGTTTTGCAATATCAATATGTATGTAAATTCAGTAGAATAAGAGAAAACACACTAATGACATCTAATAACACTAAAAAACAACCCTGCTACAATGTGACCAACAGTGCTAGGAGGAAGCTCATCTTAGGTTGAGTTTTGCAAGGCATGAATACAGAAGGCAGTCGAATGCACTGAAAAATGTGATGACCTGCCTTGCTTACAAGTATGCCTGTAGAGAAGAAAATCAACAGTGTGATAGACCAATACACATACTGTTTGAATGAAGCTACTGAAGCTTCAGATGACTCAAAGTTTTGCTTTCATTTTGGGGAATAGAGAAAAGTCATATGGGGCCAGATCTGGACTCTAGGGAGGAGAGACTAACATCTGATTCCAGCAGAAATTAGGTTGTTTCTTATGCAGTGTGGGAAGAGGCAGTGTCATGGTGCAACAAAATTCCATGCACACCTGTCTTAGAATTTTTTTTTTTTTTTTCAGTTCATTGAACACTTTGGTGCTCCATTTGGCAGTAAGTCTTTTGTCCCTCAAGCAGAATTATCACAATATTGCACTTGCTGAGAAGAAGGAACAGATCACCTTCTTGCCAATACTTCTCCTTTGCTCCACTTTTGCTGGGGGATTTTCTCCTGGCAAGACTCAGACCGATAACTGTCATTTAGTTTCTGGATCATACTCCAGCATTCATCACCATTACAAAGGAAAATATATTTTTGGATGTTCCTCCAGCGATTTTTTCAATTATTTCCTAGCACATTTTCTGCTCATTTATGAGGTGTGGAGATCCAGTGACTGCAGAGCTTCCTGACATTAAGTTTTCTTTCAGTTTTATTAATTTGCTGAGTTGGTTTTTTAACACTACGTCACTTACATTGTTATTATGAGGATTGTTTTCACTGCTGCCAATCTAATATTTAGGGCTTCTTCAATCTGATCACATGAGAAACAATGATTTTCCTGCAACATTAGCTCTTTCACCACATTTTCATCAATAGTTACTGTAGTCAGCCATCCTGTTCAGTCTTTATCTCCAAGGAAATCCCTTCCTCTTCTAACTCTGCACTTTTGAATAAAGTCAGGCTGAAAAATTCAACGCCAAGCCGGGATTTGAACCACAGATCTTCCAGTCTCTAGTTGGTTGCTCTAACCATTAAGTTACATAGCAATATGCCCGCACTGCATTAAATCTCTCAATTGACTCGCACGTTTTGCGATAAACACAAGACGGTCTCAAACTATTTTGAGATGACATATCCTAATGGCGACTTACAATGTCGTAAATACTTTCAGTCCCAGGCTTTGTAGTTTAGCTAACTATTAGGTCAATTAGTGTTAATTTAACTATTAGGTATTGACAAAAGCATGTGTAAGACAGGAGTCAGACTGAAAAATTTGAGAAATTAAATGCCATGATGACATGTTGCCATGGCAGCTCAGTGGTTAGAGCAACTGGGTAGAGACCGAGAGATCCATGGTTCAAATCCTGGCTATGACAGTGAATTTTTCAGTCTGATTTTACGTGTCCCACTCCTGTCCTACACATGGCTTGTGTGAAAAAACAATTAACAATATCATTTGGCTTTTACAGCCTATCACTACAAGGTCAGGCTTACATCCTTATATACAAACATATCCAAATTTAATGTTAAGATCTACATTCTGAAAATATTGAAATTTTGTCAATATCTCTTGATTTGAAATATTAATTAATTTTATATCTAGAAAATTATCTAAAAGTATATTCTTAAACAGCTGTATACCAGAAATTAATTTAAGTAAGTTTCAATGTGGACTATTGATTACATAATGATTCTAAATTATTAGTTACAATATTTTTCAGACCATAAAACATACTTTTCCTGTTATAAAATACTGTCTAAAATTTAACTGTGTCTTATACTCCAAAGTTCACATGTGAAAACCAGCTAAATTTACTGGTAGTTTCAACAATACATGGATGATTAGCAAGGGAATGTGAGCCTTGTGGACTGTATACTTGCTACCTAATTGAGGTTCAAGGTTCAACACAGCATAAAGCACCATTAGAAGAATATGAACCTTAATGAACGACATACATAATAGCACTTTTGCTCTCTAACAGCTTAAAGAATGCGTAGCAAGGAAAATTTTTTCTCACAGCCCCTTTCTTTTATGTTAATTGCCACTAGCAAGTGTACCATTGTGAAAGCGACATTCAGTTGTGAATTTTACCAAAGCTCTTGTTTCTATCCACAATAACACATAAACAGAAGAGATTCTCATACAGTATTGCATTCAAATTAGAAGTTGTGCAATATGCAAAAGAGTACGGTAATATGGCAGCAGAAAGCCATTTTGGTCACCCCCCACCCAACTGAGAAAATGATCCGAAGAAAGTGAAAATGAAGTCTACAGAATACTTTTTGTAGTGCTTCAAAACAGAGTGAAATGTATGGGATACCCACATCAAGTAAGTAATAAAGAATACAATCTTTATTATTTTTATTTCCAAATTTTCTTAACAAAATCATGACTGCGTCTTATGGTCTGAAAAATACATATTAATCTCAAAACTACATATACAAGGTATATATTTCAAATTAAGTACTAAAATACACACATGCAACAAATATTAATTTTCTAGTCCATTTAATATAATAGTTATTAAATATAAATATAAGACAAAGAAGAGGAAACCAAGAAATAAAAATTATAGTGGAGTCACATGTTCTATAACTTTGAAATAACTTTGTAACTTACCTGAATTACTCCATATTTTGGAGTATGGATGGAAATCATTGCAAGGCTATCCAGATAGAATACGACCTTGTAATCTGAATGAGTTGATACACCCAGCAACTTCATCTTCTCCTCAATCCACTTCATACTTGTTGCTGACCAGATCACAATATCATAGTCCTTTAAAATAATATACAAAATGTGACACTATTAATAGATAGCACTGAAGTGTTCTAAGTGTTATTGAATAGTTGTTAATGGAGAGCTATACTCCATCCTGTCCAAGAAAGGCTGTAGTGTAAACAAATGCACATGTCACTGCCGTAGCACACCTTCCAAACAAATGAAAACAGTTTGTTTCTACACTGCATGTATTATCACATTATTTTAGACTTGCATATTTCTAGAACGACAATAAGGGACATTCAGCCCCTCTCTTCAATTTTGAAGGCCAATGGCCGTACTGCAAATATTAACCTGCAAAAAAACTTTTGCTTATATCAATTGACCACTTTTTTGTACGCTGTGTTAAAATTTGAACAAAGACACAATGTGAGAACTAAAATATATATATTGAGATCAAAATTTCCACTATATTTATTTTGACAACAGAAAATTACCTATAATATACTATTATCATCTGAATATTCAGATGGACCATCATACTTACAAATTTCCTTTGCATTAGTTAAAACACTTGCAGTCATTTTTAATAATGCTGCAAAAACATTGACAAGTCACACTATAATTCAGTGTCATTTTATTTAAAACTTTATTAAATTCAGACACTTACCCCTATCAAAACTCAATTTTTTGTTCAAAATTTAAAATGCTCTCTCCAAATAGTCACTTTAGCCAGGAACACTCAATAAATATGACATTAGCACACTCATATTGGATATAACTAATTGAATGTGATAACTGAAAAATATTAGCACTTTCTTTCTCATTAATTCAAATTTTAATTCAAAGACATTAAACATTGAGGGAAACAAAAAAACTCCACTTACAACTGTAATACAGGATGTCTGTCAAGTCTATTCTTTTTGTATTTATATAAATATGCTGAATAATGATAATATTTTACAATCATTTATTTAAACATAACCTAAAAATCTTTTAATTTTCATTATGCCCTGCAGTATTTCTGCACTGTTTACTGCACCAAAGCCACAGGATTGCTATACCCCTGCCACTGAACTGTTGCACTTGAAGCTTGTGGTTAAGTTGGTACAATAGATAAAAAAAAAAAAAAAAAAAAAAAAAAAAAAAGAAGAAGAAGAAGAAGAAGAAGAAGAAAAGAAGAAGAAGAAGCAGCACCAGCACTGATGTGCTCCATTTACATGATTTTCTCTAGCTGTTCCACAAAATTTTCTTACAAAAGATTATACTTTTATCTACATTACCAGAATTGGTCTAATTACTTGCTTCTTTGTAAGTAGAAGGAAAATAAGAGAAAGTACAGGCTAAAGTACTAGTCAAATCTTAAAAAGCAGGTCGCTATCTGAACCAATTAAAATTTGGTTCCCTTTGCTTTCTGAGCATGACTTCTTGTTTGAGAAAAATTTAAGTTATCTTAAATTGAAACCACAACTCTGAATATCTAAAAACAGTTCAACTCTACAAAAACAAGTATTACATAAATTGTGTGTTTTAATAAGCTCTATATTTATTTATATAAGTTATACAAAGATTGTATAAAAGTCATCCAGAATGAAGAGGTCTTTAGGCTACTCCCAGAAAATTCAAGATATACATTTCATTTGCCATGAAAATATCTTACACCTATGACATTTTAAACAAAATTTCTAGAGCCATTTCTGAGAAAATCGAAACTTTAAAAGAATGTTCCATTCAAAGGGTAGTTGAGGGTGGGGGATTTTTTTGAAAATCATGTTGCATCCTTAAAAGATATGTAAGATACTGAAATTAAGTACCAAGTTTTTTAAAAATTTTGTTTTTCACAAAAATTGCTCAAATGATTTTGATTAAAATACTGTATATTAAAGATATTTACACCACAAATAAAACGTAGAATTTGAATTTTCTGGGAATAGCCTCTGAACACCTCTTTATTCTGGATGAATTTTGCATTAATGGTGAAGCATACCAGATAGACAGAAGCTTACTACACAAAAATTGTAGAACTTGTTAAAATATACAATTTATTCATATACCTACTTTTTTGTTTAGTTTACTGTTTCCGAGATATTCCTTGCTATTGGTTTCAATTTTAAACTAGTTCAACTTTTTGCAAACAGGAAATCACCTTTCCTTTCATCTCTCTTGTTTCACTGCTGGCCACTTCAATTATTCATATAGCAACCAGCTTTTAAAAGATATGACAATCACTTTAGCCTTTGGTGTATTCCTTTATTTCCCCTCTACTTACAAGGAAGGAAATAATAAGACCAATTCCGCTAATGTTTATTATCTTGATTAGCATTATGTACATAGAAGAAAAGTCTTTTGTATGAATAGTTAGAGAAAGTCATATAAACGGGAAACATCAGATTTTTTCCGACCCTGGTCATTCAAAGAGAACAGAATTTCAATATCATACAGTGAACATTTGTTAAAAGATTTGACTATCAATTTAACCTAGAATACTCATTTTTTATATCTATAAAGAAATATGAAATAAAACTATTTGTGCTAATCTTTATCTTGATTAGCATGATGGTAAGAATAATTTGTTGTAGGAATGAAAAGAATGTCATGTGAAAGTTAACACAGATTTTTAAAATTAGTATTATTAGTTTCACAAGTATAGGAGTATATATTCCTGTAACACCCAGGGCTGGTGCAATGAAAAATACATGATTGAGATAACATTGGAAGAACAATGACACAGCTTCTTGAAATTCTGAAACTGGGAAAGTTGTTGTTTGTTTGGTAGTGTTTAACGCCCGCTTTAACTATTAATGGTACTGCAGGTGGTGACACTGATGAACATGAATGATGATGGAGCACCGGTGGAATGCGATGGCGGGGGAAACCAGAGTACCCGGAGAAAACCCGCCCAGCGCCGCTTTGTCCACCACAAATCCCACATGTGGTCGCTTGGGATCGAACCCCGGCCGTCTAGGTGAGAGGCTAGTGGTCTAACCACTCAGCCATGGCGCGGCCACTGGGAAAGTAAAGGGCCAAGCAGCTGTTAAGCAGGAAGTGGGGAAGTTTCTCCATGTCTTCACGAAACGTCATGCACAGTGTTACTACATGTACAATAATCCTAGTCTACTTCAGTATTCTTACCTTATTTAAGAGAAGATTAAACCACTATACCTGCTGAGGGAAAAACTTCTGGAGAATGATACAAGAAGGTTTGACTATGAGCAAGTGCAAGTGGACTAGAACAGCAGATAAATATTAGCCATGTTGCTTCCCTCATTGAATTCATAAGGTACAAATCTTAAAATATTCATGATTAAGTACTGAATATATTTCCCAGATATCAATTCCCCAATTGTTGTTATTATGTTTTAAAGGTTTTTTCTCTTTCTTTTTACTTTCTCTACATGTACTATGTATATAGTGTATAGAGAAAGGATTGTATGGCACCCAAAAATTCAATAACAAGATTTCAGTGAAAATAAATGTTTTGAGACTCCCTTAATACAATAAAAAGTATTTTTAGAAAAAGGTATGAGAGAGAGAGACAGAGTGAGTGAATGTGTGTGTGTGTGTGTGTGTGTGTGTGTGTGCATGCGTTGTTTGTAGGGCTAGCATAGCTCAAAAACAAAAAAATCTATCAAATACTGTATTGTATTTACGGCAGGGCAAACTGGGCAACTGCCCAGGGCGGCAAAATGCCTCTTTAGAGTAAGTTCTTTTTATTAAGATGTTCTTCTATAAATTTAATAAACTCTGGTGTTTGCCACTCATACTTAAGTATCCAAACTAGTGAAACCAGTCTCTATGTTGTGAAAATTTAAGTAAAATATGTATTGCAAGCTGGGGGGCAACAAATGTTTTTTTTTCCCAGGGGCATCAGGGGTCCTAAATTCGGGCCTGACCATATATAAATAGCATCTCCCAAGGATGTGACACAAAGATTTTCAAGAAAATCCCCCCAGCCCCAACTGCCCTTTCTTTACTTGGAAAAATGTTAGAAAATTTTGATTTTCTCAAAATTGGTTCTACCAATTTGATTGAATTGTTGCATATTAAAGATATCTGCATGACATATAAAATTTCTGGGAACAGCCTCTGAAGACCTTTTTATTCTGGATGAATTTTGCTGAATCTTGCACAGATGGAAAGAAAGAGATAGAAAAAAGCTTACTACACAAAATATGTACATCTTATTAAAACATGGCACGTAAAAGAACCTCAAGTCTGATAAAGAAGCCTCTGAGCAAAATTAAACAACCACAACAGTTAAATAGCATCCATAAATAAAACTCCATTTCCATTTCTTATTAAAACACTTAATTTATATCTTTTTTTTTTTTTTTTTTTTGAGTTGACCATTTGAGATAGGTTTCAGATTTAAAATACTTGCTTTTCACATACAAAAATAAGTCAACTCCTTGCCATACAAACAAAGGAATTTCAATCACATAGCAACCAGCTTTTAAAATATACTCTCGCTTTATCCTATGGTACTCGCTTATTTCCCTTCTACTTAAAAGGAAGCAATCAATAATACAATTTCTGTTAATTTTATCTTGATTAGCATGAAGTAATTAGAAGAATATGCTTTTTAACATTAATTTGTAACAGCGATGTAGAAAAAGTCATGTGAATGGAACGTATCAGATTTGTTTTCATTTATATAATCCCCTTCAACTTCTATGGTCATATCAGGGGCTCTGACTTGAGAAACAACTGCTGGCATTTTGCTCACTGAACTTTAAGGTTCTTTACATGTTTTCTTCTGCATTATACTACTAAACAGACCCACACATTCATACTTCCCACTTGTGGCAGATACGGAATGATTCTACTTAAGAAAAATTCCCCACCCCAGCCAGGAATAGAACCTGGGGCCTCTGGGTTAAGAAGCCAGAATGCAGACCTCTCGACCCCAGAGGCAGTCAGAATTTATTGTAGTATGGGAGACAAAGGTTGTATTTTCGGTAATCTTGCACACCAGGTTACCCTGTCATGGCAGGTACCGCCCAATGCCAGGCAGGCAATCTCGCTGTAAAACATAACCCCAAAAAACACCAAGAAATCACCAAGGTCCTTAGCAAATAGTTTTCAAAGTTTAGAAGTTGTTACTTAGCTTTCAGTGACATCATTTGGCGCAATGTGTTTCTTCTGGAAGTGGTGACGTCCTTTGGCATTGCACGAAGTATAATCTGTTTTGTATTACATTTAAAGATGCAAGAAAAGAGTAGTTTTAGAAATGATATAAATCACGTATTTTGACGTCTTAAAAACCAATAATTGACTTGGTAATTACGTGTAATATCTCTAGCACCATATAAAGTGAGAATGTGCGAGTTTAAAATCATGCCCACATAAGGGAAAATAAACTTTGTTTACTACTTTGGGTGATTATGTTTGCTTGTACGACATTTTCCTTTCTGTTTCGTGGATAGGTGTATAAGGCACTCTTTTACTGCTTGGCGGTGATTTAACCTTAAAATAAACAAATAGACGGAAATCAGAACTATTCCTGTTTTTAATTAGCAAAATAAATGGAGTGAGAAGAGAGAATATATATTTAAAATCTTCAGGAAATTGGGAAGCTATGGTATTTGTTTTGTCAGTTTGGGCGATTAGATTTATTTTAGTTAAACATTCCCTTTTTGTACACTATGAATCATTTCTCTTATATTTGTTATTACTACCTTTCCTATAGCTATAAGTTCCCTTCGATTTCGAGGTTATTATTTCCCGCACAGATATTTTATAACCACTTCAGAGAGAATGTATATTTAATATCGGCAGGACATAGGGAAGCTATGCTATTTGTTTGGTCAGTTTGGGCAATTATATTTATTTTATATTTATTGTAGTTAAAGATTTCCTTTTTGTACATTATGAGTCATTTCTCTTATATTTGCTATTATTACCCTTCCTATAGTATATTTATTTTAGTTAAACATTTCCTTTTCATACACTATGAATCATTTCTATTATATTTGTTATTATTGCCCTTCCTATAGCTATAATATGTTCCCTTCGGTCTCGTGGTTATTATTTCCCACACTTTTGTTTTGACTCATTTATTACATTGCAGATATTTTATAACTACTTCCGTGTATACCAATGACTTTGTTTTGACCTATTCAGTAAATTGAGCAATAGTACTAACTACTTGGTAATGTTGCATAAACATAGTGGTTTTTAACTGTGCATGTTGGCATTCCGCATTGACAGCATCTGCCATGACAGGGTAACCTGGTATGCAAGATTACCATATTTAAAATTTCTAGTGATATTTTATCCAGTTAATGTAAAGCGGAGCCCTCAACATGTTAATTTTATGAAATTCATATATTTGTTCTCACACAAATAAAATAAACATTTTTCAATGTTCAATATGAATAGAAACACCTACTTACTTCATAAGCTGATGTTAGAAACTCGTGGAGAAATGGCCTCATAAGCTCATATCCAGTCTCAGCTGTGGAACGGTGGTCAAACAAAGTATAATCAATATCAAGTACTAGAAGCTTCTTCCCTGGTCGAGGTTGGTTCAGCATATTAATTTTGTACTCTTTAACTCGTCGCTCAATCTTTGCCAAATATATCTGACAGAAAAAGAGAGATAAAAAAACAACATTTACAAAAATACAGCCATTAACAACTCTGACAGTAGCAGATTATGGATGATCATAAATATTTCACCTCTTTGTTTTCTATTGCAACTTCTTCATCCTCAATATCGAGGTCATTCACCACTTCAGGCATATCCTCTGGTGGCACTGAAGCATCTGCAATATCCTCTTCTAAGGATCCCATCATCATTATCTTGTAACCGGGTTTAAGCTTGAGTGCTGACAACTGACATTCATCTTCTGGGACTTTTCCTAAAATCATAAACACAATTTTATTGATTTTGCTTCTCTCAGAATTCAAAAACTTAGGTATAAATATACTTAATTATTATTAACAATTCAAATAATGAAAACAGTGTACCCGGGTTACTAGTTTTGCTTCTGCATATTTAAACTTCTCTGATCATTAGCACATTAAAACAAAAGAGAAAAAATTATACTTCATAATCTAATAATAGTCAGCATTTCTGTTCACGGTTGATGGGCATAGAAATGCTTGGAAGCACAGAATTTTATGTTCAATAATTTATTTTATGAATGTCTCGACAAATCAGTAATGCGATCTCTGCACATTCTCCAGTGATTAAAACCGTGTCATATTTATCGTAAAACAGTTCATTTTCAACGTTCAACCGAATGAGAAATATTTACAAGGAAAATACGTCCAAGGTTAGGTGCATAACCTACCTTTCAGTTTTAAATTCAGGAGTTTTTGTCTCTCTGGTCGAACTCCAGTTTCCTTATGAATTGCATTTTTCAATGTAGCTACAGAATCATTTTCTGAAAGATTGCATATTTCGTATTCTTTTCCACTCCACTTTATCACCACTCTAACTTCGTTCTCCATGCTGGTTGCTTATAAACAAATCAGATTAGCCAAATTAACAAATCTTATAAAACGTACGGTGTAGCTGCCAGAGTGACAACAGAGGGAAGAAGAATTTGGATTAAATTAATTCATAAAGCAATTGTTTTCGTCGCCGTAATTGAAAAACAAGAATTCTTGCAAAAATAGTGCACACTTAAAATTGAAAGCATGTGTATCTTTAAGTTGGTAACATCGTTGTATTTCTAGAGTATACTCTGTAAATCTCAGGGTAGTCCCAGAGACTAGTTGTGTTGTCAAGATGTTGCCAATCAAAAAGTACTTTGTCAAACTAGGGCCGAAAATGGAAATGGCGTTTTGTTTATAGACTCGCCAATGTGGTTCTCAGCGTCCCATTCTATGTTGGGCGTGAAAGACAGCTTTATTTTGCTCAGAAGCCTCTTTATTAAGCTTGAGGTTCTTTTACATGCCTTAAATCTACGACACGGGAGCAACGGCTTTATTTCCCTTCCGAAGGAAAACTTTCCAAGGATTTTACACCCGAAAAAAATCATCACCCTCCGCCGTATTTGAACCCGCGACCTTGGATATAAGAGGTTACCACTACACCACGAAGGACGTCAATATCCCCGTTGAGAGACATATTTCATGTTGACTTCTGTTAACTGCAAAATAATAACTTAGTATCGTTTTCGTACAAGAAAGTCTTACCAAGGGTGTCATACAAAAGGATTAATAACACATTGCGATGAGGAATAATCCTATTCATTATTTCAGAAGCTGTTTTCTTCTTATCAATATTTTGAATCTTTATCAAAGAAGTCTTGCTCCCGCTATCCGATTGCTATAGATACGATTGTAACTTAACACAATTATGGCTATTGTATGGATTACTCCTGTGAGCAGTACCTGAAAATTCATAGGGACAGAGTATTTGTCGGTACTTCAAAAGAAATATTTAAGAAGTTTAGCAATAATGAAACCAGAAATGTCATGTAAAAGGGTATCATTGATTATAAAATACTGACCATTTACTACGTATATTTTTCAAGTAGTAATGTGAGTTAAAAGATTTTAAATTGTTGATAAAAACTTCAGAGGTTTACAATTATATCACGAGACAGATAAACGCTTTTACAACTAGTTTTTTACAAAGTGAAAGAATTTATTTCAAATGCAGACTGTTTTTGCGAATGTTATGCTTGGTAAACCGTATATTCTTATTGTGTACCTATGTATAGTATCTCGGTCATATACTTAATGTAATATTGTTAAATGGGTGTGTATTTTCTTTATATTCTGTTATGAGACCTTTAACCAAAAAGGGGCATTGTTTATAAATGAATATACATGTGCGAAGCAAAAAATAAATTTTGAAATTTGTATTTCCAATTATTTTTTGAGGAAGCTCTAGGAAAGAAGAATATTTTATTATTTTACTTCAAATATAATTCATTCAATCGAGAATTAGAGTCTCGCACTTCTACGTTTAAACAATCAGCAAGCTGAATACCAGGCAGCAGCAACAGCCTTTTAATTCTCATGTTCAGTACTTTTAGTACTTCAGTTATTCAAGAAACAGATCTTATTATAAAAAAAATATTTAATACATTGAGCCTGTGTATTCACAAATATGCATATAAATTATAATGGAATAAAAGTTAAACTAATAAAACTGGAAAATGAAGTAGGATGAAGGAATATGATTTCTGTTTCTCTATTTTATCACATTACAGTACATATTCGAATAAAAAGTATAATATCATATTTACTCAAAAGATACGATGAAGCTCCCCAAGTAAATAAATTTATTATTATTATTATTATTATTATATTAAAGGAAGTACCAAATGTATTTATCTGAAATCAGCTCTCTTCCAAAGTACTGGATTTATAGGGATTTATGGGTAAAGTCCCCAAATCCTCTTTCCTTGAAATTTTCTGTCAACTTTCATTCTTCCTCTTAAAAGAGACTCGAAGAGATTTATGTTTCATTAGTATAACACTTTATGTCTACATCGAATATTCTGTAAAACTGTGAATAATTTCCTATATTAGTAAAAAATTTATAATTGCAAAACGAAAAAAATCTATTTTCTATTCACCTGACCTCCTCAACCTGTTCTGCAAACAAGCAATTCTTACGACAGGTTCTTTTTTTGTCTACACCATGGAAATCGAAATAAGCATTACCAGAATTGTCTGATTATTTGCATTCTTGTAAGCAGAGGCAAGCTACGGGAATATACTAGGCTAACGCGATAGTCAAATCTTTTAAAAGCTATCGCTATGTGAAACAATTTAAATTTTGCGTGGCTTGGAGTGAAAGAAAAGAAAGATTGCTTCCGTTTCAGAAAAGTTTAAGTGTTTAAGATTGAAACTAATAACAAGGGATATCCTGGAAACGGTTAACTCAACAAAAATACGTTTACCCGTCACAATTGTGTGTTTTAACGATATCTATAATTTTGTGTAGTATGTTTTTGTCTCTCTCTTAAGGTTTACCTATACAAAAGTCAGCCAGAATGAAGAGGTCACCAGAGGCTACGCTTTTCTTTTTTCCTTTTCTTTTTTCCAGGAGGTCTCAACACATGTACTTCAGGTGAAATCTAGCTTTTTTAGTGGAATACAATACGTTCTCTATCTACTATGTACTTGTACACGCGTGAATAAACAAAATTACTGCAAGATGAGTGGAAAAAAATATGTGCGTTTTGAACAATATTATTACTTTCTCTACACGTACTATGTATAGAGAAGGTATTTGTATGTTACCCAAAAATTCGATACCGAGATTTCACCAGAAATACATGTTTTGGGACCCCCTGAATCCGATTTTTTTTTTTTTTTTAGAAAAAAGGTCCGTATGTGTCTGTGGGCAGCATAGCTCAAAAACGAAAAGTCCATTAAATACCAAATTTGATATTTATGTTCAGTATCTCCCAAGAATGCAAATCCACATCCCAAACTACCCTTTGCATGGAAAAAATTTCGAAAATTTTATTTCCTCAAAAATGGCTCTAACGATTTTGATTAAAATCCTTTAATTAAATATATTTACAAGATAAATAGCATGTATATCTTGAATTTTCTTGACCTCTTTATTGTGGATATTTTCATTATTATTATTTTTTTTTTTTTAATTTTGCATAACTAATAAACCACAAGAGAGATATACAAAACCTTACATAACTACATAACTCCATGGCACGACAGCTCACGGGGAACCTACTATACAAAAACTGTATAGCTCCTTAAAACATATAATTTATGTCATTACATTTTTTTCCTGGAGTTGACCGTTTTCGAGATATTCCTTGCTATTGGTTGCAATTTTAAAATAAACCTTTCTCATCAGGAATTTGTCAACTCCTGGCCACGCAAAGAAACTGATTTCAATCCCAGAGCAACCACATTTTAAAACACGTGACTGTCCGTTTAGCCTAGTGTATTCGTTTATTTCTCTTCTACTTATAAGGAACTGAGTAATAAGACAGTTTTTACTAGTGTTTATCTGGATTAGCATGAAGTGGATAACAGAAATTTGTTAGAGAAATGTAGAGAAAGTCATGTGAATGGAAAACATCAGATTTTTTTTATAAACCAGTTCCTTTGATTTATCAGTTATCTCCGAAATTAGCTGGTATGTTTAAAAGTATAAACAAACTAAAATGTATTATGATTTGGAACATTTCTTGTGATTAAATTAAAATTTAAAAGAAAACTATATTCATTATGGCTTCACGGGTGATCAGCCGTGTCAGGTGTATAAAATCCAAGCTTTCGACCATTGCACACTCCATGCAGTCCCTGATGAAGACCATGGAGTGTGCAATGGTCGAAAGCTTGGATTTTATACACGGCTAATCACCCGTGAAGCCATAATGAATAACATTCGCCGTGAAAGCTTCAAGTCTTACGAAAACTATATTATCGCAAAACCTTTAAAATACTCATACGTAGGTACAAGATGATATTTCGATAATCGTCGTTAGTCTAGTGTATTCCCTTATTTCCCTTCTGCTTACAAGCAAGAAAGTGCACAATAAGACGACTTCCACTAATGTTTATCTCGATTATCCTTTGTAGATAAATAAATAATCTTTAGTACGACTAGTTTGTATGCAGAACAGGTAGAGAAAGTCATGCGAAAGAAGCACATACATTTTTTCACATAATGATTCGTTTTTGAGATAGGTGTTTTGAGAAAATAAATACTTTATAATAACTAATGTTAATAGTGGTGATATTGGTGGTAGTATTGAAACTTCTCTGAAAATCTCACCTGGCACACAAAGCTGTCCTGGTTAATATAAAATTAACCTTTATAAGATCTTTTGTTTTGGGTAATGACTTTTTTTCAGAGGTAAGCACAAACGTTTTTACTTTCTCAAACATGTATCTAAAAAGTGCATGGTAGACAGAGAACGCATTGTATTCCACCCAAAAGCTCATACCGAGATTTCACCAGAGGACTCACAAATATCCAATGTGTTCCATTCACATAGCTTTCTCTAACTGTTTCAAATACAAAATATTATTTTGTTATCTACATCATGCTAATTGAGATAATTATTAGCATAATTGATCTTATTACTTGCTTCCTTTTAAATAGAAGAGAAATAGGGAATACATTAGCCTAGTGATAGACAAGCTCGACGCTATGAAACAATTGAGGTTCGGTTCGCTTTGTATGGTGCCGTTTGAGAAAAATATAAGTAATTTAAAGCTGAAACCAATAACAAGGAACATCTCCGAAACGGCCAGTTCTACAAAAAAAGGGCATATGATGTGTGTGTTTTAACGAGGTCTACCTTTTTTCTGTGGAAAGTTTTCGTCTATCTCATACAGTTTACCAGCTATGCAAAATTCATCCAGAATAATGAGATCTTCAGAGACTATTCCCAGAAAATTCAAGATATATCTACATATTATTTGTGATATCTTTAATGTACGACACTTTAATCAAAATCGTTTCAGCCGTTTTTGAGAAAATCAAAATTTTCGAACATTTTTCCATGTAAATGGTAATTGCGGATGGGGGATTTTCTTGAACATCTTCGTGTCGCATCCTTGGGAGATAATAACCTTAAATACCTAGTGTGGTATTTAACAGACTTTTCATCTTTGAACTATGCTGTCCACAGGCACATCACACACGGACTTTTTTCTAAAACAATTTTTTCGGTCTTAGGGGACCTCAAAACACATATTTCCGGGGATATCTCGACATCCAAGGTTTAGGACAGAAGGTAAAAAAGCATTTTTTTTAAAAGATCCGCGCGCGCGCAAGCATATGTGTGTGTGTGTGCGCGTGTGTGTGTGCGCGTGCGTGTGTGTGTGCGCGAGGGCCTGAGATTGTAAATGTATGAATCTGTGGACAGCATAGCACAAAACGAAAAGTCCATTTAATACAAATGTTGGCAATTAAGCTTAGTATCTTCCAAGGATGCGACATGAAGATTTTCAAGAAAATTCCCCCATCCCAAACTATCATTTACAGGGGAGAAGTTTTGAAAATGTTTTTATCAAAAATGGCTACAACGATTTAGATTAAAATAACGTATATTTAATATACTTATATAAAAAACAAAATTAATGTCTTGAATTTTCTGGAATAACCTCTGAATGGATGAATTTTGCATAACTTAAAACCGTAAGAGATAGACATAAACACCTGTTATATAGCTCATTAAGAATAAAGAGGTCTTCAGAGGCTATTTCCAGAAAATTCAAGATAGGATAGGTACATTTTATTTGCCATCTAAATGCATTTAATACACAGTTTTTGAATAAAAATTGCAGAACCATTTGAGAAAATCAAGATTTTCTGATTTCCCATGTAAATGGTAGCTTGGGGTGAGGGGATTTTTCTTAAAATCTTCGTGTCGCATTCTTGGAAGATACTAAACTTAAATACCAAGTTTGGTATGTTACCGACTTTTCGTTTGTGAGTTATTGTGTTTACGGACACACACGGACATTTTTCCAAAAATGCTTTTGCATAAAGCGAACCCTAGAACGTGTATTTATGGTGAAATCTCGGTATCTAATTTTTTTGTGGAATACAATACCTTCTCTACCTACTATGGCATTTTAATACGTGCTAGAGAAGGTAAAAAGGAGCATTTTTAGAAGAAAAAAAATGTATGTTAACAGCATGACATAAAACGAAAAATCGGTTAACACAAAAACTTGTTATTTTAAGTTCAGTATTTTCCAAACATTCGATGCTAAGATTTTCAACAAAATCCGGCCCACCCCAAGCTACACTTTAGATGGAAGATTTTTCAAAATGTTCTCAAAATCGCTGTAAGGATTTTGATTGAAATGCCATACATTAAAAATATTTATGTCACAAATAAAATATGTGCTTCAGATTTTCTGGGAATAGCCTCTATAGGCGTTTCCATTCTGGATTACTTTTGCATAACTGGTAAACAAGAGATAGACAAAATCTTACTACACAAAACATCTTATGTGTACTTTCACATGACTTTCTCTACATCTCTGTAACAAATTAAAATCTTACTATACAAAAAATCTTATGTGTACATTCACATGACTTTCTCTACATCTCTGTAACAAATTAAAATCTTACTATAAAACAAATCGTATGTGTACATTCACATGACTTTCTCTACATCTCTGTAACAAATTATTGTTGAAAAGTTTATTTTTCCATCTTCTTCATGCCAATCGAGAAAAACATTAGCAGAACTTGTCTTATTGCTTGCTTTCTTGTAAGTAGAAGGGAAATAAGGGAACGCACTGGGTTAAAGCAATAGTCAAATCATTTAAAAGCCGGCTGCCATGTAGTTGAAATCAATTTGTTTACAAGACCAGAAGTTGACATATTTCCCGTATGAGGAAAGTTTTAAATATTTGAAAACTGAAACCAACAACTAGAAATATTTCGAAAATAGTAAATTTCACGAATAAATGTAGGTATATGATATAAATTGTGTGTTTTAACGAGATGTACATTTTTTTTGTAGTAAGTTTTTTCTATTTGTTACGTTTTAGAGTTATGCAAAATTCAGCAAAATTCATCCAGAATGAAGAGCTCTTCAGAGGCTATTCCCAAAAAATTCAAAATATAAATTTTATTATTCATGTAAATATCTTTAATATACGGTATTTTAATCAAAGTCGTTAAAGCAATTTTTTAAAGTTATGCTATCCACAGCCAGACAGACTGAAGATCACACGTGGACTTTTTCCAAAAATGCTTTTTACTTTATCTACACGTACTATGTACATAGTGTAAAGAGAAGGTATTACATTTCACCCAAAAATTAGATAGCGAGATTTCACCGGAAATACATGTTTTGGGTCCCCCTGAATCCAAAAAAAGCATTTTTGGAAAAAGGTCCGTGTGTGCGTATGTGTGTCTGTGTGTCTGTGGAGAGCATAGTCAAAAAAGAAAAGTCCGTTAAATACCAAACTTGGTACTTAAGTTTGGTATCTTCCAAGGATGCGACACGAAGATTTTCAAGAAAATCCCCCACCCCTAACTACCCTTTACATGGAACTTTTTTCGAACATTTTGATTTTCTCAAAAATGGCTCAAATAATTTTGATTAAAATATCGTATATTAAAGATATATACCTGATAAATAAAATGTATATCTTGAATTTTCTGGGAATATTTTCTGAAGATTACTTTATTGTGGATGAATTTTACGCAATTTGGCATAACTGCTAAACCATAAAATATGGACAAAAATTATCACACAAAAATGTAGAACACGCTAAAGCACAAAATTTATGTTATATACTTTTTTTTTTTTTTTTTCGTGGAGTTGATCGTTTTTGAGATATTCCTTCCTTTTGATTTCAACTTTGAAAAAACATACTTTTCTCATAGAGGAATTTGTCAACTCCTGTCTATACAAAGAAAGGAACTTCAGTCACATAGCAACCAGCTTTTGACTATCACTTTAACCTATGGTACTCCCTTATTTCGCTTCTACTTACAAGGAAGCAAGTAATAAGACTATTTCTGTTATTTTTTTCTGGATTAACATGAAGTATAAGCTTTTAAACAACAATTTTTGCAGAGATGTAGAGAAAGTCATGTGAATGGAACACATAAGATTTTTTTTTTTAATTCAGGGAGACCCAAAACATGTATTTCCAGTGAAATCTCGGTATCGAATTTTTGGGTGCATTACAATACCTTCTCTTTACACTATGTACATAATACGTGTAGAGAAAGTAAAAATAAGTTTTTGTAAGCATAGTTTGTTGCAGAAAATATGGAGAGTGATGGAATGTACCTACGCATAACATTTTTCATTAAAGAAGCTTCATAAATGCACTTTTAAAGACATGCAAGGGATACCTTTGTGTCTGAGAAAGAAAAATTGCGATAAATATTTATGTATCTTTATATAAACAGCAAAACTTGTTAATGCTTTTGCCTCCATAAATTAATACAGCAACGAAAAATTTTAGTCGCCATTGGACATTATTATCATTGTACCTGGAGAGTGCAAGGACATGGCACCAAACAGTTATTGGTCTACCTGTGTTCTGGTGGGGTAACGAGATATGGGCCGGGATGCTGATGTGGACTCGATTATTTCTGGCTTCATCATCATGTTCCTCAATTCCTTGCCCCAGTTTCCTTGCTTTGTGGCCTCACGCCAAGACAATCCCAGAATCGCGAGTTTACACGGTCTTTTCAAGCAGTTCGGGGTCTAAAGTTCATAACCAGATCGCGTTTGTTCCCAGTGCTGCTAAATTCTGAATACGTCTAGGGAAGCCATTGCAGAAAATAATAGTAATTGTATATTGACTAGGGATGGAATACCGATAAGATTTTGAGTTATGAGGGGGCCAATACTCGATGTTTTATACTCAGCTTATAAAAATCTAAGAAAATAGCTACTGTACTGCATTACTATGGCATCTTCATTCACTAAACATTTGAAATCAATGTTCAATGTTTTGTAACAGTTAGTGTTCCTTTCTAAATTGACATGATTTTTTTTAATTCAATCAAGTTAAAGATTACGTCGTTTATTTCTGATCAAACCTAACAAGCACATAAATGACGAAATCGACAGTGAAATACCTAATGATTATGCATTTTAATGCATTTTTACTTTCTCTAGCCCTATATACAATGTACATAGTTGGTAGAGAAGGTTACGTATTCCACCCAAAAATTCGATGCCGAGATTTCACTGGAAATATGTTTCGATGATTCCGAAAAAGCATTTTTAGAAAAA
This sequence comes from Hymenopus coronatus, assembly GCA_030762935.1. Classification (NCBI taxonomy): domain Eukaryota; kingdom Metazoa; phylum Arthropoda; class Insecta; order Mantodea; family Hymenopodidae; genus Hymenopus; species Hymenopus coronatus. The sequence continues at coordinate 40,916,689 of CM060897.1, read as the reverse complement.
GGTCAGTGCCTATCTGTCTGTATCTGTGTGGGGACAGTATAGCTAAAAATCTGATTGTTACACTCACATGACTTTCTCTAGCTACTCTACAAACTTTTTACAAAAGATAATTCTTCTTTCAACACCATGCTAATCGAGATACACATTAGCAGAATTTTATTACTTAGTTCCTTATAAGTAGAATGGAACTAAGGGAATGCAGTAGGCTTATGTGATAGTCAAATGCTTTAAAAACTGTCGTTATGTGATTGTCATTGCAAATCGCTTCTTTGCTTGGTCAGGAGTAGAACAAAAGAAAAACGGACACTTCCGTCTAAGGAAAGTATAAGTACTTCACAATTAAAACTAATAACAAGGAATACCTTGAAAACGGTAAGCTCCACGAAAAAAAAAAAAGTGTGTATGACATAACTCGTGTATTCTATCTAATAAGATCTACATTTTTTGTACAGTAAGTTTTTGTCTATCTCTTACGGTTTACTAGTTATGCCAAATTAAGCAAAATTCATTCAGAATAAACAGTTCTTTAGAAGCTATTCCCAGAAAATTCAAGATATACATTTTTTTTGTGATATAAATGACTTTAATATATGGTATTTTAATTAAAATCGTTAGGGCCATTTTTAAGAAAAACAAAATTTTCGAAAAATTTTCCATGTAAGGTGTAGTTAGGGGTGGGGGGATTTTCTTTAAAATCTTCATGTCGCATGCTTGGGAGATTCAAAACTTGTGGAGCTATGCTGTCCACAGACAGACAAACAGACACACATACACACACACAGACGGACCTGTTTCTGAAAATGCCTTTTTTTTTTTTTTTTTTTTTTTTTTTGGATTCAGGGGGTCCTGAAACATGTATTTCCGGTGAAATCTCGACATCGAATTTTTGGGCGGAATACAATGCTTCTCTATCCCTATGTACATTGTACATAAGGGGCTAGAGAAAGTAAAAATGAAAAGTCAGTTAAATACCAAACTTGGTATTTAAGTACAGTATCGTCCAAGGATGCGTCGCGAAGATTTTCAAGAAAATCGCTCCACCTCCAACTACCCTTTACATGGAAACATTTGAACATTTTGTTTTTCTCAAGAATGGCTCTAACGATCTTGATTAAAATAACATATATTAAAGATATAGGTTATACGTCCCAAATAATGTATATCTTGAATTTTCTGGAAATAGCCTCTGAAGACCTCTTTATTCTGGATGAATGTTGCTGAATTTTGCATAACTGGTAAACCGTAAGAGATAGACATAAAAATTACTGCACTAAAATGTAGATCTTGTTAAAACACACAATTTATGTCATGTATATATATATTCTTGTTAATCGTTTCAATTTTAAACTATTTAACTTTAATTTCATTTCATGCAAAGCGAACCGAACTTTAATTGTTTCATATATCGACCAGCTTTTAAAATACTTGACTATCACTTTAGCCTATATATTCTCTTATTTTCCTTACAAGAAAGCAAGTAATAAGAACCAATTCTGCTAATGCTTATCTCAATTAACTTCGTGTAGATGAAAGGATCATTTTTTTTACTTTCTCTACACGTACTATGTGTATAGAAGAGGTATGGTAATGCACCCAAAACTTCGATACCGAGTTTTCACCGGAAATATAGGTTTTGGGTCTGCCTGAATAAAAAAAGCATTTTTAGCAAAAGTTCCTGTGTGTGTGTGTGTGTGTGTGTGTGTGTGTGTGTGTGTGTGTGTGTGTGTGTGTGTGTGTGTGTGTGTGTGTGGGCAACATAGCTCAAAAACGAAAAGACCGATAAATACCTTCACCCCAAACTACCCTTTACATGAAACATTTTCAAAAATTTTTATTTTCTCAAAAATGGCTTTAACGATTTTGATTAAAATACCTTATGCTTAAGATTTTTATGACAAACTAAATCTATATCTTGAATTTTCTGGGAATAGCCTCTGAAGACTCTTCATTCGGGATGACTTTTGTATAACTGGTAAACCGTAAGAGATACACAAAAACTAACTATACAGAAAATGTAGATCTCATTAAAACACACAATTTATGTCATATATAGGTGTTTGTTGTTGTTGTTGTTGGTTTTTTTTTTTTTTTGCTTAGAGTTAACCGTTGATATCTTTTTTCTCGTTTCTCATTTGTTTATTCCTGGCAAGCAAAGAGATTGGAATTTCAATTGTTTCACATAGTGACTGGCTTTTAAAGGACGATACTATCGCTTTAGACTGTGTATTTTCTTATTTCCCTCCTTCTTACAAGGAAGCTAGTAATAAAGACTAATTCTGCTCAGGTTTATCTGATTACCATGATCTAGATAAAAGAACAATCTTTTGTTTGCCGAACAGCTAGAGGACATTATGTGAAAGGAACAAATTATATTTTTTACCTTGTGTTTGTAAGGAGCCAAGTAATAAGGGCGATTTCTGCTAATGTTATATCAATTATCATGAAGTAGACAGAAGAATAAGCTTTACAATAATAAGTTACGGAGATGTAGAGAAAGTCATGTGAATGGAACACATCAGATTTGTTAAGAATAGTTTGTATGAGGAATAGCTTGAGAAAATTATACGAATGGAACACATCAGATTTTTTTCTCTTCTTGCAGATTCTAGATTGTGTTTAAATAATGCTTTCTAACCATGGATAAATTAGCACTGGCAATAGCATGCTTCTTCACTCTGCAACAGAAATTAAAATATTTTATTTTTTCTCTTCGCTTGAGATTCTTTGCTGTAAGATTTATGCACGTTATGAGTTCATGGCTGCATAAAAATGATCCTATTTGACACTTGATCTGATGCTACCAGTAGAGGTCACTTGAAAATAGTTCAATACTTCATAATTTATCTAATAGTATTACTCTATATAATAATACAATGTGTGGATCAAAAAGTTTAGCGAGACCAGATACACAGAGTGGACTACTAAGAAGAATATGACCCGGTTATAGCGACATAGTCACAAACAGATTGGAGGAAAAACAATGTCTTTAAACGCCGATTTGCTCCTATTAAATTCATGATTCTGGTCATTGCAGTAAATGAATGCAAAGGTCGAGAGAATGAGAAACAAAACGATGTGATCTATCATTTATTCGTACTCATTCACTGCTGTTGGTTACATTAGTGCATATTTCGCTCCTGTCACATGGTTTTGCATGTTTTGTTTGTATAATAGAGTAGATGGAAAAGAAGCGACCAATATCGATGAATCTACTAATACTTCGCGTTCGATTTCTTTCGATTTTGTCTTAAATGAAACGCAGCTGTCTTCAACAGAAGTGTATAACACTCAAATAGGAATTTCTATCTTACGAATACACAGTGGAAGATAACTTGATAACTTTGAACAAGGAAACACAACTTAAAAGTTTTTCTAAGGATTAAAAATAATACCTACTATAAATAAAAGTTAATACCATTATTTCTCTCGGATAAATCTAGAAAATACTTAAAACAAATGGGTTTCCTTGATATTCATTTTGACAGGTGGGTTTCCTTGATACTCATTTTTTGATGTTGCAAATAGATAACAGATTAAACCTTCTAAAATGAAGAGGTAGACATTAGCCGTTTTCTTAGGTTAACAGAAGATTTTTTTCAGTAAAAGTTTTGACATATATTTATAGAGATTATCCGAAACATCCGGAGGAAGGAATGGGGACAGTTATTGCAATAGCAAGGATGAAAAATTGTTAAAATTCAAATTAAAAAAAAATACCAATCCCTTTATTCAGAAGAAATTAGTCATTAGAACATTATGTCGTATGTTACTGATAAAAAGCAATAAAACTACAACAATCTCAGAGTCCTATACGGTTTTGAGTAAAATGAGAAAGCTGCCATGGATATGAATTCTAAAAATTTTAAGTATAAATTAAACAAAAAGTACATATAGCCAAGCAAAAAGGACCACAGATTAATTTAATTCAATATCTTCTCATAAAAATGTAACAAATGAGAACACCAGTTTCTGTTAAGTTCATTTCATTCATCACTCCACGTAATAAAACACTTACACTTTTGGTACACCGATAACTGAGTAACTACGTTTACGTTACTGTCTTAGCATGCGCCATTCACTAGATTTACTTTTAACCCACTTCACACACCGGCACTTGTCGGCTCCTTATATATAGTCTGTAGCCGGACTCTGAAAGATCCAGTCTTAGAAATTACGGGAAAATTACTTTTTACTCTGGAAGTGGAATTCTCTGGATGTAGAGATAAAGAACCCTAGAAGTCTGGCAAGGAAACATACGCCTTTGTTTGCCCGGCTATGTTCCGTTCATTCTATTGTTATTGAAGTTCTCTGTCTCGTCGCTCGCTCCCTGAGTGTGTTGACGAATCGGACTGTTCGCCAGTTCATTTGACAACTGGTCCATTAGAAGTGCACTCGCGGTCACTGCGCCTTTTAGCACGATCACACTCTCCTTCAGGATCAACCTGCGGACTCTACGATCTCCGTCGGCACTCCGGAGCACCACTTCTCTTCGCCGAGTCGTAGAAATCTCCTACCGATACCGCACCGTGGCTCCTAGGAACATCCAGTCTCAATATCACTTCCCCAACTTCTCGGTTGGGAAAGTTGTCACCCCGGCCGCTGATTGCTCTTTTCTCAGACACGTGTTCTCTTATTTATCCGCAGGCGTCGTCTGTTCGTCGTCTTGGTGTGGGCGTCCCGTGCTAGGTATTCTAGCTAGCCACACCCCCAACTGAAACATATTCGCCGAAGTCCCTGGGCTCTGTAGTACCGAATACACCTAATCTTCTGGGTAGGGACTTTTGTTATTCTGACCTCCTCCATCCTCAGTGTGGTTGTTAGCGTGGAGTCTTGCACTCCCCGAACATCAGACGCTCTCGTATCTCGGCGTCACGTATCCTGTCAACAAAACAGCAGGGAGCTTCTCGGGAGATATAACTGGACGGAAGGTCCACTAGAGCTTTGATCGCTAATTGTTCGATGGTCAATGCAAACTCCTGCAGCGTGTCTCCTGTTGCTGCTGCCTCGACTCGAGCTGACTATAACAAGCTGTGACCAAGTAATGGTTCCCGAAGCGGTTTTCGACGCCCCCCCCCCCAGATGTCTCCGAACGACGCGAATGTCGGAATAGTATTCAGGATTTCCGCCGCCGCCCCTGGAGGCTCGCTATCAGCTGTGCTGCTTTCTCTTCTGCCGACCAACGGTTGTGTAGCGATGGCAGCAAACTGTCGGAAGACTTCGAATGTCGTACTTTGGCACCTTGACACGCGCAGATGTGTCACATCCAGGCGTCTCAAATCCCATGTCCTTAAGTCTTCCGTTATGCATTTCTTCTATTGTGGCGTTCACTTTCTTGCCGGTGCTATCGACTATCCCTCCGGAGCAATAACGTGTTTCCCGAGGTCTTTCAGGGCGTCAACGAGTGGGTCAAGGCTCTTTATCGTTTCTTCAAGATCCTCCACCTTTTCTCCCAACTCCTCCACGTCCTTCTTCACGCTGGGCAGCTGTTAATCAATAGGATTCCCTTTTAACTTTCTCCATTACTGACTCCATTTTTTCTTCCATCTTCTCCATGCCTAGTTGCATTTTTTCCCATCTACTCCATTTTCTCCACTGCAGCGTCCGCTCAAGTCTTTATTTCTTCTTTTATACCCTTCAGTTCGGTCCTCATGTCCGTCTGCACTTTCTCTAATGAGGATTTTGCGATCGTCATTTCGCCCTCATTTCTTCCCTGCTGTGTTCACAGTCGCTATTTTATTTCCCATTTTATCCATTCTAGAATTTATATTCTTCATTTCGCCCCTCATATCTTCCAGCTGGAATCCAGTGTCGCTTACATCTTCTCCATCGTGACCAATAACTCCGAAGCACATCCTCCAATTTAGCTTTACTTTTATCCCACTCCTGACACCAATGTAACAAATGACAATACCAGTTTCTGCTAAATTCACTTTATTCGTCACAAGGGCACTCCATATAATAAAACACTTATACTTATGGTACACACTACGTTCACGTCACTGTCTTAACATTCGTCGTTCACTAGATTGACTTTTAACTCACTTCACACACCGGCACTTGTTGGCTTCTTATATACTCCGTAGCCGGCTCCAAAAGTTCCAGTCTTAGAAATTACGAGAAAAATACGTTTTATCAATTTAGAAAGAAGTTATTCTGGAAGAGGAATTCTCTGGGTGTAGAGATAAAGATTCCGAGACGTCTTGTAGGAAAACAACAAAGCCTTTGTTTGCCCGGCTATTGTGTCCGTTCGTTCTATTGTTAGAGCAGGTCAAGCACCGATCGCTTCAGTGGTCGCTCGGCCCCACGCGCCTCCATTACAATAATATAAAGGCTATTCCCTAACGTGCCAATCAAGGATTTTGCTATGGCTAAAAAACTACATATTAGAGAAATCTACAAAACACAGTTGTGAGGTTCATTGTAATTTAAGTTAAACATATTTTAACATGTTCTAAGTTTTCATGCTTAATTTCTTTCTAATGTCAAGTCGCAGGCACCATTTTTCACTTTTAATGTCTTTAAAAACTGGTTGTCCTCCGTGGTCTAGGGATAACATGGCCAGCCTCTGGTTCCCAAGGTCGCAAGTTCAAACCCAGCGGAGGCGTAAACATCCTTAGCATGGCTTCCTTCGGAAGGGAAGTAAAGCCATTAGTCCCGTGACGTAAATTTACAGCATGTAAAAGAACCTCAAGCCTGATAAAGAGGCACATGAGCAAAATTAAGCGGTCTTTCACCTCAATATAGAATGGGGCGCTGAGAGCAGAAACAGCTAAAGAGCGTCCAGAAACAAAAAACAAACAAAAACATAAACAAAATACCCACAAAAAAGAACTCTTTGAGAATTGCGTGATGACCTTTTTGTTGCGTATTTGATAAAAGGTAGTAAAGAATACAATATTGCCTATACACAACCTCTCTTTCAACCCAACGTAAAGAACCTACAGTCAGTGAGTTGTTCCTAATGCAAAGCCCCCGATATGACCTTAGATGTTAAAAGGGGAGGGGGCTACATAAATGAAACACTCGCCTTTCACGTAGACGGCCCGGGTTCGATCCCAAGCGACCGCATGTGAGATTTGTGGTGGGCAAAGCGGCGCAGGAGCGGGTTTTCTCCGGGTTCCCCCGCCATCGCATTTCACCGGTGCTCCATCTTCATTCCATTATCACCAATGTCATCGCCTGCGGTGCCACAAATAGTAAAAGCGGGCGTTAAACACTATCCCAAAAAATATATAAAAATATAAAATAAAAAACTCTCTTTTCTCGTGCCAAATTAAGATGGGTTAAAAATCACACCTTTTCATTCTGTGCTAAGTAATGGAGTTTTTCGTTATAATCATTATCATCTTTATGCAACAAAATAAAACCTTGCTCGTTTTAAATTACTTCATGATACAACAGAAGTGCCTTGGAGCTTTTTAGAGTACATTTGTGTCTCACAGCATCAACAATTACAGCTATTTTCATTTCCTGCTATTTTCCCTCTATGTTTATGTAATAAAAATTAATACACAAAAAAATCTGATAGTATAATGAGAAATAGTTTTAAGCCAGATATCTGACTTAATACTTTATTTCGTTGCGAATAAGAAATAAGATTACTACGTTTCACTCTTATCGTTTAAAGACTAACCAATAACAATTGTTTTTTCCCTCAGTATAAGCATTTAGTTTGTTCCAACTTAAGAAACTTGAATAGTTTCGTAATCGGCTTACCCTCCCAGTATTTGTAGGACTGACAGCCCTCTAGGACTTACAAGCCAATGCCTAAGAGCCAACGGCACGAAACCACAGAATGGAGAACCTGTTACGAGGGGTCAGGCCGTAGCCAGACATGAGCATGAGGAAGTGGATGATATGAAATGTAAGCGAAATTGATGATTGGAAGGGTGATGATGGAGCATTTGGTGGAATGAGTGGCGGGGAAACCGGAGGACCCGGAGAAAACCTGCCCAGCCGCCGCTTCGTGTACCACAAATTCCACATGCGGTTGCTTGGGATCGAACCCGGGCCGCCTGGATGGGAGGCGAGCGGTCTAACCACTCAACGGTGCCGCTTAACTTGAATAGTACTTAAAATATGTTGGCGTGCTGTTTAATATCATGCTTTTGATCCAAAAATTTCGCAGGCACAAAACAATAGTCATTGCTGAATATCTATGCCACCAATAATGCATCGATGCACGCCAGATAATCGGATTGTGCTTCATCCATAATTTTTATTAAAAAATGGGAAAATAAAGCTCTACAAACAATGCATATACACTCATCATCGACGCAAGCATTATAGAGCATCTTGGGTTTGTATTAAAGATGATATCACACCTCGGCAGCTTACATCAGAAGCGTTTTCCAGACTTGCGAAATGGGAAAAAAGATATTTTTTCTTTGTCTTCAAAAAAAAAAAAATGCGACATTACAATGTAATATAATTTTATGCTAACTTAAGGATGGATGTTTCATTAAAAATATTTTGGCACTCATGCATGTTACAATTAAACTTAGGTGATTTTCATAAATAGCATATATTATTTTGGTGTTAAAATTCCAATTCTGATTGCAACGTCAAGAAATATAGTGCTTTTGAAAGACGGATAGAATCAAACAGAAATGTCTTGAAACGTGGAGAAAAGCTCCTTACCGGTTTTATACAAGAACAGCTCCTCCGCAAAACTAAATGCTATTTTATGGATTAGCTTATTAGCTTGCAGGCCTTTTAATTATCCCAGAATGGAGTCATCATCATCGCCATCATCGCCATCATAGTCATCATCACAGGTTTGAGCCACCAGTTTGTTCTTCACATTATGATTTTAAAACAGGCCATTCAGCACAGTGAATAAAGCAGCAGCTGTTCTAACTTGGCTAACATCATGAAAACCAAGAAAATGTCCTTGAATCTCACCTTAGCAGTCCACCAGATTCACAGGAATAACTAAAAACGTTTGTTGCTTCGTCTACATAAAAGCCATAAAATGAGGTTCGGTCTAAACTTGAATGTGCAGATATATTCACAGATATCCTCATGTAGGACATTCAATCTGTTCATTATGTAGGTTTTTTTTTAAACCTTCGGAAATAACCCATTTCTTCTACTGAGATCTCAAGTATTTATTTTTATTTAGCAGAACTTTAAATATGGCTCCGAGATTTCAGGTATTCGAGAATTTCTAAACAGACTTAAGTTGGCCAATCCAAATGAAAACTCACTAAGATATATAGAAAAATATAGGAATATGCTAAACAAAATAATGGGGAAGCAAAAAAGGATACATAATAAAACATTAATTCAAAAGTCATGATAAAAGCACCTGGAGAATAGTAAAGTCATTACACAAAGGGAATAATAGAAACTACATAGAAAATTTTACAATGGAAAAAAAAAAAAAACAACTGATTTAATTCTAGAGCCGGAACAAATAAGTGAATTATTCCATGATTACTATATACATTTTGTGGAAGAATCAGGGGTTGCAGCAAATATAAGTAATAAAACAATTAACAGGTCACGAAGTAATTCTATGATTTTGCTTGAAGTTACAGAGGACGGAATTATAAAGCAAACAAATATTCTTAAATGCAAAAAATCAAGCGGACTAAATGAATACACGAACGAAATGGTAAAGTATTGCAAATATAAAGTAGTAGAGTCACTAACGAATATAGCGAATCTATCCTTTAGTACAGGAACGTTTCTTGACATTGTGAGACAAGTAGTCGCTATACCAATTTATAAACAGAAGGGATCAAAAAGGCACATGGAAAACTGCCGTCCAATTTCCCTAAGTTCGGTATTTTCAAAAAATATAGAAGGATTATTCTTGGAACAACCGCAGATATCCTGTAATACATATGGTGTTACATCAAAATACCAATTTTGCTTTCAGACAGTAAAATCAGCAGTAAAATTTTTAAACAGAAAAGAATGTATAGTAATAATGTATTGCTTAATTTGACAAAAGTGTTTGACTGTGTTAACATTGATAAATTGATTGAAATTGTAGAGGGATAAAGGATTAGAGGAGTTGCATTAGGTTGGCAAGAGAGTTATTGAAATAAAGGAAAGCAGTTTATAGAAATAAGGAATTTTTGGACAAAGGGGTCATAAAATATTTATGTCAGTATTTAATCAGGTGAAGCATGGAGTACATCAAGGTTCTAAGCTGGTACCTTAGCAATTGGATATGACATAACAATAATAGTAAAAGATAAAACAGAGCAAAAACTTGAGCAAAAAGCTAATAAATTACTATCAGTAGTAAATACATTTTTGCAGGAAGTTGATATGATACTAAATACTGATAAAATTGAATGGATACAAATTAGTTTGGGGGACAAAAATGACACAAGCATACATTTAAAAATAGGAGACAAAAACATCGGCCAAGTAGCTTTCTGAACTTAGTAATTGATAGACAATTGAACTGGAGAATACATGTAGAAAAAATTACCAAAAAAGTCAACATTAAAACTTATGTTTTAAGAAAACCTAGGCAGGTGATAAAAGAAAACAGCATTATGCAAGTATATTTTGCTTTCACGCCTAACACATACAATTATACCGAGGGGTACAACACAATCCACCATAATTACCAAACTATTTAATCTTCAGAAAAAAGCCGTAATGATAATTTAAAGAATGCACATTAGAAAGTTGCGGAATTGCTTTTTACTTACAGTCCCTTGTTTGCATGTGTGTGTGTGTCAGTGTGAGAGAGTGTGTGTGTGTGTGTGTGTGTGTGTGTGTGTGTATGTGTGTGTGTGTGTGTGTATGTATGTATGTGTGTGTAGTTAAAACCACAAGGAAGAAAAAAAATCTGATGTAATCCATTCACATGTCTCTCTGTATATCTCTGCAACAAATTTTTGTTAAAAAGTTTATGCTTCTATTTACTTCATGCTAAGTGAGAAAAAATTATTACTTGCTTCCCTGCAAGTAGAAGCGAAAAAAGGGAGTAACATAGGTTAAAGTGATAGCAAAAGATGGTTGCTATGTGACAAGAGTTCTTTTCTTTGTATGGACAGGAGTTGACGAATTCCTGTATGAGAAAAATATAAGTTTTTTAAGGCTGAAATAAAATACAAAGAATAAATAAAAAACGATGACTTCCACGAAAAAATGTATATAACATAAATTGTGTGTTTTAATGTGCTCTACATTTTTTGTGTGGTAAATTTTTGTTTATCTTTTACGGTTTATCAGTTACAGGAAATTCCGTAAAATTCATCCAGAATAAAGTAGTCTTCAGAGGCTATTCCCAGAAAATTCAAGATATACATATTATTTGTCAAGTATATATCTCTAATATATATTTTAATCAAAGTCGTTTGAGCCATTTTTTAGAAAATCAAAATTTTCGAATTGTGTTCCATGTGAAGGGTAGTTGGGGGTGGGGGGATTTTCTTGAAAATCTTCGTGTCGTATCCTTGGAAGATACTGAACTTAAATACCAAGTTTGGTATTTAACGGTCTTTTCGTTTTTAAGCTATGCTGCCCACAGACCACACACACACACACACACATACACAGACAACACACGGATATTTTTCTAAAAATGCTTTTTTTGGATTCAGGTGGTCTCAAAACATGTATTTCCGGTGAAATCTCGGTATCGACTTTTTGGGTACAATGCAATATCTTCTCTATACACTATGTACATAATACGTTTAGAGAAAGTAAAAATCTAAACATACACTCGTATAACACCAGAAGGAGAATAAATTACTTTAGAAATAGACTAGGAGGTTCGATAAACAACAAATGCATAGAAACCTGTGCAATGGTTCTGTACAATCACCTGCATTCCAAAATTAAACATTTGGAAGACAACAAAAATTAAAGAAAGCAAAGTTGTACCTAATAAATAATGCATTTTATTCAACATAAGAATTTAAATGTGCAGGTAATCAGAGATATATGTAATAATAATTATTCTTGTATCACATTGCACCATCATCTTTAGATAAATATTCAGTCACATTAATCATCTTATTTTCTAAATAAAACTAATATCCTGACGATGTCATAATATGTTTTACAAATGGTGAGAAAATGAGAATGAAAAAGCACGGACGAACAGGAGTGCACGGACAAGAAACCTTTTCAACTCATTTGCTGACGAGGTAGCCTTTTCCGACCAGCACAAAAAACAATCAACCAAATGGTTACATCTCAGCGACCATCTTATACCTACAACCTAGAATTAGGCATTATCCCGTTAGCTCTGAGAAATTTATAATATTCAGGATGTTGGAGTACGTCTAATGAATGCTTCTAATCATAACCAGGAATAGGAATTCTCAAGAAATTGGTTTCAAATTAAATCATTATCACTACATATAATGCAAAACAACAAGGGTCACTGACAGGCAAGTACAAGCCAGCCTGAGTGGTGTCTGTAAACGCCAAATGACTGTACGAAGGATAGGGATGATTTACCTGTGACGTCCCCGCCTATAATTCAGTAACAGTTCTACGTTATTTCCGTCCATCTTGGCATTATAGCTTGGAAATTCTTAGGTACATCTCGTCATATTCTATCAATAGGTGAACTTCTTAAAGACTGAAATACATTTTTATTATAAAAGTGCTATACTGTATCTCCTTTAATATTATCTAAGATAACTGATTCCCTAGATGAATGACATCAACCACTTCCTTTCTTTCCTACACCTCTCCTGCGCACGGGTTGCTTGGTTATATGCAATAAGTTATTCAAGGGTAGTCCAGCCATATAGGTGGTATATTTCTGTATCAAACCACGCATTAAAAAGTAAACCAAATGTTATACTTCTACGTTTCATATATTATTTAATTCATTCTCGGTATCATTTACTTAATATTATTGGTTTTTAACAGTGTTGTTAAAATCGAGAACGTCCTATTATCCTAGCTACAACATTAAAAACTATATAAAACAGGAGGTAGGAAATAAACGGTGTTACTGTTTTCCGCACTTCACGTAAACGCTGCTTGTTGTGCAATTACAAATACGCTATATTTAGTTTGTTCAGGTAATCCGTAATTATCTACCTAAGAAAATTGATGAATTGAAACTGAAATGATATTTCACAAGATGGCGGCAATGACGGTGTTTTTTTTTTTTTTTTTATTCGTAAGCAAGGGTCTTCTAATTCGAATGAGTTTGTATTTGTATGAACATCTAGGCAGATAGAATGAATTGAAAACCATAAAGAGAATACACTTAAAGACTTCCCCAAATATGCAGTGACTTTGAATTCAGTTCTTAGTGTACCTGTGTACTTAAATGCGTATAAACCAATGTATAGTTCTCCAGTATGTATACAACATTAAAAAATTAATTTGGGTTTTATTTACTAGCGCTCTTTAACTGCTGCGGCTCTCAGTGTTTCATTCTATATAGTGCGTGAAAGACCGCTTTATTTTTCTCAGAGGTCTTTTTATCAGGCTTAAAGTTTTTTACGTGACGTAAATCTACGACACGGGAAGCTTTACTTCCCTTCCGAAGGAAGCTATGCTAAGGCGTTTTATGCCAAATAAAAAGTCCAGCACCATCCACGGGGTTTGAACTCGTGACCTTAGAAAGCTGCAATGTTTCCCCTAGGCCACGGAGGACAACTTACATACAACATACACCTCTGGGTGGACTAATGATATTAAATGTATCAACATTACAACTACTATACCATTTTTCAAACACGTATACGATGTATACGTTAATATAACTATAATAAATTAGATAAATAAATGAATGAGAACTTCGAAAATACGAGGGCCAGTTAATAACTAATGCCTCCTATTTTGTTTCTCTTTTAATTTGTAAGAAAATTAAACTTTGATTACACAGCATGAAAGCCACATTATGATTAAATTGTCACTTTTCAATCTAATCCCCATATTTTTCCAGAGTTTTGGTCCAGCTTTTAGCAAGATCATGTATTCCAGTGTGGTAAAATGCACGGTCTTGCTTCCGAAGCCATTGACGCACATGATGATTTCACAGCCTCTGCATCTTCAAAGTGAATCCCACGACGAGTTTCCTTTAGCGGCCCAAACAGATGGTAGTCTAATAGTACTAGGTCAAGGCTGTATGGGGGATGAGGAAAGACTTCCCATCCAATTTCAAATCGCTTCAGTGGTGTGATGACTGGTGTGTGGTTTCAATTGTCATGCAAAAGAAGAACATCCGCCATGGTTTTTGCTTGGCGAACTCGCCGAAGACGTGCTTTAAGTTTTTTGAGGGAGCTCACGTATCGGACAGAATTTACTGTGCATCCCTACTTAAAAAATTCAGCACAACCAAACCCTGTGCATCCCAGAACACTGTCGCCATTACGTTCCCTGCCGATGGCACAATTTTGAATTTTTTCTTTTTCGGTGAGGTTGTGCAATACCATTCCATTGATTTTTTGATTCATGTTCAAAAAATGAACCGCTGTTTCGTCTCCAGTCACAATGGTTTCCAGAAAATCCTCTCCATCTCATTTGAAGTGCTGTAAGAGTTCGGCATCTATTGTTTTCTTGTCTCTTTATTCTCATCGGTTAACATTCCTGGTACCCACCGTGAACAAACTTTTGAGTACCAAAGTTGTTGAAACAATTGCCTTTACTGAGGGACATAATGCAACACAATTCATCCCTGTTATCCGACGGTCAATACGAATGATCTCATCCACTCGTTAAATGTTGCGTGGAGTCACTGCAGTCACCGGTCTACCGCTCCGATTTTCATCAGCCAACTGTGTATGACCTTCTGCTTCATTACAGCGACGGACTCATCTTCTAATAGTGCTGACATCCATTGTTGCATTACCATACACATTTTTCATTCTTTCATAAATGCGAATGGGCGTTTCGCCTTCCGCATGCAAGAGTGCAATTACGGAACGCTGTCTAATACGCACATCGTCAGCCATTTTGCAACCTGTTGATTTAGGAAGTTGCTACTGCAGTGGATTAGAGAAGAAGGTTTAAGGAATTGCGCCAAATTCAAATTGTTCGCATCGCTAACTTAGATAAGGAGAAAAAATAGGAGTAAGTATCACTGGATACATAAAAAGCAGTCGTTATTGTGATAATTATGTTAAGACCCGCTCATTATCCTTCGGTGGTATACAAATAGGATATTAGGAATATTAAGTTTTACATTGCAAAATCTAGATACATTAATTTTATGAGTAAATTATCATATATTTTAAAGCACTCCTGCTCACTGGAATTCTCTATATCTACGTTTAATGGTTGCTAACGAGTATAAATGTTAGTCACGGTAAATGAATAGACTATCCAAGTCTATTCATTGCAGAAAGGACTTACGAGCATCATTTTAAACATATGCATCTATGTATACTTATATAGGTAATCCACTAACAATAGGTGAACCTTTTCCTTTATGATATTTCGATCAACAGAATTCCAAGGTAATGTACAACTACTTAATGACAATAATTATTCTGTGGCTTAGGAAACAAATGCAAATTTGATAAC
This sequence comes from Hymenopus coronatus, assembly GCA_030762935.1. NCBI lineage: Eukaryota > Metazoa > Arthropoda > Insecta > Mantodea > Hymenopodidae > Hymenopus > Hymenopus coronatus. Next base: position 40,901,221 of record CM060897.1, on the reverse strand, counting down.
TTTTCAGCCTAATTTCCTGGATTTGTTCTCATGATTTTTTTAACTTAACGTCCATTAAACCAGAATATAAGAAACGAAGCATTTTGAAATCTATAGAAAATAATTAGGTATGGAGATATAACTTTAAGCTTATGGGGAAAACATAGATATAACACTCATGTGAATACATGTTTGAATTGTTTATAATGTATACCTATAATGCAACACTATTTAAGGAGACATAAAAAAAAATCTGATGTGTTCCATCCACATGAATTTCTCTACAACTCTGCAATAAATTATCGTTAAAAAGCTTATGCTTCTATTTACTTCCTGCTAATTCAGAAATAATTTAGCAGAAATAGTCTTATTACTTGCCTCCTTGTAAGTAGAAGCGAAATTAGGGAGTACCATAAGTTAAAGTGATTGTCAAAAGCTGGTTGCTATGTGTCTGAAGTTCCTTTGTTTGTATAGACACGAGTTCACAAATTCCTGTTTGAGAAAATTATGTTTTTTATAGCTGAAACCAAAAACAAGGAATACCTAAAAAACAATCAACTTCACGCAAAAAATGTATATAATATAAATTGTGTGTTTTAAAGTGCTCTATGTTTGTTGTGTGGTAATTTTTTGTCCATCTCTTACGGTTTAGCAGTTATGCAAAATTTCGTAAAATTAACCCAAAATAAAGTAGTCTTCAGAGGCTATTCCCAGAAAACTCAAAATATACATTTTATTTTTCAGGTAAATATCTTTAATATACGATATTTTAATCAAATCGTTAGAGCCGTTTTATAGAAAATAAAATTTTTCGAAAAAAGTTTCATGTAAAGGGTAGTTTGGGGTGGGGGGATTTTTCTCAAAATCTTCGTGTCGCATCCCTAGAAGATACTAAACTTAAATACCAAGTTTGGTATTTTACCGACTTTTCAGTTTTGAGTTATCGTGTTCACAGACACACGGACACACTGACATACACACACACACACACACACACACACACACACGGGCCGTTTTCTGCAAATACTTTTTTGGGTTAAGGGGACCCTAAAACATATATTTCCGGTGAAATCTTGGTATCGAATTTTTTGGTGGAGTGCAATACCTTCTCTATACACTATGTTCGTAGTACGTATAGAGAAAGTAAAAACGAGAAATGTTATTGTTAACCAAATGAGAATGATATTGAAGTATTCTCACAAAAGCTTAAAAACGGAATTTATTTTAGTGGAGTTGATTGTTTTTGAGATATTCCTTGTTTTTCGTTTCAGCTATAAAAAACATACTTTTCTCATACAGGACTTTGTGAACTCGTGTCCATACAAACAAAGGCACTTCAATCACATAGCAAACAGCTTTTGACTATCACTTTAACCTATGGTACTCCCTTATTTCGCTTCCACTTACAAGGAAGCAAGTAATAAGACTATTTCTGCTAATTTTTTATCGATTAGCAGGAAGTAAATAGAAGCATAAGCTTTTTAACAATAATTTATTGCAGAGTTGTAGAGAAAGTCATGTGAATGGAACACATCAGATTTTTGAAATAGTGGTTTCGTACAAAATGCCTGTAGGTATCAGAATAGTTGCATAGTAATGTGGTAGGTAATTTGCCTTCATAATATAATTTGCAACAAGAAAAGCGACTGAAGAAACAATTACTTTAAAAGTTTCTTTAGAACGTATATAAGTTGAGCTTGAGGGGGGAACAAAGTGATACATTCATCTGATTTTCTCTACCCGCTCTTCCGCTATCATTAGAGGAGTTAATGCTCCCATTTATTCATGTTAATTGAGATAAATCTTTGCAAAATGGTTTTATAACATGTTTCGTTGTATTACAAGAGGAATACATGTAGCTGAAATGATAGTCAAATATTTAAAAAGGGGGTCGTCATATTCGTACTTTGAAATTCCATACTAGATGATCTCATGAGAAACTTCTAAACCCCAAAACATGTATTACTTTCTCTACACGTACTATGTACGATACATATTGTATAGAGAAGGTATTGTATGCACCAAAAATTCGATACCGAGATATCACAGGAACATGTTTTGAGACCATGAATCTAAAAAAGCATGTTTAGAAAAATATCTGTGTGTGTCTGTCTGTCTGTGGGCAGCAAAGCTCAAAAACTAAAAATCCGTTAAATACCAAATTTGGCATTTAATCTCAGCATCTTACAAGCATCACGAAGCTTTTAAAGAAAATCCTCTAACCCCCCAACTATCCTTTACTTGCAAAAAAATTTCAAAATTTTGGTTTTCGCAAAAATGCTCTAACGATTTTGATTAAAAATGTCTAATATTTAAGATATTTACATGACAGATAAAATGTATATCTTGAATTTTCTGGGAATAGCCTCTGAAGACTTTTGTTATTGGTTTCAGTTTTAAAACACTTAAAACGTTTCTCTTACTGGAATTTGTCTACTCTTGGCCATGCAAAGAAACAATTTCAAACCCATAGCAACCAGCTTTTAAAAGATTCAACTATCGCTTTAGCCTAGTATTTCCCGTCTACTTATAAGAAACTAAGTAAAAAGACCGTTTCTGCTAATGTTTATCTCGATGTAGAAGTATAAGCTTATTAACAGTAATTTGTTACAGAGATGTAGAAAAAGCCATGTGAATGGAAGACATACATTTTCTTTACACACACACACACACACACACACACCCACAATACGTCTTCTACCTACCATACGCATATAGTAGAGGAATTAAAAAAACAAAAAAACAAAAAACAAAAAAAAAAACAAAAAAAAACTGGTTTTCATGCAAGATATGAAACGAAGTTTCTAATACTGCAGGCCACGTGTATGAGGAAGTTAAACTCTTTAAGATTTTGATGTACATATATCCACATTTATCACGCCTTTTCCCACTTGGTATTTAATGCTTCTTTTTCTCTGTTCTTGCTTAGTTGGCCTTTCTAAAATAGCCCAGTTTTCTATATTCTGTGAACTTGGGAGCTCAATATTTTTCTGAATGTTCGTGACTGGGCTATCTTTTCTTCCCTTCTTTCCCACTCTTAAACGCATCAATACTGTCATACGTATCCTCATATCGCTAGTTCTCATTAACGCTTTGTCTTTCGGATCCGATTATTGTTATAATGACGATTACGGCAATATAGATAATGTTAGATTGGTTTGTGCTGATCTATTTATAATTTGATAAAGAAGGCATGTTAACTGGGACGGGGCCCCGGGTCTAAACTCCATTGTTGTCACGATAGACGCCGCACTCCGGGAAGTCAATGGCTGGCTCTATTTCGGCGTCGCGTCTAAATATGGCAAGGAACGGCGAGTGAGGGTGGAGGGGCGTGAAGGGGCGGAAGGGTGTCGAGAAGAGTGAAAAGTGCCGGCAACCTCAGTGGGCAGAGCCTTCTCCGACTGAAAACAACTGAAGGCGACTCTTTCTTCTTCTTAACACTACACAATGGTAAGTGTATTGTGCATTGTTGCTCTTAGTGTGTTACGTCGTAGCCTAACAGAAAAACGCTCTCATAGGATCGTGTGCTACAGACATCGGAACATACTGTGGTGAATTTTTTATTCTAATTTAATTTTGACTTTTGGGAATAAATCGAACTCGAAAACACTAGTGCTACCAATACCTATTTGTGACAATGGTTACCTGAAGTGAAGAAACGAGTGCGCGCGCACAGGCCAGTTACTTGCTCGGACACCAAGCTCTAAAGGATAGCGTTATTTGCAACGAGTTCGTGTGATGCTAATAATTTGAGGCATTATTTCGCTAAAATATAATAGGTGTGAATCTTTCAAGCGTTTTTCATGCATCTTTAGGCCAACATTAACATTTAACTACGGTGGATATAAATTAAGAAACAAAACAATTATTTGCTCTATAATAAAAGAAAATTTTCCGAAGGCATAACTCTAAACTATTATTGGACTTCCAGTCAGGTTTGTTTGAAACCGACATTTCAAAGGTGTTCATCATCTTCGTCTTCATGATAAACAAAGCAAATTAACTCTGAGTTTTCTCGGGCTTATAGCCAGATAAATGGTTTGAAACCAATGTTTCGAAAGTGTTTATCTCCCTCTTTAGAATAAACTGATGGAAATGAAAATCCGGGTATACAGCTTCTCATCACTTTTATGGCATTAATTATAATTTAGAGATTCGAACTCACAATAGTGAACACCTTCGAAATGTCGGTTTCAAATAAACCTGATTAGAAGTCCGATAATATTTTAGAATTATTATGCCGTCGGAAAATTGAACAGTAAATTGAAATTAAACAGTGCTCAGTGGAGTAATAATTTGCTAAACTGTGAAGGCGCATTAAAACATTAAAATTAAAGCAGAAACAAATAAGATGTATACTTTAGATTTATGCAAAGACTAGAATATTGTCATCAAACTTTAAAGCTGCAGAACCTAAAATCGCGGCTGATGAACATTTTTCTCACTTCCAGAACATAAAATTAGAATATCTGCAGTAAAATTTATTTACGACTTGATAAAAGTAAGCAATAAAGGCAGAAAACTCCAGAAACATCATTGATTGTTTTATATTGAAGCCTTTATTCTACAAATATTGTATTTAATTTTAAATTTATATTTTATAAAAAAATTATAACAAAAATAATTTAAATGACCGTAAAACTAACATTTAGGATAGTAACAAATGGTGGTCCTATGAAAACTAGGGAGTAGCTACTAAAGTATGCAATACTAGAAAAGAGTATATATTCATTATTACCAACTGGAAAAGCAAACAACACAATTTTGCAACACTTGCAGTAGTTTTCTACCAACTTTTGAAAATGAAATTGATAATTTATTTCTGTTTGAGGGTAATTTGCTTCATGAAAAAGGGCAATTTAATTTAGCTGTACCTTAAAAAGAAGGTTCAAATACGTGGTTAACTTAGATTTCGTTTTCAGGTATTTGCTCTAATACTGTGCAAGTTCAGTTTGAAAAAAAACTTAATAAAAACATCGATTCAGTATATGAAATACTAGGATCAAGTATGTATTTTATTTTATTTCAAACATCTGTGGTCTATGCTTTCAAGCTCGTTTTGTATAACTCAGTAATACAGGTACCTAATGTACTTCTAAGCAATTTAATATTTTCGTCATCACGCAAAAGTAAAATTACCGGTGCACTATTTTAAAGTGGTACTATTATTACTCTGTTATTTGTTGCAAAATCACTACCACGCTTCACAGGTTTCTCACATGACCCCCCTCATAGTGGTGGAGATGTGCCTATCTAATTTTGGCTCACCTCTGGAGGCCTGGATTTCGGTGATATTTATAGATGATGACGTCAAAGGCTGGCGCTAAAAGTAGGTTCTCTCTGGCGGGTCATCGTATTACATTTGGCATCCAGTCTAAAATTCTAATCTAAAGAAAAGCGACCATTCTCCGATATAAAGCCTTCGCTATAAAGTCCAAAGATAAATATAACATTTATATCACACGTAATAATGACGGAGATTAACTTTTTTTACATATTTCCATAGTGTCTCCAGCCGTTTTAGTACTTCCCCTTATGTACCGAAACACTCGTCATGCATACCAATAATCAGCATGAGCTTTAATTACAGTCGGGGCAATCAAAATCCTTTACCAATGCAGGACTGCTGAAAGTTTTCAGTATATTTTACAAATAATTTTGTTGCAAGAGCAGCCTTTGCACTCTTGAAAGTTAGAGAAACCAGGTATAAGAGTTGAATATTTATACAATACTTATAAATGAACACAGAGTATTTATTGATTAACTACCTAAATTAAGCACTGTGAAGCATAATTATGTTGTAATTATTGAATCATCATTAAAAGTAAAGGAATTTTGATAATTTTTACATTATGTCTGGATACTTCCTAAATGTGTTAACGAGGTTACTAGAGAATTTTCATTGTTTTTTAAAATCCATAAATATGGACTTGAAATCATAAAGGGGGGTGGGGGAGGTGAGCCTGCATGGACTTGGTGACCCTGACTTGTCAAGGGCCCAAGATTTATCTGGGTAGCCCTGCTCAAACAAAAAAGGTCACAAATTTCTAAAATTAGTAGATACTATTATACAAGTATATTGCCATTGTTTCTTTTCACAAGTCTGAAATAAAAATTAATATAAGCATTTATATTATATGAACCTTTGGAATATAACAAGAATTGTATTTACTAAGACTGTTGTGCATGTTGCACAGGTTATATGGTTGTGTATTGCAGTATAAACAATATTAAAGCTTTCAATTATTATTATTATTACTACTACTACTACTGCTACTAAATTTTATTTTCATATGCTATCAAACACACAAATTATTTTTTTTCCCTTAATTTAGTTTGTTTACCAGAGTTTGTGATTAAAAATTAGATGCATCAGGAGATATAACTTCAAATGGCTTGTTCATGCCTGATGGAAATTGAAACCATTCTTAAATTAAACCATTCAATGTCATAGGTGGCATATGAACTGAATAATCTATTTCAATCTCCTGGATTTATTATTATTCACAATATTACTATACTGTTCCTTCCTCTCGAAGAAAATTAATGCAATGCTCTGTAGTTGCAAACTTATGTGCAAAACAGACTCAAGAGCACGTAATGAGTTTTTCATTAATGTTGTTGACTGAAGGTTTTAGTCAGAAGTGCAGGCAACAGTCTCTTTTGATGTACCATCCCTAAAAATTTATATGCGATGTCAATATGATAAACACCCCTTATTACTTATGGGTATCTGCATTACTGATCAGTAAGGAATTACTTTAAATTGTGAGTTTGATTTCTTTAGAGCTAAGGAAACAAAATGTTGTATTTTGTTTTGATAAGAAAAGTAATACATGATGAAAATTCTTCATGTGTTTCGGAGTTATAAAATGTTAATGGTTATACCCTATAGGCGGACAAGGAAAAGAAGAAGAAGAAGAAGGCAAAGGAAGAGGCACCTGCGCCTGCAGCTGAAGCTGCCCCTGCACCAGCAGCTGAACCTGCTCGCCAAAGTTCACGAGGTTCCAGGAAGGCCAAGCGAACTGGCAGCAATGTCTTTTCCATGTTCTCCCAGAAGCAGGTGGCTGAGTTCAAGGAGGTAATAATTTTCATTAGAAGATGTGCAGGATGAAATAAATGAGTTAGTTTGCTGCAAATTGTACAAAAGTCAGCGTTAACTATTTGAGTTCATTAATATCAATCTTGAACATAAATACAGCAAAGCATTTACAGAACTGAGAATGTAACTGTTTTTCCTCAAAATACTTAGCAAATGTTTGGAATCAATAAAATTAATAATTTTGCTTTATACTATATCAGTGGGAATCTGAAAAATAAAACTATGACTAAAGGGATATTGTATGTTAAACTAAACTGGGAAATTTGGCAAAAAATCATGAGAAAAACTGTGACTTTTAAATATGCTTATATCTTCTTTTGGAGATTCACTTTTGGCCTTATTTAAGGTCTCATATGGCTCTTGGAATTGTAAAACTAAATAATGTGACTTTGAAAAAGGCACATTTTTCAAATAATTTTTTTCCAGCATTTTTTATCGTTTAAAAGTATTCATGTACATGCTATAACTTTCAACCAATCTGAAAATTTCAGGGGTCTTTTGGTACCACCTATTAAACAAAATGAACACATTTATACACACTTCATTAATTTTAGCTTTCTTATTAAATATTTTTTCTAATTGAATGACACAAATGGAAACTATTCTTCTACCTTACAGCAGACAAAATTCCTCAATACCAGCACATATTTTTGTTTTATAAAAATAACTGTTTTTTTATTAAGATAAGATTTTAATCAGTTCTAGCAATTTAAGCATTGTAAGCAGAAATATTAATAGATCAGAAAAGCCAAGATAAGCTTGCTGAAATTTTTTATTCTGTCCTTATACTATATTGTCATAGTTACGATCAACATTAAAAAATGTATCAGTTCTGGATTACAGATTTTAAAGTTTGCCTTAGAAATATCTTTTAAGCTTTGTGCAGCAGATTTTAAACAACTGCAATAGCTATTAAAATAACCATTAATAAAACATTATGATGTATTTCTATTCAAAAGTTTATAAATAATTTCAAGAACTAAAAATTAAAAACTGATTATATTATTTGGGAAAAATAAAGAAAATATTTTCAACAAAATTTTCTCTTAAAATTAATAATATGTTCCTTAAATTCTAAAGCTTTTTGTATCTGTGTAGTTTGGAAAAAACATTAGTGAAAACAGAAGCATTTTATAATCTTCCACAGGCCTTCCAGCTTATGGACCAGGACAAGGACGGCATTATCAGCAAGAATGATCTCCGTGCAACCTTTGACCAGCTGGGTCGTCTTGCCTCAGACAAGGAGCTGAGCGAAATGGTTGATGAAGCTCCTGGACCAATCAACTTCACTCAACTGCTCACCTTGTTCGCCGGTAGAATGTCTGGAGGTCAGTACATTACATACAATTAAATATTATGTCTTTATTTCCTAGCCATTAGTAGGTGATTGTCATCATCTGCAGGGATATGAAATCAGATTAGTTTGCTTTTATTGCATATTCTCAGTAAACATAAATGAATTAAACTTCATGAAGATTTATCCAGCAATCCTCGAGTTTCAAATATAAAAAAGATATTAAATATAAGATTATAAAGTTCAAGAGTTTTTAAATTGAGTATTAATATTTGCAACAATATCTTGAATTTAGAATTTATTTAGATCTTTTCTCTATTGTTCAATAATATATAAATTGAATAAATTCATGTTCCTCTGTTACTTATAGCCATTTTTGTGTGCAGTAGATGCTTGAGTTTGTTTTTTTATCTGCAGATAGTAATTGTTGCTAAACACATTTACAGGTTCTGATGATGATGATGTTGTCATTGCCGCCTTCAAGACCTTTGAGGAGGATGGAAAGATTGACAGCGAAAAGTGAGTATATCATTGTGTTTGCAATGCTAAAAAGTAGTTGTCAGATTAGCGGCTATGATGTTAACTCATCTAAGGAATACAGATGCTCTGCTGAAGATCTGAACCATAACCTGAACCGCAATGTATAAAGACAGAGCAAAGTGAATGAACATATCTCATTTGCTGCCATAAACCAGAGATAGACATTAATGAGTACACCAAAAAAGGTTTATAGAAATTTTTTGTCTATCTTTTATAGATCTATAAGGGCATGCAATAAAACAATGAAATTCAATTTGCCAATAGTATGCTTTTTCCTGTATGTGGGGAGCAAGGGAGTAGAGGCAGAGCCTGGCAGGTGTAAGATCAAGCCTGTCACAGAGTAGAATGTGATTGTGCTGCTATGATGTTGTTGCTGCAACAACAACGGAAACAATATTAACTTTGCTAGTGGAATCTTTTCAATGTTTTTGATAATTATTCCTCCATACTGGTTGTATGAGGTGTTAGATTGAAAAGTTCAATTAGACTTGAAAAATTCAATGCCACGGCCAGCATTCAAATCATAGATTGTCGATTCTCCATTTCAATTCTCTTACCATTTGAGCTTCCGTAATGAGATGTCTGTACTTGGATTAATCTTCTCATCTGATTCATGTATCCTAATACAACTTCAAGGTGAACTCAAATGCTAGTGAGAATAATATACTTCAAAGGCAAGTGTTGCAAAGTGTTGCAAGTGCTTTAAACTTTTGGGCTTTACATTAACCACTATTAGAGTTAACTATGTTTTGAATATTATTCTTCCATACTAGCTGTATGTAGGTATTAAGATGAAAAGCAATTAAAATCTGTATGCATTTAGGTTTTAATGAAGCATTAAAATAAAATAAACATTTTAACATAAAAATATGTACTTATAATGTACTCAATCTAAAAATAAAATAAGTACATTAATCTATAAATATTAAATATCTACAATCAGTTTCAAGTATTTTCAAAACATTTAGTGAGAATAAAAAAAAAAAAAAAGAAGTAAATTGGGTATATTTATAGCAATTCAAGAAAATGCAATAAAATAAGGATTGTGCACTGTTAGAGCAGGTGAGATATATTATTGCACTTAAGCAGTATGTGTGATCATTTATTCAGCTATTGCCATGTTTAACTTTAGTGTGAAAATAAAGCTAAGTTTGTTAAAATCAAATATTTTGAAGAAAATGAAGCTAATAAAAGATGCCACTTAATTCATAAGAATTGCTGGCACGTCAGTTCAAAATAAAATAAATGTTGTTCAATTAAAACATGTTAGTGCTGGGATAAAATTGCATGATTCTAGTGACCAGCTTGGTGACTAAAGTGAATGAGACATGCTCTTATTAATAGTATATCTGCAGTTCAAATTCTGCCAGAACTGCCCTCCTTGACTGAGGTTTTCTTTAAGGATTTCCTCAGTATAACTAACAAATGCCATGGAGGTACTGTACTTAGGCCTGGGATATTTCCTTCCCAAAATTCCTTTTCCATATAACATTTCATTTCATGTGTCAACAAAGTCCACCTTCTTTGGTGCCATATGTACTAAGAATGAGCATTAAACACAACTCAAAAAAATTCCTAGTGAAGAAAATGGTAATGAACAAGATTTAGAGATTTAGATTTCCTAAGTGTAGTTTGATACAGTGAAAAGATAACTCAGCAGGATATTAAGTAGAGCAATTTTTTTCTCAGGCTCAGAACTGCCCTGATGACCTTCGGTGATAAGTTCTCTGCCGATGAGGTTGATGATGCATACGACAACTTTGAGATTGATGATAAGGGACTCATTGACACCGGCAAGCTCATCGCAGTCCTTCTCGCTTCACCAGAAGAGGGTGAGGGTGAGGGTGAAGCAGCCTAAACTATCAGCATCATCTGAGGAATCATCACCATTATCATCGAAACTCATCATAATCATCATCACCATCACATGCTGTGCTGCACAAAAGACAGTTGAGGATTCCGGCCCCAACTTGAAGATAGCAGCATTTACTGGGGTCTAAAAAACCAGCCAAGCAGGGTTTTTTATATGAAAACTATTCCATTATTTTCTAAGGGGGGGTTCAGTTCTACGTGTCAAAGAAGAAAGGTGGCTACGTCAACATCACATCATCGCCAGCCATTCAGAAGAAAAGCACAGAGAATTGTAAAAATAAAATGCAATCTTCCTTAGATGCATATACAACAAATTGTACTAATTATCTAGTTTGTGAAATGACAGTATAAAACAAAAGTTTGTAAGAGCATTGCAAAAAAAAAGAAAAGAAAGGAAAACTACAAGGATATCAAATAAAAGAACATTTCCTGTGCTTAAAAGCAGATCTAATTCATTTATCTTTTGATCATCTCTTCCCTATTTCTTTTGTCATCCTAACACCTTTCATTAACTCATCATATGTTTCAAATGGTTTTCCTTCCACTTATAACTATCTATGTTCTTTTATTTCCATTTCTTCTGTCACTTATCTTCTTAATTCTTCCTATCACATTTCATTTTCTACTTAGTATCTGCTTACTTATATATTTGTGTTCTTTGCATTGGATCAAAGAGGAACATAGCAACTTTAAATAAAAAACAAAAAAAAAAAAGGTAATTCTTGGATGATTTTCATTCCTATACCTTCTCCTCTCTTAGACTATTTTAAAGGTTTCTAAAAAAAAATGAAAGATGAGGTAAAGATAGATGTGGAGTCTAATTTGACTATATCTTTATTAAACCTTTCTTGCTGGAATTATTTTGCTACATATGCTACTCTTCCTCTTAATTCATAAACTAGCTTTCATATCCCTTCCAAAGTTACCAGAATTGAAATGGTTCAAATGGCCGTGTGCATTAAGATGGAACTGACCATGCATTCAAAGTAAAATGTTGTGAGTTTAAATCCCAGAAAAGTGGAGTCAAACATGCATGTGCAAAGGACAGGGAGGGCCCAAGTAAAATAACTAGTATAGCAGCTTGGTTGGAAGCTAATGGAGCTACATCTGATGCCAGTTGCTTGGATTTTGCCTCTTTTTCTTAACAAACAAAAAACCAATTCTATTGAAAAAATTAATATTTTTATAACATAAATCAACTTAAATACTTTTAATTTTTGGTTGTAGTTAGTATAGCATGAAATTAAAGAAAAAAATAATTAAAATTGAAAACCTTAACAAAACATTGTGACAAATATGCTATGGGTTAAGATACAATTCCTTATCAGTCTACCATTTAGTCATATCAGTTTGATATCCAAATTTTACATTCTCAATAACGACAAAAATTAATTCAGTTATACACAAACCCCCCTAAAAGGAAGGAAAGAAAGATACAGAAGGAAGCCTAAAAAAAGAGAAGAGAAAAATATTCCATATTTAGTAGTTATACGATTTCCTGTACACATTATTGCTTTCCATTTACTACATGAATCAAACAGGATGTAATCCTACTCTTATCCATTTCTTTAAAATATAACTATACAGTTATTATTTCTATTGCATAATCGTAAATAGCTTCTAAAAACTATTCAGAACATATAACATGATTTGGAGCATTCATACATGGGTTTCAAAGCATGAATTTTATTTATGGATGCTCTTTAACTGCTGTGATTCTCAGTGTCCCATTCTATATTGGGCATGGAAGGGCACTTAATTTTATGCAGAGGCCTCTTTTCAGGCTCGAGGTTCTTTTACATGCCATAAACTATGATACAAGACCACCAGCTAAGAATTTTTATGCACATAAAAACACACTCTTGGGTTTAAGCCTGCTACTTTGGGAACCAGATGCACGTATGATACTCCTAAGTCACGGGAGGACATGTGGGTATCAATACCTCTAGGTTAGGAATGAGGAGGACTTTTGGGTTTTCTTAAGCACTCAGTTCCCTAGTCTTCATTCGGTGGATTTCACATGATTTCAGAAGAAGATCAAGGTAACCACAATGAGACATGAAGTACACTACACACCCTGGTATGTAGTACTTCAATGCTAAGGGTTCATTCTGTCCTTAGATTTCAGAGTTTACATACACACACATGCACTGTGTCTGTGATTTGTTTAATAATTTAGCTAGTTTGGTAAATTAGATAATCTATACAACATAATGGCTGAGAGCCTCAAAGAAAGAAACTTTCTTTGGTTAATAATACTATAGAAAGACAGGCACACTCTCTCTTCTTTCCCCCGGCCCTTAGTTCCTTGTAAAACCAACATCTAAGAAAAGGTGCATGCATGGTAAACCTCCAGGGTGGAATGGATGAGGTAAGAGCTCAAAGGGCATGGTACTAGCACAGTACAAGGGGGTCCTTGGCACACCCCTAACTCCAAAAACAGAGGTTGGAGGTATCTATACCAAGGAAAAAATAGCTCTCTCTTTAAAGTACATCCACTGTATATGCCACCATTCACCATTCACTGTATCTGACCCTATAACGCTGAAAGGTGGAAGGAGATGAAGGCAAATGAGAGGTAGGAAAATTTTCAGTGATGCATAATCAAACTCAACGTTTGCTGACTGACTTGAAAAATCTATTAAAATATCCAAGGGTCTAATAGGGATCCAGCCCAAGACTTCCAGAATGTAAACCTCAGATACTATTGCCTGAACCATCGAACTCCCAGTCATAAATAAGAATATTTATGTACCAATCAGATTTCCTGAAAATTAGCAACATTTATTTATCACTTTCTACAAAACCTTTAAGTATTCTTTTCTCTCCTATAAACTCTAGTCACATAGAACTGTTTTGGATTGAGGCTGCTATGTGTATGTAGTTCTTGCAAAGGTTTTGTATTTTATTTTCTAATTAACAAAACCTGCAGTTCTGTTCACATTATTACATTAAATGCATAGATTCTTCTCTAGCTTTCTCTCATCCTCCACTTCTTTTCTCTTCCCCTCTTTATCCCTTCCTCTTTTCCTGATTTCCTTACTACTCACTCCCTTGCCATCATCCTCCTCAATTCCATATCTCTGTATAACTTAGATATATTGCACTGAATGAGATATATTTGTGGTAAATATGAGGCATATCTTCAGGAGGTCTTGGGCTTAATTCCCATTAACCACTAACTCTGATCTTGGGGTTTTTTTTCTAGTTGGTAGGTGCATTAATGGTGGTTTCCTATCTACAATGATTTCCTTTTCCATCATTTCCCTTTCATTCTATTTTGTTCTCATGTTTGGACGCATGGTTGAGTAGTTAGACAACTCACCTCTCACCAAAGCAGCCTGGGTCCAATTTCAGGTGACTGCATGTGGGATTTGCGGTAGAGAAAGCAGCGCAGGGGCAGGTTTTTTCTGGGTTCTCTAGTTTCCCCGTCATTACAATCCACCAGTGCTCCGTCTTCATTGTATGTATTACCGGTGTCATTGCCTGGGGTGCCACATGTAGTAAAAGTGGGTGTTAAACATCATCAACAACAACTTATCATGTTTAGATGTTTCTAGTTTCATCAGGTAATGTAGGTGAAGAAGTTTTATCCTAAATATAGCAGTACTCCATGTTTATATATATATAATATTGGTAATGTTACTGGTATTCTAAAACTTTAATCACAAATTTAAACTGCGAGCAGCCTGCATTACGGTCAATGACCAACCCAACTTTTGTTGGAACTTTACAGTCAAGCAGGGATAGAATTGATGGGAGTTGGTGAAAAACAGTTGTCTGTCAAACCAAGCACAGCAATAAGTATTTTTGAAGAAACTGCTTCTCTAAAACAGCTTGGTTGTCACTGGTAACATATCACCAAACAAAGTAGTAAGGTGGCTACCCAGCTGGTCACCATATGTTTCTGACAAACAATTAATATTTTCACTTGTAGGGGAATAGCAAAGCAAAGATGTGTTGGCTATGAGTAGTATAGTTTATGATTTTACCAGACACGAGTGTTTGTAATTATTAGCAACATAAGTGATGTGAGTGCTTTTTAATGAAGCCTATGAGCGATATAGTTTGTGTTAGAAACTCCATTTTCTAGGAGTAAAGATGAAGACAAGAAAGATGTTCTAAAATTTTGGCGGCCGAATGATATCGACCCATTAAAAAAGACGATAATAAAATAGGGAAGTCATACAATATTAAATTCAAAAGCTCTTGGTTTACTAACTTTTCTTAACTGTGCAGTAGCTGTTGACCTGTTTGTTTTTTAAAAATGAAAATAATGTGTGAAACAGAAGTTCACAGATTTCATTAATGTAACCTGTTCTTATCACAAGCATGATGACTTGGTGGGACAATTTTACATTTAAAATGTAAATTACAACTAAACACTACTAGCTGACCTTGTGAATGTCATCCCTTTTTGATGAAATTATTGACAGATTTGTTACTGTATAAATAGCCAGATTGACCTAATTTAAAGAAATAGGCAAGTCATACTTGTTTTATGGTAGTCACATGAATTTTAGCACGCCTAAGTGAACTTCTTCACCTACTTTGCAAGGCATGAGTGCTATTGGTTTTTGCTAGGAGAGTGCCACACATGGTGCAAATGATTGTTCAAAGAATAGAGGCGGCATGTTTGACAGGTCCTTTCATTGTCCTCTCTGGGACAGCCAGTAATACTTTGGAACTTCTGAGCTTTTGATGTCAGAAATATTAGGCTGATAAAATTATGTTTCACAATATTTTGTCAAAAACAATAACAAGCAAGTTATTTTGAGCTTTTGATTTTGTATCCCATTAGAAATGCCCTTTCAAGAAAGTAATTAAGATACCATATAGCCTATTTTCTCAGGGATTTAAAGTATGTTGTATTCCAAGTTTTAAAACAGTGAATTAGGCTATTCTCTCTGGAAAGATATCATACATATAGACATGCTACAAACAACAATTTTAAAAATACAAGCCTGTTATACTTGTTAGAATTAATTATTCATTTATCTCAATATCAAAGTCAATATATGTGTATGTGTATAGAGGATCCTGCACTGTTGTATTAATTTCCAAACAGTAGAACTACTGTGGGGTGGGGGTGGTATCATAAAAACCTTCCCAATGGAAGATAGGATGGAAAACAGGAGGCATTTTTGAGGATTTTGAGTGTGAATGGGATTGTTTTCTCAACACATTATTGAATAATAAGATAAATGTTGTTTCCTTAATTCTTTTAGAGGTGGTAATTAACTGAAAATGTTCAAAGGGACTTTGGAGTATTTTCAGTATAAATGTAAATTTTGACAGATGTATCTTTAGAACAAGAGTACAAATACTAAGAAGAAGCTATTAAAATCATCCCCAATGAAAAGAGAGCAGAAAATTCTCAGTAGAAACAATTTTGTGGTTTTTCAGCACAAATGGCCCTTCATATTATCTCCATTCCTTCAGGGATGGTATAACAAAAACCACTCCTACAAATTTTGGAAAATGTCTGATGGGGTGGAATCTTGAGAATATTCAGCACAAGTTTTCTCAGTAAAAAAGGATATAATATTGCTCTCTTCATGCTTTTAGGATTGGTTGACCAGTAAAAGAAAAAACTACAATGGGGGATTTGATTGGAAGTCATTGAATGGGAGGTGATTATAGTAGGAGAGGGACATTTGCCATAATGAACATGAGGTAATAAAATTGGAAGAATATTGACATTGTTTTAATTCATCCAAGTGTAAACATAAAAACTCTGAAAAATTTATGTTTTAGCAAAACAGTCAAAGCCTGCACCTGCTAATTAAAAAATCTTATGTGTTCCATTCACATGACTTTCTCTAGCTGTTCTGCAAACAAACTTTTTTACAAAAGATTATTCACTATCTAAACCATGCTAATCAAGATAAATATTAGCAGAATACCTTTAATACTTGTTTTTTTTTTTTTATTTAACAGGGAAATAAGGGAATACACTAGGCTAAAGCGATAGTAAAATCCTTTAAAAGCCAGTCACTATGAGACATAACTGAAATTCTGTTTTCTTTGGTTGCCAGTAGTAAACAAAAGAGAGATGAAAAGAAAGATGACTACATTTGAGAAAAGTTTAAATAGCTTAAAATTGGTTTCAATAACAAGAATATCTTGGAAATAGTTATCCCCACAAAGAAATGTATGTGACGTAAATTTTGTGTTTTAATGAGATCTGCATTTTTGTGTAGTACATTTTTGTCTATCTCTTATGGTTTACCAGTTATACAAAAGTGATCCACAATGAAGAGGTCTTTTATTCACAGAAAATTCAGGATATACATTTTGTTTGTCATAAAAAGTCTTAAACATATGCTATCTTAATCAAAATTGTTAGTCATTTTTGAGAAAATCAAAATTTTCCAAAAATGTTCATGTAAAGAGTAGTTAGGGATGGAGGAGTTTTCCTGAATATCTTTGTGTTGCATCCTTGGAAGATATTGAACATAAATACTAAGTTTGGTATTTAATTGACTTAATGCTGCTCACACACATACCCACACAAACCTTTTTCTAATTTTTTTTTTTTAATTCAGAGGACCCTAAAACATGTAATTCTGGTGAAATCTTGGTATCAAATTTTTGAGTGGGATACAATACCTCCTCTACCTACTATGTACGCTTTAATATGTGCTAGAGAAAGTAAAAATTACCATAAATATTGGTTATGGCTCTCATATATGTTTACACTACAGGATTTTAACTTTAACTAATTTTGAGGTTAGGCTTTGTCTCATTTCTGTTACCAACTCTCAAAGCCATCCACATAACATCTGGTAGTATTTGCATAGTTGTCATATCTAAAGATAGGTTAGGAAAAGTGTTCAGGATTAGGGTTAACATCCCTTCTGTCAGAAGTAATGTAATATCCTCATTTTAGAAGGCACACATCAGTAGATTCAGCAATAATGATGATGATGATAATAATAATATTGTTGATTATGATGATGACGATAATAATAATACGAGGGCCAATCAATTAGTAATGCTTCCTATTTTTTTTTTCCTGAACTGAGTAAGCTATGTGAACAATTTGAGGCAAGAATAAAGTCACCTATAAATTAAATTGCAGTTGAGATTATGGATGGCTTGAAATATATGGGAGATTTACTCTTGGAAAATTCCTTACAATGTCATTATTAGGCATCATTTTAGGCAATTACTTTGTTGTATTTTTAAAATAGCAGAACCCACAACTATGCTCATAGTAACCAAATACATTATTTTTTGTGTTACTTCCTTTCTCATTCACTCCCTTAACTCTCATTTCTCCCCCTCTCCCTTTTCATTCTCTCTTGCTCTTCCATTCTGTCACCTTTTCTCCATCTTGCTCTTTCTGTGCAATGTAGATTAGATTAGATAACAGGAGTTACCTGGAGGATCCTAGGGTTCCACACTTCAGCATAAAAGACTTATTGCAGGACCCCATTGAGATTGACCTAGCATCGAAATCCAGCTTCATGTCTTTAATTCAGAAGCTTGGTTCCAATCTGATTCTAAATTTTCCAATATTCCAAAAGGAATATAATTACCTTCTCTTTTCCAGAGACAATCTATAAAATAAAATATGTGACATTGATTCTTCAGCTTGTTTACAGAGTTGACAAGTAATATCCATGATATATCCCCACCATATATAGATGTTTCCTAAAATTAATAAAACCACTGTTTTAAGCCTATTTTTATCTAATCCCAAGAGAGCTGTAGATAGAATGTCATAAGTAGCTCAATCTAGTCTCCTAGCTAGTTTGCTATTTAGTTAGGTGATTTTATTTTTTCAAACTTTAACTGTGGCTTTGGCTCTATTCATATTTACTCTCACCAAAGGTCCTGGATGAAAAACAAGGTTTTTGTGCCCTTTTTTGCTAAATAATCTGATTTCTCATATCTTTCAATCCCCTGACATCCAGGTACCCAGCATAGCTCAAGGATATTCCTGCCTCTAAAGACATTCAAGAATTGAACACAATCCCAAACCAGTTTTGGTGCTACTGGGCATGAGGAAAGTGTTTTGAGAGCACTTTTTGATGAGAATCTGCTTACTTTGGTAGCCTCTCTCTTTCTCTCTCGATAATCTTTAATGCTGTTTTACTACTTGTGTAGCCCCTCTCTAAACCTCTATAAGCACAAGTCAGAATTACAAAAATTTGTACCTGAAAAATTATCAAACTAGACTAAATCTTATGTTCATCTTTGGAGATTAATTTCCTGTTTCAGACTGTTCCCATGCAGGACCCATTCATACACCACACAAGTTAGTCTCCACTGCAACCTGGATGATTCTGTTTGTTCCAGTCTCTTGAGAACTGAACGGTAGGTAAAAACAGTACCATGTCTGCATGAGATCTGATTTATGATAATGTATTATTTAGTAATTGCTTAGAGACTGAGATATGTCCAAGAGATTGGCAGCCTTTTATCTAATTCCCTGTTTATCTAAGACAGCAGGCCATTAGAATAGGCTCCACCTTCAGAAACATGTCCATAGAAGAGTCTCCAATGCAATCACTGGGGTACTTCTAAAGGTCCTGGTAATGCAAATATATGCCAATGTGTAGCTCGGCTAATTTGGCCATAACAGTCACTTGTAATGTTGCTGCTCAAATGCACTATGTTTAAGTTAAAACTATAGTTACTTTTGTCACCAATAAGACAGCACCTACACTTAATAGGAAGGTCTCCGGATAGACTGTAGATTATATCAAGAAAATATAAAATCTTTCGGAAATTCTTTATGGAATCAGAGGACTATCACTCCATTACACTTTTGGGCCTGTATACCCTTTTAAAGGACATGGGACTAGATGGTTAACACAATAAGCCTTTTAGGCTGCAATACACTGGTGCTTCAGCAAATGGGCCCAAGTGAAAGAGAAAAGAAAAGTCTTGTGCTACCAGGCAATTACACCATCTAAAATCTGGTATCTTACCATTGCAGCATACAGTCAATGCCTAATATGCAGTTTTAGTTCTGTTGGCCTGATGGCTACTAAGAACCATCTGCCCTTGTGGAAAACATATCTATGTGTATCTATATAAATGTCAGTCTGTAGCTCAGTTGGTTAGGCATTAACCTTTTGATTCTGAGGTCGCAGGTTCAAATCCGGCCCAAATTGATGGTTTTTAAGTGTGCCTAAATGCGACAGCATTATCTCAGTAGATTTATTGACATGTAAATAACTCCTGCAGGACTAATTTCCAGCACGATTGCGCTAATATGATCTTGATAATTGACAGCATTGTAAACAACATTTTTTTTAATATTATCTACCATTATACCCAGATATTTAACTGATTTGGAGTATTCCAAAATAGCGTCCCTCTGAGCCACTTGAAATTTCTCCAATTGCTAAACAGAACTACAATGATTTTTTTGGATTAACAGAAAGTCCTTCTTGTTTGCACCAGACGTTAATTTTCCTCAGCATTTGATTCATGATGTGTGAGATAATACTGGGAAACTTCCCAAAAATTATTAGAGTCATCAGCATAGTCCTGTATATAATAGATCTTGTTGCACATAACTGAGCAAACCTTCTATTATGAGACTCCATAGCAGTGATAAAAACAGCCTGCCTTGTGTACAACCCTTCATGGCAGTGATCTCCATCTCCACAAGAAGACTGGCTCAAATCAATCATTTACAGAGCATGGAATATATCCACCTACAAAGTGTTTGGTAAAGTCCATGCTTCTGTGCCAATAGAATAATTGATTTACAGGAGGAGTTATTAAATGCTTTTTCTATGTCCAAGAAAGCACCAGGTGTAATTTATTTTCCAGTCATTGAGTCTTAAAGCATTCACCAAAATGTGTAAGGACTTTGATGGCTGGTATGTGGGTTGGTTATAATGAATGGGACTAACTATTAGTATCCCCTCTGGTATAAATCTTTCAATCAACACAGTTTTCCACTGTTTTAAATAGACACAATGCAAGACTGTATAATCATTACAGCTGCTCTTAGGAATAAACACTACTCTGGTACATCTCGAGGCATAAGATATTTAGGTATAAGTAATACTATTGAGGTTATGGTTTCTGGTTTAGGCTGCACCAGAAACCATAACCTCAATGGACTACTGCTGTGGAAGTCTGCAGATATTATAAATACTAGCTTTGAAGAGATCATGAGTAGCACAGACAGAATCAGACTCTTTCTGTAATAATACTGAAGGATTCCTTTCTTGCTTGGAGCCTTATGTGGAGAAAATGTAGGAATTGTTCATTTAATTTTCTGCACTATAACAATCTTCTGTGTGAGGTACCAACTCTTGTTTGATCTTTTGGTAGAAGAATTTCAAAATGGTCATTTGGCTTGCACTCATCTTACTTTTAAGCCATGAGGATTTTAAAAGGTTTGCCATGAACATTTTTGTTCTTGTGCATATTGTAGTTTGTAAGGTTTGAATAATAGTCCCTCCAGTACTTCTATTAGCCTTGTTATAAAGATGTCAGACTTGCTTTCTCTTATTTGCACTGTGCTATGTTCCTAGTTTGAATGGGATGATTGGTAGATAGCTATCCAATGGTCTCTTCAACTTAATAGGTTACCTTGTCCACATCTCCAAAAGACCTAATCTTGATCCTGCTCACATGATCATTCTTGTAGGATTTCCAGCAGGTTCTCCTAGGATTCCTGAAAATACTGGTTTTGGTTTTAACCATAATATTGAATCCTATGTAATTATGATCTGAGAGAAAAAAAATTGGATTGGTACAGAAAATTTTACTGCCATCCCAGTTATAGAATTGAACTATGTATCCAACTCCTGTCCTAAATACGACTTGTGTGAAAAAAAACAATTAATTAACAAAAAAATTTTGTTTGTTTACTATGCTATCAATTACCAAGATCTTATCACCACCCTGTGTCAAGATTCATCCTGCATGTGTTCTTTAGATACCAGTAAATCTATTGACATGGGTCTATTGCTTTTAAGCACACTTAAAATCAATTGGTATGGGTCAGGTTTGAACAATATTGGGAACCAAAAGCCAGCACTTAAGCAATTGAGCCCCCAGACAACTATGATCTGTGAAAGATTTTTGAGGACTTTCCAGCCCTAATCTGAATTATAACATTTTTAGTACAGAAAGATATAACAATGGCACCCTCTCTTATTCTGTTGGAAAAGGAAGGCTTGTTACCAACATTCACAATATATAGGTAACTAGTAGGAAGGTAACCTGCAGATACTCACCTCTAAAATTAACATTTCTAATACCACATATTTCATGTTGGCATTTAGCATCACATCCAAATTTGATTGACTTGCCTCTCTCTTGATAATGTTGGACCAGCTGTCTAATTCCTCAGAGGGTGAGTTTTTGCCATCATAAGGAAGGTACACAGAGCTCAGTATTAAGCCTATTTTCCCTCCCTTAATATTGCAGTCAATTCTCACAGTTGAGATGCCCCTAGAACAAAATCCTAGGAGATGTAAGATTCCGCCTGCGGTGCCATTAGTAGTTAAAGCGGGCGTTAAACACTACCAAAAAAAAAAAAAAAAAAAAAAAAAAAAGGAGATGTAAGAACTGAACTCCACTGCAAACAGGAATGCCTGTTCTAACTTGGTTTTCCTTGCTATGGTGGATTAGCTTATCTTTTCAGGGTTAAATTCTGATCCATTAACATCTTTACAAATCTTATTTGGGCAAATTTTGGTGAACATTTTAGGAGCCTTGAACAGTATCTTTCATGATCACAAGATATTTTCTTTCATATCCATGGTTTAGGTTGCAGGACCTTTAATTCACATTTCTTGATAGTTTTCATTTGTACTATTGAAGATAGCTAGGCAATTTAAATTTTAGAATGATAAAAACAATATCTAAAGACTGTTTGGACCTATTTTAATATTCATAAGATGATTTGTTATTTAAAAAAAACAATTGCTGGTAAATTTTGATCAAGGGAATAATAAAACCCTGAATATAGGTGTCTAGAAGCAAATAAGTTCCAAGCCAGACACTCAGGTAAACATTTCACTATTTGGAAGATAAGGAAGTTACTAAGGCCATTAGAGGGATGAGGAATAAGATCTTTGGGCATAGCAAAGATTAATATTACAATTCTAACTAAAAATGGCCCTAAAGATACTTTAAATAAATCTACAACGTAAAAGGTAGAGATTTGCAAACTCAAATTAGAAGAATAACGTGACCTAAGCCTAGAGAGACCTAACCCTGCTAGAGAATGCACAGGCAACCCACTGTTATGTATCCTTTTTAAAAAAAAATGAGTAATAAGTGACACGTTCAATTGTTGCAGTTTACTCCCATTAGAACTCCATCTTTGGGGAAAGTAATTAAGAGGCCATATCTAGTAACATTTAAACAAGAAGTATCTTGTGGCAGTTCACTCATAACAGGCAAGCGGGATGACATCATTGTTGGGTTATATTAGTAAGTTGATAAGCAATTGTAAAATAACACTTCTACATACTACTACTCAAAGTTTCAGTAGTAGGCCAAGGGAAAGGAGGATCATAGAACCTTACTGGCAATAGTGGAAGGGTGGTTGACATAGAAAGTACATGGAAACATGCCCCTTTAGTAACTGTCATAATCACTTCTTGTTTAAATTAAGTGTGACTTAAGGTATGTTATATACCAAATTTCATAACGATCAATTTTGCCATTTTTGTGAAGTATCACACATTAATATACAAAATCACACAAACAGATATAAACAAAAAAAAATTTAAAATAATTTTTAGCTTTAAGGTAATCAATCATGTACATCAGTATCAATTACTCATTCAAAATTAGCAATAAAATGTTGGTTACAGTTTTATTATATATGTAGATAAACATTATATTCACTTGGTATTTATTTTAATATAGGGAGGGGGGGCTTAAGGGTGGGCTGGAGTTATTTTCTGGGTGTTGGTGCCACCCTTGGCAGTAGATGGCAGCCATACATCTTCATGGAGACTGGAGCACATAAACAGTGTGCGTCATTTCTGGGATTGCCCTTGTAAGTAGCAGATAATAACTCTTGCTGTCCAGTAGTTAAGCGTAACTCCTTCATTACATGAATGGAGACCACATAAAATATAAAGTGTGCCAATTTTATACTGTGAAAGAACAGGAAGGTGCAATACATCAACATTATACCTCTTATAATTTTATTGGCTTAGCTTTGCTCATGCCAGAGATTTACAAAATACTACTTCTTTCTATTTTAATGTATGTTCCATGCATAATTAACCAATATGATAATTTGTGTTTGCATTCATATATCTAATAACTTTATTCCTTGTAAAATGAACAGTGATTTGGCAAATTTCCATTGAAACAAGAAGAATGTAGATTGGGCATTTGACAACCACAGGTGCGGCACTATGTTAAACACAATTTTTTCTGCTTTCCCCTTGGCAGTTTAAGAGAACTTTATGCAGCTGTTTTCAACATTATGATTCATAACCATTAGTTGGAGATGTTAGCATCATCAATAACTGTTAGCTGTTACTTTAAACATGCCTTTATACTTACCTACTGGTCTAGCATTTAAGAAAGAAAGCAAAAAGCTTTTGGTCAGCGAATTTTGAAAATGCTGTCATGCAGTAACCTATTAGTGAGGAAAAAAGTATTTCAGTGCTGAGAACTAAATATAGTACATCTAAAAATGTGTGATACACAGGAAGCCGACAAAATCACTCAGGCTGGATATTTGTGAGAGTTGTAACCTGCTGCCAGCTGTGAGAAATAACTGGTACAGATATAAATAGTTTCATGTTTCCACAACATAAGGTGCCTCTGAACTAGGTGCTCTTTGGTCTCATTAGCAATGGTACACTATCACCATAAATTGCATTTTATAAATAGGGCAGTTAGAATTTTTACAATTGCATGGACAAAAAATACTATATATAATAATAATAATAATAATAATAATAATAATAATAATAATAATAATAACAATAACAATAACAATAACAATGCTGCCGCCGCTGCCACCGCCACCACCACTACTACTACTACTACTAATAATAATAATAATAAAGCAAAAAGAATAGTAATAATAATTTTTCATTTTCAATGAATAATTGGTACTAAGATGTGCTAAATAAAGCAAAAAATAGCATTTATATAATGTTTGTATGTGAGCATATCCTTTTTAAAATAAGTTCATTATTATTGTTGTTCATCATCATCATCATCATCATCATCATCATCGTCATCATCATCATCATCTTGTTGTTGTTAGTATTATTTTTATTATTATTATTATTATTATTATTATAATATTCATGATAAGATTTATGATTTACAAAATTTAATGTTTCTGTACTATTAGTGTATAAAAACTGGTAAGCACAAGAAGTAGTATAATACTGAACATGTTATAAACATAAGGAAGAATTACAAGTTTCTGTATTCTTAAATCTTTAAAATTTATTAACAAGCAGAAAATGCAGTTTTATTAATAGTTTTCAAAAATTATAAGACATGTATTGTACAGAAAGAAGAGAGATGTGAGGGTGAAGAAGAAGAAGAAGAAGAAGAAGAAGAAGAGAGTGAAAGTGGAATGGGGGTTAAGGGGAAAAAGAGTGGTATAGAAAGTGGAAAGGAAGAGGGAGGGAAGGAAAGAAAGAGAGAGAGCGAGAGAAAGAAAGAAAGAAATACAATCAGAAAATGGGAAAAACAGAAAGGAATCTCCAAATTAAACAAAGTAATGCAGGCAGAATCTACTAATACAAATATAAGAAACTTACATTGACTTCATTTAGTTACCATCATGGTCATCATCAAAGATCAATCTTATACAATATTAATAAGGTATGTGTATAATTATGTTACAAAATGTGCTTATTTAGTCAACAAAATTTGGGACACAGAATTGCTTACATAAGGAGTAGTAAATTATGCATAACCCCAAAAAGATTAAACACTCATTTTAACACTTACAAAGAGTTAAAACTGCACAATATACAGGGTCATTGATGACTTGAAGGATTGCATTGACTGATGCCAGCTCCCAACCCTTTTCCAGTTTCTTCAAGCGAGAAGATATTGAGATTCATCCAGTCTTGGACTCTATTTATGTCACTTCTAGCTTTCCTGGAAAAAAAAAATATCTAAACACTTGTTGGATGACATTCACTCCAGTTTCAAGCAAACTGTATTGCTACATCACATAATTTAAAGACTGCCTAAGTAATTGTCACCTTAATTAATACATTAGTACAGATGTGAGTGGCTGAGATGGATTAGGTTAGGATTATTATGGATAGGGATCTCAGTTGCTGGAGTACAGTACTGCAATAGATCACTATGGCCCTTCACAACTTATGTGACCCCTTGGAAGGAGGGATGAGGGGAGAGACTCAAAGGGTGACCAGATTCAGGTGATGACAAACACAAGCATGGATGGGGTCATTAATGTTTCCATAGACCTTCGATTTTGCGTGTGCACTCCTACAAGCTTCTAAACTCCCATGGCACTGTGAAGGAGTGCTCCACCTGAAGGATCCCGAAAACGGGTCCAAGCCTCGGCCCAGCTAAAACCATCACCTGGTTGCTAGGTTCTGCAAACCTGAAACAGACGCCACGAAAATTATGGGCACAGGGAATGACGAGCAGGAAAGTCGTGGAAGAAGATAAACCATTCCATCATTTATCTGTTGACCTGGGGAAACCATAGAAAGCTCATGGGTTAGAATGGGCCAATATCGAGAATCAAACCCATGTTGCGTCCCGAATTTGGAACACAGGTGTTAACACCTGAACTATTCAGCATGGTAAGCAGAGATAGTACTAGTAATGTTTCAGTCTCTCAAATATTAAATCACATACATATTCATTAATTAGTGTTATAGTAAAGGCAGCTTTACAAACCATTATTTTCAGTTCTAATGATATGCAATTGTATAAGCATATTTTTCAAAACAGTACTTTGTAACTAATTGTTGTACAATATAATTTGTTGTGCTTATAATCTGAAATTATAAGGAAATTCCAATTTTAAATAAGATATTTGAAAATGTTATCAGTTTTAAAAAAAAGAGCTTGATTCAGAATTGTAATTATTTTACATTTGATGATTGGCTTTAGTTATAAACACAATTGATTCCTGTACACAAACACTACAATATGTATTTCTAAACACAAAAATCAACACTTTTGTGAAAATGACATTCAATCAAAAATATTTCATACAAACAAGCAGATTCCAAAGTTTAAAAGAAAGAATATGTTATTGTTGAAAAGACAACACTGTCTAAATGATAAAAAGTTAAATTATAAAGAAGAAAGAAAACATGAGGAAGTCACATTCTGG
The DNA here is from genome assembly GCA_030762935.1 of Hymenopus coronatus. Classification (NCBI taxonomy): domain Eukaryota; kingdom Metazoa; phylum Arthropoda; class Insecta; order Mantodea; family Hymenopodidae; genus Hymenopus; species Hymenopus coronatus. The sequence continues at coordinate 40,874,134 of CM060897.1, read as the reverse complement.
TGTTTAAAATTCAGAAGTTTGCTACAAAACACTATAAAGAAAATATATTTTACCTTTTGAGATGAAATATGTCACAAAACTAAAAATACTGTTGTTAAATCTTTGCTGTAATTCTGACACATAAAAATGGAATTCTCTTATGTTCCATTGCTTTAAATAATGTTTCATTGGTATAAAGAGAACAATTAGATACCTTTTTATTGTAAGTTATGCATGCATTTCCAAATGTATCCATATAATAAAAATATAAAATCATTAAAGTATCAGTTATACATTATCATTCTCCAGTGGCAATACTTAAGATACTTCTAAAAATCTAAATATGTTTATTTTAAAAATTAGTGCACTAGTGCAAATCTTATCTCTGAATATTTATAAAAACTTAATTTTAATTTTAGAATGAATATTTAACTTAATCAAATTTTCTTAAGCAGAAAATTTGATTTCTGAAATGTTGCTTTAAGATTAGGATATATCACCACTGCTTAGAAACACAGAATTAAGTTCACAAAGGAGTTATGATTAAAAGCAGAACTGCTCAGCAAAATAGTTCCTGCATTAGAACTGACACTATGTTCATCCCATTGTCTGGCTCTCTTGTACTCAGTTCAAGGCAAGGTAAATGAATTTTCTGGGATTTTATTAAATGCAGAAATGAGAATTATAATTGAGAAGCAAAGTTTTTGGTTTAATTTGCATTCTAGTTTTACTTATTTATTTTTCACTCAAATAGATGGTAGTTAATTAAGAAGAGACACTTTATAACCAGTGATCAAATTTTATATGCAATAAAAATTCAAAAATTGATATCCAGAATGAACAGCTTTAAGATATGTTGCAGCAAGTTATTGTGAATGGCACACACACACACACACACATTCCACCTTCTTCTGCACTCTTGTTTACGTTCTATACTTTCCACAGTATGAATGGAGGGCACAGTGCCAAGAACTCTACTAAGCCAATATTTCTAGATTAGATTTGTAACTGGAATCATAGTATTTCAAAGCAATATTTATCCCAGCTATATTGTAGTACTGCACATTGAAATGTTTCAACTTATATCCAAATGTCTAAAATATGTGAAATTATATTTCTTTACTTTTATGCCTGCACTAAAATCTTCACACTCACCACAGATAATTTGGCACTTTTACAAATAGATGAGCATGTCTGAAAGCTTGTCATCGTTACTATTAGCAAAGCTTGGTTTTCTTTGTCATTAAAAAAAAATATGTTTAAGACTTACTTCTTTAGTATCTTTGATAATTTGTGTGTAAAAACCAATGTTTGAGATATGGAATCAATATGTACCATACTCTAAAATGTTTACTCATTACTTCTGATTCACTCATGTTTATATTATGTATAAACAAAAAAAATCTCAAATACTCTAATTCCCATAAAAACGTGATATGTGTGCATGTGTGTGTGTGTGTGTGTGTGTGTGTGTGTGGGTGTGAGCATGTTCATTTTGGGTGTGTTAAAATTTAGGTATCTGTCAATGTAGCATTAATAATAAATATTCATGACGATAATCCCAATAACTACCAGAATAATAAATTCCATGTTGACCATATGAATACAAATATAACATAAGAAACTCTAAAACTAAATGGAATATAAGAAATATTATTTGACAGATTCTGAGCAGAAGAAACATTTGTAGTGCTAGGATTTGGATAAGCACAACAGATACCTAACATCTCATTAATTACATAATTTTTGCATTTTTACATTATTGATCTTTTAGTCCCAGTTTGTTTTTTATCACAAAATAGTTTTCACATTTGAAGACATATTTTAATAGTTTCGGCTGGCTTAAATACTGAACATCTTTGAGAATAAATTCAACTAGGTTTCAATCTATCATCAAGCCAATTGTGAAGCATGGGATGGGCCCACATAAAATAAATGGTGATTGATACAATATATTCCCTGAATTAGTGGGTCTTCAACACCTGGTGAACTGTCTTTTTCTTATTTAGTATAAAAAGCATCATTCAAAATAATTTTTAATTAGTTATCAACATAAAATTTTAAAACCTATGTGTATCTTTATGTTTAATCAAATTAGTTAATTTTGCAGCAGTAAATACGTAGAATTTTCCAAAGCAAAAAAGTTTCTTGGAATATATTGCATTTTGCAACTTGTAAGTAAGATCCATTACATGGGGAGTGAAAGTTTAATTTAATCTTATGAAATGAACTTTTGAAGCTTGAATTCATAAATGGTCATTTTTTGCATGCTGCATCACAAAAATTAGAGGAATAACTGCAAAACAGTGACCTGATTAAGTAACATACTGTAACTGCACACATTTTCAACCATGAATTTGTCTCCATATTTTTTTCTGCAGGGTGTTTCTGATAGCAGTGGCTGACGTCAGCTCATGTTAGAATTTGCTGAAAATGTTCTTCGCATACTGAGTGGCACATAAATTTGAGAAGACAGGTGTATGATGCAGTTCCATGCAAAATGGATACAAGCCTCCTTCTAAAAATGTAAGGGTCCTTCAGCCTTTTTAAAGCTGTTTTCAGTGATTTTAATCATCTGCCTGTAACCTTGATGCCAAGCTGCAGTCACTTAATGTGATGAGCAGTATGCATGTATGTGTTTCAAAGGAAGTACAAAAAGTAGGTTCACATTTTTCTGGAGCTTTTCTTCTTTTTGCAAAAATTGATTATTTTTATCAAATAATTATATTTTATTAGATATAAATCATATAAAGGAATATGTATACTGTGATTGTTATTGCCGAACCTGACTAGCAAAAGTAACAAGCAAAATAAGTTTATATGCCTCTTTTAATATTTAACTCTTCTGAAAAGTCAAATGCTAACCAACAGTGAACCCCATATCTTGCAACAGAAATTAATCATGTTCCTCTACTATAGCAATTCCTAATGCTTACTAATTATGAATTTTTTGTACAAAATCTGTAAAATTGTATGTGTTTTACTTTTTATTAATGCTTGCTTTTCAGAGATATAATTCATTTTAAAAGAAGTTTGTTTGATTCAATTCAATGATATATTTTATTTAATATTGTTTAGCAAGTTTTATATTAGATAAATTTAATATATGCAGTTAGTTTTTGTGTTGAAATGCCCTTAAGCAATTCAAGTCTGTTGGGACAGTGAATGAAATGGGTTCATAATACTCAAATGAGACTGGAGTGCATTGAGTTGAAAAGTACCTGATTTCTGCTTTATGAGTATAATGGAATATCTCAGGGTCCCCCCCCCCCCCAAAAAAAAAAAACTTTATCAAAGCAACTCAATGTTAGGAGATTCAAAGACACACACATTTTTAGTGGATAACTAAGCAAGACAAAAAAGTGAAGTTGATTACCTCTTTAACAGTCTAAGATTCTAAAATTCTCAAAAGTCAGATTTTTTATGTATTTACTTATTTATTTTTTTAACATATCCACTTCTAGCTTTAGAGATAATTACATTTATGTCTAAATTAAGAAAAAATAAAAATATGAAAGAGCCTGTAATTTCAGATGAAGCAACTTAAATCATATTTTATACTATTATTATTATTATTATTATTATTATTATTATCAGCATCATCATCATTATTGTTATTAAGATTCACACATTTACATGCAATAGCATTCTCAGAATACAAAATGAAAACGTGCAGTTTAAGTAAGATGTTTTGTGCAGCAGACATAAACATTACTAAATTGTTACTACCACATGTAAATGGTTTTGCATATCATTGGAAGAAGTTGGTGTATGTGCTATATAATGGCTTATATCTGAATTGCATGGATATGCTGCACTGTTCATTATTTAAAATATCTGGTTTAGAAGACTTTAAATATATGTTTATTGCTTCCCTGAAGCAAGTACATTTCAGATGACACATCTGCACAAGTATTATGCATAATAAAATGGAATTTTGCACACTGAACTGTGTAAGTCTGTGAATCCTTTAATTTTATTTACTTTTTATATAAAAAAATTATACTGTTGCACACATGATGTTCCTATATCTTCTTTTTGTTTATTCTATCCATTGTTTATTTTTTCACATTGAAATACATTATCAATAACTTTTGTTACAGAACCTAATTTTTATAATGACAGAAAAGTTAAAGAAAGTATGTATGAGAATCCTGTTGTAGGACATTGTTTAACTGTTCTTGAAAAATAAGTGTATAAAGTTTTGTGAAATTTTAGGGAATTATTTTAAGGAATACTGTAATACAGGGGAAAGGGAATATCAACTCTCAGTTCGTTGTCTTCCTTATTTCTAAACTGAGTTTGCTCATTAAATTTTGAGAATATATTCCTAAAACTTGGACTTTTACTGAACTAATCAAACATTTACACAGTTTTTAGTCTTTAAATCTATGCAATTGCTCTTAAATAGGCTTAAATATATTCTAAAACTTTTGATAAGGGACTGCCATGACAGAAGATTCTGGTTTAGTAAGGATGTGGAAATGTTGTAAGTTTAATTACATTTGAAATATTTTATATTTAATATTTCAGTTTAGCAAAAATTATTATAATTTTCTTGACTGAGAAATGTATTAGCTTGATAGCTACATGTTAATTTAAAAGGTAAAAGACATAAACAAATAATGACAGGAGTAGGGAGAAAAATTAATAGAAAGAAATATTACAAGTATAAAAATTATTGTGCTAAGACTGAATGATTTAACTAAGTGATATGTGAACTGTTGGCAGAAGAGCAAAACGAGTTTTGCTTATTCCTTAAGACACTTTTGCAGAGAGTAGAGATGATATCAAGTGGGTGATGAGGGAGGATGGAGGGGGTAAGGCAGCAGAGGATGAAAACTGCTGCGTTTCCACCAAAATTCTGGATTCTCATCTCAACTAGAATGTCTTACTGACTGGTTGCATCTGCTCCCTTATTGTTTGTGGTGAATAGTCTTCAGCTCAGCTATGGCAGACACAGCCAAGGAACCGGCTAAGGATAAGGTGCTTTGCCATTGTTTTCTTGCAAGCTATAGTACAAAATAGTAATACAGTGCTGCTGAAAATTCATAGCAGAAACTCTGAAATGTAATAGCTAACTGTGCAGTGGTGGTCTTAGCAGCTTGGTGTGTGTATGGTGAGGTTGGTTACAATAATTAGTGACTGAGTAAGGTATTTGAACTGTTCAAATTGCTCAGCCTTTTCTTATAAATAGCATTTAGTATCACAGGCTATTTAAACTGTTCTTGGAGCATCATATTAAACTATTAAGTCCTTTGTCTAAATAACTATAAGTGATTAAAGGCTTTAGGGTTCCACACTATTTAAACTGTTCAGCCTTTTCTCATATATAACAATTGATAACAGATTGTGGTCATTTGAGGCCCCAGGCTATTAAATGATCAAGTCCTTTGTCTAAATAACTATCTGTGATGGATTAAAGGCTTTGGGGTCCCAGGCTATTTAATCTATTCAGCCTTTTCTTATGGATAACAATCGGTTTGGTAATGTCATTATGGTCATTTAGGGTCTCAGGCTATTAAACTATTACACCCTTTAGTCTAAATACTAACAGTAATTAAAGGACTTGGGGCGCCAAGATATTTAAACTGTTCAGCCTTTTCTCATACTTAAAAGATTATGATATTCTCAGGCGTTCAACTATTAAGACCTTTTGCCTAAATAATATTAAAGGATTAAGGACTTTGGAGCCTCAGTCTGTTTAAATTCTTCAACCTTTTCTCATAAATAACAATCAGAAACAGTTTATGGACTTTTGAGATCCAAGGTTATTAAATAAATTTGTCTAAATTTAAATAACTGTTGAGCTTACAAAATAACAATTTTAATTTACAATAACTTCTAAATAAATTTTGTTTTGTCTAAATAGCTATTAGACGTTGGTGGTTCTAGTCTATTTAAACTCTTTTGTGTAAATAACTATCAACCAACCATTAATTATTATAAAAGCAAATATAATCTTGAAGAGACAGAAGTAATTGGTCTGAGGAACATTCTCACTTTTTGGCTTCAAGTTTTAAACATTTAGTTATACCATTCAAAAGCATTTTGATGGTACCTACTTAAACTTGCAATTAAAGCATCAATTAACTTATTAAAACACCATTTATAGTGCTACATTTTAAAACTCTGTATTCTTTTATATATTATTTATAAAGGATTTATCACATTCTACAAGTTTTTAAATTGTAATTATTTTGCTGTCTTATCCTTGTATTAATTACTATCTATGTTACATTATTCCATTCTTCTCTATCATTTGTCTCATGTTTGTTATATACTTACTATTTTGTTTATAAATTTGGATAAGCTTACAAGTGAGCAAGTTAAATAAATAAATTATGGATTCAAGTCTTTGGGGCTATTTAAACTATTAGGCTCTTTTGTTTAAATAAGTAACAGAGACTTTCAGGGTCCCAGATTATTTAAACTGTTAAGTGTTTTGTTTAAATAATTATCAATGATTATTATAGGTTTTGGGGATTCCACACTTTTCAAACTATTAAACCTGTTTGTCTAAATAAATATCAGTGCTGGATTAAAGGCTTTGGGGGCCCTAAGCTACATAACAATTAAGTTGTTTTGTCTGAATAATTATTAGTGATGGAATAAAGGCTTTGGGGACCCAGGTTATTTAAACAATTTAACATTTTCTAAACGGCAAATAGTGATGGAATGACATCTTTGAGGTCCCTGGACTATTGAAACTGCTCAGTCTATGATATACACTAATGGATTAAGTCCTTTGGGGACTAAGTACATTTTATACAGTTCCCCAATTTTATCTAAAAAGCTATCAGTGCTGGATTGCAGTATTGGGGGGTTCTGAGCTTTTTGTTTACAAATGAAAACCAGTGATAGATTAAGGTCTTAAGGTACCTAATAGGATTAGCCTGCTCAATTCTAATATTTTACAAGAATTTTAATCTTACTAACACATAAGCCAGAAAAGGTAAATTTTTAACGAGAGTGTTCTTTATCTTGCTCAAAAGTGAATATTGGTACAATAACAAAAGACAGAGCTTCTTTAAATTATCTTTTCAGCTTGAAACAATAAAATTGACTATTTTAAAAATGATTTAAGAATACAAGGCTTAATTTACTTTATTAGAACATTTTTATTTTCCCTACTGATGTAGAGGAAGTAGTATCAAATTGGATTTGATCAAGCATTTATTAAAAAACCTGAGCAGAAGTACATGTTTTTAGGTCCTCAATGTCTCCTATACAATAAAAATGTTCTTTTGTAAAAGATCCATCCACCCAAAATAGTATTAGGTACTCAAAAAGGAAATTTTGAATGAATATAAAACTTTATATTTAAATTCAGCATCTTTACAAATATTTTCAATATGTTACATAGCCCACACTGCTCTCTGCATGTAAAAATACTTTCCTTTATTTTTAAATTTTTATTATTTGAAATATTGCAATTTAAAATATATATATTTACATACACCATAAAATATATAAAAAAGATTACCGCAAGAAAATGTTGAAGACATTTAATATTCATGTGAAATAAAATACTTTGGACGACAGATATTTCCAAAACATTCATGTAAATGTTTAGTTTGGTGTACCCTCTATGAAAATGTGTGACTCTTCTCTTTCTTGCTTTCTCATGAGCTCATTATTAATAAAGGTTTATTTGGGGTACAAATATCTGAGTTGTTTCCACATGTTGTATGTACATTTTGACCAATGTGAAATGTAAACATTTCTAGGAAGTATTTGTGATTAATGTAAAATGGACAGAAGGACCACTTTTATTATGATTGGTATAATGCACAAATAGGTAGAGTGTGACTGTTTCATGTTAGATGTTTTCTGTAAATTAGGCAAATTTTCCCAGTAGCGAGTGTTTTTGTAATCAATAATGACATGACTTAGAATTGCTGTATATGAGCAAGCTTTTACACCATGACACTGGAGTAGGCATTTGATGCTGACCCAAAAATACACAGAATTATACATGAAGCAGTGCAGACAAGCATTGGACCCGCTATGTCATTCAGCAAGCTGTCAGCATATGAAATAGGACTAGTGGATTCTGCCTGTCACCATGTCACACTGTTATTTTGACATAGCAGCTGAATAGAGTTTGTAATCAATAGGTGCAGACAAGTGTATTTTGGCTGCCAGTCATGATGGATAGAGAGGATGATGAGGATGGTGGTGGTTATATTTTATTATTACATATTAGGTAATTAAATAATTACTAAACTCATCAAAATAAACTCATATCTAATAAGAGCATCATATATTCATATCATGTGCTTTACATATCATATTTGCTTGTCTCAAAAAAATCCTCTATAGAATATAGTTTTTATTCACCACTTATATATCTTATCTTTAAATAGTTCTTGAATGCTAAGCTCTTTATTGAGGAAATTAAGAAACAGCCCAATTTGGGACATCAAATGCAAGGAATAGTGTGATGAAAATTAAAAAAAAACTGGGACATGGCTCAGCATCTTAAAGCTTTCCACAATTTGTCTTTTATTTCTTTATACATGTATTTTATATTAAATAAACAAATACTGCACTTCTTTCCTCTTTCCATTTCTGTTGTGTTCTGAATGAACACCACTACTGAACTAGTGAGTATTGCTTGAATACACTGAAAATGATTAGGTACTAATTTGCCTCCCACTAATTTTCAAGCTTCATGTTTTAATGGACATTATGAATCCTCAGTACATTATATATTTTTTTTTTTAATGTTATACATTTGTTATTATACATACTATATAAAGCACACTATTTGTACATTTCTTTTCTGAATAAACAGAATATTGGTGGACAGGTGGATAATATTGCTTGTGCATTGACTAACAAAATGGTGGTGTAGCGAGTCCTCTACAATGTTATGGCTTGAAAGCTTGCTTGTATGCACTGGGGTTAAATGTTGATTATCTTAAAATTATACAGGAAACTCAAAAAGTTAACAATTTCTAAGTATATAACATTTCCTACTTTGCTATGACAATACAGCAGGCCATTTTATGAACTTCCGTTATGTTAACATCTCTCAATAAATCTATTTTGGTATACTAATCTATATTTTAATAATAAATTAATTCCTATTAAGTCTTTAAAACATATGATTAACATTGTTTTTAACAATACTTAGCCAAAAAAGAAGAAGTCAGAGGGCAAAAAGTCAGAGAAGAAAGCATCTATCAGTGAAAATGCGATAGAGGGTGTGGAAAACATACAGAAGGCTGGAAGTCGTAAGGCATCTGCAACTCCAGATGCAGAAGGCACAGAAAAACCAGCGAGTCGCAAGCCATCAGCTACACCAGAGTCAGAAGCCACTGAAAAACCTCCCAGTCGCAAACCATCTACTACACCAGAAACAGAACATCGAAAGTCATCTGCAACTCCAGACACGGGAGCACTAGCAGAGCAGATTGAGGTCCCAGATAGAAGAAAATCTTCTGTATATGAGGATGTACCAAGTGGGCCAAAGGAACCTCTGAGTACCTACAGACCTCCTCCAGCTGCTACCAAGAGAGATGTTGAACTGCTGGAAGATCTGGATGAAAGCAAACTTTTGGAACTAAAAGAAGTGAGTATCCTCCTTGCATCTATTAAGTGGGGATTAAAAGCCCTATTCTGCCCACGTTAAGTCTACTAAGTTCATCACCCATTATTTCAGAAAACCTTAAGATGTTGCAGTGAAATTTTTACAGAATGTAGATGCATGCCTGCTAAGTTTACTATCTGCTTTTATACAATGATGTTGTTGATTAAGGAATATATGGTTATTTTCTTAATTATATCATTTTATTAAAATTGATCAGCTTTGCAGATCCACAACAATACATAGAGGTTGTTTTATTATCATAAAATTTAATTTAGCCATCTTTATTGATTGCTTAGAAATTTATCAACATTTATACCAGAAAATGTCATCCACAGAAATGCTGTTCAAAGCAAAAACAAGAAAACAAACTCAAATATAATTTAAAATAAAGAAACTAAATGGCTTGAGCATAAAGGAGCAAAACATGTAACAGTTAGGGCCTTGGGTGGCCAACTTTTGAACATAATAGAGATTGGGTCCTGACAAATTTTAGCGGAAGTTTTGGGCATACATCCTACATTAATAGAACGGTTGGTTGATATTTAAATAATAAATACATTAATTTAAATTATATGATACCAAACCCATTAATATAATTTATAATATTCACACTTATTTATCATGTGACAGTACTGAATACAATTGTAATAAGAATATCTATTTATTAAATAAAACTTACTTTTATTTAACAACAGATGTTGCAGCAGCTTTGATTTTCTTCTCTTACTGTGCAAATACAACAATGCTATATAGTCATAGTCATAATCATAATTGACCATTACCATTATTTCTAATGTAGTTAGTTCTAGACTACTTTTATTTCTTTGATCTGTTTATTTATTATCCTTGAGAAAACTCTCTCTAGGTGAGCATTTGAGCCTGAAGTGCAGATATGTCGAAAATTGTTATAACAATTTCAATACATCAAAGAGTAAGGTTTTTGAGCAAAGATTAGATACAAAATTATTGATGTTGGGGTCAGATTGAATTTTATGATTATAAATATATAAAGTAATGGAAAATTAAGGACACAGAATGATCAGCTATGAAAAATATGGTAGTATTTGAAGGTTAATAATGAGAGACAGCATAATCCAACATATAGATCTAAAATACAGGAATTTCTGGGAAATATAGGAGAGTTGGTCACCCTTCTAGCAGTTATTACTTTTTTTTCTGTGAAGTGGTGCAGAAGTGCACAGTATAAAATAATAGATGTAATGCTATTCTAAAAATATTTAAAATATATCTTTGTCTTTTACAAAGTTAAATATATTCATTTGGAAAGGAAATCCCAAATAATAAGACTACAAAAATTAAAAATGTCATTTAATGGAAATTTTGGGCATTTAGTCTTCCCTTGAATACCAATTTTTTTACCACCTAAGATAGACGAGGTATGGTATTTCATTAAAAATTGGTGCATGTGTGTGTGTGCATGTAAATACAGTAACTAAAAAATAAGTGCTGAATGCATATAAAACTTTATATTTGCTGGAGGGTGCTCTTTAAGCATTCTGGAAAACAATTTTAAAAACGTTTGCTCAGTACAAATAACCCTTTACTTGGAAAAATGTTTATCATTCACTTTCTCTAAACAGTGCAAATAAATTTAGTTAAAATATTCCATGTTTATGACATGATAAATAAAATGTTCAGTTGAATTTCCTTAAATAGCCTGTGAAGTTCTCTTCATTCTGAATTACTTTTGTACGACTGAAAAACTATTAGATGGACAAAACCTTAATACTTTTGAAAACTAATATTTTATTTTAAATTATATTCTTGTTTTTAAATCATCCATTATCATCAAAATATTCTGTGTTAATCACCTATATTTTACCTTTCTAATGGACATGTTTGATAGTTTGTGATTCTATTTTTATTTTCTCTATTATGCTTAGTATAGAGGAAGTATTATATTCCAACCAAAAATATGATATTGAGATTTCATTAGATATATGTTTTGTGGCTCTTGAATCCATAAAAAGCATTTTTAGAAAAAGGTCGAGGGGGTATATGTGCATGTGTAAACAGCTTAACTCAAAATGAAGAGTCAGATAAATGCCAAACTTGGTATTAAGTTCAGTATCTTCAAAAGATATGATACAAAGATTTTCAAGAAATCCTCCTCATCCCAAACTACCCTTTACATGGACAATATTTTGTCATTGTTTTATTTTCTCAAAAATTGCTCTTTTTTCACTAAAATATTACTTATTTAAGATATTTCCATGACAAATAAAATATGTTCTGAATTTTCTGGAAATAGCCTTTGAAATCCTCTTCATTCTGGATGATTATTGTATAATTGGAAACCCTATGAGATAGACAAAATCTTATTATACAAAACAAATGGAGCTCGTTAAAGTACACAGTTTATTGTGGAGTTACCCAAGATATTTCCTTTACTATTTCAATTTTCAAATACTTTATATTTTTGTCAAGATGAAATTTTCTGTTTAGCTTTTCCTTGTGCTTATACAAAGAAAATGGACTTTCAAAGTCATCCCATAGCAACTCCTCTTCAAAGGTTTGACTATTGCTTAAGCCTACTGTATGCCCCTAATCCAACGGTGCAAACAGGAAATATGCAATGAAACCATTTCTGCAAATTTTTTATCTTAACATGAATTAGAACTCATGTTCTTGGAGAATAGGTAGCAAAGGTCTTGTGAGTCCAAAAAAGATTTTATTTTCTTATTTTTCTCCTTCCGAGACAAAAGCTTATTACCACTGATTAACAATACTTCATGTTTGGTGCATTGATATCTAACGTTGAGTAGCATAGCATTGAATGCGAGTCAGTTAAGAAATTGAATGCTATGCTGGCATGTTGCCATGATAGCTCAGTGGCAGAGCAACCGGCTAGAGATCAGGAGATCTGTGGTTCATATCCTGGCTATGGCATTGAATTTTTCAGTCTGACTCTAACTATCCAATACCTAAATTAGTTATAGTTTGATTTTCAAGTTGACCAAAATTAATGTTGATGGCTGATAAAGTGACACTAATTCTGACAGTCATGTAAAAAGACATCAATATTACATTATGTCTGGCTACTTCAAACAGTTTGCTATTCTAAGTTTTTAACTGTAGGAGTATGAATTGTTTGAGGAAATCTTTGGATATTTTTAGAGGATTTAACACTATTTATTTGCCTGAAACTTTGCTGTATCTCACTGGTCATTCCATTGTTGACATTTCAGGTCATCATATCCTCTCTGAACTCAGTATGTTTTTATTCTACACTTATTTACTCTGTTCAGTGCTCTAATTAATTCTTCATACTGGAAATTGGAGAAAAAAATCTATTCCATTAGGTTGTTTATGAATCTACATTTAGTTTCTTTATCTAACAAGTAAGAAAAATTAAGCACTAGTGAAGCAGCAAAATTTACTTTATCGCTAAGTACCTAGCAAGCTTGTCAACTCATTGTATTTTGTAATTTGAGGTGAATAGGATATGGAAGCATTTCCACTTCTTTCTCTATCTTAAATTGCAGATTGCAGTTTTTGTTTTTTGAATCAAAAAGGGTAAACTTGTAATTTCCTTACCTCAAACATTGAGGTAGCATGAAACAATGAAAAAATTAGAAGATAAAATTTACATAATACATACCTTAATGAGAAATTGAAAAACAAAAAGGATTGCAAATATGATATGTTATGAGATGGAAGAGTGCAGTTCAGGTAGAAGTAGACAGATCATAACATGGATGGACAGAAAAAAAAAATAGCACAGTGTAACAAACTATACTCTCCCTAAGGTTTAATAAGCACAAATCAGATGCTTAAGAGGAGTTTAAAAGCCTTATCCTGCCAATGTTAAATCTATTAATTCACTACCCATTAACTCAGAAACTTTAGGTATGATACATACAGTGGCAGCTGCTTAAGAACACAAGAGCACATGAACACCTTAACTTTTGACACCTTGTGGAATTATTGGTTATTACTCTTTGAATGCTATTAAACATAATGCATATTTGGTAATTTAAAGTGTACAGCATTTAAATCTACTGCACTACTCTTTTAAACGAGATGAAATGTAGCATCAGCGTCGATAGCACATCTTGACTCTTGCACGTTTTAGGAGTTTTTACACATGCACATATGGTGCCATCTAACAACCTTGCTTCTAAAGTGTTAATCCTACCATCTAGGGACCTTGGCAGAAGTAGCATACATGAATGAGGATATGCATATTTTAGACTGTCCATATTCTCAACTGCAATTTAATTTATACATTACTTTGTTGTCTTAGAACACTGTACTTTCTGATGTACATCATGTACACAACAAACATCACAAAAACTACCCTTTCTTTCATAAGACAACTTATTCACATTATCATTGCGATTGGCTGAAGTTGTATCAACTTGTTCATAATCATAACTATTATGGAGCAGATGCTATTTCACATTAAACTTTTGTGTACATCCAGAATGTATACTCACAAACCACTAGTATATAGACTGAAACCTTTACAGTGTGTAGATAAATGCCTTGAACTACTTTTATGCATTAAGTTTGTTTATTAAAGAAGATAGAATTATTTTCTTGATTATTCCATCTTTTGTAAAACAAAATATTCATTTATATTTTTAATAAAAAAAACACCAAAGTGATCCACAACAGCACTTAGCTATAGCTTACTTTATCCTGTAATTTAATTCAGCTATCTTATAGTTTCTGAGAAAACAGGTCATATTGCCAATGAATTTCAGAGAAAGCTGTTCAGAGCAAAAATTAAGAAAACAAATTTGCAGATATTTGCAAAGAAAGAAAGCACATGGCTTAAGTACAAAGAGGCCAACTTATTTAATTTTGACTGTATTATAAACTCTGACCATGTTCTTAAACAATATTACAAATTTATGTAACATGTACAAAGGACAAACATGTTGTAACATGTTATGAAGAACAGTGAAGGTTTTGACTTGATTTGAAGAGCAGTGTCAATTTGTAGAGAAAAGCTTCCCCTTTGAGATGGGCTTAAGTTTATCATTCTACTCCAAAATGGTATATGTAATATCATTTTTAAAATACAAGTATTGCTTCCACAAAGAAAAAATATGTAGGTACCAAATTAAAGAGGAAATTATAATTCATAAGATTACACAAAAAACTAAAAATATAAAATTTTAGAGGGAAATTTTTGCAGTAATTTCTCCCTTTAAGCTAGGAATTTTCAGAACTGAAAAGCAAAGACTTACAATAAATTTCCTCAACCAAAACTGAAAGTAAATTAACTATCCAAACAAACAAACAAATAAAAAAGATGCCCATTGTGTCAACTTAAAACTTTAGGTATAATGTAATTAATTAGTTGAAATAATGATAATTTATTATGACTAACAAGTTCCAGAAAGAAAAGGAAAAGTTCATTTGAATAATTTTATTAAGTTCTCTACATATCAAAAGCTATTTTTTTATTGTGAAAATATACATATCTTACATAAACATACAACTCTCTTGCCTAAATTAATGGCTCAAGGTTATTACTTTTACTTTCTGTATATGTACTATTCACATAAGTGTATAGAGAAGGTATTGTGTTGCACCCAAAAATGCAATACTGAGATTTCACCAGAAATGCATGTTTTTGAACCCCATGAATAAAAAAAAAAAGCATTTTAAGAAAAATGTTCGAGAGGGTGCATGCATGTGTGGGAGTGTGTGTGTGTGTGTGTGGGCAGCATAGTTTAAAAATGAAATGTCCATTAAAAGCTAAACTTGATATTTAAGTTCAGTAAGTATATGATATGAAGAATTTCAAGAAAATCCCCCACCATCAACCATCCTTTACATGGAAAAAATTTTGAAAATGCTGGTTTTCTCAAAAAAATAGCTCAAACAATTTTGATTAAAATATTTTATCTTTAAGATATTTACATGCCAAATAAAATTTAATTTTCTGGGAATAGCCTCTGAAGACCTCTTTATTCTGGGTGAATCTTTCCGGATTTTGCATACCTGCTAAACTGTAAGAGATAGACAAATTTACTTCACAAAAAATGTAGATCTTGTTAAAGCACACAATTTATTTTTCATGGAGTTGACCATTTTCGAGATATTCCTTGTTATTGGTTTCAGTTTTAAAATACTTAAATTTTTCTCTTACAGGAACTCTGGCCATGCAAAGAAACATATTTTAATGTCATAGCAATCACATTTTATAATATTTGACAGTTGGTTTGCCTAGTATATTCCCATATTTCCCTTATATTTACAAAGCAGCATGTAATAAGGCCATTTCTGCTAATCTGCAAGTAATAAGACTATATCTGTTTATCTTGATTAGCATGAAATAGAGAGAAGAATAAGCTTATTAACAATAATTTGTTACAGAGATGCAAAGAAAGTCATGTGAATGGAGCACAGATTTTTTAAGTTAAGGATTGATTTGAGTCGATTATAACACATTTCCATCACTTACATTTTATTATTAAGGACATATTTCAGAAGTACCATTCCTTCCATTAGCAACTTTTTGACTGCTGGTGACGTGATTATCCAGTGTTAGGGTTGCACCGTGGCACAGTGCTTAGATCACTCGACTCTCACCTAGACAGCCTGGGTTCGCATGTGAGATTTGTGGTGGGCAAAGCGGTGCAGGGCGGGTTTTCTCCAGGTTCCTCTGTCATCGCATTCCACCGGTGCTCCATCTTCATTCCCTGTATCACCAGTGTCATCGCCTGCAATGCCACGAGTACTTAAAGCGGGCATTAAACACTACCAAAACAAAAACAAATATCCAGTGTTACAGTAGATGCCTCCAGTTGGAATTTCAAAATTCATCAATCAGTTGTTATTCTTCCAGATGTGGATATTGTTCCAGGTTTCCAACTCCTAACTGTTTCTTGTGCCTTTTCATAAAATTGGGGTCTTCTCTATGTTGTGATGTTCTCTCCAAAAATGCCATGCCACTACTGATTTATCTTCCTGTTTAATTTTATGTTTCTCAGATGTTCGTTGTTTCCACCAAATTTCTTTTTGTTTTCCCTGTGCAAACTTTTTCACAGTCTGAGCAATTTATCCCATATACTCCTACTGTATTTTCTTGGAATTTCATCTTTAACTTTAGAATTTAGGAGATTTTTCACTGAAAAGCTATTTGTTGGTGCTATGATAATATATTAATATTTGTGTGCCAAAGAGAGGTATGTGAACTTCCCAAATGTGAATTTTTCGTCCTTTTTTGTAATGAGGGTGCTGGTATCTTTGATGAACTTTTTTGCTTCAGCTTTGTTTATTTTTTTGTGAACTAGTTGTTAGTTAAATCCATCTGCTTCTGCTGTTTCAATCGTGTTTTTTAATTTGCTGTTAAACTCATCTATGTCCATCAGAATGTTGATTAATCTGTAAGCAAGGCTTTTAATTACTGCATGTTGATGGGATAAAGAATTATAGCTGTTGCATTTGATGTAGTTTTCAGATTGTGTAGGTTTTCTGTGTATGCCAAATTTTAATTTGTTGTGCTTTTCTGTTATTTTCAAATCTAGAAAAGCCAATTATCCATTTGTTTGTTTCTCCATTGTGAAGCTTAATGTCTATTCCTGTATATTCAAAACTTTTATTGCATTCTCTATATTTCACAGAAACTATGGCAAAAATATCATTAAAATATCTGTACCTCACTTTGAACATTCATGGGAATGTTTTAGTAACCCTTATCTCCATTTCACTCATGAGTAAAGGCAATTGTGGGTTTCTCATGGCCAGACTGGATTTTTGGTCATACAAGCATGTTGCTTGGGATGCTTGGGAAAAGTGATGTAACTCATATAAAACCAAGATATCTGTTTCAGCTATCTCGACATGTTTTATCTTCTCTACCAGATCCAGAGAGATTTTCAAATTCATACTATCAAATTTCTTTTACCTGTAACCATTTTGCAAGTGGTAAGTGGTTATCTATTTTTATCCTGATTACTACCCAGAATCTATGGCCTAACAAAAATTCCATGAGACCTATCACAAATGATATAGATGCACCAACCTTCAAGCTTGCAAAATTGTTGACAGGTGAATGCACTTCCTTCAAGAAATTTGATAGCTTGAACTTAAAAAAACTCCCTGTATCTGATAAAAAACATAAAACATGTTGAGATGGCAGAAACAGACATATTGGTTTCATTTGACATTACATCACCTTTCCCGGCCATCCAACCGACAAGCTTAGTAGCTTAATCAGGAAATGGCCGAGTTCCATAAGACAAGATCTGAAGGAATAGAAGAATATATAAAATCAACTCACATATGCATACAGCAAAATTACTCCACTTTTAATGGTACAGTGTATCACCAAAAATCCTGTCTGACCATGGGAAACCCACTATTGCCTTTACTGGCAGACTTATTCATGAGCGAGAGGGAGTTAAGGATCACCAAAGCATTACCATGGTTGTTCAAAGTGTGGTACAGATATGTTGATGATATTTTTACCATAGTTCCTGGGAACACATAGAGGATACAATAAAAGTTTTGAATATACATGAAGACAATTAGCTTCATAATGGAGAAAGAAGCAAGTGGACAATTGGCTTTCTTAGACTGGAAAATAATGGAAAAGCACAAGAAATTAAAATTTGGCATACACAGAAAACCTACTCACTCCGGCAAATACGAGGGCCGTTCAGAAAGTAGCCTCCGATCGGTCACAGTGCGGGTAGTGGGGGGAGTAGCGACGCCATCTGTGCATTCACGCACTCAGCAGGTCAGTCGGCATCAAGCCGTGGTCGAGTGAAAGTCGTACCTGCGCTAGTTTAGTGTTTGTGGCTGTTTGAAATGTGTACTGCAATAGAAAACCCCGCCAAATGTGAAGTGCATGCTGTTATAAGGTTTTTTACAGCCAAAGGATATTCTGCAGCAGCTATTCATCGTGAGCTTTGTGCCGTGTACGGACCAAGAGTTATGAGTGAAGGAGTGGTCCGTGAATGGGTACGTTTATTTAAAAGTGGACGAGAAAACGTTCATGATGAAGAGAGGAGTGGTAGACCATCATTGGTCACGGACGAACTCGTTCAGACAGTTGATGCAAAAGTTCGTGAAAACCGACGTTTCACAATGTCGGAGTTGTCTACTGATTTTCCACAGATTTCTAAGACTCTCTTGTACGAGATAGTGACAGCAAGATTGGGTTACCGTAAGTTCTGTGCACGATGGGTGCCCAAAATTCTTACCGACCACCACAAAACTCAAAGAATGGCCTCTGCATTAGACTTTCTGTCACGTTATGAGGCCGAAGGTGAACCACTGTTAAACAGAATCGTGACCGGGGACGAAACCTGGATTAAGTACGTGAACCCTGAGGCAAAAGAATAATCAAAGATGTGGGCACATTCAAATTCGCCTACCAAACCAATAAAAGCCCGGCAAGATTTTTCTGCCCGAAAATTGATGGCAACGGTGTTTTGGGATGCAAAAGGGGTGTTGTTGGTTGAATTCATGGAACGTGGGACGACCATTAATCAAGATGTGTACTGTGAAACACTAAAACAATTACGACGGGCTATACAGAACAAACGCCGTGGTATGCTGACTTCCGGTATCGTTTTTTTTTGCACGATAACGCCCGTCCTCACTCTGCTCGCAGAACAACAGCCCTTTTTGAGTCCTTCAAGTGGGACGTTGTCAACCATCCACCTTACAGCCCAGATCTGGCGCCAAGCAATTATCACCTCTTCATGCATATGAAGAAATGGCTCGGGTCCCAGCGGTTTGATGACAACGAAGAGCTCAAAGATGCGGTCACAGGCTGGCTCCAGGCACAAGCGGGTGATTTTTATGCAGAAGGAATTTCAAAGCTTGTGAACAGATACGATAAGTGCCTCAATCGTTATGGAAACTATGTAGAAAAATAGTGCAAAAATGTAGTTGTAAGATGTATATATTAAAATATTTTTATTTAACTTGGTGAATTTCTTGCAATCAACCGGAGGCTACTTTCTGAACGGCCCTCGTACATCAAATGCAACAACTACAACCCTATGTTCCATCAACATGAAGTAATTAACAGCCTTGTGCACAGATCAATCAAAATACCATGAACTTGAATGAGTTTAACGCAAATTAAAAAGCATAATTAAATCAGAAGAAGCAAATGGATTTAACAAACAACTGGTTCACAAAATATAAACAAAGCCAAAGTGAAAACCTCATCAGACACCAGCACTCACTACACTCAAGGACAAAATTTTCATATTTTGGTTTAAGAAACACTTCAGAGATCAAAATATTATCCTAATACCCACAAATAGTTTTTTAGTAGAAAATCTCCTAAATCAAAAGTTAAAGATGAAATACCAGCAGAAAATGAGCAGGAGTGTACCAGATAAATTGCTCAGATTGTGAAAAATTTTACATTGGAAAAACAAAAAGAAATTTGGCAACTAGGAATGAGGAACAACTGAGAAACATAAAATTAAACAGAAAGATAAATCATCAATGGCATGGCATTTTTGGAGAGAACATTAAAACATAGAGAAGACCACAATTTTATTAAAAGGCACAAAAACAGTTGGGAGTTGGAAACCTGGGAAAATATTCACATCTGGAAGCACAAGGAACAATTGAAGAATTTTGAAATCTCACCTTGAGACTACCTTGTCCAGGACTCCTAAATCCACCACTAGAGGAATCTACTGTAACACCGGATAATCATCCTACCGGCAGCCAAAAAGTTGATAATTGAACCAATGGTACTTTTGAAACATGTCCTTAATAATAAAATGT
This sequence comes from Hymenopus coronatus, assembly GCA_030762935.1. Classification (NCBI taxonomy): domain Eukaryota; kingdom Metazoa; phylum Arthropoda; class Insecta; order Mantodea; family Hymenopodidae; genus Hymenopus; species Hymenopus coronatus. Next base: position 40,853,817 of record CM060897.1, on the reverse strand, counting down.
AAGTGATGGAAATGTGTTATAATCTATTCAAATCAATGCTTAACTTATATTATACGTCATTGTCTCAAAATCCTCATCACTTCAAGCAATTATTGTTTTTTTTTCCCTACTTCTCCATGTAAAGCCAACAGATATTCTAGCATCTTTCTTTTTTACAGGCATTTCAGCTATTTGATTTGAACCATGATGGAATAATTGATTTGTCAGATCTAAGGAACACATATATGACTCTTGGCAAGAAACCTGAAGACGTGGATGAAAAAGAGATCCGACATATGCTCTCAGAGGTATGAGTTATCCACATTTTAGCCAAAAACCAAAGCTCTGTGCCAATGTGCAACAGTCACACCCCCACATTTAAACTTGGCAAGGAAATAGCAGTTCACTGGAGCAAAACAAATTATGATATGTAATTTGGCACTATTTTTTGATGACATCAGAGGCACTTGAGTAATAGTCATAATGTAGTCATATCATTACCCAAATTGCTGTATGTGTTTGGTAAAGGAGCATAATCACAAAGACAGATGCACTAATTTTTACAACACAGAAATAAAAATAAATCATCATGTGCTGCTATTTTATTATTCAAATACTAACAATTTAATTAGATGAAATTTATGTTTATTTAGAGTTCATTTTCAGGAGATCTTGAAGGGCACATTCAAATGTGGATACATTAAGGCTGAAAAGAAAGAATTTTATTCACTATTTTGGTAAATCACTGTTAACCTCTCAAGAAGAGAATCTGTCAAGTTGCTCTCATTTACTAATCAAATGGTTTTGACATTTTTCTCCGATTATAGAAAATACATTAAAGCTTTTCTTCTAAACAGTGATGATTGTGATTCATGAAGGACCTTTATGATCCTCACTTGTAATATTGATGGTGATGGTGGTCAATCAATTCAATTACATTTTTTTAGTCCTGCTGATCATATACAGAGCATGATATGTAATACATCACTGTTTTACAAATGATTATTACATTAAATAATAAAAACAATAAAAAGACATTATATAAAAATTAATTCATAGAGATGTCAATAATTAAAATGTACTCCAATACAATGTTACCAAAAACCTCTTGCCCATATATCTGCCTGAATTAAAATTATTAGTATTGAATTAGTATTAAACAAATAAATTTACACGGAATGCTACCTAAAATACAAAATAAAGACCTATGTACATTACCATTTTACAATATATAGTTATAAGCAATATACTTAAAAATCATGTGCTCACAGTATTAACTTGGATGTAAATTTAATTTACTTACAAAAAAATTAAATAAAAATAAATGAAAGTTCTTAAAAAATCAATATTATTAATTGCACAGTAAATAATTTCAGTGTAAATGAAAATCCTAGCTTATAGTAGTACAATGTGTGTTAAAACTTAACTAACTAAAATCTCCTCTATTGAATAGAAACATCCCATAATACAAACTTTTTTCAATTTCCTTTTAAATTTGTATGAATCCTTTATGTCCCTAAAGAATGTGGGTAGTTGGTCATTATAAAACATGCATTTGGCTGAAATAGGCGTCTTAAATAATTGTATTCTATGAGAAGTTATGTGGATGTGGTGAAATGGTCATTGATCTGATTTGATATGATTATCTTTACATTTTAAATAAATTATTACCTCATAAAATAAACAGTGAGTAGGTTCCTAGAAACTTCAAATGTTTAATTTCCTGCAATATTCTCTACAAGATTCCCAAAAGTAAGTAGCATTCATATTTTAGCATATTAATACTTTCATTTTTATACCATTTCTTTTAACTTGATGTATTCTCATACCCTACTCCCTGCAATATTTATTCATTGTGTTTAATGCTAGATTCAATCCTTCCATTATAAAAATCTGACCACTAAATCATCTACAAGAACTAATTTTGAGTGATTATTCCATATTACTTTTATTTCATCATCTATGTATAAATTAAAAGCATTGAGCTTAGATTGCAACCTTGCCATAATTTCCCTTTTGCAATGCATATTTTATAGGAGTTATTCTTTAAAACCCAATAATTAATACTTTTTGAACTTAAATCTCTTGATGCTAAAATGTTAACTCATTCCAAAATTTATTGCTGCCTTTTATGGTGTGACATGAGAAATTCAACATAATCATATGCCAAGCAACTAAATATTTGCTGAAACAATTCTTAAATAAAAATGCTATTACTCTTCCAATTTCAGGCCATTAATCCACTAGACTTTGATTCATTTGTGGTGCTACTTGGATACAAGTCTATTGAGCTGGATCCGGAAGAAATACTGCGAGAAGCACTCTCAAAATGGGATTATGATGGCTCAGGACTTATTTCAGAAGACAGGTAATAAGGAAAAATATTGAATATCCTAAAAAACTTTGTTCTCATTGATAATAAATGCCTATGATATATTATATGAGGGTCTTTTCATAGCTCATGTTAAATGTGCCACATCTTTAGACAATGCTGCAGCAGCAAATCCAAATATGTGTTTTTATGTTTGCTTAAACTAGTCTGGCTACAGAAATTAATGATAGGAAGTAACTGAAAGGTACAGTGACCCAGTATTTATCCTTACTTTTAAACATCTGATGTGTGCCATTCACATTAATATCTTTATCTGTTCTACAAACAAATTATTCTTACAAAAGATTATTCTTTTATTTACATAATACTAATCAAGAAAAACATTACCAGAAATGGTCTTATCTTAGTTCCTTGTAAGTAAAATGGAAATAAGAGAATACACTAGGCTACAGCAACAGTCAAATATTTTAAAAGCTGATGCTGTGCAATTGTCCTTAAAATTTGGTTCTTTACATGGCCAAGAGTAAACCAAAAAGAGAGATGAAGCGGACAAGGACTTCACATTTGAGAAAAATATAAGTATTTTAAAACTGAAATCAATAAAAGGAAATATCTTGAAAATGGTCAGTTCTATATATATATATATATATATATATTAAAGGGCTATTTCCAAAAAAAGTTTAGGATATGCATTGTATTTGCCACGTACATATCTTTAATATATAGCAATTTAATCAAATTGTTAGAGCCATATTTTATAAAATGAAAAATTTTGACACATGTTGCTAAAGAATAGTTGAGGAATTTTCCTGAAAATCCTTACATTCTTTGAATATTAAATAAATACATAAATAAAATGCACATATGCATCCACATAACCATGTGCACATACCACAGAACTTGTTTTAATTTTTGTTGGATTCAAAGGATCTCAAAACATGTATTTACAGTGAAATCTTGGTATCAAATTTTTGAGTGGAATATAATGCCATTTCTCCTTCTATGTACATTGTACATTACATGCTAGAGAGAGTAAAAAAAGTAAAAGGTGAGTCAATAAAGTGATAATTAACATTATTCAATGCCCAAATGTAGAAATTAACTCTACTCATTCTCATATTTCCCATGACTGCAAATCCGGATTCCTGAGCAATCTTTCTCAGAGATTTATTTGGACTTTGTTCTAACTTTTCTGTAATGCCATTGAATTTTTCCTCTATATGAATGAATTGACTGAATATTTATTCCTCAACGCTCAAAGCTAAACAATTGAATTAGGTACATTAGGCTGATTACTCATCTTGGCTTCTCTCTGATCCAGAGCCTCTGCTCCTCAATAGACATCTGATCTGGCTTGTAAGTCCTACATATGAGAAGGGTTTCGACAAGTTATCAAATGAGTTGTTCAAGCTTTCTTAGTTCATGATTGATCTTTGTTGACCACATGTTGGTCACCTATAAACTGAGGAAAGGTTTCTTGTTTCATAACAACCAACAAAAGCACCAATTGGAAGTAAACTATAAAATCTTCTGAAAGGTATGTTGTGTATAAGAAAATCTAATTTCCATGAAATTAAAGTATGTAAAATTATTAATAAAGTATCTAAATAAGGCATATAATCATTCCAAAAAATGTGTATTGTGCATCAAGTTCTCATCTTCTAAGTAATCTCTTAAAGTACTTATATGCACTACATACATTATACCAGCATTAATACAGTACAGTTCATTAATTTAAGCTTTTTGTAGCTTTGTCCTGGTTTTATGAAAAATGCTTATGAAAACCCTACATAGGAATCATACATGAAATTTCTGTATCCTACATGGACTTTCTGGCATTATTACATTAACACAATGAAACATGTGGTTTCACAGTATATCAACCTCTGTACACATGAACATTACATCAATTAGTTGTCTCATGAAGAGGGAAAAAGGAGGGGCAACAGAACCAGTTAAAAACAGTACAGTGTAGGTCAAGCATTTAACCGTAATACATTCATGCGTCTGAATGAAAGCTATATAATTATATTGCATACAGAAAAGAAACTTATAATTTCCATTCTGGTGATATATTATATAATGATGAACAGGAGTTTAGTATTTTGATGATCTGTTTGGTTTGAAGAATAGTGTATACAAGGGTAAAATTTTGTGTTTTTATAATTTCAGAATTAAGAATGATTTGATGACATGGGGTGACAAATTCACACAAGAGGAGGTATGTAAACTTCATAACTTTTAATATTCATAATTTATTTACTTTCTGCAACAGTTAAAAGATTTTTTTTTTTTAAGGTGGATATGGCTCTAGAAGATGCCCCAATACATGTTGGTAATAAGGAAGTAATGATAGATTACGTGAAATTCTGTAGGATTCTTTGTGGACTGCGTAAGAAGACCAAGGAACCAGGTCCAGAAGATTTCATGAAGCACTGAGCACATCCTTATCCGTTCTAAAAGATGCACTTTTCTGTTTATTTTTTTGAATAAATGAAAAAAAAAACAAACAAACAAACAAAAAAGAACAGAACAACAAAGTTAACTTGAATAATGCACTTTCTGAACCTTTTTAGGCATTTTTACAAATGTTATTGTATTTGTCAATCTTTTCTATAAACGAAAATGTGTGAATTTAACTTTATATTGAAAAAAATTAGAATTCATAATCATTTATTCCTTTACCACACAATGTAATGTTTAGTCTAAAGTATGAATTAATGGTATTGAGAGAAATCAAAGCAGTATTCTTGTATGCTTAGAGGAGAACAGAACAACAAAGTTAACTTGAATAATGCAGTTTCTGAACCTTTTTAGGTATTTTTACAAATGTTATTGTATTTGTCAATCTTTTCTATAAACGAAAATGTGTGAATTTAACTTTATATTGAAAAAAATTAGAATTCATAATCATTTATTCCTTTACCACACAATGTAATGTTTAGTCTAAAGTATGAATTAATGGTATTGAGAGAAATCAAAGCAGTATTCTTGTATGCTTAGAGGAGTATGCTAAAAAGGAGTAAATAAAAGGATTCCATGAGATTTGTTCTTTTTTATTTCTATTGCAATTTCTTCTGAGACAATTTATATACATACCTTCATTTTAGATTCATACACTAATGTGGAGCATCTATTGTTGTTTTATCCGTCTGTAAGTATGACAAAAATCACTACAACTACAAGCACACAATTAGAATTTTATACATAACATTTGGAATAACATTTGTTGACAAAATTCAAATGTGCTTGAAATAGATTGCTACAAGACTAAAGGGAGTTTAGGAGTAAGATCAACAAAAAATCTTCAAATTTTAGGCATACCACTGCATATATGAAGCTGAAAATTTATACACAAAGAGTCTGAATTATTTTAATTTTTTTATTGACACATTTCAAATTTATTGAAATCAGTACAAAAATAAGAGCCCCCAAAAAAGCTGATTGAAGAAATATACTCCATTATTTAGTTGTATTGTCAGTGAAAGTGAAATACAACCTTGATGCAATCTGATGCAGTAGCTGATATGGTGTTAAAATACCTACTTACAGACTTACTCCTAAGTATATATCTTTGTGATGTAATGGTTTGTGTAACAGCAAACCATGTGGAACATAGGTATTATACACGTATTTAAAAATAACATTTTCAGATGTTTATGTGGGAAGGCCAGCATTGTAGAAGACATAGGACAATATCAAAATAAATGGAGCGAACGTGTTCTTAGAATGCTGCCTTCAAGATATCCAGGACAAACATTAGAATAAAAACCAAGAGGATGAAGAGATATAGGATGGCCACACAGGAGACAGAATGACCAGTTTAGCCTCAAAACAGGTCCAGTAGCCTAATTATTGATGGAGGAGAAGACAAAATGATTAGGACAATATCTACAAGATACTCATGGTTAGGACAGAATATGTATTCAGAGCAACCTCAAAATTTTCTGAGTCATAAGTGCCCTTTGCCTCTTTACCTGAAAATATAACAAGTTTGCTCATTACAAACAAGGAGAAACCCCATTTGTTTTCATGACATGTGCTTGCCAAGAACACCCTTTTAGGTGGGCATATGTGGGATCACACACTAGTGTTTCATGTCCTATCTAATCTCAAAATGATTTTGTATCTAAAAGAATTTCAAAGGTGCAACATCAAAATTCGGACTACTTCATGTATACGCTATAAGATTATGTTATATTCATTCAAAACAGCATATATATTTTATTACATCTTACTAAGCCTTTAATGGATTAGACATATTTCCAATCATCTGACACTCTACTAAAGGAAATAAATATGTTTTTGTTTTAAATTTATTGTCGTGAATTTAAACTTTTTAAAAACATCCCATGTCCATCAACATAGACCCAGATGTGCCATGTTTTCCTTGGTACCCCTTAGGATGTTTTCACAAAATAAAACAAGATTACAGTTATGATCAAAAAAGAATAATTCCTTGGGGAACCTCACAGGCTTACAAAACATCCTATCACACAACATAACGTTAATATCTTACACATGTAGCAAATCTTTCAAAATGCAAGCTGTGTGCTGATGTACATGATGAAAAGACATTGTAATAAATATGCTGTTATTTTTAAAATAAAACTAAAATAAGTGAGGATATTAAACAAAGAATGATAATAATTGCAATACAAATACAATTGCACATGCACATAATATTTTTTTCCTAGAAATGATTTATTTTGAGTCACTGGACCTCAAAACATTTTATTTCTGATGAATCCATACTTCCTCTAATTAGTATAGTACAGATAAATGGTAAAGAAAATAAAAACTACTCTAATATCATGCAGCTTTGTTTTTGTGAAACTTTCTTCTTATAATACATGCAACAGTCTTGAAAAAATATCAACTTATATTGGGAGAACAAAGACAATGTATTTGATATTTTGAGTTTACTTTGTCTCAGAAACAAATTGAAGCAGAGTGTTGGGAGTATATTATATTCTCTCCCTATCCCCCTCTCCCTGAATGAAACTGAATGAAAATCTTGATTTAAAATTTAAAAAAAAAATTAAAATACTTTAAGAACTAATTATATAGTATCAATAAGTGTTTTATAAGTATGGAACGCTTCAGTTTTGTAGATTTCATTACCTTGGAGAAAAGGATAGATAAGTTTAACAAAAGAATTTCTAGGATAAACTTAAGAAATGTGGTCTCATATGACTCACAGAAGATTGCTCATTAGCTGCATCCTATGTTGTTTTCTGTTGTAGGAGGGAAATTGAGCAAACGTGAGAAATGGAGAAAAGAAACACCTGAGTATAAAGTGGTCCTCGACTGTATTTACTTAGGAATTAAAATAGACAAAGGAGGTAAATGGCAGAAGCAAAAGGGAAACCACACCATCAGCTTGAGAAGATGTCTTGTGCAAGAGATGGAGCTAAAATGGTTGAAAAAGGTATGCAACTGTGGTCCAGGCTCATATGTTATATAGTACTGAAATATGGGGACTTGAAAATGGATGGGAAGTTGTGGATTTACTTAGAATGTTTTGTAAGGAAGAATTGGGGTTGCCATCAGCTTAAATTGAAATGGGAAGAGTAGCAAGAAAAATATTGATAATGGAAAAGAGTTTTGAAATACTAATATATGATCATGAATTTAGGAGAAGATAATTTGTTAAAATAATACTTAAAATACCAAAAATCAAGTTCACAAAGCATGGGTTAGATAAATGAATTAAGAAATAACTTAAAAAAATTGTGGATTGGGAGAAAAAGAGAACCTAACAACAAATTTCTGGAAGGATGTATGAAAAAGGTTTGAAAATATTGAAATTCACAAGTTGTTTAGTCAGATAACTGAGAAGAGGTCATTCGTATTTTGTTATGTTAAAAAACAAGTGGGAAAAAGAGAGTTATATAGACAACACCATTAAGGAAGAAAGAGCAGGGATAGCATGGTTAATAATAATAATAGGAGTATGGAGGCTAAAAGGGCAGCGAAATATAATCCACATCTTGAAAGACCACTAAGCGGAAGAAAGGAAGATATACAACACATTTTATTTGAATGCAGGCAAACAGAGATTTGGAGAAAAGGAAGTATATTGCCTAGAGTGAATGTTTTTACTAATATAATTCAAATTTTAGGAAAAAAAAAAAAAATATATATATATAAGTGAAGTTTTAATCAATGTGATAGTTGAAAATTATCACATAAGAATTTAAGATTATTGTAATATTCAATTGTTACTAAAGGGAGCTGCCCTCTTGAAAAGTGGCCAGAGTCATTAGGAGGCAGTCTTAACAATTGTAATAATACAATAAATTATTATTATTATTATTATTATTATTATTATGCTATTGTTCCCTGACTGACTAAATAAAAATCACGAGGAATCAGAATAAATTAAGTTTTGGCAACTATAGAAGAGACACACACACAGGCAACTACTAAAAATGACAGTTGCAATTCTAGGGAACACAAATATGCAATAATAAATATCCTCCTTTCAGGTTGGTAGATTTACTGATGAACAATATAGAATACAACAAAATCATTGAAATAGTTCACAAAAAATGCTTCTCTAAAGAGAGAGTAGATAATAAAATAAAAAAAATTTGAAAAGAAGAAAAAAATTAAGAAAATCACTACATTGAGCAACATAAAAGATACCAAAAAATTCACCTTACACCCATGGGCCTTTCAAAAATTTCCAAAAATATTCAAAGAGTAAGGATTAACCTTAGCCCAAGTAAATAACCATTTCTTAAAAAAACCTCCTCAGGACCAATATAAAAGACAAAATTGTAATAGAAAAAGAAAACCAGGAATTTATGAAATTGGCTGCGAAGACTGCAATAAATTATACGTGGGAAGACAAAGCGGAAAACACACACGAGGTTCAAAGATATATGAGAAATGTGAGCTATAAACAAAACAAGCAATCAATATTGGCAGAGCATTTTTGGTCCACAAATCATCGGTTAAAAGAGAAACCCTAAGGAAGTCAGTAGAACTCTCCATTTGAAAAATTATTCATCTATAAAAATAATACAATAAAACCTATTAAACTTCAAAATCCTGGGTGAAAATGACCTCATCATACAGCACGTCAGGCAGAAAATGCCATCGGGCACAGAAGGAAATGCAGCAGTGAACCCAGGTTGAAAATGAAGACATATCCCAATAATTCTGGTTATATTGAGTGAAGCTGCAGTAATAATCATCACAGTTTGTGCATATAAAGTAACTGTAAGTTTGAAACTGAATAAAATAATTAAAATTACCTCAACATTCCAATATTTAAAACTCTCAAGTGTTGCACTCACATAATTTTCTCTAGCTGGGCTACAAACTTCTTACATATGATTATTCTTCTTTCTACATAATGCTAATTGAGATAAACATTAATAGAATGTTCTTATTACTTAATTCCTTATAAGTAGAAGGGAAATAAAGGAATGCATTAAGCTAAAGTAATAGTCAAATTTTTAAGCTATCGCTATGGGACTGTCAATGCAAATCGCTTCTTTGCTTGGCCAGAGGTAGGACAAAAGAAAAACAGACTTCCTATCTGAGAAAAGTAGAAGTACTTCACAATTCAAACCAATAACAAGGAATATCTCAGAAACGGTTACCACTACAACAAAAATGTAAAGGACATAGATTGTGTGTTTTGATGAGATTTACATTTTCTGAGTTGTAAGTTTCTGTCTATCTCTTACAGTTTAGCAGTTAAGCAAAACTCGGCAAAATTCATCCAGAATAAAGAGGTCTTCAGAGACTATTCCCAGAAAATTCAAGATATACATTTTATTTGGAATGTAAACATCTTTAATATACAGGATTTTAATCAAAATCGTTAAGAGCCATTTTTGAGAAAATAAAGAATTTTGAAAATTTTCCATGCAAAGGGTAGTTTGGGATGGGGGGATTTTTCTCAAAAGCTTTGTGTTCCATTCCTGGAAGATACTAAACTTAAATACCAAGCTTGTATTTTACAGACTTTTCGTTTTTGAGTTATCGTGTTCACAGACACACTGAACACACATACACACAGTCGTTTTTCCAAAAATGCTTTTTCTGGATACAGGGGACCCTAAGACGTATAGTTCTGGTGAAATCTGGGTATCCACTTTTTGGGTGGAATGCAGTAGCCTCTCTATACACTATGTACATAGCAAGCGTAGAAAAAGTAAAATATATACCAATTCTATTAAATTAATATATTTTGAATCATACACTGATACATTTATTTTTATAATATTACTTGAGGTAAAATAAAGGTTCATTAGAATAAATTTCATTTACAGATATTCATTGCATAGCTGGTGATTATCCCTTCTTTTTAAATGTTAGAGAAAAATATTTTAGTAATCATAAAGTTCATGTTTTGTAATCTTAATACATTTTTATTCATAAAGGAAGAACCCAGAATCAGAAGTAAGGTAAATAAGTTATTACTCATGTTCTGACTTAAACTGCTGTCTAAATATCATGCAGAGAAAAAACTGACATCAATGAGCTGTCATACTATTATGGAAAATGTTACCTAACCTCAAATCAAGGCTGTTGGATTCATATTGCAGTTATCTCAGAGCATTTCAATTCCATAACACATTTATTAAAAATATTATTCTTAGCATAATAAAAACAGGATCATTTCTTATATTAAAAGAATTAGCATGTCACTTAATTTAGTACTATTCATACAGGATTACTCTTACAACTTTATTAGATATCTTTTACTTGTAAATCCAATGTCTTGGTAGGTTGTTAAACACTTATATTTTATGTAATATATACCTGCTTTATGATTTATACTGTAGGTATATTTTAATTCATTATTCATGAATGAACTACCTATTTATGTTGACAAGTTTTAGCTTAATATTTTGCATTTTGATGTGCTTTGTATTGGAGTGCGTAGAATTTAGAACATATGCTTCCATTCATTAAAAATAGAAAACACCAAAATTGATATCTCTGACTTCCTAATCCACTTAAATATTGCTTGCTGTAACAGAGAGATTTTATAAGTTGTACCATTCATAAGTGAAAGTGTCTTTATGAGCAGAATGGACTTAAGCTGTGATGTAACATATTACTGATAAGTAAACAGCTTATGTAACTGCCATTCATGTGTTAAGGCAGGTGGGTAAAGTTCAACTGATCAATCTAATAGATATCAGTAACTCTGCAATGGCTATACTTAGGCAAACTGAGGTAGTAGACAACATATGGATGCTTATAGTTTTGTATGCATGTAATTGTGGGCATGGAACATAGCATGGTACATTTTAAACTAAATTTGAACTCAAACAAATTTTTTCTTATATTCCCTAAATATACATATCACTTGGAATGAATGAACAGTGCATGGTGATCCAATATCACCACCTTTAATGCTTCTCAGATAACAGCAAATCCTGAATGTTTTTATAGAAATTCAATCTAATGAAAGGCTCAAAAAATAGAGAAACCAAGTAAGAAACATAGGGAACTCATAATCTATCATATAAGATAACATTTTAAAACTTCTATCAATCTAGCTGGGTACAATTGCATTCAAGCTGTCTTTTTTTTTTTTTTAATCTCTCTCCCTCTCCTCACTTTCTGATTAGTTGCCTAAGGTAGAGGAATTAGGTACCATTGCATTCAATAGAATAATTAAATACTGAAAAGAAGTCTTTCAAAGATGCAACGCAAAGATTTTCAAGAGAATTCTCCCTCCCACCCCAAACTACCTTCTACCAAGGAAATGTTTCATTATTTTTTATTTTCTTAAAAATGGCTCTAATATTTTTACTCAAATATCATACTTTTAACATATTTCAACACTAATAAAATGTAAGTACATTCTGAGTTTTCTGCAAATAATTTGTGAAGTCAATTCATTCTGAATTAACTTTGTACAGTTTTGTGTATTTTGTATTTTCTTAAAACTGGTTCAAATATTTTTATTCAAATATCATACTTTTAAAATCTTTAAACATTAATAAGATGTTATTACATTTTGAATTTTCTGCAAATAATTTGTGAAGTCAATTCAATCTGAATTCATTTTATACAAGTTTGTGAAACTAGTAAACCATAAGAGGTGGATAAAATCTTACTGAATAAAAATATGGATACTGCTAACATGCAATTTAATTCAAAGATGTGTAGTAGCACTACGTGTTCCAAGAAAGGTATTTGTTGTTGTTTGGTTTGAATTTTCAAATACCCCCTTTATGCAGCTTTTTAGGAGCTAAGTTGCTATTTATTATATTCTCTTGGTCAGCAAAGATGGAAATTTTAAAACCATCTTTTTAAATACTTGACTTTCAAGAATACTGCAGCATGCTCATTTACTGCCCCACCAAAACTGCAGTAAAATACAAATATTGTATATCACAGTGGCGGTTAATGTGGAATTGTCGGATGACCAAAGTTGGAAAACTGGAACTCAACTGTGTGTATTATAATAATAATCATACGTGATATATGGTTAATAACCCACTACATGCTTGGGCCCAAACAGATATTAATAAATTCTCCTATTTCATTGTGAGTTATTTGCCTCATTTTGCAATTTACTCTACCATTTGTACTTTACTGCTGCCATTAGTGAGCTTTACTATAGTAAGGGTTATGGTTAAATTCTTCATGGTAATTTACAAATCTTTCCGAATCAAAGAGCAGTAGGTGGCATAAAAAATTAAATGTTCCATGATTCCTGTGGGTGACTTCATGGAGCTTTCAATTCTGACTTCAGTCCACCCTTTGATATGACATGGCGGCATTTAACCACATTTCAATCAACCATACTATTTCCTTAAAATTCTTATTTTGTATTTGTCTAATAAGTATTGCTCTTAGGGCTAAACTTTGTATCTTTCAAGTACTATTTTTCTCTTATTTATTGTCTTGAACTAAAATCTGAGATCATGGAGGTCCTTGTTAAAAGAGCTAAGACTTCCCAATAAGCTGTGCTTATTTAAGTGAAGAAATAACTCATTTTGGTTATAATATAATCATGGATGTACATACCCTCTTGTTACAGTTACTTCAAAGTTACCTAATTAAGTTTCTCTGGAATTAAAAATCAGTAGTTACAAATTAACTAGGCTAAAAACACAGAAGTAACTAAATAAATCAGTGATTTTCAGGATACCACTCAGGCAATAATGGAACTGAGATATTCATGTCACCAATGTAAGCAAATGTGTTATAGCTAGTTGTTGGAAACACTCCTGTTTATAAACATGATGTTTATTGTTGAACACACCATTGTTTCACAACTATCAATGAACATCACATCCAAATCATTTGAGCATTTCATTTGTCATAGTTTTATAAAACATTCTAGCTTTTAAGTATAACTTGCAACTGTCATATTTTCACATATCTTGTTCATGTTTAAAAATTTTGTTGTTTTAATCCGCCACCCCTTGTGCCAGACCTGGATGTCCTGCATGGAAAGAAGAGGAGGATTCAGTGTGGGGTGATCGGCCTTTGTCTGCTCTGGGCTGTTGTGCAAGGAGTTACTTAATCTTAACTTTTATCCACCTAAGAACCTTTAATGCTGTTGTTTATTTTCACTAACTTGTTCCATATTTTTACTTTCTCTTCTGTTTACCTATAATAAATAAAGGAAATATATTCCACCCAAAATTTTATATCAGGATTTTACCAGAAACACACATTTTGAAACTCTCCTTATTATATAAAAAAAAAGAAAAGAAAAAAAAAAAAAAAAAAAAAATTAGAACAGGTCAGTGTGTATGTCTATCTACTTTGAACAGCATATTCAAAATAAGAAGATTATTAAATACCATACTTGGTATTTATGTCAAAACTACTCTATACATGGGAAAACTTTAAATTTTCTCAAAAATCGTTCTAACAATTTTTATTAAAACACCATATGTTTAAGTTTAAGTTACTGTTTGAATGACAAACAAATGTATCTCTTGAATTTTTTGAGAATAGCCTGTGAAGTCCTGTTAGTCTGAATGACTTTTGTATAATTGCTAAATTGTAAAAACTAGACAAAATCTTATCACATAAAAATGTTGATCTTATTAAAGACATGTGTATCAAATTTATTTGAGTGGAGTTATCTATTATGGAGATATTCCTGGTTACTGGTTTGAATTGTTAGATACATGCTTTTAGGAACCGAGAGGCTGCTATTACTTTTCTTATTGTATTCATATAAAGAAATGTAACTGTATCCTTGCAGATGAGTGCAACATGGTGGCCAACAATAGTAGCTGCAGGTGTTGGAATCTCTGCATTTCCTATGTGCTTCCTGTTCACACAAATTTGCCAATCGCTTCATCATCTGCCAATGCTTCTGGTTGCTCTGTCCATTATGGGTTTAGCACTATTACTGATTATCAAGCTCACACATAAAAGAGTCAAAAACAAAATGTACTATGGTAAGAAAGACAAGTATATATCTAAAAGCAATCATTTAGTTAATGTTAAATAACTCCAGAGTTTTAAATAATCATAACGAGCAAGTGGGGCATACTGCAATGCACTAAATTATTAACAAAATTGACAATATTAACTTTCAAACATGTATAAAACATTATCCTTAATTTTTTACTTAATTAAAATACTTAACCACTCATCTCTTACCAAGGCAGCCTAGGTTCGATCTCAGGGAACCACATGTGGAATTTTGGTGCTGCACCTAGCAGGTTCTCTTCAATTTCTCCTGCCATTCACTCTATCACCTGCACTTCAATTAATTTCCTTTCATCCATTCCTTCTTCTGTCTTTCATATCTTCTTCCTCATTCTCATACCAGGCATCAGGCTGATCACCCATCCTGGCTACTCTCTCTGATGCAGAGTCCGCCAGCTCCTCAATAGGCTTCTGACCCTATATACTGCTGTATAAGTCCTCCATGCAAGGAGAGTAAATAGTGAAGGAAGGGGCAATTATGATATTTAACTTCAAAACTTTAAACCCTGAATTATTATATGGATAATATATTACTTAGTGTTAAGAAATATCAATTTAACTTTTATATTTAATATAAATACCACACCATTTACATTAATATTTTCTTCGCTTATATTAATTGTCCATATCCTCTTAATTTTAACTTTGTATAGAAACTGCCCTAATTTATTACTATACAGTATATTCATGATTGTCTGAGTAAATACTATAACTCTGGATTAACCAAAACTCTGGGTTAATTGAGAGAGTTGTTGGAAAATACAAATTTTTTGTATCAATGTAGTGCTAGGCAGTGTGCGTCTCCAAGATTAAATGGTGCAGTCAGGTGCTGACTGTTTACTGTTAGAGTCAAATTCTCATTACATTGTCAGTGCATCTGATTGTTATGATGTTGCTTAAACCTGATTAGGCTAGGCAAATAATACTGTATGTGTGGCAAACAGAAAACATGAATGCTTTTTTTTTGGAAACAAAATTTAACACAGTAAAAAGATAGATTAAAGATGAATTTAGTAAAACGATTTTGTTGAATATGGAGTTGAGGAAGTGATTATTGGAGATACAAGCAGAAAGACACTGAAAGTGAGCCAGTCAAAGTGTGAGTGAGGTTAGTGGTTCAGCGTGGAAAATGATGAAGAAAGGTAAATATGGACAGATATCTAGGGGAAGTACAGGAAGTCCAGCAAGTGAACATATGGTATGAATAAAGTAAGGCAGAAAATTTCAGAATAAGTTTAAGGTTAGCACAGGAGGAGTTACTGCAAATGATGGATGGGTGGATAGATGAAGAAGAGATATTTCTGAAGACATCTCAAGAGAGGCAAGAGGTCAGTCTGAGCATCTATGAAATACCTTTTTAAAAAGCAATTGTTTAATACTGTAATCTTTTATAATGTTTTTCAAATGGGAAGAGTTCTAAGCTGCAGCAAGTTAGATGCATTATTGCGTTCTGTGTTGCCAGGTTGCTAACTCCATTCTTTTCATATTTCCCTCTCACTCGCACACTGAGCATGCAAATCTGCCTGGTGAGATAATGGTTGACATAAGGAAGCCCTATCTGATTTTTCTAAACTTCTATAATTTGCAGTTTTTAAATTTAAAATTTGAATATGCATATTTGTATATTATGTATATTTTCTTAAATGCTATATTATAATAATTTAAGAATTATCTGCTCTTTTAATCAAATGGAACTACCAGTGGCGCCTTCGTATCGCTGTCATTAGTTACGTCAAGAGAGAATAATTTGGCATTGCTGCATTTTTTAAAAAATGTGTAGACCCTAAAAATAATACTTTGAGCCTGGCTAGGCAATATTTATCTCTTAGATTCACTAAATTCACCACTAAAAGCCATTGCACTTGCTCTATTTCTGACTAAACAGAAACTGAAAACTGACTTGAACTCTGTAGGGACTAGGGTTAAATAAACATGAGCCTTGATTTTGAGACATAAACATGCGATAGCTGACACAGCATTCTACAGCTAACAAGAGTGTGTTCGCTCTCTGTCTCTCGACATTAACAGCTTGCTAAGCGTAATAAATGTAATAATACTTTTAGTACTGTCATGTCAATAGTTTACATTCCATTTCTGGGCAATTATGCATGTATGTACCTATATAGTAGAACATACATACAAAGAAACAAATAATAATGGTCATTACATTGCTTATGTGATTCTGATTATATATAAATCATGGGTATGTTTATTCATGTGTATTATGAAAACTATTTGAGCTAAACATCTGTGGTTTTAACTGTTCTACTTCAAACATTACTCCCTATCTTTGTCGTGAATTATTTTTTGCAAAATTTTAATATTTTGTCTTAGCGAAAGTAGTATTTATGAGAGGCAGAATCACTTAGTGTGTTACTCCCCAGTTAAGTGAGAATGCAATATATCAACCAGCAGCACTCCAGTTGGCTGCCAGGCTGGTGGGGCTCAAGGACAAACCTCATCCCATTTGAAAGTCACTGTAATTAAACTGCATAATGGACTGAATGTAAATTATGAGGAAGTATATTGTAATAAAAATTATGAGGTTCACTCCAAAAGTTTTGAGAATGGGTAACAATGAGTTGTGGTAAGCCAAAGCAGGTTTTTCTAAGTTAAATTGAGTTTTTATTTATGGAGGCTCATTCTATTTAGACATGAAAGACGGCTTCATTTTGCTCAGAGGCCTCTTTATCAGGCTTGGGGTTCTTCTATGTGCTGTAAATCTGCGACAGGAGACTACCAGCTTTACTTACCTTCCAAAAGAACCCATAAAAAGGATTTTATGCCTGAGAAAATCCATCGCAAGGTTCTCCTAGCTTAAGATTGAAGTTCAGATAGTAATATGTGCACTCGAAGAATATGCAGTGTTAGCACATCTGCATCTGTAAATGCAGTGCTGCTACAATATGTGCTAGGATGAATCACAAGCGAGAGTATTTCTGTATGATGATTTTCTAAGATTTTTAAAGTCTATTAGGGGAGAGATTGCCTTGAAAGATTGCACCGACACTTGGTGATCTTTGCCTTTCACAATCCATGATTTATTGATGGCTTGCAGAGTTCAGAAGAGGAACAATGCTAGAAAATGTGATATAAACAGAGTGCATGTTGCTTAAAGATCATTGTTCCACATATGAGATTCAGGAAACCCTGCATATTGCATTGACAGCAATGAACATCACTCTTAAAGCAAAACTTCATGTCAAGAAACTATGCGGTTATTGGATGCCCCACCACCTCACAAATGAACAGAATTAGGCATGTGTGCAATGGAAGATTTAATGGATGAAGTTCCAAAATCATATTTTACATTATAACAATGATGAAAGCTGGATGTGTCAATAGAGCCAAAGCTAAGTGGTCTGGGACTTGCCAGGAGAGGACTCTCCAATATAAGTGAGGCAAGCAAGAAGTTTTGGCAAGAAGATTATGTTATTTCTTCTCTGCTAGTAGCTATTGTGATAATTGCATAATTGCACTTGAGGGACAAAAGATTGTCACTGCCAGATTAGTATACCACAAAATGTATGCCACAGTTCTTTAACAAATTCAGAGCAAAGCAACATAAGATGAAGTGCATGGAATTTTGTTGCACCACAACACCTCTGCTCAAACTGCTCTAGAAACAACTTAATTTCTGTAGGAGTCAGGATTTAAATGTTTGTCCGATCAACCCTAAGTTTCAAATCTGACCACATCCATTATTTTTATATTCCACAAAATAAAAAATTCAAGATCAACGATTTGAATCAACTGAAGCTGCTTATGAAGAATATATTTGTGCTCTTTTCAAAAAAGAATGACATTAGGCATTTGAAAAGTGGTTTGAAATTATAAGACGTCCAACGCAGTGAGAATACTTTGTAAAGAAGAATGATCAGATCTAATAAGCAAACATGCTCATGGGGGGCAGATAAAAATGTGATTTTTTTGTTCCAACATGCTTGTAATGTCAAAACAAGTGCTTATACAAATTTTTATAATGAGATTGTGATTACTTTGCGAGTAATTTACATATTAATAAGAGCAGGGGAGAGGGTGATGTTTGGTTCATGTGAGAAGAAATTAAATTTCTTACCTTAATTGAAGATCTCAGGAGTGCTACACATCTCCAAATGGCGGTTATTATTCCTGAACTTATATCCTAAAGTAATGGTATCCCACAAAAAAGTGTGTAAAACATAATTTCACTGTACACCAATCACACCTAATAAGTGCCAATTTTTCGCATTTATCACATAGTACTTTCAAGTTCTTAAAGCAATAATTTGTAGTGTTTTGGAAATGATTTTGGTTTTTTTTTCTGATAGTCCAGCCAGCAGCCAACTGTGCTGGAAGGACAATATGATAAATGTGAAAAAGTGGCATTTCTTAAGCATGGATGGTGTACAGAGAAATTATGTTTTACACACTTTTTTGTGGGATACCATTACTGCAGGGTATGTTCAGGAATAATAACCACATTTGGAGATGTGTAAGTGTAGTACTCCTGAGAAGCTTCAATTATGGTAAAAATTTGATTTCTTCTCAAATCACCCCTTCCCTGCTCTTATTAATATGTAAATAACCTGTGAAGTAATCACACTCATGTTATAAAAAATTGTATAAGCACTTGTTTTGACATTACAAACATGTTGGAAGAAAAAAAAAATCATATTTTTATCAGCCCCATGAGCATGTTTGCTTATAAGTTTTAACAATTTTATTGAGTTTATTCTCAAAACTTTTGGAGTGACCCTCATACTATACAGTTTTAAGTATTTTTCATAGTTAATTAATACTGGCACATTATCTTTATACTTTCTGAGTTTTTCTATCTATGAGGTAATCTTGGTACCAATTAGCTCTGATAATCATGAGTCGACCATACTTTTAGGTATGTACACTAACACAGACACTATTTGCAATACTCTGCCCATCTGTAAACATAAAACAATTCACCAACCACTGCAAATACAGAGTTGAAATTTTTATCCAGGATCTTAAAGAAAAGTTATCAACACATTTTAAATCACTTGAAATCAGTACAAAATTAAGGATGCTTATATAGAACTTCTCCTATGCATCTTCAATTTTGAGGCAAACTATTGAATGTATGCAGCTGAAATTTTATATTTTAAGAAAATTTTAGGCACATTTTCAAATTTAGCTTAAATCAGTATAAAATAAGCAGTTAAGATAAGCAGTCTTTAAATTTAAGTTGCAACTGAATATTTCTGTACTGTCAAAAATCTTTAAATCTTTTTCAAATTTCCAGATTTACTAAATAAAAGCATATTTTTTAAATTAAATATTATTCAACAAACTCAAAAATTTCAGGATGCTTACAACTATATTGAGTCTATAAAACCGAGTTTTACTTTATGCCAAATGTGCAATTTGTTTCCCCCTATACTATTTACAAATCAGAGAAACTCTACTCACAGTTTTAAAGCCATTCTTTTTCTATAATGCAACTACACCAGAAACATAAAACAGCAAAATACGAAGAAAAAGGTAATCTTCATTTTTGCATAGGATTTGAATACTCTCAACCTTATTTAAAAAGTGTTAGACATTTAACATTTTGCATCTTTTAGTTAACTGTTAAATGACAATTCCTGTTAATCTGAAATAGTTCTATTCATGACTTTTTTTTTTCTCACAATGTCCCCTTAGGTAATAATAATAATAATAATAATATTAATAATAATACCACCACCACCACATTTCACACATTTTTATAACATGTCATATCATTGTCAAAATTTTCAACTGATTATTTTGGATCTGAAGGCACACTTTGAACCAATCTATTCTTGAAAGAAAACCAGCTAGCAACATTGAATTCTGTCAGAAGTCTCTCAATAAAAAGAAATCTAATTTTACTACACATTTCTCATCTGTAAATACATAAGTGAAAGCTTAAGTTGGAATCAAAGATACCTGAAGTATGTTTTGTTCAACAGATGTGTACAAAGTAGAAAGTTGTTGCTTCTTAATCTAATTTAGTTGTAACTAACAAACCCTATTAATAATTTCATTATGAAAAGTAATGTTTTAACTTTTTTATCACCAGGATTTGCCCTTTTCGTGTTCACGGGAATAGCAGATCTTATCTGTGGGCTGGAATCCAATGGGTACCTAACTGGATATATGTCCTTGTATCTTAAATATGCTGAGCCATATTTATGGTCTGCATGGGGATCCATGGCTACATATTGGGATGGCACAGGATTTGTTGTATTTTACCTGATCATGGGCCATTGTGCTGCAAATGGGTAGGTAACCAATCACAATTTAAATTATCTATGTTTAAATAAATTGAAGAACAATAGCCTAGGTATATTAGTTTTATTGTAAGTACTGTATAGTAAGTATTACTTTCCACCCAAAAATTTGACGGTGAAATTTCACTACGAATACATGTTTTGAGCATCTGAGTTCTCCTGAATAAATTTTATAATATACAAAATAGATAAAGGTGTGTCCGTGTGTCTCTGAACAGCATAACTCAAAACAAAAACTTAATTAAATACCAAACTTGTCCAAGAAAATCCTCCTCCCCAAACTACCCTTTACATGGAAAATGTTTCAAAAATTTGATTTTCTCAAAAATAGCATTAACGATTTTGATTAAAATACCATATGTCTAAGATATTTCAAAACAAGAGAAATGTGTATCTTGAATTTTCTGGGAGCAGCCTATAAAGTCCTCTTCAATTTGAATGAGTTTTGAATAATTGGTAAATCATAAAAATAGACAAAATTTTATTAAAGAAAAAATGTAGATTATTTATATTTTGGAGAAAACATTTTCAGAAATACTCCTCATAATTGGTTTAAATTTTCAAATACTTAAGTTTAATCAACTGGAAAATCATTTTTTTTTTTTTTAAATATATATTTTATGCAAAGAGAACAGATTTCACAAACATAATGAGTCACCCTTAAAAATTTTGACTATTGCTTATGGCTATGTATTTTCTTAATCCCCTTAAACCTACAAGATAATCATTGTGTAATAAAATCGTTTCAGTAAATGTTTATCCCAATTAATATAAATTAGACAGAAGAAATGGTTTCTGGAAGAATAATTTGTTGGGTAGAAAAAGAATGAATTTAATGCACCAGATCTTACTTTCTCTAGCCTGTATGTACAACATACATAGTGGGTAGAGAAAGTATTGTATTCCATCCAAAAATATGATGTTGAGATTTCACCAAAAAATTGTTTTGAGGTCCCATAAGTCTGAAAAAAGTATAACTCAAAAACAAAAAGTCTGTTAAGAATCAAACTTGGTGTTCAAGTTTAGATCTTCCAAGGATGTGACACAAAGATTTTCAAGAAAATCTCCCCATCACAAACTGCCCTTTATATGAAAACATTTTTGAAAATTTTGTTTTTCTCAAAAATAGCTCTAATGATTTTGATTAAAATATGGTACATTAAAGAACAAAACTTCTACTATTAAAGATATGCAATCTTAATCAAGTATCATTTTTCTCAACATTTGCAGTTCAAGACACAATTGTACTGCTGGAAAAACAGCAGCTGCCAATAAAGGATTAATTTAATTTAAGCAGTTGTCACAACTTTACATTACAGTCAATAATTATTTACCTTTCTACATTTTCTCAGCTAAATTGACGATTTTGAAAACAATATAGTTTATACCAAAGTTAGATGAGTATCTTTCCTCCAGTTCCCATCACAGCCCAACAAGGAGCATAGATGTCCAAACAGAAACAGTTTCCAAACTTTGTAATGCCTCTTTGGGCCCAGCACAAATGGTAGATTGGATAGCTTTACATGGTATTTCCATCACTTGCGACACTACTGTGAACCCAGTGCGTGCTCACTTTAACTCTTGGCAGGCCTGCCTCCCATAACATCTAACTTGAACCATCCTAAGGGAAATTTTAACTGGTTTCATGCACATATTTTGCACCAGCACTGCAATTAGCCATCCCAAATTTTAATCTTTTCCCAGATTTTTTATTACATCCCCTGACCTTTCCCTAACATTTCCAGAAATTTAAATTATCTGACTTTTGGTGGTTATCCCAACTTTCCCGGTCGCTGGACCCACTTTACCCTCTATAGAGAGGTGACAGAGAAAGTAAAAATGCAATTTATTTTTTTGCTAATTTTATCAATGCATTGCCTTAAATTTATGAATGTTTTTGCTGTGAAAGCAATACTATTGTTAACACTTTTTTTTTGTATTACAGAAAGAGTTATCGAAGTGTGGGTTTACATTGGTCTGCAGCTATTCTGAACAGCATGGTTGTGTTGCTGGTGTCAGCCTGTCTCAGTGAATCTGGATTGGGATGGTGCACACTAATCAACATTGTTTATGTAGTCTTTCCTGTGATTGTTGGTGCCCAATGCCTAGCTGAACCTCAGCAAATAAGACAGAGGCAGCAGGACAGAAAATTGTCCTGGATTGATGTGCTACTTGTTGTGCTGCTGCTTGAAGCAATGTTAGCTGCTGTTGTCAGAGGACTGGTATTGAAATTTACATTTTTATGTTATACAGAACATTTCCAGAATTAACATTTTCATATCATCTGCACCTTTATTAAGATGCACATATTATTTTTCTTGAAACAGCCCAAACAAATATTTAATTACAACTGTTAGAACTATTTTTGAGAAAATAATGAAAATATTTCTATGTAAACAGTAGTTTGTGTGGGAGAATTTTCTTCAAAATTTTTATGTCACATGCTTGAAAGGTCTGAATTTAAATAGCAAGTTAACTATTCAACTAATTTTTACTTTCTCTAGCCCCATATGTACAATTTACATAAGGATAGAGAAGGTATTGTAATGCACCCAAAAATTCGATACCGAGATTTCACCGGAAATATATGTTTTGGAGTCCCCTGAGTCTGAAAAAAGAATTTTTAAAAAAAGGTCCATATGTGTATGTGTACAGCATAGCCCCAAAACAAAAAGACCATTAAATACCAAACTTGGTATTTAGGTTTAGTATCTTACAAGGATGCGACACGAATATTTTCAAAAAAATCCCCCCACCACAAACTATCCTTTACATAGAAAAAATTTTGAAAATTTTGATTTTCTTAAAAATGGATCTAACGATTTTCATTAAAATCCTGTATATTAAAGCTATTTAAAAAAAAAATGTATATCTCGAATTTGTTGGGAATAGCCTCTGAAGACCTCTTTATTCTGGATGAATTTTTTTAACTGTTAAACTGTAAGAGATAGAAAAAAACGTACTACACAAAAAATGTACCTCATCACAAAACACACAATTTTTGTCCTTTACGTTTTTGTTGTGAGGTAACTGTTTTCGAGATATTCCTTGTTATTGGTTTCAATTGTGAAGTACTTAAACTTTTCTCACAGGAAGTGTCTGTTTTTCTTTTGTTCTACTCCTGGCCAAGCAAAGAAGTGATTTGCAATGACCATCGCATGATAGCTTTTAAAACATTTGACAATCACTTTAGCATAGTGCATTCCCTTATTCCCTTCTACTTATAAGGAACTAAGTAATAACATTCTGCTAACATTTATCTTGATTAGCATTGTGTACAAAGAAGAATAATCTTTTGTAAGAGTTTTGTAGAGCAGCTAGAGAAAGTCGTGTGAGTGTAACACATCAGATTTTTCATTTTTGAGTTATTTTGTTCTCACACATACACAGGCCTTTATCTAAAAATGATTTCTTTTCAGCCTCAAAACTACATTTCTGGTGAAATCTCAAAAATTAAATTTTGGTGGAATGCAGTACTTCCCCTGCTTGCTATACTAAGTAGAGAAAGTAAAATTTTGTTCAATATCTTCTGAACTGCCTTTACGATTAAATGTGCTTTTATACTGCAATGCTATGATAAATGTTTTACACAAACCAATATCTGATAAAAAATCTAGTGCTTAAAGAAAAAATCTGATGTGTTCCATTCACATGACTTTCTCTACTTCTCTGCAACAAATTATTGTTAAAAAATTTATTGTTCTATTTACTTAATGCTAATCGAAAAAGATTAGCAAAATAGTCCTATTACTTGCATCCTTTTAAGAGAAGCGAAATAAGGGAGTACCATAAGTTAAAGTGATAGCCAAAAGATGGTTGCTATGTGACTGAAGTTTGTTTGACTGACTTTGTTTGTATGGACAGGAGTTGATAAAGTACTGTGTGAGAAAAGTATAATTTTTAAAGCTGAAATCAAAAACAAGGAATATCTCAAAAATGGTCAACTCATGGAGGGAAAAAAAAAAAAAAAAAGCAGCATATAACAAATTGTGTGCTTTAAAGGGCTCTACATTTTTTGTGTGGTAAGTTTTTTTCCATCTCTTATGGTTTAGCAGTTATGCAAAATTCTGTAAAATTCATCCAGAATAAATTAGTCTTTAGAGGCTATTCCCAGAAAATTCAAGATATACATATTATTTGTCAGGTGAATATCTTTAATATCAGTTATTTTAATCAAAATCATTAGAGCCATTTTTGAGAAAATAAAAATGTTCAAAAAAAGTTCCACGTAAAGCGTAGTTTGGGGTGGGGGGATTTTTCTCAAAATTTTTGTGTTCCATCCCTGGAATATACTAAACTTAAATATCAACTTTGGTATTTTACCAACTTTTCGTTTTTGAGTTATCGTGTTCACAGACACACACACACACGGAACTTTTTGTGAAATGCTTTTTTGGGATACAGGAGATCCAAAACATAGTGAAATCTCAGTATCGAATTTTTGGGTGCAATGCAATACCTTCTCTATACACTATGTGTAGAGAAAGTAAAAATGTGATGTGTTCCATTTACAGTATTTGTAAGAACATGGCGTGACTTTGAAGTTCAGGTTTAGGTGGTTTGCGGTTGGAAACCAACCCTCACAGTTGCCAAATCTTCCACTTACCAGGTCCCTAACTGAGGCGCGGATCTCGACTTGCAAGCAGAGTTTTCGAGTCTCCAGGAAACAGAAATTTTACTACATTGCCTCTCACCCCTAGTACAGGCTCATCTTTTCTTTGCCAATGGTTATTGCCCAGTGGCAGGGAGGAGCGGTACTATTTGAAGGCCATCATATTTTTGAGAAAACTATACATGACTTTCCCTATCTCTACTGCAACAAATACCCTTAAAAATTCTTATTCTTCTATGCACTTCATGATAATTGAAATAAGTATTAGCAGAAATGGTTTTATTACTTAGTTCCTTGTAAGCAGGAGGGAAATAATGTAAAACTTGAGGTTAAAGTGATAGGAAAATTTTTTAAAAGCTGTCACTATAAGATTGAAATTTGGTTCTCTTTGCATGACCAGGATTAAAAAAAAAAGAGAGAGATATTCGAATGACGACTTCCCATATGAGAAAAGTATAAATATTTTAAAACTGAAAACAATAATAAGAAATAATTTGAAAGTGGTTAGCTCTGCAAAAGAAAGAAAGAAAAAAAAATCTGAGGTGTTCCATTCACACAACTTTCTCTACATCGCTGTAACTAGTTATTGTTAAAAAGCTTATTCTTCATCTACTTCATGATAATCAAGATAAACATTAGCACAAATTGTCTTACTACTTCTTCCTTGTAAGTAGAAGTGGAATAAGGGAATACACTAGGCTAAAATGATAGTCAAATCTTTTAAAAGCAGGCTTCCATATGGATGAAATTCATTTCTATACAGGGCCAGGAGTTTACAAGTTTCCGTGTGAGAAAAGTTTGAGTATTTTACATCTGAAACAACAAGGAATATCACAGAAATGGTCAATTCAACGGAAAAAAAAAAAAAAAAAATTATATGACATAAATTGTGCATTTTAACGCAATACTTTTCGTTTTTGAGTTATTGTGTTCACAGACACACACATACACACAGACCTTTTTCTGAAAATACTTTTTTTTGGAGACAGGGGACCCTAAAATGTATATTTCCGGTGAAATCTTGGTATCATATTTTTGGGTGAAGTGCAATACCTTCCCTATACACTATGTACATAGTACGTATAGAGAAAGTAAAAAAGTATATGACATAAATTGTGGGATCTAAGTAGTTTGTGTAGTAAGTTTTTATCTATTTCTTATGGTTTACCAGTTATGCAAAAGTTCTTCAGAATGAAAAGGATTTCAGAGGAAATTCCCAAGAAATTCAAAATATTAATTTTACTTGTAATGTATCTATGATATTCAGTGTTTTAATCAAAATCAATACTGCCATTTTTGAGAAAATTGAACATTTTGCAAATTCATCCATGTAAAGGGTAGTCTGGGCTCTGGGGATTTTTCTGAAAATCTTTTAGTCACATCCTTGGAAGGTACTAAACTTAAATACCAAATCTTGTACTAAACAGACTTTTCATCTTTGAGTTATGCCATACACAGACCTTTTTCAAAAAAGGCCTTTTCTTGAATTCAGAGCTCCTCAAAACATGTATTTAGTGTGAAATCTCTATATCAAATTTTTGGGTTGAATAAAATACCGTCTACATCTATGTACATACTTAGTACTTGGTAGGGGGAAAAAAAAAAAATTACCAGAATATTTCACATACCAGTTAAACACTTTCATTGGTTTATGTAACTGCCACATAGTCTGTAATTTAATCATAAATACGTTTGTATAACAGTTATGTGGATTTACAGAAGTTATTTCTTCTAATGCAACATAGGCAGCATTTGGAAGCAAGCAGTACATCCCTCAGTGGCATAGGACTATGGTGGAACCAATTTTAATGCAAGAGTCTCCAGCACCTTTTGCTGCTATCCAAGGATTGGTGACATTTTTCTACTTTGCTCCAAGTTTTGCACTTCTTGCTTGGGGACTATTAAAGTATCCTAGAATGGGATGGTTTCTTGACCTTGCCCTAATTACTGCAGGGGCAACATCCCAGGTATGTCATAAATACTTGATTTAATATGTAATTTAGTGTCTGATGAATATCCACAAAACTTTTTATTCCTTCTATTTGTTTGTTAAATTTAACCTTTGGCTAATCAGCAGGTTTGCTTTACAAACTATTGATAAATTATAACAGAATATCATTATATTACATAAGTGGTGGATTTCACAAATATACAACTTATTAACATTTTTGGAAAAGGAACTTAACACAGTGAAAGCAAGTTTAAGATTAAATTTTGTGGAGATTGAGTCAAAGATTTTACTCATCATTTAACAAATGCAGGAACATTTTCGCAGTCTTTTGCCTACATTATTAACAGCTGTTGACTGGCAGCAAAAAAGTTTGTTTCATGGTTATGAGGCCAGAAAGAGGACGCTACTGATTTTTAAATGCACCTTGATTCTGCTTTTACTCATTAATGTGTACAGCCAAGATTAAATTTTACAATTCTGCATACAAACACTGAGTCACATTATGTATTCTGCATTAAAGACTGGAAGAAAATAATGTTACCGTATTTTGGATTTGTTAAGAAGAATGCAACCATTCCAAAAAATAATCAGTTGCAGTTCCAAAATAAGCCCTCCAACTTTGAATTAATGTAATCATTTGAATATATTTGTAATTAGGTCCAAAAACAATTCCTGATCATAGAGAGTATGTCTCACTACAATTCAACTGTTAGCATATGGTACGAGACCTTGGACCTAAGTTTCAATAGAAGGCAATGGCCCACTTAAAATCTTCCAGCCATCAGATTTAATTATGTTATTGAGCTCTAG
This sequence comes from Hymenopus coronatus, assembly GCA_030762935.1. Lineage (NCBI taxonomy): Eukaryota > Metazoa > Arthropoda > Insecta > Mantodea > Hymenopodidae > Hymenopus > Hymenopus coronatus. Next base: position 40,825,426 of record CM060897.1, on the reverse strand, counting down.
CAATATACATGTAAAAATCTGATGTTTTGTTCACATAACTTTCTTTGTCTGTTGAGCAAACAAACTATTATTACAAAAGATTATTCTTATATTTACATCATACTAATCAAGATAAACGTTGGCAGAATTGGTCCTATTACTTTCTTCCTTGTAAGCAGAATGGAAATAAGAGAATACACTAGGCTAAAGAGAGAGTCAAAGTCTTCAAAAGCCGGTCACTGTGTGAACAATTGAAGTTCGGTTTGCTTTACATTATCAAGAAGTGATGCTATTTGAGAAAAGTTATGTAGTTTAAAATTCAATAACAGGAATATCTTGGTAACAATCAACTTCACAACAAAAATGTTTGACATAAATTGTGTTTTAAGGAGATTTACATTTTTTATACATTTTCAAAAAGTTTTTGTAGTTTGGGTGGGGGTTTCTTGAAAATTTTTGTGTCTCCTTCTTGGAAGGTATTAAACTTGTATAACAAGTTTGGTATATAATGGTCTTTTTGTTTCTCTCTCTCTCACACACAAATAGACCCTTTTTCTGGCCGAACTGCAGCTAACTGGCCTCTCACCTAGATGGTGCAGGTTCGATCCCAAGCGATTCCAAGAGAGATTTGTAGTGGACAAAGCAGCACAGGGGTGGGTTTTCTTTGGGTTCTCCAGTTTCCCCCAATGGGGCTATACACTATGTACAAAGTACGTGTTGAGAAAGTAAAAATCAAATTACTTGTAATGTACTTTTGAAACATACAATCAATTGTAGCATGTAAACTAACAAAAGATGTTTATTACTATGATGGATGTGAATTCCTTTAATGTTGAGCAGTAATTATAATGTACATTTATTATAATTTACTGGTGCAAATAAAAGGGAAGACTGTCTTTGGATACTTGTATAAATAATCACACCTTTATGGAAAAGAAGAGTCAGTCAAGTAATAGTGGGCCACAAGCATTTTACTGTTACAGTTATAAGTAAATACTTGTGGACATACTTGACCTTTTTATTCCACTTCAAAACTACAGCACATCTGATGTTTCCCTGATCTATATGCACAGAAAATGTACCAAATGCATTTATTTTGCATTGTTTTATACAAATCTAAGAAAGAAGAAAATTGCTATGTTCTTTTTCACTATCCACAATGGGAAGCATGACAAATGACTGAGCCCATTGACTATATTCAATTTTAAAAACTTGTGCTAAAAATTCTGTGTTTGTAATGTTTACTTATTTCTGTTTTAGGCTGGAGTTTCTATGATTGGGATGTCTTTTCACACCCTGACTAAACCAGAGCATAAGATGCCATTTTATATCAACCACACCACATTCTTCGCTTTTTGGGCAGTGAACATCCTCATAGCTATTGTACCCCAGTTGCTAGTACTTAGATTGCTTTGGCTACCAGCAGATACCATTCAAGGAAGAGCACATGCAGACAAGATAAAAAAGTCCAAATAACGCCTCTGTTTAACCTAAACAAATTAAAACCTGTGAAAAGTTACTAAGTGGTAGCTTTAGGAATGAGTCTGAAGCTTAAAATCTTCACTTATTTTACAATAAAATTGAACGGCAAAATTTGTTGAAATATGAGATGACTCCCTTTATATTATATACCTATAGAGCCTTTTTTAATGTCAGACCAGATTAACAGGAAGCATACATACTGTTTGCCAGCAGGGTTGAATATTCATATCCCTTAAATTCAAACCAATAGACTTCTCATGAATATTATAATGCAATCACTAAATACCTTTGTCATAGAAGACATTGGGAATGATGTCCTCCCATCATACATCTCTTACACCTTTTAAGAATATTTACATTAACATGCATTAATGCTTCATAGTCATGTAAATAAAAATGCTTTGATATAACAAAAATTAGATGTGGGTCAGTAGAACAATTATTTACATTATCCAAAATTGCAGAATTAGCTCTATTCACATTATCCCATGGTTGCTCAAAACAGCCTGTGTACCTGTCCTTCCTGGATTTGAGGACATACTGGAACTATCAGAAATGAGAAAGCAGACCTACTAAGCAAAAGAAGCTGCAAAATCTACAATGAAAGTTTTATTTGCTAGGGCTCCTATATGTTACCTAAAAAGAAAAATTAAGAACCATAAGATTCTTCAATGGAATAATATCTGGATCATAACCCTGAAAGTACACTTCATAAGATTTTTTTTTCCAGAGATTCACATCATCTTCAGAACAAAATACTTGTGCCAAACTGTGTGCTTTGCCTACTCCTATCTGACCATGGCAAATTTAAGTCATGCATTAAATGTTTTGAAATATTATTCATGCTTCCATGGATTCCCTCAAACAGTACAGCCCTTATTTTTGAGGGGTTGTGTTTGGAAAATCAAGATACTACCTTAGAAAATCACCTGAACATTTGAAGCAATGAATTGACAAATCCTTTAAATCATATATTTATAAAACAACGTTATTATTCTCATTTTCTAACATTCATTGCATACATAATAAGCTTTCATCATTACATTCAATCTGCTTATAGCATATAATTGCTAAACTACAACTCTAATATGCTTTGCACAATAGAGTTTCTTCTTTTGTTTCTGGAAATTCAATATCATATGATTGCTCACTCTGGAACTACAGTAAACATACAGGATTTTAATTTTAACAGTTTAATGCCATTCCAAGCTGAGGTTTGCAAAATTCTTGATTCCTGTGCAAGCTTTCTCAGAAATTTCTACTTCATTTTAATCTTTCTATGACATAATGTTTTTCCTTGTTAGAGCATGGCAATTTCATTTTGGTCTCCTATTAAGGATAGATCTTGTCTCTCTAAATTTATTTGCAAGGTTTAAGAACTGTCTTTCTGTGAGGTGTGCAAACAGGAAATCTGTCTAAAAATCATTGTCAAAATTCTCTACAAAAATTTGTTTCATATAGGAATTGTACAGAAGATTCCAGACTTTAAAACTTGCGGCCCTTTTCCCATTATAACAGCAGTAATATGCTATAACACAGACAAATGTGGTCTCACAATGCAAACCTCTGTAAAAAGATTTTGTCAATAAAGCACACAAGCCAGCATACAGAGAGTAGGAATAATGGAGGGAGAAAAGAACTGGTTGGCAGTGCAGGGCAAGTAATTTCCCATGATATAGGCATCATTTTATTCCAAAACTCTGTAGATATTGTGACTATACCCTGCAACCACATTTGCTGAACCAGTGTGAACAGCTTATTTCGTAATTCATAGCTGATTGTTGGCATCCATAGTTACACATGTGTTAGTGGACACCTGTGCTGGTGGCAAGTTCTTTTAACATCGCAACTGTGAATTCATTATACCTGTGTAAGTGGACAGTGTGGTGTCAGAAGGTTCTTTGAAGTCACACCCGCATTGTTACATCTAAGTGAGTTTATAACAGTTTGCATGTGCAACTGTTTCTGGAAGTTTCCAGAGGTATAAAAAGGAAAATGAAGTCCTCCTGAGAGTTCAGTTTTCACTAGGAATGCTTCACATGCTACAGTCAAGTTGAGTTTTGATGGGAAATTCGTAGCGCGTAGCTGTTACCACCACTTCCATGAACATTACAAGGAAACTATATGGCAGAAGTTATTTGTGAGCATACACTGATGGTAATCAGCAGAGACTGGAAATTTAGGTATTATAAATCAGTAAAATAGGCAAGCAAAAAGGCATTATAAATAATTAAAATAGGCAGGAAAAAAGGCAATAAAAAGCAATTAAAAAAGCCTTCCACTAGACTCATTTATTTGGTAGATTACACTATTCAATAACTTGATCATTATATTTTAAAGTTCTTCCAAGTTTTAAACAAACTGCTAGTGTTGTAGTTTACATAAAAATGAAAATGTTTTAAAAGACCTATGTATTGCAATGTCTTCTTTGTTGCACATATCAACCAAATGCAAGTTCTCTAGGGTCATTATGAGTCTCCTGCCAGACAATATATTTTTCATATGAGAAAATGACTTCTCAACATTGACAGAGGTTATTGGAGCAAATCTAAAACAAAGCATCATTGTAGGATCCATTTCAACTGCAATAGAATTGTCACCTTGCAGAAGTTTTGAATTTCTAAGTTTATCAAGATCACAATTTTTGAAAGCAGTTTTTTTACACTTTTCCCTAACTAATGAACCCAGTTCCCTGGTATACCATCCAGTCTTTGCACTGAATCATCCACAATTTTCACTGACTTCCTCAAAGGCTGCCCACTTTCTTGTTGTTGACAGATCACTTGTGGTAAGAAACCAAACTTGGCCACAATGAAAGTTAAATAATTTTTCAGTTCCGAAGAATTGAGAAGTCTCTTGGCTGTTTCTTCAAATGAGCCCAGTTATCCAAATATGTCTTCTCGTACAAGGGAAACACCCCGAAAAAAATCTTATCTGGATAACTCAGTCTAACCGAGATTCAAACTTGTGACATCTTGAATATGAGGCAGACATGCTCTATAATATATTGGTGTTGTGCAAAAATGTTCACTCTTTTAAAGGTTAAGAATCTTCTTTCACTCTAAGCTATAGTTACAGGAATTATCACTATAATCTTAAAAATCCTACTGTTTTGAGAAACACTGGACTTGGATTATTTTCAACAACAGACTGAACACAGAAGTTGTTGCACATATTCCATTTTGAAAATTATTCTACATATAGATCACTTGTAATTGTGTCTTAAGCTTGTTCTTTTTTAATTTCCCAAAAACCTGTGATGTTTCTTCTAAGCCACTATCTGAAAATCATTTGCTGAATTTCTCAAAATGTTCATGTACACAGTGCATTGCAGCCCAAAGTGGTTTGATGAAAACAAAACTTGTCTTTACAATATTTATTATGTTATACACTTCAATGGCTTTTTTGAACTATTTTCTCAATTACTAAGCCAGCTACATTTATGGTACATAAGAACAACTAAATTTCTATTTTTGTGAAATATATACTTTCAATTGAGATCAGGTCTGTGATCCTAAATTTTAAACTTCTAACTTCTTCTGAAAGGTGAATTATTTGCCTTGTTCCTAACACTGTTCATTTTCACTTACCCAAAGGCACAAGGGTAGTGTGATCTCAAAGGAAGGCAGCTTAGATGAGGATGCCGATGAAAGACTTAAGAAGCCAAGATGTGCATCCTCATACAATTGAAATCTATTTGACAATTTAAAATTTCCCCAACACTTAAACTCGGATCATTCAACATAAACATAAAAACCATACAGTTGTATGGGTGTGAAACATGGAAAGCAACAAAAGAAATTGCAAGTTTTTATAAACAGATGTCTGAGAAATATTTTAGGAATTTGAAGACCTTGAAAGATATGAAATGTAGATTTTTGGAATAAAGCAGATCAGAAAGTGGAAATGGATTGGTCACATACTAAGCAGGGAAAGTATTAATATTAGAAGTATGTGTTTTGAATAGAATCCCCCCCCCCCCAGGCTCATGCAGGCAAAGAGGCAGATCTAGAGTGATTTAGTGCTATATGTGTGAACTGAAACAGAGATGTATGGAAAAGTTGGAATGAGGTAGTCATTGGCAAAAAATGGAATTTGATGGTGTCTTCATTAAGGCCCTTTGCTTCCATCAGGAGTGAACAGGATTCTATCATAACTAGGCACACTACATAACAAACTATTGGTCAAATACATACAAATTAATAAACCCACAATCATAAAGAAAACATTCATGTTGTAGGCACGTATTTACTCTAAGAGCTGGAATGACAACAGAACTTCAGTTTATTTAGAATTTGTTGAACTTAAATTAAAATCCATTTATCTATTTACTATATAGTTTAAAATGCTTCTAAGTTGCAATGAAATTAATGGAAACCTTTTAACTTCAGCTTTTAGAATTCAATTGATATTCATAGCTGCATCATTTCAGATAAATTGATACAAATGAACAATGACCAATTTCCACTGCTGTGATAATTTTAATTACCAGCGATTCTATGTGAAGTATGAACCACGCTCTCTAAAAGTATACTTTGCAACTTTTGCCACTCTTTGGTGCAACCATCATGCAAGGAAAGTGTATGTGACATGGGTGTAAGAGCCCTGCACCCTAAGATGAACAGAAAATGTTAGTTATTGATAAATACAAAATAAGATTTTGTTGCAATTTTTGATGTACTAAGACCTTATAATTTACTTTTAAGATGAAATAACTTCATGAAATTAATTTGTTGCAAAGTCATTGGTGTTGAACTGTTGAGCGAGTTTATGGAGGGGCTTGTGTCCCTGCACTCTTTAATGCAGACTGCCACTGTTAATTTGTGATAAAATAAATTGTAAGTATTTCAGTCATGAATACTTAAAGCAAAACATATTTTGCATTTTAATTCATTTAATTTTCAACACTTAAGAAAAGGAGAAATCTACATTTTCAAAAAACAGTATAACCCAATGAATTCTCATTGTCCCTAACTAGGTCACCTCTAGATTCTTTATAAAGATGCCAAATGCTGCAAACAAGAGGCCACCATAATGAAAAACCTCCAGGCAATAATTGGTCTCCAGATTAAGATGGATGTAACTTTCGCAACTAGTTAAAATAAATAATGCAAAAGGTTGTAAGCACCCAAATCATTCCTACAGTTACAAAATGCATGAGTTTCATATAATAAGTGAGATATGTCTTAAGAACTACTTTTTCATACCGATATTGTCCATTTATAATTTTTCCTTCTGGTACTTAAGTACATGCTTTTAAGAACAAAATACAATAAAGCAAAAGTATTTTTATACATAGTATTTTATTGCATCTTAGTAATATACTTGAAATTGTAAGAGGTAGACAATATCTCATTTTGTGGAGTTATCTATTTCTGAGATCCTCTTGTTATTGGCTTACAATTTCCAATACTCTCCAATGGGAAGTCACATTCATATTTTTTTCACCCTGGTCATGCAAGAACAGCATTTCAAATCCATCACTTTATCCTAGTGCATTCTGTTGTTCTCCTTATCTACAAAGAAATACTTATTTCTGTTAGTTTATCTCGATTAAAGTAGTAGTGTAAAGTAGATAAAAATAATTTTTCATAACAATAGCTTGTTGCAGAATAGGTAGAAAAAATCATGTTAATGTAAATCAGACTTTTCATACTTGATTGGAGGGATTAGGACTCTATACATTACTTATAGGAATTAAAACTAATAAAACATACTCCTATGCTCCATAGAACTAAGGCTTTAACACATGTAAATAAAAAAAAAAAAAATTGTACATAGTAGGGTTTATACTGAAATGAGTCAACTTTTTCTTCGCCACTTACCTATAAATTTATTATAACCAGTTACTGTGAACATCATCTATATTATCTGTTATGGGATCAACCGGATTTTCCACAGACATTTTGTCCTTACTTAAGTGTTGTTCTTGGTAAAAACCATGCATTTCCATCTTGTTTGGCTTCCTCTTACTACTCATTGTGAGATTAGAATGTATATATTTACAAGTGTTCACTCTGTCCTTTGGTTGTAAATTCATAAAGTTAGAGTGTATGTACGTTAAAACATGTTTAAGAAATAAAAATTCAATTGGAAAAATTGACATTCCGTTCACATGACCTCCTCTAGCTGTTCCACAAACAAAAGATTATCCTTTTATCTATGTCATGCTAATTGATATAAACATTAACAAAGATGGTCTATTACTTGCTTCCCTGTAATAGAAGGGAAATACAGCAATACACTAGGCTAAAGTGATAGTCAAACCTTCTAAAAGCTGTGAAACAATTGAAATTCAGCTTACTTTTGCATTCCCAGGAATAAAAAATGAAAGTTAACTTCCTACTTGAGAAAAGTTTAAGTAGTTTAAAATTGAAACCAATAACATGGGATATTTTGAGAATGATTAACTCTACACAAATATATACGAGATAAATTGTGTGTGTCAATGAGATTTACAGTTTTTTTTCTCTCTCTTATGGTTTACAAGTTATACAAAAGCCATCCAGAAAGTAGAGGTCTTCAGAGGCTATTCCCAGAAAATTCAAGATATACATTTCGTTTGTCATGAAAGTATGTTAAGTATATGGCATTTTAATAAAAATTATTAGAGCCATTTTTGAAAAAGTCTACACACACTCACATAGCCAGACAGGCATACTACATTCCTTTACAAGCAATGAATGAGAAGGGAACTCACGCACAGGGAGAAGCCATAAGCTGAGGTATAATTTTAAGGGTAAAGATACTAAATTTACAATATCATTTTTGAAAAAAGTTCCAAATAAAGGTAGTTGGAGTGGGGGGGGGGATTTTCTTAAAAAAATCTTTGAGTCGCATCCTTGGAAGATACTGATCTCAAATACCAAGTTACATTTCTGAATGCTGCCCACACATAGACATGTTTCTAAAATAATGTTTGGGGGAGATTGAGGGAGTCTCAAAACATGCATTTCCAGTGAATCTTGGTATAAAATTTTTGAGTGAAATACAGTACCTTTTCTATCTACAATGTACATTGTATATATGTGCTAGAGAAAGTTAACTAGAGGAAAATCTACACTTAAACACTGAAAAATAAAGTATATGCCACTATCTGCCCACACTTGAGATTCTAACACAAGTTAGGTCCTCAGTGTAGACAAACTGCTCTGTGTGAATGATTTCATAAGAAGAAGAAAGTATTAATTAAAGACAAGCACTGCCAGAACCTTCTATGATAAGGGTGAGTACGCATACTGTTGTATAATCTTGTGTCTAATTTCTACTGAGCACTCGCAGAGAGTGAGACCACAAGTTATCGCATCCAACTGGCTGGTAATGTTATACCACTAATGTTCAACAAGAAGCACTGTAAATGGTACAACCATACTTATTCTCTCCAGTTTTTGGGTTTTAGCTTTACTCTTTTCACCTTGTTAAATACATCAATTTCTCTCATCCAGCGCTTGACTTACAGAACATTTTCCCAAATCCTCCTGGAATCTCATTTATACCAGTTGCTTTATTCTTTTTTAAAGTTCCAATTTGGTATTCAATCTCCCTACTCATAATTTGTTATGTTAACTTTCAATTTTCGCTGTTTTTCTATTCAAAATCAACACACTACTTTTTAACAAATTCTTTGCCAACCAAATTATTAAAATATTGCCATTTATTTGGTGCATCCATTTCTCCATAAATATATATATTTTGTTGTTGTAAATACTCTTTAATGTATCAGATTTCCTTTCTAGTAAAGTTACATATGCATTTCTTTAACAAACAGTATTGCCTTTCTCTATCATTTTCTGTTCTTCATTGTAATAAATCTCTAAATACTTCTCTCTTAGCCTCCAAACATTCATCAAACCAATTTTTACTTTTTTATTGCTTTTCTGTTTTACCACCATCACACCAGCTCATTTCACTATTCTTTCAGACCATTCTGAATTCTCTACTTCTCCCTTCTTCAGCACCTCATATTCTATACTACATGAACTGAATGTTGATGTTAATCTAATTTAACTTCCACTTAAACGTATTAGTAAACAACAATTCTTCAGGTGCTTTATCAGGCTGGCTGTGATGCCCAGTAAATTTGTGAAGGAATTTCTATTTAATTACTAAACAACAAAGAATTTATTCCTTATATGTGGGCTGTTTGCATTCTAGCCTGTTGTCACAGTATAAAATGGATTCCCTTTACAATGTATCATAGCTCGTCTTCTCAGGTAGGAGTAACATGGTTAGCCAACACGTTATAATGGGTATATTCGTGATACAAGACATGAAGTCACTCAACACCTTAGGTTGAAACATTGCTGATGAGCATCAAGGACAACAGAAGCAGTTCCTGATATTATTAGCATACTATATCCAGTCTAGTGACTTTAAAAATGAGAAGTCATTTTCATTGTCTGGTCAATGAGTAACCACAACTTTTATATTATTGGCTGTTACATAAAGAATAGCTAACAACACTTTGACCATTTACATTTATAAATGTAACTTTTCTATCTATTTCTGCTCCCCTACATTATTATGCATTGTCAAATTATCTTCATAAAAACGTATTAATTTAACACTTCCCTTATCGTGCACCTTATCATAACTTTCCCTTCCTCTTTCTCCCACTCATGGTCACCTTCCAGAATTACAGACCCTATTTAATTTTCTCCAACCCTGGCATTAAAATTCCCTACTGTTATAAACTCAACATTAGGATAATTTCCCCCTAAATCCCCATATCTTCATTAACCTCACCAGCAGATAACCACTATAAAATCCTGATGATAGGTTCTACACTACATTCAACACCAAACTTCATCCACACCTTTTAACTTTATACATTACCTAATCCAATTCCTCAGACTATGCTTTTTCTCACAAATACATCTACACTCCCAGAAACTATCCTGTTATTTCTCTTTGAACCATACTTTCCTAGAAACGTAAATTCATTTAACTCCAGAGGTCAACTTGATAAAGCCATATTTCAACAACTCTATTACATTTTCCAATCTTACTCTGTTTAATCTTCTCTTAAGCCCCTCTATATTCCAAAAAAACTATATTCAACCCCAATCCCCATCTAATTGCATTTATTTCTACCTTAAACTTTTCAAACTTTGTGGTCATTCCATCTCTTGCTGGTAACTGGTCCTTCCTGTCAAGTATCTCTAAATCCAACTACAGCTAGACATTTTTTGTACAAGGGGTGGCACCATATGGAAAACAGCTCTGTGTGCACATGATCTTCCATGCCATGCCAGTGAACGAAGCAATATTCCTTATCATCTGGTAGATATTCTGACGAGCATTATTCCAACTGCAGTTTGGATTTTATATGCATGTTGACTACTTAAGTTTGCTTATTATACCATAACTGCCATGTAAAGCTTTGTAATGTTTTGTCTTAGTATGCACAGACATAATTAGAGCCCATATTTCAGCACCAAACTAGAACAGCAATGCGCACAGGTGTGGAAAATTTGTGGTTATTTTAAAAAATTTAAGGTTGTGGAAGATCAAACATGAGTGTGCAGAAAAAGTGAACAATCAGTGTAAAATATCCTGCAGGTATATAGATGGTTAAAAGTATAAGAGAAGATCATGGAAAGTGTAGAGAGAACAAGGAGATAGAGGCCAATACAACATTTGTGAAAATCTTCAAAATTCAATTTGTGGACAATATAAATAAACATGAACTGCAACTTAAAAAGGTTTATAAAAAAAAAAGGTCCATTCCAAAATAAGTTACCTTAACACATGCTTTGCATAGCCAGTTTTTACACTGCTTGGTGTTGTTGGATATCCTATATGTAATATTCACATCTCTGCTGCACCACTGGACTTTGCAAAGACGTTAACTCTATCCCCTCCTAATAAAAATCATTCACCAAAAGTGCATAAACTCGCAGTTATATTTTTGTCCATATTATGTCATGTTTTTGCATTGTACGAAGCAGGCAAGGAAAACAGGAAACAAAGATGTAAAATACCTATAAAATTGACATACAAGCATATTTCTTTTTTTCCATCTTAGAAGGTATAAAATCAATACATATTGTAATATCTGTAACAGTTAAAGCAGTTTAAGTTCAAGAACAAAGTAATTTTCTACATAAAATAGCACAGCTGTAGGTTTCCTATATTATAACCTTAGCTCTTTTTGTGTAGAGTAGTTCTTAGAAAGCTTAAGACTCAACAAGTGTTTCTAAGCAAGTCTGAACAGCATTTTGCGCTGCATCCTATGCTGCAGCTCGCCACGACGTATCATTGTGTGTATCACTTTGTAAATAGCACGCTCTGGATATTTCTGGCGTAGGAAGTCCTGGATTACATTATGTTCAGATACTAATGAACCAATAGCAAACCTGCGTTTTAATTGCTTCTCTATACGAGTCAACATCTCATGGTCCTCTTCTGATGTAAAGCCCTCTGCTCCAGCAAGACTTCCAGACATTGCAGCATCCAGTGTTGATACCTGAAATTTAGTCATTGCCAGTCTAATAGTTGCATTTTAGGCTATCATTTATGCCACAAGAGATGATTAGAAATCAGGGTTGAGCAAGTGGAAAATAAAATTTGTATTACAGGAATGAGAGGATTATGGGAAAATAATACAGTTTATGTTATCCTGTAGTAAAAATATAATTGAGGTTTTTTGTTTTATCATATGTAAGGGTTGACACAGACTAAATTTTTACCTTCTCTACCACTTACCTATAGTAAGAAGAAACTGTGTTACACCCAAGAATTTTTACAGAAAATACAGATTTTAAATTACATACAACACTAAGACAAATAAATACAAACTTTGTACTTTATATTTTGAAAAGTTGATGACAGCGTTGTTCATATTGAATTAAAAGTAGACAGAGTCAATTAATAACACTTAACAACATTCGCATTTTAATTTCCTGAAACATGTTTCAAAGGCTAGTTTCCTCAATTGTCAACCAGACATTGACTGATCGTTGGTGGTGGAGCCGATCTATCCATAGACTGCCCTGGTGGTGGTTCTATGAACTTGTACAATGAACCTTCCAATGTGTCTCATGTTAGGAGAGAGAATAATTTGAAAAAACACCAGCATATTCATTGTAGGTACAAGTGATGGCTTTGAAAATCCATTCTCTTTGCATGCCCAGGGAATATACACATTGCAACTTAGCAGTAGAATAGTGTATAACTATTTGGCAATTTCTAAGTTAATAAAGAACTAAACAATATACATTTTTTGTATAGTAACATTTTATCTCTTATAGTTTACCAGTTAAACAAGTCATTTAAAATGAGAACTTCACAGGCAACTCACAGAAAAACTAAATGTGCATTTGTCATGTAGATATCTTAAACATATGGTGTTTTAATTCAATTCATTAGAGCCATTTTTGAGAATAAACACCTAGATAAACAAAATTAAGTCCAAGTAAAGGTTAATTTGGAGGGGAGGGGCTCATGAAAATATTTCTATTGCATCCTTGGTAAGATGCTGAACTTAAATACCATGTTTGGTGTCTAACCAACTCTGTTTTTGAGTTATGCTGTTCACATACAAACAGATGTTGTGTAAAAAATATCTTCTTTGGATTCAGAGAGCCTCGAATCTGAATCTCCTGTGATATCTCAGTAGCAAATTTTTGGGCACAGGTATTAAGGTTAAGTAGTAGAGAAAGTAAAAAAGTGGTTAAAACATATCATGGAGATATTACACATGAGCATAATTAAATTGATTGACCAGAGGATTTCTAGTAAATATTACTGCGATTACGGCACATCCAGGGCCATTGGCCTTCTTAAAATTAACCGATTTTAATATTAATAAGCACTTGGACATAACTAAATAAGTGACTATCAATTATCAGCAATGATTAACTGTAATTACATTTTCAATATGAACAAAGTCAATAGATACTTATTTTGTTATTTGATGCAATCTAAAAATAACTATCTCTAGTGTGTCAACACTTTGATTACTGTGGTGGTTTATGATTGCAAGATGCCTTCATGCTTGCTCCTATATACTTATACATATACACAGTTTGTACAGGTGAAACATCAGGTGATGCAAATACAACAAAGGAAACACATCATTATTGCCAACATAAATATATTAAATATTCTTGCAGGACCTTAGATAACACATATTAATGACATTTTAAAAGGCAATCTTGCTAAAGAAGAGAAACAAAAACATTCAAACTACATTATCTAATGTCACAAAATATGCATATAATCTGTTGGTTATATAGCAAAGTAGACAATTTTAGGTATTTTCCTTGGTAGTTAGATCCACAATGCCACTCATATCTCTTATGGATGACACTACCACATTTATCCAAATACACAACAATGCTTATTTTCAAAATATTGATGTTGAGTACTGGGAGTCGTTTTGCATTCATGATACACGTTTTCTGAATAGCAAGTTACAAATTTTTTAAGTGCGGCAGTGGCAAAGTCTGAGGGAAGTGGTAAGAATTACCACCAATGTCATGACATACACTGTAGTTTTTGGTATTTTATTTCACACATAAAGTTAGCTGGCCAAATAGAAAGAGAGGTTTAGTTGTATATTTCACAGCAGACATGCCAGCTATGTTTAAGCTCTCCCCTCTAATTTCCACTCATTATGGAATAAATAATCCATTATTCGAGTAATTTACCTTATTCAATAATGTAACACTGTTTAAACGATGTGTTATATTAATTATTTTGTCTAAATAGAAAATCCTAACTATTTTTGTCACTGCAGTGCATTGCCATTACCACAATTAACTATCCTACACAAAGCAGTACGCATATTTGAATTAGGTAAAACTGTTTACAACAATATGTTATGTTAAGCATATTGCTTAAATAGAAAAATCTTATCCATCATGTGGTTGCCGATACAATTCCTATATACTGATACATTTCTATTATCCCCTCCACTCTCTCCCACCTTGACATGAATTTCTGCATCCCTTAGTTTGATCAAATAATGTTCAAAATGAAGTTTCAAATGTTCTTATTATATAGAAATAAATTTCAAAATTAAATTGTGAAAAAGAGGATCATCTTGCATTCAGGTACATACTTTAATGCATGTTACAAGTTGAGGTATCTAGTTCCTGATAAGTGATACCAAGGCATATGGAGTAAATGATGTCACTCATACTTGGTAACCATACCCGGGATAACTGATTACTGTCTTCATTGCTTTGTACATCATTCAGTAACTACAGAAACCTCATTTACATGAACTCACTTAAGACCAACACACTGTTAAAGCAAACAAAAATTTGGTCTTGGCAGGGATATATTTTTATCAGTTACCACAAATTTTTTTTATCATGAACTAGAAATATGTTTTTTCCCCTTAAATATCATTAAATCATGTTTAACATGAGCCCCCAACATTTTGCATATTGTTCTTTCTTGTTGTTACACTACTATGTAAACCTTCACATTATTTAGGTGCAGGGGCTAGGAGTTATTAAATTATTTATAGTGCAGCTGATGCTCAACAATTGCCTGCACTATGCTGCCAACAATCAGTTGTAACATATTTTGTTCAAACATAACCAATATGATTGAAACTTGCAAGTAGTAAGATACTTATCAGTAATCACTAAGGAGTGTGACATTCCACCCACACATGATGCAGTCATGACTACTAAGGTGTGCCTTGTGACCCGATGATCATGTCCTAGGGGTTTTCCATTAGGCCAGTACCTATTTTATAAATAGACCCTCTAGCTTATCAAAAATGGAAGTGGATACGCCACTTACAAGCATCAACCCCTGGAGGGGATGACTACTGAACACCTCAATTGAGGTGACAGCAACCTAGAACACCATCTAACTCTCCACATTAGCACTGGAGGACCTGAGATGTCCCACAACACTGTCCATGCAATGACACCCACGATATAACTAAGAGTGCTCAAATTCCTTTTTCAGCTTGATTACCAGCTGCTATAGCATCTCCTACTCCTGTATCTGCATTATTTCATTCTTCAACTTTAGATGATACAATATTTCATGAGGTATAAGCATCTGGATAACATGAATATCGTCAAGGTATACCAGCTAACCCTAAATGCGTACTCAATCTCCCAAGGGTTTTGGGACCACTGCCATGCTGATTCCAACACAATCTACACAGCTCCCTCTTGGGATAGGCTCAGATGTTTGGCCTGGCTACTTCTAGTAACGTAAGAAGCTCCATGTATGCTCAGTGTCTACAGCACTTGCACCAGAACTGAAGAGGGCGGAATCTCCCCTACCCCTACAGGGACCCATAAAAAAGGGTTCACTACCTTAGACAGTTTAGAATGTTTTGCTGCTACATCCAAATTGTCTACTGGGTTTTCTGAAGCTATGAACAGAGTTGGCTATGAAGTTTCCAGGCACTGTTGTTCTTGTCAGCAACAGCTCAACTTATTTGAATGTTTCACTATAGAATGGTCTTGTAAAGTCATCTTTTTTAAAGGTATGTAATTAATATAACCTACAATATATTTTTTCCTGTAGTAGTGTTTTTATGACAGCATAATTTGTATGTACATAAATACATAAGGGGAAAAAAATTATTTAAGTTCACCATTAGTACAAATTTAACAAAAAACACTTCATTTTTCAGTCCCTTGGTTTTGTGTTAAGGTTTTACTGTAGTTATTTCACTCTGGATTCATTTCATTTGTAACCATTAAAAGGTAATCCATTTTCTGGCCATTCCTATGGTCAACCTAAGTTGATCAGTACTTCAGGTTTGATAAATATAGTCTAACAGCAAAGAAACCAAATTAAACATTACCTGGAATAGCCTCAAGGCTTCTGTAACATGAGCATCTGTAGCAAAAGGTTGTAGCTGCATCTTGGCGAGGGACTCAGAGATGCGAATGATAGCCTCCAATTGACGAACTGTTATTGGGATAGACAGTCTCTTTTCAGTTTCCTGCTCATGTTCCCTTGTTCCACTGCGCATCAAAACATAACGGTTCTTCAACCTTTCTCCCGCAGCTTCTGATAGACGTGGTCCACAATTCAACCTGTGTAAACAAATGCATCAAATTCTGTAAATGTAAATTTTAGAGAATACACAATTATGGAAGTTTTGTTTCCATTTAAATTTCTCTACTTTCAGGACTAAAAGCTTTAACAGTCATCAGATATAATTTTGGGAAAGATGCAAATATAAGCAACAACATAATGGTTTCCTTTTGAAACTAAATTATCTGTAAATGTCATTAAAACAGTGTTCCCAACACAAGCAGAAACATGTTTATATACGGAGTAGGCTTATATCCCCACCGCTGAATCTTTATACGTGACAGTTCAAGTGACTTCACTTAATGTTGCATGTATTGTGGTTGCAACATTGCCACAGTTGCTAGTAAACAACAGCTGATTATGAACCTTTCTATTGTGTCTAAAGTTGTATACACATATAGTGTACTAGCAGTGAATGTCAATGAATAATATTAACTCATTATTATTGTTAACGGAAAATAATGCATGCATAATATATTGCAATGAATGTAGAATTATGTACTTCTGACAATATAGAACAAATTATTAATATGAACTTGCTTGTTATGAGAGAACTGAAACAAAGGTATAACAAAGTACTTTAAAATTGCAAGGGCTCAATTCCATGCAAATATTTGTCATCATTACCGGAAGAATCATGATGTTTCAGTTTCATGCTATTAGCAATTTGCTAATAACAGTTCTGGTGCTTAGTCCAAAAGCTCCTGTTGCTGTATAGTATTAAGGGATGCCATTAACCTTTATGTATCCCTCTTCCTGTTCCAAGAATTCCCGAGTCTTTCTTAAGGCTAATGCCTGGCTATTAAGAGCCAACCTTTAAGTAAAGGATTTTCACCTCCCAAATTATCACTCTGTGACTGGGTTCAGATTTTATATAAATAATAATGAAATACACACACACACATGTAGACAGAGATAATTAAGTATATGCATATAAAGACCAACAACACTTTAACAATAACAAACATAAATAGCAGCCAATAAAATGTAATTTGGCCAAGAACTTGGTGCACATGTTAAGAGTTCACAAACTAAAGCTCACATGATTGGAAATAGCCACATCCAGCAAGAGCCCCTTACATTTCCCATTATATGACTGACAGATCAGAATGATGCACTGTGATTGGTTCAGAAAATATAGAGAGTAAAGCTTTTAATCTGTTTTTTTGAGTGTAACAACTTACCTGCTAGCTGTTAAATGCAAAGATTCAGCGGCAAGCGTAAAGGCCAAGATAAATACATATGTATATAAAATGTAAAGCAATTCAACACTAAAGACCATCACAAAATATTACAATACCTGCAGTAATTGATATATTTCTTGATCATTGACAGTGAAAGTTCCCCTTCAGTTGCTGGAGCATCATCAGTTTGTCCTGCATTCATGTGAACATTCATTATGTGTTTCGCCAATGTTTTATCACGTCCCTCATCATGTTCATCTTTCACAATGAAGATCATATCAAAACGTGATAATATAGTGGGCATGAAGTCTATATTTTCCTCCCCCTTGGTTTCATCCCATCGTCCAAAGATGGAATTAGCTGCAGCCAGTACAGAACAGCGGGAGTTGAGAGTTGTGGTGATACCAGCCTTGGCGATGGAAATGGTTTGCTGTTCCATTGCTTCGTGTATTGCAACTCGATCATCCTCTCTCATTTTGTCAAACTCATCTATACACACCACACCTCCATCAGCAAGAACCATTGCGCCACCCTCCATTACAAAGTTGCGCGTTGCTGGATCACGACTTACAGAAGCTGTGAGACCTGCAGCAGATGATCCTTTGCCTGATGTGTACACTCCAATTGGTGAAACCTTTTCCACAAACTTCAAAAGTTGTGACTTAGCAGTACCAGGGTCTCCTAACAACAAAATGTTGATATCACCACGCCGAGTCAACCCATCAGGCAGTCTCTTTCGAGAACCCCCGAACAATAAGCAAGTAATGGCTTTTTTAATATCCTCTGCTCCAAAAATGCTAGGAGCAATGCTACGTGCCAATCGTTCATACAGATCTGGGCTTGATGCTAATCGTCGGAAGGTGTCCTCTTCCTCATCTGTAATAGGTAGGGCACTTGTGAAGCCAGTACCCTTTGCATCCACCTGTATACCAACAACTCTCAGATATGGCGCTCGGACACCAATTATAGCCCTCTCTCGTCCACCTCCTCCACGTTTGGGAGCCTTGGTTATCTTTTTGATGGAGTAGATCCCCAAAATTAAAACTCTGTTTCCCGGCACAACACGCTCACACAAATACCTGTCACAATAAAGCTGCAGATGCCGAGGCATCTCTCCCTGTGGAATGAAATCTGGTAACTCTTGAAGCTTCAGGACTTGGAAATCCACACAGCTACATTTATCAGGCACAATGAAATATGGATCCAGAGGACATTTTGGTCTGCCTGCTTGTTCTGTAGTGCAACGTCTCGGAAGAACATAACCTTCTAATCCTGGTTTGACCGCAAGATTAGGAATCATTGTCCTGCATGTACGACATTGAATTGCAATCTTAGTAGCTTTAGCTCTAATTCCAGAAGCCGAAACAATAATTCCAGGTATTTTCACAAGGCGGGAGACAGAGTCAGATTTCATGTCTCGTAATGATGCAGGATTTGCATCCGAGGACAAGAATATCTGAATGTCCTCCACTTCTTCCTCCCCTTCAGGTCTGGGCGCTGTGATCTCATCTGCCACCTCAGTCGCCGCTTCTTCAAATATTGGCAGATGCTCTGCTGGTTGTTTATACAATTTGTCCGCCAAAGTTTCGTCAAAACTTGAGAGATCTTCAATATTCACTTCCAGCCAATACTGCTGTAAATTGTATTGACGTTTAAGCTCATCTCTGTATTTATAATCGAAATTACCTTCCTCATGAAATTGCTTCAGAAATTCCTTAAATTTCTTCTTGACTGCTTGTAGATTAATTCGATCTCCCTGTGGTTCATCAAAAGCACTAAAATTGTCAGAAAAGAACACACCAGGATCATCAAAACCTTCCATGATCAGCAGCTTAATACTTTTCCTTCTAGCTTTGTGTTATTTGGCGCCAAATGTGCCAGGCTACATAACGTTGCCATGTGTTGCTGCAGAGCAGCCAACCTTGATAACTTGTGTTAGCAATTAACTGTGGGAAGAACACAGTGCTTTTCAATAGAATTCTTAATTTACCTCTCTACTTTTAATTTTTGTTTGTTTGTTAAATTTTAACGTTTTACGAGGTCATGTGTTATAATCAAATCTAATGCCCGGCAATCATATATAATGGTTGACAATGCCGGCCGTGAAAGCTTCAGCATTTATATAATACAGACCATAGATTACAGACCTACATTCGTGGGTATCGCGGCACATTTGAAAGAAAAATATTGAGGTGCTGAGAGTAAACTTATGATAACGGCATTTTGAGCCGAATTCAGATGCCGCACGCGGAATAAGACTTCCGATCCATGTAGTTATTTACCACTTTTAAATATTATTAGGAACTGTATTTTCAGCTTTCTCTGCTCCTGGTATTGTTTGGGATTTTTTCTACTCAACTTTCCCAAAACTAGTGTTAGTCAGGGCCGGCCATTCAAACGGGGAGCGAATGCGTGACGGAGAATGTCCGAACGCATGGACTCGTGAGCGGTAGGTTCGCGGTAAAAATACGCCAGATTCGTTCTCCCTGACTGAGGTTGTTGCCACGTTTTCCTCACCTGTGTCACTGCCTGTTATACCCCCCCAAAATCTTGGCCCTATACCAAGTCATTATGACCGAGGCAGACTTCTCATTAGCCTTTTGAATTGTATACAATAACGAGAAGAGCTGCCTCTGTGGTCTGGTGGTTAGTGTTTTAACTTCCAAATCTATAGGTTCAGTGTTCGATTTCTGGTTGAAGAATGGAAACTTTCTCTAGCCAGATTTAATCCTCATCCTCCCTAGAGTGTGTCTGTGGTGTGTGTAAATTTAATGTTTAAAAAGAAAGCACAACATAAACGAACACAAAGATACACAATAGCAAACAAGAAACAAGTGAACATCAAAGCTGATCAGTAATCACAAAACATCTAATAATAAATAATTATAAAAATAATAAATATCAACACAAACAAAAACAATAAATAATAATAACAATAACAGCACAGCAATAACGACAACAATAATTAATAATAATAATGGAAAAGTACTGACATTTGGATAGATATTTAAAATTTAACATACATTGCAGCATTTTATTGGATGTGCTCCACCATTTGCTCATTACCATGACTCAAACTGCAAATTTGTGGCTACTAGATGTGTGGTGAGTTAACCAATTGCAGAGGGGAATTCAAGATTCCTTAAAGCATACCACACAGTGGCATATACATACCTTCTCCAGACATTTGTCTGGGGTGTTTCATATTTTCAGTTGTGAATTGAGCAGTATAGAAGTAAAAGCTCCTGGTATTTTACTTCCTACATTTTAATAAAGTACTTATGCAAAAATAGAATGCAAACAGTGACAGACCCAGTTTCTTTTCCGCATACATTTATTACTTCATAACTTCAATATCATTAATGTCCTCAATCTAGTAAACCAGCAAACATAAGCGATGCATAATTGGTTAGGTGGTTAGGGAAGCACACTGGGGTATTTATTTTCTATTTACCAAGTGTGAATCATTGTTACGTAAGTATTTATTGTAACAATAATCTATTCAGTATTTTCATCTTTATTGCAAATGTATTATGTTGTAGCCTATATCTTTTATTAATGTTTTGCTTGTTAAGGATGGCCCTCCCCCTTTAGGACCACATCATGGCAGAGTGATTTGACCTCTTTCTTCTCACCAAGGCAGCTTGAGTTCGATCCCAGGTGACTGCACTGGGATTTGTGATGGACAAAGTGGCACAGGGACAGGTTTTCTCTGTGTTCTCCGGTTTTTTCCCATTGCATTCCACCAGTGCTCTATCTTCATTCCATGTATCATCAGTGTCATCACCTATGGTGCCCTATGTAGTAAAAGTGTTAAATACTATCAACAAGCAACTGATCCCTTTAGATCTGCCCATGGTATGCTCATCCCTGGCAAATGCTTTGGAGATGTACCTAAGCAGAAGTAAAACTGTTGGAAGATTTAATTTCATTAAAGAAAAACAACTTTATAAGCTTAAATGTCTCTCCCTGGTTACATCTCTGTCCATATGTGTATTAAACTTCATCTGATTTAAGTAACACAGTTAACTTTAACCACTATTAAGTTTAATTTCTGCACTGATAATTGTTCTTTCACACTAGCTGTGTACGGATACCAAGTTGGAAAGTTAATTCGGACTTAAAATATTCAATACCATGGCAGGAGCTCAAACCATAAACTGTGCCTATACTCTTATTAATTTGTTTTCTTAATTTTTGGGGAAGTATTTTAAAATATTAAATACATAAAAATCTGATGTGTTACATTCACATGGCCTTTTTTACCTATTCTACAACAAACTATTCTTACAAAAGCTTATTCTTCTATCTACTTCATGCTAATCATGAAGTAGAAGCATTAAGAGAAATGGTTTTATTACACATTTTCTTATGGATTCAAGGGGAATAAGGGAATATATTAGGCTTAGGCGATACTCAAATCTTTTAAGAGCTGGTTGCTAAGTGACAGCTTCTTGAAATTCCATTCTATTTGCATAACCAGAATTTTAAGAAAATCAAGGACGAGTTCTCTCTTGAAAAAAAAAGTATAAGTATTGTTAAATTTAAACCAATAGCAAGGAATATCTCAGAAATAATTAACTAAAAAAAGTATCTGACATAAGCTACTTTACTTAATGAGATTTACAACTTTTCTGTGGTAAAATTTGTTTATCTGTTACAGTTTACCAGTTATGCAAAAATCATCCAGAATGAAGAGGATTTCAGAGGTAAAATCTTCCATGTTAAGGGTAGTTTGGGATGAAGGAATTTTCCTGAAAACTTTAGTGTCACATCCTTGGAGGATAGTGGACTTAAATACCAAGTTTGACAACTTTTTGTTATTGAGTTATACTGCTGACACAATCCAAACCTTCTGAGAATGGTAAAGAAGCATCACAATGTTCATTTTTGTCTAAAAACTAAAATCTAAACGGTTAATAAAAATTATCACTATCATAAGCACAGACACAGATAAGTGACATTGTTAAGGTATAGCTCCTGAGCTGGAATTCTGCAGTTCAAATCCCACAAGGTCCAACCTCCCTGACATTATAACTAGTAAATGGCATGGAGGTACCCTAAGTTTAAGCCTTGAATACTTCCTTTCCAAATTATCATTTCATGTCTTAACATGTGGTGCTACATGCAGTAAGAATAAGCATTAAAAATGTGATGTGTACCATTCACATGACTTTCTCTATATCCCTACAACAAATTATTCTTAAAAAGCTTATACTTCTATTTACTTTATGCTAATCAGAAAACATGAGCAGAAATAGTTTTATTGCTTGCTTCCTTGTAAGTAGAAGAGAAATAAGGGATTACCATAGGTTAAAATGATAGTAAAAGCTGGTTTCTATGTCAATGAAGTTCCTTTGTTTATATGGATAGGAGTTTACAAGTTCCTATATGAGAAAAGTATAAGTTTTTCATAGCAGAAACCAAAAATAAGGAATGTCTCAAAAACGACGAACTCAAGAAAAAAAAAATGTATATGACATAAATTGTGTGTTTTAACGTGCTCTACATTTTTTGTGTAATAAGTTTTTGTCCATCTCTTACGGTTTAGCAGTTATTCAAAATTCATCCAGAATAAACTACTCTTCAGAGGCAATTTCCAGAAAATTCGAGATATACATTTTATTTGTCAGGTAAATAACTTTAATATACGAAATTTTAATCAAAATCATTAGAGCCATTTTTGAGAAAATCAAAATTTTTAAAAAAGTTCCATGCAAAGGGTAGTTCGGGGTGGGGGGATTTTTCTCAAAATCTTCGTGTCGCATCCCTGGAAGATACTAAACTTAAATACCAAATTTGGTATTTTACCGACTTTTCGTTTTTGAGTATCGTGTTCACAGACACACGGACATACACACACACACACAGACCTTTTTGTGAAAATGCTTTTTTTGGATATTGGGAACCCTATAACATATATTTCCGGTGAAATCTCAGTATCAAGTTTTTGGGTGGAGTGCAATACCTTCTCTATACACTATGTACATAGTGCGTATAGAGAAAGTAAAAATTATGAAACATATAAGGCAAAGTTTTTACTTTCTCTACACGTACTATGTACATAGTGTATAGAGAAGGTATTGTATTCCACCCAAAAATTCGATTTCGAGATTTCACCAGAAATACACGTTTTGGATCCCCCTGAATTAAAAAAAGCATTTTTGGAAAAAGCTCCATGTGTGTATGTGTGTGTGTGTGTCTGTGGACAGCATAGCTCGAGAACGAAATTGAAAAGACCTTTAAATACCAAACTCTTCCAAGGATGCGACACGAAGATTTGCAAGAAAATCTCCCCAGCTCCAACTACCCTTTACATGGAACTTTTTTCGAAAATTTTGATTTTCTCAAAAATGGCTCAAACGATTTTGATTAAAATATAGTATATTAAAGCTATTTACCTGACAAATAATATGTATATCTTGAAATTTCTGGGAATAGCCTCTGAAGACTACTTTATTCTGGAGGAATTTTGCATAACTGCTAAACCGTAAGAAATGGACAAAAACTTACCACACAAAAATGTAGAGCACATTAAAACACACAATTTATGTTATATGATTTTTTTTTCGAGGAGTTGATTGTTTTTGAGATACTCCTTGTTTTTGGTTTCAGCTTTGAAAAATGTATACTTTTCTCATACAGGAATTTGTCAATTTGTGTTCATACAGAGGAACTTCAGTTACCTAGTAACCAGCTTTTGACTTCACTATGATACTCCCATATTTCGCTTCTACTTACAAGGAAGCAAGTAATAAGACTATTTCTGCTAATTTTTCTCGATTAGCTTGAAATAAATAGAGAATAAGCGTATTAACAATAATTTGTTATACAGAAGCAGAGAAAGTCATGTGAATGGAACACATCAGATTTTTTTTATAATTGGCATGAATGAATACACTTATATAACAACTGAAATTTGAAGCTTTGTTCAATCAATATGTCAATTTATTATGGAAGTGAGAATTTCAGTACTAGTTTTGAGAGTTGGGGTGAAACAGTCATAAACAATGAGCATTTGAGTCCATTGCTAAAGTATCAATGGCTGTGTTACCAGCATTGCTTATGCTACATTATCCTACATTGCCCTGAAACGCATTTAGAAAAATGCATGTGCTAATGGTATAACTAAAAACAAAAATTTGGTTAAATACCAAACTTTGTATACTTAAGCAAATTCGAAGGATGTGACACAAAGATTTTCAAGGAAATCTCCCAACACCAAATTTTTATTATTTTCAAAATTTTTTGATTAAAATTCCACATTTTTAAGTTATTTGTATTAAATAAAATGCACATTTAAATTTTCTGGGAAAAACTCTATCCCTGTGAAGTATTCTAAATGGCTTTAGTATGAAAGGTAAACCATAGCAGTTAAATAGAATTTTACTATGGTAACACGCAGACTTTGTTAAAGCACATAATTATGTGAAAGAATTTTTTCATGGCATTAACCCATTCTGAGATATTCTTATTATTTTCTTGAATTTTCAAGTATTTATACTTTTTAAGGTTTTAAGTTGCTCTTTGATTTTATTTCTTTTCTTTTTTTTTTTTTTTTGGTGGTCATGTAACAGTCATCAAATTACAAAGCCATCACGTAG
Source organism: Hymenopus coronatus (assembly GCA_030762935.1). Lineage (NCBI taxonomy): Eukaryota > Metazoa > Arthropoda > Insecta > Mantodea > Hymenopodidae > Hymenopus > Hymenopus coronatus. The sequence continues at coordinate 40,800,153 of CM060897.1, read as the reverse complement.
CAATTTAGTTTTTAAAAACTGACTCTACTCTATCCTTCTTATACCTACAACAAAATACACAAAGGTATAAAGAAGGTTTATCTTGATTAACAAGAAGTAGATAGAGAAATAGACTTTTGTAAGAATATTGTGAGGTGAAACATCAGTTGCAGCAAGACGTAGCCTTCCCAGAAGACCTAGATACAATGGAAACCAGCTGTCAAAACTTACACAATATTTTGTAAGAATCTTTTTCAAAAAAGTGAGTAATGAAAATAATGTAGGTATATGTAGCAGCACATCAAATCTTTTATTCGTTGCATTATATATGAAAATATCTTCTTGTTACTCATGATGGATGACCATGTGTTGCACACATTGGCAGCATCATGCTGTACTTTTGTCTTTGACTGCTAATCTTGTAGGACAAGGCTCTAAATTAGCACTGTACTACATATAGTATTGCCAATTTCAGAAAAAGGTATCCCATGAGATAAACCTTTTCCATTGTGCAATACTTCAAATAGTCATTTCATCTCAATAGAAACTTAATATGTTCATTGATAAGCAAATGAATCACTAACACTAGACATATACATCCTGGCCAAAATTAAATTTCTAACTTAATTTATTACACTCTTGATGATTATCAAGGATAAAGGCCAATAAAAAATTAAACATTTATTTGATTTATGGAGTAGGTAGAATCCAAATTCCATCTTCCTATGTCCTGCACTTCAGCAGCAGCTCGTAACACCAAAAATAGATGAAGTGGTAGGAAAAGCTTTCAAAACTGCAAAGTTAATTTTTCTGAAGGTTTACATCATCAGCAGATAACCAATTATAAAGTTTAAATTATATATGAAAATGTCCTGCAGCATCATATTATACTATAAAATGAATATAAGTTGATATGAAATTGAAAATATTAACGCTTGACTTCAAAAAAATAAACATGAATGAAATGTTGGACTAAAAAAAATCGAAATAGAATCTGAAGCTTTCCTGGTGACAAACATATTCTAGATGTTCTCGGGCTTCAAGCCAGGAGTAGTGATGAGGAGTCAGCGATATTTCGGGAGCATGCATCTCTCCCAAAACATTGGTGACTCCTCATCACTACACCTGGCTTGAAGCCCGAGATCGTCAAAAATTAAAAAAAATTGCTTATCACAATTTGGAAAGTTGTGATAATAGAAAAAGAAAATATTTAATTTTTTTTATTTTTTGTAGATGATTAAATATTGACATGTCCTATTTAACTTCTTTCTGCTATAATGAGAATAACATTTCTAATATGCTGCAAACCAGTTTCTTTTCTTGATTCATTAATAAAAATCATTGTATACTTTGATTAATGCAATAGAATTCATTTAATTAATTATTAACATCTTCCTCAGACAAAAACTTCATGAAATTAAGTTTACTCCAAACAACTAAACAATATAATGGTATATGTGTTGTTCTCACAAAGGGAGAGCTAAAACTGAAATCTTAAAATCTGAAAGGAAGTTTCAAAGCAGGTATATATACTCTATGCGTGTACATTTTCTTGGGCACTTGGCTCTCTAGTCTTCATTTGGTAAGTTTTGTGTAATTTTGGAAGAAGAGCAAGGCGACCAAATTGAAAAATGAATATATACTGTACATACTGACATATTGTGGCTTCAATGCTAAGGTTTCATTCTGTCATAGATCCTAGAGTTCATGCATGTGCACATATACTGAGTTTTGTGTAATAGCTCAGTTAGTTTGCAGTAAATTAGATAACCTATTCACTACAATGGCTGAGGCCTTATAGAAAGAAACTTTCTTCTGTTGAAAACACTGCAGAAAGACAGCCAGTAGGCTCTCTTTTTCACCCTGCTTCCTCATAAAATCAGTGCCCAATAACAGAGGTGTGCTAGTAATAACTAAACCACATGATCTTCAATCAGAATTTAAAATGCTACATTACCATGGCAATGGCATGTACAAGAAGCATTTGAGCCAGGCTTGAAATATGCGCTTTCTACCCAGGGATAATTGTTCTCTTGGTTGGTGTTGTTTGAAGGAATGAGAAAAAAGATGGTGAGAGAAAATAAGAGAGAAAATGGGCAGTTGAATGGTCAAGAAAAATGGGAGGTGAAGGAGTGCACACTCCTGCCACTTTACTAGAAATTTTGGATAGGTTATTGTGTGAAATAGTAATTCAAGATATAAGTATGCAATTTTGAATTTTGATTAAAAATTTAGATGAAGAGAAAATTTGGTCACTTTACCTGGTGAGCCACCCTTACTGCATCTCAATCTCTGCTCAATGTTTTTGAAATAAGATATAAGAGTAGGATATAATCTTAGTTGAATCTCTCAAAACTGTAAGCTAAAATGATGTATTGTGAAACTTGACTATATAAATATAAATAAGGGATGTTGTAAAAAGGGTTTATTATGCAATAAAATAAGAATTCCTAAATATTTTGCATAATTAACTTATTTTCTTCTTTATATCTTAAGCTTTCTTTCACAATGATTTAAATTGTCAATTTTGTTGTTAATCTGATATTCACCAAAACAGATGGTTATTGTTTTTGTTCATCAAGAAGTTTCTGTACTTATGCACAAATATCCCATTAGAGATTATCAAAGCTCTCAATTTAAAAAAAATGTTAACTCTGGAAACAACTGTACGTTACCTAAATGTACTGGTAGTGAAAATCTATGACAAGGTTCTAAAACAATGCTATACTAAGAGAAGACTGAAAAACATTGATAACTGATAGAGAAAAAAGTTTAAAAATAAACTATTAAAAACAGAAGCACTATTAACTGTGAAGTATTCATTATCTTGGAGTTTATGCTGAGTCACACTTATTTATACTCACCTTCACTAATTAGCTGAAAAACATTTAAATGTTTTCAAGAACATTCGTCCTTGTCTTTGGTAGTTGTGACTGTCACTCCTTTTCTAATTTTTACTCCTCTTCCTGTTGTTTCCAATCCTGTTGCCACCTGGTGTTGGGAATGCAAAGTTTTAACATCTCATTCAGTGGTAGAATTTCAAAATTTATTACATAATTGCTATTTTTTATTATGTGCATTTTCTCCCAGATGTCCAATTCTATTGGTGATGCTAGTGGTTTTAACAATTTCATATTTTGCCCAATGTTGTGGTATTCTGTCCATTCATACTTTATTACAAAATGGGCCTTACTTTAAAACTACCCCTTGTATATCCTAGTTCAATTTAATACTTCTAATGAAGTTTATAATTATCCTGGGTGGTAATAAAGAGATTTAATCTGGTGTTGCAAAGCAAGTCAAAATGTCTTAATCTAATGTGCCTATGCTCAAGTTGGAGAGAAAATATTTTGTTCTTCTTTCTCTTCATTGTAGAAGTGGTAAATATTTATATTAGCTTTAACCATTTTATGCAGATGACCTCATTAAGGACAATGTTCATGAGATTAGTAACTAGCTGCAACTCTTGCTAATATAAGAAACAAGCCCTTAACTTCTTTTTAGCTGAAATAGCTAAGAACTCTTTGGTATGACTGAGCTTAGAAAATGAGCTCAAGTTTACTTTTGGTTTTCAGTTTTCATAATTATATTGCATCATTTAAATAGAAGCTTGGAGATAGTTGGGGAATATAATGTTGTGTCACATGTTGCCGTGGTAGCTCAGTTGGTTAGAGCAGCCTAAAAGAAACTGAAAGATCCATGGTTCATTGAAAGAACAATTAAATACTACCCAGGTGTCTGGAACACCACAAAGCACCTCCAGACCAATAAAATGAGATAATCTTCCTGTTTTGCAAGATGATGGAATTTCATTGCCTTCAATTCCTTCATGCCCTAGAGCCCTTGTTATGCTTGGCCAGTTGATTGGGAATTTGTAGACATTAGCAAATGAGATTTGATTGAATAGTCAAAGAATTAAGTATTGAGAGTGATGGCTCAACTGTTGGCATCTGAGGCTTAAATTTGGGAGGTCCAGGTTGGATTACTATTGCTATTCTAATAGGGACTTTTTCACAGTTTTCTCAAATCAGTAAATACTGGTGTGGATTATATACTAGTACAAATTTTTCTGTTCATTTACTCTCATTTTGTGTCTTTTCATCTTGCATTGTAGCAGGTTTAGGTGTGGTGGCATGCGACTTTTGTACTTTGAGCAGAGAGCTTTACTTCCCCAACATGGAGCCATCTGTCCAAATTGTATATAAGGAGAAGAAAACATTAAAGGGATGGCTGGGGACGTTCAATCTGGAGATGTTAAGGACCCCTGTTGCACTGCCATTATCAGGTGTGGCTACCCTTCATATCTTGCCTCAATCCTTCTTCCTGAAAGTTAAGTAGGCACAATAGGTACATACTAAAATCCTCTTGGTTCTAATCCTTATCCCTATAGGAATTAAATGCTTATAAAACTGCTTGGCTGTCAGACAATAAGCAGTTTTCTTTGCCTTTCTTGAGATCCTTGATATCCTCATTGGCCCAGACCTCTGTTACATGACTTCAGCTTGTAAGATATATAGAACACACCTTGGGCTTTTAAAAATACAACTATAAGCTGAAATACCAGATGATCCAACAGTGCCATATTTCATGTTGCAGATAATTCTTTGTGAGTTATAAAAATTGCAGAACTCTGCTGGGTAAATCCAAGCCTACACCAATCAGTGATACTGTAAGAGAGAGAGTGACCTTCGCTCTTCTCCTCTTGCATATTAGTGTAAATGGTGAAGGAATTGCCAAGCTCATTGAGAAACGATTGTATTGGAGTCCATGGTTATAAACAAGAACAGTGTAAATACATGGAGAAAGTTAACATGATTTCCACTTCAATAACAGAGCTAATGGTTTTTAGAGAATAAAGTCACTTTTATAGATTCACAAGTAATTAAAAAGTCTGCTTCACCTATCATTATCTACTAGGGTTGCCAGATCTCCAGGTGCCGCCTGGAGTGCCCCGGTTTGGAATGAATTCTCTGGGTATATGGGCCAATGACTTTAATCTATGGGCTTGAATATGTTAATTTCTAATTGTAACAAAACACTATGTTTCTATTCTTATTCTAACAGTTTTTCATTGTTGCATCTATAGTTTTTGCTCACATTATTAAAGAAGCACTGGCAAGTTACAGCTCATTCATTGTCACTTGTCAGCAGTTTACCGGCAATTATTGGAGCGCTCGGACCATGAGTGGATAGACTACCACCACCTATCATAATTCAGAATAGTTATAGTTTGTTGTTCTGTTATAGTGAGTAATACAAGTGAAATGAAGAGGGGATATCTAAAATCATTCCGTGAAGAATGGTTGCAGGACGAAAATTATAAAGAGTGGTCACAAGAAGTTGATAATGGCGAGTGTATGTGTAAATGCAGAATATGCAGTATCTCATTTACTGTTAAATATGATGGCGTGAAGACTGTGAATAAACATTTACAATCAGAAAGACACAAAGCGAACATTATCACAGATAAACAAAATCAATCTCTTAAATTCTTACCAAAACAATTTTCTGCAGAAGATGACAAAATCACTGCAATGAAATTAACTTTGACTTATCATGGTGTGAAATCAATAGTACCAAATCTTGATAGAAAGGATAATAATTGTAAAATGTGGAGTGAGTTTTTCGAAGAAGCAGATGCACCAAATCTGTTCAAAGTAATGCAGTATGTCCTCGCAATTCCTGTCAGTAATGCGCACGTTGAACAAGTGTTTAGTGTAACGAGTGCATTATGGTCAGATGCTAGAAACAGAATGTCAACAGAGCTTGTGAAAGCCGAGATTTGTGTTCAGATGAATTTGAAAATAGCATGTGAAGATTTTTACAGCAAGGTTCTTAAAAACAATACACTTCTCAATGCAGCGAGATCCTCAAAAAAATATGAACAATAAGGTATGGGTTTATAATAGTAATTTTTACTATTATTTTTATTTAGCTTGTATAGGTTTGATTAGTGTTAATGGTAGCATAAGTAGTAGTGATAGTAAGTTAATGTTATTATGTTAGTAAAAATTGTAACTGTAATAATACAAAATATTTGTTTAACAATTTCTGTCCCCATTTACTCAAATAGCCGCCATTGGTTGGTCTTTGGGTCTGCCATGAGCAGGAATATTAGGAATTTTAATTTGAACCGAATTAGGACAACCTGGATCTTTAATTGGAGATGATCAAATTTATAATGTTATTGTAACTGCTTACACTTTCACTATAATTTTCTTTATAGTTATACCTATTATAATTGGAGGATTTCATAATTGATTAGTACCTTTAATATTACATTCGAGTACGTTCTGACAACCCTAATATCTACCAATAACTAGTGTTGTAATTATTTCTTATTTAACATTAGAAACTAGACTTACTGCATGGTTAAATCAAAACATTAAGGTGCTGTAACAAAAACCATGTACTATTATCATTATTATTATTACTACTACTACTTTGCTATTATATAGCAGAGTTAACTAATAATATGATACAATAGCAGAGTAAGTAAAAAATATGAAAAGAATTACAAGCAAACACAAAAGCATGTAGTGTTTCAACTTTATTATTACTATACACTAGTAAATTGAAACTTAAAACCGCCGTAAAGAAAAACAATCAACCCAAGAGTGTGTAGTGTTTTACTGTATCATCATTAACATTATTATGCAGTATACAGAGTAAATCAAAACAGGAAAGCGCCATAATGAAAATCTGAAAAAAAAAGGCAGGATTTGACTGTTGTTGTTGTTTTATTTTTATTATTATTATTATTATTATGCATTATACCCTAACAGGAAATCAAAACATCTAACCATTGTAATGAAAATATGTACACACAAAGACAGGTACAATGTGCTCTCATGATTGCATGTTTTTTGTTATGAATATTTCATGTTTCATTTTTGTTCCACCAAGCAAATTAATAATGATGATAATAACAATAATGATAACAACAACAATAATAATAACAATAATAATAATAAATAGTAATACAGTAAAACACTATGTGGTCTCATGCATGATTTTTGTTCTGGCGCCTTAAGGTTTTGACTTAACCCTTCAGTGGGTCTAGTCTCTAATGCTAAATAAGAGTACAAAATTAGTTATTGGCGTATATTAATAGATGGAATGTATTTTTTAATTACTTGCTAATCCAAAAGGTGTCTTTATTCTCTAAAAACAACAGCTCTATAATTGAAGTAAAATCATGTTAACTTACTCCATGTGTTTACACTGTTCTTGTATATCATCATGAACTCTAGTACAACTGCCTCTCAATGAGCGCTGCAATTCCTTCACTATTTACACTGATTTGCAAGAAGAGATATAGTTTGTGCCATATGCCATCAAACTGAAAAATAAATCTATTTCCTATGAGTAGCAAATAAAACAAGAAAAGCATTTAGAAAGGATTTTCATGAAAAAATATAGTAACAACTAATGAACAAAGACATATCATTCATAGAGCTTCCAGATACCTTGCTAAGGACAAAACAAGTTCTGTCAGTTGACAATAAGCTGATGATGTACACAACTGTTGGGAAACAGATCCAGACAAACTTTGGATCTGTGGACCATAAGAGTGTTCAAGTCAATTTGAGCTTTTAAAAATATTTTCTACGCTTAATAATATCATTTGAGTTTTTTCTTTGCATTTTTCTACTCTAAAGGAGTTGATTGTGGACTGTCAGCTTGGATTTGTACAGACATTGCCTGGTGCCACCATGCAAACAAATTGACAATTTATAAGTTGTTGGAAACATTTAAACAGACTGGATTCAAGAAGACAATCAGAAACATTTACAGTCAACAATTCAAAGTTATGCCTTGTTTTACAGTTAGGTTTGGTATTACAATAACTGATTATTCCTCTCTAGATCTAAATCCATTTAATTATCATCTGTAGAGAATACTTAATGTTAAGGTTTATGCAACACTCAACAAATTAGAAGACAGTATATGCTGTATGTTTTCCAATACTTTCACTGCATGAGCATTCTATAATGTATTTATGCAGAGTCAAATTGAATGCTCTTAACTGTTTCATTCAACTACTTTTTATGTCGAATGAAACCCTTTTTCCTTTACTTGAAGGACAAAAATATTAAATTAGATAGATTATATTGGACAGTGAATGAACAAAATGGTTGAAATGATGCTCAAATAGGCCTTAGGTCTATTTAAAGTTACCTGAAATGAAATGGCATTTTATATATGGACACTCTTTAACCCTTGGTTCTCAGTGTCCCATTCTATACTGGGCATGAAAGACCGCTTAATTTTGCTCAGTGGCCTCTCTATCAGGCTTGAGATTCTTTTTTGTGCCATAAATCTACGACACAGGACCAACAGCTTTACTTCCCTTCCGAAGGAAGCCATGCTAAGGATTTTTGCACCCGAAAAAATCCATCGTTCTCTGCCAGGTTTGAACCCGTGACCTTGGGTATATGAAGTTAGCATGGTAATCATTGCACCACGGAGGGCAACTAAAGTGACCTGATATTTATCTTCAAGGGATAAGGAGAAACCCCACAAAAATCTAATCCAGATAATTTGCTCTAACCAAGAATTTTTAAATGTAGGCAGACACACCAGCTCCACACCACAAAGACAAGGTGTTCATCATTATCCTCAGCTGTAGGTTGACAAGCCAACATCCAGGAATTGGTATTTTTACTGGTCAGCGGTTAGTAGGCATAAGTGACTGGCAAAGTGCCTATTATTATAAGTTTTTATATTTTACCCACATTTCTTTTAATATTAAGGCAAATTAATACAAAATCTCTTTTTAAAATTAGTAAATTTAAAGGTAACCAATGTAATATTAATAACACATAATCATTTCATTATCTCCATCTATGGAAAGAAAGAGTGACTAAGTGACTAGGGTGTATTCTACAATCACATCACATCTTATTTTATTTTATAACAAGAATTAAGCAATACTAATTGTATATCCCAGAGAATAAGTCAAGAATTTATCACATTCAGTATGAAAATTGTGATAATGTATACATAAAACTAAAAGAAAGAGATCTCCATTTCAAAGAACAAAGGTGTAGCATCAAATCAAAACAGATAAAAGAATCACTACTTCTTGAAACAATTATATAAAAATCAAAACCAAGTTATTGAAGCCAGCCCAGAAACTAAATGGAGAATTTTTTTTTGGTAGTTTAATGCCTTTTAACCTGGTTAGTCACATCGGATGATGAATGAAATTGGTGAAATGATGCTCAAATGATCTAGGGGTCCATGGAGCTTAAAGTTATTCGGCATTCATCTTCTCAGGATATGGGAAAACCCTGAAAAAAACCTTATCCAAGTAACTCACCCTAAGCGAGATTCGAACTCACAACCTTTTGAATGTGAGGCAGATATGCTACCACCACACTACCCAGGTAGGCTTAGAAGAAGTTTGTTAGGCAACTTATTTTAAATAATGGAATACATGATAATGAGTTTTGATAAGCCAAAAGCAGACAGTCCTTCAGACTTATCCACATGTTGTCAGAGGATAACCAGGGCTACAAATGAATTGACTTGAAATCGCTCCGAGCTCATGATGTAGATGCAAGTTCAGGATGCAAATCCTGCATGAAAAGAGGTCTATATTACATTCACATGATATTCTCCATCCATTCTTCAACAAACTATTCTTAAAGAAAGCTTTCTCATCTACATGATATTAATCAAGATAAACATTTGTAGAAATGGTTTGATTACATATTTCCTTGTACGTACAATAAAAACAGGAGAATACAATAGGCTAAAGTGATAGCTTTAAAATTCCATTCTCTTTGCTTGACCAAGGAAAAATACAAACAAATAAAACAAAACAACACTTCTAATCCATTAGTTTCCGACTTTCCAAAAAATCATGCTATTGACAACATATTCTGGTGGTCTGATGTATGGGAAAATAATTTTTGGTTTACAATATCCCCAGCTCCCATTTAAGAAGAGTAGAAGTTATTGAAAACTGAAACCAATAATGAAGAATGTCTCAGAAATGAACTACACAAAAAATGTTATTTGGTACACATAATTGTGTGCTTTAGGATATCTACATTTGTTATCCTCAATTTATCAGTTATGCAAAAGTAATTCAAAATGAAGAGCATTTCAGAGCCATTTGGCATAAAAATATCTTAAATATATGGTAATTTGATAAATGTACAACCACTTTTGAGAAAATAAAGATTTTTGAAAAAAATGTTGCATTTAAGGTTGGTTTGGAATGGAGGATTTTCTTGAAAATCTTTAAGTCATATCCTTGGAAGATGCTGAACTTAAATACTAAGTTTGGTATTTAACCAAATATTTGTTTTGAGTTATACTTTTATGCATGCACACCCCTTAAAGCCTTTTTTTGATTCAGAGGACTTCAAAACATATATTTCTGTTAAAATCTTGATGTGGAATTTTTGGGTGGAATACAATAGTTCCCCTACATAGTACAAAAAATGTAAATGGCATGTTATTTATGGATGCTCTTTAACTACTGTGGTTCTCAGCACCCCATTCTAAATTGGGTGTGAAAGACCGCTTAATTTTGCTCAGAGGCATCTCTATCAGGCTTGAGGTTCTTTTACATGCCGTAAATCTACACATGGGACCAACTTCCCTGCCAAAGGAAGCCATGCTAAGGATTTTTACACCCGACCATCGCCCTACATAGTAGAAAATAGGTAAGTGAGGCAATTAAGGGAGTTCACATAAGAGCATTAAGATTTGCCTCACTATGGTGATTCCATCATAGTTGTAACTCCATGGCATGACAGTCCACAAGGCCTACCACTCAGCCAAAGGCATCATGAATGGGCTAAAGTGCTGGAAGGTGAGACATGATCAGTGCCTCAAGTCCCTCCCGGCAGTTGATACAGTCTTCTCGATCTGGAGCTACTACTTCTCAACCAAGTAGCTCCTAAATTGGCTCCCCAAGGGGCCTCATGAGGCTGAGTGTACCCTGGACCAGGTCTCCAGCAATGGAAAATTCCCCACACCAGTACTGGGAATTGAACCCAGGTCTTCCATTTGGCAATCAGCCACATACCACCATGCCAAGGAGACGACCTTCATCGTAATTATAATTCTATGTGTTCAATAGGTGCCAGGTTTATGTGCCTGACATTTCAGTTGATCTGGGTGGCTCAAAAGTTAGGTACTGGCCTTCTAATCCCAAGGTCACAGGTTCAAACCCAGCTGAGACCAATGGTTTTTAAGTGTATTTGAGCTGTTGCCTCATGTTAGGTGATTTAATGATTTATAAAAGAACTGCAAAACGAAATTCTGGATTTTTTTTTTTTTTTGGTAGTGTTTAACGCCTGCTTTAACTACTTATGGCACCACAGGCGGTGACACTGATGATACATGAATGAAGATGGAGCACCAGTGGAATGCGATGGCGGGGGAAACCGGAGAACCCGGAGAAAACCCGCCCCAGCGCCGCTTTGTCCACCACAAATCTCACATGCGGTCGCTTGGGATCGAACCCGGGCCGTCTAGGTGAGAGGCGAGTGGTCTAACCACTCGGCCACGGCGCAGCCCGAAATTCTGGATACTGGCAGAGCTGATGATATGATCTTGGCAATTAACAGTGTCATTAACAAACAAAATATATCTTTATTTTATTTCAAAAACACCTTTGACAATGAAAGGTGAATGTGACATTTATATTGCCTCATATTATTAGCATAAACTAGGATAGAAATGTTAGGCTGGTCTGCTGCTGCATGAACAGTTTCACAAAGTAGTGCCAAAGGGAGCAATGGGATGATGGTTGCATCATTCAAGAAGCCCACCTGGGTAGAGTGGTGGTAGCATGTATGCCTCGTATTCAAAAGGTCGTCAGTTTGAATCTCGCTAAGGGTGAGTTACCCAGATAAGGTTTTTTCGGGATTTTTCTTTATCCTGAGAAGACGAGTGTCGAGTAACTTTAAGCTCCGTAGACCCCGAGAACATTTGAGCATAATTTCACCAATTTCATTCATCGTCTGATATGACCAACTACGTTAAAGGATGTTAAGCTACAAAAAAACCAAAACAACCTCTCTTGAAGCATAAATTTGCCAAGTTCCTCTCAGCTCTGCTATCATTTACAGTGGCATCTTTGTGTGAAAGCCTTTAGTTTCATTTTGTCATCACCAATCACATCAAATGAATAAATATTGCAGTAGCTGCTTTGGATCCTCACCATTTTATGCCATTCAGAGAATCTTATTAAAACATTCAGGAAGTGTATCAAGATTGGAAATTGACATGCAAAATATGTTATGCAGTGAGGCTGTTGCTGTGTGCAACATTCTGTACTACATGTTTGAAATAATTATTGTGGTTTCAAAAATAAAAATCTGATGTGTTCCATTCAATGACTTCCTCTAGCCATTACACAAACAACTTACCTTACAAAATATTTTTCTTTTATCTACGACTTGCTAATCAAGGTAAACATAAGCAGAAATTGTCTTATTACTTGCTTCCTTGTAAGTAGAAGAGACATAAGGGACACATAGGCTAAATCGATGGTCAAAATCTTTTATCTGAAATAACTGAAGTTCGGTTAGGTTCGGTTCGTTTTGCATGGTCTGCAGCAAAACAAGGGAGATGAAACAAAAATTCACTTTCTATTTGAGAAAAGCTTAAACAGTTTAAAATTGAAACTGATAACAAGGAATATCTCAAAAATGGCTCTCTACATAAAATATGTATATGACATAAATTATGTGTTTTAACGAGATCTACATTTTTTGTGTCATAATTTTTTTTTATTTCTTATGGTTTAATCATTATGCAAAATTGAGCAAAACTCCTGAAGAATAAAGAGGCCTTCAGAGACTATTCCCAGAAAATTCAAAATATACAGTTTATTTGTGATGTAAATATATTTAATATACAATATTTTAGTCAAAATTGTTAGAGCCATTTTTGAGAAAAACAATATTTTCAAACATTTTTCCATGTAAGGGGTTGTTTGTGGTGGTTTGTATTGCACCCTTGGAAGATACTAAACTTAAATACCAAGTTTGGTTTTTAATGGTTCGTTTTTGAGCTATGCTGTCCATAGACACATACATGGACTTTTTTCTAAAAATGCTGTTTTCAGACTCACAAAACATATATTTGACTGCCTCCATGGTCGAGTGGTCAGCGAGCTGACTTCTCACTTGAAGGTCCCAGGTTTGATTCCCGGCTGGGCTTGGGGAATTTTTTTTTAACCAGAATTATTCCCTATCCTCAACAGAATCTGGAAATATAAATGTCAGAATGAATGTGCGCATGTTTAGTGATATAAAATTGATTAACCTAATGTTCTGAACTTACAGTTTCACAAGTCAAAGCCTCCGATATGACCATTGAAGTTAAAAGGGGCTATACAAATGAAACAATTAAAAAAAAGCTATATTTTTTGTGAAATTTCAACATCAAATTTTTGGGTGAAATACAATACCTTCTCTATTCACTATGTACATTGTAAATATGGGCTAGAGAAAATAAAAATATACACAAAATAGTCAGTTCTCCACTGTCATAGTAGCCAAGCCCATTAAGGAATGAGCTATGGACTTTTGTGGTTCATAGCCTGCCAGGACCATCCTTCCAGTTCCCCCCCCCCCAGGTATTCCTCAGCCCACATAACTAGCAAATATCAGTTAGGTACCCTAAACTTAAGCTGGAACGTTTCTTTTTCTAATTATCATTGCATTTATCATCAGTGCCCATTGTCTGTGGTGCTCTGAGACATGTGCTGCAACCAAGTTGTGGGCTAGCTGTTTTTTTTCACTTGGCAAACTTCTATGCATTTTTGTTTAGGATGTAAGGAAAGTTAGGTATACTTAACAATATAAATAATTTTAATGACATTTAATACATATAGCTAATAAATAAATAAATAATAATAATATCCACTGCCACCGCCACGAAGAAGATGACCACGGCCACCACTACCACCACCAATTATAATAATAATAATAATAATAGAAGGCGTTTCAGAAAGTAAGTACCATTTTGTTCTACTGCCACTGCAATGCTAGCGTTGCATATCCACGCATGAAAATTTGTCTCTCTGGTTCATTGTTTGTCCATTACAGCCAGATCATGTTATGTTTACAGTTGTTAGTGATCATTCAACAATTTCTAATCCCACCGACTGTGAAGTACGTTCCATAATATGGTTTATAAACACAAGGAATGTTATGCCAGCTGAAATTAATTGTCAACTTGTAGATATTTGCAGTGAAAATGTAATGACAGATAGAATGGTGAGAAAGTAGGTTAGGCAATTCAATGATAGACGATCCAATGTTCATGACAAAGCACAGAGTGGGCAACCTTCTGATGGTTTGGTTAACAAGTGAATGAGGCAATTCGTGAAAATAGATGGTTCATAATAAGAATGCTTTGTGATGCATTGCCATAAATTTCAAAAACTGTTTTGCATGAGATTGTCACAAAGAGCTTGAATTATCACAAAATGTATTAATTACTGTTGGGTTCTGAAGATGTTTATGGATGTCCACAAAATGAGGCGACTGGACAGTGCTTTGACATTTCTTACCTCATACAGTGTTGAAGGAGGTGAATTCTTGAGCAGGGTAGTGACTAGTGATGAAACTTGGATTTGTCATGTAACTCCTGAATCAAAACTGCTGATGGAATGGAGGCACACAGGATCCCCCAAATGACAAAAATTCAAAACAAAGTTGTCAGCACAAAAAAATTATGTGCATTGTGTTCTGGGAAGATGGGGCAGCCATCAACATGGTATTATACAGTGAAATATTGAGAAATCTTCAGTGTGCAATTCAAAACAAAAGACATGGAATGCTCGGTCAAGACACTGTGATGCTTCATGACAATGCATGTCCCCATGCTGCTGGTATGAGACAATGCCTTGTTCAACACTTCAGTTGGGAGAAGTTCAATCACCTTTGACAATGATAACATAAAACACAGTGTTAAGCAGCGACTGTTTTCTCTGGCGGCAGGTTTCTTTGAAAAGGGCATGCAAAAGTTGATTCCTGGCTATAAAAAATGCCTGAACAATGGTGGCAACTATGTTGAAAAATAGGTAAGGAATGCTCTTTCATGTACAAATAAATTTTGTTGTGAAAACAAATAATTTATACCTTTTTTTCCAAACTGATACTTACTTTCTAGACATGCAATAGGATGAAGAATATATCAATTGTAATCACTCATTAACTAGACCTTTAAATCAAAAAAAAATAGTGAAAAATAACCACCTTCATCTATTTTTGAAATGGATAACTTCTGATTGTATGTACATTAGGCAAATTAAGAACCCCTATCTTTAGTAAAAAAATCACTAGACTGGCAGTGCAACAAACCTCTCAGATCTTCTCTCTTGCCATGTAAAACGTAGTCGAGGACAGCCGAAGCAAACTGATATGTGTTGTATAAATTTCCCCCATCTCTTTCATTCCACTAATATGCTCATTGCACCACATCGGTCAGTCATGTAACATTTGACTGAGAAGACAGGGTACAATACATTGCAAACACAATCAAGTTTTATGTCAAGAAGCCCATTTTATGCCACACCAATAGGCTAGAATGCAGTCAACATATTAGGAATAAATTCTTTGTTATTTATAAATTTAATAGAAATTCTTTCTTCATACATTTATCGGGCTTTGCAGCTAGTATAGCTAGCCCACAGAACATGCCCCTGTTGGTGTCATATGGCATTAACTACTACCTTCTCACCAAGAAAAGGAGAATGTAGATGATTAATAGAGAAACTAACATCACATTAATGACATTAAACATTGAGAAATGAAGGAGGTTCATCCAGGGGTGTGCTGTGAGTCAATTAACAAAGATGTACACAAAAGCAATAAATTATATGACTGCCTTTTCTAGCTCAAGCATACAGGAGAAGAAACATATCCAATTTTTTACTTTAGATAGTGACACATTTTCACTTTTAGCATACTTGAATACAAAGCCTACAATTTTCATACTAACAAAGAAAGAGTTGCATTCTTTTACAGCACACCCTTGGTTTTAAGTGCACAAAAATACTTGATAAAGTAATTTGAAAGTAGGCAGTTTGCTTTTACTTCATTAATTACAAACATTTACAATTAACTGGAGATAACATAACACAATATGTAGGTAACCACGTATCATTAACCAAATGTGTTGAGAATAAAAGACATACATAATGTACTATCAAAATTAATAGTGGATGCTCTTATAAGTTCACTTTCAAAAGCATATATTGTGTTCAGAAGCACTTATTTCCCTTGCTTCACATTCCGAGAAGTAGGTGTTCCTCCACTAGAAGGCAATGTAAACTTTCGGTGTAGAGAAACTTAACAAGTTAACATCTATGTTTTTCTCTTCAAAATAATTTAAACTTCTTGAAGAAAAGTATTAATAACATCAATAACATTTCTTGATGAGGCCTTTCTTTAAATTACATAAATCTCACCAACTCGCAGGGAAGGGTGTTGTAGTGTGTTCTATTTTTATATTTTTTTTTTCACAGACTTGACAATAATGGTATCATCCTAATCCGCGTTTTACAAATAAACCATCATGCATACTTCAAACGACTTCTGAAAAAGAGAAAGAAAGAAAATTATCTATTCCCATCTAGATTCTGTAGTATGTGGCAACGCTGGCTATACCTTTAAAAGTTTTTTTCTTGCTTTCTCCATTTTGCTATTTATGACATCACTTTTTTTTATTTTTATTTTAGTTTTTGCTATGAAATAATCATTATTTTATTAAACTGTGGTGGAAAATTTTGGAATGGTTTACATGGGTTAAAGACAAGGGGATTGATTTCAAACATTCTGTTCTCACATCAATGTGCCTATGTGTTTGTGTTTGTGTGTGTCTGTGTGTGAGTATGTGTGTTTGTGTTTCAGGGTTTGTATTAAAGATTCTTCTTTCTCATCAGTCACACAATTACATTCATAATCTGAGACTTGTTTTAACTTTAACACGAATTCATTAACGGTATTTGATATTGAGCAAATATATTTTTAGGTAATTTTTGTTGTTGTTTGTAATTGATTGATAAAAGTTTGCATTCATTCTTATTTATATTAACATTATGAAGAGAAATAAAAAATAATGACATACATCGATAAAAACAATGATAATTCTACTTTGGTGTATGTTGATAGTTATGGATTATTTTTTCCAGCCTCCATATTAAAGCTGTTGAAAGTCGATATGAAACCTTGTATAAATCATTTATATTGCAGCAGGAATATAATCCACTAGTCCATAGTCTGCATTTCATTTCATGCAGTCTTATTGGGCAGTTTATGGTACATACATTTATTTAAACATACCTACAAAACAATTGATTTGCCTCTCCGCATAGTGTTGGAGGGCAAAAAATTTGTTGGCACAATGGAAAAGGGAAGGATTCCGCAGTTACATTCTAGCAACACTGATGATAACTTGAACAATAACAAAACATTATGCTGCCACCTTAGTCTGCCTCAAAATAATGTCTATTACATTTAAATTACTTGTTTGAAATATTAGGATAGCTGACTATCTGCAGACATGTAGTGATAACAGCTCTATGTGTTTTGAATTAGTACAGACACCACCTCAAAAAGTAAGCCAATATTTCTGCAGCTCAATCATTTAAGACCTCTACATCCCTCCCTTGAATGTCATATGCACATGAACAATGAGTGCACACAATATCTACAGTGTGATTTTCCCCCCAAAATATTAGAATAAACTGCTTTTCTTTTAATCACCAAACAATTTTTCCTTCAGGTTGCATGAATCACATAATGGTGGTAACTTTACCTGTTTCCTGACAGGGGTTTTAAAATAATAGGGTAGTTCAGTGATCAAAGAACCACCATGGTAGCTTAACTATTACACTGTCCAAGCCAGTTATCACCTGCTTTACAAACAATAAACCAAACTGGGAAAAAGTTTAGCAGTATATTCAAGTATATTTTACCTTTTCAAAGCACTTTTAATAAGTGCACACAAGTTAATACTGTATTTCTGGCACTATGTATCTCAGTCATTTAGCACTTTTTAAGTTAATCATACTTTCACATTCAAAAGAAATGCTTTCAGTATTTTTTGTTTATCCTGAATATGTTTTTAAACATACATACAATTTATGTTCCTTTTCAAATTGTTCAGTGGCAAAAACTAAGGAAAGCAGTGGCGACAACAATGGATGGGTTTAGGGTTTGGGAACGGATATAACTATTAGAATATTAAAACACTAAAGGAGGACTATGGAACATACTAGTGGCAGTCATAAAATTTATATTACCAGTGGCTGAAAGAAGAATTATTTGATGCTTTCCAATGTACAAACAATACTCCCTCTAGTGTCCACCATTCTAACACTAGAGAATTTTTGGAATAGTATGTTTTCTAATAAATATAGTCTTTTTATCATGTTACTCAATACCAACAATTTGATATGCATTCCTGTATATCACTGAATCATTCCATCAATGAATATGATCTAGACACATAATAGCTAAAATAGAGGACTTACTTCATATTGGCACATTGAAAACAATTTGTTAAAGGATATGACTCTCCAACATATCAACAGAAGAAGAAGAAGAAGAATGAGTAGTTTAAGCAACCAGGACTGCTAATTGTATTTCTGTTTTAAAAAGCATATCTAAGAGATTTGATGCTTGTGATGTTATGATTACATTAGTTTGATTTATGAATTACCATGAATTTCCTTCAATATGCTCATTTTCTCATATAGATTTGTGGTAATTATCACGTATGCTAAATTGATTCTTTTGCATCATGGCATTCAGGCTAAATCAGCCAGAATTTTCTTATTGATATTTTTTATATATAAATATATAATATCAATTATGGTAAATGTTCCACAAAAACTTTTTACTGTTATGCTAGTTTGCAAAATCCAAAATGGCACATCTTCTGCAGGCAAAGTCAAGATTGAAAGGAATTGACAGCTATAATACCTCAGCTGTTACAGGTTTATCATGATGAAATTTTAACTGCCTGATTGTACAGGTAGGTAAAATTTAGATATTCTCAGAAAGAACAGTGCAAAATTACTGTGCAGTTTGTTTATTAAAAAAAGAATATGAAAAAGTGAAGGTATTAGGTATTTCAAA
The DNA here is from genome assembly GCA_030762935.1 of Hymenopus coronatus. Classification (NCBI taxonomy): domain Eukaryota; kingdom Metazoa; phylum Arthropoda; class Insecta; order Mantodea; family Hymenopodidae; genus Hymenopus; species Hymenopus coronatus. The sequence continues at coordinate 40,781,050 of CM060897.1, read as the reverse complement.
AATTGTTCAAAACAGCACCCATAGTTTTGGGTGAGAGCACATCGAGTTATAAGGTGAGTAAAATGCTCTGAAAAACAATATGATAAGGTAATGATTGTTATAGTGGTCTTGCTGTTATTGCAATGAGAGACCACAGTTTAAATGATATTTCTTTCTTGTGAAGCACAGTGGCCATAGAAATGTTTAAACACAGTAGCAGAAGATGCAGCAATTATATGCCAGGCAGAAATACAGTGCTGTCAGACTGTCCTAACATACCCCCCATTAAGATCTCTTCAGCTGTTCCAGTGTGCACCTGTGGTACTTCTGACGTTACAAAAAGTATGATGGGCAAACATCTGAGCACCTCCCAAATGGTAGCTGTTTAGATTGGGTTGGACTCAGTGGAATCAGTCGGACAATGATTCCCAAAACCCATGGGAGATTGGGTACATCTGGGCAGCAATACCTGGACAGGGTTGTGAGATGTCTTAATGTCCTCCGGCCACTAACCTGGAGAGTTTAGTAGACAGGAGCTAGTAACTGTCACCCCTACTGAGGTCTTTGGTAGTCATCCCCCTATGGGGTTGATGCATGAAATTAGTGTATCTACTTCCATCCTTGCATCAGCAAGGTGGTGAAATAGGTACTGGCTTAATGGAAAACCCCATGGACTTGTTCCGTGGGGCATTTGACACACTTGAATAGTCAAGTCACTGCTGCTGGCTTATGACCTAATGTACCAGTTAGTAGTCATGAGCATTTTCCCCACATAAACGTATAATTCAACAGATGTCCAAAATTATATATAGCTCGGAACAAGACTAAGCCAAAGTTACAGCTACATTACTCTATGAGAACTAAAAAACACAAAGAAATAACATATGTGGCAGACTGTCAGCTTTACAAGTTGGGTACATGCTCTTAGTACTACCGATTTGAATCCCAGAGAAGAGATTTGATCTCAATCTGAATGAAAAGTAAATCTGGAAGCTATGGAAGACAAAAAAGTGTTAATAAAGTGCATGATTTCAATATCGGATGCAATAAAAAGTATTTATGATAAGAGATAATGGTACAGTTACAAAACATACTAAAGATCAACATATTGTAAAACCTGTCTGTAATGAATAATTCTTACTTATCCTTTAGTTGTACCCTAAATTTAAATACATATAGGAGATTTAAATAAATAATAAAATAAAAAATGGTGGTTTAATCATTTAAGGACTCTGGGACTGAAGTTATCAATATTTGTAATTTCAAAATTATTTAGTTGAAAATTTGTACAAGTCTCTTGAGATTAAGATAACCTCAGATGTGCAACATTTCAAATTGATAATAGGACTTGCATTATAAAACTTGAAGTAGAGCAACAAATCAATTGTTTCTTTTGTTTGCTTTCTTTTCACATGTATTAAATTTGTTGCAAATTTTAATGATTAAAAATTATTATGTCCAAACCAATAGCATTACAGAATAAATAACATCCAGATCATGCATAAAATTTTACCAAAACTAATGGAAAATAAAGAGTGGATCTTGGAAAATATATGTTCGTGAAAAGCACAAAATATGAGATGATGTACGCTTTTAAATGCCAATTCGCTGACAACTTCAAAATTGTTAAAACACCTTTGAAAATGCCAAAATACAAGAAAATAAAACTATAATGCTGCAATATGCATTGGTTTTAACTGAATTTTTAATAACATGCAGAATTGGATAATTTTGTAATTTTTTTTAAAAATCTCAATCTGTTGGTTAATGCTCCCAGTATAGTTTTATGACAGGTTCAGAAATGTGAATGTCTCCACTCGTCTGTGACCTGCTGACCTTCACCACTATCTTAAACATTTATATTTAAAATAAATAACTGTTCACAGCAACGCAGTTCATTTAGAACAGGAAGTTTTGCCTCATTCTCTAATTTCACCTGATTTGACATACAAGTAATTTCTCCTCTTTCCTATTATACAGAGCTTACTGCATTTCTAGGCTGACAATAAGGCGATAGAAGAAGTGAATCATCAAAATAAAGGTGCTCTACAAAGGATATCCACCACTCATCCATCATAGGCAGATTTAGGGAGGAGCTATAACCTCTACCCTTTAATTATAAGCAAAATTAAAAACTTACAAATGGTGTTGCTTAGGTAAATTCAAAATCAACAGTTTTATTCCAATTATATTTCTTAAACCAAATGAGTAACTATTCATTCACAGTCAGTGAGTGAATTTATCATTAAGGTGGTCTATATCTCAAAAGATGTTCCACTAACTTGAAAAGATATTAGATTGGCTGAATCAAATTTACCATTAAGTAAATTTTGAATAAGAATTAAACTCTCAAATAATGAGGATCACTAACTGGCAGTAAAGTCAAGTAATTAAACTACTTCAACCTTATCCTTAAATCATTTAAGTTTTCTCAAAATTTAAATTAATATTTGCATTTGCTGATTACTTATATGATGTTTGAAAATTTAGGAATGAAAATGAGTATTACTGACTGCATTTTGCTCATTAGTTAGGGATCTTTCAATGTTACCTCTTCCTTAAAGGAATCCTGACTCCACCTCTGTCATCATTTATGGGAGAAAATGAAATGGCCTGTTATTTATGGACGCTCTTTAACTGCTTTGGTTCTCAGCGTCCCATTCTATATTGGGCGTGAAAGATCGCTTAATTTTGCTCAGAGGCCTCTCTTATCAGGCTTGAGATTCTTTTACGTGCCGTAAATCTACGACACGGGACCCACAGCTTTACTTCCCTTCCGAAGGAAGCCATGCTAAGGATATTTACGCCCGAAAAAATCCATCGTCCTCCGCCGGGTTTGAACCCGCGACCTTGGGTATATGAAGTTAGCATGGTAACCATTACACCACGGAGAGCGACTATTTATTTATGAGAGAATTGTATCACTTCTATTTGTGGGACTAAATCCCCACCATGACTCTGTCATAACCACCTTCCTTCATGATGATAATATGAATTTTCTGACTGCCCCTAGGAAGGTTTGGTAGCTACTGTTGATGTTATATGGAAGAAAGAAGTTAACAAATACCAGTTGTGCTAACTAGAAATGTGATTTTCCACAGCCCTACGCATATCTTGTATTTGAATGGCAAAATAGACATTTTTACAAACCTAAAATATTAATCAGATACAGATATACATTCTACATAACTTGGCTTTAAAATATTATTTTATTGGGCATATTTTATGTACATCACTATTTCTTTTCTTCTTGTTGACATTGTTATGGTTTTTGTGACAGCCAAAATAAAGCAAAATAAATGAGTAGTATTTCAAGATTCATAACACAATCCTGTTCTGTGTAAAGATTCTCAGCCTCATTCATAACATTTCCATGTTTTAATAACTTGTTTTCTAGGTTTGTTGCATGATTGGATAACCAGCCTATCTGCTAGAAGTATTTTATCTGACTGCTTATACATAACAATGTCTCCTACCTCAAAGTTAAAATACCTACAACAATCAACGATCAATATTTTAGATTTGTGCATTGCATTTCACTGCATTTTTTTAACACCAGAGTTTTAACTGGTAGATATTCACTCATGACAAATAATTCTAGGTGTGATATATCTAGATGTGGGAAATAAAAAAGCTCTATATTCAAATACTGCTTCAGAATTCTTTTACAAATTATATCCTAAACTTAAATGTAAAAATATTCTGAAATAGTTTTGCCTCTAAGATATGAATATCTAGAGCTAGAGAAATGGTAAAATTTTTATGTTGTTTCGTAGCACATTTGAAGCAACTGCACACCAAACCACACAACTCTTGACTTCATGTTGAAGAATGGGACAGGCAATACTAAGCAAGAGATGGCCAAACTGTGGCAACTGAGCCACATGCAGTTTATATCCTTGTATTCATTTTAACAATATATACTGCAATTGAATAAAAAACAAATCTAACTAGAGGTTAAGTAATCATTGAGCTAAAATGTAACAGAAAATGAAAAAAACAGGGATCTATCCTTTCTATTAGCATATTCAGAATATAAAAGTGTCCAAGTTTTTATTTATGAGCACTTCACAATGAAGCTTTAATTATCAAAATGTAATTACATGATAATTTACACTTGGCTTCACTATTAGACATATTTACCTTTAGAGAACACGTTTGGGAGGCAATTGTATGCTTCATTATCAACTGCAAAGTTCCTCTGCAATAAATCATATCAGGAAAAATCAAATAGGGTATCAGTATAAGACACAGAGCAGGATGGCTCTGCAGAATAGGCTTGAGGTTTGCATTTGGAAGATGTCAGGTTCAAAATCTCAGGGTGGACCACAGCCATCCTGAACCTTGGCTTTTTTGTGGTTTTCTGAGCTCAGCAAGCAAATGCTGTGGCGGATAATATACTAATACAAAATTTCCTATCTTTCATTTATTTCCTTTCATCTTGCATGGTAGCAGGGCTAGGCACAGTGGACAGTGCATGTGCTTGGCGGAGAGAACAGTTTCTTCTCTGGTAAGCAACTTTATGCATGGTACCCTAAAATTTCAAGACTGCTTTTTGTATTTTCTTGCCTCATTCTGTCCTCTCAGATCTTGATAGGAGGAACAGATCCAGTCATCAACACAAGGTATATATGAGGTACAAGCAAGCACACAAATTGGCAAAAGGATTTAATTTCTGGGAAAGCAATCACCACATTCAAGAAGAAGTTAATTCCTCTTTTTTTTGCCTTTCACAGATTAGGCCTATCAACCTATTCTAGCCTCAGGACCATCTTTTAACTGGTCATCCATTTTGTTTATGTTTATTTTATTATTTACTGCAACAATATTCAGTTCTTGTATAATGTTTACATTAGGAGTCCTGTCCAGCTTATTGCACCTTTGAGTGCTCGTAAAATCATTTTAGCTGTCTGAATAAGCCAGTAAACAATCCAACAGTTTTAGAGTAAATCGAGGGTGAACTTTTAGCCAGTTTTAAGAAAAAACTGTTTTTCATGTTTACAGCATAATAATTTATAAACTTACAATTTTAGAGCCCTACAATGCCTGGAAGTACACTTAATTGCATCAGTTTAATTTCTGTAGGATGCTGCAGTTTTGATAATAAGAAACTAAAATTGTTACTGCATGTTTTGAAAACACGGTTAATCATTTTTTTAGGGAATTAAGACTCCAATTAACTTTTTTTATTTTTTTTAAATTAAATTTTGACTCTTAAATTTAAATGTTATGTCACTGTTACTAATTATCCAAATATTATATAGATTTTCTTTTTAATTAAAAAAATAAACACTTTTCTTTTTTTTTTCATTGGAATAATATTGTACCTTTTTAATAAACTCAAAATATGCATTATGATTATGTTTTTAAATTATATGTATGTCAAAGATGCTGTTCAACTTTTTTCAAGCCTGTAGAATTTCAGCAGATACATTTTAAAAATGGGTATGCTTCAAAAAGTGTTAAATTGATACAAAAAAAATTTGAGGAAGTTAATACCAATGCAAGATGTTGCTGTACAGCACAAAGAAATTAACTCTACAGCTTAAAAAATGCACAAAAGAGGAATTTCACCCTTAACCCCAGAGAGTTCATTAAATTTTGAGTAACCAAAGCACAACGTTATCTCCAAATGTATTTTGCCAACACAGAACATCTATAGGATAGGCTAAACATTAATTCAGTTGGCATAGTTAACAATAAAGGCAATCTACCGCAAAAGCATGTCCTCTAAAGGTTAATGAATCTAATAGTGAAGCCAAATGAAAATTATCATACAACAGACTACATCTTTATTAAAAATTTTAAGGTTCGGTATACAATATCATTTATTTATTTCCAAAAAGTATGGAACTATTAGCCGACATCTACAGGATGATCACTGGATCCAGATTATTTACAATTATAACAGGTTATCTTTTTATTTTATTTTCTCTCTCTCTTTTTCAACAATGAAGAGATATCTGAATGTCAGTATTTCCATTTTACTTAACAAAATTAAAATATAATAAATAGGTAGTACACATGCATAAGGCAAAAGCATCTAGTTACATGATAAAATTTATCACTTTCCTGCAAGCCCCTTATAATAGATTCCCAGTTTGGCTCTGATATAGGTGACATTCTTCATAAAGGAAGGGCAAAGGAGGTTGAAACAGTTTTATACAGTTGAACAATTTGACATGTTGTCAAAGTATGTGGAAAGCAGCATTGCCAAATGTATGATCTGGATCTTGCAATTGCACTAATTTCATACACTCTACAATTCCACAATCCAAAACTGGATCACATACAAACTATATGATCCTTATTCCTGATCACTCTTTTTAAAATATTTTCCATATTTCTAAAGGGGACTATTTGCTGAATCAAAGGAAATGTTGAAATCAATATACACTTACTTTACTGATACTCAAGAAATTAAAGCTAGAATTCTGATTGTTATTTATATAGCTTTGTAATGATCTTTTAGGAATATTTTAAGCAATGAGTCACAGCTTTTAGCTGAAAAGTCTGTTTCTCATCATCTGGCTTATAAAAATGGGCATTTAATTTGGCTCAGAAGGTTTTATTGCACACAGTTCAAACATATATAATTATTTTAGAAACCTCAGTTTTATTTTACTATTTGCTTTATAAACTTAAAATGAATGTTATAATAATAATAATAATAATAATATCCTTATCATTATTTTTGTGGTTAAAATTCAGTACTTATACTGAAAACACATAAAAAATTTCCATTTTCTATCTTGAAATACTTTTCATGTATATGCACCTAAAGAAGAAAAAACACTGAATTACAGGAAATCTAAGTTAAAGCATTAGTTTACTTTTAGTAAATTTTAAATGTTTGCTTTTGTGGGTTAAAGTATTTCTAAAAATTCTTTATAAGGTTATCTAAATAGTATTAAATTACTATTTACATTTTTTGGGTACCTACAATTTAAAGTATGAACACATTTAAAAAGCTATTTCCATTTAGTAATGTTCTAGTCCCTTTTAAAAATAAAACAAATTTATATTTTTATTGTTTTAACATCATTGTGGTGAACTATTTTGTTTCTAACAATTCTTACTTCTGTCAGATTCCCAGGCCCCATTAACTGGTGCATTTAATAATATTTGTAAATAAATAAATGATAAAAAAACAATATTTTTGTAAACATTTCATTTCATTCCATTGTGAAATTTAAAAGAGGATGGTAATACTGGGTAGTAAGCATAGGTTTTAGAGAATGTGGCAGCTCAAATAGTAACATCCAGCACACCAGCAGCACTGACATGATTCTGGCAATTAACAGCATTGTTAACAAACAAATAGATATTAAATATTGAAACTAGGATTTCGGGTTTCATTCCCATTGAACCAGCCATCCCACCTTGGATTTTTTATGGTTTTCCCAGGTCAGTAGGCAAGTGCTGGGGCCAATTACCTCTATATTGCCATGAATTGGTCTGTCCTTCATTTCCTCCCAATATACTACACTTTTTATATTTCAGGCTTGCAAGGCCAAGCAGGGAGGGAAATGGCATTGGAACCTGTCTGTGTGGTTAGAGGGAACATGGAAGAGGTATCCAGGGATGTTCAATCTGACTGTGCTGTGCTGTTCCTATTAAACAGAAGTACTGAAACCCTCCTCCATTTCTAATTCCTATCCATAAGCATAGGTTTTCATGGATTAAACAGTACTGCATCAAGAGAACCCTCTCTAAATTACTATACTTCTAAAAACTCTGAACTTTGCTTTAACTTTAATGAGATGCTATTGATAGAGAACCAGTTTTTCTCAGCACTGTTACCATTTCAATAAAAAATAAAAATGCAATAAAATATTTAACAAAGAATTTAGTATAGCCTTTCAAAGAATGTTTGGAAGAAATAAATTGACCTTGTAAAGTTTTAAAATATGGTTTATCTGAAAGCCTGCTTACAAAGAATAAACTTATTTGCAATAATAGTTTGCACTGTAATGTGGCATTTCTAGAATCAAAGTAATTTTCAACTATATAATAATGGGACTTATTCATGATTTCCATTTTGCTTAAACAATGTGCAGCATTTGGCCTGAACCTGTTAATCCTTGAACCAACACTATCCCTCAAAGGGTACTCAATACTAAACAACTTATTTCCACAAATTTCAATTAATGAACATGGACATTTTTTGTTCAACATCTTATAACAGAAAATGTTCCAAGAAATATGTTTTAAAGAATAAAAATTCAGTCATATGTGAAACACCCACTTGATGAAAATATTAAATATTTTAAATCCTGCATATTCTTTGTAGAAAGTAGTTCTTTATAATGAAAGATTATATTTTGCACAAATAACTCTACCTAGAAACGAATAATAAAGTGTGTAATACTTTTATTTTCTTTAAATCAATCTGTATTAAATTATGAAAAATCTAAATCCAAAAAAATGGTTAACACCGTGTTTTAAAATTTGATGTTATTTGCACACATCTTTACTTGTCCACTTAAATGTTACATATGGGCAAGTTTTCTATGAAAATTTTAAAAACAGTGATTATTTGTTTGTTTCTTAATTTTGTGAAAAAGTCAAGATGCTTTGATTACAATTATCATTCATTCAAACTGGCTTGCATGAAAGTACAGATAAATTTTATCATCATAGACTTATTAGTGATATAATTTTAGATGATCTACCTGTGACTCTTGACTGCCAAAAGACCTCTGTATGGCCACCGCTGTGCTTAGTGAATGTGGAAAATGCACAAGTATGACAAACTGATACCTGTTGGTAACTTCCTGCAGCAAGCTAAATATAATTACAAACAAATCACTGCTGGAACTTTTAATAAAAATAATATTTGATGCTCCGTTTCACTTTGTTTTCTCTTGTTCTTTATTATCAATATTAGTATTCCTATTAAAACAACAACTACTCTTGTTAAAATGCTGTTTAGTCACAGAATATCTGTTTCATAGATCTTGTTTGTTGTAGTAGTGGTGGCAGAGGTTGTGGTGGTGGCGGTGGTGGTAGTGGAGGTGGTGCTAGTGGCAGCAGTAGCAGTGACAGTGACAGACGGTTGTGTCACTTGTATAGTTAGAGGCTTGGCTATGGACAAAGGTGCCTGTTGCTGACCCGAGGCAGCTACGGCAGCAAGATGTGTGAGAGATCCTGACATAGGTGCAGCTGCTGAGAGGCCGTGTCCCAGACCCATCTTCGCTAGCAGGTTACTCTCACTGCCTGTCTTCTTGAGCAAGAGGTCTGGAGGTGGCACCACGGCCAGGCCACCTCCCCCACTCCTCTGTAGCTGCTGCAGCCTTGCATATTGCTCTTGTAGTGCACGTTGTTTGCGTAGCAGCTCCTGGTGACGCTGCTCTAGGATTTCCTGCCGTGCCTTGTTTCCTGTGCTAGTCGTCGTTGTGCCTGTTGTACTCGTTGTGGTGGACTTGTTCTGCATCCCCTCCTGCGAGTTGATACTTTCACAGCTGGAACTATTGCTGGCAGGATTGAAACCTTGTTGTTGCTGTGACTGCTCCCCTTCAGATTGTTTTGCGACGGAGATGTTCCCCCTGAGTGGTTCTCTCAGGCTGCTCCTGCCAGGAGCACCCCTTCTTAGGAGGGTGCTGCTTCCTATGCCCATTTGGGGCTGGCTAGGTGGCACTGTACCTCTGGGCGGCAGTGACGGACTGGTAGGCGATGCCAGGGGGGATCTCGAACTAGTCCTAGGGGGTGGAGGGGGTGGTACTCGGCGTCCTGCCAAGTGTGACAGTAGCTCCGAGTTGCGTTCTGGCACAGGAGGCTTGGCATCTGCTTGCAGCCTGGACAGTGCCACTGTGGGTGGGGAGTTACCTCCACCATCTGAGCTGGAAGGATATGAGTGCAGCCGGCGCAAGGAGGTGGTGCCCCCAGGTGCTGTGGGGAGAGGATGAGAGTCTATGCTGCCCTTGCGGCCTATGTCTGCCATTGGAGGATTGTGCGTTGAGCTACCCCGGGAAGGTGGCCTCGCAAACGTCTGCAGCTCATCTAGCAGAGCGTCGAGTGCGTTCTCCGGACGCTGCCTAGAGCTGGCGTCGCCTCCGATGGTGGGCGCCATGACACTGCGCGCTGGAACGGCACCGGGCTAAACGAGAAACACACAACCATTAACAGCTTCATAACAGTGACATAAAATGTGCATGTTTTTATTACTTTTCATTGATAAAACAGAGCGTGGTAATATAAATTAATTGAATTTCAAAAGAAAGGAAGATTAAATCATTTTATGAATGAAGTCTTTGACATGAAAATCTCATAATTTAATTTAAATCACTGCTTCAGCAATTCACTTTATTTCTTCTTGGCCAGATATTTATCTTCTCTATAACTTTCATCAAACTCTCCCTGAGTAAATAGTTGAGAATAGGGTGATACTAAAATAAGACTTATGAATCGGGCCGCGCCGTGGCCGAGTGGTTAGACCACTCGACTCTCACCTAGACGGCCAGGGTTCGATCCCAAGCGACCGCATGTGAGATTTGTGGTGGACAAAACGGCGCTGGGGCGGGTTTTCTCCGGGTACTCCGGTTTCCCCCGCCATCGCATTCCACCGGTGCTCCATCATCATTCATGTATCATCAGTGTCACCGCCTGCGGTGCCATTAGTAGTTAAAGCGGGCGTTAAACACTACCAAAAAAAAAAAAAAAAAAAAAAAGACTTATGAATAGAGGGCAGGGGGGAGATAAAACAGAATAATCAGAGAAAACCAGTTCTTTATGAATTTCTTTATATTCATTCAAAACCCTTTGTAAACATTATGCTGTTAAGCTTATGCACATTTAGCCATCAGTATTCTTTACTTCTTAATTTTTTTCATGTATTCAACATGAACATTAAAATGAGGAGTGGGAGAGAGAATCCTTAAGAAGCAGAAGCACTCTTACCATAACTTCTTTCTTAGGATTTCAATTTTTTATTTCCTTCTAGAAATGGACTTACCAAGTTTTTCTACAATATCTAAGGATGAGTTAAAGCATTTATTTACTGCCTTCTCGGCAGCTATACTTTAAATAATGAAACACTTAATACTCAACTTACATTTTAGTTGAATAAACAATTTATCCCTTGACTCTTACATAGAAAATGTTTCATGGAAATGTCATTTATACCCTCAACTATTTTTAATTACTGGAAGTACTATTAAAGCCTCAGATGGATTCAGGAGCTTCCTCTATCAGGCATATAACAAATCTGGATTATTTATGGTGTGAACCTTTAAAATGCACCAGTGAGATTTCATGTTGTTTTAAATAAACCTAATTCCATTTAGGAACCTTCAATGATCTCTTTAGCTTATTGCACATATTTTAGTAGGGGGACAATGTTTTCTGTTAAACATTAAAAACAGAAGTATTATTAACAGTGAAGTATTCATTATCTTGCAGTTATGCTTCATCACACTTATTTACACTCACCTCCACTAATTAGTTGAAAACATTTCAATATTTTTCCACTAATTAATTGGAGGTGAATGTAAATAAGTGTAATTGTAATTTATTAGCAGCCTATAGACTCTTTTCGAGTATTGAGCATTGTCAGTTTACATTACACAAAATTAGCATTAAATAAACTTAAGTCTACATAAATCATAAAAATACATTAATATATACAGGATGTTTGGTTTAACAAAGTATTAATATAGTCTACATAGATTATTTTAAAAATTCATTGATATCATACACAGGATTGTTCAGTAATTATGTCTTAAGACTTTGTTTAAATTTAACAGCATTTTCATTTTTTATATATGCAGGGAGTCGATTATACATGTGTAATCCTATTATATAGGGATCTTTATTTACAGATTTTACACTGTAGCTGGTATAATGTAAGTCAAGTTTGCATCTAGTATCATGGTTATGTATTTCACTATTTAGTTTTGGTTTTTTCTGATTAATGAAGTAAGTTACTTTGTATATGTATAGAGATACTACGGTAAACATCCTTTCTCTTTTAAAAGCTTCCCTGCACGATTCTCGACTTCCCATTTTAAACATAGTTCTGATACATTTCTTTTGTAGCACTAAAACCCTTTGCATATGCATTTTATTACAACCCCCCCATAATTCAATACCATATTGGATATGTGAATAAATTAACCCATAGTATATAAGTTTTAGAACCTCAACATTACAAGTTTTTACAAATTCCCTCATTAAATACAAACCTTTATTTATTTTTTTACAAAGGTCATCGATATGATTAGCCCAGGACATGAGTTTATCTAATTGCATTCCTAAAATTTTGTGAGAATCAGATTCCTGTATTGCAACATTTCCAAAGTTAATATGAAATAATATATCTTTTTTCTTCTTGCTTAACTCAAATTTAATTATATTTGTCTTGTCAGGGCTATTAGTGAGGTTGAGAGATTTAAAAAATGAGTTTATTCTTAGCGATTCATTGGTGGCTAATGATTTTAAGTCAAGATCATTGTTTGCTTTACATATAATAGTGGTGACATCTGCATAGCTTATAATTTTACAATTACGTGTCGAATACATATAATTTAAATATAAAATAAAGAATAATGGTCAAAGTACTGAGCCTTGGGGTACACAGTATTTAACTATTTCAGCACTTGATTTAAATTTTATTCTTTTTTTTCCTTGTTTAAAACTTATTTCTGTGTATTGTACACGACCTTTTAGATACGACAAAATTAATCTATTGGTAACATAACTCCAAAATGTTTTTTGTACTTGTAAAATGGTAACTGCTTCTATCAATTTTTCAAAGTGTTTGTATTTGGTGTGCTTGACTTATTCTTTTAGCTGAATTCCAATCAGTCTTAATGCACCCTTTTATACACCTGCAGCGCTACCTCCTTATTGTTAATAATTACAACACTAACCTGAGCTTTCCCTCAGATGTTTTTGTAATACTTAGCACATTCTGAAAAGCACATTGTCAATATACCTACTGCAAATTACAGCATTAGAACATTCACCTCTTTATTATTTTTCTTTGAAAAAGAATATGGACAAAAAGTGCTTGCTGGGGATGCTTCTATCTTCAGAAATTACTGAGGGTGAGAAACAGAGCTTTGAAAATTTAAATGATTATTTGAAATAAACTGCAGGGAACTTTTCACAGAAACATGGCATTATTTCTATGCATTAATATTTAATGGCAGATTGAGATTATTAACTAGAAATTGTAAGTATATAAACACAACAACTCTTTAGAATGTCTGAGGCCAATTTTCAGCAATGTATTACTATATAACGAAAACAAGATCAATATTGATCATGGATGTGTAATACTTAAACTTGATACATCCTTGGTTTTTAGTTGGCTGTACCTAAAATGTCTGTTGATAACTATAGAATACCTGTCACTAGACTTCTATACCCTGGCTACAGCCCTGTAAATTACTATCTGTATCAAATCCTCATTTAATTTATTTTAATAGTAAGCCAAAACCTGTGAGTTATACCCAAGTTTCCTTTCACTTTGTATTATGACTTATGTAACACTAAATGGTGCATTGGATGTACACAATCATTACTTTAATGCTCCATACTTACCAATAAACTATTCATAATCTGGTATATCCCAATGAAACATGTACATTACTGGCACAAAAAATCATGAGTCTACAAGCCATTTGAGGGACATAATTTCAAATAGTATTATGTCTAAAAACATTTTACAGGAGAAGCAAAAGATTGATTACTCACTATCCTGGGAAACTTCAAAATTTGAAAAATGTTAAGTTCCTATGTTTGAGACTTACTTCAAGAAACACGAAAAAGTGAAATAAATTTACAATTGTATTCTTCAAATTTAAGGAATGTGTGTTGGATGCAATATGCTTTGATCCATAATCCAATGTATAAATAAAAGACAATTAAAAAATAATTGCATAATTTACCAATTATTTTGTTATTATAGAAGAACATTATCTGTTAATACAAAATTAAATTTTTCAAATAAATATTCTCTTTTGCCTTTCTCTTGAATTATCACCTACAGCAATTCCTCCTTCTATAATCAAAACATCTACTGTTCCTTCACACACAGCTCACAAAAGATAAATGTCATTATTGAACATAAAGCATTGTCCAAAAGAAACATGGTGGCTGCCAGTATAACCAAACTAATCAGTTTCATGTGGTATTAATGTTGGACACGATATGATTTGAAACACATACTAAGGAGGATTGAATATTATTTGAAATAATTGCTAATTTCTAGCAGCTATTTAAACTGTTAGTGAATATGGTTTGTTAAAATCTGACTTCACAGCATAAAAGATCACCTCAAAAACTATTAAAGAATTTATCATACTCAATTTTATTCATTAGTGGACATAAGACAATTTGAAACAATGCTCTTCATTTGTAATACAGCAGTAAACAAATAGCTTCATAGCTTACATGCATAAACACATCCACAAACTAGTGTTAATTAATTGCTTTTTCCACACAAGCCATGTGTAGGACAAGATCTGGATAGGTAGAGTCAGACTGAAAAATCCATTGCCATAGAGGGATTTGACCAGGGATCTCATGGTCTCTAGCTGGTTGCTCTAACCACTGGCTTACCATAGCAACATGACGATATGGCATTAAGTTCCCCAACTGACTCATATGTTTCTTGGATAAGCACAAGATTATTTCAAATTATTTTGAATGGTGACTTACAATGTTGTAAATACTTTAAGCTCCCGTGTTTCATAGTTTAATAGTTTCTAATTAAACTATGAAGCCCAGGACTAAAGTAATTATGACATTTAGGTTGCCATTTGGGTATATCATCTCAAAATAATTTGAGAACATCACAAACTATTTATTGCATAACATTACTTCATTCCAATACAACATAACTTAATATTCCAGAGACAAGTGACAGGCTACTATATCTTTTCACACAGTGTACTGTATCTAATGGTCTTCAAGAAGAAAACTATATGTTTATGACCAATTAAGTCAATGGTGGCTCATAACCATACATTTGCAGCTATCTCACAAAACATATCATTTGCATACTTTATTTGCTGAAACTTTTTGGGTTCTATTCTGTTTCAGTTTCCATAATCAATTTTATATGTTCTGTAGAATGTAATTACAGAATGTAATTTTTATTCTTCCTTTTATTTAATTTGAGTAGCTATTAGAAGTTGCAAATACAAAGCACCTAATATAAATATTAGATGGTTAGAAAAAGTGTACAATATGGTGGTTGAGGCAAAAATGCTATATGGGATAGAAGTATGGTGATTAGAAGGAGGATGGGAAGTCATAGATGAGGTGCATAGGAAATTTTGCAAAGAAATACTTGGGTTACCAAATGCAACTGTTAGGCAGGTAGCACAAATAGAGCTGGGTAGAGTGGCAAGTAAGGGAAAGATTATGGAAAGGGCATTGACATTTTGGCATAGAATATTGAAATTGGAAGAAAGGAATTTGTTAAAGCAGTGTTTAGTATATCAAGAGAAAAGTTTAAAGAACAAGGGATGGGTAGACTTTCTCAGAAATAACCTGGAAAGTAGTGGGTTAGGGGAAATGTGGAGAAGAAGAGAAAATAATGTGAATAACTTCTGGAAGTTAGCAAGGAAAAGATTTGAGGATATAGAAATACAAAAAATATTTAGTGAGATAACTGAAAAGAGATCTTTAGTTTTCTATATACCAATGAAAGTCTCATGGGGCAGGGAAAAGTACATAGATGTGACAAATAACGAGGAGTGAGAAGGTAAAGTAGGAGTATGGAGATTAAAAGGTTTAAGGAAAGGTATTCCACAAAACCAATGTCCTATATGTGGCGGAAATGAAGATATGGAACACATTTTATTTAAATGTAAAGGGCCTGAAATTTGGAGAAAAGAGTATATTAATAAGAAATGGTTTAAAATAGATAGAAATGTAGCAGTAGTTGGAACGTTTCAAAAAGATAGTAAGAAGATTGGACAATTCTTTTACAAAGTGAAAAATAAATGAGTATGGACAGTAAATAGACAAAATGGTGTAATAAACTAGAATTAATAAACTATTGTAAAATATGAGTATGACTGGTAAAGAACACCGGTCATATTCACCTGTATAAAGCTTAACATGAATAAATAAATAAATAAAATAAAAATAAATAAATAATTTGAATAAAACATTAAGTTAGAAAAATCAAATAAAACTGTAGTACTTATGAATATGGCATTTTTTCATAAGATTACTCATTTCTTGTATTACTACTAACACAACATAGTGCTTTAGCACAGCCATTCATAAATTATATTTGTTCAGTATACTGTTAAAACATTAAAAAATTAATGTCCAATACTAATGCTATATGTTCCAAATTTACTCTTGAATAGCAGTGTACATTGTTCTCAAAGAATGAAAATATTAAAGATTGATGTAAGATAAATGTCTAAAATATTTTGTTATAAAACATTTCATTGTGTTAAATTAGCAGCTATGCAAATACTATACTTAATTTGCTGTTATTCTCTGTGTATCTATATAAAAAATTTGCTTGTGATGAAACTCTATTATTTTAAAATAAAAAGTGGAAATCATTTGCCAGATATGAAGTAAATTATGGACTAATTCACAACTTAAGATATTTACGTGAAATTAAGTATACTTAAACTTTCATAATTGTATCATGTTGAAGAAGCAATACCACATAACTTATGTACTATGAATTGTACAGAAATAAATAAACAAAGAAAGAAAGAGAGAAAAAATAAAAGCTATACACAAACCACATATACATACAAACTTCCTGAAAGCAAAATCTATTAAACTTTTCTTCATCCAACAAAAAGTAATAATTTTCCAATTACATGAAGCTTAGTATGCATTACTACATTTATAAATTAATTAAAAATATATGGGGATTCTGTTTTATAAGTATCTTTTAAGATCTGGTAATATTGCTTCTTTCCATAACACATTCTAAAATTATGATACCACAATAAATACTTATTAAAGGAAAGAACACCACCTGCTAGGCTGTATACAGATTTCTAGTCCATATTTTATGGCTATCAATATGAATTATAAACAAAAGCTGCCACAAAAATTAAACTTATATCATGCAGCCTTAGAATGCAAATAAGATAAACAATTTACATGAAAGAATTGACTTTACAAGTATGTTTGCATCCATTTGCTGGTTGTTTGAGGTCACTAGTAGTACAATCAAATTTTAAATCTGCAGGCTATACATTTTGTTGCAGTCCAATGAAGAGGGACCAAGATCATGAAGAACAGATAACCTCTGGCCTATCACAGCATTATACACCAATTAGCATGGTATATTCAGGCTGTAATTTTAAGTTAGAATAATACTAAGGTCAGCTGATAAGTCCTGAGCCTCTCAATGAAAACAGCATTTAAAAAAATTTTTTTTTGCTTTATTCCTCAACATAATCTCCAGAAAGGTGTTCTAATTTAATTAAACTATCTCTATAGTGCAATTTATCAAGGTCCTCAAAATAGCTGTTTACTGCATCAATGGCCTCCTCGTTGTAGTGAAATCTTTGTCCTCCAAGAAATGTTTTGCAATTTGGAAACAGATGGTAGTCGCAGGGTGCTAGATCTGGTGAATAGGAAGGATGTTCAAGCTATTCCAACTTTAATTTGCACATTTTTCCTATTACAATGACTGAACGATGAGCCGGAGCATTGCTGTGATGAAACAAGATTTTTTTTTTTTTTTTTTGACAAATGAGGTCTTTTTCTTTTCACCTCATCACTCAAACGTTGCAGTAAGCTTGTGTAGTAGTCACCAGTGATACTTTTACCCTTTTACAAGCAATCAATAAAAATATTTCCCTGTGCATCCCAGAAAACACTTGCCATAACCTTGTTAGCTGACAAAATTGACTTTGCCTTTTTTGAGTTGGTTCACCTGGCACAATGCACTGTTTTGACTGTGATTTACTTTCTGGAGTGTAGTGAAATATCCAAGTTTCATCCATTATAATAAGCCATCTAAAAAATTGGCTGGGATTTTTATGTAGAGATCCACATTCTTAACAGAAATAGTTTTTCTTTGCAACTTTTGATCAAGTGTCAAAAACGTGGCAGCCATCTTGCACAGACCTTGTGAAAGCCCAAAACATTACTTAAACTATTACCTGCATGTTCTTTTGATGTGTTTACAGCCTCTACTATCTAAAACACTTTAATCTGCGGTCTTCCAGTACTAAACAATGATTTTTTTCAATGATCTCTGGAGTTCTCACTTCTTCAGGGCATCCAGAGCGAGGCTCATCACTAGTGTTCATACGTCCCATTTTAAACTCTGTAACCCACCTTTTAATCATTGAATATGAAGGGGCAGAGTCTTTCAATGTACTGTCCATTTCCTCCTTGATTTCTTTAGGCGTTAAGTCTTTCAAATGGTAGTATTTAATCACTACTCATTTTTCCAAATCCTCCATTTTCGTGAAAACTCTAAAGTTGTCTCGTTTAAAATGCTGTCATTCGAAAACTAAACAAGCTATTGACCTGTAACTATGGATACAAGCTAGTCTAGAGTTAAACTACAGAGTGATTTACGTAGAACTGACACATTTTGTTCTTTAATAATTCCATTGAAAATTCATTCAATGACCCAATTTTAGCACCAAATTAAGCAGAATGTTCTGGAGTTTTGATTCCTTGTCACTAGATGTACAGATGTTTATGTTTTATTCCTAATTGCATTGTTGGCAGCTGTTTCAACATTTTGTTCTTGTAGTCATCATGAAAACGCAGTACGAGTAGAGCTGAGTCAAGGATATTTTCAGCAAGATGACGCTACATGCCATATATCAAATGAATCCATGAACCTAATTGGAAGTTTCTTTGATAACTGCATAATTTCCAGGAACCTGTGGCCACCGAGATCTCCAGATTTGACATTGCCGGACTTCTTTCTATGGGGTTACTTAAAAGACAGGGTTTACACCACACACCCCTAGACATTGGACGATCTGAAGCACAACATCACAAAGGAAATTCAAGCTATTGATAACAGAGTCCTCCAATGAGTGGCCAGTACAATGTGTTGAGTTGTGCCTTATGCAGGATGGAGGACATTTTCAACATTTGCTATAGAGGTAAATAATCTCCCAAAATTCCTCTACAATTTAGGTATAATAAGTTGTAGCTAGCATAACACGTTTTGAAACAATTAATGTGGCGCCATATCTGTATGAGGCCTGCGACTTATCAGCTGTCCCTCGTATAATGCAATACAATTTAATACTTTGTCATGTCCATGGTGAAAATCTATAATGCTTTGAATCTGCCCAAATAATAAAAAGAAGTTCCTCCTTTCCTGTAAAATTATATAAAGGCCTCCATTCTCATACATTTTATGGGCAATCTATAAAAGATGCAAGTATGTATATAATTTTCAAAATCTAAAAGTTCTCTCATTAGATATTGGATGGCTTTAAAGATATGTATCTTGAATAACTATATGTCACTATCCCATGAAATCTTCTTCATTCATATTGATTCTTATTTTGGATGTTTACTTACTTTTGGACTTTTGTGGGCAACAGTTTGAAGTAATGACATTACAGTTAGGGTGGTGAGTTTTATTCAGGTTGACATTAGAGCTGTGATATTATCAGTGTTACCATCATTAAAAAATATGAACAACATTGTGGACTTCAAATCAAGTTGTTGCACTCACACTTCACTCATATTGTAATTAGGTCGCATTCTTGGCCTAGCAGTACTTGACTTAACAGTCATAGAGCTGAATGGTCAGGAGGGAGAAACAGGTATTATCAATGCATTGGCCGCTTTTATTATACTTTTTTGATTTAGTAATACTAACAATCAAGGAAATTCACACAATTAATAAAATTAATGAATAAAATATTTCATATCAAGGCAAGAAACTACCTCTGCCAAGTGTCATGTTTATAAAACAATGGAGATGTTCCAGGAGCTGTGACGTACATCGGTGAATGCATCTGCCAGCCCGCCCGCCCACCCACCTGAAATGATGACTACCACAGGATCTCCTACTCAGGAACTCCAATAATTCTGATAACTAACTACACTAATAATATCACTTTTAATCACTATGCAGTACTTTATCCATATTCCATTATTAAAAGGAGCCTCTTAGGTTTTCCTTAAATGTTATTAATAATTATGTACTTATGTTCTAACATTCCAGAGATCTATAAAGCATGTAATACTGATCAATCATTAATGTAAAAAAAAAAAAAAAAAAAAAAAATAGAACAATGGAAAATTCTTATAGCACATTGGACAAAGCAAATGTAACACTTTTGAAAGGTACTTCTGGTAGCAAGGTTATTTAATGTCTAATCATAGATGATACATTCAAGGCTAAAAATCTGGCTTGCTACATTTGCATGACTTTCTCTAGCCATATTGTTTACTTTTATATGTTTTAAAAGCTATTTTACCAAAGCTTATTTTTCTCTCGTTTCTTCATATAAATCATGATAAATATTTACAGAAAGGGTACATTCTCTGCTAAGGTACAAGATGTACAAACTATTTCTGCAAATATTTTATTTTACTTAAAGATGAAATAGGTATGAAAATAAATCTTTAGTAGGAATCCTTTATAAAAGATATGTATAAATAAATGAAAGTAGGTAGTAAAGGCATGTGAATGCAAGAGATATCACTTATTATTGTTCACATTTGTAGTTTCAGACTTTGTGGAGGATTGGGAATGACTCTGGTTAAAGAAAAATTCCCTGCTCTAGTCAAGAATTGCACATGGGACCTCTGGGTGATGAAGCTACAATGCTAACCATTCCACCACAAAGACATTCAACAATTGCTCTTATTAGCCAATCAGACTCATCTTTACCAATCTGCATGAAGGGTTGTGCAATACAAGATACGAGGGCACAACTTTGTGAAGTTGCATGATATATATACTACCAAATAAACAAATTTCAAATGAAAGTTTTGCAAATCCCAGTAATTGTGCCAAAAAACTACGCAGGTAATTTCTTTTACAATATTCATAATCCTAAGCATGTTCTGATATATGAGAGTGAATCAAATGTAAATTATAATCTTTTAAAGTATATTTAAACATGTCACAAGTGACAGCTTCTCTGCATAGTCTCCTTTATGCTCTACACACTTTTGCAATCATTTTTAAACTTGAATATTCCTTGTTCAAAAAAGTTTGTGGGCATGTCATCAACCAATGTATCACAAAGTCTTCATTGGTTTTGAATTGTTCCCCTCCAAGCAATTCTTTCATGGGCCCAAACAAAAAATAGTTGGGGGGCACAAATCCATACTGTAGGCTTCCCTGTGCATATATGCCAATGTGTCCCTTGTCAAATTTGCAGTGTGAAGCTTAACATTGTCTTGGAGAAGGATGACATCTCCAATGTGCACACAGCATCTTTTGTTTTTGTAGGCTGCTTTTACTGACCTAACAATTGGCATCATTAGTAAATTGCATTCACCATATATTAATTGTGAGAACATCAATGAATAAAGCTCCTCTGTAGTCAAAAGCACTGTCACAAGAACTTTTCCAGCTGAGAGGTGAGTTTTGGCTTTCTCTGGGCAGGCTTCAACCTTTCTTTATCACTCTTTTCTCACTATTTTGGATTCTGAGTGACGTCCATGTCTCATCATATGTGACAATGCACTTAAAAAGTCTTGTCCCTCTTGCTGGAACCGATTCAGAAGTCTTTCAAAATCTCCAACCTGACCTGGTTTTGCTGCTTAGTTAATAACTTCAGAACCCATTAAGCAATACTTTTTTTTAAATCCAAGATGTTTATGATAATGATATATGTACTTCTAATGCTGACACACACATCTAATGTGATATTTTACAGTGCAGCATCAATCACCTTCAATAAGGTCTTGAATACATGAATGTTGCCATCTGTGAGACTTGATCTTGGGCCTTGGGCTTGAACTTTATTTTGTACAATTCCTCAGCCACCCTTAAATTGTCTGGCTCAGGTTAACAACTGGATTCTGAGACAGCATAGCTTCCCCAAACTGGGCCTTCAAATGAGTTAAAATCTCTGGGGGTTTAATCCCATGATTCGTTAAAAATTTGTAATAATGCATTGTGCAATAGGCAAAGGCACCCCTTGTTCATTCATTGCTGTAATGTCACCAAAACCTATCAATGCTGATTCCCCCTCCTTAACACACTGGCCTTCAACCTCCCACTCCACCATCCCACTGGGATTTGCCTCTGGGGTACTCTACCTCATTCATTGTTTATATTTGAATTACCCTTGTATAAAGGTATCTCAGTACACGGATGTAATGCAATTTTGATGTCATTAATTTTACTACATAGAATCTATCACTCAGATAAAACAAGTCATATTGCAGTATTTCATTTATATACCATATAAAATCATTCCTAAATTATGAACATTAATATCCTTTTCATCTATACACTTTGTCGCAATCCTTGTAGCTGAGTTTTTGTGTCCTTTTTTTCTGTTTGCTGGAATTTCTTTTTTTGATTTGTTGTTAAATTATGGACTCAAAGCTCTAATTTTGAGACCTTTCTTAAGTTAATCAGTGAATTGTTGGTTGAATTTTTATGATTATGGCTTCATGTGCTGCCATAATTATTTACATAAAATATTACTTTCTGTTTTTATACAACATTATTTTACTTGTTGAGGGGAATAATAGTGATATTTAATGCAATAATGATGATCATAAGTATAGGACAAGAGGTCAAAATTTTGATCATATGATGATTAAAAAGAAGTACATATTACAAAAGAAGTGATTATGCTTAGTGATGTATCACACAGAATGAAGGATAGTTTACTAATATAATCTCACAAGCAGAGTAGGAAATAAATTATGTGATCATTATTTTGAACACTTCCATTCTCAGAACATTTCCAAGGTAGTCTTACAGTCCAACTTTGCTCTAATGTGTTCATTCAGGCATTTTTATACCATTCTAAAAGTAATATTCTGTTTAGAGAATATATGCTATAACAATATAATGTTACAAATATGTGTATAATGTGAAAACATGGAATTGTTCCTGCTTTATTGATTCAAGTTCCAAAAGTGGACAATACCCTTTAGAAATCCTTTGACCAATTAGATTTTATTTCCAGAAATATCTTAAATAGAAGGTCTTTTAATAACAATTGTTAGAGGCATTTTTGAGAAAATCAAATTTTTTTAACATTTTTCCATGTAAAGGGTAGTTTGGGGTGGGGGGATTTTTCTGAAAATTTTCATGTTGCATCTTTTGAAGATGCTGAACTTAAATTTGAGTTATCATATTCTAACATGCACACACATTCATATTTTCGAAAAATGTTTTTTTTTATACACAGGGATAAACATGCATTGAAATTTTGGTATCAACTTTTTGGGTGGAATGCAATATCTTTTCTACTTACAAACTATGTAAGTGGTAGAGAAAATAAGAAGGACTAGATTTTGCAGTATGTTCTGTCTTTTCTCATATTTTCAATGTGTGTTTAATTGAAAACTATGAGCAGTCACTACCTATTGTTTACTTTTTTAATACTGTGCACACAAACATTTTAACTTTCTCTAGCACCCATCTAGTAGAGGTAGAGAACATGTATTCAACCTCAAAATTTTACTGAAGTTTTATGTTCTGAGGTGTGCTGAATTTAAAATAAAATAAAAAAAACAACTATCAAACCCAAATTTGAGTTAAGCAACACAACACAAAGATTCTGAAAAAAAACTCCCCCTATCCCAAACTACCATTTAGATGGAAATTTTTTCATATTTTTTTTTTTTTTTATTTCTTCAAAAATAGCTGTACAGAATTAGATTAAAACCGCATATATTTAAAATCTTGCATGGTTAATAAAACACACATCTTAAATTTTCTGCAAATAGTCTGTGAAGTCTCCTTTATTTAGAGTGAATTCTGTAAGCTGGTGAATTATAAAAGACAGGTAAAAGGATTTAATTTGAATCAGTTTTTTTTATGGCTGCTTTTGAAGTCGAAGTTGTAATTTTGGACCTTTATTACTTTCCATTGCATGTGAATTTGTCACTGGTGGAGAAGCCTGTATGAAAGTATCTGTTGTGAGCAAGATATTTGAATAAATTATAAATATTATTAAAATCAATATAATTAAAAAAATAATTAAATAAGATTTTAAATTATTAAATAGATATGTAAAGGAATAACCAGACTACATCAACAAAATGTCAATATCAAGCATTACTTCAAAACCAATGTAAAGTTGTTATGGAATGCTGTTGGAACCAACCATAATGGCACACATAGCTACATAATTATTAGAGAAGTTTTTCATGGCAGATTTGAATTCTGTTGATTAATATCACTCTCGTTCACCCGATCTAACTAGTCATTAATTTTATTTATGGGATTCTTTGAAAGACAAAATGTATCGTTCTAACCCTCGCACATTAGTGCTAACATCATGGAAGAAATTGTAAGTATTCTTGCTGCCGAGCTTAGGCAAGCGAGCAAGAACATCTTTACAAGTTGAGAGCATTTATTTACTGGCAAATTTTGGTTTTCTTGGGCAGTGTAGAGAGCCCACATGAGAGATTACCTTATAAACAACCTGTATTTCAACTCAGGATTAACTAAAAATAGATAAATTTTGCTATAAAATAAATACCTTGTAAATTCCTCATAGTATGAAGTTTAGTTCTATATATAAATATCTAATAACCATGAGTTAATACATGATAAAAAGCTAAATCAGCAAAACAAATAGATAATATTTTCATTTGATTTTACACAAATTATTTTAAAAATTGATCTTTATACCTAAATCCCTCCCCCTAATATTTTTCTGGTTACACTAAAGAAGGATATAAAAGAGAAATTTTTTATGTATGGATTGCCAGAATAAGTTGGCACTGGCAGATTTGATTTTCTTTTGCTCTGCTGTTTTAGTTGCTAAATTGCGATCATCTATATATATTCTTTTTTTCTACTCCATGGCAATCTCAACTGAAAGTCAAGGCCTTCTTCCCAAGCATATTCTTATAACTTCAACATGTTTGTATTCAAGTGCAAGAGCTTTTTTAAATTCTTTTTTTATTTGTTTACTTACCTTCAATCTTACAAGAGTAATAGATATTTATTTATTTATTTTTATGTAGCTTAATGTTCTTTAACCTGGTTGGTCACATCAGACAATGAATGCAATTGGTGCAATGATGCTCAAATGATCTTGGGGTTCATGGAACTTAGAGTTACTGGACATGTCTTCTCAAGATAAGGGAAAACCCTGAAAAAAAATCTTATCCAGGCAACTCACCCTAAGTGAGGTTCAAATCATGACCTAACAATGTGAGGCAGACATGCTATCCCCATACTACCTAGGCAGGGAATATGGGCATTATCAAGGAGTTTAAACAGGAATATAATGTGTGCATAATTTGGATACAATTATCCTAAGCAATACAATTTTTGTAGGTTTAGCTTTAGCTTCAGCTCATGGTCACATGAAACATAGGAAAAGAAATATTAATTTGTTTTGCACATGCAATATTCTAGATATTCATGCACAGAATAGAATTGACTTTGTTTTACTCATTTGAATATTTCTACTCTATATTCATTTGCCAAATAATGTTCTTTAAATATTCAGATAATTGATTATAAGTTTTAAGCTGTTGTATTTGAAAGATATTTCAAACAGATTTTTTTAAGCTAAGTTATTAGCATCTTGTTCTTGTTACATATATGTGTGAATGAACTTTTACATTGATGTAATTAGCTTCATTATTCTTGACATGGGTCAATAATTCTGTTATATATAAGCATGATAGAGTTAAAATATGCAGCTTTTTGGAGTATTCCCTGCAACTTTCTGTTTTTGGCATACCCACAATAATTCTTACTGCTTTTTTTTTTTGTAGTTTAAAAATTACAATTCTACTGGTAGCATTTTCCCATGGTGGTAAGCCATATAACTTAATGACTGAAAATAAGCACAGCAACATGTTTTAAGCCTGCTGAGTGATACCTGAGACTTTAACTGGTAAAGAACAAAGCAGGCTCTACTTAGCTTTTCTGCTAACTTTTCTATGTGATTGTCCCAGCTTAGATGTTTATCAAGAAATAGTCCCAAAACTTTATTTCATACATATAGTTGACTAATCTGGAATCGATTGAGATGGTTGGGGTCACCATTGCTTTATGTTGGAAGTTAAAAGTAATAGCTTTTTCTCCGTTTACAAGCAATTTATTTATTCTGAACCAGTTTAGTAGATTATTCACCGCAACTGTAACATTTTGATGTATCATTATTTTTTGCTGTAGTATAAACCCTTGTGCCACCTGCAAAAAGTGTTGCTTTGGCTTCAGTGACCTTTCTCAGATATGTTGGTAGATCATTATATTAAGCAAGAACAAAAGAGGGCTTAGAATCAATCCTTGAGACGTTTTATCTGAAATTTACTTTATTATTTATTTTTTCTGGGTGTTCAAAAAGTTAATTTTCGAGGTGAGATTTAAACCATTTTAAAGCAATCCCTCTTATACCATTTTTATTTAACTTATTTAGGAGTATTTTATGATGTACCATACTGAATGTTTTGGATGGATCTAAAACTGGATCCACTACTAGTTTGATTTTGTCTGTTTCATAAATATCGGTTCATAAAAATGTCTTAGTCATTTAGGAAATGATTGACATTATAGTCTCATGTACATCAGTTTTCAATAGTGAAAGAATTATCAAAATCAGTTAAGTAGTTTTCAAGATTATCCTAAATACACACAATTTTTTTCTTTTTATAATATCAATATACGTATCATATTTGTATATTTGTGCATGCTCCTCACCCTGTTAGTGCTCAAAACTGAACTCTTTATCATGTGTCAAAAGAAGTACAACTACTGTGTATAATTATACAAAATTGCTGCCAGTATTCATTAATCATTAATC
This sequence comes from Hymenopus coronatus, assembly GCA_030762935.1. NCBI lineage: Eukaryota > Metazoa > Arthropoda > Insecta > Mantodea > Hymenopodidae > Hymenopus > Hymenopus coronatus. The sequence goes on along the minus strand of CM060897.1, from coordinate 40,754,177 downwards.
AGATCAATTTTGTAAGCTGCAAAGTACTGCAGTAAATATCAATCTCGTGAATTTTAGAACAGAAATTTATATAAAAGCCTGAAAAAGTTAATACTAAAGAAAAATGTGTTCATAAAGTAAAAGTCAAACATGTACATAGCTAATACCATGAAAAAGGAATAGTAAAATGTATATAAAATTACCTCAAGAAAAGAAGAAGAAAATTAGAAACATACATATATAAATAAAAGTTGCAATACTTTAAATGCAATAAAAAATAGTAGCAAATAATATGTAAAACAAAACCTTATGACAAAATGAGCAAAAATGATTAAAATAAGAGTTTAATATAAAAATATAAAAAAAATAAGCGATATAAAAATAAATGAAAGAAGCAGCAACAAAGTGACACAACAAAATGAACCGATCGTTAGAAGAAGCACAATCAACAAGCTTAAAAAGGACATCATAATAACTTTATAAGTAGCAGACATGCTAATACCAGCAAAGAAGAAACATTTGCTGGAGATGTTTGAAGATGAGTATACAAATATGATAAAACTGTGTGAAGTAGAACATAACTTTATTTCAAGATTAAAAAGTTAAGTAGGAAAGCTCCATAGAGATAGGAAATAGTTCTGTGGGATATGCACTGAGAAAATTTGTAATACGTGAGAAGTTCCTGAACTCGATCTTTGGCAAGGCAGTGAAGGGCGTCTCTAACTATCTAGCAATTAGAGAATAAATAGTTAATAATACAGCAAAATGCTACTACAAAAGTCTTTCAATAATATACAAATCCAGAATGTAGAAATCACAATTGCATTCTTGAGATTTTGTTAAATAGAAAATAGATAGTTAAAACTAGTAAGTTTGAAGCCATTGAAAAGTCTCAAAAACTAAAGAATTTATGAACCACAATATTTTGGTTTAAAAATAAAACCAAATTTTATTACTGAAGTTCAACAATGATAATTATTTCAGCAGAACTTAGAACCCTGAGAAATAAACCCCATTGCAGCCACGTATACACATATGAAAATTTATGGCTCCATAAAAAAAGGATCACAACTAGAGTATTTCCCAAAAATAATATCTGAAGTTGTTTTTTTATCCTGAAAAGGACTAATAATTAGTAAAATAAGTGTATTTATTTAGTTCTTCAGCTAATAATAAATTCCTTTCTTCTCTTTCTTCTTCTGGAAAAATTAACTGTACCCCAATTTTGGATTAGGGTGATTAAGTGTTCATGCTAATTTAGGTTATTTCTCCAAAAACTTAATTGCTGGAAAATAGTTATCTACAGATAAATTATATGCCCTTCAGCTTGGAAGTTTTTTAAACTTCTAAAGTTTTCTCATCGTGACAAAGAGAAAGTATATCAGGAATTTTTAAAAAATTCAAGGTTTTACAGGTCAATAGATAAACTATTCAAACATCCTCCTTAAGACAGATGTATTTAAAACTTATATAGGTACTTTTAATACTTAAAATTTCTTTCACAATATCTGTTATTTATAAAATTTACTACACACTGATCTAATATACTTTGTATATTATCTTAAGAAAAGTTGTAATTATTTATGATGAAATGTATGTGAATTTGACAATATTTGAAATGTGTTTTATGTAGATGAAAAACAAAATATTGTTGTTTCTGTAATACTTTTACTCCAGTATACAGAAAAGCGTAAAATGTCTACAGTACGGTTATATTCCACCGATCCCACAAGTTACCACAGTACAGAAGATTATTTTAAACTAGATGAATTTGGAGGCACCACAGATTAATAATTTCTAAGCATTTTCAAGCAGCATAAAGAGTTATAATTTTGAAAGCAATTGTGCAAATAGTAAAAACAAAGAGAAGAATATTACAAAAAGAAAATATCTTAGGAGATATAAACAATTCTGTTACTGATATTAGGAAGTTTGATTATACAAAATAATTTTCTGCTGTTATGTTTATTCCTGAAAGTACCAGAAATGCAAGTGTTTAGTTGGAAGATGCTGAAATATAACCGACCTGTTTGTGTAAATATTGTCATCCTTTGTTGGCTCCATTTAGTTGGATTTAGCAGGTCGCGAGATGGTCCTCCCAAACCTCACGTACTATTGTCATGAAATGAAAATAATAAACTGAGAAATTAAAACAAAACAAAAATAAAATGTTTTTGCATGCAACATGTTTCACTTCTCATCTTAGCTCATTTTCCTTACCTAAACAATGCAGCAACCCAACATTGTAATCAAACCTCCAGATTGTAGTTTGCCTTTTATTTTTTCAATAAACAAATGTTTTATAACCATTGTTATGCACTAATAAGTGGATTAAGTATGACTAAGAGCGATTCATTATCACTTCTTTTGTTTCTTCATAGAGTGAATGAATGACTTTATGCATATTTTCTAATAAATCAAACATTAACTAAAAAAATAAGTACACATATAAATAAATAAATTAATTCATTTAAATATTTAATCATGTTGTACATTTAGCATGAAAGGCTAAAATTTTTGTACAGCAGAAAATTTATGTTTACTGATCTGAAAGGAGGTGCCTAACAAGAGCTATTTTCATTAAGATATACTCATATATCTATAATGCTGTATTTAAGATATCTGAGGTTGTTAGACACTTTTAAATTATCCATATCCTCTATCTAGTTCATGTGAAATATCTTCAAGGCCCAGCATGGCTCTGAGTCTACGGTAAAAGTGGTCACCTTGTTATGCTTTCCATGACTAGAGGTAAAAGATACCTCCTATTAGGACCACTTCACCTTTCACCTTGTGTGGGACAATATTCCCTGAAGGTCATATTAAACCATATGAGAAATGTTTTGGAAATAACATATTTTGATATGCTAATACAAAATGCATTTTGCATTAAATGGCTATTATGCATATTTTCTAAATTTTTATTTTTAATTTAGAAGCATATAACAAGACAATGATGTAAGAATAATTTTAATTACCATAACAGAAAAATTACTTTGTTTATGAATTTTTTCCAATTTTGCAAACATGAGCTGTGCAAAATATTTAAGTACATATGAAGGAATGAATACTTTTTAAGTTAAAGAACAATTTTTAAACTTTTAATATGTATTAAGGTCTCCTGAACATTTCAATTTATTCTGAATTGTAAAAAAATGCTGGGAAGAATAAAGAACTGAGAAAAATTATGATGCTTAACCTGTGCTTTTGTTAAATGTCATTTAGAGCTTTTAAAATGGTTGGAAATAAGAGAATAAAGCATAAAAGTACTAGGTATAACCACACAATAAAAAGACAAAAAACAAATATGCTAAACTGGACATTTTATTGCATCCTTTGTGTTCCCCAGAGTTTACTAGCAATTTTTATATCATGTTTTCCCAACTCAAATTGAATCTTGGAGTAAACAGTTTAATGCTGATGATGAACTGTAACCAGCAGGAATTGTCTTAGCATGACACTGAATGTGACCCAATGCAATGCAAACTTTACATTGTATTGCATATCACATGAGAATTGTAATGAATTTTTTGGCGCATATTTTACATATTACCTTTTTCTTGCAAAGTTCTATTGAATGGGAATGCTCAGTCTCATTCAGCTTGGCTGATTCAGGAGGCAGTCAGGAACTATAAGACTATTAAAATCACCCAGATATCCAGCTGAACTCGACATATAAGAGAAGATACTTATAAAAAATATGTCACACACATGTTTTGATGTGCTGCCAGAAAATTCCGTGGAAGTTCATCTCTCAATCACAAGATACCACCACAAACAATCAGCTTACTTCAACAAACCACAGATCTAGCCAATTGGCCAACTGCTGAGGAAGGAGACAAAATGTCTCTGAAACATGTACAGTACGCAAACCTAAGTGATGTTTATGTCAGGAGTGCCAAATCATCTTCTAATAATAAATTGTGTTTAATATTTTATTTGCAAAAATAGGGAAACTTACTTATTAGATCCCTCTTGTACAAGGGTTGGAAAGAAATAAGTGGCAACACAGTTTTGCCCCAACATAAGGATTTTATTAGAACTGCTATTGGCAGCACATGTAGGGGGTGAGTGGAGCTATACAACTCAGATGGGGATGCCAGCATAGGTGCTGTAGCTATAGGAATGGCATATGTTGAATATAGGTTGTCAAATCCAGTGGCGGCTCGTGGATTAAAAATTTAGGTGTTCACAAAATCAGCAATTTACCACCACCGCAGCCGATACTGCTACCGCCGTCGCCGCAACATCAAATCCAGTAATATTAGAATCAATGATAGTGCCTAATAACAAGAATTATAAATTTGTTACACAAATCATCGCCCATCCAGTATTGTAAAGTGTTGAATTTCTCCGAGAGTTAACATCAATATGCCTTGATGAAGGGGTGAAGTCCTTTGATGCAGTTCATGTGAAGAATGGTATTTACAGTGAATAATATTTACATTGTTTGAATTACTTAATTAACACCAAATTTATTTGTACAGAAATTCCATGCGCCGGTTTTTCAAATGTGCAAACTTTTCTAACACTCGGTGATTAAAGTCTTTTATGCTGTTGACCAGTTTCTTCTCAATATCAAGCATTGCCAGTGCTGAAAATCGATTCTTTTTATTGGGAAAAGCATATTTCTGATTTTGATATAGTCATGGTCGTAGTGATAACAATCTTCAGTAGCTCTGTTAATTGCAGAAAAGTTTCTTCGTTGAGGTTGTTTTCTGTTTTGAACTGCTTAACTCTCTCTTAAACTTAACTCTCGCTTAAAATGCAAATTACTAAGAAAAATAGCACGTCTCACAAAGACTGCAGTTGCACTTCCGGATAGTTTCAACTAAATCTCAAAGATAGCAGCACCTCCCGCTGATAAACAGAACCCTGGAAGTGTTAATGTGCATGGTTGCACTGTGCTCATTTCTGGCTGTAATATTCCGAGCTATTTTGTTGGCCGTGCAAGCGCAGAGCTGCTAAACGTTAGTTATACGCTAGCACACAAGGCCTGTGCTACAAGCGTTGTTGCCACATACTCGGGTTCTCGGCTGTGTTCAATCTGAAGAGCAGAGCGCGGCATATTTAAACAAGTGGCACCAGATAGCGCATTTTATTAAATGCTTCCTGAAAGAGAAAAAGAAGATCCATTAAGAAATATTGGAGTTTCACGTGCTCTTGTGCTCCTATACAGCAGCCGCCGCTGGTCAAATCACACTGCCCTAAAGGGGATGTTTTCCAAGTTAGAACAACATGCATGATAAAGATTGAAGTGGCCTGTGGAAAACACCTAAATGTGTTTAGATTACATGAAGTATGTGGTAATGAGGCATTGCCACATAGGACTGTGGCACAACTTTTCATACAGGGCGTGAAATGGAAATGGCCTGTTATTTATGGATGCTCTTTAACTGCTTTGGTTCTCAGCGTCCCATTCTATATTGGGCGTGAAAGATCGCTTAATTTTGCTCAGAGGCCTCTCTTATCAGGCTTGAGGTTCTTTTACGTGCTGCCGTAAATCTACGACGCGGGACCTATATATATATATATACAGGGCTTGATAGTGTGCACCAAGAACTAGGTGGGGATCAAAAACTGAGTCACTGAATTGATTTAATTTTTTGTTTTTTGAAAGTGTTTAATGCACATGTTTACTACTATGCCACCATAGACGATGACACTGATGATACTTGGAATGAAGATGGAGCATTGGCAGGGGAAACCAGAGAACCCAGAGAACACCAGCCCCCGCACCACTTTGTCCACCACAAGTCCCACATGCAGTTGCCTGGGATTGAATCCGGGCCAGCTTGGTGAGAGGCAAGTGGTCTAACCACTCTGTCACAGCCATAATTCAATCGTTGCTGCACCAGGACACCAGGACAGGAGGTGGACTTCCCAAAAAATGGCTAATGAGGTAAGAACAACCCACACTACCAAGGTGATGTATTGTACAATGTCCTTGGTTGCTGAAACATTGCAGTTGCTGTGCAGAATCTGTTTGCTCGATGGGGATGAGACCCACCCTATTCACAGTATGAGTTCATGTGACTTTCATCCATTTCCTAAGATGAAAAGCACTGCGAGGGATGCATTTCTGCACCAAAGATGCCATACATTGAGCTATAGGGCACTATCTTGCAGACATCAACAAAGAGGGCACTGCTGCTGGTATCCTGCAACTTCCCCACATATGGCAATAAGTGCAATATGTTGCAAGGGATTATGTTGAAGGCCTGTAGAAGTCTCATGATTGTACAATAAATGGTTCATGAAATATTTATATGTTGCCTCTTACTTCTTTCTACACCAATGCATGAAAAATTACAATATGTTCAATATTTCTTTTTATGAAAATTTTCCCCCCAAAGTGATTCTCTGGATATGCCACTAGTTAAAACCATGTGTTAAATTATATGAGCTGAGATGAGAAATGGTATCAATACATAACACAAATCATAATATTCAAAACAAACCAAACCTGTTCTTAACCGAATGGGAAGGACCTGCAACAAAATCTTTGAATTCACCTTAGAGATATTGTTCATCAGGATAATACACACCTAATGTTTTGCATACTTGAGAATTAATCCTTAGTTAAGTCTTTGTTCTGGAATAAGACAACAATATTTACACAAAAATTGGTGCTTCCTACAAATGTGAGCAATATTTCACTGTATTCCATATGATTAAAGAAAGGAGTAATATATTTCGAGGCATGCTCCTTTGGCAGTTTTTAGCTGCATGATCAATGCTTCCAATATAACTTGCAGAGCACCCACCAACTCCACATTATATTTCATATATCTGTTTGTACTTTTAATTTTTCAACATATTAATTTATATAAAACTTACATCTATTTTAATGGCCTTCTACAAATTACAACTTTTAAATTTTTGAGTCAATAACCCTTTAAGTTCCACATACTGTGTGATGAAACTTATTCAAAATTTGGCAACACTAATTGAAATATACAACATAAATAAGTGCTAGTCAGTAAACACTGCCTTGAAATATTCTTGGTGTACACAAAGATTTTTTGAAAATGTGGTACAATGGTGCAACTAAAATGTCTCAAGAGCTATGCAATTCTGGAAACAGAATAAACGTTTTTGAAATTAAGGTTAGTGCTTGCCTTAGGAATTACCATAAATAATTTTGAAATAAAATTATTTAGAGTCTAGTTCAATAAGTACCCATATTTCAAAATAGATGATGCTACTAAAGCAAGTTGGTGTTACCATTGTGGACTGTCATTTTTTATACGTTGCAAAAACAAATTTGGTACTGATTCATAAGTTAGTTTGGATTTGGCATGCATTTCAGTTAGTCATTCAATGTGTTTTCACTAAAGTGGAAAAAGTACAGTATTAGTGATTTACTTTTTATTTTAAGATGGCAATACTTACAAGGAGATAAAAGAGAAATTGATGCTATTTATGGAGATCTTTCACCATCTGACAACAGTTATATATAGATTCAACGACTTTAAATGTGGTCAAACATCTGATTTTGATGAGGAGCACCCAAGAACCTCGACAGATGTGATTACTGAAGAAACCATTGAAAAAGTCCATGACATGAATCTTGCTGATCAATGAATGAAAGTTTGCGAAGTTGCAAAGGCCTTAGGAGGGTCGATAGTAATAATATTTGCATGAAAAGTTGAAGATGAAAATGTTGTGGTCCAAGGGTGCCACGATTGTTCAATGTTAACAAGTTGTTGCAGCTTTCAACTTCAAAGGTAATTTGCAGCTATTTAAGGGAAATTCAAAGGAGTTTTTGCATTGAGTTGGTCACTGCCGATGAGACCTGGATTCACCATTATGCTCCAGAAACCAAGCAATAATTAAAATAATGGGTTACTTCCAGTAAATCTGCTACAAATAAGACAAAGATAGTCCCATCAACCAGAAAAGTTATGGCAACAAGTTTTTTGGGATGCAATGGGTGTCATACTCATTGACTTTTTAGAAAAAGGAAAAACTGGACAACATTATAGTGAGTGATTAGTCTGATTCAACAAGAAATTAAGGGAGATAGAGGCATATTTTGCAGAGCTGACAAATCCTATACTTTGGAGTTGAAAACTGGCAGGAACGTTGGACAAGAGTACAACCCTAAAAGGGGACTATGTTGAGAAAGAAATAAAAAGTTTGAAAACACTGCATCTTCATTTTTATGAGGTACTTATTAGCTACCCTTGTAAGTGATCCTGCATATTTGCATTGTGTTCAGTCAAGCTGTTATCAGCAATGTGGGTCTCATTACTGAGTACCATGTTTTCAGGTAGAGGGTTATTTTCAAAATGGAAGGTGCCTAACATCATGATGTTGGTTGTTGCCTGAAGGATTTTCTCTTAACTTTTGCACAATTTCAGTGAATTTCCAGAAAAGAAAGAAAGCAAGAAAAGTGCTACAAAGATGATTAAGTGGGCATTTTAATTGTGCTGCTATATCAACATGTTTTTACTGTCTTTTCTTGCTATTGGTAAGTCTCTCTTTTCTTTGAATGACTTTAGTTACACAGAAGAAGGTGATTGGTTGTGACAAGCTTCAAAATGTTAATGATGACACAGATGCCACTAACACTTAAACCAGATTAATACAGAAACTGGGCTGTTGTAGGACAGGGAGGAAAATATAAAAACTGTATCCAATAACCATATAAAATAGCACATTTTCACTAATTTTAAGAAAATCACTTTCCAGCCCACATACATTTTTACGAGGTTTGAAATGGCCCCTTATTCTCCAAGGTATTCCATTTTACTCTTCATGCCAATTCCTTGAAACAAGTTTTCCACTACATTGTGTTACACTTTCTCTTGATGATTATATAATTGGCTGAAAATGACCAATAAGAAGTTCCACAAAAATTTGAGCACCAGTACCAAAATAAACAATTAATTACAATGTAAATTAAAACTTCATTAAGACTAGTATCAATTAACCTCAAAAGGTTTCATTCACCATAGGTATACACAGAAAATGCATTTGTAGACCTTTGTGTACATTTTATCAGCTGCTGTTGAACTGTTTTGACAATCCAATTCTTCATGGCTGAATTGACCTACCCTAGCCATAGATTTGAACACTTTCATATACAAGTTCACATATTGGAGATTTCAAAAATTCATCACTGTTATTCATGCTTCTTGTAAATCTTCTTACACACAACTAATTCAATATGAAACAGTCCATGCAGCTGATGATGTAGTAGCCTCAAAAACATGTTCCTGCATATAAATATGATGATATACATTTTGAGTTTTAATCAAGTCCATCCTAAATAATTTAATTTAAATTTGATTTCAATATTCTCTCTCTTTACTGATGTATGTACTTCAGTAATTTAATTAAATTTATGGACCTTAGAGTGACAAATTAAATAAAGTTATGTTACACTTTTTTATAGTTTAAATGCAAAAGATGTTTCAAGACAGTGTTATCTAAATCCCATCAGCATGTACACATGTTGATCACAATTTTTTTATAGTGCTTTAACACCTGGCTTTACTACAGATGGCACTGCAGGCAATGACACTGATGAAACATGGAATAAAGATGGAGCACTGGTGGAATGCAATGGTGGAGGAAACTAGAGAACCTGGAGAAAATCTGCCCTTGCATTACTTTCCCACAAATCCTACATCTAGGCACCTGGGATTGAACCTACTCTGCCTTGGTGAGGAGCTAGTGGTGTAACCACTCAGCCATGGCACAGTCTGATCACCATTTATTTCATATGGGTCCACCCTATCTTTTATCTCAGCCTTGGTAGTACATACTATAAAGAGCATTCAAACAATGCCTATTGTTGCACTGAAATTTTCATTCCCAATGCTTTAGCTAACTGAATTACAAATCTGAGAACAGATAGCAGCAGTTTTTAAAGGTTTAGGCTATTATAATGCGAAAAACTGTTTTGGAAGAAAACAACCTATCTGAAATGATTAAAGTACATACCTCTCCTAAAACTTTTTAAAACAACACTGTCTATGTAGTAATGTACCATTGAGTTGTTTTTCAGAAGCTTCATCAAAATTGTTACTTACACAGCAGAACTGGTATCATAGGATCTAGTGCATTGATGTGAACTGAGCTTCACAGAGTATTAATTCCAATGCACTATTATTACTGACTTATAGTTTCATATATGGGCAGATTTAGCAGATATCTTTCAAAGTGAAGCAAACTATGGCTATAAAGTGAGCAACTGTATGGAAAGTCTGAAGTTAATTGTAAAATTAAATTCTTCAATGCATGATTAAACTTAAATTATATGATTCCTCTCACAATCTTTTATTGATGGCAAAAATTAATCATGTTCTGAGTTAGTGATATATGCAAAATGAATAGTATTCATCTGAAAATGGCCGCCTGCCAGAAAGTACAACATACTAAACTTTAAACATGAATTAATTTCCCACCTTGCCTTATTTCTGTATACCAATTTTACCAGCACTAACTGTATCAACCCAAAAACAAATATAAACACTTTGTTCTTCTTATTATTTGTACAATTTATGGTTATTTCTTCTTAAATCCTGAAGCATAAGACATAATTCTGACATAGTAAATTGGTAACAGGGAACATTAAAGGTCCAGAAAGATGAAAAAAAGGGGGAACATGAAAGATTACTTCAAGAATGATCAGAAAAAGGGTTATATGAGCAATAAAAATGGTTCTGAACTGATAAAGTCATATTAAATACCAACAAATTTATAGTAATGCAGTTCTATAATTTACATTAAAACATTTAATAAAAGCTAGGTTAAAATTCAATAAAACTAATATTAATTATAGAGAAGAAAAAAAACAACATTTTAAGCATTCAGAGTGATGAAATCCTTAAAAAAGGCAATGTAAAAACACTGGAATGTATACATTACAACCTCCATTTTCAACCAGCTTCACCTTTGGGCATTCAACAAATTTAAAATTTCAAAGAATATTATATGGTCTTGATCTTGGCTAATAAAAAAGTGTGCTCAGTTCTGCAAAAAAAAACATCAATAAGAAAAAGGCAAGCATATACTCAATAGATAGAAAATAGACAATGGGATAACAAAGAGAAATTATGAAAACTAGAAGAACAGCTAAAGAACAGTTTAGAGACATACAGTACAAACACACAATGGTCACATATTTCTGGAGGGAAAAGCATGTCACAAACTCACATCAATAGTTTTGAAACATGTACCAGCAGAGAGGAAACTAACCATGTGGGCACAGATCTACATCTGGAAGAATAAGGGAAGAGTCTTTCATTTTGAAATCTCTCCAAGCGACATCTTCAGCAAATTTTTGGAACTGGCATCAGAGGGAGCTCCACTACGACAGAAATATCAGCAACATGCAGCAGTTGAGAACTGGTTGAAAATGGAGGCAATGAGGACTCGCAAACATGTTAGATGTATGATTTAAATAATCATTAACTAATTCAGTTCACTTATAAAATTGTTTGACATCATCTTTCTTTGCTTAATTTCTATACTTTATTGTCCCTAAATATTAATGCAAACAATAACATGTAATATGTGTAATTATAATACATTTAAGTTGTAGAGTTTCTTATTCCTAAAAAAAAGTTCACAAAACAAGTTAATTCAGTATTTTGAGTGTTTGTACTATACATAAAACATAATATAAATATTACAAATTTTATGTATATGTATATAGAGTTATATATAGTATAAAACTTCATTATTAGGTAAACATTTACAAAATGTTTACCTAATAATGTTAGATTTTGTAAATGTTTACTTAATAAAGAAGTTCCTATTTGAGGAAAACTGATACTGCAGGTGGCATTTCAAAAGCATGTTCACACATCTTTATTCAGGAGAGTTTCATGGAACAGTAACAAGAGAAATATGCATTCCTATCATGATGAAACACTATCCGATACTTTGCAGAAACTTTGATCTGTATAATAAAGTTAGCCTGCACACCTATCTGGGTTATCAGTTGGCAATCTTAAAAAATCTGATGTGGTACATTAACATGACTTACTCTAACCACTATCACTCATTACTTTTTCTAGTGTGTAGTATTATGTACATATTAGATACAGAAGGTATTGTACTCCACCCAAAAATTTGATATCGAGATTTCACTGTAAATATATGTGAAACACCCTGAATCCAAAAAAGGAGTATATGTGTGTGTCTGTAGGCAGCATAACTCAAAAACAAAAAGTCTGTTAAATGCCAAACTTAGTATTTAAGTTTAATATCTCCCAAGGATGTGATATAAAGATTTTCACACTAGCCTTCACATAGAAAATTTGTTGAATATGTTGATTTTCTCAAAAATAGCTCTAATGATTTTGATTAAAATACTGTATATTCAAGATAATTACATGGCAAATAAAATGTATTTCCTGGGAATAACCTCTGAAATCTTATTCATTCTGAATAACTTTTGCATAACAGGTAAGCTGTGAGAGAAAGACAAAAAATTTACTGCACAAAAATTGTAGATCTTGTCAAAACACATTATTTATATAGTTTACATATTAACCATTTCCAAGATATGCTTTGTTATTGGCTTAAATTTTAAAATACTTATACTTTTCTAAAACAGGAGCTCATCCTTGTTTCTTTTATTTTATTCCGGGCCATACAAAGCTGCAAATTTCAATAACAGTTGCAGAGTGACAGCTTTTAAAACATCTGACTATTGCTTTAGTATAGTGTTTCCTTAGTTCCCTTATATTTATAAGGAACTAACTAATAAGACAATTCTGCTAATCCTTATCTTGATTAGCATGGAGCAGAAATAAGATTCATTTTTTGTAAGAAGCTTGTTTGTAGAACAGGGAGAAAGTCATGCGAATGGAACACTCAGATTTTTTTATACAACTTCTTCACACTGTTCTTGCAAAACCTTACATTTCTATCTACTTCATGTTAATTGATATAAATGTTCACAGAATTAATTAAATTACACATTTTAAGTAGAAAAGGGATACAGGAGTCTGAAGCAATAATCATTTGTTATAAAGTGGGTACTATATCTGATTTTGAAATTTCATACTCTTTCCACAGCCATGGGAAACAATTAATTGTAAGATGTCAGCTCTTCAAAAACTGGGAAAATATTGAACAATGCAAATTGATAATAGATATCTTCGAAATGGTTGATGCCAGAAAAAAGTTATTTGAAATAGACTGTGCGTTTTAAAGAGTGCTACAAGTAACTTTTGGTCTCATCTTATAATTTAACACTTATACAAAATTCATTCTGTATGAAGAGGACTTCTTAGGCTGTTTCTGGAAGATTCAACATATACATTAATTCATTTATCAATAGATATCTTAAATATTTAACTTTATGATTAAAATAATTTTAGTCATTTTAGAGAAGATAAAAAATAATAAAATGTTTTTCAATAAAGGGTAATTGCAGTAGGAGGATTTTCTTGAAAATCTTAATTTGAAGATATTGCACTTAGATACCAAATTTGAACTCATACATTTCTAAAAATATTTACAAAACATTGGTTCTTCTAACAATACTTTTGGTATTGTTTCACACTACACAGATTCCAAATTAAAATTAAAATTCAACATTTTGTTTTCAACTTATGCTTCTCTCTCTCATGCATATATACATACATGTGCGCTTTCAGACTATGACTGTATTTAACAAACTTTATTACAACAGCCACTCAGTGCAGAACAAAATAGCTGCTGTAGAGTTTATTTTTATGGTAAGGAGTTTTGTCATTCAGGAAAATATGAGAGCAATGATCTATGCTGTAATTAGAGTATACTCCTGATTATTTGAAGCGGATTATTCGTGCATCTAACATTTTGTTTTTTTCAAGGAAACAGCAATAAACAACCTGCTATTGACAGTAAGTGCCATTTCCATTGTTTAAACAACTGCTGCTTGATCAGTTGTTATTGACTGGCCTGTTCTATGTAAAACAAAAACAAGCTCAGTTTTCTGATGTTAATCAACAATAAGTGTCAACGAAGCAAATTAAAAGAAACTTGCAAAAGATTTGATGCAGAAATGAAAAAAAAACATGTGTTAACATTAAAACAAAATTAAATTAATTGAAAGAACTGAGAGGGGTGAAACTAATACAAAACTAAGGGCTGATTATGGTATTGGAATGCAGACTGTTCAGGTCATTAAAAAGAACAAGCTGAAAATGCAGAATTTTTTCAGGAACTGCTATTCTAATTCTGGACCATCTACACAAAAAAAAACATGAACAGATATTTGATACAATGGTTGGTCTTTTGCATTGGTTTAGTAAAAAAGGAGCAGATGTCGTCTTTGTTTCAGACCAATGTGTGCTGAAAAGGCTAATTTTTTTCATGCAGCTCTAAGGTTAGATGGAGAATTTCCTATTTACATTTGTATGTTGTACCTTAAAAGCATTAAATTGCAGGTTTCTAGATTATTAATATTTTTTATTATTTGTGCATCTTCTCTCCCAGATAACTCAGCATATTTGGAAGTATACTTTATATTGATTTACTATTTTGATATTATTAAAGTTAGTTTGGCTTTAGGTAGATTCCTTAACCTAAGGTGGAAGGAAAAGTTTGAAAGAAGCTTCCATTAAGATAAAAGTACCAGAATTTTCAAGAACTAGGGGTGGGCTGTATCATGACAGGTCAGAGCTATTCAGATGATATATAGTTAGCAGGGTTGGGAAATGAATCATGAGCAGCTGTTAGCTAGGACAATTAGAGACAGTCATTACAATGTATGAACCATTCTTTATTATACGAACAAATGTTGTAATGAATTACCCTCTTATTTCACCACATTTGCTGTATCCTTGTTCCTCTCGCATATAAAGCTTTTAGTAAAATATTTTAGAATTTTCAGCTTGCCACTCATGGCTTACACATGGGTGGAATAACATGTATAATGCAATTACACTTCAGAACTCACAATAATTCACTTTATCATGATATATTAGTTTAAAAATAGTCATCTTAATCATTAGTCACTACTGTCACATAGTTGTGCAAATTATCTGAGACTTTGTAAGCAATGAAGGGTTCTCTTTGATCTTTTATCAGGGGACCTAGAATTTATAACAGTGGCTTTTGTGCTGAATTACATAAGTGAGGAAGTAAATATTATGCTTTTGCAGCTTACTTATGCATTTCCTTTAACAAGGTTACCAAAGTAAGAGCTGAAGCTTTCCTAATGACATATTAAATCTAAATTTTCTTGGGCTTCTCGCCAGGTAAGTGCATGAATTGACTCCAACGTTTCGAAGACGATGCATATCATCAAAATGTTGGATTCAATCCATGTAATTACCTGGCAAGAAGCCGAGAAAATTTACAGTTCAGATTACCAAAGTTAACTATACTTTCAGTATATAAATTCACGAGGTAACAAAAACAATCATTCACCCTGGCCTGCATGTGCGACTATAAATATTACAAGTTACCTTAATCACTTACACTCCCACGTATATGCAACATTTTGGTAAGTATTTCATAATGATGTGTCCTTCTTTTATCTGGTATTACCAATACAGTGTTTATCATTCTATCTTGTCCTCAAGATGAGGAATAGTAGGAATAGCTGATGCTGTGAATGAACATCAAATTTTTCAATGGTTAAAAATACTTAAAGC
Organism: Hymenopus coronatus; assembly: GCA_030762935.1. Lineage (NCBI taxonomy): Eukaryota > Metazoa > Arthropoda > Insecta > Mantodea > Hymenopodidae > Hymenopus > Hymenopus coronatus. The sequence goes on along the minus strand of CM060897.1, from coordinate 40,738,587 downwards.
TACTATTTTGACAAATGAATGCAGATTCATGGCCACAAGGGATTACTAAATCTAGAATTACTATCTTAGGCAAAATAGAGCCTGAACTTGATCTGATTCATAAATCAGCTGCCAAAATTTTCTCTTGTTCTGCGACAGTAAATGCCAACTTTGTTCAAGTGTTAATGAACTGGGCTAATTGCCCTGCTATTCTATCCATGGTATCCAACTTGAGATTTCAATATAGAGGGTAAAAGAGCTATAGATGCCAACCTATAAATCAAACACAAGTATCAATAAGTATGTTAAGTTTAAGGGCACATTTTTTTTTTGTGTTAAACAGATTTGTGGAAAAATGTTTTGAAATTCAGGAAATTTGGTAACAAGTGCTTTTCCTGGCTTGTCACGAGCAGAATGTGCATACTCTTTTTATAACGAGGCCACATATTTTATTGCATTAAGGGAATAATGTTAATTTCCTCATAGTGTTTAATTCCATCAGTTCTTTCATTATTTTTTTAAGTTTGAATGAAATAATACATGAAAATTAATATTTAAACTTACACTTCTACTATAGTATTTAATGTAAAAATCAGATGTAGTATTTTGGAATATCAGGTACAAATAATTTTAGTTTCTATTAAATATTTAGTGAAATAAAAAGTTAACATATATTTTAATTTGGTAACATTAGCATATCCAATAAAATTAAACAAATAGGTACTTTTATACAAGCATTCTATAACTGAAACAAAGAATTAAATGATCATATCTTTATTTAAATATTCAATAATAAAAGGAAATAAAACATCATGTGATAATGGTCTTTATAGGGACTGCTCCAGAAGTTTTGCAGTCCCATGTGATAATTGTAAGTGCCGCCTCCTTACATTTTTGGACATAACTAGTTTTTATCTGCAATGACTACTTATTTTTGCATAAAGTAAACACATTTTTTATTTGTAGGGGTAATCAATAAATAAAACTCAAGAATAGATATATGTAGTAAAACAGTGAAATTGTTTTGAGTGAAAGATAAAACACCAAAGTTACACAATAAAAATGTTTAATATTTAGAGTCATCAATAATTTAAAAGTCTAAGAACACACACACACACACAAAACAAAAAAACAAACAACTTAACAGGCGACTGCACTGATTAATAATCCACAGTAGATGTGGGCCTAGGCTTGTTTCAAACTATGAGTACCTAACAAAAGTTAATAAGCTCCCCTTATTTCATTGCAATGTTATTTGCCACATTTTGCAAGTAATCACTCTGCCATTTGTACTTAAGTATTACTGTTAAATGCGCTTCTATTTGGACTGTATGGTATGGGACATTGTCCATAATGTAACATGGGATATTAACTGATACTTAAAACATTTATAGCAATCATCATGCTGAGATGTTCCAGCACAGGGAATAATAAAGTCTTGTGGTTGAGTTCCAAGTCCTTTCAATTCTGTCATCAGTCCAGCTTTTGATGCAGAATGACTGGGATTTAATAATGTCTCAGCCAATCACACTTTTCCTCTCAAATTCTTGTTTCGTATTTATCTTAAAAGAATGCTCTTAGGGCTTCAATATAACACCTTTTGAGTATTAAATTCTCTCATTTATTGTATTTAACAATACAATAGAATTCAAAATCTTGGAGGAGCTTGGTCAAAGAGCTAAGACTTTTCTGAAATAACTGCTTCTAAAGTGAAGAAATAAACTTGTATGCAGTAGGATGCTCATATCTGGTGTAGAAGCTTTCTTATTGGATTTAGTTCAAAGTTATCCAGTTGATGTTAATTGTTTTTTTCACACAACCATGTGTAGGACACAAAGCTAGATAGGTAGGGTCAGACTAAAAATTCAATGCAATAGCTGGGATTTGAATCACAGATTTCCCGATCTCTAGCCAGTTGTTCTAACCACTGAGCTACCATGGCAATATGACAACACAGCATTTATTTCCCCAACTGAGTAACCAGCTAAACAACAGGAGATGCGTAGTTCTAATCCCAACTATAGCATTAAATTTTTTAGTTTGGTTCTACCTATCAAACCTTGTTCAATTGAGTTTCTCTGGAGTTAAAAGCAGTAGTTACTATGTTGCATATTGCACAAATGATGACATATATTTGATATAGCACCTGGTCCTAGTCACTCTATTGAGAAGCTTAAGGTCTTGATAAAAGTATGCCATCAAACTCTATTACTCTCCAATGCTTTAATTTCTTTCCAACTTTCTCTCCCTGATTAGCATCGTCTCTGATTGTGTTGCTCCATTGCTCTAGATTCTTCCTCTTTGCCTGCTCATTCCCTGGGGGTTCCAAACCAGTGCCATTTTAGCAGCTGTCATTCATTCTTCATCCTTAGTAAATATCCAATCCACTTTCACTTTCCAAATTTAATATCTTTGCTAATCTAAAATCAATTTGTAGTTATAAGTTCCTTGTAGTTATAATCTCTGGCCATCAAATACCCATAATATTTATTAAGTATCAATTTGTAAAGACTTGCAATTTCTTTCCAATGTGTTTTGTTTGTTTCAAAGTTTTGCAACTGTATAGTAAAATTGATTTTATGTTTGATTCAAATAATCTCAATTTTAATTTTAAGGAGATTTGCTTTAATCTCCAGATTGATTTCAATGAATGAGGGCATACCTTGCTTTCTTTACTCTGGCATTGACATCTTCATTCACAGAAATTATACTTCCCAGATATGTAAATTTATTTGTAGCTTCTATTTTGTCTCCTTCTATCATAAGAGCAGAGTCTATCATATATTTCATAACATAATTTATTTGATTGCTTGAAATGTACTTACATTACATGATAAATAGTACAAGGCATTATGAATGCACAATAAATGTTGAATGTGTCTTCTTGTTAATTTTGAAACAACATAGCATAATAAGATGACAGTGAACAATGATGCAAAATATAAAATCCCAGTCTAAGAACATACCATCCCCCTATGCAACTAATGCACAAACAGTAACTTTCAGGATACCTCCTAGGGTGATAACTGTCATGAGAAGTTTATAGGTTGCCAATGTAAGCAAATTAAAGCTACTTGCCTGAAACACTCTTATTTATAAATGTGATGCTTATTGTTGAACATCTGTGGAATGTTTTGACAATGATCGTTAATGAGGATTGTAACCATATCACTCTGAAGCTTCATTTATCGTCAGTTTCAGAACATAAAATCTCCAGAAAGTCACCAGATTTCAAGTATGATTTGTAATTTTGTCATTTTTTCACGTATCTTGATGTTTTAAGATTTTGCTGCCCTTTGCAGTAGCACAATTTGACTCCCTTGAGCCTACCCTGGGTCTTTATAGATTGGTGATACTTAGTTTAGTGGGCAATGTGGTAACAGATGTCAGCAGTGAATACTTTGTGTAGTCAAGATACTTGGAAAACAAGTGAAGATAACAAAAGATGTGAATTAGTTACTGATCTACTGCACACTTCTACAGGATAAACCAGACCATCTATAATATGACATTTATTTTGGAAAATATAACATTAAAACTATTTGGAAAATATAACATTAAAACTATCAAGACAAAAATATTTAAAACTGAAGCACATGTGAACTTTCACCTGAGTTTCAGTTTATCAGTCAGCCATAAACATCACTTCAAAAATTTCAAGTGGAGGTCGGGGTCAAATAAATTACCAATAGTAAAGTCTTTCAGCTTTTGTAGGAAATTTTTTCATTAATTCATACTCTTTCAAATAGAAAAGATATAAATCCCAGATATGCAGACAACAATGCAATTGATATTCGGAAATGTTACAAAAAGAAAATTAAAATTAATATTGCCAAGGGAAGTTCTGATATCCCTGTGCTATACAGTGATAATTAGGTGTTTTGTATTCTTTATTTTTGTGACTAATAAAATAACTATAAAAGTTAAGTGATTATAAACAGCCTACTTCTACTGCAAATAGAGATGATTCTCACAAATGAAAAACTGTTTGATATGCTGATGATACTGAATGAATGTCAAATCTGCCAAGTGTATAAAAATAATCTGATAAGTGACCATTGTGTCAACAATGTTATAGGACCAGCTGGGATTTTTTTTGTGAAAATAGATCACACATGAAAATACCTATTTCTTGGTCTTCTCTTCCATAGATCCAAGTTTGACAAGAACAAAATTATTTTCAAATTAGAATGATTTGCTAATGCAGTAAAAACCGTAATTATGCTCTTTAAGAGACTGTGGCAATAATTGGGATAGGGCTACACATGGGATGTGATTTATTAGATATGAAAAAGCAATTTTGGCACAATTTAATAGGCAATACAAAATAGTAAATGTTTCTGAATATTCAGGTAGAGTATAATGCAAAATGAAGAACAAGAGATAATTTCTTATAAAAAAAATCTTTGATTATAGATTGACGTGTTCTCTTACTGCTAATTATTACATTTACGATTTCCCATTTTGCACTACTTTATAAAACTTGTTATGTATACTGCACAGAATTCAAAGAAAGACTGCAGTAGGTGTGGTTTATGTTGAAACATGGCCATTTTTCTGCTACTTGACCAGTGTAGAGGATGTAGTACATTAATGATGGTCCGAGTGGTGAAAACCCTGTCACAGTCATCCTTCACTGCCTATTACTCTCTCAGTATCACTTGTAATTGTGTTGTTAGCAGTTTTACCTTTTTTCTGGCAGTGAAATATGGAAAATATGCTGATATCTTTGCTTTGCTGGCTTTCATATTGTTCCAAGCGGGTGTTGGGAAATGAGAGGAATCTTTGCAGTCAGACCTTGAGATTAAACAGTTAAGGATTGCCAAATGCCTTGTGGAATATATTGCTATCTCTGTCTACTTACCATGTTTCAAGCAAACACAATAAAAGGATACTTTATGCTCCAATAAAGTAAAAAAAGCTATACCAACCATAACAAAAAATAATTAACACTTAGACAGGAAGCCCTTTGAAAGTGCAAATTCTTTCAAGAAGGTACTGTTGTGACCACATACTGCTGACTAGAGGTTTTCTAGGTAATGCCCAAACCCTCATCTGTTGAGTACAGAACTACATATTTTCTTATCACATTTTTAAAATATTGAAAATTTTGCAATTTATTAACAATATTTGTATTCTTTTTTGGCCCTAAAAAGTGCTAATTGAGGGATTTGGAAGTGTTAGTGGGGGGTAAAATCCTGCAGAATTAATATGGAATATCCAGGGACTTTACAAATAGAGTGTAATGAATGGGATAACATAATCAGGAGTGCAATTATAGGGTTTTACTGTAATATCTGCATAAATCAATGTCCAACAAACATTACACAAAATATTTACAAAAATGTACAATTTTGATCTTTTCATTTTTTTTTATTAGAGGCATTATCACTGGTAAAAAAAAAGCAAATATGATTATAGCTGATTATGTCTTTGCTACATAAAATCTTGTTGTAAGTTACATTTAGCATTGTCTTGTACTCACATACTTGCAGCCTCAGTGCTGTGCAAAGTTAATCAGCACATAGTATAGTAGCAGGTAGCTGATCATTGAGCAAAAGAAAGACCTAAAGTCAGCTGTTACAACTTAAAATTTATAGTTTGTTTCCACTGAATAGGAATCCCATGGGAGAGAAAACTCAGATGGAGGTATTTTTTTCTTTTTAGGTATTTTCATCATAAAAAAATCTGTGATATCAATGTCCTCATTAGGCATCTTGCTGTTCATGTACAAACAGCTGGAAACATTACAACCTAGTCACAACAAAAACAGACATGTTCTTTTTTCATGAAAAAGTATGAATTAATGAAAATGTTTCCTGTGAAAGATGCTTGCTTAGTAGAACTCTATCAAATGGTACCCTATTTGACCTTCATTCCCATTTGGAATTTTAAAGTGATATGCCATTACCCCACTTCTGCTCATTGATTAAATCAAGCTCTAGTGCTTGAATACTTCAAACATTTTAATGATGTATTTTATGCAATATATGAATGTTAGATGCTGGTGTTTGGTTCATCCTGTATATCAGTTGCCTCATGTTTCCATATTTGAATTATAAAGCCACATACAGTGCACAAAACTTATTTATTTTTTTTGCTGAAATAAGCAATCATCGAGTAAATTGTATTTTAAATTCCCATATATATGTACAAAATCACCTCCTAAGACTTCTATACTCTTTTCTTAATAAGAAGTTAACCTCAATAAGAATTTATTTTATTAGTGCTACATATTTTTAAACTGTAATGAGTTAAGAGCAATAGTTTCATAACCTGTGTAAACATTCTTAATATTCATAATAAACGTTGTTATACAAAAGGTGTGTAAATAAACATAAAATCTCCAACAGAATGAAAATCATCCACCAAATTGACACATATTTTGAAATACAGCCACCAAATTGACATTGTGAGGTAAACTATTTACTAGATTTTTTCTTCCACATTTTTGGACGTCTTGAAGTTCTTCAAATTCTATCTTCCCTGGCAACTAATGTTTTTGTGCTTCTACTCCCATGAAACTACTTGGGAAAATTGTCTAGTAATTTCTGTTTATCATCAACTTCTCAAATACATCATCCCACCAGTGAAACAGCTGTAACATATATATGGATCACACATTCCATTTCCACAATTTTAACTTTCATCATGGAATTTCATAAATATTCTGTGCTTTATAGTGTTATTGTTTAATGAACCATTATTCCCTTAATACTGACTGAGGGACACAGAGGCCATGTGTTAGTGTTTCATTTATTCACAATCTGTGACTATGCAAAGGATGAAGTATTATTGCTCTTTCTGCCTGAAAATTTTAGTCACCAAATCTTCCCTTGAGCATATGTAAGATATTTGGGTTTATCAAAAGATCTGTTACTATTAATAGTGTTACTGAATTGACATTTTTCACCAATATTGTGTCATTGGATAGTGCTTTACTTAACTGCATCTAAGGATAATAAGCAAACTTAAACACCCTTTGTAAATACTGAGTACTTTTCTTGAATTTTCTTTTGCAATAAACAATTTTCTGTTTTGCTCTCCTCTTCTTCTTCTACTCATTGTTTATTTTATTGACTAATGCTGTGCAGCTAATAACAGAAGTAGAGGTCACATTCATGTTTCCCCAATTATATTAAAAACATGTTTCTTCAGCAATAAATTACACTTTTGTAACAATTTGAAGTAAGCAAATATGTTCATAAAACCGTGAAATGTAGCTCCAAAAATTGCTGTTGAATATTTAATTCCTTCAGTGTTTGCCTTAATTTTTGCCTTTCTCTTATGTGAAAAACAGTAAAACTATACACAAACGCTTGAGCAATGATGACCTAATTTTGTTTCAGTTTCTTCCTTTAAATATTCCTCCATAGAGGTAGCAACATAACCTTTTGGTGATCCCAATTCATGTTTCAATGTAATAATTCAAATTCATCATTGTTTCCATAAGTTTCTTTTCTCCTTTTTCCGGGAAGTGAACACATATTGATTAACCTCAGTGAGAGCTTCAAAAATGAAATTGTTTCCAATGGCTTGTTCAAATTAAAAGATTTGAATGTCATCAATAGATATGGTGAGTAAAATGGATATGTGCTGACATGCCTGAAACTAACAAAAATTATTTTCCAGATAACTTCTGTAAACAGCCAACTTTCTATGCACATCTCTTTTTTGTCAATTATATCATCCTTTAATTGTATAGCTCATATCAAATGCAGAATGATTGAAATTGGTAGAGTGATTACCTAATGAGACTGAGATCCAAAGAACTTACAAGAGTTACAATATTATTTTCTGACGATATAGGAAAACTGCAAAGAAACTCCCATTCTAAACTCATAAATTCACCTTACCAATCTAGGTCCTCTTGAAAGTGAGTCAGACACGCAGAGGTAGGCTTCTAAGTACCTGCTGTCTTCACAGAGCTTACAGTCAGAGAACTGAACCTCCAAAAGATAACACTAGGATGTGTTATTATGAAATGGCTGGAGATAACCCTTTACGCGAAGTACAGTATTCTTTAACATGCAAATAAACATCACATGAGATTGATGTTTTTATTTCCCTTCCAAAGCAAGTCGTACTAAGGATTTTTGATACTGAAAAAGATCCAATTTCGGGAATCATTGCACCAGAGGATGATACACACAGTGCTATTTTTTTTCTTTTCATGATGTTCTTTGCAGTTTAATGATAATATTTCACACACTTCCATTGCAGAGGCCTTTTAATTTAATATGATCTAGTCTTATTAACACTCTGGTGGGCTGTATGCATACTTATTTTGAGGGATATCCATGATATGAGGTAATGATAAAAGTTGCTGCTCTTAAACATAAAATGAAAATAACGTTTTGTGACATTAAGTGTAATGATGGGTTTTTCTGTAGGGTCCTTGTCAAAACTTGAGCTTAATACATATTTGTTTTTGATCTTTGCTTCATTGACATGTCATTCAAAACTAATATGTGATATAATTTAACAATGTGACTTAGGAGTGTATAATTGGCAACTTCAAAAAAAAATTCTAGCCCAACTTGTGCACCTGTTAAAACTTCAAGTATATTTGATCTTAAAAACTAATTTATTATGATTTTGAACAATACATTAGAGAGCTTACCTTTATCAATGATTTGTGCCATGCTTCATGAACTTCAGTTTCTTTGGGTTCTTCTATTTAATTTACTTCTGATTCAATTCTATTTCTTTGCTGCCAGTTTGCAAGTTAGAGTAACTTATACATTTATTTGTTTTGTTTTTTTTATTTATTTGCAATGGAAAGGAATTTAATATTTAGTTTTTTTGTAATATGGAATACTATGAACTAAAAGTGAAAAAGTTGAATAGAATCATAGTGTAAAAAATATATATATATATTTAGAGTCATGAAGTTCTACTATGATTATTTCATTCAAAAGATTGTACTACCTTTAATGTGCCTTCGAACAGAGTTCATAATTTATTACTCCATGATTAGGGCTAAATAATGGCATGTCAAGTAACAGCAAAAATAAGTGAAAAGAACAGGGAAAAGTTTGTACTTGTGCTAATTTTTTAATAATAACAAAAATGGTTAGAGATATCATTCTTTAAGCCTCTAAAGGATCTTGAAAGACAAACTTACTGATGTAAAATATTCTAAATTATTTTGCTCATGGCAGCTTCTGAGCGAGGTTTTATTTGATTGGATTTAATATTTTAATAGCAATACAATGTGGACATAATGAATAAAAATTAAAAGAAAATATCACTTGTATCTTTTGAATACCTATAATTTTCATTTGCTATCACTTTTGATTTGCACTGAGAAATAAACCACACACTCTTTTTATTTATAACCTAAAAAGCACTTCACATTTTTTGATAATCATAGAGGAGTGCCATATCCTCAAGCAGCACCCAAGTGAAGTATATGAGCCCATTTTCAGCTGACAGAAAAATGTTTCCTGAGAAAACTTCTTTTGAAATCTACTCTAATAGCATACTGACAGTTGATTCTTCTTACTAGCTGTAATAGCAACTTCTGTCATTCAAATGATTTTAAAAGTAAGAGTCCATGGCAGAGTTGGCAGCAACTGGTGTCTCACCAAATGGCTTATCAGACAAGCAGACAGTCAGACACTATGCCACATCATGCAAAAGAAATTCAAACTGGTTGAAAATACGATTTATGCATACCTATTTTTTTTTTTTTTTTTTTTTTTTTTTTGTAGCTTAATGTCCTTTAACCTGGTTGGTCATATCGGACAATAAATGAAATTGGTAATATGATGCTCAAATGAATGTGCATTTCTTCAATATGAATTCAGCAAATAAAATATCTAATTTATTTTCATGAGAAGATGACAAATGATAATTGTATGAACTGACTAGAATATGAGGTTTCTTTAGGCATAATATTTCATTATTATTATTATTATTATTATTATACTATCTTATAATAATATCTTAAAATAATAATAATAATAATAATAACAATAATAATAATAATAATTGGTGCTTAAAGTTAGGAGAAAAGAACATGGATGTCACATCAGATTCTCAACAAATCTAGTAAAAGTGGAAATCTGCAAAGTGTAAGGAGCTCCAAGAAATACAAAATAGTATTGTATTCTTAATACTCAAACTGTAGATTTTACTACACATTAGAACTGATCATTATTTGCTCAGAATAAAATAAGAATAAGAAGCTGGTGATGATGTTAATCTTCTCCTTTAATCATTATTCATCACCAATCCTTGGATTGGTTGCACAATTCTCCACTCTGATCTTCTCTCTGCCTTCCTTTTTAATTCTTCATACTCTGCAGCTCATGTCATTCTTAATTTGGTTTCCTTGTATTGTAGTCTGCTTCTTCTTTGCTATTCTTGTCTTCGATTGTAGCTTTAATTATAATTTTCAAAATACTTTGGTATCTTAATAAATGACCTATGAATTTTATTCTTATTTTTCATATTTGGTTTCAAATTTTTCTTTTTCTTTTGCTCTTATAAACTCCAATAACTTTCAGTATTTTCTTGTAGCACAATGTTTCAAATGGTTCTCTTCTTCTTTCTGATTTTAGGACTGACATCTATATAACGTTATGCTTCACACATACGTTTTCAACAAATTATTCCTACTTTCAAAACTATAATTATTTGGTGTAAACAGCTGATTTTTCTTACATAAGGCAAGTTTTGCTTGACATATTTTATCAATAATTAATCATAATATATCTCCAGTTTTTAGGAGTTCTCAGCTGGCAAATGTATTCAAGATGTTGCATACAACAGCCATTCTAAGAAACAATGAATGTAAAAGCAAATTGAACATGCATATTAACTTATACTATTAGTTCTTAGTTGCTGTATTGCTATGTCAAGTACCACAAAAATGTTGATATTACTTATTTACATAAACAGTGTGGGTATAGTAAAATCTGCATAAAATAATTGTCTTTTTTCTTTCCCTACTGACCCTTCTCATATAGAGGACTTACACGTCCCAGGACTTGAAAGTGTCTGGTGTCAAATGGTCGTTGAGGAGCAAACAGACTCTGGATCAGAGGGGGTAATCAGAATGGGTGATCAGTCTGATGGCTGGTATGAGAGTGAGAAAGAAGATGATATTAAATGACAGTGAAATGCATGAAAGGAAAGGCTATTATGGAGTTATTGGTGAAGTTAATGGTGGAGGAAACCAAAGAACCTGCCCAGATGTCACTTTGCCCACCATAAATCCCAATGCAATCTCCTGGGATTGAACCCAAGCCACCTTGGTGAGAGATGAGTAATCTAACCATTTGTCATAATGCTTTTTCATAAAGTAATTATAACTAACAAACTTCTACTACTGGCTGGAAACAGTTTCAAAAGGGTGCCTTTTAATTATTGAGGAACCTTCATGAACTGTATGTTTTAGCTGTGAAGGAATGTACCTATAGGCTACATATAATTCAACATTTATAATGATGAATTTAATAGAACTTCTTTCTGAAGTGCAACATTTTTCTGAGAGACAAACCATCCAACAACAGTAGTTGGAAAATATATTATTGTTGATTCTGATAAGTGAAAATCATATTCTGAAGATTGGAAACTTTCAAATTCATTAATTTTAAATATTCAGAAAAAGCAAGGATATCTTGCTCAGATATAATGGTAGTTGTTATACGATTCAAAACATAAAAAGATTGTGCTAATAATCTTTACTGCCATACTTACATTGTCTTATTCCTAAATGAAATTGTAGATAGATTTTCAGCATTGCTGTTATTGTAATTGTTCCACATATATAGGGCATAAACATCTCCAGTGTGATGATACCAATGACTATTATGAAAAAAGGTTATTTGAACCAAAACACTATTTATTACTATCAATGTCACTAAATAGTGGAATATGAGAATCTACTTGAGACTTCTGGGTTTTGCCATCCATTAATAAATGAAGAGTTTCTACTATGCTATTCTATTATATTTATACATTATGTGATTTAATAAATCCTTTTGCCATTCCCATTTTACCACCATAGCTTTTGAATGATTACCAGATCTGTCTCATACAGCACATAGGTTTGTTTGAAAATTGATTTGTCTTTTCCTTTTTTTAAACATATTGGAAATGAGAATAAAATCTAGAAACTGTAAATATATATTCTTAAAAAATTTGCCAGCAAGAATAGTTATTAATTTATTCTTATTGCTAACATTAAACTTTTTTTTGGGAAAATTGCCCTTTTATAAACATGTGACACTGTACATTAAAGATTTTCTTAAAAGTGTGATATACCCACTTTTAAATTTTATGTAGTTTCACCTAAAGGAAAGCAATGAAACTGTAAAATTCACTCTATGTGATGTGATACATGTAACTTGGCACACTTTCTGCATAAAAAAATACATAAGTGGTGGTTTAAACACAAACAGGAGTGGTAGAAAAATGCTATTATTATAATAAGTTATTTATATACACTTATACTAGGGCATTTCACAAACCTATAATAATTTCATTCATATAAAGGTTCACCCACAGCTTTTTTCTCCAATCAGGTAATCTAGAACCAGTCATTTTGTAATTTTACTTCATCATTTTTAACATATCATGTGGCTTATATAAATATTTCTGAATGGCTACTATGAGTTGAGTTTTGTAAAAAACATTGTATGTCCTAATTCATAAGACGTTTTTAAAAACATGCAGTTTTACAGAATCTAGTCATATGCAACCACTTTCACAATTAATACAATATAATGTGCATGAGCAAATAATTTTCTTTGTTTGATAACACCAAAAAAATTACAAATTCATCCACACCAGATTTATAGGAATTGTACCTGCATGAAAAAGTAGGTATACATAATGTTCATGCATTAATGAATAAAATCTGGGGCCAGTGGAAACAAATGTTTATTTTTCTTGATTACTTAAGATAAGCAACCACTTGTTCACATCAGATGGATCGAAGGTATTTGAAAAAATTACATCCCCACTGGAGGTATGAAGATCTGGTAAAGCCATAAAGAATTATTGTTCCAATGTATGCTGCAAACCCAATCAATGAATAGTAGTGAATAATAATGGGAAGACTGAGACAATAAGACTGACTGTTTAATGCAAGTAAGCTAAGGAAATCAAAGGCATTGTCTGATGTGGGCTAGTGGATGCTAACCTTTAGTACAGCAATCAGTTCTACACATCTTTTGGTAATCTAATATGGCTAGAAAATGTAATGTTTGTCTGTGGGTCAAAATTAACTAGAAAAAGTTTAAATAAGGACTCTGAGGTCAAGAAGCTCTTATTTTGTTAACACTGAGTGATCAAATTTACTCAGAACTTGGCACCACTAAACTTAATTGTATGATGTTAATTGCTAGTCAGTGAACCCTGGTATATAAAGCTCTTGTGGGCAACAGAAAGAATGTCTTAAGAGTATAGCACAGCTGTGGAATCTAATAAGAACCTCAAGAGCTAGGTCTGGGAGACAGAAGAATATCCTTGAGATAAGGTGATCTGGCTGTTGCCTTTGGCACTATTATGATTCATTTTTAAAAAAATTGCTTACGAGATTGCATTGTTCAGCCAATTGTGATCAGTGATGTGGATTTCATTACAGAGTAATGTGTTTTAATAGTAGAGAGATAGTTTTGAACTGGAACAAGGTGCTCTGTCTGCCTTATGATGTTGGGTGGTGCCTGAATAGTTTTACCTGTAATTTTGGTGAACTTTCAGAAATAAACAGAAAAGCCTAGAAAGATGGTTAACAGATCACCTGGAATTGCAGTCATTTTAATTATGGTACCGCATCCATATACTTATTTAAAATGGATAAATTGCTCCTTTTTCCCATGACTAAGTTCAATTACACAGAAAGTTCCTACAAACTTCAAAACGTTAATGCAAGCAGACTACAAGAACTTATTGCAATGAAGAACATTATATCAATATAAAATAACATGCCCAGCAGTTGTATGGAACTGATTTCCCAGCCATATCAGTTTTTGAACACAATGAGGTTTGAAATGATGATTCTCTTTCCTTCTCCTTTGAGGCAGGCTATATTATCCTCCATGTCAGTTGTTCAGAACTTTTTGGTCAACTATGTCATGTTACACTCCCTATTAAATATTGATGTCATTGATTCAAAAAACTAGTGGGGAGTTCAGAATAAATTTGATCACCGTATGTCACTGCCTCAGTTTTGTTAAGTTCAAAAAACAACAGTTTTGCTTGCTGCTAGAGCGGTTACTTACCATTGTGCTCATTGTCAATAGTTCTGAAAGTACCTCATTATTAGAAGCATGATCAAAATGGTCAAATCCACACTCAAACCTGGTATGTAGATTTTATAAAAAAATTAATTTAATAAACTTTTTTTTTTTTTTACTAAATTTAGTTGCAAATTTTATAACCATTCTTCTGAAGGCACACTTTTTGCTACAAGTAGGGTATTACCCTAAGCAACAGGACTGCCAAAGTTATAGCACCAGATCTTGTAACACTTTGCAGCCTGTAAAGTTATATAAATTACAAAAAGGATCACAGGACAAAGAATTAGAACATGCCTTCCAAACTAAGGTGTCTTGAGTGAATAATGCCCTCAGAGGTAACAATTATTATATCATTTTACAGGTATAAGGTATACCTTTCAAACATATCACGATATCTCTTTACTATTATTGTACTGCTTATGGTATATTTTTTTTCCTGTCAAATCTGATGAGCCTTATTCTGTTTGCATTGACATAATTTATTTCGCACTTATAACGTTTACTTTTAAATGTCTTTTGTGCTGTAGTTTTTTTCTATTTTATTATATATTACAATCATTGATGAAAGCTTGAATTCGTACAACATTCTTGAGACAATATAAAATAAAATCAGGGAGCGACAAAAATCCAAATAGTCCTATTTCACAATTTGCATGATGGATTGCCTAGAAGTTCAATGGCTGGAATGAACAATCTTGTGAAAACTTTATTTGCTTCAAAAGTGTGTATACAATTTGTAATAATGTTATTGCAGAGGACCTTTTAAATTTCCAACATTCATTTATCTACTTCTGAGGTACATCAATAATTCACATACACTTGAAATCCATTCAGTATTTTAATTAAATGGAACCAATGGATATCTAGGCTGTATTGCCATTTGTGAATACTTGAATAAACATACAACCAAATTCAATGTTACTATTATTTTGTTTTAAAAGGATATCAAGTGATCTCTTAAATAAATATTTATTGTGGTATTGTGGTATTGTGCAGTTGTTTTGAATGGTCTACTTTATAACTTATTAGATAGTTTAAGTGATGTTACAGGATGCTATTAAAACCCTGAATGATGATACAATTATCAAGACATTTATTCCCTCTTCCTTGAGGTGCTGTTAATGGAATTATTGTATAACAATCTAGAATGCTTTACAGTTAAACTTCCCCATGTTGGAGACTATGAAAAAGTATTTTGTTTATAAAAAGGTTCATTTTAAACCAGCTTTAAACAGCATTAAAATATTTTAAAAAATTCTGTCATTTCTATGACATCCTAAATCATATGAGGACAGTGCTTTCTAAATTCAAGACAAATTAACATAAAGTTGTGTTTAATGTCATCAAACATCATTATTTACTCACATCTTTGAACATTATGGTATACAACTTTAAATGAATCTATCAATCATAGCTTCAGTTCAGTTAAAAGAAGACCTGAATCTGCATTTTTTAATTAATGGATGTTGTTATTCATTAGATGAACACCAAACTCAAAACTCATAAAAGATAGCAACATACATTTCTTGTGGTTAAAATTTAAATCAAATCTTTGCTATTTTGTATTCCCACATGATGTACCTAGTAACTTGTTAAACTATTCCATTCTATTGGAGATATGTAATTGTTTTAGTGTAATGTTAATGCATTCTGTATTTAGTCTGAGTTCAATACCAGAATCTTTTGACAAAGTCATATTATACATAGTGATATTAAATATGGCCAATAAAGTATATAATTGCCCCTGAGTATGTAATTTCACAAAGCCCCTATGGTAATACATAATAGACAAAATATCCACTGGTTCAGCAAAATAGAAACACTGAAGATGCTTGTAGTTTTCTTTGCCTCCAAGTTCCAGAAAGATGTATTTTTTAGCAGCGAAAGAATTATTATAGTGGCCAAACCATATTACAAACTCACAGAGCAAGGATACCACATGTATGAAGCATGTGTGTGTGGTGAGTTATTCAGACTGCTATTGTGACATTCTAACTACAGCTTAAATTGCATTTCATGCAAAACAAACATTCCAAATTATAGCAAAATAAGTCATTTAAGGTGGAAAGTGAAACTAACTAAAAATGTAGGTTGGTTACTGCTCTATTGCATTTTTCTTAACATTTGCCTTAATCTTTACAAGTATGAATATCAATGCCACAAAGTACATCACAAAAACTGTTTTTTTTTCCTACTAAAATAAACAGTAAAGTGATATTATTTTTCATTCATTGCTTTACTTAAATCATCTACTATATTCTTCTACTACAGCAGGAATGTGAATGCCAGGATGCTGATTAAAGAAATGCATTAATTAGCTCCTAATTTTGCTTGGACATATGATAAATTCCTCTTATGTAAGTTTAATAACCATGTTTGTTTTTTCAATTTTGACTTCATATATGGACAAACCAGTAAAATCTCAGTAAAACTTCTCATCTCTGTAAAAGTGTCCAAGTGAAGCATTATTCTCCCAAGGCACCTTATAAGTAATGTGAATCTGAGATTAAAAATAAGAAAAGATTAACATTTATACACAAAACATCTGCAATGTTGTAAATTCTCAAAAGATAGCAGAAAAAACAGCTGGAAAACAGAAAGGTGTACATTCATTAACACACCTGATTAGCCAAGGAAGAATGCTGTGGCTTATTTTCACCTAATGCTAGGACATGACTGCCTAAATGCACATCTGCATCCATTTGGTAATCTCCAGTCACCCCATTGTCCCCTCTGTAAGCAACAGCAAGATATGAACCTATCACGCTGCCCTGTCATGTATCACAAGCTTTATGGGGCTTTCATTTTACCTCAATATGAATGCCCTCTTTAATTATTTTAATATTTGTGCATTCCCTGAGGTTATAAATATGTTTGGGAAAAACACTTATATTTCTGGTGCTTTATTAATAAACATACCAAAGCAATTTTTCCTTTCTTTTCTATCATTAAATGTGTGTAAAATCTTATTTATTCTTTCATCCTTATTCTGCTTGAAACAAATCACAGAGAATGTCTGTAATTTATACTATAATTTAACTATTACTTCAATAAATCCATGAATTAACTCTCCATCAGTCACACTACATCCAGGAAATACCAGTGTTTGTTTACTATGTATCAGTTTTAGATATATGCTTCCAAAATTTGGCAATTCCAACATCTTCCTTTGTGATCATGTATTTTTGCCTTTTATGAAGATGTTACTGTTATTACTATATTTGCAGTGGAAGTATGGTGTCACTGGATGCCATGTGACTGTTGTATTTTTCTATTAGTAGAAATCTGCAATATTTTAATCTATCCTACAAGCCTACAATTGGCTCTTCATTCACTGCACAATGCCTTTTTAAAAAATAAAAACAAGGTGGAAAATTTCATTTGAATGATACATTGTTTTTTATAAAAATATTGTTCCACACCTGTTCTTACTTCATATGGCACTACAGGCAGTGGTGCTGGTGATACATGAAATGATTATTGAGAAAGGAAATGCTCCAGGTCTATGTCAAGGTACCTCCCAGCATTTGTCAGTTATGAGGACTGAGAGAAACCTGGAAAATACCTGTCATGGAAGATGGTCCTGGTGTAATTTGATCTGCAGATCTCCTGTTCACGACTCCATTCCTTAAAGAGCTCCCATATGATACATTGATGATACCAATGCAGATGATTTTCAGACAGAACAATGATTGGTCACATTGCATCTAAGAAGTGCATGAGGTGGTTTTTCTTACACAAATTGTAACAGCTTGGTTCACATTAGTTTTGAAATCAGTAGCCTGCTGGCTGACAAAAGTTCACAGCAGCATTTACATGTCATATGAGGCACATTTAGATAGGAATGCAACCAATGAACACAGTTAATGAAAAACTGAGCTTGTGAATTCAAAATATATAAATTGAAATTCTGTACTGAAGCAAAATACTTTTAAATTCTGCTTTATTCACTGAAATATAAACTGGAAGATTTATTTGAATTTCCAAGCATAAAAATATAAACATGTTTAGTTTGTACACCAATAGTTTCACCATTTGCTTGAAAAACTATAAACTTCTCACTAAGTTATGCTTGCCTGTCATCATCAGATATAGTATGTTATTCATATACAGTACTAAACGGCAAGTAAGAATAGCATCAAATAACTTTCATGAATGATTCAAAGGTTCTATTTGAGTATTTCCATAGACGGAATATAAGTCTATAAATGCCTTGTTAATGATATATAATAGCTGCTTTGGTTAGATAAAATTCTACTGAACAGATCCCTCTTCTCCTGTGATTTGAATTCTTAATTGTTTTCTGTGTTTAACATTATTTATATCATCTGTTGAAAGCAAACTGTATTAAATAAAGTGAATAGCTGAAAGGCTGCTTGAAAGCATAAATAAATACCCAACCCAGTTATGAGAAACAATTTCAAGTCACCTGTGAGTCTAAGGTTAACTTACAGTTAGCTTTTGGAATTGTAATTGTCATTCACCAGAATTTGACATCAGAAGAATGAGGGTACATGGAAATTCTTTTTGGAGAACTTTATGTGATCTGATATGTCTATCTAGTAACTTTAATACCCTGCAGCTCAATAATGAGACATTTATGAACATGTATTAGGTACTTTATGAAAATACGATTCCTGGAGTCATATTTGAGAAGTGGAGGATGATTTGACTCCCATTCCTCCAACAAGCAGAGAAATGGGAAAATGTACAGATAGAGTGAGGTTAGAAAATATAGTTTTGTCTCCAATTTTCTTTGACAGTCCTTTGGTTTTGTAAAGCAGAAGTCCTGCATATTAATTTATTATGAAATAGAATAGCAGCAAAAGGCTACTATGCTTATTTCAACCTAAAATTGTGCCTCACATAAAAAATACTATATAATTATGGTAATTTTATCCTCCATGTTTTTTTTTTTTTTTTTTTTTCTTTTAATACTAAATAAATAAACCAAATAAGTAAAGCTAATACTAGCTTTTTGGAATAGAAAACATATTTTCTCTGGGAACTCACTGAAAGGACAGGAATAGTTTTTAAATCCTTAAGCGCCTACCTACTCAAAGTTTTAGTGAGGCATACTACAGACTCCTAAAGTTTTGATAAAAAGAACTGCTAAGAAAATTATTTCTTTTTCTCTAACTGCCTATTAACTAATCGTTTAAAAAGCTATCTAACATAATAATGCTACTGTGTATTATTTATAACACAGGCTAGATTAAACTCCCATGTCATTCCAGAGAAATAATATCTGGAATTACAACTGGTAATACTTTTAACACATTATGGTTTACAAAATACCAGCTTAAGGTAATACCACTTGCTGTAAATAAATCATATTATAAATCTGTATTGTAAAAAAAAAAAAAAAAACTGCACCACATGTAACCACAATACAAATATAGGTATATCTGGCTATTCCTTAACCACTACTAGTGTCCCTTAATGAGGCTTTTTAGTGTCCTAAAAATATCATTGTTTCACTGGAAAACCAATTGGATTTTATGCTGGTTGCAAAATGCCATTCTGAATGAAGAAATGAACTTTGGTGTTCCGTCATAGCTAAAGCATTTTCTTTTCTTTTTAAAATAACCAAACTGATGATATGAAGAATAAAAATGGTCCTTGAACCATATTTTCATTGGTTATCAGCATTTAAAATGTAGTTGTGTGATAAATAATAATAATATAGCTTTACTACAATGCTTAACAGAAAATGATTGCATAACTATAGTTGTTTAACTGCATCCTAATTTGAATATCAATCTAGATAGATAATATTATATATATATTATTTAATATATATAATATGTATAATTTGTATGTGTGTGTGTATATATATATACACACACACATACATACACATACATATTATTCATTAATGGATTATTTTATATTATTTCACTGTTCTAAAGACTCCAAACAGTAAATTCTTAAGGAAGAGGTAAAAAGATTTATTAATGCTATGCAAGCATATCTAATTTCTTGACATTAGGAAGATAATAGATATTTAAATGCATATCATAAAAAGGAAATTAAAAAGGATAATTTCTGAGTAATCAACATTAAATGGGTAATGGTTATTTGTTTTCTTTCATGACGAAGAGAGGTTATAATATACTCGATAACAAAGTCCTAACCTGTAAAGAAATTGAGAAATATGATCGAGGCAAAAATGCATTGGATAGATTTATCTTGCCTGATGTTCATTATATATTGTATTGTTTCAGAAATGAACATTGAAGATTAAGATCATAAAAATTAAATTCCATCATTATTTTTGCAGATCCAATGAAAGATAAGGTATGCAAAAAGATCAAAATAGAGACCAGCCAATTATGAAATTTGTATTATAGAATTTTGGAATTTTGGTAAATTAGTAGGGAATGATATGTTAAAATATTGTGGTACAAAAATGGAGTTAATAGAATGCAAACAGAGAATAAAGATATTGCAATAAATAATTTGACTTTATAAAGAAAGCTTAAATGCAATCCTAAGCTTTCTTTAGAGCTAGAGAAAGCACTTAAGGATACAATTAAATTTAAAAACAAATATGTTGTGATTATGTTCAGAATTCTTTGCCAACTTCAGCATCCAAAATGGGGCATAATAGCATAGTCTGCCTTACATCCACTTGAATATTTTCAATTCCATGTGCCTAAATTTTACATATGTTAGAGTGTTAAGTATGGTTATCAATGTCCAACTTTTGTTTCTCCTCTCTTAACAATAACTGTGCAATTTCTATCCTCTGAATTATCAGCATCTATAACTTTAGCTCCTTTTTCTGGCTTTTGTTTTGGTTTTCACTCTTCATACTAGGTGCCTGTGTTCGCATCTTATATTACTTATCTTATTTGATTCTCTTATAAACATATTAGATCTGCTGAATGTTAACATGAATCCTATTGGCTTTCTATGAATGCAGTGTGGGATAAATGGATTGCTAATGAAAGAGCTCAATGCTGATTACATGTAGAAAAAAGGTTAAGGAAAGATGAGAATTGTGGTTATTATCACAGGAACAGAATAATAGCATTCCAATAAAGTAACACAAATAATTTATATTACAGTAATAAATTTTAACTGTAACAGAATGGTTGTATTTTAAATATATGTTCAAAGTTCACTGAAAGAAATGTTACTTGTGATATTCAATCATACCTTTTCAATGCTTACCATGTTTCTCAGGGATTGAAATAGTCAATTATAAACTTCTTGATATTTCATCAACTAGAATAGTGGAAGGTATGCAAAATTGCTATATTTTGATGCATGCAAATGCAGATCAATGATGAGGCACTTTTTAAAAACTGATTAGTTCGTGTAGAATTAAATTCAAACTGTCTAATTTGAACATCTGCTTAGGAATGCTCTAAAAATAATAATGATTGAATTGTTAATAATACTTGGTACATGTATTTTTCTAAATGTTACAGAACGAGATATCAGATAGTTTTCTTTTGTTGCATGTGATTATACCAGTTTAAAGTTTTCATTTTTCAGAAAACTTACATGGAAGTAGTAATTATGATCCTTGTGAGGCTCTAGATGTCAATAATGAAAACATATAAATTATATGTACCATTATAAAAGGCCACATTAAATTAATTCCGAAAATATTACATTGATATAGCTATCAGATAATGCTCTATTATTTACAATTATTTTCTTTGCAACCGTCTCACCATATTAATAAGTTATAGAAAATTGACAATGATAACATATTTACAATTTTCTAAAGAATGGTCATCAATAAGAAATATGTTTTGTGAGTTTCTTATTACAGCATATGGAGGAATTATTATTTTAAAAAAACTGATAAAAGTTCTGTAGTTTCACTGATTTGAATACTGCAAAGTGCTTCTTAGCAAAGTGCTAATACAAAGAAACTAATGAGTTACATTATAAATAGTGTTTTCACTAAAGAATATAAACCACAAATATTTCACATAGACCCTCTCTACCTTCATCACTGTTGTGTAGGTACTGATTATTTTTGATATGTATTACTGACAGCTTTTAAATCCTTATTATCTGATACTCTCTTGAAAATTTGAAGTGTCTAGATTTAAATTGGTAATTAGAGCATTTTAAATAGTGAAAACTGCTGATAAAAGAGGAAAAGCTGAGAAAACACTCTGCCTTATCAAATGGATGTGCAAATTTTTAAAAATGGCTAATGTTAAGAGAGCAAAAAATAAATAAAAAAAAAACAAAAAAACAAAAAACCAATAAAAACTTAAACTTCCATAATATTCTGCCAAATTTCATAAATGAGTTGCCCTAGAAACATCTAATCAATGCCATTTTTACTTTTACTTTGATTGGTTTGATTTTTATTCTACTTTGTGGCTATAGTTTCATTTAAAACCACGTTTCTTTATAATGAAAATGCTGTTATTTTGTTTTACGCTTTTGTTTAATGCTTGTGGGCACATTGCCTCTATGATGGTAGAAATAATTCACCAATAACAATAAAAAAAACTAGGACATGTTTGTTGGTTTTAAAATTACAGTTTGCACAAATTCATCAGAGAGAAATAGAACAATGATCCTATAGAGAGTGCCATCAATTGTATCCAACTGATGATGCGGGAATGTTTGTCTGAAACATGTTTAAAGGTTTGTGGCCTTTAGTGATAACTGCTTTCTTTTCTTTAATCATTGTTATCAATTGGCAGTTGTGCTTATTATGAAAATGACTATATGCAAGGTGTTTAACCATCTGCTCATCAGCAATCCTGTAACACTTTTAGTGGTTAATTTAGCAAATGAAAGACTTAAAACAAACACTTTTATTTTTATGCATACTAGATGATCAACTAGAAGATTCTTCAGTGCAGCTAGGCATCAAACTTTGGGAACAGCAGGCAGATATCTAGCAATTAAGCCTTGGGGCAAGGCTTGATGTCAGCATTGCAATGTCATTCATTAATGTTATTTTATCTGCAGATATGTTTTAAAAATAAGTAACTTCAAATTAAACAATTCAAATGAGGGTTTTGCAGTTTATAATAACAGTCTCTGGAAGAGAAAGGGAATTCTATAAAACATTTCTGATACAGCTCATCTTCTGATATTTTCTTTTTCAATTTTTCTGCTTATTATGCTGCTAGGAAAAAAAAATTGAGGAAAAAAAAACAAAAAAAAAAAAACAACCTGCAGCGCATAAATATCCATAGTAATGGAAACTTACAGGTCATTTCCTGAAAATTGCCATTGAATGCACATCCATAACACACAACGTATATTGTTGGGGGAAAATGCAACACTGCTATAGGTTACTTTCAAGCACTACTGTTCCTCGCAAGGTGGGTAACACTAACAAGGTGGAGGGTGATGTGTATTATACAGCATGACATCCGAACAATCATCGCCTTTTTCCACTATATCTAACATTCCAACAAACCTGTACTATCTATAGCGTTGCATCAGTCATCACCATCATCATCATTGTATAATTCAGAAAAAGTCACAAACTATACATCAGTATTAGATAATCAACAGACATGAATGCAGATGTCAAATCAGTTCTCAGCCATTCAGTCATGAATATCAAACAGAAAACAAATTAAAACCAAAAACAAAGAAAAGAGAGAGTGATATAGAAGAGCATTCAGTAACATCCTAGTGTCGAAACACTACGTGCGGTCACAACATCGTGTTATTCTAGAACTTATGTCTTCCAAAACATAAATTCCAGAATAACAAGACCACCAAAGCCTATGTAGCAAAATTTTATATACATGTTCTTATCTTAATCTATGGCTCTTTTTTACATCAAAACACAGCAATGCAGCAGAAGTGAATGTGTATGATATATTTACATTTTATATTTACAGAGCTCTCCTTAATTCATTTCAAAGTTCCTTCAGAATTAGATCATTTTATATATTAAAATAGCAAATAAGCAGAGCCACTGGATTTATCTGTTACATTTTAATATTATTCACAGAAACCTACATTAACTAATTCACTTTATAACTCCCCTAGTGTAAGATTTTAACTAAGTTAATTTATACTGGATAAAAAATTATTTATTTGGGAAACAAATTCTACAGATCACCATATGTCTGCACGTTTTCCTTTTCTCTTATTTGTTTTCTGAATACCCTGTTTGATGTCCACTTTTACTAAATATGTGCCTCAGTTGGTAGACACTGACACATGAAATGAAACAATAATTGGTAATGGAACTTTGAGAAGGAAATAATCCAGGTATAATTTAAGGATACCTCTCTGACTAATGTAGGCTGAGGGCTGAGTAAAATTAGTGAAAATCCTCTGTCAGAGAGGACAGAACTGCACAACTACCATTCAAAAGTCTGCATCTTATAGATCTTGGTCATTATTACCAGTCTGCATTATAGTAGTGCAATCTACCGTTAAACCCACATAGTTTGCAGTTAAAATATCAAATGTCTATTTTTCATCTTTTCTTCTTGTGGAAGGATGAGAAAAGAGAATGTTTAATATAATCCTGCTCTTTAATTTTTGAAAACAGCAAGCCTACAATCTTAAGAAAACTGTAAGCTTGAGATAACAGAAAATTTTCTTTTATTATAAGCAAGTTCAACACTGCAGCAAACTATTAATTGCAACAGCAAACTTGAGAACACTTAGAACTAAATTTTCAAAAATGTTGGTGAGGGGTGGATCATGTTTATAATATTTTTGTGGAAGAAATTCTCAATAGTAACATTTAAATGGTTGTGTGTACAAATTTATGCAGATGTGTACAAATAGTACAAAAGATTTTAAAACTTGGTTTCCTTGTAATTTTGTTTTCTTAATTTTTTGCCACTTATGTTCCCCATGATGCATTTTTTGTTTGATTTTTTTAAAAATTTTCAATATATGTTCTTTAAAGGATAATAAAGAGATCTAAAGAGCCTTTGCTTACTAACTAGTTTAATTTTGGGTTTAGAGTTTTACAACATATTGTGACTGTGCCTTGCTAGCCTGTATTTACTGCACATGTGTGAGCGGCATGCTTTCAGACGTACAGCATTGTTGCATTTGTTTGTTCAACTTCCATAATTTTACCCTATTATCACAGGTATTCAAGAAATTAACAATTGAAGAGCAACAGTACTACCTCATAGCCTTGGAATGCGACACCTGGGCGCAAAGAACATGTGTAAGAATGTTAACGTTTTCTGGAAATTTCTATAGACATCATTGACAGCTATTTACAAGGGGGCTTCAAACCAGGTGAGCTAGTTTTGACTAGGAGTTTTAGTCTGCAGTTGCCTGAGAGGGCAGTCAACTGTCTATGCATCAAAGCATGAGAAAGTTGTAATGCAGAATTGTTGCAAAAGCATCGGATTAAAGATAATTGGAAACAAGTTAAGAGAAATAAAGAGCAGTTTTGTTTAATAATTGGCTTTTTGAAAATTAAAAATGTTACTGTTTTATTACTTTATTTTTCTTGTTTCAGGAAAACCTTTACTAGTACACAAACTATAATTTTTGATTGCAAATAAACATATTCGAGAACTAATTTGCAGAGATTAAAATTTGAAAACTTCATTGTGAGGGAGTGGATTATTTTATTGGAAACTTAAGATACATAGAATCACATTTATTTTATTTTGATTATGTTTTAACACTATGGATGAACATTTTAGCTAAGTTGATTGAAATTTGTAGCAATTAGAAATTTTAGTACTGAGTACACTTAAATGAAAATGTACCAAAAGATTATTTGAAAATGTTTTCTGTAATTGAATTACTTTCATTTATGTGAGATGCTATCTATATCAGACAAAGTGAATATAATGCTTAACACACAAAAATTACTTCTCATACAAAAAATGCCAGAATACTAATAACAGGCAAGAAAAACACATTGTTCTGATAGCTATGTATGGTAAAACTGGTTGGTTTATATTGTTAGTCACACACCGTGGCTAACATGCAACAGGCGTAGCACTTATCATGCATCTGGTAGAGATGGATGGTATTACTGGACCCTATGCATACCTAACATGTGATACACCCTCTGCATGGAAGTTAGTTTATGAAATGACAAAACATTTTGAAACTATTTAAAAGAAGTGTATTTCACTGCTAAAGAATTACATCACAAATGAAATCTGAGCTCATTTAACTATATTTGTGGAAAATAGGTAATTTTCACTTATAGAAAGAGAGCTTAGAAATTATTATTATTATTATTATTTCCACAGTAATAAGGGAAACACAAAAATTGCAGAAAAGCACAAAATCAAGGGAAGGTTCTAAATGCTAACCTCTTTCACACAAAAACTTTGGCTACTGAAGAAAAATTTCTCACACGAAAAATTAAATTGTCATTCTTTGGCTTTAAGTTAAGGTGGGAGGCAGGTTTCCAAGATCCTGGAAATATGGATGTACAACTTTGTCTGTCTATCTCACATCAACATGTTTCTTCACCATGTTCTTAAAAATTATAATTTGCATAGAATGCTTGCTTCCCCCCCCCCCCATCTGAGGGCAATGCTACAAGTGAAAATGTAGCATTTATTTTAAGAGGGTGAAATTAATAAAGAGGCATCCAGCAACTGTATAAAAATGTACAATGAATGGTGTTACTAATAAGATTTTACTTTGTTTCTCAAAATAGTAATTATATTTTTTTTTTCTTCCCCATTCTTTGCAACAGCCATAAAATAACATAAGTGAATTTATGCCTCAAGTTTATTGATGCCTAAAATTGTCTGTATTTTTTGGCTAAGGGAAACATTCCAATCAGCTGAAACAAAATCACAGATCATATTTGCAAAAAGCAGAAGCTTAAAATATTATGAAAAAGCTCATAATTATCACTGCCATTAAACATGTCAATGTAAAAGGAGGATCTGTTCAGTCATTTTCTATGTGTTTTACTTAGATTAAAGGCATTTTCTTTCATTTTTGTATACCCATTCAGAATGACATGCTAATAACATGTCAACTGTGTATGAACATTTGCAAAACACTTAGCATGCCACAGTTTTTTGTCATAACAATAAACAACAGTAAAGCAATAACAACAATCATTTTAAAAAAAAATCCAGCAGATATATTGACATTAAAATATGCAGAATATTATTAAAATCTAGAAGCATTCCATTTTTGAAACTGATCTGCTTAAGAATCATCTGTAACTTCAATAATCAGCTAATTGTTGTGTGATTTAGCAAAAATGTTTCTTAAACTTTTTAAAATAGAAATACAGAACCAAGCAGAACATGAATTGGAAACTTATTTTCTTTCTAAATCTAAATTAGTATAATTAAGTGCTTTTATAAGTATACTTCCATACTTAAGTAAACTCTTTTGAATGCTGGTTCTCTTTTAAGATAATTTTGTACATGAACGTTAAATGTAATATTTAAGATATTCTGCTTAAGAGTTTGCAGCCTATGGATAATTCTATATACAAAACTGAAGACCTTCTGCAGTAAGGGATGATTTGACAAAATTGGTAGTTCTAAAAGCATATGCTTACAATTTCCAAAGCTGTATTGCAAGATATCTGAATTTTACTTTTTGAAATGTCTTCATAAAACATTTTTCAACGAAAGAGAAATTTGAAACAAAGAAGAAACCTGAATTAAATTAGCTGAATATTATTCAAGTGTATTTATAGAATTGGATTTATGACATTACATCACTTATAATTTTGTTTATAAGGGACTAGTTTCAGAAGCCATTGCTTCTATTTTCAACCTCGGAAGTCTGACTGTCATTATTGGTTGTAGTTGCCTATAGTTTCCTTTCTTAGTGAAGTAGTTCATTGTTCCATTGTCAGAGAGAAGACACAGGCAACTATAACCAACAACAGCAGTCAGACCCCGAGGTTGAAAATAGCTACTAAAACTAATCCCTCGTACAGAAAAGTATAAGTGTTGTGCTACCAAACTCAGACTCCACAAATATACTCATATAATTTGGAAATCACTGTTACTAAATTCCTCTAAACATCAATTAATCATTCAATGTGATATTGTTGTCCATTTACAATCTGAACAGGACTGAATAATAATTTTTAGAAAATATAATAGTGTATTTATTCAATGTTATAAGTTTTATTCTTAAGTAAAAAAATATTGAAAAGGTTTATGCATCATACCGGGTTTATCTTCAATTATGCAATTAATGCTGCATGTTTGACATAGCAGCTATGTTCCATGATAGCCTAGCTCATGTACCTTGATGGCATTTTCAGTTTAATTATCTGGACTGTCAGCTTGAATTTATTCAGAAATTTGGTAGTGTCACAAATCCACAATTTATAGATTGTTCAAAATTTTAAAATTAGTATTTCTGAAAAACATAGACAGCCAACAGTTCTAATCAGGTAAAAATTTGATGAGAGAGGGGGAAAGAAATTGAAGAAACTCACTGCCTCAGATAAATCTACATGTTTATTATCCATAGGATAAAGTTTATGCAACAAATCCTCAATGAATTAGAATACAGTATTTGGTATGTTTTCCTATTTTTGAGTTGTAGAAATTTGGTCAATATTCAATAACTGTTCACAGGTTTCGGACTTGTATACATGCAGAGAGGCATGATTTCAAACAGATTCTATTGTAAATGGTAAGCATAAAATTGCTTTGCATCATTTGCATTATCTAAGGAAGAAATAGTGGGTTGGTCAGCCACTACTGCAGGATATTTGATAAGCAGTGCTTTAGAAGCAGCAGGTTTTCAGTCATATCTCTCCAGAGAAAAATTACATTTCATGCTTTAAAATTTTGAATACATTTTTATAAATTAGTCTATGCTATTTATTATGCTATACTGCTGAAGTGTAGGGCTTTATAAACCTTTAGATTGCAGGCCATCCAGGTAGCCTCGTATCTACATTTAAACAACTTTCAACATTTCTAAATCTCACTTTACTTTAAGGAGAGCTCTGTATGTGAGAAAGTCAAAAGATTTTGCTCATGTTTACCCAGGTTTAAGAAATCCAATGTTTTTCCCCAATTTAAAAGCTATTATAAGTACTAAACATGAAAAAACTAAATTGTATTTATATTATGAAGACATACAGAATGATTAAACTGGAAAATAAAATAAGCAATGCCTTTCAAGAATGAAAAAACAGATATACTATAGCATGCCAATAAGTGTAGTTTAAAGCTATACATCATTTCCAGACTGCATTCTTTGTGTGAGTGTATATATAAATAGATATACTTTTAAAATTGTTTGAAAAAATAAATACAAAATGCTTTTATATTTTAACAATATATTTCACTAATAATGTTGAAGATAATAATAATAATAATAATGATAACAGAATTGAATATTTAAATCTATAGCAAATGCACATTAGAATGCACAAGACCAAAAAATTACGAGCAAATGGTACGCCAATAAACATCTGCCACATGCGCCAAAACACCTAAAAACAAAATAATATCCAAACTTCCTTTGTTACAGTAAGGCTTTTCAACAGTAACATAAATTATATTAATGTAGAAATCATTTAAATAAACATGTTTGGTTATATGACTCATTTTGGATATAACTGAAATAAAATTAAAACATAACTATACACTTTAAGGTTTTTAAACACATTATCCCTTGCACACCAGATAATTATATAGTTACCTACACAAAAGTGAGTTATACAATGTTGATCATACCTTCACAACTATTTTATTTCTATGAACAAATTATCATACACAGAGAAAACACTCTGTTCACTTAGATTAATTAAAATAAATAGTAAAAATAGCCATAATAAAAATTAAGTATCTGCTTCTATTATTTCTGCTGTCAGGTTTGAAACATAACACATTTTAAAACCACTGCAAACTAAACTCAAAGTAAACTAAAACCTTCAATGAATTTTTAGCAGGCTATTGTAGTTAAAAGTGCTTTTAAATGGGATATGATGAATGCTTCATAGAGAGCAAAATTCTTAGTGGTGAAAATAAAAATAAAAATAAAATAGAAGAAAAAAATGAACCACATATTAAAATAAGAAGTTACCAACCAAATAGAATACTGAAATATTATACGTGCTTGGGTTTAGACAAACTAAAACCTAAATTCCTAACCTCAGTCAGTGATTAAATATCAAGTTTCTTGCTAAACAAAAGAGCAGATTGTATATAAAAGGGTTGGGCAAATGCTGAACACTTTACAGAATCTGCAACCTGGAAGGCATGTAGAAAAGGCAGCTAAGAGACCTTGAAGGTTAAAATTATACCTGTAATCACAACAATCAATATGCCCATCCTTACACTACACTGCTAACAGGTAGCATGAAAAATATAAATTAAAGCTGTAAATTATATATTACATTTTGTGTTGTGAGAACAGACCTCTAAGAGATTGGTTAATTTAATTTTGTAAGGATTTTGTTAATAAATGCAGTAGGTGTCAGATAAATTGATGAAGCAACCTGTTGCAGAAATGTATGCAGAATCTATACAAATAAATTGGCAATATACAGGACAATGTTTCATTACAGGAAACTGCTATGATTGTAATTTATGGGTTGTGGCTTGATATTAGACCATGAATGAAAGAGAAACCAATGCATAACATAAGTTATTAAATATGAAAGAAAAAGAATTGCAGTTTAACCCAGTTTGAGAATTAAACGTTTATAATTAGTGTGTTTGCTGCTTCATTGACCATCAGATAAAAATACAGTCTAACAGTTACCTAAATCCAGCAGTTACAGAGTTTAAATATAAAAGATAATGGAAACAGGGAAAACATCTATGATTGTGATGAGTTTCATGTTTATATTACTTTGTTAAGTACCTATATTCTATTTTTAACTACAATAATAATAAATTTAATGAGATGTTTGCATATTCTATATTGTATTTCTAAAACAACCTAATAATGGGAGAAGGATTTGCACCTCTGGGAGACCATAAATAATTAAAACCAATAATAGCTCAGTAGGTTAGTGTACAGTATAGTATGTGTATATATTCTGACAAACAGTGTAGAGTGCTCTGGTGTGCAAGTCTGCATCTGAAACAACAGCCTATCTCATTGTTGAAACATACCACTTCAAAATGTTATTGTATTTAAATTTATCTCATCCTGTTTGGTTATATAGGCATATTTTCTAAAGCAAAAACTAAATTTTCATTGTGTCTAACTTGATACCTTTTCTGTATTCTCATTCAACTCTGATTAAATTTTTGAAGAAAACTTTTGTTATAAAATTCTGTGAACACTGCCCTGAAAGATTAGGGAATATGAGCCACTTACATTAATTCTATTCCTAAATCCTACAATATGAGTTTTGAAAAGATGTCAACTAAAAAAAAAACAACTTCTGAACTTAAATATCAGAATACTGCTTAATCTTATTCCTTACTCTGCTTTTAGAATTAGCTTTGGTATATTATGTTTCTAAGTAACCATATACCGATGTACTAATACCTTCAATGTGCGCTTTAAATATATACATAATTTTTATGACTTTGTGGTTTGTCATATGAAGTCTTTTAAAGTTAAATTCATTCTTTACACCATTATACATTTTGCTGATATTTGAACTAGGAAAGATGTAAACAAATCACTCTGTTGGGCAAACAGTTGGTTTGAACCTTATCAAGCAGAGGGAATATGTTCAGAGCTCTCCCAATGTTTTGCTGGCATTTTTAATTACTCTACGGTTACAATATAAACCATTAAAATCTTTAACTTAACCAGTAATCAAAAGCTAATGCCAAAAATTTGTTCTGCAAGTGTGAAATAAAATGAAATGCAGGTATTTCTTAAAATCTTAAATGTTCATCAATTGTAATTGAAATTAACTAGGCAACTATAGATTACATCTTAAAAATTTGTTCAGTTTAACATCATTATCAATTCAAAATCTTCTCGGGCTTCTAGCCAGGTAGTTTTTACCTGGCTAGAAGCCCAAGAAGATTTTGAATTAATACGTCGCCAGGAAAGCTTCAGTTCTTATCATTATCAATGTTTAGTGTTACAGTATAGATGTGTAAGAAGTAACAAATGAGAAATAATCTCATTAACTGTATCACAGTGATGTTTTTATGCTTTTCCTATTTGGTGTATTAGGATTGAAATATCTTACAAACATTTTTAAAGATAAGAGTTGTGTAATAGTAGGAGTTTAGAGAGTATGCAGCATTATTTTTTAAAATAATGCTTTCAACTTACACATTTTGTTTTGTATTTTAGGAATGTCTCAACAATGAGGTATTAATTTTTATCTTTTTAATGCTAGGTATCTAAGTTATGATGTGGGTCAAAATAAATTAAAATATATAAATAGCCATTAAATACAATGTGCAACAAAATACTAACAGAAGTTAATACAAAATAGGTTGTATATTTAAATAAACAAACATTCTACTCCTGAATAATATCTGCTGTGTCTACTGTAGAAAAAAGAGCATAGATTTATTTTGCTACAAGGCATTTAGGCAATAATATAACAGATGCAATTAGAGTTTTAATTTTAATAGAGTTGGTACGGCTTGTGTACATCTGACCGACCGAGTGTAACATTTCCAATGAGTAAACCTTACTATAAAGAGGAAGAGAGGACTCAACTTGTAATTATAATAAAGCTTTAATTCAGAGAATAAAACAGTCAATAAGAATTAAGTGAACTAAAAGTAAATCCAATTTTAAGTGAGGCCACAAAACAAACTTTATGTAGCTATATTTTTAAAATTTTACAATCATTACATCCTGCTTTATGTATAAAAAAAGCCTCATTGCATGCTTTAAATTTTTAAGTATTTTTCTGTGGCCTTAAAAATTGGATTGTTATTTGTGAAACATAATAAAATATTGGAGCCCAAGCTGATGATGTATTCAGAAACAAAATAACAAAAGAAGGAAACATTTGAACAAAAGAAGACAATGATAATAATATAGTAATAAAGCAAGCATAAAAGTATTTAATTGCTTTTTACTCGTGAATAGTAATGGCCTCCTTGAAGTTTGAACTCCATTTCCAGCTGTACTACAGGGCAGAGACCAGACAAAACATTTGTCAAACAATTGAAAAGAGGCTTTACAAAACCTGCCAACTCCATTCACAACACAAACTAATAGTGGAGTTAGAGGTCTTGGAAATTAGCTTCTCAAATGTTGAAAACTAAAACAACCAACAAACAAACAAACAAACAAACAAACAACAAATGAACGGACAAACGAGGAGGAACACATGAAAGGAAATATTCAGAAAATCAAAATATTACACATAAACCAGATCCCCTCCAAACAGCCATGTATTTATGTCAGACAATAGTCTATATTAAGAAATGATGCCAAAGCTATTTCTAGACATGGACAAAGAATACCGAAGACACTAAGCTCCTCTATGGAATTTTTCTTACATGGCTTTTAGAGAGATCTTTCAGTGCCCCTTCTGTTACATGTTACTATAAAAAAAAGAATACATCTGAAATAATGGGTTTGGGAAGAAAAATAATACCCATTTATTGTACTCCTGCAGCATGTGTTCAAACCTACATATCACTCAAACTGGCTCTTTTTTCTTTCTTTTTTTTTCCATCTTATTAAGATTCTGTATATTAATTATAAATTTACTTCAAGTTATTCTTCTAACCTTCTGAAATAATTAATACCACAAACATAATCAGAAAAAAGAGCTATAAAAATGTCCAATAAAAAAACATTTATTTCCGATGAATATTCAACAAACATATAAAAGAAAGAGGAAGGAAAAAGAGTTGCAAAGAATCTTTGAGAGCTATAAGTGAATTGAGAATAAGCAGAAATGAGATCACATTCACTTGAATATTTAATGATAACTGAGCAACAATTGCAAGAAAATACACATTAAAAATGCATTTGTAAATGGATTACAAATCTCTCATTAGTTGTATTTGAAAGATTGATTCTAAAGCCTTAAGCATTTTAAATATCTTTCAGAATAAAATGTAAATAAAATTACACATCTAAGAGGCAAATAAAATATGGACATGGGTGATATTATTCTGGCTTAACGTACATACTGTATGTCAGTATATGTGTTTACATTTGCACATATGTATGCGAGTGTGTAATGTATGTATGCTGTGCATGCTTTCTCTTTTAATTTTGGATTCCTTATGAGCAGTAAAACATGCTTTGATGTCTATATTCTTCCTTTTCAAGTTCTTATATATGCTTTTGGTGCAAAGGCTCCATTAATCATAGAACCTGGTATTGTTTTGCAAGTGTGGGCTGGAAAGATCTCTATTTGAGCAATGGAATCCATGCAGTTGGTAAAATAATAATCTTTTACAATGGAAAATTTATCTTTGATTGCCAAAGATATGGTTTGTTGATTTATCAGTGTGCCACTTAGACTGTCATGATGATCATAGTTTTTCCTTTAATTGCCTCCTTAGGCTGCTGCTTAATAATTTTCATTTCTGCAAGAGTTTCAATTGAATATTCCGCCAATAGTCTCCTGTTCCTTGACCCTTGACACCGTTCCTTGGAAGCTACAACTACCTACCATATATATTTCCATGGTGTGTTACAATAGAGACAATACAGATACTTCAATCTATCTCCGTTTATTCAGAGCCCTTTGTACCTCACACTCTGCATTTAAAAAACTTTACACTGATGGTTCCAAATGTGAAAATCACTGTGGTTGTGAGATGATTTTACCACATAAGACCTTGCTCTATGACTTACCGCAATTCCTATCTATCTTCTCTTGTGAACTGATAGCTATTTGCCCCACCCTGGAGTACACCCCTGAAGCCACTGCTCTCTCCTACACTATCTTCACAGACTCGATGAGTGCTCTCCTCAGTCTTCAACAGCGAACTCCAACCAATAACCTGGTGCTTTACATTCAGTTACCCTATGGAAGATTATCTACCTCAGGTAAGCAGGTCCTGCTTGTGTGGGTACCTTCCCATGCTGGCATACCCGGGAATGAGAATGCCAATGCTGAAACCAAGGAAGCAACACGACACCCTCCCACCTTATTGGACCTCAGGATTCCTCACCAAGACTTCAAATGCTTTATGCATGACACCTTTCTCCGGCAGTGGTAAAACTCAACTAGAGACAAGATATGTGATGCCTGTCCTCTTCTCATTTCTGTTTATCCTCTCACACATTACAAGTATCATTATCAAGTTCTTCTATCTTGCCTACGTCTCGGACACATTGCTCTTACTCATTCTTATCTTCTGTCCGGTGATCTTCCCCCCAAGTGCAGCTATTGTCACTCTCCACTTACAGCCACTCACATTCTCATCAGTTGCTGTTTCTGTGATGATGCAAGAACTAGATGCAGCATTCCAGCAACTATGTTAACCGCTCTTAGTGATTCAGCCTTCTCAAAGACTGTACTGAGCTTTCTTAATGAAACTCATTTATGTAAAGAATTGTAAAATTTATTGCAGTCACGATTTAACCTTGTTGTTAAAGCAACACTAAATAAATAATAAAAAAGAATAATATTAATAATTGTTAAAGAAGTTTTACCATGTTTATTAAGTAAGTACCATTAAACATAATACATTTAGTCTCTAAAGTTGCTGCATATATCCCACAAACATGTGATTGAAACTGCCAACTTTATTTTTTCTTTTCTTTTATCCAGGGGGGATAAAGGATAAGAGGGTAGGGGGGCTGTTATAAAGCGAAAGATGAAGATCTGTGGTTTAAATCCTGGCTGTGGCATTGAATTTTTAAATCTAATTCTACATTTCAAAATTCAGCCTATGCTCAGCATGAAGTACAATTAATCATCTTTGATTGGCCCAATGGTGGTTAACTAGGAAGCCTGGGACTTAGAGTACTTATGAGATTGTAAGTTATCATTGGGGTATGTCATCTCAAAATGAATATGAGAATGCCTTGTGGTTTACTGGCAAAAATGTGAATCAATTGAGGAAGTTATGTTGTTCCAGTATGCTGTCATATTAGCTCAGTTGGTAGAGCTACAGCATGAAAAGCTGAAAATCCATAATCCCAGCTATTTTTCAATTTGATTCTATCTATTTATTTTCTTTTCTGTTTTATTTGTCAATCTCAGCCAATTACACAGGTTTTATGCTCCCAAGGTCGCAGATTCAAACCTTGCCCAGATGGGTGGGTTTTAAATGTACTTAAAAGTGATAGCCCCATGTAAATAGGTTTACTAGTGTAAAAGAACTCCTGCGGGATGAAATTCTGGCAAACAAGAGGAGCTGATTTGGCCCCAGTAATCAACAGCATCATTAACAAATAAAATATATATTTATAACTATTGACTTTCATTTACAATTTAAAATAATTTCAGTATCTAAAATACAGTCTATAATAAAGGAATCAACTGCAGAGCTGTAACTCTGTGACAACTGACAAACTCTTTTCTTTATTTCCAATGCTGGATATAAATATTGCTGTATAAGCTTTGAGGATGATCTTCTGAAGGGGATACAAATAACAATGGAGTCTAACAAATAAATGCATGATGTGCAGCAATAGATACTGAAGATTCAAGCATGTGAGATAACCAAGATAACAGATGATCTGATCTCATCAGGATCACTATGGGCTAAATTATGCTGACATTTCTCATTTGTCAGATTTATTAGCATAATTCTGTGTGTAACATATTTTTACATGACTGTATTACTGCAATTTTCATTTTTGTTGCATTTGTACCATTTCATGGTTGGCCAGATGCTGTAGATTTTGTTTCCGTATATTAAGTTACAACATGTTTTCCAAGTTTTCTTTTCCTTTTTTTTTTTTTTTTTTTGGTGTCAGTATAAAGCCTTCTCAGATTAAATGCACCCAATGCTTAATATGTGCACAAAAAGAAAAAAGGCCATCTGATTAAACAGCCCAAACAGATAATTTCATTTCACCTTTATTAGGCTAGGTTAGCTAGAATGGTTAAGATAGTAGTAGTGCAATAGTATGGTGCATGTGTGTGTGTGTGTGTGTGTACAGTGTGCATGTATTTGTTTGCTTATTTTTGCTTGTAAATCAAATCAATTCTGAGAAATTTGTGAAAATGTAAAAAGAAATAAACAAATTAATTAATTAAAGTGCTTAAGTTGTGCTTCGGTATGAAGTATACTTTTCTATACAAAAGCTGCTTTTCACATAGTGAACAGAACAAACATATATTTGCACAAAAGAAACAAAACAAAGTACCAGAGACATTTATATACTTCAAAAGATATCACTGATATGCTTGAAATAATGTTCAAGGCCAGCCATTATAGGTTTCTTTTGTTAAAGTTTTATATTAATATTACATCTTATTCCCAAAGTAAATGTTAAGAAAATCCATTATCTAAAAAATTTCCTAAGTTCTCTTTATACTCATTTCTATTCTTCTTAAAGGGGAAAAAAAATGTGATTTTTAATAAATTAATGTTCATTAAATAAGCTACATCTGCATGCAGAGTAAAATAAACAGGTATTCATTCTATGTTGATCATAGAGTTTATATGACAATCAATTCAGTGAACAACTTCAGATTAAAATATTTTAATCCACTCAATGGTTAATATGTTTTGCTCATCTGCTTTACTTAAATCACAAAATTTTACTCAAGTTATACAAAAGCTGTGAGCTAAATGTGCAACTGCAAGTATTATTTTTAAGATGGTGGCCAATAAAAGCTGAACAAGTTAAGCAGATGAACTTCAGGTAGATCTACGGGTTAACGGAAGAACACAGAAGTAGTTAACCTCACAAGTAATGAAATAAGGAGATAGGTTTCATTATAAAGGAAGAAGGGAAGATGTGAATCATTCCAGTAAGTGCACAAAGGAATATGGTGCTAATACAATTGAAAGGTAACTAGTGCCCACAAAAATGTCATTGGTGAAACTAGAAATAGTACATCTCAGTTTTTATTTCCTCTCCCCATTATCATTGTTACTACTGTTTTTTTTTTTTTTTAACTTAACCTATAAGTTTTGCATTGAATAAAACCAAGAAGACTTATCTTTAGCATTCTTTTTGCTGTAAATAACTTTTAATGATTAATGCAAATCTAATTCATGCATCAGCTTTTATATTTTTCTTCTCTCTTTTGTGGCTCAGAAACAACACAAGTGAGCTTTAAGGTAAAACAGTTGGCAATGCAGCAAATTATACAACTTTATAAAGCCATTTTGAAATTTACCAAAATTAATTCATTTCCTTCTATGCATTTCTTGGTGAGACTACTTGAAGATACTAGTTACATGTGCTCCTAATTTTTTGACGAGCCCAAGATTCTTAATGCACTGTATACTGGTGGGTCACTGATATTACATTTCTATTGAACATATAGGTAACAGAACTGAACAAAAATGTTACCATGCATATACTTGCTAGCACCCAACTTCACTTATACTCTTTTGTTTTAGATTAATTATTATACTAGATTAGAAGAAAGCAAGTTAAGTGGTTACAAGCTTTTTATTTACAGGCATCAAAACTTCAACAATCAAATATTTGTAATTTCAGAAATGTTCATATTGTCTAATTGTGGCCCATATGAAGTAAAATTATCAGGAACACATGTTGATTTCCAAGAGCAACATTTGCACTAAGAGAATGTGCCACTGAATTTTACAACTTGCCTAAACTTTTTGATCTGCTGTATTTACATTTTTGTATCTTTAGCAACAAAACAAGACTTTATGCAGTTTTAGCTTTTAATTTTGAAAAGCTAAAATAAATAAATAAATAAAAATAATAATAATTATTATTATTATTATTATTATTATTATTATTATTATTATTTTATGTTTAATTTAGCTTTGAATTCATTTGTATTTTAATAATTAGCTTGAATTACATACTTGAATAATCATATATATTTTTGGTAATAGACTAGAAGTCATAATGATAATATGTTTGGTAATGAACTGATTTTTAAGGTGTAAAGAAAGGATAATTTTGCACATAATAAGAATATATTTTAATGTATTTATTTTAAAGAAATATGTAATGCTAATATAATTCATTTAAGTGAACCCATTTAAATGCAGGGCATGTTATAATAAGTTTTGAAATGCATTAATTTTAAAAGTGCAAGGGAGTATCTTGTGCATGAAAACGGAAATAACTTGTTTGTTTTATTGAACCTTAAAAACAAAAAAATAGACCTGAAAAAGTATTGAAGCTCTTTAATAAGATATTTTGGTGGTTAAAAGTCTTCTTCTTTTTTTTAAGAGAAGATTATAGATATATAACATATAATCTATAGCCAAATCAATAAATTTCCATGGATTATACTTTTTTAGCATTTAAAAGTTTGGTATTAATACCTTGAACAGGTTTATGGAAATAAAGTTTTTATGACTTTTAATATCCAAAAATACTGGAAAAAAAGATGTTTCATTGTTTTGTTTGTATATATACTTATTGTTTACTTCAAAATTATTGTTTTATAGTGAAAGTTTGTTATACATTAAAAAAAGTTATCTCTTGATACAAGAATATACATCTAGCTTTAGAGCACATAAAAAGGCTATATATTTTATGCTAAGTAATGGAGATTTAAATTCTTTGCAGTCATCAAGCATTTGGTGTAAGGTCATACTTGCAACATATATTTTTCATAGTATGGGATGCAATATAAAAATTACAAATATTTGGCCTAAATTCAGCAGCACATTGCTTAAGTAACACAGTGTATGAAAGGAATGGTGAACTTAAGGCACATGTTCACTAGCTGGTGTGTATACATGACTGCAATTGACATACCACCGAAATGTATTATTATTATTGTTATTAAATAAAACTGAAAGGTATTTTTTCACAATGAAGCACACTTATTTAATTCAAAATATATGAATACCTACATACACTTTTATGCTTCATACAATCAATTTTACCTAAACACGTTTTGCATGTCCATTGTGTGCATCTGCAGTTAAGTGACTTGCTATGTAAAATTTATTGCATGAAGTATTAGAGTGTTAGTGACTTATATATTTTAATTAAATATGTAAATAACTGTTATTCTTTACTTTTCTACATATCTTCTGCTGTTAATTTTTTTATATACATATGCTTTCTGGCCTCTGGTAGGAGTGCAGTTAATAAAGCAATGTTTACCATACTTCATGACAAAACTATTGACCAAATTTTCAATAACTGCAATTTGCAAATGTTTCTGATGCAGAGAAACAAGACATTTTTCAAAAAGAATTTAGAACAATAAAAGAAAATAAAAATAAATGAATAACATTTATATTGCCTGTGTTTGTGTATAATAATGCAGAAATTTAATATAAAGCATCCTTCAGAGATGAATACAAACAAGTTCTTTTAATCCCTTAATGTCTGATCCATTAAAGGTATAAAGAGATATCTGGATTGTACACTTAGTAATGGAAGTTTGGCCAAACAAAACATCTGAAATAAAAAAATGGTATACCTTATTGCCAGAACTGGTTATACTATTACTTATAAACATCTGAACTCTCTTTATTTGACCTCTTGGAGCTAAAATCACCATATTCAAGTTTGAGTGCATATAATAAAGTTAGGAGTGTAAAGCGCACTGTTTCTGGTGAGTTTATATTTAGTTGCTATATTCTGTCAAGGACTTTGATCTGTTCCTATTCTCATATAACACATTCTTCTAAACAGACTCTAATACTGGCAGTTCTTTAAGTTTGAACATCATAACTATATGGTTTGCTGCTTTTGTTGCATCCTCTTGTTAAGAAATATATAAGTTAGCCCTACTTAATTACTAGGCAAAACAAAAGAAGAAAAAATCTACCTATACAATTTTTTACTTTCTCTAGCCATATGTACACACAATGTACATGGTAGCTAGAGAAAGCATTGAATTCCACCCAAAAATTTGATGTCGAGATTTCACCAGAAATATAAGTTTTTGTGTGTGTGTGTGTGTGTGTGTGTGTGTGTGTGTGTGTGTGTGTGTGTGTGTGTGTGTGTGTGTGTGTGTGTGTGTGTGTGTGTGTGTCTGAGGACAACATAGCTCTAAAACTAAAAAACCATAAAATACCAAACTGGGTATTTAAGTTTAATATCTTCCAAGGATACGACACAAAGATTTCCAAGAAAATCCTCCCACCCCATACTTCCCATTACATGGAACATTTTTTTTTTTTAAAATGTTGTTTTTCTCAAAAATGGCTCTAACAATTTTTATTAAAATACTGTATATAGATGTTTACATCATAAATAAAATCTATATCTTGAATTTTCAGGGAAAAGCTTCTGAAGACCTGTTCATTCTTATGGATTTTGCTTAAATTGGTGTAACTGGTAAACCTTAAGAAACAGATAAAAACTTATGCACAAAAAAGTAGATCTTGTTAAAACACACAGTTTATGTCCTATACATTTTTCTTGTACATTTTCCGAGATATTCTGTATTATTGGTTTCAATTTTAAGCTACTTAGTCTTTTCTCAAACAGTAGGTCATCCTTCTTTCATCTGTCTTCTGTTTACCTATTCCTGGCAAACAAAGAGAATGGAATTTTATTTGTCTCACATAGTGACTGGCGTTTAAAGCAATTGACTATCACTTTAGCCTAATGTAATCTCTTACTTATCTTCTGTTTAGAAAGAATCAATGTTTATCTTGATTAGCATGATATAGATAAAATAATAAACTTTTGTAAGAAAAATTTGTTCAGCTAGTGGAAGCCATGTGAATGGAACACATCCGAATTTTCTTGTAATAGAAATAAAATGTAGAAATTGTTTAAGGCAAATAAAGTTGAAATGATTGTAAACAAATTAGTGTACCTCATTTAATGTTTTAATTTATTACCTTTATGCTATTGTTTCATTTGTAGTTTTATTTTCTCGCATTCAGACCTCTGTCATTCACTTTCATTTTTCTATCCATTTTTTGCCTACAGAGGCTTTTTCTGATTGAGAATAAAAATTTCTTTATGCTCATGTAAAATGTGTATGAGGATTCCAAAGTGAAAATACAAAT
The DNA here is from genome assembly GCA_030762935.1 of Hymenopus coronatus. Lineage (NCBI taxonomy): Eukaryota > Metazoa > Arthropoda > Insecta > Mantodea > Hymenopodidae > Hymenopus > Hymenopus coronatus. The sequence continues at coordinate 40,696,460 of CM060897.1, read as the reverse complement.
TTGTGAAGTTAGGCATTAAGGGTTTAAAAATCAGACCTACCAATTTGAACCAGCAATAAGTTTTGGACTAGATATAAGCAATTTCTGTTTGTTTTTGTTTTATTACTTCTAATATATTGGTTTATTAAAGAAGTTTGTTGCAATTAATATCAAGCAAAATTATACTGTTGCAAGCTATATTAAGTTAAAGTAAAATAGGTATAGCATATACTTAAACCATATATATTTTTAAGTGTAGAAGTTTTCATGGAACGAGCAGTCTGATGTATTTACAGGTGATGTTACTTACTACCTAAATAATGCATGATACTCCATAAAGTTCATTTAAAAGTTGGAGAATTTCCTGATGATTGACTGCAGAGGAATAAAAAGATGACACATTGAAAAATAAAAAAAATAAGAAACTCAATTTCACTTCACCTGGACACAATTGGAAACATTTTGCCATTTCTGATGTATAAGTTAGATTTCATTTGCCATTCAGGGTCTGAGATTTGATGTCATTAATTCAATTAAATGGACATGTATTTTTCTCAAACAACATCATTTTGCTCAAAGACTTATATAACCAACATTGAATGCATATATGAGCCTGTCTCCTTATATAATTTTTATGTTAAAATGTTATCATAATACCAAACTATTCTCTATGAGAGATTCTATCAGCACAATGGGGTCTTTTATTACAGCAACATTGTAACAGCTGGACAAGTATTTTAACATGTGTGATAAATGTGTTGTTAGGAGTTTGGTTTTCAAATAATTAAGCCTTATACCTTCAGCATTCTGGGGTTATTTAAGCATACATTTCATTTTAATACATTCCTTGAGACTATTTTATTATAAGGATCATAGTGTTAGATGTGAGAAAATGGTTATTGTTTTCATTAACAGTTCTGACTGTTCCAAAAAAAATAAGTAAAATACAAGATTCCAAATAAGTATTAAAATAATGAACATCTTCAAGTCTTTACCATACATGTAACTAACATCAATGTACTTTACTCCACTATTATTTGTGGGTTTGGGTTATTTAATTTCATGTCATGATTCTTCTCTGTATTCACAAGGAGTACAGATAACATTGTTCCCCTCCCATTTTCTCTTCCTTTTATTAGGCATGTGCATATTTATAATGCATTGTTAATAACAATACATCAAATACTTGTCACAATTATTACTCAACTCATTATCATTATACTATCCATCTTGGTTAGTTTTATTGATATGTTAATGACGAGGCAGCATCTTGGATAATTACCTCTCATATATGTATCACAAGAGCTTTTTTAAATTTTTAATTTCTCCATCACATACATAGTAGCTAGAAAAGGTATTGCATTCCAAAGTTGATTCTGAGATTTCACCTGTAACACATGTTTTAAGATCTCTGAATAAAAAGAAAGTATTTTTAGAAAAAGATCCAGGTGTGAGTGAAAGTATAACTTGAAAATGAAATTTCAGGTAAATCAGCTTGGTATTTAAGTTTAGTATTTGTCAACCAAAGATTTTCAAGAAAACCCCCAAGCCTTTACATGGCACATTTTTTGATACTTTTGATAATGCAACCTTAAATCAATTCTTTATATGCCATTTTGCTCTTCCATTTATTGTTGCAGCATGCATATTTACATGAAAAATGAATTTTCCAGGAATACTTTGTGATATCCTCTTAATTTGGGAGAAATTGTACAATCTTGTTTAACTTATATATTAATTAATAGACAAAAATGCATTATACAGAATATGTGAAGTATTTTCATTTGGAATAGGCAGTTAAAGGTCATACCTGGTGGCTTACCATGAAACTGGCCTTCCCTTCCAACTCTCTCTGTATCTTCAAGGCATAAACAAAGAAAGTGCTGCAGGACTTATAATAGTATAGGTGATCTATTGTTACTTGTTTTGGAATTCTCAGAAGCATTTCAAAACAATGATTATGTTATTACTTTCTCTAGCATGTATGTACATAGTAGCTAGATAAGATATTGTATGCCATCTAAAAATTTGATGTTGAGATTTTACCAGAAATATGTTGTGAGGTCCCCTGAGTCTGAAAAAATCATTTTTAGAAAAAGGCCTGCATGTGTGTCTGTGGACAGCATAGATCAAAAACGAAAGGACTGTTAAATACCAAACTTGGCATTTATGTTTAGTATCTTCCAAGGATGCGACATGATTTTAAAAAAAAAATCCTCACTGTTTGCATGGACAAATTTTTGAAAATTTTGTTTTTCTCAAAAATGTCTCCAATGATTATTGATTAAAATATTGCATATTAAAGATATTTTCATCCAGAATTTTGCATAATGGTTAAACCGTAAGCCATAGACAAAAATTTACTACACAAAAAATGTAGATCTTGTTAAAGCACATAATCTATATACGTTTTTCTTGCAGAGTTGATAGTTTTCAAGATGTTCATTGTTATTGGTTTCAATTTTAAACTAACTTTTCTCAATGGGACCACGCAATACAAACTGAACCTCAATTATTTCATGTGGTGACCAGCTTTTAAAAGATTTGATTATCATTTTAACCTAATGCATTTGCTTATTTCTCTTCTACCTACAAGGAAGTTCATGTTTATCTCGATTAGTATGTTGTAGATAAAAAAATAATCTTTAGAAGAATAACGAATTATATGGAACAGCTAGAGAAAGTTATATGAATGTAACACCAGATTTCTTTTTTCCTATCTCTACATAATGTAGCAATTATAAAGTTCAAGATTCTTTTGGAACATAATTATATTTAAGTTGCTATTATAAGAAGTTTGGAAGCATTGCAAAAAAACATAGGTATTTTGGGAAGCCTCCATGAATGGATCTATTCCAACACATAAACCTAGACTCAGTTATAATTTCCTGAGCATCATTCCATTCATTGTCTGTTATGGCCTACCCGGTTAAAGGGCATTAAGCTACCTAATAAAAATAAATAAATAAATAAATAAAATAAAATAAAAAAATAAAAGGAAAAAAAAAAAAAAGAAAAGAAAATAACACCCTCTCAAATTTGCACTAACATATTCATTTGAGTATTCTGTAACCAGTTTTCCAAAAGTAAGACTATGGTCATAAAGAATATGTTACATTGCATTTCAATGGTTATAACATTGTATAGTTATTATGATGTATGACCTTGAAACTGCCCTAGCTTAATACTCCAATAGAAAGTGTCAGCCACTATAAATCTTCTGGCCAACCAGTTGTGCGAAGGCTTTCATGGCTGGAATTAATTGATAAAAATGTAAAATCTTCCAGGCTGGAAAGCTGTGGTCAATGGGTAAAATTGTTAAAACCCAAACATTTTAGACAACTCTTGGTTGCCAACTTCAGAAGGTAAACACTCTGGGCAGTTTAACAATGACTGTCAACAAGGCTTCAACAATGTCAGATGACGAGTGGTCTGTCATCGCTAGTATCCGTGCACAGTTCATTAAAATGTCTATTTTTTATTCATGTTGTTTGAATGCTTATGCATCTCAATTGCTTCTCTATGAAGCCTAGCACAGTGGTTGCTAATACTTTTGTGTCTTAATTGAGAATGTGATGACTGATATTGACACTGCAGACTTAGTTGTCTGGGCAAGAAAGCAGTGTCATTTATACTCAGTGTTGATGCTGCATTTAAATGTGCCAATGTACACAGTTTTCTTCCATGTTATTTTACAGACTGTAATGGAAAAATACTTAAAATAACAAAATTAATATAATATATAAACCAAATTTAAAAATTCAACAAAAGACAAGGGACCCATTATTTATGGGTGTATAGAATTCCTTACTCATTCAGTTTTGTGTATATCGATAAAACTAAATGCAGCATCAACAAGAGGACAACTGAGCATAAGCTGCATTACCTTTTTGCCCAGATAGGTAAGTCTACAGTTGCCAAACATTTTGCAATATCATTGCATTCTCTATGAAGACACAAATGTATTAGCAATCACAAAATATTATCATGCTAAGTTTCATAAAGAAGAGACTGGGACCTATAAGCATTCAAACAACATCAATAAAAAAGGATAAATTTAAACTGTATGGTGCATGGATACCAGCAATGGCAGCTGTTGCAGACCAGCCAATCATAAGCTTCTTCCTCCATGGGATAAGCTACAAATTGTAAACCATTACTGTCTTGTTAGCAGTCAATGTTTAGCTGTCCAGTTGTCTGTAGATGGTAACCAAGGGGTTGGCTGAAACATTGAATATTAAAAGCTTTACCCATAGACCATGGCCTTTCATAATTTTGATAATTGTAGTTATACTTTCAAGCTTCTGCAATACATATGCAAATAGCCATTACCCAAAATGCTGTTTTGATACGTATAACTATTAGTTTCATGTAAAGTGATACATGACTACTACAATGAATATAAGATATAAATTCAATTAGCATGAGTTAAGTGAGCAATTATTATAATAATCATCAATATGTTTTGCTACTAACAACATGTTACTAATTCACATATGCATAATGGAACAACTATATATCAAGATGAGACATTTTTGCTTGCTGCTGCATTTAAGACAATGCATTAAATGGCTAAGGAAAAAAGAATGAGAAAGAAGTAATAGCAAACTCAGCTGTGCCACAGTTCAAATGTATATGGCAAAGTTCATTCTACAGCAATGACAAACTTAAATTGCTACACCAAACCTATGTTTCTGTTTATTAAACAATGCTGTATACTTAATCTAAATGTAATTTTTAATGTCAATTCCTTCCAGATATTGGTTTTCATTTATTTGTTATAATGCTGAGGATGCTGTGCATTTTATAAAATACTTTTTCTTCAGAATTTTCTGCAAATTATTATTATGTTGTGTTTAATGTACAACACTATGTCAAGTATTGAGTGCTCACCGCTGAATAAAAATGTAATGGAAATAATCAATCCATGGTTATGGGCATGATATATATAGCAGTAAACAATGCAAGTTTTATATGATTTACAAATTGATAATTAGTACAGTTCTGTTGGGTGTATAAGAAAAGAAATGTAATGTATTTGTTATAAGCTTCAAAATGAGTTAATATATAATTGTTATAGCATGAGATTTAAATATATGACAACTCAATACACATTTTAGTGAATCTAGTTAATTTACAGCCACTGTGTGTATATGTGTATGTGTAAGAGCATAGTGCTCTTAAGGCATTGATAATTGAGAATATGAACAATAATAAGATGCTAACTTTCAAACTTAAATTTAGAAATATAACCTTAATGATTCATACCTTTTACTTTCATTTATCATTACTACTTTTCTGACTAAGCAATGTAGCATATGAATGACAAAAGGCCAGTAAAATGAATTTATAGCAATCTCTCATATTTCACAAATAATTTTATTTTATATGAGCACACTCCTTTTATATTCCTTCTTTTCACAACATATTTTCTCTAGTGATACAGCAAGATGACAAACATCTGACCTGGAACTGTTGACCTGGAAATCTTTCTGTACACATGTTTTTCTCCAAAAATAAAAACTCCACAAAAATATATTAGGTTGCTGAGGCAACAGTTCCAACTTCATATGTTTGCCATCATACTATTTCACCAAACAAAGTGTTAATAAAAAGAGCAATGCATATATAAAATAAAAACAAATGCTAAAGGACAAGAGATAAAACATATTGGTCAATGGCATACACAATAAAAATATGTTTGTGCCAAGGATAACATGAGGGTAGTGCTATTTCCAGGGCCACATATTAAGAGGCTGATATCTAGGACCTATAAAGGTGTTCATTTTTATCTGTGATTTCCCATGCAATATATGTCATCAATGCCATTGCTGATGAAGTGAGTTTATGTATTGTCCCTCTAAGGACAGGATATCTTACTTAATGTGATGCAAAGGCTGATGAGGCAAGTTTAATTGTTTCTCTAGCAGCAGGAGATCCAACTTAATGTGATGCTAAAACTGATGAGGTGACTTGAATACTATCTTGACATTAGAAAGATAAAAACATTCAACCACAGGGGTTTGTATTCATATTTAGCTTGTCAACATACAACAAAGCAACCTTCAAATGTTATTCATTGCTACAATGAAAGGGAGTGCAGGAATGCTGGTTGTATTAACAACTACAACCATATCCTGAGTGCTGTGCTCATTTTCTTTCTACAAACCATAACTGCTCTTTGTAGGTAGAGGGGCTTTATCTTCAGCAAATGATCACTGCCCCTTCTTGGCAGAGAGCGTTATGGCTTCAATGTAGGCTCACCAATCAACTAAGACTCATTCTTTCTCTAACAATGTGTAGGAAATCACAGCTAAAAATGAATACCCAGAATAATAAATTATCAGAAGAGTGGATAAATATATATAATTTCTCATTATTGTATAATGTGGCATGTTGTTGCCCTCAGAATTTTGAAAGGGGGTCTGCCAGTCTGACTTATCGTGGCTCAAAATTTATGTCTCAAAATAATAGCAAGTTTTAAAGTTATGCGATTCCCACTATTTAAAATGTTTAACATTAACTAAACACCTCATTGAGCTTAATAAAAAATTACCATATTGATGTTCAGCTTCAGTTGGTATAATCAGAATCCTCAATTTGTTCATTTTTCAACCTTATTAAAAACTAAGTTCCTATGTATCTAAGCTAAGAATAGTAGCTCAAACTCAGGAAATTCTCCACTGCATAGTTTGTTGTTTCTTGATGCAAATGTTTTTTGCTGACAGTACACAAAAAGCCAGCAAGCAGTTTCTTTAGCAATATATACCACTGTTTACCCTAAAGCAGTTTCTAGCATGCACTTAAAAGTAATATTTGCTCTATGTCCCACATTTTAATATTGTATATTAAATTTTTTAATACATATGCCAATTTATTTCATATGTATATCACACATTGAAATTAATGCAGGAAGCTTTATTTCTATAGTCCATCGTCATTAAATCTCATTTATCTAGTTTCACCAAGTGGTCTTGCACATCAGAACTAAAGAGAAAATTAAAGAAAGAACAAAAAAAGAAGAGGAAGAGAAACACATAAACACAAGCATGTAGTTCCCCTCTCCCAACACACATGTGCACACTTATGTGGTAAATACACTTCATTTGAGGAGAAAGTCAACACTACTTCGGCATTCATTTTCATTCATTAAATAATCTCTTCATTCTGGACAACTTTAAGACAGGTGATACTTAAAATATATATTTATTAAAAATATAATTTATTCTTCTGAATCAGGAATGGAGGGGGGCAGAAACCAATTATAGAAACCTTCCCCTAATAAAGCATTAAATTTTCATTGTAATGGATGTTAATTACTTTCCTCCACCAAGAGTTCAGTTCTCTTTCTGCTTCACTTACATTCACTTCAAATTGCAGTTTCATGACCAGATAACCAAAAGCAAAAGGATTCGTTTTCATTAAGTTGAATCAGATTTGAAAAGTTCAATACTATCACTTTTCAACACCACCTGACTCACAAGAAAACGCTATCAAAAACTCCTATTCTTAAATATGAAAATTCAGGAAACAAAGTTCAGCATGGAAACTGAGAAAGAAAACATTCTTCAGTTTTTGGATCTTTAGCTTATAAGCAATAATAAAAAAAAATTAATTTAGAATTTTCAGAACAGATACTCATATGGATAACCATATCAAAGGTAAGATTTTCAACCCAGTCATAAATAAGCATTCATCCCAATTTGTTACTTAGACTACTCAATATGCCCATGAACAAAACAAAAAAGTCTATCCAAATAATAAAATCTACTGAGAATAACCATTAATAACAACAAAACACTAGTTTTAAAAAATTAAAAAAAATAGAAACAAACAAAAATAGTAGTCACAATCACCTAAACAGTAGAAAAAATATTTATATAGAAATATAAAATATTTTCAAAAGTTCACATATTCATTCATACTTTTTTGAGAATCCTGAAAGATCTTCAGACAACATAATTTAATCTTAACCGGACAAAAAAAATACAGTATCCATAAGCTCATAACAATAAGTTAGAAAAGATATTTGCATCCAACAAATCAGGAATTTATAGAATCAACTGTGAAGCCTATGAAGAAAGGAAAGACTAAAATTTTCAAAGGAACCAAAAAGATTTTTATACTAAAACACATAACAAAACCAATAAATTTCACAATTTTCACTAAGTCAACCCACTATACAATGGACCAACAGAGGAATATATCAGTATAAAGTCTGACAGTCAAAATCTATGGTTGATGTAGGCAACATCAGCTACAATGGTCAGGCAATAAATTGTTAATAAAGACTCACAATGCAATTTAGTGTTATCATTATCTCACTTTACCTTCTAGTTGTAGGATGAGAAACATTCTCTATTGTGCTGTACATTCCAAATTGTTTTTTCACGTTTGATTTGTTCAAAATGTTATGTTATTCTTTTACTTGTTACAAAAGTGTGCTCTGAGGCGCACTTTTTAACTGAATATCAAAACAATGTGTGTAGCTGGCTAATTTAAAATTATTTTTATTTCACTATTACTTTCTCTACTATATACCTGTATCAGTGTATTGTACTCCCCTCCCCTCAAATTTAAACATCAACATTTCAGTAAATCATTTTTAGGAAAAGGTTTGTGTGCATAATTCAAAAACAAAATGTTCATTACATTCCAAACTTCATATTAAGTTCAGCACCTTCCAAAGAGCTTTAAGAAAATCCTTCTCACCCCAAGCTATCCTATAAATATTTTTTATCTTCTTAAAATGGTTTAACATTTTTATAAAAATACCAAACATTTAAGATATTTACATGTCTAATAAAATTATCTTGAATTTTATATGAATAGCCTGTGTAGTCCTCTTCATTCTGAATGAGATTTATACAATTAGTAAACTACAAGACATAAAAGGAAACTTACCAAAACAAAATGTAGATCATGTTAAAGTACATAATTTATATCAAATAAAATTCTCTGTGGCGTGAAACATTTCAAGATATTCATTCCTATTGGCTTGAATTTTCCAGTACTTTATCACTTATTTTTTTTTCAGTGCTAAGCCAAGAATTTTTTGTTTCTTGTGATATCATTCAAACTCAGCATATTGAAACTGTTAAATGTATAATGAAACCATTTAGCAAACCTTATCTCAATTAATATGAAGTGGATAGAAAAATAAGCTTATATAAGAATATTTTATAAAACAGACATAAAAATCGGGACTAATGGGAAGAAAGTTATTGAATGTAACATACACACTTTATTGTTATTGTTTATTTATTATTTTTATTATTATTTTCATTATTATTTATTATTGTTATTCTTTTATTATTTATTATTACTATTTATTATTATTATTGTAGTTGTTATTAATATTGTTATAGTTTTATTATTTATTATTACTATTATTATTATTATAGTTGTTATTAATATTGTTATCATTATTACTATTTATTTGATTTTGTCATACACGTTGACCTTTAACTCCTATCAAACAGTGAATGAAATGGGTAAAAAGTTGCCAAATGAGCCTGGGATTCACAGAGTTTGGAATTACCTAACATTCATCTTCTCAACATATGACAAAACCATGGAAAAAATCTTAATTTTGTTTCAATATTATCATCAGGTTCTGTCATTAATATGCCAGGCAGTAATTAGATGGCACTTAAGTGCATTAGTAAAGATCAGCTGTTGATATTTTTCAACAAATTTTAAGATGTAGAAACTTTATCAGAATAACAAAAGGCATAAGAAAGACATAAAAAAACAATTTTAGAATGTTCCACATTCGAAAAATATATTAAAAATTTAACAGGTTACATTCACATGACTTTCTCTACCCTATGTCGTTTAATAGTGAGTATATAAACTATTCTTACAAAAGTTTATTTTCTATGCACTTCATTTTAATCAAGATAAACCTTTAAAAAAAATTGCATTACATGTTTAAGAACTAGATGCTATATGCTGGTCTTAAAATTCCATACTTTTTCCATGCAATAGCGAGAAACAGCTGAAAATTGATAGGGCTGAATAAACTGCATGTTGAGATCTACATGTTTTGTGTAGTTAGTTTTCATCTATGACTTAATATAGATATGTTATAAAGGCTTATAAAAATGTCTACCAAATGAAGTGGATTTAACAAGCTATTCCCATTATATGCATGATATAAATTTTATTTGTCATACAAGTGTCTTTAATATATGATATTTTAATCAAAATCATTAGACCCATTTTTATGAAAGTAAAGAATTTCAAAACATTTTCATTTCAAGGAATTTGGGGGTGGGGGGATTTTGTTGAAAATATCAAGTCTCATATCTTTGGAAGGTATAAATCACAGTTTTATAGAATAGAATATTTATTGTCATGACATTTACATTGTGAGCCTAAACTCTTAAACTGTGACTCGACAAAAAAGTATACTTGAGTAACTTAAATTTTAATATGTACATGATATAGAAGATGATATTTTTAAAATATTGAAACAATTAGTCAATTTATGGTAATAATATAATATGCATATTAGCTTAGTAACTCCCACATTGTGTCATCTATAAATTCTTGTATACCATAATATTGTTTATTTACTAATATTTCTTTAACTTTATTGTGAATAAATTTACGGTTTTTATATCTTTGATTTTTTACGGCAGTTTTATTATGTACTTTTATACCCATATAGAAGGGAGTTTTTTCATAGATAGTCTATGCATGGGAAATTTTATGCTAGATTCTTTCCAGGTAGTGCCGTGATGTTGGTTTTGTTTTTCCATGATATTATCATAATTTTTATAGACATAGGTGAGCAATTCTAACAGATATATTGAGAGTAGTATTAATATTTTTAATTTTTTAAACAGTGGTTTACAAGAGTCTTTGAAGTTTGAGAATGATATAATGAGTATTATTTTTGTTCTGCACTCTGAAGACTGTTTCCTACCCAGATGCATTTCCCCCATATTATGCTATAGGTCAGGATCGAGTGAAAGTAACCATAATAGACTTTTTTTTTTATTTATATAGTCATTATATGTGTCAGAACATAGTATATTAAGACAGGCTGAATTTAGTTTCTTAGTTATATATTCTATATGGATGTTCCATTTTAGATATTCATCTATGTATATTCCTAATTTTAAAACAGCCTTTTGTTGTTTCTTTTAATGAGTTATCTTGTCCTGAATTTGCATTTACAGTAGTATTAAACTTTATAATCCTATTTTTTATTTATTCAGGTTTATTCCATTACATGAGTACTATTCATCTAAGTTATTTAATGTTTTATTTATATCAGTTTGTAATTTATCATGAGTTTGTAAGATACTGAGGTGTCATCTGCATACAGTATTGAAGTCCCATTTATACTGTAAGGTAAGTTGTTAATATAGAGGATATAAGCAGAGGACCTAACACTGAACTTGTATTTACCAGGACTTTTCATTTTTGAATTTGCTGTTCACAAATGCACACATACATCTTTTTCTACAATTCTTTTCTTTGAATTCAGGGTTTTCAAAATGTGTATTTCTAGTGAAACCTAGGTATCAAATGTTTGGGTGGAATGTGTTACCTTTTGTACCTACAAAGGATATGGCAGAAAAAGTAAGAGAATATTCTCTTGGAATGGAAGCACCATGACTCAATTGGCAATCAAATGTAAGACATAATTGAACTATATAGGTACTTTCTGTGAACCCCATTTTAGACAGAATATGCAAGATGTCCATCAACTACATTGGGAGACAAAAATATATTTATATATTAATATGACTTGGTATTAGTAAAACTCCAATAAATAAAGCTCAAGTGGTAAAACAAGCCACTGTATGCTATTTAACTTCTCACAATCTTAAGTGTGTGTGTGTTTTTTTTTTGTTTTTTGTTTTTTGTTTGTAGATAATCAAGTAATACAGAAGACTAACATAGTAATATCTTAACTGTTATACACAAGTTTAATCATTTAGTTTAACATGGAAATTTCAGGAACAAAAACAAAGGTTATGGCTTTTAGTGGAAAAAAACCACAGATAATGTGTAAAATTGTGTTAAATGACATAATAATATTTTAATATATCCAATTACCAGAAGAACAAAATAAATACCAATCAAGCAAATTTTATGGAATATGTGGAATACTGAGAAATAAAATTTCAAAAGTTTAAAGCTAAAATCATGGTTGATTCCCCCTCTGATATATAGAAGATAAACCTGGACAATAAATACAATGGATAAACTCAAGAGAGAAAGATGAAATTAAGTTTTAGATTCAGTAGCTAGTTATATTAGTGATGATCAGAAACTAAGGTTACAAAAGTGAAACAGTATTTTATTTATGGACACTCTTTAACTGCTGTGGTTCTCAGCATCCCATTCTACACTGGGCATGAAATACTGCTTAATTTGCTCAGAGGCCTCTCTATCAGGCTTGAGGTTCTTTTACGTGCCGTAAATCTACGACACGGACCCACGGATTTACATCCCTTCCGAAGGAAGCCATGCTAAGGATTTTTATAAGGTTACAAAGGCTGCAGTGAAATGAGTATATTAGGTACACCCCATATAGCCATCTGATGTACATACATTTGGGTATTTTTCCACATAGCCTCCATATCAGCTGAAGCACTTGTCACTTCATGGGATGAGTTTTTACCTCCTGGTAAAAATCCTGTCCTTGCATGTTCAGGCATGTGTCATGAAATATTGCACCTCCTCATCTGAGGCAAAACGTCGATCTCCTGGGTGTTCCTTCAGGTGACAAAAAAGGAGAAAATTGTTTGGAGTGAGATCCAGGCTGTGGGGAGGGTGGTTGATAATATCTCAGGGAAACTGCTTCAACAGCACGGTGATCTAGTTTGTATGAGGTTGCATGTTGTCATTAAGGAAGAAGACATCCTCAGTGAGGAGTCCTGGATATTTTCTCCTGATTGCTTCGTGCAAATGTGTCATGGTCTTGCAGTATCATCACTGTGTGTGCTCTTTCTAACACCTCCACGAGTATGACACCCACGCTGTCCCAAAACAATGTGGCCATCACCTTTGCATCAGATGGTGCCACTTTAAACTTCTTTATCTTTGGGAGGAGAGGGTTGTTTCCACTCCATTGACAACTGCTTACTGCTGGGGGTAAGTGTGGATCCATATTTCATCACCTGTGATAATGCGGTGAAGAAAATTATTCTCTTACATGGAGAACCATTGCAAAAGTTGCACACTTACCCCATGCACTTCTCCTTGTGTTGGTTGGTCAGATTTCATTGATTCCATCAGAAAAAAAAAATTCCAGTAATGCAGAATATCATGAACAATGTGTTGAATGCTTCCAAACATCGTTCCTAGTTCTACCACAATATGTCATAATGTGATCTTCCTATTGTCCTGAATCAGCTCCTCCACATGAGCTCTGTTCAAATCTGTGAATGTCGTTATGGGTCAGCTACTATGATCTTCATTAGTGAAGCTTGACACCATTCTGTGACATTCTTGCGAGATATTAAAATCTCTCCATAAACCTCTACTAGCTGTCATGAATGTCAGCTTCGGTTACATGTTTTGCCTACAATAATCATATAACTCAGCAGATTTCTTTGCAAGACAAGTTTTCCAAACATTGTCCCCATTAGTGTTAACCTTTCAGTAGAGCTGTAGGTGGCAGTTGGCTGAAATTCTGCACAGTTACCAACTACATATAGTAGAACATACTACTAAGTTTGCTGTGAAAACTGAAACACAAGAATATGAGCCTTGTAACCTCAATTTCCGATCATCCCTGTACTTAAAAGAGATAAAAAAAAAGCTAACAATTCCATTAGAAGGGATCTACACATATTTAAACTTATTCGAAAAGATGCAATATTCATAAACACTCTGATATGAACACTTGCAAAGGATGGGTCCTGACAGGATACCTCTTATACTTGTAAACTATCTGCCCAGAGGCTGAAGAAACATCAGCCATCCATTGGCCAGGTAAAAGGATTCACTAATTACTTGATGTGAAATCATCTAAGGACCAATTCCATTAGTAGAATGATAATAGGAAGAAGACATATTCATCTGTCACATGTGTCTGAAATCCTTCAAAGTTACCTGCATGCTTTTTATGTTTGAATTAACATCATTCATATTGATATGAATGAAATGGAAAAATTGATGTTGAAATGAGCCTGGGTCCCACAATGTTTAAAGAGCTCAGTATTGTCTTCAAAAATAAGGGAAATCCCAGAAAGAAAACCTATCCAGGTAACCTACCCTAATCAAGATATAAACTTAAGACCTCTTGAATATGAGAGAAATGCACTATCCCCAAACCATCACTTTATTTGTCATGAAGTCCCCTAATATCCTACAAATAAAAAAATCAGCAAGAGTAAGAAAATAGCTAGAAATGTTTTGTTGTTTCAAAAGTGGTAATCTTTGTCATATATTCCATATCGTTGCCAGTGACAAGAACTATGTTCAAACAACAGTTGTTCAAAAAATTATTCTCATGTGAAGGAAACATTATGTTAGTGCACAGGCTGGGAAACAATTGTTTCTTTTCTTTTCAGCATACCACTATTTCCATGAGTAAAACACAGCCACTACAGCAAAACCAGAGTCTACATTTTCAGAGCATCCAGAATGCAAAGGCCTGATTTCACTGTTCCTCAATAATGCCCTAATGCCTCCTTAAATGTGTTTTCTTAAGCACACTCACACTTGTGAGTTAAATCTATTAATGGGGCATTAATTTGTTTTAAGGGATCTTATATGGTCAAGAGGGAGCTTATAATTATGTTTTAGCTGTAGGCTATTTTGAAAATGAATGTCCATAAGTCTGGCTCAAGGAAAAGAATAGGTACCAGCGAAAGAGTACAAATGATGTGTATTCTTAGCTTCCAGAGAAGGCCACTTCAAGACAATGGTCGTGGAAGCCTATGCATCCATTTGAGTACAAATGATCTTACATAAACGAAGCAGCCTGAATAAGTACTCGTAGTTTGGAGTACTGTTAGTATTATCATTATTAGAGTTACAAGATGTATGGTCTCATGGTAGTTGGTATAATTCTTGCTACTGTTCCTTGAATCCAGGTTTAATCTCAGCTAAAAAACCATAATTATTTAGAATATTTCTGGACATGTCCAGAAGTGGCATATGCATATGGTCACTAAAGAGCTTCAAGATAATGACAAGGATGAATAACAACTAAAAGAACTTGGCAAGAATAACATTAAAGATTTGGAAACGTGGAATGTTTTAGAATCATGCTCGCAAACAGCTTGTGGTTTCAACAGCCCACAGACAATTATCACCTACATAAAAAGTACAGAAATAATCTTGAAAATTAATCTTCAGTGCCTTATTTTTGGCAAAATCAGAAACATTTAAGATTGAAGCTTCCTTATACTTGTACAGCATTTTTCAGAAAAACACTTGAAATTGTGCTGCCACTAACCAAACACAAATATTGTTGTTTTTATTATTGATCGCATGCACCCTATTTCTCAGAATATAATATACTTTTTGTCCTCATAATATTCTCGTTGAAAATCACAGGAAAAAAAAAAAAAAAAAAAAAAAAAGGTTTGGGTTGAAAAGAAGCAGCTTTTCATAGAAACTAATGATTAATGTCAAGTTCACAGTGTTTCAGCCAGTTTCTGAATAATTCATTGCTTATCAGGAAGTCAGTTGATTAACCAACAAGTGTAGCAGATTTTAGACAGTATTTGACGAATTATAAAGATTCCCTCAGCACAATAAAACAGAAATTAAAGCATTTCCTCTTTCTAAATGATGGTTTGGCAACAGCCATGCAGAAAGATAATCCAGATTTAATGAGCTAATCTTCTTATTGGGCTGAAGAATTCTAGAGAGGTTACTGTTGCCACTCCCCTCCCAAAACTGCTCCAGAATTATAAGCATTTAACTTCAATGGAATTACCAATGTTGGATTGCACCATTATTATCATTTCAATTTGTCTGATCTATGCTAAAAGCATAATGACTGCTGCATTCTATTCGGTGTGAATTGACTGCTAAGTATGAACCGGCTGATTAGTGTATTCATACTTGCCAACTTCCTGAAATTCAAAACCCATAAAACTTTCTCTAAACTTTCCATCATTCAGTACAGTATAATAATTTTGCAACGACAGAGTTAGAGTGAGTAAAATGTTCAGTGTAGTAAGTGTACAAAAATGACATATAAAATATATGTATCTTTAATAAGAATTCTTGAAGACTGGTAGCTGCTTCTTTCTATCACACAAACTGAAATTCTTCCTGCTATCACAGTAAACATATTAAAGCAAAGAACACCACTTTCTAGGCTATATAGTGATTTCTAATCCATATTTTATGCTTCATAACATGGGCTATAAAAACAGATAGTCCCAAATAATTACAAACCTATCCTGTAGCCATAGAATGCAAATGAAATAAACAGTTTACATGAGGAGTACAGTTTAAAATTTATATCTAGAAATAGTAAATAGTAGGGCATGGTTAGAGTTTAAAGATTTGATAATGGAGGTCACTGTAATCCCTTATTATAACTTGTCCCTTGAGACAGCTCTGACACCATGTGGCATGAGTGAAGTGCTATATGTTGTAGCCTTTTGCATGGAGGGAAACAAGAGGGCAAAATGCTACCTGGCAATCGGTCGACAATGCAATCAGTTGATTCATTATTACACATTACTAAATGAATTGTCTTTTTCACACTGCTAATAAATGAAGAAATTATTTTTCATGAAGACACACTGTTATTTATATTGCACAACTATTAGCCATTTGCAACAATACATACAACAAAACTATTACAGCCAGGTAACAAATCTGAAACTCATTCTCGTATACTGGCTTCATGAGCTTTCCAAGGTGGACAGTGGGAAGAGGGAAGGCTATCTGTTATTTGTGAATAGTATTTCTGATAAATGCACCAAACATTTGATAAATCAAATCAATGCTTATCGAAATGAGTCATGCATAAAATGCACTCCCTCCATAATATTTAATTTTCAAGGAGTAATGCATAAATGTATTTGTAAATTTTGTGAACTGAATTCTGTAAAAAATTATATGTTTATACTGCACTAAGTGCTCAAAATAATGACAGAACTCAATGTTGAAAACTAAAGATTTGGTTCATTCTTTCACTTTTGTGCATATTTCACTTTATTTTTTTTTTATTTAATTATTATTATTATTATTATTATTATTATTATTATTATTATTACTAACACCTGAGTACTTTTTATTAAATATTTTGTGAAATTTGTCTATCTTTTTTATATATGTATGCATTCCTTCCAGGGTTTACCAAACCGAAACATAAATAAATCTCCATATGCCGGCAATATAAACAAGTCATCAACAGTGGAATGTTAGTTTATGTGAAGGTTATAGTTAGAGAGGACAGTTGGGCAGTGTTGGTGATTGGTTGTTACATGCGTAGCTTGTAGAGATGTGACTGTCACTCAGCTGTTCGAAAGGTCAAGCTATAATACAATGATTGCAGTGGTGTAATTAAATTTAAATCTGCATGCTATGCATTTTATTGCAGCCCAGTGAAAGGAGATTATGATAATGATGAACGATAGACATAGATAAGCTCTGGCCTATCATAGCAATGTATGCCATTTAGTGTGATACATCAGGCTGTTAATCTTAAAAGTTACACTATAATGCAAAAGAAATTAATATTTTGTCATGTCTGGGATAAAAATCTGCAACACTTTGAATTTGCCCACAAAACTGTAAAAAGGTTCCTTTTATGTAGTCATGAAAAATCTCTCCTATCATATATTTTATGGGCAAGACATAATAGTTGGCAAATATGATACATGTAAAATATCCCCTAGGACCAGTACGCTTCAAACTCCATCTCATTGTCATCTCACCATTGGAAATAATGGTTACCACCTGCTAGGCAATTACAGCTAATAAATGGGTCCAGTCATGGTGGGACGAGGTCCCAAAAGGTCACTGATTATATGAGGAACACTGGTCATACTAAAAGCATGTGCATTGCTGTTTTAAATTTAGTTTAACCGCTTGAGCGATGGCCATTTAAACGCTGCACGTTCGGTAATGGATACCCAATAAACAATTCAAGGCATTTAAATTGTTAAATGTAGGTAAATATGCTTCGTACATAAACATTCGTATCTTTAGTATTTATTAAGATATATTAATGAAACAAAAACTGGCTTAAAGCTCATTAAAGACACTATACATCTATTGTAGGAACAAAAGAGAGACTGTATTAACAAAAGTTTAAATATCACTAATTTTTCCGTGTAGTAAAAGTCATTCTGTACGTTGAACGCACCTAATTTGTGAGTTAGGCTTGTGCTATGTGCATACAAATGTATATACGTAGAGCTAGCTAAGCACAATGTGCTTGGCTTCAAGGTTTTATCATTCTGTTCATTGTTACGACAAAATTACATGTGTGTGTTTCTGAGGAACATCCAAGCTGCAAAGAAATCAAACCTTTGTGTCAGCGTTTCTATTTACGCCTTAGAATAAATACACAGCGGGGATTTATGGTAGAGACATGTAGCTATGGGGCTCACAGTTTTTTGTTTTAACTATCAGAAAAGTACATTTGAAACATTATATCTCAGTTCTAACCATGGCTTCGACTAGCAATGTAGCTAATAAATTAGCTTATGTGGGCAGTGCACGGGCTTCAGAAATAACTTCAGATAATGTGGAGGACTTTTTACTATATGACAGCGACATTGATATTGATGGCAAGTTTTCAGATTTTGAGGGGGGCATCGAGGATATAGGTAGCAGTGAGGAAGAAAGTGACTTTCTTCCTTCAGGTGTTCGTGAAGAAGCAACATTGTGGGGTAGTCAAAATGACTCCAAAACAACTAGACATATCTTCACGAGCATAGCCTCTGGTGTACAACCCCAAGCTCAGCTGACTTCAGACAGCCAACCAATTGACATTTTCACAAAATGTTTTACTGCTGACTTAGTGTCTCTCATTGTTATAGAAAAAAATGCATATGCAGGTAAGGTGAAGGAAGACCTGAATTCTAAAGGCAATTTAGGGCCTAAGAGTAGAATTCAGAAGTGGACAGAAGTAACACTGAATGAGATTTACAGGCTAATTGGTCTAACTATGCTCATGGGTGTTATTCGTAAACCAACTTTAGACATGTACTGGTTTACAGATGACATGCTAGCTACTCCATTTTTTGGGAAATGCATGTCAAATAACAGGGTTACTTCTATTTTGCGGTTCCTTCATTTCACCAGCACAGAAAATGTAAATGATAAACTACACAAAATTAGGTCAGTTTTGGAATATATTATTTCAAAATTCAAAGAACAGTATGTGGCTGGTGATAAGGTCACTGTAGATGAAAGCTTGATGCTTTGGAAGGGCCGCTTAGGCTGGAAGCAATACATCAAAACAAAGAGGGCCAGATTTGGCATAAAGAGTTTTGATCTTTGTGAAAGTAAAACGGGATATCTTTACAATAGCTGCATTTACACTGGTCAAGGAACTGATAATACTGGAGACAAAGATTTGGGGTTATCTGGCTCCATAGTAATGCACCTGATGGAACCTATACTTGATCAGGGTAGGACTGTATATTTAGAGAATTGGTACAGCTCGCCTAAATTATACATGGCCTTATACAAAAGCAACAAAAATGCAATTGGAACAGTACGTTCAAATCGTATTGGTCTGCCGAAGAATGTGAATACAAAGACTCTAAGGAGAGGAGAAATGCAGGTGCGTCAGCTCCCACCCTTGACCTACACTACTTGGCAAGATAGGAGGGTGATTATGGCATTGTCCAATTGCAGCCCTAAGATTTTGATGATTGACACTGGAAAAATTGATGCCCACACCAAAATGTCAATTTTCAAGCCTGATGTTATCCAGGAATACAATATGCATATGGGTGATGTGGATCTAGTAGATCAGGTATTGCAATCATATTCTTTACGAAAAACAGTTAAATGGTATAAAAAGGTATTTTTGCACCAGCTGGATATCACCATATACAATTGTTTAGTAATTTGGAGAACTCTAAACCCACGCAAGACAATGACCTACCTGGACTTCTGCATATCAATAGCTCGTAGCCTAATTGAGCATTATAACATTCAGAGGTTTCTTCATACAGGGGGTAAGAAATCTACAACCTCTGCACCCCTCAGACTTGAAGGAGGACACTTTCCTAAAAGGATACCACCGACAGCAAAAAAATTGCATCCATTTCGAAGATGTTTGGTGTGCTGCAAAAAAGGAGTTCGTAAAGAGACTAACATGATATGCTGTGAATGTGGAGATGTGCCCTTATGTGTCTATCCATGTTTTGAGCTGTACCATTCAAAAAGGAACCTTTAAAGGTAGGACTTTATTTATTCTACAATTTATTTAAATTTATTATAAAAGATAAAAATTAAAATTATTAGGGTTAAATAAGCATTAAATGCATGCATGCACAGGACGTCATATGACGTCCATATCGGTTCTCCTGTATTTTAAAATTGACGTCATTTGACGTCCATATCCGCAAAAAGGTTAAAAAAAAAACTGAATTATTGTGTAACTTTATTTTATTTTTTTATACAACATGCTATATTTCTAAATCAGTTCAATAAAAAGGGAAATTGTCTTGCATTTGAGATCATCTTGTATTCGAAAAATACACTAACTACATTCATGTTTTCATGGGTACAGAAGAAGCAGCAGCTAACACTTCACAACACAGGTACTAAATTGTTATTCATTTTAGGAGGGCAGCAGTGTTCAATAAAGTCAGATGGCTGAGGTTGTTAAGACATGGAATTGTTTCACATCCTGATATGTGTTTTTATTTTTCCTGAAGTTTCCACAATTCTTATAATTATCAAATGCCAGGAAAAGGAGTCACCATAAAGTTAAGTGCAGAATGCTTCCTTTATCAATTATTATTTTGTTTCATGTATCAACAATGTTCAGCACTGTGATACCATATGCTGTAAGAATGGACATTACTTTAATCAAGTTCACTCCAGCTTGTAAGGTTGTCTGCCATTGAATGAAGACCTAAGTTCATGACTTCTTCATGACAATGAATGACTGGAACAGAGTTTAGGCAAATACAAGGAATTTCAATCCCTATCTGTACAAATGACAATAGTAATTTTAACAGCTTGCTATTACTTGGGTGTGAGGATAGTCATAAACTCGAAAGATGGATACAATGTGTTTTCTAAAAATGGATTCCTCATGAGTCATGATATAAAAACGAATTTCATCAATTTTTCATCTCACCTTACTTTGAAAACTGATCGCATATATAAAGTTGGAAAAATGTTTCTATGATAGGGGATGAAACTATGCATCTTCAATGCAAGAATAGTTCAGTATTTACATGAAACAGTATTAATTGAAACCTATGTTACATAATTGTTGCTTTTGTTTAACAGTTGAACTCTGCATTTGAAATAAAGGTAAACCTTTGCAACCCCTCCTGTCTGTTTAACTTTTTGTTTATTTAATGAGAGAGCTATCTGGTATCTTGGAGGGAGCCGGGCCCCTTCAATAAAATTGTTACGGGGGTAATGCTGCACTTTGTAAACTGCAGGGGGGGGGGAGCAGAAATTGCCTTACCCTCCCTAAGTCAGCAATTATGCTTTACATATATCAGACCTATGAAAATCCTAGCTGATAGCTTGTGCAAGCATGACACTACCAGTTAAGAAGCATAATTTCACTTGCAAATTCTAGTTGTTTTTAAAAGTGCCTTAAGGTAGGTACTTAAAACCTATGCAAACTGTGAGTAGTTCAAAATTACAAGATTAAAAACATAAACAAACAAAAATTTAAGGTAAAGGTACTGTGTAGGCAAATGACAGAAAAATGCTAATTCAGAAATTGATAAATATTTTCTAAAAAAATATTTAAGTATTACATTTCCTTGCTTGTAAAATATGAGCATTTTCACATGGTTGATCAAGCATTGACTAGTGTATTGAAAATTGGAGTTGTCAGTTTTGAAAACCACTACTGTCTTAAAGAGCCTTATATTTTGTAAACATTATTAGTAAACCAGAATGTACTCTACAAGTTTATGAAAACAATGCTGAAACAGTGTTGACCAGTTTGAAGTGACCCTGTAGAACATGAAACAATTAAACAATATACATAAAAAGGGGAACCAATGTTACTTGCTTAGAAACTGGAAGAAAATCCTAAGAAAAACAATGGGGAACAAGTAAAGGTCAGATCACGCATTGGAAATGCACTCGGCAATGTGTGCAGAACAAAAGGAATAATACATTAATGTTACAGTAAGAGTATGAACATGATGTAACATATTAATTTTTGTTGCTTCTGAAGCTACTGATATAGGTAAATGAAGAAAAAAATTATACAACCAGCTAGTGCATGGAAACAGATTACAGAGCAAGTGTTCTATGTCATCCTATAGAATGAGCTACGAAAACAAAAATAACAAAAACTGAAAATGACAGAACGAGAGAGAAGAGAGGAAGTATAGGATTCACAAGATATTTTTACTGTAAAAAAGGATTTGAAACTGCACTGAACTTTTTTTCAGAATAAAGTTATTTACCTCTTACGTTAGTGCAAGAATATTCTATTGTGGATCTTGCAGTACACAATATGGTTATTGTACTGGGACCATGATCCACAAAATATCAATGAAAATTAAAAGCTTTAGTTTTTATAACAATAACTTCACTTAAATCTCCTTAGCAATTACATATGATTCCATATTACTAGCAGAAAGCTGCTGATATAATATAATTTACTACTTACTCTGTTCCAAAACAACAGTCACATTTCTTTCACTAGATGTTTTTTGACAATGTATGAATTCAGAAAGATAATGTATTTGAAAAACTAATCAATCAGAATGAGGCAACGCTATTGGCAGCACTTTGCAACATTTAGTAAGTTAATGCAGCTTACAATTAGCATGAAATGAAGTATTAATGCCGATAAGGAACACATACTCATTCAAAACTGTGATTTTGTTTAGTTAGCTGCCTGAGATGGTATGCTTGTTAGAAATTGAAATGTTTTTGGCCCACAGTGACTATTAAGGATGTTTTGGGGCGTTGAAGTTTTGAACAATTGGACTTGTTCTGGATATACAGAGCAACTCTATTCTTATGTTTCTTCCTTGCAGCAAGCATAAGGTTGACTGCTCAAAACTTTAATGCTTTGAAAACGATTCTAAATATTATGCAGGCCATAACCTTTTATGTTTCTGCAAAGCAGAACATCTCAGCCAACTATTTGAACTGAACTGCAATTCAAATGAATGGAGACTCCCCATTGGTGATGAGATGGACAAGTTTCTCTGACTTTGTAACAAGTAATGATTGAATGCATAAAGTGGGGAAAAAATTGTTGGTTGGCACAGAGGTGTCAATAATAGGAGGCATATCTCAAACTGTGCTTTGTAACCTGTATTGAAGGATTATATTTCAACAGAATTTTCTAATCATATTTGATAAGTAGCCTAAGTACACTATATTTATATTCATTCATTACAAGTAAACAACCAGCTAGAGAGATAACCATTCTTTTAGAACAGAAGGAGTATGTATTAATTTATGAATTAATTTAAAATAATGAATATATGCTACCAACCCTAAAAATCTGTGAATAATTTCCACTTTCAGCATTTAACGTTCTGGTTAACAGTGTCAATATTTTCGTAAAGATCAGGAGAGACTTTTCTAAGCTGCTTCAAAATTAATAAGATAGCAGATAACTGTAGCTTTCAATGCAGTTTCCAAACAAAATAATAACATTAATAAAAGGGAAAATAAATATGGAAAACAAATGTAAGCACTGGTTGTGATAGTCAACATTCTGTTTAAGGTTAATGTTCACATTTTTATTTGTGTCTATTTCTGCAGTTGACTTGGCAACACAGTGCTGTGAAAAGCCAAACCACTGCATGGGCAACATCATGAAGTGGTGAGGCATAAACTACTATATCACAGCAACAACAACAGCAATTTAACACAAACACAAACATTCAAAAGATAGAGCAAGCAAGAGAGATTAAGCAAGTATGGGGCAGCTTACCTTCCCATGAGCTGGGGGGGTTATTGGGGTGTCTGAGTCTCCCCCCATTCCTAAAGTAGGAGATAGGCGCGCATCACCTCCTGCTGAAGGGGGTAATCTCTGCTCTTGCACTGAGGCCAGTCTGCAACACAAGATGACTATATCACTACCATGGTAAGGTGCTTCACTGGTGATCAGATTTGATTTTCACTTTGCCAAAACAAAATTAAAATTGTCTATCATAATGTCCAAAAAGTTTAGGAATGAAATTGGAATTTGGCTGAAGTTTTAAACTCACATAACAGGAATAATGCTATTTTGAATGCTTATTCGCTTAATTTTTATTCCTTGATTAGAAATGGAAAGAAATTTTACTGTAAATGTTTTGGAAGATCAACCTCTAATGTAGTTAAATGGCAAATTGCTTAATGAGAAAGCAATTTCCAAATGTTGTGTTTTGAGTTGAAAGTATTTTGATCAATATTGACTCAATAGAAATGTTTAGATTTCTAATTTAACAAAAGTAACCGCTATTTTTTTTTTATAACGTTTGCTCTATCTCCACTGAATAAAATGATTAATTAGCAGAGGCATTGGCAGAACATTTTTTCAGAAACAGGAAAAAGGTCACCTTTATCAGTATAATCAGGATGAGTGACAAGCAGCAATTAAGCAGTAACTGAAATTTGCCAAACTATATATAAAATTAGGAAACACTAATTATTAAAACCATGCTTTAAGTCAATGAGCTCAATCAGTGTGTGTTACATTTATGGAACAATAATGCTTATTTTGAGATCAGGAGTTTGATATTAGGGCTTCGGTGAAAAACAAGTGAGTGTGAGAAGTCCATTGCTAAGTAACCATGAGTATGCTACTGGAGTTACCAATAATACATTATCCCATGGTCATTCACTAGTTGCATCCATTCTCCTCATTAACTTCTTGGCTTTAGCATGCAGCATTGTCTTTTATTTTTGTTGTTTTCCCTTATTCTGTCATTTTTTCTAGCTATTTATTTTTATTTATTGTATTATTTCTGCACTTATGAAAATATCTTCTTGCATATATATGTAATCATATGACAGCCCACATGATTCACTCACCTGCAAAGGAGCCCAGCCTGCCTCATCCAATTCTGTTATGAATACATCTTGCTATCAGAAATGTGATGCCATATGTTGCCATATGTTTACAACATTCCTCAGTTTGTGTTGGGCTTCTGTTTGTCATTGCTTTATAAGTGCAGTGATTGTGATTTATAGGAGAAGCGCATATAATAGGTGTTCACAGCGATTACGTGAATTACAAGTATAGCATTACATATTTCATGTTTTATTGTATAGATATCAGATTTTACAGTTTTAGTAATTTCAGTTTCATGTGTTGATTATCAAATTTTTGTTTAAAAATGATTTATTGTAAGATAGAGGTGTTTATTAGGTAAACAAATATCTATCAAAAGTCAGGCTCAGGAAATGGTATGTCTGGTAAGAACATTCTTTGACCAAGAAAAGGGAAATGGTGAATCTCCTAAGGCTGGTGCACAACAAACCAGAATGAGAATGACAAAATAGCAAAGTAGATCAATACTGTGCATAGTAGTTTCTTTGCTGTAGAAATTATTCTAAATGGCTCTGATATGAAACAGCTGCTAGAGTTCACTCTAGTCTCAAGTCTTTTGAATTTTGATATTGACTAACCCACATCATGCAGGTGAAAAAACATCATTGGTCAGTTAAAAAACGAAATCCCAATGTATAAAATTTACTTTACACTTGAGATTGATATGGTAATTGATATGAATTCTCATTCTCTTTACCAGGCTGTTGTGAATCAAATCTGACAAGCTACATTATTTCCTGTTCTTGTTTCTGTTCTTGTGAAGCAGTTTCTATTCAGCTGCAAAAAAAGTAGTTTGAGTTAAATGGTGTTTTAGAGAATGCATGGAACAAAAACGTAATTTTAGAGAAAGCAATTCCAGTGACAGTGCCAATGAATATAGTTTGAGAGTGCAACCGCTGGCTATGGACATCAACTGACAAACTTGACAACAGTGGATGGATTGAAAATGAGGTAGTGGCACTGTGCGGAAGTGATGTCCAGCCATATATGCAACATCTGTTAAATTAATTATTTTTCCAAGTTTTTGAAGTAAAAACAAAGGATGATGGAAGAAGAAAGATCTCTAGATGAAGGAATATTTAATATATATTGACCATTATACTGGTTTAAAACTTACAATATATATATACTGCTTAATTGAACATTTAACACCACAGAATCTTATTTTTGGGTGCACATTTAACACACACAAGGCGTACTCATCTCAAAAGTGTAGCATCTAAATATGGCGGCTTGGCAAAAACGTGCTTCATCAACCACAATGCCTAAGGATAGGGCATTTCCTATCTATTCTCTATATATCTGTGGGTAGCGGTAACATCAGATGCATAGTAAATTCTCCCAGACTCTATGTATTGCACACATTGGCAACCCACCCTGCAGTTCTGAATTTAGTCAACACTCCTAATCTTAAATAGAAGAAAATAGAAGAGAGTTGTCACATTAAATTTACTATAACGGCTTGTAAACAAATAACTTGTTGGTTAATTACATCATAAGGTATAATTGCATAAATATAATTATCATTATAATGCTGCCAACATTATAAAAAACTATACACTTAAGTTGGTGTATTTTGCCTACTTTAACTCCATCATCGAGTATGGAATAATATTCTGGGGTAATTCAGTAGATAGTAAATGCATATTCCGGATGCAGAAGAAACCTATACGAATAATCTGTAATGCTTATAGCAGACAGTCATGCAAAGAACTATTTAAAAAATTGGGCATCCTCACCTTACCTTGTGTTTATATATTATCCATTTTAAAATTATATGCAGTTAATCGACATAGTTTTATAACAAACATGGAAATTCATAACATTAATACTAGACAAAAGGGATTGATTCATCGTCCCAATGCCAATCTTCGTTGCTTTCGGAAAGGTGTATATTATGAAACAATCAAGATATTTAATGCTCTCCCCAGTAATCTCAAAGAAAATGTTGGGAATTTCAGGGCTTTTAAGGCCTCTCTTAAGGAGTACCTTTGCAATAAATCATTTTAATCTGTAGATGAATATTTAAGTGACAAAACTGTCTGACAATAACGTTAATAATCATTGTATTTATAAATATTACAATGTATTGCATTTTGTGTATATTAGTGTGTGTGTTTTATATTAAAATTAAACTGATTTATACTTTGACTTGCACGAATGTGTCAAATGAATTTTTTTTTGAGTATTTAGCAATGACACAAGGTCTGTAAAGCCTGATGTTTTGATATTTTACACTCTAGTACATAATTGTAAATCTTTGCATTGGAAATTCTATAACATATTTGTAAATATGTATTGTAATTTGTTGACATTTATGAAGAGTACATAATACAATAATCATGTTTTAGTTTATATAATTACTACTAGTAACTATTATATCGATAATTTGAAAACTATCATCTGACATAACATTAGTTTTACATATAATGACATTATATTTATTTAATTATTTATTTATACATTTTAACACTATATTTTGATACTCTTTGTTTTTATGTGCATGCAAAAAAAAAAAAAAAAAAAAAAAATCTGTTGTTTTTGTAACCTATGCTTTTAGCACTAGAGCTTTATACATTTTTTTTTTTCATAGTATATAAACATATGTATACATGTATATGCCTTGACAAGTTCTATGTTCAGTGGCTTTCTGGCCTAAATGAACCTACAGAATGCTTTCTAATCTAATCTATACCATCCATTGAGTCAGTAACATTAGGGCTAAAGTTAAATTTCTAACCCATTTTATTATGCCCTTAATTGGTTATCAAGTTATTGTGGGGAGCTTTGATTTTGCTGTGCTCTTGAATGTAATAATATCCTTCAGCTAATATAATTATCACAGATAATGAGATAGAGCAATTTCTTGTGCTTCTTAATGTTTATTTAATGTTTTAAGTGTGTGACTGTATATAACTATAATAAACCACAAGTCTGATGCATTCTTTTAATATACACAACACACACACCAAGAAAATAATTACTATCTTATCACTGCAAGTAGATAAGAGGTGAGCTAAATTAGTTTTCTAACCTCAAACTTTTGACGTGGATACAAAATTGTGTTCCCTTGTTTAATGAATTTACAAATAAAAGAATAAATTACATAGGGGAAATAGGGAGTATTAATTTCAGTAGTGAACTGGGTATAATTAAGGAGAACTATGATGAAAGACAGAAAAACAACACACTGCTTGAATCAATTTAAAAAGGAGTTGTAATGCATATAGTATATTTCCCTACATAAAATTCCCTCTACTATTGTACACATACTAATAAAAAAATCTCAAAATATCAATAGATAAATAAATAAATACTATTTAAATGTACATATAAAAATGCATTCTATGCTCTTTCAGAAAAACATAAAAAAAAATTGTTTTGTTGATGATGCTGTCAATTGCCAGGATCATATCTGTTCCATCAGTGCATCAGAAGTTTGTTCTGCAGGAGTTCTTTCACAGTTTAGTCAATCTACTGACAAGGGGCTGGTGTTTTTAAGCATACTTAAAAACCATTGCTCTAGGCATCTATAAGAGAAAGTTTCTTTTCACTAACATTATAAAGAGTGACAACTTTTATGTGTGTATACAATTTAATTTCAGAAACTTTTGAATTGATTTTAATACTTCTTTAAAAAACACTGTTCTTCCCAACTGATATATACAATAAGAGAGACTCCAATTTTAATCCCTAAATATCTACAACGTCTGGATACTAATATATGAACATACTTGTGTGAATGGCTTTCTTTTTAAATTGAGAATGCCATGGAATAGAAGTTACTTTTTTATTCTATTTATTTTACACCACTTTATCTACTTGGTCAAATTGTGAGCTACTAAACTTTTAAAACTGATACCCGAATGAGTGACTGCAATGCAGAAATTATGAACATTATGCAAGAATAACTTATGCATGTGATTAGTAATTTCATTTGATGGTGTCAAGAAAGTATTCTCGCATATAACACCACTTTCAACAACACCTATGACACTTATTGTATAGAGGTTACTAAAACTCATGAGTAAGTTGCAGGAGTTAATGGAAAATCACATATTGTAGTAGACTGTGTGCAGAGCATGCATTTATGTGATCTATGGCCTTAACATAAAATAAAAGTATTGTATTATAAAATAAATAGGGGACATACAGAAACACAAAGATTTAATATCTGATCTACTATGATTATCTCAAAATTACTCAAACATTCTGATAATTCTTTTGCAACTAAAAGAAATTTACTTTTGTATTGGGGACATTTCCAGAGTTTGGAACTTAGCCTGCAAAAATTAAGTATAATACCTCTTAAGTGTGACCAGCGTGCCAGTAAGTTTCTTGCAGCGTCTCAGAGCGCTTTCCAAACGTTCTGGCTCTTCCTTCAAGAATCTGCAACAAATCAGAAAAATGCTCAGCTATCTCTAAAAGATGAATGCATGTTTTTATAAGCCACTAACAATATATTAGAACAATACTCATGACAGTTAAAGCTAAAACTTGATCATCTGCACTTCTGTACTTTATTTATTAATTTACCTGCCAATGTGGAGAAGAATCACAATTCATAAAATATTCAACAAAATGATTAAAAAATACTCTTAAGAGATGAGCAGATAATAGTGTACAAAAGAATTTACAAAGTTAGATTTGATTTACAGGGAGATTAAAAGTCCTATTCTGCCAATTTTAAATCTGCTGGCTTCATAACCCATTATCCCGGAAACTATTTAAAATATCAGGCTGAAATTTTTAAAGGATATGCCTAGATGAATGCCTTATCAGCTCACTGAACTACTTTTATCCAATAAGCTTTTTTATTAAATATGATAAAACTTTTATCTCAAACTTTTATCTCAATTAAAATATCCTTTGATTAAAATTTGTCAGCAATTATTTCTTTTTTAAACTAACCAGATATCTTATTGACATCAATTTTTCATTTAAAAGTAATCAAATATCTTATAGACTTCAAAGTATATCCACAACAATCAGAGGCAGTTTTTATTGTCATAAAATTGAATTTACCATCTTCAATAGTTTATGAAAAATTGGTCATTTATATCAGAAATTATCAAACAAAGCTGTTCAAAGCAAAAGGAGAGAAAGCAACCTTGCATACTATATTTATAAAGAAAGATACCACATGGCATGTACACACAGAAGCTGGCATATTTAAAACTAGCACCAATTCATTCATTTATTATCTGCTTAAAAGAATACAAACATATTCAAAGCATCGTCAGGTTAAATATGTATAGTAACATACACAATTTAATATATACAAAAACAGCTTTTAAAGCAACATTTTACAATTCATAATTACTTACTGTATTATATAAATACTATTTATTTTGTCAGTATTAGTTAAGATATTCGTCAATTGAATAATAACATTCTTCAATTCAACATTTCTTTAAATCTTTCTTGAATATCTTAAAGTCATTAACATTTTTCAGATAAGCAGGGAGTTTATTATACAATTATATCAATCAAAATTTCCTCTAAATTTATCTCTTTGCTTCGAGTGTATGTTTAAAAATATAAGTGTTATGATATATCAATAAAATATATATCAAATTAAAAGGGAAATTGCAGTCTATAAAACTACAAAATAAATTAAAAATATAATTTTTTGGGAATTTTTGCCTTTTAGTCTCCCTCTTAAAATACAATATTTTGTTTAATTCAAAACTAACCTAATCAGATTTGTAACTAGCAATACAGATGTGGTCCCATTAGATTTAAATATAATGAGAGTGGAAAAACCAAAGAAAAATTCATCATCTATTTGTTAATATGAAGGTAAAATTAAGACATTTGATAAAACTTTTACACAATCAAGCTAGCCATAAAGAGAAATTATATTTGTAATTATCAAACATGTCTTTGTTCTTACATACATTCTGTCAAGAAAGTACCGGGAATTGATCATTTAAAAATCCTGTTTAAAAGGGGATTCAAAATTATTGTTGTCACTAAGTTGGTACAACTTTCCTCTATACCCATGCAGAGTTTGATCGTCATCTGTCATCTAGTTTGTTTACAGTACGCCATTTTGTTAGTTCATCTCAAAGGTGATTTGCGATTTTACGATGAATACAAATATTGAACAAAGAATCTGTTTCAAATTTTGCATTGCAAATGGTATTTCGTTGTCGAATTGCTGAAAATGTTACAGAGGGCTTATGGTGAATTGACTTTATCAAAAACATGCGCATATGAGTGGTACAGTGCATTCAAAAGTGGTTGAGATGTGGTGGAAGACTAGAGGCTAGCTGGTCGGCCATCAATGGTTTCAACTGAACTGAACATCGCTTAAGTGAAGAAAATGGTGTCTGAAAATCGTCATTTAGGTCTGAGAGAGATTTCAGTGTCTCACGAATTGATTCGTACAATTTTAAACGATTGTTTGAGTATGACATACGTTGCAGCTTGGTTAGTTCCGAAAGACTTAATTTCTACAAAAACTCAATCACATAAGACATGCTAGAACGAGCCAGTTCTGACCCCACATTGATGAAATGCATTGTAACTGGTGATGGGATGAGGGTTTACGAGTTTGACACTCAAACCAGTCAACAAGCTTCCGATAGGCGCCTTCCAACTGAACCGAAACCTAAAAGGGCACATCAAACTTGATCATAACTGAAGGTCATGTTGACAGTTTTTTTCGATTATCGCAGTGTCGTGCAGCGTTCTTGCCAGAAGGTCAGATGGTAAATAAAGACTATTATCTGAGCATTATGCGGCCTTTGAGAGAACAAATACAGCGAAAAAGGGCAGATTTGTGGAACGTCAATTCATGGATTCTGCACCACAATAACGCACCAGCTCATAACGCACGAATTTCTGGCCAAATACTCAACAAATTTCATTGAACAACCACCCTATTCACCTGATCTGGCTCCTGCTGATTTCTTTCTCTTTCCAAAACTCAAGTTACCACTTCGAGGCACCCGTTTTCAGTCGATAAAGGACATAAAGGAAAATTCGCGGTGACAATTGACATCGATTCCTAAAAGTGCCTACAAAAAATGTTTTGATGATTGGATAATTCGTTGGCATAAATGTATAATTTCAGAAGGGTCCTACTTTGAAGGTGATAAAATAAAATTTATTAATAATTCATTTTTTGTGTTTTGTTGACAAATTCCCAGAACTTTCTTGACACAATAGTATTTAGTCAAATATGTCCCAAAAAAATGGCCAGAGATGTTTAAAGTTATGGAAGGGATGCACAATATGAATATGCTGAGCAAGGAGTACACGTCCTTTAACTTGCAGAATTTGAAACTGTTATTTATGTTTGTCTTGAATAATGTCATGTGTATATAGAAGAACCACTGCAATGATATTCAGGAATTGATAGAATTTCAGAATTACTGTTCAATCCATTGGACCTGATATTCTCACTTACATGGCAAGAACTAGAGTATTAATTGGACATGTGCAGAAGAACAAATAGAACCCACATCATACTGCAATATGTGTGCATCTATATTTTATAATTTCATCACTTCATCAAATCAAAATTATGACTTTTAAAACAACCAATAAAAATATAATGCTAAATAGCATATCTATAATACAGCAGGAAAAACGTCTTAAATTAATATATATATATAGTAATAGTATAATATACTATTACAAAAAATCTGATGTGTTCCATTCACATGACTTTCTCTACATCTCTATAGTAAATTATTGTTCAAAAGTTTATTTTTCTATCTACTTTATGCTAATCGAGATAAAATTGGCAGAAATGGTCTTAATACTTGCTTCCTTGTAAGTAGAAGGGAAATAAGGGAGTGCCATAGGCTAAAACGTTACTCAAATATTTTAAAAGTTGGTTACTATGTGATTGAAATTCCTTTGTTTGTATGGCTAGGAGTTGACAAATTCCCATTTGAGAAAAGTGTTAAGGATTTTAAGACTGAAACCAATAACAAGGAGTATTTAAAAAATGGTCAACTCCATGAAAAACATGTATATAACACAAATCATGTTTAAGTGAAACAAGTTTTTGTCTATCCCTTATGGTTTACCAGTTATACAAAATTCCACAAAAATCATCCAAAATAAAGATGGCTTCAGAGCCTATTCCCAGAAAATTCAAGATATACATGTTATTTTTCATGTAAATATTTTTAATATATAATATTTTAATCAAAATTGTTAGAGGCATTTTTGAGAAAATCAAAATTTTCAAACATTTTTCCATGTAAAGGGTAGTTGGGGGTGAGGGGATTTTCTTGAAAATCTTTGTTAAATACAGTTTGGTGTTTAAGACAGACAGACAGAGATACAGACTGACATTTTTTCTAAAAATGCTTTTTTTTTTTTTTTTTGATTCGAGGGGTTTCAAAACATGTTTTTGGTGAAATCTTGGCATTATATTTTTGGGTGCAATACAAATATCTTTTCTATACAGCATGTACATAGTACATGTAGAGAAAGTAAAAATGGGCAAAACGTACACAAAAAAATTGCAAATTATAGAAACGTGTTCAACTAAAATTTTCTTTGTAGATTTCCTAACCTTGGTTTTTTATTTAGTCACTGGTAAAATTATATATACTTAATACTTGTGCAATGATAAATTTATCTATTTTACTGTTCTGGCAATTTAGAAGTTTTTTTTTCCCTTCCTTTTCTTTCTTTTTTAGCTTAATGCCTTTTAACCTGGTTGGTCATATCAGACAATGAATGAAATTGGTGAAATTATACTCAAATAATCTCAGGGTCCATAGAGCTTAAAGTAACTGATTGCCTGCAGTGCCACAAGTTGTAAGAGCAGGGGTTAAACACTACCAAAAAATAAAGTTACTGAATGTTCCTCTTCTCCGGTAAGGGAAAACCCCGAAGAAACCTTATCCAGGTAACTTACCCTAAGTGGGCAGAAGTATTTTATTATAATTCCTAGTAATGTGGTTATGTATGACACTATTTGTGTGATAGCAATAACAAACATAAGGAATCTACATTCAGGGCTTTCATTTCTAAACATTCCAGTCTAAATAATAATTTGTTTAAATTTAATTTAAACAAACAATAAAAAACACAACATAAACTTAGATATTGAAGGGGAAGATTAAAATTGGTCTTAATTGCATTTAAGATTTCACCCCTTCACCTCCAGCCACGCCCATTTTGAAATGACACCCCTATATTTTTATAGTTAAATATGAAAGAGTATTCAATTGTTTATTCATCTCATTCATTTATTTTATATGTTTTACCTGGCACACCTGACAAGAAGTACAATTTCTGGGATTGAATAAAATGTTCAGAATATGCTCCATTTTGGCTAAACGTAAATCTATTTTGGAACTGCTCGCAAACTTTCTGATGTGTTTCATTACTAATCTGATTACATTCTTATATTATTCTATTTCTCAGTTCTTGAATATTTTCAGGTGGAGGAGTATAAACGACTGATTTTAAATGATCCCATAGGAAGAAGTCAAGGAGCATCAAGTCTGGAGATCTCGCTGATCATTCAACAGCAGCTCACCTACCAATCCATTTTCCTGGAGATCTTCTATCCAACCATTGTTGCACGGTTATATAGTGTGGGGAGCTCTATCCTGTTGAAAATGCAAATTTTGTTCATCCAAGATGTTTCCTTCACTGAGTTGGTAAGAAGATTAACTTGTACAATTTCTAACAGTTCAGATACAATTCTCCAGTCAGATTTTCTTTATGAAAATTGGTCCTATAACATCATCCTCCAAAATTCCATCCCACACTTTGATCTTCTGTGGAAACTGAGTATTATCTTCATGAAACACATGAGGATTTTCAGGGTTCCAGTACCTTCAAACTCATTTAAGAAAACATCACTTCATCATTAAAGCAAATACTTTGGGTCAAATTTGGAAATTTTCAATTCTGAGACATCTGTTCACAAAATTCTACTCTTCTATTAAAATTATCTTTGCTGAGCTGTTGGTAGAATTGTATTTTGTAGAGATAAAATTTGTTCTTTTTTAGCACTTTAGCACTTTCTGTATGGAACCAACAAAAATGTCTGTTACAGTAGATGCTTTTGGAATGGATATGGTGTGTTCAAGATTGAACTATGTATAAGATCTGGGATATATCCACGACTTTCGTTTTTCTCAGTATGCCTCTTATTAAAAGCAGTAGTAGTTCTGTGGGCACAATGGTCTTCAGCTCCATAAATAAATATAACTCTATTCTCTCTAGAATGGAATATGCCATTTTACAAGCATTTAACACACAAGAAACGTTAAAAATGGTCTTCCACAATAACAACGAAAGGCTACTAGGCAATGATTTAAAACAAAAGATGTATAGCAAATGAATATGAAGAATAAACAACTGAATACCCTTTAATATTTGAACATAAAAATATTAGGATGCCATTCGAAATTTCAAAGTGGGATGAGGAAGTGAAACCTAAAATGTAATTAAGATCAGTTTTAAGCTTACCCCTCAATATCTAAGTAAACATGTTTTTTGTTTAAAAAAGTTAAGTTTTGAAATGAAAGCCCTGTACATAAAGTGTTTTTATTGCTGCATATATCAAAAGTGTTTAATGTTTTAGGTTACATTATTAGACAGGTTTGAAACACCACTGTAATTTTATGAACATGCTATACTCTTGAACTTGCAGATACTATATCAAATAAGATTTCATAAATATTGAATTAAAAAAGAAAGCATTAGGATACCTTAGAAATTTGTAGTATATATATATATAAAAAAAAAACACCCGCACAGACATGCACTCAAAACACACACCTTCTTGGCTATAGTAAGAACTAAAATGGAAAAATCTGATGTGTTCCATTCACATGACTTTCTCTACATCTCTGCCACAAATTATTGTTAAAAAGCTTACGCTTCTATTTACTTCATTTTAATCGAGAAAAAAATAGCAGAAATAGTCTTATTACTTGCTTTCTTGTAAGTAGAAGGGAAATAAGGGAGTGCTATAGGCTAAACTGATAACCATAAGCTGGTTGCTATGTTACTGAAGTTCCTTTGTGTGTATGGACAGGAATTTGTATGAGAAAAGCATTATTTTTTCAAAGCTGAAACGAAAAAAATATACATGACATAAACTGTGTGTTTTAATGTGCTCTACATTTTTTGTGTGTTAAGTTTTTGTCCATCTTTTATGGTTTAGCAGTTATGCAAATTCCGTAAAATTTATCCAGAATAAAGTAGTGTTCAGAGGCTATTCCCAGAAAATTCAAGATATAAATTTTATTTGTCAGATAAATATCTTTAATATTTGACATTTTAATCAAAATCGTTAGAGCCATTTTTAAGACAATCAAAATTTTCGGAAAAAGTTCTATGTAAAGGGTAGCTGGGGGTGGGGGGATTTTCTTGAAAATCTTTGTGTCGCATCCTTGGAAGATATCAAACCAAAATACCAAGTTTGGTATTTTACGAACTTTTCGTTTTTGAGTTATCATGGACACACTCGAACATGCACGCACGCATGCACGCCTACACACACCTTTTTCTGAAAATACTTTTTTTGGATACAGGGGACCCTAAAACATATATTTCCAGTGAAATCTCGGTATCAAATTTTTTGGTGGAGTGCAATACCTTCTCTATACACTATGTACATAGTACATGTAGAGAAAGTAAAAATACAGTGAAATGAAATGCTCATTTTATAAAACACTATTCGTGTTGAATTTCACTGACACAGCAAGGCTTCCTGCAGTTGGTCATAGGTAAGAATGCAGAGAACAGAATGAATTTTGTACAAATCGTAAATCATAGAGATAGACCAAAAGTTACCAAAGAGAAAATATAGATCTCTTTAAAATACACAATATATTTAATATAACCTTTTTTATTGGCTGGCATCAGTCATTTCCAAGATATTCATTATTGCTTTCAATTTTTGAATACTTTATCAGTTTTTGCAGGGCTGTCCTCATTCAGTTGTTTTTCACAATACTGTGGAAAAAATATGGAGTTTCAAAACTAGCATATAAAGACCCACTTTTTAAAAATTTGAGTGTCGCTTCAACCTCCTGTATCACCTTTTTAGGCACAAAGAAATATATTTGGAAAAGTTTTCTTGGTTACTATATCAAGGATAGAAAAATAAACTGTGATATTATGTTACTATATCAAGGATAGAAAAATAAACTGTGATATTATGTACAACAGATAATAATTTATAATTTATTATAATACGGACAGCTATTGTAAAATTCTTATATTCTGCTTGATGAACCTATTAGAATTTTTGTATATTAATCTGTGCCTGTATGACAAACACATTTCGGGTCAGATTTAGATTTTTAAATTCATAAATAATAGTAGCAAAGAGACATATGAATGTCATACATCTGATTTTAATTTGATAACATTGTTTGAGACAGCTCAGATTCATTGTGTGTTAGGGTATCATCTAATTTTGGTGTTGAAGTTCATTCGAATATTTGAAAATCCTGAAATCACGGATTCATTAGACTTGCTTCTGATTAAAATTCACCACCAAGTTGATTTCTCAACTTCTGATTGATATGTATTGTGTAATGCATATACAAGTCTCATACCCTTCAGCTGCAGCTGGCGTTCCTCATAGTTTGAATTTGTATATTTAATTAATTATATCCGACTTTTCACAATATTAAAATAAATAAATAAATCAATAATTTTGCTTGTTAACACAATGGTGTCAATTGCCAGGCTGCCAGTGTGCCGAAATTTCATCCTGTAGGAGTTCTTTTATATGCCAGAAATCTACTGACATGCGGCTGTCAGTTTTAAGCACATTTAAAAACCATTTGCCTGGGCAGGTTTGAACTTGCAACCCTGGATTAGAAGGCCAATACCTATCCAATTGAGCCACCTAGACTGACATGCAATGCTAAGAAGCAATAACATATAATGATAGAAAATCTTAAGGAATTGCACTACTAAAAATCCTATTCTATTAAGTTTTCAGTCAATTTGGTTGTAAATTTGGTATTAAATTTGTCTTGTTTGAACATCAAACTGAACTGCATTTCATTTTCATATCTGTTTTAGAATTCAAGCTTTTTTATTTAAAAATAATGAATGTTAGTTACTAATCCAAACATTCCATATGATGAAATTTACAGGTTTTTATTTTTAAATATGTGTTTCATTTATAAGTGTGAATAAATGTAATTCTTGACATGATCTATATCCTAGAGTTTAGGCATAAGGTCTAATCTCATACTAGGATCTACTGATTGCAATATTATGTATTTATGTATGTATATTTAATTTCCTAATTTCCTCTTTAAAAGTCATTAGTTCAAAATCCCTTCACAATGCCCCAAAAATATGATTTTAATAACTGTTTGGCTTTTTGGAATTTGCATGAAACATTTTAGAATTAATATTTTTTTATACAACTTCTTTTACATAGCTTTTATATTTTTCTTACTCTAACCTAAACTGTGTACAAATTTTAATTGGCTTCTTGCTTTCTCGGTTTTCATGGCACCCAGGCCATTATCCTCCTGAGTAGCTCTTTATCTTAGTTATCCCTCTCCTTCACTCTGTCTTCTTCTTTTATGCTCCTTACTTTCTTTACCCATTTTTACTTTCTCTATACGCATTATGTACATAGTGTATAGAGAAGGTATTGCACTCCACCCAAAAATTTGTACAGAGATTTCACCAGAAATATATGTTTTAGGGTCCCCTTTAACTAAAAAAAGCATTTTTCGGAAAAAGGTCCATGTGTGTGTGTCCGTGTGTCTGTGAACATGATAACTCAAAAACGAAAAGACGGTAAAATACGAAACTTGGTATTTAAGTTAAGTATCTTCCAGGGATGCCACACGAAGATTTTGAGAAAATTCCCCCCACCCCAATTACCCTTTACATGGAACATTTTTTGAAAATTATGATTTTTTCAAAAATGACTCCAACGATTTTGATTAAAATATCGTATATTAAAGCTGTTTACCTGACAAATAAAATGTATATTTTGAATTACCTGCGAATAGCCTCTGAAGAGTACTTTATTCTGGATGAATTTTACGGAATTTTGAATAACTGCTAAACCATAAGAGATGGACAAAAACTTACTACTTGAAAAATATACAGCACGTTAAAACATACAATTTATGTTATATACATTTTTTCATGGAGTTCAACGTTTTTGAGACATTCCCTGTTTTTGGTTTCTGCTTTGAAGAACTTATACTTTTCTCATACAGGAATTTGTCAACTCCTGTCCATACAAACAAAGGAACTTCAGTCACACAGCAACTAGTTTTTGACTATCACTTTAACCTATGGTACTCCCTTATTTCGCTTCTACTTACAAGGAAGCAAGAAATAAGAATATGTCTGCTAATTTTTTCTGACTAGCATGAAGTAAATAAAAATATAAGCTTTTTAAGAATAATTTGTTGCAGAGATATAGAGGAAGTCATGTGAATGGTAAACATCAGATTTTTATCTTACTTTCTGCAAGAACTCACCTATGCTTCTCATCTTCTTTTCTTCCTTCCCTGTTAACATTTTTATAGCTACAATTTTCCCCTCTATTTTTTCCCATTCTTTCTCTCTTTGTTTCTCCATATTGCTATTTCCTTCTATGAAACATTTTAGAGGAATTGGCTGAAAACTCCATGAGGTGGAACATTCAGAATGAGAGAAACAGCTGAGAAAAAGAATTTTCTATGCTCTAATTAAAAAAAAAATATGATTCTATGTGTGTAAAACAAGAAACTATGGCATCAAGAGATAAATGCATTTGAATTTATAAACTTTGAATATTATTTTGGATACAATCTAGATATCCATTTTTCCCAGATTTTTTTTCAACAAAGGAATTTTCTTAAAAGCTGCCTAAAAGCATGTAACCAAGTGATAGACAAACCTAAATTCTATCATATGAAGTTAAAGAATGAAAACAGGTAATCCCATTCATCATAAAAGCTAATGCAGGCTTCTTAAGAAAAACAATCTGACTGTCACATTCATGAGGTTTTCTTTACTGTCTCTTCTACTAACTATTCCTAAAGAAGCTCATTCTTTTATTTCTTGTCAATTGAGATAAGCTTTCATTACACATTTATAAGTTTCATTATAGGTATAAACAGAAAACAACATGTAAAGGATAATCATGTTAAAAAAAACAACAAAAAAAACAAAACAGAATGCTATGTGATGGATTTGAAATGCCACGAGAAAAATTAAAATGTAGTGACTTATCACTTGAAAGAAGTACAAGTATTTGAAAATTCAAAAAAAAAAAAAAAAAGAAAAAAAAAAAGAAAAAAAAGATATCTTAGAAATGGTTAACTACGTGATATTTCTTATTTCACATGAATTGTGTAGATTAACTGGATATGCATTTTTTTGTGTAATAATATTTTCTCTATCTCTTATGGTTTACTAGTAATTCAGAATGAAGAAAACTTCACCCAATAAACACATTTTATTTGCCCTGTGAATATCTTAAATTTATGATATTTTAATAAAAACTGTCATTTTAAAGTAAAAAATTATAACAAATCTTCCAGGTAAAAGATACCAGTTTGGGATGGGGGTATTTCTTTAAAATGGTGTTTGACCAGTTTTGTGTATTTGAGATATATGCATACACATATCCACAGACTTTTTTTTTTTTTTTTTTTACTTTCTCTATATGATCTATGTACATAGTTTATAGAGAAGATATTGTATTGTACCCAAAAATTCAAGATACCAAGTTTTCACAGGAAATACATGTTTTGAGACTCCCTGAATCCAAAAAAAAGCATTTTTAGAAAAATGTCCATATGTGTGTGTCTGTGGGCAGCATAGCTAAAAACCGAAAAGATCGTTAAAGCCCAAACTTGGTATTTAAGATTGGTGTTTTACAAGGATGCGACACGAAGATTTTCAAGAAAATCCCCCACCCGAAACTACCCTTTACATGGAAAAAATTTCGAACATTTTGATTTTCTTAAAAATGGCTCTAACAATTTTGATTAAAATATTGTATATTAAAGATATTTACCTGACAAATAAAATGTTTATCTTGAATTTTCTGGGAATAGCCTCTGAAGACTACTTTATTCTGGATGAATTTTACGGATTTGTGCATAACTGCTAAACCGTAAGAGATACACAAAAACTTACTGTACAGAAAATGTAGAGCACATTAAAACACACAATTTATGTCATATACATTTTTTTCTTGGAGTTGATCGTTTTTAAGATATTCCTGGCTTTTTGTTTCAGCTTTGAAAATCTTACTTTTCTTATACAGGAATTTCTCAACTCCTGTCCATACAAACAAAGAAACTTCAGTCACATAGCAACCAGCTTTTGAGTATCACTTTAATCTATGGTACCCCCTTATTTCACTTCTACCTACAAGGAAGCAAGTAATACGACTATTTCTGCTAATTTTTTCTCGATTAGCATGAAGTAAATAGAAGCAAAAGCTTTTTAACAATAATGGTACCCCCTTATTTCACTTCTACCTACAAGGAAGCAAGTAATACGACTATTTCTGCTAATTTTTTCTCGATTAGCATGAAGTAAATAGAAGCAAAAGCTTTTTAACAATAATTTGTTGCAGAGATGTACAGAAAGTCATGTGAATGGAACACATCATATTTTTTTTTTCTAAAAAAGCTTTTGTTTTGAGCCTCAAAATAAGTTTTTCTGGTAAATTATTGCTATGAATGTATGAGTGGAATGGATATATTTACTTAACATTATCTACTAGGGAAGTACTTCCTATCTACTAGGTATATGGAGCAAGCAAAAATGGACCATTAATTAATAATTAATAATATAAAATAACAGAAATGCTTTAAAAATGTTTAAAATTGAACTGATTTTCTCGCTGTTGCTTTTTTTATTAAATAAGGGGGCACTTTTCTGATATACTTGCCTAATAACGTACCTACAGATGGGTAATATTAAAGCAATTTGGCCTTTGACAATTTAGACAACCTCTCAGGGCTTTTTAAGTCTTTTTGAAGGGTTTAAATAAGAGTAAACTTATGGAGTGCTCAGTCTAGATAGGAGACAATTGTCCTCAACAGTAGGATGCTTATAGAACACTGCCTTTTGAAGGGACACTTCTAATGGGTAAATTAATGACCCCAGATACAGAAGATATCACAATGCTGATGAAACTCAGCTCATATCCTGTGCGACTGCTCTAGTCTGGCAGAATCACTGTTTTGGATATAATTTTTCTATACAAAGCAACTATAATAATGCCCTCTTAAAGGATCTGCAGTCCTTTTTCAAGGTACAGAAATTGAGAATGTAAGTTTGGAGATATGCAAAGGATCTGGCTAAGCTGAAGCACATGAGTTATTGTAAGCCCCTCCTCACCAGTACTAAATAACAAACACTAAAGCAATCTGCAGCTTGTAAGAAACACACCTTTGTGTTTATTTCTAGGAGAAACAAATACAAAAAACTAAAATACTCACTTTTCTTCTCTTACTACTTTTTCCATTTCTGATGCCAACAAGCCCTTCATACCTTCCTGCAAACCGGGAAACCGCACCTTCAGGTCTGCTACTGTTTTACTGCATCATAAATAGAACATTGTTAAACTTCATTTGAACACCATTTATTTTTCAAAAACTATAAAAAAAAAGCACATTAATCATATTTCCCATATTTTGAGTTTCTTCCTTATTTTCTTTCCTCCCCCCCCCAAAGATGTTGACATCAATCTTTTAATTAATTTAATAAATTTACCTTATAACCTTCCATGTCAGATATTAAAAATCAAGATCATTTTCCTTACCTTGACTTGCTCAATATGAGTGCCATATTTTCAACGTCAGACATGTTAACGCGGGTCTTTCTGTTGATCACATTACCTCGCAACTCCTCCACTGTGCTCTCAAGTTCCCTGCATATGTATCAAAGAAAAAATGTTTTAATAATATGACATTAGGTATATAATAAACTTAAAAGGTTAAAGAAAGAGTTGTAGAAAAATTTATATGAATCATAATTAAAACTCAGTACCATGATTATGAACTATATTCTTATAGGATGAATAGATAGCAAATGCTATCTTCAAATAGTGTGATAGAAGTTGAAGTTAGAAGTGAATTAAACTCTATGCACCTCATTAAAAGGCTTTTTGTGCTTCTTTAACTTGTCATAGACTTAGTTCAACTTGTTCAGTAAACCGAGTTATTTGCCTATAAGTTGAGACTCTTCTTTGACATGCCTAGCCATTTCGAAGATGACATGTCTCCTTTGTAGAGCTTCCCACTTCAGAAGAAGATAACTTGCTGTTTCATCAGATTGCTTTTTTACAAAAACAACACAGGTTCTTCATGAAATTTCCTTGTCATCATAAGATTTCTTCTGAACCCTTCATGTCCGTTGAGAAAGCTAATGACTTTCCTTAAGAGTTGCCTATTTAAGTTAATGAAGTAATCACTTAGATTTTAATTAGGTTCTTTGATTAAGATCCTGTGCTATATGGGAAGATTTGGAGAACTATCTTTACATTATTGTTCTCTTCATCCTGTGGTTTTAGCTGATTTGAAACTTATTCTACAGAATGGTTCTGGACCTATGAATGGAGCATAAGTTCCAATCTTGGCCAGAGAGTCAGCTTTCTCATTACCTTCAATACCTGTATGGCCAGGTACCCAACATAGGTAAATTTGTTGGTGGATGAGAGATTGAGTAACTTTTGGTATGTTTCCCAGGCTAGTTTTGATTTAAACTCATGAGAGTTGAGGGCATGCATTGCAGTTGGCTCTCAAGTTAATAATAATCTGCTTATTTATATATTCTCTTTCACAGCATAGGCATGTACATTCAAGCATGGTGCGTATTTCTGCCTAAAAGACAGTGGTATAGCTACCTAGACTCATGCATTCACATGAAATATGCCTCAAATA
This sequence comes from Hymenopus coronatus, assembly GCA_030762935.1. Lineage (NCBI taxonomy): Eukaryota > Metazoa > Arthropoda > Insecta > Mantodea > Hymenopodidae > Hymenopus > Hymenopus coronatus. The sequence continues at coordinate 40,652,444 of CM060897.1, read as the reverse complement.
TACCTGCTCTTGAGTTGGCTTCGATATGTGGGTCATCTGTGTAAAATTACAGGTGTCTTCCCTGATTTAGTGAATGTTTTTGTCAATGGGCTTCTGTTAGACATATAGTCTGAAATCATTATGAGCATAGGATAATCCTGCATTAACTGGACAATGGATGAGTGACCATTCTTATGATAATCTTAGACAGTTAATTCTGATGCCACAATTTAAGAACTATCAAGGAATCATCATTACTTATGGAGACTGATACAATTTACACAGAAGTTACTGGGGCAATAGTTAAGGCCATACACAATAACCCAATAATAGAAACCAGAACTGAAACAAGAATGGGAAGCAAATCAGAATGCAATATTTTGGTTCAAAATACGAATGGGAACGAAAATGAAAATGGATATGGATGACCATGTCGATATTAAAACGGAAGACTATTTTGTATACTGTGTTGTTCATTTGTTTTTAACTGAAAATGATATATTTTCACCTGCCTCCAATTCACGCATCTTAATACAGGTTAGCCATTGTAAAAATTCAACAGAGTAAACATTTTCTAAATGTAGATTCATTACTATTTCTGCTCTTTAGTAACACCAAGTGTTATTATTAATAGTATACATTAAAGTTGTTTACTATTCTTTGTTACCAAGGCAGGTGGCACAGATGGTAGTGTATATGACTTGCATTCAAGAGTTTGGGGATTCGATTCCCATGGTCTACCTTCCTACTCATGTGTTCTTTTAGGGGTTTCCCTGGATCGCCCAGTAAACGCTAGATTCATTACACCCCCTGAATTTCCTGTCCCTTCATTTCAACTCACTTCTCTTTGACCTCACACTTCATCTGGTCAGTCTGTTTCAGAGTTGTCAGCATTGCATGTCAAGGAAGGATACTTTCTGGAGTCTTCTAGTGGGGCAATCTCCAAGGATGTCTAAGTCCACAGGAGGGAGGGTAGCCAGTTGTACTAGCCACTGTTGGGGATTTTCAACTTGGAAATCATAGGGACTTTGCCCTCTGCTCTGATATAACTCCTTGGGTCAGTCACCCTCTATCTCCTCTTGTCTCATCCTTCCTCCTGGGGGTGCCTAACAAGGGGCATGGGTACAGAAGACCTTCTAAATTAAAGTGTCAAATTCCTCCTGTAACTTATCCTATGCTGTCTTGTTCTTTGTTAGTTTCTATTAGTTTTTGCTGTTTTTGTGAGTTTTGTTATTATTTTTTAAACAATAGTTAATATTGAGTTTTATATATAAACAAACTACAGATGATACTTTTGTCAGAAGAACCAATGCTCAACAAATCTGAGGGAGTTATGAATCACATTTTCTGAAATTTGTATTGGTTTCATTTTTCCAGGTCTAAAGAGAACTCTTGTAGCTGTTTCATGTCATGTCATTGAAGAGCGTAATTTGTATGATCTAATATGTCATGCCCAGGTTATAAGAATGAGAAAGCCAATATTTGACCAAGTTTTCTTTCCTGTCCCCGAGTCCTGAGAAAACTTCCTGTTAATTGTACATGCTTACATTATAATACATGTATTTTTCATTTTGGTTTCCATTTTTGGTTATTCTGAAGCAACCTTTATTCTAACCCATATTGTGTAGCATTTTGATGTAAGCCAGGTGTGCACACTGACTTTCTGTCATTTAATTATTTTGTCCCCTATTGCAATACCATTGCATCTTATGGTAGTGCACAACAAAGAGATGGAGTTCTTTGGTGACACAACTGCTACCCTTTTTATGAAATTTAATGAGAACATACATATATTGGCTTTTGTCTCAGGGTAGTGCACTGTTATTCCCAACAGTTTGGATTTTGTTATATTTTTCTTTGATCGACAACCATTGTAAGAAGTCAAACTGGTAAATACTACCATTAAAATCTCACTAATATGAAATAAAGAATAGTTGCTGAGCTCCTCATGGATGCAAGAAATGGTATGTTATTTATGGACGCTCTTTAACTGCTGTGGTTCTCAGCGTCCCATTCTATATTGGGCATGAAAGACCGTTTGGTTTTGCTCAGAGGCCTCTCTATCAGGCTTGAGGTTCTTTTACGTGCCGTAAATTTATGACACGGGACCAACAGCTTTACTTCCCTTCCAAAGGAAGCCATGCTAAGGATTTTTACACCCGAAAAAGTCCATCGTCCTCCGCCGGGTTTGAACCCACGACCTTGGGTATATGAAGTCAGCATGGTAACCATTACACCATGGAGGGTGACTATGGATGCTACTGAGTGAACATCTCAACTTTTCAATAAATCATTAAATGAATATCACAAAAATTTTTTACCAACGGCAACACTTTAATTCTTCCACAAACTGATTAAAATCAGAATTTTCTCACAAATAACTGTCTCTCTTCAATGCTTTTGCAACAATTCTGCTGTGTAGTTTCCTTTCAAAATGTTTGCTGTGATGATTACTGCTTGCTTCAAATTTTCCATCGAAACCCATTCAACTCTGGCATGCAATGCATTACCAGTGATAGCTGAACTCTGGTCAGGGCTTCATTCCCCTTTTTATATCTGTTGATCATGTGACAGGAAATTTCCAGAAACAGACAAATGTGCAAAAACAACACAGCTGTCACAAACTCATTCAGGTGTTATATGCAAGCTTTGATATCAAAGAACCTCCAACAGAAAATGTGGACACTGGCACATGTGTCTGCTGATGCACAGCTGTAACAATGGATGCCAACCAACTATGAATTACAAAGTAGTCGTTCATACATGTTCAGTGATTGCAGCTGCAGGGCATAGTCACAAATATTAACATTATTTGATATAACATTAGCAAACTATTGTGATTTTGACTGCCGTTTTTGCAGCTAATATTTGGTTTTTCCTTAAGCAGGCATGCAACAGAACCTCTTCTCTCTTCCAGACACTTGCTAACTTATTTAACTCTCCTTCTCTCCTTGCATAGACATTTGTTACTTGCTATACATTTGTCATAATGTTTTATTAGATATTTTTTTATTAATATTTATATCTTTATTAAGATTTATTTTTATGTAGCAAGAGCTCAGTGAAGACAGAAATGAACTGAACCCTGAGCTAGGAGTCAACCTTCCCTTTGTATCCAGATAGCACCCTTCAGAAATTCACATTATATCAAGGGAATAGGGGAATTGTGAGATTTCTACCTGATAGCAGCTTTGGACAAATTCTTAAATTGTGTGCATCTCTTCTTTCCTCTCTCCAACCAACCACAATCCAGACAGCACAGAAACCTGACCTGTCCACGACACTAGAGGCATCCACTAAAATAATGTAGCAAGAAGCAAGTGAAGGAGTTGGAAAATTGAATCAAACTTGGAAAACTCATAGTCATGGTGGGATGTGAACTCTAGATCTTTGCCTTTCTGTATCATCAGGGCTGAATTTATGTTTAGAAGTATATATTATAACAAGAAGTATTTTCCAGTAAATGGAAAAACTAGGTTAACAGACAAAAATAAAAAAGGTAAATAAAAGGTATAGTAAATCTGTTATGCACATTATTACATCATTTATAAACTGCCTTTAAATAATAAAACTCAAGGACTGAGTGTACATAAAAATCCATAAAAATTAAAATTTCTATATGTCTAACTATTCACATCTCTATAAAATGCTTAAGAAAAGATGTAATTCACTTTAGCAATTTACTTACACATTTTATTTTCGAAAGTGTTCCTAATATCCATCATAAAACTGGACAAAAAGTCACTCTAGTCCACAGGTGATAAAGACAAAAATCTCTTGTTTGTGTCTCGCAAACTGATAGACCAACAGTCTAATGCTTTGTAAAATACATTTATCCCTGGAAAGTTGGAATTATCGATTTTGTTGGTTCAAATAGATAACTCCATTTTCCTCTCAACCAGAAGCTAAGAAACTTAACTGTAAGGATAATGGGCGATGTAAACTTAACAGCAAGAATCAGATATTTTCCCTGCCTCAAAACACTTATGTATATATCATGGTGGTACTGTAAGCCATAACTAGTGTGTATTCAAATTTCTTTATTTTCCTTTTCTTCTGTTTAAGACTTGATTTGTAGGAATACAATTCATGTCTATAGAAGCATTATTCCAAGAAATAATACTTGGCCCATTTGACATTTGAAAAACGCTGTATGATAAATTAACAGTCATCTTCTGTAATCCAGGGGTACTATGCTAACCTCCAGTTCTGAGGCTTGTGGGTTCAACCCCAGTGAAGGGTGATGGAATTTTTCAGGCACTAAAATTCTTCGCATGATTTCCTTCAGAAGGGAAGTAATGCCAATGGTCCCGTTTTTTAGATTTATGGCATGTAAAAGAACCTCAAACCTGATAAAAAGGTTTCTGAGCAACATTTCTGGTCTTTCATGCTGAATATAGAATGGGATCCTAAGAACCATAGTAGTTGTAAATTGCCTATAAATAATATTCAATTTCATTTTTTGATAAACTTACAGGCTACAATCTTATTTACTATCTATACTGGACTTTAAAAATGGCATTTAGTATTCATCCTCTATTTTTACTTGTTAAATCAGGATTTCTTGTCATTTAGTGTTTACAAGTATCTCCGAGCGAAGGAGTATGTTGTTGGCTTCCACGAGGGCAGATCAAAAACTAATACCAATAATTTTTTTTATGCCTTGGTACTGCAGCTGGAATATTACAATTTCACAGATATAGTTTTGAAATTTTCACTACAGAAGGTATTTTTTCTTTCATGTGAAGTTCTAGTGAGAAAAACGTGAACTATGCAACAAAAATGGTGCACATGCTACTGTCATTCACGTGTGAAGAGCAGAGAGGTGTGGTTCGATATCTATGAGCCAAAGGGCAAAAACTGAGTGAAATTCACAGGGGCATGTATAGTGTGTATGGGGATGATTGTATAGATCATAGGAATGTCTTCAGGTAGTGTTCCATTCTTCCAAGAGGCCCATTGAACCTTATGATTCGCCACACTCTGGGAGGCCGGTAACAGCTGAAACCCTGCAGAATGTCAAGAGGCATTGAAGTGGCAATTTTGAAAGACTGGCATGTGCAACTGCAAACCTTATCGCAACGTTGAACATTTCCTATGTTGCAGTGTACGATATTGTTCATAAGTTACAATTTCATAAAGTTAGTGCTTGCCAGGTGCCTAAGAACCTGACATACAACCACAAGAACCAGAAAATGATGACAAACTTGGATCATTTAACACAGTACACCGCAGAAAGGCAATACTTTCTGAAAGGAATCATCACTGGTGATGAGTAGTGTGCATATCACTACATGCCTGAAACAAAGCAGACAAGTATGGAGTGGAAACATGCTGGTTCCCCACTAAAGAGAGAATTCAAAGTGACTCAATCTGCTAGAAAAATCGTTGTGGCAATGTTCTGGGATATGCATGGTGTTTTATTGGTGGTCTTTGCTGACCACAGGACCCCTGTGAAAGCTGCATCCTACAATAAAACTTTGGTGAAGTTGCATTGTGCCCTTCATGACAAATGCCATAAAACTTCAAGACAAAGCTCGCCCCCATGCAGCTGCTGCTACTGTTCATCAGAAAATCACCAAATTTGGTTGGGAGGTGCTCCAGCATCCACTATACAGTCCGGATCGTGCACTGTTGTGCTGAGAAAGTTGGTGACTATGTTGAACAGTAGGTAAAAGGTGAGAGTTCATTTGTGATTCTTTTTTTAACTATTAACTCTTTTGTAAAAAATTATTGTGCATTATGATCTGCCCTTGTATTATCACAATACCGAGAATTGCCAAATCTCCCAAATTCAGGGCATTGGATATATCATCCATGTCCTTTCTATATATGGCAGCAGACATGTTTTCAATGAATATATTCTGACTATTACATAAAAGACAACTTTCTACAGTATGACACAAAGGTATGTAAATAAACCTAACCTTAAAAGGCCTTCAGTGCTTCAAGGAATAAGAGCAAATAACCAAAGCAAATAGATTCAAAAAAGATATTTGAAAGGAAAATAAATAAATACAGTAAACTACATTGCTTCAGATAACTACATTTCTTATTCAACAGAGTCAAAAAAAATGAAAAATTTGTCTCTCTCCATTGGGCTCACCATAAATTTCATAGAACTCTTGAAGACATAGCACTCATTACTCTAGCATTATCCTACAATAGATATAGCTTCTATGATTCAGTGTAAAAGATAAAATACCCACAGAAAAGAAGCCAGGAATGTTCAAAATAGAATGTGTACCAAACAAAAAAGAATCAATAAGTGTAAAACATAGAATTTCAGCACTAGAAATAAAGAGCATTGGGAGAATCTTAAATATAAGTAAATGGACAAGTGGTTATAGCCTTCTTCTAGAATGAAATTTGTTAAATTAAACAAAAGTTACTATTAACAAGGTGGACTTTATAGGAAGGAGATTTATCTTAAAAACAATACCTAACTTTTCCAATGAAATTTGACATCCCTGAAATTGAACATTAAAAACCAAAGCCTGTGTACAGTGAAAGTTTCTTCATGTTGAACTCGAGTCTCACTATTTTTACATAAACCTTTACTTACTAAGCTACTTGAGTCTAGAAAGTTTTCTAGCACATTCATCCTCATTGTCATTGTTGTTTCTTCTCTGTTCTTCTTTCTCTCCTGGCTGTGTTTGATCCTCCTGCCATCTATTGCAAGGGCGGTAACAAAGCACAAAATCTATGAATTGGGGGATGTCATAGTTTATGATGTTATCAGTAATCTTGACAATGTATATTTTTTCCCAAATAGTCATTTGGTTCTAGTAAAGAGGAGTTTGTTGAAATAATTTAATAGTTTGATCGATGTTGTGGTTCTCAGGAAAAAAAAGAAAAAAGAAAAAAAAGTTGAAAGTGTGGAATGTCTGTTTGATTCTGATTTATATTTTTTTTTCAATCTAACACTCAAATTTATTTTGATTATGTAGAATTTCTGACAATCTTCACACTAAAGCTGGCAGATTCCAAATTTTTTGTGTATCTGGTATTGTACTTTTGAGGAATTAATCAGAGTCATATTTATTGGAGATTCTCTCAAATTTTTTAAATGCTGCAGAGATATGTGGATTTCTTATATTTCCAGTTTGTGTCATTGATTGTCTTTAGAGTAATTGTTATTTCTTTAAGTTTTTCACTCTATTTCATTATCTTAATTATTGAATCCTGGGTTGAAGCCATTTAGGAGCCATATTGGACATAGTAGTCCACCAAAAGACAACAACAGGATCAAACCCAGACGGGAGAGAAGGAAGACGGAAGAAGAAAGAACAAGTTTCAATCACCAAACCGCTGACAAGAAGACAAATACCCTCAAAAACATTACAGATTTAAATAACTTAGTAAGTGAATATCTGTGTAAGCAATAATCATTCTAAATTCAATCCCTGAAGTTTATTATATTGATAAAACCCAAGTATATATAATATACACTCTGGAGAGGAATCATGCATGTCAGCAATAAGATTTTGCACCACAGGTTGGCATGCTGCTGAAGTGAACAATGATCTATAAAATGTTTTGAATTATAAATGAAACAAGGCAGCAAGTTAGGGTTAATTGTGCCTTGAAAATTGAAAATTTTAACCTTAAATGAAAAATTTAATTACATGGCCTGGACTGGAACCTTGGATCTTCAATTCCCCATGTTGATGCTCTTACTGCCTGAGCAATGCAACCACGGAAAAATATCCATAGAAATGTTAAATCATTTAATCTGATTTAACTAGGTGTGTACATTTTTAAATCAAGATATCATACCTCAAAGGCAATCTGTGATGTTGCAAGTGTTTTAAATTTCCAGGGTTTTTAATTAATCGCTATTATTGTGGTTAACTATAACAGATGAGAAGGTTTAATGTACACATGAATATGTTGCCACGATAGGTCAAGCAGTGAGAGCATTGACATGGAGAGTCGAAAAACTGTAGTTGCGTCCAACACATAACACTGAATATTTCCAAATCTGATTCACTCTCCAATAATAATACTACTATTAATAACAATACTATTGCACCTTCTGAAGAATCAATTCAACCTTCCAACCTTCTAAACAACCTAATACTGATTATTAGGAAAGATCAGATAAATGAAAACACTCTATAAGAGATAATTTAAAATTAAATTAAACAAACCCTTATTAGTCAAAATGCTATACAGCCTATAGGAATTCCTAAAACTTGATCTCACTAATATGATAAACATTTTGCTTGATTTTTATTTATTTATTTTATTAATTGTTCCATTTATATAGCACCCTTTAACATCTATGACTTATTGACTGTAGGCTTCCTTAAACATGAGTTTTTAATCATTTTCTTTTCTTCAAACACATGCACACTCGCTCTCACATACATACTTCCAGACTCTGGGGGGATAGGGAATGATTCTGGTTAAAGAAAACTTCCCCGCCCCAGCTGGGAATTGAACCCAGGACCTCTAGATGAGAAGCCCACTCACTGACCACTAGACAAGTGCTTTAAATGCTTTATATTATATACTAATTGCTGGTAAACCAAATCTTATAAGAGGCACAATGGCAAACTATCTTATGTGTTTGATCATGTTACTTCTATTGTGATGTTTAGTGGCTGTTTAATTGATGCATTTAATTGTTGATTACAGACACTGACTTATTATGTATTTTGGACAGGGAGGGTTGTGCAATAAAGTTACATATTAATAAAACATTTAGTGCAATTACTAAAGTAAAAACTATTCAATCACAGCTCGAAAATCAAATAACTGGTTCATTAATTTAAAATTTGAGAAACAAAATGTTAGGTCTATTAGGTCAGTGTCCACCAGTAGTGGTGGCATACAGCCATAAGTTCATTTCTGCTTAAAAGCTTGTCTTGTCATTAAATGAAGATCTAAGTTCATGGCTTCTTCGTGATGACAATGAATAATATTAATGGTGTTTAGGTGAACATAAGGAAGTGGCTACAGAAATGACAAAAGTGATTTTAAAAGCTAGCTACTACTTAGGAGTAAAGATAGTCATGAACTCAAAAAATATGTGCAACATGATTCCTATGTATACATGGATTTCTTGCAACATACAAAATGAATTGCATTTTGCATCACACCTTATTTCAAACTGATTCCAAATATTAAACCTGCAAAATACTTTTATATGATACTTAGGGGATGAAACTACAGATTTGTTAACATTAAAAATTCAATATTTGTGTGCTCCAATTCTATTCCAATGTTAACTGAAAACTGGGTTGTGTCATTATTGCTTTTAACAGTTGAATTCTACATTTAAAATAGGGATTCTCCTTTGCAATCCATTTAGTCTATTTAATCTATTTTTTGTTAAATGAGAGATCTATATTGTAATTTTGCTTTGCCAGGAGCCTTTGGTAACATTAGTAGGGGGGATGCCCCTAGTTTTGTAAGGTGTACAGAAAGAGCCTTGCACCATCTAAATTGAGGTTTATATTGTTGATTTTTTTTTTTTATTACTGCTCTTATTGTTCTTATAAGTTTGTAAGCTCTCTTTGTCATTATTTCTCAACTAAAGGAAGAAAGAATATGATAACCACATTCAGCTTATGTTATATTTTATTGTTCAGCTGATTTGCAAACACTTGTATTTTTTGAATTTGCCATATATTCTATGTAATTCTTCAGCTGTTAAATAAATTAAATCACACAAATACCCAGAGATGGCACATCTTGTAGTTTACTCACCTTTCATTTTATCTTACCTCTTGAAAACTTCTAATGGTAACTCATGAATGACACAGTTTTCTAATATACAAAAATTACTATCTTTTTAACATTGATAATAATCCCTGTAGCATTTTTTTAAACAATAACTAGATGTAGTTTAAATAAGATCTTAACTAAAATGAAGTGCTTCTCATAGTGACATATAGTATGTTGTCACTGGCTGCATTCTAAACGAAAGGTGCTAGGTGAGGTTCATCTACCACAGAACATGCTGGGTGACTTTATAATTACCCAGATACTTACGTAAGGTCTTTCTCTAATCGCAGCATTTCTTGTTTGTAAGAATCCTCTTCACGATTAAGTCGTACTTTTTCTGCATCACCTGCGATGGCCCACGACTCCTCACCCCCCATCAGCAACATTGCCCTACAACACACATTTGGTTCCTACCTCACCAAGTCCTGGCTTCAAACTTGTGTACCTACAAATGTAAGCTGATGTATTTAACAAGCACTATTATGTACCACTGCCTTGTGTTATCACTTCAATGTTAATACATTTTATTTTTATTTGACACTACTTTGTTAATGGAAGCGAAATATATTTTTTACAAATGCAAGACAAGAATGAGCTAAAATGCAATGAAAACTGTTATCATCTTTCTAAAGGATAATGTATAGAAGTTTTAGATTGATTTACTCCTATGAAAGTAAATTTTGCTGGCTTCATAAAATACTGCACATACATTTATTTTAATTGCAGCCCAAGTAAACAATGGAAATTTAGATACATTCTGGGTGGAAGAGGTATGTATATCTTCCTCTTAGGAAGTGACTTCATGAACAAAAATAAAAAATTTGTATTACCACTTTATTCTCTGAATACTTTCTTCAGCATAGAGAGAAAAAGGGAGAAAAAGAAAAAAAAAGTTTGTAAATGTTTGCAGCATCATAATTCACATATAGAATGGTTTAAATAAGTGCAAAAGAACAATCACTAGTCATTTTTCTTTTGTGTTATCCTTACTTTATTCCTTAAGCAACTGTTTGACCACAGTGTAACATTTTTGTTTTCTACAAATGGAACTATAAAAACATAATAAGAGGCTGTGGATAACTGACCATATGCACACATGCATCAGATAGTTAAGATATCCCTGTCTAATTGGTTTTATACATTTATATCTTGGTATTAAGATCATTACCAACATGTAAGTAATTTCTGTTTCATTTTATTACTGAATGTTCAAATAAAAGTAATATGCTTTAACTGGTAGTCTCATTTATTAAAAGTTTACATAAAATGATGAGTTTCATGTTACTTCCATGTTAAACAATAATATTGTTTATTTTTGTTTTCACTGAGCATATTGATAAACATATAAACACTTTTATTTATTTCTCTAAAATACTATTTACTTGGATTTTACATTCAGTGCAGAATATGTCAACACTAATGTTAAACCATTTATACTCCTTTATCTCTTCATTCAAACTTAAGTGGAGTGTGTCTTGGTTTTAGATGCTTTCATTAAACCTTTTGCTGAAAATATTCTAAAGAATTCTATTGGATGTTAAAAACCATAAGTAAAGTTAACATTGTTCCTAGAATATCATAAAATACATTGGCATTGGAATAGACAGTGCACTGCTACTCTATAGTGGGCTTGGCCTTATCCGTTAGCTGTTATTTTATGAACCACTTAAAAGGGAAAGCATATTATTGCCAAACTTCTCTGCACTTCAAAGTATTTTTCTCTATATTCAAATTACGTAGTAAGTAGCACATCCTTTGATTGATAGAAACCTTAGACAAACCAAAAGGTTAAAATCCACATATGCCCAATTTTGGTTAATTTTTTAGTATTCTATTTATTTTATAATAAATTATTCAAACTGGCCCAACAATTTATTCAACATTCCCAAGTAACAACACTTAAATTCACATTTAAGTCATGAACATTAATTCACTGAATTAACATATGCATATACTGGATGCCATTTTTATCCGTAATTTCCCATAAATGTAATGTTGCCAACAATGCCATCACTAAGTCTATGTACAATACCTCTAGTGACAGAAGTACACACTTAAAGTGATACCATCCTGATGAAGTGAATTGCTCTAGTGGCAGAAGTATACTTAATGTCATGCCTTCCTGATGAGGCGAGTTGGGTTGAGGAGAGTTGGATACTGTCCCTCAAGTGATAGAAGTACACACTAAATGTAATGCCTTCCTGATGAGACAAGTTGGATACTGTCCCACTAGTGAAAGAAGTACACACTTAATGTAATGCCTTCCTGATGAGACAGGTTGGATACTGTCCCATTAGTGAAAGAAGTACACACTTAATGTAATGCCTTCCTGATGAGACAAGTTGAATACTGTCCCACTAGTGAAAGAAGTACACACTTAATGTAATGCCTTCCTGATGAGACAAGTTGGATACTGTCCCACTAGTGAAAGAAGTACACACTTAATGTAATGCCTTCCTGATGAAACAGGTTGGATACTGTCCCACTAGTGAAAGAGATACACACTTAATGTAATGCCTTCCTGATATGACGAGTTGGATACTGCCCCACTAGTGAAAGAAGTACACACTTAATGTAATGCCTTCCTGATGAGACAAGTTGGATACTGTCCCACTAGTGAAAGAAGTATACACTTAATGTAATGCCTTCCTGATGAGACAGGTTGGATACTGTCCCACTAGTGAAAGAGGTACACACTTAATGTAATGCCTTTCTGATGAGAAGAGTTGGATACTGTCCCACTAGTGAAAGAAGTACACACTTAATGTAATGCCTTCCTGATGAGACAAGTTGAATACTGTCCCACTAGTGAAAGAAGTATAAACTTAATGTGATGCCTTCGTGGTGACACGAGTTGGATACTGTCCCATTAGTGAAAAAGGTACATACTTAATGTGATGCCTTCCTGATGAGACAAGTTGGATTCTGGGCCATTAGTGAAAAAGGTACATACTTAATGTGATGCCTTCATGATGAGATGAGTTGGATACTGTCCCACTAGTGAAAGAGGTACATACTTAATGTGATGCCTTCCTGATGAGACAAGTTTGATACTGACCCACTAGTGAAAGAGGTACACACTTAATGTAATGCCTTCCTGATGAGACAAGTTGGATACTGTCCCACTAGTGAAAGAGGTACATACTTAATGTGATGCCTTCCTGATGAGACAAGTTTGATACTGACCCACTAGTGAAAGAGATACACACTTAATGTAATGCCTTCCTGATGAGACAAGTTGGATACTGTCCCACTAGTGAAAGAGGTACATACTTAATGTGATGCCTTCCTGATGAGACAAGTTTGATACTGACCCACTAGTGAAAGAGATACACACTTAATGTAATGCCTTCCTGATGAGACAAGTTGGATACTGTCCCACTAGTGAAAGAGGTACATACTTAATGTGATGCCTTCCTGATGAGACAAGTTTGATACTGACCCACTAGTGAAAGAGATACACACTTAATGTAATGCCTTCCTGATGAGACAAGTTGGATACTGTCCCACTAGTGAAAGAGGTACATACTTAATGTAATGCCTTCCTGATGAGACAAGTTGGATACTGTCCCACTAGTGAAAGAGGTGCATACTTAATGTAATGCCTTCCTGATGAGACGAGTTGGATACTGACCCATTAGTGAAAAAGGTACATACTTAATGTGATGCCTTTGTGATGAGATGAGTTGGATACTGTCTCACTAGTGACAGAAGTATGCACTTAATGTGATACCATTCTGATGAGACAAGTTGGAAACTGTCTCACTAGTGACAGAAGTACATACTTAATGTGATACCTTCCTGATGAGACAAGTTGGAAACTGTCTCACTAGTGACAGAAGTACATACTTAATGTGATACCTTCCTGATGAGACAAGTTGGAAACTGTCTCACTAGTGACAGAAGTACATACTTAATGTCATACCTTCCTGATGAGACGAGTTGGATACTGTCCTTCTAGTGACAGAAGTACATACTTAATGTGATACCTTCTTGAATGATTGCATTAGTGCAAAGTTGGAAGAGTGATATTTTGAAACTGTATAACTGGACCTATAGTTATTACTTTCCCCGCATGCACTATGTACCAGTATATAGAGAAGGTATTGCATTCCTCCTAAAAATTGTATACCAAGATTTCACTGGAAATAAACATTTTAAGGTCCCCTGTATTAAAAAAAGCATTTTTAGAAAAAGAAACACAGAAAGAGAGAGAGAGAGAGGGAGAGAGAAAGAGAGAGAGAGTGTGTGTGTGGGGGGATGGGGGTGGGTATGGGTGGGCTGTGTGTGTGTGTGTAACAATAATTAATTAACTACCAAACTTGGTATTTAAATTAAGTATCTTTCAAGGATGTGACACAAAGATTTTGAGGAAAATTCCCCATCCCAAACTACCCTTTACATGGAAAAAATTTCAAATATTTTGATTTTCTCAAAAATTCTCTAACAATTTTGATTAAAACGCTGTATATTAAAGATATTTATATGACAAATAAAATGTATATCTGAATTTTCTGGGAATAGCATCTTAAGACCTCTTTATTCAGGATGAATTTTTACTGAATTTTGCATAACTAGTAAACCATAACAGATAGACAAAAACTTAATACACAAAAATATAGATCTCATTAAAACACACAATTTATGTCATGCACATTTTTTTTTTTTTTTTTTTTTTTGTGGAGTTGACTGTTTTTGAGATATTCTTTGTTATTAGTTTCAGTTTTGAAGGGCTTAAAAATTTCTCATAAGGGAATTTGTCAACTTCTGGTTATGCAAAGAAATGTATTTCAGTCACAGAGCAACTGGCTTTTAAAAGATTTGACTATTGTTCTAGCATAGGATACTCCTTATTTCCATTCTATTTACAAGGAAGCAAGTAATTTCTGCTAGTCAATTAGCATGAAGGAGATAGAAGAATAATCTTTTCAACAACAGTTTGTTACAGAGATGTAGAGAAACTCATGTGTTTTATTCCTCCCTCTTCTTTTTGTTCTAAATAAAATTCAGTTACATCATTAGATCATTACACATATTATAAAGTTTCCCAGAATTCATTTCCCCTCCTAAACTTTGGATATGTTTGTTCCAAAACAATGCAAGATAAATTTATGAAACTTTGCATCACTGTGTACAAAAATTAGATGAACATTTTGGTGCAATGAACTTTTATAAAGCTGCTCATTCTCTTTTGGTATCGTTGGAAAGATAATTTTATTGGTATCAGACTACAAATTTATTAAGACAGGAATAAAGAAAACTCATCCATGAAAATTTGTAATTATGTTTCTATTACCATGTTTTCAGAATTATAACACTAGCATTGTATTTAAAAAAAACAAAGAATGGCAAAATTTACCAATAAAAAGAGTTATTAAAAACTCTTATTTTCTACAATGTTATTGTAAATTATTTTGCAGAGTTTTTTTTATATACTTTAAGAGATACAAGTGGTTTGTAAGTTCCTCCTTTCTGACCTACATCTCCCCCTAAACAATTAAATATATAAACTATAAGAAATGAATCAACATTACAAACTCATATAGGTAGGTCACTTAACAAATTACTGGAAGAACATATTTTGAGGATCTACTGTCTCTTTTTTTGGCTACTGAGCCAATCATTCTGCTGAAAATGGGACAAAAATTCCTGAAAATATGTCCCATCATTAATTTCTATGAGTGTTTAATGGTAATTCATTTTCCATAATTTAATTGTATGCATGTTCCAGCAATTTTAAATTTACTAAAATATATCATTTTTATGAAAGGAAGTCCAAAATGTTTTCTCTATCTCATAAATAATCTTCCATGTACAACACTGTCATGCTGATTTTGCATTTATGCTGCCATCCCTTGAAGAGCATATTAATGGGCTTATACTGTATACAAATCTGGAATATAATTTCAGTATTAAAAATGATGGTGCATAACTTCCAAGCTTATTGATATTAACATTACCTGAGCAGTTATAAAGCCACCCAAACAGGGTATCTACATCCATTGAGGACTTCTAACATCCATGGGAATGTCTACAACCAGGCAGCAAAACCTACAGGCTGGCCTACTGCACTGTTTGGCAGCTATTAGGAAGTGAAGGAAAATGTGACTACAGAGAAGTCATTTGTTAAGTGGTTCTCAACATGTTTGTTTCTGCTCCATAATTTTGTAATTAGTAATTTGTTATACAAGTGGTTGCAGGTGTAATTATTGATAAATTCATTCAAATTTGCATTAAGCCACTGAAAAAATTATAAAATAAAGTGATGTACTTAGTGTTTTGCACCTCTAAGTATTTTACATGGTCATTTTCAAAACATGTTTAAACGTGTGCATTTTTATTTCTTTTTTTTTGTAGACAATTTAATGATCTAACAATATTCTAGTTAGAACAAACATAAAAGCACCACCACATTGTACAATGAAAGCAGTTTTATACTATATTTTTATTTTACATATAGTATAGCTAGGTGCCATTTCAAGTCTCTATATTTTAGACTGCTGGTATAAACTAAATTATGTACAGAAATTGAGGACCTTTATGCAATATTATAATTAATATTTGTAGTCTGTTAAGTCATGACTCATAAATCTTAAATGAAAAGCTTACCTCTGATAGCTGTGAACTATTTATGAAACAACAAATTATTTAATCTGGCCAATTTTGAGTTTTGCTGCATACAACTCAAACCTAAATTGGTTTAGGAACTGTACTAAGATTTATGCAAGTCTACAAGACTGGCTGGCCTCATATTACATATGACCTAGTGAATGAAACAAATGCATTAAAATGTAAGAATTCCTGATCTATTTGTGATTTATTAGTATTTGAAAGTATTTGCTTCTTTTTTAAAATACAGTTAAACCATTATTACTCAAATTTTGATAACTCCTACAAATTTATATTTTGTATTTTTCTCTTTAAGTCAAAATTCTGTAACTCAAATAGTTTGATATCTTGAAGCTTTATATCCCTGAACTTAAACTTGTTCTTTATCTTGAACACTAATCTTTACAGTACAACTTGTCTCGTTTAAAGGTTCTAATTCTAATGTTCCAATGATTATTGCAGTTCACAACCCGTTGTTTCAATTATTGCTGCTTCCTGCTCTAACTGCCAGTTTTGTTACAGAGCATGCTGTCATGTTTAAGTACCACATCAGTTTAGTTACAGAGAGCATACTATCGCATACTGTAGTCCTGTGGTAACTTTCTGGTATATCTACAGTCTGTTGTTCAGTCTACAATAAGAGAAAATTCAAATCACTGTATTTGAGTGAACAATATTAAAATTATTTGAGATGTAGAGGAGAAATTTTAAAAAAAAAAAAGGACAAGGACAATAGTATTTTGGCTAATATTTTGTTGATGATTTTAAAAGAAAAAGAGGAAGCAATTGGTGAATCTATGTGACAGCCATAGTGAAAAATGCTCAAAACATCATGTTTTCCACAGCTCAAAGAGAGTGCAGTGCAATGTTTGCAGAACATAAGGCACACATAATAATTACTGTATCAGATGATGATATTTGAGAGCAACCTGAAATATTCATAAAAACCTCCTTTCAAGGAAGTTCAGGGTGGTTGGAGAAACTTAAAATTTATAGTGATATTGTTCAGGAGGTTTTAACTGTGACATTTTCAAATTGCCTGTGACAAGTAATGACGTGTTCTCTCTACTCTACTAGATAAGAGCCAATCAAGATATTTAATGTGGAGGAAACTCGATTTTTCTTTGAAGTGACTGCCAGATAAAATTCTGGCCTTTAAAAGTGAAAAGTGTCAGGGCAGAAAATGGAGTAAAGAAAGAATTACAGTAATAGTAGTAGTGAATATGATAGGAAATGGAATTGTTAGTTGTAGAATGGAAGTACTAAACCAACTAAATGCCACTTTCATGAAATTATAGTTATGTATGTCAAAAGAATCTATATACCAAGGTCAATGTATCCTAAGATCGGCTAAGCATCAGGTCTAGTTCATATCTCCATCTAGAGATCGTTCTACAGCTATATTCAAAACTCATGGAAGTTCCAAATCAGCTATGTGCCATATGAGGATTACCCTCCTTACAGCTTCAAAAAACCATATTTGAACTCACGCAAGGATTGTGATTGGCTTCAAATTCAAGCAAACATTTCCAATAAAGTGAACCTCTGCAAGCCAAGGCACTTTTAAAACATCACTGCAAAGCTAAGAAGGCATTTAATTCAATGAAGAAGGATAGTGTTGAATGTACCCTTCCAAACAGTAACACTCACACCATTCAATGGACATACAAAAAGTGCTTCAGCTTTGTTTCCTAACCCATTCAACAATGTATTATTCAAGAAATTTGGTTGATAACTTTGGAATTCATGTATGTGACAAATCTAATGATGAGGGTGAAGCATCTAGAGGAGGAAAGGAAACAACATCTGCTCTTCATGCACTCAATGACATGATGGCAAATATGATAAACAAAACAAAGCTGATTATATGGAATGACATTATACTGTTGCTGTACTATTTGTGGTTGAAGTTGGCTTCTATGAACAGATTGACCATAAATTTCAAGTTGGTCACAGATTTTCAGCTTTTGACTGTGATTTTGCACCGATAGAAAAGAGGTGGAAGATCAGTATATGCCAAGTGATGGATGTTGTAGAGGCTGTAATAAAAGAAGTTGGGCCTTCATAGATCTTTTAGAACTACATATTGGGGGTAGATTTAAAGACTTCAATGCAATAGCACAGAGACTCACTAATATAAAGACTCTTCAGATTATTGAAGTATGCTGATTATGAGTTAAGAGAGTAATACAAGTGTTGTGTCAACAAAAAGAAGTTTTGGGGAAACTGAGGATCGGATACATCACCATGTTTTACACAAAGGAGCAAAAATAGGGATTTTCACTTATATTAGTCACAATATAATGTGTGCATAAGTTAGTTGGTTTAGAGGAGTAATTTTTTTCTGACCCATTACTCACTTAAGGTTTTGACATTCACTTATGCAAGTTTTTTAGTATCAAGGTATGTTACTAATGTTTTCACAATAATAAACAGTATCAGTACAAATTCTTACGGGTATTTTTTATTTTTTTAACAGATAAGTTAAACGCATATTTTGGTGTTAGTTTGGTTTAGAACTTCCATGCTACTTGGTAATTCAGGTAAATTAAACTAAACTTCACTTATGACATCTGAATATAATTTGAGATCTCCTTGTGGTTTACCAGAAAAATAAGAGCCAGTTGGAGAATTTAGTGCCATGCTGGCATTTTACCATGATAGCTCAGTGGTAAGAGCAACTGGATGGAAACCAGGAGATCCATGGTTCAAATCCTGGCTATGGCATTGGATTTTTCAGTCTGATTCTACCTCTCCACTTCTGTGCTACACATCTGGTGTGAAAAAAACAATTTGCATTAAACTTTTCAAGTGTCAAATTTTGCCTTTTTTGAACAAAAACAACAAACGTCTTGGATGATAAGTTCCATTTCTGAATCTTGGACAGAGACAACTGACAGAAAGTTTAATCACAGTAATAGGAAAGTGTTACTGTTTATTGACAATTGTTCTGATCATTCAAAAGTCCTTATCAACAATCTAAAAGCATAAAACTTGTGTGCCTTCTTCCTGGTACCACATCAGAACTCCAGCCAATAGATCAAGGTGTGATTAAAAACTTAAAGCATCACTACCAGAATCAAGCAATAAAAAGGATCATCAGGAACATTGCAATGAGTAAATCTGTCATTGATATTAATCTCCTGGATGCAATTCACATTCTGCAACTGTTGGGAAGTATTGTTGAAGTAGTATAGTTGGAGAAGTTGAAGGAGTTCTACAGCTACACTGGTTCCCAAAGAGGGTCTTACAGGTGCAATTTTAGTGTCAAGAAAGACTTGGAGACCTATATAGGTTTACAGATACATTCTGACCCCATTGTTGTAGGGATGTAGACATCATTAGTGCAGTAGCACATAATGAAGATTCTAATGCCGGAGCAGATGCTGATCAAGGACACAAAGACATGTAAAATGTGCACTTAATATCACATCAGGCACTGCAAGTCTGAATTTATTAGGATTGTTTATTCAGGGGCAAACCAGAGCATTTTACTGTCCAGTTATCACTTCCATAAGAGACATCATCTTATTAAACCAATTTGCACAAATAGTCTCCTTTTAATGTACTCAAATGATACCATAATTCTTTGAAATTTACTGATTTTTGTACTGATATCTTCATTTTATATTGGGATGCATTGCATTCTAGATAACTGAAGTGGTTTTTTTTTTTATTATTATTATTATTATTATTATTATTATTATTATTATTATTATATATAGTCCCCTTTAACATCTAAGGTCATATCAGGGGCTTTCCACTTGAAACAATTCGTTGTCTGTAGGTTCTTCTTTTTTTTTTTTTTTTACCTTGGTTTAAATCATTTTGATTTACTCAAATACGCACACATTCACACTCACACACACACTTCCAGACTCTGTGGGGATAGGGAATAATTCTGACTAGAGAAAAATTCCCCGCCCCAGCCGGGAATCGAGCCTGGGACCCCCGGGTGAGAAGTCAGCTTGCTGACCACTCGACCATGGAGGCAGTCTGAAGTTATTTACTTGTTCAATAATTTTCCCGTTCATTACAATTTGACATATTTCGTGAGGTTTTCCCAAGAATGCCATAGCTATTGTTTTTACTGTGCTAATTTTCATAGTGTAATCAATGATAGTTTCATTAGTTTTGTTGCTACTATTTGCAGTTCAACTTTTGTTTCTCCAAACAAAGCCTGATCTGCAAACAAAATTGTGTTCAAAATTATATTATCTACTTTAATTTGTTTAGATAAAGTAGTTTGCCAATGTTGAGTGGCATCATCAATATAAATATTAAAAAGAGCAGGAGAAAGGGAGCATCCTTGTTTGACTCACTGATTTGTTACTATAATCTTCTTCCTAACACTCCCCCTTTCTCAATCCTGATTTTAATTCTAAAGTAAAGGCTTTAGATTGCTCCTATCAAAGTTGTGAATATGGTATATCATAAATTTACATTTACTCTGCATATCTCTATGGCTCAAATGTTTCATGTCAAATTTATTTTGACTTGTCCTTATTACACAAGGTATTGAGGTTCAACTGCATATTCTGTAATTATATCTTAAGTCATTATAGGATGTTAAAATGGAGATAGAAACCTAGTATTTGATTTCTTACATATACACATGAGAGGTACTTTATCCTTTGGAAAATACGAGGGCTGTAAAGAAAGTAGTGGCAACATGGTCCCCACATTCACAGGAGAGCGTGTATGAGCCAGTAGGATATGGAAGCAATCAGGTGACTAGTTTCGATGTGTGGTATGCATTGGTCGAGCTGCCAGTTGAGAGTGTGTTGTTGCTGTGTAGCGTTGAAGTGAACAGTGTCAAGTGCACCGCTCTAAAGCATGTTTACCAAAGGTGATCAGCTTTCGTGTATTAAAATCAAGGTTGCCCGTGAAAAAAATGCATCAGCATGTTATCGAGGATTAAGTGAAATCTATGGCAGGAATGCATTGCCGTACAGGACGATTGCACGATGGGTCAAGGCGTTTCGTGCAGGTCGGACTGAGACTGCGGATTTGCACTGCAAAGGTTGGCCGTCCATTCCGCAAGATCAGATTGACATCATGAGTGGTGTCGTTGCCATGGACCATCGATGGACTGTCCGGGAGTTATCTGTAGAGGTTGGTCTCAGTCATCAAACTGTGTGGCATATTCTGACGAAATGTCTTCACCTGAGGAAAATTGCATCCTGTTGGGTTCCACATCGGCTCACTGAGGTACAGAAATGGCACCGGTATGTACTGGCTGGCATCCACCTGGACAGATACCGCAACGAAGGAGACGCATTTCTGCAGTGTATTGTCGCCATTGATGAGACATGGGCACCAGCCTATGAGCCGGAATTGAAGCGTCATATAGGTTCACCACGTCCACAGAAAGTTCGACAGGAACCCAGTCGGGTGAAGCTGATGCTGATTGTGGCATACGACTATGAGGGGGGTTATTCTTACGCATGCTGTACCTGAGGGTAACAAACCGTTAACAGTGACTACTATTGCTGATTTCTAGAGCGACATCTCATCCGACTATGCGGCGCAAACATCCACATTTATTGTGAGACGATCACCGCCGATTTCCTGATGTGGCATCTGTAGTCCGCAGTAGGGCGCTCCGTCGCAGTCATCATCAGAGACTGCCTTGCCAACAGTCCCCAACGGCTGCTCTACATTTGGCAAAAAGTCAGGGACTTTGCGGGTGACTACATTGAAGGAATGTAATGCAATTGTACTTGTGAGTTCAATAAATATTGTGTTCTATCAATATTGCCAGTACTATAATATAACATTTTTACTATTTATTCTTGCAACTGCAGAAATGAATAAATTAGTTTTGAATTTGATTAATATTATGAGCACCAAGTCAGCAGAAGTCAGGTGAAACTACACTTCCATAATGTTATCTCTAGCTGTTCAGATGTTTGTATTTATATGAACAGTATAATGTATACATCTGTGCTGGTTCAATTTAACCAACAGATTTGAGCACTCAAAACATGTGGGAGGCTAAGAGCCTAAAATTTCTATACTATGATGATACAGAATTACATTCAAACCCAACATAAGGTTGCATCAAGTTTCATTTTATGTTGAAATTGGTTCACTTGGCATTTTGGACACTGACAACACCATGACAAGAATATATAATCAAGAGTAAGGTGGAACATACAGCATAAAATTCTTCTGTTCAACACAGCATGTTGCTATGCTGCCTGGACTCAGATTGATAATCTGAATGTGCATAAAGTATTATAACAATGCTTAGAAGGTAAGCCAGAGTTATGCAGATAAGATTGTGCGAGTGTTTATAATTTCTTGCAACCCATCTGGGAGCTCTTTTCCTCAATACATTTTTGTAATAATTTAGTAACAGAAGCTAGTACTTATAGAATGTTAAGTCTACTTATTGTGCGAGTGCTTATAATTTCTTGCAACCCATCTGGAAGCTCTTTTCCTCAATACATTTTTGTAATCATTTAGTAACAGAAGCTAGTACTTATAGAATGTTAAGTCTACTCATTTACAGCACTGTTGATACTTCCATATCCATGGCCCTAACTCTTTCTATCCCAGACACTGCCCCACTCCACCATCTGACTTATGCCACTCACTAGATGTAATCAAGCCTTTTATGTTGCTATAATATGTGATACATGTTCAGGAAACTTCTTTTACATCAAAAGGTACAATATGACTGAAAAATTCAATGCCACAGCTGGGATCTTCTGTTTTCCTTGTAGTTGCTCTAATGGAGCTATAATAGTAACATATTGGTACACCATTAAATCCCCAGCTGATTCACATGTTTTCCAGTAAGCCACAAGTGTATCTCAAATTTTATTTGAGATAACAAACCTCAATGGCAATATCAAAGGTACTGTGAGTTCAGGGCGTTATAATATTTAGATTCAACATATAAACAACATTTTAATTTGAACTTTGCCAATTATTAGAAAGGTTTATGGTTCATGTTAAGTCAAGATTTAATGTCATGTAATATTATTGATATGCATGGTAATGGGCAAAGACCATTATGATTCAGGATCTGCAGCAGGAACAATGTCGATTTGAGAAGTGTATAAGTCCAAAGTTTAAATGTTCTTTACACAGCAAGATGAAATAACCTCTCTGGGCATATTTCACAAATTATCTGAAAATATAACTGTTAAAGCTGCTCTTTTGCAACCTTTCAAGCTCTTCTTCAAAAAACTCTCCTCATTTTTCCCTTTAGTAAATTTTTCAAACTTTTCATGTACATAAACATTGTCTTTCTAAGGCAGCTTTCATGATGATTTCACTTTCACTTTGTCATAATAAGCTGTTTTAGGGAAATATTCTTCTTCAATGACATATTCAGATCAAGATTTCACCAGAAATCAGTCCGAAAAGTATTTTTAAAAAACAGTGTGTGAGCTGTGTGAGTGGAGGGGGGGTACAGAGAGAGAGAGAGAGAGAGAGAGAGAGAGAGAGAGAGAGAGAGAGAGAGAGAGAGAGAGAGAGAGAGAAAACTCAAAAATGAAAATCTGGACAAAAATAAAACCAGCATCTCTTAAGATGCTACAAAAAGTTTTCATAACCTATGGAAAAAAGTATTTTCTCAAAAACAATTTAGTGATTTTGCTTAAAACAGTATTTGAGGTATTGAAATTGAGAATTTAAAGTTTATCTTGCGCTTTATATAAAAGGCCTGTGAAGTCCTCTTCTTCCTAATTTAATTTTACATAACTGTAAATCCATAAGAGATAGTCAAAATCTTACTACAAAATGCACAAGCTCAAAATACAAAAGTTGTGTTACCTTTTTTTGCAGTTTCATAGGTATTCCATGTATATGCATTCCACCTAAAGCTTAATAGAATTTTTCTAGAAATGTTTGTTTTGAGGTTCCACGAATTAATTTTAAAAAAACATTTCTAAAAAAAGGCCAGGTATGGTGTGTATATATAAACAGCATAACTTAAAAACAAATTGTGGTCAGGTAAGTACCAAAATACAGTATTTAAGTTTAGTATAATAAATAAAGTTATCCAAGAATATTTCAGCTCCAATTTACCATTACATGCAAATATTTTTGATTTTCCAAAACTGATTCCTAATGATTTTTATTAAAACACTATATGTTTAAGATGTTTTGCATGACTAAAAATGCAGATCTTGAATTTTTTGCAAACAGTCTGGAAAGCTCCCTTCATTTGAATGGATTTTGTAGTGTATCATCTGTACAATAAATAGGAACTTATTACACAAAAAATATAGAGTTCATTAAAACATATAGTTTATGTGATATAATTCTTTGGAGGCATTAACCATTTCCAGGATGCATGTAACACTGGTTTGACTTTTTCAATACTTCATATATTTTTGAAGTACTGTCACTGCTTATGATCATGGAAAAAATATTGAATTTCAATACCAGCATATAGCAAGTTTTTTAAAATTTGATATTGTCTTTACCTCCTTTACCTCTTTATACCTAGCAAAATGTTATCATTTATATTTCTGCAAACCTTTATCTCAATTAACATAAATAAAATTAAGTTCTTGTAAGAATACAGAAGAGAGATAAAAATAAAAGACAGTGAGTGGAGAAAGTATATGCATGAAACGCATCATTTTCTTTTTTTTCTTTTTATTTTCAGTTAAATTGTTTTCAAAATATTCCATTTTGGTTAAACTCCCCATCTAGGAACCACTCCAAATCACTATATCCATCATGTATATACACTCTTTTATTGCTAAAGTGTACAGAATAGATACTAATAATGCTTATACAACACTTATTCACTTATATTTTTCAAATTTAATGCCTTTATAAGCACAACATTTTTACTTTTTGTCACTTCTGCACCAATGTTTCTCAAACGTAATGGACGAACCCCCCGAGGCATCACGGCAATGTTGCTTCTTCTGACTTTGTCTCTCCACATATTACCAACATTTACAATCTGAACATAGTGGAAGAAGCTGCATAGCATAGCTGAGGGTAGAGGGCCCTAACCTACAAAGCATAGGCAACGGCTTGAGGGCCCTAAGCCATAAAATGTGGCTAAGGTATTTTTTAGGACAGGAGTATAGCAGATGTGGCTGACTGTGGAGTGACAACAGGGCATAACTGAGGGATCTGTGAGGCCTAAACCGAATTACCATGACTGAATTACAAAATATAGCAGATTTTCATTTTAGCAACATTGATTCACTACTAAGTTTTGCACTCTTAGCAGATGACATAGTTGATAATGACAGTATTTTGCCATATATAAGCAAGGTCACAAAGAAGATTGGGTGGGCAGCAAGACTTCATCAGAGCATCATCTTCTGCTTTATATATTCCTTACTCCTTCAAAATTTCACTGGATATGATAATTACTAGAATCCGAATATATTTTGCAAGTGAAACATTGCTTCCTAGATTGGAAGTTAAATTTCAAATTTTTACTTTACATTTTCCCAAGTATAAGAATGTTATCTGACCAAACAAGTCTGCGATTAGTTTTTATTTTCTTCACAAGAGTCCATTGCAAGGTTTATGACATAAACAATGAATATTATTTCTGCATGTTGTATGTAGCTAAATCCATATTGTTTATTTTGAATAGTTTTTAGACTAATCTTTATTATTATGAATAATGCTGTATGTATATAATGTATAACAGAAATATGTGGACTTGTAATGGGTACAGCAAACTGTGTTATCAACCATTTTTTTTTGTTCCTATTTCTCTCCTGAGTGTTAAAATGTATCAGCTTCAAATTTGTCTACTCATAAAATATTCTGTGGCTACTAATCCATAGCTGTGATTATAACGGGGCATATGATCAAAACTACAAAATACTGTATTTAAAAATTATTTCTTGTGCATCCTCATTTCCAATAAAAATGTTGTTGGTTCTTGGGCATGCATGTATTAAAATATATTAATAACGAGTGTTAACCTGTACTGGATGTAAATGTAACCAAGGTTTAACTCTCAAATGTTATAGTTTAGTAGTTATATAAAATATTTAGTATAGTTTTATTTCCCTTCTAAACCAGAGATAATTTGTATTTTTCTACCTACTTGTTATTAATTAGTGATACTTTTAATGTTTTTGAGATTATTCATTGCATTCCAGTTGAGAACCACTATTTATAAGCATGTTTAATTGGCATAAGTGTGTGCTAGTCCTTGGTCTAATTAACATACCTGATTTTGATGAATGTGTCTCGTATTGTTTCTCGGACTGAATGAGCCTGGGCCTGTGACATTCTGCGTAGATTTCGAACCTCTTGACGCAAATCTTTTGCTTTCTTCTGAAGGCCTCGCAACTGATTGTACATTTCTGGTGTTAACTGCAGATCTGCAAGTACAGAAAAGCAAAGTTACAAATTACTACCATAAGCTAGGCAATTGATGTACGATTATTTGATGTATGAAATTGGAGGGAGTTGAGCCAGCAAGTGAAAATATTAGCTTTAGGTTATAGACTAGCAGAAATTGGCTCTGTGCAGTTATTTAATTATATGTAGATATTCTTCTTTTTTCTTATCTCTCCCTCTGCCCTCCTCTCCCTCTTCTCTTTCTCATTCCATCTTCTTCTTCAACTCTCCCCCTTTTCACCTTCCCATCTACTCCCTCACTCTCTTTCCTCTCTTCCCTGTGCAATTTAGATGTAATGTGATATTTGAAAAACAATAATAGAACTACTTTTTCAATTCTAATGAGATATGTTAAAAAAAAAAAAGAAAAAGAAAAAAAACAAACAAACTTGTCATAAGCATTTTGCTTACCTATATACTTTTGTTATATTACATTTTTAAAACAAACTGCATAATAAAGACCTATCCTATGATATGCTGTCCTTCAAAGCAAACTCGGTCATAACCGGGAAGCAAGGGGAAAAATGTCTCAGGGCTTGTTTCCATATATTTAATTTTTTACTGTTATCATATTCAATTTGCACTCTATTTCTATTGTTGATTATATCATTTTTTTATTGTGGAGAATGGCTCTTTGTCCAATTTTCCTAGCATAATAAATAAAAAAAATCTTATGTGTTATGTTCACATGACTTTCGCTAGTCACTAATCACTTGTTTTTAAAGAGCTCCTACAAACTATTCCTGTAAAAACTTATTTTTTCTATCTGCTCCATGTCAATCATGATAAACAATTACAGAAGTAGTTTCATTACACATTTTGTTATAGGCACAGGAAGCTGATTGACAGTTATATCTTTAAAATCTATTGTGTTTCATTCACCTCACTTTTTCTACCTATTCTGCAACAAACTATTGTTATAAAAGTTTGTTCTTTTATCTACTTTTATTATATTTATATAGCACCACTGGTGTACCACAATTTTATCCTACAGGAGTTCTTTTACATGCCAGTGAATATATTGACATGAAGCTGTTGCTTTTGAGCACACTTAAAAACCACCAATCTCCGTAAGAAACAAAAAAAAAGTGCTTTAATGAGATGTACATTTTTTTGTGTTGTAACATTTTATTTATCTCTTATAGTTTACCGGTTATACTAATGTCATCCAAAATGAAAGAATGAAGAGAAGCTATTCCCAAAAAATTCAAGATATGATTTATTTGTCATGAAAATATGTTAAACAGATAGTATTTTAATCAAAATCTTCAGAGCCATTTTTGACAAAAGCAAATTTTTTGAAACATTTTCCATGTAAAGAATAGTTTGGGATGTGGGAATTTTCTTGGAAATCTTTGTGTTGCGTCCTTGTAAGATTCTGAACTTTAATCATGCACACATGAATGCATGGACAATACAGATACACACACAATCTTTTTCTAAAAATACTTTTTTTTTTGGATCCAAGGAACCCCAAAACATATATTTCCAGAAAAATCTTGACATTGAATTTTTGGGTGGAATACAATATTTCCCCTACTTACTATATGTGGTAGAGAAAGTAAAAAGTGGGACTCTGTGTACTGACTTTGAAAATTCATACCCTTTGCATTGCCACATGAGACAAGCAATTTGCAATTTAACACTTCAAAAAAGTTAATCAAACCAATAACCAATGAATATCTTGGAAATGATAAATGTCACAAAAAATGTATTAGACATAAATTGTAGTTAATGAAATTTAAGAAACTAACATGTGTGATGATTTCATGGCTTCCATGAATACAAGCTACACTTGACTGGAAACAATTTCTGCTAACATAGTTCAACCAGGAGAATTAGAGTTTATTCACTGGAGCTGTGTGTTATTTCACTTTGCAAATATAGTTATTTACTAGCAGTAGGAAATGCAGTTTTATTATAGATCTGGAGTTAGGTAGCTCTACTAAAATAAATAAAGATTAAGTGAAATAATTTTATAATACAACAGATAAAGTATCCTTAACAATATGAATTGTAGCATCACAGCATATTCCCTTCTTGCCCAGTATTATGATGTATACCTATTTTTCTGCCTCTGTTAAACAGATATATTATAAAAATATTCTTTATTTCTGTATAATAACATCTGGATAATTATAAACAGATACGCAGAACACAAAGTTGACTTTATTTTTGTTTTGAATAAGGTATAAATCTTGATTTGTCGAATATTACTGGAAATGTTGATATTAATAACCCAGTTTCATACAAAAAAAAAACAAAAAAAAACATAAATATTGTTTTATTTTATATTTCATTTAATTTTTACACAAATTTATTATTTGCCTTTCCATTTATTATTTTTCCGCAGATAGGTTTGTTTATATTTCAATATAATTTAGTATTTGCTTCTTTATTAATTTTTATTGCTTATAACTGTATAATTCACAACATTTTAAAAAATTATAATTTATTCAGAAAAATGTGTAAAACATAGGAACTAAAATTAGAATACATATTAAATTTAGTTTAAAATAAATAAATTAAAAAATACTGCATATAACAATTTTCATTAAAATGATCTCGGAACAGTTACAAAGGAAGGTACTGGTATCAAAACTATCCAGTGATTTTAAGGCCTTCTGACAAAATATAAACCTGAAGAGTTCAAATAGATAATTTGCCAGATACCACCAATCCACATTGAAAAGGAAACAATATGATATGAGCCCTGAAATAAAGACAAAAAGAACTGCAATACTAAATATACACTTGAGAAATGCAAGACTCTGCTCTGTTTCAGCAAACATGCCAAAATTATTTGCGATAGTTGCTTAAATGGGGAAAACATAGAAGCAGTAGGAAATAATTTTGAGTAACAGAATATTTCAATTCAGGTACATCTGAAAATGTCAATGAATTTTTTTAACATGTTTGTTTTTTTAATACAAATTATAATGTTTACTGCACTCATTTTTACTTTCTGTACATGTACCATGTATGTAGTGTATAGAGAAGATATTGCATTCCACCCAACAATTCAATACCGATATTTCACTGGAAATACACATTTTAGGGACCCCTGTATCAAAAAAGCATTTTTGGAAAAAGGTGTGTGTGTATACGTGTGTCTGCATGTCTGTGAACATGATAACTCAAAAACAAAGAATTGATAATATACCAAATTTGGGATTTAAGTTAGTATCTTCCAGGGATGAGACACAAAGATTTTGAGAAAAATCTCCTCACACCAAACTACCCTTTATATGGAAAAATTTTGAATATTTTGATTTTCTCAAAAATGGCTCTAACAATTTTGATTAAAATACCATATATTAAGTACATTTATATGGCAAATAAAATGTATATCTTGAATTTTCTGAGAATAACCTTTAAAGACCTCTTTATTCTGGATGAAGCTTGCTGAATTTTGCTTAACTGGTAAACCATAAGAGATAGAGAGAAACTTTCTACACAAAAAATGTAGATCTTGTTAAAATACACAGTTTATGTCATATATGTTTATTTTGTGGAGTTGACCATTTCAGAGATATTCCTGGTTATTGTTTTCAGATTCAAGAAAGCAAGTAATATTTATCTCAATTATCATATAGTAGATATAAGAACATGCTTTTTAACATTAATTTGTTACAGCGATGCAGAAAAAGTCATGTGAATGGGACATATCAGATTTTTAAGCTAGTATTTTACAAAAGATAATAATGTTAATAAAAGCCATGTATATTATGCTAAACAAGGCTAAATGTAGAAAAAAGGAAAAGTAAAATAATAAATAGAGACATATAACCACACAAATATAGTGAGGTCTACTAGGCCCTGCACGACCAGTGGTGGTCTACCAAAACGTACGCCTACAAGTATAGTGAAAGTTCAATTAAGACACATAAATAAATTTATGAATTGGATAGGTAAAGTCAGACTGGAAAATTCAATGTTAAAGCCGGACTGAATTCTTGAGTTTGACTCTAGCTATTGAGCTCCTGTCCTACACATGGCTTGTGAGAAAAACAATTAATTAATGCAAATTTGTGAATGTTTCATGGAGCACCCTTTTCTCTTTAATAGTGTTTTAGTGTTTAGTACCAGTGTTTACTACACTTGGCACCACAGGCAGTGGACATTAATTATGCATGAAATGAAATGATAATTGGGAAGGAAATGTTCCAAGACTTAATTTAGTTTACTTCCCCAGAATTTTACAGTTTTAAAGACAGGGGAAAACCTAGTAAAAAAAAAAATGTCAAAAAGGGTGGTTCAGGAAGGATTTAAACTATGGTCTTCTCATTCCTGAGTCTATGTCTTAATGACCTCAGTCAATTCCATGTAATTTGTATAAAATATGGAAGTAGTCATAAAAGCTGACTACAAATATGATACAATTATCATTATTTACTGGCAACAACACATTACAGTATGCATCTACTGTTTGGTAATCAGAAGAAAGAAAGTAAGAGGAAAGTGTTAAGGAAAATATTTCTACAATTTGCATCATGTTTATACACACTAGTACCTTTAAATATACATTTTGTTGTTAGTTACCGCAACCATGTTTAGAAGATTTTTTGCTTATTACCATCCTTGCTTCATTGTGAAAAGCTTCTTTCAAACTGTAGCCATGCAAAGAATAAAAAGGCTCAGTTACATGTTAGATATGGCAGCATGTTTACTCATAGTAATCAATCAACTAGAAAGCAGACAAATCTCCCCCTTCCATTCCAATCCCCAATTGCCTCCGTTGGATCACTAAACTGTACTTTTAATGCACGAATTCACAGGAATAAGACTTACCCAAATAACAACTATAATTTGAAAACATAGTCCTTTTAATTAGAGACACATGCATTGAGTATGTTCTTAATTTGTGTGTCTGAAGGAGTCATTCCCAGCATTTAGGACTCACAGACTTCACCTCAGAATCAATTCCTATGGCAGAACCTTTTAAGCCTTACTGGAGTGGAGGAAGAGGGAATATGTAAATTAATGGAATATCTATATGCTAAGTTCAGGCAATGAAATACACTTTAAGAGCTTTGAAATTTCCTATACCTAAAGTTATTCTCAAATATCATATGATTTGCCAAACTAGACCATACATAAAGTTTGGCAAATAGATGTAACATGATTGGTAGAGCAAAATATACTCAGTCCTATTTAATCATTATATCTAGTTTAATTGAAATACAATTACAATCATCCTTTAAAATGTTTATTAATCACACCTGCTCCTAGATGTAGATGAATAGGGGAGGAGATGTTTAATAAAATGTATACACACCTTCAATTTTCTACAAATTGCCTGCGAAGTTCTCTTTGTTCTAAATTAATTTTGCATAACTATAATCCATAAGAAATAGCAAAAGATAACTGCACAAAAAATGTAGACCTTGTCAAAACACACAATTTATATAAACATTTTATGGCATTATCAATTTCAGAGACATTTGTTGCTATTGCTTTGAATTTTCCAATACTTAATTTATATTTTTATGCACTTATTATACTCTTTTGTTTCCTATAATGACATTAAAAACCTATGGAATTTCGAAGCCAACGCATAACAACTACTTTTTAAAGATTGAATTTCAAAGCCAGCATAACAGCAACCCATTTTTTTTTTTAAGATTTGACTATCACTTCAGTCAACCATACCCCTTTTTTATCTATAACAAAATGTGTAATGAAACATTTCTACAAACATTTATCTTGATTAATATGAAGTACAGAAAAATAAGCTTTTGATTAAGTGTTCAAATGAGCTTTTGTTTTTTTTTTATTTTATATGAAATCTTCCTACCCAACTGTAGATTGCCAAGGACAAATAGCACAAAATCAACATAAATATTTATAAAAAATAATAGAAATTAGTTTGTAGAAGAAATATTGAGTAGAGAAAGTCATATGAATGTAATGCATCAGATTTGTGTTTAAGAAATACTCAAGTTACACAATTATAAATAATTTTTCTTCAAAACACCAAGTAAGACTGCAGCAGCCATCTAATAAAGGAGTATAATGTGACCCCTTTAAGCTGACAATACGAAACATACCAGCCATAACAGAGGACATGCTTATATACTGACAGTTATCTTATTAGGAGCACTCTACTTATTCAAATCCAGAATTTCTTTGGGTTTCATTGGTAGCTGGGTGAGATAGTGTGCTTTTCAGAAATTGAAGTGTTTTTGGCTGAAGGTGATATTTAGGGCCATTTTTAAGCCTTGAAGTTCAGAGCAGTCGGTGCATGGAAGTAACATGAATAGGCAAAGCCACCAGCAACAAAGAAAGCAAAAGGTGTTGATCTAGCAAGTGGCTTAAAACTTCAGTGCTAAAAAAAGAACCTAAATATAATTTTGGACCAAAACTGACTCAATTTCTGAATTGCATACCATTTATTCAGCTGCCAAATGAAATATCAGTTTTGAACGAATGGAGTATCCCTTGTTATAAAGGGAAAGAGGCAATGCAAACAAAGAAAAACAGTGCTACATTAAATATGGGAAAGATCATACCTCTATAAACATGTCTGCCTTCATACTGTCCTGGTGAGAGTGAAACTGGCTTTGGAGGTGGTGCAGGTTTATGTCGTTCTCTCTCTGTCCTTTCTGCACAAGAAACATAACAGAGTTACAACTTAAACAAACTTACCTGAAGCTGCTATTTCCATATCATGCACAAACTTTTTGTGTACAACACAAGGGGATATCACATGGCTGAGTTCCCACCCAAAAATTTTACTACTTTATTTTAGAATATTTACTTATTACTGAAAAGTATATGTATAAATTATCAAAGAGAATACTGAACTTTGCTCTGAACCCACACTTGAGAATATTATTTACTATTTTTCTTTTTCTAAAATACATAAATAGGTTAATGCCTTTTAATTCATAGGTGTGAACTGCAACTACCCCTCCACTTTGTATTTTTGGTGTTTTTAATTTAAATGTTTTGATTATATCTTATTTAATAAATGTCTACATCCACTTCACTGTTATCTATGCTAGACTAAACTACTACCAACGTCTATGTTAATAAATATAAGTGTAATATATATTGAAACCTTATTAAATAAATAGATTGAATTTACAATAATGAATACATAAATGTTAAAACAAGAAAATCTGAATTTTCATACATAGTGCTTACATTTTTAAAATAATTATGTAGGGAAGTTCTAAATTCTTTACATTCATTTGTACTTTTCTCTACTTCTTATGTACAGTGAATAGTTCTATTGAGATTTCACTGGATATATGATTTGATTTCTCTTGAATCCAATAAATGAATTTTAGAAATAGGTGTGTGTATGTGTGTGAGTGTCGGTCTGTGAACAGTATAACTAAAAGATAATAAGATAATAATAAATATCATTTGGCATGGACAGCAGGAAAACCATGTTCAAATCTCAAGGTGTGGCTTTGAATATTTCAATTGATCTAACAATTAACAAACAAACCTTTAGAAGGTTGTTAATGAATAACAATAACAATAATAATAATAATAATAATAATAATAATAATAATAATAATAATAATAATAATGAAATCACTACTATAATAAAAATTGTCCATAGCTGGCATAACTATGTTAATTCCCAGATACTAAGTATTTATGGCATTAACTTGCCATTGAAGTGTTATTTCTGAGTTGGCATGTACCTGTAATTTGGTTTAAACTAATAAATAAGAATATTTACATATAATAATAATAATAATAATAATAATTATTATTATTATTATTATTATTATTATTATTTATATATTGGTTAACCAGGTTAAAAGACATACTTGGTGTTTAAGTTTAGCATCTTCCATTCAACATGAACATTTTCAACATTTTCTCCACAAATCAAAACTATTCTTTACATAGTTTTATTTATTTTAATTAAAATATCATTTGTTTAATGACTAATATAATATATTTCTTAAATAATCTGTGAATAGCCCGAGAAGTGCTCTTCATTCTGAATGACTTTTGTATAATTGGTAAACTATAGGGATAGACTAAACAAAGAATGTATATTACAATAAAGTACACAATTTACGCAAATTAAAATTGTTTGTGGTACTAATCATTATTCTTCACTAATGGATTGAACTGTCACATATTAAGTCACTATTCCATAATTTTTCTTCTGTGGTTATGAAAATACAGCAGAATTTCAAAATCATCATAGAGGGATCTCACAAATCATTACACTTTTAAAATATTAGGCTATACCTTACGCCTATGCAGTGCCCTTACATCTATATGAAATGTGTAATAAAACCATTTCTGCAAATATTTAATATGAATAAGATAAAAATAAGCTTTTGTAAAATTAATTTGTAGAAGAGTGGTTATAGAGAGTTCCGTGAATATAACACATCAATTTTTTCTTTACATTACTCATGTCTTTTAAACTCAAATTGGAAAAGGTTGACATTATGCAGAATATTATTATATTGTATTATTTATTCCTTCTTTTTACACAATATTTTACATATGGTGCATTGATATAGAACATGTTAAAGAATTTATACATTATTTAGGAAAACATTCACTCTCTATAAGAAGTTTCTATATAAGAATTATTTAGTTTTAGTTTAAAAGTTTTGAATTTTTCTTTCATTTATTTTATTTGGCAAAGCATTAAACATTTTTATAGTTTTATGAGGTTCTCCATTTCATAATAACTTTGTGTTTGCTGAAAGGATGTGCATATTTTTTATATATTCATTGATAGATTGCTATGAATATAAATTTCTTGACTGAATTGAAAGAAAGAGCCATTTTGTCATTACACAACTCTCTTAACTTTATTCCATATAATTATTCTGATGATTCATTTTTGGATTATAAATATTATTTTTGCTGGTGATTAGTTTCCCCAAAAAATAATACAATATCTTAGCCGGGAGTGAACATTAACAAAATGTGTGTGGTTCTTAAAGTTTTTAAATATGTGTAATATAATAGGATTCATATTGCATGTGTTTTTATTTACTGTTTTGGCCAGATTATTTACATGAGTTTTTCATTTTAGGTTATTTTATATCCAAACTTTTAAACATTTAAATTCATTAAATTCTTTTAGGAAATCTATTTCATCTTCACAACATTTGCACTAAACATGTGTATCTCACTATTCTAGCACTTTTGCACAATAGCCCTTTCAATATAGCAGTCACTCTTTTAATTACCAAATATATAGTTAAATACAACTTGTATTTTGATATGCACAGCTACTTCATACATGAAGTATATATAGAAAATGTAATGGAGCAGTTTTGTATTTTGCACTCTGACCTGAAGAAGAAATCAAAAGACTTGAGTTCTTTGGCTTATTACCAGCATGAACTCTTTGACCAATCATTTTTAGAACCCTACATGAAACTATTTTTCACCATAGAAAACTTCAAGATGTACTGGAGCACATTCTAATATGGCAAAATATTACCAACTTCCTATAAGCATTCATTGTGCAAAAATAAGCACATTATTATCATTTGAAAGCATGTACATGAAGTGCATGGTCAGATGCTAGCTCTAACCATGAAAAACTGTCTTATTGATATATAGGGTTGTCAGAAGTTCATATTTTGTGCTGACAGTTTGTATTTTAAAAGCAGTGTCTGTGTTTGTATTGTACTTTTAAAAGAATGGTAAAGTGTATACATTTTACTTGTTGGATACCTCTGAATGCAAAAAGTGTTTGTTTATTTCCAATTTCATTTACTAGATGCATCACAGTAATTTGTAAAGAAACAGTATGGATTCAGGAAAAACTTGTCAACTGGCTATGCCATTTTCAAGTTAACTAATGAGACTCTTATATCCTTGGATGTCAAACTTAATACACTAGGATATTCTGTGAACTATCAAAGGTGTTTGACTGTGTTAATCATAAAGTACTATCAAAACTATCACACTGTGATATTAGGGATAACAACTTAAGTATTTATTAAACACTTCAAATAATAGAAATGCATACTCTGAATGGTCTGAAATAAAGCATGATGTGCCACAAGGTTCTACACTGGGTCCCTTATCTTTATTGTACAGCAGTAATAAACAATAATGCTTATCCAGGTCTTTTTGCTAATGATACAAGTATTATAATTACAGAACACAAAACCAGTCAACTCCCAGAATCAATTATCAAAATCTTAAACATACCAAATAACTGGTTTGAAAGCAACAAAATTTGTATAAAGTTTGAAAAAACTAAACTATTTTTACTACAAAGCAAAAAAGCATTTCAGACTTAAGGATAGAATATGAAAGTAATCAAATTGCAGAAGCTACCAACATAAAATTCCTGGGTCTTATAATAGATTGTAATATGAATTGGAAACACCATATTGGTTACATCTTACCTAAACTGAGCTCTGCATGTTTTGCAATTAGATCATTAAATCAACTTATAAATAAGAGCATTCTAAAAACAGCTTATTATGCTTATTTTCATTCATTGATGTCCTATGGAATAATATTCTGGGAAATTCAGTAGATGCCAAAAAGAAAAAAGAAAAAAAAAAAAAAAAAAAAAAAGTAATAAAAATAATGGCAGGGGCAAGACAATCAACTCACTGCAAACCACTATTCAAAATGTTTGGAATTTTGTCATTAGCCTGTGAATATGTCCTAGCTATACTGTTATTTCTAATAAATAAACCAGAAACATTTACAAAAACTGCAGATATACATAACAAAGAGACTAGACACAGACAGGCCTTTAATAGACCAACAAGTAATTTGCAAACATTCCAAAAAGGGGTTTATTACAATGGTATGGTTTTATTTAATTCATTCCCATCTTCAATAAAGGAACTGCTTATAAACAAAAACAAGTTTAAAGGTCAGAATTAAAAAGATACCTTATTACTCACACATATACAGAGGAGGATCAAAAAATACTACCAACAATTAATGTAGTGTTGTAAATATAATATACATGAATATTCTAAGAATGCATAGTAAACAAATTGGTTTTTGGAAACAGACATTATTGTAAATTATGCAAGATTGACATCATTGAAAAATTCAATATCAGGGTTAATCTTTGTAAATATATGTATTACTAATTATCAAGAGTAATCCCAAGTTTGATTTCTGGCTGGGGCAGAGAACTTTTCTTAATCAGAATTATTCCCTATCCCCCACAGAGTCTGGAAGTATGAGTGAGTGAGTGAGTGAGTGAGTGAGTGAGTGAGTGTGAGAGAGTGAGTGAGTGAGTGAGTGAGTGAGTGAGTGAGTGAGTGAGTGAGTGTGTGTGTGTGTGTGTGTGTGTGTGTGTGGTTTTTTTTTTTTTGAGGAAAATAAAAAGATTTAAACTGAACGTAAAGAATCTACAGACAATGATTGTTTCTAATGCAAAGCCCTTGATATGACCTTAGATATTAAAGGGGACTATATAAATGAAACAATAAAGAGTAATCAATAAATGTAACCTATTTTATTAGAATGTTAGATACAACAGAACCACCTGATTTTAATTACACTTTTCTAATGGTTTAGTTTGAAGAAACTATCAATTTTCTTTTGTGGTCTATCACACATCTATTTCACAATGAATCATGTAGACTCCTCATATGATAATAGTATGTGGAAATCTGCTTATTGTCAGTTTTCTGACGAAGTCTATTACACTTTCTTAATTTCACTTTCAACATTCCAAAATCCACATCCTCAGCCTTATATTTGCTATTTACACTTCCCACAATTTCAACACCTCACACTGCAATTCCGCTTACATGAAATTCTTCATACCACTTATATTTTACGTCTTCTAACTTTTGTTCAATCAGGTGCTGCATTCGTTTGACCAGACAATTTTCCTCATTTACATCACATTTAATAAAAAGTTAATAAGAGTTCACCCTTTTTCTTTTTTATGTGCGAAACTGTTTGTTTTGCAATTCCATATTCTGCACATACACATGCAACAGTGGCACCATTTTCAAGCCTTTTAATAATTATCAGTTTCTCATATATTGTAAGTGATTTATGGTTACATTTCCCTGATGACGTTGTAGATTTATTAAATGACATTATGCACTCGATTTGTTTCTTTAGCTTAATGACTGAGAAAGGCAAGTGTTAAACTAACCCTTCTGACAAGAATTGCAAGCCTTATCGCAGGTACAGCAAGGGTGTGGGAAAGAGGGCAGCCTAATGTACCATTGTCACTAATGTATTCCTGGTATTCCTAAGAAATTCCTATTGTACAGTCTGTGCAAAAATAAAGGACAATTTCCTTAAGTTTTTCTTAGTGCAGTACAATAATTTAAGTTAGCAATTCACAGATTTTTTTTTTAAGGATGCTTGTCCAGATTAAGAGAAATCCGGTTTAAAAGGGGTTTGGATTAATGAGGTTTAATTGTACTTGCATTTTGGTACTTTCTGAAAAAAAAAAAATATATATATATATTTTTTCATTCAAATTATAAATATGAATTAATCATAAGTTGAAATATTTAAATCTGACATCAAATTTCTAATGTTTTAAGCAATGGTTGTAATGTAGTTTGCTCTAATACATTGTTTATTATAATTGAAAGAGTTTATGTTCACCCAAAAATGAGTTGACTAGAGTTCCATAGATACTAGAGAAAAAGAGATTTTTTTTTTTATCTTTTCCATTTATACAAAGCCTTTAATTGCATGGTCCTATTGGCAGCATTTCCCTCAGGATCATATTGTCTATTGACAGTGGAATTAAATTTAAATTTAGCAGCAATTGGAATTAAAATTAGGAGTTTGCTATTACTTTTTACATTTTTTTAGTAAGGGAGGGATCTCAAAACCCCCCTAGTTGATAGAAAATGTTGTATCCTTAGAAAGAGTATATGTACGCGCATAAGAATGTTTATTGATTTCCTGGAACTTCCCTTTATATGACTTGACTTTTGTACAATTTTGTATAATAAGCAAATCTTAATGAGAGGCGAGAAACTACAAGAAAGAGTAGAGGACATTACAGTATGTCAAACAAATGTTTTCATAGTCTTAGCCATTTTATAAATATTCTGTGTTGGAAGTTTAGATCTTCTTAGGTCTCACCTAATGGACTTGTTTGGAAGTTTGGAATTGTTGCTTTATTTACCTTTCTTTTCATTCAAGACCTTTTTACTGTGAATAAACATTTGAATGGTATTTCCACAACCTTCTTGCTTAATCTGAAACAATTTCTAGGAAAATATATTGTGACTAAAATAGAGGAGATAGAGGAATTCTATTATACAAAATTTGAAACTTTTAATGGATATTCTGAACTTTTGATTGGCAGAGAAAGTCTTGTGAATATCACATCAGATTTTTAAATATCTGAATACTGTGCTAGCATTCTGTATGCAAATACAAAAAATAATATGTATTGAAACATATTGGATAAAGTTTAACAGATTAGCATGGAGTAAAACAGAGAATATATATGAAAATAGATAATAATGTGTAGAGGAAGTCATGTATTTGTAACACATCAGATTTTTTTATTACTCCTATTAGTCCAAGGAAGTACTGGAATTACCTAATTATTTTTGACAATAAAGTGTCTACGCTGTAATGGTAGAAAGTTGAATTTCCTTCAGTGCTATTAACCTTACATATTATTTGGCCATTTTACTGCATGTATATGCATAAACTATATTAAATTCCTCAACTGTTGATTTATTATTGCAGACACAGTGTATATATTTGATTTTATTACTGAATTTTACCATTTAAATCTGATCTGGGCTTTACTGCCTTTTTGTTAATAATGACTTATGATTTAATTTATGCTGCAACTAAATATAGCCTGCAAGTTATACATTGTTTTTTTAATAACAGCATGGTATGGATAATTGATAACCAGCTTACCACCAAGGTTAATGCTGGTGACCTTGTTATTCAAACCAAGACACTGGAACACTCTTACCAATTGATGTTATTTTTGTGCAAGTACATTACTATAAATTATTCACAATCAGCGAAAACTAGTATACAGTACACATGTATTAAGTGCATTGGAGACTCTCACAAACAGAAAATACTTGATTGTGTCATATTTTCAAACTCTTCCTCATTCTCCAATAATGCACTTACCACACTTTATTATTTCATTCTGTTGGATTGCTGTATTAATTTCTGAAGACATTCTCAAGTGCAAGTTCATAACAAACCCTCTATTAATGTGATATCCCCTTGAAGTGCTCTCACTACATTTCCTGTGGTAATATTAGTAAGCTTGCCATTGTGATTTTAATTATGCCCACCTTGAGACGACATTCTAGGAAGTGTTGACGATTTTATCGCTGGTTTGGGAGGTTTCGAATCCGCTGGGGTAAGCATTCAGAAAAAAAAAAGGATAATGAAATTAACCAACCATTAGCATTATGTTGGCATGCTTCATAATACCTCATTCTCAAACACTGACACTGCCATCTCGACTTCTGCAGAAAAATTATTATAGCTCCATAAGTAGCAGAAAAAAATATTCAATAAATGAGAGGCACGGATAGCAAGCGCTGCAAATTACATACCAGCATTATGTTGATACCAATGTAGGCCTACATTATTAATTAAACTAAACTGGCTTTGATATCTCTTATAAAAGTGTTAC
Organism: Hymenopus coronatus; assembly: GCA_030762935.1. Taxonomy (NCBI): domain Eukaryota; kingdom Metazoa; phylum Arthropoda; class Insecta; order Mantodea; family Hymenopodidae; genus Hymenopus; species Hymenopus coronatus. The sequence continues at coordinate 40,611,187 of CM060897.1, read as the reverse complement.
ATTTTCTTGTTCTGTTTTCATTAATGATAAGAAGCTGGATTCATGCATATGTTTTCTTTCTGTTTGGAGTTACCTGTATGTTGAGGAGAGTGTTGTTTTGGAGAATTCATGTCGGGAGGCTCATCGGAAAAAGAAACCGACTTCTCAAATGAGACTGACTTATCTGGAAAATGAACACCAGTTACATGCATGTCAATATTACAGATCCCAATAAACAACACAACTGCTGTGACATGCCACTATAATACACAATACTTCATGCAAACCATGCCAAGCCACCCTGAAGCTACAGAGAGCTTAGCGCACACTGTTGATGATTTCTACTCTTACAGACTGTTAACTTGGGAGATGGAGAAGGTAAAATAGGTTCTTGTGTTTGGTTATATTCTGTTGATAAATAATCATTTTTTAAATTTTTGTATATAGTGACCCTAAAAGTATTCATCTTTACTTTAAAAAGGTCTAGTAAACCATTAACAGAATGAAAATTCTAATTTTTTTGTCTGCAGATAGAACAAACATATTTTAGTTTATGTTTTCTAGTACTTTTGAAGATTTCTCATATTATCAATTAATTTCATTTTAAATTGCACTCTTTACTTTAAAAAGGTCTAGTAAACCATTAACAGAATGAAAATTCTAATTTTTTTGTCTGCAGATAGAACAAACATATTATAGTTTATGTTTTCTAGTACTTTTGAAGATTTCTCATATCATCAATTAATTTCATTTTAAATTGCACAAGTTTTTCAAATATTTATTTCTGGTATTCACAAAATTCCTTTTGTACATAAAATTGTATTGAAAATGGGTTTTGAATGAAAGAGGCAAGAAAAAGATCAAAGTCAGGAATTATCAATGTTTTTTCAGAACTTATAATTAACACCTTTGTTTCAACTTTACAAATATGTTGCTGTCAGATCATATATGTTGGTGACATGGGCAAATATTAAATATAAAAATGCTTGTAAATTATTTTGTAAATACCACACATGAAAAGTTAAAACTCAGAGTAATTTTACAAAATGTGTAAAATAACAACACGAAAATATGCCAGAATATATCACTTATAACACTGTCTCTTCTTTTGGCATATTAAAAATGAGAATTTTATTTATGTTAATTTTGCTGCTAGAATTGTTTAATGTGTAGAAGAATAATTTCTGGCTATACATGTTTAATATTGTCACAAATGAGGGTTCAGTACAGATAATACAATGCAGGTGATCCAGGAATAAAATCCAAAGCTATGTTAGATTTCACAAATAAAACCATAACATAAGAACTGAAGCTTTCCTGGCGGTGTGTTAATTCAAAATCTTCTCGGGCTTCTAGCCTGGCTAGAAGCCCGAGAAGATTTTCAAAAAACCATAACAATTCATTGTTATGTCCACATATTCTATTATGCTCTAAAGCAGACTGTTTTATACATTGCTAAGCTGAATATGAAACACAATGTTTATTTTTTTTTTTATCAGGGCTATAAACAAAAATATCAATGCTTTATTAGGCATTTGTGTTTTTTCTAAAGTTGTGATATGTAATGGAATGAAAAAAAATGTTATCTTTCTAAAATATATGCTAACTTTACTTGCATATTTCAACTAAAGACGTTAAGTGCATACTGTGATCAGAATAATAGTGGTAACTTAATTAAGTACTAGTCCCTGATAAATCACTCTGTACTTTTCATCTAGGCATTAATTGACAGCAGATTGTTTTTATATTTTATTACAATTCTGTATATACTATTTATTGATTTTAATTATTTAACACTTCATGTTAAGCCATATGATAATCCAGTATCTACTAAGGTATATTTCATTAGAGAACACTGAATGATGCAATGTTAGAAATGTTATATCCTGCTTGTTTTAAGATACCTTATAGGCCTGCTCTTACAAATTTAATGACATTTGCAAAGTATCAACAATAACCATTAGCATTAATAATCGCTTTGCACATATTATCACTTTTATATGTTAAATGATCACTGAAGATATCTTCCCCACCATTAATCTGGCTGCTTCACAACCAAACACAATGTAAATAATCCTTAGGCTGGCTATAACATGAAAACTCATGTTTTCCTTAAAAGCATTCTAGCAAGTGTCAGAGAGTAATAAATAAACAAATTCCTTATTTTATGCCTGGTTATCTGACATCTAGGTATATTGTAAACAAAACTCTTTCATGCATACAATGCATATGGCCAGGGTTGTTAAATTTAATGGTGCTAGCCACCATCAGGGTCATTAAATGATGTGTCAGAATATCATCCACAGAATGCTAGTACATCTACTAACAAGAGATAGGTACATTTAAATACCTTCATCATTATGCACCAGGCTGAACTTGCAATCTTGGGCAAGAATCTAGTTTTGAAAACAAATTTGAATTAACACCATGTTTCACCTTCATTTGAAGGCATCATTAAGAACCAGAACACTGGTGCTCCTGTAGATCTTGCTTCTCTGGGGTGTAAATTTTATGAAATTTAGTAACAAATTAGCTTTCGAAGGAATGCCAAAGTTTGCAAGATATGTTGCATGTTTCTTCATGAAAATATTTTCCCAGATATTTAATTCTGAATTGAATTGTACCAGTTTTAACAGATGCGTTTTTACTTTCTCTAGCCCCATATGTACAATGTACATAGGGATAGAGAAGGTATTGTAATGCACCCAAAAATTTGATACCAAGATTTCACCAGAAATATATGTTTTGGGGTCTCCTGAGTCCGAAAAAAGCACTTTTAAAAAAAATGTCTGTGTGTCTGTGTGTGTGTGTGTGTGTGTCTGTGGGCAGCATAGCCCCAAAACAAAAAGACCGTTAAATACCAAACTTGGTATTTAGGTTTAGTATCTTCCAAGGATGCGACAAGAAGATTTTCAAAAATATCCCCCTACCACAAACTACCCTTTACATGGAAAAAATTTCAAAAACTTTGATTTTCTTAAAAATGGCTCTAACGATTTTGATTAAATTCCCATCTATTAAAGCTATTTATGTCCGAAATAAAATGTATATTTCAAATTTTTTGGGAATAGCCTCTGAAGACCTATTTATTCTGGATGAATTTGCTGAATTTTGCTTAACTGCTAAACCGTAAGAGATAGAAAAAAATGTACTACACAAAAAATGGTCCTCATGACAAATCACACAGTTTTTGTCCTTTATATTTTTGTTGTGGAGGTAACCGTTTTCGAGATATTCCTTGATATTGGTTTCAATTGTGAAGTACTTAAATATTTCTCACACAGGAAGTGTCTGTTTTTCTTTTGTTCTACTCCTGGTCAAGCAAAGAAGTGATTTGCAATGATAATAGCATAACAATAGCTTTTAATACATTTGACAATCACTTTAGCATAGTGCATTCCCTTATTCCCTTCTACTTATTTGGAACTAAGTAATAACATTCTGCTAACATTTATCTTGATTAGCATTATGTAGAAAGAAGAATAATCTTTTGTAGGAGTTTTGTAGAGCAGCTAGAGAAAGTCATGTGAGTGTAACACATCAGATTTTTTTTTCTATGTTGTAATAGTCATTCCAGAAGTGTGTTGCCCTACAGATTTATTAGTTTCTTTATTTTTGATATTAACAAAATATTCCTTTAATTTGAATCTGATGTTTCTTTTGATTTTACCGATGTATACTTTTTTCAGTCAAAACAGCTGATTTCTTTTTAGGGGGAATTTTATCAACTTTTGGTTTATTCGGGTTACTGATACTGAATCTATTAATAGGTGCCAGAGTTATGTTAAGTTTATTGAAGACTTTTTGAAACTTATGGGTTGCCTAGGTGTGATATAAGAATTTCTTTTCTACTTTTTTGTCCTTGGAAGATGACATTGTGGTGATTTGTTTTAATGTTTTTGTCTCTTGAACCTTTTTATTTAAAAGTTCTAGGCAGTCGACATCACTTTGATGATGCCTACAAATGAAAGTGAAACTTGTTTGGTGAACATTTTAGGTATGTGAAGCTATAGAATGTCTAGTTGGCTCAGTTTATATTAATTTATAAATTGAGAAATCTAGTGTTCAACCAACTGAGCCACCCAAGCCAATACTGAGCTTGTTAAATTTATTCTTTAATATATACAACTTTTATCTGCAGAATAAAATACAAAAGACTCCAGAAATCCAATCTAGTTTTGGTCTGCTTGGATTATTCATGTAAAAGAAGAGGGAACATGGCTGAAGAAAGATCATAGTGATGAGACAGAATACTGATGTAGTATGATTGTAAATTCAAGTGTTACCATTACTGTGGCAATGGGTAAAAAAATAACTGACCACTTGGATCGTTGCACCGCTGCTGTTTACTATGGCATACTGTGTAAATAAAGCATATGTATAGAATGAATACTAAATAATCACTGAAGATATGGGTGTGACAAGGAGCATTGTAGACATGAAATATGTAGTATTTGAACTTATGGAGGTAGACACAGTTATACCCAGAAGTCAACAACATATTAGCTATTTTAACTCATAGTGTACAATAATTGGACATAAAATGCCAAGAAAGCATAAACAATCTTACATATCCAATATGCACTTATCTCTGGAAAAATTGGGTTTCATGGCCTTTCAATATAATGTGGATCTGGGTGGCAATGCCATGGATGGCTTTACAAATATAACCTAGCACCTTCCACTCTCTACCAACGTCAAGTGCATGTTTCAGAAATCAGCTGTTCTGTAAGGCATAGCTGATTTGACAAGTGCAGTTCTCTGTAAAATGTCATAGTGCAGACCAACATTGAGTATGTAGGTATTTGTTTTGAAATGTGAAGTAATATAAGTATATGATGTCTGCATTGTACATGTCAAGCAGTCATTAGTTTTTAAGGTTCGCTGCTCATCCCACCCATTATCTGGTACATTGAACTGCAATCCTAGCTAACCTGGACACACTTTTTTGAAGAAATGAAAGAGCATTTGAAAAGAAAAAAAAAACAGCAACACAACATATTTGCTCCTTACTTTGATGTCTATTACATCCTGGTTTTCTAGGATGACATTTAGTTTTGCCTTATATATTCTGCTCTATTACAGATTAAATTTTACATTAAAACATTTCTTAAAGTGGTTTTTGGCCTATGGAGTTCTAATGTGCAAATGATCTTTGTGCTACTGGAATTCTAAAACAATATATACAAGGGGAAAAATGTTAAAAGGATCAAATTCATGAAGGTAGTGTCGGTTTAACAACTGCATACGTGAGATAGTTGAATGAAGAAAAAGCAATACATTTCCAACACAGTTCCTTTAGGAGTTTAACATCCACTTTTACTATTATGGCACTGCAGGAGATGATACTGATGAGTCATGAATGAAGATGGAGCACTGGTGGAAAGCATGGCAAAGGAAACTGGAGACCCTGGAGAAAACATGCCCCTGTGCCACCACAAATCCCACATATGGTCGCCAGGATGAGAGACGAGTGGTCTTATCACTCAGCCACAGTGCAGCATCTGGAGTTGATGACCATAAAGGATCTTTTTTCTTGTATAAACAATGTACAATATAATTATAAAGATATGTACACTTTAAGAATGAAGTAATAGACTGTTTGAAATTTATGTTTTCCAATTGTAGGGCACTGCATGTTCTGATATTGAATGTTTCCTAAAGAAGATATTACTCACTAGAATATAAAAATATCTTCTACTGCGAGTGCCATCATAACATACTCTAAAAGAATTGACTGCATCTCAGCAGAATGCAACCATAATACAAAGATTAGGTTTCTCCACTGGGATGCAATTAACAATTCACAGAGAGGAAGAGGGAGACAAGCATAAGGAAAGAGAGAGACAGTACTATTGTTCAATTGAGTTTGTACTGTGGTCAACTGGTCAAGTCATATTTTATACCTTGCACTATGCAATGCACCTTGAGAAGCCCTGGATTACTACCTCAGATATATGATTTGTATCCAGTTTAAACATATCAAATATACTCCTAATTGTCTCTAACTTATATTCATAAATGCACTTTTATTTTTTAATACCATGATTAGATAACATATCAGAACTTGCACCCATGGATGCCAGTCTGTGACTCTATGAAGTAAGGTGTTAAGTCTCCTACACTGTCTGAAAGAATTTTATCTGTTTTGGTGTGCACCTTAACATTGGAAGATAGCAACTACAGTTATGCTCCAGTGTCAGACTTCTCTAGCCTGTGTAGTAACTTTACATCGAAGATTGGAAAACTCACTGGAGGTTAACCTGCCTTACCCCTTCACAAAAAAGCATTGTAGTGGCTGACAAGGTTTATAAACATAATGGAGCACTAACTTTCTCTCTCTCCAACCAAAACTATGCCAGTTGGCACTGAGGAACATGACCTCTATCCACAATGTGGAATGCTGCTAAAGGCTCTGTTGTATAGCTGAACCCCAAACTTGGTCATCCCAAACAGATTTGGGATGTGCAACAAGAGAATTAAGGTGGACAATTATTAGCTTCTCTCAGGGTTAACCTAAATTTGGTACACTACGTCTTTGATCTGGATGATAACTTTATAGAATCACAGTAACATTCAACTTCAGGTACAGAGCTTATGGGATTAAAAGCCACTGTGATCACCCTCCTGAAATCTGGAGATAACAGGATGTGCTTCTTCTCACCTTGAATTGTCATGGACAAGGTACTCATTAGCCTCCATTTTCTCACTTTTTGCTTGGCTCTGGGTATCTCTGGCCACAGGTATTATACAGGCGATTGGCTCACAACTTCCCAGACAGTCCTGCTATGCTCCTCTAGGTCCTATTTGGTGGCATTAATAACCCTCCCCAGGATTGGTCTCATCTTCTGTCCCAGATCTTGTTGCTTGTTAGAAATCTTTCTGCCAGTGCCATCACTCTACAGAAACCACTTTCCACTCTACAAATAACACCTCCCTGACAGGTTCTGCAGGTTTCCTTTGTAGATCAAATGAAATATGTGATACCTGACATCCACACTGGCATCGAAATACCGAAGGTTCTCCAGACCCAAGAAACTTCTTTTGAAGTTTTAACACCAAAGATCCGTTCCACCTGTCAAAGGTGATTCACAGGTGTGTGTGCACATGTGCATGTGTGCGTGTGTGTGTGTGTACAGCTCAAAAACAAAAAGACTGTAAAGTATTTCGCAACTCATAGCATCTAACTGGCTTCCTGGGTAACCATGCCCCACATTGGACCTGATGATGTTTAGTGAGGCCAATTTCCACAGCACCTTGCAGGGATGGCTCTAAATCCATCCATGCTGCCACTATCCTTGCTGCTCCCAACAGTGGTATTCAATGTTCAGCTAAGGAATGAGCCAATGTGTCCTCTTATGCTGGGGTTTATCAGTTTTCCTGACTGCTCATAGTTTGCCCTTAAGTGCCTGGGCTGTTTGTTGTAATTCCAGCAAATAGGTCTTCTACCTTTTCCCCTACTACTATCATGGTTGAACTGCTATTGTTCTTGGCACCAGCACCATCAATTGCAGTCATCACAGCTCTGGCCAGCATTGTGGTGACTTTGGCCATCATCTTTGTACTTTGATGCAGAGGTCAGCCATCAGTGTGACTTTGATGTTACAATCTTCAGTTAGAAGTGGTTACATCTCTGGTCTCTTACTCTGCCTCTCTGGAAATTAAGTCTGATGGTAAATCTGTGGGCACAGTGTGCTGGCAGCTCTGCCTCTATGGTGAGTTTCTGTAAGGTATTACCAGGTTGTTGCAGTGTTTGTCTTCAGCTGGACTTGTAGGGAATGTTCTCCATAGTGCCTTTCTAACCCAGTGTGAAGAGTTGTGGCTGCTTGCCCCTATAGGGCAGCTTAAAGCTGTGTCATCTTCTCTGACAGCAACCATCAATTTAGGTACCGGTGGCCTCAAATTGCTGGTGAAGATTACATCACAATATGTTCTTTGAAAAGTTTTTTCTTAATATGAAGTATTATTTTGGATTTGATATTTTAATCATTTATATTTTTTAGGAAATTAAAAACGTTAAGTATTTAATTTTTTCTCAGGAAAAATTTTTGTGTTACAGAAAATCTATTACAAGGTTGTAAATAACTATGTTTGAGAAAAAATATGCATAAACTGAAAGTTTAAAACTTCAAAATCTTCATCAAGTGGTGCATTTTACACAACTCAATTTTACTTGTTTGATAATCATGAAAATTAATGTTGTGATACAATTATGTTGAACAAATCTGTTAAATTTGTAAAAGTTGGCAATTTCAGTACAGAGTAATTCAATACATTTATAATGATTTCTTTTTTGAGGAAAGTGTCCTTTAGGTAAGTTATACATTAATATTAGTAAACAAAGCACACAAATGGACCTCAAGACATGTTAGATCACAATATAATTGGGTAATTTTGAACGATGGTAGAGATAATATGACTTGGAGTATCTTCTGATATGAAAAAATGTGCATTTTAAATCTGTATCACTTATGATTCAATAATTGTTGTTTCCCACTAGATGTATATAAGCACTAAGTTAGGAAGTTGAATAACAGTTAAAAATATTGTTTTACAGGCAGGTCTTGAAACATGGATCTTCAATTCTCTGTGCCAATGTTCTTACTGCTTGAACTACCATGGCAAAATACTATGCAGTCATTAAACCCTCTCATCTGATTCAAGTTTCCTTGTAAGCTTTCAAGGCGATTTCAAATACACAAGATGTCATACCGCAAAAGTATTTGCAATGTTCCAACAGCCTTTAAGTTTCCAGACTTTATAGTAAATAACTACTTGGGTTAACTTATGCCTGATAATAAACCTTTTATACTAGCCATGTACAGACAATTGAATCAGTTGAGAAGGTTTAATTCACCTATAGGCATCTTGCCATGATAACTCAATGTTAAGAACATTAGCATGAGGAGCCAAAGATTTCCAGTTTGAGTCCAGCTGCAGTGTTGAATTTTTACTTTCTCTATCACATATGTACAATGTACATCGTAGATGGAGAAAGTGTTGTATTCCACCCAAAAATTTGTTACAGAGATTTCACCAGAAGTATATGTTTTGAGGATTCCTGATTCCAAAAAAAAACATTTTTAGAAAAAGATCTGCATGTGTGCACGAGTGTGTGCATGTATGCATGTGTGTGTGGACAGCATAACTCAAAAACGAAAAGTCAGTTAAATACCACACTTGGTATTTAAGTTTAATATTTTCCAAGGATGCAACAGGAAAATCACCCACACCAAACTATTTATTATATGGAATATTTTTCTAAATTCTCAATTTTCTAAAAAATGTCTAACTTTTTTTAATTAAAATAGCATATATTAAATATGTTTACCTGGAGAATAAAATGTATATCCCGAATTTCTTGAAAATAGCCCCTAAAGTCCTCTTCATTCTGAATGACTTTTGCATAACTGGTAAACAGTAAGAGATAGTCAAAAACTTACAACACAAAAAGTGTACAACTCGTTAAAATACACAATTTATGTGTTACATAGCTTTGGATTTTGCTTTTCAGTTTTAAAATACTTAAACTTCTCTCAAACAGGAAGTCCCTAATGTCATATCTCTTTTGTTTTACTCCTGGCCATGGGAAGAGAACTGAATTTCAATGACAATTGCATAGCAACCAGCTTTTAAAAGTTTTACTATTGCTTTAGCCTAGTGTTTTCCCTTATTTCCCTCCTACTTATAAGGAACTAAATAATAAAACAATTTCTGCTACAGATTATCTTGATGAGCATGATGTAGATAAAAAAAAACAAAAAATTTAGTAAGAATAGTTTGTTTGCAAAACAGAAAGGGGAATTACGTGAATGGAACACATCATATTTTTCTACTCCTATTCAATTTCCTGGCTCAGTGGCCTGCACAGGATAGTGTAAAACAACAACTACCAAACTATAAATTCACTTTGGAGCATAGACTTTTGACAGCCAGTGCCAATTAAATAATGCCTGTTTTTCCAAAGTTTTGGGCCATTCTCCTCTGGGATTCTTTCCTTTCATCTTTCCATACGCTTTAGCTATGGGTGCAGCAGGCATTCATCATAGATACACTCAACATAACTTTCTTGGTGACTAGGCAATGACTGGCTCATTTGGCAATCAGATCTACAGATACTTCTGCTATTCACATTTGGTGAACAAGGCAGCCAAATCGCTAAGAAATTCCATTGAGCACAACATTGCCATAGAGGAATTCTGGGAAGATGAAATGGGGAGATGGAGCCCAGTGGATACAGCCCCATATGTCTGGAGAACCCATTTTGTTTAAATTAACCTTAATACAAGAGTCACTCAGAGTTTTGAGAATCAGGAACAATGAGTTGTGGTAAGCCAATGCAATTTTTCCTAACTTTATATTGAAGTTCAGATAGTAAAAATGTGCAAGCCTGGTCATGCTCTAACAACGTACAGCAAATGGAAATGGCGTGTTATTTATGGATGCTCTTTAACTGCTGTGGTTCTCAGCGTCCCATTCTATACTGGGCGTGAAAGACCGCTTAATTTTGCTCAGAGACCTCTCTTATCAGACTTGAGGTTCTTTTACATGCCTTAAATCTACGACACGGGACCAATGGCTTTACTTCCCTTACGAAGGAAGCCATGCTAAGGATATAATGCACAGCATCAGCACTGCTGGTGTATGTGTGTGCAGGTGTTGTTAGGCCAGATGCTAGAATAGATCTCTAGTGAGAGCATTTCCGGTTATGATTTTCTACTACTTTAAAGTTGGTTTAGGGGAGAGAGAATGAAAGACTGCATTGTATTTGGGGAACTTTTCTTTTTGAAATCCACCATTTATCGATAGTTTTCAGAGTTTAGAAAATGAAGAGATTCCCTTGAAGATGAAGATGCACAGGATGGCTGCTTCAGCAACAATTGTTGAAAATGTGGTGAAAAAACAGTGCTTGTGAGAAAATAATCATTGCATATTGAGTATTCAATTGTCAGCAGTGAGGGTAATTTTTAAAGAAAATTTTCATGTCAGAAAACTCTGCAGTTGTTGGATCCCTGACCACCTCACAAATCAGCCGACACAGGCACTTGTACATTAGTGTCAGAAAATACTAGAAAAATTTAATGGGGGAAGATCCAAAAATATATTTAACATTGTAACAAGGTTACAATAGCTGGATGTACCAATATGATCCAGAAATCAAATGATTGTCCCAAGAAAGAATTCTGTAACAAAAGTGAGGTGAGCAAGAAGTGTTGTAAAGAAAATGATTCATTTCTTCTTCTCAGCTAGAAGCCATGCTCTGACAACTCACTTGAGGGACAAAATACTATTACTGCCAGATAGTATGCCACAAAATGTCTATCACAAGTCTTCAATGAACTCAGATAAAAGTGTTCAAAGACTGGTCTGCATGGAATTTTGTTGAACCAAGACAATGCTTCTGCCCAGCTTCTGAAGGAGTCAGGAATCAAATATGTGTCCTATCCTCCCTGGCCCCATGTGGCTTTTCTCTATTCTCCAAAATAAAATTAAAAATTTCAACAATCTGAATCGCCTGAAACTGCAGTAGCTGCTTATGAAGAATGCATTTGCAGTCTCTCCAAAGAAGAGTGGGTTCAGTATTTGAAAAATGGTTTGAAAGCATGAGATGTTGTATAAAATACAATGGAGGATACTTTGAAAAGATACACACTGATCAGATCTATATTTTTAAAATTTTATCACATTCATTCCCAAAACTTTCAGATCTACTCTTGTAACAGCTGATTATAAAACCTGGAGATTGAAAGTACTTGTAACACAAGCTGCTTTTGTTGTGCAATATTTTGAATGCTTGATATTACCTTAATTTTTATATGGGCATTTGAATCAGGTGAAATAATTTAACACCCATATGTGCAACTTACCATACAAGCTCACAATAAAGATATCAGAGCTGAAGATCCAAGGTTCAAACCCCTGCTATAGCATTGAATGTTTCAAGTTTGATTCAATTTATGGCATTTACTTGCAGTTCATTAATTACCACTGTGAGTGCAAATGTTTTTCTCTAATTGAGTCATATTAATATCACTTGTAAAATTAATTTTACACATTTGAATATTTGAATACAAACTATTGCAAATAACTTTCAAACACAGATATAAACAAATACTGTAAATTAGATACATGGAACTCTTTTTATGCATCATTAAATGAGAAGTGCTTTAGAAAGTGGTAATAAAAATTAGATATTTTAAATATTTATATATAATTAGAGAATTACAGATTCTCTTTTTTCTTTAACTCTAAACATATACACACATATTTACAGGTGCAATATTTGTACAAGAGAGCAATAATGCATTAGGGTAGCTATCTCCCCATTGTAAAAGGAGATGTGCCATAATTTAGTTACAGGAAGTAAAAATAATTAAATAAATAGGAACATTTAGTATTATATAGTAACATTAATCTGTCTTCAGAGTTTTTAAAAGTGCTATTTAATTTAACAGTTTGACGTGCTAGGTACTAGTTTTGCTGAATACAACAATGGTATGGAAGAGGAGGTGACATGCTTTTATAGGTAAAATACAGATGCTAAAATTTAGAAATTTGTACAGCAAAGCTGTTATGTTTTCAAAGTATAAAAGGACTAAAGGAGAAGTATGTAACAGTACTGCAAGAAACAGTTCACAACACTTAGGTATGCGTATTTTTAATCTTTGCATCTCAGCTAAAGCAAATGAAACTGCTTATTTGAAATAATTCACTGTATCATGCACTTTGTGACAACATGCTGTTTAAATTTAAATGTTTCTACATGACATGATTTGTAAACACTATACACGCAAAATGGTAAGCAGTATGAAGTCAACATTCCATTATTTAGTCTGTTACTACATAACTGATCATAAACTTTCTTTCTCATCATTTCTGTTTTATACAAGCTTTCTAAGTGAGCTTGTCCAAGACTGAGTACTCTCTTTATGCAAGCATTTTATAACATAATTAAAAATACATTTTTTTAACAAAATCTGTGAAAAATTAAACCTTCCCCTTAGTGCATTAAAATGTAATAAAAATCATTTAAAGTAGTTCTACCACTCTATTATCTGATTAGATAGTGATTTTTAATATAGATTCTTGATTTAATTCCGACTTTAGAGTTCTTTTCTCGGATATAACTTTTAGATGCCGTATCATAGAAAAAGTTTTAGCATGAATAATTTTAGATTGCCAGCATGTTCTTAAAACCATAAAGATGCTTCTCACTGAAAAGTAACTCAGTTAAATGAATAGTAGCTTGAAAAAGAAGTAATTATCCATAAACTAAAGAACAACATATCTGTTTGTTTAACAATTTAATTCTCCTGTATCTTTTAATATTTTAACCTCATAATAATACAAATCTTTACATAATGAAATAAAGATATATGGCAAAAAATCTGTACTAATACCTTTAAACTTAAAAAGGCTGAAACATTTGAAGGTGAGTGGTAGCAGTAAAAAGGACATATCTACTGTAAGACATACAACATAAAATTGCACTGGTATGACATAATTAAATATTCCAATATGTCAACAAAATATTATACTTCCAGCTTTAGAAGTGGGAAATATACTCTTCATTTAGATCCTTTTCTAAATAACATTCCAAAATAACAGTCAGTCAGATATGTCCGTAAACATTTGTACACAACTGTATTAGTGTATCACTCTTGGTTTACTGTAATTTGCTTTACTTGAGTTTTCATTTGCAACAAGTTATGATTCTTCTTTCTGCTAACAAGGAGTATCAGAAGACAAAGCTCCCTTCCCCAAATCCTCTCCTTTCTGGCATGCAATGTGAATTTATGTTCTCTTAACAATAATATATCTAAATATTTATTATAATTACTGCTTACTTAACTATATTAAAGGATTTTTTTTCAGATGTAAAAATCCTTAGCATAGTTCCTTCAGTAGCTAAGTAAATCTGTTTTGTCCCATGTAATGTTTATTTGCATTTAAAAGAAACCTATACCTTCTGGGCAAAATTGCATCATTTTCACAACTACAAAGTCATGATTCATCTTATGGCACTATCAACAAATTCATCCCCCAGGAATTAGAAAGTTCATCTGACATGAGAAAGCATAGCTAGGTATCCCCAAAATAGGCTGATATGACATGATAGTACTTGAATCAGCATATAACTGTCTTGTTCATGATAGTAATGATTATATGTCCCAAAACAGTACCTCAAGTAACTGACTTTCATATGTGCATCACAAGCTCAATAGTATAATTAAATCTGATTGGCCAGAACATTTAAGTGTAATACCTATAGTAATTTGGAAACAGAGACAATTTCATGTAGAATAACTATTTTCCACTTTGTTGTATATGCTCTGCATGATCAGAGTATTACTTTTACAACTGGTTTTGAAAATAGTAAAATAATTGCATTGCCAAAAGTATTTTCCTCTGGTTTTTATAAAATGCAGTGAACTAAGGGACGTAAGTTTGGAAGAAAATACATTTAGAAGTATTTTCTGCCTGATTTACCAATATAAAGATTGAAATACAAGAGGCAACCAATGTTTTCTATATGGTGTATGTGATTTTAGCAGGTTTTCTACCAAATTTTTTTGTGTATCCAAATTACTATACAATGTTTCTAAGTATTTTCATGTTCAAAGAAACAAAAAAAACAAAACAAAAAAATTGTTGGAAATGAACCTCTCCCCCCTTTGTTAAGACTAGGGCTATATTATCTGTTACATTCTTGCTTCTACTTGCAAAAAAAAATATTTTATGTAATGTGTAAACTGATCAGTTATGTGGTAATAGTTTTTTTTTTTTTTTTTTTTATCTTATTTGTAATATGAACAATACAAATTATTGAACTATTTCACCAAGTGCTGTGAACCTGGAAATCAAAAACAATTAAAAATTACATACAGACACACACACATATAAACATGTACACACATTAACAAAAATAAAAAAGAAGCAGACAGAAGAAAAGAGTATTGAGTGCTTGTAAAGGAAAAATGAAAAGCAAGAAATTAAACAATAGGACATTTCTTTAGGTGTCTAACCTTTTCCTAATTTTGGAGGTTTCGTGTCTGTCCTTAAATACGAGTCATCTGCAAAATGTACAACATATCGGTATGAATAAAGTGTTGAGCCTGCACATGCAGGATGTTGCTCACAAACCTTATGACACTAATGTTACACTTTTACTGAATGAAATGCATGAGATGAATAACTTCCTATTTGTTTTGTATACCTATTGCTTTTGGTAATGCTGCCTAAAGCACTAAGTATGTAGGTATTTTGGTTTACAATATAAACATGTAAGATTATCTACAGGACAGCTTTAAAGCATCAAACTGTTAATAAATTGACATGTAGACAAATAATTTATATTGTATATGCATGCAATATATTAATCTTTGCTTTAATATTCACATTTTTAAATTATTTGGTTGATCATGTTGTAAAAATATCTACATTGGCTATTTTATGAATGAAGAACTTAAGGTCATTGGAAATAAGAACATTGGAGAGGAAAATGAACCAAAAGATAGGTAGAAAAATGAAAGCTTAAAGAGGGGGAAAAAAGGTACTTTCTCTAATTTAGTTTTAACCTCAAAATTTCTCAATATATTTTTCACTTTTTTATATTGTAGCCAACATACACATGTTTTTTAAACAAATACATGTTACAGATTAAAGCTTCAAAGATTGTCAGCCACATCAATGAAACAAAAACTCAGCTTTGAGTGATTTTCGTGGGAACTGCTTCTATTGCCCAAGACATGTGGCTTAAATAATTGGAGAGGGAAGATGAAGACCTCATCCTCTGTATCTATGGGAGGTCTATGTATTGTCTATCATGAAACTTATTGTGTGATCCAATACTGTGACTTAGAAAATGTTCCCATGTTCATTCTCACAACTTCGATGTTCTCTGCATTAAACAAAAAAGGATGTGGAAACTTTATATGGAAGCTGAAGGTTAAATCTGTTGTTATGAATTGTATACACATTTTTACTTTTCTTAACTGATTGAAATAAGTAGATTACAAACTGTATGCTATTGAAAACTTCAATATTGAAATTTCACCAGAAACATACAGTTTGTGGTTCACAAAACCAAAAATCAGAAAACAGTATATTTAGAAAAAAGATCTGTATACACTGTCAGTAAACAAATGATTTGATGAATATCATACTTGATATTTAATTAAATCATTTTTCACTATTAGGATATGAAAAATTAGGATATTTAAGAAAATTTTCACTATTAGGATATTTAAGAAAATTCCTGCATCCCAAGGTACCATTTGTCCTGTGCCATAGCGCAGTGAGCCCGACCGCAGAGTTCTGATTCTGGTATGCAGATTTGATTCTATTCATGGGCTTGTAGATTTTAAGTCCTACATATAGGATACATAGCTGTGAGAAAATTGCAGAGCTGTGATAGGCAGTGATCTCAGATATGAATGCCAACATTTTTGCTGGGGGAAGCAAGGTGCTGGCTTCATCACTTCTCCATATGTTGGTTGAATGGTCGTTCTCCTCCTCCTTATGTACATGGACATGAGGCAGTTGGGTTGGCAGGGCTCTGATTCGACCCCAAACTTTTTCCATTATGGAAGTGGAAGGTAACAGTTATATGGAAATATTTTCATTCTTTTTAAATTTCTCAAAAGCACTTCTTGGTGACTTTCTACGAGTCTGTGAAGTCTTCTGCTGTATTCTGAATTAATTTGTTATAATTTTGTGTAAATTGAAAATCATTACACAACCCTTAAGATATGCAGCTCAATGAAATATATATACAATTTAATCAAGCAATATTTTGTATGTGCTTAACTGTTTTGAAAGTATTCATTGTTACAGCTTTAAATTTCCCCTGTCTGAACTGTCATTTAGCATCTATAAAGCAATTTAGGCAATTCTTCTCTTTTTAGCACAGGTTCATTAACTACAAAAATCTGACATGATTCCAAACACTTGTTTCCTTTTCTAAATTGAGCAGGAAACTAAGTATATTTTTAGTTAACTACTATAAACAGAAGCACTATTAACAGTGAAGTATTCTGCATGCTGGAGTTGTATTGAGTCACACTTATTTACACTTAAAAATCTCCACTTAATATGTTAAAAAACACTGAAACGTTTTCCAGGACATTCGCCCTCTTCTTCAGCAGTTTGGTTTTAACATATTAAGTGGAGATTTTTAAGTGTAAATAAGTGTGACTCAATACAACTCCAATATTTTTAGTTCTTCAATGTGAAATAAAACTAGTGAAGCACATGCAAATTACTAAAACTTACACAAGGATATACTTATACACTCTTTCTTGCTTTACTTATCCATTTTCCTCTCATGTGTTTGCCCATATCAGATGCTTGTTGACTGTTGAGGACTAACAGAACAGTTTCTATTTTGCTTGAAGGTTTCTGGTCTTTTATGAGCTCAAAGAGGGAACTGGCAGTTTCCAGATTGTCAAAGGGATTTTTCTGAGGTAGATTTCCCCCCACAAATATGCAGTTCTTTCAGCTTTTGAGCAGTATTTAGTAACTTTATTTCAGTTCCTAATATTGTGGTTCTTTTCTCAGAAGTGTGCTCTTAATGCAGATTCTTCTATTTCCTTGTACTTTATGTTCTTCCAGCACTCTTAGAAAAATGGTAAGCAAAGCAAAAAAGACTGTTTCCTTAGACAAGTTTTAATATCCATATTGCTTAATTTAAGAATATTTCTAGTCAGAGCTCACACAATGGAAGGTATGTACAATTCATTAAACATAAAGAAGTATCACTTTCAACTAAAAGTTACACGTTTTTACATGTTGTTTCCAGTGAACAGAAAAATTAAGATGTAATTAGAGATAATAGACTGAGTTGGATATTTTTAAACACATTTTCTTGTGGTCTTTAACTCGTAGAAACTTCACATTAGTAAATTAATCCATCAGGAAAAATGCACTTACAAATAATCAGTATACTCTTATCCAGTGTAACTATGACCCTTCAGCAGATGTTTGCAGTGGCCACCATTTCCATAAATTCACTTTTGGAGGTGAACAAGAGAGCGTTGCACAGATAAGTGTTTCTATAAATATTGTCACGCATGCTGCAGCAATATGTTGTTGCATATTCTCTCATCTTGTTGGGAGTCCCTGATACATACTATCTTTCATTGCACTCCAGAGAAAGCAGTCTAATGGCACTAAGTCAGAATACCAAGCTGGTCTCACAGGATCACCCCATCCTATCCATCTGTTTGGAAACTTTGCATTATAACTTCTTTGGATACATGTGCAAAGTGTGCAGAGCATCCATAATGGTGGAACCATATTGAAGAGGCACTTCCATTAGAAGGGGTACAGTGTGTGGAGAAATAATGCATATCGCTGCCCATTTAATGTTCCCTGATAAAAATAGGTACCAATGATACCATGCCAAACATTGACACTCCACTGTTATTGATGAGCAACCCTACAAAGCCAGTGGAAATTTGCATGGACCACAGATTCACATTACCATGATTTGTGAACAAAGCTTTCTCTTTCCCAAAGTATCACTTAGGAATGAAGTATTACCTAACACTGCTGAAATGCAAAACAATAGAATGCAATGTGGGATTCAAAGTCATTCCCATACAGTTCTTGGGCAGTGACATGAAATGGATGACACTTATGCTTATACAGAATTCTCTGCATACTACTGTGGCTTATTCCAGAGCAGTCTTCAATCTTTCATACACCATCTCCAGATTGAGTGCTGAAGCAGCCAGAGCGGCAATTTCATTTCTATTGTTAGTCTGTGTTTACAAACATTGATCCATTCTGGGAACCCAGCTTTTGTTTCTGTGAGACATTGTATAAATGTTGGCAATGGTACGAGGTGAAGGACCCCTTTGATCTAGGTAGCATTCAGTGTACAAAGCTACAGTGTAGTTGCAATTCTGTGAAATTTGCATAAATTAAAATGTCTAGTTTTCCTTCATTACTGAAGACTGACATTCGACTTGATGAAATCTAATTTAATAATATACAGGGTTCATGTATCAATACAAAAGATAGTAATATCTGAAACATATGTGACATGCATTACAGTACATTCTATTAAGTATTTTCCTGTTGTCATTGACACACTTCAGCAGATCAGATCAGAAGACCCCAGTAAACTGAACAGTAAAATGTGCTGTACCTATATTGGTTTGTTTACAGCAGACTTCAGGGACATTGTCAGCAACTCTGGCTCTAATTACAGCACTAAACACATCTCATAATGTCAGAAATAGTGTCTCCATTGCCATCCCGTAGAAGTCCTTAAGTATTTTAGAAGATACAAGGTTTAGAAAAGTGAAACCAAGTCTGTTATTATGAACTGTATCTCTAGTTACTATTTTGCTAGAAACAATATACTTGTTCCATTTTTAAAATGTAACTTTGTATTGCAAGTTATATTTGTTTACTTTTCTTGGATTGTGCACACCCTCCCATTGTATGTTTCTGGTATGGGTGCATTCTTGCATAAGATATTTGAGTTTGCAGAGTTAGTAGACACTCTGTAAAAGGAATTATGAAAAATAATGGGTAGAGAAATTCATGTGTGTGACATCATTTTTGTTTTCTATCCTATGTTCCATCCCTGTTGGCTTTTCCTTCCTTAAATGAATTGCTTCCTTCATAGTTTCTCATTTAATTTCATTGTAAGAAGCTAAGTATTGCAAGAGAGGGCTTCGTTATCCAAATATCTTCTAAGACTAAGTGTACACATCTAGCTACTTCAAGGTTTGTTAAAATCTGATATCTTTTACTACATAAAAATCTGTGTGCAAACAGTGTCTGCTATTTATATAATTAAATGCATTTTCTTGCCTCTGAATGAAATTGTGAAATTTGGAAAGTCCTAAAGAATTTTCGTTTTCTTCATTTAATATTCACATTACCTTCCCCTGACATATACACAGGCACACATACACACAAGCATAGCCCATGGAGTAAGCAACAATAAGCTTTCACAGTTTCCCAACACGTAAACAAATATTTCTTCAACAAAAGATTACCTGGTTTTGCCATTCTCTGTTGTATCACATCTCTATACATGTGGCTTATCCATTCCTTCATTTTTTATCTCCTTCATCTTCATCTTGAATACTTTAACTATCATGCAGTTGCTTCACTAGCAATATTGAAAATTCTCATAGCTCTTGACCTACTTCTTGCAGAAGTTTACACTAATTAATGCACAGCTGTTTTTTCAGCATTAATACAGTCTCTAGATATGTAAAGGTAGTACTTTGAAACATTATAACATAACTGTAAGCCATTTAAAGAGGATGGGAAAAATGTATAGCGAAAAACAAAAGTAAAACTTAGGCCTAACTCTTGGACAACTCATTATTTATGAAGCATACAAATTTTATACAATATGCAAACTAAAATTTCTTCTGTATAGTTAAATTTCAACACTAAACAAATTATACAATGAAGAAGCTGCATAATAAAGTGTATAGGCCATTAGTCTACATCAATTATAACATTTTTATACTACTACACTGCAGGGTTGACATTACATTCTGATTTTAGGATTGAAAGTTAGAGCATATAGCATTACTTTTATGCTGTTTTATAAATTGAATAAAAATGAGATTTTTTGGGAATGTCTTAAAAATTAAACCATACATGCTTATCAGTAGCTTCCAGAAGAAATGTGCTAACTCCATTCTCATCAGACTTATGTACAAGAAATTAAATTATGGATAAATCTATTGTAATTTATGTAATTAATTATGTAATTACCTAATGATGGATAATAAATTATTATTATTATTATTATTATTATGATCATCATCATCCCCATGCCTGTATTGAAGCTCTACTCTCTGGTGATTCCTAATATGTGAAGTTATGACATCAGGAAGATCCAATGGTATTCTTGTTAGATTCTTTCATGATATAATATCTTTCTTTTGGTTTACTGTTTGAAAGGTCTAGTATCTTCTTTTGTCAAAATCTTTAATTTGAAGATTAAGTGAAAGGTCTTGTTGGACTCCAGAGCTGAGCTAATAGTTTTGTTCCCTGAAGATGCCAGATGCAGATTTCAGCAAAACGTAGGTAATTAAATCATTTGGACTACAGCCTACAAGCCTGGCTACCATTTATAATCAAGTTGACAATACCAGCCATGAAAGCCTAAGATTTATGTAAGTGAAAGGTACCAAAGGTATTTTTGTTATACATCCTAACTTTAATTATTTTTAAATACCTATCCTAATCCATGTCTCTACAACCTCCGTGACCACTCATAACCCTGACTTTGATTCTTTGCAAGTTTTATTTTAAATTCAGAAATTCAGTTGCTTTTTTTTTTTTAATTTAAGTTCACTATATAACAACAAAGGTCATCAGCAACCATCAGTTGCTTTTGTTTTGTTTTACAAGGCTACTTCATCATAAGCTAGCCATGCTTTTGTGCTGGAATATTTTCCCAGTATTTAGCATATTTAATCCATTTTAATCATTGATTTGGTGATACCCAATACAAGTCCAGGCTCCAGAGAAGGTGTATCAGATATTTGTCTGGCAAGTCTAGCAGCATTATCATTTCCTTCAATCTCAGAATGACCTGATTTCTCTCACACTAGCAGATTAGACTCTTTTACCTCTATGACCTATAGCTTTGCTTTATCACCACCAGGTTCCCTAATTTAGATGTATAAACCTTAAATTAAAATTAATGAGAGTTTTAGCATTGAATATATTGATCAAAAGTTGAAGATTTATTACCCTGGATTTTTCAACAAAATAAATTATTTTTTATATTCTACTTCTTGTTTCACCATAAGAATAAATCATATTATTATTTGTAGTTTTCCTTGACTTTGCAATAAGAATTGCATTAGACACTATCACTGCAGTATCAAATCAAGTACACAAAGCAGCATTATAACTCTATTATTAATACCCAAAATTCTGTTAATTTATTCAACATTTTATGAAAAAACTAACCTTTATAGAATAATCACAACTCTCATAGTCATATAAGCACAGTTCTATCCACACAGAAAGTGTATTCTGGTTTAATATACAAGACAATGATCAAGATACTTATTTACTGTAACTGAATAATTCATATTTTCATATTTGCAATTACAAAAAACTGTATACTGCAGTGTAGTAGTATTCAAAACAGTAAAAAGCTCAATGCAATCCTTGTGTGATATGTAATGCTCAATAAACCTTGTATTTCAATGGATCACACTTGGATATCCAATGAACATTTCTCTCTACAAATGTACAGAATACTAATTACTTTATTTCAAACCCATAACTTAAGTCTATAAATGTTTACTAATTTAAAATATGTTCACATGCTATATCATATGCTGGGTCTTTCTTTTAAAATTATACAAACCCTAGAATGTTATCACATCAAAATAGAGAACTGCAAACTGTTTAAAAACAACTTTTACTGTAAAATATTTTTTTTATTATTATTTTAATTCTCTAGCATTTTATATCCAAATATTAATTTCAGTAAGTAGAGTTTACTACAATATGTAAATATGTTATTGTATTGCATAAACTGAATAAAGTTGTACATTATGTTTCCTTCTTCTTTTTACAAAATAAAATATTGAAATGGTAATTTATTTTTAAAAACTGTTACGACAATTATTCAGGTTAAAGTTTTAACTAAGTTTATGCTGAATATTTGCACACATAGTAATTGATATATGGTATATAAAATATAAACTTAAACAAATATTTCAAGTTTTGTTCAACCAAGGTACTTTAAGGGTCTAGTGTGTGAATAGAGAAAGTAGCAAAATAAATATACTTATACTTTAAACTACATATCCATAAAAAGTTTGAAATCATAATTTAACACCCAGCCTTTTATGAACATTTTAAGCTTGAAACCTATTTTATTCATATGCACATATCTCAAAAAGTATTTGAGATAGAAAGCTGAAATGTTGATGTTGTTTAGAATAAAATGTTTTAAAATATGATAGGTATTATTGTGAAATATAATTACAGATCATGGTAGTTTTTCCAGATACAGGAACTTTAATTTGGAAAATCTTTATACTGAAGAAAAATTGTTATCAAAGATCAGAGTTTTGACATAATTTTATTTAGAACCAAGAGACAAAAAAGAAAGAAAAACAACTGAATAACCTAAAAAATTCATGTTTAAGTTATATGCTCAAAATCCAAAATGGGCAAAGTGTAAGGCTGTATAATTATTATCAAATTCTGATATAACTTCTTGTATAACTACAGTTTAAAGTACAGATAATTGATTTCATTATTTCCATTGATTCACAATGCTAATCCCCTTAACTTTACAAGGTTTTAAGTAGCCGTATCACTCTATGTAAATACTACTTTACAACTTATTTTTTTAATATATTAAATAAAATGTTTAAAGGCAAACAGGAGTGCTCACTTTTACTTACATTCAAAACATATTGCTTTTCCCTCAGTTGTTTTCTTCAAACTTATTGCATTGGCTTTATTTATTTAATATTCCATCACTGTAAAACTATTTTATAAATCTGTAATTTGTAATTACATTGTAGCTTTAAGCATATTGCTTATGTTATAAAATTATGACCTTGAAGCTTACAAAGAATCAATGCTTCCCATTTCAGTACACTTAACACTAATGTAATATATTCTCTTATATCTATGCTAAACTCAGTTTGAAAAAATGAAGAAGACTGCATCCAAATAAAATGCATTGCATGCTGTGAGACAATTCATTAACGTGTTTCATTACCAAATTATAAATTTATAAGAGAAATGCATGAGAATTAAAATACATGATGAATGTATTATAACAGTTCAAGTTATGTAAATAAGATTGTGATTTACTCCTTTGAAAGGAGCATCTGTTTTAATAAAGGTAAGTTCTAGCAAATCCCAAACATTTCAATGTAACTAACCTACAGTTCAGCTGCTTGGCTAAGTGGACTGCGTGTTCTAGGTCAACATGAAGGAAATATATTGTGAAATGTATGTTATTTACCTCTTACAGAACCTGCTGAATCTGTTATCCCTTGACTTTTATGCACTGTTGTATTCTGCAGATAAAATTTCCATTCACTCATCACAGTTTTGTCTTCAAAAACTAATGACGTTTTATGGAAAATGCTTTGCTTCACTTTTTAAAATAACATGTGGCCAATCCACTTCCTCAATATGATCCCTTATAACTTTTATCCAAGAAAAAAAAGTATCAAACCCACACAAAATATTCATTAATTTCTGTAGATCAAATGCTTTGAGTTCAATGTAAATTTTATCCTCACTAATCACGCTGAGGAACAACATTTCCAGCACTTTCTGAAAGAGGTTAATTAACATCATGTATTTTACGTATGCTTTCCTTCATATCAGTGCATCTGCCTAGAACTGATCACACTCAGCAAGGAAGCTAGGCTACCAATTAGCGACTTCTGAAATGTTCAGAATTGACCCTGATTATAGATGTGGAGGTACTAGAAGGAAGAATTCTCCCATTGCTACATGTATGCTGCAGATTCATTTAGACATCTGCAGTATTAATAGAAGTATCAGAAAATAAGTTTCTCTCATTTTTTTTCTAAACCAGTAAGTTATATGCACATCATCCCTCTTTTGTTTTGTTACATGCGACCTTAAAAGTGGCATTAACAGAATGATAGCAATTAACAATTGCAATATGTACAAACCTTATGCAATGGAGGTGCAGTATCTTATTTCTTCAGCAATCTTGCCTGAAAATGGGATTCATTACTGCTAAGGACATATCATCATATGCCTAGCTTGAACACCTTGATTGTTATTCTGTTAGTTCAATATTATGTCATGATAACCAATAATGGAAAAATTATTCTTGGTAATGCTTACTTATGCCTGGATACTGAAAGGAAATTATACAGATTTTCTTTGTGCTCGAGTAGTCAGCGCTCTGGCTTTTCACCCAGAGGCCCCAGGTTGGATTCCCAGCTGGAGTGGGTAATTTTCTTCAACTAGAATCATTCCCTATCCCTCACAGAATCCAGAAGTATGCATCTGAGAGTGAATGTGTACATGTTTAATTGCATAGTACTGGAAAAACTAACATTAAATAAAACCCTACAGTTCAGTGAGAAAACATCAGCAATTGTTTCTAAAACAAAGCCTCGGTATGACAATTAAAATATATATATATATTTATATGCAGTTGAAAAATAACCAATGTACAATGAAATAAATCTGGGAACAGAATCCTAATGTTGGAGGTTTGTATATCACATATTCTTTCAAATTCTAAACATGATGCACAAAAGTATGCCACAGAACTCATGTCTTCTTTGCAAAGTGAACTACGAGCATTTGTTTGATATCCAAAGTTAAACTTTTGCATATGAAAAAGCATTTTACTGAAATCAGTCTTCTTCATTAGCTACCAGTTCTACTGCATGAAACATGAGCATGCATCAGTGTTATGATTCTTTTGTGCAAGGCTACCACCAGTTGGAAGTAGTTGTCGTGTTGGCCAGCATGCGAGGGAGGAAGGAAACAAGGATTCATTAAACTCCTACAACAACAAACCAAAACAAAATAAAGGAAATAAAAAAGAAGTCAGTACAATATAAAAATATGTTTCCTTAAGTTCCAATACAGAACCATTCCAAAGGTTTGCAATCACTTAAACGTTACAAAAATACATTTTAAAATATACATATATGTGTTATTCTACAAACAATGACTTGTTATTCGGTGCCTTCATGAATTATAATGGAACATTTTGCTTTGATGAGGCTTGGTCCCATAAATACAAATCAAAATGTGCAATGTGCTTCAACATTCACTTAGACATCTACTTATGTATCGTTCTCTTCCAGACAATTTCCTTTTTTCAGAATGGTACTTGGGGTAATTAGCCATAGGGAAGGAGAGGGAAATATGAGATTCTATTTCAGTTTTGGTAATCAGATTCTATGTTGTGTTAATTCTCTTTCATTATAAACTAATGAGATTATTTTCTCCTTTTTGCATGTTCTGAGTGAAGAAGTCTTTTTAACTTTAACTGATATTGTAGCTTACTGTTGAACTGAAAAGCAAATGACAATAGCCATTTTAATCCTCCTTGATGTCTATAGCTTCAAAGTTCTCAGTTGGGAGGTCTTTAAAATAGCAAACTTTAATAAATTTCATGTTTAACAGCTTGTTGTGATATAAGCTGTAAGTGCTCTTATGGATATTAGAGAAACAGATAGAAAAAACAAAGTAAAGTGGTTTTTGTTTGTGAAATTTTGTTTGTTGTGTAATACCTAATTAGACTAAGTTCTGTCACATTTTTCAACTATATGGTCTTTGTTCTTTTAAGCAAAGACAAGCTATGCTGCATTTGTACTTATTTATACTATCATTCAGCTTCCTTTGTAACTGCCAATGGAAGACAATTGGGCCACTACAACTGTGTTATGTTAGGGGAAACTATTTGACAATATTTGTGTAATAGGCATTTTTCTTTTTCTTTTTTTACTTTCTCTACAACCAATGTATAGTAGATTGAAGAAGTGTTATATTGCAACCAACCTACAATTTGATATTGATATTTTACCAGCAATACGTTTTTTGAGGTCCCCAAACCCCCCAAAAAACCCATTTTTATATACAGATTATACCTCTTTAAACACTGTAAATCAAATATGAAGTGTTGGCCAAATACCATGTTTATGTACCATAAAAAACAAAATTCAAGACATCTCACATGTCATGGTTCACTCTTAACCACTTGTTATCAATCATTTATATCTGCAGTCATTGTTACCAATATTGTACAACATTTTTATTTTCTTTTATTGAAGGTTAAGGGGTTCATTAGTTAACTTTGTATAAAATTACAAATAAAATATACATGTTTTAAAAATGTTCTTGGAAAAAATATCTTAAACATTGTAGAATCAGGATCAAGTAACACTGTTGGCTTTCTGGTTATTTAAATGCCCAAATCTGATGTTTAGAAGCACTTGCACAACATGTGCATATGGTCTGTGAAATTTTAAAACCTGGTTTTCTCATATTTTTGTTTTCTTACATCTTTATCATTATGCACTTTTTATTAAATCTTTTGATAATATACTTTTACATTTAGGGTTTTAATAATTGCATACCAAAATTGATTTTGATGTTTAAAAATTAAATATTTTACTTAATTCACTATTTTTTTGCAAGAAAAGTTTTACTTTTACATACAAAGTTTTATATTTGATTGAAAAATACTGTATTCAAGTAATAATAAACAAACTTTGGAAGTTTAAATGTTTAATTACATGGGGTGTTTCACAACTTTTTACATTTTTTGAAAATTAATGTTCCATAAAGTTAGTGAACAGCATAATGAAAATTAATTTTTTGCTATAATAATGTTGAAGAAATCTATGACAAAGAATTTAGCTAAATCTATTGAAATTTGTAGAAATTAGCAATTTCAGTGCTCAGTATCCTTGAATAAAAACACTTTTGTTTTGTTTTATTGTGTTTCCTTATACTGTTAAATAACAATAACAATAATTATTTTATTTTAGTTGTTCTCATGGAGAGCTTCAATTATGCACCTGAAATTTTTATGCTCAATAGTCAAGGTAGTGCACTTATTTTACTTTTACAATAAGTGCATTTTAAGTAAACATTTGTTTAAAATATTTATGTCTTTTATCATTTCGTTAAATCTAAAACAAAAATTGTTTTGTTTAGTAGCTTTCATTAAAATGAATCATTTTGCTGAAAATATACATTGCCTTGTGTTAATTGCATAGCAAAGCAAATATAATTCCAATTATGCAGCAACACAGGAAAAACAGCATGCATTCTACCTTGCGATGGGACTGATTGTACTTGCCCAAGTAATTTTCCTATTCACCTGCACAAAAACATGCAGTTGACAAATACTTTTCTGTTTTTTGTTTTTTTTTTTTTCTTAAATACATGTTTCTGCATTTCAAAACATTTTCTGCTTCTACCAATCTTCAGTGCCTATAAACTATTTTAGTATATTTATAGAGATCTATTTCTGATTTAAAAGAGGACATCTATAATCCTTCCACTCAATGTGCATGTAAGGGAAGTTTCATTTCTTATTCTTGTCTCAGTTACTTTTCAAATTAATGACAGAACTTATGTCTCGGTAGATACTTTTTGGTATAATTAATATGCTTTGTTCTTATTTTAAATATTACATAAATCTGCTTCACTAAATATGATCTTTCACTGGTAAAACAAATTACTGCTGTAAGAAAAAATTCTTTTCAATACACAGATTTTGTTCTTTATTAGAATGAATAGCTTTGTAATAACATATCTTGAGTGTTTTTTTTTTTTTTTTTTTTTTTTTTTTTTTTTTTTTTTGAAAGTTTAATCTCAAATAATAATTATGGATATCAGCTAAAGCTGTGGGATACTGGCTAATAAACTGAAAGAAAATGTCAAATGAAAACCCTAGTTAGGATGTAGATGCAACCAATTCTTGTGAGATGCAAGAACACAGAGATTGGTTGCTCTTGTATTCTATTTTTAATGGCAGCTGGGGAATGTTCGTACATGTAAACACTGTCATCAGAATATGAGAAGGCATGATTGTGTAAAAATATTTTTACAAGATGTACCCAGATAATATAAAGATATTATTCAAATAATATTATTCTGTTGTAGACAAAACAACCAGCTTTTCTACTTCTAATTATATAAATAGTTCATAATGTTCTCTGTCAATAAGAAGTTTCCCAATTGCAGACTTGAGGCTGCAGCTTTGATGCAAAACAATAAAGCTAAAACATTATTTAAACACATGCAATGTAACGCCAAAAGAGCAAAATGTTTTACATATATGAAAATAATACCCAAATAATTTTCAAAAGAAGTATTTAAACAACATAGTTGCAAGAGCAATGCTGCAAATTAATGAAATGTGCTTAAAAACAACCTAGGTAACATGCAATTGACAGCACAACTTTGTGTCATTCACATATACTGCTTCCATTAAGCTCAGTTTTTGTAGAAACCAACTCTGGCTGGAGGTGACGGTAGTAAGAAAGTCATCACGATGGGACAAAGGCTATAAATAAGACATTTGGACAATAGCAAAGCATTAAAATGGTGATTCTTATGACTTATGGGGCAGTGACTTAGGTAAGTTTTAAGCCATAAAATGCTGCTCTGTCTATGCTCCAAATCAAAAGTACACATGATGACTAGATATTAAACTTTGCTTTTCTTAATGAAGATTGTACATAAATTCTGCAAAGGAAATATAAACTTAAGAGGCAATGGTCTCCGTTGCCGGGACGGACTGCTCTGATTGGCCCGTTGCCAGATGTGAGCCTGTATTAAAACTAAGGCTAGCTTTTGGCAGTTTCACAAATCTTTGCGAGTGTTTGCTGAGCACCGAACTCCAAATGCCATTCACCTGCAAGCCGCTGTCTCTTTGTAGAAAATAACATCAACAGAGACAGCGGCTTGCAGGTGAATGGCATTTGGAGTTCGGTGTTATTTTCTGTTGATGTTATTTTCTTCGTAGAAAATAACATAAACAGAGACAGCGGCTTGCAGGTGAATGGCATTTGGAGTTCGGTGCTCAGCAAACACTCGCAAAGATTTGTGAAACTGCCAAAAGCTAGCCTTAGTTTTAATACAAGCTCACATCTGGCAACGGGCCAATCAGAGCAGTCCGTCCCGGCAACGGAGACCATTGGTTCCTAGTCAACGCCTCCCATGCTGGACCCGGGCCAATGACAGAGCGGCATCTGGCCGGTCCCCCCCCCCCCCCCATGGACTACTATATATAAGGCGTACCCGGAGTCTCTACATCATTCCCTGAAGATGAGAGCGACGTTAGCTCTTGAAAGCTTGGAAATTATTCCAGAATTCACCTAGCTGATAGCCCGAGAAAAGTCATTTTCATTCAGGATGGTGTCATTGAACCGGCCACCCTAAATTTGGGTTGCTCATAATTTGCCTAACTCAGAAGACTGAGGCGGATGATATACTATCACATGAAAATAAAATTTTCCTGTTCCTTAGCTTTCCTGTAGGGGGGAGGTTCCGACCTCTTCAGCTGCTTTGGTGCAGGCACTGTGTACCCCGAGTACCCATTGTTTTTTTAATTAGAAGATATTCTTTATTAGATTTTTTTTATTATCAAATGGGTATATGATTTCTTTTTTTATTAACACATCTTCTTAATTGGAATAATTTAGGTACTTCTGACGTGACCAGAAGTAGTCGGGCCGAACATCTGAGCCCCTCCCGAAGGGGAGCTGTTCGGACTGGGTTGGACTCGACGTAGCAATGGTCCCTTGACCCATGGGTATTGGGTACGTCTTGGCTATTGCCTTGACGGGGTTGTGTAGATGCCTCAATGTCCTCTGGCACTAGCCTGGATAGCTAGTAGACGGTATGCTAGACGTCCATCGCCCCGACCAAGGTTATTTGGTAGTCTTCCCTGAGGGGCTGACGCACATAAGTGGCATATCCATTTCCGTCCCAGTACGTTCCCATGCCGGGGGGGGGGGGGGGCTCTTTAAGAAATCAGGTATTGCCCTAATGGAAAGAGCCACGGAGTTTACTCCCTGGTGCATCGACAGTGGGTGCCTTCGGCCCTGAGTAGCCATTCACACACCAGTGTTCCTTAGTTTGTTTCCTTTCAGCTTACAGGGTTAGATGCAGCAGCTGGTGGTGTGTGTGGCATATGCATGTGCTTTGAGGAGAAACTTTCTCCCATGGTATGTAGTGTTCTACCAAAACCTGTCCAAGAGAGTGGGGGAATATTGAAGGAGCAGCAAAGGATAATTATACTCATAATATTAGAAGTGTGTGCAGTGCCTGCCACCAACAGATTCTGCAGACTTTAATCTCTCTCACCACATCCCTTCCTCCCAGAAATTAATAGATGCAATAGGTCTAGCCTAGACTGCAGTGCTGAAATCCTCCACCATTTTTTATCCCTAATCCTACTGGTGTATTCTACTAAACATCTATTATGTAACATTAACTTGCATTTTACTTTTGCTTCTTTTAGGCCATAATATTATATGTGATTATTTGAGATTACTTTTCAAAACTTCTTTAAAACTTACCAGTTGTACTACATTTTAGATTTGTTTTTTTAATGTCTGAATTTTTGAGCACTTGTTTGAAGAAGTAGGTTCTCATGCTTTTATTCATCTACAGCATACTTTACTAACATCTTGAAACAAGAAAGCAAAGTCAACATCTTGTCATAATAAATCAGATTTCAACTGTTTGTAACATGCAGGCATGAAATTCTTTCACTTAAGAATACTTTAAATACTCGTTAGTTATGTCTTGCACAGCACAGCATCAAAGCCTGCCACCATACCAAGAAACATGACTTATAATGCTCAAGTGAGCATGCTGATGGTATCATGCAATAAGAGTAGCATGCCCAGAGCATGCAATCATCAAAGGCTCACCAACCTGGAAGAGAGGCTGAACTGGAACTAGAATGTTTATCGTATTCATCCGATGCAGCTGGACAAAAACATACATACACTCACAGTCAAGTTCAGGGTTCCATCAGGTTTAGCACCCTACAGCCCTTCACCCTCAAATACAAGCATCATCTTTTACCAACTTACGATGCTACACAAATTTAGAGGTTAACATTTTTTAAAGCATATATGAAAGTTCCTAATTCTTTATTTTATTATTAAAACAATTTAATGTTAAGTTCTGTGATATGCACACCCTGAACCTGACTCTCAACCTTTTATACACGTCTCAATTTTGTTATTTAAATTACTATTATTTAAAAGGAAATGCATTCAGGTTCAGATAGTTTCAGATCTTATGACAATTTCAACATATTAAATTCACACTACATGTAATAGTTTTAAGTGAGTTTCAATACATTAATGAGATAAGACATGCCTAAATACACAACTGTCTGGTTAATTTCTGTGATATGCAAAACTTTTTAATGTTAATTTTCATGCCATCAAAGAGAGGTTAGGCATTCTGTGCTCACTAACATATCCATCTCATTCTATCCTGAAGCAGTTCTACACAAGCATTCCTAAATGTCTGTTTCTCTTTTCTGGTATTAGGGTATACCACACATAAGCTTCAGGTATAAAACATATGACAATTTAACGTTTTTATACACCAATCATGAATATAGATACATAAAAAGTTTAAATCAGTTAAATGTTTAATTAAACTGACAATATTATTTATTAGAAAAGGTATATAAAGGTGTATAATTATTCCCAATTACATATATATTTTAATTTCACCAATTTAAGATAAATAAATTAAAGTAATATTCTTGCAGTTTATTATCATCATACAGAATATACTTGATACTACATTTACTGGCATATTGCTTCTTAAATCCTGGGTGATTCAATATATTTGGAATTTGTCAACACTAAATTAAAATAAATAACTGCTAGTTGCTAATCTGCTTTGTAGTGCCCTTGTGAGCAATAGAATGTTTTCAAGAGCAGAATAAAACTGCATGATCTATTAGGAACCTTAGGAGCTAAGTCTGTGAGACTAAGGTGATCTAGCAGGTACTAGCACCAAGCAACGTTATTTTAGAACTTGATGATCACTATCCAAGCTTATATAGTTTCCTCCTAGATTACCCATAGCTTCAGCAGGTTTCCAGAAAATGAGGAGGTTAACAAATCTATGGAATTGCAATAATTTTAATTCCAAGAGATTCTTTCCTGCAACTGGCTCAGATAAAAACAGGAAGAGATTGGTTGCTACAAACTTCAAAATATTAATGTAGATAGAATGCAGGAAAAATATGACATGTTGTTAGAAAACTTAAGTTGTATAGCAGTGAATAAGATATTAAAAGTATATCCAAATAAAACAGCATGTCTCTACCAGCTAGAAGAAACTGACTTGCCAACCCTATCAAATTTTGTGCACTGTAAGGTTTAAAATGGTGGTTCTCTTCTACCTCTCTCCTCTTCTTATTCTAATATTCAGAACTAAGCAGTGTGCTAATGCTTTCTTTTAAATATTATCACTCAATTCAAAATGACTAGTAGAAGGTTCCAAACAAATTTCATCACCCAGTATTTGAAGAATGTTGGGCTGCTGTGATCTAGAGCAGAGATGGGCATTACTGTACAGCTATGAAGCAGGATGACATCACAGACCCCTTTCATGAATTTTTCTGTCATTTAGTGGTGGTGTGGAATGTGTAGAAGGAAAGAATGAGATTAATCTGTCTATTAATATTAACATTTCTGACATTGAGTATTTTCAACATTAATTTTTTAGTACAAATTTGGCTACATTAGCAAATGAATCTTAATAAAAATCATACAATATGTTCCTGCCCAAAGCTGCTGATATTGTTAAAAGCTGCATTTGAAGTCAAATTAATTTATTATTTATTTTCCCAACAAATGAACACTTGTTCCCAAATAAATGAATTGGTCACAAAATTCTTGACATGTTTTGAAATTGTTTCTTTAATTTGAAAAAGTTACAAAAACGGTATTGCTGACATGAAAATAAAGTTAACCAGTGCTTCTGTGACAGCACCTAAGTTTTTGCTTTGTCTACTTTCCATACAAAGATAGAGGGCACGAATTTAGGCCACTTCTGTCTTCCTCGCTATGCCTTGGAAATTCATTGTTTTGATGGTGGCAGAAGATTGGCTAATTAGTAACTGGGATAAACCGCAATTTTCTTTTTACATTGCATGACTTCATAGAACATCTACATCAGTTGTGGCAGTATCATTCACTAGCGAATTGATGCCAATAAACATCAGTATTAGCTAACTCTGGTCTAGTATTTGCTCTAACTTCTGCCAGTATGGGAGGGTTGGCCTAGCTATTACCTGAGTTTAGGTAGGAAAACCAGGATAACTAATCCTTAGGTATGATAATATACACACTTTAAAAAGTCATTTCAAAATTGAAAACATAATAAATATATTCTACTAAGAATGAACACTTCTGCATTATACAATTGGTAGGGCTATGTTTTTATCTTGCTATTGCATTTAATTTGATTAATATTACAGCAGCATTTTTTATGCAAATGCATGTTTTAGCCTAGGGTAGGGGTTGCTAGGGCAATACCCTCATTGAATGGCGCTAATTAAGTAAAGCAAAACTGAAAGGCATATATATATATATATATATCTTTTTTTCAATCAATCAATGACATGGATGATTTTAGACACTCATATATGTATTCAGAATTGCTAACACTGTATTATATACAAAGATTTGATCAATACAAATTAAAGGCATTCATTGATATTTGACTTTGTAAAAATAACAGCAAAATTGTTTTTTATTTCACATTTTTGAAGTCTTCTCCTGTCTCTTTAATCAGAATTAAAATAAACAGCAACACCAATTTCAATAACGTTGTCTGGAGAACTTTCCAAAGATGGGAGTGGTGATAAATCAAAATGATCTAATTTTCATAAAAATATAGTGAGAAAATTGACATAAGCATTGAGTAGAATAAATAAAACATTTAACATAAACCCAGATGGAACAACCCCAGCTGCAGGACCAATCTCACCCCAGTCTGTGATAAGTAAATCATTGTTGGCATTATTATTAATTCAGGTTTTAGGTGCTTCTATTCTCTAATGGTATTATAAAGCAACAGATTTCTAAATATTTCAGAAAATTTACAATTAATCATTTAGAAGACTAGTGATAAGGTGTTTTAAACCTCACCACAGCAACTGGTTATCACATCAGAAGCAAATATACTTCATTAACTTGATGTATACGATCTATACATCTCCATTCAAGTGTTTTGGTTTGTCTTATTAATGAATAGGTTTTGGTAATACTTTCTGTTACAAGAAACTAGAAATACTTATGCTATGGGCAAAAATAAATCTAATAATGTCTCAATGTTTTGGGAAATCTAATTCCTGCTGTTTGTTTAAAAAGGTGATGTTATAGTTTCTTTCCCATCCCTAAGTACTTAAAACATTTATAATGTTTTAAAGTTTGAAATGATATTGAAATAAAACTTTCTGTGGCATACTGATAATAATAAAGTCCTGCAATGAACAAGATTTTTCTGCTACATGATTTTTACTTAATGGCGATAGCACAATTCCAAACTACTAAATCTTTGTTTATGCCAAAACAACTCTGAGAGTGTAAAATATATTTAATATCTGTACCATTACATATATCAATAAAATGTTTACTACCTATAAATATCATAACATTCCACTATAATAGATTTTGACTCATGGCAGGGGGGATTGTATACGTGCTATCACATTAACAATAGAAAAAGCACAATTTAAGACTTTCATGGTCAGTGTCATTGTAAAACATATCTTTTGGACTAGGATCCTGTGATGAAATATTATAAACATTAAAACTTCACCTTCTTCAAAAGGTGAAGGAAATGCAGCTCATTTGGAATCAGCTCAATATTTTTACGATTGATATGATGGGAGGAGTTGTTCAGGAATTGTTATATTCTGATTGGCTATTATGAGACACTGCAGAGCATGGATCCAGATCCTATTTAATTTTAATGTATCTTCTATACTAAAATTATTGGAGTATTTATATATTTATATATTTCAATTTTATATACTCCCTCACACAACTATGTTTTGTAGTTAAAAGTACCTGTGTTTGCTCAAACAGGAAATGATTGGCCAGCAACTGTTGACTTGTCTGTGTTTACAAGGCAGCAGCATCTTTTACATTTAGCAATTCTTGTCTTAACCCTACATTTTGTAGTGGCCACAGGTAAATGAGTTTTCTAAACACCAGCATTGAAGAATGAATCTAAAGTATCTTTCACCAATCTCAAAAATGTTTTATTAATAATGGTACTCTAGTAAAGAATTTATAAGTACCATACATTTTAAAAAGTCAGAAATAAAACTGACCACACCCAAAGCTAATACATTATGTATTACAAACAAAAGGAAAACCATGGGAAAATTTATGTAATAGCACAACCAGAATCACTATATTACCAAGATAATCCTCTGTAGCAGCGTTTAGAATCCTATGAGGCCATGACTGTCTCAATAAAATTTATTCAGGACTGGTATGGTGAGATCTCCTCTGTGTCCTTTCTGTACACTTAAAGAAGATATGGATGTGTGTCCTTTCTGTACACTTAAAGAAGATATGGATGGAAACCATCTACTGTGCTGCAGTCGACATGATAATATGACAATAAAATACTGGAATGCAAGAGAGTGAATAGCTTTACTGCCAACTGCTCAACATTAGTTACCAACCAACCAACACCCAAAGCTAAGGCTTCCTCTCTTTTCACTATAGACACTCCTGACCATATTTTAAAAATGTTAGAGCCCACCTGGGTAGTGTGATGGTAGCATGTCTGTTTCACATTCAACAGGTCGTGAGTCCGAATATTGCTTAGGGTGTGTTACCCAAATAAGGTTTTTTTCGGGGTTTTCCCTTATCCTGAGAAGACAAATGTCAAGTAACTTTAAGCTCCATGAACCCCGAGATAATTTGAGCATCATTTCACCAATTTCATTCATCGTCCAATATGACTAATTAGGTTAAAGGACATTAAGCTTAAAAAAAAGACAAATTAAAACCAAATTTTCACCTACATTAAGTTTATACCTAAATGTACTTCCCTCATTCCATTCTCTTGTTGATACTTTTAGAGTATCAAAATAGTTGCATGGTCTGTGTTGTCACATCTTTTGCTTCAGTGGCTCTAACTCAGCTAATAGAATGCTTAACAAATGTTATTCTTCTTAACTAATAGACATTACTACTTAATACTGAAAAGTATAAATATTAGTTTATTTCCTTCCTTATGACTATACCTGCAAGCTGTAGTTCTAATTTTCTATTCTCCAACTATGAATGGTTATCTTGAATTTTATTATTTATTTCTGAAGAACTAAAGTTACTTTTAAAAGTGCCTCCCCTTTTTAGGGATTGTCTCTTCTGCTACTTTTCCCAAAATCCTCTGTTCTCCCAATCTCCTTCATTAAGGTTCCTTTCCGCATTTCCTTGGCTACCTTCCAGGTGATGTAGCAGGGTCCCTGCCTTTTCCTACTCCCATTTGTCCAATATGATAGGATCTGTGGAACTCTTTGTAGTCTATGCAATGCCTTGCACCATTTTGCCCATCACAAATCCCACATAAGGTCGCTTGAGTTCGAACCCGGGCCAGCTAGGTGAGAGGTGAGTGGTCTAACCATTCGACCATGGCATGACCGCACAAGAAGGGTAGAGCCAAGTTTACAACCTGATGGAATATGGTCTTTAAGTCTGAACGGAAGTATACAAGCTAAATTCACAGTTACAAAGATCTGCATAAGATCCATATCTATTCTTGACATTCTTCAGTGTTTATGAAATCCTGTGTATCTGCAGCCAATTACACACAGGCACCTCAAAATGGAGTATTAAGACACTAATTGCTAAACGTTAAAGAAAAAAATAAAATGAAATTAACTTGAGTTTTATTTGTGATAATTTATTAACATCTGTGGTTCTTAGCATCCCATTTTATCCTGGGTGTGAAAGAACAGTTAATTTTCTTAGAGGTCTTTTTAACATGCTTAAGATTCTTGTAAATGCTATAAATTTACAATATGGGACCACTGGTTTTACTTCGTTGAATTGTATCGGATATGGAGTAAATTTGAGAAAAAAAGGCAAAGGCCTCCTATCCTTGCTAAAGGAAGCCATGCTGAGGATTTTTATCCCAAAAGAAATCTAGTGCCCTGCACTGGGTTTAAACCTAAAACCTTGAGCACCAGAGGCTAGCATGTTACCCCTAGAATATGAAGGATGACAAATGTAGAAGATACTACCACTTTGGATACATGGCAAGTTAGTAGTTGTGAAGTATGCCTTCTTGTTTAAGAATCATAATATTCTGTTTGGGCAAAAAAACAAACAAGAATGAGCAGAAAAGCTATTGAAATACACAAGTATCCCAATAATTTTAATACAGATGATGGATTAAAATTAAATAATGTCTGGTTTCTCATATTATGTCTCTGAGTTGGTACACATGTTTGGGAATCCATTTGCTTTGATACAGCTCCTCCCAACACATTAACAGTATAACATTGAGTAGTATCCAGATAAGCTGTAATTGTCTTCATCTTCACTTTCTGAAGATGTGAACCATTTGCAAATGAAACATCAAGTTTTAATGTTTTACTATAACCATGACACCCTAGCCTGGATGTTATATTTTATGACATAGAAATAGCTTCCACTACCATCTCCAACTCCAGTACACAGAATAGATCTACATCCCTATACTCCTCAATATTATCTTAAATAGAAATTTATTACTTCTTTGTTCATAGACTAAGTATATCTTTTCAAGTATACATCTAAGTCCAATTAAATATTTGTCTCTGGAGAGCAACTAGAAATTATAAAATTTGTCCTTAATAAACCGGTTTGATATAGAAACAGACCTTTAGGATGAATTAATCACTGTTGTAGTTTACAGACATAACTTACCATTGCGATATGTTGCATCTCTTGAGGAGGCAGGGGGTACCTGTAGATATTCACGTGGAGCCGTCGGAGTTTGAGTTAACGCTTTCTGTACAAGACCAGTCAGGTTGGCCAACTGTCGCTCCATGTGTTCTACCCGGATCCTACAACAAGCACTGTGAGTGAGATAATTCCATAATGCTTCATTGTTGCTTCTCTCACATGCTGCATGCTGCTTAATGCCACAGATTTTACAAAACAAACTCTGCAAATGGCTAACCAAAGAGAAAACATTTAGTTCACAAGATCAGGAATAACATTACATTTAATAAGTATATACCATGGCAGATCATCGCTGCTTAGATTTGCTCTGAATTAATTAATTTTTTCTAAAATTCTTTTCTAAATTCCAATTATTCATTTTCAGGCCAGAATATAGTTTGATTGAACATTCAAGAAAAATAATATTCCTTAATACAAGGTACACCAAGTAACATCAGCAACTGTTTCTGATCAAAGCTTCCAGGATGAGCACAACAATTATAAAGCAGCTGTATAATAGAAAGCAAAATCCATCACACAAATAAGCAAAATGACTAAAATCAAAAGGGAAGTTATATCTTTCCCATCATTACATTATTTTCATTTTATAAATATTTTGCCATAATAAACTAACATGTTTTTATTTAATTGTTTATTTTGCTAGAGAAATATTACATAAAATCTAAGCAATAATAGCACATCCCAAGAAAATCTTGAGCTTGGAAGGGCAGGGGGATCCTTTAAAAATACACATTATACAGCATACAAGTATGCAGATATGGTAATTAACAATAATGAACTAAATTAGAATTGATGACAATAAAAGCAATAAGACTAAGTTATAAATGGTAATTTTTTATACAAATCTTTATAATTTAACATTCATGTTTAAAAGAGAAGACTGAATATTATATACAAGTAATACTTATAATAATAAATACTAATATTATTCAATTAATAATTCATTTTCTTACAGAAATTCTTTCTTGATAATTCTTTTAATTGTGTTTTTTAATTTATATGTACTACACATATAGATAATTTAACTTTTTCCAGCATCTGTCTATAGATAGACGCAATAATATTGCATTTCACCTAAAAATTCTATATCAAGGTTTCACTTGAAATTCAGGTTATGGTGTCCGTGAATAGTAAAAAGCATGTTTAGAAAAATATTTTATGGATGAGTTTCTTTTTAATCTTACACATAATTAGCGTACTCTATTACTTGATGGTAATTCTGCATGCCTTTATCAGCACTTACATACATAAATACTTACTGTCACCTGTGATTTTACTTTGCATATTATAATGGTTTTTGTCTTGATTTCTGCTTATTCTTTGTTACTGTTTGTATCTTAGTCTTTTTTTTTTTTTTATTGAGGCTATTGACAATTTTGTTGTTAAACAGTGGGGCAACTATTACAAGTTACTAATCTGTATCCTGTAATAGTTAATTTTGCCACTTCTATCGTTACTATTACTGTATTACTTAGTCTAGCCTACATTCCTTTGTATATGATTTTCAAGAAACAATTTCTCCTTCAAATTACTCTTTACATAGAAAATTTGTTTGTATTATAATATGTATCTTGAATTTTCTGTGATCAGACTGTAAAATTCTCTTTATTTTCAATAGATTTAATTTTATAGAATTGGTGAATTGTAAGTGATAGGCAAAAGCTTACTGTACAAAAAGTACAGGTCTGATTAATACTCACAATGTGTCTAATAACTTCATTTTTGTTTGTTTTTAAGTGCTAAAATAGTCCTTTGTTTGTGGTCATGAAGAGTATGGAAGTTCAAAGCCAGCATATAATGACAGGATTTTTAAACATTTGACTATCACTTCAGCCTCTCTATCCCTGTTATACTCACAATGAAATGTACAAGGGTGATTCAAATATAAATGGTAATTTTTTGTTACTTGTTTATTGATTAAACCTATACGGAAAAGACACCTTAGAGTGTATCATCACCCAATTGTGCTCATGTTCTTCATTGTCTTCATTGGTTTTGAATCATTCCCCTCTAAGCAATTCTTTCATAGGTACAAACAGAAAAAGTCCAGGGTGGACAAATTTGGAATGTAAGGATATTCAAGGGTTTCTCAGTGCATGTCCTCCAATGTGCCCCTTATCAAATTTGTGTTGTGAGGTTCAGTGTTGTCTTGGAGAAGTAAAATTGACAATGGTGCTCTGAATGTGAAGAAAATCAACGAGTAAAACTCCTCTGTAATAAAAAAACACTGCCTGAGAACTTTTCTAGCTGAAGGGCAGGTTTTGGTCTTCACTGGGCAGGCTTTATCATTTTTTCATCACTCCTTGCTCACCGTTTTGGATTCCAGAGTGAAATGATGCATCCATGTCTCATCACAAATTAAAATGAATTTAAAAAACGCGTCCCCTTCTTGCCAGAATCAATTCAGAAGTCTCTCACAAATCTCCAGCGTGACCTGATTTTACTGCTCGGTTAACAACTTTGGAAACCAACAAGCATTAACTTTTTTAAATCCAAGATATTCACTGATAATAAATAGTGTGAGTACTCACAATGCTGAAACCCACTTGTGATGCAATTTCTTCAAGAGTGCAGCATCAGTCACCTTCAAGAAGCTCTCAAATAGCATGGATATTGTCATCTGTGAGACATGACCTTCATTTTGTACAATTCCTCAGCCATCCTTATATTGTCTGGCCCAGGTAAACAATTGATTCTGGGACAGTGTAACATCCCCAATCAGTGCCTCCAAAAGAGTTAAAATCACTGAAGGTTTAACCCCTTCATTGGATAAAAACTTGTAATAATGTGTTACATAATAGGCAAAAGAACCTCTTCTTCACTCATGGTTGTACTGATGCCAAAACCTATCAAAGCAGTTAACCAAGCTGGTTCCCCTTCCTAACACTGACCTTCAACCCCTATTCCATCATCCCACTCAATCTGCCTCTGCAGTACTCTGGTTCAATTACACTTGAATCACCCTTGTATAATTGAGATGAACATACATCTCATTTAACATGAAATAGATAACAGAGTAGTCTTTTGTAAGAATGGTTGTAAAGGAAATTCATGTGAATTAGATTTCTAGATAGATATTTTCATTGAGCTTTGGGAAACAGTTTGTAAGTTTTATTTCATTCATTTTCTCCCCAGGAATAGACCCACTTGCAATCATGAGGAAACTGTTTAACCTTGTTTAGGCAGTTGACATTGTGGACAATCATCCAATAAACATGTTCTGAAAAAGGTAATAAGTGAAGCAAGATAGCAGCATTTAAATTTGACTCATCCGTTTCTACTTAATATTTTTGGAGTACTTCAAACATGTTAAACTCCTTAACTGTAACTTAGATAACAGGAAATGTTAGTTAAGTTTAATGTGCAAATGCTGATACTGTATTTTGTGTGTTCACAAAATTAACATTCTGTAACTGTGAATATCAGCAATAATTGCAAACTGTGATGCAATAGTATGCAGATTCATGCTTATGAGTTTTTAATCTAAACTGTTTCCTAGCCTACAGAGCATATTATACCCATT
The DNA here is from genome assembly GCA_030762935.1 of Hymenopus coronatus. Classification (NCBI taxonomy): domain Eukaryota; kingdom Metazoa; phylum Arthropoda; class Insecta; order Mantodea; family Hymenopodidae; genus Hymenopus; species Hymenopus coronatus. The sequence goes on along the minus strand of CM060897.1, from coordinate 40,569,184 downwards.
AGCTGTAATATGTTTTGTCAATCATTCTCATTTACTGTAAACATTTTACTATCCACAAATAACCCCTGAATATTGAGGAACGTTTAATGATTAGTAGAAATGTACAAAAGAAGCCCATTATATGACACAATGAAATTCAGACATTTGTATTTAAATAGTAAGTACCATTAGTAAATATTAAGCATTACTTTATTACACAAAAAGCTTAGATCTTGTAAATACAGGATGTCATGTTTATCTTGGCCACACTGGTTGAAAAGTCAGATGATGCATACATTAAAATTTCTCTATCAATGAAATATTTTCTTATATTCATATTATTCTGTTTATGTACTGAATTTATTTAGTTGCCGACATATTTATTACAAGGTATGACATATTTAAGGTACAACAAGACCTAGACTTATTTCACTACTCAAAATCCAGAAAAGCCAATTAGCAAAAAGAAGAAACTCATTGTAGACTGGAAACATGACAATGCACATGCTGTGGCATTAATTATTGGTGCACTCAGTCAGTTGGTGGCTTATTTAACTAAAGACATAAGGAACAAATCAGTGAGTGTGTACAAACAGAGCTGTATAATGAGTTTATTAATAATTCACTTTTTCAACTTCAGTGTGATTGCATGGTTGTTTTATACATTGCTCAAGTCAAAAGGTAGTTTTCAGACATGAATGTGGAACTTTATCAATATGGATCACACAACATTTTGGCCAAGTTATAATAAGGTAGGACTTTGGCAACAATTAGTTCAGATTATAAAAAATGAATGAGGCTTTATGTCAACATTTCAATGGAAATATATCTTTTGAGATCCCATATTTCAACGGAAATATATCTTTTGAGATCTCCTATATACAACAAAGGTGGTGTGCATGCATATGAACAGAATAACTTAAAATAAAAAGTCGGATAAATACCAAACTTTAACAGAATTTGAACATCACTGTCACTAGATTCTTCCAACAAATTAACCAAACTTTAAGTTCAGTATTTTTCAAGGATATGACACAAAAGATTTTCACAGAATCCCATTTGTTCCAAGCTATCCTTTACCTGAAAAAAGTGTTATTTTTGATTTTCTCAAAAATGTTCTCAAATGATTATTATTAAACTACCATGCTTTAAAATATTTACATGACCAATAAAATGGGTACCTTGAATTTTCTGTGAACACCCTGCACAATTTATGTAATTTTAAACTAATTTTTTATAACTCTACACAACTTGCACGCCATAAGAGCAAAACTAAATGAAACACGTAGATCTCATTTAAAAAAAAAAAAAAAACACAATTCATATGAAATAAATGCTCATGTGGTATTAACCATTTTAGAAATATTTGTTGGTATTGGTTTAGTTTTCCAGTATTTTATATATTTTGAGCTTCTAAATCCATTATTCTTTTTTGTTTCTTGAGATGTCATAGGGCATGGAATTTCAAAGCCAGCATTTGGTGATCTACATTTTACACATTTGCTAATGCTTCAACCTCCCCTCCTGTATTCCCCTTGTGGCTATTACAAAATGTTTCATAAAAGCATTTCTGGATATGTTTATCTTGAATAATATGAAAAATAATATTTTATAAGAATAGTCTATAGAGGAGATAATTTAGCAGATAAAATTATGTGAATGTAATACCCAAGCTTTTCAAGTCAAGGAAACAAAATGATGCACAGCCAATCACAAAATGTAAAAATAACTTACTTTAGGACAAAGAGATACCTAATTCAAATGATGTTTTGAAACTTTCTTCACAGATTATGGTAAGAAAATCAATTCTTTGACATCAAACTCAATTCTTTGCCTCATTAAGGAAGCAATAAAGATATAGATTATTCTTGCAATGTTAATTGGCACTGTAAATCACTTATAGGACCAACAGCATACGATGAATGAATGCATTCTTGTAACCCAACCTCTTTATTACAAATATATTGTTGTAATTGTGAACAGTATTTGTTAAGGTTAATGAAATGGTGGTATAGTATAGGCAGAATGTTATTTCTATAAACTCAGTACATTAGTGTTTTATTCATAAATAAGGCTAAAATTCCAATACGACATCAGTAGTGAAATAAGAGCTAAAGCTTTTCTGGTGAGAACATATTCTAGGTATCATTCTTGGGCTCCAAACCAGGTGAGGTGAAGCAGTAAACACAGATACAGACAATATAAGCAGCCCGAGTAAGCGAGTTTTATATGAGGTCCCTGCAAGCCACAGTATAGGTATATACAGGCCATTTTACTCGATCAAGTCATTCATCATCCTGAAACAGTGATGGCTCTACTTCATCTTACCTGGCTCAGTCCAAGAATGCCTGCAGTTAGTAACACATATTACTTTCCAGATTCCTGTTTAACTCCTGTGTAAAACAATTTTTCAATTTGTATCACTTATCCAAGATAAATAGGACAACCTGTATATAACTTCCTTCAGCATAAATATGTATACATAAGCATTTGCTTCAACATTATTTTACAGGATATAGAGCAGGGTTGTTTTACTTAAGTATCACAGTAACTTGCATATTATTTCTAGAAGCATAAAAATGTGAAAAAAGAAGGGAAGAAAATTTACGATATGACATTACTGCTAGTAGAAGTAAACAAATTACATGCATGCTAAAGAGAATACTATGTAGAAGTACACAAAGGAATGGAGTGCTTACAACAAACTTTGGAGGGTGGAATTCCTATGTTCATTACATTAAGGTATGCATGAAAACAAGGTGCACAGTTAATTGGGTTTGGTGTGAGAAAGCGAGCTAGAGTTAATGGGCAAGGGGTGTGTGCATACCGGGTAGCATCGTATGGGACGACAGCAGGGGCAGGAAACTGGCTTCGGGGTTGAGGTGTCACGACAGGTCGCCCAGCCGTCGGAAGCTTCACTCCATATAGACTGTATGACTCATCGACAAGTTCAGTATCGCTAGCAAACACAAGCAGTTAGTGGCTTATTCTAGAACTTAAGACTGTTTTCTGCCTGCACTTTCTCTCGTCTTGCTCTAAAATACAAAGGATTTAGCTACAGACTACCATTATGGTATTTGCTATCACTAAGTTGTAAACTTCCAAATGCAGTATTTATGAAGACAAAGTAATGCTAAACTAGAGGTGCAATTAGTTTTAGGTTTTTAAAAGTATAGTCTCTAAAAAGCTAATTAAAGCAGCTAGATGTCTAATTTTGTAATGGGCAGGGGCGTGGTTGAATGGTAGGCCCAACTTTGGGCTCTTTTGTTAGGAGTTTTGGTTTTACTTTTTAGTTTAGAGGTCTAACTTAGATGCATTGATCACTGGGCATGTGGGAGCTAAGAGAGCTGAATCTAATTTAACCTTAGTCATTGTAAAACCACAAATAAAAGATGTATTAGATGTAACCCTCCAGTGTGATTTAACAGGAGGAAAATTATAACATAACCATTATTTTAGAACAGATCCATTCCTAGAACTGTTCCAAAAAGTAACCACATGTCCACTTATATAGCACCAAAACAACAGTCCTCCAACGTTGTACTAACAAGGGACCATTGCCACATTGGTGTTGCGGATCATCCTGGAATTTTTTAGTGAAAGTAGAGTATAAATAAGAATACCTGTGTCTTGGCTTTCTCTCCCTTGGGCCCAAGTTTGACAGGAAAACTTTTTTTTAAGTTTTAGAAATCGGAATAATTCACTAATAATGTTTAATTCCTTACATATATCAGCATTTAAGGTTTAAATGGGATAACTTACAAAATGAGCAACTTTTATCTTCTTTCAAATACTCATCACAAACAACATTAAACACATCTATGACCTGTATTCTCTTCACTAAATGAATCCTTGGTTACAAGTTATATATAGTGCCATCTTGCATGCAGATATCTGTAGCCTTGGTGCATACAAAGTTCATTATAAGCTCCTGGCATACTACCAGGCAGCTGATTGTTGAGAGGAAGTCAGACAAAGTCAGCCGTTACAACTTAAAACTTTATAACTTTTTTTTCTGTTAAACAGAGACCCTTTAGGAGAGAAAGCCAAATAGTATTTTTATTTTTGATGTATTTTGACTACAAAAATTGTAGTTCAGTCTGCAACAACATTGTGACAATAACCCTTTCAAAGATGATCATTTGTGTATGTTTATAATCAGTTTCCAAGTAACAGTAGGATCATGAGAATGTTGCATGACAATACAACAGTAACAAATAATATGAGACCTTGGGGCCATCTCTGCATCAAACTTTCAAAGGAGGACAATGTCAGCAAATCAGTTTAATTATGCTTATCAGCTCTTGCAATACACATACAAAAGCAATTATCTGAGATGCCATTTTGGAACATATGACCACAGCTATTATTATGGTGATAATGGAATTTTATGTGAATTAAATAAGGAGTAATCTTAATATATAGATTCATTGCTATTTATAGTACATTACATGCTTAGTAGAGAGCAAAAGGGAAGCGAACATCATTTTTCAATATCTTTGTGATTGAAACAAAGAACCATGACTCTTTGCAAAAAATTCCAAGCCAGGTAAGTATGAGTGGGTCAAGAATATCTTGCTGTTAAAGTTAAACATAAATACTCATGGTCAAATTTAACTGTTATTTTGGAACAGTTATCTGGGGTTTTAAATCTTTTTGGAATTGAAATGTTGGAACTGTTACTGAAAAGTAACCTTTGGGAAAACCTTTGAAATTCAGAGATAAATATTTCGAAGGGAAAAAAAAACCAAAAGGAAGGAAAGGGTATGTATATTGCAGGAGCAATTGGATAATGCACCAAAAAGAATTACCAATTCATGAGTTGTCACTGCTACAGCATTCCTCTGTTTTATTCTGATAAATTGATATGTTATTCTTGGCAAGATGTGGCCATTTCTAATATCATTGTTCAAACTCTGAATTAATGCACAAATACTGACTGATGTGATGATTTTTCCAAGCTGTAATTCAGTCAATAGAAGCAAAACTTTGAAAACAACCAATATTACAGTCTTTCCTGTATATGATGTTGACTTGACTATCTTTGGCTTGGATTGGATTGAACTTAAGAAAGTTTCTTAGTTTCAAATGATTTCTTCTCAAATGGTGCAAAAATGCATCAACTATGTCTCAGCTGCTCTGGTGTAGTTTCATTATGTAAAAACATTTCAGCCAATGAACACACTGAAATGTCCATGCTAGATGTTACAAACATGTTAAGTTGAGAACTCCACCATATATGATTAATTGCATAAGTACATATTTGCCAACTTCCTTGTACTGAAATCTATATACTTTTCCTTCTCTAGCAGTGTATTTTGATGAAATGAAATTTAAAATGTAACACTTTCAATAAATATATTAAATTTACATTAAAATAATGGAAATTCTGTTTTATAAGAATCTTGATGACTTGATAGTAGGTAGTACTTCTTTTTGTTACACTTAGGCTCACCAATTCTTCCATATTTCCAGGGAACTTTCGTATTTTAGATTATTCCAGCTCTTCAAATACTCCTATATTTCTCATTGGTGATCCTTCTTTGTTCTTGATTTTTCAGTGCTGTACATGTTTATAATCGCGAAATTCAATTTCATTAACATTGATGGTTTTGTAAAGGGTAATTGATTGCTTTCTGTTCTGACCTAGGAATATACAGCATCAATGATAGATTGTAGTGTTGAACATCTAACCTTTGGTCAAATACCTTAGTCTTTAAAGTAACCAAAAATCAATATCTATTGAAATTTTTGTATTAATTTTTGACATACCTGCAATCCCAGATTCAAATATTCACACAGAGAGTTTCTTGATGAACAATAAATAGACAGATCAAAGAAATCAAAGCAACTTAGATTTAATTAAGTCAGAAATAATGATAATAGTCAATTTTGATTATGACTTGCATCTTCACAGGATGACAAGAACGTCAAAACTGCTGCAGTATTTACTGTTAAATGAAAATAAGGTTAATGTAATAAATAGTATTCAATAATTTATAATTGTATGTAATATTGTCAAACAAGAAGTACGTTTGAATGCTTCAAATTATATTAAAAGCTTTGGTGTGGTATCATTTAAATTAATATAATTATAATTTAAAAATCAGCCAATCCTTTAATTAATATAGGATTTATATTCAAAATTTCCACTAAAATTTGCTGTGACTATTTTCATCTTCAAAATATGGTTACCCTAGTCACGCTTGAAATTCTTCCTGATACTATAATATTGGGTTATACAAAGGTTATACAAAGATTTCTGGTCCATATTTTATACTTCATAGGATGTATTATAAACAAAACCTTTACAAAAATAGGAAATATATCTTTGAGCTGCCAAGAATGTTAATAACATAAACAATTTAGTGAAGAAGTTAACTAAGAATTCATGTTGTCCATCACTAAATTTATGTACATGCCCATTTATTGCAAATTACTAGAACATTTTGTTGCAGCCCAGCAAAATGGACCATAATTGTGATGGAAGATAGACACACAAGCACTGTATACCAACTGTGGTATGCATACTGTATGGCATTATACATGGCATGGTCTGTAACTTAAGTTACAATATAATGCAAGAGAATTAAATGCTTTGTCATATTTGTGATAACAATCTGTAACACTTGAATCTTCCCAAAAAGTCATAAAATAGTCTCCTTTGGGTAAACCACAAAAGCTGGTAAGTATGGATATATTTATTCTTCACTTGAGAAAAATTGTATTATAATTTTTTCAGCTGTTACCTGCTTTCAACTATCCGTTGCATGTTCAACTTTAGGAACTTCAAATCACTTCAGCTACTAACTTGCAAGCTGATGTTAGTTCACAGCAACTAGGAATGGAAACTAGAACCTGAACAACTCCTAGAGCTCTCTCTAAGTATAAACTGGGAACAATTAGACTGGAAGGAATTCCAGAAAACTTGTGTCCTGATTCTTTTAGATTCATTGAACACTGCAGAACAACAAGCTACATATAACGTAAGTTAGTTACAGTCAGTTACAAAGACATCCCAAAATACAAAATCAAGTTTCACTTTGCTATCAATTTAGTCATTAAATGCATTCCTATTCTCATTTTTTGTACTGGGAACAAAATTATTGATGTTATTTTGCTTTCTTTTCTGGCTTCTATTCCTGTTTCTATTCTTGGGATCTTGTGAACAAAACTTAACTCTTTCCAACCCAATCATGTTTGTTAAAAGATTTGGATTCTAAACGATAAACTTTTTATAACTCTTTTACTATGCTGGTATATACTAAAAGTTTTAAATTTATTATTTGCTATTAGTGTAGCCTGAAGTAAAACACCAAAATATAAAAATAAAATTATATCTTTTTTTAAATATAAATAGTACAAAATCTTGTCAATATTCATGTATGCCAATTACCATTTATTTTAGGTGGGGCCTTTCCATTCCTTATCACAACAAGGATTCAATGGTAGGCAATCTCAAACATTGAAATACTCAATTATGTATGTCAATGTTTCTACAAATGAGGGAGAAAGGGAAGTTTCTAAGGGCACAAAAAATACATTCTATCTGGTTTAAAAAATCAGTTTAAAAAAATCAATAAATAAATTGTACTGAAAAGAAACAAAAGGAGTCAGCAACTCATCAAGAATAACTTCTTAACTAATCCTGATCTCCATTTTTATGAATTTATGCAAAGTATTTTTATTATGTCAGAAAAAATAACTTAACAAGAAAAACAACTAATAACTGATATGTATTGAAACAGCAACAATAAAAAGTATAGTATTATTCTGTTGGCAGAGTTGCACTTATGCTCTACTTGAATTAATTATTATACAGTCCTTTAATGTTTTAACTGAATTTGAAAGTTATTTATAATTCTTTCTGATGCTATTCCATACACATTCTGATCAACCACATTTTAAGTTGTCCCATTTTCAAATCACATCAATATATGCAGCGAATTTATAGGCATATTTTGAGAATACAATTGGTGTCTGTAACTTAAATCTCCAAAAAATAAATCTTGTTAAGTGCTCAGACAGAAAACAGTCTCATGTTATACACAGAGCATCATATGTGTTTTGCACTTTCACTTGTTAAAACATGAGGTAAACATGAGGGAAACCTCTGCTACTCCAACACTATGCTATTGCCACATGTTAAAATAAGCAGCATGCAGGAACAGTCTATTTTCAGGGTTGCCAGAACACCAGAACACCTTTCAGGAAATTATTTGTACTACAGACATATATTCCTCTTGATTATACTCTTTCACATAAAACAAATATAGAACATGAAATAATGCACATTACATTCTGGGTTTCATTGAAGATATGAGCTTCTAGCTATCTTATTTTCCTGAACATATTTAGAGAACAATCATACTAAATAATTACATGTTTCATAAGTAACATTGAATCCAATAACACTAGGATTAACTCATTTTTTTTAAAAAAGAAGCTTGGACACATCAGGTTTAGTAATCTGCGGATGTATGTATTATCAGGAGATTGTATGTTAAAATCACATTGAAGTCATACGTGTAGATATTATACACATATATTTATAACATGTACTATATTAAATTGAAACGACAGCTTATAATTTTTTATTTTCTGGGTTTGTTATTTACCATGGTGATAGTAACAGAGTATAGAAGAAATGAGAGTCCTCCCAAGTAATATTGATGCTAGTCAAACCAGTCATAAGAGGAATATTCCCTGCCCACCTCCCCCCAAAAAATGAAATCCCTTGATTGTTTGGGCTGGAAAATGTACTTTTATCAAGAGATAGGAGGGGGGGGGTGAGTGAGTGAGTGAGTGAGTGAGTGAGTGAGTGAGTGAGTGAGTGTAAACAGCATAACAGCATGTTAATGTTGGGTGAATATGAAACTTGGTTTCAGTATTTTCCAAGGATGTGAGAAGAACATTTTCAGGAAAATCCCTCCAGCACTAACTACCCTTTACATGGAAAAATGTTTGTGATCTTTTTATTTTCTCAAAATGGCTCTAAAGGTTTTACTAAATTAGCATATTTTAAGATATTTTTGTCTAATAAAATGCATATCTTCAAAATGTTGAGATTGTATTCATTTATGATGAATTTTGTATAATTCTGTTTAACTAGTATGCTAAAATGACAGAATACACTTACCAAATAAAAAAAGGCAAATTTTGTTAGTATACACAATATGTTTGAAATAACTTTTTTTTTGTTGCTTTTGCCTCTTTTGACATATTTCATAAATCATGCAAAGGCCCTCCTCTGTGTGACTTCATCATTTAACAGCTTAAAAACTTGCAATTTCTTTTTTATTATAACAGCTTTTTATCATGATTAAACATTTGAATGTTGCTTGTATGTAACTAAGCACTATTTGGTTAATTTTAAACCACTCTTATGCAAAAATATATCATTACTAATGTAGTGTGCATAGAAGAATCTCTTTTATATAAATACTAAAATTATGTACACATATCAGTATCCATGTGTGTGTGTGTGTGTGTGTGTGTGTGTGTGTGTGTGTGTGCATGTGTGTGTGTATGTATATATATATATATATATATATAAAATGTAATAAATATTTTTTATGAGGGTTGCATGCAACATTTAACTTGTTTCATGAGGATGGGTTTGTTAATATGAAAACAGTTCAACAATTGACCTGTGTATCAATATTTATTTGTGATTATTAGCCCAAAATAAAACCGATAGATTTGAAATTCTGATAGGATTTGCTGAAGATATACACAGATTTATGCATACATTTCAATGAACCTCTTCCAAAATTGTTCACAAGCAACCTTAATAGAACAGAAACAAAATTCAAAGAGCATGGACATATCAGGGTTGTGCGGGTTAGCTCTATTAATCTTTGATGATGTCACCAGGTGGCCTGAGTAGTGATAGGAAGCGAGGTATGATTGATTGTCCTCTTACCATTATTAGTACCACTGCCAAGACCAGCTGTTTAGTTAAAGCTTGGCTATGAGCATGTAAAGATGTCTGCTACCAGAGACGCTCCTGCAAGGTTATAATTCTAGGACATAAAGTGCAGCAGAAATCTACCACAGAATTAACAATTGAGAACTTCATGAGTGAAGGTTTGGGACAGGAAATTTAGAAATGGCCAAAGAGGCTTCCATTATAAAATTGGTCAGGGGCTAAAGGGTTTGATCACACTCCCTACATGCCAACCTAGTGCTGAGCACCTTCCTTGTTTCCTGCAATTGAAACCGTATATTGACAATGGCATTTCCACTACAAGGTTCAAGGGCACCATGTAGACCTGGTTCAAGAGACAGGCTATAAGTGTTTTTGCAGAGGGTAATGGAAAATATGGAGCCTAGGTAAGACAAATGTTTGAACAGAAGCTCAATAATTAGCAATGGTGTTGAAAAGAAACTTATAGTTGTCATTAACTTTTTTAAGAAATTATTTTGCTAGTGAAATTAGTTTTTATTTTGTGCTCTACTGGAGGTTGGTAGAAAAAGTAGCCCTCATTTTAAAAGGTCATAATATTAAATGTTATGTGTCCAAGCAATTTTTAAAATGTTGATTTTGGTTTATTAGTATTATATATTATTTATGAGTGAACTATCCATATGTTTGTCCCTTATATCATATGGAAGATATAATACACTGGAATACGCAAATATTAAACTCCTTGGTATTCTGCATTAGCCTACAAACAAAAAGAATTAAGCAGAACTACGTTTCATAGAAAAGATAATTTGATAAACAGGATGCAGATGAAGATTGTGACATAATACCAACCTTTATCAAATTATACAGCATGTATATACAAAGCATTTTAACATTATGAATGGATGAGAGCAAAAGGAAAAGAGACTTGAGTGAGGTAAACATTTTGTTTCTCTATCAGAACCGCATTTGTTTTTTGTAGGTAATGAAATGAAACACTCCTGTTAAGCACACAGCAATGGCTGACACAAAATGTAAGTGAGATTAATGAATAGGTTCTTTCCAAAAATTTTCATTGTGTAATTTGATAAACAGGATGCAGATGAAGATTGTGACATAATACCAACCTTTATCAAATTATACAGCATGTATATACAAAGCATTTTAACATTATGAATGGATGAGAACAAGAAGGAAAAGAGACTGAGTGAGGTAAACATTTTGTTTCTCTATCAGAACTGCATTTGTTTTTGTAGGTAATGAAATGAAACACTCCTGTTAAGCACACAGCAATGGCTGACACAAAATGTAAGTGACATTAATGAATAGGTTCTTTCCAAAAATTTTCATTGTGACCTATACCCTCGAGTATTAATAACTAAACAGTTGTACCAAATTGGTAGTTTGGTTGTGTATTGTAAATGAGAAGAAACAGATCACAACTTAGTAATTTTTAACAATTATTTATGAAACATTTAATTTGTATTAATTTTATGACTTTTATCCAATACTTAACTGAAGTTTACAACTTATGATACATTTTTTCCTACCAAAATCCTTTTGAGATCCAAAAGAAAAACATCACAGAAAGTTTAGATGATGAATCTTATTAGTTATTAAATATTTGACAAATCTTGTTCAAAAATCATTTCAGAGTTATATAGTATAACTTTTCAATAGAACTCTCCAGAATATTTTTTTTGATTGGTTGAAAGCTATAACCAATGGAATCTTTTTCAATCTTGCTCTTGCTCATTCATATATATGTTAATATCAATTAACTTGGAAATAAGTATTTTAATTATTTAGAAATAAAAAGTTGGGACCAAAGTTGGATCAAAGCATATCTTAAGATTGTTGTTAGCTAAGAATGAAAACCTTGTACCTCATTAAAGTAAAACTTTATAATAGAATAGATTTAATTTTACAGCAACATACAAGGTTGCATACACTTCCATCAGAGACGCAGCTTAGTGCCACATAGCTCCTAATGATTTTGTATGTTCAAAGATTTTCTAGTCATTAAGATTTCATTCCTGAAAGTGTTATGGAAATAACTGAGTTGTGGCATAAGCAAGTTAAACATAACATTGATTTGCAATGAAAAAGTATTGAATTGTCAATTTTTCTTATTAAGTAAGAAATAAATAAATTGTAATTATTTTCAATCTGATAGTCAGATAGATAATTATCCTTATTTAGTTGAATTAAGTAAGAAGCAAATTAACTGTAATCAGTTTCAACCTGATAGTAAGACAGATAATTATCCTTATTTAGTTGAATCAAATATGACACCTAGCCATAATGCAACCTAAAGGATTCAAATGGGAACAAAGAAAATAATAATCAGTGTAGCATTACATTAGTAACAAACATGACCCAGATATTTTCAACTTGTAGGCAAATAATAATTTTGATGCATCTCTTTAGTGTATTTTAATTTTATAGGATAACAAGAATGCTTAATATAAGTAAAAATTAAATATAAATTTTCTGGCAAAGCATAAACATAGTTTTTAGTGTTAACTATAAAATTTCATCTTCAAAATGAACTTCAGTTCAATATTCTGCAATTAAACATTTCACAGCACTTCAAATGGTTAAGGGAGCAATTAATTGGCCATTCATTACTGAATTTTGCTATATATATTTATTTTAAAGTCCTAAAATCTCCTAGGCTGGAAGGCCATGGTATAAGTAAAATTGTTAAAACCTGACATTTTGGTCAACTCTGCTGTCAAACTGCTCAGGGAATTATCCTCTGAACATGGCAACCAAAAAGTTAACTGAAAAGTCGGAGTCTAACAATTTTGCTCATGGACCACCAAAAAGTTAACTGAAAAGTCGGATTTTAACAATTTTGCTCATGGACCACAACCTTCCAGACCAGGAGATTTTATGATTTTAAAGGTAACTCAGCATTAAAGCCTTCACACATATTTGCTAAATATATCTTTCAAACTCTTCTTTATAAAAAGAGAAATTGTAACATAAAAATCAAGGAGTTCTTTGGTTTTTTGGCTTCATATGCAATAGCTCTTATGTTAGACTAGCAATAATAAGGCTCAGCCAGCTCACCTTCATATGGGTGTGGCATGCCTGTCTCACATTCAACAGATCCTAAATTTGTATCTCATTAGTGAATTTTTGGAAATTTTCCCTTATCTTCAGGAGATAAATTTTGGGTAACTCTTTAGTTCAATGGACTGTGAGAGAATTTCAGCTTCTTTCATCCATTTCATTTACTCACTGTGCAATATAACCTATATGGTTTCATATTAAATAAATAATAATAAACAATTTAAAAAATCTCAGCTGCTAAATTTGCTGACTAAAGGCCAGGCATGCCATTGAAATGTGCAGATATCCAACACTTAGTAATTAAGGGTATTCGATACTTAATTTTCAAAATTATGAGTCGCCCTCCGTGGTGTAAAGGTTACATGCTAGCTTCATGTACCCCAGGTTGTGGGTTCAAACCTGGCGGAGGATGATGGATTTTTTCGGGTGTAAAAATCCTTAGCATGGCTTCCTTCGGAAGGGAAGCCGTTGGTCCCATGTCATAGATTTACGGCACGTAAAAGTACCTCAAGCCTGATAGAGAGGCCTCTGAGCAAAATTAAGCGATCTTTCACGCCCAGTATAGAATGGGATGTTGAGAACCACAGCAGTTAAAGAGCGTCCATAAATAACATGCCATTTCCATTTCAAAATTATGATTTTATCTTCTGGACATTTAAATGCCCAAACACACATTTTATTTTTTGCAGAGCAGTTTAATTGTTTTACAAATTTAAACTACTACTGTATAGAATTGTATTCAAGGAATAATATTCAAAATACAAACATTTAAACTTTCCAAACTTTTCTCCCTTGCATTTCATTTTCCAAAATTACTTTTTTAGAGTGTTAATCATTTGAAAACCACATCTGCTAAAACTAAAAATACTAGCAGGATTGACCACAGAGGAATTAAAAACAACAATGATGATAGAAAAACTATTTTTTTTTTCTATGCTTCTGGTGCAGAAGGTAACTGCTTATCATAGAAAATGGTTGTCTAAGATTTATATTTAATACTTCAGTTAAAGATTTAATCCAAACAAAAGGTTTCAGATGTGCGAATATTCCACTTTTGGCTGTCTGACAACTCTGAGTTCTTAGGAATATAATTATTCTGATTCATATGATCACATGACATTATATTTGATCATGCAATGCAAGATAGTGAAATAACAAACAAAAGTGGCATGTAAATAAAACAGCCTAGTAACACATGGGTATTCTCCACATGATATATCTCTCCCTCACCTCACACTTCCATTATTCTTTAATAGAAATATGAAAGTAATGTTTACAGCAAAGGATCTTAAATGTTTTTTAAATGAAGCTTTTTATATGAAACACTGTAATGGCATTCAACAGCAACAGCCATATGGTTCTAATATGTGAAAAGCATTTCTGTATACTGTATTAAACACAATGTTAATTAATACTTTTTGTGACATGCCCATGTTAGTCTTCAGTATATCTGAAAATTAGACATACATATAAATGATAAATTAATCTAGTTTTTTTAAGCCATGTTTTAAAATATGGTTAAGAACCAATAAAAAGGGATCAATTTACCAACAAAATTATAAACTAAGTACAATGTCATATTTTAGTCACTATATATATATATATATATATATTTTTTTTTGTTGTTGTTAAGAAATCAAGAATGTAATATGGACTTAAAAAGTGTTACACATTCCATTCCTATTGTATTGTACATAATATAACAAATACAAAAAAGACTTACAAAGGTAGAGGAATACAAATTGCATATGTTAAAATATTGATATTTTAGAATTTTTCTTTGGAAAAACTCTCTATTTTTCACTGAAATTTTAGTTACATAAGTTACTATGATTCCAACCCCCATCCAGCTATATTTAAAATATATTTTGTTTGCATTCTTAATACTTGAATTTCAGCTAATATGAAAGATGATTTACAAATAAATATTTTTAAAATATGAACAGAAAATACAAAATAATAGCATTTTGAGGGAAACAAGTAGTGATAGAAAATAAAAGTAGATTACAAGTAGTGATAGAAAAAAAAATAAATTAATAAATATATACATAAATAAAGTTGTGTCAACTATCTAAGTTGTGGTTTTTCCTTTGACTAAAATAAAGCTATAATGAACAAATAGCAAACTTTCAAGATAAAGAACAAGAGAACATCAAACAAAAAGACAACAAACCCCCAACTGGAATGTTATAAAACACCAGCTGTTTCACTGCTTCTCTACAGATAAAAGGGTCAGAGAACAAGGAAGAAAGATAGAGATTGAATTTTGCTGACAGAAATAACATTTACTAGATGAATTAAAAATTAATTTTTAAATTTCTTTGTTAACAACATCAGTCATTAATGAATAATGGTGTCAGTAAGCCTACTGAAATGAGGCTGTTGCTTTTATGTGCACTTAAAAATCATCGGTCAGTACTGAGTTTGAACCCATGACTTGATACCAGGAGGCCAATGCCTAACCAACTGAGTCACCCAGACCAACACATTGTAAACTAAAACACAGATTAAGAATTTAGATAATAGGAAGGAACTTAAAAATAATGGAGCAAGGTAACACGTCCTTAGCTAATTTTATGATATACATCACAGGCATGAGAGATGTTTGACTATAGAAACAGAGTTAAGAAAGAAGCTGAAGCAGGGATAGAGTTTTGGAACTGAGTACATTATAGATGATGATGACGACGACGATGCCGATGCCGATGGCGGTGGTGGTGGCTCACCATCTTAATATCAAGAGTAAACATCTGCTTACTAAGATTTTGCATCTTAGTTTATGTCAGAAGCAAGATGAAGTATATGGTTTCCTTTGTCTTGGCTTTACCCGGTTGCTTCAGCCTCTGTATTTATGAACTATGAAAAATATAAAGAACAAAGGCTCACCCTGCAGAAATAATAAAAAATTTCCCACAATTTGATTTAAAGAATGCAGTTTTCAAGAGATTACATTCTACAGTGAAGAGAGCTGAGAAACCTAAGTTGAATAATGAAATGAAATTCTAAGTGTTTATCAGGTTAACAATGAATGTTAGAAAGGTCTCCTTGTTATTGAAAGGAATTTATTTGCACCTATTATTTTGGAGAAGCTTTACTAATACTGAGTGTAAATTTTTTCCAGACTTTTGTGGGCTAGGAGAACAAGTTTTATAGAATTTTAACATTAAAGCAGAGTAATAATAGTACAGTAATTTAAAAAATTATTGTATATAATGTTGGAGGACCCCTGACTGAGCGACCAAATTCACTAACTTCCTAAATGCATGAAGTCTGTCACCACTAAGTTTTGCACTTCAGTCTTAGCAATCCTTGACATAATGATGACTGGGAGGGAGAAATATAAGGAAACCTTGATTCATCTGTTTCTTTTATAATAAACATATTTTCTGAATCTAGCAATGTTAACATTCAAAGAAAGAAATTTAAATAATAATCAAGAAAATTATAAATAACAGGTTTTCAATGAAAGGAAGAAAAAACTGGAGCTACCTTTGAAGCAACACATTTGTAAAATTGGTGCATTTGTGAAGTGCTGACATGGTGGATAGCTGAAATTGTTATGGCAATCATGATGGGCATGAATGGGCAATCTGCAACTGGAATTCTGCAAGGACCATATTCTCCTCAACTGGAGTTTCTTCCAGTTTATTTTTTATCCTTCATGGTTTAGCAATAACTTGCTAGGCCCTGGTTCCCAAGATCATGGATTCAAACCCAATGGAGGGTGATGGATTTTTTCAGGTATAAAAATCCTTAGCATGGTTTCCTTCAGAAGGGAAGTAAAGCCATTGGTCCCTTGTCATAGATTTACAGCACATAAAAGAACCTCAAACCTGATGAAGAGATCTCTCAGCAAAACTAAGTGATCCTTCTTGCCACACACTTTCAAAGTGCTATGTACTAATTGCAAATAAGTTAATTTGCTCCCCTACCCCATATGTCCTATTCAGTAATGCTCATCAACTAGCTGTGACATTAAACTAAATTGGAAGCAAAGTTATGAAATAAATGAACTCCCAATATACAATTTATACTTTTTTTGTCTTAAATTTACCTTTAATTTGAAGATTATTTTCAAAGAATAGATTTTTGACTATTTTTTGTTGACTAATAAGTATGTTGTCTATTTAAAAATCTCTAGATGGGAAAGAATGGTAGGATCTGCATGGGGGCTTTGTAACAAAGAATGATTTGCTGTGGTGCAGGCTACAAGAACCTAAATTTCCAAAGTGCTCTAGGAACTCCTACTTTGCTCCGACAAGAGGCAGCCTGGTACCAGAAGAGATAATTTGAGGAAGATCATCACAACCATCAAAGACATCTATATGCAAACCACAACAAGTTCTTACTGTATGCCATGAGAGACTAGCACTACAGAAAGGATGAAACAACTGATCACTGAGCTCCATATTAGCAATTCTCATTACCCCTTAAAGATGTCATAGCAAGCTGTTTGCATTAGGGGGACCCATTTATCCTCAACTACAAATGAAATTCTAATGTTACATAAATTATTTCCAAGCTTATGTGTAAGTTCATATTCAAATTGTACTGAGCACAATATGCTTAAGCATAGCAATGTTGAACTTTTCCTCTTTGCGATATACAGCCATAGTAACCAGCCTTACTGAACATACCTTGCCTCCTCGTCAATGACTGGAGTTATGGAGCCTGAGCGTGATGTATATTGACTGTAGTAGGGATCCTCGTAGCCAGGTCCTCCAGGGGGATATGCTGCAGGATAGGCTCTAGGACCTCCTCTTTCAGGGGAAGACATATACCCACTCTCTGCATGGAGACGATCTGCTGCAAATCAAAAGTAACAGCTTTAATATGTCTGAAATGATGGCAAACATACACTATTTTTGGCCTCTGGTTCTGGCTGACTACTTCTTAAAAGCTTCCACATTTTCTAAGTTTTCAATCTTAACTTTAATATTTTAAAGGTAATGAAAAATGTCTTTTGTACAACATTTTCAAAACAGTCTCTTTTTATCAGTTTTTATAGAAAAATCACCAAGCACTGATGAATAAGAATTTGAATGCTTTTGAATCAGAATTGTTGACGATTTCCATATCCTAAATGATATGAACAGGTGTGTGTAAATGAATTTCCTCATAATCTTGTTTTCTTAAACTTTTATACTATAACATTTTCCTAATGTTGCACTTTTTGAGCAACTTATTTTTAATTTGCAGTATAGATTCCTTGGAGGTGAATGAAGAAATTTCTTACGAGTTTTTTTTTTTATATATTAAGCATAATTTGGATATTTTGTTTTAATACTTTGATACATGTATAATTGTTAGAAAATTAAGTGTTGTACATGCTTTAATTACTTTTATTCAGGAACATCTTTATTGTTACACAAAATGCAATCCTTGATTCTGAAAAGCTATATTTGAAAAATAATAAAAAGGTAAATTCCTCCAATTTTTCTCTTGATGTGATGCATTTCACATATGGCTAAATTTTAATATTCTCAAAATTACTTTTTCAAAAGTTTAAGTGCATTGGACAATTCTAAAACAATAATGAGACCTATTCCATGATATTCAATTTTTTTGATTCAACTAACGCTGGAATTATTAATTAAATATGGTACTTGCTTCCATTTATCAAGACCCTTAGCAAGGTAAAATAAACATAATACCGTAGATATTAGAGTACTTTGTACCATAATTACTATTTTCTACAAATTTCAAATGGTTTACTTGAAAATTTTGCTATATATTTTTTCAATGAAAATGTTTTTTTTATTAAAATAATAATTCCATGATGCAATAGCTCACAAGGAACCTTGGCCTACTGCCCAACTACTGCATCTCCTATCTCGGTCCATGACAGACGTCATGGATGAGGTGCAGTATTGGAGGGTGAGACGTGGTCAGCGCCTCAACCCCTCCTGGACGGTTAATGCAATTCTCGCAACCTGGAGCCACTACTTCTCCATCAGGTAGCTCCTCAATTGGACCCCCAGGGACCTCACGAGGCTGAATGCACCCCGGATCAGATCTCCCAGCAGGAGAAAAATTCCTACACCGAGACCGGGAATTGAACCCAGGTCTCCCACTTGGCAAGTTGCTGCACAACCACTGTGCTAAGGAGACAACCCTTGTTTCTTTTATTAAGCTGTTATTCTGCTAGATAGTCAGTCTAGTTATTTTTATTACTGAAGATAGGCATTCTTAATTTACCTAATGGACACAAAATTAGAAGTTATTCATTTCAAAAATGGACGGTCACTATTTTTCATTGTTTATTTTAATTTAAAGCTATATAAAATAAGTAGTTATAATTGCTATATTCTTTCTACATTATTGTTATCTTCATCCTACTATCATCATCATCATCATTATTACTTATTAAATTAAATTTAAATTCTTGGTTGCAGCCTATGCCTCTGATGTTAACAAGTTCATTCATGTTTAATTCTTCATATAATGAATCCAAGAGCATTATCCAAATAACTATTCTAGCAGCATTTATGTAGATACACTGATTCATATACGTATGGAGTTAACCTGCAAACACTTAGGAAAGCCTCGGGCTCCCCAGTTGACTGACTAGCTTTGCCACTGGTATATCATCGTTTTAATCTAATTGGTTGTAATACTCCCTTCAAGGGAGTGATTTATCAGTGCAGTTATGATCAAAATGTCTTAAGACACAGACTTCCAACCTCAACACTTATTTTTTTATCTTCTCATCTTTTGCCTTTGCTTACTTTTACTTTCTCCATATGCACTATGTACATAGTGTATAGAGAAAGTATTGCACTCCACCAAAAAATTCGATACAGAGATTTCACCGGAAATATATGTTTTAGGGTCCCCAATATCCAAAAAAAGCATTTTCACAAAAAGGTCTGTGTGTGTGTGTGTGTGTGTGTGTGTGTGTGTGTGTGTGTGTGTGTGTGTGTGTGTGTCCGTGTGTCTGTGAACACGATAACTCAAAAACGAAAAGTTGGTAAAATACCAAACTTGGTATTTAAGTTTAGTATATTCCAGGGATGCGACACAAAGATTTTGAGAAAAATCCCCCCACCCCCAACTACCCTTTACATGGAACTTTTTTTGAAAATTTTGATTTTCTCAAAAATGGCTCTAACGATTTTGATTAAAATTTCGTATATTAAACATATTTACCTGACAAATACAATGTATATCTTGAATTTTCTGGGAATAGCCTCTGAAGAGTAGTTTATTCTGAATGAATTTTACTAAATTCTGAGTAACTGCTAAACCGTAAGAGATGGACAAAAACTTACTACACAAAAAATGTAGAGCACATTAGAACACACAATTTATGTTATATACATTTTTTTCGTGGAGTTCGTCATTTTTGTGACATTCCTTATTTTTGGTTTCTGCTATGAAAAACGTATACTTTTCTCATACAGGAACTTGTCAACTCCTATCCATATAGACAAAGGAACTTCATTGACATAGCAACCAGCTTTTGACTATCACTTTAACCTACAGTTGTCCCTTATTTCGCTTCTACTTACAAGGAAGCGAGTAATTAGACTATTTCTGCTATTTTTTTCTGATTAGCATAACGTAAATAGAAGTATAAGCTTTTTAAGAATAATTTGTTGCAGGGATATGGAGAAAGTCATGTGAATGGTACACATCAGATTTTTTTCTGTTAAGGTAGTATACCAGAACACACATTTCAAAATCCACAGTTTTCATTTGAGTAACTTCACATTTATATAATATGGCAAGTTTGAATGAGCAATGTAAATTTTTTCATAGCTATTATTGTTCTTGATTAATAAATTAATCAAAAATGTCCACACCATTCAGTTTCTTACATCCACCTCAAAATTCTATGTTGTTGCTAACAGACCATAATAAGAAAAACCACATTGGAGTTTTTCAAAATTGTAATGTAACTATGTATATTCTGTTCTTATATTTTTCTCCATTTTATGAATAAATTTAATGAAACTTAAAAGTAATGAGGCACTTTAAAAAAAGACCTTGTGAGACTTTTAATATTCATTGGTTGAAAATGTATACATGAAGCAATTTAGATAAAGTTGCTCATGAGTCTTCAAATGACCAGAGTTTTAAATATTGCCAAAATTAGTAAATCAAAAGTTACCAATTACAAAACTAGTTGGAAAGTTGAATTGTGCACAAAAATTTCAATTCTATGACAGGAATCCCAATAACAAATCAGTATCAATACTTTTACCACTTGAGCTACAGTAGTGAAGATCTTTAATCTCATCTGATTCAAGTATTTCAGTAAACCTTTAAAGTAATCTCAGATATTAGAGATACCACACTTCAAAGTGACCTGCATTTTTGCAATTACTACCTACACCTCTCTGTGAAAGAACTCTATCAAAACACACATAAAAGTGTGAGATATTAATGCAATAAACTGCCAAAAGCACTATTTTTAAACAATTTTCACAGATTGTATAGGGGGGGGGGTGCTTTAAGCATAACCAAGGAAAACCTAAGTTTAACAAGAAAGAAAAGAGGGTAAGTATTTTTTTTAAGAAAATGTCCCTTAGAAAACTTAATTATATGCTGTTTAATGCAAACCAAAAAAGTGTTGACATCAGTTGTATAATAAAACTAATACTTTATATGAGAGCATTTTCATTCGTGAACATCCACACCTTTTATCTTATTTTTATACACAGTTTCTGTGGAATAACAATTATTTTCTACTCCATGGAATTACCAAAACCTTCTTTGTATACAATTTCTGTTATGACTTCAATGTGTTTGTGTTCTAGTATACAGACTTTGTAAATCCTTTTTAATCCTAAGTCGTTTAGAAACTGAAATTAGAAGATATCTAATAGATTGTGTTCATTGGGAAGAACATTGTTTTCAATGGTGAAATAATTATTTAAGTCAATTTATTGGGCTCCAAGATAGCATTATAGTTAGGTTTTGACACAACATTTTTTAATTTTCTGATATTATTAGAGAATTAATACGGTTTGCAACAAAAGTTTTGGGCAATAATATGTTTATCTGCTGTTCACTGTGTGAAAATCTAGTTGAAAAATGGAGTTAGTAACTGCAGTTTGTTAACTTCATATTTAATGACAGTAAAACTGCTAGTGTCAACTCAAAAATCATACTTAAACCCTTGTTTGTATTTTACCTCAAGGTTGTGTTACCTGCATCACTGCCATACAAAATTCTTAATAGGAACTTAGTTTTAAATTATAGTAAAGTGCTTTCAGCCACTCAAGATGGGCATCGTAACAAGCAGCTTTCCAAGCCAAAGTGAGTTCACACTGTTAATAGTTGCCAATTATTAAGTCTTGTTTATCCACTCATAATGTAGAACTCCCTTCAATGTTGTATTATAATAAATGTTATTTGATTCCTAAAGTTACCACACTCGTATGTGGTAACTTTATTGCTCATAGGAATTACCTTTTACCATTCCATTTTCCTCTTAAAACCCCAATTGTGCAAAATCCCAAGACCTCTGAAGTCACCCTACCCCCTAAGCATAGCTTTCCTGTCATGGTTATACCCAAGGTCACGGGTTCAAACCTGGCAGAGGACGATGGAGTTTTTCAGGCGTAAAAATCCTTAGCATGGCTTCCTTTGGAAGGAAAGTAAAGCCATTGGTCCCGTGTCGTAGATTTACAGCATGTATAAGAACCTCAAGCCTGATAGAGAGGCCTCTGAGCAAAATTAAGTGATCTTTCATGCCCAGTTTAGAATGGGACGCTGAGAACCACAGTAGTTAAAGAGCGTCCATAAATAACATGCCATTTACATTTTTTCTTGTCATGGTTCATTGAGACAATGTGGTGTGAGATGCCATGGTCATGAGCATATCATGGTGCCCAGTTACAATGATGGCATTTGTCGTGACATCAGTTGGAGTAACCTGTTTTTGTAGTTGAGGCAGTGTGAAGCATCATGACATTTTGAGAAAGTGCCAATTTACAGAAAAATTTGAACTTAAGGTGACACCATAAAGTGGGTGTAAGATCAGAAAACCCACAATTATAATAGTTTTCTCTCTTTATAATATTAGTATAGATATTGCTCCATTCTCAGTTTGTATTCTTTTATTTTGCTTTAAAGAGGCAAGTATAGTTTATTTAAGATGCATGTTGTGTAATGCTTGTTGTCTCAAGTTATTGCATAATTCTTTGCTTGACTCTATTGTAACAGTAACTGATGCTCAAACCATCAGTTCACCCTGAAGACGAGGAAGATGCACTTCTTCGAAACGTTGGTGTCAAGCCAAGTTTTTACCTGGCTAGAAGCCCAAGAAGATTTTGAATTAACACGTCGCCAGGAAAGCTTCAGTTCTTACTTGTATTATGTTTTGTATGTTGGGAAGATAGGACTTAAACACTGTTTAATATACTCTTTACCACTACTTTTATATTTAGGACTACTTTGCAGCGAGTCAAGAATAATTTAAAACAAAAATTCCCTGTCATATTTCCATCAAAAGATCACATTTACTTGGAATTTAGCACCATTTAATTTAAATAAATGAATAGCTGCTAGAACAGAAAGCAGCTGAGCATATGGCTATTGTATTTGTGGTAGTCTCAAGAAACAAGCCAGTGGGAAAGAAGAAATATTTTCAAAAGTTAGGTGCTGCTATGAGGTACAGTGGTTGCCTTAGGAACCAACAATATTCATTTTGTAAACAAAATTAACTATAGGACTGCATTTAGTAATGTTACTCATTGCCAGCAGAATGAATTCAGACACCAAGTAATCTACTTTCATGATAAGTAATTTTCAAGCATTTATCACTATGATAGTCACTCTAATGGTAGAAACAGTTTCAGAAATATACATTAGATACACAATTTGATTCTGAACAAAATACATGGATTGAATTTTTAACAGTGGATACAATCTGCAATAATGTTAAGAAATGGAGTCAAAGTATACCAACAGCTAGTTACTTGCCCACTCTGAATGAGGTGGCACTGTGGTAACATGGATGACTCGAATATGGTAGATCCCTAACAACTGGCCTCTCTGATGCATGTTTTTTGTGTGTCCCTGGGGTCATCAGGCAAATGGTGGGATGGACTCTCATCTACCACAATTTCCTTTCCATTATTTCCCTTTCTTTCCATTTGCCTCTCTCATTCAGGTGTACTTCCAGATTCGCAGTATGTGGCAGTGTGGACAGATGACACATATGCATTCAATGTACAGATTACCCCTGTGGACACTACTAGGTGGCTGCTGGAGGTCCAGCAGCGGGCTGGGTCAGCAGGTTTGGAAACAAGGATTTTCGCACATCTCTGGCAGCTTGTCCCCCTGCAGCCCCCTTAGGTACCTTCACTTGATCTCGTCCTCCTGGGGATATTAGCTACAATAGATCTGTGCAAAATGTCCCCCTACATTGTCTACCTTTACCATTCATTACAGGCCCATCCTCCCTCAGAGAAAATGAACTCATCCTCCCCCCTCCATTTCTGTGTGCAGGGACAACAATAATAATGCAAAATTGAAAAACGACTTAAGGAATAATTACAAAATCAGAGGAGCTGGTATGGTATGGTAAGGTAATGTACATCCATTGCAAGCCTCTAGCAATCCTTTGTAATGTTGTCTTGAATTGCAACCTCTACCACATTCAATTTTCAACCAGCTCCTCTGATCTTGCTTTGAAATCATTGTAATTATTCCTTGAACGCTTGTTCAAAATCCATTATTGTTGATGTCACTGAACTTGGACATGAAGGAGAGAGGGCAAGTCCATTTTTTGTGATAGTATGTGGACATATAACAACCTCTGGTATAAATTATATTGTTGGCTACATTTTAAGTATTGTTGCAGCTTTATTATCACTATAAAAAATGTAACCCATATATATATATATATACTGAATTGTATTAAATATATATATATATATATATATATATATATTTAATACAATTCAGTTCTCCCTCTTGAATATAAAGTTTTATATATTGGTGTCCATCAACGCTCACAATAGTACCCTGCCATTTTACCATATTATCTAACATGTTAAATGTTTTCTTTTCTAAATTGCTATAGGACATTGTTAACCATTTTTTCTTTTTAAATTTGCACAAGCAGTTTTACTCAAATTTGATATGTTTTCTGTGCTCACAGTTGATAACTTCTTATAATAGTTCTTCCATTAAGCCATTCCATTTTTGCTACCAAGTCTTTCTGAGAGAAGTTATGAATTCCTGAATTTTATACAGGATGATTCAGAAAAACAAATTGTTATAAGTCACATGAATTATGTTGTTTATGTAAATTGTCAAAGATGTGATATTAAACCCAATGTATCATTTCAAGCAATATAGAAAACAATTTTTTTTAAAAAAAAAAAAAATATGTCCTACAAACTGTTCTCTATTTCTGCACCAATCTGTCAACCACACTTTGAAACAACTTTTTTTTAATACTTTGGGTGCAGTAGTATTATTTTCTCTGTGAATGTTGTCTTTAGGGTCTACAAAAATTTATGGAAATTTTAAGTAAAGATTGTCCTTCAAGTACCTCTAAAGAAATTTTGTCACTGATAGAATATGGGGAGCTTGGAGGCCATGTATTTATCTCCATTTTTTGAGATGACCAGATTCCCAAAGAGCTAATATACAGCTGCCATGGAAATTCCTGCAGTGTATTCTATAGCACCATCTTGATGCAGATGCATAATTGTGTATGTGTGTGTGGGGGGAGGGGGTTGGAGGTTAGAACTCCCTTACTAAAAATGTAATAATAGCAAAATCAAATTTTAAATTCAATTGCTGCACCTTAAAGAATTAATATAAAATTGATTTTTAAAAATATTTCAACTTAGATTATTTCATGTTTATCATTTGATTTTAGATGCTTACTATCTTGATGAAGTGGCTACTCCCTTATAGATCTTAAAGACAATAGTTACATTGAAATTAACGCTATTCCATTTGAAATGTTAGCAAAATCATAGGATAGGCAGATTGTCATTGCAGGAATAGAGAAACATTTGTGAAACATATTTTTCAAAATACTATGGTTTCCTGAGATTGAGGTTATGTTGCACTTTCCCATTTGCATAAAATGGTGCACAATTGGCTTTACTCTTACTTATTTAAATTACACAAATAATATAATTCACTTGATTCTTAGATGTGGAATAAAGTGAGGTAATCAATACAATTAAATAAAATTCAGTAAATGATTGTTATATGACACATCACTTACTATATTTACTTAGTGGCACATGTTTCAAAGCATTTGCACTCATCCTCATTTGGAAGCAGATTGCTGGTTGTCTGCTACGCCTTGGTAGCGCTGCTATGCACACCTCTAGATAAGGTTGTGTCCAGCAGGTATTTCAAAGCTGAATACATGGTGTTGATTTTTTATGATAAGAAATATGAGTTGTGAAAACCTTCTCATCATAAAACTCAATAGTGTGATGAACTATTGGTTCAAAGAGAGCACATAACTCCAATTTGGAAAACCTTCTCATCATAAAAAACTCAACAAAATGTATTCAACTTTGAAGCATCAGCTGGAAACCACCTTATTAAGTACTTTACAGAAGAAAAAAAAAGAAAGAAAAAGATGATGATGATGATGATGACAATAATAATAATAATAATAATAATAATAATAATAATAATAATAATAAC
This sequence comes from Hymenopus coronatus, assembly GCA_030762935.1. NCBI lineage: Eukaryota > Metazoa > Arthropoda > Insecta > Mantodea > Hymenopodidae > Hymenopus > Hymenopus coronatus. Next base: position 40,542,579 of record CM060897.1, on the reverse strand, counting down.
AATAATAATAGTGATAATAATAATAGTAATGATAATAATAGTGATAATAATAGTAACAATAATAGTAACAATAATAATAACAATAATACTAATAATAATAATAAAAAAAAAAAAAAAATTAAAGTGGCCCATGCCAGCCATGACATAAGACATGAAACAGCATTTTTCTTCCCCCTCTCCTGTCAGGTGCTCTATTATTAATTCTTCAGAGCTAAATTACATATTGTTAGCAGAAAACCCAAATAGATTTGATCACACGGCATGGCTGTCTTGCAATTTTGGAGCCAAAAGCTTCAACAAAAGTTCAGAAAATCTTAAAGGGTTGTAATACAAATATGTTTTGACCATATACAGCAGTATGTTAAAAATGGGAAGAGAAACTGCCATCTGCAGTGAATATGCCTTTCATTATATTTTTTATACAAATATTCTAACTTTCCTTTGTTTAAGAGAAGTTGTTGGTCCACCACAACTGACCTGTTGAAGAGAAGAGGTTTGGCGTAGTATCTGTGGCAGCAGAAACAAAGGAATGGCTGAAGAGCCGGTTTGGGGCTTGTGGGCCCCCTGAAGTTGCAGAGCCCTTCACCACGTATGGGCCAAGCCCCTGCTGATATGTTCTCACTGGCTTAGGGGGAGCCTGAACACCTTCAAAAAGTAACACATCATTTGGCATGGGCTCTGCCATGAAGTGTTAGTCACATGCAGCAGTCGTGGTGCAGGAGAAAAGTGCCAGCTATTATTTTTCACTCACATGCATCAGACACAAAGATCTAGTGTTCTCTTTGCAACATCAACATTATTTCTTTAACTTCCATTATGCATAGCAGGTTAATAAATGACATTCCTTTACATGGTGTTAGGAGTGTTTGGTAGAATGTGATCACTAATTTACATGGGGTTGTTGTTAAACAACACAAAATTTTCTCATTTATATTTGCAATTATGCCCAAACTGTGGCAAAGCAAGAGGATGGAATTAATCACCCCCCCTCACCCTAAAATAAAATTAAACTCAAATTTGCTTTCTCTAAACCTACTCAATAGGTAAAGGAAGTACTATATTCCACTAAAGAATTCAATATTAAAATTTCACTGGAAATGCAGCCTTTGAGGCCCCCTGAATATAAAATCTAGAAAAGGTGGTGAATGCAAGTGTGTGTGTGTGTGTCTGTGTGTGTGTGTGTGTGTGTGTGTGTGTGAGAGAGAGAGAGAGAGAGAGAGAGAGAGAGAGAGAGAGAGAGAGAGAGAGAGAGAGTGTGCGAGCATAACTCAAAAATGAAAATTGGATAAAAAGCAATCTTATTTAAGTTCAGCTATATTCAAGTATGCAAGATATTAAAGATGTTCAAGAAAATCCCCTAGCACTAAACTAGCCTTTATATAGAAAAGTATTTGTTAGTTTTTTATTTTTTCAAAAATAATGCAACAATCTAAGATATTTGCATAACAAATGAATATGTATTTTGGATTTTCTATAGATGGTTTTTGCAGTCTTCTTCATATGAATTAATTTTCTGTACCTGGTAAATTGAAAGGCAGAGACAAAAAAAACTGAAGATCTCTTTAAAAAATGCAATTTATTTACTTAAACTTTTCTCATATGGGAACTTCCGGCCACGCAAAGAAAGATTTCAATCCCATAACAATCACATGTTTTTACGAGATATAGAGATATAGAAATGGCGTGCATCAGATTTTTTTTTAAAAGTGTTGTCACTATTTAGTTGTTTCTCGCATTGTCATGGAAAAGCATGGCAATTATAGGCAATTAAAGGCCATATGTGTAGTGATATGCTTTTAAGCATTTGACTGCCACTATTTCTTTAGTATCTACAAAAAAATGTGTAATGAATCAATTTATGTAAATGTTTATCACAATGAACTTAAAGTAGATACAAAATTTTTGCAAGAAAAGTTTGCAGAGGCTATATAAGATAAAGATAACAAATAGTAAAAGTAGTACGAATGTAATACATCAGATTTTTTGTTGTTGAAATTTTTTTAAAATTAATTTTATTTTTATCGATCAGCACACATAGCGCTATACAGACCATTGATAATATTATATAAACATAAGACATGTATGCAGAACAAACATCATAACAAAGAACACAACAGAAGTAAGGTCCATCTCAGGAGGTTCTTCTGTAAGAAAGTAGCATAATCAAGCTCTGTTACACTTCTGCTCCTCTATTGGAGGATAAGGGTGATGGAGCAAAATATCCTGAGTTAACAGACTGGGGATTCTGGTAAGAAGCTGTGATTGTTAAGAGAACAGAAAACTACCCCTAACACTTTGTATAAATTGCAGAAGAACCTGTTAGCCTATTTGTGGATGAAATTTTGGTCAGAATACCAAGTTCTCTGTGTAAACGTGTGTTCCTGAGAAATCAAGTGCATGGACTGTGACACATAGAAACTTATTTTGTAAATCTGGAGTGACTTAATTTTGTTGGAGGCTGCACCACTCCAAACTGGGCAGACACAGGTGAGAATGGAATGAAAAATGGTTTTGAAAATTAAAATAGCTGTGGCGTTGCTGAAGTTGAATATCCTCTCTATTCCAGTGGGTGGCTAAAATGTTTTAATGTTGCACTAAAATTAGTTATATTTGAGATTCCAAAACTTAGTAGCAATGCCATTTTTGTCTGAATTTCAGTTGGCTTGAAATGAATCAGTTCACATGCCAATGATCACAGTATGGATATTTACAAAGAGTGTTTGCATGCAAGGTTTAAGGAACATTGATAATAGACTTGAAACTAGCATATAAGGGATTTAATTAATTTGGTTGGGTGTGCTGTTACCTTGACTCAGCTTTGGTGTTTTAAGAACACAAAATAATAAAGACTTTGGTGTTTTAAGAACATGAAATAATAAAGAACGACTAGCAAGGCATGTCTTTTTTCTTAGCATGCAGAATCTTGGTATTTAAAATTAGACTGCAACACCTAAATAAAACTAAAAATATATTGTAACTCTTGGAATGAAGTGGGAATAAAAATAATAGATCTATAACCTATTTAGATAGGCAAGTAAAGAGCATTGCTTGTTGCAATAACCATTCGCTTGAAAATCTCATTACTTCTTGAACTTAAACAAGTTTTCAGCCAAGAACCACTGATATATGCAGTTGATGCAGTTGTTGCTTCTATTCAGACACATTTGGAGATGAGATTATTGTCACATGGAAGACCATAATTTATATCCTGATAGAGAATAATAATGAACACAATTAAATTTTAGTTTTCTAATTGGCACAGGTCAAGAAATTCTGTTCATTTTTAGGACTAAGTCAATGAAAAATGTTATCCTCAGATTTCAGCATTGCACACAATATTGGTGATGACACTTCCAGTGCCTTCTTTAAGAGGTAAATACAACACTTTTCAGCCTAGCGAAGTGGCACCACAGAAATATCTGCAATTCGCATTTGGGAGGTTCACTTTAATCCTTGGTAACTGGCCGCTCTGACCCATAGGTATTTTGTGGTCTCCCCAGGGTTTCCAGCAAATGTTAGGATGTTTTACTTCTACCATGGTTCCTTTCTATAATTTCCCCTTCATTCCATTTCCTTCTCATCTTTGTAATGTAAGGCAAATGATGCTGATGCATGCTCAATGGAAAGATTACTCCCATGGACATTGCTTGGCTGACAGGTTGCTTGGATCCTCTCACTGGCAGCTCCAGCAGAGGGAAGATTCATCAGACTTGGAAATGTTGAAATGTTAGGGACTTCCATATATCTCTGGTGATCTGTCTGCCTGGGTCTGTGGCCTCCTACGGTTCCCTTCTGAGGCAGGGGGAGGGGGGAGCCACAGTTTTATTGTTTTGTGCAAAGTGTCCCCCTCTGTTGTCTACCCTTTACCCTTGTACCCTTTTACCATACTTTTCACATTATGCATTCCTTTATTTTGGCTCACCTGTACATAGCCAATTACATTCACATTAAGCTTTCTTTTATGCTGGCCTACCTGTTCATACTAAGCAAGTAACAGGTTCAGAAGCCAGCTAGTGACCTCTAAAATGTTCAGAGTGCTTGTCAAAATTGATTCTAATCAAGTAATGCAATAATAACATTAACTGCATTACATTAACTCAATAATCTTTAACAAACCTCATATCTGAAATCTGAATCAATATATGCAATTTAAGTCTAAGAAGGGAATACATTTGTAGTGACAGTTAATAAGGGTGTGAGTTAGATGTGAGAGCACTGGAGTGTTAAAGACTTCATTTTCTTTTCTAGTCTATTGGGCATTACAGCCCAGTGCAGCCATATGGGCTATTTCAAACTCATAGTAAACTTGTTAACTCCCTGAAATTGAAACCTGTAAAATTTTCATCAAACAAAGTGTAATAATTCTCCTATGATTTTAAATTTAGAATGAGCAACACGTTCAGTGCAGTAAATATACAAAAATAACATGAAAAATAAATGGGAAACCAATTTTATAGGAACTGTTGAAGACCTTAGTACTTCTGATTTATGTCACATAGTACAATAAACAGAATTAAAGCAAAGAATGCCCAATTTTATGCTATAAAAATTTCTAGTCTGTATTTTACACTTCACAGTATGAGCTGGGAACAAAAACTGTCACAAAAAAAAAAATGGGAAACATAACCTATAACCATAGAATATAAATAAGATAAACAATTCACAGGGGACAGCTAATGTCATCCATTAGTCAATGCTAGAGCCCATGTATTACTGGTTACCTAATTGGTATAATCAAATTTTACATCTGAATGTTATATAGATTTGGCCTTCACAGCACTCTATACCAACATTAAGTCTACAATCTTAAGTAACAATATAATGCAAACCAATTCAATCCCTTTTTTTTATACCCATGGTAACACTACCCATGGTAACACTAAAAACTCCCTACAGAGCTATGAAAACATCTCCTTTGTCATAGAGTCTTAAAAACCTTGCTCTTGTATATTTTAAGGCAAACCATAAAAGTTGAAAAACGTGCAAACTGCAATTTTTCTGACTCCACCTCACCCTATTACATGTTAAGGCAGATATAATATCCTCATTCTTATTATATGCACAGATATGCATATACTTTTAGATTATTGCTTTCAAATCAACCTCCATGTGCTTTCAATTAAGTTAAGTTTATCATTCTTCTAATACTTATATTAATTATTTTGTGTTCCAGATGATTGTTGTATTCAGGATTTTTCTTTGAGTGGAAGAGAAAGCCCAATGGCCTTAGCTCTGCTACATGAATAAATAAACAAATAAATGGATTTAGCCATTTAAGAAAGTATAAAAGCTCATCTAAACAGAGTCTGTTTGTCAAAGACAGAGTAAAGCAGCTCTACAAGGCTTGTAGGCAAGTCAAACTTGTAGTAAAATAATCCCTTCTATAATTCTAACCTACATCACTAGATGACCTTTCAACATAATACACACACAAGTCACTATATTAAAAGGTAAATACATTTAAACTAAACTGGGTGTGCATTGACTATATTGTTGAATCTGCAGGGTTTGTCTTTAAACCAGGGTGTTATGTACATAGTGATGGTTTTGCATCTTTTATTAGTGATTTTATCATTTTTAAGCATGACTTCACATAGGTGTGAAAGGTAATATTAGGAGCATGCATTTGTGCTTATTTTTCAAAGTATTGCTTATATGCATTAAGCATGCCTTTATGTTAATATATCACTCTTATTTTTAAACTTTATAATACTAGCAAACATACACATATCATTATAAAGCATTTTAGCATATTATAAGTGTTATTTTCACCATGCTCACTCACTATGCAACATAATTTATGTTTAATTCTAAACTCTTATTTTTAATTAATTAAAACTATTTAGAGTTTACTGCTTTCGTGTTATGAAAAGGTTACATGTGTCATTATTTTATCAAAGGCATTCTTTTGATATCAAAACAACATGAAAGCATATTATGAATTCAGATACAACCTACAAAGTTAAAATATGAATTAGAATGACTTATAAATGTTAAGCATGACGTGTGTTACACTGACATAAGTAATCTATCCGTAAAACTTAATTTCACATTTATTCTGCAAAATATTCAAAATATTCATAAAATAAGTAGCCCCTGCTGGGGCAGGGAATTTTTCTTTATGCAGAATCATTCTTTATTCCCCACAGAGTCTGGAAGTATGAGTGTAAGAGTGAATGGGTAAGTGTTTATTAGTATAAAACCAAAAACCAACATTAAATGGAAATGGCGTGTTATTTATGGATGCTCTTTAACTACTGGGTTCTCAGTGTCCCGTTCTAAATTGGGCATGAAAAACTGCTTAATTTTGCTCAGAGGCCTCACTTTCAGGCTTGAGGTTCTTTTACTTGCCGTAAATCTACGACACGGTACCAACGGCTTTACTTCCCTTCCGAAGGAAGCCATGCAAAAGATTTTTACGCCCGAAAAAATCCATCGTCCTCTGCTGGGTTTGAACCCAGGACCCTGGGTGTATGAAGTAAATATGGTAACTATTACACCACAGAGGACAACACCAACATTAAGAAACCTACAGCTCAGCAATATAAACACCACAGTTGTTTCTCAAGTCAAAACCTCTGATATGACCAGAAGTTAAAGGGGAAGATGTTGAACTTAAAAATCAAACTGGTATTTATTCTAATTCTCATGTTTGGACATCTCAAAAACCAATAAAATAGACTGAAATGTTTACAGGATGTGGACGCCTATTCTAAGTCCACTGATCTACTTTTATCCAATAGGTTTGTTTCTTAAGGAAGATAGGATTTCTTTTCTCAATTATCATATCAATCTTTGATTAAAATTACTCAGCAAATGATTATTACATAGAATACAAACAAACAAAATATCTTAATAACCAAATGTAGATCTAAACAGCACTGATAACAGGCTGTTTCAGCTTGATGAGCACTGGAGAGCAATAGAGTACTGACAACTCATGAAGTCTGCCTGCAGTATGCAGCTTGGACTGAGGGCAAGTTGCCATCATGGTTGTGAAATGTTGAAATGAAGTGGCAAGGAGTGCAAGCACTTGTGCTGTGACAAACTCGCATATATTTGCAAAAAAAGAAACCACATGGCTTGAGCATATAGAAGCACTGTTTAATAGAAGAGAGAACAAATCTTCCCATAAAAAACATGCTGAAGTTTACATTTCTACTCCAAAGGATTTGCTCTGTGAAGTGGTGTAGAATTCACAGCACATAATGGTAATTTTAGTACCATCATTAAAAATATATTCAAATTATCAGTATTATGCCTTCAATGATAATACATATGAAATAACAGAGGAAGTTTCAATTCATGAGACTACATAAAAGCTAAAAATGTAATTGTTTGCCTATTTTTGCAATTTAGCTCTGTGGATATGGATATGTACTCAGAAACAGTAGACAACATTGCATTCAGGGCATAATAGCTTAGGGCATGTGAAACAGTGAATATTGTCTATGAGGAAGTTTCTGGTTTGACCACCAATGGAAATAATAGATGCATAGACATCATGTTCAAATCAACTGAAACACAGAGCTTGATTGTTGATCCGACAATCCATTTCAAAACAGCAGACAGCTGGAGGAACTGTACTCTAAAAAAATAAGGTATCTATGAACCAATAATCCAAAGTACAGACTCTATAACAACAAATAAATGGCTTGCTGATCAGATTAAGAGGAGTAATACCTACATTTCTACTCAGTTCTGGACTTAACATGATCTTCAGAAGTCATATCTTCCAATGTTGACTATTGCAGCTCTTAAAGGCTCATTAAAATCTTAAGAAACCATTTATATAATAATATTAACATCTAACATTCAGATATATTACTTATATTTATTTTTGAAATGTCAATATAGTGTTCATTTTATTATTTTTTTGTTTGTTATTGTTATTATTTTTTTGTTTTTTGTAATGATTGAATCATTATTTTTGTAACATTGAAAGTTTCATACCTTAGACATAAAATTGTTTGAAATCACTTTGTCCATCTCTAATGAGGGAGTATTTTCAAATTAAATTAATTCAACAAAATATCAAAATATACCCTGATCCTTATTTATCACACCCTTAGAACTCAGCTAGCTGAAAATAACTCAGACCACTTCAATATTAAAAGTGCATACATGAATTTGTTTATTTCAAAATTTTTGTTAAAAAACTTCAAGAAACCAGTTTAACACAGATGTATGTAGGGGTTAAACTATCAGATCAAAAGAATGCCTTTGGGAAAACATCAAATTCAGAGTATAATATCTCAGAGGTATGATGTTTACCTGATTGTGGCAGTGATTTCATTCTTTCAGCAGGTACAGGAGGCGCTACAGCTGGGGAGTAGGCTCGAAGCAGCGGCCCTCCACGAGGTAGTGTAGCAGATGCTCCTGGACCTCCTCCAGGAGGATATGAGTGTGTCATGTAGTAGGGCGCTTGGGGTGGCACATTGCTTCCAGATTTGCTTGCCTAAAACATAACAAAGTTATCTTTTCAGATAGTGCTTAAATTAATTCCTTATAAACTCATTGCATTTTGGTTTCATCCCTCTTTTTTGAAAAATCATTCTAAAACTCTGGGATACAAATTTTCTCTACAAACAAATTCAAATATTTGCATTTAAATGGTTCTGCATATTTTCTGCTAAAGAAATAGTTGAAAGAAAATTTTTAATACATATGTCAACTAAATGTTAATATCTACAAATAAACTGCATCAATAACACCACTAAATGAAACTCTTTATTTGATTAACATAGCAATGTTTGTTGTATAAACCAATTGATTGATAGCTTGTACAATCATATACAATAACAAAATCTTTGAAATGATTCTAGGAAATATATGTGTGTCATTTAGAAATGTTTCTAATGATATCACAGCTATCACAAAAATGATATTAAGATTGGTTTGTATCTATGAAAAAGTGTCTTTTAAAACATGGTGTTTGGTGTGTCCAAGAGATTCTTTTGAAAAACATATGCATTTAGCAGATTGTGGGAGAGAGAGAGTACGTGCGTGCATGCGTGCATGCGTGCGTGTGTGTGTGTGTGTGTGTGTGTGTGTGTGTGTGTGTGTGTGTGTGTGTGTGTGCGTGTGTGTGGGCAAACATTAAAAATGAAAAGCACTTGCATTTGATGTATAAATATAGTCCTGTAATTTGAGCTGCTCGAGCAACTCGAGGAGATAACATACTTCTTGAGTAGTCTCAAATTTGCTCAAGCTGATGTTTGTGCATGCTGCAATCTAGCAGCCTTCATTTGCTTGAAGCTTCAAAGTATGTTCAGCCAAAATGTCTTAAGGAGCTATGCCCATGAGTTTATATTCAAAGTATGTTTTAATGCTTTGTGACTACGTAAAGAAAAATTATACTAACAATCAAATTTTAATATTTATAATGGAGGACATAATTTAGTGGCAAGGATGTGTTAAATTGTTCACTTGAACTAAATGGTTTCTAGTGACTGATCACATCAAATTCATTGTAGGTCAGAGTAGCTCTGTTGGTTAAGTGTTAACTTGCTGAACTGAAAACCACAGGTTCAAACATGGCCCTGGTCAGTGATCTTTTATGTGAAAAAACATAAAGTGCATATACTTATTATATAAGTATTAGTTCTATGCACAATGCATGAAATAATTACTAATATAATTACTTGAAAGAGAGTAATTCTAACTGTAATAATTTCAAAATCAAACACCATCAGTGAATTATGCTGTTTACATTGTTTGAATCAGCAAGCTTATAAATATGGTTAAGTGGTGTAAATTCAAAATAAACTTTATTTTCAATGAGTTCTGCACATGACAAATATGCTCTTTGCAATAGCTGAAATTCTCAAGCATGCTGGAGCTCATGTTCTATAATGAACCCAGTACTCGAGTAGTGTCAAAACAGTATTGAGGGGTGCTGCATATCTGAACTGCTCAAATCTACTCGAGCTGCAGTAACATTTCCCCAGTCTTCCGTGTGTGTGAACAGCATAACTCAAAAACAAAAGGTATGTTAATTACCAAACTTGGTAACAAATTGTATGGTAAATTATATCTATATCTTGAATTCTCTGGGAATGAATAGTCTCTGAAGTCCTTGTCATTCTGGATGACTAGCATAACTGATAAACCACACAATATAGACAAAATCTTACTAAAAGATAAAAAATATAGATTTAAGCACATAATTTATGTCAAATACATTTTTTATGGGGTTAATCAATTCTATTTATGGTTTCAATTTTCCAATGCTTATGCTTTTCTCAAATAGAAAGGCATCACTCAGTTTTCTTCAAGACCATGCTAAGAGAATAGAATTTCAATTTTATCATATTGCAACCAGCTATTAAAAGATTTGACTATCAGACTATCAGTTTAGACTAGTGTATTCCTGTAATCCATTTGTACTTACTAGAAAATAATTAGATTTGATTGGTATTTGGGACATTTGAATGTTCAAAGATCCTCACACCTTGATCCTTTGGTCTTTTGTGCTGTCCCATTTCCTATTATTCGAGTTCAAGTTCTTTGGTGTTAGTGTAAGGACTCCTTTAGCTAAAATAGGATCTACATGGAAATAAGTCATAAGACCATTTCTGTTAATGTTCATCTTGATTAGCATGAATTAGATAGCAGAACAAGTTTTGTAAGAATAGTTTGTTGCAGAACATGTAAAGAAATCATGTAAATGTAATACATTAAATATTTTTCATATACAGTTATAAGTGCTCTTTTATTTTTCTATTACAATTTCTTCAATCCTAAAAACCCAAAGCCAATTTTTCAACAAAAAAAGAAAGGAAGAAAAATTACTTTTTAACTGTTTTGTACCACATTTCATTATATGGCTTTCACTTAGTTTCCCTCCCCCTACCCAGACCTGGATGCCCAATTACACATATTGAAGTAAACAACTTTCTTTTAAATTGATGTTTGTATTTGTGACCAGTTATAATATGAATTTATGCTTTCTAGAATATATATAGCATAGTAAAAGGGGAAGTATTGTATTCCACCCAGTTTGATACTGAAATTTTACCGGAAATACACGTTTTGAGACCTTCTGAATAAAAACAAACCATTTTTAGATGAAAAGTCCTATAAGTGTATGTATGTGTATTTTATTTGTGAACAGCATAATTCAAAAATGAAAATTCGGTTAAATATCAAACTTTATATTTAAGTTTAGCACATTCCAAGGATACAACAAAATATTTTCAGAAAATTTCCCAAACTAGTATTTACATGAAAACATTTTAAAAAATTTGATTTTCTCAAAAATGGCTTTAATGATTTTGATTAAAATACTGAATAATAAAAGTAATCACGTGACAAAATGCACATCTTGAATTTTCTGGGAATAGTTCCTAAAGTCCTCTTCATTCTGAACAATTTTCGCATAACTGATAAACAATAAAAGATAGCAAAAAGTTACTACAAAAAATGTAGATATCATTAAAATGCACAATTTATGCCAAAATCATTTTATTTTTTTATGTATTTATTTTTTTATTTATCCTTTTTTTTTTTTTTTTTTTTTAGTTAACATTTTCTAAGATATCCCATGTTATTGGTTTCAGTTTTAAAATTCTTAAGCTTTTCTAACACAGAAAGTTCTCATCTGTTTCATATTTCTTTTGCTTTACTCCTGGTCATAGAAAGAAACCGAACAAAAGATGTGACTATTGCTTTAGCCTATTGTATTGTCTTATTCCTCTTCTACTTACAAGGAAGCAAGTAATAAAACCATTTCTACTAATGCTTATCTCGTTTTGCATTATGTAGATAAAATAATAGTGCTTTGAAGGTTTTTATTTTAAAGGAACAGATAGTCCAAGCCTAGGATGCCTATACTATATTTGCCAAGAAAATTTGGCAAAAAAAGCCTGTCAGAGAGGACGGTCCTGGCGGGATGTCAACCTAGACCTCTCATTCACCAGTTCGTACCATAACGACCTCATGACTGTTCAAAATTATATGAAGAGCATACAGAAAAGAGGACAGAGCATGCATAAAAAGCACCATATATCTTTTTTGCTGTGGAATTCTTGACCAGTTTCATGGAAAATTGTACTGAAATATATAACATCCAGTTAATCCAGTCACCTTGATTAGTGACAGTTCTTGTAGCTTCTGTGTAATTACGGAAAGTAATAGCTCCTTTCACTGACCTCAAGTCAGTCTTGTAACTCATATTCACTTTAATTGCCCCAACCGCAAGATGGGCACGTGTTGGAAACCAAATACATGAAGAAAACACAAACTGTGGGTTTTAGAACACGCTTCACAAACCTGTTTCAAGGCTTCAGTGTAATCAATAGAATTAATTACCTAGCGAGATGGCTCCGTACTAAAGGGCGAGGCAGGCATTCGGGAGGTCCTCAGGTCCCGGGTTCGATTTCCGTTGTACCGAACATTCTGAACTTGGTTTCCCTGGGTGTTAGCCGCGAGCTAAAGCCGGCAGCTCAGACTAGAGTATTAATAGATATGATCTTTAAACTTAAAGAATTTGACGGTATTATAGTCTATTTAGAGGACACACATCCCATTAGAACCGTATCTAATATTCCGTTCCCCAGCTTTCTTAGGGGCGCACACTTGAACACATCAACCTTGTAATAGAAGATTACTGAGCTATCTCCGTTGGGGCAACAATGCCTAGTCACTGTCGGCACGCTGTCTCAGCTAATAAGAGGTGTCTGCCTCTCTACCAATAGATTCATGCTACGTATGTAAACAATAATGTTCGTCCTTGTTGTAAGATGTAACAAATATTCCTCAATGCAGTTTCAGTTGACGCCGACTAAGCCGAATGTAATTGTAAATATAAGCAATGATAATGCCAGTGGCAGTGACTTTAGAAACACCGGTGCCCAGCGACTGAGAGGTTTGGTGCTGTAGCCATTGCCGGAACGAAGTGGCATCAGTGTGACGGAGCGGCCACGAGGTAAGGCAACTGTTAGGGATCACTATGGATCTCTCCGAGTTTAGCTGTCCAGGTTGCTGCCCAGATGTACCCAATCTCCTATGAATGTTAGGAAGCATTACCTCGTCGAGTACAACCCAATTCGAATAACTCTTTTTGAGAGGCGTTGAAATGTTCAGCCCGGTATATTTCTCGTAATGGCAGAAGTATCATGTCTGTAGCTCTAACACCAAGTCAGTTGAAGGGGTCGAAAATCCTCCCCTTTGGAAGGATGCTGGAGTGGCTTATATGTGCGGGTTTTCTTGTTCCCTATTTCCTGTCATTTTTATTGAATTTCCAAAATGTACTCCTATTTTACAATTGTATATTAGGACTATAGTTGTAAACAATCTGTACTTAAACACAATAATAGTTAACATGAAGTATAAATGCCACAACAAAATAATTAACATTTATATAAACAGACAAGTAATAAAAATAGGGACTATTCGTGGGAAATATAAAATATTTATTTACATAGTCATATTAAGTAATTTAAACATATGGGGAAATGCAGGCAATTATTATAATGAATTAAACATATTATTGAATATTTTAAATTATGAGTAGCAATACTGTTTTCTAGTAGTGTGGTGTAATGGTGAAGTGAACGATTTATTGCAAAAATCTAAGTGCATTATTAATCTGAGTCGTTTCCTTTTCATGTAAATGATTAACATTCTGTATCGGATGAGAACAGGCACATGTGGCTCTGTTTTGACTCACTATTTTAAATCGTTCAAATTTTCCGTATCCAGTCATGAATTGTGTCATTGTAAATATAAGTTCAAAATGGTTTACATCTATTCTATCTTGAATTTCAGAAAAGAACATCTGTTTTGTAAAATGACCATTAATACTTTCTTGCCATAATGAGTTTCAAACTGTTAAGCAAATCGTTTCTTAAAGCGTTCTTTACCAACGATATTGGGCATTTTGTACATATATTCACATTCTGTAACTAAATTAGAGGCTGCTTTTGCAAGTTCGTCAGCTCTTTCGATGCCTACATTGCCAGTATGACCACGTACCCAGAATAAATATAATTGTTGTTGTAATGGTATGCTGTATTTCTGATATCGATTGCAATAGGATTTATATTACATTTATTACTTATTGCTTCAAGCGTAGATTGGGAATCGCTTAGAATTTTAATATTCTGTTGATTATCTACACTCCATCCAATTGCTTTCTTTAAGGCTAAAAGTTCCGCTATGCACACTGATGCCAGCTTGTATTGTCTGTAGGCAAGTTCAGAGTCACCAACAAACACAACAAAAGCGCAACCAACTATTTTTTAACGCTGTGTTTTTTTGTTTTTTGTTTGGTAGTGTTTAACGCCCGCTTTAACTACTTATGGCACCGCAGGCGGTATATTGTTGTTATATAAACGTGATCCGTCTGTTCAGATGAGCAAGTTATACTGGATTTATCTCTAAGGCTGGGTGTCCAGAGCAAGGAAAGTGGGCAGGATGTTCCGATTCAAAACTGGTAATTGACGTGATATTTTGACGTCCTTTTTTACTTTCCCTACACGTACTATGTACATAGTGCATAGAGAAGGTAGGTATTGTATTCCATCCAAAAATCACCGTAAATATATGTTTTAGGGTCCCCTGTATTAAAACAAATTCTTAAAAAAAAAAAAAGGTCCGTGTGTGTCCATGTGCCAGTGTGTCCGTGTGTCTGTGAACACAACTCAAAAACGAAAAGTCGGTAAAATACCAAACTGGGTATTTAAGTTTAGTATCTTCCAGGGATGCGACACGAAGATTTTGGGGGAAATCCCCCACCCTAAACTACCCTTTATATGGAAAGAAGATTCGAAAATTTTGAGTTTTCAAAAATGGCTAACGATTTTGATTAAAATACCGTATATTACAGATTTTTATACGGCAAATAAAATATAGTTATATCTTAGATTTTCTGGAAATAGCCTCTGAAGACCTCTTTATTCTGAATGAATTTTGCTGCATTTTGCGTAACTGGTAAACCGTAAGAGATAGACAAAAACTTACTACACAAAAAACGTAGATCACGTTAAAACACAGAATTTGTCTTATACGTTCTTTTTTTCGTAAAATTTGACATTTCTGAGATATTTCTTGTTATTTTTTCAGATTCAAAATACTTACTTTTCTCACACGGAAAGTTTTCAACTCCTGGCCCTGTATAGAAACGGATTTCAACCACATGGCAACCAGCTTTTAAGAGTTTTGACATTTGTTTTAGCTTAGTGTATTCCCTGATTTTCCTACTGCTTACAAGGAAGCAAGTAATAAGACAAGTTCTGCTAATGTTAATCTCAACTATAATAAAACTAGACAGAAGCATATGCTTATTAACAATTTGTTATAGCGATGTAGAGAAAGTCATGTGAATGGAACACATCAGCTTTTTTAACGTTTGTCAGCATAACTTTGAGATTTCCAGTTAAGTACAGGGGTTCTGTGCCTGCCAGAACTAAAGGCATTGGTGGAGACAGTGCGATATGCCCTAGAGATTTTTAACGCAAATCCACGTTGAATTTGTTACAGCTTCTTTTGGGCCTATTTCTTGGGTAGTACGTCATAAAATACTGAAGCAGAATATAATAGCATGGGTTCAGCAGCTACACGAGAAATAGTTTACAGTATAGTAGAATTAAAACCCCAAGACGGCCTAGTAGCAATGGAGAGACCTGAAAGCAGCTTATTATCTTTTACACGAAGAGCACGAAAGGAAAGCTCGCTGTCCAAGATAATACCAAGATATGTCAATTTGTGTTCTTTTTGTATAACTTTTTTGTACATGCGTATGATGGGATATAAGACATGTCTTTTCATTTCCTTTCGAAGGATCAAGCGGTTGGACGAAAGTGGAGGCGTCTGGAGGTAAAATTTGGTTCAAGGAACTGTCTGCCCTGGCGTTAAGTGCAGAACGGACCTTCAGAGAGATTTCTCCATAGGAACATGTGGGTCTAAGGGGAGCGGGGGTCCCCAACGGCGTCAAAATGTAATATCTAGACATTAGGGACCTTGCCGTGATCGAGTCTGCAAAAAGAATTTGCGGATCATCCTTCTATCCTTCACTTTATCCTCTTCAAGATGCACAATAGGCGAATGTGCCTTTAAGTGCCACAATGCTTTGCATTGCTTATATTCTCAGTCATTTTATTCCTTTCAGAGCAAGTAAAACTCACTTTCGCATTCTTAATGTTCCGTCAAACTACTGCAAAATCCACCTGTTGATTTTGTATGTCCTAAGATAAATTGCTAACCCTTCTTGGCTGCATTTGCATAGGATATTTGAAGTCTTTTCCACAATAACAGCTAAGGTGCTAAAACTTCTTATGGATTACATGCATACCACTTTCTCTACTCTCCCTTCTACATACTACTGTTACAATAATACAACAACCCTTGTAGAAATGACTTCATTAAATATTTCATTATGCATAGATACAAAAGGAAAAATCAAAAGTTTAAGAACTGGACACTATTAGCTGGCCTTAAAATTACATGTTCTTTTCATGCAATCATAAGACACTTCTGAATCGACGGGACTTTTAAAGAGAAATAAACAAATGTACAATCTAACAATTAAAATGTATTTCTCGGAAATGGATTAAGCCAAAATAAACGTTAACTGGAATAAGTTGTGTGCTCTACAGATATCTGCATATTTTGAGCAGCGCGTTTTCGTCTAACGCTTAGGTAACGTTTACCAGTTGACTAGGCAATATAAAATTCCTTCCGAATAAAGGGGATTTCACAGAGTATTCCAAAACAATGCTATATACTTACATTTTATTTATGATTCATATTTATTTAATATAACATGGCATTCAATAAAATGTATTTGAGCCATTTTTGAGAAGATAAAAATTTTCGGAAAAAATCTTCCATGAAAACGGTAATTAGTGTTGAAGGTTTTTTTGTTGTCTTTTTTAAATCTTCATGTCAATCTTTGGAATATTAAATACCAAGTTTAGTTTCGTTTTCGAGCTACGCTCGCGCGCGGGAACCTTTTTCTAAAAGTATTTTTATTCGGGGCATCAAAACATTTGTGAAATTATATTTCGTATTTTGGATGAAATGCAATACCTCCTCTACATGTAGAGAGTGTCAAAGAAATAGTGATTTGAATATACGAATTTTTGAATACATAGAATTTTTGGAAATGGTAAATTGCACAAACAAGCATTTTAAATAACTCGTGGTTTACGAAATATACATTCTTTTGGTAATAAGATTTTGGCTCTTTTTCGCTTCACCAGTTATATATATTTGGTAGTGTTTAACGCCCGCTTTTACTGCTCTGGCATCGCAGGCGATGATACGGATGATACATGAAGATGGAGCCCCGGTGGAATGAGATGGCGGGGGAAACCGCCCCTGCGCCGCTTTGTCCACCACAAATCTCAGATGCGGTCGCGTGGGATCGAACCCGGGCCGTCTAGGTGAGAGGCGAATGTTCTGACGGCGCGGCCCTCACCAGTTATAGAAAATTCATTCAGAAAGTTTAATAATATTTCACAGGTGAGTCGCCAAAGTTTAATAATATTCATTGTATTTGTTATGCGAATATCTTAACATAAATAATAAAAATTGTTTCCATGTAAAGGGTAGTTTGGGTTCGAGGGATTTTCCTGAAAGGATTAATGTCGCATTTTCGGAAAATGGTGATTTTAAATACCAAGTTTAATTTCGTTTTTGAATTGTGCTATTCTCACACCCAGCTATGTGGACATGTTTTATAAATGACCTTTTTTAATTCAAGGAAGCTCAAAACGTGTATTTACAGTGAAATTTCAATGTCGACATTTCACGTGAAATACTACTACCTCTTCATACTATTTGTAAGTATCAAACAATAAAACTGCTCATTAAAATACAAGAGTTTGTGGCAGATAAATAGTTTCATAGCGTTAGCCATTTTTGTAATATGCCATACTGTGAATTTATTATATCCAAACTACATCTGACGGAACATGCTTGAAATTCCTTTATGCACAATGTACATAGCAGGCAGAGAAGGTAGGTACGGTGTTCCACCTAAAATTCATATCGAGATTTCACGAAAAAAATAATGTTTTGAAGTTACCTGAATCCATTAAAGGCATTATAAAATATGTGCACCATAACTCAAAGAGGATAAATCCGTTAAATATACCAAACTTGGTATTTAAGTTTAGTGTCTCCCAACGATGCGACACGAAGATTTTTTTTTTAAAAAAAAAAAGCCTCCACCCCAAAGTAACCTATACATGGAAAAGTTTTCAAAAATGTTGATTTTCTCAAAAATTATTCTCTCGATTTTGATTAAAATACCGTATATTAAATGCATTTACATGACAAATAAAATGAGTATCTTGAATTTCCTGAGAATAGCCTCTGAATTCTACGTTCTGGATGACTTTTGCAAAACTGATAAACCGTAAAAGATAGACAAAAACCTACCAAATAAAACATGTAGATCTCGTCAAATTCACAACTTATATCCTGTTCATTTATGTTGCAGAGCTAACCACTTCCGAGATGTTCCTTGTTATTGTTTTCGATTTTTCTTATACTTTTCTCAAATAGGAAGCCGACATGTTTCTTTTGTTTTACTCCGGCTATGCAAAGAAGCGAAATTCAATGACAATCGACAGCTTATAAAACATTTGACTATCGCTTTATCCTACAATTTTCCCATCTACTTATAAGGAACTAAGTAATAAGACCACTGTGCTAACGCTTATCTGAATTAGCATGAAGTAGAAAGAAGAATAATCTTTTGTAAGAAGTTTCTTTGCAATCAAGTTGAGTAAGTCATGTGAATGCAACATCAGATTTATATAATATTTTCACTTCAAGAGCTCGTTACTGCAACTAAACATTTAAATGCTGTTGCGCACGTTTAATGTAACTATGCATTTATGTTTGTTTTGAAATAGTTCCTAGGTAAAATTATATCATAAATAACATAATGTGGGCAGACGAGTAACTAACTTATATGTGAATGCTAATCTACGCATGTGAATTTGTTATGGATGGAGAAAGTCGCGTGAATGTTCACATCGGATTTTTCTTGCAGCTATTATGCCTTGCTTATAACAACTATTTATTGTAGAGCCCAGCATAATTTCCTTAAGGATTGTTCTGTAACAGCCTTCCAATTGCTTTGTGCGTTTACACGAACGAATTTCCTTTGTCATTATTGCTTCTCGTAGAGGAAAGTTACGAAGTCCACCACTCTTCACCATTGTGCTTTCTACACTGATCTCTTGAGAAAAGCAATCACCATCAGTTGATAAAATCTCTAGCCAATTCAGTTCATTGTTTTTCCTGATTAAGTATAGATTTAAAAGCAGACTATTGTAAACAATGCCCAAATTCTCTTTAACGCACTGCTTGTGTCTGTAATTCTTAATGGCATGAAAGTACCTATTTGATTCGTCTCGTTTCAAATTTCATTACGTAAGATAGAAAAATACACACACACACAGATATATAATATGCATACATATATATACAGGATGTTAATGAACTACACCGAAATAATTTGCGAGATTGTGCACGTGACTGCTGTAAGTAATATGAGATCGGCGATGCATGCTCTCCGGATAAACATAACGCAGCTACATAGCGTTAAACGTGTGGGTATCGGGTGCTGATGAGTCGGTGTTAAAGTAAAGCAGGTTGAAAAAATGGCTCAAAATGTCTTTAAAACTGCTACCCAAGTATAGAAATATCGAGTTTTAGCAGCTCGTTACTAGCGTTCTCAAGATTTAATGTCGCAAACATCTGTAAAATCTCGAACTAATCACTTGACAGTGCGACACAGCATTCATTAACTACGTTCTTGTGTTATGTAGCCTACTCTGGAGGAGTTATTTTCAAATTGCGTAACGCGGGAAGCTGCTAACCCAAAGGTCTTGATTTCGATTCCTGTACTAGAGTAAATGTTTTTTATTGTTATGTTTTTCATTCCAGACGAAGTGCCGCGATACGTGGCGTACTGGCACTTCAGAAACTTATAGTCGTTACTTCAAAATTTCAATAAATAGGCCATAAGACTCCTATCTTAAATTACTTATTTAAGTAATCTACATATTCTGTGAAAATATTTCGGTATGGTTCATTAACACCCCCTATATATATATATATATATATATATATATATATATATATATTAATGGTTTCACAAACTATTTTTTATGCAAACTTATTTTTCTATTTACGGCATTTTAATGAGACAAAGTTTTGCAGAAGTATCTGCATTACACATTTCGTTATAGATGCAAAAGGAACAGGGTAGTCAAAAGTTTTAGAACTGGATGCTATATGCTGGCCATAAAATTACATACGCTTTCCCTGCAATCGCAAGAAATAACTGAAATAGACAGGACTTTAAGAGAATGACAAGTTTTGAAAAACTCGAACCACTAATGCAAATGGCTTATGCCACTAATATCAGTTTCTCGTGCGACTGTAGCGAAAGGCCAGAATTTAGTGGCCAGTTTATTCGATTCCTTTGCAACTACAACGAAATGTGTAATATAACCATTTCTGCAACGATTCAACTCTATTATAACGAGGCAGATAGAAAAATAAGCTTTCGTAAAAATAGTTTGTACACTAATAAACGACAGAGGGCTGAGAAAACCATGTTAATGTAACATGATTTTGCTTTCCAAGATGCGAGTAAAGGATACACAAAACTATTTTTATTTAGCTACTGAATAGTTAAGTTTCTGATAGAAAAGTTATTCATGCATAAAATATCATTAATATAAACCAGTTAACATACTAAATATAAATGCAAGAAAACGACAAAAAAAAAAAAGAAAAAAAAAAGACAAAGGGTAAAAATGACAACTGATGTAAAATCGAAAAAATAATGCCTTAGAAGTAGTATGGTACAAAAAGACAAAAATCAACAAACAAACACACAAATAAATGGGTATTGCACAATATGGGGCCCATAATAAGGATTTATGAACACGTTAACAGTGTCTATGATGCAAAAATTAAAGGAGTACATCAGAATCTAGATTATGATAATGATAGTAATAGGAACCAAATAAATAAAGGAAGAATAAAATTCATAGGACATATTAAGACACAAATATTTTGAAAAGTATAATGAAAGTGCAGTAGAAGGCAAGAATGCCAAAGGGAGAGTAAGACTGCAGCATATGGGACAATAGACGATATTAACTGCAGAGCTTATTAAGAATTGAAAGCCTGGTGTGTTCCATTCACATGACTTTCTCTGCATCCCTGTGACAGATTATTGTTAAAATGATTCTTCTTCTACCTACCTCATGTTAATCGATATAAACATTAGCAGAAATTGCCTTATTGCTTACTTGTAAGTAGAAGGGAAATAAGTGAATACGCTAAGCTAAAGCGATAGTCAGATATTCTAAAAGCTGGTTATCATGTCGTAGAAATTCGTTTCTTTGCATACCAGGAGTAGACATATTCCCGCATGAGAAAAGTTTAAGTATTTTAAAACTGAAACCAACATCAAAGAATATCTATGAAATGTGGAACTCCACGAAAAAAATCCGATGTGTTCCATTCACATAACTTTTCTATATGCAAACTATTCTTACAATACAATTTTAATGTGAGATGCACATTTTTTATACAGTACGATTTTGTTTATATCTGTTTAACCGTTACGCAAAATTCTGCAAAACTCATCCAGAATCAAGAGGTCTTCAAAGATTATTCCCAGAAAATTCAAATTATACATTTTATTTGTAATTTTTAATATATGGTATTTTAATCAAAATCCTTAGAGTCAGTTTTTAGAAAAAAAAAACTTTTCAAAACATTTTCCACGTAAAGGGTAGTTTGTGGTGTTGAAAATCTTCGTGTCGCATCCTTGAAGGATACTAAACCTAAATGCCAAGTTTGGTACTTAATGGTCTCTTCGTTTTTGAGCTATGCTGCCCACAGACATAAACGGACATTTTTTAAATTTTTTTGACTCAGGGGATCTCAAAACATGTATTTACGATGAAATCTCGGTATCATATTGTTGGGTGGAATACAACATCTTCTCTACACACTATGTACATAGTACGTGTAGAGAAAGTAAAAATGCATATGTCTTAAACTGTGTATTTTAACGAGCTCAACATTTTTTTCAGTAGTAAGCTTTAGTCTACATCTTACGATCTACCAATTATGCAAAATTCATCCAAAATGAAGAGGTGTTCAGAAGCTATTTCCAGAAAGTTTAAAATACACATTTTATTTGTCATATAAATATCTTTAATATACGGTCTTTTAATCAAAATCGTTAGAGCCAATTTTGAGAGGATCAACATTTTCGAAATATATTCCATGTAAAGGGTATTTGGAGTGAGGGGATTTCCATCAAAATCTTCAAGGCACATCCTTGGAAGATACCAAAATTTAATACCAAGTTTGGTACTTCACCGATTTTTCGTTTTTACTTTCTCTACACGTGCTATGCACATAGTGTATAGAGAAGGTATTGTAATATACCCAAAAATTCGATACTGAGATTTCACCGGAAATACATGTTTTGGGTCCCCCTGAGTCCAAAAAAAATGGAAAAAGATCCGTGTGTGTGTCTGTGTGTCTATGGATAGCATAGCTCAAAAACGAAAAGACCGTTAAATACCAAACGGTATACCTATTATACTCCCATATTTCGCTACTACTTACAAGGAAGCAAGTAATAATACTATTTCTGCTATTTTTTTCTCGATTAGCATGAAGTAAATAGAAGAATAAGCTTATTAATAATAATTTGTTACACAGAAGTAGAGAAAGTCATGTGAATGGAACACATCAGCTTTTTTGAATTATGGTGTTCACATACGGGCCTTTTTCTAAAACAGTTTTTGCTCTCTCTATACGTGTTGTGTACATAGTGTAAAGAGAAGGTATTGTAATGCACCCAAAAATTCGATACCGAGATTTCACCGGAAATACATGTTTTGAGACTTCCTGAATCCAAAAAAAGCATTTCTAGAAAAATGTCCGTATGTGTCTGTCAGTCTGTGTGTGTGTGTGTGTGTGTGTGTGTGTGTGTGTGTGTGCAGCATAGCTCAAAAACGAAGTCTGTTAAAAACCAAACTTGGTATTTAGGTTTGGCATCTAGCAAGGATGCGACACGAAGATTTTCAAGAAAATTCCGCCACTACCAACTACCCTTTACAAGGAACTTTTTTAAAAAAAATGTTGATTTTCTAGAAAATGGCTCTAACGATTTTGATTAAAATATAGTATATTAAATATATTTACCTGACAAATAAAGTGTATATCTTGAATGTTCTGTGAATAGCATCTGAAGACTTACTTTATTCTGAATGAATTTTGCATAACTACTAAACCGTAAGAGATGGACAAAAACTTAACAAACAAAGAATATAGAGCACGTTAAAACACACAATTTATGTTATAGACCTTTTTTTCGTGGAGTTCGTCATTTTTTAGATATTCCTTGTTTTTAGTTTCAGCTTTGAAAAACTTATACTTTTCTCATACAGGAATTTGCCAACTCGTGTCCATACAAAGAAACGAATTTCAGTCACATAGCAACCAGCTTTTGGCTTTCACTTTAAACTATGGTACTCCCTTATTTCGCTTCTACTTACAATAAAGCAAGAAATAATACTATTTCTGCTAATTTTTCTCGATTAGCATGAAATAAATAAAAGAATAAGCCTATTAACAATACTTTGTTACAGAGATAGAGAGAAAGGCATGTGAATGGGACACATCAGATTTTTTTACAGGGGTCACTAAAAAGTATAATACCAATATCTTCTCTACCTATGTATACTACGTATTAAGTAGAGAAAGGAAAAAGAAGGCCAAAGTGATCAGAATGAGAATCACTGCAAATCAATCGTCAGTCGAAGTATTGAAGACTGAACAATAACAACAATGATGATAATAGGGCGATAATGACGAAAGCGCATTGTAACGTGAAAGAGTATTTAAATCATCAATTTGGAATGTGGGCACGAAACCGCTAGGGTCAGAGGTTAGGCACACTCCCGCCACTCTTCCAAATACTACAGGTGAAGAGGGGAGGATACTCCACTTGCAAGAAGTGCGCGCGTCTGCAGTATCTGTTGACCAGTCAAACCTCCTCGCGGATGGAAAGATCCTTCCTTGGTGAGTACAGCTGACCTTCAACAATGTTTATCCATTATGTTACTAGGCACATTTCCATACGTTTTCGAAGGTGGCAGGTATTTTATTAATGAAACGGAATGCTGAAATTCGAATCTAGAAATCTGCTGCATGTATCAAACTCAATTTCTGCTTTCCCTACCACTTAACTATAAAGGTAGAGAAAATATTGTAGTCCAGCCAAAAACTCTATATACTTATCGCGATTTCAACGGAAGTAAATATATGTCTTTAGGGTAACTTAACAATTTTAGAAAGAGACCTGCGCGCATTTGTCTGTGAATAGCTTTAAGTCGAAAATGAAAAACCCGAGGCATTACATTTACATGACTTTCTCTACCCACAGATCTTTATATAGCTTCTGGAATACTTACGGTAGTTTATTTTTATCTACTTCATCTTCATCGAGATAAACAGTCGCAAAAATAGTTTCATTACACATTTCGTTGCATGGAAGAAACAAAAGATTAGTCAAATGTTTAAAAGTGGGACGTTAGATGATAACTATATAACTTCATACACATTCGATGACGTAGCGAGAAACAACTAAATAGCTACAAAAATAAAGTACCGAAGATGTTACACCAATAATAACAGATAACTCGGAAATAATTGATGCCGGAAGGGATCTACATTTTTGTGCACACACTTTTGTTTGTCTCTTATGGTTTATCCGGTATATAAAAACATATATGCGAAACTTAAAAATGTCTGCTTTGCTTGAAGATGTTTGAGATTATTTTGATGAGGAGAGTCTCTTGAGTTTTTACTACTCTTTGCGATAGTCGATTATATCATATATTTTAATTTGTGGTAAAGTGGCAAACATTAGTAGAGTCTTTATAATACAGAACAGTCCGTTAACAATTATTTTAAATTAGGCCCAATACTTTTAAACAAAATAAAATTTAAATTGTTACATACTTATAAATCTTAAAATGTGTTAAGTTCTTGCTTATTTAATAATATAAAGAAATAATAATTGCTTATTTAAATTTATTAGCTATGTTCATACATTTTACTCGACAAAGATACGCAATTCACATGAATAATTTCAGATAATCAAGCTTTTGAAGTCACATATTCGTTAGGTTAGTTATATTGTTAATACTTTTAAATATAGCTGAAAGTAATGCTTTAAGAAGAGTTTAAACCGTACCTTATCAGAAAATGTTATTATAAGTTTGAAAAAGATTTTAATGATGTTTGAGCTCAATCTACAATTTTCTCTTTTAATATTATTATGACGAGTTAATATGTAGGTACGTTGTATGGCTTCTGACACTAAATTGATTATGATTGCACAAGTTCCTCCCGAAGAGGATTTAACAGGCTATTTCCAGAAAATTGAAGATATGCCTTCTTATTTTTGATTTTATATAAATATCTTAAATATACCGTATTTTGCTCGAAATCGTAGGTTTTGAGATAAACAAAAATGCATACAGCTTTTCCATGTACACACACACACACACACACACACACACACACACACACACACACACACACACACACACACACACACACACAAGCCTTGAAGGCCTTAACCGCGTGTTTCCCGTGAAACATCGATATCAATTTTTAGAACACAATACTTCCTTTTTCTTGCCCATTATCAGTGAGAAAGTATCATCTGCATGAGGATCTTGTAAATTACCTTAGTTGCGTAGTTACCATCATATATCATTAGTATTTTTTCTATATATTTTCTTCTGATAACGGTATTTTGGATCGTGGCATTAAACGCACAATTCGACATTAATCTAGCAATTGAGGGAAGCCAGGAAAGAAGAAAAAAATCGGGTTATACATTCACATTACTTTCTCTGCTAAAATGTGCCTGAAGTATCTTTAGTCTAGTGTGTTCCGCAATTTTCCTTGCACTAGTAAGGAGCTAAGTAATAATACCATTATTTATCTTGACTAGCATGAAGTAGGTAGAAGAATGAGCTTTTAAAGTTGTTCTATGCTTCTATCATCAAATACTTGCACATTTCAACTTTAAATATGGAGGGAATAATTGTAGTTAAAGAGAAGTTCCCTTAATCAGTATCATTTCATTATTGTTTCATAAATAGCCCCCCTTCCAGCGCTATTACGTGATATAGAACAATAGTAAGAAGAGGAGGAAAGCATTTCAAACCTACTTATGGCGGAGCGTATCAATAAAGAGAAAGGATAGCTTGGTATATAATGATACATCATGTAATAGACGTTACCTAAACAATCTGCGGAAGTTGGTACTATGGAATCCCGCCCGTTTTTCTACACTTGTGTGTGGTTTTCCAGCGGGTTGGGCTGCTTAACGATATCTACGTGAACAGTTTCACTTCCACATGTGAGTTAAGTGATTCGAAACTACTTGTGGCCTGAATTTCTCTCTCATTCACATGTCCATGGCCTAACAATGACCCACGCGACACTCGGGCACTAGGCCTCAAGTTCAAACCTCCGCCACTCCGCCGATGTCACAAACTGCGGCGCTGTATCTCATCTGATGGATAACGCTGTGCAGGTTAGTGCCACAATCGTGTGATATTAACTTTAAATAAGCCCTCATTAGTGGGGAAAAAAAAAAAAAACAACCAAAACGGAAATCTCGGAAAGAGTTTATGAATCAAGGAAACTTATTTGGAATAAACTGTAAGTGAAAGAGATCTTCATGTTTTCTGTGTAGTACGTTTTCGGCTACCGCTTAAGATTTACCAGTTATACACGATTATAAAATATCCTTTCCAAATGTAGAGCATTTCACAGATTATTTCCAGAAAATTAAAGATATGCATTTTATTTGGCGTGTAAATATTTTAATATTTGGCATTTTAATCAAAATTATTAGATACTTTTTTTAAAAAAAAATAAATTTCGAAAAATATTCCATGTAAACAGTAATTGGAATGGAGAGGTTTTCTTGAATATCTTTGTGCCACATCACTGGAAGATACTGAACTTTAGTCGACCTTTCATTTTTTGAGCAATGCCGTTCACAGACACACACAACGCACGCGAAGGCGGACCTTTATCTGAAACTATTTTTTTTTAGATTATGGAGACCTCAAAAATATATGTCCAGTGAAATCTCCACATATAGTTTTGGGTGTGATACAATACTTCTACTCCCCTAGAGAAAATAAAAACGTATGTGCGAGTGCGTGTGAATAGCCTAACTCAACAACGAAATTTCTGAGAAACATCGAATTAATCTTTCAAGGATTACAAAGGTTTTCAGAAAATTTTCCACACCAAATTAGTATTTAAATGGAAAATATTTCATTAATTTTCGCTTGCTGCGAAGCCCTCCTAATTTGAAATGAAACGAAGTTTTATTTATGGACGCTCTTTAACTACTGCAGTACTCAGCGTCTCATGCTATATTGGGCGGGAAAGACCGTTAATTTTGTTCAGAGGCCTCTTTATTAGGCTTGAGGTTCTTTTACGTGCCTAAATCTACGACACGGGATCAACGGCTTTATTTCCGTTCCGAAGGAACCATGCCAAGGATTTGTACGCTCTAAAATTCCATAGTCCTCCTCAGGGTTGGAACCTGCGACCTTGGGTATATGATTGTCGTAGATCTTATTAAAACACCCAATTTGACAATTCTGTTTTGTTTTGTGAAATTAACTATTTTCAGAGATTCATAGCTCTTGGACTGATTTTTACGTTCTCTACATAGTAAAAGATACATAGGTATTGCACTCCTACCAAAAATTCGATACCGAAATTTCACCTGAAATACACTCTTTATGGTCCCTATATCCACAATTGTTTTTAGAAAAAGGTCCATGTATGTCTGTGAACACGAACACGATAACTCAAAAACGAAAAGTCGGTAAAAAAATCAATTTTGGTATTTAAGTTCAGTATCTTCCATGGACACGAAGATTTTGAGGAAAATCCTCCCGCCCTAAACTACCCTTTACATGGAAGAATTATCGAAAATTTTTATTTTCTCAAAAATGGCTCTAACGATTTTTTTAAATGCCGTATATCAAAGAGCTCTAAAGAGCTCTTCATTCCTGATGAATATTGCTGAATTCTGCATTACTGGTGAATCGTAAGAGATAAGACAAAAGTTTACAATAGAAAAAGTGTAGATCTCATTAAAACGCACAATTTATATTATATACATTTTTTTCGTGAAATTGGCCATTTCCGAGTATTTATTGTTCTTGGTTTCAGTTTTAAAGCACTTAAAACTTTTCTCATACGGCAATTTGCCAACTTCTGGTCATGCAAAGAAATGGATTTCAATCGCATGGCAACTGTCTTTAAAAATGTTGCTTTAGTCTAGTGTATTCCCTTATTTCTTCCTACTTACAAGAAAGCAAGTAATAAGGCAATTTCTGCTAATGTTTATCTCAATTAACAAAGTAGTAAGAAGAATAAGCTTTTCAACAATAATTTGTTACAGAGATGTAGAGAAAGTTATGTAACGGTCACATCAGCTTTTTAAAATATTTATTTTGTTTCTCGCGATGTCGCCAAAGCGTATAACATTTCAAAAAAAAGCATATAGCGACACGCTTTTCAACGATTTGATTAATGTTTCAGTCTCCATTATATCCCTCTTGTACTTGCAACAACTATTTCTGCAACCGTCTACCTCAATCGACATCAAGTAAATTGAAAAATAAACTTTGTAGCACGTCAATTTTTTTTTTTTTTTTCTCAAGGGGTTGTTAAGCTGACTCCTGAATTTATCATTCTGTGCTTCCGACAGGCATTAATGTAATATAACATGTATAGAAGAATCACTTTTCAATAAGACTATAATGTATTGTAGCTGTAGTCCGTACATCCGAGATCTGATAGACTCGTGGTGAGCCTAGGTGTGGTTTCTGTGTACCTGGTAAGGGCTTAACCACAGGAATGAGGAAGATGGTTTAGGTTTGGTATTATTGAAGTTTCGGGTGATGATGTTAAGGAGGTAGCGCTAGATAGGCTCCTCGAACGGTTGCATTTTTAGGAGCAGCAACCTTTTCCTCTGCTCCGCTGATGTTTGATTTGAATAAATTGTTTTTGTTCGAGAATTTTAATTGACCACTCCCATTGTTGGGAGGGGAGAGGTCTTAGTTCAGCTAATTTGCTGTTGGCTGGTTTGAAGCTGTTATTACTGGGGGTGTCCGCAAGCCATGCGGGGAAACCGATATCACCTGTATTTTTTTTTTTTTTTTTTATTACAGTTCCGGAGTCTGATCAGGACTCCGACACTGTATACCCTACTTTTTATTTACCTAATTTGATTACTGTGATTACCGTATGATTACTGAATTTCTGTTTTACTTTTTACACACACATACACAAACATATAACACCCGTGCCCCCCTGCGCCGCTCCTGTATCGGCGTTTAGTAGGTAAGTACTCCAACAGCGATCTGACAAGTGCGTTCTCATGTTCGCACAATCTGGCGAGAATTTCTGAGCCCGGCGCCTAATTACATCCTCCACGTATGGGAGGGCCGAAGCTTCATGTAGTAGCCTCACTGGGAAACGTCGACATACAGAATAGATTCATCGGAATCCTCTATCCTGTATCCGCTGTTACCAGAGAAGTGGTTACTATGCCAGTCTCTAGTGCCCAAATTTGCGGGATGAATCACATCGGAGGGTGATGGCATGGATTGCGGAGGGGAAAGTGAATCCATTGATCCCGTGCAATGGTTATTTACATCTAAAGTAATCCAACGCTTGAAAGAGAAGATCCCTATGCAAAATCCCACTACTAAGTCTGATTTAGCCCTGTGGTGCAATCTATGGACGACGAACCAAGTGTGCAGAATGGCGAAAAATGCGAATTAGAAATCCTACCTGGTCTAGGAAAACAACACTAGGTGTCCCTAAATACGCCAATACTTAACTTATAATATGGATATAAGGCACACGTGCCAATGTGTTACTGTTAGGGTAAATCTTTATGTCCCTAACACATCACATTAAATATAAATTTCGGTTAGAAATAGTACTTAACACATTTACAACACTTAATTTGTGATTTTTTTTTTCCAAAACTATAATTTTATTTAGGGAAATCTACATTTGAAGTTCAGGGCAACAATGTTGATAAAGGAAACGTTAATGTGTTACAGAACTGGTGTGAAGTAGCATGAAGCGGTGGGCAAGCTGGGTCCTGGTGACGTTCATTTTGGGGGTCCGGGCTTCACACGGCAACCTTTATAAGGTTACACTCACACAAAGAGGATATATACAGGTAACTATAGCGTCTTTATATTAGATTACAAAAATGTATTCAAACCGCATGATTGTAAAGTAATTTAAAATATTTGTTATGCAAATAAATATACGTCTACAGCTGTTGCCTCTGTGATATGATTAACACAGCTTATGATGATGATACTGATAATAATATTAATAATAAAAAACAGATATGAAGAATAGTATATAATATTTAATTAATTTTAAATTTCAATATATGATAAATTAACACTATAGATTTTGTTTCTTGCTATTCTACCTCCTACATATGTACGGGGAATATGTATTCCATCCAAAAATCCAATATAGAGATTTCACTGCAAATATATGCTTTAAGTTCCCTAATAAAACACTTTTAGAAAAAGTTAGGTGTGTGTGTGAACATTATAATTAAAAATTCAGATAAATAACAAACTTGGTATTTCAGACCAATATCTTTCAAGGATGTGACACGAAGATTTTGAAGAAAATTCTCAAACCTCAAATGATCAGATTTTGAAACATTGATATCAGAAATAAAATATGAGTCTTAAAAAAATTCTGTGAACAATCTGTGAAGTTCGCTTCATTTTGTTGAGCTTTGTCTAAATTTGTATAATTTAATTTTGTAAAAATGTGCATAATTGGAAAGCATAAGAGATAAAATCTTACCTCAAAGAAGTGTATAGTTAATTAAAATACGCACTTGGTATGAAATAATAAATATACTTTCGTATCGTTAGCCGTGTACGAAATCTTCCTGCTGAAGCTTACACCTTTTCTAAGAGTGTTGCATTTAACGGACTTGTTTAGGAGTCTTTGCCTTTTCTTCTTCTTCATTTTTTCTTCCTTTCTTTCCATTGCAGCAGCTTATTGCCATGAATAAACATTTGAATGCAGTTTCCGAAGGTACTTCTCACTTAATTTGAAAAATCATTCTGGGGAAAAACATGGTGAGCAACCAATGTGGACAGAAAAAATCACATTTTATATGAAAACTACAAAGGGCATCTGTGAATTTGACATGGTCACGTGTACCTATCGCATCAGATACTTGTCTTAAAAATTGCTTCATTTGTGCAGTGACCACGCTGGTACTTTTATTAAAAAATCTGATGTGTTCTATTCACATGACTTTCTATACGTCTCTGCAACCAATTATTGTCAAAAAGCTTATGCTTCTATTTACTTCATGCTAATCGAGAAAAATTAGCAGAAATAGTCTTATTAATTGCTTCCTTGTAATCAGAAGCGAAATAAGGGAGTAGCATAGGCTGAAGCTGGTTGGTATGTGACTGAAGTTCCTTTGTTTGTATGGACAGGAGTTAACAAATTCCTGTATGAGAAAAGTATGTTTTTTAAAACTGAAACCAAAAACAAGGAGTATCTAAAAAACGATCAACTCCACGAAAAAAATGTATATAACATAAATTGTGTGTTTTAACGTGCTCTACCTTTTTTTGTGTGATTAGTTTTTATGCATCTCTTACGGTTTAACAGTTATGCAAAATTCCGTAAAATTCATCCAGAATAAAATAATCTTCAGAGCTTTTTCCCAGAAAATTCAATATATACGTTGTATTTGTCAGGCAAATATCTTTAATATATGATATTTTAATCAAAATAGAGCCATTTTTGAGAAAAACAGAATTTTCGAAAGAAGTTCCATGTAAAAGGTAGTTGGAGGTGGGGGGGGGGGTTCTTGAAAATCTTCATGTCGCATCCTTGGAAGATAATGACTTAAATACCTAGTTTTGTATTTAACGGTTTTCGTTTTTGAGCTACGCTGTCCACAGACATACAGACACACACGGACCTTTTTCCAAAAATGCTTTTTTTTTGGTTTCAGGGGCACCCAAAACATGTATTTCCGGTGAAATCTCGGTATCGAAGTTTTGGGTGGAATACAATACCTATGTACATAGTACGTGTAGAGGAAGTAATTATAATTAGCATTATACCAAACTGCAGATTTTAGCACGAAACTCGCTCAGTGACTCCCACACCTTACTTCTAGTCTCTCCGGAGAGAAATGAATAATTAAATACAAATTTCCTGGAATCGAATATGGAACCTCTAGCTGCTAGAGAGAAGTCAGACTGCTAATTGTTCAGTCACACAGACAGTCGCTACAGATTTGCCATGGATATTACCTATTGAGGTATCATTTAATAAAACTAATAATGAATTAAAGCTAATTAGTGCATTCAAAGTGTTTTATACCGATTTTATTACGCAGCACACGTTTATTTTTTAGATTTTCTTGACAAAATCTGATGCTTGTGCGACCCATTTCACTGAAGGTAATAACTATTTGCATATTAGTTTTACTAAACACACTTGTAATGCGTGTTCATATAACCATAGAAGTCACAAACACAAATCCCATAAGCAGCAGACGCTTTGCTTTAGATTGCATATGGATGTAGAAAACTGAACACTATTACCTAGAATCCGTTGTAAAAAGCTGCGACGTTAAGAATGATTGCAGGTATATGCAGCGATGATTGATTTTCGCCCACACAACAATATTGCCGAAGCTGTTTTCAACAGCATGCGTAGGGCGGTAACTGTCAAGAGCACAAGATCACGAAAACTTCTCAACTTTTGACACCTTGTGAATTGATCCATTACTGTTTCTTTGAATGCTGTTAAACGTAACATATGTTACCTACTGGTTATTGGTAAATATCGGTGAGAAATGGCAACAGCGCCGCCAGCACATTTTGACTTGTGCAAATTTTAAGGAGCTTCTGCGCATGAGCAAATGTATGACGTTATTAACTTATGGTACAAAATACAATACTATCGTGCACACATGAAGAAGTGCACTAGCGGGCGAAGTTTTTCGCGCGATCTATTTCCAATTTATCCTTACCATATGGTCTAGAAAGTAAGTAACTGCAAAGCGCGGAATATTCCTAGAGTTTCTTCATATCATTCATAATCTCAAATAGGTACAATTTAATTTGTACACTTCATTTTTGTCCTAGCACGGTATACTTAATTATGTACACTCAAAGACGCCTGTGATTTTGCTGAAAATGTGAATGTTTGACGGGGACTCAGGTCTTACCACGATTTTCATTAGTGCCATTCTGGTACGACATGCCAAGCGCGTAAGAAAAGGCAAAACTGATTGGGTAATCACCCCTCATCCCTCAACCCAGCTCGATGTACACACAGATGTTGACTTGCGCAAGCATTGTGTTAATTTAGTCGACCACGTGCGCGTATTACCTTCGCATTAGTACTTTAGTGTGTAGCGCAGAGAGAGGTGTCGAGTATTGCCCAACCAGAGATTTTGAGGATCAACAGCTTGCAAGTCAGAACTTCATTTGTCACAAGTTACGTTTCATGTCTATCCGCTTCTCTTCGGTAACATGGCCTGTCTAATTAGGAGCATAACAAACAGGTGAAAGACAAGGGCGGAGTCAGTGAAGATCCCGTCCAAGATAAGTATTTGCATGCATATTTTTAATATCTTTGAGCATCCTCAAAATACGTTTTTTTTTCGACAGAAAAATTATACATTAAATTATTGTTATTGTTATAAATTATTATTATATTATATTGTATTGTTTTTTTTTGTTTTTTTTTTTTTGTTTTTTTTGAGCGGCTGCAATTTCTTCATAATCATATGTATCTGTTATGCAGCAGATGGTATTTCACATTTTTAAGGCTGTCTCACTAAAATTGTAGATATGCACAATATGTATGCTCACGAGCCGCTACTGCGTAAAAGTGATGACGAGGAAAGGAAACTGGAGTCAAATGTTCCAAAACTTTACTGTCACCTAATACTTAAATAATAGTCCTACTTTCTATGTATTTTCCACATTCCAGCACTAAGCAGAGCATATCTTATTATTCCATTAGCCTGTCTCACATGTTCTGTTCATTTCCTTGGTTGTCTTCCCCACCTCAGTGCATTTCCGGTTTGTTTAACATCTTCTTTCTAGAAGGCACTACTGTCACTTTTACGGTGACATTAATGAACACTTCCAGCCTTGGTGGAGATAGGCGATCTGACATTTGTTTTAATGAGATATTTCGCGTCTACTTCACAGATGGACATAGATAAAATGCAGAATACAAAACGGAAAGATAGATCATAAGGGGAACAAAGGAATATTAATAACTTCTTACTTTCCCTATCTCTCGCCAAGACAAGACAAGACTGCATTGACCCAACGTAACGTTCTTCCAACAGAAATTCCTATTTTGAGGCCGCCTAAATAGTTTATGAATTTCTTTGGATTTTTAATATTTTATGTATCAGCAGAGAAAGTAAAATATTCAAACCAAGAATTTCGCATCGAAATGTCATCAAATGCATGTTTTATAAATTTCAGTTTTGATAATTCTCAATAGAAAGTAAACATATACTATATATATATATATCTTGAACGCTCTGTGAATATTCTCTAAATGCCCTCTTCTTATTGACTTTTGCAAATTTCTGTGTAACTAAGAAATCATAAGAGATAGACGAAAACAAACTAATGTAAGATGTCAGCAATTTTTCGCGCCCAATATAGGATAGGACGCTGAGAACCATAGCAGTTAAAGAGCGAGCAATTGCCAGGTTCATAGCGCCGCCGGGTGCCAGAAGTTCGTCCCGCAGGGCATGGGTCTATCGCTTTTAAGCACACTTAAAAACCATCACTGGGCCGGGTTTGAACCCGCGATCTTAGAGATCAGATAGCTAGCGCCTAACCAACACGGCTACCCAGATCGACACACATAGCAAAGGATAACATAATTACTAATCAAATGTCGCCCTCCGTGGTGTAGTGGTTACCATGCTACCCTCATATACCCAAGGTCAGCCGGTCCCCATGGCCGCGCTCGCCAAGGCGTCCCGCAAGCTTTGGTGCTTCCTAGCGCTGGGGATCGTGGGTTCGAGTCCCGTCTTGGGCATGGGTGTTACATGTTTGTGTACATGTGTGTGTTGTAAAAGTAAGAAAACAGTAATAAACAGTAATAATACGGCAAAACAAAGTAAAAAAGAAACAAGGTAAATAAAAGTAGGGTATACAATGCCGGAGTCCTGATCAGACTCCGGTACTGTATTTAAAAAAAAAAAAAAGTCGTGGGTTCAAACCCGGCGGAGGACGAGAGATTTTTTTCCCTTAGCACGGCTTCCTTCGGAAGGGAAGTAAACGTTGGTCCAGTGTCGTAGATTTACGGCACGTAAAACAACCTCAAGCCTGGTAAAGAGGCCTCTGAGCGAAATTAAGCGGTTTTTCACGCCAAATATAGAATGGGACGCTGAGAACCACAACAGTCAAAGAGCTCCATAAATTAAACTCCATTTCTTTTTTTACCAATCAAATGCAATATTATTTCATTCCTTTCTTCTTTCCCTTCTTTCTTGCTTTCTTCTATTCCTACCTTTCATACCTTTCATCCCTTTCTTTCTGTCTGACTGTCTTTCATTCATTCACTCTTTTCTTTCTTTCTCGCTTCGCTTCATCAGAACTTTATTCGTTCCAACTTAAAAATGTACGGTACCATATGCCTTATCGCTTTCTTCCGCATATGCTCCCGCGCTGCTCTTTCAGGAAGACAAGAAGTTATTTCCCAAGCACTTCCCCTCTGTTTTACTTTGATAAACCAATACAGCGTGCCTCAACTAATCACTTGATTCTTTTCATTTTAAACTCCAGTTGGGTAAACACGTTTAAACGGAGGTGCATAGATATGTGCAAATAATGCATTAAATTATTCATATAAGTAACTTGACTTTTTCGTGCCCTATACAGTTTGGCAATACTGGAGTGTAGCTGCTGAGGGTTCGAATCAAGTCAAAATGCAAACATCGCCGCGCGTAGTCATGCGCTCACAAAGTAGAAAATTAATATTCATTAGTGATAAGAAAACAGCACGTTTAACCTGTTGTGGATCGTTTAGTTTATTGTTATTTACGTATGCTGAGTTGCTATTTTGATGGCCAGATTGTACTGCACTATATTCCCGCCTTGTCGACCTTTCTAAACCGTGTCATGTTACACCTGCGACCTCTCCTAACAACTGCACTCTTTTATCAGACAGGTAGTAGATTACTTCAATTCAAATTTGAAGTACATTAAAATTCTCTCCGATATTCATACTTCGCATTTTATGGGGGAAAGAGAATCATTCCGTTTAAAGAAAAAAATCCCCGACCAAACCCGGGATGCCTGGCCTAAAATCCAGAGCGCTGGTCACACGACCGAAGAGACAGTCCTCGAAATCTTGTTTACTTACTATTTTATAACTTTAAAATGTTCCTCGCAATTAAAGGGTGGAGCAGTGTGCCTTGTTCCTTAAGTTTAGTGGACATGGCTTCTACTGTTACTCTACTTCGTGTCACAGCATCGTGTACATCGTGTGTTATGCCGCGCACGACGCCGTTCTTTCGGGGGTATATTCAAAGACTGAGCGGTACTTGCGACGTCATCCATACCCCGTGACAAATCTAACCTACGCGAACCGCACGCTCCTCTGCCCGCCAGTTATTCCTGATGCAATTTTTTTTTACATTTCCTTCAGTATTGCAGTATACGTGCTTAAAGTGATGATGAAATTTGCCTTACGATTTATTATTTTAATAACTTATTATATAGGTAATACATTTTTAGAATATTAAAAGTATTGCACAATGTATTTCTCCCATGTTTAAACTAGAAATAATAATGCATTACTTTAAATCTTCAATTTCACGTAGGGCATTTTATATTTTATTTTATTTTATGAGCAGTTGGGTACATAGATCAGTAATAATTATTTTTAAATTATTATGTTGAACAAACCTGTGACGAAGTGTGAAATAGTGCAAAAATAAGGGACTTCAGTGAGGAATTGATTTAAGTCTCGCAACAAGCTGCAAGAAAACGTTGTCCTCTATACTTTGTTCTCCCGGTAGAATAATACGTTGTTTTAACTTGTACAAAGTTATCAACAGTACCAACTGTTTTGTCAAAACATTGTTATGGGCGCCATTTTATATTCCAAGTGTGTGACTTTTTTATTGAAGTGGTATAATGGTGTTTGCGTTCCAAGCGTTTGAATCCTAAGGAAATGGCATATCAATTTATTTGAGAGTAATGTCACTTTAGATCATGATGGGTTTTGTGTTTCAGTTTCTCAAGTATGAAGTGAAGATGCCTCCACTGCAAGACTTCACCTTCTGCCTCTGGCTCAGGAGTACCAACCTGAGTTACCCACATCCCATTTTCTCTTATTCCAGTAAGTATTACCAAAATGGCATGCACTAAATATACCTCCTATTTATAATAGTATATTGCGGTATAAACGTGGTAAGTGGTTTATGTCTGAATTGAGAACAATATAAAAATACGAGATGAATTCGCGATTCCGTTATACATTTAATTCATGTATATTTCATTTTATTTTAAAGATATCTATGTGATAATTGCAATATTATCTACTTAGTTATTAGTTAACAGGTGGCAGATCAGTATCAACATTAAAATTACTGCATATGGATTCAATGACCAACTTTCTTTTAAAAAATCTTATGTATTCCATTCACATGACTTTCTCTACAACGCTGTAACAAATAATAGTTAAAAAGATGTTCATCTATCTACTTTATGATAATCGAGATAAACATTAGCAGGAATTGTCTTAAGTACGTGCTTTCTTGTAATTAGAAGGAAAATAAGGGAATACACTAGGCTAAAACGATAGTCAAATCTTTCAAAAGCTGGTTGTCGTGTGATCGAAATCCGTTTCTATGCAGGCCCACGAGATAACAACTTTCCGTGTGAGAGAAGCTTAAGTATTTTAAATATGAGACAAATAACAAGTAATACTTCAGAAATGGTCAATTCCACGAAAACATAAATTGTATGGTTTAATGTGTTGTGTAGCAAGTTTTTGTCTATCTCTTACAGTTTATCAGTTAAGCAAAACTCATTCAGAATAAAGAAGTCTTTAGAGGCTATTCCCAGAAAATTCAAAATATAGATTTTATTTGGGATGTAAATATCTTTAATATACGGGATTTTAATCAAAATCGTTAGAGAACATTTTTGAAAAAATCAAATTATCGATCCCCCCCCCCATGTAAAGGGTAGTTTGTGGTGCGGGTTCTTCAAAATCTTGGTGTCGCATCCTTGGAAGATACTAAACCTAAATACCAAATTTGGTATTTAACGACATTTTCGTTTTTGAGCTATGCTGTCCACAGACGCACGCACGCATAGAGACAGATACACACGGACCTTTTCTAAAAATGCTTTTGTCGGACTCAGGGGAACCCAAAGCATATATTTCCGATGAAATCTCGACAACGAAATTTTGGGTGGAATACAATACCTTCTCTATCCACTATGTACATTGTATATGCGGGCTAGTGAAAGACGAAAGCTCATCGCCTTCGGTCACTTTCAGCTGGCATTTAGACATCAAAAAGTTCCTTTTACTGTGGAAAGTGACGATGCGCGACATTAAATGAACAGATTAATAATAAATCCAAATCAAGGCTTTACGTATCACATCCTATATATATATATATATTTTTAAAGTGGTTATTTGAGAAGAATAGGCGAAGCGCATTAGACCAGCTTTGCCTGGTATGGTAATGCGAAAAACATCATGATGCGCGAATTAAATGCATAGTGTAAAGAAACAGAAGCCAAAACAGCAGAGACTGACATATTAAAAGTTTTACTAAATATATGACGATATGTTATATCTATCATAACAATGAAAGCTTATGGCTGCATAACTACAAAAATAAACAGATGGGTAAGTTTGCGTTCTACATTATTGATATGCAGGTTTTTCTTCCCTAAATCCTCTTCCTATTTACAATTGCTTGTCATTGAGGTGAAAGGGTAACTAATCAAGTTGGCACCTCGCTTCATTAAAACTGCATCATGGTGCGCAGACACACTCAAAAAACTCCAACATTCGACAAAAAAGTCAACGGCCAACGTGCTTTTCATGCGCTCCGGGCAAGGATAGCTTTCTTTGTTCTTCGAGGATTGAAAATGTGCAGTGTATCGAAAGCTACTTGGCGCTTAAGGGAATCTTTCAATGAATGTGTGACAAAATCTTTAAAGACATTCTTTTTACTTTCTATTTCAATTAAAAAAGACATCTAAACCTTATAAACCGATTCTTTACTGTTATTTTATTCTTTCTCATTTACGGGACGTGGTTGTTACAAAGCTTATAAAGAGGAAAGAAGAAGAAAAAAAAAAAGCATGAAAAAGGCTTGTCTAATAATAAACCATTCTTAAGTGCTAAGTAAGGGAACTTTGGAGTACTGAATTAACCTAAAATTATACCTTAACCTAAAATAATTACAAATTTTTATTCCATTGCAAGCTATAAATTAATTTTGGAGTTTGAAACGTAATTTTTACTTTCTCAACTACATGTAGGTTGGGAAAGTATTGTATTGTATGTGTATGTGGATGGATAACATAATTCAAAAACGAAAAGTCGGTTAAATACCGAACTTGATTAGGTTCAGTATCTTCCAAGGATGCGTCACGAAGATTTTCAAGAAAATCCCCCATCCCCAAATATCCTTAGCAGGCAAAATTTTTCGATTTTTTTTTTAAAAATGGCTCTAACTTTGTTATTAAAATACCAGATTAAGGTATTTTATGGCAAATGAAATGTATATCTTGAATTTCCTGAGAATATCTTCTGAAAACCTCTTCATTCTACGTAACTTTTGTATATCTGGTAAATCGTAAGAGATAGACGAAAATTTACTACAAATGTATATGGAGAGAGAGGGGGGGGGGAGGAGTTAAAGCACAATTTCTGTCATATATATTTTTTGTAGAGTTAACCGCTTCCGAGAAATTCCTTATTATTGGTTTCAATTTTAAACTACTTAAACTTTTCTTAAACTAAAGTTATCTTTTGTTTCATATATATCTTTTAATTTACTCCTGGCCTTGGAAAGAGACTAAAGTTCAATGACAAACGCAAGGGGAATATTTTAAAAATATTTGACTACCGCTTTAGCCTTGAGTATTTCCTTATTCCCCTTCTGCTTATAAGCAACTAAGTAATAACACCATTTCTGTTAATGTTTATCTTGATTAGCATGTTGTACATAACATAATAAATATTTTTTTGTAAATAAGTAAGGTTGCAGAACAGATGGAGAATGTCATGGGAATGGGACGCATCAGATTTGTTATAATTCTAATGGTATTGGCATTTTACCACTTATCGAGATTACTAAAGTTAAAGCCATGGCATATATTATTACCTCAAGGGCTTGGGAAACTGTCGTCAGGGGGAGCTGCTCGAAATAAGCGTCATGGCTTAGAACAATGTTCGCCAATGCATCGCGTAGCTCAGGTTTAGAAGTCCACAAATAAGTGCACAGCGTGGTTGATTGCAGAGATAACCATCGAATATACCTATATCGCTATTGACAGGGGAAAAGGACCAGTTCATATCTTAAACCCCACAATAATATTTGAGACTTCTTCAAACCAACCAGCGGAAGTGTATAAGAGAAAGAGCATATAAGCGCCGTTCTTCCGTATATCATACATCTATAACTGGTTTATTTTTTTTTAGCTAAGAACGCTATTCCAAAACCATTTATACTATAAGCACACTCTTTAAGAGTATTTTCTAGGGGGGGGGTTCGAACAGCTATATGATGGCATTGTTGTATAAAATACTCCGTGTCTAACACCTGAAAATATTTATATGGCAAACACAGCCATCAATACAGCACTTAAAAAGGAATGAAAGAGAAGGTCACGATTCTCGTACAATTTGTTAAGATAAGAAGGTTAATTCAAATTTTTGTTTTAAAATTTCTTGGCATTACTTAGAATAATGCTTCAATATTTGTGTATTTTAACACAAAATGTGAGATATTCTGCGTCAAACTTGTAAGGTCAGATATTTTAGTAATAATTTCCATATGTTTACTACCGACCAATATTCAAATGTAATTCTGTTGCTCAATAAATATTTTTTCCACTTAGAAAAATGATGTAATTCCGAAAAATGTTTTGTTATTTTAAAATAACTGCACAATGAAGAGCAACATAATCAATAGGAAAACATACTCTGACAGTTTCATAGCGTTAAGCGAAATATGTTGTGAAAATAGTATACCAAAACACAGTGATACAGTAATAATTTTAAAAAATCTGATGTGTTCCATTCACATGACTTTCTCTACATCTCTACAACAAATTATTGTTAAAAAGCCTTTGCTTCTATTTACTTCATGCTATTCGAGAAAAAAATAACAGAAATAGTCTTATTATTTGCTTCCATGTAAGTAGAAGCGAAATAAGGGAGTACCATAGGTTAAAGTGAAAGTCAAAAGCTATATGACTGAAGTTTGTATGGACAGGAGTAGACGAATTTCTGTATGAGAAGAGTGTAAGTTTTTTAAGGCTGAAACCAATAACAAGGAATATCTAAAAAACGATCAACTCCACGAAAAAAAAAAAAACACATGTAATTAAATTGTGTGTTTTAACGTGCAGTACATTTTTTGTGTGGTAAGTTTTTGTCCATCTCTTACGGTTTAGCAGTTACGTACAATTCCGTAAAATTCATCAAGAATAAGGTAGTCTTCAGAGGCGATTCCCAGAAAATTCAAGATATACATTTTATTTGTCAGGTAAATATCTTTAATATACGATATTTCAAACAAAATCGTTAGAGCCATTTTTAAGAAAATCAAAATTTTCGAAAAAAATTCCATGTAAAGGGTAGTTTGGGGTGGGGGATTTCTGAAAATCTTCGTGTCGCATGCCTGGAAGATAGTAAATTTAAAATACCAAGTTTGGTATTTTACCGACTTTTCGTTTTTCAGTTATCGTGTTCACAGACACACGGACCTTTTTCTGAAAATGCTTTTTTTGATACAGGGGACCCTAACACATATATTTCCGGTAAAATCTCGGTATCGAATTTTTGGGTGGAGTGCAATACCTTCTCTATACATTATGTACATAGTACGTGTGAAGAAAGTAAAAAATTATGCTCTAGTTTATAATACAGTAAATTATACTCATTCGTTTAATTAAATGCTTAAGTTCCCATATTTAGTATGAAAATTTACAAAATCTGCAATCATTAGAACATTATGGCATGCCATTTTCATCTATATTTGTTATCTTTTTCGCTAATCATAAAAACCATCGTTCCCTTAACTAATTCAATTTATCACTTCACGATAATTTTCAATTTAATTCCGGGCTGCTGGCTGATATATATATATAGCTTTTTTTTTCTTTTTTCAACGCTGCAAATGTTCTATTACATGAAATCCTAATGTTATCTGTTCGAATGCTGAGCATAAATTATTTAAAGGGTAACAAAGCTACTTATGGATAATTATTCTGCGCTTAAAATAATTCCTCAGATATGGCTTTAATTTTAAGATATGCATGAAAATCGTTTAAAACGTGAATGTCAGATCTAATGATCTGTTACGAACGCATAAAAAGTATATTTAAGAATGAATCTTTAAAACTCTATTCTTACATTTAAAACTTAATTTTTTTAACTTCATTATGTGGATCCTTTAAAAGCTATGTTTATAATATTAATATATCGTGAAGTTTACATAATGATTTTTAATGAAATTTAAACTTCTTACGTTTCCACCAGTTAAAGCTACGGTATAGATTTCAGTTAACGCATTGAAAGTTGTAGAATTTATAATGGAGCATTCCCTTAATAGAAACATTTGACCACAAATTAAGGCTTATCCCGTCTGGCTACTGTGGTGGTAGCGTGTCTGCCTTATATTCAACAACAGGTCGTGAGTTCGAATCTCGCTTAGAGTGAGTTACGGATAAGGCTTTTTTGGGGGTTTTCGCTTATCCTGAGAAGATGAATGTCGAGTGACTTTGAGCTCCATGGACTCCGAGATAATTGGAGTATCATTTCACCAATTTAATTCACCATTCGATATGACCAACCAGGTTAAAGGACGTTAAACTACCAAAATAAATAAATAAACAAATAAATGAAAAAAGTAAAAAAAAAAAAAAAAAAAAAAAAAAAAAAAAAAAAAAAAAATCATACTATAAGATATCTCACTGTCATTAGTCACCTTATATGTGAATTCATTTTCTGTTCCTTCTGAGTTTAGGATAAGTTGTATTGCATTCGTCCCACAGGAAACGAGACGGAAAGTTTTGTGAGATCATGGATATCTCCCCCAGGACCGTTTGGCAAGGCGTGGCTAAACCTGGAAGTAATGAGAAGAGGGACGCCTGGTGTGGCAGTGGACATAGTTTTGGGACGTTGGTATCACATCTGTCAATCCTGGTCCACCTTCACAGGTCATTGGGCAACCTATGTCAATGGAAACCTAGCGGCAGCCGGACAAACTTCTCAGGTAACCCAAAACATTTACTGCAGTCGTCACAGTCAACGGGATACGGTTGCAAGATGCTCGAATCTGTGTTAGATACGGCTTTTCCAATGAGTATTCTATTCATTTGTAGTGTATTTAAGTGACCAACAACCTTTAGCAATACCTCAAATATGACCAACCTTGGTCGTTTATCTTATAATACTGGAGAACTCAAAAAGAGGTCAACTCACACATTATTCCTTGATTATTTTCAATAAGCGATAGCCAAATCATTTATAAGCCGGTCGTTATGTGGTAGATACAATTGAAATTCGGTTCTCTTTGCTTGATAGGAGTAAGCAAAATAGAGACAAAAAGAAAGATGCCTTCCCGTTTGAGATAAGAAGTACCTTAAAACCGAAACCAATAACTCGAAATATCTCGAAAATGTATATGACACAAATATTGTGTTTTAATGAGATCTACAATTTTTGTTTAATAGGTTTTTGTCTATATCTTTAGGTTTAACACTTACACAAAATTTACTCAGAAGTTATCCAGAATGAGGAGATATTAGAGGATATTCGCATAAAATTCAAGATACAC
Organism: Hymenopus coronatus; assembly: GCA_030762935.1. NCBI lineage: Eukaryota > Metazoa > Arthropoda > Insecta > Mantodea > Hymenopodidae > Hymenopus > Hymenopus coronatus. The sequence continues at coordinate 40,498,355 of CM060897.1, read as the reverse complement.
ATTTCGTTTGTCATGGAAATATCTTAAACATATAGCATTTTAATCAAAATCGTAAGAGTCATTTTTGAGAAAATCAAAACTTTCGAAAATGTTCCATGTAAAGGGTAGTTGGGGGTGGGAGTGATTTTATTAAAAATCTTCGTGTCACATCTTTGGTAGGTATTGAACTTAAATATCAAGTTTGGTATTTAACCGACTTTTCGTTTCTGAGTTATGTTGCCCACTGTTAGCTAGAGAAAGTAAACATAAGTTTATAATATAGTTTAGATTACATTTTAAAATGTGGCAGAGAAACTAATGAGCTCGAATACTTTATGCAAGACATTCCATAATACCACATTAGCCTGACGCTTTTCTCGCATTATCCACTGTACAATAGGTACTTATATGATAGCTTTCTAGCCCATGATTATGGAAAGCTCGCACGCTATGTCGTTAGTATTACCCATTTCAGAGTAGTGGCTCCGGAAAATGTTGCATTGATGATACGTTACTTACGGTTTTATTAAAGTAGCTGCTCGTACAATGAACCAAATTTATGATTTTCGTGACTTCTTCGGTCACTTCCATTAACTCTTGGTAATGTGCATCACGAAAACCCCACACTATAAAGCACGCAAGCTGTAATCACATATTAGGTTAGCCTTAGCTTTACAAACACTGATATTCTATGTTACGTAGCGTAGGTCAGTGATAGTCGGTCTGGGTGGCTCAGTTGATTAGGCGCTGGCCTTCTGGTCCCGGGTTCAAACTCGGCCCACACCGTGTGCTTAAAAGCGACAGCCCCATGTCAATACGAATTCCTAGGGGGCGAAATTCCGACACACCGGCGGCGCTATTATGATCCTGGCAATCGTCGTTAATATATATATTGTGGGCATAATACTTATCTTGAAATTTCTAGATTGAGAAGTAACTTTCTAATCTAATATTAGTATTATAAAGAAAGAAAACGTGCATGCGTGTGTGTGGTTAGTCTCAGAAACAATTCAACCGCTTTGATAGTTCTTGAGCCGCTGCGAAGTCGGACATATGCTGTAAAACATCTTCCTACAGAGTTGTGAATTTATTGGATTCAAATTATTTTTGCGATAAAATGATTCTAAGTTCTTATATAAACACATGTCTAAATTCACCCTTTATCGTAGTCAGTACATGTTTACTTTCTGTAGCACGCATTTGCAATGTACATAGCAGATAGAGAATATTGTATTCCACCCAAAAATTCGATACCGAGATTTCACCAGAAATACTCGAAAACGGAAAGTTGGTTGAATACCAAACTTCGTATTTAAGTTCAATGTCTTTCAAGGATGTAAAACGAAGATTTTTTATGAAAGTCTTCCTACCCCTAACTACCTGTACATGATTTTTTTTTCTTCAAATTTTCATTTTCTAAAAAATGGATCTAACGATTTTGATTAAGCGCCGTATATTTAAGATATTTACATGGCGAATAACATGTATCTTCTGATTTTTTTTTTTTTTTGGAATATCCCCTGAAGTCCTCCTCATTCCGAGTGAATTTTGCTTAATTGGTACACCGTAAGAGATAGAAAAAAGTACTGCACAAAAAATATAGGTCTCATTAAAACACAAGTTATGTCATATGTAGATTTTTTTCCAATGCTGAACCATTTCCGAGATATTCCTTGTTATTGGTTTCAATTTTAAGATATAACTTTTCTCAAACGGGAAGTCCTTGTCCATTTCATATCTCTTTTGGTTTACTCTTGGTCATGGAAAGAGAAACGAATTTCTATGACAAACGCATAGCGATGGTGCTTAAAAGATTTGCCTTTCAGCTTACTAGTGTATTCGCTTATTTCTCTACTTACAAGGAAGCAAGTAATAAGAGCATTTTATGTAACGTTTATCTCGATTAGCATGAGAAAGATAGATTCTTTCGTAATAGCTGAATTCTTAGTAAACATTTTTCAAGCCCAGAGTCTCACAGAACATAGTTTTTAATTTTTCATGCGCGCGCGAACTCACCCCCCCCCCCACACACACACACACATTCGTAATACTAAGGAGAAGAATGATCAACGCATCTTAATTGGAATATAATAATCCAATTTTGTCATCAACAGTGATATAGTTCTATCTAAATTCAATTAATAAACAAGTAAGGATATTTATACATCTTCGGTCATCTAAGATCCATTTTTATCAAACTGAAAATATTATGCCAATATTGTTTTGAAGAAAAATATTTCCACCAGCGAACGTTAAAATTTTACTCTGTAGCTTTACTCCACTTTTTCATATAGTCATCGAATTCTGCATGGTGGAACATTCTATTTGCATTTATCAAAAAACTTAAAAATTGGGAAACATAGCCTGCAGAGCATAGGGAAATGAATGTTTAGGATCCCCTGTGTGTCTGTGAAGAAACATAACTCAAAAACGAAAAGGCAGTTAAGTACAAACTTGATAATTAAGTTCACCATCTTCCAAGGATGCGACACGAAGATTTTCAAAAAAATTCATCCACCCCAAACTATCCTTTACTTAGAAAAATGTTCGAAGCTTTAATTTTCTTAAAAATGACTAACGACTTTGATTAAAATACTGTACATTCCAAAAGTAACGCATATATTTGCGGTGTGACTACATGATTGTCGCTACAGCAAACACGATGGCGGGGGAAGAAGTCGATGACCTTAAGCTACGAGAAAACTATCATGAGGCTCAGTGATGGTTTCCTTTAAGAGGCTTTTTGTATGGCTTTTGTATGGCATACTCCCGAGAAGAACAGCGTCAATCATCAAATATTTTGTGTAAAATGTGAAAACTATGTCAACAATGGCCGTGAACTTGTCGCTATTTGTGAGGATGATGCACTGTACTACAGTAATATGAACAGATGGATGAACAAGTTCAAAACAAGAGGAGCGTCCAGCGCCGATCTGCCGTCCTCAAGCCGACGTTGCTCATCTCACACGGCTGCGAACACAGAACGTGTCAACAACCTCATTTTGAATGATCGCCGAATGACCACAGAGGAAAGTTGTGCTAATTCAGGCCTTAGCCATGGCTCATTAAAGGTGACTTGAAAATGACAAAAGTGAGTGCCCTTTGGTGCCAAGAATGCCTGATAAAAGTAAGAAAGAAATTCGGATGACGGTTCAGAAGATATGCTGTCAAGACACCACTCAGATCCGTATATTTTGGAAAGGGTGGTCACTATGGATGAGACATTGATGCCTCTCTTCAATCTTGAAACAAAGAAACAGTCAAAGCAATGCAAACTTGCCACCCCAAAGAAATTTAGAGTTGGCAGAGAAAACTGTTTTCAATATTCTGGGACAATAAGGGTGTTCTTGTGCCATATCCTATTCAAAGGTTGACAACCATAGGGAAATATTACAGAGACTGTTTGAAGAACTAGATGTTACCTGCAATTGCAGAAAATCGGCATATACTGGTGGGAAAGTTTATCCTCCAGCAAGACAATGCCACCACACAAGTCTCGCATTGTCACCGAAATACTACTGCAAAATGGAATTGAAACACTTAAACATTCTTCCCTATTCACCTGACTTTGGTCCTAGTGATTTCTGGCTGCTTGACACCCTGAAAAACACTCTCCAAGGGAGACGCTTTCTTTAAGATCAAGCCTAAGCTCTGCGGAATGCCAGTATGTAAAACATATACAAAACATGTTTTGAAAATTGAGTTGAGCGTTAACACAGTGTTTATTTAAAGGAGTACTTTATGTGGAGAAATGAAATATGTGTTAGGACGACTTTGCATAAATAAATAATTTTGAGAATTTTTATGCGTTACTTTTGGACTGCACCTTGTATATTAAAGTTATTTACAAGACAATTAAAATGCATATATTGAATTTTCTGGAAATAGCGTCTCAAGACCCCTTCATTCTGAATGACACTTGTATAACTGGTAAACCGTAAGTGATAAACACAGCTTACTACACAAAAATGTAGATGTCGTTAAAATATACAATTTATGTTATTACATTTTTTTTTAGTTAGCCACTTATGAGATATTCCGTGTTATTGGTTTCAATTTTAAAACTTGTCATTCCTGCTTTTGTTTTACTCCTGACAACGCAAAAAGAACCGAATTTAATCACATAGCAACCATCTTTTAGAAGGTTTGACTATCGCTTTAGGCTAGTGTACACCCTTATTTCCCTTCTACTTATAAGGAACTAAGTATGAAGACATATTTCTCACCAGATTGTTATGAACTTTCAATTTATAGATAAGCAGAGAATGAAAGATTCATTACATCCGTATTATTTATCACTTTGCAGCTGAGAGGTCTGGTGATCCCAGGAGAAGGCGATGTGGTAGTGGGCCAGGAGTTTACACACTTCGACCTTGGACTGGATGATGGCATCGAGGGTGATCTGTTTGGATTCAACCTATTGTCGACCAGCGCCATACCCTGGTGGAGCAAGAGAGCGCGATGGTCCCCCACTCCCGAGAACGCTCTGGTCAGTCGGGGATATACTCACTGTACGACAGGAAGAGGTTCTCCCTTGCCACGAGAAATGCTGCTGGTCTCATGGGCGTGGAGTCCTGTCAAAGTGTTCGGTGGCGCTATCATAGGACCTGCAAGGTCCGAGTGTGGGGTCTTCTGAACAAGATCGTGATCCGTGTGAGTGAGTGTGTGTATGCGTGTGCGCGCACAACATGTTGTGGCAAACATCAGTATTACGTACTATAGTATCCGGCACGGACGAAGGCGGTAAATGAGGTTTTTGATGCGAAACAAACTGCAAATTCCTTTGTTGTTAATTATTTATACGGGTCTTAGTTTTGTCTGCTTCCCTAGATTCTCATTCAAAGCCAAATCCGGAAGATCTCTTTAGAATGGAATCTATTTATAGCTAGAGCTTATAATATCACACATTTAAGTTCACAAAACTCACACTCAAACAGACAAACCCTTTGATTGGCTTGGTGTCGTCACAGAGTTTTGCTATTGCGCAACCGCCTTGGTTCGTGAAGGAGCCGCTGGCTGACCTGCTGTCTCTATGTAATGAATTTGTTTAAAAATGTTTATTTGTCATTAATAAAACTCATTTTCCCGAAAAAGGGACAAACTGTGTTTGTTGAGAGGCCAAGAGCAGAAAGACTCATTTTTGACAGTTTTTATTTATACAAACACGGAATCTTTTGAGTCTTCGTTTATTTTCCTAGCATTAGACCTTTCACGTAATACCCGATTCACCTAAATTTGATTTCTACTACTTACCCACAATGAGTGGAGGTTGAGCTGTATCGTATCCCACCCAAACATTCGATATAGAGATTTCATCGAAAATATACGAGTTTTGAAATCCCTGAACCCTACTCCCAAGAAAGCTCTGCCTGATTTCTCTCCTCATATGAGACTTATAAGATAATGCCTAGGATTAGATGCCTGTTGACTCCTATGAAAGCACTTTTGGGAAAATATACTGTGTGTGTGTGTGTGTGTGTGTGTGTGTGTGTGTGTGCATGAGTGCGTGGGGGTGTAATAATAACTCAAACTTGGTATTTAAGTTCTGTATCTTCCAAGGATAAGAAAGAGTGTTTGTTATAAAATATGTCCCTATCAACCTCGGCCTTAAGTGGAAGACTTGTGGTTATTTTTGCTTCCCGAAAACTTACACTTAACGATATCATTCAAAACACTATACAAATATGATATTTGTATGAAAAAATATTGCCATAAATTTTCTGAGAGTAGGCTCTGAAGTTATCTTTATTCTGACTGAATTTTGTGTACTTTTAAATAATTTGTAAGCAATAAGAGATAGTTTACTGCCCAACTCTATGGTGTGGGAGTTAGATGTCTGCTTCACATTCAGGAAATTCGAATCTTGATTATGGTGAGTCACCTTTTTTTTGCCGAGCCAGGTGACTCAGGCGTTTCGTCTGAGACTGGCATTCGGGAGGTTGTGGGGTCGATTCCCCAGGCCGACCTCTCTGAGACATGGGATTTTATGGTTTTTTTCAGGGTCACTAAGCAACTGGGGGAGGGTTCTTCATTCCCCCGAACTTCCTGTCCTTTCATTTAATTTCATCCAACAGGTTCATTTCAGGGTTGTATCGGCAGGACCGCGGTGGTGGCGCCCTTCCGTGGTGGTTACTGCGGTCTGGAAATCAGCTTTCGGCGGTGGGATGATGTTGGCAGCCGTCTGTAGACCCAGGGAGTTTGATCAGACAAGGCGTGGCTCCTAGCGCTCCGCGCGTCGAGATGAAGAACTGCTTGGAATATGTTAGAGACCATCCACGGTGGCTTTTTCCCAACCTTCCAGTTCGGCCACCCATTGATATTCTTCTCATCCAATCTTCCTGGAGTCTGATGTACAATAAGCTAATAGCTGCAGTCCGGAATCCCCTCACGGACACACACACACACACACACACACACACACACACCTGTTCTTTCGGGATTTTAGCTTACTCTGAAAAGACGAATATCGGATAAGTTTAATTTCTATGGACCCCGAAGTCATTTGAGCAGCATTTCATATATTTCCTTCATCGTCTGACATGACCTGTCCAGTTAAAGCATGCTTCACAAAAATGTAGATTTCGTTAATACACACAAATTACTATTTTTTCAATGAATAATTTCTTAGATATTCTCTGTTGCGTTTTTAGATTTTCAAATAATTTATATTTTCGTGAAGTGCTGTCATCGTCAACTATTTCTCGTGGCCATACAAGAAGTATGACTTTTCAAAGCCATTATTTTAAACATTTGACTGACGTTCCAGCCTACTGTATCCCTCTTGTACATACAAAGAAAGCATTTATAACATTATCTAGATCAATAAGAATTCTATAGAACAATAATTATGCTAAGAATAGTTGTTAGCAGAGTGGATAGAAAATGTTATGGAAGTCGCCCTCCATGGTGTAGTGGTTATCGTGAATAGTCTCTAATACCTAAGGTTGCAGGTTATTACCCGATAGGGGGCATGGAGAAGGGAAGTAAAATTTTGGTCCCGTATAACGTTTCTTTGCACATAAAAGAGCCCCATTACTTGAAGAAAAAGGTCAAGGGCTAAATTCGCCATGTTTAACGTCCATGTTTAACGTCCGAAATAAAATGGCGTGTTATTTATGGACGCTCTTTAACTGCTGTGGTTCCCAGTGTCCCATTCTAAATTGGGTGTGAAAGACCGCTTAATTTTGCTCAGAGGCCTCTCTTTCAGGCTTGAGGTTCTTTTACGTGCCGTAAATCTACGACACGGGACCAAGGGCTTTACTTCCCTTACGAAGGAAGCCATGCTAAGGATTTTTACACCCGAAAAAATCCATCGTCCTCCGCCGGGTTTGAACCCGCGACCTTGGGTATATGAAGTTAGCATGGTAACCACTACACCACGGAAGGCGACTTTAACGTCCGATTTCGTTCTATAATGCCATCTGGGCGATGAGATGATCCCTCGTCACCATGTGCACTCGCGAACCAGAAAATCTGAAGAAACCATTATAATTGTGGTCCACTTGGTGTGATGGAACTTAAATGTAAGGCAAAGATTTCTAGAAAACCTGCATTTTGCAGTTAAAAAAAATAAATGTCAGATTATAACCAATACATTTAATATTGATTTGGTCAAGATTTAATACCCAGTGAATCTGCAGAACAAAGAAAGAAAGAAATACTCTGATATTTAAGTGTGTCTGCATGTTATCATTTCAGAGACATTTCTTACAAACTATAAGCAAAGCCCAAGTGAAAGGAGGACTACGAGAATATCTACCTATAATATAAAGAATGGTTACTTACCCAATGTAACACCTACAGATAATGGCTTTTGTTATGGAAGCACCGATCCGCGCGTAGGATGGAAGTGGGTGACTTTATTGTAGAAAGTTCTGGGTTGCCAACTGATCCAGTTTACCACGGTGTCTGCATTTCATTGCCACGAGTGAACCGTTGACCTTTCAGTGGCGTTTTTAAGGGGCCGAATTATAAGAGTCGCATAGGGAATATCGGAATTATACGGAGGATGTCTCGCCTACGGTGCCACAAGTACTAAAAGCAGGCGTTACCACTACCAAAACAAAAACAAAATCTGATGTGTTCCATTCACATGGCTTTCTCTACATCTCTGTAACAAATTATTGTTTATAAGCGTATTCTTTTATTTCATGTTAATCGAATAAACATTAGCAGAAACGGTTTTATTACTTAGTTCCTTATATGTATAAAGAAAATAAAGGAATACACCAGGAAAAACCGACAGTCAAATGTTTTAAAATGTGATTACTATGGGAATGAAACCCTTTTATGCGTGGCCAGGAGTTGACAAGTTCCCGTATGAGAAAAGTATAAGTACTTTAAAACTGAAACCAATAACAAGAAATATTTAAAAAACGGTTACCTCCATGAAAAAAACTTATATGATAAATTGTGTGTTTTAACGAGATCTACATGTTTTGTGTCGTAAGTTTTTGTCTATCTCTTTCGGTTTACTAGTTATGCAAAATTCAGCCAGATTGAACAGGCCTTCAGAAGTTATTCTCAGAAAATTCAAGATATACCTTTTATTTGTGATGGAAATGGCTTTGATATGTGGTATTCAAAGCAAAATCGTTAGAGTCATTTTTGAGAAAATAAAAATTTTCGAAAATTTTTCCATGTAAAGGGTAGTTTGGAGTGGGACCATTTTCTTGAAAATCTTCGTGTTGCATCCTTGGAAGATGCCAAATTTTGCCAAATTTGATATTTAACAGTCTTTTCGTTTTTGAGCTATGCTGTCCACAGACACGGACTTTTTCTAAAAACGCATCTTTTTTCAGGGGGTCCTAAAACAAGTATTTCCGGTGAAATTTCGGTATCAAATTTTTGGGTGGAATACAATATTTCCTCTAAACACTATGTACATAGTACGTGTAGAGAAAGTAAAAAAAAACAACAAATAACGGAGAATGTCTGAAGACTTCCTAACGGCACTACCGTCAATATCGCCTTTTTACTTGGGAAAGCCTTAACCAGTGATTATATCCATTTTACGTTAATAGTTGAAAATAGTTTAATAGTGGCTTGGTTACATGAAAGATCAGTAAAGAATAGTCACCTATTTATTTGGAGCGGATAGCTTTTGAGATATTCCTTGTTACTGGTTTCAGCTTTAAAAAAATTTATACTTTTCTCATACAGGAATTTGTCAACTTGTGTCCATACAAACAAAGGAACTTCAGTCACATAGCAACTAGCTTTTGACTATCACTTTAACCTATGGTACTCTATTATTTCGCTTCTACTTACAAGGTAGCAAGTAATGAGACTATCTCTGCTAATTTGTTCTCGATTAGTATGGAGTAAATAGAAGCATTGGCTTTTTAACAATAATTTGTTGCAGAGATGTAGAGAAAGTCATGTGAATGGAACACATCAGATTTTTAAAAATTACTTTTTTGGATTCAACATGTATTTCCGGTGAAATCTCTATATCGAATTTTTGGGTGCAATACAATACCTTCTCTATACACTATGTGCATAGTACGTGCAGAGAAAGTAATAGAATTTTAACCTAGCATCCGAGATCTAACCATCATCAAAGACGATGTCTAGTGATACATCTGTACGTTTGTTTTAAATTGACTATAATGCGTTCATTTTACTGCATATTCTACTAATTACTAAGAGTTACAAACACTTGCAGAGTTTACAATAAGTACTGCATGAAAGTAGTTCTTGCTTCTGCTAGTAAATGTGTATTTCTTGTAACTTTTCCCATTTCCACTAATGCTCCGAGTGGAATCTTTCCCCTACAGCGAGCATATGAACTTTCATCGTGTTTGGATCGTTATTTAGATCGGCCTTCATCCGAAGAAAGTGGTCTGCCAACATTCGCCATCATTATCCGAACTGCTTGCATTCCTGTTTACAATGGCTCGTCCAAACTCTCTAAACGGGATTTGACTTTCCGCAAACTTGCACCCAATTAATATTCAGTGCACGTGGGATGCTGGCATTAGTAAACAAAACAATACTTGACGTTTGTGCCGCAGTGATTTCACTCAAATAATTCATCTTTGTAAGAGAAACAAGTGGAATGTAGCTCTCCCATGGTTCGCTATGCCGTCGCAGATAGAAATTTCAAGGTCAATTGCTATGACTTTTTCATGTTAAAAAAGTATCACATGTTGAATTAATGTGACTTCTGCAAACATTACTATCCCCGTACATGATTATTTAATCAATTAAGACTAATTTAATTACACTTTCATTGTAGACATGACAAAATAAAATAGGAGTTGTCCTCGTAGCTTAATCGGCAGAGCCGCTGCCTGCTGTATAAGAATTCCGGGTTTGATTCCCGGCTGAGGGTGGATTTTTAATCTAGCCAAGATTATTCCCTATCCTCCTCAGTCTGAAAGTGTGAATATGTGTGTGTTCAAACGAGTAAAACACAGAAAACAGAAACCCAATAAAGTACATGAGCTAACACCATTGCCGATAGGAAATATGTTTCAGAGGAAAATGCAGCCAAATTTAATCGAACAATTAAAGGTCAAATAAAAATGGAACAAAAAACACTAAGCTAAAGCAAGTCATATTTTTAAAATACGGATCGCTACATTAATATGGCTTATTCCATGCATTTTACATGACCACGAGCAGAAAAACGAATAATGACTCACCACTTATCTCGGAAATTGTTAGCGCCACAAAATAATGTGACATAAACGGTGTACTTAAACGAAATCTGCATTTCTCTGTCTCTCTTTTCATCTCTTATGGTCTAGCAATTATTTAATAGCATACAAAATGCATTATGGAGAGGACTTCACAGGCTATTCGGAAGAAATATAATATATATTCGATTTTGCATGCAAGTAATATAATCATATGGTATTTTAATCAAATTGTCAACTATTTTAAGAAACTAAATAAAAGCCGAAAAACTTTCCACTTCCCATAAAGCGTAGTTTGGTGTATTCCTTTTATGCATAGAACAAAATCTATAATCTTGCCATTTTTTTTAAATGTTTGTATTGAATAATGAGAAGTAGATAGAGAAACAACAGTTTAAGAATAATGATTTGCAGAGATATATGGAATCAAACAACTCGAATTGAGAATGTTAGGAGAATTCAACACATAACATTTTTACTTCCTCTAGCACTTCTACTTAAAGAAACTAAGTAATGTGTCCATTTTTGCTATCTTCTGTTTATCTTGATTAGCACGAAATAAAGAGGAGGCAGAATAATCTGTTGCAGAATGGCTGGAGAAAGTCATGTGAATGGAACACATCAGATGTTTACTTTCTCTACACGTACTATGTACATAGTGTATACAGAAGGGATTGTATTCCACCCAAAAATTCGATACCGAGATTTCACCGGAAATGCATGTTTTGGGTCCCCTGAATCAAAAAGAAAAAAGCATTTTGGCAAAAGATCCGCGCGCGCGCGTGTGTGTGTGTGAATGTATGTGTGTGTGGACAGCATAGCTCAAAAACGAAAAGACCGTAAAATACTAAACTTGATATTTAAGTTTGGTATCTTCCAAGGATGCGACACGAAGTTTTTCAAGAAAATTCCCCCACCCCAAACTACCCTTTACATGGAAAAAAATTTCGAAAATGTTGATTTTCTCAAAAATGGCTCTAACGATTTTGATTAAAATCTCTTATATTTAAGATATTTACATGCCAAATAAAATGTATATCTTGAATTTTCTGAGACTAGCCTCTAAAAATCTCTATTCTGGATGAATTTTATTGAATTTTGCATAACTGGTAAACCGTAAGAGATGGACAAAAACTTAACACACATAAAATGTAGAGCTCGCTAAAACACACAATTTATGTTATATATATATATAATTATATATTTCGTGGAGTTGACCGTTTTTGAGGTATGCGTTTTATTAGTTTCAGCTTTAAAATGCTCTACTTTTCTTATACGGGAATTTGTCAACTCCTGTCCTTATAAACACAGGTACTTCAATTGCAAAGCAGCCGGCTTTTAAAAGGTTTGACTATCGATTTAGCCCATGGTACTCCCTTATTTCCCTTCTACTTACAAAGAAGCAAATAATAAGACCATTTCTATGTTGTTTTTTTTTCTCGATTAGCATTAAGTAAATACAAGAATAAGCTTTTTACTAATAATTTGTTGCAGAGATGTAGAGAAGGTCGTGTGAATGGAACACATCAAATTTTTAAATTTTGATTTTCAGTTGTTTAGCCTATAGACGGCTTAGCCCAAGAAACAAACGATGGTTTAATTGTTTTTTCACACAAGTCGTGTGTAGAGCAGGAGTCGGACAGGTAGTCAGACTGAAAAATGCAGTACCATAGCCGGGATTTGAACCATGGATCTCCCGGTCTCTAGCTGGTTGCTTTTCAAATGCAATGCTATGCCGGCATGTTGCCATGGTAGCTCAGTGGAAGAGCAACCGGCTAAAGGCCGGGAGATTGATGGTGCAAATCCCGGTTATGGTATTGCATTTTTCAGTTTGACTCTACTTATCCGATGGTTTAATAAGTTTGGAACTGTAGGTTTTGATGTTAAGCTTATGCTTTTTACCATAAAACATTCTCCCAGTTATGCTTCCAGACTGCGAAAAGTAGGGAATGAATCAGGTAAAGAAAGCTTCCCTACCCAACAGGAAACCGGACTGGACTTCTGGGTAAAGACGCTATAAAGCTGACCATTCATCCATTGAGCTATTGACCAGATCAATAGCGAAGTATTTTTGCTATATATTTGCTGACCAGTTTCAGAGAGATGAAAGGTAGTCAATAAAACGGCCACGATGCTGCCCATTCAAGTTGTGTAAGTGCCTCCCATATAACTCTGTTGATGACGATCCTATTGTTCTGGTAACAATCATTATTGCAACATTCCCAGCCTACAACACTGATATTACTGATAGATGGTCCAGCGCAAGTACGTACGCCATTTCCGTATTCCCGACAAGAATTGGTATTTATATTCTAGGTCGCCATGGGAATATATCACCTCAAAATAATTTGAGGTCTCCTTGTGGTTTACCTGAAAAAAAATCTATGTTTTCCATTCGCATGACAAATGTTTTAAAAGCTAGTTGCTATGTATTTGAAATCCATTTCTTTACATGATCAGGAGAAAAGTGTAAATTTTTCCCATAAGAGAAAAGTGTAAATATTTTAAAACAAACCAATATTTCGGAAATAGTCAACTCTAAGAAAAAATGTATATGACATAAATTGTGTTTTTTAACGGGATCTACATTTTTTGTACACAAAAATTTTGTCTATCTCTTACGGTTTCACCAGTTATGCAAAATTCATCCAGAATGAAGAGGTCCCTCAGAGGCTATTCTCAGAAAATTCGAGATATACATTTTGTCATGCAAATATTTTAAATATACAGTATTTTAGTAAAAACCATTAGAAAAATAAGAGAATACACTAGGCTAAAGCCATAGTCAAATACTTTAAAACCTATCGCTATGCGATTTTCATTGGAAATGTTTGTTTTCTCAAAGAAGGCTCCATTCTCTCCCATGGCCACCAGGAGTAAAACAAACAGAGATAACAGGGATGAGGACTTTCCGTTTGAGAATAGCTTAAGTATTTTAAAATTGAAACCAATAACAACGAATATCTCTGAAATGGTTAGATCTAGAAAAACTGTATATAGCATAAATTGTGTTTTAACGAGAATGTTTTAACGGGAACTACATTGTTCGTGTGGTAAGTTTTCCTCTATTTCCTTCAATTTACGAGTTCCGCAAATACCATCCATAATGAAGAGAACTTCAGGCACTATTCCCAAGAAATTCGGGATATACATTTTATTTTCCATCTTTAGTATTCGGTATTTTAATCAAAATCGTTAGAGACATTTTTAAATGGAATGTTTCGAAAAGTGTCCCATATAAAGGGTAGTTTGGGATGGGGGGATTTTCCTGACTGTGTTGTGGCACATCCTTGGAATATACTGAATGTATTTAACGGGCTTTTCATTTTTGAGTTATGCTGTGCATATACCCTGACTTTTTCTAAAAATGCTTTTTACTCAGGGGTCCTTTAAACATGTATTTCCGGAGAAAATCGAATTTGAGTGGAATACAATAATTTCTCTAACCACCACGTATATTGTACATACATGCTAGACAAAGTAAAAAGACTACACTATATGCAGATGAAGGCTTGTGTTTTCAAACGTTTCATTACAGCGTATAGCGGCATGCCCAATGTTTCACACGAAGTGGAATGAGTTACTCAACTTTCCCCTCTGCTCCTTTAATTTGGATATGTCTGGTATAGAGAATATCATGGCCAAATTTCATCTCCTTAGGTTGAATAGTTTAAGCGCTGAATTTACGAAATCTTTGTTTATTTAATATTGTGTATAGGAGATACAAGGTCCACTTAAAAGAACAGCTATTTTCTCAAAAATCACCAACCATTTAGATTAAAGTACCATGGATTTAATATTTTTACATGACAAATAATATGTTTATCTCCAATTTTCCGCGAAAGTCCTCAAGTCACCTTCATTCTGAATAAATGTATATCTGACAAACCATAAAAGCAAAAAATAAGCGCGCGCACACGCGCACGCCCACACGCCCCCCCCCCACACACACAGACCCTGTAAAATACGCCACATATGCTAAACGAAATATTTACTGCTATTTTCAAAGTGCCTGTTTTAATTCCTTCATTTCTCAATATGTCATGCAAAGAGTATGCAATTTTAGCAATCCCTTTTTTATGGATCTAAACATTGACTCAACATCCTGAATCCCTTATATAGAACAAAATATGCAATAAAGCCATTTCTGTAAACGATTATTTCAATAAATATTTAATAGATAGAAGACTGGGCTTTCGAAAGAGAGTTTCTAGAAGTCTTTAAATGAAGGTTAACTCATCAGATTTTTCAAGAAGGAAAAAAAGAAAAAAAATCTCAGCGTTGCATAAAAGTCTGGTCCGAACAAGTGGTACAAGTGGCATTTCAAACCGGTGCAATTGGTCATCCCAAAATGTGATGGCACCTTAATATCAAGAGAAGGGTTACTCAAAGTTGCGTGGAGGCAGAGAAAGCTAACGATCCGGTTTGTAGATCAAGACTTCACACTCAGCATCCGCTTCCCGGAGATACTTACTACTTGCTCCATAAAAAGTGGACAACGATGAACGTTACGCCATGCTGATCTCGGATATGACACATTCAAAAGGCTCTTGAACGGGAAAGTTGTATCTATTCCCAGTGTAAAGGCAATACTAGACGATAGTCTCAGCTGCAGCTGTTAGCCGATGCTGTAAGCGTGGTTTCTTAAACCTCGAAAAAAATTAAAATGTTTGGAAGTTTTACACGATTTTTAAGCCGAATTCCATCACTATCCTTTAGAACTGTAATTTCGTACATATTCGACTAATATCGGACGAAAATCCTCTAATATTCACGGAAATTGACCCAATATATGAACGGATGTTTTATTTCCGATTTCTTTAACTCCCTGCCCCTGATGTCTTACAAATTCTGGAAATATTGTATAGCCACAAAGTATATTTTACGATGACAGTCGCCCACCGTGGTGTAATGGTTACCATGCTAACTTCATATACCCAAGGTCGCGGGTTCAAATCGGGCGTAAAAATCCTTAGCATGGCTTCCTTCGGAAGGGAAGTAAAGCTCTGGGTCCTGTGTTGTAGATTTACGGCACGTAAAAGAACCTCAAGCCTGATAGAGAGGCCTCTAAGCAAAATTAAGCGGTCTTTCACGCCCATTATAGAATGGGACGCTGAGAACCACAGCAGTTAAAGAGCGTCCATAAATAACACGCCATTTCCATTTTCCACGATGACAGAATCGAAAAATGGTTGATTAATTTGAGATAAATCACACTAGATGAATTGTTATTCTAGTTAGGAATATAACAGCCAATAAAACGATTTACAAGGTTTATTATAATATGTAGTCACTATCAATCATTATATAAACTTATTCAGAAACAACCGAGCGGAGTGGTGTGGCGGCTTTAATTCCCATTTTTGTTGTTCTTTTTCAAGTTTTCCCGGTCACCAAGTGAACGGTCCATTAGATCTCCCGAATTTCCTGTCCATCATTTCCTTGCCATTCTGTTTTAGGGTGGATGCACTCGAAGGTGTTCGGCGGGTTGCGGCTGGATAGTGACTTGTGCACTGTAGATATTTATTCCTCGCGTCGTCGCGGTATCGCTCGATCGGAACCCACCTTCGGATGCTTTTGGGCTAGGCCCCATCGGGGAAACCAAGGAGGCTCGGGTCTCAGGGGTTGGGCACGAGTAGCTTAGGAGGCGTTCAATCTGGAACCATTAGGGATCCCATCCATACAAGTGGCCGTCATTCGTATCTGGTCGGCTTTTGAGGCTCTCCCGTCATCTCTACCTCTCCCAAGGGCCTATGTTCGGTGTTCTGTCCCAGTGACTTGAAACCCCGTTCGTGAGTAATCCGAATTCTAATCCTTATGTTTTCTCAGTAGTCAAGTCGTGAACATCTATGCAAACCGCTTGAAGTGAATATCTGCAAATTTACTACCATTTTTAGGCCGTCTATAGCGTTATATTGGGAAGTTTCCCTTTTGAACACTGGTATTCATTTGTTTTATTATTGTACTAATAATTGGGTTTGCTATTTAAACAGTTTTACACAAACCATTTATACTCTCACTCCAGAAATCCAGACTCTAGGGGGATAGATTCGAAGGATCCTGGCTAAAAAATCTGATGTGTACCATTCACATGACTTTCTCTATATCCCTGCAACAAATTATTTTTAAAAAGCTTATACTTCTATTTACTTCATGCTAATCAGTAAAACATTAGCAGAAATAGCCATATTACTTGCTTCCTTGTAAGTAGAGGTGAAATAAGGGAGTACCATAGGTTAAAGTGATAATCAAAAGCTGGTTGCTATGTCACTTAAGTTCCTTTGTTTGTATGGACAGCAGTTGACAAATTCCTGTATGAAAAATGTCTACACGTCTACATTTTTCATAGCAGAAAGCAAAAATAGGGAACGACGACGAACTCCACAAAAACGACGAACTCCACAAAACAAAAATGTATATAACATAAATTGTGTGTTTTAACGTGCTCTAGATTTTTTGTGCAGTAAATTTTTGTCCATCTCTTACGGTTTAGCAGTTATTCAAAATTCAGTAAAATTCATCCAAAATAAACTACTCTTCAGAGGCTATTTTCAGAAAATTCAAGATATACATTTTATTTGTCAGGTAAATATCTTTAATATACGAAATTTTAATCAAAATCGTTAGAGCCATTTTTGAGAAAATCAAAATTTTCGAAAAAAGTTCCATGTAGAGGGTAGTTGGGGGTGGGGGGATTTTTCTCAAAATCTTCGTGTCGCATCCCTGGAAGATACTAAACTTAAATATCAAGTTGGTATTTTACCGACTTTTCGTTTTTGAGTTATCGTGTTCACAGACACACGGACAACCGGACACACTGACACACGGACACACATACACACACACGGACCTTTTTCCGAAATGCTTTTTTTTAGATAAAGGGGACCCTAAAACATATATTTCCGGTGAAATCTCGGTATCGACTTTTTTGGTGGAGTGCAATACCTTCTCTATACACTAAGTACATAGTGCGTGTAGAGAAAATAATAAAAAGTCCTGTCCTTCAGCCGGGCATCCAACCGAGGATTTCGGATTCGAAAACTAATTTGTTAACCACGAGACTGCAGAGATAGTATGCTGCTTTTGTCTTGTTTTAAACGCATTTCCGTGGAGTAACATGTCTTCTCAACAAACACTCAAACCCTTATTTTCAAGTAAGTTCATTTATGACTCGATCTTGTTCGTATTGTAATATCTAGGCGTTGTAAGTCATTTTCATTGTGTGGCATTAAGGATTTGAAAATGAGCTGCTTAATAGCCTATGTCTGTTAGAATGAAAAATGATTTTCAACGGAGAATGAAATATCAAAATCATTTCACAACCATGCGCGCGCATTTTCTCCCTGACTATCGCTTTAGCCTAGCATATTTCGTAATTTCCCTTCTATTTATTAAGAAGCAAGCAATAAAACTAATTCTGGCAACGCTTATCTTGACTATCATAACACAGATAAAAGAGTAATCTTTTGAAAGGAAAGTTTGTTTGTGAAACAGCTACAGAAAGTCATATGAATGGAACGCATCAGATTTTTTGTTTCACTCTCTCAAAAGCAGATAATTTCCTTTAGAATATCAAATATTTGAGATATCTTGACTTGTTTGTTAATAGTCGTCTTCATTTCTAAAGATAAGAGAAAACCGAACTTCGTCAAGATGTAGAGCTAATATACACAATTTGTGCCAAATAATAACTTTTTTAGCGTTAGCCTTTTCGAAATATTCCATAATATATAGGTTTCAAACATCTGACAGAATATGGTTGAATGTTAGCAATTTTTTTTTTTTTTTTTTTTTTGTTCTGTTTTGTTTTTTCTTGTTTTACTTTCTCTACTTTATATATTAAGAAGAGGAAATATTACGTTCCCCAAACTACCTTTTATATGATAGATTTTTACGAAATTTACGATTTTTCAAAAATGGCATTAACGATTTTGATTAAAATATCATATTTTAAAGATATTTACATGACATATATAATTAATATTAGTGTCGGCCTCTCAATGAAAACAGTATTTTTTTTTTTTTTTTTTTTTTTTTTTGCTTTATATCTCAACATAAACTCCAGAAAGACTATTACATTTGTCATATCGGTGTTCTAATTTAATTAAACCATCTCTGTAGTGCGATTTATCAAGGCCCTCAAAATACTACAGCTGTTTACCGCGTCAATAACCTCCTCGTTGCTGTGAAATCTTCGTCCTACAAGAATGTTTTTGATGTTTGGGAACAGGTGGTAGACACTGGGTGCTAGATCTGACGAATGGGGTGGATGTACAAGCAATTCCAACTTTAATCCGCACATTTTTTCCATTGCAATGACTGAACGACGGGCCGGAGCATTGCCGTGATGAAACAACAGTTTTTTGTTTTGCCAAATGAGGTCTTTTTCTTTTCACGTAAACGTTGCAGCTTGCGTAGTAGTCAGCAGTGATACTTTTACCCTTTTCCAAGTACTCAATTAAAATAATTCCCTATGTTTCCCAGAAAACACTCGCCAGAACCTTGTTAGCTGACAAAATTAACTTTGCCTTTATTTGGAGTTGGTTCACCTGGCGCAATCCACTGTTTTGACCGTGATTTACTTTCTAGAGTGTAGTGATGTATCCAAGTTTCATCCATGGTAATAAGTCATCTCAAAAATTCACTGGGATTTTTACGGTAGAGTTCCTTATTCTTAACAGAAACAGTTTTCTTTGCAACTTTTCATCAGGTGACAACAAACGCGGCATCTTGCACAGATCTTGTGAAAGTCCAAAACATTACTTAAAATATTACCTGCACGTTCTTTTGATATGTTTACAGCCTCTCGAACAACTTTAATCTACGGTCTTCCAATACTAAACAATGAATTTTTTTCAATGATCTCTGGAGTTGCCACTCCTACAGGGCGTCCAGAGCGAGGCTCATCACTAGTGCTCGTACGTCCCATTGTAAACTCTGAAACCCACCTTTTAATCATTGAATATGAAGGGGCAGAGTCTTTCAATGTACTGTCCATTTCCTCCTTGATTTCTTTAGGCGTTAAGGCTTTCAAATGGAAGTACATATTTAATCACTGCTCGTTTTTCCAAATCCTCCATTTTCGTGAAAGTTCTAAACTTATCTTGTTTAAAATGCTATCATTCGAAAATTAAACAAGAGCTATTGACCTGTAACTATGGATACACACTAGTTTAGAGTTAAACTATACGATGCTACCGTCTAGCTGGCTTAGTGGCGCCATATCTGTGTGAGGCCCGGGACTTATCAGCCGACCCTCGTAACTTAAATTTCGGGGAACAGCCTGGAGTCCATTTCATTAGGATGGCATTTCGTGCAATCTTTTGTAACTAGCTAAAGTTAAGCGAGAGACGAAAACTTACCATAGAAAACACACAACGTATTCTAAATAAATGTTTATGCTAAGCTATTTCTAAGATATATCTTAATAATAGTTCAAATTCTTTAATATTTGGCCATTCTTTAAGTCCTTTCGATATTCAGATGTTCTTGTTTCTCGTAATTGTATGGAAAGCGTATGAAATTTTACGGCCAGTATAAATAGTGTCCAGTTCTTATAAACATTTTACTATCGCTATTGCCTTTGCATGTGTAACAAAACGTGTAATGTAGACATTTCTGCAAATGTTTATCTCGTTTACAATGAATTAGATAGAAAAATAAGTTCCTTAAGAATATTTGTTCCACCCATTCACAAAATATATAGGGCGAGAAAGTCATGTGAATGTAACATCCTTTTCTTTCCTTCGCAAGAGTGGTTATTATGATTTCAGAAAGTGTTCCTCTATGCTTTTGACTAAATAGTTGAATGTTTGAATGAATAAACCGTTAATATATGACGAAAGAAGTCAAGCAGCGGAAATAAGCGCCTCGGGGAAATGTTCATCACTTCATTAGTTCCTGGAATAACAAAGGTAGTGTACATTTTCAGAGTTGCCTGCAGTTTCCACCTGAATGATTAATAGCCAGGCAGTTGAAACAGGGGACCGCCACATCAAAGCTTTGGAATGTTCACTACCGGGTTTGCTTTTTCGTGCGCTTTCATTCACCTGCCAATCAAAACTCTCTCCAAGGATGTCTATGGTCAAAACCCTGGCCCACGTTTCACTCAGTGATATGTCAGTTTTACGGTCAAATTGCAAAGGCTAGTCTACCGTGTTAAATGTCAAAACTCTAGGATCATTTTTCTCAGCAAAGTTGTGCAGCAAAACGCGAAAACTTTTTGAAAAAAGCATTTAAAAAAATATTCATGTGATATCTTCAACAAACTAGTCCTAAGGGCGCTAACTACTTCATGCTACATTGAAAACAATTATCGGTAATATCTCAGGGAGAATATATATAGGCATATACTTGACATAATTGTGGGTTAACGAGATATACATTTTTTGTGCACTAAGATTGTGCGTATCTCTTATGCTCACCAATTATACAAAAATCAGAACATCAGAGGCTTATTCCCTCAAAGTTCAAGATATACGCCATTTCGTTTGTTATGAAAATATATTAAACCTATGACATTTCAATCCTAAATCTTTTAGAGTCATTTTTCATAAAATCAAACATTTTCGAAAAATGTTCCATTTAGGCGGTAGAACTTTCGTAAAACTCTTGGAAAATATTGAACTTATATATCATGTTCCATATTTAAGCCACTTTTCATTTTGACTTATGCTGTTTACATTTTTTTGGTAGTGTTTAACGCCCGCTTTAACTACTTATGGCATCGCAGGCGGTGACACTGATGATACATGAATGAATATGGAGCACTGGAATGCGATGGCGGGGGAAACCGGACAACCCGGAGAAAACCCGCCCCAGCGCCGTTTTGTCCACCACAAATCTCACATGCGGTCGCTTGGGATCTTGGTGAGAGGCGAGTGGTCTAACCACTCGGCCACGGCGCGGCCATGCTGCTTACAGACTCACGCATGCGGGGACTTTTTTATTAAAAAAAATTCTCTTTTTTTTTTTACTCAGGGAGGCCTAAAAACATATTTGTAATATTTATTTTTACAAAAAAAAAACAAAAAACATACACATACACATAACGCGCGCACGCACACGTGCGCGTGCACACACACACACACACACACACACACAGGTGTCCAGAATTCGACCGCACATATTGGCAAGATTGTAGAGGGGTCCAAGATATAGGGAACCTATGGGCTAAGGGTAAAATGTATTAAGACTTAGCACGTCACTGATCAAACCGCAGTGGATCGTGAGGTGATCACCTGGATTTCGAAGCGCGTATATATTCTCGCCTTGGACCCTAAGTAAAAGCATCTCTCCTCCTCCTCCTCCTTCTTCTTCTTCTTCCTCTTCATGTCCCAGATGCTAGAGGGCCTCAACAATGCTTTTTCTTTACGTACACTTTAAATTACTGTTTACCTTTCTGTTAAATATTTAACATTTATAACTACATTAAACTTGTTTGTTTAATATGACACATTATTTCTTATAATAACTTTCAGTATATTATTTAAGCAATATTCCTACCATGCAAACATCGCGTGTAATAGCATTTGTGACGGCATCTCTGCACTTTGCGTGCCTTTTTTTCTTTGTACATTTTACATGCTTATTATATGTTTTAAAAAAATATATTATGGCTATTGCCATTTAAAATCGGCTACATATTTATTCCAGTGAAAGCTCGACATCGAATTTTTTAGTGGAATGCAACACTTCCTCTTCTTAATAAGTAGTAGAGAAAGTAAAAATGGATTATACATTCTTCTTTGGGCGATCGTGTTTTTTCATGAACTATCATCTATCTAAAGTGCCCGGGGAATCTATTCCTCGCATTCGTTGCAGCCAACATAATCCACCCACCTCTTTTGGTGTTTTTGCATCCTACAGACACTACTTATGTCGTAAGCTTTAAATCATTTTAGATTACATACACGAATGGAATGCAGTCAAGCTTCAGTTGTTTTGTTACATTTTCAGTCATGCCTCTGTCTTTACATATGCTTTTATTTCTTAATATACATTCAATGCACGTTTCATGTTGATTTTTCCCATTAATATACGAGGCGAAACTAGTCGTATTACGAATATGCAGCAAAGTCAAACGACTTTTTGAATATAACATAACATAGGCTAGGAAGCAAAAAACACATCCATTTGCCACGTCTTTTAAATTTCAAAATCAAAACTTTTCAGTCATAATGCTAATCCAGATAAACATTAGCAGAAATGGACTTATTACTTAGTTCCTTATAAGTAGAGGGGAAATATGGGAATACATTAGTTTAAACCGACATTCAAATATTTTAAAATGTGATTCCTATAGGATTGAAATCCGTTTCTTTACGTGGCCAAGAGTTAACAAGTTCCCATATAGTAAAAGTTTAGTGTATTTTAAAACTGAAACCAATAACAAGGAATATCTCAAAAACGGTCAACTCCACGAAAAATGTATATGATATACATTGTGAGTTTTAAGGAGATCTGCATGTTTTGTGCAGAAAGATTTTATGTAACTCTTACGGTTTACCAGTTATGCTAAAGTCAGAAAAATCCATCCAGAATAAAGAGGTTATTCCCAGAAAATTCAAGATATACCTTTTATTTGCTATGTTAATACCTTAAATATAAGAGTTTTTTTATCAAAATCGTTAGTTATTTTTGAGAAAACCAAAACTTTCGCAATTTTTTCCATGTAAAGGGTAATTGTGGGTGCGGGGATTTTCTTGAAAATCTTCGTGTCGCATCCTTGGAAGATGCTGAACTTAAATATCAAGTTTAGTATTTAACGGACTTTTCGTTTTTGTGCTATTCTGCCCAAATTCACACACATACGGATATTTTTTTTTTTTTTTTTGTATTAAACGATCTCAAAACCTGTATTTCCTGTGAAATCTCGGCAACGAAATTTTAGGTGCATTATAATACCTTCTCTATACACGACAATCATAGTGCATGTAGAGAAAGTAATAAGCATTTAACCTAGAATCCGAAGGAGCACTTATTACTAAAAAATCTAAAATTGGAATTTTTTCTCTCGAGTCCTTTGCACTCTTTTCTTATACTCATAGGCATGAGCAGTATTTGCTGGCGAAACCTGGCTGAAGAAACAGAGTCACCTGTGGCTTAGTCATGTGCACAGAGGTAGAGATCCGGAGACAGTGCACCATTACCTCCGGTGTGCAAGACAAATTAAATCGAGACAAAACGTGATTCATTGACGTGAATCAATAGGCAACAAAAAATCCCAGCCGGAACTTTTTACCTTTTAAGATGACGTGTATAAGACTATGGGTCAAAGACTTAAAGGAGAGTTGTTTCGGCTATGAGACTTCGACATTTATGAGGGAAAGTAAACTGAAAACAATCTACCAATACGGTGACTCGGAAAACAATAATAGATATTACATGCACATTACTTTCTCTACATGCAACTAATTCTTTCAAGACTTATTCTATTTACTTCATGCTACACAAAATAAACATTGGCAGAAATGATTTACGGCTGCATAATTTTTATAGGTACAAGGGGAATAAAGGAATACATTAGGTTAAACCGATAGTCAAATCTTTTAAGATGTAATCGCTAAATGATGACCTTGAAATTCTGATCTATTTGCATGATCAGTATAAAACGAAAGAAAAGAAAAAGTGAATAAAAAAGAAAGGCAATTTAAATCCAAAACAAGGTGTATCCCGGAAATGATTAACTACAAAAATATTTTTGCATAAATTGAGTGTTTTGATTATATCTCCTTTTTCCCCCCTTTTTATTGTGTGTTTGCATCGAGGTAGCGCACTGGTTTCATTCATGGGTTTCGTGCCAAGGGTCCGTGGTTTGATTCCCCGCGCTGGTGTGGCGATTTTAAGACGACTCTATCCATGTCTCCACATATGATTAGCTCATGTGGAGCATCCCTAAGATCCAACGTGGTTCCGAGTCCATGGTCAACATTGTAGGCCCTCTCATTCGCCGCCATCCTCATCATCCTACCATCGGAGAAGAAAACGGACACAGCTCGTTGCGTGTCCCCACCTCAGAAATAGTAGGGTCATCGCTTGGTGAAACGAGGTTATCTCCAAAGAAAGTAGACCACATGGGATGCGTTAGTAACTAGCAAAATTCAGAGGCTATTCCCAGAAATCAAGGTATACATTTTATTTGTCATGTAAGTATCATTAATATACTGCATTTTAATCAAAAACATTAGAACCATTTTTTAGAAAATCGAAAAATTTAAAAATATGTTCCACGTAAAGGGTAGTTTGGGGATGGGGAATTCTGAAAATCTTCGTGTCGCATCCTAGGAAGATAATAAACTAAAATACCAAGTTTGGTATTCAATTGACTTTTCTTTTTGAGTTATGAGACAACAGACACACATGCATGCGCGCGCGCGCGCACACACACACACACACACACTGGCCTTTTTTCTAAAAATAGTCTTTTTAGCTTCAGGGGGAATCAAAACATCTATTTCCGGTGAAATCTCTGTATCGAAGTTTTGGGTGGAATACAATACTTCTCTACCCACTATATACATTGAACATGCATGCTAGAGAAAGTAAAATATTGGGTTTAAAATCAATAAAGAACAACCAACATAATTTGAATTTTTTTAAAGATGATTACGCAATTTCACACGTGTCTTGAGTTAATTATATTCTAAATGTCATTCATAGAGATGGTATGAACATAAAATATAAGTAAATCCAACATTTCTGAGACAAGGACATTTCGCTAAAACAAAACGCTGTAGGTAAATAATTTAAATGCAATTAAATTACGGAGTTAATGTATCAAAAGTGTGATTATTGAACTTTAACGCAGATACTACGAGGTAATTTCTCAAGTGCATCATACTGATTAAATTTTCGTTAAGTATGCAATATTGTATGAACATATCTTCAGATTACTAATGAACTATACAAAATATTACAGATATATGAAGCTGCTAAAGGAAACTTCAGAGAGGAAAGACAGTTCAGTAAGTGCTGCCACATCGGCTGGTGTAGACAACTACTAAATTCGCAGTAACTCCGATAGATGGAGAGAATGATTAAACCGCATTTTCGTTCTGTGAAAGTTAATATCGGAACTTGAAACATCAAACAACATAACGTACTTAGCGCTTACCAATTGTTCCTTTTTCGCCCCTAAAATATTCACTTAGAAAATTATTAAATAAAATATTACTTGGTCTTGATTTTATTGCTTATTTGTTTAAAAATTATTCTTTCGTGTTAACCCAAAGAATAGGTTGCAGAAATGGTTCCACTACACATTTCGTAGTTCATACTAGACGAATACAGGAGGATGAGGCAACAGTCAAATATTTAAAACAAACCCGTCGCTATAACTATGCCGGTTTTGAAATGATATTATTTGCATGCAAGTTATGAAGCCTTTCATTGGCTTTTCGTAGAAAATTGAGGATGACATGAATAAGTATTTTAATTCTAATACTTAGAGGTACTTCTGAGGAAAAAAGTAGTTGAAAATTGCTCGTGTAAATGAGTTTGGGATGATTTGTAAAGGTTTTAGGGAGTTACTGAACTGAAATAAGAAATGTACTATTTATCTGACCTTTTTTTTTAATGAGCCATTCCAGAAGACAGACACGTACAATATCTTCTTTACATAGTAGGAAGAGAAAGTTTTGCGCTCTACCCAAAAATTCAATACCGAAATTTCACCGGAAGCTTGTTTTAAGGAGCATTGAATAAAAGTTTATGGGGGGTTCAACATCATGGCCCAGTCCACTATGTAAAATTTGAAGATTTATATATAACTTCTTGAACATAATTACTATAATAAATAATATAATTCTATACTATTGGAATTTACTCTGCAGAGTTGATCGTAGTGGCTAAATTTTGCACAACTGACAAAGCTAATGTTTCTATGACATTTATTGACCGGTTTCTGTCGCACCTGATTTCAATTGGAAAGTTCAACGTTGCTGGAAGAGTTTCGACGATTCAGAGTGGTACTAAAGTTTTCCTTGTGTGTATTCATTCACCTCAGTAAATTAAATTTAAGTAATTCAAATGTGTATTTTGGAATACACTAACATTTCTCTGTCTGTACTTGTGTTCAGAGAGATAGCAAGCACCCGTCAACAGCATTTTTTATATAACTAGGTTAATTTTGCGATAAAATGAAACCTTACACTTAAATTGTAACATTTAACTGAGTAACCTTCAGTTTTTGACCTACAACAAACGTATCTGGGCCAGAATACTTTCTAAGCTGAGACAGTTAAAACCAAATCGATGTTTAACAAGCAGGGAACGCCTTGTATCGTTAAGGATCCCCTGATGCATTGTGTCGTATTCAAACTTTCTCCAGCCCTAACACAATACCCATTAGATTAACGAAAGCGAAACTATCATTAGCCAGGATCCAAAACCATTCTTATTGTGGCTCAGAAACTAAAATATCTAGAGACTATTGTTCGCAGTGTTTCAGGAAATTAATATGTATGCACCGTTGCTTTCGTTCCATGGAGCATATCCTCTAGAATTTTATTGACGCTCATTGCTATCATTTTGAACATTCTATTCTGTATGTGTGCCTGTCTGAATCTACTTCCATTTCCGTCCTCCTACATTCCTCCCTATGTTTACCTTACTGTATATCATGTACTGTTTTGAAAACTGGTAATATACTCTTTTGATAGGTTGTTGATTAAAATTAAAACGATGTAAAATGTTTAACAATTGTATTTCTTCCTTAAGAAAAACGGGAATATCCAATGTTACTAACTTTAAAACCATAATCTTAATGTCACATTTTCTCATTACATATTGCTCACAGCGTATTGAAGTTGTTGCCTCATATTCACGAAAACTTAATAATAAAACAGATGCAAATATGACCATTATCTTGATTTGCAACTTGAAATATTGTTACATATTTGTTAGTTTTTATACATAAAATATATTAAACTTTTCATTGGGAAAATGATTTAATTAATTTATGAAAATAGCCTTAAAAGCTGCAAAATTATACATTTAATTTGTTTAGAAGATTCTAAAATTGTTTGTTTCTGAGAGAATTTGCATAGAAAATCTTAGGAGACATGCGAAACCAAGCAAATGTTTAATATTTTTAAGCAAAATTCATCTTATGTATTTATTTGGTACAACCAAGCATTTGTACCACCAATAAGGCTTCCAGTACTCCATATTATTACTTTCTATACATGTACTATGTACATAGTGTATAGAGAAGGTATTGCACTCCACCCAAAAACTCGATACCGAGATTTCACCGGAAATATATGTTTTAGGGTCCCCTGTATCCAAAAAAAAATATTTTCCGAAAAAGGTCCGTGTGTGTCTGTGAACACGATAACTCTTTACATTGAGATTTTTTCAAAAATTTTGATTTTCTAAAAAATTGCTCTAACGATTTTGATTAAAATATCGTATATTAAAGATATTTACCTGAAAAATAAAATGTATATCTCGAATTTTCTGGGAATAGCCTCTGAAGACTGCTTTATTCTGGGTCAATTTTACGGAATTTTGCATAACTGCTAAACCGTAAGAGATGGACAAAAACTTACCAGGCAACAAATGTAGAGCACTTTAAAACACGCAATTTATGCTATATACATTTTTTTCGTGGAGTTGATTGTTTTTGAGATATTCCTGGTTTTTAATTTCAGCTATGAAAACCTTATACTTTTCTCATACAGTAATTTGTCAATCCCTGTCCATACAAACAAAGGAACTTCAGTCACATAGCAACCAGCTTTTGATTATTAGTTTAGCCTATAGTACTGCGTTATTCCGCTTCCACTTACAAGGAAGCAAGTAATAAGACTATTTCTGCTATTTTTTGCTCGATTAAAATGAAGTAAATAGAAGCATAAGCTTTTTAACAATACTTTGTTGCAGAGATGTAGAGAAAGTCATATGAATGGAGCACATCAGATTTTTTTTATAATGTTCTTCAACATTGGTCTTTCTAAACCCTTCTTCTTTTTCTGATTACCTTGTTCGTATGTAGGAGTTACACCCTCCAAGACTTACAAGTGAGCATCTGTGGTCAGACAGCAGTCGAGAAGCAGAGTCTCCGGATCAGAGAGAGAGAGAGAGAGAGAGAGAGAGAGAGAGAGAGAGAGTAGCTAGAATGGATGATCAGCCCGTGCCTGACAAGAAACTGAGGAAGTGGACGATATATAATAACAATGAAAGGGAATAAAAGGAAAGATGATCATGAAGCAATTACTGGAATGAATGGCGGAGAACCCGAAAAAAACCGCCTAGGCGCCACTTAGTACACCACAAATCCCACATGCGGTCCCCTGGGATCTGACCCGGCTGCTTAGGTGAGGTGCGAGTAGTCTAACCAACCGGCCACGGCGCCACTACTATCTTAAAATATTTTAAAGTAAATTTTAGAACAACTTATCACAGGCATAGTACATATATTTTAATGCTAAAATAAATAAAAAGTATATTTTAACACAATTTATCATTACTATTTGCCTTGAATTTGAATATTGCTTCTCGTGTTAGCTAGTAGGTACATAAATATTACTAAAGAAAATTGTATTAATTATTTAAACCTTTAACCATCAATGATGGATGGGTGGTGTTTAAGGGCGCTCAACTACAAGGTCATCAGCGCACTTATGAAACAAATCATGGCCAAAACCAGAGAAAAAGATAAATAAAAATATACAAATATAAGTAATAGCGAAAGCTAAATATAAAATTCAATGTAGGATAAACCTAATCATAGCAAAAGCTGAATTTAAAATGCTATTTTGAAAAATGATACGAAAATACGATACATTAAATCCTTAATTCAAAAGGAATACCTTTAATACAACTTTAAAAATCTTATCTACCGCTTGGTATGTTCCGTCAGGATCTCTGCAACCCTGACCGGCAGTAGCAGATTCCCAAATATGTGCTTGAGAACACACTCTAGTACCACATGACGGACAGACAAATCATCTCTGACCATCAAAGGGTTGTAAATAACATTGTATTGAAAATGGCACTCATATATTTTTGTTATGCCATATTCTAATCATCATTAAATTTAATTTTATTATTACATTTTTATTACTTTACTTTGTGCATGGGTAGATAAAGTATTGCATTCCACCCAAAAATTCGATACAGGAATTTCACTGACAACGCACGTTTTAAGATCCCTGAATTAAAACATTTTACAAACGTTCAGTGTGTGTGTGTGTGTGTGTGTGTGTGTGTGAACCACATAATTCAAAAACGAAAAGTCGTTTAAATACTAAACTTGATACTTAAGCTCAACATCTTCCAAGGATGCAAGAAAATTCCCCTACCCCAAACTACCTTTTACATGGAAAAATTCTAAAAAATTTTACTTTTTCATAAATGGCTCTAACGATTTTGATTAAAATGCCGTATATTAAAGACATTTAGACAAATAACATATACATATTGAATTTTCTGCGAATAACCTCTAAATGCCTTTTCATTCTGGATGACTTTTGCTTACCAACAAACGTAAGAGATAGACAAAAATTTACTAAACAAAAAATGTACATCTCATTAAAACACTCAATTTATGTCACATAAATTTTTTTTTCTGGAGTTAACCATTCCCGAGATATTCCCTGTTATTGATTTCAATAATAAACACAGTTAAAACTTTTCTCAAACAGGTGATTATTTCCTTTTCTTTTATTTTACTCTGGTCAGGCAAAGAGAACCGAATTTCAATTGCACCGTGGCTAATTTTTAAAAGAATTGACTATTGCTTCAGTCTAGTGTACTCCCTTATTTTCCATCTACTTATATAAGGTTCTAAGTAATAAGATAATTTATGCTAATATTTATCTTCATTAACATGAAGCAAACAGAAGAATAATATTTCGTAAGAACTGTTTATTACAGAATAGAAGAAGTCATGTAATGGAACACATTATATGTTGTTATTTTGTCCCGATTAGCATTAAGTAGAAGAAGAAGAAGCTTTTGTATGAATAGTATTAAATGGGTGGAGAAAGTCATATGAATATTACACATCTAATATATTCACTTTTTTCAACATTTTCTAACATGGGATTCATACAAATTTAAGTTTATTTCACAATTTAGTGCATTTCTTTCATGCATGCGTGCGCACGCTTCATCGGTGTAAAAACCTTGACAGTGCCTTTGTCTCGTTCCCCCTCGGTGGTTCAGCGGATACATTCCTTATCACTATTCCATTACGGGATCAAGCAATCATCTGGAAAGATATTATCTATTAAATAATTTGCTGCTCCACAAGGAAGTTGCGTATAAGAGCGAGTTATTTTCTGCCCAGACGCTGGGTTACGGAATATCACGTTCACCAGGGCTTCACTCATGAAAATCTCAATTTGATAGCAGGACGGTTAAAGTTGATACTGAAATATCCAACAGTCCTTTCAGAGAAAACCTAAAGGAACGCTTAAATGAATGCTGTAACATTGGTTGAAAATGCGGAGCTTATTATTTATTTTTATATTTTAACAACACCCCTTACTTTCACTTGGTTCATTTGATTTACTAACATCGACAATATTTTAAGTTAATCCTGAAGTGCTGAAATGCACATTCCAATTTGAAATGCATCATTTAAATTCCTTGTATCAAATGTTTTGAAATAATTAACTTATGATTTTCAGCAAAACTTTAGAACTGCTTAATTAAAATACTGAAATAGCCGCAAAATAATAATAAAAAATAAATAAAATATAAAAAAACCTAAATTAAAAAGATATATATTCTTTTTTCTTTTCATAAATAAATCGCAATTTTTAAAGAGGATAATGTGGTTTTCCTTAAAGTGATCTGTAAAATCTAAAATAAAGCTTGAATAGTATAAACAAACATTTTGAAACGTGGGAAATTTTAATACATAGAAATTAGTAAATCGAGGCGAAATATAATAGGCATCTCAAGTAAATGCACCCATCTTAGGTATTTAAAGTTTTCTATACAACCTTTATAATTCTATTAAAATATTGTGATAAAAATGTCAAATCGCTCTGAATGTTTTGAGGTTTTTAATAGATGCATTGCATTAGCGTGTTTTAAGAAGCAAATCGGCATTCAAACTGGATGAGATCACTTATAAGTTCTGAATCAAATGTGGGAAACTCAATATCTTTTTATTTTAATACCGTTGTGTGCAACTATTATCCCCTTCCAACGTGGGCTCACAATTTCATTCATCGTCCGATATGACCAACCAGGTTATAGGGCGTTAAACTACAGAAAAAAAATAAATAAAAAAATAAAAAGCACGCTATGTTTTGGGAATCCTTAATAATCAACATGGATCATTTTGCTCATGTTAGAAATTTCTAACAAAAGTGCTTAAACGTGCTGAGAACTTCCCTTAGCTTCTCGTATTCTGCATTTTATTCTATAGAGCAGTAAAACTTGAGTGTTTTAGAAATAGAGATATTTAAGTTGTAAGACACAGAGCAAGACTAAATTAAATTTGTGGGCAATAAGCAAGATGTTCATCAACACAGGAAATTTGCTGCGGAAAGGCAGGAGGGGAAGAAAATTGGCCTGAAAGAAATGCAGCACTCATGTGTCGCTAAACTTTTTGCACGTAGTAGTAAAGAGAAGTACTGAAAGCTATGTTTTTACCTCTCTATTGGATACGTTTTCATTTGCTGTACATCTATCTTTGCACTGCCTGCTAAACATGGCATTTTGCAACCGATTACCTCAAATGCTCCATAATTTTTAGAAAGGAATGATATTCGAGATATTTTTGTTCGAAG
Organism: Hymenopus coronatus; assembly: GCA_030762935.1. Classification (NCBI taxonomy): domain Eukaryota; kingdom Metazoa; phylum Arthropoda; class Insecta; order Mantodea; family Hymenopodidae; genus Hymenopus; species Hymenopus coronatus. Next base: position 40,465,981 of record CM060897.1, on the reverse strand, counting down.
CTTAATCGAGAAATAGCGTCTTAAAACAAGTTCGTGTCTCTTCTCTGTGCACGCCTTTTACCTTCCTTGGCATCTACTTTCACTGAGAATTCGTTTCGACGCATAGCCTAGAATCCTTGTCTTACATTGTACTCCTAATCGGTTCTGCTCTTCCTCTGCTCTTCTTCGTGTACCGGCTAATCAGTTGATACGTTGTGACACCACGTGTTTCAATGTCATACTGGCCTTTGTTCTTTTTACTCAATACACCCTACTAATGCTTCACAGATATTTCTTTGGACTTCATTCTACTTTTCTCGGATACCAGCACTTCCAAAAATACGAGATCTATTCTCGATAAGAAACCGAAAGCAATCGTCATGTTTTTACAGAAGAAAAGCCGATGTTATCCGAGAAAAATTATACTGAAGTCCAAAGAAATATCAGAGAAAGCTTACACGGAATCACCAATTTCGTAAACCTCGGCATGCAATGGCACTAAACTTTTATAGTTAGACCCGTATATGATAACTGTAATTCTGGAATCGCAATCATATAACGATGTGGGTAGATTAATTTCTGCAATTGGTATTTGGATAATACTAATAATCACTCTATTAACCCTGATAACGAATAACTGTCATTAAATAAATGGTTATTTTATAGAGAAATAATGGGGAAATAGCTATATCATTACGATAATTTCTATATATTAAAATTTGTGTAAAATTTAAATAAAGCACTACATCTCTGTTAAGAAACAGTCATTAGCGAGCCAAGTTAAGCTTTGAGGCAAAGTAATTAACTCGAAGTAAGATAGCCAGAGTACTAATTTGGTATACCGATAAATTCAGCCTACAAGAAATACATTGACTTGAATTCAGTTCCAGAGAATTAGTATGTTCTGAAATATACAGTACGCTTAAAAACGCACCATTTTTTGGAATTACGAGTAGATCACTAAGAATTTAGCAAGGCAAATAGTGAAAACTTGTCAAAAATAAGTAAACAGCTTAATATTTAGCAGCACAGGACGTAGGAAATTTGATGGGGTAGCAGTGATGTAGACGGGACTTGTGCTGATAAAAGAATGTGCATTTCAGAAATATAGTGCCTCTTTTACTAATGCGCTTTGCTTTTTCGTCTTACAAATATTACAAGGGAGCGCATAAGCACCACGCTAAGCTAACCACCCACTAAGCGGTGATTGATAGGGCATTTTAGCGAGTCACCGCAACTTACGCTTGTTACACGGGAAAATATTGTCTAAACCGTAAAGTTCTTGATGCATTGAAGCTAGTAAATATAATTCGAAGTAGTTACAGTTTCTCGAGTATAGATTCAAGAATATTTAGCTATTCATCGTAAAACCAATTGGAAACTCGCTCCAATCAGATCCTCCATTAGCCTCCATGAAATGTTCTGTCAGGTGCATATCCCCTGAGAAACATCTCACAGCTTACGACTAGCGTAGCCGGCAGCAGAGATAGAGGGAAACGACTTCAATCCGCATTAAACGAAACACACATGCACAGATTTTATATATACAATTTTATTGCAGTTACATTTAAAAAATATGTGCTTAAATTAACAGGCTTATATATTTTACTCCAACGACAAATACTGAGATTACCGGTGCCAAGAAAACTCCTATTAGGCCGGCCACGCGTCCAAACAAAGGCTCTGAAGAAGGTAGAGAAGTATTGGATTTCATCTAAAGATTAAATACACAGATGTCACCGGATATACATGTTTCGAGGTTCCTGACATAAAAAGATGTTTTTAGTAAAAATAATGTGTAATTTAATGGCTTTTGGGCACATTTTCATATACTTCATGCTGATTTGTAGTACTAAGATTTAACGCCTTCACTTGCTGCATGTCACACCACAGGCGGTGGAACTGATGATACATTAAATGGAATTTATAACTGAGAAGGGAATTTTGGGAAGGAAATGTTCCAAGCCAATTTATGGTAGCTTCCCAGCATTGGCCAGTTGTGAAACATGGAGGAAAACCTGGAAAAAACAGCCTCAATCCGGAGAAAAGATCTGGTGGGATTTGATCTGCGGACCTCCTGAATGCGAGCTTGACACACTGCCGCAGAGACATCTCTCTCTCGTGGTGGTGGTGGTGGTGGTGGCATAATTGTTGGAACCGGACGTTTGCAATACACTACAAAACGTTTAGCTGATGTCCTTGGCTGGAAATTGCACCAGTTGCTAACCAGAACGGTCATACATTCCAAGGTGTGATGCAGGATTCGAACGCCAGTCTTCTGCGTCATCAGATTGTATATCATGAAAATGACCAGTCTGAGAGCGAAAGTTAAGCCGCCAGCTCCTAGCACCTAGGCGTCTTGACCTGCAGGTCACCACGCGTTATGTGGAAATGATTTCGAAAGAGGTTTACTGGGGCGAGGTGATCCAATCCAAGCTACACTGCTCTAAGACAAAGCGCCTTATAATCCTAACAGTGGCAGACAGCGATGTAGAGATAACAGTGGGCTAGGCATTTATCACCTCATCACAACTCTATTGGCCATACTAGCTAATAGCTACGCAATGGGGACGATTATGAAACGTCCAGTATATTAGCATATCAGGCGAGAGGAACTAGAATTGTATACAAATGTACATCTGGGAGTTCGCGAGTCTTCCTTTATGGTCTAGGGGTAACACGCTAGTCTCTGGTTCTTGAGGTCATGGGTGCATAGCACGCTAGTCTCTGGTTCTTGAGGTCATGGGTGCAAACCCAGAGGAGGGCGATGGAATCGTTAGCATGGCTTCCTGTGGAAGGGAAGAAGAGCCGGTGAACCCGTGTCTTAGATTTACGATATGTAAAAGAACCTAGGGTATGATAAAGAGGTCTCTGAGCAAAATGAGACACTCTTTATTGTTCACTAAGAATGGGACGCTGAGGCATAGCAATTAAAGAACGTTTATACACAAAAGCAAGTTTTAAAACCGTGGTTTACACTCACTTGCCAACTGAACTTGTATGCAATACAGTAACTCAAAATTCAACTCTCAGATTGTAAGAAATATAAAATACATGATATAGGAAGACGACAGCGCAACTGAGATCTTCCACCCGCCATAAAATGAGTAATGTACAAAAGAACCTGTAAGCAAAATAACCTATACTCATGAAAAACAATTACTTCTTATATTCAATTACATTTTACCTCGAAATTCACTTTTATTTACTGTTTAGTTCCCTTTTGTTGTAACTTGTTGCTAAATAACATGTAACAAACACACTGTGGCTATAAACCGAAAGACAGTCTTTTGTTTAATTTATGGATACTCTAAATTTATAAAATGTAACTTTAATTTTATCATATTGCTTTCTCAGCTCTTCTACAATCTATCCTTAAAGTTTACTGTTCTATGTCATATTAATTGAGATAAACTTTCATTGCACAGTTACACATTTGTTGTATTTATATTTTTAAAAACCTTGCAGTTATGTTATGGTTCTCAAATTCGTGCTCTTTGCATGTCCTTGAGATATTACAACTAGCGACTTACCACCTTGAAAAAAGTATAAAGATTTACAAATTCATACCAATAACAAAGAATATTTCGGAAATAGTTAACGCCACAAAAAAATTGACCTACGTTGTATGGTTTAACGAGACTTACATGTTTTGTGTGGAAAGCTTTTGTCTATCTCTTATATTTATCAATTATACAAAAGTTATTCAGAATGAAGAGGAATTAACAGCCGATTCCCAGAAATTGTAAGATACAATTTTGGCATTAAGAATAGTTTAAACTTGTGGCATTTTCATAAAAGTCGTTAAGCCAATTTTGATCAAATAAAAAACAACTAAATTTTGTTCGAGTAAAGTATAGTTTGGACTGGGGAGATTCTCTAGAAAATCATCGTGCCACATCCTTCGAAGATTCTGAATTTAAATTTCATTGTTTCATTAGCCAATTTTTAGTTTTTTTACTATGTGTAGTAAGTAAGAAAAGTATTGCATTTCACCCAAAAATTCGTTGTTGAAATTTCACCGGGAATAAATGCTTTTAGGTCTCTTAAATAAAATATAATAAAAAAGGCATTTTCAGTAAAATTCCCGCATGCGCAAGTATATGTGAACAGCATAACTCAAAACCGAAACGTTAAAACCAAACTTGATATTTGAATTCTTCATTTTTAAGGATGAGTCACGAATATTTTCAAGACAATTTCCCCACCCCCAACTACGATTAATGATTCGAAAATTTATATATTTTTTTTTCAAAAATGGTTCTAACGATTTTGATTAAAATACCACATGTTTAAGATATTCCAAAATGGAATGTATGAATTTTCTGGGAATTTTCTCTGAAATCCTAATCATTCGATAACAATTGCATTACTGGTAAACCGTAAGAAATAGACAAAAATTTAGCGCACAAAGGTTTTTGATCTTGTCAAAACACAAAATTTGTCACCTAGCCATATAAGGAGAACATATTTTCAATAGCACCATATAGCGATCAGCACTTAATAGATCTAACTATCGCTTTAGCCCAGTGTATTCTCTATTCCCCTTGCACCCATAATGAGATACGCAATAAAATCATTTTGGTAATATTTATCCAGATTAACATTAAATAAATTTAAAAATATGCTTTTGTACGAATAGTTTGTTCAAGAGCAGGTGTGTAGAGAAAGTCATGTGGGTATAACACATTCTTTTTCGAGTTGTGCTGTTAACAGACTGACATACATATACACACCGACTGATTTAAAAGTCAAGGAAGTGTATTTCCAATGAAATTTCGGTTTGAATTTTCAAGACGAAACTACAGGCAAATACTACACTTACTGTAGGCAAATAAAAGCTATGGTAACGTGTCTGCCTCACATTCAAGAGGTCGCGACTTCGAATCTCGCTTAGAGTGAGTTATCAGGATAAGGATTTTTTGGGGGTTTTCCTTTATCCTGAGGAGTCGAATGTCGAGTAACTTAAAACTCCAAGTCTCCGAGTGTAGGCAAAATCTTTAAAACACTTGGCTAATGCCACTTCCAGAAACAATCAATAATTCCGCTGCTAACATTTTTATTTTATATGCCTGATACACAAAAGTTGGCACTAAAAGTAGAACTTTTAACGTGATCTAGTCATACTATAAATTGGAGATTATAGCATTTCAGTGGAATAACATTTTATAACACCCCAACGTTACCACCCTAGTTTATTGCGAAGTAATTTATAGGCACAATGCAGCTGTAGGCGTAACCAAGAACTTGGCACGGGTTTCTAGATCCGTAAATTATATGTGAAAATCTTCAAAGTGTACAGCAAGTTTCAAATTGAATAACATAACCGATAATATTCAAAATAAACCTCATACAAACTTTGTAAATAAACAGAATAAAACGTGTTTTATCAAACAACATATGCCGTTAGCATTTAAAATGGCAAGCAATACCAAATGGAAGAACTCCACGATTGAAAGTAGTTGGGGTAAAATCTCGAACCTCAACAGTGTGAAGTTCCATTCACAGTGAAAAATTATAGCAGACCCAGCTTAAGCGCAAGACTTTGCACTCATGTTATATAATGCAACCATTCACATAGTGTCACATGCGCGCTGAGTAACGCAATAGTCGAACTCTCTTACGTACATAGAGAATGTATTCTGCATTTCTTTTTTAGCCAGCTTCTGCACCACACACAATTGTAGTTCGAGATTTTACACCATCTACCGTACAATTATGTGTTCTTCCATGTGGCGTGATTTATATGTTGACACCAAATACTGAACTGATGTTTGAATAATACAAGTTGATGTATTATTTATTTATAAATATTAGATGAAATTTAATTTGGGGTATTATTAGTTTTATTATTCAATTTGAAAGCTTCCGCACGTAACCTTTATGGATCTAGAAGCCAGTGCTCTCTGGTTCGACCTCTCCTCACATATTCTTCTCCCGTATGGGGTTCAGCTAGTAAAACACATATTCATAAACTTCAGGTAATTCAAAATAAACGTCTTCGAGTTGCAACTAATTCTCCTTGGTTCATCAGAAACATTAAACTGCATCAAGAATTTGGCATCCTGTCCATCAAAAAATACATCAGATCTCTCTCAAAGATCTACTACTCTAAAGTTACCTAGCGTTTCAGAAGCTCTGGTGTACAAATTGGGAGAAAGAAGCCGTCAACAACCAAGACTGAAGAGAAAGTTATCTCAAGACATCTTATTATCGGACACTGAAATTGAGCAAGACTGATTCAACCTAATTCGTAATAATTATACCTTCTTTCTTCATGTTAATATTGTTAATAATACAGATTCATTTTTCAACTCCTATTTTACAAAATTTTTAATCTTATTTTTATTTTAATTTTTGAGTTTCATGAAATTTGTATTTCTAAGCTTATTATAAATTCATTGTAGTCATTGTAATTTCTTTTAACATCTATACTTTTCAGACAATGTATCCACAATGTTATTTAATTGCTATTTTGTTATTTTATGTTAAATTATTATAAATGGCCTGTATAGCATTTAGCTGGTCGGTCGAAATAAATAATTAAAAAAGAAGAAGCCAGTGCAAACTTCTTGCATTAAGCCTACGGCAGAATTGTGAATCATCTTCCTTGCGCTTGCGTTTATGTTGCGTATTCTTATCGCTACGGCTTCACTGTGAATGGAATCCAAATCAGAAGCTGGCAAAGTTTGGAGAAAAAATATAGAATTCCTCCTCTAGGCACACAACGCAAGCGTAACCTCCGTGTTCTAGGGGTAACATGTTAGCCTATAATTTCCTAGGTCGCCAGTTCAAACCAGATGGAGGGCGATGGACTTTTGTTCGGGCATAAAAATCTTTCAAGTGGTTCCTTCGGAAGGGAAGCAATGCCGTTGGTCCCTGTCGTAGATTTACGGCATGCAAAATAACCTCAAGCCTGATAAAGAGACCTCGGAGCAAAATTGCGGGGGGTCTTTCACGACCAATATATAATTTCACGAACGCTGAGAACCACATCAGTTAAAAAAAGTGCATAAGTAAAATTCAATAAACGCGAGCTTAAAGTTTTTACGTTATGTAGCGCCTTAGGAGACTATGTGAATGCTTCCATTAAATAACATGGGTGTAATGTCTTGCGCTTAAGCTGCAAATGGAGCCTTATGCGGAGGCCTTGTATCTATAATAGATTATTAAAATGACTCGGATATGCATTGTAACAAACAAATGTTGCAAGCATGTGAAAGGATAACAACGGAATTGTTGCTGAAGAATCAGCTCGACATAGCATATAAAAATTGTCTTTATAGGTGCAAGGTAAAAAACATTATATTTTTATATACGATGGTGAAAAGTGGAGAAAATCACGGAATTTTATTTATTTATAAGCTCTAAATATTATAAAATGTAATGACACGTAAGTGATCATGTTGTCAGCAATGGTGCTATGAAGGTCAAATAACAAAGGAAAACAACAAGAACAACAGACTAGAATCTACCATTCCGCCATGTCCGAATGTATACTTCTATTTCCAAACAAATTTAAAAATATTTTATAAGGTAGTACTGAGAACTTTCTAAAAAATAGTGTAATGCTACAATTTAAATATTAACAGTACAAAAACTGCAACATTGCATTTTAGTTTAAAGAGAGTTAATATTGACGAGAAAAAATCAGTTAAATTTCTTGGCCTGCACCTTGAATCTAATTGGTGTTGGCTAACTCATACTGAATATGTTGCTAAGAAAGTAAGCAAGGGCTTATTCGTGTTAAGAGTATTAAAACATAATATCACTACTGAATCATTAATTATAGCTTATTATGGCTTCATTCATAGTCACCTTAACTATGGTCTTTTACTTTGGGGTAACCATACATCTGCTTTTAGAGTGTTTGTATTGCAAAAGAAAGCCTTGAGATTAATTTATGGAGTTTCATCTAAGTTTCATTGTAAACCACTTTTTATTAAATCTGGTATACTTACTCTGCCCTCGATGTACGTTCTGGCCTGTCCATTGTATGTAAAGAAACATATTACTGAATTTACAAGTTGTGTTTCTGTACAGAGTCATGACTCTCGAAGTAATTCTAATATATATATACAAGAGTAAATACAGTATAAGTACAAGTAGTTTCCATTATATATCTCTCAAGCTTTACAATAGCATATAAAACAACAATCATTTCAGGTTTTTAATAGTAGGGTCAGTAACACATTGAGGGCAAATCCCTTATATAGTCTAAATGAATTTTATAGTGTAAAATTTACTTGATTTGTACAGTTTTTGACATCATGAATACTTGTATTCCTATGGCAAATAAATAAATATCTAAATATCATGTAAAAATCGAACATCAAACTTTCCTACATACAAAATAAACTCCATTCTTACACACTATCATAAATAGATATAATTTAACACCTTCATGTGTTCTGTTGTCATTTAAATAATTCTAACATAAATAATATGTTGTTCAATTTCTCCAATTAGAGCTACGAGGGAAGAAGTCAAACCAAACCGCGGATAACATCCACGAAAGAAGACAGATGAATATATTTGTGTTAGCAAAGAAAATACTTATAAACAGACTATGCATAATCTACCCTGACTGCATAAGAAAGTAACGTTTTGAAAATACAGGTTGTTCCGACAACGCGGAAGTGTTTGCTTGATATAGACAAGTTTTTACAGCGAAGTAATCACCAGTTTGGTTCTTGCAAGATTGAAGATGAAGAAAAAGAAAATATTGTAGATGAAAGCAATCCTTATTAAAAAAGATTCCGGAAATGTCTCGCTTGAACTGTGCATAATATGACGGATATACAGATCAGGAAATACGCGGGCAACTAATTAGGAACTGTTCTACATTTTACTGATCAAATATAAATGTACTTCTTCCTCCTCATGTGCCGCTGTCATACTTTATCTTCTTTCAATGAATGTAAATCAATTTTTAATTTGAAACAATTAGGAAATCGGAACAATTCATATTTACTTCCTCCTCCTATTCCAGTTTTATCATATGGACAGCATTTTTCTCAGTTCTAACGATTGAAAGTATATAAACGTATATTCCCTTAGTATTTCTTAACCTTCTTTATTTAATACCTTCAGTTACCCCGCTTCTGTCTCTGCCTCACTCGTGAGCTCTAATCTCGGCTAGGGTGAGTTATTCGGATAATTTTTTTCTAGGTTTTCCCTTGTTCTGAGAATACGAATATCACGTAACTCTAAGTTCTAGTGATCCCGGGCTCATTTGAGCATCGTTTCACGCATTTAATTTATCGTCCAATTGACTTTCCAAGTAAAAGGACGTTAACCTTAAAAAATAAAAGAAAAAATCGGTTGTATTCCATTCACATGACTTTCTCTACATCTCTGCAATAAATTATTGCTAAAAAGCTTATTCTCCTATTTACTTAATGTTAATCGAGAACAAATTAACAGAAAGAGTATTATTACTTGCTTCCTTATAAGAAGACGGGAAATAAGGAGTACCATAGATTAAATCGATAGTCAAATCTTTTAAAAGCTCGTTACTATTTGATTGAATTATTTTTGTTTGTATGGGCAGGAGTTGACAAATTCCGTATGAGAAAAGTATAAATATTTTACAGCTGAAACTAATAACAACGAACATCTCAAAAACGGTCAACTCGACGAAAAAAAAAATGTATATAACATAAATTGTGTATTTTAACGAGATCCACATTTTTTGTTGGTAAACTTTTCTATCTCTTACGATTTACCAGTTATGTAAAATTCCGCTAAATGCATTCAGAATAAACATGTATTCAGAGGCTATTCTCAGAAAATTGAACATATATATTTTATTTGTCATGCAAATATCTTAAATACAACAGATTTTAATCAACATCGTTGGAGCCATTTTTGAGAAAATCAAAATGTTCTAATTTTTTCCATGTAAAAGGTGGTTGAGGGTGGGGGATGTTCTTGGAAAGCTTCACATCCTTGGACGATATTGAACTTAAATATCCAGCTTGATATTTAACGCACTTTTCGTTTTTGAGCTATGCTGCCCGCAGACATACACACACACACACACACACACACACACACACACACACACACACACACACACACACACACACACACACACACACACACGGACATTTTGCTAAAAATATTTCTTTTGGATTCAGGGGGTCCCAAAACATGTATTTCGGTAATCGAATTTTTGGATGCATTGCAATGCCTTCTCTACACACTATGTGCATAGTATGTGTAGAGAAAGTAACAGTAATGTGTTCCATTCACATGTCCGCTAGCTGCTTGGCAAACAAACCTTTTATTCAAAAGATTAATCTGTTATCTACAGCATGCTAATCAAGATAAACATAGGCAGAATTAGTATTATTCTGGCTCCTCGTAAATAGAAGAGAAATAAGAAAATGTATAGGTTAAAGCGATATCGAAAACGGTTAACTCTAAAAATAAAAGTATATCGTAACAAAAAGTGTGTGTTTTAATGAGATCTAGATTTTCTGTGTAGTTAGTTTTTGTATATCTCTTACGATTGCCAGTTATACCTAGGTATAAAGTCATCCAGAATGAAGAGATCTTCAGAAAATATTCCTATAAAATTCAACTTATACATTTTGTTTGTCATAAAATATCTTAAACATACGGTATTTTAATCAAAATCGTTAAGAGTTATTTTTGAGAAAAGCAATATTTTCGAAAAATATTCCACGTAAATGGTAGTTTGGAGTGGAGGATTTTCTTGAAAATCACTGTGTCGCACCAAACTTAAATACCAAGTTCTCCATTGCCGGGGTTTGACTTAAAATAACCCGTTGACTTCTACAACTCTTTTAACGCACCAAGGAACATCTGTACACATCAAATACAGGGCAATTGAGCTACCTGGTGTGCTGGCCATGCTATTTCCACGTAATAGCGAGAAAAGCTGTATTAAAACAGATATTGAACAAATTGAAATATTTATAAAGGATATCTCGGAAATGGCTGATGCCTTAAAAAAGTTCAAGTTAAATTATGTTTTAAAGAGATGCATGTACATTTTTTGAAAATAATTTACCAGCAAGATTATAAAAAGTTCCTTCCGAAAGAAGACTCCGCAAACCTTTCCAAGTAGATACATTAAAGATGTACATTTTTTGCCTTGCAAATATCTTAATGTAAAGTGTTTTAATCAAAACCATTGACCCATTTTAAGAGAATAAAAAACTAGAGAACTCTTCCATATTTGAGGTGGAGGTTTTCTTGAAAATCGTGTCGCATCTCTGGAAGGCATTGAACTCCAAGTTTAGTATTTATTAGATCTTTGGTTCACAGACACACGGAGATTTTTCTATTATTTTTATTTTAGGGACCTCAAATGTATTTCCGGTGATTTTTTGGGGTTTAATGCAATTCGTATCATATAAGTACGTAATAGGGAAAATGAAAAAGGAGGAATAAATAGAATCAATACCAATTTTCATTCGCCGCTTTATGGACGTCGGAACGAAGATTTGTATGATCAATTTTCTACACCCTTTTAAACATCGTTCTAATATCTAGATTAAACAGTTATAGGTTTGATTGTAAATGACGAATAAACAATACACATAAATCTTATGTTCTGCAAATAGGTTGCGCAGTACTTTTCCTCCTCGTTAAATGTTATTTAACAGGCAAAAGATAAAAAGCAGACTTTGCTGCCGGAGGAAAACTCATTAAAATACTTTTTATTTCTCCTTCCTCTTTCCTTTTCCCTAACCTAGCTGTTATGTAAATTCACATGTTCGCAAACTTGTTTACGCGGCCCATCATTTAGTACAGCACAAATGAGAGGTTCGGATCTCTTACTTCAAACGACTGACTAATATAAACCGTGTAGTTTTGTTTTTACGTTCATACATTTCATACTGTCTTAACTTTTTTCTTGTTTTTCCATTTATACTCATTAACTGGAATGATAATATCGCCGGTCTTTTATCTTTGACAGTGCTCGAAATGGGACGTTATATGCCGGTAAACCATACCAGTACTTTTCTGCATCACCGAATTTCAAGCCGACACTTTTTATTTCAGATAATTCATACCGGTATGTTATTTGCCATAAGTTGTATTAAACACAAAGTAATAAGAGTAGCACACCAAATCATACTCGGTTTATGTTATTTGAATCACATTCACAAATTTTTGGATCAGACGGTACTTGCGCCTGCAGACGCATGCTACATCAACAATGCAGTAATATCAACAGACAACTTAATCGGTTGGTAGTTTGTAAATACCAAAGTTGTGTGGCCTTGCGACGTTCAACCTTAAAAAATGTAACATTTTTCTGGATCCGTTACAAGCTAAAGTTTATAAACTGTTCGCCAGTTTGTAAAGAAAAACAGATAGTTTGAAACTTAACTCATAAGAAAGATGAATACATTACACAACTTTATAATCAAAAAGGGGAAAACTAATGGTGATGTACGTATCCCTGATATTGCAGTACTTAGTAATAGCGCGGATAGTGCTTCTAGTTCTAACGTTTAACAACTAATTTAAATTCAGAAAATCTTCCTACATATTGGAACCGAGTGCAGTGGCTTGAGAAACTGAAAGAAAATGATTGGCTTATGATTCATAATGAGAAACTAGGTTGCAGGGTGTGTCGTGATGTGTGTTCTGCCGGTGATACGGCCTATTTAGATGGTGGATGCGGATGTGGAAGCATCACATTTTGCAGACTATAAACAACATGATGCAAATGGTATAACTAATTTTATCGCAAGAAAGTATACTGACACTTATATATTTTCATTTCGAGCAGTGCTTTGAACTACGTATAGTATTAACTCGTGCGCAATAGGGTTAACGCTTGTTTTTTATTTCTCTATGTGTTATACATTAGATCACTCATACATTTACAACTCATAGAGAATAATCTTAGCTAGAGAGAAATTCCCAGCCCAGCCGATATTCGAACTCGGGACCACTCGCGCAGCAGGCAGGTACTCCACTGACTGAGTTTGAGGGAAAGCTTATGCCTAACTCGAGTACATAAGTATCATAAAGGATATCAACGGTTGAATTAGCTAGGATTACACAATTACACCTCTTAGTGAAAGGAAAATAACATTTGTTGTGATTAAAGAAAAGTAAGAAGACTCGCTCTCTTTTACTTTCTCTACCACTTATTCTATAATAGATAGAGGGTGTATTGTATCCTACCCACCAATTCGATTCCATGGTTTCACCGGAAAATAAGATTTTTAGATTCGTGAATCTAAAAAACACAGGCTTTTAGAAAAAGTGCGCGCTCGTGCATGTGTGTGTATGTATGAATAGAATAACTCAAATGAAATGTCAAATAAATACCATGCATAAATACATTAGCATCTTCCAAAGATACACGATTATTATCCTCACCACTAACTACTATTTGTGTAGATATTTTTTTTTTCTAAAATATGACTAACTAGATCATTACACTCATACAACTATATGTTATTTGCTTGATTATTAAACGTATACCTTGATTTTTCTTCGAATAGCGTAACTCCTCTTTGAATGGATTTTGTATAACTTCATATAACTGATAAAACATGAGAGAGAGAGAGAGAGAGAGAGAGAGAAATAAGAGAGAATTACTCTACCTCTGTTAGCGAATATACACATTATTCTTACATAAACTTATTCTTCCATCCTACTTCATTTTAATTGAGATAAACCTTTGCAGAAATACCTACATTACACACTTCGATATAGATACAAAGGGAATGGTAGCAGTTATATGTTTAAGACCTAGATGCTATTTATACTGACCATAAAATTCCACACTCTTTCCATGCAATCGCGAGAAATAACTGAAAATCGACAGGATTTTAAAGTGTTTTTATTGTTCAATTTATTTAGTCCCCTTTAACTTTTATGATCAAGTCGGAGTCTTTGCTTTAGAAATAACTGCTGGTGTTTTCCCATAAAAATGTATTTATTTTTTCAGCTTTATACTATTAAACAAATACAGATTCAATCTCATATACATATTTAGAGACTTTGTGACGATAGGGAATGATTCTAATTAGAGAAAACTTCCCCGCCCTTGCCGAGAACTGAACCCGGGACCTCTGAGTGAAAAGCCAGAACGCTAACCACTCCACTGCAGAGGCAGTCAAACAAGAATTGTTCAATTCGAATCATGAATAATGGATTATGCCACAGAAGAAGTAATTTAAATAAATTGTGTGTTTTAAAGAAATTTACACTTCTTTGTTAAGTACGTTTCCGTCTTATCGCTTGAGCTTACACCAGTAATGCAATTTTATACAAAATGAAGAGGACTTCACAAGCTATTCCAAGGAAATTCAAGACATACATTTTATTTTTCATATCTAAATATCTTTAATACATATGGTATTTTAATCATAACTAATCGTTAGAGCCATTTTTAAGAAAATCGAAACTTTCGAAAAATGTTCCATGTAAAGAAAATATTCACGTTGAATTCCTGGAAGCTACCGAACTTAAATATCACATTTCGGATTTAACCATCTTTTCATTTTTAGTGTGCTGTTCACAGGCAAAAAAGCGCGTGGACTTTTTTCAGAAATAATATTTGGAGAGGGGGTCATTCAGAGTGTCTCAAAAAATGTATACCCGACTAGATATTGGTATAGAGGTTTTGTTTGGAACGAAATACTTTTTTTTACTTACTGCACATAGTAGAGAAAATAATAAGCTAGTTTTGCAATAGTTTTTAGAGCATACATAAAAATAAACGAGTTAGTAAGGAAGATGATATGCTTGTTTGTCCCATCTATTTCTGCATGACAGATTTACGACAGGATACACTTTTGTGGTCAACTTTCACATTAATTGTCCCACGATATACGCACATCCTCATCCAATGCGTAAAACAAATGCCTCAAATTACTTCCGTCAACACAGGATGCTGAGAAGACAGAGGCATCTACACTAACGGGTTTCACTCAAGAGACGCTTGGCAGCTTCATTCTTAACGATAGTAGCCTAAAAACTTTTGTTCCGACAGTCCCTTGCCAACAAATTCAGTTATTCATTTGTCACAGCAGCCTACCATCCTGAAAAATGGATACAACCGATATCCTACAGCGTGAAAACATAAACAATCTGATGTGTTACACTCACGCACATTTCTCTACATATTCTAAATTCACAAATAATCGTAATGCAGTAGTTTATATTTTCTCTAATAGTACAGTAACTATTGAATCATTATACTGCACCCAAAAACTCATATGACTTTCTCTACATCTCTGTAACAAATTTTGTTAATAACCTTATTCTTCTATCTACGTCATGCTAATCGAGATAAATATTAGCAGAATGGTCGTATAAATAAATTCCTTATAAGTAAAAGAGAAATAAAGGAATACACGAGGCTAAAAACAGACAGTCAAATGTTTTAAAATGTGCCTGCTATGACATTGAAATCCGTTTCTTTGCATGTCCAGGAGTTAACAACCGAACGTAAGAGAAAAGTTTTAAAACTGAAACCAATAACAATAAACTCGAAAAGTTAACTCCATGAATAAAATGTATATACAAAATTTGTGTAGTGTTTTTTTGTCTATTTATTACGGTTTACCAGTTATGCCAAATTCATATAACTTCATACAGAGTACAGAGATTTTCAGAGGTTATTCCCAGAAAATTTAAGATATACATTTTATTAATGTTGTGTAAATATCTTAAATATAAGAGATTTTAATGAAATACGCTATAAATTTTCGAATTTTTCCATGTGTTTAATGTCATACAATAATCAAAATTGTTTCAAGCCATTTTTGAGCACACAAAAATTTCGATTTTTTTTTCTTGTAAACGGTAGTTTGGGATGGAGGGATTTTCTTGAAAATTTTTGTGTGCATTCATGGAAGATATTGAACTTAAACTTGGACTTTTCGTTTTTGATCTATGCTGCCCACAGATAAAACACACACACACACACACACACACACAACATTTTCTAATTTTTTCCCTTTTTTCGATTCAGAGGGTCCCAAAATATATTTCCGGTGAAATCTCGGTATCAAATTTTGGGTGAAATACAATACCTTCTCTGTACACTATGTACATAGTAAGTGTAGAGAAAGTAATTAGATGTCGAGATTTCTGCGGAAGTCCTGAATACAAGAAAAACATTTATAGAGAAAGTTTAGTCTGTGTCTGTGTGTGTATAAAAAGGTCATTCAAACTTGAAAGTCCGATAAATACTTAATTTGGTAATCTTCGTAAAGGTGCGAAAAAAAGATTTTTACAAGGAAATGCTTTCGATATATTTTTTTCTCAAAAATGTTTCTAACGATTTTCATTCAAGTATTCAATTAAAGATTAGAGATGTTTAAAATATTTACGTAATCCATGCATATCCATCTCCGAGGTATCTATATTATTATTGGTTTGAACTTGTCAACGTTTTCCTCCTTTTATTAAAGTGTTGTCATTCGTGCAATGGCATTAGCTTTAAAACAACAGAACTCATCTGTCCTCTTGTTTCCGAGGTTACAGCTTCAAACCCAGAGGAGGATGGATTTTTTTTTTTTTTTCGGGCGTAAACATGCTTACTATGGTTTCCTTTGGAAGGGAAGTAAAGACGACAGGTAAAACAACCTCAAGCCTGATAAAGAGGTATCTGAGCAAAATTAAGCTGTGTTTCACACCCAATGTAGAATGCGATGCTGAGAAAGCATGGCAGTTAAAGAACATTCATATATAGTACATAAAATGAAATGTGAATGGCACAATTTTATCTCTATTGATATGAATTAGAAAGACTAATCGTTAGAATAGTTTGTAGAAGTTTTTTCTAAAAATCCTCTTTTTATACAGGGGACTCTAAAACGTGTATTTTCGGTTAAATCTCGGTATCGAATTTTTGGGGTGTAATATCTTCTCTATGTACCTATCTATAGAGAAAATAAGAAACATTTTTAGGAAAATGTCTATAACTGAACATAAGTCGCAAACGAATAGTCGTTTAAATACCAAATTTAAATTCAGCATCTTCTAATGATGGGACATGAAGATTTTAAAGAAAATCCCCCACCCACTCTAAACTACCCTTTGCATGGAAAAAATCTCAAAATTTCTCAAAAATTGTTCTGAAGTCCACTTCACTCTGAGTGACTTTTGCATTACTGGCAATCTATAGAAATAGCCAATACGTTACTTCACAAAAATGTCGATCTCGTAAACACAATTTATATGATACACATTTTTTGTAGCGTTAACGATTTCCGATGAATTCTCTGTTATTGTTTTCAATTTTAAAACATTTTTTTTTTTCAAATGGGAAGTCCTCATCCGTTTCATAACTCTTTTGTTTTACACCTGGCCATGGAAAAAGTACCGAATTTCAATAAAGATCGCACAGCGACAGCTTTAAAAAGATTTGACTGTCGCTTTAGCCCAATTTCCCTCATTTTCCTTCTACTCACAAGAAAGAAAGTAAAAAGACAATTTCTGCTAATTTTTACCTCGATTAGCATGACGTAGATAGAATAAAACGCATTTTAACAATAATTTGTTACAGAGATGAAGAGAAACAAATAAAAAATTTTAAATTTATTCAGAGGACCTAAAACGTGTATTTCCAGTGAAATCTCGGTCAATCGAATTTTTGGAAGGAATTCAATATCTTCTACCTATGTACTACGTAGAAAAAATAAATGTAAAAATGCATTTTTTTTCAGATATAAATAACGATTCTTAATACGATTAAAAAATTGAATAAAAACGGATAAAATAGGTATTAGGTTGTTATATGTATATTTGCACACTCTACTTTTTTCAATGCCTCGGGGAAAGATTATGTTTAAAGATACAAATAGTATCGAAGTTTAAAATTCGCATCTTTGTTATTAAGTGGAGAGCTTTCATATATCCTGCGGGAAGCGTTGCATTAAACGGCACGTTCTCAAGGCAAAAACACAATGCCAGTGTATGAACTCTGTTCCACAGAATGCCCCTAAACACTGTACAGGAGCGGCGATGAAAAATCGGGTGCGGTTCGGAGCATATTCGAAACGCTTTCACTTAATTTATAACACCCTTTAGTCTCGGCGCACAGGAACTGAAGTTGAAATATCTTCTGGCTATGACTAAGATAATATCTCTCTCGCAATCGTCAGATAATATGCCGGAATTACAGGATGCTAGTAAACTATCTTTTTACACCCAAGAGTTCTAAACAAGTAATTTGTAAAAAGCGACCTGATGTCAAAGCTTTCAAAACTATATTATTATATGAAAAAAGTGGATTTATTACATTATTTTCTCTACCCACTCCTCAATTCATTATACTTACAAAAATCTGATGTGTTACATTTGCATGGCTTTCTCTGCCAATTCTTACAAAAACTTGTTCTTCTATGTATTTCATGGTAATCGAAATACATATTAACAGAATATGTTTTATGAAATTATGAAAGATACAAAGGAATAAAGGAATACACTAGGTTAAATCCATAGTTGATTTAGAACTGATGGTGATGGTCTTGAATTTATGTTATCTTTACATGATCAGGCTGAAAAAAGAAAATCTGATGTGTACCATTCACATGACTTTCTCCATATCCCTGCAGCAAATAATTCTTAAAAAGCATATACTTCTATATACTTTATGCTAATCAGAAAAAATTAGCAGAAATAGTCTTATTACTCGCTTCCTTGTAAGTTGAAGCGAAATAAGGGACAACCGTAGGTTAAAGTGATAGTCAAAAGCTGGTTGCTATGTCAATGAAGTTCCTTTGTTTATATGGATAGGAGTTGACAAGTTCCTGTATGAGAAAAGTATACGTTTTTCATAGCAGAAACCAAAAATAAGGAATGTCGCAAAAACGACGAACTCCACGAAAAAAATGTATATAACATAAACTGTGTGTTTTAATGTGCTCTACATTTTTTGTGTAGTAAGTTTTTGTCCATCTCTTACGGTTTAGCAGTTATTCAAAATTTAGTAAAACATCCTGAATAAACTACTCTTCAGAGGCTATTCCCAGAAAATTCAAGATATACATTTTATTTGTCAGGTAATATATGTTTAATATCCGAAATTTTAATCAAAATCGTTAGCCATTTTTGAGAAAATCAAAATTTTCGAAAAAAGTTCCATGTAAAGGGTAGTTGGGGGTGGGGGATTTTCTCAAAATCTTCGTGTCGCATTCCTGGAAGATACTAAACTTAAATACCAAGTTTGGTATTTTACCGACTTTTCGTTTTTGAGTTATCGTGTTCACAGACACACGGACACACACATACACACACACACGGACCTTTTTGTGAAAATGCTTTTTTTGGATATTGGGAACCCTAAAACATATATTTCCGGTGAAATCTCGGTATCGAATTTTTTAATGGAGTGCAATACTTTCTCTATACACTATGTACATAGTGCGTATGGAGAAAGTAAAAAAGGAATAACGATATCCTATTTCAGAAAAGAGTAAATATTAGAAAATGTAAAACAATACAAGGATTATCTCGGAAATTGTGGACTCAAAAGAAAAGAAATGGCAGTGTGTGTTTTAATGAGATCTACATGTTTTGTACAGTAAGATTTTTGTCTATCTCTTACGGTTTACCAGCTATGAAAAAGTTACTCAGATGAAGGAGGACCAGAGCTTTTTCAAGAAAATTCAAGATAAATATTTTATATATTATAAAAACCCCTTAAATATAATATTTCAATTAAAATCATTGTTCATTTTTAATAGACTCAAAATTTTTGAAGAATAATCCATGTAAGGATTAGTTTAGGATTTTCTTGAACATCTTCGTGTTTGGAAGATGCTCACTTGAACATCATTTACCCGAGTTTCGTTTATAAGTTATGCTAATACATGGACATGCGTGCATCATTTATTCTAAACATACCTTTTTAATCAAGCACATCAAAACGTGTATTTTCAGAAAAATCTCGGTATAGAATTTTGGGTGGAATGCAATCCTTCGCTGTAGGTGACAGAGAAAATAAAAGCGCATTTTTACAGCTACTTAGTGTAAATCGAGATAAACGTTATCTACATTACATGCTTCGTTGTAGGTACAAAGGGAAACACAAGGCTTAAGCAACAGTCAAACCTTTAAAACAGTGTCGCTTCATACTGCTTTTGAAATTGCATATTACTTGCATAACTACAAGAAACAAACGAATGACGAAAAGGACTCAAAACAGTATTTTTTGAAAAAAGTTACTACAAGAATAAATATCTATGAAACAGTTAATTTCACAAAGCTGTTTATTTAGTATAACTTGTGTGCTTTAACAAGAATTGCATCGTTCTCCGTGGTGTAATTTCTTTTTTTGGTAGTGTTTAACGCCCGCTTTAACTACTTACGGCACCGCAGGCGGCGACACTGATGATACATGAATGATGGAGCACCGGTGGAATGCGATGGCGGGGGAAACCGGAGTACCCGGAGAAAACCCGCCCCAGCGCCGCTTTGTCCACCACAAATCTCACAAAAGGCGCTTGGGATCGAACCCCGGTCGTCTAGGTGAGAGGGGAGTGGTCTAACCACTCGGCCACAGCGCGGCCTCCGTGGTGTAATGGTTACCATGCTCTTGTACTCAAGGTTGCGGGCTCAAACCGGCGGAAGGCGACAGATTTTTTCGGGCATAAAAATGCTTAGCTTGGCTTCCTTCGAAAGGAAGTCATGCCGTTGGTACCGTGTCGTAGATTTATGGCACGTAACAGAACCTCAAGCCTGATAAAGAGGCTTTTGGGCAAAATTAAGAGGTGTTTTACACCTAATATAGAATTGGACGCTGACAGCCGCAGTAGTTAAAAGCGTCCATAAATAAACTCCGTTTCCATTTTAAAAAAAATTTCATTTTTCGTGTAGCAAGTTTTTGTCCTTTATCTTGTGCTACATATACGGATTAAAACAAACTTCACTTAGAATGAAGAGGACTTCAAAAGTTAATTCCAGTACATTGAAAATATACATTTTATTTGTCATCGAGTATTTTAATAAAAATCGAGTTATTTTTGATAAAATAAATAAAACCCAAAAATTCTGCATATAAAGGGAAGCTAGAAGTGGGTGAACTATCTTGAAAATCGAACATATACATTTTATTTGTCATTTGTCATTTTTCTTAAAAATCGTTAGTCATTTTTAGAACAAATGTTGCATAAATAGATGCTTTGAGGTGAGTGAATACAATGTTAAAAATCGAAGATATACATTTTATTTGTCATTTGGTATTTTAATAAACCCTTTAGTCATTTGGGGGGGGGATAAAAGAAACAAAATCTGATGTGCTCCATTCGCATAACTTTCTGTACATCTCTGTAAAAAATTATTGTTAATAAGCTTATTTTTCTCTCCACTTCATGTTGGGATAAAAATTAGCAGAAACGGGATTATTACATTGTTCCGTATAAGGAAATACACTCGGCTAAACCGACAGTCAAAATGTGGTTGCTATGGGATTGAAACCCGTTTCTTTGCGTGACCAGGTGTTGACAAGTTCCGTAAGAATATTTCAGAAACGGTCAACTCCAAAAAAAAAAAAAAAAAAAAAAAAAAAAAAAAAAAATGTGTAGGATATGAAGTGTGTGTTTAATGAGATCTACATTTCTGCTGTAGTAAGTTTTTGTCCATCCCTTACGGTTTACCAGATATGCAAAATTCAGAAAAATGTATCTGGAATAAAGAGGTCTTCAGAGGCTATTCCCAGAAAATTCAAGATATAGATTTTATTTGTCATGTAAGTATGTTAAAAATGTAATATTTTAATCAAAATCATTAGAGTCATTTTTGAGAAAATTACAATTTTCGATTTTTTTTTTTCATGTAAATGGTAGTTGTGGGTAGGGGGGTGAATTTTCTTGAAAATCTTCATGATGCATACTTGGAAGATACTGAACTTAACTGTCAAGTTTTATGTTTGATGGATTTTTTGTTTTTGAGCTATGCTGTTCACAAACATAGGCACACACAGACATTTTTGTAAAAATGCCTTTTTTAGCAGGGGGTCCTAAAACATGTATTTCCGATGAAATCTCGGTATCGAATTTGGATGCATTACAATACCTTCTCTATACACTATGTGCATAGTAGTGTAGAGAAAGTAATAACCATTAATGTTGCATGTGTAATATATTTTTAAGGTGGGGGAAATCTCTAAATTCTTCGTGTCGCATCGTTGATAGTATAGTTAAGTAGTATGAAAAGTAAACAGATAATAATAGAATAATAACAACATTAGAGGAAGTGACCATAATTTAACACATCCGATTGCTTTTAAAATTAATGTTGGGAAACCTTACAGGTGATCTCCTCATAACCAACAACTGAAGCCTACTCTGCAGTATTTGCTCAAGGTACAATATCACAATCATTAGAGCGCTTTGAGAAAATAAAATTTCGTGTTATAAGGAGTAAAATCAATAGCATAGCGTGAGATGAGATGACGTGACGTGAGCAGAATGAAGATGTACCTCTACAGACACCTGATACACATGCGGCCATGTACTTCGCTTTCTATCGAGAGAAAATACCACATTCCATATCCTTTGTGCTGGCTTTGAACTTGTAGCTCTGACTGGAAAGTTGTTAACACATCAGTACAAGTTCGGCTATGACCGCTCTGTCCCCAATATAGTTCCCGATTTTTTTTTTCTTCCAATAAGTATATAACTACATAACTGTACAGTATACTATTTTTGGGTGCTCAGCATCTCCCTTTCTACTCGATAATGTTTCTTCACACCAGATGTTTGTAGGCATTAACCCACGTGGCTGATTCATTCTTAAATTGTCTGTTTTGTTACATACACATAATTTTCTCTATCCACTCGACTATAAACTATTCCAAAGTTTTTATTTCTCTAACTACTTCAAGACTTTTTTTTACTTTCACTGTCACTTTTGTGCAATGAACACAGTAGATAGAGTAGGTACTGTATTCCACTCAAGAATTCGATACCGAGATTACACGGGAAATACATGTTTTGTATAACATGTTTTGAATATAAAACTTTTGGAAAAGTTTAAATGTATATAATATAAATGAAATATTTTACTAATTAAATTATCCTTCCTAAAATTTTAAAATTAGACTTAACATGTGCTTTTGTGTGTGTGTGTGTGTGTGTGTGTGTGTGTGTGTGTGTGTGTGTGTGTGTGTGTGTGTGTGTCTCTGTCTGTCTTTTACAGTCTATCTCTAAAAGGAAAAGATAAACTTGGCATTTAAGTTCGGTATCTTCCAAGGATGAGACTCGGAGATTTTCAGAAAATCTCCCCATTTCAACTACCATGGAAGATTTTTCGAAATGTTACATTTACTAAAAGAAAAATGCAATAAAAATTTTGTTTAAAATGTCGTACAATAAAGATATTTACATAGCAAATAAACTATACAATTTTCTGAGAATAACCTGAAGTCCTCTTCTTTCTTAATGTTTTAGCCTAACTGGTAAACCGTAAGAGATAGACAAAAACTCAAACTTGGTGGACCAAATTTAATGTCTTCCGAGGATGCGAGGAAAATCCCTCCATGTCAGACTACCCTTTCTTTACGTGGAAAAAAAAATTAGAAATTGTTGATTTTTCCCAAATGGCTCTAACAATTTTTGATTAGGATACCTTGATGTGTATCTTGAATTTTCTGGAAATATCCTGTGAAGTCCTCTTCATTCTGAATGACATTTGCTCAATTGGTAAACCGTATTAGACAAAAACTTACAACACAACTCACGTTAAAACACCCATTTTATATTACATACATTTTTATTGTAGTGTAAACCTTTTCCGAGATATTCCATGTTATTGGTTTCAATTTAAAAAAAAAAAAAAATTTTTGTTTCATATTTATTTTATTTTATTCTTGGCCATGAAAGAGAACCGAATTTCAAGATTAATCGCATGGCTATAGCTTTTAAAAGATTTAATTATCGCTTTAGCCTAGTGCAGTCACGTATTTCCCTTCTTCTTACAAGAAAACAAATAATGATAAATTTCTGCTATTGTTTAGATAAAATAGATCGAATCCCTGACGAAGACCACTGGGTCAAGATGGTCCAAAGCTTGGATTTCTCCGATTGCAATTTAACTCGGTTGCTATTCCGTGAAGTCACCTGTAATAATCAGCATTGAGAAAGCTTCAAATCTTTAATTATCCCTAAAACGTGTATTTCCAGTGAAATTTCGGTATCGAATTTTTGGGTGGAATGCAATACCTTCTCTACCTATGTATTATGTACGAAGTAGAGAAAGTAAAAACTCTTTGTAAATTGTTTCTTCCTGTTCAATCATTTGCCAGTGAGATGTAACTGCAGCACGGTGCACATGCGTATTTTGATGCGGAAGGGACCAGGAACTCTTCATATCTACAGAATAACGTCCTCATTCACAAAATTACATACTGCTATAATTGCAATTTCACAGCAAGATGGAATATAGTGGTACTCACGTACTAGGTGGAATATAGTGGTACTCAATACAGTTACTCACGTGGAGCGGAAGTTAAGAAGTAAAAGTTGATCCAGCCTGTTTATAGCACTTACCTGAAACAAGTTAGAAAAATGAAATTAATAAATGTATGTATGTATGTATTTATTTCTCTGCAAGTGGGTATCACCCGGTGGCAGAGTTATATATGTATACAAGATATACAAACAATAAATCACAGCTGCCAGTTTATGGCTTTGTAAGCTAGATATAATAGTTACAACAAATATGAAAACATTAATTTTTCTCTCAATTCACATTAATTAATTTCATAATTAGAATCACCAACCAATTTAACATTTGTATTTACAACAATATAAAATCACAAGCATTTCATTTAAGGAATATTTACAAACATTATCCAACATTAATATCAAGATTTTTCCTAAATTTCTTCAGAGACAGAGGAAAACCCCGAAAGGCTGCTCCAGGCAATTCATTCCAGTCTTTTATGGTTCTATTAACAAAGGAGAACTTTCCCACATCAGTTCTGTATCTTCTACCCTTAATTTTGAACGGATGATCGTTTCGTGCATAGTAAGTTGGGTTTTCCAGTTTGTCAGTAACGTCCTCCCATGCGTTTAAGCCAACGTAAGCTTTAAATAAAGCGATTGTAAAAAATTAAATAGCAGTATGTTATTTCTAGAAGTAGTACAGTATATAGAATGTATCTGTTAACAATCTTCTTCGTTTGTTAAAACACTGAAGAGCCTTTAGAAGCATTCGCCTCCACTTTAGAGATACCCTGCTAACCAAATTAAATGAGAGAACATTGTCAATTTTGGACTGCTAGAACTAAACTGAGAACTTTTAATACAAGACACACCAATTATTTTTTTTTTCGTGGTATGTGTGAAGGAAATTTCAATACGAGTCAGCAGCATGGAACAGGAGCTGCTGAAAAAATGCTGGTAAACTTTATGATTAACATATAAAACAATATTGGCTTAAATTTCTTGTTTTATGTTCGAATATTTTATTTAAAACCTTAATAATGTTGGTATGACTGGTCACTGCCAATTGGATTTTATTTACTACACTGCTAAGGTTCCAGTCAGGATTTAAGCGGCGTATTAACAATCCAACAAGCAGTTGTTTTTTTTTTGTTTTTTTTTTAGGGCGTCCTCTAAAAATGGATATTTTTATTCAGGAGGTTTTAAAACATTTATTATAAGTAGAAGCATAGATTCCAATTTTTGAGTGTTAGAGAAAGATTTTATTTATTCAAGACACCTAAAACCGTGTACTTCTGATACCTCAATATCGAACTTGTTAGTGGAATACAATACTTCCTCTACCTAATACAAAGGGGTGATAGGAAAGTAAGACAAGACTCAAAAGACTGCTCATCTTTACGTCAAACAGCTTTGTTTGCATTCCTCTTTTGCTGAAGCAGAAATTTAAAACCAAATCACGAAACAAACATACCTCCTGGCTCAATACCGTTTTAATGGGGTGAACATTTGGACGAGGTCTATACTTTCGCCAGAGGATATCCTCTTGGTGGGTGGACCGTTGGTCCACATCACTTTCATCTCATTCTTTCACTTTCCCTGACGGTCTGTTTTAGTTCATTGCACCGTCAAATTTATTTCGTGTGTAGAGTGTTGTCGCTCCATGATGGATGTCTGCCAATTTGGGTGTTCGTAGACCTTTCGCACATGTTCCTTGACTTTGGTAAACACGCAAAGTCATCCTCAAGTTCACTTCCGTAACAAATCCCTGCTTTTAGCTCTCGGGGAAAGTTGTCTATAGTCCACATGATAGCAAGAGAATGATCTGTTCCCTGCACTAGAGCATTTAAAGTGCCGAGTCATCATTTGAGAGTGGGTTGCTGAATACACTAAGTTAATCACAGAATCGAAAATATGAGATGTTATATGTACATGATTTTCTCTAACCATATCCTTTATACCTATTCAACAAAAGCTAATTCTTCTATCTGTCAGAAATAATACACTAGAATTGTTTGAAAAAATAAAAGTTCAGCTAATGATAAATGAATAAGGGGATATGTTGGTCCAAGGGTACTGATTAATGAAAAAAGTTTGGAAAATAATAAAAAAGACACAAGATATGGCTGGAAAAACGTTACATATCCATTTCTGGGACAAAAGTTCACTTAAATTTTTTCAGTAAATGGAAATATGAATCATTGTATGTATGTTTCATTAACGGTGTTTTCCCAGATCAGTTGATTTCGCCACTATGTGCATATGGCGGTGAGGAATCGGTTCGTCGCCATTAGATGACATCATAGAACTAAATCACGACCTGTGGACATGAAAATGTTGGAATTTTGCACAGGGGCCTTCTCTTTTAAGGTAAGGGGTTCTTTTAGGTGCAAATAAACATTACAACGGACCGAAGGTTTTACTTCATTTGCGAAAGAAACCGAGCCAAGGCTGTATACGTCCGAAAGAATCCATCGCCGTCCTCCGGGATTGAACCCGCAACCTTGGGTACTAAGAGGTACACTACACCAGGGAGAGCATACATCCAAATTAGGGGGAGAGTTCTATCTAATACGTAGTTTGAGAAAAAGTAAAACAAGTGATTACTTGGTTTCGTTGTGAAATATGGAAATTGAAGAATGAAGGAAAAATCTGATGTGCTCCATTCACATGATTTTCTCTACCTATTTTGTAAAAATATATTCTTACGCCCAAAAAATTCCATCGTCCTATGCCGGGTTTGAACCCGCAACCTATTAAACTATGAATTAAGCTTTATATGAAACAGTCTATCTAATGAAATTTGTCCAGTGGCCACTCATCTGAAGCAAAACCCACTGGGAAGAACTTCACAAAATGCATTGTTTAATATCGTTTCATTAGATGTTTGCGTTTGTTTATAAAATCACAGAACTGTAAATACATTTCTCCGTGTAAAAAATACGCGACAGCCAATGGGATATGTATAACCAACATGAAAAATTCAAACAGATTTCATATGTTGTCGTCTTTCGATGAAGATATAACCTCCTAAATCTATCAAAGCCGAATGATATGCATTAGCCTTTCATAAATGTCCTAAACATTACTACACCGATAAAAAGGAGCATTAACTGTTGTTTACTTCTATTTACGATACAATGTTAATTTCTCAATAGAAATGTTTATTTAAAAGCAAGAAGTCAGTATACTTGGTCATGAACTCTTGGTTCCAACAAGAGAATAGGTTAAAAAGAAATAATCGCTAGCTTTCAAGCCTGCAAGTTAGATAACACTTAGGAAAGGTTAACAATTTAACACAGAATATCTTAAAAACAGCTAACTCTACGAGAAAGTTTATTTGACACAAATTTCATAGTTTTATGGGTCTCTATTTGTTTTATGTAATAAGGTTTTGTCTATGTCTTATGGTTTACCAGATACGAAACATTAATTGAGACTAAAGAGGACTTAGGAGGCTATTTAAGATATACATTTTTTGTCACGAAAATATGTTCAACATATGGCATTTTAATCAAAATCGTTACAGCCATTTTTGAGATGGTTACGGTAAGAGGATTTTTTGAAAATCTTCGTGTCGCATTCGTGGAAGATACTGCACTTAAATATTAAAGTTGGTATTTAAAGGGTAGTTTGGGACGGGGGGGGGATTTCCGCAAAATCTTCGTGTCGCATCTTTGGAAGATACCGAACTTAAATACCAAGTTTGGTATTTTACCGACTTTTCGCTTTTGAGTTATCGTGTTCAAAGAAACATGGAGACACACACACACACACACACACACACACACACACACACATTTTTTTTCTAAAAATGCATTTTTTGTTACAGGGGACCCTAAACCGTGTATTTCCAGCAAAATTCATAAATAGGATATTCTAGCGACATCCACATTGTGTTCCTCCTCTCTATTAAGGTTTATCAATTTTACCAAATTACACTTAATTCATCTAAAATGAAAAGTTCAAAAGATGTGCATAGAAAATTCGTGATATACACTTTAATGTACTTTAGCATTGACTTTAGCTATTTGATCTTATCATAACGGCTAAAGAAGGCACATGGTCTTCCTGTGTCAGAGAATACCGCATCACCTTGGCTGTGTATACCTTATTATAAAGCTGGCTAGAGGCACCTTGCTGCAGGTTGCCTTAGTTCCGTAGTCGCTTTCCTCCACATATATTTTGTGGATGTTCAGTTTTGGCGATTAAGATCGTGGAGCAGTTGGTTGTACACGTAGTCATTATAATGTTGGACATAACACTATATATATATATATATATATATATATATATATATATGTGTGTGTGTGTGTGTGTGTGTATCTGGTAACTGAGGAAAACCAAAACCAAAAAAATACCCCAGCCATATTGGCAGAAACACTATGAGCCTGAAATTTACCGAATGCCCGGCCACAAACGTCACCAGCTCAATCGGTAGTCATACATTTTACTAGTCTTGCGAGTATTTTAAACATGGTTATTTTAGACTGAAAAATTCAATACCACAGCCGTGATTTGAACCGCAGATCGGTCTCTAGCTGGTTGCTCTACCACTGAGCTACCATGGCAATATTCCGGTACGGCATTCAAATTCTCCACTGACTCACATGTTTCCCGGTAAACTACAAAGTGATCTTAAATTATTTTTAAATGACACCGCAATGGCGACTTACAATGTCGTAAGTACCTACTTTAAGTCCCGGACTTCATAGTTAAGCCAGCTTAATACCAAGTAGATCCCGGCTATGGCATTGAATTTTTCAGTCTGTCTCTACCTATCCAACTCTTGTACTACGCACGGCTTGTGTGAAAAACAATTAAATTAACCTGGTTATTGTAGTTTAAATTTTGTTATAAAATGGAAAATAAACATTTTAATATACGCCAAATTATTTATCCAACATTTCGGATTCGATTATGCAGTTCATAGACAGACTGACACGCATACACAAGACTTCACATTTTAAGTTCAACATCCTCCACATGTCTAAGGAGCTGTGGAATAATCCCGGAGGTCGATCCTGCCAGTCAACCAGATTGAAACGAAAACCACTGTAAATACTTTTTTTTTTTTTTTTTTTTGTAATGTCTAACGCCCGCCTTTATACTTAGGATCCGCAGGCGATGACACTGGTGATACATAAATGAAGATGGAGTACCGGTGCAATGCGAAGGAGGGGGAGGGATTTTTCTCCGGAGAAAACCCGCCCCTGCGCCGTTTTGTCCACCACAAATCTCGCATGCAGCCGCTTGGGATCGAACCACTCGGCCACGGCGCGGCCGTAGACATTCTGTTTAGTGACACAGACAGCCTCAGAGGCATAAACCCTGCAGAGTTTCAACAAGTACAGTGTTCTTTCCTCCTGTTTCAATACTCATATCTATCATATGTCATTTCTTAATCACCAAATTTTTCTTCTAACACTATTTAGTTGACGAGCCCTTCTGGCCAACCTAGAATTTCAATTAGTTTTCTTAATTTTTCTGTTTTTCTATAAAGCATTCGATTCATGAATTAATAAAAAAAATAAAAAAAAAATTGATCTGTTCCATTCACATGATTTTCTTCACCTATTCTGCAAAGAAACTATTGTTACACAAGTTTACTCTTTTACCTGTACCATGCTAATCAAGTTAAGCATTACCAGAAACGATATTATTACTTTCTTCCTTCTAAGTAGAAGGTAAATAAGGGAATACATAGGCTAAAGCGATAGTCAAATCTTTTAAAAACTGGCCGCTTTGTGATGCAATTGAAATTAGGTTCTCTTTGAATGGTCAGGAGTAAAACAAAAGCGACATGAAATAGACGAGGAATTTCCGTTTGAGAAAACTTTAAGTACTTTAAAATTGAAACCAATATTACATAAATTATGTGTTTTATCGAGATATACATTGTTGTCTATTTCTTACGGTTTACTCATCCAACATTCATTCAGAATGAAAAGCACTTCAGGGGTGTTCCCAAGAAATTCAGAATATATACGGCACTTTAAACAAAATCTTTTAGAGCAATTTTTAGAGAGAAAAAAATTCGAAAAATGTTCCAGGAAAAGAATAGTATGGAGAGGGGGATTTTCCTGAAAAATTTCGTGTCGCATTCTTGAAGATATTGAATTTAAATACCAGGTTTGATATTTAACTAAAAATGTTTATTTTTTTAGATTTCAGGTGGAATACAATACCTACACGTTCTAGAGAAAGTAAAACAAAATAACATTTCAAATAACATTTATTTTGGGGTCATATCCGTTACTATTGGTTTGAATACTTCAATGGTTTGTCATCAAGTCCTTCAGCATACACTTCTTTCTCGCGTTCTCATGCAGAGATTAAGGGGTTTTAAAGCTAGCACAAAGCGACAAAGTTTTTATAGATTTTTACTATCGTTTCAGCCTCGTATCCTTCTTATAGCTTAAATGAAATGCGTAATCAGACGATTACTAGAAACGTTTATTTCGATTGATATAGTAATAATCTAATAACGTTAATCATAACAACAAAACCTGTATCACCTAATCCTACAGGCCTCTAATACGGTGGAAATTGTAACAGAGAATGCACCTAATGTAGTGAAAGTGCATACAGAGCAAGACATAATTAAACCCAAGGGAACCCATTTCTCCTTCATTACGATTAATAATAACAACAAAGCAAGAGATTGTAGCTGGAGGCGCATCCGTGCAGATTTTTGACCACACCTTGGACCAGGTGGCACCATCTTGCAGCTGTGTGTACATACATGAGAATCAAATTTCAGTGGGGGGGGGGGGGACGTCCCCAATTCTTGATCTAAGGGGAGGTTTGCCCTTCGAGTAGTCTCAATTCTAACGAATGGCGGGTCAAATGAAATTAACTTACAGTTCAACTTAAACAACATAGTGTATTCCTAAGTTACTAATCAGGTCAGCTGACCGTTCTCCATCCAATACAAATCACTAAGGATTTTATGGCAAGTGAAAGGATATCCATTTTACTGCGCTGAAGGAGTGCAAATAATGTTGGCTTATTGCTTTAACCTTTTCGCGGCTATATCGCGTAAACAGCGACCGCGCGGCGCCGATAGCCCATCTGTGAAACAAAAGGGTGTGTACACCACAGCGATGGTTAATCGGAAAAGTGCATATAAATAAAGGAAATGCAAAATCGTGTCCACTATAAAAACCACAAATGGGGACAAAGTAATATACAGGTGCATTCACTGCACACAGGCGTAGCCACGAGGATGAAACCAAGCCCATATGGATGGCCTACTTCACATTAATCGAGACAAACTTTAGAAAAGGTTTCATAATACATTTCCTTGCAAGAACATATGATTAATACAGGAGGCTGAAGCAATTATCAAACGTGTTAAAAGTGGGTTGCTAAATGCTATATTTGAAATTCCATACTCTTCAGACAAAAACAAAACAAAAAACAAAAAAAAATCGCAAGAAACGCTGAATAATGATAGCACTGATATATATATATATCGAAAATGATTACTTAAAGAAAAAAACCTGATGTGTTCCCTTTAGACGAGTTTCTCTACATCTTTATACAAATTGTTGTTAAAAAAAACTTACTCTTTTATCCATTTCATGCTCATCGAGATAAACATTGCCAAAATGGTCTCATTAATTGCTTCTTTGTAAGTAGAAGGTAAATAAGGGAGTACATTAGGCTAAAGCGATAGCAACATCTTTCAAAAGCTGGTCGCCATGTGATAGGTGTTGAAAAATGTCTAGTTCAAAAATGTTTGAGCATATTAAAGCTTAAATCAATAACAAGGAATATCTCGGAAGTGGTTAACTACACGAAAAATATGATATGAAATAAATTGTGTTTTAACGAAATCTACATTTTATGTGTAATAAGTTTTTGTCTATCTCTTATGGTTAACATTTATATAAAAGTAATCCAGAAAGAAGAGGTCTTCAGAAGCTATTCCCGAAAAATTCAAGACATGCATTTAGTTTGCAATAGAATATTTTAAACATATGCAATTTTAATAAAAATCAGTGGGACCATTTTTGAGAAAATCAAATTTTTGAAAAAATGTTCCATGTAACGGATAGTTGGGGGTAGACATTTTTCTGAAAATCATTGTGCCGCATTCTCGGAAGATACTGAACTTAAATATCAGTATTTTACCGACTTTTCGCTTTCGAGTTATACTGACCAAACACACAGCCCGCATTTTTTTTTTAAATGTGTATTATTCAGGGTCCTCAAAACATGTATTTCGGATAAAATCTCGGTAGTAATGTTGGGTGGAATACAATACGTTCCCTAGCTAGTGTATAAATTGTATAGTGGTGATCAAAAAAATAATATTTAGGATACTCCAAATATGTTTTTTATTTACAATACCTAAACGCATTGTCATTACTTGTATTTTTTGAGTTGAACACGCTTTCCCATATTCCTCAGCGCTTGTCTGGTAATGAGGACATTTCAAAGAGTTACGTAAATTCTTGACCATAGCAGGATGCAACATCTAATTACAAATATGTGTGCCTTTTACAGCGTCGAGAATGCTGAAACCCAAGTGTTCGAACACCAGTTTTGGTACAAAAACTGTCTTATGCAACATGAGTTACTTTCACGTAAGAGAATGGAAAAAGAGGAGTGGCATAGTTACGTTCGTGACGCAGCTGGAGATGGTTTCAATTCAGGATAGTCACCTCATTTCCATGTTTCCCATCTGTGTGGCATCATCATCCAATTGAATTTTGAATGCATAGCAATACGTATAGCGTTGTTAGTATAGTTTTTGGGTGTTTTTTTACAGTTTAATATGTATTCAAACATATCAAATAGCAAAGAGTTTTATTTGTATTCATTATCCAAAATTTACTCTCGAAATATTATGTGAAATATTTTATAAAGAGGATGGCCCACATAGGCTATTACTTGAATATTTCTTA
This sequence comes from Hymenopus coronatus, assembly GCA_030762935.1. Lineage (NCBI taxonomy): Eukaryota > Metazoa > Arthropoda > Insecta > Mantodea > Hymenopodidae > Hymenopus > Hymenopus coronatus. The sequence goes on along the minus strand of CM060897.1, from coordinate 40,432,686 downwards.
AATCAATACAAAAAAAAAAAAAAAATCGAGCATTCCAAATATTACTGGACCAAACGAGCTTCTAAAATGTGTTATGCAAATATTTCCATGGGGCCCCTTATAGGTCACAGAGGTGCTAACCTCAGAATGTTAAATCAAACCGTGATACTGTTTTATTTTCTCTACTTCGTACATAGCACATATATAAAGTATTACATTCCACCCAAAAATTCGATACTAATTTTTCATTGGAAGTACGCGTTTTAGGGTCCCTTAAACCCCCCCCAAAAAAAAGAAATTTTAGAAAAAATTCCGCGCGCGTGTGCGTATGTGTGCATGTGAACAGCGTAACTCGAAAATGAAAGGTAGGTTAAATACCAAACTTGGAATTTAAGTTCAATATCTTCAAAGGATAAGACAAGAAGATTTTCAAGAAACTCTCCCTTACCCAAACTACCCTTTACATGGAAAAGTTTTCGAAATTTTTTATTTCACAAAAATCGTTCTAACGATTTTGATTAAAATACCAGATTAAACATATTTACATGAAAAGTAATTTGTACATCTGTAATTTTCCAGGCACAGCTTATGAAGTCCTATTCATTCTGAATAACTTTTGTATAACTGGTTAACCGTAAGGGATAGACAAAAACTTGCTACACAACAAATTTAGATCTCGTAAAAACACAGAATTTATGATATAACAGTTTTTTTTGTGAAGGTAATCATTTCCGATATATTGTTTGTTATATGTTTAAATTTTCCAATACTTATATTTATTTATCCTGGCCAGGCAAAGAGAACGGAACTCCAATACCATCACACAGTGACCACTTTTAAATGAGTTGAATATCGTTTTAACTTATTGTATTTCCTTATTCCGCTTGCACAAGGGAATAATATCGCAATAATAACTTATTTCTCCTAATGTCTATCTTGAAACACATACAAAATACGTTTAATATAACTAATAAAACTTAGACAATTAAATGTACTAAAGGTAAAGTCTTATGGCAGAGCACTTAATAAAAACACCAATAGTATAATGTCAACAACACTTAGTTAATATTGTGACATTCTCAATACGACGAACTAATAATTATAAGTTAGTTTGTTTCAGAGACTGGGCTGACAGCAAAGATAGTACCAATAATCAACGATCTAGCAGATACTAGGTGTGCACGGTTTCCCTCCCCACTAATCCTAATAAATAAACCCAGCGCCAGAAAACCTCCTTCAATGATCTGCAATTCGCCTGCCGGTATCTCATATTCTGGTGACCGCACAGCGGACCAGATATTTCTTCCAGTACTATGCAGGTGCAGTAGCGGTACCGCAGTAATCCTTCTCCAACTCATTCCTTACTTCCTGGATGCACAATACAACTTACCCATCGAACCGAATCACACTAAATCAGAGCTCACAACTGAACTGTACTCTGCATTAGCCACTGTCAACTGCATTCTTTTAACTGCCTTAACTGTCCATTTATTTATTGTGTTCACTTTTCACAGTCCGGTCGGGCAATCGTCAGCCCCTTCTATACTTTACGCAGTTAAGACCAAGAAAGTTCTAGTTGTCGAATTGTTTAGTCTTTGAAACCACGAGACACTGTCAAAAGGAACGCTCCAGAAAGGTGGTTACGCAAACACCGAAGAAGATCAGTGCGAATATTGTTAAGCGCGGACATTCGGAAAAATAGTTGCACTGAGCTGGCCAGGTAAGGGTCCTTCGCGGTCGAAGGCAGGTTGCACCTGCTTGTGCTGTAGTCACAATATTCTGGGTTATCTCAAGTGTTAAGTAACTTTTATTAAAACATTTTTTCTATCTAAAATGAATTGAACTGTTTTCATGGGATTTAAAGAGAAGAGTACCAAATATAGCTGAGAAAAGAGTACCAAATGAATAAATCAACAAATTCCCAGATAATTATATAAATTACTTTATTAAATGCTCGGAATAGCCTCCGTTTACATTCAGCATACATACACAAACCATTCAAAGAGTAAGCAATTTCTTAATTTTGAAGAGCCAATGCAAACAATCACCATGCACTACATACGGTTTTGTATTTTCAGAGTTCAAATGGCTTTGAAACCACAATACCCACATCCTTTCATTTGATACTTGATTTCAAATAATATCAGTATAAGAAGTATTGTCATAATTCAATTCTTTCTCTGATTTCGTAGAAGCAGTATGAAATTTCAAAACCAGCATATAGTGACTTGCTTTTTAAACAGTTGACTATTGTTTCAAGCTCCTGAATCTCTCTCGTACGTACAAGAAAATGTGCAATGAAACTACTTCTATAAAAGCTAAAAATGAAGTAGAGAGAAATAAGCTTAATAATTTACAGCGGAAACACAAAAATAAGCCATAGCAAATACATAAAGTAATGTATAACATGACATATTTTTTAACGAGTGTTATATATGTCATTTTTTTTTTTTTTTGCTACTACAGTAAGTAGAGGAAGTATGTTATTCTGCTAAAAAAACTTATACCGAGATGAGTTTTAGAAAAAGATCCATATGTGTGCCATCAGCAACCCCCTTCCAAAGTCGGTTACCAAACTTCGTATTTAAGTTCAGCATCTTCTAAAGAGGCGATATCAGATGTTCGCCACTGCAAACTACCCTTTACATTTTTTTTTTTTTTTTTTTTTTTTAACATTTTCGATTTTTTAAAAAATGGCTCGAACTATTTTGATTAATGTCATATATTACAGGCATTTACATGAAAAATAAAATGTATATCTTTAATTCTTTCTTTGGAGTAGCCTGTGAAGTCCATTTCATTCGGAACGAATTTTGTATAAATTGATATAAAAGGTTAATGAGCCCTAGATGAAAATGCACTATGCACAAAATATGTACATCTGTTTAAAACGCAGAATTTATTTTACATAGCATTTTTGTGCCAATAACCTTTCCTGAGATATCCGTTTTAGTGGTAGCTGTCTGCCTCACATAAGAGATCGCGAGTTCGAATCTCGCTTAGAGTCGGCTACCCGGCGTTTCCGTTATCCCGAGATTAAGCTCCATGGATCCCGAGCTCATTTGAGCATCATTTCACCAATTTCATTCATCGTTCGATATGACCAGTCAGGTTAAAGGACGTCAAGCTAATATACGAATGTAAGCTATTTCTGCACAGGTCTATCTCAATTAAAGTGAAGTAAATAGAAATAGAAACTTTCGTAAGAATAATTTGATGTTTTTTCACACAAGCCGTGTGAGGGACAGGAGTTGGTTAGATACAATCAGACTGAAAAATTAAATGCCATAGTCGGGACTTGAACCTGGATCTCCCGGTCTGTAACCAGCTGCTCTACCACTGAGTTACCATGGCAACATGCAATATAGCAATAAATTTTTCAATTGACTCGCATGTTTCCTGGTAAACCATTAGGCGCTCTTAAATTATTTTGAGATGACAAACCTCAATGGCGACTTACAAGTAAGTACTTGTCGTAAAGTACTCTAAGTCCGGGACCTCATAGTTGAGCCAACCATTATGGTTAATTAGTGTTAATTTGATTGTTTTTTTTTCATACAAGCCGAGTGTAGGACAGAAGTTGGATAGGTAGAGTCAGACTGAAAAATTCAATGCCACATCCGGGATTTGAACGACGGGTCTCCTGGTCTCTAGCCGGTTGAATAGTTTATATGACCACTAATAAACTATAAAGTGCAGAGAAAGTCATGTGAATTACACATCAAACATTGTTGTTTTCCTTTATTTCGTCTCATGATGCAAACATTTTAGTGTTGTTTGTACAGTATGCAGGCAACTAAGCTTTTATTATTTAATGTTAATCGCTTTGGGGCAGACATTTATTGTGAGCAATGTATCATAAATGGAAGAATGAATCACTTTATGGTATAGACGTTATTGTACGTACGAAGCTGTAACGCGTGGAGAAGTGGACTAAGTGTGGCACATTAGGTCTTTTTTAATTTCCACACTATGATTTCCTTTAAGACACCAGTTAACGAAACAAAGCTTGACACTTTTGTAATAAGAAAACAACAATGTATTTGGCAGGAGAATTCTGACAGGTAATAGTAGCGAGAAAGAAGAAAATGAAGCAGCGACGTTAATATGCAAAATAGCACAGACATGTAAATTTGAATTGCAATATGTGGGTCAGAGTAGCCCAGTGCCTTTCACTTCCTTTCAATCGCTCGCTACTCCAGTTCACTGCAGCTTACTGTAGCAGAATGTGGAATCTGAACATCTTTTATTCCCACAGATTAAAGTATACCTGACCTGACTGTCCGTAAATATAAATACCTACGGCTACATTCGCAGCATGTTAGGGAAGTCCCTTCACTTGCAGGGGAATTACACAATTTGTACTTTCTACAAACTTAACTACGACAGCCAGAGGAAATGCTGTATTTCACTACAAAATTCAAAGCATAGATTTCTTCCAAAGTACAATTTTGAGATTGAACCTCAAAAAGAACACTTTTTAGAAAAAGGTCTGTGCACCTGTGTTGCGTGTGTGTATGTGAGAGTATTTTTAAATGTATTTATTTAAGGTCACTTTATAACAAAGGTCATCAGCGACCAGCTATATTCTTAAAAGATCAATGTATATACAAAATATAATACACATATATTACAATTGTGGTCATAAACTTAAATATTTGAACTTTGGTAACATAAAATATAGTAACTATATGTAGATTGGTAAATAATTATAATAATACCAAACTCTGGTTATAACAATTAAATGACATTATACAAAAGACAACTTTTGTGACATCTCCATTAACTTGATAACTTTTCTGGTGTTAAAAATGGAATATAGATCATTCTGGAGGTTTAAGTTCCTTCTGTCGTTCAGTAAAGCAGAGCACTCGAGGATAAGGTGAGAGATGTTGATACGACTTCTCGAACATTGATCTTTGGTTGTTTTCTTCATCAGATAACCTTGAAGTGGCCGATGCGCAACCTGGTTACCGGTTCTGTAATAGATTTCCTAAGCAGCTGCAGTTTTGAGGGCGTAGATTTCCACTGTTTGTCCAAGTGGTCCGCGATATAATTTTTAATTTCCCCCCCCCCCATCCAGCTTCAATTTGTTGCAGCCTCGTGGCATATTTAGCTGCCACATCTGCATTTTCATTTCTGGTAATGCCTTTATGTAATGGAAGCCATACCAATGAAATTTGATAGCCGTATTATTTTAGTGATAATATAGCCTTCTTGTATACTTTGAGTAAGTGGATTCTTAGAGAATCTGTTAGCAACAGTGAGTTTGTTTGTTTGCTTTGTAGTAATTTCAGGTTTTTTTTTTTCTCTGAATAAATCTTTTAGATTCGCAGTAACGTAATCTTCTAACAGTTGTCATTAACCTCCTTTCTTCCTCCAACTTTGTGTTGGGAATGGTCGGACTTTACGGCGACACAGTGCCAATAGAGGCTAGTGATCATAATACTGTTAAACCTTTAGGAATTAATAGTATAACTTGGAACTATGACATACTACATATCTACTTAGAAGAAGAATTTTGTTAAATGCATATGTCATGGACTTTTTCACAATTTGCTTAATTATAATGCGATATTATTGGACAACAGTTGTGAAGCCAAAGCGTTTTAGTATGACCATCCCATAAATGTATATTTTTAGTTATATTATGTTCATGAACATTTGAGTGAATACACTAAACATTATCATATGCATAACCATAATACAAGAAGATGCAGACATTTATTAATAGTAACATGCAGACTGAATAAGGCACTAAATAATTATCCTTGAATTATTCTGAAACTACGACAAATTGTCAACTTCCCTGAACAGTAATTTTAACTTTAAAAAAATCTTAGGAAATTCTTAATTGAAAAGTTTTTTATGACTTAAATGGAAAATCCAAATTATAATTTGTTATAGATCTATTGTTATAATGATTTGTGTTTGTTTTGAATGATAAAGATTACAATTTGTATTTGTCCAATAGCTAATAAAACCTATCCATCTAGAACAGTAGCTCCTTGGACGGTAGGCAAATTGATGAACAACTCAAGGGGACGAATTTAACCTCGTATTCCTTCAAGTACCAACCCTATGATAAGAGTTTCTATACTAAATTAAAGCTATGTGGCATTAATTATATTATTAAATAACTCCGACTAAAGGTAAAAATACTCATTTTTAAAACTTATCTATCGTGAATTTCCGAGATTAATCGACTATTTCGAATAAATACCCAACTTTCAGTGATGAGACGTAAACATTTTGTAAAAACATAGCCACCTTTTATATGGAATATTTTTCGTTATGTTTTATTTCTCAAAAATAGCTTTAACAATTTTGATTTCAACACTATGTTTAATAATTTAGATTAACAATAAGCTATATGTGTTGAAGTTTCACCACATCCTCTATGAAATCCTGTTCATTCTTAAAGATTTTGTAAGGTGACTTTGTTTAACCGCTAAATATAAGAGAGAGAAACCTATCACAAATAAAGAAAACGTTAATATCGTTAGAACAATATCATTTTCTTCTGTGGAAAAACCATTTCCGAGCTATTCGCTCCAATTGATGTGAATTTTGAAACATTTATACTCTTTTGAGTGTTAAAACACCATTTAATTGACTCTCGTTTCATGCCAACTTTCAAGACCAGTATATGATGGTTCGCCTTCTAGGAAAACATATGTTTATCCTACATTCTTCTTTTAACTACATCTGTATAATAATAATAATAATAATAATAATAATAATAATAATAATAATAATAATATGTTTATGCAAACGTTTATCTAGATCAGCGTCACCAACTTGGTTTTGTGTCGAAACAAATAAGCTTACTCCGTGTGTGCAGCGGATAAACACGTGACAGGATGGATTGCCTCTCAACCTTGTGTAGTGCGTCGTGTTTCAGTTTATGTCGGGAGCAGAAAGCAACCCAACACACAAACCATAGACTCCTACGTATATGCCTGCCTAAGAGGAACTTTACTTATTTTGTAGAAACTAACGGAATAAGTATTTAGTTTGCAGTAAAGTTCTGCACTAAACAAAGTCAATTTACAGCGTCATTACGTAACCTATGTAAGTCAGTCTGGCGTTACAAGGAGAACGTTTCTCTCGAATTGTGGTCAATACCACTTAATTAGCAAGATGCTTTTCATATTAAGTGCTATAAATGTAAAAGTCTTGTCGCTATAAATTAATTATGATACTGTTGGCAATACATATTTTACAATTACAATGATATTAACCAAGTTAAGCAGATTGTATTATGTTAATACTATACCTAATTGTCATTATGTTTTGGAATTATTTATGTTAAGACTAGCAATTATCACCAAATCTATAAAAATATGTAAATGTGCATATCCGAAGTATAAATACTAATGCAAGATACTTAATAGAGTCATTGTTCTACCAATCGTGGACCTACAACACGTGTATTATCCTATGAAAGGTGGATTACTTATTTCAAACAAAAATATTATATATTGCCACAGCACTAAAGCTGGTCTTGCTTTCCCCGCAACTGGCCACGCAGTGCACTGTAGGTGATTCACAGGGGCATCGAGCAGATATGCTCTCTTTACTTTACTTAAAGGGAAACCAGTTGTTGACCCCTGATCTATAGGGTCTTTCAAAAGTCACTTAACTTTAAACCGCTATAAATATTAAAAATATTTGAGATAAGATAAAAACAAAAGAAATCGTGTACTGAGCAAGCAATAAGGTTTGGTTTGGTTTTCTTTCTTTCTTCCTTTCTTCAGTTAATATATTAGTAATTTTATACATCTGCTACAGGAACTTTTAAGTTACAAATCATGACACTATCTCTACATGATAGAACACAGTTGATTCAATGATATACGAAAGCAAGGGTTGCTTTTCTCAAGGTCTGAGAAAATTTAGAACTATTTAACAATTTAAAAGCAGACCCATGCTCAATTCATAAAGTTCCAAGAGGCCGTTGTGATCTCCAGATGTCAATCCGACATTTTTGTTTGTGGGGTTACCTTAAAGAATGAGTTATTCTGACACATCGCATGTAATACCCGACAGCAGCTGAATGATTGCTATCTTGCAAGAAATTGCTCATATTCCAAGCATCTGCAAAATGCTGTGCAGGAATCGCAGAAAGAATGGTGTACATTGAACAACAGAACGGACATTGTTTGTCTAGTATATGCCTTCTTTTATTTCTGTTTTTTTTTTTTTTTTTTTATCTGAAAGATTATAGTATTTATAAAGGTTTAAAGTTTGATGTGTCTTTTAAAATACCCTATATATTAAGAAATGGATAAAATAACAAACTTTTGTAAACACTGTTTGCACAAGAGCAAAAAATAAGCGAAAATAAAGTGAGTAAAGAAAGTATGTGAATGAAATACGGATGTGTATTTTCGGTGAAATCTCTATATAGAATTTTTGGGTGGAATATATTTTCCATAGGTATGCTGTAGAGAAAGCAAAAATGTTATTATCTGAAGGACACAAGATGAGAAAATCAAAGATAGAACGAAACTTATAAGACAACACGAAAGTACAGATACTAGAGCAGCACGAGTACTGCATCTCTTACTCCAGTTACCGCACTTTCGTTCGTAACATGCAAATTACGTAACAGTTGATTACCTTCGAGAAGGTTACATTATCTTATCGCACTTTCAGTTCCTGACCGGAAGTTATTCCGAAATAACCGCCGGAGGACCTGTCCGGGGAAAGTAGTCAGTACTGGGTCCCTGTTCTTAACTTGACAGAGGTCCAAGATATACTCGTTTAGTTGCCGAACTTCTGCCAGCAATGTCTTAGCTCCATTAATTGGATATTATTGAACTAGGAATTCTTGCAAGTGTGAGTTGAGAAATTATGAAGCAATTCTATTTTTCACGTCACTTCCTGTTTTCCCTTTCCCACGATCATCACCTCTACTTTTCCCTTTACTTAGATATCTTATTATTTTGTCAGAAGATTCGCACGTGCATAGAAAGTGTAGATTTGACTATAAGATGAACATCTACAGCTCCGGAGGTATAGCAAAACTTTTCAGGAGAAGCAAAAATTAGCTAAGTGAGGTATAGTGCCAATCTTAAAGGACATAAAAGTATTCTAAAAGTTCATCTTCTTAAAATTGAGTGAAAAATGTACGCTGAAATGTTATGTTCACATGACTTCTCATTCCAAGGTCACGGGTTCAAACCAGGAGGAGGACGATAAAAACCCTAACATGGCTTCCTTTCGGAAGCGAAGTAAAACCATTGGTCCCGTGTCGTAGATTTACGGCACGTAAAAGAACCTCAAGCCTCTGAGCAAAATTAAGCGGTCTTTCACGCCCAATGTAGAATGGGATGCTGATAACCACAGCTGTTAAAGAGCGCCCATAAATAAAACTATTTCATTTTTTTTTTTCATTTTCTACCCATTCTTCAATAAATTATTTTTTTAAAAAGCTTATTCTTCTATCTACTTCACGTTAATCGACGTGCTTTCATTACATATTTTTTGTAGATACATGAATAGAGAAATGCACTGGACTTTCGCGACAGTCAAATCTTTTAAAAACTGGTGCTTATGTGACGCTTTTGAAATGCTGTTCTTTTTGCTTGAACAGGAAAGAAAGCCGAATAACGAATTCCCATTTTAGAAAAGTTAAATACTGGTAAATTCAAACCAATGTATTTGACATTTTCAATGGCATTTATAATGCGAATAAATCAGCATATGCTATTCAAAGAAAATTATTAGATATAGTTTTTCAGAATATTAATTCCCTGCAAAGGATAGTTTACGGTGAGGAGATTTTCTTGAAAAGTATGCGTATTTACCCTTGGAAGATGCTGAATCGAAATATGATATTTGGTATTACCCGATATTTTATTTTTGTGTGTTGATATACCCCATCTCTCTCTCTCTCTCTCTCTCTCTCTCTCTCTCTCTCTCTCTCTGTCATACACAAAAACACACATTCACTCACAATCGGTTATCTTCAAAAATGGTTTTGCAGTTCAGTAGTCCTCAAATCACATAATCTCAGTCAAATATATAGGAAAATAAAGAGGGGACTCAAAACCAGTGAGTGCTCTTTTTATACCTATGCCCCACGAGGGGTTGCCCTCAGAAAGGGGGATGAGGTGAGAGGAGACATCGGGCGGCCGGATCCAGGATAGACGTCACAGCAATGCCATGGTCCCAAAAGATACCAAATTGAAACTCCCTAAAAGTCGGTCAGACAGACAGACCGGTGATCCTGCACACTCCCCAACACACCCAAAGGGCGGTCCATATACCCCGAAATCACTCAGAAGTCGGGGGATATTGAGATTTCCAGAGATAGGTAATAATACTTTTCCTTGCCGCGCCACACCGAAGCACCATCGCCAAGGTTTTCAATTCTGAAAGAGTCTAATGAGATGAAAGATGAATGAAATAACGTGGAGGAACAGTATGTAATCGGAGTATGTAATCAGTCTTTCCGGCAATCGCGGGAAAACCGCCGAATAAACCATGGGTTATGAATGAAGATCGGCCACCGAAATCGAACGGGAAATAAAGGGGTACCATAGACTAAAGCGATAGACAAATATTTTAAAATCTGGTTTCTATGTGATTGAAGTTCCTTTGTATGGACAAGGGTTGACAAATTCCCGTATGAGAAAAGTTATTAGTATTCTAAAACTGCAACCAATAACAAGGAATATCTCAAAAAACGGTTAACTCCACGAAAAAAAAAGTATATAACATAAATTGTGTGTCTTAACGAGCTCTAAATTTTTGTGTGCTAAGTTTATGTCTATCTCTTACGGTTCACCAGTTATGCAAAATTCAGCAAACTTCATCCAGAATAAAGGGTCTTCAGGAGCTATTCCCAGAAAATTCAAGATGTACATTTTATTTGTGATGGAAATATTTTTAATGTGTGGTATTTTAATCAAAATCGTTAGAGCCATTTTCAAGAAAAACAAAATTTTCGAAACATTTTCCATGCAAAGGGTACTTTGGGGTGGCGGGATTTTCATGGAAAACTTCGTGTCGCTTCCTTGGAAGACACCAAACTTCATTACCAAGTTTGGTATTTAACGGTTTTTCGTTTTTGAGTTATGCTGTCCACATACACACACAGACTTTTTTTTTGAAAATGCTTTTTTTTTTTTATTCAGGGGGTCCTAAAATATGTATTCCGGTGAAATCTTGGAATAGAATTTTTGGAAGGAATACAAAGTCTTCTCTATCCTCTTTGTACACTGTACATGCGGGGCTAGAGAAAATAAAAATTGCATCGTGTGGAACATTTGAGTATAGAAAAGTGTTGGGAAAAATGCGAGAACATAAGATTTAAAATTGGGAGTGCCTATAATTAAGCATGTGTATACCATCTATAGCTTCAGTTAATTGATAGCTAAAGTTTGTGAAGCGGGAAAAACTATATTTTTCCTAAAGTTTAGAAATCATATTATTTTAGTACGAATTGTTTTTAATTTGTCACAATTTTTGGTCAATTTCACAGGTACATTACATTAAAATCAGGCATACAGTAGAATAAACGTTTGTAAGAAGAGTGGGCGGCAAAAGTAATAATGGTGCAACATTTAATTTTCTTTCGTAAATCAAAAACATTATTTGCTATGAAATGGAGAATTTTCTATGAAATTCTCTCACAATGACTGACGTTGAAGAAACACCCTGAATTCATTTTTGCCTTCGGGCATTTCGTGAATCGGAAAAAAAAAAAAAAAAAAAAAAAAAAAAACTATCATTCAGATAAATTTACGATTTAATCCATCACGATGTTAGGTTTGCTAATGATCAGCGTGACCACTAAGGAATGAAAAAGATGAAGCGCTAGTCATGAACCCGCGTCACTCAGGACGTGCCAATTGCATTGCTTGTCATGTTGGAAGGGTTTCTCGTTTAGTTAATGGTCTACCGCAATTAATGTACGTCGCGGTCTGGAGATTGTCAGTGATTTATCAGCTCATTACCTTCATCCCCGACTACACACGCGCGCGTTTCCAATCCAATCATCTGTCCGGAAAATACCACACTCCTCTATAGAATAGGCTTCATACGTAATGCATAGCAACAAAACGAAAATGAAGTCAGTTTTTAAAAAGTATGTTGTTACATTCACATGAATTTCTCTACGTGTTCTGCAAACAAAATATTTTTACAAAATACTATTCTTTAGCAGATATTATCTCACTACTTGCTTCTTTGTAAGCAGACGGCAAACACTAGGATAACCGATAGTGAAATCTTTTTAAAGCTATCATTATATGAATCAATTGAAATTAGTTTTTTTTTTTCGTGGCTAGGAGTAAAACAAAAGAGATATGAAACGAAAGGTGTTACACGTTTGCAAAACGTTTAAGTAGTTTAAAATTCAAACCAATAACAAGGAATATCTTGGTTACCTCTATCAAAAAAAGTCGATGATATAAATTGTGTGATTTAACGAGATCTACAGTTTTGTGTAGTAAGTTTTTGCCTATTTCATACGGTTTACCAGTTATGCAAAATTAATCCAGAATGAAGCGGTCTTCAGAGGCTATTCCAAAAAAAAGTCAAGTTACACATTTCATTTGTCATGAACATCTTAAACATTTGGTATTTATATTTTCAGCAAAGTAAACTTATGTACATGCCTTTAGAAATCAGCTTTGATATTTAAATAGCGCAAAAAGTAAGACGTTGTTTTCTAATGTAATTCGATTTTTAATTGCAAATCGTATGATACGCTTTTAAGACACACAAAACATAAAATCGAAATTTGGTTACAGCAGCATGTACTGCAAGTATTTCCTGCATACACTCGGCTAGCAGTGGGGGAATGGTAAAAAAGAACTGAGAAGGAAAAGTGAATAAGAGAAAAGCAAAGTGATGTGGATCTCAAAAAATGATAAGAATGGAAGCGAAACTTAACATATTGTGTAATGGACAGTCTCTTGAGAAAGTGGGGATTGTGGAATATATTGCTACAATATTAAGGACGCGAAAATGAACATAAATGTGTTAAATAAAACTGAAACAACTGTTTCAGCTTATTACTAAATGCATAATAACTACAGTAGGGAACAAGAGGTAATTACTAAAACCAAAGAGTAAATGCTTTCTGTTTTTAATATGATAATGGCTCCAATTACACTAGCACCTCAAAATAAATATCTGAGGGTGATGACTGCAATAGAAGTGATTTTTTTAAGAATATGAAAAAGCAAGATGAGTTGAATTCGAGAAGAGGGAGGACAGAAGAGGGCGACGAGTTGGTGACTGAAGAACGGCAACTGAAATAGTATGGTCATGTTAGAAATGGGAGAAAAAAGGAAAGCGAAACAGATTTTTCAAGTGCGAGTGGAAGGTGGGAGTGAACGAGGAAGATCTCGTATAATACGAGAAGAGTGAATAGAAATAATTCACTGAAACGAGGAATACCTACGGCAGAAATGAAAGAAAGTGTGTGGGACTCCAATGATGTAGTGAGATGAATGAAAGAGGTAACCTCGATACTTAATGGCAACCGGGAAATACAGAAGAACAAACTATTCAGAACTATTCAAGTTATATACATATATCACAAATATCTGCCTAAGAAATCAACCCAATAACTTACAGAATTGAAAGTTCTCAGGATCGTCTTTTTAAAATGCATGTTTGACAATTATGAAAAACACACAAATTTGCTCTACATAGGGAAATATCTTAAAATCTTGTATATATTCACTGGATGAATTAAACATAGAGCGAAAGCTAACTTACGTAAAAACAGGTTTCGAGAATCCAATTTCACACTTTAGCAGATTTAAATAGATGCATTCGTATACTACACGCATTGAAAACCCCATCTTACCAATACACACTTGACCCTAAAACTGGGAAACTCCTCTAAATGGCTTCCTGCTTTCAGCTGCAGCTTTCGCTAAATATCCGGAATTTCGATATCTCCCGATGACCATTATGTATGTGAACGCATTTCGAAAATCTTTGGAGGGGCATTAAAACTAATTCTTGTCAATGATACAGATACGCTGTTTGGCAATTAGATTTAATAAACGCTTCAATTTGGCAACTTGAGGGTACTCGGTACCAATTTGTTGCTCCCAGAATGTTCAATCCATTTTACTGAGATTTTTATCGCAGATTTCTGTAACTATGTACCTAAATTTAAAAGCAAACAAATTCAAAATAATAAAATTCGAGTCTTTTCTGGACATATAATAAACGTTTGAAATGCTGAAACCGTTAATACGTTGCATGTTATTTTACAACACATTCCTTTACAATCAAAGATACAATTTTTTCTAGGATAAAAGCTAATCCTGGAAAAAGCAATAAGCATATTTACTTTTTTTAACATTTTAAAATTCCATAATGTATTAAACTATTAAAAGTATGTCTGTCCTGAAAATAATCTCCAAATGCCTTTAACCAGCTTCAAAGAACACACATTCAAACTTTTAAAGAAACTGAACAAACACTTCACAACGGTGAGTGTTAAGTTCTCAACTCTACATTCGTATTTTCAGGATAACGCAAAACCCCGAAAAAAAAAGTTATCCGGGTAACTCACCGTAAACGAGATTCGAACTCACAACCTTTTGAATGTCACGCTATTAAATGTTTTGTAATATTAGATTTGATTTGGTATTTAAGTTTAGTATCTTCCAGGGATGCGACACGAAGATTTTGAGAAAAATTCCCCCACCCCCAACTACCCTTTACATGGAACTTTTTTCGAAAATTTTGATTTTCTCAAAAATGGCTCTAACGATTTTGATTAAAATTTCGACAAATAAAATGTATATCTTGAATTTTCTGGGAATAGCCTCTGAAGAGTAGTTTATTCTGAATGAATTTTACTAAATTTTGAATAACTGCTAAACCGTAAGAGATGGACAAAAACTTACTACACAAAAAATGTAGAGCACATTAAAACACACAATTTATGTTATATACATTTTTTTCGTGGAGTTCGTCGTTTTTGTGACATTCCTTATTTTTGGTTTCTGCTATGAAAAACGTATACTTTTCTCATACAGGAACTTGTCAACTCCTACCCATATAGACAAAGGAACTTCATTAACATAGCAACCAGCTTTTGACTATCACTTTAACCTACAGTTGTCCCTTATTTCGCTTCTACTTACAAGGAAGCGAGTAATTAGACTATTTCTGATATTTTTTTCTGATTAGCATAAAGTAAATAGAAGTATAAGCTTTTTAAGAATAATTTGTTGCAGGGATATGCAGAAAGTCATGTGAATGGTACACATCAGATTTTTGTGAAAATGCTTTCTTTGGATATTGGGGACCCTAAAACATATATTTCCGGTGAAATCTCGGTATCGAGTTTTTGGGTGGAGTGCAATACCTTCTCTATACACTATGTACATAGTGCGTATAGAGAAAGTAAAAATTGAGTTAGCTTTAGGTTATTACATTACGGCTTCCTCATAGCTATTTATAGATAGCATCTCAGTTAGGTACAAATAATAGCAGTATAAGTATCGGCAATAACCTTGTTTATTCTAGTAAATACTGCGTAGAACGTACAAGACAAAACAAAAGAAAGGCTACAATTAATACACAAAAGGTTATACAAGGTATCAGCATTGTCGTTGAAAAAGATTCAGATGGTATTGTCAGCTTTAATAGGCATAACATAAAATTAAACAATTCATCCTATGAAATGGGATGATTTTCGAATTTTAAGCTAGAAAATTATTTTCGTCTTGTGTCAAAAGGTATCCGTGACAAGTTTGACCGAAATTGCTGCAACAGTGTGAAAACTTAAAACAAAAATACAACACTGACTAGTTTAAAATAAAATATTAGCTTTGGGAATTAATGATAAGAATTTCTTTCCTTTTGGTTTACAAGACCAATGTTTTATTATTAAACTATTAAAACATCTAATGTTAATAATATGTTATTTTATATATTTTTGTGATTTATTGGTATATTAAGATAACACGCACAAAACTTTCGGATGATTCTCATATCAAAGCGCAACACACACAACAAATATAACATTCCTTCTACAGCATTCTGTCGTTTCTATCAGCAATAGGTGGGAGTCAAATTATTATTTTTGACTGCTCTACAAGACTTGACCCTATAATAATAACGTATTATTCTCATATTCAATTAGTCTATAGTTTTGTCCAGATAGGTCAAACGGTTTGAACATTAGGGATTGAAAATAATGAGAAAAATTTTTTGGAACTGTAAGGTTAGGTAGGTATTGATTACGGTTTGTCCTTGAGTGCGTGCCAAGTTCAAATGTCTCGCACACTGAAAATCTACCTGGTGTTGAAAATTAAAATAGGTGTAATTTTTCGTAAGCAACCAAACCTTTTGCCGGGAATTAAGATGTTAAGTGATAAGCTTTTATCCAGATTGTTCAAATGATGCAGATTTATATGCGAGGGTTTAGCATACAGGTTAGGATAGTTTCAGAGAGTCGAGTCCTATAGCAAGTGTACAAATCTATCATCATTCGACACAATAACTATGTGTGTATAAGGCGGTAAAAATATACGTTATGTGTAGGTTTTAATGACAGTTTAAAATAAATATATTTTAGTCTGATGTCCAAAATAATCAATATTTGATAAAATCAGTTCATTAGTTCGGTCACAAATGAACTCGTAAGTCTTATAATACCTTTATGAAATACGTCATAAAACTTCTCTTGATAGTCTGATTTAGTGTGGTTAGTCTGATTACGATATCGCATGGTAATGTAGATTACTGAATCAACAGTATCTGATAAAACATTAAGAATATACACCTTAATTCACATTTCAGTGTTGAAAGTCTAAAAGATATTCGCAGCTCAAGCATCACACAACAGCAGAACTTGGACATCCCTGGTGTATAGAGCTTTCCTTCGGGAAAAGTTTCGTATCACAAAACATCAATACTCGACCAAGTGAAGTCGAGAAAGTTGGGAACATTTATGATGCTATATTTCTAATGACTATTCTCTTCTAAGAGACGATTCGCAAGCATCAACGTGCCTTGTTTTGTTATACAAAAAGTAATTTAGTTGGCTACACTTGAAACAAGGCGTGGACTTCCGCTATTACCGTTACACGGATCTTAGCTACGCAAGCGTTTACCATTTCCAAGTACTTCTTTTAATAGCAACATTTACGGCGGAAGATTATATCATTACCTACTGTGATTACATTAACTGCGTTAGAAACATAACTGAGCTATAAAATGAGAGTTATTATCGACACATTCATTTGTTTCTACCACTCCTACCACATTAAAGACGTCTAATGTACAATAGTCATACAATTTTAACATAAGTAATACCACGAGTGTTTTCAATTTGTCGATAATTCATGGCCGGGGTGAAGCGAAACAGACTATTAATAATTTAGAATATACAGGAAGGAAGATTTTAGCAGATTATGATTATAATACATTAGTTCTCAAATGGTAGACGATGCATTCGACCATGTTTATTCACAGAATGCCCCCCCCTCCTTATTCACTGCCATCTGAATTATATGACCGACCATGTCTACACCCATGTACGAATATCGATAGCAACAATAGAAATAGGGAACAATTATTTTATTTTAACTTTTAATAACTAATACATGAAATGGAAACATACATTTTATTTCATATTATTGCACTCATCTCATATTTTCACTCTTTTTTAAACTAAATACATTTTGAGTTGGATAAAACTTTAAATAAACATTGTAACTGAATTAACTGAAAGCACAAATATGGAACTGACAGTTATTAAAAGTGAAGGTTGGCTGATTGAATTGTAACCTTGTTACCAATAGCCAAGATAGTAGATTAAACAAACGAATTTCAGGCGCGACAAGACTTCAAAGAAATGAACATCAGCTCCGATAAGGTTTTTCGATAATATCGCTCCAGTCAGCTGACCACGATTGGTTGAAATTGCCTAATCTCGGCCATTCCATTGGCGCTTTAATAATTGAGCTAAATTGTCAGCTTAATTTCATGCTTTCTGTTAAATCACAATCAATACTCCCCACAAATGGTTTCAATGCACGTTTTGTATTGCATGCACAAAAACATCAGAAAACAAATCTGATGTGTTCCATTCACATGACTTTTTCTACATCTCTGTAGCAAATTACTCTTAAAAGCTTAATCTCCTACCTGCTTCAAGCTAATCGAAATAAACAGTAGTGGAAATATTCTTATTAGCTATTTCCTCATAAAGAGAAGGGAAATAACGGAATACATTAGGCTTAAGTGATAGTTAATTTGTTTAAAAGCAGGCTGCTATGTAATTGAAATTCGTTCTCTTTGTTGGCCAAGAGTTGACAAATTCCCGTAAGAGAAAAATTAAATATTTTAAAATTGAAACCAATAACAATGAATACTTTGGCAACGATATATACATCTTTTTATTTTATTTTTTATTTTGTGGAGTTGACCGTTTATATACATAAAACATGAATAGTTTATTTTAAGCTCTATGTTTATTGTTTAGTAACTTTTCTCATACGAGAATTTGTCAACTTATGGCAGTGCAAAGAGAGCGAATTTCAATTACAAAGCAGCCGGCTTTTAAAATATTTTATTATTGCTTTAGCCCAGCGTTTTTCCTTATTTCCTACCTACTTATAAGGAAATAGGTAATAAGATCTGCTAATGTTAAAAGTCATTCAGAATGAAGAGGACTAGAATTCAAGATATACATTTTATTTGTCATACAAGTACATTTAATATACGTATTTCAATCAAAATGTTAGAGCCATTTTTGAGAACATAAAAAAATATATACTTTTTTTTTTCAATGTAATGCGTGGTTTGGGGTGGGAAAATCTTCGTGTCATCTTTGAAAGATGCAAATACAAAGTTAGGCATTTAAACAACTTTTTCTTTTGAGTATTGTGTTCACAAATACCCGGAGACACACACAAACTCGGAACTTTTTCTAAAATCGTTTATTTTTTTAATATTGAGGTGACCGTGTACGTGTACTACCAGTGAAATCTCCGTACAGAATTTTCGGGTGAAATTCAATACCTTCTCTACTAGGGCCAGCTGTTAAGTCACGAGCCACTCAATGAAAACGGCAATTAATTTTTTTTCCATTATTTCTCAACATAAACTCCAGAAAGACTAATACATTTGTCATATCGGTAGTGCGATTTATCAAGGTCCTCAAAATAGCTGTTTACCGCAACAATGACCTCCTTGTTGCTGTGAAATCTTCTTCCTCCAAGACATTTTTTTTAGGTTTGGGAACAAGTGGTAGTCACTGGGTGCTAGATCTGGCGAATTGGGTGGATGTTTAAGCAATTCCAACTTTAATTCGCACATTATTTCCATTGCAATGACCGAACGATGGGCCGGAGCATTTTTTTTTTTTTTTTTGACAAATGAGGCCCTTTTATTTTCACCTCATCATTCAAACGTTGCAGTAACCTTGCGTGTAGTCACCAGTGATAATTTTTACCCTGTGCATCCCAGAAAAACACTTGCCATAACCTTGTTAGCTAACAAAATTTGCTAACTTTGTCTTTTTTTGGAGTTGATTCACCTGACGGAATCCACTGTTTTGATTGTGATTTACTTTCTAGAGTGTAGTGATGTATCCAAGTTTCAACCATGGTAATAAGCCGTCTCAAAAATTCACTGGGATTTTTACGGTAGAGCTCCACATTCTTAACAGAAACAGTATTTCTTAGCAACTTTTGGTCACATGTCAACAAACGCGGCACCCATCTTGCACAGACCTTGTGAAAGCCCAAAACATTACTTAAAATGTTACCACAGTTCTTTTGATATGTTTACAGCCTCTGATGTATCAAACAACTTTAATTTACGTCTTCCAGTACTAATCGATGAATGTTTTCAATGATCTCTGGAGTTGTCACTTCTACAGGGCGTCCAGAGTGAGGCTCATCACTAGTGCGCGTTAAACTCTGGCAACCCACCTTTTAATCATTGAATATGAAGGGACAGAGTTTTTCAATGTACTGTCCATTTCCTCCTTGATTTCTTTAGGCGTTAAGCCTTTCAAATTGAAGTATTTAACCACTGCTTGTTTTTCCAAATCCTCCATTTTCGTGAAAACTCTAAAAGTTGTCTTGTTTAAAATGCTGTCATTCAAAAACTAAACAAGCTATTGACCTATATCTATGGATACAAGCTAGTCTATAGTTAAACTATACGATTCTACCGTCTAACTACCCTAGTGGCGACATATCTGTGTGAGGCTCGGAACTTATCAGTCGACTTTCGTATGTATCTACTATGTACTTAGTAGAGAAAGTAATAATTCGACAGCCAACTATTTAAAAACTGCATCTATGATACTTTTCATATCTACGGTTTTCATATCCTAGTAATGAAACACAAAGCAACATCCATATAGAATTTCAAATAATGGTATTTGAAACATTGGACAGTGCATTTCGATATGATTAATGCCACTAATTATTTATTATTTTGTATTTTACTTAACCAGGGTGATTCAGGATTTCTGCAACAGCTTTGTGAAATTATAGCCATCACAAAGAGGACCATGTTTTGTATAACAACTGGTGTAGTTGATATGTTGTTTAGCTTGAGCAGGCACGCTCCAGAGATTACATTACTTAATACCGTCGTTCTATTCACTGTCGAACCCTCTCCAACATATGCGGTCTCTGACAAATGCACAAAGACAGTTACGAGTATTCTTCCCTGAAATCAACTGGATTGCGTACACGACACTGCTCTTATGTCCCAGAGAAAGAAGATACGTGGTGCTAAGTAGGTAATGCGCTGGCCATGCAACAGGTACCCCTCTCTCTATCCAGCTGTAAATGTTGAGTAAATGTTGAGTTCTCTTACAGCATGGCTGTATTGCGGTGTAGCCGCGCCCATCACGTATTCCTTCGCATAACAAGAGGAACAATCTCCACGAGCTGATCAAAGAACCCATGGTTCACAGCTCCGTTTAATCTTGATAGCAGCTAAATGGTAAGACGGGATAATTTTTGAATAATAATGCGGTCAAAGAGTGCGCAATTCCTGGAACGTAGCATCATAAAACATGGGTTGAACTACTCAATCACGCATTAACTACACCCAAACTCGCCCAAATTAAAACTCTTTATGAGACCTATCATTCGATAAGGTTTGTATATCTTAAGATCTAGAGAAAGTATTGTATTCCACCTCAAAAATCGATATCGAAACTTCACTAGCTGTTTTAGATTCCTCAAATCCATAAAAATCTCGTATATCATAAAAAAATCCTTGAGTTAACCCAAAAACAAATCATGGATATATACAAAACTTGGTATTTAAATTCAGCATCTACCAAAAGAGACGAAGACTTCAAAATAATCCCGCACTATGCATAGAGCATATACATTAATTTTTTATAGTATTACAGTTTTTATTTTAAACAAAACAAATATTTGGAAAACTTTTCATGACTAATAAACCATGTATGTTAAACTGTCCAAAAATGCCACGAGAAGTCCTCTTCATGCTGAATGAATTTTTGTATAATTCTGTATTTCTGATAAACCATTAGAAAACGAGAAAAACACATGTGTAGGAAGTTAAAACAATTTATTTCAAAAATTTTGTGACGTTAACCATTTCCGAGATATTTTTTGTACCTATAGATGTATTAGTTTAAACATTTCAATAGTTTATCATAAAGTTTTTGATGCACTAAGACATATTCCTTTGTTACAGCTAACTTGTAAAAATTTCACCATCACTTCAGTCAATTGCTCATGTTAATCGAGATAAGCATTTGTAGAAATGATTTCATACTCTTTTTGTTGTGTGTAAAAGGACTGAAGCGTCAAGTATTTAAAAGCGGGTTGCTATTCGCTGACTTCTCTCAGCATGACCACGGAAAACAAAATGTATTTTGTACTCTGTATGATTTAGTGAGATATAAATGTTGTCTTTTTCACTCTGTGCACATTGTGGAGAGCATTTGAAAAATCACTGATACCAGTCTGTTGTCTACTTTTGGCTCGCTTCCTGCAATGCACAAGAATATGTTTTACAATATTAGTCTTGATAAATTTAAACCAGGGAATAGTTTCGCTACCCGGTTAACGATTGGATTAGTGTACGTAGCTCTCCAATTAAGATCAATTTCATCCGTTATTAGCTTAAGGGAAGACGTCAATTAAAATAGCAAAAATGTTGATTGTATATTTTCCTTTCAATTTGTTCCCTGATTGAGAAGTGTATGAGCTAGCATCATGATTACATGGCAATTAGGAGAAAAGCATCCTAAATCTTTACAACACCCAAAGAAGCGAAGAAGTATAAATATGGTTGTCTCATGCCGTTCTCAACTATGAAATATTTGCTGTTAATAGTGATTCTTTTTATCATAATATTCGTTATCTAATGTTCAAATAACATATATCCAAATTTTTACTTCGAAACTCCATTAGAAACTGTCTAAAACGTATAACATTCAATGTCACGCCTCCTTATACCGATATTTTACCAGAAATACACGTTTAAGGGTCCCCTGCATAAAAACACATTTTAGAAAAAGGCTCGTGTGTCTTTGAATACGATAACTCAAAAAACGAGAATTCGGTTAGTTACGAAATTTTGTATTTAAGTTTAATATCTTCCAAGGTTGCGGCACGAAGATTTTGAGGAAAATCGCCCACCCTAAACCATCCTTAATGGCAGAAAATTTCGAAAATGTTTATTTTCTCAAAAACTGCTATAACGATTTTGATTAAAATACTGTATATTAAAGATATTTACATGACATAAAATGTACACCTTGAATTTTCTGGCAATAGCCTTTGAAGAGTTATTCATTGTGGATGTCTTTCGATAAACCGTAAGAAATACAAATATATTACACAAAAATGTAGATCTCGTTTAAACACAAAGTTTATGTCATATACATACTTTCGTATATCTTGCCCTTCCTGCGATATTCCTTGTTATTGGTTTCATTTTTAAAATAATTACTTTTCTCATACGGGAATTTGTCATTTCTTGGCCATGCAAAAAACGAATCTCAATCACATAGCAACCAGCTTTTAAAAGATTTGACTATCCTTTAGCCTAGTGCACTCCCTTATTTCCCTTCAACATACAAGGAAACAAGTAATAACGCAATTTCTGCTAATGTTTATCTCGATTAGCATAACTAGAGAGAAGAAAATTGTTAAAAGTGTGTAGAAAAAGTCGTACGAATGAAACACAGCAGATTTTTTTATTCGCAGTGATTCTTGTTACAGAAGACATACTAGGCATGGTTGTTATAGCTGTTTCGCGTACCAGTCATTAGCATATAGTTTACTTGCACAAAATTTCCACATCAAAGCCATATTGGCTCTCAGCATTTGGATCTTTTTAAATGTTTTTATATTGTATATGAACCTAAACATCACCCTTTGTTACCCTAAACATATTTTTCAAAATGTACGTAGTTTCATTAGCTATTGTGATTAATGAAACGTTGCACATTCATATAACTAACATAAGCTTCAAGCCCGTGTAAGGAAATTTTGACAGTTGTTTTATATATTTCATAGATAATAGCCATGCACACGCTAAGAAACAAACATCTATTTTGGAATATTATTTTGAAAAAACTCGAATAAAATAAACCACGAGTCACTGAAAAAAAAGTGTTGCAAAGTATTATTTTACTATAACTAAACAGTGTGCAAAATTTCAAATAAGTATCTGTTAACGTTATTTTTGGAAATGTATAAAAAGAAGGTTTAAAATTATGTAATTTTGGCAATATTTTCTCAATTTAATTGAAATGTATAGCACTACATGTAACACGTCAGAGTGTGAAACATATCCAAATTGTATAACGATATGACCAAAACTAATGAAGTTATGAGTTATTTTGTAAAATTTTGCATTTTAATTGAAAACTCCCCAAGACCGTTAAAATTGAATATTGTAAATTACTCTTAATTTGGCGGGAGGAGACTGATATGTCCACTCTAACAATTTCTGAAACGTTTATATGGCTGGGAATCCAAACAAGTTTTATAATAGATATACTAGTACATAATTTTTATTTAAATTTTTTTCAAGGATCCAAACTTTATAAACCTACAAAGCATCTGTTGAGTTCGATACTGCTTTTCAATTCCTCTTTTGTGATTTCAAAAAGGAGGCTCTGATAGTAACAGTTTCAGTAAAATAAATCTACCAATGATAACCTAGTGTATTAATCACTGAAAATTAAGATTCTAACACCATGTGGCTTGAATAGGCACATATTCTATATATTATTTCAATCATAAAATTTATATTGGTAGACATGTGTTTCCTTGGAAACGAATTCATTTGTTGAAATTCCAAATATTCTTCTGTGTAAAATTGGGAACACGTAGAAACCAAACGATTGCACAAAAGTTAATATTTTCAATTTGATAGAAGCTACTTCGGAACCGTGTGTCTTTTGCCCAGATAGATTATCTTGTCAAAGTAACCGGTTGAATTGACTGGCAGGAAATCTCTATGATAACAAAATATCATAGCACATTGTGTAACATTCTAGTTTGGGTGACTTTCACGGTAAAAGGTGAGCCAGAGGATCTGAAATTGATGTTGCCCCAGTTAGCAAATTACTTACATAAGACAAACACATACTGTCGCGCAGATATGTAATTGATACAGTTTTGGGTGAGACCTTTCACTTCGGCATTTGGAGCACAGTTATAAAGGCCAGTTGCTTCATACACAGGTGGCTGAGGTTCTTGCAGTAAAGGACCACAATGGACGGAAATGGAGAAAGTGGCTGGCGGAACTCCGCGTCTTGCGAATACTGTACCTCCATGACGAAAACATACAGGAATTAGCGTTCCTCTCGATGACAAATAAGGGTCAAGAGATTGAGTGGGTGTCCTCCCGGATTACATCTGCAGCTGATTCACGTGGAGGAAGTCCTTGAGAATGGTCAACGGTCGCCTTGAACGTGAAGATGTTGGTCTCTGTCACACTGTATGTAACCTTCATGCTCGAGTGGGTTTCTTGGTTAACTCAAGACACCTACAAACAATATCTTCCTCTGTGAGGGTTTGGGTTCTCGGCCACACCGCAAATCTACGCCAGAGAACTATTTTCCAATGTATGCAATCCCACTTCCTAAATTATTAAAGGAGCATTTAAATAATTGAGAGCGTTGTGCAGTCAGAATTGGTTCTGGGATCGGTTTGAACAATTTCAGGGGACGAGAAAGTAAAGTTCACACACTTTTCAGATGCGATTTTTACTTTCTCCACACGTACTATGTACATAGTGTATAGAGAAGGTACTGTTAATGCACCCAAAAATTCGATACCGGGATTTCACCGGAAATACATGTTTTGGGTCCCCCTGAATCCAAAAAAAAAGCATTTTGACAAAAAGGTTCGTGTGCGTGTGTGTGTGGACAGCATAGCTCAAAAGCGAAAAGACCGTTAAATACCAAACTTGGTGTTTTAAGTTTGCTATCTTCCAGAGATGCGACGAAGATTTTGAGAAAAATCTCCCACCCCAAACTACCCTTTACATGGAACAAATTTCGAAAATATTGATTTTTCTCAAAAATGGCTTTAACGATTTTGATTAAAATATCGTTTAATGGAGATATTTATATTGCAAATACAATTTACATCTTCAACTTTTTGGGAAAAGCCTCTAAATACCTCTTTATTCTGAATGAATTTTTCTGAATTTTGCAAAACTGGTAAACCGTAAGAGATAAACAAAAACTTACTACATAATAAATGTAGGTCACGTTAAAACACACAAGTTATGTCACATACGTTTTTTTCGTGGAACTGCCCATTTCTGAGATATTCCTTATTATTTGTTTCAGATTTAAAATACTAAACTTTTCTCACATGGAAGGTTGTAAACTCCTGGCACTGCATAGAAATAGATTTCAGCCACATGGCAACCAGCTTTTAAAAATTTTGACAACCAGTTTAGCCTAGTGTATTCCCTTATTTCCCTTCTACTTACAAGGAAGCAAGTAATTAGCACAATTCTGCTAATGTTTATCCCGATTATCATAAAGTAGATAGAAGAATATACTTTTTAATAATAATTTGTTACAGCGATGTAGAGAAAGTCATGTGAATGGAGCACATCAGATTTTTTTTTCTTTCTTCATACTTTGCAATTGCATATAAGGATTTAATCTAAGCACGGGATGACAACGTGGTCGACAAGCGACAGGCATGCTTCTACTTTTTACTAGCAGGAGAGAGTGATTTGACTGGCTTGTTCAACAGAAAGCAGCGACGGCCAATTGATCAGTAGTTGATCATTAGCCGAGATGTATATTACTTCATATCCTTACAACACTTTAGCACGTTTGAATATGGAGACTTCTAAAAACCTACATAGTTTGAGGTACCCTGAAACCCTGAATAAATAAAAAAAAGAACATTATTAGAAAAGTGTGCGTGTTTGTTTGTTTGTTTGTGTGTGTGTGTGTGTGTGTGTGTGTGTGAGAGAGAGAGAGAGAGAGAGAGAGAGAGAGAGAGAAAGAGCAGCGTAATTACAAAAGGAAAGATAGAAAAGTTCATAGCCTTTCAATGATGAAAAATAATTCTCCACTCCATACTATATGCAGTTATTTTGATTTTCTCAAAAATGACTAGAATAATTTTGATTACATTTCATCGCGATTAAATCAAATAAACACCTTGCATCTTCTGTGAATAGCCTCTTAAGTCCTACTACTTCTAAATGAATTTTAATTAGTTGGTAACCCAGAATATAGGGATAGCAACTTGCTACAGGAAAAATGTGGTTCTCGTTAAAATACATATTTTATGTTAGCGTTTTGTGGCACTATCATTTTCGAGATGTTCGCTACCACTGGTCTGATTTCACAATATACTTTTACTTTCTCCAGCACGTACTAATAGCTAAAGAGGGGTGTATTCAATCCAAGAATTTGATACCGAGATTCACCTAAAATATGTTTTAGGCCCATGAATAAAAGAAAACATTTTAGAAAAATCTGATGTGTACCATTCACATACTTTCTCTATATCCCTGCAACAAATTATTCTCAAAAAGCTTATACTTCTATTCACTTTATGCTAATCAGAAAAAATTAGCACAAATAGTCTTATTACTTGCTTCCTTGTAAGTAGAAGCGAAATAAGGGACTACCATAGGTTAAAGTGAGAGTCAAAAGCTGGTTGCTATGTCAATGAAGTTCCTTTGTTTATATGGATAGGAATTGACACGTTTCTGTATGAGAAAAGTATACTTTTTTTCATAGCAGAAACCAAAAATAAGGAATGTCTCAAAAAAGACGAACTCCAAGAAAAAAATGTATATAACATAAATTGTGTGCTCTACATTTTTTGGGTTGTAAGTTTTTGTCCATCTCTTACGGTTTAGCAGTTATTCAAAATTCAGCAAAATTCATTCAGAATAAACTACTCTTCAGAGGCTATTCCCAGAAAATTCAAGATAAACATTTCATTTTTCAGGTAAATATCTTTAATATACGAAATTTTAATCAAAATCGTTAGAGCCATTTTTGAGAAAATCAACATTTTCGAAAGTAGCGTAATTTACCCGACTTTTTGTTTTTGAGTTATCTTGTTCACAGACCCACGGACACACACACACACGGACACACACACACGGACCTTTTTGTGAAAACGCTCCTTTTGGATATTGGGGACCCTAAAACATATATTTCCGGTGAAATCTCGGTATCGAATTTTTGGATGGAGTGCAATACCTTCTTTATACACTATGTACATAGTGCGTATAGAGAAAGTAAAAAGGCTCCTGTTCGCGCGTAACGCGAATGAGTAAGATAGCATAGCTTAAAAACGAAACCAAATAACAAACTTGGTATTTGGGTTTATCATCTTCCGAAGATGCAATCCGAAGGTTTTCACGCAAATTCTCCAAACCTAAATTACTCTTTATATAAAAACGTTTCGTTATTTTATATATTCTCAAAAATGGCTCTAGCAATTTTGATTAAAAACTTATTTTAAGATCACTAATAAAATGTATGTCTTGAATTTTTCGCCAATAGCATTTGAAATCTTCATTTGGATTAATGTTGTATAACCTTGTATAAGACATAAACCATAATGTGTGTCTGTGTGTGTATGTGTGTGTGTGCGTTATACAAATTAATGTAGATTTCCTAAAAACATGCAATTTATTTGGAGTGCCGCCCCTATTCAGTTGTTTCTCAAGCAAAGTTAAGTAATTCAGAGCTAAGCACATAGCTAGTGGATTTTTGAACATTTGACTATCGCTTTAGAAATGTTTAGCGAAGCATTTTTGCAAACGTTTATCTTGATTAAGCTAAAGTGGATAGGAAAATAAGCTTTTGTAAGAATAGTTTGTAGAGGCCATTGACAGTAATCTAGAAAATTTTCTTAGTTATAACAAAGTCTTCAAACAGAATTTATAAATACTTCATAACACCCCAAAACACTTATTTTAGTACCTGGGAATTATATTAGTTAGGGCATTTCAAAAGTCACTTCAAACTTTAAACTGTTATTTATTTGAGATAGGTGGAAAATAAAGAATACACGTACAGGGCAAACAATGTTCTTCCGTTCTCTTGTTCAGTGTGTACCATTTTTTTGCGACTCTATACAAAGCATTTTGCAGATATTGTCCTGAAATAATAACGATTTCTTGCGAGATAGCTGCTTCCAGTTGCTGTTGCGTTGTTGGGTGTGTCAGGAAAACTCGTTCTTTAATGTAACCCTACGATCAAAAGTAGGTTGAATTGAGATCTAGAGATCGCAGCGACCACTTTGTTAGAGCATACTACTGATGACACGATCGCCAAATATCTGGGCAATTACTTATTTTGCAGCAGTGTAGATATGGGTCGGAGCGCCATCTTGCATGAATATGCTGTCCATACCGTGATTACTCAGTCTAGAGATGACGAAATTTTGTAGCATGCCATAACAGTGCCATCATTTAAATTAACAGTATTGCTTTCCAATGCTGTCTTCTCGTAGAAATAAGGGTCAAGAATGAATTGTGCATTAAAGCCACATTATACAGTAACTTTTATATCATGAAAAACCTTCTTGAATTAAAATTTGAGGGTAATTTTCTAATCAAATTTTGCATTTGTGTGTTTTAACTCCACCTTTAAGAGAGAAGTGTGTTTGTCTGCCCAACCAATCATCATTAATTTGAACCTAAACTAGCACAAATAAAGCAAAACCAATCTTCCTCGTTTGTCAATGTTGGTTTCAATTTACAAGGATACAGGCTAAGGTGTTTTTTTTAGAATTCTCAAAACAGTGATATTACCCTTTGAAGTTTCCCATTACTTGTGCAACACCACGAGTACTAACTCAATAATTATTATTTCTCCTTACTTTATTATTTGCATGAAACACCTCAGCAACAGTGATATCGTTGCTTACCTTTGACCTTTTGAGATTTCTATTTATCAGCAATTTGAGTTTCGTAAAACTTTCTGATTAAATTCCCATAATTACGAATGGAACATGGTCCTGACCTTAAATTGTTAAGATTCTAAATGTTCTCACACATTGAGAAAAACTCCTCTTGCTATAAGCATTAAATAAGCTGTGCTTTATAATTTAATGTCACAGCTATGATTTGCAACATATAAATTCTTATAGCAGTATAAATAAAATTACTAATGTTTTATTCAACAAAACTGTACTCATGGTGAGCTTAAAAAACAACAACAAAAACAAAGATAAACCCCGTTGTTTTCCCAGTATGTAACTTTTTTTTTTTAACCTATCTCAAATATTATATATTGAAGTGACTTTAAAATACCTAAGCATTAAAGGCGGGAGAAAACAGGATAGTCATTCACACCTACATTCAATACCAATATTATACTCTTCTACCTACTGTTTGAAACACAAAAGTTTTGATACTGCCCAAGCAGAGAGTGAAAAAAGAAAAGGTGCTAAGAAGAATTTAATCTCCTGACATAACGCAGTGGTGGTTCAAGAACTCGTGGCTTAGATTCCGTTTCCACGATAGACTGTCATAATAAATAGTCTGCACCTGCAGAATTAGCCCTCCTTGATATTTAATGATACCCTACCACAAGAATTAATCACTTGAAATAGGTCAGTATCTCAGGTTGCCTAATCCCGAATACACGTTTAAGGGCCAGGGATCGTGATTCAGATATGCTGCCAGTAGGTCTCCACGCTCCACAGGTTGCCCAAATTACCGTAACACACGCCCTCTCGATATCAAGAGACGCAAGCGGCCTGCATTTGTTTATCACCATTTTCGTGTCTATCTTTACGGCCATTTTTTTGTGAGTCAGTGCTTAAGACATTTGGGGAGTTCGTTGCCAATGTCTGCGGTTCTTTCGAAGAATCGAATTCTAAAACAAGAAATCGAACTATGTCTTTCAAATGCCGGCCCCAATAGTCGTGGTCGTTGGCGCGTTTGGCGTTAACGCTCTGCCGCGAAAGAGCCGCGGTTTCGAATCCCGCTGTAGCCATGGATGTTTGGTGTTGTGTATTTCTGTTTGTGTGTATGTAAGTCATTCTCTCTCCCCTGATGGCCAAATATGTGAAAAAGTATATATATATATACTATTCTTCCAAATAGTGACAAGCTTTCATAAAAATATACCATTCACAAACACCCTTTATAAGAATTTTTTTTTCGTTATTATTTGTTTCTTAAAATCGACATAACAATTTTATTTAAGAAGGGACTAAAAGTCACATCACGCAAATGTTAAATTTTGCCAACTTCATACTCTTATCTCAAACTATTTAAGATATCAGTATGACTTTTTGTAGGATCTGGATACATATCTTACAATTTTACTGAACTAGAATTAGGCAATAACGTTTTTACTGATGGATATATACACATTTTATTCGTTATAGATTTTTCATATAACTAAAAAAAATATATTAACACTAATTTAATTCCTTGAATCATCAGCGTGTATTTATTAATATTATTCAAAAAGGTAATTGAGCTTATCTCAGTAGTTTTAGAGAAAATGTGTCATTTATAAAAGAAAATGTTCATTCGGAAAATTCTGTTTCATAATATTTTTATAGTGTCTCTTTTACCTTTATTAATTATAATACAAATTACACTTTCACCTTGTAAAAACTTAGAAACAAACTCGCACCCATTTGAAGAAACTAAGAAACCATAAGATTTGTAAACGCGGGAGCAACCATATTCAACATGGGTACCAATTTGTAGAGCGAAATTTCTCCTAAAGGATTATTTATCTAAAACTTATTTATTTAATGCAGAGAACACAGAAGCTATGATTCTTTTTCTGAAGTATGCAGATAATAGAGTACAAAATAACATACAGATTCAGTTTAATATTTATTTAAAATGCATGTGAAATACCTACAAATACAAGAATATCAACTTAAAAGAGGAAATTCTAACTTACAAAATTGCACAACGAACTTAAAATAAAAAATAATAAGAAAAATAATTTGCTATGGGGGCAATTTTCACCATTTAGTCACCCCTTAAATAGCATTTGTTTAAGACATTTCCTTGATTTGAGTTTTCAGCAATGAGCCTGCGAAATCAAAATATTTCGTAAAATTAAATATTTTAAAGATATTTACTGGTTTGAATATTCCTGTATTTTATATACTTCTAAAACTGTGACACGATGCCATGCTAAGAATATGACATTTAAAAATCAGCATCGAGTGACTTCTTTTTTTAAGTTTTTTTCTTTCATTTACATGCCACCTTTAACTGCAATCGTCTTATCGGCACACATGTTATCTTGAAATATATTGATTGCCTACTGGCAATGGTGTTAACTCGTTTCACTAGTTGTCTTTGGGTTTCTCGTTTTTCTTCGAATATTATTAATACACAAAAGCATACACTCTTATTCATACTTCCAGACTCTGGGGAAATTAAGCAGTAATCTTGGCTAGAGAAAAATCTCACCTCCCAACCGGGAATAGAACCCAGGATCCCTCAAACAACAGGCAACTGCTCTACCAACTTGTTTAAATATATAATTATTCCTTCCGTCTGCTGTATCCTCTTGTACCTACTAATATGTTATGTTGCACAATGTAATGCATGTTTTGCCTATTTTTAAATTGCATAATTTTATTAATGTACATTAGGTATTTACTGATAACGTCCATAATCAATAAAAATATGTAATTTAAAAACAGGCAAGTCGCATTCTGAGTATTACTGGACGTGAAAGTCCGCTAAATTTGCTCAGAGGCCTCTTTCAGACTTGTAGATCTTTTACGGGCTGTAAATCTGCGATATGGGACAAACTGATGGGGTTACACTCGCATGACTTTGTCTACATATTCAACGAACTATTCTTGCGGAAATCTATTCTTCTACCTACTTCATGCTAACGAGAAATGCATAATAAGAAATTAGTTCATTACACACTTCCTTGTACGTCAAAGGGAATAAAGGAATACGCTAGGCTAAAGTGATAGTCAAATCTTTTCAGAGCTATTCGCAATGTGGTTGCATTGAAATGCAATTCTCTTTGTGTGATCTGTAGTGTAAATAAAAGTTACTTATTTGACCAAAGTATAACATATTAGACCATTTAAACAAATAACAAGGAATGTTACGAAAATGAACTTCAGAAAAAAGTGTATTTGACATAAATGCTTTAATGGGGTCTACATATTTGTATAGGAAGTTGTTTTACATCTAATGGCTTACACGGCTATGCAAAGGTCATGTAGGATGAATGGGTCTTTAGAGATATCTCCAGAAAATTCAAGATATAGTAGTACAGTTTGTTTTCGAATTTTTTTGTATCTAAAGGATAATTGGAGGTGGAGTATTTTTTTTAAAATCTTCGTGTCTCATCCTTCCACGATGCTGAGCTTAAATATCAAGTTTAATACTTAACAAAGTTTTGTTATGCTGTTCACACACACACACACACACACATACAAACACGGAAATGTTTTGTTTTTTTACAATCAGAGCTTCTCAAAATAGCATTATCGGAAAAGTCTCGACATCTAATTTTTGGGTAGAATACAACACACCCCTACTTAGTACAAGTAGTAGAGAAACAAAAAGAATAATATAAGTATTATGCCTAAAATAATATCAAATTAAAGAGGAAACTGCAATTTATAAGACTATATAAAAATCTACAAATTCCATTTTGGGAACCCTGGCCATTTAGTCTCCGGTAATTTGTTACTCGTAGATAGATTTGTGCTAGAGTGCAAATACTTAAAACTTCTCACCTATTTTAAAAATACCACAAAGCTACGATGTCAGCTCAGAGATCTTGAACATAAAAGTGTAGTGAAATAACTGCAAACTGTTTGTGTTTCGCGAAAGACAACGTTCATGCTCGGAACCAACCATGCGCTGAGATAGGTTCATTCCAGCAGGCAGGAAGCATCTAGGAATAAATACTATCAACAGCAGCATCGCAATTTCACCGATGTTCAACACATATGGTGGTACCTATTACGTGGAACGGGCCAAAACAACAGACTGTCTGTCGAGTTTCACTCCAAAAATGTACATCCGACAGTAGAAGCGTATTGACATATTTACGTTTTCTGGTCCTGCATAACACATAGGCTTGTAAATTAAGATGAAATCATTATTAAACGTCATTTTACTTTCTATGACACCTATTTATAGTACTTGTATTTCATCTAAACACCTGATATCCAGATTTAATCAGAAATAACATTGAGGTCTCATGAATAATAATAAAAAAAGTATTTATTTCTCCTGCAAGTACATAGAAGGTAGACAAGGTATTGCATCCCACCAAAAATTTTGATACCAATATTTCGCAAGAGATGCACGTTTCGGGGCTTCCGGAACAAGATAAAAATATTTTAGGAAAAATATTCGCGCAATATGTATGTTTGTGCGTGTGTGTGTCCGTGCCGGTGTGTCTGTGTACAACATAATTCAAAAACCAAATCCGTCAAATACCAAACTTAGTATTTAAGTTCGGTATCTTACTAGGATGTGATAGAAAGATGTCCAAGAATATCCTCCCATTTCAAACAACCTTTACATAGAACATTTTCCGAAAAGTTTTATTTTCTCAAAAATAAAATAGTTTACACGATTTTCATTAAAAAAAACTTGTGTTTAAGATATTTTTATAAAAAACGAAAGGTATATATTGAGGTTTTTTAGGAATAATACTAGAGAGCTTTTGCATACCTGGTAAACCGCAAGAGACAGACAAATTGTTACTGCACAAAAAAATGTAGATTCCGTTAAAACACACAATTTTGTATTATTTTATTCTTTCGTCGAGTTAACCATTTCCGAGATACTCCTGATTATTGGTCTAATTTGTAAAATATGTATACTTTTCTCAAACGGAAAGTGGTCATTCGTTTCATATCTCTTCTGTTTTATTTTTGGCCTACAAAGAGAACCGAATTTCAATGGTATCGCAAGGTGAGAGGTTTTTAAATTCCCACATTTCCCTACTACTCGTATATCGGTAAAGAGCCCGTAAATCTGGCTTTCATTCAATCTGAATTTTGTATAATTTTTAGAAATAGTAACAAAGCGCAGATATGTTTAAAAGACACAATTTATGTAAAATAAGATTATTTTGTTTAAGTTTACCATGTCCAAAATATATTTTATTACTTTTTTAAATTATTCCTTTAAGGGCATATATCGGTGGCCCTTAATGTTTAGTCTACAGTTGTTATTAGAGATATTTGTTTCTTTGGGTTTTATGCGTAACAGACACGCGTTCTCTCTCTCTCTCTCTCTCTCTCTCTCTCTCTCTCTCTCTCTCTCTCTCTCTCTCTCACACACACACGCGCGCGCGCATACACACATACACACACATTCACATTCTCACTCATATTTCCAGACTTTGGTAAGGATAGGGATTAATGTTGCCTAAAGGAAAAAGTGTCCAACTTCCAGCCGGGAAGCAAACCCGGTTAGTTCGATTCCGCCATAGCATGCAACTGCTCTATCGACTGAACCTCGAGGTCAACCCCTCTGTTATTGAATTTTTCAAATACTTTAGTAGTATAGTAAGAAGAGGAATATTACATTCCACCCAAAATTTCGCTACCGAGATTTCGCCGGAAATGCATTTTTAAGAGGACCTGAATAAAAAAATAAATAAATAAATAAATAAAAAAAAAAAAAAGGTCTGTGTATCTGTGAACAGCATAATTCAAAAGCAAAATAAGTACCAGACTTTGTATTTAAGTTCAGCATTTTCTAAAAATGTGACAGGAGGATTTTCACCAAATTTCCCCCATCCCAAACTACCCATTACAGAGAATTATTCGAAACTGAGGACTGATCTAACAATTCTGATTAAATTACCATAGATTAAAGATTTCTAAATCACAAATAATGAATATATGTATGTTTATAATATACATAACAAGCATATAATGCCTATATTGAATTTTGTGAAAAAATGTTTTATTTATTAACTACGCTGTTAATTGCGGAATTTTGTCCCGCTGGAGTTCATTTACATACAGTAGGTAAATCTACTAAGCACTTTAAAATATCGGTCTCGGCTGGGTTTCAACCTGAGTCCTTGGGTTTAAAAGAACGTTTAACCAACTGAGCCATGCAGACAAACATTGAATTTTGGGGAAATAGCATATGAAGTCCACTTCATTCGGAAGAATTTCGGTATACATGTATATAAGCGATAGACGAAAGAAAGAAAGATGGAAGGAAGGAAGGAAGGAAGGAAAAGTAGATCTCTTTAAAACACACAGTTTATTTTAAATACTTTTTTGTGGCGTGAACCATTTCTAGGATATCACCATTTATGGTTCGAATTGCTTAATACTGCATTCTTTTAGTCCTTTCGATATTCAGCTATTTCTCGGGAATGCATTGAACGAGTATGGAACTTTAAGGCCAGTATAAACAATGCCCAACCCGCTTCTGTATTGTAGTGGTAGTGTGTCTGCCTCATATTCAAAAGGTCCCGAATTGGAATAGTGTCCGATATGACCTACAAGGCTAAATGACGTTCAAGTTATATAAATATAAAGATTTCAGTTGTTAAAACATTTGACTATGGCATTCTCTTGCTATATAATTCGAAACCAAAATTTATCTCTAATAAGATGAGTGGATAGAAATATGAACTTTGGAATGAATATTTTGTACACTCACTAATAAACAATAGAGGATAGAGAAAGTTATGTTAATGCAACACATTAGATTTTATCCCTTTCATGCAAAATCAGTATTTATATGTTTTCATGTGGTCATGCAGAATTCTACCTAAATCGAAATTTATAATGGAACCACTTCTGTAAAAGCTGATCTCCATTAACCCGAAATAGATATAATAATAAGGTTTTGTATGAATAATTTGTAAAAGAAATACTAAAATAAGCACATATTTCTTTTAAATCTTTTTACTTTCTCTACACGTACTATATACGTAGTCTATAGAGAAGGTATTGTAATTCACCCAAAAATTCGATACTGAGATTTTACCGGAAATACATGTTTTGGGTCCCCCTGAATCCAAAAAAAGCATTTCTAGAAAAAGGTCTGTGAGTATGTGCGCGCGTGTGTGTGTGCGCGCGCGCGAACAGCATACCTCAAAAACGAAAAGACCGTAAAATACCAAACTTGGTATTTAAGTTTGGTATTTTGCAAGGATACAACACGAAGATTTTCAAGAAAATCCCCACCCCCAGCTACCCTTTACATGAAACTTTTTTCGAAAAATGTTATTTCCTCAAAAATGGCTCTAACGATTTTGATTAAAATATCGTATATTAAAGATATTTATCTGACAAATGATATGTATATCTTTTCTGCGAAGAGCCTATGAAGACTACTTTATTCTGGCTGAATTTTACGGAATTTTGCGTAACTGCTAAATCGTACGAGATAGACAAAAACTTACCACACACCACCAAAAAATGTAGAGCACATTAAAACGCACAGTTTATGTTATATAAATTCTTTTTCGTGGAGCTGGTCGTTTTTGAGATATTAGTTGCTTTTGGTTTCAGCTTTAAAAATTATACTTTTCTTACAAGAATTTGTCAACTCGTGCACATACAAAGGAGCTTCAGTCACATAGCAACCAGCTTTTGACTATCACTTTAATCTATGTTACTCTCTTATTTCGCTTTTACTTACAAGGAAGCAAATAATAAGATTATTTGTGCTGATTTATTCTCGATTAGCATGAAGTAAATAGAAGCATAAGCTTTCTAATAATAATTTATTGCACAGATGTAGAGCAAAACATGTGAACGGAACACATCAGATGTTTCTTTCTACAAGTTCTTTTGTTGAAGTAATTTCAAACTGTATTCTTGTGATGTAGCGGCAACGATATATTGGATGGAATAGGACAGCTTTTTTTTTATAGATAATCGGCAGAGGAATTTAAAATAAGAAAGCAACGCCCCCTAAAATTTCTAACTGCAAATGGCCTTCAAAGGTGGAACTTGAGACATTTCGTGTGGAAGGTAGAGTATTATTTCATAACCGGAGTAGGAGCAACAGGAGGAAATGCTGCAACCTTCACATAACGTGTATGTTGACAATGAACGCGCGGAAAGATGCCGCCCCCCCCCCTCCCATTCTGCAGGGAGAAAGTGTTGAGGAAAGACCAGTAAAAAGCTCAGATCACCTTCTCTGCAGCAGTTTGTGTTCTACGTCTTGTTGTGTTGGTGTGCGTGTGTCTACATGGTAACTACTCCTCATGTTTTATGGTGCTGGGTTTATAACTTGGTGATATCCTGGTGGTTCCTTGGCCTGTGGTGAATTTTCTTTCATTGCTTACTCTATGTAAGCAATGCAGCAATGAAAGTTGCTGAAGAATCATAACAATTAAAAAGGAATCAAAATTCTGGGTTTGTAGTATATGTGCGTTTGTTTATCGAATCCAAACCCACATTAAAGTTGCCGAAAAACTTGTAAATAAAAAGGAACCAAAATTCGGAGTTCTAGTTTTGTAGCATATGTGCGTCTATTTACATTGAATTTAAATCCACACCGTTGCTCCTTTTCGACAAAATTTGATATAAATAATCTTTAATTTTTATTTTAGGTATAGTAAGTAGGGAAAGTATGCATTCCAACCAAATATTCGATACCAATATTTCA
Organism: Hymenopus coronatus; assembly: GCA_030762935.1. NCBI lineage: Eukaryota > Metazoa > Arthropoda > Insecta > Mantodea > Hymenopodidae > Hymenopus > Hymenopus coronatus. Next base: position 40,394,628 of record CM060897.1, on the reverse strand, counting down.
TTAGAAATACGTGTTTTGAGGACTCCTGAATAAAAAATATCCGCAAGTGTGTACATTATGTAGATATGCATGTCTGTCTATATGTCTCTGAACAGCATAGGTCAAAAACAAAATCAAATGCCAAAGCTAATATGTTTAGAATCTTCCAAAGATGTGACACGAGGATTTTCAAAAACAACCCTCCATTTCAACCCTCCTTTACATGGAATATTTTTTCCAATTCTTTTTCCTCAAAAACTTTTCCATTAGCAAACCATATACAAATTACATTTACATGACAAAAAAATTATTATTAGACTGGTCAGGTGGTCAGCGAGCTGACTTCTTTCCCGGGTTCTATTCCCGGCTGGGACTGGGAGTTTTTCTTTAACCAGAATTATTCCCTATCCCCCACAGCACGAGTTGTTTCACAAATCAGTCCCCGATATGACCGTTGGAGTTAAAGGGGGCTACACAAATAAAAATAAAAAAAATGGATTTCTAGAAATGTTTAGGAATTACCTTTGAGGTCACTTCATTGGAAAGGAATTTAATATAATCTTGTATAACTGTATTTGGTTAAGAGATAAGCGAAAACGTACTATACAAAAAATGTAGAAATGTCTAAAACACACAATTTATTTTAAATAACATTATTGTTACAAACAATTTCTGAGATATCCATTATTAATGGTTCCCATTGTTCAATACTTAAGCCACTATTTTTAATTGCTTCTATTTGCAGTTGCTTCTCGCGATTGCATGGAAAGAATTTTAAGACCTGCATATCGCCATTCTCTTTGTATCTATAACGAAATGTGTAATGTAGTCATTTTATAAACGTTTACCTCAATTTAACTGAAGTAGATAGCTGAAATAAGCTTTCGTAATAATACTTTATTTATATATAGGGTAGAGAAAGACATTTGAATGTAACACACCGTATTATTTTAGTAGTGCTTAACGTTCTTTCTTACCCCAGGTATGATGGTACAGGAAATGTAGATAATAATTATTGAGAAAGGAAATATGGGAAGGCCCAACATTAGCCAGTTATGGAAACTGGGGCGAAGAATCCTTAGTAAGTAGGTCTAGGGAGATTTGAAGTGCGGACCTCCTATTCATGAGGCTGTGCCTTAACGACCCGGCTACTCCTACGACACAATAAATGCACAAAAAGCCATCCCTAGAGGGAGATGGAGTAGAAAATCTGAATAGAAGGCAACGTGGGGGCTTTACAGTACCGTCTCAAACATTTTGTTAATAAATTTCTTCTCTTCACTGTACTAGAGGTTAGCGCATTACTCTCGCATTCACCGCCCCAGCCGGAAATGAATCCGGGCTGTGAAATGAAAATTTACAATGGTGACTACTCGATTACATTTGCATCTTCCGTGGCACAGCTCACTAAGAGCCTTGGCCTATCGCCCGGCCGCTGCGTTTCCCAAATCGGTCCAGACGTCATGGGTGGGTGTCAGTATTGGGGGGTCAGACGTGGTCAGCGCATTTTTTTTATACAGTTCCGGAGTATACCCTACTTTTTATTTACCTAATTTGTTTACTTTGATTACTGTATGATTACTGAATTTCTGTTTTACTATTTACACACACATACACAAACATATAACACCCATTCGCAGGCGGGACTCGAACCCACGATCACCTGCGCTGCGAAACACCAAAGCGGGACGCTTTGGTGAGCGCGGCCATGGGGACCGGCATATCGCTTGGATCCCCTCCCGGCCAGTTAATGCGGTCTTCATGATCTGGAGTCGCTACTTCTCCATCAAGTAGCTCAATTGGCACCCCCCCTCCAGGGACCTCACGAGGCTGAGTACACCCCGGTCCTGGTCTCCCAGGTACTGGAAATCGAACCCAGGTCTCCCGCTTCGCAAGCAGCAACACTACCACCGCGCTAAGGCAGCAACACTAGCAGCAACTTTAGCAAACACTAATTTTTATCTGTGTGTGCAAGCACGCGTGTGCGTGTGTGTTTGTGGACAAATGCCCCGCATTTTCACTTCAAGCTGAAGTGAGGGAAACAAATATAGCATATCCTTTTATGTATTTTTGTATTGTTTAATTTGCATAGCCGCCTTTAATGACATATCGGGGGCTTTGCATAGAAACAATTCGTTGCCTGTAGGTTCTTTACACCGAGTTTAAATCGTTTTATTTTCCTCAAACACACACATTCACTCTCACACACATACTTCCAGCTCTGGTTAAAGAAAAATTCCCCGCCACAGCCGGGAATCGAACCCTGGACCTCCGGGTGAGAAGACAGCTCGCTGACCACTCGACCACGGAAGCAGTCTTGTAGTGTATTGTAAATCAGCAGGTAGAGAACTAATAAGCTACTTTCCTTACTTTTTACAAAACCTGCCAGAACTCCGGACAATGTCGTTGAAACAGTTAAGACATTTAATTATACAAATGAGACTTACATTGCCTACCTACGTGGTGTTGGGGTAACGTGTTTACCCTTCAACCCGAAGGATAGAGTTCGAAAATGCGTTGGGGATGATTGCCCGAACATTATTTGTGTGTGTGTGTGTGTGTGTGTGTGTGTGTGCGCGCGCATTTGATAATTCCCTGAACTCAATAGATGCATTTCAGTACGAATCTATTTCATTCACCACCTCTGCCTGTCGTAATAGGGGAAAGAAGTGTATTTCCTGTTATAATTCAGTTCATGTCCCATCACGCCATGTCGGCGTATTTGGCTACAATTAACAGTGGTTTCTTGATCGATGGATTTTCTAGTTCGCCACTAGCGCACGTGAAACGAGGTTTGTTAAAATATAACATTAATACCATATTAAAATTATTAATAAATTAATACTTAGTAAGAGGGATTAGCTAATCGCCCACAGATAGCATCATAGGAGCATATCACAATCACGAACCTGGAAATGACAGAATTGAGCACAGAGATTCTTTCCCTCAAGAAATGGGGTCCTTTTACGTGTTATAACTTCGTAAAATCTTCACGTTATGTTCCTTATACCGGTAGCTTAAAGTAAAACTGAAGCTGTAAGTTATACTTAATTATTTGGGAGAGAGGCCTTTTGCTAAACTCATCAGAATTAAGTTAAATAAAATTATGAACTATGCTGTAATGTGCGATAAAGAGAACTAATTATAATTTTAGTAAGTAGCATTCAGGTCAGAAATTGTATGAAACAGGGGATTCTCTTCCCTATTTATATTCCCATAATGTGATTGACGCTTAGGGTGAAAATTTTTTTCGACACGGCTCCAGAATACTTAAAAATATTTGGAAGTGTCGTTTTTAAACATCTGTTTAAATGTATGGCGGTATGCTTGGTACGTCTAGTAATATTTTCTTGTTCGAGTAGAATTTCTAGTTCACATGCGTATATGGTGAAAGGGATCAGCTCAGAGGCCGCGCCGTGGTCGAGATGTTAGACCACTCGCCTCTCACTTATACGGCCCGGATTCGATCCCAAATGACCGATGCGAGATTTGTGGTGGACAAAGCGGCGCAGGTGCGGGTTTTCTCCAGGATCTCCGGTTTCTCCGTCATCACATTCCACCGGTGCTAAAAATGCGATCACCTTATTGCTCATAGATGGCTCCATAGGTCGCAATCACGACATTGAGGACGTGAAAATTGTGGCATTTTGCCCAAGAACATTCTCTTTTAAGGTACCATGTGATTATTTTAGTGCAAATAAACATTGCATGGGACCAACAGCTATACCTCCCTTCCAAAGAAAGCCATGCTAGGGATTTTGACGTCCGAAAAAATCCGTTCCCCTCCCGCAAGATTGAACTTGCGACCTGGGCACATCCACAAAAACTTACTGCACATAAATTGTGTGTTTTAAAAAATAAAATGTTTTGTCTGCTCTGCTCTTTGACATATTGGGTTGGAGCAAATGGGTTCGGGCCCTGCCATAGGGTACGATATGAAAACATTCAAGTTGGGGAGGCCGGCATCATCTTTCCCAATTGATTAGATGATCGTCCATCTCTGCTGTTTGCACGTGGGCTTGAGGTCGGCAATCGACTTATGTGAAATTTCAATACCAATATAGCTTTTTCTGCAAGTTTTACCACGATTACACGTTTTATATTAATATGAATACCAAACTTCATTGAAATTGGTTAATATTTTGCAATATATAAATAATTTCATAAATGTAATTATTTAAATATATTGCATAATCAAAATTTGAGAAAATTGTTTGGAGCTTTGAAGCAAAACATAAAAACTTTAAACGGGGATATTTCAATAACTTTGATTACTGATTTATTATAATTTAAAAAAATACTATTGTTGTAAGAGTAATGTCCTTTGTAATAGATACTTCCGCCCATTCTGGGAAATAGTAGTTGTATTTAAACAAAAACTGAGATGCGTGGAATATTTAGAAAGTATGAAAACGTAGTTTTGAGGAAAACGCTGTACACAAAAAATGTGGATCCCATTAAAATACACAATTTTGTTTTATATATATTTCGTGGAGTTGTTCTTTTTCGAGATATTCTTTGTTATTGGTTTCAGTTTTAAAATACTTAAAACTTTTCTCATACAGGAACTTGTCAACTGCTGGTCACGCAACGAAATGGGATTCAATCCCATAGCAACTACATTTTAAAACATTTGACTGTCAGTTTAGTGTATTCCCTTATTTTCCTTGTACTTAATAAGAAACTCTAATGTTTATCTAGAGTAGCATGAAGTAGATAGAAGAATAAGCTTATTAACAATAATTTATTACAGAGATGTAGGGAAAGTCATGTGAGTGGAATTGTGAATTAGTTGTTTTTTTTTTTGTTTTTTTTTTTCCATATTGAATCCTTGAAAGTAACTGAACTTAATACCATGCGACTTAAATGGCGACAGTATTAGGCGGGTTACGGCTAGACAGTGGTTTTGCGCTTTGAAAAAAGGTTTTTTCCTGGCGTCGTTGCGGGGGGCCTTTCGGCCAGGACCTGCCTTTGGGTCCTTGGCTGCTCCCTCGCAGTGCCAACGTGGGTTAAGAGGTTTGCGAGAGTGCGCCGAGTGACGTCGGATGTGTTCTATCTGAAACAGTTAACCCCTATTATGCTTGCGCCCATCGTCATCAGGATCTTGTCGCCCTTCGGGTATCTTCTCTCGCCTCTTCCTCCCAAGGTACGTAATTCGCAAAGGGTACAATGGCCTTGGCCTACATGCACTGCTGTGGGGGTCTCATTCACTCGTACACCTTGGCGCCACCTCGCTCGAAGGAATATTAACTGCAAGTTGTGTAAAGACACGCGTCGTTTTCGAGATAATTGTTTGGAAAGTAGTTTTCTAGCAAAACGCATTCTAATCAAAGCAGGAGAGACATGCTAACACTACACAACATGCAGCGGTGGTCGTTCCGTTATGCAATTACAGGCGTGTCAATTTTCAATTACATTTCCCTTCACGTGCACCAACAAACTGGTTCATCTCACTGATTATTTATTGCCGCTTCAGGTTTGTGTGTTGATTAAAACGGGAAATATCACAAAAGGGAGGAGCTAGATTTTGACTTCGTTTTAATGTTAATTGTTTTTACTTTCTCTACCACGTACAATGTATGTAGTAGGTAGAGAAGGTATTGTATTCCACCCAAAAATTAGACTCCGAGATTTCACGGAAATACGTTTCGAGTACCCATGAATTAAAAAAAAAAAACATTTTTAGAAAAATGTCCATGCCTGTGCGAGATAGGGAGAGAGAGAAAATGGAAAAGGCGTGTTATTTATAGACGCGTTTTAACTACTGTGGTTCTAAGCGTCCCATTCTAAATTGGGCGTGAAAGACCGCTTAATTTTGCTCAGAGGGCTCTTTTTCAGGCTTGAGGTTCTTTTACGTGCCGTAAATCTACGACACGGGACCATCGGCTTTACTTCCCTTCCGAAGGAGCCGGTCCCCATGGCCGCGCTCGCCAAAGCGTCTCGCTTTGGTGTTTCGCAGCGCAGGGGATCGTGGGTTCGAGTCCCGCCTTGGGCATGGGTGTTATATGTTTGTGTATGTGTGTGTAAAAAGTAAAATAGAAATTCAGTAATCATACAGTAATCAGAGTAAACAAATTAGGTAAATAAAAAGTAGGATATACAGTGTCGGAGTCCCGATCAGACTCCGGAACTGTATTTATAAAAAAAAAAAAAAAAAAGCCATGCTAAGGATTTTTACGCCCGAAAAAAATCCATCGTCCTCCGCCGGGCTTGAATTAGCATGGTAACCATTACATCACGGAGGGCGACAGAGAGAGAGAGAGAGAGAGAGAGAGAGAGAGAGAGGGAGGGAGAGGGGACAGCATAACTAAAAAAACGAAAAGTCGGTCAAATATTTGGTACTTAGTTTCGAAGAATGCGATACGAATGCTCCTAGAACCCCCCCCCCCCTTCCTAAACAATCCTTTATATATAAGAATTGTCTAAATGTTCGACTTTCTTCAAAATGGCTCTAACAATTTTGATTATATTTTAAGGATATTTACAGTACATAACAGGTATAAGTATCTTAAATATTCTGGGAATAGCCTTTTAGGCCCTTTTCATTCCGGATGATTTTTGGATAAGTGGTAAACCGAAGGAGATAGATAAAATCTTCTTCATAAATAAGTTGATCTCGTTAATACAACAGTTTGTCATATAATGCATTACTATTATTATTTATATTGTTATTCGAGTTAACCATATCGGAAATTATCCTCTTTATTAGTTTGCGTTTTCCAGTACTTATAGCTGCTTTTATCTGAGACTGAGAACAAAGTAGTTAAGGAGCGTCCATAAATGAAACTTCATTTCTTTTCATGTTACAGTTCCTTATTGTGTTACCATTCCAAGCTAACTCTTTTTTTACAGTGTTTAACGACCGCTTTTACTGCTATGACACCGTAGGCGATGACACTGATGATACATGAAAATGGAGCTCCGGTGGAATGTGATGGCGGGGGAAACCGGAGAAAACCCGCCCCTGCGCCGCTTTTTCCACCACAAATCTCACATGATAATGATTACGATAATTTATTTCACCATTTGGCATGCATACAATGCAATAGGTTTCGTCAGCAAGTCATTAAAATGCATCTATATTTAAATATTCTTGTATGTTGTAAAAATTAAGTTCCTTAATTCTATTTTTAACATTAATTTTAAAAGAATTGGGAATTTACAATTTGTCTTACATTTAAAGGTAGTTTATTATACAATTTCACTCCAAGATAGAGGTGAGAGTTAAGATTTCTGTAAACGGCGAGGTCGCTTGGGATCGAACCCAGGCCGTCTAGGTGAGAGGCGAGTGGTCTGACATCTCTGCCACGGCGCGGCCATTCTAAGCTAACGTATTGCAGTAAGATTTCTCGGAGGGGTCTAATTAGTAGGTTTACCTTTCCTGGAGTGATGTAGCGTTTCACAACACACACTAACGCCCAATATTGACGGTTCCGCTAATTATCTCTTATATCGTTATGTAAGACAATGTGAACTGTCGCGCTATGGAAGACAACTTTCCAATTACAGCGATCTATCTTATGCCTTCCATTAGAATAGAAAGGCGGAACTCAACTGGGTCAGTGAAGGCACGCGAGTATGTCACTTCACACATATTTGGTATAAAATACTCCACGTTAAAACATCTCTTGACACAAAATATAAAATAGAAAACCCACCTGGCCGGGCCCGGTAGCCGTAGTCGTTGGTGCGTTTGGCGTTGACGTTCTCCTACGAAAGGGTCACGGGTTCGAATCCCTCTATGGGCATGGAGGTTTAGTGTTGTGTGTTTCTGTATTTGTGTACTATCTAGGACCTTCTATCCTCTTGGTGGTCAAGAAGACTACGCCTGAAGGTGTATGTATGTAAAAAGAAAGAACTTAAATCGTGTGTTTTGACAAGATCTTCATTTTTGTGCAGTAAGTTTTGTTTGTCTCTTATTTACTAGTTATGCAAGTCATTCGGAATGAAGAGAACTTTAGCCTATTCACAGGAAATTCAAGATATATATTTTATCATAACTGTAATATATACTATTTTAGTCAAAATCGTTAGACCCATTTTTGAGAAAATAAAAATTTTCGAAAATGTTTTTATACAAAAAGGCAGTTTGGGGTGGAGGATTTTCTTGAAAATCTTCGCGTTAGGCTTAAATGCCAAATTTGGTATTAAACAGACTTTTCGTTTTTATGTTATGCTGTCCACAGACACACTTGAACACATAGACAAACAGGCAGGCAGACACATTTTTAGCGAGATTTTGGTATCGAATTTTTAGTGGAATACAATATCTGCTCTATCTAGTATGTACCTTGCACATACGTGCTAGATAAAGTAAAAATATGCTTAGAGCTTTTTATGTATTACATTCAAATAATTTTCTTTAACCATTATTCAACAAATAATTCTTGCAATAGCCTATTCTTCTATCTTTGCCATACTAAATCGAGATAAACATTTATAGAAATGGGTTTATTACATATTTCCTCATAGGTATAAGGGGAATATGGAAATATAGTAAGCTCAGTGGTAGTTAAATGTTTTAAGTTCGGGATTCTATGTGATGGCCTTGAGATTCAGTTCTCTCTGCATGACCTCAAGAAAAAAAATAGTGAACAGCGATTTTTAAGTTCAAAAAGTTTATCTATGTAAAGTATTTGGCAATTCAAACGCGAATGCCTCTATACTCAGTGGCCAGCGTTGTGGCTTTTCAAACCAGAGGACCCAGCGGAGACGTGAATTTTTCTTTAAAAAGAATTATTTTTATTGCCTCAGAATCTGCAAGAATGAATGTGGGAGAGAATGCATGTTTAATATCAAACATTTATAAAACCAAGCTTAATAAACTCTGAGTTCAGCGTGCTATAACTTTATCTACTTTTTTTTCAAGTCAGAGCTCCCGATGATCAAAAAAGTTGACGGGAGCTACACAAATGAAACAAAAACCAATCAAACCTCAATAATGAAGTTCTGAGAAATATTTAACACTACAAGCTAGCTTAATTGATATCATTTGCATTATTTTATGAGATTACATATGTTACAGAGTAAGCTTTGTATAATTTTTACATTTGAAAGTTATAAAACATCATTTAGAATGAAAATTGGCAGAGGATATATGAAAAAAATTTGAAGATATACTTTTTAATTGTCATGCAAACATCTTAAATATGATAATTTTAAATCTTTAGCTATTTTTGAGAAAATACAAAATAACGAAAATTATTTCGGGGTGAGGGATTTTCTTGAAAATCTTCGTGTCGCATCCTTTCAATTTGCAGTTATGCTCTTCATAGACACCACCTCACACTCCCACACGCACGTGCGCGCGCGCGTGGAGATTTTTCTGAAAAGGAATTTTTATTCAGGAGGCCCAAAGAGTGTATTTTCAATGAAACCTTGGCATCGGATTTTTGGGTGGAGTGCAACACTCCCTCTTATAAATAAGCTGTATAGAAAATAATTACAATTATTACAACGTCAACAATCCCCAAGTTGCGGAATGTGCATATACCTATTCTATCTCAGACAGATAGATTCTATCTGAATGTACGTATTCTCATGATTACTGAATTCCCGCCCTATCTCTGCGTGGTGTGCCTTGTGCTCTGCGGAGTGATACATTAGGATTTGTTTACTTCTACTTTGAAGTAAGTAGTTGTTGGTGCAGATAGCATACAGTGTTACATGAATCTTTAAAAAGCGGGTCGGTATATTATTCACTGCAACATAGTAAACCCTATAGACTACTTCAACTTGGAGAAGTAATTAAGCAAAACAACAACGAATATGTCTGATTACATTTCCCATAATACCTTTATTGTAAATCAAAGTTAAGGTTTCCTTCAGATAATAAATAGGCTATTATTGTTTGATCTACAGCTGTGATTACGATGGTGTGGAGGTCTGTGGTAGCAACGGCGCTGATGGCCTTAGTTCCTGTGCTAGCAGAATGGCGCCCCATTACATTCCAACAAAGCAGTTCCCTGTTGGCATCCCCAGAAGTCCTCAATGTTGAAGAGAATCGTGACCAATGCGCCCTTTACAAAGTTTCTTTTGTTCAAGACCTCTACTTTCAGGTAAGAGCAGTTCTGTTTGTTTTAATTAACAGTTAAAATCGAGTTACGGTGATGCATTTTGAGAAATGTCACTAAAAATTGGGAAAATGAAAAGTTTCATAATTAAATTATATTAATTCTAAAATGTAAGAAAATAAATTGTTTTTCGCACTTTGCACACTTAAATGTCAATTAACTGAAACTATAGATGAGTTGGAAAATAGACACTCCCAACTTCAAACCTCAGAACACTTTACCATACTCAAAATGTTCCACACTACAATTTTTCGCTACATGTTTCAAAATTGCTATACTGCCACTCTAAAACTCATTAAAGATAATTGTCAGATTACTTTTTCGAAACGATATTCCAATTAATAAATTATTAAATATTGAAAACACAAAGAGTTTTGGAGCATACGATAAGTAATACTTTTTCTAAACTAATTAGAGATAATATAAAACTATACATGATATGGCAGATGTATTTGTAAACTCATTTGATGTATACCTGGATTTTTATATAAACAGCTTTAAAATGCATCATGTGGCTCATTTTTATTAGAACAATGAATTTAGACAATAAAGTGTTATTATTTAAACAACCATTCATGTTAGAGATCTGATACATGGCAAAAATATTCATATATATATATACATATATACATGTATATGTATATAAAACTATAAATTTCAATAAGAAACTTTACATTCTATAGATTTCCAAATTTCACAAATGCATCACTTCACATTGTTGGTAAAATTCAGAGACTAGGCACCTATTTCAGCACCAAGTTATACAGGTACAAGCTGAAACTGCGTATCACTACCAACTACACGGCAAAATCCACTATTTACCCTTTAGGACTGGACAGGACTATGCTTTCAATAGGGAGCGCATTAGGAGTACGTAAAGACTGAAGTTCACTTCACATTAACCTGTAGACACAAGCAACACGTGCTCTCGGAACCGACTTTTAACGAGAAGACAAACAAAAACAGCTGAAGGCTCACTAGTCGTGATCGGACTGAAAGTATACTTACTGCGCCCCAGTCTCTGGCGGCATCAATCTATGTAGGCTGTTAACTTGCAATCACTCAAACGATAACCCGTCTGCGCTCTCTAGCCGTTAATAGCATGGATGGAGTGACCCTTGGTGATTTACAGAGCAAATTTGTAAGATTTGAAGCTTTCACGGCGAATGTTATTCATTATGGCTTCACGGGTGCTCAGCCGTGAAGCCATAATGAAGAGCAAATTTGCTTTTGTTAAATGGTATATTATAATTAAAAATTATATTATTTGGGCTAACCCTGGAACTCGGTAGAGCTCCTGCCTTCTGTGCTAGGGTCCCGGGTTCGCTTCCCAGCTGGGATTGTTAATTTATCTCCAGATTATTCCCTACCCTCCCCAGGATCTGGAAGTATGAATGAGAGCGTGAATGACATTAAGACTACACCCACTTCAAACTACCCTTCACATGGAAAAAATTTCGAAAATTTTGGTTTTCTCAAAAATGGCTCTAAAGATTTTGATTAGTCTCTTATAGTTAAGGTATTTGCATCCCAAATAAAATGTGGATCTTGAATTTTTTGGGAATAGCCTCTAAAGACCTCTTTTTTCTAATGATTTTTTATTGAATTTTGCATAACTGGTAAACCGTGAGAGATAGACAGAAACATACTATACAAAAATGTAGATCATGATAAAACACACAATTTATGTCATACACATTTTTTTCGTGGAGTTGTTCGCTTTTGAGATATTTCCTGTCATTGGTTTTAGCTTTACAAAACGTATATTTTACTCGTACAGGAATTTGTCAACTCCTGTCCATACAAACAAAGGAACTTTAGTCACATAACAGCCAGTTTTTAACTATCACTTTAACCTATGGCACTCCCTATTTCGCTTATTCTTACAAAGAAGCAAGTAATAAGACTATTTCTGCTAATTTTTTCTCGATTAGCATGAAGTAAATAGAAGCACAAGCTTTTTAACAATAATTTGTTGCAGAAATGTAGAGAAAAGCATGTGAATGGAACGTATCAGATTTTTGTAAAAATGTGTTATTCAGGGTACTCTAAACATTTCCGGTGAAATCGTGTCCATTTTTGGGTGGAATACAATACCTTCTTCATCTACTATGAGCATTGCTCATGTGCTAGAGAAAGTAAAAAGGCCTGTTTATATAGGTAGCAATTACTCAACAAACTATCATTAAATTTTCGTAATTATACTCCATCCTCGAAGTTTAAACATATATTAACTAAATTTCTAGTAAATAAAATATATTACAGTATTGAAGAGTTCCTAAACACAAAATACTATTTTAGTTAATTCATTTTTATAGTCATTTCTTCACCTGCATATATGTGAATAGTATGCACATAAGTTGTCATTGGGTGCCTCTCTATTGTGCTATGTTTATTGATGTGTTTACTTATTATTTATACTGAACTATAAATATTGATTATGTTCCTAAATAACATTTCAATTTATGCATTGTAACATGTTATAAAGGGCATAAAGATTTGATTGGTTAAACATTCAAGTATCGCTTAGGTTTTCTGTATCCAATGTATCTGTCTTGCACTTATAACGAAATGTGTAAATGAAGTCATTTCAATAAATGTTTTTATCGATTAACGGAAGTAGGTACAAAAACAAGTTTGTAAATGAATGGGTAGTAATTTTTCAGAGGCAATATTAAATCCTCGGTTACTAGTTTGGAATGAAGACGACCTTGGTAGCCTATCGACATTGGCATTCGTCTATGTAGACTTGTAGATGAAAAAAACCCCACATACCGCGGCCGCTTGCGGAACAGAACGCCGGTACAATATGTATCTTATGCAAAGTAATAGTTTGTATGTGGTTATGAAAGCGTGAAGGTCTTTGTTTACTGTGCTAATGCACTTTCCTTCCCTTAGTACGTACCATCGGCACCGAGCGCCAACTTCCTCAGAAGTGATTATGTGCTTTCATAAGTCTTCCACTTTGTGGACACTTTCTTGTAATATGCATATTTCCTCAATTTATACCTCCAGTAAACAAACCAAAATGAGAAGCGAACTTGGAAATACAGTTATATGATTTCTTGTCAACTCAAATAGTCAGTTATAAAAATACAATGAGTTACTTCGCGGGACTTTCTCTACCCACATTTTACCAAACTTTCTCTACACCTCTGCAACAAATTAAAAAACTTATGCTTCTATTAGCTTCATGCTAATCGAGAAAAAATTAGCAGAAATAGCCTTATTATTTGCTTCCTTGTAATTAGAAGCGAAATAATGGAGTACCCTAGGTTAAAGCTGGCTGAAATTCTTTTGTTTGTATGGTCAGGAGTAGACAAATTCCTGTATGAGAAAAATATGCTTATCAAAACTGAAACCAAAAACAAGGAATATCTCAAAAACGACAAACTCCACGAAAAAAATGTTTATAACATAAATTGTGTGTTTTGATGTGCTTTACATTTTTTGAGTGGTAAGTTTTTGTCCATCTCTTACGGTTTATCAGTTATGCAAAATTCCGTAAAATTCATCCAGAATGAAGTAGGCTATTCCCAAAAAAAGTCTAGATATACATTTTATTTGTCATCTAAATATTTTAATATATGATATTTTAATCAAAATCGTTAGAGCCATTTTTTAGAAGATCAAAATTTTCAAAACATTACCATGTAAAGGGTAGTTGGGGGGTAGCGGTATTTTTTGAAAATCTTCGTGTCTCATCCTTGGAAGATACCAAACTTAATACCAAGTTTAGTATTTAACGGTCTTTTCGTTTTTGAGCTCTCCTGCCCACACACACATACGCACGCGCGCGCACACACACACGCGCACACACACAGACATTTTCTCTAAAATGATTTTTTGGATTCAGAGGGTCTCAAAACAGGTATTTCCGGTGAAATCTCAGTATCGAACTTTTGGGTGGAATACAATACCATCTCTATACACTATGTACATAGAATGTGTAGACAAAGTAATAAAATAAATTTGCATCATTGTATATAATGTTATGGCTCCTCTTATTGTGAATTCATGAAACTGTATTGTATTATACTATTTTAAATTGTGTTGTATCTGTAACTACCTTAACAATATATTACTGCAGTATGACTATCATGTTATGAGTTAAAGTGATATAAAATAAATTACAATAAATACATGTTTGAAGTTAAATAAAGTGAATTTAAGTTACCAGCTTGTTTAAAGCTGCGAAGTAAAAGCCATCTACAGAAGGATCGCCAAGAGTTTAAAACGTTCTGAAGTGACTAGGGGAAGCAGGACCGCTCGTTTTTCCATTAACATTCTGACTGGAACCTAGGGGAGAGTTCAAGAGGAACCTTAGGTTTACTTTACTCCAACACCAGAAGATGACGTCATACATTCTCTTTCCTGCCTTCCCACCGAGGCTTTAGAATTCATTTTGTAAATGCTCCACTCAGTTTCAAGGTGTTACTTTTTTCGTGGGATAGAATTTTAAAGATTTCAAAGATATTCGTATGTCATCAGATTATAACAGGAAACTTCTTTGCTAGCTTTGAATAATGTTTAAGGATATTTGATACTTAATTTTCGATAAAAACTAAACACTTTTTTAACGTGACAAGACCTCAAACATTGTAGAATTGGCATAGAAGTCCGGCTTTAGCTTTCTGATTATTTAAATTTCTAAACGACGTAATAATGAATCCTAATGCTTGTGCAAATAAAAGTCTATATTTTAATTTTACTTTCTCTACCACGTACTAGTAGATAGAGAAGGTATTGCAATCCACTCAAAAATGCAATATTTATTTCACTGGAACTACACATTTTGAGGTACCCTGATAGCAAGTAAAGTATTTTCAGAAAAAAGGTGTGTATGTCCGTGTGTGTATCCGTGCATGTGAAAAGCATAACTCGAAAACAAAGTTAGTAAATACCATAGTTGATGCTCAGTATGCGGTACATTTTCAAGAAAATCTCACCACCCCAAACTTACTTTTACATGAAATTTTCGCTCAAGACTGGCCTGACCATTGTGATTAAAATACCAATATGACAAATGAAATTTACCTGTATATCTTGAATTTTCTGGAAATAACCCGAAAAAGTGCTCTTCATTAATTTTGAATAATTGATGAGCCGTAACACAAAAATCTTATTTATCAAAAACTGTAGATTGTAGAGCACAATGTATTCATAAAAACGTTTGATGCGTTAACCAGAAATTCTTTGTTTTTGTTTTGAGTTTTTAAATAGCGGTGATTATGCAATTTTTTTTCTTTTCGTGGCCATGCAAAGAGAACGGGATTTCAAAGCCAACACATTACGATCCAATTTTTTTTTAATTTTTCTGCCTATCGCTTTATCTTATTCTTCTTATACATATGTTGTAACGAACGTATAAATGTGTAATGAAAGTTTAGCTCTATTGCCAAAAAGTATAGAAGAATAAGACCTTGCAAGAATAGTTTGTATAAGCGAGTAGAAAGTCACATGAAAGTAACAAATCCGATCTCTTGAACAGTCATTCAGGCAGTAGATTCACTGGTGTTGAAAATGGTTTAGTCTTTCTTTTCAATAATGGACCATCACACATCACTGAGCGAGGTGGCGCCGGTATAATGTGTGCGACTCGCATCTGGGAAGCCCAGGTGCCCAACTTCCGTAACTCATGCGTTTTTCGTGGTGTCTCCTGGTCACCGGCGCATGCTGGGGTGGTCTCTCATCTACCACGATTTCATTTTCATAATATTTCCTTCTCTCCATTTGGTTACATCTTCCAGGTGTGCTTTCAGATACGTAGTGAATAGCAGTGCGGGCGGACGGCGCGGATGTTTTCTCAATGGAAAAATTACTCCCAGTGGGCAGTAAGAGGCTGCTAGGTCGATTGGACGCCGCCCTGGCAGTAGGACGAGTCATCGGGCTCGGAAACTTTAGAGACTTCCGCGTGTCTCTGGTAGCCTATCTGCCAAAAGTTATCAACATAATTGTAAAAAAAAAAAAAAAAAATCCTGACAGTGTCTTTAAGTATGAAGTACGATAAGTTTAAAAAAAAATGTCGGTTGTTCTCAATTATGTATTTAAGTTTCTCAGTTAAGCTAGAAGGAGAGAAAAACATATTTTCTCTAAAGTAAACCTCAAAGTGAAGGTATGTAGAAAGTTCTCTTCATTTTGGAATTTGGTAACCCTAGTATTTCCTGGTTCATCTTATTGCTGTTCTCACCTCCGGTCAGAAATTTGTAAAATAACGTAGTACCGATTTGGCTGAAAAAGTTTTTGAAATGAATTTATATATTAGGTGAACAAAACTTTTAGGAATGTTATTTTTTAAATATGGACGATGTCAATTTCTGGAAATTCAATAAGAGGGATGGATGCAACTATCAAGAATATTCTCATCAAAGTGTAAAATGCAAATCATATGAAGGAATACGGTATTTCAAGAAACAGAAATGGCATTTGTGGAATATCAATAAGAGAATTTTTATATGTATGGTGAAAATGAAGATTAATGCTTTCCAGGAAGGGATGATATAGCTATTAACGTGTGAAGTGAAGTCTATTTTGTTAAATGGAACAATCACTGAAAATATTAATTTTATTGAGTTATGAAAACAAAAGAAAGTTATAATAATGAAAAATAATAACTATTGAGAAGCATGGAGGATTAACAACGAAGAAGAAGAACAACCACAACAACAACAAACAAACAATTTTATTGAATTGTATGCTGAATATTGTAACATTTTGATAGTCAGACACTTAATAGAACAATGACTCCTAAGGTGTTAATAAATAAAACATACAAACAGCGTTGTTCTGCAGATACTATGAAAATTTCTCTTTTCAGCTATGGTTAACTGAAACGAACAGTGCTATAATAGGATGGGATAAAAGTTTCTTGGCCAACAGTAATAATCGTAAAAACAGGAGGCCAAGACTTCTGTTTCAATTTCGTAATGCAGGAATTAGCAAGCTGGTCTTCAAGATAAGAAAACACAAAAGACTTTCATTTGTTTAATTAGCAGTTCCCCTCTTCCTTGAAGAACTGCTTCTCAGTACCGCATATTGAATAATTCATCCCCTGCCTGATAGAAGCCAGCCGCATCAAACTTTCAGTGTTTGCTAACTTATGCATTCAGGTCTTTTCCAAACCTCTGTCAATGGAGGAATTAATAAAGGCGAGGAAAAAGACTCACCTGCTAGAATATTACTTTCTGATCGTATTGGCTCAGCGAACTCGCTTAGGTTACAACCTTGTCTGATAACGGAAATGGGACACTTCGTCTTTGGCCCTTTGAACAACACACAGCAACATTTTAAGCATTTCCAGGGACTAAGACAAAGTTGAAATACACTACCATTCTTTCTTATACATATTTCTATCACATATCTACCTATGGTAGGTAAAGGAAGTATAACAATTTAATATTGAAGTTTCCCAGAAATACAGTCTTGGTATTCAAAGTCAGAAAAAAATAGAAAAGAGCATATGCGCGCACTGCGTTTGAGAAATCGAAAAGTCCCATAAATAAAAAATTCGATACTTGATTCAAACATGGTTTAAGCTTGGCCAAACAACATAACCAAAATAATTGTCCCATATATATATATATATATATATATATATATATATGTATATATATATATATATAATTTTCTGTCAGTTTCATTCTGAATGAAATTTGTATAGCTGGTCATCCATAGGAAATAAACGCATAAAGATAGACACATTGAGCTCATTTAAACACATAGTTTTGTAAAATTTTTGAATTCACCGTTTCCTTTGTTATTTCGTTATTGGCTTGAGTTTTTCAACACTGTTCATTTTGAAGTGGTATCCATGCGATATCATGGAAAAAGTTGAGAAAAATTCCAAGTCATCATATTACGACTCACTTTTTAAATATTTGACTACTGCTTTAGCCTTCTGCAACGAAATGTGTCCCTTTTACTTTCTCTAGCGCGTATAAAATGTCCATAATAGGTAGAGAAAATACTGTATTCCACCCAAAAAATCGATACTGATATTTCACAAAAAAGCATGTTTTGAAGACGCCTGAATCCAATAAAGCATTTTTAGAAAAAGGTTCGTCTGTGAGACTCTCTGTCTGTCTGTCTCTCTCACTCTCTCTCTCTCTCTCTCTCTCTGTGTACGGACAGCAAACTCAAAAAGGAAAAGTTCGTTAAATACCAAATTTGATATTTAGGTTCAGTATCTTCTAAGGATGCTGAATTTATTGGAAATAGCCCTTGAAGTCCTGGTCGTTCTGAATGGCTTTTGCATACTTGGTAAACCGGAAAAGATAAGAGAAAAACGTTCACACAAAAATGGAGATCTGGTTAAAACACACAATTTACGTCATATACAATTTTGTGTAGAGCTAACCATTTCCGAGATATTCCTTGTGATTGGCTTTAAACTTTTGTGCACTTAAACTCTCAAATGGGAAGTCGTTAATTTTTTTCATCTTTGTAATACTAAGAGAAGTGAGTTTCTCTTAGATGATACAGCGACAACCTTAAAAAACAAATAATAAAAAAATCTGTCGCTTTAGCCCATTATATTCCCTTATTTCCCTTCTACTTATAAAAAGTAAAGCCAGTTTTGATAATGTTGATCTTGATTAGCTTCAAGTAGAGAAAAGAATAAGCTTTAGTAAGAATAATTTGTTGCAGAATAGGTAGAGAAAGCCATGCGAATGTAGCACATCATATTTTTAGTAGTGTTAAACGCCCGTTTTTAACATAGGGTGTTAACGAACTATACCGAAATATTTTTACAGAACATGTAGATTACTTAAATAAGTAATTTGAGATAGGAGACTTGTGGCCTGTTTATTGAAATTTCGAAGGAAGTTTCTGAAGCGCCAGTACGCCACACGTATCGCGGCACTTCGTCAGGAATGCCAAAAATAATATTAAAAACATTTACTCTATGACAGAAATCGAACTCATGACCTTTGGGATAGCAGCTTCCCGCGTTACGCATTGAGGAGTTAAAAAAATGCCTCCAGGGTAGACTACATAACTCAAGGACGTGTTAATGAATGCTCATTGTCAAGTGATTATTTCGAGATTTTACAGATTTTTGCGACATTAAATCTTGAGAACGCTAGTAACGAGATGCTAAAAATCGATATATTTCTGTACTCGGGCAGCAGTTTTAAGGACATTCTAAGCCATTTTTCAACCTGCTTTGCTTTAACACCGACTCATCAGCACGTTTAACGCTATGTAGTTGCGTTATGTTTATCCGGGGACCATGCATTGCCGATCTCAAATTACTTATACCTATCAGTCACGTGCACAATCTCGCAAATTATTTCGGTGTATTTCATTAACACCCTGTATACGGCACCACAGGCGGTGAACACTGATTATAGGTTAAATTAAAGGACAATTTGTATAAAACAATTTGGGAATGAAACTTTCAGGCTTAAGGTTAGAACATCTCACAGCATTTTTAAATTGAGGGCTGAGGTAGACCTGAAAAAAAATCTGATGTGTCCATTCACATGACTTTCTCTACATCTCTGCAACAAATTATTGTTAAAAAGCTTATGCTTCTATTAGTTTCATGCTAATCGAAAAAAACAATTAGCAGAAATAGTCTTATTATTTGCTTCCTTGTAAGTAGAAGAGAAATAAGGGAGTACCATAGGTTAAGTGATAGTCAATAGCTGGTTGCTATGTGACTGAAGTTCCTTTATTTGTATGTACAGGAGTTGACAAACTCCTGTATGAGAAAAGTTAAGTTTTTCAAAGCTGAAAGCAAAAAATTAAGGAATATCTAAAAAACGATTAACTCCACGAAAAAAAAAAATATACAACATAAACTGTGTGTTTTGATGTGCTCTACATTTTTTGTGTGGTAAGTTTTTGTCCATTTCTTACGGGTAGCAGTTATGCAAAATTCCGTAAAATTCACCCAGAATAGTCTTCAGAGGCTATTCCCAGAAAATTCAATATATACATTTTGTTTGTCAGGTAAGTATCTTTAATATACGATATTTTAATCAAAATCGTTATAGCCAATTTTGAGAAAATAAAAATTTTCGACAAAAGTTCCATGTAAAGGGTAGTTTGGGGTGGGGGTATTTTTCTCAAAATCTTCCGTGTCGCATCCCCGGAAGATACTAAACTTAAATACCAAGTTTGGTATTTTACAGACTTTTCGTTTTTGAGTTATCGTGTTCACAGTCACACGGACACACTGACACACGGACCTTTTTCTGAAAATACTTTTTTTATATACAGGGGACCCTAAAACATATATTTCCGGTGAAATATCGGTATCGAATTTTTTGGTGGAGTGTAATACCTTCTCTATACACCATCTAATAGTGCGTGTAGAGAAAGTAAAAACAACTCACGAGTCCGTGCTTTAACAGCCTCAGCTGTCCGCACCAGTTACAGAAATGTGTTATGAAACCATTTACATAAACGTTTATCTAGATCAGCATTAAGTAGATGGAAAAATCAAGCATTTATAAGAATATTTAGTTGAAGAATGGTTAGAAAAAACCATATCAATGTGCACATCAGATTTTTTTCCCCATAGCGACCGTAAAGAAATGTTGCTGAGGCCTTTTCTTTAATTTTAAAAATTGCTTATTAATTTCGTTATACTTTGTGTAACACAAAGAAAAAAACATTCGATTTCAGAATCCTTTTCACTCCACCCACCTTTCTCTTAGAGCTGCCTTTCTTGGAATATCAAGGGCATTCAAAATTGAATAATAAATCAAGGCATGCAAAACGAATTACGTTGAAAATAAGGTTACGATGTTGTAGGACGAGAAGTAAATCGTAAAACTAAAGCTGTACGCAAGTTCCGGGAAAGTCATTATGACCTCCTTTAACTACAGGGGTCTGCGCAGCTAGTCCGTTTCTCTGTGTCTATACCAGGGGCGGCTCGTACTTAAGAGCTGCAACACTCCCACTTTAACAGACCATAACTTTTTTGTAATTCTTTGAGGATTTTTTTACTTTCTCTGCACGTACTATGTGCAAAGAGTATAGAGAACGTGTTATAATGCACCCAAAAATTCGATACTGAGATTTCGCCGGAAATACATGTTTTGGGCCCCCCTGAATAAAAAAAAACATTTTTAGAAAAATATCCGTGTGTGTATCTGTGTATGTGTGTGTGAGCGCGCGTGTCTGTGAGCAGGCATGTGTGTGAACAGCATAACTCAAAAACAAAAACTAAGTTAAATATCAAATTTGACATTTAAGTTCAGAACCTTCCAAGGGTGCGATACGAAGATTTTCAACAAAATCGCCCATCTACAAGTACCGTTTACATGAAATATTTTTCGCACATTTTAATTTTATCAAAAATGGCTCCAAGATTTTGATTAAAATACTATAAGTTTAAGTATTTTCATGACAAACGAAACATATATCTTGAGTTTTCCGGCAATACGCACTGAAGATCTCTTCATTCTGGATGAATTTTGTATAACTGGTAAACCGTAAGAGATATATAAAAACTTACTACACAAAAAATGTAGATCTCGTAAAAACACACAATGTATGCCATACAACTCCTTGTTATTGGTTTCAATTTTAAAATGTTTTAAATTTTTCTCAAATGGAAAGTCGTCTTTCGTTTCACATATATTTAGTTTTTACTCCTTCAATTGTATCGCATAGCAACTAACTTCTAAACATTTGATTATTGCCACTTACAAGGAAGCAAGTAATTAGACAATTCCTGCTAATGATTATCTCGATTAGCATGATGTAAATAAAAATTACAATCTTTTTAAGAAGATTTTATTTGCAGATCATATAGAGAAAGTCATGTGAATAGAAAATTCAGATTTTTAACTTTTGTTTATTTCTGTTACAGTATATCCAGTACAAAACATCGCTTCCAGACATGAAGGAGTTCACATTATGTATGTGGCATAAATTCTATAATCACACCAACGATCATCCACTCTTCTCTTATGCTGGTAAGTACTCTCAATTGTTGATATAGTAATTTACTTTCGGTCCTTCTATTTTCTCATTCTTCTAAATCGTAAATCAAAGTTACTTCTACCTTTTTGCTTATAGTAGACAAGATATGGTGTTTCGCGAAAACATTTGGTATCGATATTTCACGATTAAAAATTAATTTAGATATCTTCAATAGTTGTGAGAAAAAGGTCATTTATATCGGAAAATATAAACTATGGCAACAGCTGTTCAGAAAAAAAAGATCGAGAATTCTCATATATTTACAACAAAGAAACCAAATGAGTTTAGTAATGGTACCAATTTGTAGAGGAAAGTTAGCCTCAAAGATGAGCTAAAATTTACCTTTCAAAGCCAAAATAGAATTCTACGATTATTTATTTATTTTTGGTAAAGTGATGCGGAATTCAGAAAACAAAATATTTTAAAAATATATATACACACAATTAAAATTCTACAATAATATAAAATTAAATAGGACATTCCAATTTATAAGATTGCACAGAGAGAGAGAGAGAGAGAGGGGGGGGGGGTAGTGAGAGTCGGTCAGAACAGCTTTTTGAGCTCCACGAATACACGTCACCACGCGAAAATTGCCAAAAGAACTGCAGCGTTAATGTTAGGCTCATTATTAACACAATAGTTTCAAATTCCGCAGTAAATATGTCGTTCCAAATGAACGCAATGACTTTTGTAGTTTCTTAAATATGCATTTACAAAATGCAGTTGTTAATATTTAAACTTGATCAATGATAGTACTAATAGCACTGAGGTACGAAAAAAGAAACATAACCTTTATTCTGGAACGGCTAGAGAGTGAATTGTCCCAAAAAGTAACCATTGGCAACACAATTTCAAATTAATAGTTGTCCTCCTGTTCTCCAACTAACCGGTTCTAAAAATAACGCTTTGATCGTGGACAATACGTTACATTGCAATAAACCAAGTTGGAACCACCCAAGCTGCAAGTTCCAATAGGGCAGCGTCCACCATAAATCTTAGGTTAATCAGATTTAATTATGTTATTAAGCTCTCGTTACCCGTTTGAAAATCAGTTACCCGAGATGTGTTTTGATGATTTCATAATGAATGAAGATGATAAATTATGTATTCTTTATCATGACTTAAGTTAATGGTATATAAAAGATTAATCCAGGAAGTAACGACCGTTTAGCTTTAATAAACTATATATATATATTAAAAATTCCACTTTCAAAATTTACTTTGTTTCTCCACACAACCAACCTCAGATACATAAGCAGTGCCTATATCTGGGCATGAACTTTAGAATTCTCGTATTGTACTCGGTTGTCGCCTATCCATTAAATCAAGATGTTCGGACATAATTTCGCTAAGCAAAGAAAGATAAATATTTGGGAAAGAGATATTTAATTCGTCTAGAACTGCACAATTTTGTTGCTCACTTGTTTCTTAAAACCATTATGCAATGAAAGACGGATGTCCGGGTCGGGTTTCGTCATGCACGTTTGCTCGCCTAATGTTGCACATTTCACGCAATATATTCACATTCTTTTCGTTCATCACTGTATCACAATAGGAACGTTTTTTAGTTGACGGTAAATTTCTGCAGGTTCCAACTTTCTAAAATTTAAATATTTCACACCTCGTAGCCTGAAGAACGTTGTATCACAGAGTTCATTTTGAACAGTTACAGAATACACAATAACAACTTGTTTCAACTGACACACATCAAATTGGGAAAAATGTCGAGGAACTCATTCAGCTTTGGACAAAGCTCCAGTAATCTCCGCAGCGAGAATGCACAAACGGTTGTTATTTCCCGGTTTATTATCGTAAATGCATCATTGTTAACAGCAAATCACGAATTCGCGTGTGCGTGTTGGAAGGGAGAGAAGGGAGGGGAGCATGTCTTTCCGACAAGGGGAACAAGGGGAAGAAGAATCACTTGATCGAAAGAACCAGAGTCAATGACTGGTTCAACCACATCTTGCTGTTACACGTATGAGTCTACACACTTTGACTGTGGTCTTCGTGGACGCGAATGACTTCGTTTTAGAATTTGAACAGTCGGAACTGTTACTAAAACTTCATTTTCTCCATTTGTATCGCGTTATGAAAATATTATTTATTATTTTAAGTTGATTCATTATACGTATTGTGTTGGTGTTCAGTTTCAGGGCAGCCACGTGCCATATACCTATGGGTCTCCAACACTCCTCGCAGCAGTTATTTCAGTCTCTCTGTGGAGTCCCACACTTTCTACAGACTCAACTACCCACTACGTCTCAACAGATGGTACCACTCATGTACTTCCTGGAATGGCAATACTGGAGAATGGCAGATGTGGGTCAACGCTGAGAGAGTTGGTCGTGGGTTCCACAACAGGGTGAGTTTCTGCTTTTTTAACATGGTTAAGCATTCGGGAGATCCCGAGTTCAATTCCCGTTGGATAAGACCCTCTGACTCTGAGCGTTTTCCTCTCAACTTTCCCTATTGTTAGACGAATGCTGCCGTGGGTTAAATATGGCGAGTCATTTCATCATCTTTCAGGATTGAAGGATCAGGCGAGTGGACGGGTGCGAGACGTATGGCGGTGAAGTTGCTTTTGCTTTGTGAAACTGGCTGTCCTATCGTTCGGAGTGTGAATGGGCCTCAGAGTGACTTCTCCGTGGGGGGGGGGGGATCGGCCTGCATGCATTTCCGAGCCTACCGCCCCGGATTTGGTCACCCTCCTGTCTCTTACTTCAGCCCTTCCATAAGTGGCAAGAGCATCTCAGCGGCTATTCCCTGAAAATTCACGATATGATTTCATTCGTCGTAAAAATGTTTTAAAAATATGTACTTTAATCAAAATCATTAGAGTCATTTTTAGAAAATAAACATTTAAAAAAAAAAAAAATCTATTTCAAAGGTAGTTGGGGATCTAGGATTTTCTCGAAAACCTTTATGTCGCATCCTTGGAAGATGAGGACCTTGAATATCAATTTCCGTTGAACTCTCTATATCGAATTTTTAGTAGAATAAATACTTTTACTAACTATATGTCATAGAGAAATTATCTAATTGCTAGAAATTAAAAAACGACGTACGTAACCTTTTTTCCAATAATCTAATGTGTTATGTCTTTCAATATTTTGAAAATTGTAAAAGTGCAAATCTTTATTAAGAATATAAATAGTATGCAATAGAAGAATTGTAAGAATATCTTTAAAATTAAAGGGGATGAAACAACTGAAAGTGTCTAAAATAACGTTATAAAGGACGTATATTTCTAACTGTACTGGGATAATATGACTGAATATTCCAGCATCATGAAAAAAGCAAATAAAGTTCTAGTTTTAGACTTCAGAAAATGATGTAGATATATATATATTTAATGCCGCTATCCTTGCAGCTGGTGGGCCACGTAATCCCAGGTGGCGGCATTGCCATCACGGGCCAGGAACAGCGACAGTACGGCGGTGGCTTCCTGGAAGGAGCTGGAGCACCCAAAGGTTCTGGAGGGATGCTGGGAGAAATAACGCAAATGTACCTCTACAAGGCGGCTTTGGCGGCGGGCAAGGCTCACAGAGATCACAAACATCATCACGGTAACAAAGACCACAGCACCCCGGCTCCTCCACCTCTTCCATCAACGCCCTCCCCCTTCCCCGAACATCCCCTGTTCAATGCTGGTCAACTGATACGTCACCTGGATATTCCCAAACTGCTAGCTGCTCCATATCGCAACCCAACACCGAGTCCTGCACCGGGACCCCTAATATTACCCTCTGGCAGCGGTACTCCTGGACTTCTGGGAGCCGGAAGTGGCGCTACTAGCTTGTTGGGTCCCAGGGAGGGCGCCACCAGCACCAGTAGCATCAGTTTGCCAGGAGTTTCCTCCATATCCATCCAACACAACCTCTTCAAGAGGAACGAGAGGAAGAAGAGGGCGCTGGATCAGAACTTCCTTGTGGAGCCGCATGGATCTCTTCTATTGGGTGGTGACTTCAACCCACTAGGCGCCGGAGGAACGATCACAAGTGAGCTGTATGATCATCCTGGTGTGGCAGTGCCACACAGCGGGGATGACGGATATCCCCGCGAGCCAGCTGAGGGCGAGGTCATGCAAGTAATGAATGTTTGCTCGGGATGTGACCCCGAGCCCTTTAAGAAGGCTGAACTGCTCTCCTGGAGAACCACGCCCAAGAAACTCTACTCGGGGGCGCTATATACACTTGCAAAACCAGAGTGCAGGAGGTTCTAACATCCTGCTTGTGCTACATTGCCATCTAATATTTAGATATGCCATGTCAAAGACTCTTTCCTTTAGCAACTGCCATGACATACATCATCAATCATCGACTTTCCCTAGATCATTAGAATGTTACTTTCCCGTTAATGAGTGACTAAAAGCTTTAAGCAGGAAAATCTGCCACTCATGCGTGTGATAGCCAAATGACGTTATTGTTTTTAGAAACTATGGAAGCTAAGTGGGACATGTTTTTCCCTCCATTTTAGACGGAAATACTGCAAAAGATATTTAAGAAAGCGGTCTGCACTAATCTAGATATAACCTAAGCGTTACTCACTTTAAGGAGACTTGTATGTAAATAAAGGCTGCTTCACAATAAACAAAACGCGAGTTGCAGAACGAGAGCGAAAAGAAAGGTAAGTATGTTTGGTTATTCGGCGAGAACGGATAGCAGCTAAGTGTGTATAGTTTTCATCTACTCCTGCTTCTATCGGCATTACAAATATGCTCTGTATTTCAATGTTGCAGTACAGCTTTTTCTCGTCGCTTCGAAGCTCGCAGTCCATGCTAACTTCATATACCCAAGGCCGCGGATTCAAACCCGGCGGAGGACGATGGATTTTTTCGGGTGTAAAAGTCTTTTGCATGGCTTCCTTCGGAAGGGAAGTAAAGCCGTTGGTCCCGTGTCGTAGATTTACGGCACATAAAAGAACCTCAAGCCTGATAGAGAGGCCTCTGAACAAAATTAAGCGGTCTTTCATGCCCAATTTAGAATGGGACGCTGAGAACAGTTGTTAAAGAGCGTCCATAAATAACACGCCGTTTTTTTTGAAGCTCGTAGACAGTTGACTGCTCTCTAATGCAACTGCACGCTCAGAACTCACTGTCAAAACTGAACTTTCTGGGCCAAATTGTCCCCATTTATACCTGTCAATGATGTAATAACTTTTCAAAAGTAAACTTCTTGTTGCACCTGCAAACACCACGCACGAGTCAGAGTAATACACAGGTGTAACAATCCTTCAGTTGCAGAAAGGAAGCCACCTACGCCCGACAACAATAAAATTAGCTATGAATGATCGAAAGTAAGATGCTCATACATGCGCAGATGGTACAAATCACAGAAATTGACACCTCTAACAGCAATAACGCAGAAGGTCGATTATGTATTGAGATGTCATTTGTAATTGACAAATACCATTTTTTCACCTGCTTGCAATACAGCTTCAAAATGCTATGCAATAAACGTTTTCTAAAGACCATGCCATTGCAACTTCTGATTCCACTTTCAAATGCGTCCTAATGTGTTTGCAATAAATGAGATATATTAGAGCATTTTTGCTGTTTTTCACTGTCTATTGTTCCGGTATTATTTTCCAGGCTTGCAGTTAGCAAGAGCTTTTAGTGGAGGTTTAGTTCACAGCCTTTTGAGCAATTTCTATCATAAAGAAAGCTACTTACAATATGAAGCCAATATGCTGTTCAGTTTCTGGAAATGAGAGAAAAGCCAAGCCTCCCATTCCTGTTTCTGGGCTCAGGTAAACATCCTGAATGCTTCTCATACCATAATAATATTTTATGTTTGTCATTCTCATTCTGGTTCCCAGCACTGGTTATTGTGAGTTGGCCTTATATTTAAGTACAAAAAAAAATTATAAAAAACTTAAGATACACAAAAGTTACACACCAAAGCTTGATACAATTTACATAGCCCTATAAAGTAATCTTTAGTAATACTTTTAGATATGAAACATAATATTTTAGTTTCCTTGAAGACAGGTTAAATCTGTAATCTGACTTTTCTAAAATTTAGCATTTTGTTTTTCTTATGTTGTCACATTAGGTATATCAAAAGTATTTGCGGTAGATGTTGACATTTTTTGTAGGCTTTAAGATTACTGCAATTAAATACAGGTAATGTTTGTGAGGTATGTAGAAATTAGAATTTTAGTTTATAAACATTTTATTACGGTAGAAATAAATGTTATTAATAAAAGAAGATAGAGCGACATAGTCATATTTAGAGATCATTGGTTAGGAAGAAGCACTGAAGTATTTAATCTCCTAAAACAACACATTTTTGGTTTGTGTGTACCAAAATAGAAAACAGCAGCAAATAAATGTTTTTTCTCATAAGATTTGTATAGATAATCACCAAGTGCTTTTTGGTCAATAGTTCTTACTTATTTTCAATAGATCCATTGTGAAGCTGTATAAATATTACCAAGTTCTGTCTGCAACTTAGATATATCTACTGATTTAATTTGACACTATTAATTTTATCACACAAAGTTTAAGTATTTTGTAATGGAAATGGAATGTTTTATTTATGGACAGTCTTTAATTACTGTATTTCTCAGCGTTCCATTCTATATTGGGCAGTTAATTTTGCTTAGGGGCCTCTTTATAAGGCTCATGGTTCTTTTACGTACTGTAAATCTAAAACATGGGACCACCGGCTTTACTTCCCTTCCAAAGGAAGCCATACCAACAATTTTTACACCCAAAAAAATCCATTGTCCTCCACCAGGTTTGAAACCACTACACCATGGAGGGCAACTTGAAGAATTTTAATATGTAACAGCAGTACATTTGTAAATATTGGTTTTTCAGACCTCCCTTTTTGTACATCAAGTTTTATAGAAATGTAACAACAATTATCATGCATATTACCAACCATTTAATAAAATTATATTTTAAAATATTTTATATTCATATACAATCTTTTTTATAAAATGTTTTATTTTATTTCAGCTTTTAATTCTAAAATTTTGTTTTTGGTAGAGAAAATTGATTCATCCAAAATTTTGCAGCTCAGTGGAGCTTTGTTTTGTGAATTTTTGAACATAATAGAATTACAATTTAGAATCAATATCTAAATTAAACTGAAATTTAATATATGTGTAAATTGTAAGGCCTGCAAACAATTTCGAATGTTTCCAAAGATTTTGTATGAAAATATGATAGTTTCCTTAAGTCCATTAAATATGCTGTAAAGACTACTAAATAGTTATTGAATCCACAATTTTGAGGTTACCATTTGTGCACAAAGTTAACCTAGACTTGACATAACTTCAAAGTGGTTTAAGCACATTAGAAATGCCTAGAATACAGTGCTTCTTATCAAGAACACAGCCAGTATGTAACATAAAAGTCAGTCTTTGGCGAATTATATTTCTATTAAATCTCCACATAAAAACCCAAATACTTATAACGACACAAACAATATTTCTTATCTCTTATCGGATATACACTCCCTGTAAGTTTATGAACCTGCTAGAGAGCACTATAAAAACTGTCCTGTGTAAGCTCAATGGTGAAAGGTCAGCTTCTTGCTCATCACTCTCAGCAATAGCCAGAAACATGATAAACCACCAATGGTTACCCATTAATGGGAAAGCTCATACTTATATTCTTTTGTGTGCAGAATAAACATTGTATTTGTGTTCATATCATCATCTTGTCCTTATAAGACCATGAATTTCATCATAAATCCACTAATATGCCTTATAATGATATCATTTTAATAATTCATACATTTGTTAAATTGCATCTTGTTGTTTGCACTCAGGAAATAACACTGAAGTATTAGGTGCTAACAGTACATTGGCCGATCATGAAATTAATTTTATTTTCTTTACAAGTATTTTATTTTTATCATGGAATGTATATTGTAAAGTTCTGTAAATAATAAAACTGACTTATTGTGTTACAGTTTATTTTCTAATCTTTCCTTTATTACCTACCATCCATCAAACTAAGGCTCATTCTTTCTTTTTAGGTGTTAATGCTGTTGAGCAGTTATTAGCACCACTTTGTACATTTGTCCGTCTGTATGTAAGAAAAATTATTGATACAGTTCACTTTTGGTACTAAATTAAGAGTAGTAAGATAAACAAGCTTTAATCAGGTTTTAGAAAATCTTTCTGAACTGAGACTGAAATCTTTCAAGCTTTGCTAACTATGAAATACTGTAATGGAATACTACATATTTCACTCCAAACTGACATGTATTGTTTGGTTATTTGTGATTAGTTTGTGTAGTCATTAGAAGCAAAATCCAGGGTAGTGGTCAAAATGCTGTTAATGTGTTTAGAAATTCTTTTTCCAACAATTCCTGTAACAATAATAGTTTTCATCTTACCCTTAATACATGATATTGTGCTTTAATTCTACACTGGATATTGTCATTTTAATCAAGCTTAATTTAAGGGCTTTTTATATAAAGAGCTAAAATATTACGATCTTTGGAATTATTTCCTAAAATATCTAATAGAATAAAAAGCAAAAAATGTTGAAATCACTATGTGCACAGTTATGATCTTGTTTATTTTAAAGATAGATTTATCGACCTTTGTTGTACATTACAGTTTTACTAGAAATGTGAAGTTGGAGGTTATTTCCATAGTCACAGCATTAATATTGTGAAAATTAGGTAGAATTGATTACACACATGAAACATCAGTTGGAGTGAAATTGTGAACGTGTTACTGTTTTTAAATATACAATTTTAAAATATGTGTGACATTTTCTTTAGTCTTCTTTCACCTGGATAAGGGAGAGAATTTGCTGAAATTTATAGATGCTGTAGAATCAGAATAAAGAATAATATAATCTGATACAGGATTTGCAGATAATTGTAATTATGAATAGTATATTTAGATTGATGGCTTAGCAGAGACAACCAGCAATAATTCCAAGGCATTTTTTTCCATAATTTGAATTTGTGAAGAAGTTAATTCCCAGATAGGATACCATATTTCTGCATAGGTAGTTCTAATGAGAGAGAGAGAGAGCTAAATAAGCCGTTTGCACCAAAGGAGTAAAAGTTATTTATTTGACATGATGAGATGCTTTAAGTTGAAGAACACAGTTTATCCACCTTGTACAGCAAAATGTGTAACAAAACTATGTCTGGAATTGTTTATTTCAGTTGACATGAAGATGTGGCTAGAGAAAAATATGTGAACATAATGCATAATATTGTTTATGACTCTTCTAGTAAGTTTAAATAATTTAATCTGCATCAGTAAGAAATGCACTGTCAAAATTTATAGTATATAATCATGTTAATCTCTAATTGAAAGCAATAATGTAAACAATTTTACTAGGCAGGAATTAGGATAGGTTGAGTCTGACAAAAAATTTAATGCCATAGTTGAGATTTGAACCATGGATCTCTTGGTCTCTAGCCGAGTATGGCATTGAATATCTCAGTCTGATTCAAACTATCCAGCTCCTGTCCAACACACACCTTGTGTGGAAAAAAAACAATTAATTAACACTAATTGACCTAATAGTTGGTTAAATTATGAAACCCAGAATTAAAAGTACTTATGCCATCACCATTGAAGTATGACATCTCAAAATAATTTGAGATCACCTTATGGTTTACTGGGAAAATGCTAGTCAGATGAAGAATTTAATGTTGTGTTGGCATAATGCCATGGTAGCTCAGTAATTAGATCAACTGACTGAAGACCAGGAGATCTGTGGTTCAAATTCCAGCTACGCTATTGAATTTTTCAATCTCACTCAACCTATCCAGTTCCTGTCCAACATAGGGCTTGTGACGAAAATATGATTACTTAGTACTAATTTTACTGGAGTTATGTAAAATAATATAAAAATTCCATGCTCTGATGTAATTTAAAAACAGCATGCAAATTGTGTATTGCATCTTGAATTTTCATTGAAAAAACTATAAAACAATTTTCAGCGTCAAAAAATAGGCTTAAATTTAAATAAGTTAAATCATAATGTGGCTACCATAGTACTGGTAATAAAAACGCCACAACTTGCTTGCAGGGTTTGCAAATTCATTAGGAAGTTCATTAAGAAACATTTAATGATGATGTAAGCATGTGTCAATTCCTTATATATGTCCTCTTTCTTAGCATCATGATCTGTCATCACAATATTATTGGAGCCCTGGATAAGGCACACCCATTTATTGTTATGGCTATGGGTTGAGATTTATATAATAGTGAACAATGGAACTGGAATAAGTATGTATTGCAAAGAGGTTAACGAGTTTGATTAAAAATATGATGTGATATATTGACACAACTTTCTCTACCACAAACAAATTCACATATATCAATTATGCATTACAGTATTCACAAGGTGATGTTTTATTCTTGTTATGTTATTCTGATATATTTTTAATTATGAATTTTTAAATTAAGTTAAAAGAATTCAACATGTAGAAATAAATGTTTATTTTGGTAACAAGCTCCTGCGATGGAAAGAGACTTTTCACTATTTTAATGAAACAATGAGTGGAGAGAATTAGGGAAGGGGATAAAAGGACATTAGGAGATAATCCAAAGCACATAAATATTCATTCAAATACATAACTGCTACCAACACATTTAATGAGCTGAGCTTTCACTGGATTGATTGTGCTATACCTTTAGTCTATGCAATAAAACATTATGAAAGTTTGACAAAACAGTTTAATTCTTTCTGCTTTTAAGACAGAATACATTTTCAGGGTCAACACAAATTAGAGTTTTTACATAAAAGGAAGATACTTAGAAAAATTTAACTTTTGGCAAAGCCAACCTCCAACACAAGCAAATAAATTGCATATACAAACAATTAAATGTACCTTGCTTTGCCATTTTCAATTCCTATTTTTTTTAAATGGCTATGGATAACCCAAACAAATCACACAAAGATTTTTCTTTCCCTCTAGTTGGATGAATATATGCTATTGTGTACTTTGATAAACATTTTCGCTAATCAAAACAGACAGAAAGCAATAAGAAGAAACAAACCTCTCAAAAATACTCATATTTCTATTCAACTTTTTGGCCACTTATACATATCTCATTTTTAGCAAAATTGAGTTCAAGAGTTTGCCAAACAGAATATTTGGAGCCTAAATCTGAGGTTGTGGATATACCTGTTTGAAAGATATATCCCTATAATTGGTGGAAAATTAGCAACAAATGAATCCCCCCCTTTTGTTCTTCATTACAAAAAAGCCATGTCAATGTTCACATAGCAATAGGAAAATATATAAAAATTCACTCTAAACTGCTTTTTCTAAAATGCATTTTTATGCAGATCTGTGACTATTCTTCACATGTACTTAGTTTGGAATTTTTGTTATCCTGTTTTCTAAATAAGCACAGTCATTTCTGATAAACTATTATTCCCATCACTTAAACGTACCATGCCCAAAGCAATTGTAATAAATACATAACAAAATACAAGTGGAGAAAGTGCTCCTTGCATAAACTTACTAGTTTTAATGATAATAATCAATGGGCTAAGTATCAGCTTTTATATACATTATTTGTTTGATCAGTTGGTATTACCGCACTTTTGCTTATATTATCCCTTCCAGTTCATGTAATTTCCCACGAAAGAGGGAAAAAGAAGCATTTGGAAATTATGGAATAATTTGAGCTATATCAGCTATTGGTTTCTTCGGTTTTGTAGTATGAGCTCACCATATATCATTACCAGATCCATCAAAAACAGTGAAATAAAAGGATAATAAGTACCAGACTTCGTTGTCACCACAAACTTAAGCTGCTAGAACAGGCATCACCAAACTGGTTGCTGTTTGAGTTAAGCAGAGAGAGCAATTTTGCTCATTGTTCGCACTGAATGAACTACTTTGCACTGCATGACCTATCAATTGCAAAGAAATTTGTTCACTGCAGTGGAGGTATATAACATTTTGCATTTCAAAAAAGTAATCTACCATTAATAGGCTAATATAAGTATTGTAGGTACACTGCTAGAATAATTGCTTTATCATAATGTCTCTTGCATTAAGTTTGATGTGAACATATACATATTTTCATAGGATTAGTAGTTGTAAAATAAACAATTTAAAAAAAAAATATGGTAATTATTACAATATTAATATGTAAAACAACAAGCTCCTTAATTTGGTCAATGCCATTGTAAACAGCATTATAATCCTAACCGTATGAGATTTAATTTAAAGGAAAAACATTCACATTTATAGTAGCGAGTCTGAACAAGCATCTTGGTAATCAATTGGTGTCTAATACAATTCAAAAAAATGTTTCACATTTAAAGCAATGGATATGAACATATCTCTTGAAAAATTGGTATCCAACACAATTAGAAGGAAGTTTCATGGTTATCACAATGAATATGAATAGGCCTCTTGATAATTAATTGATATCTAACACAATTAGAAAGAAGTTTGACATTTATAGCAGTGAATATGAAGAGACATCTTGGCAAGTAAACAGCATCTAATAATATTCAAACTACAATGTACTTAATAGTTGAGGCATTAAAAACTAACTGAAATTATCCTTATTTACTTGAAACCAAATAGAGGTATATCATTGTTACTGATAGAATTGAATAACTTATTCCAATTAAGATGTGTTGATCAAATAAATTAACATATCAATTCTTATTAAGTACTCAAATATCTGTAATAATCCATATCACCCTAACTTAAGTAAAACTCCTGCTAAAATTATTGAACCTGAAACATGAGCCTCTACGTGAGCCTTGGATAATCATAAATGTACCATATACATTGGTATTTTAACTAAAGCGATTATGAACACCAGTTTCTATAAATAAGAAGATTCCTCCCAGGCAAGGAGGAATTGGATTGTTTTCTGTTCTCGACATTATAAAAGACATTATATATATACTGTGTATATGTGTATATACTGTGTATATATGTATATACTGTGCAAGGAGGGAAAGATCCACCATTGCTATCAGAAGCCATCTCTAACTGAAATCACATGTTTAGCCATTGCAGTGCATGAAGCAAGCCTGCTGGATCCAACATAAAATAAAGTAAGTTTGGTGATGTCTGTGCTAGAACAACACATATTATGCTCAAAACTTGCAAATATGCATAGAAGCTTGAGACAGTGATGTGATTAAATAAAAGATAAAGAATTTGAGTCGATTTTTGTAACACAAACATCACTTATTTTTACTTACTGGGGACCGGTTTCGGGTAACAGTTATAACAGTTATTCCCCTTTTTCAACCCTCAAATTCTTTTATCTTTTACATATTATGCTGTTGATTCTATTGCTCCTTAAAACACGGAAACTTTGAGAGAAACACGACACAATATCTTAGGATTTTGCTTAGTTTTCACACTTGGATTTTTTCCATATGAAATAGCAGCAAGACCCTACCTTTGTTTTGTGGATGTGCTGATGTTGGTACTCTGAATCAAACTCTGGCTCGCTGAAGTATGACTGGTCCTGATCCCACATTGGTGGGGCCACAACGCCAACACCTGCTCCAGGCAGAACACCACCATTCATGTCTGTTGACTCAAATAACCGCAGCACTGAGCGATCACGGATGTCTCGTAGATGTGACCTGCAATTTGAAGTTTCAGCATAGGTAAGATACATTAGTGGAGAAGTACAAAATAAATGTGAAAGTCTCTCAGTGAATATAATAACTTGATTGCTAAAAGTATCTGATCTGATGCATTTTACCTCAAGTATGCTCTCATCAAATACATGGATTTATACAATTCCTTCCCCCTTTTAGATATTGCCTTAAATTAAGCAAAAACTTTCAATATGTTGAAATAGCATTTAAAGGGGTAAATTTCATCAAAAGAGCAACTTTATAGATTTTTTTTTTTTTTTTGCAAAAACCAAATCTATCAAACTTGTTTTACATACTTCAGAAGTTTTGTGGCCCTATAACATTTCTAACTTAATAAAATACATCATTTTTTAAAAGCCTGTCCCCTTTAAATGCCTTCATATATAAACAAACTTTAAACTTAATTTTCCTTCATTTCATATTTTTAGCAGTTTTCTGCAATCAAAAGCTATCTCCTCTTACAATTTTTATGCAAGAATGCTGAAAATTACACCGGATATTCAGGAAACTATAAAACTAAATATTGGGTTTTTTATATATTGCATGGTTCATGAAATAAGA
Organism: Hymenopus coronatus; assembly: GCA_030762935.1. Taxonomy (NCBI): domain Eukaryota; kingdom Metazoa; phylum Arthropoda; class Insecta; order Mantodea; family Hymenopodidae; genus Hymenopus; species Hymenopus coronatus. The sequence continues at coordinate 40,358,487 of CM060897.1, read as the reverse complement.
AATAAAGTATATGGTTGAGAGCAAACAAAAAAACAAATATTTTGTCATCAGTAGACTAAATATTTTTTTTATTCTGCACAAGAAGCAGCTATAAAACTTTGATACTTACTTTTATATATCACAGTTTCCAGAACATTTAAATAATATTTTTGACCTCACTGCAAAAATTGTAGGACGAGATATATTTTGACACTTTTTAAATACAAAAACTTAATAACTAAAAATTATTAAAGCTACAGAGTTGAAGCTTCAATGGGATCATACATAGGTCATGTAGCATATGTGTACAAGTTTCTCACTTTAAAACTCTAGAAGTTAGATTTGAAACCCATGCACCCTCTTAAATGTTTATTTACAGTGATAAGTTATTTTTCCTTTTTAGTAACAGTAACTTTGATGTGAATTGGCCTCACTGTGACTGGCATCATGGAGTTACCCTGTAGCTTCGGACCTTCTAAGTTGGAATGAAAATAAAATGGTTTAAAAATCAAGAATCACAAACTTTCAAGCATGTCCATTAGGTAGAAAAGACCAAACTTGCAACATGGAATATTACAAAAATTGCAAATATTATAAAATAATTTATTTGACAATAAACTATGTATTTTAATGAGTTCTACATTTTTCTGAAGGGAGATTTTTTTCTATTTTTATGATTTTCTAGCTATACAAACTTCAATCAAATAAAGCAAAGTTCATAGGCCATTCACATAAAATTCGAGATATACATTTTATTTCTCAACTCAGTATATTAAATATGCAACATTTGATCAAAAGTGTTGGAGCTATTTTTGTTGAGTATATAAACTAAAAATGGTTTTCCTACGCAAAGCTAATGTGTGCTTAGAGCATTTTCCTGAAAATCGTCATATCACAGACTTGGAAAATGCAGACTTTTTGGTTTAAGTCATGTATACACTCATATGCTGCACCACACCTGGACCTTTTGGATTGAAGGGTTAAAAAATGTACTTCATAGATAAAATCTCTATATCAGATTTTTGGGCGAGTTCAAAATTTTTGTTACCTGTATATCTAGGTAGTGGAAAAAGTAATATTCACAAGTTGGAGAGTTAAATTGCCTTTAAAAAACTAATTACCAAGACTGGGACTGAAACCATGGATATGTGTCTTTCCATGCTACCACTTGCTATCTAGATTAGATCAGGAATGGAAAGAAAGTGAATAAAATTAATAAAATTATTATAAAAATAACAGGTTTGGATTCTTATTTTGAATTCTGTGCTTCTATCGGAGAGGAAATTTATGAAAAATTGTTGGCTACATTGATAAGAGGCCATCAGCATATCGATGTTGCAAATTGAGCTATTACTTTTTGTACTAAAAATTCGTTGAAAACAAATGCCCCATGTTTTGGTTCTCTCCCATGGGGTCTCTAGCTGGCAGAATAGTACAGTTTTAAGTTGTAACAACTGACTTTAGATCTATTGTCCACTCAAAATCCTTGTAGTATGTAAGACGCTGATAATGAACTTTGCCCACACCAAGGCTAAAAGACTCTGTGCACAAAACCACATTAGAGGCAACTTGCAATCAAAATTACGTATCATGAAGACAAAATCACTGAAGAGATAAAATTGCAAATATATGCGAGTTAAAATAAGAACTGAAGCTTTTCTGGCGACGTATTAATTCAAAATATTCTCGGGCCTGGTTAGAAGCCCGAGAAGATTTTGAATTAATATGCGAGTTATTTTGTTTTATAATTATTAAACACTGATATATGCAAGGAATTAGATATTGTGGATCATTCTAATTTGTATATAATTTTTCACTAATTTCAAACTGAAACTTGGGCTAAGGAAACACAGCCTATATATGTGTATTTTTATTTTATCTACTTTCGCTAAAAGTATTCCTGCTTGATCTGTCACGTCAATGTGAAATGGACCTGGTGAGTCATATTTTTTTTTTCTTTCTTTCTTCTTTTTTCCCTCAATGGCGACAATATTTGTAATGTGTGTGTGTGTTTTTTTTTTTTTTAAGCTGTTTATGTAAAATATAATACTATACATTGATCAATGATAAAAATTAAATGTAAGTAAGAAATTATTCCCCGCACTTGCATTTTGAAAACCGCAGTACTCCTCCAATACTTTTTCAGCAGGCACACCTATAGTCAAATAAATTAGAATAGAAAAGAGAAAGCAGGAGAAAATTAGGAAAAAAGAGTAAATTGTTGCTCAACTCGTGTTACAAATAATTTCGTTCCCGCATGTAGAGAAACAAATGAATATAACTGTATCATATCTTTGGATGTGTTGCAGCCTATTGCAATAAGACCTTTATTCTTTTCTCAACATTGCCCAATATAAACTCTGATAGAGAAGAATACTATTCAGCTCCTTGAACAGAAATGTTAAATAAAATTTTGACAGTTTTGTGCCACCAATTTTGACTTCTTGAATTTAACATTTGTTATAGCTATATCAAACACAATATTTGTTTTTTAAATTAATTGCCATAATTTATCATGAGCATAGTTTTTTTGTTTGTTTGTTTTTGACACAGTTTTTAATTAATACAATTTCCTGGGAAACAAAGAATTAAATTTAAGCTGTAACTATTTAAATAAGACTACAGAATGATAAAAATAACATTTAATTACACGCTGATGTAAGAGAAGTTATATTAAGTTGGCTGCAACCAACCGTTAAATATAATTCTGATGTTGAATTATAAAATGGAGTGCATTTAATTTAAAAAATATAACAATTTATACGTTCTTCTATTAGTCTATTTTATGGTTGAATTTTGGATTAAAATGGAATTTTATATACCAAAAACTAAGAAAAAGAATGGCTAACAGTGATCATTACTTGAAGCTGTAAATGCATGCAAAATTTTATAACACAAAATCAAATTGATTCCTGCCTACTGCCAAAACACTAATTTGAGTTATGCTGTCATTTCATTTTTGAGTTATGCTGTCAACATGCATGCAAACACACATGTTTGCGCACACAGAGACCTTTTTCTAAAATGCTTTTTTTTGGATTCAGGGTTTCTCAAAGTATGTATTTCTGATGAATTCTTGGCATCAAATTTGTGGTGAATTGTAATACCTTCTCTACTTACTATGTATATACATAGTACTGGTAGAGTAAGTAAAAGGTGACAGTGGACTGTCAGCCATACCTGGTGTCATCTTTACTATCAAATCCACTATAAAAATAATTTAAAACAAAATTTTGTATTTGTGTAGACAAAAATAAACAAAGAACTAAAATGACAGGAAAAATTAGATGAGAAATGGACTTTTATGGAAATAAAGAAAATGCTGACTTGCATTTTATGTTTTAGTTGACTGAACAATTGACTGGCCTACTCATTTTCCAGGTCTAAACCTACGTGATTTATCTTGCTGAATGCTTAAATATAAAGTTTAAGCAGCAAATCCATACACACTTAATGAATTAGAAAACAGTATTTAGGGTGTGCTTTTCAGTAATTCAGTTGCAAAAATTGATCAAATTTTAATAATGTGTTCATGATCAGGTACCAGGCTTGTATTAAATACAGAAGGTAAGCAGCATATTTGTATTATTCATAGTCGTAATATTATTGTGAGGAGAAATTGTAGGCCAGTCAGGTCTTGCTACTGCATAAACAATTCAAATAACAGTACTGTGGGAGCGATAGGCTACCATTCATATTATTCAAGAAAAACCCTGTAGGCGTGCTCTATGAATGTTGCTGGCAAGGGAGAGGTAATTTTAAAGTTTTTTTTTTTTTTTACAGAATTCTTAATTAAATAGATACCATACTTTAGCAATAAGGAAATTTGCAGTTCTTTATAATGTATATTTTGGTAATGTTGCATCCTCTGCATCAAACTGCCATGTAAACTTGCTAAATCATACCAATCTAAGGAAGGAAGAAATCACTATGATCACGATTAGGTTGGCAAATCGCAAAAGGAAACAGAAGTGACTATATCCAGAAATGTTTGGTTTTAGATGTTAGTTACTATTAATCCGCATTTAAAATCACATTCTAATCTACAGCAGTTCACGAAATCTAATTTCAGTAATATTGGATTGTGCAGCATACAATTTGTCACACACATTCTTTGATAGAAGTTTGTATTATTTGTTAAATAAACACATTACAAAACATTCAGCTATTTAAGTTAATTTAATATTGGAGAATTGCATGAGATTAATAATTATTTTGAATTATATGACACATTCCCACCTGTAACATAACTTTTTGTTTATTCAATATGTCACAAAATATCCAGATTTCAAGGTTAAATTAGAAAATTGCATGAAGTTATTCTTTGATAATTATTTTAGGTTATGGGACACTCTGTGACCTGTAACAGAACTTTGTATTTATTAAATATATCACAAAACATCTAGATTTTAAGGTTAATTTAATATTACAGATAGGTATGAGGTTTATGTTTTAATAGTTATTTTGGGTTATGTGACCTGCAACTCTGCAACTCTGAGTCAGAACTTTGTATTTGTTAAATAAACACATTACAAAATGTATCCAGATGTTATATAGTTAATTTCATATAGCAGAATTGCGTGAGGTTATAATATAATAGTCATTTCAGGTTACATGACAAATGATTAATTCATATTTCATCACTAGATGAAGGGGCACCCTCATTTATTCTGTGATGCAATACACACCGCCACGTATATAAAGTGTTGATTTCCCACCTTATGCACCCATGGCTGGATCTATTACCAACTAAATGACTGAAACTTAAAATTCTGGTTTTCATAGCTTGTCTGCCCGAATTTTGCAGTCCTGGATTCAAAGAATGCAACATTATCCAGATTTTACTGGAGATTAACCTGATATCTTACCTGAGATCCTCCAACTCATAGAACATGTCCTTAGAGGAATCATGGATGTAGATCTTGACATGAGGAGAGTCCAGGTACTCCATGGTGAGCTGTTTGGGGAAGGATCTTACAAAGAGCGCCTTGACTGTGTCGATGGAGGTGATCTCGTTTGGAAGTAGCGCCCGCTTCGTTTCATTACGGTACTGCAGGAACACCAACCCTACACACAGAGCAACACCATATCACCTCGCCCACATACAACAGCTTCACTTGCGGCTTTCCAATTCACACCCAGAAATTTTATTACTATTCCAGGATAATTTCATTTTTAGATGACGGCTCACATGCCTTCACAGTGAGGCAGAACTCAACTACAGGGTGAACTGCTCATTTACAAGCCATTTTCCCTCCAGCTTCATCCCTGTTATGTTTTCATTTGAGTATATGAAATAATGGCAACTCAACTACGTACCTACCTACTCTATTGGCTGGCCACTATTATCACTAAGTTTTATTTTTAAAAACAGGAAGAAAACCAGTATTCTGTGTTTTGACGAATATGCACATACAAGTTCTGAGGCTTTTATCACCTCATTTTAGTCATAATTATTATATTTATTTTCTTATTTTAACAACCCTTATCATTAAATTCTTAACTAAGGTCATTTTCATTCTAGTCTTTTCTTTCATTCTTTTTTTGAGATGAAAACAACTGAAAATTCACTTTTATCACTCAAAATTGCAGCTGTATAGAATATTGCACATATGCTGTTATGCCTTTTTCAGAGACATTTGGCAGATTTATTTCCAAAAACATAGTTTTGTTATGTTTGCATAGTTGGAGGGGTATTTTCTCATATTTAACTAAACAAGATATTTTTTGGAACAATCTAATGAAATAGGAATATGCAGAAACAAAAATGTGTGAATGTATATTAATATTCTTTCATACAGGGCTAGTTAAAACTCCCAATCCTTTTAAATATTTATGAACAAACAACTTTCTCTACCTGTTATAAATTCAGGCACATCCATTATAAATATATTATAGAAAGTGCTTCTTATAGCCATATTACATTATTCATAATACATTTCAGCCTAGAAATGAATTCAAAATAGGCAATAAGTGCTTAGTTACATACAGCATGCGGAAACAGCATTAAAATGATTAGCCCTAGTAACGTGACGGGCTCTTGTAATAGAAAAAAGAAGAATTGCAAACTTTCAAGCATGTCCAGCAGATGACGTATTTGGACAAGTGTAAACATGCCACATGGAATATTTCAAAAACACTAATGCTAAGAACACATATTTTATATTTTAATGAGCTCTACATTTTGCTTAAAGCAAGTATTTGCTAACTCTATGATTTCCCAGTATACAAAAACCATTCAAAATTCATTCAGAATTAAGTGGACTTCACAGCCTATTTGCGGAAAATTCAAGATATACATATTATTAGCCATGCAAATATCTTAAAGATGTAATATTTTAATCAAAATTAATATAAAAAACAGAGTTGGACAGCTTTGAATGGAGGAATTTTTTTCGACAACTTGAGTTTCATCCTTGGAAGCTGCTGAACTTCTGAACTTCAGTTTTATATCTCTCAATTGCTCTTACTGTATGGGTAATTAGTAAAGAAAATAGTAAATAAAATCAAACAGATGGCACAGGAAGAAAACTAAACAGCTGAAGTAAGCTATTGGCAAGTTACTCAAGCAGGTAATACAGGAACATGACTATGCAACTAAGGCCATCTGTGCATTATATATTAACTAAAGTAACATACAGTTTACAGATATTGCCTGAATAAAAATAACCTTGTAATAAAAGTAATAAAAAGTATGTAATACAAATATTGAATCCAACACCAAAGTTCTTTTTATTTTAAATACAACACAATGTGTTCCAAAACATACACAGATTATACAGACCACCATTTTATGGTGAGGCACAAATCACCTATATGCATAGTAGGCTGTACTGCAGTGACCTCAGTATTTTTCCGCTGCACAATAATGACAAATAACAGGTTCAAGGTTAACTTTATCGGCTGTGTTTCAGCCACAGCTATGTAATTCATATTGTAAAGACAGACTGCACATGTTGTATCTCAAAGATGAAAGTTTGTTCAAGACAAAAATTATGTGTGATTTGTTGAAAAGTGTTATTGTCTTATTGGTTCACTGAAATATGTGCTGACAAATTCACCCTTAAGCAATAAATTGTTATGAATACAATACATATATTATATGTAAAAACCACATAGACAGCTGTGCAGACAGCTTCAGCAGAAATTTCCTGGTTAGCCAGTTCTGGATAGAGACACTGTGAGACATGTCTGCTTAATAAGTTTAGGACAATTGAATCTAAACTACACCTAAGAAGCAAAAATCTCACATTTTAACAGAGAAAAGAATTAACAAAATTGGTGCATCACTCATAAGCTCTCCTAAGAAGTCTGTAAGTTGTGTTACACAACAAGTTGTTTTTCAAATGCCTCTGCTCTTACAGCTGTTAAACTTTTAGAATTGAATCCCTGCAGAGTGATCATAGTTCATGAATTATAACCTTGTGATGATGAAAAGAGATTCAATTTCAATAACTGGGTTTTACAAAATAACTTGATTGTAATATTGACTCATACTCAATAATTTTTTTAGATGAGACATGGTTTCATTTAAATGGGCATGTTGCCTGACAGAATAATAGATACTGGAGTACAGAGAAACAGAAATTATGAACATTACACAAGAAGAACTTATGTGTGTGGATGGAAATTTCATCCAAAGATACAGGAATGTCTTCATGAAGGGGGATGCCACTTTCAACATACCTTATAAAAGGTTAGTACTCATAGTATATCTTACTATCAAATGTGGGTTAGCAACTTGTGAGTTATGTAATGCCAGGGTGTGGAGCGCATATACACTCTATCTGTTGTCCCACCATAAAATAATCACACTGTATTAATCTTGTATTTCTGAAGAGTTTATCAAGGGTACTATTTAGTTATATATAATATGTTTGGTGCAGAAAATGCTGAGGAAATAGTACCGAGTTTATGGATTATACCCATTGCTATACAAACCACTTTGCATGCAACTTTGAGCTAAATTTGATGTTTTATTTGTTAGTCAGAAACATTATTTTTACAACTATGAATAATAAGGGAATTGTGTTTTGTACAATCAATCTGGTATTTTGTTTTTATGAATTCAGATTTGCTTTTAAAAATAGTGTACCCAGTATATTAAATAGAGGAGCCAAGCTATTACTATCAAGCTGAACATGCACCCTCTAATTTGCCAGTTCCCCATAAGCTGTAGTTCAAAGTGAAATAAATCAAAATGGAAAACAGAAATGCTAAATAGCAAAGAGCAAAGAACTGTGTGTCTAGTATTGTGCAGAGTCATTTCTTCATATGTAAAACAACAAATGACCATTTTTGTTGCATATCTCTTCACATGTTCAATACTGTTGCCTTAAGGGTTGTACTATTTTCTCAACATTGGTGCAGCATAGGGTTACAGTTCGAAATAGAAAAGTTGCTGGTACTTCTGGCAAAACCAGAAATTATATAAAAATAAGATCATATTTTAAGGCCTGTTATTTAACCCAGTATACTGGTTTTCAAGTAAATAAAACTCATCCTTTAAAACATATTAAAAACAATGTAAAAACTTTAACTAGCCCTGTATATGGTTAATTTAATCAAAAGAAGAGACATCAGTACTTACTTTCTAATTTTACTTTATCTACTTTCTAGCTGTATATGGGCGCTCATAGAATGCTTACTGTGATAAATACTAGCACAAAATCACTATTAAAAATAAAACCTTACTTTGTACTTATATCTTCACTTTATCTGATCAGAGGAGTTACAGTTGTAGAAGTTTAAAAAGCAATTTCTTCATTACTCAAACTACTTGTAGATATCACAGAGTGGCTTTTGAAAAATATGCTTTAGAAACTACATTTTACATAGGGAAAGTGTGCTCAAAGTATAGTATCAACTGTAGAGAAAGCATTTTAGAATCCCTTTATTGTTTTGATTCTTTTGCCAATTTTTAAGTAATAACATGCACAAGAATAGCATATGTTTGGTTAAAGAAAACATTTAATACAAAAACAGGTGCACGCGTGCTACAGTGTTCAACAATAGCTTGATATCGTCAAGCACTTGAGCAGAAAACATTTAAACAATTCTTAATGTGCACCATAACAATTACTTCCTCATAGAGACACAGTGTAATGGCTTGTGTAAAATACATTAATTCTTACATATGCATTTCTGTTTGACCATGCGTAGTTTCCAAAAATACCTCAGAATTTTCGGGAGTCATTTCCTTTTTTATAAATTCGAAAGTATCAGAATAAAGATCTTCCAAAATGAGAGAAATTCTTCTTAGTATAAAGATCAGTGTTAAAGCCCCAGAAATGCCTATATTGCTATTTTGTACAACTGAATACCCAGATTTCTAGGGATGATGATGTAACTGCATATTGTTTGGGCAAGTATGTGCAAATACACAGAGCAGCAGGATAAGTACATAGATGTAGAATCTGTTCACTATAATTGAACTCAGTACAAAAATGACTAATTTATAGAAATGTTAAAATTTAGTTGACATTTTATTATCAATTTCTTAACCATAATTGTGAATAAAATTAATTTCTGTGGTCTTATATATCTAAATTAAAAAAAAAAAAAAAAGTAAATAAAAGTTTAAAACTGTGACATATTAAAATGCCTCTATTACAACCACTTTTAACTTTTGACATCTATATATTGTTTCTTAAATATAGATCATTATAATATAAGATTAAACACATTCATTTATATATTACATTTAGGCATTTAAATTTTCAGAGGCTCAAGACCACAATTGGATCCTGATTCTAAAATGTTTAAAGATTTTTTCTATGTAAATTTTAAACTTACTATTCCAAATTGTGTCAGAAACTCAATATTAAGTATGCATAAGAAGAAACTACAGTTAAAGTTCATTTATCTTTAATTCCTTTAAACTGTACTCTGTTATCCATCAGCGGCAAGGTTCTTGATCTTGAGACCCTGCCATCCCCCCTGCCCTGATCTGTCACTTGTCTATTAGCTTAGTAGTGACAGGCAAGTAGCCTTGCGTAAAAAAACAATGTTTTTATAGTGCTCATGTCATTGTGCCATTATTACTACATGTAACGTTTCAAAGATGGCTGTAAATCAAAAACATTATTATGAATGTATGACTTGACCACAAACTTGAAATTTTGTACAATTACATCTGTTATAGCCTATAATTGTAAATGTACATGTGCATCCACTTGTTTTCATTTTCAGCCCAAATCAGCATGGAAATTTATTTACTGTAGATGTTTATTCCAAACTATTTGGTTATCTGTCCATCAGTCCCAATACCAATCAGTTAATCCAGGTGTCACCAACTCACTTGATTTTGTGCTGCAGCAAACAGGCTTGCTCTATGCATGCAGTGTGTTGTCTGTCTTTGTTGTATACCATGTTGTTTGTCAATTTGTTATGTAAGGAGCAGAAAGCAATCCAACATGCAAGCACTGATTCCTACATTTATGCCTGCCTAGGAGGAGTCTTTATAATTTATAGAAATTGGCAGAATAAATGTTTAGTTTGCAGCATAGTTCTGCAGTCAGATAATTACATTCTCAGCATCATTATGGAACTCAAGAAAATGAATTTAACAGTTACCAAGGAGAAGGCATTTCTTTTGAATTGTAATATATACTAATTAATTGCCAAGATACCTGGTCATTTTTAGTGCTATAAATGTGAATTTTTTTGTTAACAATTAATTTTCGTATTGTTGGCATTACAATGTAATTAACCAAGTTTAGGAGCTTGTTGTTTTAATACTATAATAATTGTCATTATTTTTGCAATGATTTATGTTATATATACTAATTGCCACTAAACCTATGCAAATATGTAAATGCTCGTCTCTGAGGTACAAATACTAATGCAAGAGACTCAACAGAGTAATTTTTCTACCAATCATGAACCTACAACATGTATTAACCTATGAAAGATGAATTATATATTTCAAATGCAAAATGTAGCATACTGCCACACCACTCAAGGAATTATCTGTTTTTGCTTTCCACACAACTGGTCATGCAATGCACAGTAGGCAATTTGCAGGAGTATTGAGCAAATTTGTTCTCTCTGGTTTACTCAAATGGCAACAAGTTGCTGACACTTGGGCTACTCAAAATTTTACTGTAATGGGCTTCTTGAAATTTACATCCCATATTGCAGGACATTGTGCATGGTTAAAAGGGTTAGGAAAGTATATCAACTGAACAGGCTTGATTTCTTTCTAAATGAATATATGATAAATTTTTGGTCAACTACACAGTTTGCACAGAAAGATTTTATATACATTTTCCTGACTTTCCCTGAAGTTTTATATTCATTCTATTGTCCCTGACCTGTTAAGAAATGTTCTATGAGCAATCATGCATATTATTGTGAGCATACTTTTTAAGTTTCACATAGTTTTTAAATGACAACATAGATTTTAAAACACATACATGTATAATTTTTTTTTTTTTTTGTGTATGGGGATCTCCAACATCCCCATAGCCGATCAATATTCTCCTATAACTCTGGATTTCGTTTTTATTTTGAAAAACATTTTTGTAGAGATACAAATAACCTAATAAAAGTTATCAAAACATATATAAAATTCTACCACTATATGAAATATTGTTTTTAACAATAAATATATTTCAAGTTATATATAGCAATTAGAAGTTAATAAATACACAAGGTACTAATTCAAGAGAATTGCAGTCCAAAAGTTAATGCTTATTGAATGATCCAGCATCTGAATAACTGATAATTATTAAAACACTAATTCACATTAATCACACTAGCATAATTTGTAAGGCTACTATGGCAAAATCTCTGATTTTTGTGCAACTGGTATTCATTTCTCTAACTTTTATCATACTTTAAATAATTTGTATGACTTTCCCTGAAAAAGTTTGATTTACTGGTCTGCGTTAACCATGTGATAAGAGCATGGTAAAGTCATTTCCTTAGCTTTTTCTCCTGTTGGAAGATGCGATTCCAAACACTCTTATACCAATTATGCTACCACAGAAAGGGTGCATCGTAGGCACTGGTCATCTGATCTTCCAAAGAACACAATGGTTCTTTGTATTTATGGAGTGAGTGATAAAGTCATCTTTAATGATGAGGAAATAACAAGGATGTTACACAAGAGAAATGTGACTCAAATCATTCTTTCAAAAAAAAAAAAAAAATTTGTTCAACTTCTAGATGTATATTATTTTAGAGTATAAAACTGAAAACTAAAGAGTGGAAGAACTCTTCAGAAATAAAATAGCAGCTATGGAAGCATTATGAGAACTACATGATAGTGGCTTTATAGTGAAATTGCGTTTTTTATGTCCCACTACATTGGTTCATCAATCTTGAAAGGTAAACTGATGGCAACAGCATAGCATTTCAACAATATGGATTCAGCAGAGAAAAAACAGTTGTAGACATTTCAAAATGACCTCAAAGGAGTGCTCTATGTTACTTGTGAGTGTGTGTGTGTACGTGCGTGTGTGTTTGATGAAGATGAATATGAAAATGAAGTGTTGCACTGCTCCATGATACTATGTCCATATCACTATTCCCAAAAGATCTACTGTATTCAGATATTCAAACAAAGAATTTAATACAATGAAGCATATCCAATAATTATTAATTACTTCACTTTATAGGTTTATTTATTCTTATTTATTTACATAGAATGTCCTAATGAGCATATTGCTCTAGTTAAGAACTGCCCTTTAGATTTTTACCTAGAAACATGATTTCACCAATCATTGCCAGCATTTTCAGTAAACGACTCTACTGCATTAGTTGGTAGTATGCATGTTGGATACAGCCTATAACCAGAATTGAGATGCATGCAGAATGGAAAATATTATTTTAAATTTAAAATTAGAATATTTTGTGACAGTTGAAATGCTAGCAGAATGGCATTTAGCAGTTTTTATAGACAAAGTTCTACCTATATGCTAATTTAGAAAGAAATTGGCTTTATCAAGTTTGATACTTTCCTTGTTGGGCATCAAGTTCCTCCTAAAGATGAAATTCTCATATCATTGTTGAAATCTTCCCTAATACAAGTGTTTAATGAAACTTACTGCACCTTGGCAGAAATAACTAAGTGTATTTTTTTCATTACCATTAGAAGTGGAATATAAGCATTACACAAAGATTGTGCTACTACATTGGATTGTAATCTGTTTATGGAGTGCTAGTAGCAGACAAGAGAGCAGTGGTCTTCAGTGGTAAACTGATTAGAGTTGCAACTGTTACTGTGGGGTTCATTTCACCAATAGGGAGGAGAAGTACATACAATTTTTATCCACTCTAAATTCTTAATATGCTAATTTATACCTTAGTTACCTGTGTTGTGTTATCATTAGGACCGGGAATTTATGTAATATCAAATTAAGAAATATGTACATAAATATGTAACCAAAATTGGTGAAATATGTATATCTAGTGAAGCAATTATATGTAAAATCCAAAATTTTATATTTTATTATTTATTTATTTTTTATAGAAAATAGAAAGTTCATAGGTAGGTTAGTCGAATCTCTATGCTAATTCTTAATCACTCCACTTCTGCATGGATATGTTTCCTGCAACCAATGTCATGCACAGTTCTTTATAAAATTCACTATTAGATGATGAAGGCTGACCCTGCAAGTATGTAAGTAGTATTTGTTTCTTTGGAAAAATTTGTTGTTTATTCCTAATTTGTAGATTGTTTCATAAATGTTGTTCAATTTGAGATTTCATCATACACCCTATACATTTATCAGAAGTTTGGCATAGGATTATTTTACCATCAGTGGTTAATGCAATGTCAATAGAAATGCATGGTTTCAGCTTTGATGACATCGAAGACATAACCGGTGCCATGATTAACTTTAATGCAAATGACTGTTACAAATTCGGAAGCATTTGAGAACAACAAAAGTAAATGCTTAAAACCAGAAATTATTGTGTGTGTCGAACTATTACAATTTAGCTTTAAATGTAACGGAAATGTATGGGACTATGACCATGTGTGAAAAGCACAATAATAAAACTTACAACTTTGTCCTTTTATGCTTTGTACAAAAATATATGCGATTGACAAAAATGTATAACAATTCCACAATAATATTAACATATGTGAAATTATGTAGTATGGTGTGAAATAATAATTATTCCTCAAAATATATCATTTAAAACTTTGGAATAATGGTCCTTTCAGTGTATTTCACTGACAGTTGAATTCTTCTTATGAGCAGGAACAGAATATGTAATTATATAAAATCAGGGCTCTAGTTATCATGTTCTTCGGTGGTATAAAAACCTAATATAGGAATATGTATATGATCCATAAATTGATATTTTAAACAAATCATTTATAAATAAAAGAAAACAAAGATATATTGAACCATGATCATAGCTAGCCAGATTTTTAGAATGTCAATAAGGGATGCTCCTACTTCCCTTCCCCTATTTTGAAGGCAGGAGGCAATACCTTAAATGTCAACTTGGAAAATACCTATATTTGTATCAATTAAACATGTATTTGAACTCTGTGTGAAAATTTAAATCCAAGGCCCAGAGTAATTTTACACTGAAGCATATACATCAAAAACAAGATTTTTTTATCTCGTTTATTTTTATAAAAATTACCTACAATATATAATTACACACATGGGTATTCTCATAGTATTATACATCATACTTTCAATATTCTCTAGTACTGTTAAAAAAAATTAGGCAACCATTTTTAATAGGATCATAAAACATTGAGAGCCACACAGAGTTTTTAATTTCACATTTTTTCAAATTCAGACATTTACTTCTTTCAATTCTCAATTTTTTGTTCAAAATTAAAACTATTCTCCCTATACAGTCATTTGAGGTAGGAACATCAAATTTAATCTTAATAAACTCAATGGGGAAACAAATTAAATGTGATAACTGATAAATGTTAACCAATTCTTTATGGAAGATTCAAATTTTAGTCTTTTTGGTTACATTAGGCCTCAAAATTAAACAAATGTAAGTAGTATTTTTAGTCTTTTGGTTACATTAAGCCTCAAAATTAAAAAAAATTGGATTCACCACCATAAATTTCAAAAAAATTTCAAGTGTTACATTGTGTTTTCCACAGGTGATGACCACGAATAATGTTTTTCAT
Organism: Hymenopus coronatus; assembly: GCA_030762935.1. Lineage (NCBI taxonomy): Eukaryota > Metazoa > Arthropoda > Insecta > Mantodea > Hymenopodidae > Hymenopus > Hymenopus coronatus. The sequence continues at coordinate 40,343,390 of CM060897.1, read as the reverse complement.
GTTTCCATTTTGTTATAAACACAAACCCTTTCTTTAGGTAAGAATCATTCATTTTCTTCCAATAAGTAAAAAAAAAGTTCAGTCATCACAAGCCCAGTGACACAACGTGACTAGTAGTTAACAATACCAAAGTACTGAATAAACATGTGCACATTTCAAAATGCAATCTTTAGGTACAGAATGAAATATGGGATTTTTGACTGCACGTATGATTTACCATTAGGAATTCAGGAAATCCTGTAAATCTAAATCATAACTCCTGTATAATATCAAATCTAATCATAACTCTGAGGCAAACAGCTTCTTTTACATTTCCATTATAAATACATAAATACCCATTATTCAACATCATAAAACATAAGATACAATCCCCAATCTCTCAGTATTATATTTGATGATGATGATATATATTTGAGATGTATTCAATAATTTTAGCAAGAGTTGTATGAATTGTAGTAATTTCTTATTTATATATAACATTTCATAATCTTGGCATATGATTTATTCTAAAGCCCTGCCCCTGAAACAATAAATTGCTAGGTGCAAATGTGGTTTTTATTATAACTTTTTGGGTCTGAGAGTGGAATTAAAGCAGATGGCTTTCTGACATTTACCTGTTAAGATGTGTTAAATCACTACTGTTTTGTTGGTGTAAGTTTGTTTCTATGTTATAGATTACAGTAATTGTGAACTCAAAACAAAAACTTTAAGAGAATGCGGCGAGTTCTAGTTTAAGCAGACATTAGGTTTGGCTCAATGCACCTTGAACCCTTATATAGGTAAAAGGTTTCTCTTTCTGAACCCTTAATACTAAGGTCTGTTCCACATAAGCTTGCCCAGTATTGCTTAGTGGTCATGTGAGCAATCTTTGTTTTTTATAAGCTACCCCATTGATATAAAATCTGTCGCTCACAATTCTCATCCCCTTTCTCTTGATTGGCTAAGTAAACTTTTGAATTTGATATACAAACCCTATGCAGAACCACATGAGGCAATAAAAGCAATATAAACTCTCTGTCATAATAGCACATACATGCTTTTGTCATCCAAGAGGTAGGCTTAAAGCAAAGGATATTCTTCTATTCCACCATGTCAGCCAGTGAGAGGTAAGTAATCATATGACAGTTAAGAGATATGGGACAAACCTATGTGGAACAGACTTTAGAAGATTCTATTGCAGCCAAACTCTTGCTAGTAACACTGGTGGCAGTGACCACACTTTTTCATACTTTTTCTCTTACCTTAAGAAACTAAAGCAGTAATAATGAGTCTTTGCCCTTTTCATCCTCCGTGGTCTAGGGGTAATATGCTAGCCTCTGTTTCTCAAAATCAGGGTTCAAACCCAGCAGAAGGCGATGGATATTTTCAGGTATAAAAATCCATGCCATGGCTTCCTTTGGAAGGGAAGCAGAGTCATTGGTCCCGTGCTTAGATGGCCTGATGTGGCATTAATCCCTTCTTTACTGATAAAAGGCCATGCCTACAGCTCTGTTAAAGTTATCATTAATGCAGGAATTTTTCTCTTATGTCTCCCTCTCTCACTGATCTTCCTCTATTTTAGTGTGGCTCTCTGTCTCCTTCCCTTCTCTACAACTCCTTCCCCTCTTTCACAGATCAGTCTGAATGGTTCAGTTGGTTAGGGCTGGCCTTTTAGTCCAAAGAAGCTTGCAGGTTCAAACCCAGCTCAGATTGACAGATTTCAAGTGTGCTTAATAGCGACAACCATGACAGTTGATTTACTGGCATGCAAAGAACTCCTGTCAGCAAAATTTTGGCACATTGGCAGTGCTGATATGATCCTGGCAATTGGCAGCATTGTTAACAAATAAATAATTTTGTTTTCTGACATACCCTCCCTTGTTTTTGTACTTAAATAGTATGTGGTTTTAAAAACTGGTAATAAGACTGCTTCCTTTAAGATCTTCATACAAATTAAAATATAAGACTCAACAATGCACAGAACTTTATTTATTGTTTTGAAACATACTAGCTCTCTTCAAATATTGAAACCATTTTTTAGAACAACCTGTGCACTATACTAATGTGAAGTAGTGGGAATGTAACCTATCTGCTCTCGCTGGTACACCCCTCTGCAAGCGCATGCAATTTTATTACTGCACTCACCTATGGCTTGACTCATTTATTAACACAATAAATTTGCTGCCAATCATTATTTTAAGACCATGAAAGTAAATATACCAAATGAAAGGGTATACTTATATCCTGTTGCAAGGGTGTAAATTTATAAATAAACTCTTATTGAGATATATGATAGAACAGCCACTAATATACATTTTTAATACTGTCATACATTTTCAAAGCTTTTGAAATTATTTACCATTTTTGTTTTGTAAAAACTGTAATTTAAACTGAAATTACAACAGGCTAAATAACTGGCCACATAACACTGCATAATCTCTTGCTTGCTCTCTTAATCTCATGGCTGTTATCTTTCACATAACTGATGTTGCCAACATTATAAGTAATTGTTTCCTTTAATTGTACATTTAAATAAAAATAAAATAGTTTAGCTGTTATTCTCATTAATTGAATGTTTAAATATCTTTTTTTTACTTTGCTTTACTGTATTTCCTTAAAGTGTTCAATAAAAATATCCATCGCAATTTATTCTCATTGAATGCTTTGATAAGCACCTGAACTTTATGATTTTAACAGTTAAGCTGTTTGGCTTAAGTTAAAACAATTTATTTCTTTAACTGTTTCACTCTAACTTAAAGAAGCATTTTTGGTGTTACTTTCATAACACCCTGAAAACATATGAAAGATCTATCTTGGGAATCAAACACTACTAAAGTAGCTTTAATACAGGAAGACAATGTCTTTCAATGTGCAGTGACAACTGTAATGCCTATAGCAGAAATCTTCTGCCCAATCAGATTTAATTATGCTCTTAAGGTTGTACAATATGGTTGTCCATGTTACATGTTTCAATATCTTTGTTGTTATAATTAAGGTTTACAAGACATTTTTATATTTTGACTTGCACATTTTGGTAACTAATGACTTTTTAAGATGAGTTAACTGTGCAGTAAATATAAGTGAAATGTATGTATTCTTGCAAACAGTATGTTAGAAATTTGAATTGCCAAGGCTGAATATTGGAGATTTTGAGAAAATACAAAGTGAGTATACAGCTGTCTCTTTCTACCTCCATGTCCATCAGCCTTCCTAAAAGAAAACTATTATAGTAAAATCAACATTGTTTCCATAATGCATTAAAACTTCATAGCATAATTGGAAAAATAGCAAACATTCTGTTCCGAATTGGACCTATCAAGTCAAGTGTTATTTTCCCACCCGCCTCAGGGAAAAGTGTGGTTAGCAAATGTCTCAAGAGTTTCATAGTTGTTCTGCAAATCTATAAAAGACAACATGAGTGTTCATTTATTTTTTTCAATGTAATCACTGATTTCTAATGAAGTATATCTTTAGCTGTTTTATCTAGTATGGCAATAAAAGTTTGTAACATATAACTGGGGATTGAAACATTGCAAGGGAACTTTAAAAAGTGAGAGAAGTGCTATATAAAGTGAAATATTAATAATAATAAAAATATGACATAATAATAACAATAATAATAACAATAATAATAAAAAATCAGTTTTAATGAGTCAAATTTAGACACTTTAATTTGGCAGACCAGTTGGGAGTTTGCCTGCTCAGTGTGATGGTAACAACTGAAAGAGGAGCAAAGGGGAGAATGTTACCAACATTCATACCCTCCCTCAGCACAGCAGCATCATGAAAGGTAGTTTTTATTTACCATAGAGACAGTACATCAAAGCTTAGCTTATAAACACCAATATGGCTCAACCCTGCTTGGGAGAAAATCTATTGTATTTTATTACAACACAAAAAATGATGGGAAATGTTTATTTTGCAATAAGATGTTAAATGACATAAAAGTTTAATCTACAGTGCTATTATTCAATTTGACCATGCAATCAGAATGAAAAATACCAGAGAGAGGAAATATCAGCTTTGTTGGAACAACTAAAATGTACAGCATTTGTGGTTGCAAGACAATATGTGTTATCACTATGTAATTTATTGTTGAATTCGCTCATCCTGGTCAGATTTATATATTTGTTTATTTTCTTTTTGAACTTGCAAATTATTATAATGTTTTAATTAAATAAATAATTTTCATTGTTTGTATAATACATTTTATGATGCAATGTACAATTTAATCAGATCTTGTCACAATCAATATTGCTAAGTGTTTTATTAACAGCAATAATAATAGTAGTAATAACAATAATAATAATAATAATAATAATAACAATAATAATAGAACCATGTATTATCATATAAGCAATATACATTCGTAAAATAATGATTACAACACTTTAAATTAATTTGTTTCTTAAAGCTACTCCTGTGTAGGAAATTCCATTGGGTTTACAACCAGCATGCTGTTAAGCTTTCTTTGTGGCAAATGCTAACTGAAGTAGAGATGTAAAACTGGTTCCCTAGAGTTACATATTGATGATGCCTGCTTTGTTTAATTTTTGAATCATTTCCATACTCAGCATCAGCAATATGTTAACTGCAGTCCTCATAATTTATAAAATAATACAGATTGAGTCGACCAGACACTCTATGGCTTCACATACCTAAAACGTATCCTGATGTGTTTCACCTTCCATTGACGGCATCATCAAGGTGTCGACTGGCTGGAACTCTGGTGCTTCTGTGGGTCTTTATTTTCTGGGGTGGAGACATCTGATGGTGTTTTATGAGGCTTAATAGCGAGTTAACTTCTGGCAGGATGTCAAAGCTCATAAGAAAATCACTGTGTTTTTTTTATATAAATCTTTTCCCAAATATTTAATTCTGACGCAAGGCCAACTGATTTTAATAGAAGAGTCTTTTTTTCAATATTGTGATGTGCATTCCAAAAGTGTGCTGCCACTGCAGATTTATTGGTTTCTTTGTTCTTGATGTTGCCGAAATGTTCCTTTAATCTAGTTCCAATGTTCCTTTTGGTTTTGCCGATGTATACTTTATTGCAGTCAGAACAGTTAATTTTATAAATTCCAGACTTCTTTTCAGGGGGAATTTTTTCGGTCGTTGATTTCTTCAGAAGATTCTTGACACAATTTATTGACAGGTGCGTTTTTTGAAATTTATGAGTTGCCCAGGGGCGATATGTGAATTTCGTATATTTTTTTTTTGGTCTATGGAAGGTGTCAGTGTGGTAATTTGCTTTAGATGTTTTTGTCTTTTAAACATTTTTATTTTGTTGTCTACTTCCATAGACAAAAAAATATATAGGAAATTCACATATCACCCCTGGGCAACTCATAAGTTTCAAAAAGTGTTCAAAAAACTCAACATTATCTTAGCACCTGTCAATAAATTATGTGTCAAGAATCTTCTGAAGAAACCAACGACAAAAAAATTCCCCCTGAAAAGAAGTCTGGAATTTATAAAACTAACTGTTCTGTCTGCAATAAAACATACATTGACAAAACCAAAAGGAACATTGGAACTAGATTAAAGGAACATTTCGGCAACATCAAGAACAAAGAAACCAATAAATCTGCAGTGGCAGCACACTTTTGGAATGCACATCACAATATTGAAAAAAAGACTCTTCTATTAAAATCAGTTGGCCTTGCGTCAGAATTAAATATTTGGGAAAAGATTTATATAAAAAAACACAGTGATTTTCTTACGAGCTTTGACATCCTGCCAGAAGTTAACTCGCTATTAAGCCTCATAAAACACCATCAGATGTCTCCACCCCAGAAAAGAAAGACCCACAGAAGCACCAGAATTCCAGCCAGTCGACACCTTGATGATGCCTTCAATGGAAGGTGAAACACATCAGGATACGTTTTAGGTATGTGAAGCCATAGAGTGTCTGGTCGACTCAATCTGTATTATTTTATTAAGCTTCACGCTGTTAATTCCAATTAGTTTTTAACTATTTTGTAACTGCAGTCCACATATTGACTCTGATGAGAAGGAAAACCCTCCAAACATGTTCAGTGTTTAAATAAACCTTCTAAATTTGACTCATTAACACCCTAAATTAGTGAATCTGTCATGTGTCTTAACTTATCAGAAAGCAGTATTAAAAAGAAGTTTTATTAGCAGGTAGTCCAAAAATTCAGTAGATATTCTTTCGCTAACATAACGTCATTAATTCTTCAAACACTTCATTTGCATGTGTTGAGGTTTATTTCCTGCATTTTTTGGAGGTTATGTTATCTTTCTGCCTTTCCCTTGCTAAAAGGCACTTAGAAGACAGAATGAAGTAGGACACAGTTTGTTATGTGTGTTTATGCAGAGCAGAATGAAAATGCAGGATGTAATGTCACACCTAAGGTTAGGCCTCCATTGACCCTGGAAATCTGGGTACATAGATATTTCTAAATCTATGTTTTAGTGTTTCTGAAACATGACCATCTATTAAATCTATGGCCACACTGATCTCCATACTACATTAAACAGAAAAAACTCCCATGATGTGCAACACAAACAGTGTGAACAAAGTCAGATTTCTGAAACCTCAAATCAAACAAGACCATGAGTTATTAAAATTATTTGTGTGATAAATTATTGCTCTTCATTAATCAACAGTAACTTATTTAAATATTTTTTTTACATCACCATCATCATCAACACCCTCTGTTTGAATACATGCACATATATCTATTGATAAATATATGCTATTACTTGATAACCATACAGTTGTGCTTTCCATTGCGTACGGTAGGGGCAGTTTGCAGAGAAGCGGAACAAAAGGAAAAAGGGAAAACAAGACCACTATCTAACAGGATGTTGCAGTACTTCTCAAGCATGCATCTACACAGTTTACTTAAACAGTTAGTGGTGAAGTAATTCTTTTATTATATTTGTTTATGTTAATAACTGTTTATGAGTTATTTTAGAGTACAGTTTAATGCCTACATAAGTTTGTGCACAGAAATAAGACTATGTTCAATACTACAAGGATATGCAGCTTTTTATTGCCTGACTAATGCAAATGCACTATAACATTCTACCCAATTACGAAACCTCCAGAATAGCAATGATGTTATATCCAATACACATGGATAATGATATTAAAATTCAATATCACACCAAAGTGAGGAAATGATAGGGCTGTTTTTCAGTAAGTTGGGAAGAACTTTGGTTCATAGTACATGAGATCAAAAATACCAATGTTTACTGATTGCACACATTAGGATGATATTTGTTTGCGACTGACAAATGATAGTTTCTCACTTGCTTGGATTCAACCAACATATCCAGATTAACCCACTTTGAATTTAATTCAATAAACATTTTCTAATGTCATTACTTTTTTGATTTCTATTAGATTATCCTAATACATTTATAATGAATAGCATACATTAAAGTATGTTAATCCCTACTCTTTTTGGTTGTTTATTGTTCCAAATTTGTGATTATGGAGATCTGAGCAGCAGCTTTAGTTCATGGACTCCTTGAACAATCTGTACCACATAATAGCTATTTGCAATATAATTCTAATATCCTATTCCCAAAAACATGCACTAAAAAGCTAAAACTTGATCAAGATTTCTGTTTTTGTCCTGGGCTCTGGTAATCTTCGTGTTAATTAAGAATGCTCATACTGCAATAAATTTATTTTAATTTTATTTCCATTCAATTTCCTGTTTCCAGTTATTTTGATCAATGTTTAAAGCCACTTTATATAGTAATTGCTAATGTCAACAAATTATAATTATTTAGCTAACATTTTTATCGCATTTTCAATATAACTGTGGAGAAAATTAATCTCCATTGCCCTGTGTAATTAACTTTCCAAGAAAATAAACTTTATGATTATTTGGATCTTTCATATTTGTATATTGGTCCTCAAAAATAGTTTCTTTAAGATTATACTTTAAGTTAACATTAAAACTTTTTCCTGGAAAAGAAAAATAAGACATAAAACATTTTAAATTTATCTAAAAAAATTCATGTATTAAATTATTAAAATTTCAAATCCAAAACTACACTTGATATCAAGAAAAGGCTCTTTAGCTCTCATCATCATCCTTAAAAGATGCACACTAAAAACTTGAAAGAAACTCGACAAAAATTGCATCATGTTTTAAAGCAGCAGAAATGTAAAACAAGATTACAAGGACATCAAATCTTAAAATATTGTGTACTCTTTGCTCATACTGGTTCAAGTCAATTTAACTGTTGCATTTGTCATTTAAATTGCTAACAAAGCTTAATCATAAACACTAATTCATGTTTTTAGTTTTTTTTTTTTTGTGAAAAATTTTAATAATGGATTTTTTTTAAAAATTTTCTCAAAAGTAGATCACATACCCTCAACACTCTTCAGAGCCTCACAGAAAAAACATCACATAACGACAAAGCACCAAATTAAATTTTGGCAGCAAGTGTTTTGTATTAGTTTCCAGTGATAAGACAACACATAAAACAGTAACTTGTGTCGCCTAAATTCCAGTTTCAGTAATTAAACTCCCATTCCCCAATACTTTCTTATGCATCAGTGATCAGTAGTTAGAAAAGCAGCCATTTAAATTTCCAACCTCTGCTATTAGAGCTGCCAATCTCACAGATTTAAGTAAAAGTGGTAACTTTGATGTACTTTTTGTATTATTGATACAATGTTAGAGAAGGCGTTTTGACCTTAGTTTCATTTGTCTAATCATAGTTTTAAATTTCAAGGACACACATTTTGGATGGAAATAATGTGACAGCATTTAACATTTGTCCCTACATTTTTAGGTTGAACTCCCTGTATAAACCAGTCTTAATTTTAACCAATTGCAAATTCAAACATTGGTATATTTAATTTTAATTTGGTTTATGACCCAAATATTGCATAGTTTTAACTGGCTCCCCATACAAAGCACAACAATTTTGTATAAATTTAAATCAAACTTTAAAAGAGTTGAAATACATTTTGCAAGGTCACCTATAAAACAATAAAAATCCATTGCTGCAGTGACTTATGAACTGTGTAAATTTTTAGAAGATGATACTGTTTGATTTTAAACAAATTAAGAATGAACTGACAGGTACTTTTCTAAAAACTACACATTTTTAATAAGATTAACTATATCTGATTTTGCACCAATCTACACCCAAAGTACAAAATTTCACTGGCTTACATCAAAATATTACATTTTTATGAGGCACACCATCTGAAATTTGAAGAGAGTTGGTAAACTTTACTGAACTTTATAGAAGCGCAAAATTTCATCTCCACACATGCAGTGATTTGCTCTCCCCTCCCCCACTAACTCCTGGACAAAGATTCATTAATATGTTCTCTGCCCTGTAACAAATACACCTGAAATGTTCAAATCCTGGTTGTGCCACTTAAAATCCAATGGCTAAACCCAGTTTTTATTAATTCACTATGTTTAACATTTTAATTTTTACTCATACATTGTAAAATACAGTCATGTAAAGATGAATTTTCTAGAGAATATCAACAAGTGGTCGAAAATATATTCAGTTGAAAAACATTTATTTTGGTTCAGCATGTTTGCTGATATCTGAAAGGTGAATTAAAGGTGCAAGCCATCATTAAAAATGAAATTGATGTCTGCTTAGAAAAACATGATTAGTTTTAACATGAATGAATTTATAACATTTATGATAACCTTTAAAATACTCCTGGAATATAAATGAAAACAGTAATAAAAAAAAATAGTATAATTAAGATCATGTTCACTAGGAAATAAGTTTGAAGAAATAATATATAAAATAAAATTATGAAACCAATAACGCATATCCAGGTTACAATCCAAAAAGGTGATAAACATATCATTTAAATAAAGAACTACATAAAAAGGAAACAAAACAGAGTTTAATTTACAACTCATATCATCAGACAATTTATCTTCAATGAAATTAGATAATAAAATTTATTCTCAGGTTTTTAAATGTTGTATAACTGGCCATACTGAATGATCTCACCCTCATTTACTTTTACAAGGTTGCTTTGTGTAATGGTCATGACTATTCAATAGCTCAAAGACAAAGAGTGTGATAACTATGCTTAATGTATGAGAGAAACAGTAAACAGAAATTGCAAACTAAATGCCATTACTCCCAACTCAAAATTGGGTCCTTTAATTGAAGAAAATTTTCAGCAGCAGTTTTTGTATACTTGAGTTTATTAATGATAACAATGTGAGTGTTTTACTTGTGTGCTACTGCACAAACAAAATTTAAAACAACAGACAGTTTTTCATGCCTAAGTAAGAAATTATTTAGTTTATTGTAAAAATTAGTAATTGGCAAGGTTGTATATGTTTTTCTCCTTACTTGTACACATAAAGCACTGAAGGCAAATGCTTTGCTGCTTTTTTGTAAGTCTTAAAATGGCTTTACTACTATAGCTAAACTCTATGGTTAGTGTAACTCCAGCCCTTTTAATCCTGTATCCCTTAACAGGGTACACAGGCCCAAAGTGTAATGGAATGATAGGCCTGTGGTTCCATTATAAATTTCCCAAAGATTTTGAATCTCCTTCAGAGGAGTATAATATATGATAGACTGTTTTAATTTCACACCCGCAGAATCTACAGTCTATATATATTGAAACCTTCACCAAAACCTCCTTATTATGTGTAGGTACTTTCTTACTGGTGCTTGCCCAGAAACAAAATCAACTATAGTTTTTAACTGAAACTTGCTGCATTTAAGCGGTTTACCAGTAATAGATTTAAATGGTTATTTAATTAACAATTTCCCACACCATATTGCTTGAAGCCAGTTCTAGGTCAGAAGAAGATTTTTTTATATCAGTGTTATTGCAACTCCAACCAAAAACCTTGGTGTTCCCAGAGGTGACTCTGATGTTGCTATATAAGTTCATCCACTTATATGTAGCCTTTATTGACAGGAGAGAAAATATGATCCTCAAGTTACGGTGACAATATTTATTGTGCAATGAAAGGCATTAAAGTATTAGTTAATAAGTTACTACACTTCATAGCATTTTAAATAGCTTCAGCCTTCTATAATATATATATATATATATATATATATATATATATATATATATATATATATATATATAATTCATTCAGAATAAAGAACATCATATGTACAAATTGCTTGATTACCTACATTCACAAAACTAAATCAAAATATTTGACTTCTGGTAAGAATTGAAATGTGCATGGATTTCTTTTGTGTTTCTAAATCATACAGTTGATTAATTTTTCCTGAGAATTTCATTAGCAGAATTGTATTCAAAATTAAGCTCATGGTGCATACATCATTGTCATTGCCATTCTAGAGGCCTCATAAGCTCCTTTCTGAGTATGTCCTTCTTGGAAGGTAGAATGTCAACATTATTTACTGTGACACAGCCCCCAAATTCAGTTTCTGGCTCTACAACATAAAATTTTCTCCACCCACCACCATAGAGACTGAATTTCAAATATTCCTATAAACAGTTAAAATATTTACAAGCCAAGTAAAATTCTAAATGCCCTAGAGGTGTAAGCATTCCTTTTAAAATATATTGCAAATGTTGGTGCAAAAAAAAGTCATCAATCTGAAATGTAAATATTCTATAACTAATCAATAGTTATTACATTTGGCATTGTATTATTTGTATTTACAAATGTTTTAAGCCTTATTGTCCCAAACTTGCAATACAAAACTCTCTTGTATCGCTAAACGAATCTGTTTTTAACATGATATGAAATGAACCTAAACATGACACTGGTGGTTTTCCAAGCAGATAATGCAACAAATACTGATAATGCTAACGATGTCTATCAAAAAATTATAGAGCACCCTAGATGGTCATTCATTTTAGGTGGTGGTTTGACTTGTGAAGCCTTCAAGGAGTAAGAGAAATATGTAGTTGAGAAACAGATGTTGCATGGTGCACCATGCCATCAAATATTGTTAAAATCTTAATGGTTGCAAAAGTGACTTGCTGCACTTGGACAATGGATTAATAGCAAATTACAGCACAAAGTGCATGAGTCTTCATTTGGATGCATGGTCAGCTGTGAGGAATTGCTTGCTCTGCAGTACACTCTTTCAGCTGGTTCAGTTCCCCTCCACTTCCCCTCTTCTCATTAATACAAAGTCTTAGAACAAACACTGATAATTTGTGAGATCACATGTATTTCAATGGGTTAGTACTGTTATAATGCCAAAAAATCTGTATGCTACTGCACATAACTCTCCATGTATGACTCCTTTGTGAGACACACTCTTATAGATGTGTGAGACAGCAATAGACAGATTTCCCACTGTTCTTGTGTCTCACAGAAAAGGGTTCATAATTTTGTTGTTTGTGTCTTTGTTTTTAATCTTCCAGGTCACATTGGATGATAAATGAATGAACTGGGTAAAATAATGCTCAAATAAGCCTAAGGTCCATAGACCTTAGAGATACTCGGACATAATTCTTCTCAGAATAAAGAAAAATATCCGGAAAAAGCCTTATCTGGCTAATTCACTCAGAACATCTTGAATATGAGGCAAACACTACTACCACACTGCAGAGGTAGGCTTTCATTCCGACTTGTGAATACATTTAGAGAAATAGGATCTATTATTGATAAGAAACTTAAAGTAAACCCTCAAAGAAAGAAAAAAAAAGAAATTCAAGGGAGAACTTAATGACATCAGAGAGAAGTTAGAATAAAACCTAAGACATACCTGTGAAAGTTAGCATGGGAATCAGGAATTTTTGCAAATCTTTGCTTTGAATGCCATTAAACCTTTAAAATTAAAACCCTACAAGATACACTGTAATTCAGGGATTGCAACCACACAATAAAATGAGAAGAATTAATTTCTGCAATTGGATATTGAATCATAATGATTATTCTACTGATCCAGTTTAATATTTTATCATTGACAAGGCATGCTTTTATTATATGACCATGAAGAATTAATGAGTTAATATAAATTTGTTTAAAAAAGTGTGAAGGATATGTGGTTCCAGCAGCATTCTATGACAGAGGTATGGGATTGTTGTAATTATTTGTATGAGACATCTATGTATTTTAACTTAAGGGGCTATAAATATCTGACTTGGCCAGCAAATAGCAAGTGAATCATGTTTGAGGTTATAAATGCATTACTGAATCTGCCTTGGAGGTTAACCAGATAATATACATGAATAAAACAAAAGAAGTTCATTAAATGGCTGAAAACAGAATCTATAGTAGCTCATGTGCAAAGAATGCCAGCAGGGAATACTGAAGGTCTGTGATTTGAATCCTGACACTGAATGTTGAATTTGATAATTGAATTCATTGCTTCTTCTGTCTTTGGTGGTGAGTACAGAAAGTAACAAAATTAAATAATGAAAACAAAAATAGAACTCAAGCAAGTTCTGCATGCACATTTTGCTACCATCATGCCAAAATATTGCGTTACCGAAGCCACCTTCAGGATATTAGCTTCTGATAGACCAAAATTTAATTATGATCATGCATCCTACTCTAAACCTTCAATGTTAAAACCAGATAATTTAGATAGAGTTGGGTGATATAATTGGAAAGAGAATTTTTGGCAATAAATCTGTCATTTCAATTTGTAAAATGATATAGATTTTTACAGACTACACCTATTTGAAGACGACAATATGAATATCACTAATTCCAAATTTGTAGTATATTCTGTGAATGTTTGGAATTGGCATTAAGAGAGATATATGCACCTATATCTTACGAAATAAATAAAGTTTCATTAAACTTCTCATTTTGGAGGAAATGGATTTTGCTTTTGAAATAAGTTTCTTGGATAATGATTGAAAGTTAAATGCTAATTTATTTTAAAAACTGAAGATAGTAATAAGTTTTTAAAGAATTTGCAAATCAGGTCTCATAATGGGTGCCTCTACCTGCCCCATCATCATGCAGACATGCCATACTACTGTTTATTTAATCTGGGCCCACACCATCTAAATCCACAGATGAGATAGAGTGTTTGGTGAACTCAGCTATGTTCAGCATAATTTTAGCCATAGATATATGAATAAGTATGTGTATGCATTTGCATTATTTTTTTGAAAAAAAAAACATAGTAAACAACATTATTTTATGATAGCAAAAGATGGTGGCACAATTCGCTCAAATGTTGTAATGACTATTCTCAAGTTCTCATTTTATAATATGTACTTTTTTTAAAAAGTTATCTGAATGTTAACAAATAAGGTCAAGCGTTAATGCAAGAATCCAATTGATATTAAATTCTTATGTCATAAGGGTTTAAGAAACAACAATTTAAATACATTTGAGTAATGAAGATGAATCAAAGGATGAAAGGCAAACCTGCTATCGTTTAAAAAATATATACTTTTAAAAGTATACACATTTCATACTCTACACTAATTGTAGCTTTTCAACTGCAAGAATGAACTGCACAGACTCATAAACCAGAAGTCAGCAGCCCAAATCTTGCCAGGACACCCTCTCTGACTGAGGTTTTCTCCAAATTTTCCTCAGTCCTCATAACTAGCAAACTCCAGGAAGACACCCTAAACTTAGGCCTGGAATGTTTCCCAATTATTATTCAATTTCATGTATCATTAGTGTCTGCCACTAATAGGAAAATAAAACCTAGAGCTCATATTGATGCGAGACTAAAGATAAACTTAGAACCATATATTGTTGCGAGTCAACTAAAAATTTTAATACTGGTGTGCTGCAGTAGGCATTAATAATACGGTTAAACGTTGCTTTAAAAATATTAAAAAATAATAAATAAAAAAACACTCACTAAAACTATATACATTTCAGACCAGCAAGTCCAACTAAGATGGACTTTCAATGTCTTAAGACCAAGAGAATAAATTGAATTTCCACAAGGCCTAAACCAGACTCATTATTTAAATACACACATTCACAAGGTGTTCATTGCTGAAAACTAGCCATTAATTTTGAAGTTTAATTGACCTAATTTAAATACTGTAATTCTGAGAAGCAATTTGTACCATTTTTCATTATTATAGTTGATCTCCACAATATGTAGCAATAACAATGAAGCATTTTCTTTATGAATGTGACAGAAAACTGAACTGGTGGTGTAGGAGTAATGCTCTTGCTTATCATACCACAGTCCTGGGTTCAACTCTTGCAGTGGCCAAAGCATGAATGTACTGGCAGTGCCAACCAGATGCCAACAATGATTTAACTATTGGATATTATCAGTTATTCAGTTATCATCCAGTTTATTGAAGAATTTAGTTAATATGTAATCACTTTTCTATACTTCCTCACTGTACTTTTAAGAAGGCTTGCAGAAATTGCGAAGATTGAGTATTTCCTTCCATCCCCATCTTTGGTAAGCTCTGCAGAGGACATTTATAGAAACATCTTGGATATTTAATTTTAAGCATAGTTTAAGAGACACGAGTGTGCTTCTCAAAATGAGAAATAAAATACAATTTTATGCTTATATACTGTAAAGCAGAAAAAAATCAAATATTCCAGAAGTAGGACCCCATTTTATTTTTGTACTTTTAGACATCTGAATGACGAGATGCAACATTTCAACATTTGATTTTCTTATAACCCTATTCTTATATTCTTGTTACTTTCCATACAATGCAATCTTTTTCCAGTTTCTTTCAAGTGTTCAATACAGCTTCTTTGAAGGATGTAAATGAGATCTAAAGAGTCTTTTCTTGATATCATACTTATATATTATATTTGATAAAAAGTTTTAATATTTAAATTTAAGATTTAAAAGTCATGCATAGTTTGTTATGCTTACTTTTCTTAATTTATACGTCATAAAACTTTAATTTTTAACTTTGAGAAATATTGTGTATAACTCAAAAGCAAAAATGAAAATGCAAAAAGTATGTGCATTTTCATCATGGGAAATTGGGAAATAATGTTTAAAATTATTTTCTGGAAAGTTAGGTGCAAAGGACCATGAGGTAATTTCTTATTATAATTCTAATGAACAAATGTGTGAGAAATGGTTCAATTGAATTGGCTGAAACTTGTAGAAGCTTAAACAGTTTCAGTAGTGAGCTCCCTTAAAGTGTATTATACAATGAAACAAATAAAAAAAAATCTTTTATAAGCTGTCATTGCTTTCACAATTTGTAGGATTTATTTCCACAAGTAGCAAGGCCGTAACTTTGAACAATTTTTTTTTTAACTATTTAACAACGTTATTCTCTTGGCACTCCTGAAAAAATGACCCAAGAGGACTAATGTTAACATGTTTCTTCCCTCACTTTCCCTCTTCTTCAACAACATTTAATCTGCAATATGACTTTGACATGTGTCTGAGGAGGAAGGCTGCAACATCTCTGAATATAGGATTTACTTTGGTAAAGCTTAAGAAGATGTGCCTTAAGCAACAAAATACTTTAATAATAAATCGTGGTGCACTTAGTGTGAACCGTTTGCACTGCAACCCAAAATCCCACTCTGTATAGTGCATTATACATTTTTCAAGGCAATATTAAAATAACTTAAAATACTGTGGAATTACCCATTAGAAAAAATGATTATACGTTTGTTTTAGATAGTTTTTGTTTGCAAGGACAGTGATACATAAATAAAAGAAGCTTGTCACATGCAGGAGCTATTGACATGCAGAAAGATCTACGGAAGGTGGGAGAAATCGCCCCTACCGCCGCTGTGGTGGTGTTGGTGATGGTGATGGGGAGCCTGCACCATCCGCACGCCAGCCAGCTTACCCAGGGGTCGCTCCAGTGTCTTGGACGGCGTCCTCACCACTGGCAGGGACGAGCGTTGTTTACCGCCGCGCCTGAACCCCGTCGAGCTCGTCTCCACCTCGGACATGATGCCCGGGTCATCGTCGAACAGCATGGCAGAGGATGGCGGCGGGTAACCGCGCGGCAACGGCGACTGCAAACATTTTCACATTATTATCAACACTGCACTTTGAGAATCAACTTTATTAATGAGAAATTTCCATTCAACAATAACAAAATGTTATTTACAACATGCATCTCTTCATGCACTGTCACATTGATGTGGATTGAGATGCATTTTTTTTTTTCATTTATATTGCCCCCTTTAACTTCTAAGGTCATATCGGGGGCTTTGCATTAGAAACAACTCGTTGTGTGTAGGTTCTTTTACGTCGGGTTTAAATCGTTTTATTTTCCTCAAACACGCACACATTCACTCTGAGTCGAACCCGAGACCTCTGGGATAAGCTGCAATTTTATTGTTAAAATATATAGAAAACAAAAATACCTGAGCCTCGGCTTAATTTCGCAAGGTCTCTCTATTCGTCGAGAGAAAAAAAAAATAGGTGTTTGATGCTGTTAGGCTAATTTTAAGCCGTTCTGCTCAATGAACTTTACCCGCACACTAGAGTGTGCGCAAGACCGCAATAAAGATAGCTTACAGCCATAGGTTAATTTAGCGAAGAGAATTCGAAGATAGTTTCATTTTTCCCAGCTCCAAGAGGGAAAAAAAAAAAAAAAAAAAAAAAAAAAAAAAAAAAAAAAAAAAAATGAAGTGCTCATTCACATAACTTGATCTACTTATCTACTTCATGCTTATCAAGATAAACAACGGCAGAAGTGGTTTTATTACATGTTATTTCCTCGCACAAGCCTGGGTAGTGTGGTGGTAGCGTGTCTGTTTCAGCATCGTGAGTTCGAATCTCACTTAGGGTGAGTTGCCCGGATAAGTTTTTTTTCCCCCTTAACCTGAGAAGACGAATGTCGAGTAACTTTAAGCTCCATGGTCCCCGAGATCATTTGAGTATCATTTCACCAATTTCATTCGCCGTCCGATATGATCAATCAGGTTAAAGGACATTAAGCTACCACAAAACGAGCAAGGAAATATAATAAGCTAAAGCGATAGTAAAATCTTTTAAAAGTCGGTCTCTATGAGATGGTTTTCAAATGTAGTTTTCTTTGCTTGAGCAGCAGAAAGAAAAACGAAAAACACCTTCCCATTTGATAAATCAACATTTTTTGAGCAGTCAGCTTTTGTCTATCTCTTACGGTTTACCAGTTGTGCAAAAGTAATCTAGAATGAAGAAGACTTAAGATGTATGAAAATATCTTAAACATATAGTATTTTAATCAAAACAACTACTTTTGCGAAAATCGAAATTTTTTAAAAAGCTCAAGATAAAGGGTAATTTGGATTTGGAGGATTTTCTTGAAAATCCTAGTGTTACTTTTTGAAAGATGCTGAACTTATATTTATATTTAACGGACTTTTCGTTTTTCAGTTATTCTGTTCTCTCCCCCCCCCTCCCTCCCTCCCTCTCTCTCTCTCTCTCTCTCTCACACACACGCACATGCACAGGACCTTCTTCTAAAAAGATCTGTCGTCCTCCGTAGTCTAGGGAGTTCCCAAGGTTCCTCTAGTTCCTAAGTTCGCGGGTTCAAACCCGGCGAAGGGGGGCTGAATTTTTCGGACGTAAAATCCTTCATTCTGAAGGATAGTAAAGTCGTTGGTCCCGTGCCGTAGATTTACAGCTTGTAAAATCTTAACAATATTATAAACGATCTTTCGCGCCCAATATAGAATGGACGCTAAAAATCGCAGCAGTTAAAGAGCGTCCATAAATAAATCTCAATTCAATTTTAAAAATGCCTCATTTTGGATTCAAGGAACCTCAAAAATAAATCTCGGTGAAATCTCGACATCAAATTTCTGGGTGGAATACAATAGATACCTTCTCTTCCTACTATGTGCATGGTATGTGGTAGAGAAGGTTAAACCTGAAGAGGTAAAAATTGCTTAGTTTTGTAAGCTCTCTCGTTTAATATTTTTAAAACATTGATATACGCAAGAAATTAAATATTATTAGTGAATCATTCTAGTTTGTAAATCATTATTTTCTTGTCAAACTTGGAATCTATGGAATAGAAAGCCCAGATCCACTTTCCCTAAATAAAATTCTAACTCGATCTGTAATATCAATGTGACAAAGGCCTTTATAAGAACAGCCTTTATTTCCCTTGTGGTGACGTCAGGGGAAACACGAGTTGGAGAGGGATGTAGAAGGAACTGTATATACACAAGTGTAGTTCCACATACGTTATTTCACCTATAATAGTTTATACCTATATTATTTGTTTTACTGTAATTTCAGTATATTGTGATGAGATTATTTTAAGGGTGGGGAACAATTTATTTGTTATAATCGCAGTGACATTCTCTCTCTCTCTGTCTCTCTCTCTCTCTCTCTCTCTCTCTCTCTCTCTCGCTCTCTATCCACTATCGCATATTTCCGCATCTTTTCTACAAATTATTTTTACATGTTTTTTTTTTGTGTTTTATGTTAAGATAAACGTTGCATAAATGTTATATTGCACATTTGGTTGTAGAGGAGGTAAAAGAGGTTAAACGATAAATCGATCGCTACATACTAGTTTTGAAATGCCATGGCTTCTGTAAAACATCGTAAGAAAGAAATGACTGGCGAATCACTTCAAAATAATTCTGATGTGTTGCACTCACATGACTTATTCTTCTTTCTTTCATTTATTAATAGTCATTTAAATGACTCTTAGGAAAGCTTATTTTTATATTCTATTGCATTTAAATGGGGATAAACTTTTGGAGAAATAGCAATATTCCACATTTATAAATGCAAAGAGAAAAAGGACAGTCAGCTGTTTAATAACTGGACGCCGTATATTGGCACTAAACTTCCGTAGGTGCTCTGTCCGTGAAATTGCGAAAAGAAACGCCGAAAAGAATTTGAAAAGAATGACAAAAGAATTGAACAATTCAACCCAAAAATAACGAGATCTCGGAATAGGCTTATGCCACAAAAAAAAAATATATTTAAAATAAATTAATGTTTTAAAGAGATCTGCATTTTCATATAGTGGATTAAGGTCTATCGCCTAACGTTTACATATCGCTTATACAATATTACTAAACGAATGAAGAAGAATACACAGACTATTCAAGAAAATTCAAGATTTACATTATATTTTAATCAAAACTAATTCTTTAAACTTTTAATTGAAAAAAAAACTAATAAAGGATCCACTTTCATTTTTATTTCCATTTTTTTCTATTATTTTATTTAACAACTTTATAGGTTTATTCCCATATATATTTTCTAGAACTAGTCATATAGTTATTAGAGCAATTTTTGAGAAAATCGAAAATACCGAAAAATGTTCCATCTAAATGATATGATGATTTTCTTGAAAAGCTCCGTGTCGCATATTTGGAAGATATTCAACTTAAATACCAAGTTAGGTATTTATCTGATTTTTCGTTTTTTACTCATGCTATTCACATATACACCCACACACGACACACAAAAGTTTCTCTAAAAATGTATTTTTGGGCGATTAAGCGAGCCTCAAAACATGTGTTTCCAATGATATCTCGGTATCGAATTTTTTAGTGGAATACAGTACTTCCCCTTCTTACTATACGTTTTAATAAAATAAAAATATTCGAAAATTCTAGCGAATATCTCTGAAATAGTTGAATGTCAGAAAATTTATTTCACATTCTGTGCTTCGACAAAATCTACATTTTTTGTTAAGAAAGTTTTTGTGTGTATCTTACGATTTAGTCGTTATAGGGGTAACAAGTAAGCATATGGTTCCCAAGATCCGTGTTCAAACCAATGCAATGCATTTCTTTTCGGGCGTAAACATCCTTAATAGGGCTTCCTTCTCGTGCTTGCAAAAGCGCCTCAAGCCTGATAAGTGGCCTCTGAGTAAAATTAAACAAGTCGTTTACGCTCAAATATAGAATGGGACTGTCAGAAAGAACATCCATAAATTTTATTTCAATTTCATTAAGCAGTTACAAAAGTTACAGTGTGGCTGGCAAAAATATGTCAGATTTCTTAAAACTGATCATAGCTTGGTCAGCTTAGACCTCCCCTTTACTTCTTCTGGGGTAGAAAGCTATAAAACATCGTAATTTTCGCCATAAAGCAACAAACGTTTTTTCTGACACTGTTTAACAAACTAAGTCAAGACTGGGAGTGAATAAATACAATCTTATCTAAATACAAATGTCTTAGAAATGTTGTGTAACCAATGTTCAAAATTACCTGGGAAATCACGTTCATTTTCGCTCTCACACTCACTCACTCTCTCTCATATAACCACACAACTTATCTTATTTTCCTTGCCTACATTATGAATTCAGCGGGAAGAATCCTTGCTGGAATACATGATTCTTTATTGGTTACTAAAGGTTTAATGATTTACATGCAATTACACCGCACACCGAACTGAATATCTGCTACAGATAGTAGGGCTTATAGTTACAACTACGGCTACTTAACAAACAGAAATCGTTCACTCACCTTTCTCCTTTGTGATTTGGAACTCATCTGTGGCAGGTCCATGAGGCGAGCACAAGAGAGAGAGAAAATAAAGAGTTAGTATTTTAGTGCTTCCATCACCACACACTGACAGGAGCTACTGTGTTCGTCAGCACTACAAGTGAACATGTCTGTGGCTTTCACGAACAAATATACGTCCTGAGAAAACTACCAGATTCACAGCACGATGTCTGAAACCTTTAGCAGCAGTTGAGCCTACAGAACGATTTGTATGCTGCCTTATACTTGTGAATGTACTTTTTGACGTGATACAGACACGAGCACAAATAAATAATTCACATACCAGATTCCATTTAGTGACGTATTTTAAGCTTTGGTGGGAGGTACTGTATTAGAGAACAATGTTACCATTGGATGGAGCGAATAAAAACTAGTAAATACTACATAATATTATTTGGTTTTATTAGACTGTGGCAAGCATTTATTTCTAACAGATTATTTTGGTAAAGAAGATCCCACCTGCACTTTTAAAGCTAAGATTGCTGACCTATAACCACAAAAGACAAATTGGTGGTCATAAAGGATTCAGTAGCAACAATTGAAGTAGACATCGTCATTATGAAGTCACGAACGGGACCTCAAGACTCTGGGAGCACAGGACGTAGACCCTTTGTCCCAGGAGAGAGGGGTGAGAGGAGAAACCCGAAGGGCGACCAGATCAGGATGACGACGTGTGTAAGCATGGATGGAGTCCCTATCGGTTACAATTGGAACGATTTCAGCGCCACCTTAGGGAGCCCTGAAACCGACAGACGGGTCCCGACGCGTTCCCGACGATGACACCAGGATAACATTTTTAAAATGCACAAATCGCCATCCGGCCGCAATTCGCCGAACTCCGTCACATGACCCTTCAACCCTGAAAGATATGATGAAATGATAGGAACAGGAAAATGAGGGGGATGTGCATAATAATCCTAATAATCTGGAGACCTGGAGAAACCTCCGAAAAAGTTATGGATCAGTTAGGCCAGCCATGGAGATCGAATCAACGACTTCCAGAAACAGACGTAACCGTCTGAGCCATTCCATTCGGTAACCATCATCATACTTCTTTGATTTATATCTCTATGCGGGTTCAGTCAAATGCGCCAATTACCGTGGTAATTTGAAATAAATTTAGCTATGTAATAACTCCATGGCACGACAGCTCACGGGGAACCTTGGCCTACCGCCCGGCCGCTGCGTCCCCCATCTCGGTCCACTACAGACGTCATGGATGGGGTGCAGTATTGGAGGGTGAGACGTGGTCAGCGCCTCGAGTCCCCCCGGACGGTTAATGCGGTCCTCATGACCTGGAGCCGCTACTTCTCCATCAAGTAGCTCCTCAATAGGCCCCCCAGGGACCTTACGAGGCTGAGTGCACCCCGGGCCAGGTCTCCCAGCGGGGGGAAAATCGCCGGTACTGAGGATCGAACCCAGGTCTCCCGCTTGGTAAGCAGCAACGCTACCACCGCGCTAACGAGACGACCACTTTAGCTATGTTCATTTGGAAAAATTATCACTTTATTTGCATTCTGTGCAATTTTTTCAGACACACCTAATATTGTTTTAGAACAATCCCGAAATCTTTGGTCACTCCAGTTGTTACCGGGTGCGATTGCCCTTCCGCAAGTTTCTCCACAATGGGAAAGAAAACAGCCATTTAAATAATAAACACTTGCATCTTCAAATCAATATACTTCAAATCTTCTAAGGCTTAGATATCATTCTCGAAAGCGCTTTACCTCCAAAATGTGCTTTTGGGCTGTCACTTTAAACAGAACATTCAAACGGTTTAATGTGTATGTGATAGACAAAGTTGCCTCTTATCAAATGGATACTTATTTGTGCTGCTAATATTTCCTTGTGTTTTACTCAAATTAAGTGAAGTGAATACGAGGGTGATTCGACACATTTTTGTTACAGCTTCATTGTTGACAACCGTCTGAATTGTTCAATGTGTTGATTACTGCAATTGAAAATGGAAAAAACAGAATTTCATGTAGTTATTAACATTTTCATTTGAAGGGTTGGGCTGCCGCACAAATCAAAATAGAATTGCTGAAGTTCATACGGACTCTGCTCCATAATTTAAGAACATTTATTTTTGGATTAATGAATTTCAACGTGGTCGGACAAGCTCCGCAGACAAAGCGCGCTCCGGCCATCCAAAACAGGTCACCCACAGGAACCCATCAACAAAATTCATGATATGGTAATGACCGCCAAATAAAAATTCGTGAGATTGTTGAGACTGTAGGTATTTCGAGTGCATATCCTGCACGGAGAATTGACTATAAAGAAACTGTGTAGCAGGTAGGTGCCATGATTGCTCACAGTTGACCAAAAGCGCATCCGGAATAATAACAACATATTTCAACACAACGTTTGGCGATGTTTAATCGCAATCCGCAAGACTTTTTGGGCCCATTATGACTCTTGATGAAACATGGATCCATTATTACAAACCAGAGACAAAACGGCGGCCAAAGGCTGGTGAAAAAACACCGAAGAACGGCAAAGATAACTTTGTCAGCAGGTAAGCTAATTACCACTTTTTGAGGGGTGGGGGGGGGAGATTCCCAAACAACAATCTCTAAGTCATAACTGTATCCTATTATGCTTCATTGTTGGATCGCTTGAAACTTGTGAAAAAGACCAAAGTTGGCACTGAAAAAGTGCTCTTTTACCACATGTCAGCGATAACAATGGCAAAAGTGCATGTATCGGCTTTGAATTGATTCCTCAACCACTCTATTCACCAGACATACCCGAAGTGACTTCTTTCTGTTCCCGAATTTAAAAATTTGGCTTGGTGGGAGGACATTTCATCAAATGAAGAAGTGATAGTCGCAGTCGAGTATTTTACAGAATATGACATGGCCTATTTTTCGATGGGGTGAAAAACCTGGAGGTTCACTGGAGCAAGTGTATATATCCCTGGAAGGAGACTATGTCGAGAAGTAGGTGAGTTGTTTACGAAACAAACATTTTTCTTGTTTTTTTTGCCAGACTTATCTAACCACACTTGAACGCAAGTATTTACTTGTAAAAGTGTATGTAAAGGAGATTACTTATCTTTATTCACTTCATCCATTATGTAGAGAAACATTCCACAATGGATAGCTGCCGTTATATAAGGGAGACCACAAAGTTTCAGCCTACTTATGAATTTATTTTGTCAATTTTAGTAATATTATCCTTGTAACCATCTCAGTAGTTGGATCTCGAACTTCTAGGATATTGTATCCTAAGCCCGTGGCTCGATGTAAACAAAACAAAAGCCAACGGGGTCGCTCAGGCGGTATCGTCTTTGGTCCTCATTTGGAGTCATGGGTTCAAACCCCGTGGGCTGACCAATCGTGGTTTCCTTCAGTCGCCAAGATAAATACCGGATTGGAAATTGAATACTACGATACAAAGTTTCACCTTTAGCCTACAACAATTAGCACCCTAGCTCACATCTGCTTGGCGCGGAGCGAAAATTGTATGGGTACGGGAGAAAAGACTATGAAGACTACTGTCCTCCACATACAGATCAACGAGTTTCATGAACAGAACCGCCGCAATATGACCAGCTAGTTAAAGCGATCTTAAATAAATAGAATAAATCTATAGAAAAACAAGAGAACAACTTGATCTCTCTATGACTGGGTTTGAAGGGTAAAAAGATGGGTTGACGTGATGCATCAAACACAGTGGTAATTTAGAACTGAAGCTTTGGAGAAGAGTTTACAACACCCAGTCATTCAAACGAAAATATAAAACTGCACAGACTGTAATTAAGCACAATATTGGTCTTCATGCAGAGAAGTTTAGAGACTTATATTAAACAAAATGAGTGACGAAAGCGATTATAAAAATACATTCGACATGCCGGATACCACAAATAAGTCGGGAACCAGTGTACCCTCGACTTTGCTAAATTATCTGGATCAAATCTTAGCAATCGGAGCACAACAATTACCTTAATATTTCCATGAATCAAATGTCACGACACTTTAAATAAATGCAAGCGATTTACTTCTCATTTTAGGAAACAGCATTACCTATAAGTAAATAGACATTTCTGTTTGGACAATACGCAGCCACAGATATGTTCACATAAAAACACGCAACTAATAAAATTCGGGAAAATGTGAACACGACTATTTAGGGTTATAAACTCTTTGAAATAGTTATTGTATCATCACTGCTAAGTGCTACCAGATTCTAATATGCATGCATTAAATAGAAATCGTATATTTCTTTGAACTATATAAATATAAGTATTTTTAATATGTAAGAGACCTGCAAAGTTCAATGCCGAAGGGCAAGAAATAAAGACATTATTACTCATGCATTAAATATTGCTTACTACACTTACTGTTTATTATCCTTTTATTCTACAAGTTCTAAAACCTTTAGTGCACATGCGTCGAGTAGATTACAAACAGAACTCTAAAGGAATTCAATAACATCGCGCTAATATTATTTATCATAATGTAATTAAATATGACTGCTTATTTTTACATGACTAAACAATTACAGGTCATTTTATTTACGAGTTCTGTAAACAAAACCCGCCACCAAAACTAGGAGAACTTGTTCGTAGAAGGATGAATACTTCAGCACTAGGGTTGAAGAGGTTTTCATATCTAGCCATAGAGAAATTACAGCTAAGAAAACAATACAGGTCTTACGACGAACAACGTTACCACATAACGGCAGCTGTAACAATTGAGAATGTTATGGGGCAATAAAGAAATAGTTACTAGTCAACTATGCAATGCAGGGTTATAACATGAATCAATAATGAATACACGAACAGCTAGTACGATAATCAAGATTACTCTAGAAATCATTTGTGTGGTGAGAAGCACAAAGCTGATACATGAATATCTACAATTTGCAACAGAAGTTTTGAAAATCCAGAACATATATTTAAAATATACTTATTTTTGCATTAAAATAATAAGCATAAAAACAACTTCAGGACATAGCTTACTTGAAAGCAAATTAAGATCACAATATTAGAAGTTGACTTTTCAATGCAGAATTATCGTCGCTAGTTGTCGCCCTCCGTGGTGTAATGGTTACCATGCTAACTTCATTTACCTAAGATCGTGATTTACGACACGTAAAAGAACCTCGAGCCTGATAGAGAGGCCTCTGAGCAAAATTAAGCGGTCTTTCACGCCCAATTTAGAATGGGACGCTGAGAACCACAGTAGTTAAAGAGCGTCCATAAATAGCATGCCATTTTCCATCGTCGCTAGTTAACCCTTATAGCACTTGGGTTATAAAACAATCAGTAAATGTTTTAACTGTCGTTATGTTTTAAGCAGAAGAAAGAACAGCTAAACGATCAGAGTATGACAATGAATTTCCAACACGAATAACTAATACTCATTTATATTTAAACCCATTAGAAGCTGTTATTCATAACTTCCTTTGATTACTTTGTTTTCATTTTACAATAACTCACAACTCTCAAAAACCATCACACAACCACGAAAACATGACAACCATGTGGCTGTTCTAATAACTGTGTCGATAACTTATATGTTTACTCTCTCTACCCCTACTATGTACAAAGTGTACAGAGAAGGTATTGTTAATGCACTCCAAAATTCGATACCAAGATTTCACCGAAAATACATGTTTGGGATCCCTCTGAATCCAAAAAGAAAAAAAAAGTTGGAAAAAGATCCGTATGTGTGCGTGTGTCTGTGGACAACATAGTTCTAAACGAAAAGTTCGTTAAATACCAAACTTGGTATTTAAGTTCAGTATCTTCCAAGGATGCGGCACGAGATTTTCAAGAAAATTCCCCCCACCTCCAACTACCCGTAACATGGAAACATTTTTGAAAATGTTGATTTTTTCAAAAATGTCTTTAAAGATTTTGATTAAAATATCGCATATTAAAGATATTACATGACAAATAAAATGTATATCTTGACTTTTCTGGGAATAGCCTCTGTAGACTACTTCATTCTGATGAATTTTGTATATCTGGCAAACCGTAAGAGATAGACAAAAAATTACTTAATAGAAAATATAGAATTCGTTAACAATTCATGTTATATACATTTTTTGTGCAGTGGATCGTTTTTAGATATTCCTTGTTTTTGGTTCCAGCTTTAAAAAACTTAAACCTTTCTCATACGGGAATTTTGTCAACTCCTGTCCATTGAAACAAAAGAACTTCCAAGTCACATAGCAACCAGCTTTTGACTAATACTTTAGTCTATGTTATTCCCTTATTTCCCTTCGATTTGCATGGAAGCAAGTAATAGGATTATTTCTGCTAATTTTTTCTCGATTAGCATTAAGTAAAAATAAGCATAATCTTTTCAACAATAATTTGTTGCAGAGATGCAGAGAAAGTCATGTGAATGGAACATAACAGATTTTTTAAATAGTAAAATACGTAAAGCAGCAGGAAGTTCATTTACTACCGTAACTTTACATATATACATAACACCTAGACTGAAAATAGTAAACTGTCGCCTTAAAAGAGGGAATGGGTATATAAAATGTAAAAGCCTATAATGCTTGTAGTGTTTTCTTAGGTGTAAATTCACTATACCACCTTCAATGAGCCAGGCGGATACTTTAGACTTGAGATAAGGACTTATTATGCACCTGTTGCAGGACATTTACCTCAAGAGCGTGACAGCTCTTCTAGGCTGAGGTCACTGCAATTATTACAACCGCAAATTGAGCTCAATTGTTTTAATTTGTGTTCGTATAGCAGCAACAGGCGCTGTATTTTGTTAGTCTTCCAACGCTTCTTTACACTTGAAATTCTGCATACAACCTGTTCCTTTACTACGTTTTCCTGTAACCTATAGAGCAAGCATTGCATTTGATAAGAACTGTAATAGTAAACAATAATTTGGAATGTTCAGTGCTTCCATATTATACAATTTTGATGCAACTGGTTACAAAAGGAGAGCCACTAGTTTAGTGTAAGTTTTTATTTTCTCCACTACTTAAACATAGCAGGTAGAGGAAATATTGTATTCGACCGAAAAATCGATACCGAGACTTCACCGAAACACATATTCTGAGGCTCTATTTTTGAAAAGGACAGGTGTGTGTGTTGGGGGGGAGGGGGGGGTGTAATCAGTTTAGTATCTCAAAAACGAAACATCAGATAGATAGCAAATTTGATATTCAAGTTTAGCACCTTCCAACACTCTCAACTTAAACCTGCCATTTATATAGAAAATGTTTCGTTATATTTTAATTTCACAAGAATTGTTCTAACTTGTTTATTAAAATATGGTATAATTTAAA
The DNA here is from genome assembly GCA_030762935.1 of Hymenopus coronatus. Classification (NCBI taxonomy): domain Eukaryota; kingdom Metazoa; phylum Arthropoda; class Insecta; order Mantodea; family Hymenopodidae; genus Hymenopus; species Hymenopus coronatus. The sequence continues at coordinate 40,314,803 of CM060897.1, read as the reverse complement.
ACATTTGTATGATAAATAAAATGCATACCATTTCCGAATGTCTCGTGATGTTCCCTTCATTCTGATTAATTTTATATAATTTTGTACAACTGGTAATCCTTGATAGATAGAAACTTACTCAAAAATGTACCTCGTGAAAACATAATTTATGGCTAGCAAATTTTTGTGATATTAATTATTTCCAGGATATTGTTCTTATTGGTTTGATGTTTCAAATATTTATACGCTTTTAAGTGTTGAATTCATCATTTGTTTGTTTCCCGTGGTGATGCAAAGAATATAGAGTTTCAGAGACAGTATGCCAGAAACAACTTTTTAAAGATCTTCAATCTCTTGTATTGGTCTTGTAAAACTATTTCTGCAAACGTTGATCTCGATTAGCAGGAACTGTATATACAAATAGAATGGTTTGTAGAAGAATGTGTGTTGGTGTTTTCTATTTCTAGGACCAAGATGATTCTGAACTTGCTGCTGCTACACACAGTTGGGGTTGTCTGATCTCTGACCCCCCACCTCTCTACTCCTGCCGTAGTGCCATGTTTTATGAATCCACTCCCAGCTGATTCTTGCCTGAGGAAATTGTTTCTGTAGTTTCAATTAGTGATATAGCAAAAATTGACTCTTCTCGTTAGCTTTAATAACAACAATGTCTGTCCATTAAGTGATTTTATAAACGAGCAACTATGTCAGGCATTTAATGACGCAAAAATGGCGGCTTGAGAACTGAACCTTTGGCAAGGTTGGCAAGCAGTTCAATACGCCCAGTAGACAACCAGCCAATAGTACCGTGCTTTCGTCACAATAATGCCTTTTACCACGTTAATCTTTACCCCATCTGTGAATAGCTATCGTAAAAATCCTTAGCATGGAAGGGAAGCTAAGCCGGTGGTCCTGTGTCGTAAATTTACGGCGTGTAAAATAACCTCAAGCCTGATAAAGAGGCCTCTGAGCAAAATAAAGCGATGCTTAATATAGAATGGGATGCTGAGAATCATAACTGTTTAAACTCACCCATGAATAAAACTCAATTTCAATTTGAACACAATAAATAAACTGAACTTCTTCAGTCCCTAAATTTGAGGCCATATTTGTTTAAATATTCATTATTTTACTAGAAAACACAATATGTATTTTATTAATGGAAGAAAAGTTATTCAGTATACGAGCTTGAAGGGATCCAGATTGTTTTTAAATCATTTACCAGGCCAGGATTGCCGAAAAAAGACATATACAGAGATCTAATGCCTTTGAGGTTAGGACCGTCTAACTCTTGACTAATGTGTACTGGATTTCCATAATCTCATATTTTTGTGACAGCAACCTAATCCGCTGAAATAGGTTTGCCAGATTCTGAAATTGAAAATAAGTAACATACTCGTCGTTACAGTGTACAATATTCTAAAGTAAGTGATTACAGAAAGTGGGAATACGTGTTTAGATTCAAATTGAATAAAATTAATTTCTCGTGGAAAAATTATGTTACTTAACTTACAGAATATACTATTTGGCAACTACGGATACATTCGCACACATGAACCGACTCTGAAAAATGTTCATATTTACTTATATTTCTAGCTGTATTTAATTGCAAAAAAAAGTACTATCATAAAATTCACTGCATGGTTCATTGTAAAATTAAACAACTCTTTTTCATTCAATCCACTGAACTCCCAGATTCCACCAGAAATAAAAGTAGAAATCAAACCAGAGCAAAACTCATGACGATTCATTTTAAGTTAAGGATGACTGAATATGCACTGCCGGTGTAAAACATGTCATATTTAATTGTCAATTAAGAGCTAGTATGATTCGTAGGCGAATAACAGGAACAGAATATCAAGACTCAAGTGAATGCTGAAACTTGTATTCAAGTGAAGTTGAGTGTTAAATGCCTAGAAATCAGCAAAATAATCAGGGAAAATCAAATTGGAGTCTGCAAAGTGCTCCAGGAAACGCGAACGTTAAAAATCTGGTGTGTTCCATTCACATGCCTTTCTCTACATCTCTGTAACAAAGTATTGTTAGTAAGGTTATTCTTCTGATTCATGTCAAAGCATTAGCAGAAATGGTCTTATTATTTAGTTCCTTATAAGTAAAAGGGAAATAAGGAATTACACTCCACTAAACCGACAGTCAAATGTTTTAAAATGTGGCTAAGGGATTGAAATCCGTTTCTTTACGTGGCCAAGCGTTGACAAGTTCCCGTATGAGGAAAGTTTAAGTATTTTAAAACTGAATTCAATAACGAGGAATATCTCGAAAACGGCCAACTTCACGAAAAAAATTTACATGACATAAATTGAATGGTTTACTGAGATCTACATTTTTTGTGCAGTAAGTTTTAGTTCATCTCTTACGGTTTACCAGTTATGCAAAATTCGATAAAATCATTCACAATATAGAGGTCTACAGAGGCTATTCCCAGAAAATTCAAGATATTCATTTTATTTGTCATGTATATATATATATATATATATATATATATATACACGTTTTATTTGTCATGTATATATATCTATACCTATATATAGATATAGATATATGTATTAAATATGATATTTTAATCGAAATCGTTCGCCATTTTTGAGAAAATCAAAATGTTCGAAATTTTGTCCATGTAAAGGGTAGTTTGGGGGGGGGATTTTTTCTTGAAAATCTTCAAGTCGCATCCTTGAAAGATACTGAATTTCAATATCAAGTTTGATACAGACACACACACATACACACTGACATTTTTCTAAAAATGCATTTTTTTTTTTTTTTGCATTCATTTTTTTTCCAAAAGATGTATTTCTGGTGAAATCTCGGTATCGAATTTTTGGATGAAATACAGTACCTTCTCTATACGCTATGCACATAGTACGTGTTGAGAAAGTAAAAAGTGTCACGTATTTCATGATAAGTATTAGAACGGACCATTTGCTTTCCATGATTTGGTGATTTTCTGATGTGTTCGATTCACACGACTTTCTCTAAATCTCTGTAACACATTATTATTAACGAGCTTATTCTTCTACGTAATGCTAATCGAGATAAACATTAACAGAAATTGTCTTCATTACTTTCTCCCTTGTAAATAGAAAGGAAATGAGAGAGAAAACCGGTTTAAAGTGATAGTCAAATCTTTTAAAAGATTGTTTTCATGTGGTTTAAATCCGTCTCTAGGCATTGCCTGGAGTTTACAAGTTCCCGTGTGAAAAAAAAGTTTAATTATTTCAAAACTGAAACCAATAATAAGGAATATCTAAAAAACGGTAAATTAAAAAAAAAAAAGGAAAAAAAAAAGGAATATGACATAAATTGTGTTTTAACGAGATCTACATTTGTTTTGTAGTAAGATTTTGTCTACTGTTACGGTTTACCAGTTATGAAAAATTTAGAAAAATTCATCCAGAATAAAGAGATCTTCAGAGGCTATTCCCGAAAATTCAAGATAACATTTTATTTTTCTTGTAAACATCGTTTAATATACGGCATCTTAATCAAAATCGTCAGAGGAATTTTTGAGAAAATCAATTTTTTTTTTCATTTAAAGAGTAGTTTGGGGTGGGGATTTTCCTCAAAATCTTCATGTCGCATCCCTGCAAGATTTTAAACTTAAATACCAAGTTTATTATTTTACCAACTTTTAGTTTTTGAGTTATAGTGTTCACACACACATATCTTTTTCTAACTTTTTTTTCATTTAGGGACCCTAAACATGTATTTCCGGTAAAACCTTGGTATCGACTTTTTGTGGGGAATACAACCCCTTCTCTATACACTATGTACATAGTACGCGTAGAGAAAGTAAAAACGTTTTTTTTTTGTTACAGGAGACCCTAAAACGTGTATTTTCGGTTAAATGTCGGTATTGATTTTTTGGGTGGAATACAATGTCATCTCTACCTACGTACTATGTAAAGAAAGTAACATAGTCAAGTACAGTAGCTTAAATAACAGCAAACATAAAACAACAGTAAATGTATTAGAACACATTGTTATTCTATTTTATATTACCTAAACATTTAATAAAGACGTAAATAAACATAATAATACCTGAATAATGAAGTACACTAACGCCTTGTAGGATATATTTAGGATATTCACAGCCCCTGCTGTATCAGTCTTCGGAGACCTCAGCTGTCACTTTTAACTGAAATTTACCTATACCCCCATTGCCTTCCTTGAATATCATACAATTACCCCAACATACCCTTAACCCTCTATTCGTGGAGGTTAAAAATCCCCTTTAATATTCCTCCATATCCCTGCAGCTTCCCATATTATCCACCCAGGATTCTCTAACTCCTCACAAATACGGCTAACCATGAACAATGCACCAAGTCAAAGCCACGCGAACCACTGCATTGCTCCGTATCAAACTCTGATTTTTACCAGACTGTGCTTCCAACGAAATTTTTTCTATGCATTCTGCAACTGTTTGTTGCCTGTCAATATGCCAAGGAGGTTCTTAATCTTCCTCCAACCACTCCGTCTATTTTCCTGACCCATCATCCGAATATAGACACTCTTCCAAACCTTTCTAAAATTTTGAGTAAACTCTCATTCTCGAGGGTTTATTGTAGCAGAGATTGAGTCTCCATGAACAATTTTTATTCAATGTTTAAATTGGTAATTTATACAAACTCAAACATAAAAATAGCATAAAATTATTTTCGATGTACTATATACCAAACTTTAAAAAACAAAATAAAATAAAAAAAGAAATTCAGAAAACAAATATCGAGTCTTATATTAACTACTGCCTCAACTTTTCAATTTTGCGTATTACTCGAATATAGTTCTTTCAAATCAAAGAATTTTATTATTTAATATTAAAGTGTTTCTTCAAAAAATTGTTTACATTTTAATTTGCTAAAAATATATCATTATAGCATTACTAAAATATTTAATCCAAATCTATATTTGATATTAACAAAAGGTTTTGTACAACTTTATATTGAGAATTGAGCGTAGATGAACAAAATTACACCATGAGGAATATTGTAAGGTGGTAAAAACATAGATTCAAGGAAAACATGCTATTTGTATTCATTTGTACAAATTTAAACAATGGGGTACTTAAACGGTCAATTGGGCAAAATTATAATTGGAACCTGATTACACAAAAATTGAGAATTTATTCGGTGAAAAAAAGCTCAAAACAGGATTTTAAAGTGGCTGTATTCCTCCCAGAATTCCTTTCAAGGTAAGGTTTTCCCTTTGATTCCCTATTTGTTTCCATACTTCGTTATGTAACTCTTGTCTCATACAAAGTTTGAAAACAAAACGAATTGCAACAGTGATGTGCAGATGTTTTAAGAACAGAGTGTACGACTCACCTCGAGGTCCATGCTCCGCGCGAGAACGCCGCCTTGCTGCGCCTGCGCGTGATGGTGATCTCCCGACAGTGTGTGGCGACGCGGTTCGTCCCGGCGCCCGGACCTCCCGCCCCCTCTCCTTACCCCATCATCCCGTCCTACTGAGCTACTGGACGCTGTAACAGAGAAACATATTCTTTCATAGAAAGCTGAAAAAACAAATGTAGACAAGCACTGAAAAAAGAGAAAACAAGCATTATATGCGAGGAAGCAAAATTAAAGAAGATCACAATACACACAACACCCAAGAATGTATACATCTCCACATTAATAATCCGATGTGTTAAATTCGCAAAGCCTTCTCTACCCACCTTTATTACTTTCTCTACTACGCAAAGTAAGTAGACTAAGCAATGTTTTGCTCAATAAAAATTCTATGTTTAATTCCAAGTTGAGATTACATAGAAATCTATGCTTAAGAACAACACATGGTGTGTTAATCAAAATCGTTTTTCTCGGGGTAACATGGTAGCCTGGTCTACAAGGTCGCGGGTTCAAATCTGGCGAAGGGCAATGGATTTTTTTGGAGGGTAAAAATCCTTAGCATGGCTTCCTTCGGAAGGGAAGTAAAACCGTTCGGCTCTGACGTAGCGTTACAGCACGGAAAAGATTCTCAAGCCTGATAAATAGGCCTCTGAGGACAATTAAGCAGTCGCTCACTCACAATATAGAATTGGACGCTGAGAACTGCAGCAGTTAAAGAACGTCCATAAATAACACGACATTTTATTTAATCAAAATATATAGAGTCATTCCTGCGATCAAACATTGATACACCTTTTTGAATTAAAATACCTTAATGCGGGAGGAGGGGGGTATCTATAACAGCTTTGCGATGCCCCCTTGGAGAATTCCAAACTTAAATTCCAGGTTTAGTACTTACCCATTTCGTTTTGAGTTATGTTGTTCACACGCATCACACAGTAACACACGGACCTTTTTCTATATGTTTAATCCAGAGAACCTTAAAACTTAACTTTCTGGCAACATTTCGATATTGAAGTTTTGATAGAAAGCAATACTCCCTCTACCTACTCTAAATAGGTGCTAGAGATAGCAAAATTCTCGAATGATCAAGTTATATGGACTTATTTTGGAATGTTATAAATGGATCTACGCTTGTTACTTTCTCTACCATTGAAAATGTATACAGTATGTAAAGAGGTATTGCAGTCCATCCAAAAATTCGATACTGAGGTGACATTGAAAATATTTCAAAAAATATTTTTGAAAAAAGGACTTTGTATTTGTCTTTCTCTGTGTGTGCGACTGTGAACAGCATAACTCAAAAACGAAAAGAGTCGGTTAAGTACCAAACTTGGTATTTAAGTTCAGTATCTTCCAAGGTACAATATAAAGATTTTGGAAAATCCTTCATCCCAAACTACTTTTTATATGTAAGATTTTTCGAACTTTTCGATTTTCTCAAAAAATGGTTCTATCGGTTTTAATTAAAATGTGATACAGTAGAGATATTTACAAGACAAATGAAATGTATATATTGAAATTTATGGGACTAGCCTCTGAACCTTCTTCATTCTGGATGACTTCTGCATAACTGGTAAACCATAAGAGAGACAATAATTAGATCTTATTAAAACACACAATTTAAATCACATACATTTTTGTGGAGTTTACTATTTCCGAGATATTCCTTGTTATTGGTATAAAAGTTTCCAACACTTAGAATTCTCAAATGGGAAGTCGTTATTCAGGTATTTATCCTGGTCGTACAAAGATAACTCCATCACATAGCACCAGTTCTTAAAAGAATTGACTGTGAGTTTAGCCCACAATATTTCCGCATTTCCCTTGAATCAACAAAATATATGTAATGCAACGATTTCTGCAAATGTGTACTTTGATTAGCATGATGTATACAGAACAATAATCGTTTGTAAGAATAGTTTGCTGCAAAACAGGTAGATAAAGTTATGTGAATGCAAAGCATTAATTTTTTACTTTCTCTAGCTTGTATACACTAGCCTAGTGTATTCCCTTATTTCCTTTTTACTTACAAAAATGCAAGCAATCAGACAATTTCTGCTAATGCTTATCTAGACTAGACTAGAGTAGTATTTTGTAATAAGAGCTTGTTTCTAGAAAAGGTAGAGAAAGTCTTGTGAATTTCCCACATCTGAGTTTTTTTATTTTCTCTACACGTACTAGATATATAGTGTATAGAGAAACCAAAAATTCGATACCGAGATTTCACCACAAACACATGCTTTGGGACCCCCTAAATTCAAAAAAGTATTTTTAGAAAAATGCCGTATATGTGTATGCGTGTGTGTGGACAGCATATCTCAAAATAAAAAGCCCATTAAATACCAAACTTGGTATTTAAGTTCTGTATCTCACAAGGACGCGACAAGAAAATGTTACAGAAAATCACCCCACCCCAAAATACCCTTTACATAGAACAATTTTAGAAAATGTTGATTTTCTCAAAAGTGGCTTTAACGATTTTGATTAAAATATCTTATATTAAAAATATTTACATGACAAAATGTATATCTTGAATTTACTGAGAATTTACTTCTGAAGACATCTTTATTCTGAATGAATTTTGCGCAATTACGCATAACTGGTACACAGTATGAGATAGTCAAAAAAATTACCTAACAAAAATGTAGCGCTCGATAAAACACATAATTTATGTCATATACATTTTTTTCAAGGAACTGGCCGTTTTTGAGATATTTCTTGTTATTGATTTCAGTTTTAAAATTCTTAAACTTTTCTCATACGGGAACTTGTCAAAACCTCGCCTGACAAAAAAGCGGATTTCTATACCATATTAACCATATTTTAAAACATTTGACTATCGGTTTAGCCTAATGTATTCCCTTATTTCCCTTCTACTTATAAGGAACTAAGTAATAAGACGGTTTCTGCCAATATATTTTCATTTAGCATGAAAAGTGGATAGAATAGAAGAATAAGCTTATTAGTAATAATCTGATGCAGAGAAAGTCATGTGAATGGATCACATCAGATTTTTTTTTTTTTTTTTTTTTTTTTAATTTTTGCAGCTCGAGGATTTTTCTATGGATTTCATAAGCAGAACTGCAATAAAAATGAAATCTGATGTGTTACACTCACATGGCTTTTTCTAGCTACTCTACAAACACCATGCTAATCGAGATATACATTAGCAGAATTTTATTACTTAGTAGTTACTTATAAGTAGAATGGAACTAAGGGAATGCACTATCCTAAAATTATACTAAAATGTTTTAAAATCTTTTGTTATGCGATTGTCATTGCAAATCGCTTCTTTGCTTGGCCAGCAGTAGAAAAAAAGAAAAACGGACATTTCCGTCTGAGAAAAGTACTAGTACTTCACAATTGAAACTAATAACAAGGAATACCTCGAAATCGGTAAGCTCCACGAAAAAAATATATATGATATATCTTGTGTATTGTAAATAGATCTACATTTTTTATAGTAAGTTTTTGTCCATCTCTTACGGTTTACCAGTTATGCCAAATTAAGCAAAATTCATCCAGAATAAACAGGTCTTTAGAAGCTTTTCCCAGAAAATTCAAGATATACATTTTATTTGTGGTAGAAATGGCTTTAATATGTGCTATTTTAATCAAAATCGTAGGAGCCATTTTTAAGAAAAACAAAATTTTCGAAAATGTTTTCATGTAAAGGGTAGTTAGGGGTGGGAGGATTTTCTTGAAAATCTTAGTGTCGCATCCTTGGAAGATACAAACTTAAATACCAAGTTTGGTATTTAACGGTCTTTTCGTTTTTGAGCTATACTGCCCACAAACATACACACACATATATTTTTCTAAAAATGCTTTTTTTTTTTTTTTTTTTTTTTTTTTTTGGATTCAGGGGGACCTAAACAATACCTTCTCTATCCCTATGTACATTGTACATATGGGACTAAAAGTAATAATCATGGATGTATATGTAATGGGCTTGTATCCACTTAGTTTAAACGGTTGTTAAGTTTTGATTATAATTGGCCCTTACCGTACACAACGGTCATGGGGGAGATTGTGGCAGGTACTCACGGCAGGACAGAGAACTGCGGTTATATATACCTTTGACGTGCTGTTTGTGCAGATGACAGAATCACCGCCAATAGCTGCACTTATGCAATAAGCGGAGCTGGTTGCATTTATAGATGCAACCGCCAGAGAGGGAGTGCTTGACTGCAGCCGCGTTAACACCGCCCGTTGTATGCATTTTAACCAATTAGCTAAGGGACGTAAGCCCGCAGAAAAAAAGTGATGTATCTCTAACCACTAGTTTCATAACATCCCCTATAAATTACAGTACTCCCATAAAACTTACCTTCCACATTACGCCAATCGCATAACTTCAATTCTAGAAGTAAAACGATATGAACTTGGTTAGATGCACAATATGGAAAACAAATTACAACTGGTATTATATCAGTCAGTTTTTACTTTCACTGCACGTACTTTGTACATAGTGAATAGAGAAGGTATTGTATTGCACCCAAAAAATCGATACCGCGATTTCAGCGGAAATATATGTTTTGAGACCCCGTGGATCAAAAAAAAAAAAAAACATTTTAAGAAAAATGTCCGTGTGTGTGACCTTGTGTGTATGTGCGCAACATAATTCAAAATACCAATTTTGGTTAAATACCACTACAAATACAATTAAAGAAAATCCCCCCACCCCTAATAAATTTTTATTTTCTCAAAAATGGCTCTAATGATTTTGATTAAAATCCCTTATGTTTAAGATATTTACGTGGCAAATAAAAACGTTATCTTGAATTTTCTGGAAATAGCATCTAAAGATTTTTTTTTTTTTTTTTAATTTTGCTTAACCAGTAAACCGCAAGAGATAGACAAAACTTACTACACAAAAATGGTAGAGCTCCTTAAAACACACAATTTATGTCATATACATTTATTTCCTGGAGTTGATCGTTTCCGAGATATTCGCTTCAGTTTTAAAGTAGTTAAAAGCTTTTCTCATACAGGAACTTGTCAACTCTTGGCCACGCAAAGAAAGGGATTTCAATCCCATTTTAAAACGTGTGGAACCACGTATGGAAAACAAATGACAACGGACCCCGTATAAGTCAGTTTTTATTACTAACGAGTTCATACCAGGAAACAAAATCTGACGTATTTACATTGTCTTCCTCGATCTATTCTGCAACAACAATTCTTACAAAACAACTATCTATTCTCTTTCCACCTACTTCATGCCAATCGAAAATAGAGATTAGTAAATAGTATTATTTCATATTTCGTAGAGACAAGAGAATAAAGGAACACACTAGGCTAAAGCGAGAGTCAAATCTTTTAATTTGGTTGTCTTTACACCACAAGGATCCAGATTGGTGAACAACACTTCCCATTTTAGAAAATAGGAATTTAAACCAATAACAAGGAATATCTCGGAAAGAATTATCTCCACACACACACACACACACACACACACACACACACACACACACACACGATATAAATTGTATCCTTTAACGAGATCTACAACTTTTTAATTTCTCTACTTAGTACATAGTATATAGGTAGAGAAGGATTTCATTCCACCCAAAAATTCGACACCAACACTTCAATGGAAATGCATTTTTTAAGGTTCCCCTGTATCAAGAAGAACCTTTTTAGAAAGAGGTACTTATGTATGTGTGTCCGTGTATCTGCGAACAAGATAACTCAAAAACATAAAGTCAGTTAAATACCAAATTTGATATTTAAGTCCAGCATTTCCCAAGGATGGGACGCGAACATTAGAAAAAAAAAAAATCCCCCCCACCTCAAACTAATCTTTACATGGAAAAAAATTCAAAAATTTTGATTTTATAAAAAATAGCTTTGACAATTTTGATTAATATACCGTATATTAAAGGTACGTATATGACAAACTGTATATCTTAAAATTTCCAGGAATAGCCTCTGAAGTCACCATTCTGAATGACTGTTGCATAACTGGTAAAACGCAGGAGATAAACAAAGATTCACTACACAAAAAATATAGACTCCTTAAGCACGCAATTATGTTACAATTTTTTCTGGAGTTAACCACTTCCGAGAAATTCCGTGTTATTGGTTTCAATTTTAAAATACTTAAAATTTTCTCATTTGGGATTTTTTCATTTTTTCATAACAACAGAATAAATTTAATGACATAGCAACAAGTTTTTAAATAAATTGACTATCTTTTTAAACTAGCGTACTCACGTAATCAACTTCTACTTATAAAATCTGATGTGTACCATTCACATGACTTTCTCCACATCCCTGCAACAAATTATTCTTAAAAAGCTTATACTTTTATTTACTTTATGCTAATCAGAAAAAAATAGCAGAAATAGTCTAATTACTCGCTTCCTTGTCAGTAGAAGCGAAATAAGGGACAACTTTAGGTTAAAGTGATAGTCAAAAGCTGGTTGCTATGTCAATGAAGTTCCTTTGTCTATATGGATAGGAGTTGACAAGTTCATGTATGAGAAAAGTATATGTTTTTCATAGCAGAAACCAAAAATAAGGAATGTCATAAAAACGACGAACTCCACGAAAAAAATATATATATAACATAAATTGTGTGTTTTAATGTCCTCTACATTTTTGTGTAGTAAGTTTTTGTCCATCTCTTACGGTTTAGCAGACATTCAAAATTTAGTAAAATTCATCCAGAATAAACTACTCTTCAGAGGCTATTCCCAGAAAGTTCAAGTTATACATTTTATTTGTCAGGTAAATATCTTTAATATACGAAATTTTAATCAAAATCGATAGAGCCAGTTTTGAGAAAATCAAAATTTTCGAAAAAAGTTCCATGTAAAGCGTAGTTGGGGGTGGGGAGATTTTTCTCAAAATCTTCGTGTCGCATCCCTGGAAGATACTAAACTTAAATACCAAGTTTGGTATTTTACCGACTTTTCGTTTTTGAGTTATCGTGTTCACAGACACACGGACACACACACAGGGACCTTTTTTTGAAAATACTTTTTTTGGATACAGGGGACCCTAAAACATATTTCCGGTGAAATCTCGGTATCGAATTCGTTGGAGGAGTGCAATACATTCTCTATTCACTATGTACATAGTGAGTATAGAGAAAGTAAAAAAGCATTTTCACAAGAAGGTCCTTGTGTGTGTGTGTCCCGAGTGCCTGTGAACACGATAACTCAAAAACGAAAAGTCGGTAAAATACCAAACTTAGTATTTAAGTTTAGTATCTTCCAGGGATGCGACACGAAGATTTTGAGAAAAATCTCCCCACCCCCAACTACGCTTTACATGGAACTTTTTTCGAAAATTTTGATTTTCTCAAAACTGGCTCTATCGATTTTGATTAAAATTTCGTATATTAAAGATATTTACCTGACAAATAAAATGTATATCTTGAACTTTCTGGGAATAGCCTCTGAAGAGTAGTTTATTCTGGATGAATTTTACTAAATTTTGAATGTCTGCTAAACCGTAAGAGATGGACAAAAACTTACTACACAAAAATGTAGAGGACATTAAAACACACAATTTATGTTATATATATATTTTTTTCGTGGAGTTCGTCGTTTTTGTGACATTCCTTATTTTTGGTTTCTGCTATGAAAAACGTATACTTTTCTCATACGTGAACTTGTCAACTCCTGTCCATATAGACAAAGGAACTTCATTGACATAGCAACCAGCTTTTGACTATCACTTTAACCTACAGTTGTCCCTTATTTCGCTTCTACTTACAAGGAAGCGAGTAATTAGACTATTTCTGCTATTTTTTTCTGATTAGCATAAAGTAAATAGAAGTATAAGCTTTTTAAGAATTATTTGTTGCAGGGATATGGAGAAAGTCATGTGAATGGTACACATCAGATTTTTTATTATTATTACTTTCTCCATACGCACTATGTACATAGTGTATAGAGAAAGTATTGCACTCCACCCAAAAATTCGATACCGAGATTTCACCGGAAATATATGTTTTAGGGTCCCCAATATCCAAAAAAAGCAGTTTCACAAAAATGTCCGTGTGTGTGTGTGTGTGTGTGTGTGTGTGTGTGTGTGTCTGTGAACACGATAACTCAAAAACGAAAAGTCGGTAAAATACAAAACTTGGTATTTAAGTTTAGTATCTTCCAGGGATGCGACACGAAGATTTTGAGAAAAATCTCCCCACCCCCAACTACGCTTTACATGGAACTTTTTTCGAAAATTTTGATTTTCTCAAAACTGGCTCTATCGATTTTGATTAAAATTTCGTATATTAAAGATATTTACCTGACAAATAAAATGTATAACTTGAACTTTCTGGGAATAGCCTCTGAAGAGTAGTTTATTCTGGATGAATTTTACTAAATTTTGAATGTCTGCTAAACCGTAAGAGATGGACAAAAACTTACTACACAAAAAATGTAGAGCACTTTAAAACACACAATTTATGTTATATACATTTTTTTCGTGGAGTTCGTCGTTTTTGTGACATTCCTTATTTTTGGTTTCTGCTATGAAAAACGTATACTTTTCTCATACAGGAACTTGTCAACTCCTATCCGTATAAACAAAGAAACTTCATTGACATACCAACCAGCTTTTGACTATCACTTTAACCTACGGTTGTGCCTTATTTCGCTTCTGCTTACAAGGAAGCGAGTAATAAGACTATTTCTGCTAATTTTTTCTGATTAGCATAAAGTAAATAGAAGTGTAAGCTTTTTAAGAATTATTTGTTGCAGGGATATGGAGAAAGTCATGTGAATGGTACACATCAGATTTTTTCATTTGACATGAAAATATCTTTAAAATACGATATGCTTATCAAACTGTGAGCTCTATTTTTGAGAAAACAAAAATTTACGAAAATGTTACATTCAGTTTAGGATGGAGGATTCTCTTGAAAATCTTCATGCCGCATCCTTGGAAGATGCAGAACTTAAAAGTATTTATGTTCAACCGACTTTACGGTTTTTGAGTTGTGCTGTTCACAGACATACACAACACTTTTTTTTTATAAAGGTCCGTCTTACTGTCTCTACCACCTATGTACAGTGTACATAGTAGAGAGAGAGAGAGAGAGAGAGAGAGAGAGAGAGAGAGAGACAGACAGTAGTTGTATTCTACCTGAAAAACAGATACCGAGATTTCACCGGAAATACTTGTTTTGAGGACCACTTGATTCATAAAATTCTTTTTTCGAAAAAACGCTGTGTGGCTTTGGGCAGCATAACTCAAAAATGAGAAGTCCGTTAAATACAAAACCTGGAATTTAAGCTTAGTCTTCTTCCAAGACTGCGACACAAAGATTTAAAAAAAAAAAAAAATCCCCCACACCAAAATATCCTTTATGTGGTACGTTTTCTGAAAATTGTTATTTTCTGTAATATGGCTCTAATGACTTCGATTAAAATACCGTATATTAAAGATAATTACATGACAAAAAGTGTATATTTTGAATATTCTGAAGTGTTCTTCAGTTGAATGACTTTTACATTACTGGAAAACCTTGAGACAGACAAAGCCTTACTACACAAAAATGTACTACTCGTCAAAATACAACCTATACCTTACACATTTCTAGATGTTCTTTGTTATTTGTTTCGATTTTAAAATATGTACTTATACTTTTCTCAAATAGGAAACCGCCCGTGTTTCTTTTGTTTCACTCCTGACAATACAACGAAGCTAATTTCAATGATAATCGCATACCGACGGCAACATTTGGTTATCGCTTTAGCCTATGTACAGCCTCAGTTCTGCTCTACCTATAAGAACTAAGTAATAAGACCATTCTGTTAATATATTCCGATTAGCATCAAGCAGGGAAAAGAATAATCTTTTGTAAGAAGTTTCTTTGCAGAGTAAGTAGAGAAAGTTATGTGAATGGAATACACCATATTTATTTAGGGACCTCCCCTTCTTCTACTTACTATACGTAGTAGGAAACCGAAAATACAAACTTTTATTCTCAAAGAGCAGCCATACTGTTGACAAACAATTGGTTTTTTTTTTTTAACATTGTTTCATTTGTATAGCCCCCTTTAACTTCAATGGTCGGGGGCTTTGACTTGTGAAACAACTCGTATTACTGTAGGTTAGAACATTAGGTTAATCATTATTATATTACTAATACACACTCACATTCATACTTCCAGACTCTGTGGGGGATAGGGAATAACTCTGGTTAAAGAAAAAGTCCCCGCCCCAGCCGGGAATCGAACCCGGGACCTCCGGATGAGAAGTGAGCTCGCCGACTACTCGACCACGGAGGTAGTCGACAAACAATTGCTTGCAAACGAATTTAAACAGTTTGCTTACATTTGTATACTTAGTTGACAACTGTAGGCACGTGTACGATATATGAGTTAGTGATTTATATATATTTATGATGTATATATATTATGATATATTTATAGTGTACGATATATGAGTTAGTGATACGATATATGAGTTAGTGATACGATATATGAGTTAGTGTAAATGTACGATATATGAGTTAGTGATTTAAAAGGCTTATCACGACAGACACACACATCTGATATAACACACCAAAGGCTGAACTCAAACTTCGAGTGGAGTTCGTCATTGAGTCAAGTGGAGAATGAAAACCCGCATAACGTGGTCGTGAAGCCTTGAGATGGATGTTAGCGATAAGGACACTGTCATCCCATTTCTCAGACAGGGTCGCAGAGTCCTGCCGAAGATAATCTACGAGGATTAGGATTCTCAAACTTATGCAGAAATGGAATTGAGCACACAAATTGCTTAGAGCGCAACAGAAAAGTAAATGGCACACACTTTATCACGCACTGGCACAAACTAATGACTGGCCCTGAGGTTTCTGAATCTGTACCATAAATCTTTGTTGGAAGATCGAGCGAGCAACAAATTGCAACGGTTAGTTGAGGTAGCATCATCCGAATGGCCTTAGCCTCGTCGTCGCATAAAAATAACGTGTTCGCCCTTTCAAATTACTGTTGGCTTATTTAATTTTAAAAAAGAAATGAATAAAACGAGCATTTAGCGTTCCTAAATCGCTAAGATCTTGCACCAACTAAACACAGAATGTTCTACAAATAACTATAAAACACACCTATTGCAACCAATGTTAAAATCCTAAGATCTTGAGCCATCCAAACACAAATATTCTACGATTAACTCTATGAAGCGCATCTCCTGCATCTGAAGTTAAAATCCTAAGATCTTGAGCCAACCAAACACAAATATTCTACGATTAACTCTATGAAGCGCATCTCCTACAACTGAAGTTAAAATCCTAAGATCTTGTACCAACTAAACACAAATTATTATAGCAATAACTCTATGAAACGAACCTACTACAACCGACATTAAAATCCTAAGATCTATACCAACAAAGCATAAAACATTATACCAATAACTCTATGAAACGATCCTACTATAACCGACGTTAAAATCCTAAGATCTTGTACCAACAAAACACAAAACATACCAATAACTCTATGAAACGATTCTACTACATCCGACGTTAAATCCTAAGATCTTGTACCAACAAAACATAAAACACTATACCAATAACTCTATGAAATGATCCTACTACAACAGACGTTAAAATCCTAAGATCTTGTACCAAGAAAACACAAAATATTTTACGAATAATTGTGAGATTTTTTAAAAAAGTTTATAACATATTTTAAGCTGATTGGTCATATCGGACATTGAATTAAAGGAATGTGTGAAATGATGCTCAAATAAGCCCGCAGGCATTGAGTTTAAAGTTATCCAATATTTTTCTTCTCAGCCTAAGGGAAAATTCTGGGGGGGGGGGGAACTTATCTGGGTAACTCATCTAATCGAAATTCGAATTCGGGAAATTTTAATGAGGGCAAGTACGGTACAGCCCTAACCACACAGACGCGCGATAATTATTGGAATTCTTTGGAAATGGATGCTTTCAATAAATTTAACTATTTCCAATCCAAATAATGTAAAAAATAGCTTTATCAATACCACAAGGAATTAGTATTACATCAAAGGAATAATAATAATAATAATAATAAATGATATATTTATAAATAAAAGTATTACACTTATTCTCTAGTTTATATTTGGTATAGTCTTCTATATATTCTATATCATGTTCATGACTATGTATGTGATCATATTTTCAGCACTGGAGCTATGTAGTGAAACAACATCGGGCATGTACGAATATATACTGGTATTTCCACACGAATTTCACCTGGATCCTTTATAATGTAATATTCAGGCAAGTCTGGTAACTGTACATGGCAGCGCATGTTAAAAGTTATTTTATTATGATCCTAGGTTTATTTCAGCCTCATTTGGCAAACACTCCTACTCGCAAAATAAAATTCCGCTTTTAAAGACTTGTATCATAAACACCTATTATGGTGTTTGGTTTGTTACTGGATAGTTTTATCTGCTTCTTTTGTATAGTTCTATAATTTTAACTTCTCTGTTAATATTGGGGTTTTACATTAGCAACAACCAATGTGCTATTGTAAGTTCATTGTGAAACAAACTCGCATCTACCGCCATATTCATACTTCCGACTAAAGGCTTCCGACACAGAATGATCTAAAGAGTAATTTCCTGCCTCAGCCAGGAATCAAACCCAGGAACCCTGTGTTGAGAAGCCAGAACGCTGTTCACCCGTATACAGAGAAAGTCTCAATAGATCATTTATTGTTTAAACATAAGATATTGTGCGCGCACCTTTTCTTGGATGTAGTTTTACGGGTTAGCGAGGAGCCGCAGTTTTGTCAAAGAAAGAAAATATGTTTTGAGGTCCTCAAACATTATAGTGAACGGGTTATCTAATTTACTGCGAACTAGCTGAACGGGAGAGTTTTCTTTCCATGGAGCATGTCAACTATCCGCAACGCCATACTCTATGAACCTAGAGACACACTACATGTGCTAGTTTTAATGTTAGCGACGGCTGGGAGTAAGAAGAGCTCGCTCGCCCGCCTGTATTTCCGCAGTATTGTCAATCAAAGAAAATATATATCTTTGAGGACTTCAACCATTATGGTGAATGGGTTATCTAATTTACCGTGAACTAGCTGAACGGTTAAACGTACATGTGCCTGGTCTCTGAGATCTACAGATAGAATAGAACCATAGAATTGAAGTCACCTGATATCAGAGTGTATAGCATACTCCATGTCTCAATGAGCGACCTCCTGAATGCCAGTCGCCAGTCGCTCACGTTATCGTGGCGTGACCTGTATCGGTTTTACCATAGTAACCAATTGAAACTATTTTTACTTTCTCAAGAAGTGTTGCATTCTCTCAACTTTTTGCTATCGATATTTCGTCGGAACATTTTTTTGAGATTTTGAATCAAGAAATCGCGCGCGAACGTATGTATGCGTGCGTAACTCAGAACGAAATGTCAGATACATACCAAAGTTGGTATTTTAAAATCAGTATCTTCCAAATATGCGACACGATAAACGTCTCCCGCTGCAAAATTACTTGATGTTCACTAAAATGGATCAGACGAGTTTTATCAAAATACAATATATGTGCACGATTAATTGAATTTTCTGCAAATAGTCACTAACGTCCTCTTTATTCTGAATTCATTTTATGTGACTTAAAGAGAAAGAAAAGCTTACTTACAACTAATATGAGGAGGTATGTGGCCAGTATCACGCATCCTGCAGCCTACCATCTCACTTTTCCACAATGCTAAGTGGCCACCGTTCCTATACCTCTTTATATATACAGTTCCGGAGGCTTGTCGGCACTCCTGCACTGTAGTCCTCTTAACTCTTTTTCTATTTTCCCTATATATATATATTTACCTACTTAATTTACTGTTTGCTTTTTACTTTCTCTATACGCACTATGTACATAGTGTATAGAGAAGGTATTGCACTCCACCCAAAAATTCGATACCGAGATTTCACCGGAAATGTATGTTTTAGGGTCCCCAATATCCAAAAAAAGTATTTTCACAAAAAGGTCCGTGTGTGTGTCCGTGTGTCTGTGAACACGATAACTCAAAAACGAAAAGTCGGTAAAATACCAAACCTGGTATTTAAGTTTAGTAACTTCCAGGGATGCGACACGAAGATTTTGAGAAAAATCCCCCCACACCCTACTACCCTTTACATGGAACTTTTTTCGAACATTTTGATTTTCTCAAAAATGGCTCTAACGATTTGGATTAAAATTTCGTATATTAAAGATATTTACCTGGCAAATAAAATGTATATCTTGAATTTTCTGGGAATAGCCTCTGAAGAGTAGTTTATTCTAGATGAATTTTATTGAATTTTGAATAACTGCTAAACCGTAAGAGATGGACAAAAACTTACTGCACAAAAATGTAGAGCACATTAAAACACGCAATTTATGATATGTACATTTTTTTCGTGGAGTTCGTCGTTTTTGAGACATTCCTTATTTTTGGTTTCTGCTATGAAGAACGTATACTTTTCTCATACAGGAGCTTATCAACTCCTATCCATATAAACAAAGGAACTTTATTGACATAGCAACCAGCTTTTGACTATCACTTTAACCTATGGTAGTCCCTTATTTCGCTTATACTTACAAGGAAGCAAGTAATAAGACTATTTCTGCTAATCTTTTCTGATTAGCATAAAGTAAATAGAAGTATAAGCTTTTTAAGCATAATTTGTTGCAGGGATATAGAGAAAGTCATGTGAATGGTACACATCAGATTCTTTGTTTTCAAATTTACATACATATACACATTAATAAGTACGTAAATACCCATACCCAAGGCGGGACTCGAACCCACGATCCCGTACGCCACGAAGCACCAAAGCTAGTCAGTCACTAAAGCGAGTGCGACCACGGAGACCGGCACCCTTGGGACTAGTCCCCTTCCCCGAAGGAGGGATCGAACTCGAGTATTCCATGGCCGGGAAACAGAGAACCATGCTCTAGACACAACGCCATTGCGCTGCACGTCAAATAGATGTAAATCTCTTTGAAATACACAAATTATGTTAAAATACATGTTTTGTTACATTCGCATCTTCCAAAAATGCTTGGAACTTTCCAACACTTATATTTTTTTACTTTCTCTAGCTAAAATGTACACAGTAGCTAAAGCATTCCACCCAAAAATTCAATGTCGAGATTTCACCGACACTGGGGTGCCATGAGTCCAAAGAAAGCACTTTTAGAAAAAGGTCCGTATGTGTGTCTGTGGACAGCATATCTCAAAAAATAAAAGACCGTAAAATACCAAAGCTAGTATTTACCGAGGAAGATTTTGAAGAAAATCCCCCCACCCCATACTACCCTTTACATGGAAAAAAATTTCGAAAATTTTTATTTTCTCAAAAATGGCTTGTACGATTTTGATTAAAATGCTGCATATTAAAGGTATTTATATCACAAATTAACATGTATATCTTGAATTTTCTGAGAATAGCTTCTGAAGACCTGTTCATTCTGGATGAATTTTGCTTAAATTTGCGTAACTAGTAAACCGTAAGAAATATACAAAAACTTACTGCACAAAAAATGTACATCGTTAAAACACAGAGTTTATGTCATTTACAATTTTGTTGTAGACATGGCCATTTTCGAGATATTCCGTTTTATTGGTTTCAATTTTTAGCTTTAAAACTTTTCTCAAACGATAGGTCACCTTTCTTTCGTCTGTCTTCTGTTTGCCAATTCTTGGCACTTAAAGAGAACGAAATTTCAATTGTTTTACACAGTGAAGGAATTAGCTATCACTTTAGCCTAACGTATTACCTTACTTACCTTCTGCTTACAAAGAATCAAGCAATAACACCAATTTTGGAAATGCTTATTTCGATTAGCATGATGTAGATATAACAATAATCTTTTGTAAGAAAAGTTTGTTCAGGTAGAGAAAGTCATGTGAATGGAACACATATTTTTAAACCTATAATTTGTTTTTACTCTCTCTACTAGTTATGTACAATGCACATAGTAGATAAAGAAGGTATTGTATTCTACTCAGAAATTAGCCACCGAGACTTCACCGGAAATACATGTTTTGAGACTCCCTGAATTCAAAAGGGCATTTTTAGAAAAATGTCAGTGCGTATGTCTGTGTGCTTGTGGACAGCATAGCTTAAAAAAGAAAAAAAGTCGATTAAGTACCAAACTTGGTATTTAAGTTCCGTGTTTTCTAAGGATACGACACGAAGATTTTCAGAAAAATCCCCCATCCACAACTAACCATTATATGAGCGGTTTTTTTCTTTTTTTTTTTCTTTTCTCAAAAATGGCTCTAACAATTTTGATTAAAAGACTAAGTTTAAGATACTTTCACAACAAATGAAATGTATAACTTTAATTTTCTGGGAATAGTCTCATAAGATCTCTGCATTCTGGTTCATCGTTGTTTAACAAGTAAACCGTAAGAGATGGGTGGAAACTTCAACACAAAATGTATGTCTTACTAAAACACATTATTTATTGTGTCATATGCCTCTTTTTTGAATGCGTTAACCATTTCCAAGATATTCCTTGTTATTGGTTTCAATTTTGAAATGTTTATACTTTTTCAAGCAGTGAGTCATCCGTGTTTCTTTTGTTTTACTCCTGGCGAATTTAATGACAGTTGGATAGCGGCAGCTTTTAAAACATTCGACTATCTCTTTAGCCTAGTGTGTTTCCTTAGATCACTTCTACAAATGAGTTAAGTAATAAGATGTTTCTGCTAATGTTTTTATCGATTAGCATGAAACAGAAAGAAGAATAAACTTTTGCAAGCATTTTATTTGAACCACAGGTAGAGAAAGAAATGTGAATATAACATATAAAATGTTTTAAAAATATGTAATCATTCTTTTGTTTTTCATAATGTCATAGAACGTCAAAGCTAGCTCGCTTTTTAAACGTTTGAGTGTCGTTACTGTCTGCTGTATCCCTTTTTTACCTATAAATACCATGAAACTATTGCTGAAAACCTTTGTTTCTGGAATTATATGAGCAGATAAAAGAATAAGTTTTTGTAAATAGTTTATACAGGAGAAAGTCGAACTCATGTGGGTGTATCAAGCAGACTTTTCCACCTTAACTGCTCAATTCAGTTTCTAGATCATTAAAATACTTTTTTTTAACGAATATGTCAATTGCTAGGACATCAGCGCCGGCAGTGTGCCTGAATTTTGTCCCACAGGAATTCTTTTATATGGCAGTAAATATGCTGTAAACCATCGGTATGGGCTGAGTTTGAACCCACAAGCTTGAGAAAAGAAGAGCAGCGTCTAACCAACCCGGACTAGTCTAATCGCATTTCAAAACTGCTGCCATGGTACCCGCCAATTCGTGTCTCAACTTCCCATCAGTAGATGTCATCCATCGACTTCTTACTTTTTCTACCAAGTACTAGGTATAGAAGTACACATTAGACAAAAAAGGTAAATTATTCCAACAAAAATTCGATACCGAGATTTCACGAGAAATACATGTTTTAAGACCCCTTGTCTATGTGTCTATACCTCTGTATGTATGTGTGTACGCGCGCGCACGTGTCTATGGGCAACGTAACTTAAAAACGAAAAGTCGGTTAAACACCAAACTTGGTATTAAGTTTAGTATCTTTTAAGGATGCAATGTCAAGATTTTCAGGAAAATCCCCCACGTAAATAACTTTTACATGGACAATTTTTCAAAAATGTCGATACATAGTAAATAAAAATGTTTATCCTGAATTTCTAGCCAAATACCTCTGAATTTCTCTTTACACTGTATGAGTTTTGAGTAATTTGTAAACTATACGATACAGAAAAAATTGCTATTCAAAACACCTAGATGTCCTTAAACACACAATTTATGTCGCTACATTCTTTCTTTTTTATACAATTAACCATTTCTAAGATATTCCTCGTCATTAGTTTTCACATTTGCAATACTTAATATTTTCCTCAAATGGGAAGTCGTTATTCACTTTTTTCATCCTGGTTATGCTAAAAGAATGGAATTTCAGTATTATTTACACAGCGACCAGCTTTTAAAATATATGATATTACTTTAGTCTGGTTAGTGTTCTAGTTAGAAGGAACTAAATAATAAAACCATTTCTGCTGCTGTTTCTCAATTAGCATAAAGTAGAGAGAAGAATAAACAGCATTTGAAATAGAGAAAATCCATGTGAATGGAACATATATGTTTTTCATTGGAATATTTAAGATATTAACATTCAGCAAATGCCTCATTTAACTCCCTGATGGTGAAAGGGTGCTGTGGTCCAAACTTTAGACACTTAAAAACAAGAAGAGCAAAATAAGGAGAGAGAGAAGGGTCGCTGACGTACCAAATGTGGCTTCTATCCAATGGAAAAAGCAAGTCTAAAACTTCACCTCTAACTGGCATAAGAAACTTGTTTAATTAGCTGCTAACAATAGTCCAGTGTGTATCGTTTTCCGATGGAAACATGTTCCGTGTTCATCACTCACGGCGTCCTTGTTCAGAGAGAAAAATGCTCCAAATGAGAATGTAGAAACCCTGTTTAATGCTACGCTTCAACATTATCGCTCAATAGCAGTTCTAATTGCTTAAATCCTGCTTTCTTGTTTCGCATTTTCATTACAAACACGTTGTTCCAGGAGACGTGGAAGACAGTTTGCAGGTTAGCTTGAGACGACAGCATTCAGGAGTACTCGGTATTCAAGTTGCTTATTTCTACCTTTTTAAAACACTTTAGTTCAAATACGACTAAGTAATCATGATAGAAAATTAGTTTCCTGGTCCTATTTACCTAACTTTTGAAGAACAATTTTGAAGAAAAAAAAATTGAAATGTCTCAAGCGGTTCAAGTTTAAAAATTTTAAAATTTAACAACTCGCATGCTTTTCCAGGCGGACCATGGCCGATTGGTTGGATCACTCACCTCTCGCCAAAATGGCTCGAGTTCGATCCCAAGAGACCGCATGTAATATTTGCGGTGGAGGAAGCGGAGTCTAGGCTGGTTTTCTTCGGGATTCGCCGATTTCCCCGCCACTGATTCCATTAATTGATTCATAATCATCTTTCCTTTCATCTATATCACCGTCATTTCATATCATCCACTTCTTCATTTTCACATGATCATCCATCCTGGCTCCTCAACAGGCTTCTGGCTCCAGGTACTGGCTTATTAGTCCTCGAGGGTGTATGATTCTCCATAGGAATTTGATAAACAGAGAAAGAAGAAACATGTACGTCATTGAACATGTTCTTTACTTGATTACATTTATTGCAATATCAAATCTCGAGACAAAAATAATATGTAACATTTATTTTCTAAAAATCAATATAATAAATTATGTAATCCAAAAGTATTTAATATCAAGAAAAGCCTCTTTAAATCTCTTCATTCATTTTTCGGGAACATACCCAAAAACTCTGAAAGGAACTGTGCAAAATTTCAGGGCGTAATCTTTAGAAGATACTGAAATTAAATACCAAGTTTTCTATTCCTCAGACAAGTGTTTTATATTTATGTTCTTCACAAACAAATCAACACATACTTGCGTCACAAAGGGATGTTTCTTAAAAAAAACTTAATTCAGGAACCCAAAACGTGTGTTTCCGATGAAATCGGAATGTCTAATGTTGGGAGAAATGCAACAGCACTTTTACACTGCAGCAAGATGGTTGAAGTAAACGCGTTTTTACTTGCATTGCGTGCTGAACCAGTGTGATGCGCACGCACATGTGTAATGCAGTTGTGAGCTGAAAGAAAGGAAGCACCCTGCACGTTGACCTAGCTCACGCAGGCCGATAGCAAGCTACGGAAAGATGAATCGAGGAATCTCTCACAACGCTTCAAGCCAACACTGAATTATATAGCGAGTTTTAATAAGACTCGCTTCCAAATCCCATTGTCTTACTCTCTTCTCATTTTCTCCCTAAAGAACGGGGCTAAAAATTACTTTTCTCTGCATATAAAGCCACCCGGTGTCGCGGAACGGGAACAAGGTAAATAAACAACGAAAAGCAATGAGGGAGAATAAAATATCGCGGATGGAAGGGAAGGCAAAGGAAGAAATAAAAACTGCCGTCCCAAGCGAGCGCAGTTCGATGAAGAATGAGGATGATACATACAGCATTCCATGGACTGTCAAAACCCCACGTGGCCCACCACCGGACTGAGCTATATTAAACTTCTGACGTGTTTCTTATGTAAACTGACTCAGAGAAATCTGTCGCAACACATCCGCCCTGTGTTTCTTTATCTGGTGCAAAGAAAAACCGTTTGTCTGTCAAGCGCGAAACAAATTTTAATTCCTGCATAACACTAACATAGTTATTCATGTAAAAAGAGAATTACGCTTTAGACTGCATTCATGCCCTAATTTTCACGAATGACAAAAAGGATATACTCGTATATAACCTGTATAAACGATTCACCTCAAATTCCAAAATTAGATGCTTAAATGTTAAGTGTATTTTCTTGTTAGCCGAAAAATGACTTAATTGTTTCAATACTACAGAAAGAGGCGTGCCAAACACCAAGTGCGTTTTGTTTCTTTTCATATAAACTAAATGAAGAAACAGATTTGTAATATCGGACAATTAATGAAATCGGGCACAATATTCTTCACAGAATAAGGTAAAACTGCCATAGAAACCTTATCCGAATAATCTCCAAAAGTGAAATTCAAACTCGTGACCTTTTGAATAAGAGATAGACACGCCAACCCCACACTACCGAATTATTGAAAAACAATGAAGCAGAAGAAATACATAGGCCCTCTCCAGCCAATAGGTCTGTAATTGTTACCTCTCTTAGTGATGAATATGTAGGTCAATTACGCGTATGCTAATAAAACACTGCAGAAATTGTAGACATACATGTAAGTTGGAAAGCGTGAAATTGCATACAAGAGTACATTTCTGAATCAGCAAGGCAAGAAGTCGTAGCGGATCCCTAATAAATTTTAAAGGTAAAAAAGGTGAATAATAAGAAAAAACTATGGAAAGCAGAAAGAAAAAGAAACGAAAATTCAAATAAACACAAATGAACGTCCGTTACATGCGCCGGTCACATCTTAACGGCGCATCACTGCCCATCAAATTATCTAACAACTCTAGCTTACGCCTGACCGTATCGGCAACTTCTTCAGCTCTAATGCATAGCGGCTGTTGCGCTGCATACAGGAGCTGATGGCTTCCCAGAACTTGTACCTAGGAAAATAAAATTTGAAGTTGTCTCTACTTACAATTGCACTCTAAGTTGAAGACAAACTTTAATGCAGATTTCCTCTGTATTTAAGTGCTAAGCTTTCCTCATTTTCAACATAGAAGTTAAAAAGTTCGATTCCAGCTGCACAGGGAACTTTTTTGGCTAGAATTAAGTATGAGTGCGGGAGTAAAGGTCAGTGCGTTTTGCAGAAAGTTAAAATCAACGTTAACAAAACGTGTAACATTCACCTGATTTTCTCTACCCTTATACTATACTTACGAAACTGTATTACATTCTTTACCATAGAGTATAAAATCGATATCGAGATACTAGAAATTCATGTATTAAGATCCCCTGAATAAAATAAAAAAAAGCTCTTTTAGAAAAGGGTCTGTGTAAGTGTATGCCCGAGTGTGTGTGTGTGTGTGTGTGTGTGTGTGTGTGAAAACAGCATAACTAAAAAATTCAGTTAAATACCAAACTTAATTTAGTTCAACTTCTTCCAAGGATTCGAACCAAATATTTTTCAGAAAAGCTCTCTACCCTAAAGTACCATTGGTCGCTTTTCAAATACGTTGCTTTACTCGAAAATGGCTCTAAAGACTCTAATTAAAGTATCGTGTTTTATATATGTTTATGAAAAATGAATTGTATGTTTTGATTTATCTGAAAATTGCCTCTGATGTTCTCTTCTTTTTGGATGAGTTTTGCATAGCTGGTAACCCGTAAGAGATAAACAAATAGGTACATACCAGACAAAAAAAAAATCAGATCTCGTCAAAACACACAATTTATGTTTAATATACATATGTATATATATTTATCTTTTGTATAGTTAACCATTTTCGAGATACTACCGGTTATTGGTTTCAAATTCCCCATACTTATACTTCTGAAATGAAAAGGCATTTTTCTTTATGCTAAGCAAAGAGAACTACATTTCAAGACTATCACATAGCGAGCAGCATTTTAAGATTTGACTATCGCAAGCCTATTGTAGTTACCTAAAAGGAAATACGGAAAAATATAATTTCTCATCATGTTTGTCTCGATTAGTAGATAATATAATAGGCTTTTGTAGAAATTGAGGGTAGAGAAATTTATATGAAAGAATTACATAAGATTTTTTACTTTCTCTACACGTTACTATGCACATAGTGTATAGAGAAGGTACTCGATACCGAGATTTCAACAAAAATATAGGTTTTGAGATATGTTTTATAATAATAATAACAATAAAAACATTTTTATAAAAAAGTCAATGTGCGCGCGCGTATGTGTGCGAGTGTGTGTGTGTGTGTGTATTGTGTGCGTGTGTGTAGATAGCATTCCTCAAAAACATTAAGTCCCTCATATACCAAACTTGGCATTTAAGTTTAGCATGTACCAAGAATGCGACACAAAGATCTTCAAGAAAATCTACCACTCCAAACAACGCCTTAAACACAAAAAAAGAAAAAAAAAGTTTCCTTTTCTCAAAAATGACTAAGGGTATTGATTAAAATATCGTTATTAAAGATATTTAAATGGCAAATAAAACGCAGATCTTGAATTTTCTGGGAATAGCCTCAGAAAACCTCTTTAGTCTGGATCAATTTTTCATAACTGGTAAACCATAAGAGTTAGACATGGACTCAATAACATAAACTGTAGATCTAGTTAAACCACACAATTTACGCTATATCCATTTTTTGTTGAGCTAACATTCTCAGAGATGTTCCTTAGTATTGGTTTCAATTATAAGCTACTTAAATCTTTCTCAGGAGAGAAGTCTTCTTTCTTTTCATCTCTCTTTTGTTTACTTCTGCCGACCGAATTTCAGTTGTTTCACATAGCGATAGCTTTTAAAGGATTTTACTATCGCTTCAGCCTCTATCGCATTGGAACTAAGAGTAAGGCAATTTATGCTAATGTTTATCCCGATTAGCATGAAGTAGATAAAAAAATAATATTTTGTAAGGAAAGTTTGTTTGTGAAACAGAGAAAGTCATGTAATGGAACACATCAGAGTTGTTATTATTATTGTTCTTTTTTGTTGTTGTGATGTGGAAACGTATGGAATATCACACACTGAACCACTTTGTCAACTACACAGAAGCTGTTTCTGCAAGCCCTTATCTTGATTTACGTTACGTAGATAAAACTAAACTTTTATAAGAACACTCAGTGGAAGACTACGAGTATAAAGCGAAGGATAGTTAGAATAGTAGTTTATGTTAAAGTAACAAATCACCTCTTTTTGTGCAATGGCGACTTTCAAGAAAGTGTGTATTATCTCAAAATGTGTTCATTTGCGGATGAATGTAACTTTTCCCATCTTTTTTCTCTCTCTTTTTTTTTTTTTTTTTTCTTTCTTCTCAACTGT
This sequence comes from Hymenopus coronatus, assembly GCA_030762935.1. Classification (NCBI taxonomy): domain Eukaryota; kingdom Metazoa; phylum Arthropoda; class Insecta; order Mantodea; family Hymenopodidae; genus Hymenopus; species Hymenopus coronatus. Next base: position 40,285,969 of record CM060897.1, on the reverse strand, counting down.
TGAAGTCGGCTGCCGTTTACACAAGTCTTGCGAAAATAAAGCACGAGAGCGGTAAAGAAAAGAAGTTTGGTAAACTCTATCTCAAGTCCGGCAGTTAAGTGCGGAATCTTGCTTTATGTTTGCAAACCAAACTTTCCAGAAAACAGGCTTATAGATTATTCCCTTATATTCACAACAAACAGCCCCCATTAAGTCACTAACAGCCTAGGCGTTTATTGTGTGTTAAGTTTAGTTCACTCATCTTGCACCATTGTGTTTATGTTTATTTATTCTACTGAAGACAGCATTCTATTGCCTTCGTATACAAATATGTAACAAATATAATTCACATTTCTACTGGCGTGTTTGCATTAAATACACTTTCTCTCTCTCTCTCTTTCCCATTTGTCTCATCGAACCAGATGGCTCCGCAGTAACGTGTGACGCTTGCATCCGGGAAGTCCCGGTTTCGATTCTTGGCAACCACCCACACTGACCACGAGTATTTTGTGATGTTGCCGGCTACGTAGGCAAATGTACTGGGTTTTAGTTCTACCACAAATTTTTCTGTTCATTCTTACCTTCATCACCTTTTTCAGGGTGATTGAAAGACCAGGCCAGGGTATACTGTGCGTTGTGGCTGGACGGTGAAGCTGGTTAGCTTTGTTTAGGTTTTTCCCTGGCGAAGGTCAGACTGAAGACGGATCCGCCCTCTCTGAGCGGCTTGAAGCTTTGAGGCAGATTTGAGCGCTGTCGGATGTCAATCTGAAATTATTAAGGTCGCCGAGCACGCTTGTCCACTATTCTCCCGTTTTAGTCGTTCTCCTTCATCCCTCCCACCACAGATTGCTTTGATGTATAAAGACCGCATTGGCCTATATGCAGTGAACTGCCACAGTTTTAGAGGCCCCTTAGTGATGTGTTAATTACCTTTACCCTCCTCTCACTCATTCTCTTAATTTCAGTCTTTCACTGCCTTTCGTTGCCTTTCCCACTCTCTCCTATTCTATCTTAGTTCCACTTTATCCCACTCCCTTCCGCCTCTCTCATTTTAACTTTCTCTGTTTAGTACATAGTACTCTAGTAGAGAAGTTACATCCCACCGAAAACCAAATATCGGATTTCACTGCAAATACAAATGTTATGCTCACCTGCTTCCACAAAAAAAGAAAGAATGAAAGAAAGAAAAAATATTTCTGTCTGTGAACAACATAACTTAAAAACGAAAATCGGTTAAGTAACAAACTTTGTAAGTTCAGCAACTTCCAAGATTGTTATTTTCCCCACCCAAAACTCCTCTTTACGTAGAAAACATTTCAAACATTTTGATTTTCTCAGAAATGACTCGAAAGATTTTGGTTAAAATACCATATATTAAAGATATTTATTTACACGACAAATAAAACGTACATCTTGAAATTCTGGAAGCATACTCTCAAGATATGTTATAACAGATAATTAAACTGTTTTTTTTTTCAAACGGGACTTTGTCATTTCATTTTCTTTTGTGTTATTCCTAGTCATGCAAAGACAGCCGAAATTCAATCACATAGCGTCTGACTTTTAAAAAAAATATTACTATCGCTTTAGGCTATTGAATTCCCTTTATTCTCTCCTACTTTTAAGGAGCTAAGTAATAAGGCAATTTTTGCTAACTTTTTCTTGATTATAATGAAATAGAAGAGTATACGTTTGTAAGAATTGCTTGTTACAAAACAGGTAGAGAATAATGTGAAGGGAACACATCACATTTTTCTCAGTGTGTTATTTTATCTATTTATTTTTATTGGACATACATTTGATAGATTTTTAAACACACATTTTCAAGTAGTACTAGAGGGATGCAGCTGAAGCGCAACACAAACCTTTGAAAAGTATGATCCTATATGATGAACTTGAAATTCCATATTCTTTACATGACCTTGATAAAAAAAAACAAATACTCTTAGCACTTGAGAATAAAACAAAGTAATTGAAAATTGGCACATATATAAAGGATGGTAATTTTTGCTTATATAAATTGTGCGTTAATAAGACTTACATGTTGGTGTAGTAATTTTTTGTACATTTTCCAGTTAACGAAGTTATACACAATTCATTCAGATGAAAGAGGATTTCAGATGCCAATCCCATAAAATTCAAGATATATTATATTTATGCAAATATCTTTCAAATGGGACAAAAGCAAAAAAAGACATCGAAACATTTTCTATGTAAGGATAGTTGAGTGGGTATTTGTTTTTAAAAAAAATATTTGTTCACACGCTTAGAGGATTTTTAACTAAAATATTAATTTTGACATAAACTTAAATATTTCCATAAACCCATAAACACAAAATTTTATTCTAAAAATGTTTTTGTTAATGGTTCAGGAATCCAAAAGCCTTAATTTCCAGTGAAATTTTGAAATCAATTATTAGGGTGGAATGCACTTCGTCTCTCACTATAGATAACCAGCAGAAACAATAAGGCATGTGCTTCATCAATTTTATTTTCAGGAAAATATTTATAGTTGGTGTTTATTTATCATCTTACGAGCTTCAGTTAGGAATTTCACAGCAAGTTTTAGGGGCCGAGGGGGGGGCAAGGAGCATTTGGTCAAGCGGGATGGCTCAGGTGGAAACGTCTGTGGCCCGCATTTAGGAGTTCCTGGATTCAAATCCCATGGGCCGACCAATCTACCTAGACGACTGAGGAAGACCACGAAGAAACCCCAGCCAAACACCAGATTGGATATTTAAGACTGTGAAACAAAGTTCCGCCTTCAGGCTTAAAACAATAGCAAAAAAGATGGAAACTGCGATTGCGCTGGCATCTATCACAAACAGTGCAAACAGTAGACTGGATGGCATACCTAACTCCATCTGCCTGTCGCAGAGCTAAGTGATAAGTAGAACTCGGTTTAGGGTGCAAAGCGCACACATTTATAAACAAACAGAGCTGTCATCGGTATAAAGAGATGGAAGTGGGGAGGATTTTGTAGCGTAAACATGCTCCCGTTAAAGTATAATCTACTCCAAAATCAGCTCAGTACATGTATTGACAGTGTATGAGCGTTCAAATTCATAAACATAATAGAGCGATTATTTCATAATATTAATAAAAAAATCTGATGTGTACTATTCACATGACTTTCTCCATATCCCTGCAACAAATAATTCTTAAAAAGCTTATACTTCTATTTACTTTATGCTAATAAAAAAAAAATTAGCAGAAATAGTCTTATTACTCGCTTCCTTGTAAGTAGAAGCGAAATAAGGGACAACCGTAGATTAAAGTGATAGTCAAAAGCTGGTTATGTCAATGAAGTTCCTTTGTTTGTATGGATAGGAGTTGACAAGTTCCTGTATGAGAAAATTATACGTTTTTCATAGCAGAAACCAAAAATAAGGAATGTCACAAAAACGACGAACTCCACGAAAAAAATGTATATAACATAAAGTGTGTGTTTTAAAGTGCTCTACATTTTTTGTGTAGTAAGTTTTTGTCCATCTCTTACGGTTTAGCAGTCATTCAAAATTTAGTAAAATTCATCCAGAATAAACCACTCTTCAGAGGCTATTCCCAGAAAATTCAAGATATACATTTCACTTGTCAGGTAAATATGTTTAATATCCGAAATTTTAATCAAAATCGTTAGAGCCATTTTTGAGAAAATAAAAATTTTCGAAAAAGTTCCATGTAAAGGGTAGTTGGGGGTGCTTCGTGTCGCATCCCTGGAATATACTAAACTTAAATACCAAGTTTGGTATTTTACCGACTTTTCGTTTTTGAGTTATCGTGTTCACAGACACACGGACACACGGACACACACACGGAGCTTTTTGTGAAAATGCTTTTTTTGGATATTGGGGACCCTAAAATATATATTTCCGGTCCGGTGAAATCTCGGTATCGAATTTTTGGTGGAGTGCAATACTTTCTCTATAAACTATGTACATAGTGCGTATGGAGAAAGTAAAAATACTTGTACTTTTACAAATAAAAATATAAAGCTTGATACAAAAATTAGGAAAATAATTTGAAAAGACAATGAACATAAATTAATCAAACTCACTCAGAATTCATTGCAGTGTATCGAAAGAAAAGGCTTCTGTCACTCAAAATATGTTTGAATCATCCACAAGTTTGTTCAGCGTCGAACGCCTACTCTTTTGTTTTCAATCTGCAGTCTCTTTCAGCGTTAACTGGTTTATCTACTAGTCCCCAAGGCCGTGCTCTTACCTTTGGTGCCTCGTGGCGTAACGAATCGCGGGTTCGAGTCTCGCCTCAGGCATGTGTGTTTGTAATTGTGTATATGTCTGTGTATCTGTATATAAAAAAAGGGAAACAAATATGAAACACCAGAAGCGTAGTGATAAATATAAAAAAATCTGATCTCGATTCACATGACTTTCTCTACATCTCTGAAACAAACTATTGTTAATAAGCTTATTCTTCTATTTAATGCCAAAACATTAGCAGAAACGGTCTTATTACTTAGTTCCTTTATTAGTAAAAGGGAAATAAGGGACTACACTAGGCTAAACCGATAGTCAAATGTATATAAATGTCAATATTTGACATGTAAATATCTTAAATTCAAGAGATTTTACTCAAAACCGTTAAGGGCCATTTTTGAGAAAATCAAAATTTTCGAAATTTTTTCCATATAAAGGGTAGTTTGGAGTTGGGGGATTTTCTTGAAAATCTTCGTATCGCAATCCTTAGAAGATACCAAACTTAAATGCCGAATTTGGTATTTATTTTGTGCTGCGCACGCACACACACACACACACACACACACACACACATACAGACATACGCGGAAATGTTTCTAAAAATGCTTTCTTTTTTTTTTTTCTTCTTTTTTTGGATTTAGGGGATTCTAAAATACGTATTTCCAGTGAAATCTCGGTATCGAATTTTTTGGTGCATTACAATGCCTTCTCTATACACTATGTACATAGTACGTGTAGAGAAAGTAAACAGAAGGGGAAAAACCTAGCTGAAGGAGGCTAGGCATGCGCAATGCTAGATAGTACAAGTTTCGAAACGGAAATTTGAGATCACGCCTATTCTATCATATACTCTCCATGGGCACCGAATCTCAATCCGGCAATTTCGAGACGCCAGACCGAGCTCTAGTGATAAGAATGGTTTGAAGAGATGAGACATTAGAAAGCCAGTTGCACTTTGCTATCTTGACAGTAGAAGGCACTATCTAACAAGAGGGGTAGTGCAGTTAGACTTTACGGCCCTCTAACACCGTCTGCTTGACGATAAGCGAAGGTCGTATGAAACACGGATGAGGCCTTAAAAGGCTACTGTCCAACACATACCGTAAACGCGGTACCTTACCTAACAATTCCGTCGTGATATGACCGAATTGTTAAAGCGAAGTAAAATAAAATAGAATTTAAAAATCTGATGTGTTCCATTCACATGCCTTTCTCTATATCTCTGCAACAAATTATTGGTAAAAAGCTTATGCGTCTATTTACCCCATGCTGATCGAGAAAAAATTAGTAGAAATAGTATTATTTCTTGCTTCCGTGCAAGTAGAAGGGAAATAAGGGAGTAGCATAGGCTGAAGTATTAGTCAAAAGCTGGTTGCTAAGTGACTGACTGTTGTTCCTTTGTTTGTATGGACAGGAGTTGACAAATTCCGGTATGAGAAAAGTATGCATTTCTTAAAGCTGAAACCAATATATCTCAAAAACGACCTACTCCACGAAAAAAATGTATATAACATAAACAGTCTGCTTTAACGCACGTTACATTTTCTGTTATGTTCTCGTTTAGGGTTTGTCGGTTATACAAATTCCGTAAACTTCATCTTAAATAAAGTAGCCTTCAGAGGCTGTCCCAGAAAATTCAAGATATGCATTTTATTTGGGATGTAAATATCTTTAATATACGGGATTTTAATCAAAATCGTTAGAGCCGTTTTTAAAAAATCAAAATTTTCGAACATTTTTCCATGTTAAGGGTAGTTGGTGGTACGGTAATTTTCTTGAGGATCTTCGTATCGCATCCTTTCGAAGATACTAAACCTAAATACCAAGTTTGGTATTTAAAGGTCATTTCGTTTTTGAGCTATGTTGTCACAGACACACTCACGGATATTACTTTCTCTACGCGTACTATGTACATAGTGTAAAGAGAAGGTATTTTATTGCACCCAAAAATTCGATACCGAGATTTCACCGGAAATGCATGCTTTGAGTCCCATTTTTTTAGAAAAAGATCCGTGTGTGTGTCTGTGGACAGCATAACTCAAAAACGAAAACACCGTTGAATACAAAACTTGGTACTTTAAGTTCGGTATCTTCCAACGATGCGACACGAAGATTTAAAAAAAATCCCCACTCCCAACAACTCTTTACATGGAAAATTTTTCGAAAATTTTGATTTCCTCAAAAATAGTTCTATTTTGATTGAAATATTGTATATTAAAGATATTTACCTCACAAATAAAATGAATATCTTGAATTTTATGGGAATAGCCTCTGAAGCCTACTTTATTCTGGATGAATTTTACAGAATTTTGCATAACTGGCAAACCATAAGAGATGGACAAAAACTTACTTAACAGAAAATGTACAGCTCGTTAAAACACACAATTTAAGTTATATACTTATTTTTTCGTGGAGTTGGTCGTTTTTGAGATATTCCTCGTTTTTGGTTTCAGCTTTGAAAAACTTATACTTTTCCCATACATGAATTTATCAACTCCTGTTCGAATAAACAAAGGAACTTCAGTCACATAGTTATCACCTTTTGACTATCACTTTAACCTATGGTACTCCCTTATTTCGCTTCTACTTACAAGGAAGCCAGTAATAATACTATTTCTGCCCATTTTTTCTCAATTAGCACGAAGTAAATGGAAGCAGAAGCTTTTTAACAATAATTTGTTGCAGAGATGTAGAGAAAGTCAAGTGAATGGAACACATCTCTTTTTTTTTTTTCCTCTCGTTTTTTTTTTTGGGGGGGGGACTCAGAGGACCCTAAAATATACATTTCTGGTGAAATCTCGCCATTGAAGTTTTGGGTGAAATATAATCTCTCTCTCTCTCTCTCTCTCTCTCTCTCTCTCTATATATATATATATATATATATATATATATATATATTTATATTGTACTTGCGGGGCTAGAGAAAGTAATAAAAAATGAGCATTTGAGCGATACGCAGCAACGAGGAATGTTTAACAAATTTAAGTCGTCTTAAAGGCAGTATATCAAGGGTATAAATGGAGTTTAAACTTTTTGGGTATTCAAATGTAACAATTAAATGCACTTGCGGAGGTGTGTGGATATAGTGTGTCAAATTTTGAAAACCAGGTTATCTCGTAATCTTATTATATGTTTGTCACCTTAAATCCTTATTCGCTTCTTCAAGTTTCAATATATGTTCTCTGAAGCTGGATGAAGAGATCTAAAGAATATTAATCCATAACCTTGATTTTAACATGTAATACATAAATATTTTTATAAAATTAAGTTATACATATTTTCTTTTTAAGACAGCTTTAAAAATTAAAAAAAAACAAAAACAAATAAGGACATTTGAAAAGATGGTATTTTAAAAAAATACCTGATGGGCTACAATCACATAACTTTCTCTAGCTATTCTGGCGCAAACTATTCTTACCAAAGCTTATTCTTCTATCTACTTCATGCAAAACATTATGAACATTAGCAGAAATGGTTTTATTACGATATTATTTCCTTGTACAAGAGAAATACGGAAACACAATAAACTAAAGCGATAGTCAATATTTTTAAAAGCCGGCCATTTTGTGATAGAATTGAAAATATATTCTCTTTGTTTAATCAGGGTAAAAAGTAAAAATAACAACTTTCCATTTGAGAAAAGTATAAGTATTGGCAAATTTAAGCCTATAATACCCAATATATCGGAAATGGCTAGCTCCACGACAAAAATGTATTTCGTAGTTGTGTATTTTAACGAGATCTATATTTTTGTGCAGAAAGGTTTTGTCTATCTCTTGCTGTTTACCAGTTATGTATGCAAGTCATTCAGAATGAAGATTACTTCAGAGGCCGTTTCTCAGGAAATTTTGTCACTAAATACCTTTAATATACGGTATTTTAATCAAAATCATTAGAAACATTTTTAAAAAAAATTAAATAATTTGAAACTGTAGCTTGGCATAGTGGCTTTTGTTGGACATTTTCGTGTCGCAGACACACAATAAAATCAGGACCTTTGTCTTTTTTTTTTTTTTTTTGATTAAGAGTGTGTAATTTCCAGTGAAATCTTGGTACCGAAGTTTTGGGTGGAATGCAATACATCTTCATGTATAAAGTAAAAAAAAGTAAAAATATGCAAATTTATACCTTAATATTTTCAAAATTTCGTGGGGTACGACATTTTGCATATGACTCAGTTTTCGTTTTAGAAATGTATTTCTCAAAAAGTTAGGTTCTGTGCTAAAAATTTCAACTAGAAATTGGCCATTTTAATGCCGAGGATACTTGTAAATGTCGTATTATTATAGAACGTGATCGTCTATTAACGACAAAATAGTTTTTACAAAAACAGTCCACAAAACTACGACTTCTTTGTTCACAACCCAAGTTTTACTTGAGGTGCAAAGCTGTGCGAGAGTCAGAAGATCAACAGCCGAGTGTGTTCACTAAAAATACTCCTTACTTGGGGTGTAATATCCCAAAAATAGCAGCGCACGTTCTAACGGCGCTTCCTTCCTCATGTCGGGGAACAGACACAGTTAATAATGTAGATCTGAGTCATCATGCATGACCTAAAATGAGAGAGGCTGGTCAGTGCGTTCATGTGACCTGGGTAAACATTTACTCTGAGATTCCTTACGGTTTTAACAGCTTATACTAATGGCTAAAAGTTTAAGCAAGTAGATTTTGCATCTTGATTAGTTTTAATGCTTATCAAGAAATGAATGTATAATACGCTGCCACTGAAGTCATCAGTGGTAACTAATATAGCAATGCTGTTTTTAATTTTACTCATAATTTAAAGTAACTTCTTTCCTGGTTATTTGTTTATTATAAATAGATAACACGCCATTTCACTTTTCGGTACTAATTTGCATCAATTACTTCGAAATTCTCACTACACACCCAAGACGATATGTAATCGACTGAGTGGTTCACGAAAATAAAATTGATAAAATACACGCCTTAATAAATATTTTATTATTTCAAAAGCGACATGTGTGTGCTATTTCTGCGTTACATTTCATAATCATGTATTTAGTCTGAAGAAATTCTTGGAAGCCAATTTAAAATGCTATACCCAAATTTAGAAAACTTTACAAGATTTTCCGTAGGCCTTCAAACAAAAATCGTAGGAAATATTTAAAGAATTGTTCTAAAATTTGTCTTTCTTTATGAGACATTCTATAAATATGTATATAAAAAGTTAAAACTAACTGCTTGAAAAGAAAGAATTTTAAAAGTTGACATAATTATACTTACGTAGCAGAATTTTTTTTCTGCCAATGTCAAAATATGCTGAATTAGCAACGTTAAACTTTCAATGCTCTTTCAAGAAAAAAAAAATATATATACACATATATACCATAAAATTATATTAAATACACTTTTCGGAACTCAATTGCACATAATCATATATAGGATTTTTTAAGTTAATTTCACAAATGTAACTATTTTTTGTACTATTTACTTTCTATGCTTCTTAGGTACTTCAACATCCAGATTTCACCGGAAATACATGACTTGAGTATCCCTGAATCAAAAAACAATAATTTTTATTAGAGTCCGTGAGTGTGTATGTGTGCGTGTGTGTGTGTGTGTGCGCCTCTTTGAAAGTCCGTTAAATATCAACCTTGGTATTAATTATTAAAGTTTTCCAAAGATGCAACACGAAGGGTTTCAGCAAAAATTCCTCCACTCCAAATTACCCTTTAGTTATTTTTTTTTATTTTTTTTTCTCAAAAATGGTTCTAACGTTTTTTATTAAAATAACATTATAGTAAAGATATTTAAAAATCAACTATATATCTTGAATTTTCTAAGAATAGGCTCTGAGACATCTTTCTGAAGGAACTTTATAAGCGATAGGTTAAACGTATTACAAACATATTTTTTAAACAATTTAAAAAAGCAGAAATGTTAAAACACACAATATATTTCCGAAGTATCCGTTATTAATAGTTCGATTTGGTCAATGTTATTCTTTAGAGACTTTGCGACTTTCAATAATTTTTGGAAATTGCATGGAAACAGTTTGGAATTTTAAGGCCAGCGTATATTAAATATGTTTTCCCTTTATGTCTATAAAGAAATGTGTGATGTAACTATTTCTGCAGAAATATATCTCAATTAAAATGAAGATTGAAAAATAAGATTTGTAAGGATATATGGTATAGTCGCTAATAAGCGATATAGGGTAGCGAAAAGCATGGGAACGTACACATCAGAAATTCTTTTACATGTCTTTTACAAACTATTCTAACAAAATATAGTTTTTCTATCCACTTCACGTTATTCGCGATAAAGGTTTACAGAAACATTTTCATTGCGCAATACGCTATTGGTTCAAAAGGTATACAACAAACTGAACTCGATTCATATAAAAAGCAGATCGCCGTATATCCCTTTGAACTTCCATACTCTTCGCTTGATCAGGAAAAACTAGCATGAGAATTCGACATATCAAAAACCTATTTGAACAATAACAAAAACAGTTAAGACATAACGAACGTATTGTGTGTTTAAATAAAATCTACATGTTTTGTAGACATTTAATTTAGAGCTATAGACAATTATACATTTCTTGGAGATGAAAATTTAATGATTAGATGTCTTTTATACTAAAATCTTAAACGTATGGTATTTTCAAAAAAAAAAATGTTTGCACCATTTTCTAGAAGATTAAAAATAAAAAAACTTTTTCCATGTAAAGAGTAAAATCTATTTGCTGTGGAAAATTTTCCATGAAAATGTTCGTTTCTCATCCTTGAAAGACGCTGAGCAAATGGCAAGTTTGGTATTCATCCGATAATTTAATTTTTAAATATTTTTTACTTATTCTAGAACGTATTTACAATGAACGTAAGTACATAATGGGAGCATAAGGTATTGTACTGCACCTAAAATTCAATACCAAGACTTCACCGGAAATATATCTTTCAATAACCCCTGAATAAAAACAATATTTTTTAGAAAAAGTTGATGTGAGGAGTGTTTTTTGTGTGTGTGCTCAAAAAGGTCCGCTAAATACCAAACTTGGCATTTAAATTTAGTACCTTCCAAGGACAGGACATGAAAATTTTCAAGAAAATTCCCTAAGCCAAACTACCCTTTATTTGGAAAATGTTGATTATTTTTTCTCAACAACGGTTCTAACGATTTTGAATAAAATACCGTATATTGTTGATATTGGCATAAAAATAAGATGTACATTTTGAATTTTCTGGGAATAGCTCATAAAGACTTCTTCATTCTGGATTAATTTTGCATAACTGATATACCGTATATCATATATATTTTTTGAGTAGTTAATCATTTCCGAAATAGTTATTGGTTTCAATTTTAAAATATTTAAACGTTTCTCAAACGGGAATTTGTGATTCGTATTTCTTTTGTTTTGCTCCTGGCCATATATAGAGAACCGAATTTTAATTACATAGGAACCAGCTTTTAAAGGATTTTGCTATCGGTTCAGCCTAATGCGTTCGCTTATTTCCCTTCTATTTATAAGAAACTAAGACCATTTCTGTTAAGATTTAAGTTATTAGCGGGGAGTAGATAAAAGAATAATATTTTGTAATAAAGATTGTAGAAGAGATAGAGAAAGTGATGTGAATTAAACACATCGGAGTTTTATACTAATATTTTCAACTTATGGTATGTTAATCTTAGTGTTAAACCCCATTTTTGAGAAGGTAAAAAATAAAGAAAAATGTTCTCCTAAAGAGCAGCTTACTGTGGGAGGATTTTTCTCAAAATCTTCGTTCTCATTCTTAGAAGGTGCTGAACAAATAGCAAGTTTGATATTCATCAGCAAATTTAATTTTTAAATGTTTATTTTTATTTAGGGGACTACAAAACGTATTTCCAATGAATCTCATTATTAATTTTCGGGAGGAATGCAACACTTCCTGTGTCTATTATAAGCACTTAGTAGAGAAAGTAAAATATTAAAACAGAAGTAGACCCGTCCTGCAGAAAAGGGAAAACTGCTCATGCGCAAGAAATCAAGTAAGCGTTTACATTGCACAGGTTGTTGCGTGACTGGAGCAGTAAATGTGATTAACTAACGAGCTGCAACAGGAGGGCAAACACTCATAATGAACTGCCCATTTAGCTTCCAGAACCGCCAGCTACATCATCCCATTTTTTGGAATCAAGGGGTTTCCGCAACTGCCTGAATAACAAACGAAATGTTGTACAGAGAGAGTAAAAATCTGGTGTGTTGAATTATCATTACTTTCTTCACGTCTCTGTAACAAATTAATGTAAAAAATCTTAATCTTCCATCTACTTCATGCTAATAGAGATATACATTAACAGAAATTATCTTATTACTTGCTTCATTGTAAGTACAAGGAAAATAATGAAGTACAGTAGGTTAAACAAATAGCCAAAACTTTTAAATGCTGGTTGCCATGTGAGTGAAATTCATTTCTTTGCACGGCCACGAGTTGACAAATTCCCGCATGAGAAATGTTTATATATTTTGAAACTTAAACCAACAACAAAGAATATCTCGGAAATGAGAACTACACGAAACAACGTATATGGCATAAATTGTATGCTTTAACGAGATCTACATTTTTGTGTAGTAAATTTGACTATTTTTCACAAAGTTAATCAAAAGATATTCAGAATGAAGAGGTCTGTAAATGTTATTCCCAGAAAATTCAAGACATACATTTATATTTGTCATATAAATATTTTTAATGCATGGATTTTAATCAAAATCGTTAGACCCATTTTTGAGAGAATATATTTTTTTCCCCCGTGCAGAGCAAAGTTTGGGGTACGGATTTTCCTCAACATCTTCGCGTCGCTTCCTTGGAAGATATTAAACTTAAAAACCAAGTTTTGTATTTTACAGCAATTTCGATTTTTAGGTATCGTGTTCACAAACACACGACACACACAGACCTTTTTCTAAAAATGCTTTTTTGGATATAGGGGACTCTAAAACGTGTATTTTGGCAAGCCTTGTCATCGAATTTTTTGGTGCAATGCAATACCTTCTCTAAATATGCATTACGTACCAAGTAGACAAAGTAAAAGAAATTACCCTTCAACTTCACGTTCAGACAAACATTTCAATAAAGTATTTTAATATTTCTTTGTAGATACAAAGGGATACACTAGGCTTTAAGCGGTAGCCAGCTGCTTTAAGAGCTGTTCGCTATATGACAGCTTTGAAATCATTTGGGAAGAATATTTTAATATTACATTTCTAAATATTCACAAACCGACCGGCTTTAGAATTAAATTTTGCCTTAGCTCACTGCATTTTCTTATTCATTTTTAGGAGAAAATAATATATATATAAAAAGGCATTCAGATGATGTTTTATCTTGATAAGCGAGAAGTAGAAAGAATAATAACGTTTGTAGGAACAGTTTTTATCAGCATAGGTAGAGAAAGTTATGTGTATATAGCATATACTATTCCTTCTTAATATCTCTCTAGTTATATCTGCCTATAACTTTCTCTAGCACTCACGTTCAATGAACATAGTAGATAGAGAAGGTATTGTATTCCACCTAAAAATTCGATACCGAGATTTCACAGAAATACCTCTTTTGAGGCCCACTGAATCCAAAATAGCACTTTTAGAAAAATGTCCCTCTGTGTGTGTGTGTGGGGGGGGGTGTGAGTGACGAAAAGTTATATACCAAACTTGGTATTTAAGTTTAGCATCTTCCAAGAATGCGACACGACAATTTTCAGGAAAATCCCCCACCCAAATACCCTTTACATAGAACATTTTTCAAACATTTTTTATTTTCTCAAAAATAGCTCTAGAAATTTTGAATTAAAATAATATATGTTTAACATATTTTCATGACAAATTATATGTAAATCTTAAATTTTATGGGAATAGCCTCTGGTGTTAAACACTATCAAAAAAACCTCTGAAGGCCTCTTCTTTCTGGATATCCTTTATGTAACTGGTAAACCATAAGAGGCCGACAAAAACTTAATACACAAACAATATAGATCTCGTTAAAACACACAATATGTCACGTATTTGTTGACAGTTTCCGAGATATTCCACATTTGTTTCAATTTTGAGGCTACTTTAAACTTTTCTCAAATGCAAAGTCACCTTTCGTTTCGTATTTCTTTTGTTTTATTCCTGAGGATGCAAAGAAAATTTAATTTTAATTGTTTCACATAGCAACCGCTTTTAAAATGATTTGACTATCGTTTTAGCCTAGTTATTCCCCTTATACTTACAAGGAGGCAAGAAAATTTCTGCTAATATTTATCTCGATTAGGCATGATTTAATCATAAAATATTAATCTTTTAATAAAATAGTTTGTTTGCAGAACAGCTAGTTCATAGTATAAATCAAACAATTAAGGAGCCCATTTTAAAAACCTAATACGTTATTTGCAGTGAGTAAGCTTCCGTTTTCTATTGATAAGCTATGTTGGAATCAAAATTTCGCAAATGAGGCAAGTTAGCTCCCTTGAACCAAATGACGTGAGACACGCGTGCTTAGCTAGTCACCCCATTTACTCAGCACAAACAAACCTGGACCGCTTTCCTTCTTGTGGTTGTGGTCGTTGGCCGGTACTGCCAGACCATCTGGGTTTCACAATACCGACCGTCCGCCTGAGGCACACAATCTTTCACTACACGAAATACATTTCAACCTGCATTATACAGTACTTCTGTATCCCAGCGGGCAAGCATTTCAACGCCAGCTGATATGCTACCTCTCTTTTCGCTCCCATTTAACAAAAGCGGTATATAAGTACAGGAAACTTTTATTGCATTCCATTAAAAATTCGATATTGAGATTTCATAGGAAATGCATGTTTTCAATCCAGCGAATCAAAAATAATAATCAGATGCATTCCATTCACACGATTTTATCTATTCGCAACAAATTATTGTTCTATTGGTTTTTCATGCTAATCGAGATAAACATTTGCAGAAATGGTTTTATTATTTACTTCCTTGTAAGCAAAAGGGAATTCACTTGGCTAAAATAAGTCAACGCCTTTAGAAGCTGTCAACATGCGATGACACTGAAATCTGTTCTATCTGCATGGCCAGGAGTAAACCAAAGACATTAAACGAATGACGACTTTCCGTTTGAGAAAAGTAAAAGCATTTTAAAACTAAAACCAAAAACCAGGAATATCTCGGAAGTGGTTAACTCCACAAATCTGCAGAGGGCATATATTGTGTGTTTAAACGAGATTTACATTTTTGCACGAGTATCGTAAGACTTTTTTTCTACCTCTTACGGTTTACCAATTATGCAAAAGTCCTCCAGAATGAGGTCTTCAGAGGCTCTTACCAGAAAATTCAAGATATACGTATCATTTGCCATAAAATTATCTTAAGCATACAACATTTTAATCAAAATCGTTAGCCTGCGTGCCATATCCTTGGAATTCCAAGTTTGGTATTTAGTGTGCTTTTGTTTTTGAGTTATGCTATTCTCAGACACACGAAGAAACCGATACTGATACACGGACATTTTTGTAAAACTGCCTTTATTCTTCTTCTTCTTCTTCTTCTTCTTCTTCTTCTTCTTCTTCTTCTTCTTCTTATTATTATTATTATTATTATTATTATTATTAATTCAGGGGAATCCAAAACGTATATTTCCAGTGAAATCTCGCTATCGAATTTTAAGTTCAAACGAAATGCCTTCTTTACCTGATATGACACACTACTATGTATATTTGAAAAACAAAAATCGAGCGCGCCTTCATATGTGTGCATTGTTTAATAGCTGCTCTTACTGCACATGGCACCGTAGACGGTAGAAACTTATGGTTGGGATTAGGATTATCGTGGATGGGATTCCTAGTTACTGTGGCACAGCCAATGCGGCCCTTTGCGACTTGCATGACCCCTAGGAGGAAGCTGTCCAAATTAGGATGAAGATGGGCAGAAGGATGGACAGGATTCCTAACTTTCTTAAAACACCCGACATCATCCGATTTACTCTCACTAGCCCGAGCCCCCTCGGCAGTCCGAGGAAGAGCCCCACCCGAAAGATTCCGAAGGCAGATCTTAAAGGGGAGGTCCCCACATCGACGCTAGGAAGTAAACTCCATAGGGCGCAAACCAACGTCCAGCCGCAACCCGCCAAACCACCCTGCCTGGTCCTTCAGCCCTGGAAAGATAACACGAAGTTATGGGTACAGGAAATTGTTGAAAGGAAAGTCAAAGAAAAGGAACCACGCCGACCGAGAAGAACCACGAAAAAACTGAGTCAGAGTGGCGGTCGCCGTGGATCTAACCCGGGGTCACTCAAAAGCGGGCCACAGACGTTGTTACCGCCTGAGGGAAACTGATGATAAATGAAATTAAATGATGATTTGGAGAAGGAAATGTTCAAGCCCAAGTTTAGATTACGTCTTCAACATCTCCACTTGTGAGGGCTAAGGAATCCTAGAAAAATTTCAATCAGGAAGGATGGTACTGGAGGGATTTGAACCGCGTGACCCTGTCAGTTTTATAAATGTGACTCATGTACGAAAATGCCAACTTTGGTATTTAATTCAGCATCTTCCAAGAATGCAGCATAAAATCAAATATTATACTGTGTTATCCTGGTCAAGCAAAGATAACGGAATTTACATAGCCACCGGCTTTTAAAAGAGTTGACTATCGCTTAAGCTTATGCCAGTCCCCATGGCAGCGCTCACTTGATGCTTCGTGACGCAGGGGATCGTGGGTTCCAGTTCCGCCTCGGGCATGTGTGTTTGTGCGCTTGTACATGTGTGTATGTATACCTACCAATAAAAAAAATGGAAAACAAGTAGTAAAACTACAGAAATGCGGGAAAGATAATAAAAGAAAAAAAATACTGTTCAATCCTAAATTCAAACTAAGTATAAAGAACATCTGAAAATGATTAATTTTACCATGGGATTTGACAAAGATATAAACAAAATAAAATTATAAAAAAATTACTCTATTTCATTATTCCCTACAAGGAAATACTTCACAATACAACCACTTCTGCTAATGTTTATCCTGATAAGCAAGAAGTAGAAGAATAAGCCTTTGTAATAAAAATTTGATGTTTTTTTTTTTTTAATCTTTCAACATTTTTGGTAAAATTTCACTAATGCTTTATCTTAATATATTTTAGAATTTCAAAACCGCCATTGTTTTGTTTCTCTAATTTCATTTAAGAGTATGGAATTTCAAAACAGGACTATAGCGACCCGCTTTACAAAAACTTGACTATCCC
The DNA here is from genome assembly GCA_030762935.1 of Hymenopus coronatus. Classification (NCBI taxonomy): domain Eukaryota; kingdom Metazoa; phylum Arthropoda; class Insecta; order Mantodea; family Hymenopodidae; genus Hymenopus; species Hymenopus coronatus. The sequence continues at coordinate 40,268,565 of CM060897.1, read as the reverse complement.
TTCAATATCTTGAATCCAGCTTATATTCAAAACGAAATTGGTTATAAATTCATTCCGCAAATGTTTATCTTAACTAAAGTAGATACAAAAAATCTTATGTATTCCATTCACATGATTTTCTTTGCCTATTCTGCAACAAATTATACTACAAAATCGTATTTTTCTCCATTCTTCATGCTAATCGATATAAACATGAACAGAATTAGTTACTTTTAAGTAGAAGGGAATATACTAGGCTAAAGCGATATCAAATATTTTACAAGCCGGTCGTTATATAATGCAACTGAAATGCCAAAGTGAATAACGACTGCCCACTTAAGTATTGGATATTATAAAACAATTGCAAGGAATATTTAGGAAATATTTATTCTACATAAGTGTATATGATAAATTGTGTGTTTTGACAAAATCTACATTTTCTGTGCAGTAAGTTTTCTTCTATCTCTCGCAGTTTACAACTTACGCGAAAGTCATTAAGAATAAAGAGAAAGTCTGACCCTAATCCCAAAAAATTCAGGATATACTTTTCATTTGTAAATATGCTTAATATAATATATTTTAATCAAACTGGTTAGATTATTTATGAGAAAATCGAAATTTTCGAAAAACCTTCCATTCAAAGGCGATTTTCCTGAAATCTTCGTGTCATATCCTTGTAAGATACCAAACTTTAATGCCAAGCATTTAATCAATTGTTCTTCTTTGGGTTATCTTACCTACAGACACACAAGCGGATCTTTTTCTAAAAATACTTTTTTTTAAATTTATTTGGGGATATTTAAAACTTGTTTTTCCGGTAAAATCTCGAATTCAATTTTTGCTTTCTCTACACGTACTATATATTTTTGTATAGAGCAGATATTGTATTGCACCCAAAAATTAGATACCGAAATTTCACCGGAAATGCATGTTTTGAGACGCCCTGAATCCAAAAAAAGACTTTTTAGAAAAATATCCTTGCGTGCGTTTGCGCGTGCGCTCTCGTGTGTGTGTGTGTGGGGGGGGGACAGCAGAGCTGAAAAACGAAATACCGTTAATTACCAAACTAGGTATTTAAGTTTGGTATCTTTCAAGGATACAACACGGCGATTTTCAAGAAAATGCCCGCACCCCCAACTACCCTTTACAAAGAAAAAAATTCGAAAATTGTGATTTTCTCAAAAATGGGTCTAACGATTTTGATCAAAATATCTTATATTTAAGATATTTACGTAACAAATAAAATGTATATCTTCAATTTTCTGGGAATAGCCTCTGAAGACATCTTCATTCTGGATGAATTTTGTGGAATTTAGCATAATTGGTAAACTATAAGAGATAGATAACTTACCACCACAAAAAGTGTAGACTTCGTTAAAACACACAATTTATGTTATATACATTTTTTTTTTTTTTTTTTGTGGATTTGACCTTTTTTTTTTTTTTTTTTAGATATTTCTTGTTATTAGTTTCAGCTTTAAAATACTTATACTTTTCTCATACGGGAATTTGTCAACTGCTGTTCGTACAAACAAAGGTGTTTCTATTACGTAGCAACTATTTGACTACCGATTTAGCCTTTTGTACTCTTTTATTTCCCTTCTACTTACAAGGAAGCAGCTAATAAGAAACTTTCTGCCTTTTTTTCTCGTTTAGCATTCAGTAAAAAGAAGAATAAGAATAAATTATTTATTGCAGAAATGTAGAGGAAGTCATGTGAATGGAACACATCAGATTTTTGGGTGGAATGCAATGCCTTCTCTACCTACTATGTACATACATAGTCCCTGGTACAGAATGTAATAAGCCTTTATACTAATAGCTTATAGACTAGTGGGTAACGAAGGTCTTATGAATGTAACACGCAGGTGTAAGTGATGTACGTGCAGGTGAACGAACGTGTTTATTCTTCAGACATGTAGACGCTACTGATACACACTCCAGATTTTGATGAGCCTCAGATTACACAACGGGAGGAGAGGTCGCCTTTAAGAGGGAGGGTGCATCGATCCGTCGCCCTGCGCACTGCACCACCATCGCATGTCGATACTACCCCATCAACATTCAAGGTGAGCATCCAGCCTCCCTACGCTTTTTTTCCCTCAGTTTTATTGCTTCCGTGCCAATCAACATGTGACTATTGATAAAACTTCTTCACCAAGAGTCAAATATTCACAATTACTACTCCCTACGAGAAACACGATGTGGCCGAGTGGTCAGCGAGCTGACTTCTCACCCGGTGGTCCCGGGTTCGATTCCTGGCTGCGGCGGGGAATTTTTTCTTAACGAGAAGTATTCCCTATCCCCTACAGAGTCTTATTTGAAGAAAATAAAACGACTTAAACCCAACGTAAAGAACCTACAGACTAGTTGATTCTAATGCAAAGCCCTCGATATGACTTTATATGTTAAAGAGGGCTATAAATGAAACAATAAAAATAAACAGATAAACTTCACAATACAGCGTAGTTTCTCCAACCTTCATCTGAAAATAGATGATAATTGCGAATGCGCTACCAGTTATCCACAGATAGTGCAAGTAGTAGACCGGATGGCACCCCTAACCCCATCTGCTTGTCATGGAGCTAAGTGGTAAGAATGGTGTGAGATGAGACCTTAGATGGCTAGTTGCACTTTGCTATCTGAACTACAGTGGCAGTGCAGTTAGACCGATGGCCATCTGCTTGGCGTTAAGCGAAGATCGTAGGGGATGAGACCTTAAAAAGGCTATTGTTCGCCACATACGTAAATTAGGTACTTTACCGAACAATTACGTCGTGATATAACCGAGTTGTTAAAGCGGTGTGTAATTTTAAAAAGTAAGACATAGATTGTGTATTTTAATGAGTTCTAAAATTTGTGTGTGTTAAGTTTTTGTCTATCGCTTACGGTTTACGGGCTATACAAGACCTATTCCTAGAAAAATCAAGATATACATTTGACATGAAAATATGTTAAACATATGACATATCAATAAATATCGTGAGCCAGTTTTGATAAAATCAAAATTTTCAAAAAATATTCTATGTAGAGGGTATTTGGGGTGGAGGGGGGGATTTTCTTGAAAATCTTCGTGTTGCATCCTTGGAAGATACTGAAGTTAAATAACAAAGTTGGTATTTAAAGGACTTTTAGGGTTTAAGTTATGGTGCCCACGGTAACACACACACACACACACACACACACACACACACAAAACACACAAATAAACACGTACCTTTTTATAATTTTTTTTCGGATACAAGAGAAATCTCAATATCAAATTTTTGGGTGCAATAAAATATCTTCTCTATCTACTTTGTACATGGCACATACGTGCTAGAAAAAGTAAAAATGAGCTTCATACATCTGAAATTTATAATACACCACCGTAACATTCTCTCAACACAAATACAGTAAAACTGTGCTTAACCGAATGACAATGGGGGGGGGGGCAAATCTGATGAGTTGCATTTACATTGCTTTCTCTACCCTCTATCGTTTATTAGAAGCAAATCAAATTATACATACGCATACTTTATTCTGCTATCTAATTCATTTTAACTGAGACAAACCTATGCAGAAATAGTTTCGTTTTAGATGCAAAGAGAATAGCGATAGTCATATGTTTAAAAACTGGACGCTCTATGCTGGCCTTCAATTCAATATGTTTCCATGCAGAAGCGAAACAACTGAAATATAGATAGGACTTTAAAACAATAACAAAATATTAATTTGAAATATTAATGACAGATATCCCATAGATGCTTATGACTCAAAAAACCTAATGTGTTCCATCACATGACTTTATTTATATCTCTGTAGCAAATTAGTGTTATTCTTCTGTGTACTTCATAATAATGGAGATAAACATTAGCAGAAATTTTTCTTATTACTTGGTTCCTTGTAAGTAGAGGAGAAAAAATCTAGTGTGTTCCATTCACATGATGTCCTCTAGCAGTTCGGAAAACAAATATTTTATTCAAAACATTATCCTGTTATCTACATCATAGAAGAGAAACCATGTAAGTAGAAGAGAAATAAGAAAATGCGTAAAGCGATAGTCTCGTCCTTTAAAAGCCGATCGCTATGTGAAACGATTGAAATTCCTATAGCTTTGTTTACTAGGAGTAAACAAACGAGGAACGAGAAGAAAGATTTCTTCCCGTTTGAGAAGAGTTTAAGTGACTAATATTGAAACCAACAATCCGGAATATCTTGAAAACGGTTATCTACAAAAAATGTAAAGTTCATAAATTGTGTATTTTAATGAGATATACATTTTTTGTGCAATAAGTTTTTGTATGTTTCTTACGGTTTGCCAGTTGTTCAAAAGTCATCTAGAATGAACAGGTCTTGAGGCTAATCCCAGAAAATTCCAGAAATACATTTCGTTTGTTATAAAAATATGTTAAAATAAGCTATTTTAATCAAAATCGTTAGAGCCATTTTTGAGAAAATCAAAATGTTCGAAAAATGTTCCAAGTAAAGTGTAATTTGAGGATAGGGGATTTCCTTGCAAATCTTCGCGTCGCATCCTTGGAGGATAACAAACATAAATATTAAGTATGGTACTTAACGGCATTTTCGTTTTTGAGTTATGCTGCCCAAAGACACACACACACACACACACACACACACACGGACATTTTTCTAAAAATGCTTTTTTTGGATTCAGGAGGTCTCAAAACATTTATTTGCGGCGAAATCTCGGTATTGAATTTTTGGGTGCAATACAGTACCTTCTCTATACACTGTGTACATAGGACGTGTACAGAAAGTAAAAATAATTATTAAATTACCTTTGTATTTGAGTCAAGACTAATTGTTTACACCTCGGGAAACTGTAACCTGCACACCTTAATGAGGACGTTTTCTTTTACAGAGAAAATGACTGTGTGAAGCGATGAAAACATTGCATTGTCCGTTAAGGTTGCGTTACAAGTTAAATACAAATATAAATATGCAAGATGGGCTACGCCTTGGATGACTCCGTTATAGTTACGCAGTTATCTCGATTACGCCCTGACGCCGCTCCTTGGAACGCAAATGATGCACTCCTCTCCTTCTAAAAACATCCCTGGGCTAAGCTTTGTGGCTTAGGCCCTCAACATTCGACTACTTTTGCGGCTTAAGGTCTGGTATGTTGACAGCACCATTAGCCCCGCGGTATTTCTTGGTCATATGTTGGCAACTCTAGTCAGTAGGTGGTATAAGCGCCAAATCCGTGAAAGTGAATATGTGAGAGTGTTTGCCGAAATCGTGGATAAATATGGGAGACGGCGGAGTCTATATGTCGGAATGCTATGCACAGTCTCTCTCGCTCTCTCTCTCACGCACACACTTTTTACTTTCTCTAGCCCCATATGTACAATGTACATAGGGATAGAGAAGTATTGCATTCCATCCAAAAATTCGATACCGAGATATCACCGGAAATGCATGTATTAGGACCCCCTGTATCCAAAAAAAAAAAAAAAGCATTTTCAGAAAAAGGTCCGTGTGTGTGTGTCCGTGTGTCTGTGAACACGATAACTCAAAAACGAAAAGTAGCTAAAATACCAAACTTGGTATTTAAGATTAGTATCTTCCAGGCATGCGACACGAAGATTTTGAGAAAAATCCACCCACACCAAACTACCCTTTACATGGAACTTTTTTCGAAAATTTTGATTTTCTTAAAACTGGCTCTAACGATTTTGATTAAAATATCGTATATTAAAGATATTTACCTAACAAATAAAATGTATATCTTGAATTTTCTGGGAATAGCCCCTGAAGAGTAGTTTATTCTGGATGAATTTTACTGAATTTTGAATAACTGCTAAACCGTAAGAGATGGATAAAAACTTACTACACAAAAAATGTAGAGCACATTAAAACACACAATATACATTTTTTCGTGGAGTTCGTTGTTTTTGAGACATTCCTTGAGTATCACTTTAACCTATGGTAGTCCCTTATTTCGCTTCTATTTACAAGAAAGCAAGTAATAAGACTATTTCTGTTAATTTTACTGATTAGCATAAAATAAATAGAAGTATAAGCTTTTTAAGAATAATTTTTTGCAGGGATATAGAGAAAGTCATGTGAATGGTACACATCAGATTTTACTTTCTCTACCAATTACTAAATACACATATAGTAAGTAGAGAAGTATTGTGATGCAACCAAAAATTGGATACCGAGATTTCACCGGAAATACATTGATTCTATGCCGCATTTTTAAATTAAAAATAGCCTGTGGAGTGTGTGTATGGGGAGGGTAAACCAATTGCGAAACGTTATACATACGTGCTAGAAAAAGCAATATGCCTTCTTTAGAACATTCTGTGGAAATTTTCTGAAATTGAATATAGAAAGTAATGTGACTGTTCCGCAGCGAATATTATTTCTCTCTCCATCCTTTCTTTCTTTCTTTTGAGTTTGAATCCTTTGAGCTGGCACTTGGCGTATTGCAGGGAACGTAATCTCACTTACGTAGATGAACTTTTCTGTGGCCCTCATTTCACTCCAGTAAGCCTAGCAAAGGATTTACAGGAAGCTATGACGATTTAATTAATCCCGTTAACTTATTCCAGTGGCTCTTGCGAGACCGACGTCTGATGTGAGTTTAGGATCTGTCGAACTTGCCACATGTGTTTGCGTTACCGACATGGATTACCAACGTCAAGCACCCTCAATTAATCCGCACAAGCCTCTCAGTAAATGAATACTGCTTCTCCACTCCTTTATGCCCATTTTCTGATAACTTTCAAAGGTTTATCCAACGATTCTCCTGTAACCAGGGAATGTATAACTTGTCATACAATGTACTGAATTCACATTACTTTCTCTACCCACAATCATTATTACCACGTACCCTTTTTACTTTCTCTACACGTACCATGCACATAGAGTATAGAGAAGGTATTGCACTCCACCAAAAAATTCCATACCCAGATTTCCCGGAAATATATGTTTTAGGGTCCAAAAAAAAAAGCATTTTCAGAAAAAGGTCCGTGTGGCTGTGAACAAGATAACTCAAAAACGAAAAGTCGGTAAAATACCAAACTTGGTATTTAAGTTTAGTATCTTCCAGGGATGCGACACAAAGATTTTGAGAAAAATCCCTCCACCCCAAACTACCCTTTACATGGAATTTTTTTCGAAAATTTTGATTTTCTAAAAAATGGCTCTTAACGATTTTGATTAAGATATCGTATATTAAAGATATTTACTTCACAAATAAAATGTATATTTTGAATTTTCTGGAAATAGCCTCTGAAGGCTACTTTATTCTGGTTCAATTTTACGAAATGTTGCATAACTGTTAAACCGTAAGAGATGGACAAAAACTTACCACACAACAAATGTAGAACACTTTAAAACACACAATTTATGTTATATACATTTTTTTCGTGGAGTTGATTGTTTTTGAGATATTCCTTGTTTTTGGTTTCAGCTATAAAAAATATACTTTTCTCATACAGGACTTTGTGAACTAGTGTCCATATAAACAAAGGAACATCAGTCGCATAGTGACCAGCTTTTGACTATCTCTTTAACCTATGGTGGTCCCTTATTTCGCTTCTACTTACAAGAAAGCAAGTAATAAGACTATTTCTGCTAATTTTTTTTCGATTAGCAGGAAGTAAATAGCAGCATAAGCTTTTTAACAATAATTTATTGCAGAGTTGTAGAGAAAGTCATGTGAATGGAACACATCAGATTTTTTTACTTTCTCTACACGTACTATGTACATAGTGTATAGAGAAGGTATTGCACTTCACCAAAAAATTCGATACCCAGATTTCCCGGAAAAAGGTCTGTGTGTGTGTGTGTGTGTGTGTGTGTGTGTGTGTGTGTGAACACGATAAATCAAAAACGAAAAGTCGGTAAAATATCAAACTTGGTATTTAAGTTTAGTATCCTCCAGTGATGCGACAGGAAGATTTTGAGAAAAATTCCCCACCCCAAACTACCCTTTAGATGGAACTTTTTTCGAAAATTATGATTTTCTTAAAAACGGCTCTTTTGATTAAAATGTCGTATATTACAGGTATTTAACTGAAAAATAAAATGTATATCTTGAATTTTCTGGGAATAGCCCCTGAAGACTACTTTATTCTGGATCAATTTTACGGAATTTTGCATAACTACTAAACCTTAAGAGATGGACAAAAACTTACCACACAAAAAATGTAGAGCACGTTTAAAACACAATTTAAGTTATATGCATTTTTTCGTGGAGTTGATTTTTTTTTAAATAGATATTCCTTGTTATCGGTTATAGCTTTTAAAACGTATACTTTTCTCATTCAGGGATTTGTCAACTCCTGTCTACACAAACATAGGAACTTCAGTTACATAGCAACCAGCTTTTGACTATCACTTTAACCTATGGTACTCCCTTATTTCGCTTCTACTTGCATGGAAGTAAGTAATAAGACTATTTCTGCTAATTTTTCCTGGATTAGCAAGAAGTAAACAGAAGCATAGGATTTTTAACAATAATTTGTTTCTGAGAAGTAGAGAAAATATCTATCTTCAGTTTATATAATTTTATGCCATTTTTAAATGATGTCAAATGCACAAGATGTTTCTGATTTGATTAAAATGACGAATATTGAAGACCTTTACATGACAAACAAAATACATGTCCTAAAGAGATACACAAAAACCTACTTCAAAAAATGTAGATATCGTTAAAAGAGTATTTATGCCCACCATTTCAGGGATTTTCTCTGTTATTGGTTTCAGTTTTAAAACACTTAAAACTTTTCTCAAAAGGTAAGTCTTCGTCAGTTTCGTCTCTTTTGTTTTAGTCCTGCTTTTGAAAATAGAATTTAAGTGACATTCGCATTGCGACAAGTTTTTAAAATTTGACTATCGCTTTAGTCTAATGTATTCCCTTATTTCTTTCCTACTTGTAAGGAACTACATAATAAGACCGTTCCATTTTATCTTGACTAGCATGATGTTAAAAAAAAGGATACTATTTTGTAAGAATAGTTTGTACGCAGAACAGAGAAAGAGAGAAGTTATTTGAATGAAACGCGTCAGATTTTTTGTACCTGTTAGTGTTATGAGGATATTGGTTGTAAACGATGTCGCGGCTTAAAGTTCACTGTCTGGAGTGAAAAAACACATTAACATCCATGATGCTCTGGCAGGCCTTTGTTAATACCATAGGGGGAAAAAATCTTTATTCCTTTATGCCTTTCAAATCGTAGGAGCAGAACAGGATGAGGGAGCCACATTTTAACCAAGCATGGGGATCACAAGAAAAGTAATAAAAATCTCCCATGTGATATAAAGCTTAGCCAATGATGCAGGCAGAAAAAATTCTGCACAATAAGGATGTTTTTAGTCCCACAAAAATTCACTCATTCATATAAAGAGTCATGATGGCAGAAATTTCAATTGGGTATCTTATGACCCCCAAAAAAAAATCAGCCTCTTTTTATTTTCTTTATATCAGGCGTCATCAACTCGCTTGAATTTCCAGGTTTGCTCAGGGAAGGCAAGGAGTGTCTGTCTCCCTTCCTTGTACAGTGTGTTATGTTTCAGTTTATGTTAGAACAAAAAGCAATCAAACACGCAAGCCATCGACTCCTACATATTTGCCTGCCTAGGAGAGGATTCTTTCTTATTTACATAAAGTGGTGGAATAAGTGTTTAATTTGCGACAAAGTTCTCATTCAAAAAATTCAATTTGCAGTATCATTACGCAACTGATGCTACTGAGTACAACAGCTACCAAAATATGAACGTTCCTCTCGAAACGTGTCCATTACCAAATAATTATCAAGTTGCCAGTTCATATCCACTGTTATAAATGAAAAAAGGATTTTGTTAATAATTAATTCTCATACTGTTAGCGTTACAATTCAATTACAGTGGCATTAACCAAGTTAAACAGCGTGTTGTTTTATTATGTTAATACTATGGAAATTAACATTATTTTTTTACAATTATGTTAGTTTACCAATTACTACCAAACGTATGAAAAAAAGCCGAAGGTTCCATTCACATAGCTCTCTCTTCCTGTTACGCACTAAACAGAGTATTCTTTTATGCAGCTCGTGCTAATCCAAATAAAAATTAGCAAAACTTGTCTTATCAATTTCTTACTTCTAAGCAGAAGGAAAATAAGGGAATACACTAAACTAAAACAGTAATCAAATTTGTCATGTGTGTCTGGCTGTGTGTGCTTGAATAGCAGAACTAAAAAAAAAAAAGTTGAATAGATAAAAATGTGGTATTTAAGTAGAATATCTTCTAAAGATGCAGCACGAAAATTTCCAAGAAAAATGTCCTCACCCGACGGCCCTTTAGACGGAACATTTTCCAAAAATGTTATTTTCTAAAAAAAAAAAAAAAAAAAAAAAAAAAAAAAAAAAAAAAATACTGTAAGGACTTTAATTAAAGAACTATATAAAATAAAATTCATATATTGAATTTTCTGGGAATTCCAAATCGGAAGGAATGTTGTATTACATTGTATAACTGATAAAAACATAAACGATAGACGAAAACGTATTACACAAAACACGCTTTGAAACGAACACTTTATTTAAAAAAAAAAGTCTATATCACGTGTTGGCCGAGCGAGATGGCTCTGCGGTAATGTACGCGGCTCGTATTCGGAAGGCCTCGGGTTCAATTCCCCGGAGCCACCCGCTCTAAACATAGCTTTTTCGTGGTAGGTAGGTAGATGTGGTGTACTCTACTTTTAACATCCTCTGCTCCCCATTTCATGTTTGAGGCTAACCCCGGTGTTGTGACAATCGTGTCGGACAGATGGCGCAGACTTCCGCATTGGAACTTGTTCTTGGTCCTACTTGGCCCTTCGAGCCTCCACCGGTGGGTCGAATTTTCCTCAATACTGCCACAGGGAAGCCTCATATGTCCCTTCCGTGATTTGAGGGAAGCCTCAGAGAAACCCTCCTGTGGCAGGGTGGTCAATCCTGTGACTGTCAGAATACTCCGCATCTTTGTCGTCTACGCCGGCCTGTAGCTCATACGTCTCCTGTGTTTCCTTCACCTTATCTCTTACTCTCGGGGATGTATACACGAAAGATCCATTGGGTGTCGAGAGTGTCATTTGTATACATCAGATAAGATTTTTACTTCTCTACTTCTTACCAGTAAATAGACGAAATATTGCACTCCACCCAAATATTCGATTTAGAGATTTCAACTGAAATGCACGTTTTGAGTTTTAAAAAATGGAAAAACGTGTGCGAATGTTTGTGTGCGCGCGTGTGTTTGTCTATCTGCGTGCTGCAAAACTATGTTATAAATCGGTTAGATATCAACTTGGCATTTAAATTCAGTCTTCCCAGAATACGTCACGAAGAGTTTTAATAAAATCCATCCACCCAAATTAAGCGTTACCTACACAACTGTTTTTGGTTTTGTTTTTCTAAAAATAACGATTGATTAAAATACAATATGCTTAAGATATCTGTAAGTACCGAGATAAATGGCGCAGCGGTAACGTGTTCGGAAGCTCGCGGATTCGATTTCTGTGGCTCGAGTTTCTGACTGTAATTAAACATTTTCGTTTGAAGAGTTAGATTGCCGCACAAATAAAAACTGAATTGGATGGCTTTGCACCACCATTAAAGACCATTTACAATTTTGGTTGGTGATCATACAACCATCGAAGACGAAGCGCGTTCCGGTTGTCCATTGTCAAAATCCATGATATGAAAATGCAAGACCGTTGATTAAACATTCGTGAGCTTGCTGAGACTGAAGGCATCTCAAGTGAGCGAGTGCATAATATATTGCACGAAGAATTGGCTATGAACAAGCTGTTTGCAAGGTGGTTGTCTAGATTGATCACAGCCGATTAAAAATTTCATCAAAATTGGTAGTCAACAAGTATTATAAAAAAAATTGACAGAATCTATTTCTCAGATTAAACAAACATTTTCTTGCTTTTTTATCAGACTTATCGAACCACCCTCGTAACTAAAACGAATGTAAATGTGAAATGAAAGTTAATCTAGATTAACAAGAAGTAAGATTTGCAAGATTAATTTATAGAAGAATGAGTCATGTCAGAGGAAGAGTCAAGTTAGATTTTTATAGGGCGTAAAAATCCTTAGCATGGCTTCCTTCGGAAGGGAAGTAAAGCCGTTGGTCCCGTGTCGTAGATTTACGGCACGTAAAAGAACCTCAAGCCTGATTGAGAGGCCTCTGAGCAAAATTAAGCGATCTTTCACGCCCAATTTAGAATGGGAGCTGAGAACCACAGCAGTTCCATAAATAACACGACATTTACATTTCACCGGTGTACCGGGATTTCATTCCGCTGGAGTTTTTTATCATAGCAGTAAATCTGACATGGGATTGCCGCTTTTAAGCACACTTAAAAACCGGGTTTAAATCCAGTGCCAGTCTTTGTGGCCGCACTCGCTAAAGTACCTAGCTTTGATGCATCGTGGCGCATGGGATTCGGGTCCCGCTTTGGGCATGGGTGTTGAGTGTTTGTTAATGTGTGTATGTATGAGAATTTGGAAGCTACAAGCAAATGTTAAATCAACTAGGTCAACAAAAGAAATATAGGGAAACTGGAAAAAGAGGAAAAAAGGAGTACAGCGCCGGAGTTCCGACAAGCCTACAGAACTATATTAAAAAAAAAATCCGCAACCTGGATTTCTCAGCGCCATTGATTGGCAATGAATGGCCGATCTAAAATACCACATTATACGATAGCTGTTTAAGTTACAGATACAGTTTGTGTTATTAAACTGGCCTTATTCTGCCACATATGACACTGGCATTCTTTGCCTGTCATCCCTTTATGCCACTCAGCAAATCCAACATCCCTAGAAAAGCCATTTCTGCAATCTCGTATAGGATAGGTGGAGTCTTTTGCATTTTAGTGACTCAGCACGGCGAATTTTTACAATTATTTTGTTCCCCACACGCCTCTAGCTACACCGCTGACTCGGCAGTAAAGATAGGGTAATGCAATTTACTCAACAGCGCTGCCAACCCCTTTCTTATTGTGCCCACGAATTATTCCCGAAATACCATAAAATCCAACAAAGAAAACTTGGTTACCGCAACAAATTTGTGTATTGCCTCTTGGCAAATAGAACATGCGATACGTTTTCCAGCCGACTAAATTTAAAAATCTGACGTATTCCATTCACATAATTCCGTTACCTACTCTTCTGCAAAAGTTAACTTTTCTGTCGACTTCATGTTGAACGTTTGCAGAAATGGTTTCATTACGCATTTCGTTAAAGGTATAACAGAGTGAAGCGAAGTCAAATGCTTAAAACGACGTTAAAACACACAATTCACACTAACGCACAATTATGCCCGTTTTTACTTTCTCTATGCATACTATGTACATAGTACATAGAGAAGCTATTATATTCCACCCAAAAATTCGATACCGACACTTCACCGGAAATATACGTTTTGAGACCACCTGAATCCAAAAAAAGGCATTTTTAGAAAAATGTCCGAGTGTGTGTGTGCATCATAGCTCAAAAACGAAAAGACCGTTGAATACCAAACTTGGTATTTAAGTTTGGTATCTTCCAGGGATGCGACACGAAGATTTTGAGAAAAATCTCCCCACCCCAAACTACCCTTTACATGGAACATTTTTCGAAAATTTTGATTTTTAAAAAAAATTACTAACGATTTTGATTAAAATATCGCATATTAAAGATATTTACCTGCCAAATAAAATGTATATCTTGAATTTTCTGGGAATAGCCTCTGAAGACTATTTTATTCTGTATGAATTTTTCGGAATTTAGCATATCTGCTAAACCGTAAGAGATGGATAAAAACGTACTACACAGAAAATGTAGAGCATATTAAAACACACAAGTTATGTTATATACATTTTTTTCGTGGAGGTGATCGTTTTTAAGGTATTCGTTGTTTTTGGTGTCAGCTTTGAAAAACTTACTTTTCTCATACAGGAATTTGTTAACTGCTGTCTGTACAAACAAAGGAACTTCAATCACATAGCAACCAGCTTTTGACTATTACTTCAACCTATGGTACTCCCTTATTCCGCTTCTACTTACAAGGAAGCAAGTAATAGTATATTTCTGTTAATTTTTTTCTCGAGTTGCATTTAGTAATTAAAAGCATTAGGTTTTTAACATTTTGTTGCAGAGATATAGAGAAAGTCATGTGAATGAAACACATCAGATTTTTTAAATGTTTTTTTTTTTGTCTAGCAAGTATATAAAATGTATATAGAGAAGCTATTGTCTTCCACCCAAAAAGTTGCTACCGAGATTTCACCGGAAATACATGCTATAGGGTCCTCCCCCCTAAAAAGGCATTTTTAGAAAAAGGTCTGTGTGTGTCTTCAAGATATACATTTCGTTTCTCTTGGAAATATTTTAAACATCTTTGAGTTGCATCCTTCAAAACTACTGGACCTAAATACCAAGTATGGTATTTAATAGACTTTTCGTTTTTGAGCACGACACACACACACGCCTTGGCCGAGTGGTTAGACCACTTGCCTCTCACCCAGGTGGCCCGGGTTGGATCCCAAGCGACCGCGTATGAGATCTATGGCGGACAAAGATCTTTAAATACCGGTTTTCTTCGGGTCTCCTGTTTCCCCTGCCATCACATACCATCGGTGCTCCATCTTCAGTCCATGTGTCATCAGTGCCCTAGTAGTAAAAGCGGGCGTTAAACAGTATAAAAAACGCACACACAGACGGACGTGTTTGTAAAACTGCTTTATTTGGATTCATGGGGTCTCAAAACATGTATATCCCGTGAAATCGATTGGGTGGAATATAATATCTCCTCTATCTACTATATGCATTGCACATATGCGCTAGAGAAAGTAAAAAGCATTTAAACAGCATACAAGCTACAATATTGATGCATGGAATAAACTATTACTGTGTATAATAGCTGGCATAAGATATCTTACATACTTCACAGATCCATCATCTTTTAAACACTGTATTTGCATATCACACTATTGTTTTCTAGATATCGGTTTCGTTATCCCCGTTCAATCAAGGCACTAACTTTAACTCTCTTCTCCATGTCGCTTATGAAAGCTCTCGGAGCTGTTGTCCAATTTGGCCGCACCGTGGCCGAGTAGTTAGACCACTTGCCGTTCACCAAGGCTGCAGGGTTCGATCCCAGGTGATCGCATGTGGGATTTGTAGTGGACAAAGCGGTGCAAGGGCAGGTTTTCTCCGGGTTCTCCGATTTCTCCCGCCATGGCATTCCACCGGTGCTCCATATTCATTCCATTTATCATCATGCCCTCGCCTGCGGTGCCATATATGGTAAAAGTGGGCGTTAAATACTACAAAAAAAATGCTGTCCAGTTTATCGACACTTCTTTCTCTAGAATACCTAATAATTATACTTGGTTTAGCCTTACCTTGGGTACCAATTGTACTTATGAGGGTGTGTGATACATTCAATAATTTTATAAAGATTTTAACATCATTCATTGGTTAATTATTATGTCTCTGATTGTATTTTACCGGCTGGCAGGAGACAAAAGTTTGTATACCTGAAGGTGGAAACCTTAGTCTTTCAAAGAGAAAATGTTAAAATCTAGAGGAATGGGCCGCTTTTTTTGCACGCGAGTGTACATAAAGTAAAAATCTGATAAGTTCATTTCACATGGTATTTTCTACACATGATGATATTTGCTTCCTTATAAGTAGAAGGGAAATAACGGAGTACACTAGAATATAGCGATAGTCAACTCTTTTAAAAGCTGGTTGCTATGTGATTGAATTTCGTTTATTTGCATGACCAGGTCTAAGGGAATTTATCAAGTATTTTAAAAATGAAACTAATAAAGGGAAATATCTTAGAAATGATCAACTCATTGAGAAAGTGTGATTTAATGTGATCTACATATTGTTAGTAAGTTTTTATCTGCCTTTTGCGGTTTACGAGTTATGCAAAAGTCATCCAGAATGAAGATGTCTTCAGAACTCTATTCTCAGAAAATTCAATATATACATTTATGTTTCAGATAAATTTCTTTAATATATGATATTTTAATAAAAATTTTTGAACGTTTTACTATATATATGGTAGTTTAGGGAGGGGTGATTTTCCTCAAAATTTTCGTGTTATATCCTTGGAAAATACTTGGGTGAAATCTCGGTATCGAATTTTTGGGTCGAGTGCCATTCCTTCTCTGCCTATGTATAAGTAGTGAAAGTAAAAAAAGCTAATATGGTTATCTGCGAAAATATAAAAGAAAGTGTACAAGAAACAACTTCGCATAATACAAAAAGTAACAAAAACATGATTTGGAAGCAATTTTCAGCGTTTTGCGCCGAACGAGATTGTCAGCTTTCAGTTGTTTTTTTTTTTATTATTTATTTTATTTTTGGTAGTGTTTAACGCCCGCTTTAACTACTTATGGCACCGCAGGCGGTGACACTGATGATACATGAATGAAGATGGAGCACCGGTGGAATGCGATGGCGGGGAAACCACCCTAGCGCAGCTTTGTCCACCACAAATCTCACATGCTGTCACTTGGGATCGAACCCGGGCCGTCTAGGTGAGAGGCAAGTGGTCTAACCACTCGGCCACGGCGCGGCCCCAGCTTTCAGTGATTATACTATAAACATAGCGAATAATTCTATATGCCACCTGTGCTAAAAATACTATAAATAACATCCTTCCCACATCTAAAAGAATTACATTGTTTATTGTAATTTGCAATTTAATTTGGCTTTAAAACTCATACTTGTCATTAAATAATTATTTCTCTACCTTAGGTCCCAAAATAAACGTCATAATGGAAAGCATTCTTTAACTTCAGTTAAATTACTTATAAAAAATCTTAATGTGTTCCAATCAAATGACTTTCGCTACATCTCTACAACAAATTATTGTTAAAAACCTTATTTTATCTCCTTCATGCTAATCGAGAAAAAAATAGCAGAAATGATCTTAGTACTTGTTTCCATTTAAGTAGAAGAGAAATAAATAAAGAAGTACCATAGCCTAAAACATGTTATCTGATTTAAGTTCTTTTATAGCACAGGAGTTGACAAATTCTCGTATGAGAAAACTATAAGTATTTTAAAGCTGAAACCAATTACAAGGAATATCTCAAAAACGGCCAAACCCACAAAAAAATGTATATAATATAAATTGTGTGTTTTAGGGAGGTCTACATTTTCTATTCAGCAGGCTTTTGTTTATCTCTTATGGTTTGCCAGTTATGCAAAATTCTGCAAAATTCATCCAGAATAAAAATGTCTTCAGAGATTATTCTCAGAAAATTCAAGACATACACTTTATTTTTCATGTAATTATCTTTAATATACGATATTTTAATCAAAATCGTTGGCCATTTTTGAGAAACTCAAAATTTTCCAAATTTTTTCCATGTAAAGGGCAGTTGTGGGTGGGGAGATTTTCAAGAAAATCTTCGTTTCGCATCCTTGGGAGATACTGAACTTAAATACCGAGTATGGTATTTAATGGACTTTTCGTGTTTGAGCTAAGCAGCCCACAGATACACACACACACACACACACACACACATACACACACAGACATTGTTCTAAAAATGCTTTTTTTGGATTCAGGGGTCTCAAAATATATATTTCCGATGAAATCTCGGTATCGAATTTGCGAGTTCATTACAATACCTTCTCTATACACTATGTACAAGTACGTGTAGAGAAAGTAGAAAATCAGCGCTTTGATATTACTAAAGAGAAAGAGAGACAATAATGTTGCGAATATTAAGGTAGACTTGAGGAATAAAAACTGTATGAATGTTTGCATGGAATGCAATAAAGAAGTTGAGATAGCCCAGAGCAGACGTCTAGCTACAAAGGACTCTACAAGTTTACTCTGCACACATCCTTCTGTTGTTGGGAGACAGTACTAGTTCTCGTGGTTTTGGGTTGTTTGTTTGTTTTGTTGGTACCCCTGGAGGCGTCAGAGAGCTACAGGCGAATGATAACCTTACAATCGATGCACCGAATTTGTTACATTCAACAGAACAGCGACAATATTTCCTTAAACTTCATGTAGCGGAAATAACCATCCGCAAACATATGGAGGCGCATTGATACATCCGGCAACATACGTGTGCATTCACTTATTTCCTGTATCAAAGAGAAATGTTTATACCAGATTCACTCCTTCGGGTATCTACAGTGTGTTTCAGAAAGATTATTACTTATTCTCGTATTAAAAACCCCTTCTCCCTTCTCCCCAATTTTTGAAGTAGAGAAATGATTACTTTCTATGTAAACATTCGACAGTAATAGGAGACAGAGAAAGTTCTTGCCAAGTTTTTACTTACTCTACCACGTTCATAGTATGTAGAGAAAGTATTACTTCGATCCAAACATTCTATACTGAGATTGCGTTGAAAATACGCTTTTTGAGGTCCCCTAGATCCCAAAACCTTCACAGAAAGAGAAATTCCGTGAATAGCATAGTTAAACACCGGTGAAATACCGAACTTCGTATTTAAGTTTAGCATCTTTCAGGATGGCACGAAAAATTCCTGGAAAAATTCAAAAGCAGTACTCCATATATGGTTTGGGATATCGTTATTATTGCTAATATGGCATTTTGAGATAGGTGTACCGTTATTGCCGATTGCTAAATAATTCTCTTTTTTTATAAATATTTCATATTATACATAATAATACATAAGAAAGAGTTACATTAAGCAATATGGTAATTGTAACTTGTGGTTACAAAAACTAAATTCTATTTTTAATAGCTCACTCTGTCACAGTTCGGAACCTAGGGTCTCTGTAAATGTCGAAGAGCCAACGACAGAGGAGTCCGTTTTTCCAACTCCCTGCGTTCTTTCCGGATAAAAAGCTGGAAGTATGGTACTTGTGCCACGTCTCCAACCAGCAGAATCCAACAGTATGTGGCAAATATGATCCAGATCAGGGTATCTGACAGCAGTCTATTTGCCTGTTTGAATTCAAAGGTTAAATAGAGTTCAAGTTTTTCTTGTGCCCCACCGCAGATGTCTTTTAACCATAGTTTTCTTTAAAAAGTTGTTTAAAAAAATCTTAGCATTACGATACTCACCGCAATCTGCAAAACTAACAACTGCGTATCTGGGTGCCCAAAAGATCAGCGGCATGTACCCTCAATCATACAGCCTGACCTTGTATCCTGTGATTTATTATTTTCACTACACATATAACGTGCATAGTGTATAGAGAAGGTATTATATTGCACCCAAAATTCGATACCGAGATTTCATCGGAAATACTTGTTTTGGAACCCTCCCGAATCCAAAAAAGACATTTTTAGAAAAATGTCCACGTGTGCATTTATCAGTTTGTGTGTTAGTGTGTATGTATGTCTGAGGGAGCATATATCAAAAATCAAAAGTCGCTTAAATACCAAACTTGGTATTTAAGTTCCATATCTCCCAAGGATGAGACACGGAAGATTTTCAAGAAAATCCTCCCACCCCCAACTACCTTTTGCATAGAATAATGTTCGAAAATGTTTATTTTCTCAAAAATGGCTATACAATTATCATTAAAATATCTTATATTAAATATATTTACAAAAAGAAAATGTAAGTATATCTTGAATTTGCTGAGAAAGCCTCTGAAGAC
Source organism: Hymenopus coronatus (assembly GCA_030762935.1). Lineage (NCBI taxonomy): Eukaryota > Metazoa > Arthropoda > Insecta > Mantodea > Hymenopodidae > Hymenopus > Hymenopus coronatus. The sequence goes on along the minus strand of CM060897.1, from coordinate 40,249,006 downwards.
ATCTTTATTCTGGATGAATTTTGCAAAACAGATAAACGTAAGGGATAGACAAAAACTTACTTAACAAAAAAATGTAGAGTTCGTTGAACACATACAGTTTATGTTACATATATACATTTGTTTCGTGGAGATGACCGTTTTTGTGATATCCCTTGTTATTGGTTTCAGTTTTAAAATACTTAAAAGTTTCTTGTACAGCAACTTGTCAACTCCTGGCCACGCAAAGAAACCGATTTCAATCCCATAACAACCACATTTTAAAACGTGTGACTGTTAGTTTAGCCTAGTGTATTCCTTTATTTCTCTTCTGCTTATAAGGAACTAACTAATAAGATCGTTTCTGCTAAGGTTTAACTCGATTAGCATGTAGTAGATAGAAGAATAAGCTTATTAAATTTGTTACAGAGATGTAGAGGAAGTCATGAGAATGGAGCACATCAGATTGTTTTTGTTTCCAAACGGTAGTGTAACATTATAAAAACCTGGTAACTGAAATACCTTATGAAGAGTGAGAACATTGCTTAACAAACTGGTTTTATCGACTACAAAAATGTATGGATGTTAAACGGTAATACTTTGATAAAGAATAAGATTATTTGATTGTTTTAAAATTAATCAGTTTGATTTTCTAAAAGAAATGCAGTGTTGCCCTCCTATGCTAGCGCATATAAACATTTGAATTATGTTTGTTCACGTTGTAACCAAACATTTTTTAATTTGAAATCAACCCTAAACAAGAAAAAATCATTTACGTCTATGAATATTATAATACACAATCGTATGTGTGAAATTGATATTAACAGAGCAAGTCATCTAAATGTATTACCTCGACGTTTTATATAAAATCTGATGTCACCTAAATATAAATTAAACCCATGGTGAGAAAAATTTGTGAAATCAAAAACTGAGGCGTAAATGAGCAATGCAGTAAAAATAGTAATAACTACGGACGTTGATAATAATTATCAAGTCAGATCAAAAACCTATTTCCATCAAATTTACGCGCATTATCGCTCTAATAAATGAATGTAAAATCAGTCTATAGACATCATACATGAAAAAGTTAAGAAGTCAATGCACTTCTTCAACAGTTAGTTATAAAGCTAATTAAATGAAAACCGTTGAAAAACGCAGGAACACGTTATCTGAAACATGTTTTGTTCTCTCTGCGTATTAAAATGAGAATTTTCTCTTCGTTAATTTGGCTTGATAATGAGTTGTTTTTTTAATTGGAGAAAAGTATTTTCGCGAGCACTGTAATTCTGTGAAAAATACGGTGCGGTATGTGCCATATTTACGTCACTTCTGTTTTCAGCGTACAAAAAGACGCTAAGAAGTTTTAACAAGTTTTTAATCGCAGGCTTCTGTTACAGACCCTCATCTAAAACTCGAGGCAACAGAAGAAGAGTGAAAGAGGAGCTGTGACACGCCTCTTGGGACAGAAGAAGAATCGGAAGACCGTGGCACCCTTCTCTTCACCGCCGCCATACTTATTGATCTGGTCCGGAATTCGGCTGCTGTGTGGGAAGCCAAGACTGGCTTATCCCAAGCAAGTTCATACATTCACTTGTCTCAGGTGTATTCTACATTCACAGCTGCTTTTTCATTCGATGACTAATGGCTGCCTTCATTTCCTATTAAACCCCATGACAACCGAGGAAAGGATTTCCACGCCGTATGCTTAATGTTTACTATGAACTATACTCGTGAGGAACTAAGACTCGAAATTTAAGAGACTTAAAGAAAGCTAATTATTTATCTTCGGCGGTTTTCTTCTCACATGCATGTTTAATAGGTAGCCTCACGAGAGGTTATGAGTTTATCGATAAATTCGCGAGTACGAAGCACAAGCGAATTTATCTGATGTAATTAATTACACGTGAACGCCTTTAAGCCAATCTACGGTCCCATTTATAGCTCTTTCACGATTAAAATGATACTTTTAAACTACTGTGTTAAAGAACTAATAACTGATAACTCTTTTTACTTTCTCTACTACTTACAGTAAGTAGTGGAGGTATTGTATTCCACCCAAAAATTCGATGCCGTGATTTCACCGGAAATGAACTTTTTGAGACCCTTAAACAAATTTTAAAAATATTTTTAGAAAAAGGTCCGTGTGTGTATGTGGGTATACAGTATAACAAACAAAACAAACAAAAAAGTCGGAAAATTAAGCATCTTTTAAGGATGCGACACGAAGATTTTCAAGAAAATCGCCCCCACTCTTAACTACTGTTTACATGGAACATTCTTTGATAATTTAGATTTTATCAAAACTGGCTCTGATGTCTTTCTCGTTTATTATGGATATACCTACAAACTATTCTTATGAAAGTTCATTTTTCCATCTAATTTATTTTATTAGAAATACTGCAGGGGTGGCTTCATTACACATTTCCTCTGGACTTAAAGGAAATAAGTACAGTCAAATGTTCCACTGGTTACTTTTAATCGGAGAAACAGCTGCAAACCGAAAGGTATTTTAAAAAATGTACGAAAAAATCTGATTTGTTTAATTAACATGACTTTCTCTGGGTACTCTAAGACAGTTTATTCTTACATCGTGCTAATCAAGAAAAATAGAAGATAGCAGACAATGTCGTAAGGGAATACCCTAGGCAATAAACGATAGCCAAATACTTTAAGATATGTTGTTATGTGATTGAAATTCGTTTCTTTGCACGGCCAGGAGCTGGCAAAATTGCCGTATGAAAAAACTTTAGAATTTTAAACCTGAAACCAATAACAAGGTATATTTCGAAAATGGTCAACTCAACGAAAAATATGTACATTACATAACTGTTTTAACGAGATCTACATTTTTTGTGTAACAAGTTTTTGTCTATCTCTTATGGTTTACCAGTTATGCAGAAGTCATTCAGAATGAAGAGATCTTTAGAGGCTATTCTCAGAAAATTCAAGATATGCAATTTATTTGGGATGAAAATATATTGAATATCATTTTTGAGAAAATCAAAATTTCCTATTTTTTTCCCATGTAAAGGGTAGTTTGGGGTGCCACATCCTTACGTTTAAATATCAAGCTTGAGCTGTGTTCGCAGAAACAAACAAACAAACAAACACATGCACTGGAACATTTTTCCCAATTTTTTTTTTTCGATACAGGAGACCCTAAAACGTATATTTCCTGTGAATTTTTTGGTGTAATAAATATTCTCTCTACTATGTACCTACATAGTACACATGTGCTAGAGAAAGTAAAAATTCGAAGTTTATGCCACAAAAAGTTATTTGCCCGCCTGTAGTGTGCGAGCAGTGTGTTTGTCTCCCATTCAAGAGGACCCGGTTTCGAATTTCGGTTGAGTTACACGGATAAGTTTGCGTCGGGGTTCTCCATTATATTGAGAAGACCAATGTCAACAATAACTTTAAGTCCATGCCCACCCCCCCCCATCCGCGAGATCATTTCACAGATTTCATTCATCGTCCGATAATGTCCTACCAGGTTAAAGGATGTATTTGGAATACATTTTTATGTTTTAAAGAGATCTCCATTTTCTGTGTAGTACGTATTATTCTATCGCTCAACATTGATCAATTATACTAGATTACGGAACATTTCTTTCGAATTAAGGACTGCTGGCTATTCTACAAAATGCAATGTATGCATATTATTTGTCATGCAAATATCTTCAAGAAATGACGTTTTAACCAAAATCGTCAGAATTTATTTCGGAAAACCAAAAATGTTCACAAATGCTTCATTTAAATAGTAGTTTGAGACGGAGGAATTGTCTTGAAAATGTTTCTGAATCATCTTTTGAAGATAATCCGAATTTTCCTTTTTGAATTATATTGTTGACACATACACACAGGGAGTTTTTATCTCTCTAAAAATGCTTTTCTTTATCCAGGTAAAACATGTATTTCCAGTTAATCTAGATATCAAATTTTATTGGAATGCGATGCCTTCTTTGTCCATTCTTCCAGAAGCCTGTTTTACTCCAGATAAAGGTACACGTTTCATTGTATGTACACGAGGATTACATCAGACTGAGGGGGTAGTCAAATCTTACGAAGCTAGGTAGCACTGCGGGAACGTGTGCACTCCCTTTCGGGAGGTCCCAGGTTCAATCCCGGAGACGCAAGACGCAAGTTTTCTCGAGTCGCAAGACGTATAGAAGAGTAGTTTCTCGTCTACAATCTCTTTTCCGTAAGTTCCCCTTCATTCCGTTTCCTTCTTATCTATTGTGGTGTATGACAATTCAGACAGATGGCGCGGATGCATGCTCAATGGAAAAAGTACTCCCCATTAACACTAGGTGGGGCAATCAACGGGCTTGGAAACGTCAGAGACTTCCACGCGTCTCTAGTGGACTGCCTTCATGCTGCCTCCTGTTTCCTTCATTTCATCCCTTCATCCTGGGGATGATAGCCACAATAGATCCGTGTAGGTTGTAGTGCGCGAGGTGTCCCTCTCCTTTGTCTGGCTTTTACCCTTTTAGTCAAAGCCTTAAAACGCTTCCCTTACTTAAAGATATAAATAATTTTAACTTCATGAACATCTTCCTTTCTCTACCATCTACTTATAGTAGGCAGAGAAGGTATTGTATTCCAACAAAAAATGTACAGCAAGAGTACACCGCAAATACATGTTTTCAGGACTACTGAAACAATAAAAAAAACTTTAAAAAAAAGTATTTTCGATATAGGTTAGTGTGTGCACTATACGAACAAGGTAACTGCCGCCCCCCCCCAGAAAAAACAAATCTCGTTAAATACTTTGGTATAATATAAATTCAGCTTCATCGAAGGTTGCGATACGGAGATTTCCAGTAACATATCTAACCAATTTAAATTAAGCCTGTATGTTATTTCTGATCGTTTGAGAATGTCTCAAGTAATTTTGATTAAATGTCCATATATTTAAGATATTTTCTTGGCAAATAAAACCTGTATCTTACATTTTTTACGAATGGTCTGTGACTTTCCTTTCATTCTGAACATAAGCTTGAAAACTTACTACCCCGCATGTCACTATTTTCAGCATTATCCTTTTTCTAGTTATCCGTTGAAATTGGTTTGAATTAACCAGTAGCTAATACATTTTTATGCGCTTAATCACCATCCTTTTGTTTGTCGACCGTTGTTTAAGGGTTTGGTAATCGCTTTTGCATCTTATACTCCTCTTGCTCCCACAATGAAACGCGTAACGAAACTTTCTGCGGAACTTTTTGTTGAATAACATGAACTACACGAAATCAAGTTTATTTCCCATGTTTTGCTGAATTTATATTTTGTATTTACACCTGAATTTCTTACGCATATATTACACAAATGCCAATAGTGTTTTCATTATTTACTTAAAAAGCCAGTGGAGACATACTACTCTCAACGAACAATCTCTCTAGATCTAAAAGACTATCTCCGTGTCTTTGCTACACCGTTCATCAGTTGTTTACATTTTTCTTGCCATTTTTGCAAGCATGTGTACAGCGGCGGCTGCTGAGTAGGAGCACAAGAGCACGTGAACCTCCATTATTTCTTAGTGGATCTCCTTTTTCTCTTTCAGGAAACATTTAATGAAATGCGCTATCCGGTGCCACTTGTTTAAATATACCACGCTCTGCTCTTCAAATTGAACACAGCCGAGTATGTGACAACAACGCTTGTAGCACAGGCCTCATGTGCTAGCGTATAACTAACGTTTACCAGCTCTGCGCTTGCGCGGGTAACAAAGCAGCTCGGAATTTTACAGCCAGAAATGAGCACAGTGCGACCGTGCCCATTAACACCTTCAGGGTTCTGTTTATCAGCGAGTTGTGTTGCTATCTTTGAGATTTAGTTGAAACTATCCGGAAGTGCAACTGCAGTCTTTGTGAGAGGCGCTATTTTCTTGGTAATTTGCATTTTATGCGAGTTAGGCTTAAGAGAGAATTAAGCAGTTCAAAACAGAAAACAACCTCAACGAAGGAACTTTTCCGCAACTGACCGAGCTACTGAAGATTGTTATCATTACGATCATGACAACATCAGAACCAGAAATATGCTTTTCCACAATAGAAAGAATTGAAACCTTTACTAGGAATACGATGGGTGAAGACCGACTTTCAGCACTGGCAATGCTTGCTATTGAGAAGAAACTGGTCAACAGCATAAAATACTTTAATCACCGAGTGATAGAAAAGTTTGCACATTTGAAAAATCGGCGCGTGGAATTTCTGTACAAATAAATTTGGTGTTAATTGCGTACTTCAAAGAATGTAAACATTATTCACTGTAAATACCATTCTTCACATGAACTGCATCAATGGACTTCACCGCATATTGCTGTTAACTCTCGGAGACTAAGAAATTCAACATCTTTACAATACTGGGTGGGTGACGATTTGTGTAACAAATTTATAATTCTTGTTATTAGGCACTAAGATTGCTTCTAATATTACTAGATTTGATGTTGCGGTGACGGCGGTATCAGTAGCGGTTGCGGCGGTGGTAAATTGCTGATTTTGTGAACACCTAAATGTTTAATCCACGAGCCGCCACTGCATGTGTACAAATAATGGTACGCAGAATGCGGGGAAAAAATGTTAAAGCTAACTAACGGTCACACAGTATCCTTTTTTCGATATACTTCCCTGTGTTATTGTCACAGATATGCTGGCAATGTACACCAGACAACAATTCTTCTCGCTTCGCCATATTCACAATCAATATCAGGGAGTGTTATATCCAACAGACAGCTTGGCTTGAGGCAAGAAGCTGATTCGTGCTGCTAGTCTTGCAAAATTATTGCTATCTGTAACCACCATTTCGTCAAGTTACATGCATTTTAGCTGTCTTAGCTCGAACGAAATTAGATATTGTCACGAATACAGCAGTCGACCACAAAATCTGATGTATTACACGCGTAAGACTTTCTCCAGCGACTTTCATTTATTTTTCCATCTACTTCATGTTAATCGAAATAAATCTTTGCAGAAATAGTCTCGTAGTAGGTAGACAAAAATAGAATATACAGAAACAATACTATTAAAAATATCTTTTCCGTGTCATGTGAAAAACAAAAGAATGGTGAGACTGCTTCCGTGGTTGAGTGGTCAGCGAGCAGACTTCTCAGCCGGAGGACCCGGGTTCGATTCCCAGCTGGGGCGGGGGATTTTTCTTTAACCAGAATTATGCCCTATCCCCACAGAGTCTGGAAATATGTATGTGAGAGTGAATATTGTGTGTGTTTAACGAAAATAAAACGATTTAAACCTAACGTTGTTTCTGATGCAAAGCCCCCGATATGACCTTAGATGTTAAAGGGGGCTATATAAATGAAACAATAATAAAAAAATCTGATGTGTACCATTCACATGACTTTCTCCATATACCTGCAACAAATAATTCTTAAAAAGCTTATACTTCTATTTACTTTATGCTGATCAGAAAAAAATAGCAGAAATAGTCTAATTACTCGCTTCCTTGTCAGCAGAAGCGAAATAAGGGACAACCGTAGGTTAAAGTGATAGTCAGAAGCTGGTTGCTATGTCAATGAAGTTCCTTTGTTTATATGGATAGGAGTTGACAAGTTCCTGTATGAGAAAAGTATTCGTTTTTCATAGCAAAAACCAAAAATAAGGAATGTTACAAAAACGACGAACTCCACGAAAAAAATGTATATAACATAAATTGTGTGTTTTAAAGTGCTCTACATTTTTTGTGTAGTAAGCTTTTGTCCATCTCTTACGGTTCAGCAGTCATTTAAAATTTAGTAAAATTCATCCAGAATAAACTACTCTTCAGAGGCTATTCCCAGAAAATTCAAGATATACATTTAATTTGTCAGGTAAATATGTTTAATATCCGAAATTTTAATCAAAATCTTTAGAGCCATTTTTGAAAAACTCAAAATTTTCGAAAAAAGTTCCATGTAAAGGATAGTTGGGGGTGGGGGGATTTTTCTCAAAATCTTCGTGTCGCATCCCTGGAAGATACCAAACTTAAATACCAAGTTTGGTATTTTACCGACTTTTCGTTTTTGAGTTATCGTGTTCACAGACACACGGACACACACACACGCACACGGACCTTTTTGTGAAAATGCTTTTTTTTTTTGGATATTGCAGACCCTAAAACATATATTTCCGGTGAAATCTCGGTATCGAATTTTTTGGTGGAGTGCAATACTTTCTCTATACACTATGTACATAGTGCGTATAGAGAAAGTAAAAACAGAGAGAATGGTGACACCGCTTCGAAAAATGACACAAGTACAGTAACATGCATAAAAGTTGGTCAATATCTCTAGATCCCAATATGTTTTCCTTTCGTAAGATTTCTAGCTTCAAATAACCAAACATAAAGCTTTACGAATGAAGGATTTTATACATGTGAAATGAACCGCCTATATGGATACTGTATCTATGAAAAATTTAGCTACAATAAGTAGACAAAGAAACGCTCCGTTCCCGGCTGGGGCGGGGAAGTTTTCTTTAACCAGAATTATTCCCTATCCTCCACAAAGTCTGGAAGTGTGTGTATGTGTGTGTGTGAGAGAGAGAGAGAGAGAGAGAGAGAGGGGGGGGGAAGATAAAAAAGACGATTTTAACACAACGTAAAGAACCAACAGAGAACAAGTTGTTTCTAATGCAAAGCCCTCGATATGACTTTAGATGTTAAAGGGGGGCTATATAAATGAAACAATAAAAAAAAATGTGTGTTACATTCAAGTGACTTTCTATATATCTATGCAACAAATTATTGTTAAAAAGCTTATGCTTCTTTTTACTTTATGCTAAATGACAAAAAATTATCAGAAATAGTCTTATTACTTGCTTCTTTGCAAGTAGAAGGGAAATAAGGGAGTACCATAGGTTAAAGCCATAGTCAAAACCTGGTTGCTATGTGACTGAAGTTCCTTTGTTTGTATGCACACAAGTTGACAAATTCCTGTATGAGAAAAGTTAAGTTTTTCGAACCTGAAAACAAAAAGAAGGAATATCTCAAAAACGACCAACTCCACGAAAAAAAAATGTATACAACAAAAATTGTGTGTCTTAATGTGCTCTACATTTTTTGTGTAGTATGTTTTTGTCTATCTCTTACGGTTTTACAGTTATGCAAAATTCCGTAACATTCACTCAGAATAAAGTAGTCTTCAGAGGCTATTCCCAGAAAATTCAAAATATACATTTTATTTGTCAGGTAAATATCTTTAATATACGATATTTTAATCAAAATCGTTAAGAGCCATTTTTTAGAAAATCAAAATTTTCGAAAAAAGTTCCATGTAAAGGGTAGTTTGGGGTGTGGGGATTTTTCTCAAAATCTTCGTGTCGCATCCCTGGAAGATACTAAACTTAAATATCAAGTTTGGTATTTTACCGACTTTTCGTTTTTGAGTTATCGTGTTCACAGACACACGGACACACTGACACATGGACACACACGGACCTTTTTCTGAAAATACTTTTTTTGGCTAAATGGGACCCTAAAACATATATTTCCGGTGAAATCTCGGTATCGAATTTTTTGGTGGAGTGCAATACCTTCTCTATACACTATGTACATAGTGCGTTTAGAGAAAGTAAAAAGTATCAGAAATAGTCTTATTACTTGCCTCCATGCAAGTAGTATAAAGGAATCAAAATACAAGCGAGTTACTTTTGCGATGGACCTTAATTAGTTGATGCCACAATGGACGTATGCACTGCCGGCATAAAAAGTGACCCGTAATAGAAAATAGCAATGGCAGATGTAGCCCCACCCTCTGACAGTGTGCTGCTCATTCAACACTGGATTGCCGGGACAGTTTGCCCGCCCCCGTAAGCACTACCGTAAGGGTTACTAAGTTTAATTTAGGCGCAAAAATCAAATATATAAGAAAAGCACAGAAATAAACACAAAATCTTTTTGTCTTAGTCTCCATGCCGCTGATATAAGCTCTCATATAAATTGCGTAGATGTAGTCCAATCAAACGTTACACGCCTGTAGAAGGCAAATTATGTAGTATTGATGTACCATTTTTACTTTCTCTACACACACTATGTGCATAGTGTATAGAGAAGGTATTGCTCTCCACCCAAAAATTCGATACCGAGATTTCACCGGAAATATATGTTTTAGGGTCCCTTATATCAAAACAAAGCATTTTCACAAAAAGCTCCGTATGTGTGTGTGTCCATGAGTCTCTGAACACGATAACTCAAAAACGAAAAGTCGGTAAAATACTAAGTTTAAGTTTAATTTAGTTTAGTATCTTTAAGGCATGCGACACGAAGGCTTTGAGAAAAATCTCCCACCCTAAACTACACACTACATGGACAAAATTTCGAAAATTTTCATTTTTGCAAAAATAGCTCTAACGATTTTGATTAAAATATCAAATAATAAAGACATTTACCTGACAAACAAAATGTATATCTTGAATTTTCTGGGATTAGCCTCTGAAAACTATTCTGGACGAATTTTACGGAATTTTGCATAACTGCTAAACCATAAGACTTAGTTAAAAACTTACCACACAAGAAATGTAGAGCACGTTAAAACACACAATTATGTTATATACATTTTTTTCGTGGAGTTGATCATTTTTGAGACATTCATTGTTTTTGGTTTCAGCTATGAAAAACTTACTTTTCTCATATAGGAATTTGTCAACTCCTGTCCATACAAACAAAGGAACTTGTCATATAGCAACCAGCTTTTGACTATCACTTTAACCTATGGTGCTCCCTTATTTCGCTTCTACTTACAAGGAAACAAGTAATAACACTATTTCTGTTAATTTGTTCTCGAGTAGCATGAAGTAAATAGAGACAACAGCTTTTTAACAATAATTTGTTACAGAGATGTAGAGAAAGTCATGTGAATGGTACACATCAGATTTTTACTTTCTCTACACGTGCTATGTATATTGTGTATAGAAAAGGTATTGCACTCCACCCAAAAATTCTATAGCCAGATTCCACCGGAAATACATGTTTTAGGGTCCCCTGTATCCAAAAAAAAATGTTTTGGAGAAAGGTTTGTGTGTCTGTGAACACGATAACTCGTAAACGAAAAGTCGGTAAAACACCAAACTTGGTATTTAAGTTTAGTCTCTTCCAGGGATACGACACGAAGATACTGAGAAAAATACCCCTATCCCAAACTATCCTTTACATGGAACAAAATTCGAAAATTTTTACTTTCTAAAAAAAAATGTCTATCGATTTTGTTTAAAATGACGTATATTAAAGATATTTATATGGCAAATAAAATGTATATCTTGAATTTTCTAGGGATAGCCTCTAAAGACCTCTTTATTCTCAATAAATGTTACTGAATTTTGCGTAACTGATAAACAGTAAGAGATAGATAAAAAACGTTTTTTTTTTTTTTTTTTTTTTTTTTTTTTTTTTTTTAAATGATTTATTGATCGATCAGCGCATGTGCGCTCTACAGATCATTGATTTTAGACATTATTTACATGCATGGTACTGAATAACATTGAAATGAGGTAAGCCCCATTGGGCCCCTCATAAGTACGTACATTTTTTGTTTGTTTTTATTTTACAGAAAGTCCTGCTGTGAGAGCTGGTCCAGTGGTAGGCGACTCTTGATGCGAGTTGGATAGCTAGATTTTCTGCCAAGAGAATAGTGAATGGCTCCTGAGACGTCTTTTAGCTTGCTGTAAAACTGTTCGGCTTGTGAAGAAATTGACTGTTGAATGATGCTGATTCCAGTTTCTCTATGTAGTTGACTATTTCTGACAAACCATGGTGCATTCGTTGAGATTCGCAATATTTTGTTTTGAAATGTCTGGATACGTTTGATTTCAGAAGGACTAGTTCCTCCCCAAACTGGACAAGCGTATAGTAGCAGTGGTCTTAATAGAGTCGTGTAAAGTAGTGTGCAGCTTTTTAATTTGAGTGAAGATCTTTTGTTGAGGGGCTAGTTTAAGTTTGTTGCTTATATGTGGTTTCCATGTGAGTCGTCGATCCAGGAGTACACCGAGATATTTCACTGTTTCTGTATTAGTTTTCCAAGGTATTTGTTTCGCTGGGAGCGTTACTGGTGGTGGATAGTTCCCTCTGCATAGTGTAAAGACCACTGCTTCACATTTTTGCTGGTTGAGCGAAATACGCCAGTTGTCTAGCCAGGGTATAATTAAGTTTAATTATTTGAAGGTGATTTCTGGCGGTGTGGATATTGCGATGTGTTGAGAAGATTGCAGTATCGTTCGCATACATAGCGATTTGAGCTGTAGGCGTTGCAGGCATATCAGAGGTGTACAGGTTGAACAGGACTGGTCCCAGATAGATCCTTGAGGAACTCCGGCTGTTATAGGTTTTGTAGAAGAGTGACAACTACCTATGCGGACTGAGAATGTTCGTTGTGACAGAAAGGAGGAAATTATTTTATAGAGGTAGTCTGGAATGCCGTTGATGAACAGTTTGTATAGAAGACTCTGATGCCAAACCCTGTCGAATGTCTGAGTGAAGTCAAGGAAAACTGCAGTTGTGTGTTCTTTCTTCTCGAAGCCTTGTGCCACTTGCTCTGTAATCCGGAGAATTTGATGGGTGAAATGAAATGGCGTTTTTTATTTATGGACGCTCTTTAACTGCTGTGGTTCTCAGCGTCCCATTCTATACTGGGCGTGAAAGACCGCTTAATTTTGCTCAGAGGCCTCTCTATCAGGCTTGAGGTTCTTTTACGTGCCGTAAATCTACGACACGGGACCCACGGCTTTACCTCCCTTCCGAAGGAAGCCATGCTAAGGATTTTTACGCCCGAAAAAATCCATTGTCCTCCGCCGGGTTTGAACCCACGACCTTGGGTATAGGAAGTCAGCATGGTAACCACTACACCACGGAGGGCGACATTTGATGGGTGGTTGAATGTTTGCGACGAAAACCGAATTGAAAGGGAGGTAATACTGATGCTTCATTGAGAAATGTTGTTAAACGCTTCAGTATAATCTTTTCATACACTTTGGACAGAGTTGGTAGCAGGCTTATAGGACGATAATTGTTTGGGTCTGAGGAGCTTTTTCCAGGCTTATGAATAACAATAATTATAACGTGTTTCCAGATTCTGGGGAAGTAGCCCATACGTATCAAACTATTGAAGAGTGAGGCTAGAATAGCAAGTGCTTTGCGAGTCAGATGTTTTAATACAAATTTGGAATTAGGTCATGACCAGGCGATTTCCTTGCTCAAGTTGCTGAATTATGAACAAGATTTCTTTTGGCGAGGTAAAGTCAGTGAGGAGTGGAACAGTGGTATAAGAACCAGCAAAAAGTTCAATTTCGTGGTTGAATTCTTCGTTAATCACTGGGTTTGGGCTGAAGATACATTGTAAAGTATTTGCGAATAGTTCTCAAAGTCGGTTATGTAGTGTTTTCCATCTTGTATTAAGGGTGGAATAAGCGTCGGTTCTTTTAATATTATTTTGGTTTCTTTCCACAAGGATGAATCTTCTGGTGAAATGCTGGAGAGGTGCCGTTGGTGAGTCGAGTACCGGTACTCATCCGTTTGTTTTTTTTTTTTACCTTTCTTGTGAGTTGGTTCAAGCGATGAAGTTGCCAGGTTTCTCTGTACTTCTGCCAAAGCCGGCGCATTTAGATAAAAACTTACTGCACCAAAAATGTAGAGCACGTTAAAACACACAATTTATGAAATATACTTTTTTTTAGTAGAATTTATCAATTCTGAGATATTCCTTGTTATTTGTTTCAAGGAAAGTTGTAAACTCGTACTGCAAAGAAACTGATTTCAACCGCATGGCAACTAGCTTTTAAAAAAAATTGACTATCGCTTTTGAATTATAAGGAAGCTAATAATACACGTTTTCAGCTATTTTTTTTCCTCGAATAGCATGAAGTAAAAAAGAACCGTTAGCTTTTTAACAATAATTTGTTGCAGAGATGTAGAGAAAGTCATGTGAATGGAACACATCAGATTTTTAGTAAACTTCTTAGCATTTACTATTATCATGAAAGTATCGTGTCTTACATTCTGCACCCATGTATTCTTGTTTTCCATTCCACCATTGTTTACACCGTCATTATACTTTTAAAATCTGAGCTACGCCGCCAAACGTGCACAATCCTTACAATTATCCTTGTCATATGACTAATACCTCCCATAGGCTCGGCCAACCCTATTTTACGTACTTTGAACGCACGGAGAGCGATCTAATCGCTATGTTACGAGCACCAGCTATTACTGAAGTAAGCTAAGTAATCTTTCCAGGTTCACGTGACGCATAGCAAGGAACAATACTGCAATAACAAACAAGAATTCCATTTTATTACAAATAAGATAATGCATCTGTAACACCTAATGCATCTAGTGTATGTTAACACATCTTGTTAACATTTGTACCACTATTATACACTATAATAGTATATTTTTGCCTTGTTCAAAAATTCTAACTTGAATGGTTACTTAAATAATTATTTTGTAGTTTAACTTCACTGTTTTAATAAAAATGAACGCGTGCATGCATTTTTACTTTCTCTACACGTACTATGTACATTGTATAGAGACGGTATTGCACTTCACCAAAAAGTTCGATACCGAAATTTCACCGAAAATATATGTTTTAGGATCTCCTGTATCCAAAAAAAATCTGATGTGTTCCATTCACATGACTTTCTCTATATCTCTGTAAATTATTATTGTTAATAAGCTCATGTTTTATTTATTTCATGCTAATCGAGAAAAATTAGCAGAAATAGTCTTATTTCTTGCTTTATTGTAAGTAGAAGCGAAATAAGGGAGTACCATAGGTTAAAGGGAAAGCCAAAAGCTGGTTGCTATGTGACTGATGTTCCTTTGTTTGTATGGACAGGAGTTGACAAATTCCTGTATGAGGAAAGTATAAGTTTTTCAAAGCTGAAACCAAAAAAAAGGAATATCTCAAAAACGATCAACTCCACGAAAAAAATGTATATGACATAAATTGTGTGTTTTAACGTGCTCTACATTTTTTGTCTGTTAAGTTTTTGTCCATCTCTTACGGTTTAGTAGTTATGCAAAATTCATCCAGAATAAAGTAGTATTTAGAGGCTATTCCCAGAAAATTCGAAATATACATTTTATTTGTCAGGTAAATATCTTTAATATATAATATTTTAATAAAAATCGTTAAGAAAATCAAAATTTTCGAAAAAAGTTCCATGTAAAGGGTAGTTTCGGGTGGGGGTATTTTTCTCAAAAGCTTCGTGTCGCATCCCTGGAAGATACTAAACTTAAATACCAAGTTTGGTATTTTACCGACTTTTCGTTTTTGAGTTATCGTGTTCACAGACACACGGACACACTAACAAACGGACCTTTTTCTGAAAATACTTTTTTTTTTGGATACAGGGGACCCTAAAACATATATTTCCACACAAAAAATGTAGAGCACGTTAAAACACACAATTTATGTTATATACATTTTTTTCGTGGAGTTGATTTTTTTTTTTTTTTTAAGATATTCCATGTTTATTGTTCCCGCTTTAAAAACTTATACTTTTCTCATATAGGAGTTTTTCAACTCCTGTCCATACAAACAAAGGAACTTCAGTGACATAGCAACCAACTTTTGACTATGACTTTAACCTATTATTACTCCCCTATTTCGTTTCTACTTACAAGGAAGCAAGTATGAAGACTATTTCTGCTAATTTTTACTCGATTAGCATGAAGTAAATAGGCACACAAGCTTTTTAACAATTTGTTGCAGAGAAGTAGAGAAAGTCATGTGAATGGAACACATCAGATTTTTTAAAAATATTCACATAAAGGAATACAAGGTTATGAATAAATGTCATATTCTATTTGTTTATATCAGCCCTAATTTGCGTAGAAAAATGATTACTTTTCGTACTCTCCAAAGCTCTTGATCTTTCAAAGTTTAATAACGTATTTCTCAAAAGTGTAACATTTTTAAAAAATGTACGACCATTTTCATTGATGTGTTTTTGAGCAACAGTACATAAATTTAGAGAAAAGACTGTGAAAAATTGCTTCGTGTGGAACATTTCGAGTGTGGAATAGCGTTGGAAAAATTGTAAAAAAAAAAAAAAAAAAAAAAAAAAAAAATAAGGTTAGAATTTAGGAGCATCTATTTAAAAAGCATGCGTCTTACCCATTATTTATAGTTTCAGTTAATCGGTAGTTAAGTGTGCCAAGTGGGGAAAACTATATATTTTCTTAAACTTTAGAATTCGTATAATCTTATTATCAAAAAGGTTTTAGTTTATCACAATTTGTGGTCAAATTTCACAGATGCGTCACCTTAAGCGATACTTTAACATACCTTTAGGAAGCTTTTTGCTCCAAGGAAATAGCAAGAATTTAATCATTGACATCACCGCAGGAATCATATTCTGTGTCACCTCCTTTGAATAATTTGTCATCATCGTCAGAGACACTGCCTTTTAAGAACTCCAACACACAAAATCTAGAATGATTGCCAATCACTTGAAAATGGTATTCGTGTTTTCGTTACGAGTGCTAGGTGGTTATTCTGACATTTTGGTAAAATGTATCTTTAGCAAACCTACATTCGCACCTCCAGTTCAACCAGCATTACTGGTATATCACGAAACGTTAAATACAAAACACTCCATAAGCTACTTATTGCAACACTAAATATTTGTTAGGTACTGCTTCACAATCAGGACTGATTGAGTTTGTATACTATAACGTGACTCAGGCTAGTATGTTTAAGGTCTTAAGTATGAATATTTTGTTGCATGGAGGTCAAAAATTGCAGTGAAGTTTAACCTATGATTTCTTTATTTGTAACCAAAATTAAAAATGTTCATAGACACTGAACTAACGCTACTAGAAACATGGGATTTTCACCTGTATGTACAGAAATGAGTGATCTTTCTTTACAGAGCTACGGTTTTTCCGAAGCTATTACATATTACGTATATATGTAATACATACATATTTAACTAGGGAAAGCGCGAGAACCTGAGTGACTAAGAGCGTTTATGGTGGGAAGTAGGCTACGCCCTCATGAATTAAGTCTGACAAACATAAAGGAAATATGCTCCTTCATTCTCGGGATCAGAATCATTACGCACCCATATTTCGGGCCCAACATTATCATTATTTTGCTTTACCTTTGCCACCGTGTCATAATCCTGTATTACCTTACATACATCGATATGCTAGTAAGATTATTAAGAAAAATATTTGAAACAAGGAATTTAGATACACATAACAATCTGATACTTTGCATTCATATAACATTCTCTCTCCACTATACCGTACACAAGGTTTTATTTTTATAGCTACTGAAATTTGTGGAGATGGTTTCATTACACATTTTCTTGAAGCTACAAGGAGATACAAGAAACTGGATCGACATTCAAATCTTTAAATGAGTGGCCACTATCTGCTGTGTTTGAAATTTCATACCTTCCATGACCATGAAAAACAAATTAATTGTGACTTAGCTTGTCAGAAAGGTATAAAGCATTTGAAAATTAAAACCAATAACATTGTGTTTGACATAAATTGTATATACTAATGAAGTGTAAGGTGTTTCTGTCTATCTGTTTTACTAATTATACAAAGTTCATTCAAAATGAGGAGAACTGACATGCTTTGTACAGAAAATTTAAGCTATACATTTTATTAGTCATGCCACTACATATCTTAATCATCTAGTATTTACATAAAAAGTTGGGTTATTTTTTACAAAATAAAAATTTGTGCATGTAAAGGTGGTTTTCTTCAATGTTCTTGAATGTTCCACCCAAGAATTCGATGTCGAGATATATTTAAGATTAACACTTTTCAAGAACGCGACATCAAGGTTTTCAAGAAAATTCCCAACCCTAAATTACTCTTTACTTAGAATCCTTTTAAAAAATGTTGATCTTCTCAAAAATTACTGACAATTTTGATTAAAATGCCACATGTTTAAAATAGAATGATTTTTGATAAACAAAATGTATATTTTTAATTTTGCTAGGAACAGCCTCTGAATTACTATTAATTCTGGATGACTTTTGCATAACTTGTTAACAGTAGGAGATGGACAAAAACTTACTACACAAAAAAGAAGATCTCGTCAAAACACACAGCGTATGTGAGATACATTTTGAGATAACATATCCAAGATATTCCTTATAATTTGTTCAATTTTAAAATACTAAGCTATACCTTTCTCCAAGTCATTATTGGTTTTTCTTCCTCCTGATCTGTTCTAGCAAAGAAAAACGACATTTCAAAACCATCAATTAGCGATTAGCTCACTAAAGATTTGACTATTGTTTAAGCCTAACGTATTTTCTTATCCATATTGGTCCTACAAGGAAGGCTGCAATAAATGTACATCTGAAAACAATTATATAATTAACGTGAAATAGACGGAAGAATGAGCCTTCTTAAGAATAATTAATTGAAAATGGGTAGAGAAAGTTATGTGAATGTAGCACATCGAATTATTTTTATTTTCTCTAGCCCCCAGGCACAATGTACACAATGGATAGAGAAGGTATTTTATTCCACATACAAATTCAATTCCGATATTTCACCAGAAATACATGTTTTGGATCCCCCTGAATCCAAAAAAGCATTTTTAGAAAAAGATCCGTGAATGTCTGTGGACAGCATAACTCAAAAACGAAAAGATCGTTAAATACCAAACTTGGTATTTAAGTTTGGCATCTTCCAAGGATGTGACACCAAGATTTTCAACAACAAAAAATCCCCCCACCCCAAGCTACTATTTACATGAAAAAATGTTCGATAGTTTTGTTTTTCTCAAAAATGGCTCAAACGATTTTGATTAAAATACCACATATTAAAGCCATTTCCATCACAAATCAAATGTGTATCTTGATTTTCTGGGAATATCTTCTAATTTTGATGAATTTTGCATAACTAGTAAACCGTAAGAGATAGACAAAAACGAAAAAATGTAGACCTTGTTAAAATACAGAATTTATGTCATATATACGTTTTTTTCTCGTGGAGTTGACCGTTTTAGAGGTATTCCTTGTTATTAGTTTCTGTTTTAAAATACTTACACATTTCTCATACGAGAACTTGTCAAATTCTGGCCACGCAAAGAAACGGATTTCAATCCCAGAGCAACCACATTTTAAAACATTTGACTGTCGGTTTAGCCTAGTGTATTCCCTTATTTCCCTTCTATTTACAAGGAAACAATTAATAAGACCGTTTCCGCTAATGTTTATCTCGATTGGTATGAAATGGATGGAAGAATAAGCTTATTAAAAATATTTTATTACAGAGATGTTGTGAAAGTCATATAAACGGAATACATCAGATTTTTATTCAAGGAATGCCAAAACGTTTTTGGATGAGATTTCGATATCGAACTTTTAAGTAGAATGCAATACTTCGTCTACATTTTATATGTAGGCGTCAGGGAAAGAAAAACCAAAAGTATATTACTTCCCTAACTCTTGAGAATACTCTGGATCAACAGAGGTTTCGAGTTCAAAGCTTCAACATACCGGCGCCCTGACAATCTCCAGGCGTCTGGTTCAGTACTTGAGGACGCCTCAAGAGCTTTTAATTTAGCCTTTCTAATCGGCCTTCAAACTGAGTCACATTGGATTACAACATTCCTTCCTTATGTACCTTTAACAAGCCCCAAACTGGGCTGCCAGATTCCCACATCTTCATACCTCAACAGTGCTTTCCATCACAACAAACAAACTTCGAGAAAAACACGCATCCAATACCGATTGTGCCAAGCGTAATTTCAGATCATTCTAACCGAAAATATTCCATCAAGAAATGCTCTATATACACCATTATAGACACGGTACCAAATACGAAAAACAAATTTAAAAATAAAAAATGCTCTTTATGCTCATTTTTCGTGATTTTTCCATGTTCTAGTTTTCATTGAATGTGAATATCTTAAAACTTCCACTCATTCTGTGGAAACTCATATTCGTAAGTTAATTTAAATATTTTCAAATATTGCTGAAAATAACGCTGCATAGTGTCTTTTAGAACTGTTAAAAAATCAATAATGTTTTGCTTCTTTTTAAAACACAGGATAATGGTAGAACCAAGCAAATAAAACACGGAGTGCTAAGCCAGCAGTGATAGAGGAAGGTTGTGTTTTGAGAGGTGCTCCTGCGGTGAAGGAAGAAGGATCTAAGTCACGATGGGAGTGGACATTACAGTGTATAGAGCAAGAATTGGACAGTTTAGAAAAGTAAAATTGGTGAATAGTAAACACAGTTTTGGAGAGAAGATGACAAACATATGGAAAGGGCATTGAAATTTTGGCATAGGATATTGAAATTGGAAGAAAGGAATTTGTTAAAACAGTGTTTAGTATATCAAGAGAAAAGTTTAAAGAACAAGGGATGGGTAGACTGTCTTCGAAATAACCTGGAAAGTAGTGGGTTAGGGGAAATGTGGAGAAGAAGAGAAAATAATGTGAATAACTTCTGGAAGTTGGCAAGGAAAAGATTTGAGGATATAGAAATACAAAAAATATTTAGTGAAATAACTGAAAAGAGATCTTTAGTTTTCTATATACCAATGAAAGTCTCATGGGGAAGGGAAAAGTACATTGATGTGACAAATAAAGAGGAGCGAGAAGGTATTGCATGGCTGAAAGCAGGAGTATGGAGATTAAAAGGTCTAAGGAAAGGTATTCCACAAAATCAATGTCCTATATGTGGCGGAAATGAAGATATAGAACACATTTTATTTAAATGTAAAGGAACTGAAATTTGGAGAAAAAAGTATATTAATAAGAAATGGTTTAAAATAGATAGAAATGTAGTAGTAGTTGAAATGTTTCAAAAAGATAGTAAGAAGATTGGACAATTCTTATGCAAAGTGAAAAATAAATGGATATGGACAGTAAATAGACAAAATGGTGTAATGAACTAGAATTAATAAACTATTGTAAAATATGAGTATGACCGGTAAAGAGCCAGGGCTGAACACCGGTCATATTCACCTGTATAAAGCTTAGCATAAATAAATAAATAAATGTTAAAAAAAAATAAATAAATAAAAAAATAAAACACAGGAATATCAGTATCGAGGATTTTGGGATACTGTACAGCATACACAGTCAATTTTCTTTGGCTTTAACATTCACAAACAATTTCTAAAGAATGAACATTTCTTCACAAGAACTCTGTTATTTTAGAAACTAATTCATATAATCTGTTTCAATATTTACCCGACATTTTAACTAAATAAGCCTTATATATGTTTAATTTAAAAGGAAATAGTTTTCAGTAAACTTTTAGAAGTTATTATAAAAATCTGATATGTTCCATTCACGTGCTTTCTCTACATCACAGAAACAAATTATTGGTATAAAGTTTATTCTTCTATCTACTGCTTCTCTTGCAGTTTGCCAATTATTCAAAATTCAGCAAAATCCATCCAAAATAAAGAAGCCTTCAGAGGATATGCCCAGAAAATGCAATATACATTTTATTTGTCATGCAAATATCTTTAACATACGGTATTTTAGTCAAAATCGTTAGAGCCATTTTTGAAAAAAACAAAATTTTCGAAATCTTTTCCATGTAAAGGGTAGTTTGGGGTGAGGGAATTTTCCTCAAAATCTTCGTGTCGCATCCTTGGAAGATAATAAACCTAAATACCAGATTTGGTATTTTACCGACTTTTCACAGACACAGACTTTTTTTCTAAAAATGCTTTTTCTTAATATAGGAGACCCATAAACATGTATTTCTGGTGAAATCTTGGTATCGAATTTTGGGTGGAATGCAAAACTTTCTGCATGTATTATGTACATAGTACGTGTAGAGAAAATCAATGAACAGTAAAAGAGTTAACAAATATACTTTGAACGATCCAGCTAATTATCCTAAATAGTTTAAGATCATGGATTATAATTGGTTAAATGCAAAATTGGTGAAATAGGAAATTTAGACTCCCTTAAGGGCACTTGGCACTGAAACGTCTAACTTATACAAACTTCAAACCATTTTTTAGCACTTTTGCATTCCACCCAAACATTCAGTACCGAAATTCCACTAGAAATACATGTTATGAGGACATCTTACTAAAAAAGGCATGTTTATTTTTCTGCCACGTAGCTATATGTACATACATAGCAGGTAGAAAAGGTATTGTATTCCACCAAAAAGCTCAATGAGGAGATTTCATCGGAAACTCCAAACATTTTAGAAAAAGGTCCGCGCGCGTGTGTGTGGGTGTGTGTGTGTGTGAACACATAATTTAAAAATTATGTTCATTAAATACCAAACATGGTATTTACGTTCTCAGCATCTATCAACGATGCGTCACCCCGACCTACCCTTTACATGTGAACTGTGTCGAACATGTTGATTTTCTCAAAAATGCCTCTAATGATTTGTTTTAAAATACCATGTTCGAAGATGGTTTCATCACAATAAAATGTTTATGCTCAATTTTATGGGAATAACCTCTGAAATCCTATTCACTCTTGATCACTGTAAGAGACAGACAAGAACTTGCTATACAAAAAATGTAATGTCGTCAACACAGAAAATTTATGTGAAATGCATTTTTGTGGAGTTAAACATTTCTGAAATATTCCTTTTTTGCTTTATTTTTACATACTTAAAACTTTTGTCAAATGGAAAGTCGTTATTAATTTTATTTCTCCTGATCAATAAAGAAAACAGCATTTTAAAACCATCACATAGCGACCGGATTTTTTTTAAAATTTTACTGTTACTTTAGCTTATTAATTTCTTTATTCTTCTTGCAAAAGCAAATAATATGTAATAAAACTATTTATGTAATTCTAGCATTAAAACGGCTTATTATAACACCATAAACCGTGCGAAATTACCAATTTCTGGCAGCAGTGAATGACACAATTACCATGGCAACAAGAAAATGACGTCATCACCTCCAAAACATAATTTTCTACAATGCGCCAAGAGAACCTGAAATCGTCACTATCGCAAGTTCACCAACATTCAAACATAAAATCAGAGCCTACGTTACTTGGTATACTCACTTCCCTTGGTAAAATTAACATTACAATTACTCATATTAGAAAATGTTGCACCTGAGTAACCCTTGACTTCATAAATGTTACTAGCAGCTCTGAAAAGTATGCCATTAACGTGGTTTCGTTAGTCAAACTAAGTATTTTTCGTTTCTGCATCCACAAAACTTTTCATATTCTTTTTCGTAAACATCTTTTAATTTTTCTGGATTTAATAAAGTCTCAGCACTCTTGGCTTAGTTCAAAATGTCAAGCAGAATACAACTATATTTTCTATAGTTTTATCATTACTTTTGCAAGTGTTGAAACAAATGAAAAATTTGCTTAGCAAACATATTATCTGTGATCTCTGCTACATTACAATTTTTCATTTAGCACGTTTATTAATTATTTTTACTATTTTAATGTTAAAATTGCATAAAACGTTGTATGTAACATGTGTATAATCTCATTGTAACGCTCGTAAAAATTAGCCTAAGCGAATTCCTCGTGTCACAATCAATCAGTCTATTCCGCTAATATGTTACATTGTGTTCATGGAATAGTTATAAAAATCACATTCAAGGTTATGAGTTTCATCAGATTAATTCGTCTGTTGATTTGATATGACCACAGAATGTCCACACAAGCCTTCCAACTTAACAGGAAGTAGGTAATTCCTTTTAACTCTCGCTTGCGGTTACGCCCAAGAGAAATAAACCCACTGAAAGGAAGCGGCTCATCAACAGAAAAGTAAAAAAGGTTGAGTCTTCCCAAATTCAGAGAGTACAATCTTTCCAATCACTGATGCCCCAAAATTACCTCTCACAAAGTGAAAGAGCAGTCACAAAAGCAGGCAGTATATACTGCAAAAAAGATATGCAAATCACCAGGAAGGCGAGTGGATCTCTATTTGGCTTAATTCACTGTAGCAAACACGCTACAAAGAAAGATCAAAGAGTTTAGAGGCGCCTGCACGTCAACGTGCCCTCTCAACAGTAGCACTGGGATTGCTTCTCTGCCGCCACCTTGTTCACTGTCCTTGCCTGAGGTACAAGAAACATTGCATGAAAAATGAATCTGATGCTACATTCACGTGACTTTCTACATCCAGCGTCCTTAATTACTTTCTCTACACGTACTACGTATATAGTGCACCCAAAAATTCGTTACCGAGATTTCACCGGAAATACATGTTTTGGGTCCCCCTGAATACAAAAAAGCATTTTTAGAAAAAGGTCTGTGTGTGTCTGTGGACAGCATAGATCAAAAGCCAAAAGACCGTTAATACAAAACTTGGCATTTAAGTTTGGTATCTTCCAAGGATGCGACACGAAGATTTTCAAGAAAATACCCCATCCCCACTATCACTTACATAGAACTTTCTTCGAAATGTTTGCTTTTCTCAAAAATGGCTCTAAGGATTTGGATTAAGATAGCGTATATTAAAGATATTTACCTGACAAATAAACTGTGAATTTTCTGGGAATAGCCTCTAAAGACCTTTTTATTCTGGAGATTTTTATTGAATTTCCATAACTGGAAAACCGTAAGAGGTAGACAAAACTTACCATACAAAAAATGTAGATCACGATAAAACACACAATTTATGTCATATATATTTTTGTTCGTGGAGTTCGCCATTTTGAGACATCCCCTTTTATTAGTTTCAGTTTTAAAATTCTTAAAATGTTCTCATTCGGGAACTTGCCAACTCCTACCCACGCAAAGAAACGGATGTCAATCCCATAGCAAACACATTTTAAAATATTTTACTGACGGTTTAGCCTAGCGTATTCCCTTTATTTCCCGCCTACTTCTAAGGAACTAAATAATAACACCGTTTCTGCTAATGTTTTAGCATGAAATAGGTAGTAGAGGAACCTTATTAACAATAATTTGTTACGGAGATGTAGAGAAAATCATGTGAATGGAACATCACATTTTTTTCTCTCTGCTCCATGTAAAAAACCACAAAAAATGTTTACGGAAATAATTCCATTACAGTTTTGTTACAAAGGGTACAAGAAACTGGAGAGATATTCAAATCATTAAAAGATGGTCGGCGTATGCTCACTTTAAAATGCCATACTCGTTCTATGGCGTTGAGAGAAACAAGTGGAGACTAAGCACTTTAAAAGAGCAATAATACTTTTTCTACCTGTTCAGCAAACAAACAACTCTTATAAAAGGTTATTCTTTTATCAGAATCATGCTAATCGAAATAAAATTAATGGAAATGCTATCGCTATGTGAATGTCATTGAAAATCGGTTCTGTTTCCATGACCAAGAGTAATACATAAAAGATACGGATGAAGCCTTCCTGTAGAGAAAATTGAATATTTAAACATTGAAACCAATAACAGGGAATATCTTGGAAATCGTTAACACTACGGACATTACATTTTTTATTTAGTAACTCTTTGTCTGTTATGGTCATTCAGAATTAAAAGAAGTTCAGAGGCTATTCCCAGAATCTTTGAATATTTTTTTTTTTAACTTTATTCTCAAAAATGGCTCTAATGATTTCATTAAAATACTGTATATTAAATGTATTTAGATCGCAACTCTCCGAACCGGTTTTTAACAGAGAACACAGGAACGGTAGTCCCACCAGTCGACAGCAGCAGCGAGTGTAGCGACTCCGCCTGTCTCTGACGTCATCAATCCACGTAGAACAATCTCTCAAACGTTACCCCGTTTGCTCTCTCTACCCTTATACACGTTTACATATTACATAAAAGTTTCCATATCGGTACAATTTTGATTATTCAGCACATTTATTACTAGATATCTTACATAAAATAACATGAAATGTTAAATTGTATGTAGTCCATTTTCATGGAGCTACTACAAAACACGCCTCCCACAACTACGTCCGAGTTGGAGATTTCACCCTGAATTACGCAGTCCCACTCCTTTCTTATTCGAGCTATAGGCAAATTATGATTTGTTGGTCTTGCAGTGTGAAACACACTATCCAATACAATCTGCTCAATGAATGTTCTATTGGATTTTAATCTAGTCAGTTTCTTGGTCAAATATCCCACTTTCTAATACCCTTTCCTTACTTGGATCAAAACAGTGAAGATTCGATTTGGAAATTGAGTTTTGTCTAGTAATACTTTAGAATTTGCCGGAAGAACTTGTGTGCAGTAATGTTCGCCATTCACAGTTTTCTTCTCATCAAACATTTCTAGAAACTTCCTGATATCTCCAGCAATTACAATTTTTGGGTCGAACTTAGGCACTTTAACATACTTGGATGATGGATCCAACAGTCCAAATTATAGCATTCTAGGATTTGGAGTAGGGTGAAGTTACACATGTGACACGTCTGTGAAAAAAATATGAGCCGAGTAATGAGAAATATCTACAGTTGTGTCTAACTTAGGGACTTGAACAGGAGATATAGATTATGGGCATTCTGAATAGGTATTTGGAGTGGGATGAAGATGTTCAGCGGACTCGACTGTGAACAGGATAGAGTCGAGATACCTCCAGTTACCATAATCTTTGTATCGAACATAACTTGAACAATAGATATGGATGATGCATACCCAGCCCGAATTCTGACATTCCAACGATTCGGAGTGGGTTGAAGAAGTGAACGTGGCTGGTCTGTGAGCAGGATAGGAACACCGTAACGACAGATACTTCTAACTACCATAACCTTTGTGTCAAAAATATAGACTTAGCAGATGGATGATAGACCCGCAGTCCGAAACCTGCCATTCTGACGAAACGAGTACGCGTAAGGTGAAATTGTACAGGTGACTCGTTTGTGAACAGCGTATGAAGCCCTTATAAGTCTGCCTGTGGCGTATCTTCCCCTAACATTCTCTCGCAAATTTAATCCGATCAGAGACATTCTGCTGGCTTAATGTAGGCTTCACTGTCTGTACATTAGCTCTCGCTCCTCTGAATGTGGCAATGCCTACTGACAGTCGTGTGCGAAAGTTTTGTTTGTGGAATGATATTCCGAAAAATGTAGCCTTTCGGCTACTGTACGAGTTTCTTCACCAACTTTTCCTTTCAACTATTTCCCTATTTTTATCTTTCTTCGAGAGAACTTATTTGATCAGCCTGAACCTCTAACATTTCTAACGAACTGGCGACATTTCCACGAGCATTTCACGTACAGAACTTCCATTATTGGCTAAAGTTTGGATTTGGAAGCGTATATGCTCAAGTTTGATTGGCGCTCAGAGAACCCGAAGGAACAATACTATCTCTCAAAATATTTTATTGCACATCTGTTCGAAATATTTAGTTTTCCTTTGATCAAGAAAACGTCACAGTATTTGCTATTTGTCAACATGCAAGTTGTATCAGAAGCTTTTGTTAAACTTTCATGTTATAGATACTCAAACTGAGAAACTCAAAATTTTAATTTCTAACAATATGATTAGATTAATGTATTCAGCTTAAACGTTACTTGCCAGTATAAGACCAGCATGCAATGTTCCTTCACTGACTTAATTCTCTAAGCTCATTTTATTTTACTACGAGAAATGACAGGATATGCACTAAGTGAGTCACTATCCTCGACAATGATGTGTTTCCGAAGAATTCCTGTCAGTAGCTTGTACAACAATGTGGTTAAAAATAATAAATTTTGATTCCGAAAATAAAATCATATATTTTCAGAATTTAGAAATTAAATAACAAGTTTAATATCACAAATTATGATAAATGTTGATACTCTCCGTACTATTCATATAATAGTGATTCTTCTACTCACTATCTTATGATATATTGTTACATAACACTGGAGCGCTAATCAAGTATTTTTAAAAAGTGGATCGCTATATGCTGGCCTTGAAATTCAATACTTTTCACGAGAAATAACGAAATTTGAGTATGTAAATATATAATGCTGGAAAACTCAAAAGTAACAATAGCTAATATCTCGGAAATAGCTAAAACAACAAATGAGAGTAACGGTATAAGTTTTAACTACATCTACATGTTTTATGTACGAATCTTTTATACAACACTTATAGTTCACCAAAAGTATACAAAATTCATTCCGCATAAAGAAGACCAACGATCCCCCCCCCCAGAAAATTCAAGATATACATTTTAAATCATGCAAACCAAAGTCGAGCCAGCTTTGACTATATAAAAATAATGTGTGTGCTAACATTCGCATGACTTGCTCTACACATCATTTGCTAAGTTATTGTTAAAAACATATTCCAATACATTTTTTCAGCTTAATCGAGATAAAAATCTGCAGACATGTTTTTTTGTTTTTTTTTTAAATTACATATTTCCTTGCAGACACAATGTAAATATTGAAATACACTAGGCTTTAGCGATAGTCAAATCGTAAGTCCCGCCTGGGTAGTGTGGTAGTAGCGTGTCTGCCTCACGTTCATAAGGTCGTGAGTTCGAATCTCGCTTAGGGCGAGTTACCCGGATAAGGTTTTTTCGAGGTTTTCCCTTATCCTGAGTAGACGAATGTCGAGTAACTTTAAGCTCCATGGACCTCGAGATCATTTGAGCATAATTTCACCAATTTCATTCATCGTCCGATATGACCAACTATGTTAAAGGACGATAAACTAAAAAAAAATCGTAAGAGCTGGTCAGTATGTGCTGGTTTTGAAATTCCGTTCTCTTTACTTGACGAGGGGCAAGAAAAAAGAACGACTTCCCATTTGAGAAAAGCATAAGTATTGGAAAATCAAAACCAATAACAAGGAAGTGGGTCTGGGTTGCTCAATTAGTCTGGCGCTGGCCTTCTGATCCCGGGTTCAAACCTGGTTTTTAAGTCTGCTTAAAAGCGACAGCTCTATATCAGTAGTTTTACTGGCATATTAAAGAACTGCGGAACGAAATAGGACCCACCGACGGCGCTGATATAATTCTGGTAATTAACAGCGTCGTTAATAAAAAAAAATTATTAAACAATGACAAGAAATATCTTGGAAGTGGTTAACTCCACAAAAAGTACTGTGTTTGACATAAATTGTGGAATACGTTTTTGTCAAGCACCATGCAAAAGTCCTTCAGAATGAAGAAGACTTCAGAGGCTATTCTCAGTGAATTCAATATCAATATATGTAAGCCACTTTTAAGTAAATCACAATTTTCGAAACATTTTCACATGAAGAGTAGTTTGGTATGGGGGGGGATTTTTCTTGAAAATCTTCATTTCGCATCATTAGAAGACGCTGAGCTTAACAAGTTTATTATCTAACTGACTTGACGTTTATGAGTTTTGCTGTCAAGACACACACACATACACACACACGAGCGCGCGCGTGGGGCTTTTTTAATTTTTTTTTTAATTCAGGGGACCCTGAACGTGCATTTCCAATAAAATCTCGGAATAGCAACTTTGGGTGCAATGCAATACATTCTCTACCTTCTATGAATGCAGTAGAAAAAGTAATATAAAAAACTGCACCATATTATCAGCATACTAGTGTGGGTAGCGAATTTTCTTAAAAATCTTTGTGGTACATCTTTGATAGGTATTTATCCGACACACCGTGAAATCTTAAAATCGAAAGTTAGGGTATAACACAATGCTCTTTTAAACTCAAACTGAACAATGTGATTTTGAAATCAGTTCCTTTGTGAACGACGAAGCAGTGTTTCCAGCTTGAACACTGTCGTAAGATACAAACGTTGGGAATCACAGCAATAAATAACCAACCAAAATCTTCAAACTGTATTGGTTGCCAAGAAAGGCCTATCTTTGGAATGTGCACCGCTGCCAAACTTCTTGCAGTCGGTTCTGTGATAACATTCTGCACCTTTTATCTCTGGCGTTTACACCAGGAGGTTTTTGTGAAAATGGGAGATTTATCCGGCTTTAATATACACAGAGCCTGCAGCTGTTCATAAACGTGACGCGGAAAAGCAACAACATTTATGTCAGGAAGTTTGTTGAGCGTTATTGCACTGTCGAGTTCACCGTAATGCTCAAGCTTTGTGAGAGGGGTGAGAAAAGGTTATTGTCTCAATGTTTAGCATTTCTAGGGGTGCGGAAACATTGCACGCTTTATATCAGGCCGTGGTGGGGATGTTATCAACTTTGGGTGTTAATACGGATTTATCTTGAATGAGACGCCTGGCGACAATCGGTGAGTCTGTTGGAAGGTATTAGGTTGAATGACGTTCTATGGTAGCCTAGCTCACGTTGTTTGGCATTGTGCAATAACGTCACATGAAGCTGTGTGTAATTATCATTGTATTCTACAGAACAGCGTGTGTTTACTATGTTGTTTTGTTCCAAGGGAGTTACAAATGAACTGTCAGAATTTATACGCAAATTGCCTGGTTTGTTATTAATTATTAGTATTATTATTATTAGTATTATTATTATCATCATCATTAGTATCATTATTGCATTATTATTGTCAGATAGTTCTAGTAGTAAGCTGCGAGCTCTTTTTCTCGGGGTATGCGTGAGACGAGAATGGATAAATGGAGGTGTATATATACACGATTTTTATTTTTATATTTTTATTAAACAATAAACAAGCATCAACTCCTGAATTTAATCTCGAGAAATTATAATTGTATTATAATAAATCTGATAACTTCCGAAGTATTTAGATACTTTGTAAGCAAAATTCTTTCCGTAATGAAGTACCGAGTTTAAGTTACCGGATTCGGTAACTGCTATACGACGAATACCTTTCTGATCACCGCTAAACGGGTGGTGAGCCTAGTACACCATATGATACAGTAACGCCTACCTAACTTGTAAAAACAGTAACAAATGTCTTAGAAAACAGCAGAATGTAAATAGATTGTAGCGATGCATCCTCTTTAGCATAAGTCCCGCCTACTACTAACTACACCACCACATTCCTATTTTCTATTATATGAAATCTTGCCTTTCATGTTAGCATCTGAGACAGAATCTTTACTTTTGACTGTTCAACACTAAGTATTTTTCCCCCATTGCTAATTCCCAGTAAAGGGTTGCGTGCGCTTACCGCATGCGTCCCTTAGATTTAACAATTAACAAATACCCATCCCTTGTACTTGAGCTTACTCTTGAGCTTGAGCTTAAAAGAGTTCTTGTTTACTCATTTTCCTGTAATGTAATTACGTCCAATACTATAATTTCAAGCTATTTGTTCCTCCAACGTAACTTGCCTCTACATTGATTTCTATAGTAACAGAGTTATAACTTGTACTGTTTTAACATTATGCCTCACTTGCCTACAACAGAATTATAACTTATGCATTTTTACATTATTTGTTGACTTTAATGTAATAAATTATTTATCGCAATTATTTCTTTATAAAATAATTATTAATTTAATGCGATCATAATTTCAGTATCATCCTAACATATACACAATTTATAGGTTAGCAAAATTTTAACAGTACAAGTTAGGCAAAAGAAACATAGAAGATCTAACCTCAGAAGAAGTTCGAGATAAGGACTGTCGTGGAAACAATTCCAAGAAACTCGACACCTTGCATGACAAGATGTTTTTTTGTGATAGAATAATTGGTTGGCATTTAGATATACTTCTATATGAATAGGTTTAAACAGATCACCATACTTTCAATTAGAAGAGAGCAACCGGCTTGCGTTTTCTGATATTTTGACTACAGTGTTCAACAGGTGCCAGGCTTGCACAGACGCAGCCGGACATTTTAACATCTTGTATAATTTAAGATAAGCGTGACATGTTCACATTATTTCCCATGTGAGAAAGGAGGATCTGTGCGCTGCTACTTCACAAACAGATTCGTATAATACTGCCGTGGGAGCGGCGGGTTGTCAGTCATGTCATTCAAGAGGAACCCGATACATAGAATGTAGAAACTTACTTAGGCGTGTAAGTTTTCAAGATTACAGTCACTTCTCTACCACAGTTTTCTATTATACTTTTCAGTATTTCTTATAAAGCGTTGTACCTTGTGTTCAAATGAAATGAAATGGCGTTTTATTTAAGGATGCTCTTTCTGCTGTGGTTCTTAGCGTCCCTTTCTATACTGGGCGTGAAAGATCGCTTAATTTTGCTCAGAGGCCTCTCTGTTAGACTTGAGCTTCTTTTACGTGCCGTAAATCTACGATACGGGGCCAACGGCTTTACTTCTCTCCCGAAGGAAGCCATGCTACGGATTTTTACGCCCGAAAAAATCCATCGTCCTCAGCTGGATTTGAGCCTGCGACTTTGGGTATACCTTGTTTTGAGATCATTGTAAACAATAGCTTGAAATTCACACCTTATAACAAAAAATATAATTGCAACAGAAAATATTGAGTAATTTTAATTTGAATAAATAATTGAGAATAAGATCTACGATTGGGCTCCCTTGAAGTCAAAATAACGCGCGCGCGCGCGTGTGTGTGTGTATGTGTGTGTGTGTGTGTGTGTGTGTGTGTGTGTGTGTGTGTGAGAGAGAGGGAGAGAGAGAGAGAGAGCTGTTGTTTTTTTGTTTTATTATTATTTTAAATTTTTCTTGCCAGAATCGTCAACCTATCTGAATGTTATGAAACTTGATATATAATACACTTAGGGCTCACTTTAAAAAAAAAAAAAAAAAACAGTCTATATAAGTTACTGGCCCAAAGGGGCGATGAAGGTTGTAAAGGAAGGTGTGCTCGCATATTCACATAACACTTTTTTTTAACGTCCTTTAACCTGGTAGGTCATATCGGTCGATGAAAAATGGGTGAAATGATGCGCAAAAGAGCTCGGGGACCACAGAAGCTTAAAGTTGTCCGACATTCTCTTTCAGGATGCGGGAAAAAGAAGGGGAAAAAATAATCTGCTGTGTTACACTCAAATGACTTTCTCTGTCTGCTCTACAAACTTCTTACAAAAAATTATTCTTCTTTCTACACCATGTAATCGAGATAAACATTAGCAGAATGTTCTTATTACTTAGTTCCTTATAAATAGAAGGGAACTAAAGGAATGCACTAGGTAAAAGCTGTCGTTATGCGACTGGTACTGCAAATCGCTTCTTTACTTGGCCAAGAATAGGACAAAAGAAAACCGGACACTTCCTATTTGAGAAAAATATAAGTGCTGTACAATTGAAACCAATAACAAGGAATATCTCGGAAACGGTTACATCCACAACAAAAACCTAATGGACATAAAATGTGTGTTTTTGCGAGATCTACATTTTTTTTTTTTTTTTTTTTTTTTTGTGCAGTAAGTTTTTGTCTATCTCTTACGGTTTAGCACTTAAGCAAAAATCGGCTAAATTCATCCAGAATAAAAACGTCTTCAGAGGATATTCCCAGAAAATTCAAGATATGCATTTTATTTGCCATGTAAATATCTTTAATGTACGGGATTTTAATCAAAATCGTTAAGAGCCATTTTGAGAACATCAAAATTTTAGAAATTTTTTCTATGTAAAGGGTAGTTTGTGGTGGGGGGATTTTCATGAAAATCTAGTGCCGCATCCTTGGAAGATGCCAAACCTACATACCAAATTTGGTATTTAACAGCCTTTTCGTTTTTGAGCTATGTAGTCCACACACATACGGACCTTATTCTAAAAAAAAAAAAAAAATCGGACTCAGGGGACCCCAAAACATATATTTCAGGCGAAATCTCGGCATCGAATTTTTGGGGGAATACAATACCTTCTCTATCCACTATGTGCATTGTACATGCGGGCTCGAGAAAATAAAAATAACTCACAATCACCCTAGGAAATGATTCTACCTATAATTGCACAAAAAAAAATCTTTATCCCAGCCGAAAATCCAACAAGAGATTCTGAGTTCAGAAACCAGAAATCTGTATTATCTACCACAGAGGCAGTCTCCACCCTAACATTCGATATAGAGATTTCACAACAAATACACATTTCGAGGTTCTTTGTAACATTTCCAATAATGTAACTTCTGCGCATATGAATAACTTCATATTGACTTATCCCGGTACCTTTCGAGGTAGCAAACCAAGATTTTTACGAAATTTCCTCCTACTTTCATGGAGAAACTGTTCTAACATGTTTTTTAAAATATGAGTATGACACATTCACAAGAAGAATGACCTAGAAATCATAAGATATAGACTAACTACAGAAGAAAAAAAAATGCAGAGCTCATCAGCACAACTCAGGTTAAAATTTCCGAAATATGGCATGTTATGTGTTTATATTTTGCCTAGCATGCAATTTGACGTGACGCGTTTGGAACTTCAGTTTTGCCTTCCATTGCATGAACTCGTTTCTACGACTTATGATATAAACATTTGAATATTACTTCCACAACTTGTATGTACTCCTAAAATTCTACATTCTATTATGCTTTCTTTATTCTTTTTCTTACTTATTCTTTGAGTTTATTTCACTGCGGCATTATAGTAACAAAACTTTTTGGTATGTTACATGATTTACATTTATTGACAAATTCATCTGCGTCTTCAAAGAGGACGACCTTTTTTTAATAAATATATTTTCCAAACAACTGATGACTTCAGGGATAACTGGTGTTAAAATTGCATTTGTATCTCGTACAAGAACAAATGGAAGAACCTACAGACAACGAGTTGTTTCAAATGCAAAGCCCCCGATATGACCTTAGATGTTAAAGGGGGCTATATAAATGAAACAATAAAAAGAAAGAACAAAAGGAACAATAAGATACGCATAATTCTTATTTTTTCGAAGCGTGCTTCTCCAACATTTAGAAAGCAGTCTTGAAGGAGGACGTAAATGTTATGCTTTAAGTGTGAAGCAAAAATCAGTCTTGAAGCCTTGAAACGAAAACCTAAGAAAACGTATTTCTCGTTTGTCTAAACGAAACTGAATTTCGTACCTTAAATTTCAGTTCAATTACCATTTTCTAAAAACGCCGTATACTTTCTATATAAGGTTAAGCTGAAGTCACACATAGCTCTTTCTGCTCGCGTACTTTAAACATAAGGTACTCAATGTTACATTTTCAAAAAAAAAAAAAAAAAAAATCACAAATGTTCATTGAACTATTCTTGAGCAAAAATTAGGATCCAACTGTGGTTTTGCAATTCTGGCTATTTAAATTTCCTTAGCCACATTTAAATGGGCGTATACGCACGATGTTTTTAAAACGTTATTTTCTCATAACGTGTTTTGCTACTTAAAATATGTCTAATAATTAATTTCCTTTAGTTCCCCTCCCCGCATTTCAGTGTTCCATCTTTGAAGGTAGGTGAATGATTCACAAGAGCATTTGGAGGGGGGTCGGGTTTTATAATTTAAGCCATTAGGTTTGTTTTTTTGTTTTTTTGTTTTTTTTGTTTTTTTTTTCTTTAAGAAAATTAAAAAGTCATAAACCTATTTTTTTCTATAAAAGTTTTACTGCTGCAGGAAATTTAACTTTTTATTGCAAATAATTTATTTGAAGAATCAGAATTCATAGGTGTAAAATGTTAAACTTTCATCACGTCGGTCATTTCACATATAATTTGTTTTCATTTTTTGAAAATTAACTTACCTAGAATTACGAAAATTGGTTGCCTATAATAATGCTTAAAATGTATGATAAAAAGCTAACTAAATTATTTTAAATTTATAGAAATTATCAATTTCAATATGGAAAACCCTCGAAGCAGTTTTAAGTGTTTTTGTTTTAATTTTCTCGATGGTTGTGTTTATTAGTTTGGATAATTTTCTTCGTGTTTTTAAAATCATAAAAGAAAAAAAAAAAATGACTATAGTCGTGGAGAATATAGAACCTAAGGCGATTTATTTTCCGATAGGAACTAATAGACACGAACAACAATTATCGCATGCGTAATATATGCCGTACGCACGCCCGCGGGTTGGGCAGGGCTTCTGATCAAAATCACTGACCTTAGTCATTCCGCTACTGAAATAAACATCGTAATTTGCTTGTCGGCGAGTATCAGCCAATCACGTGTCGTCCGGTACCCAACAATTAAGTAACCAATATTATTATGTAAAAGGGTGTAAATTATTATTTTACCTGGAGGTAGAAGGGTAAACGTCATGCAGAAATATATAATTCATTCTTTACTAAAGAAACTTACGGAAGGGTAGAAAAAGTAATATCGTTTACTAGAGAACGTTTGCAACAATTGAACATCACAGCCGCGTAACAAACTTACCTGATTTTTCTCACAGCTCCGTCAGCGTGTATTCTGTGGACTCGCTCACTATTCACGCTACGAAATGTAGTAAAAACCATGCTCCCACATTGAGCGGACAGAGAAAACGTAAAGTGAAATAATCAATATACTTCCTAGTTCTTAACTTGACCAACAGGGAGCAGTAACTCACGATCTCCAGATCGTGAAAGCCAAGAGGCTGCCGGAAATTGCCACAGACACACACATACACGTCAACTACTGCTTCACGTGCAAACTGTAATTAAAGCGGATTATCCGAAGAAGATAAAGAAGAGGTTAATTTGGGATCGGAGTCTCTTAGTCGCCGCAAATTGGGGTGTGGCGTGGCTGGTTCGCTACAAATAGTTTGCCTGACTGCCGCGCCATGGCAGTAGCGTCAGCGATCTCACTGCTATCTACCAGTCATACTCTAAGTTACGTCACCACGCTCTACTATTTGCGTACACATACTCGCGGGAAAATTCACATACGGACCAGCGCGCAGCAAATCCGAGTTTACTTTCGTTAGATTGAGTTCCGCTCATCACAGCTTCGCCTGAAACGAGAGCGTGATTCAA
Organism: Hymenopus coronatus; assembly: GCA_030762935.1. Taxonomy (NCBI): domain Eukaryota; kingdom Metazoa; phylum Arthropoda; class Insecta; order Mantodea; family Hymenopodidae; genus Hymenopus; species Hymenopus coronatus. The sequence goes on along the minus strand of CM060897.1, from coordinate 40,212,454 downwards.
TTACTGGAGGGTAACTGGCAACTTGCTAAGGTGAAAAAAACAAACATGTGGACCCATAAACTATCTCTTTAATAATAGATACAGAGAAACGGCTCAGGCGGTAGGGTCCGAAAATTAAATTCAGTTTTATTTAGGACGACCTTAACTGCTATGGTTCTCAGTGTCCCAGGTATTGGGCGTAGGCAAACAATTTTGCTCAAAACTCTGTGTCAGTCGAGGTTATTTTCCGTGCCGTAAATCTACGATACGGGATGACTTGACTTTGCTTTCCTTCTGAATAAAGCCATTCTAAGGCTTTTTACACCCAAAAAATCCATCGCCCTCCCCGGATTTGAATCCGCGACCTTGGAAACCAGAGACAACCATTCGGGAGGTCCTGGGTCCGATTACCGTGCCGACAACATTCAAATGGATTTATTCATGATTTTCCCAAAACGATAATCGAATGCAAGGATGAATTTTATACTACCAGGAATTTTCTTATTATTCATTTCCTTTCCATCTTTATTTTTCAGAGTTCGAAGTCCGGGTTGATGAGAACACTGTTTCTTCGCGTCACCAACTGGGGCTGGTAACACTCAAACAGCGTCCGGGGTATTCCATCTGGAACTTTTAGGTACCCCGCTGCCCAGCACCTGTCGCTATCGAATCTGACCGCTCTTTGTACCCTCTAGTCTAATCTCTTCCTCCTGCAGGTTTAGTAGACTCGATTCACTTTATTTTGACGCAAAAATGAACTATCTTCCGTTTCAGGTCAACAACAACAATAATCTGACATTATTCATGTATAAATTAAATATGTATGTACATAATCCTTGATAGTTCTTGTGGTGCATACATTAATTTATGATTCGCTAGTTATTAACGAATAAATATATAATTTAGAGTAAATCTATGAATTAAAATGTTCAATTGCGAGTTTAATTTATTAAGGAAAGAGCATTCAGTATTTAATAAACAAAACTCACCCCGTTTCCAAGAAAATGAGAACAAAAACTGTTTCTACACTGGATAAGGCTTACGATGCGAAACAGTAGGAATGTTCACTTAGTTTGCCTCATAAACGGTGTTCACAAGGATGGCCCTCTGCGTTTAAACCTAACACCTGTGAATGTATTATTGAACACACACACACACACACACACACACACACACACACACACATCCAATGTATTAACTCACGCCGGATACCGTCTACTAGCCCTTTGAGCGTATGGTAATTAAATGCACACATTATCTTTAAGTTTATTATTTAATTATTATTATATCTTTAATACTCCAGAATCAATAATCACATGGATCTACATCCGGAGAGTGTGCCAATTATTGTCACAAAATACAATTTTACAATACGAGGCAGCGATTTACTTAGAATTCGTTTTATGATCGCTCCAACCCAGTCTTAAGTTTTTTCCCAATTAGAACTGTTGCCGTCTGTGTTTCATTTTACCTGACACACTCTCTGTTTAAATGTTTCTATGAGCTACAAATTGTTATTTTATTAAGAGCACTTGACTTCATGGTATTGCTGTATAAATTCAAGTTAATATTCACAAACACTTCCGTCCGAACAAATTTTAAGGCAATACACACACGTTGTTCTGCAGTATATACCATTATAACGTCATATAGCTTCAGATTACTTTATTCCGACACGCCAAATAAAACTGAACTGGAACTAGATATGCCGTGAGCTAGGCTACCGCAGAGCGAGGTCATCCCATCAACTACACACCAGCTCCGGGTTTCCCAGTCGGTAATATTCATTTAAATGCGATTTTTCTACTAAGATAATCCGATGGTCAGACCGATCGCCTCTCACTAAGATTGCCCGGGTTTAATCCCAGAGAACAGCATGTGGTAGATAAAGCGATGTCTACACGTGGTTTCTTCGGTTTCTCCCTATTCATTCCACCAAACGCCTATAATCACCTTTCCTTTCTCTATTTCGCCTTCACTTCTTGTCTTCTTCCTCACTCTCATGCCCGGCTATGGACCGATTTCCCGTTCGTCTGCTCCTCGACAGGTCTCTGCTCCTCCCGTGTACGCCCTGTGGAGTTTAGCCATACATACGAGGAGGGTAACCTGACATTTCTCAAGGAAGGGAATTTACTGCGGGGAGAAAAACGTCGGGAAAAAAGGCGCCCAGAGGTCCAACTTCTGACTATATGAGCGCTGACGAGGTTAGGAGCACAGGTAAGTAGGGGGGAACAAATGCCACTCCAACTTTGAAACAAACACTACGCAGCAGGATGATCTCCCAGCAGATCTCCCTGTATGAGTGTTATGTAGTATGCGACTAGGCGCTGTCCGCGCCACTGCCACCAGTATGCTACCTTGGCTGTTTACATAGCGATTCAACAGAAGGGAATATGTAACTTAAGCAATTAATGTTACTCACTCCAGCAGCTGATTACGGGACAGGTTACACACTAACACCATCTGTCTGGGGCACAAAAAAGAACAGAAATGTTGTCGTTTCGCAGTTTAAATACAATAAGATATAATTCTAAATATAAACACACGTCTTTCTCTACCCATTACAACATTCCTCTACATTTTAAACAGTCCCTTAATGATATTCTGCAATACGTTAATCAAGATACATTTTTACTAGAAATAATCTGAAATTAAGCATTACAAGCTTTGCTGTATGCGCGATACGGAAACAAAACACACTTGTGTTAATATCGTAAGTCAGTTAACCCATTGCGGGGGTGGAGGGGTCCAAAAATTACTTTACTGATGATGTGTGACAATTCAACGTAAGAAAATTAATGATTAACGTTAGAGGAAAACCTATCTGGTATATTTCGATGAGATGTGCACGTTTCTTGAAGAAAGTTGTGTCTATCTCTTATGGTTCACCAGCAATACGCAATTATAAGAATTATATGCAGCCTGTACACAGAATACTCAACGCATCTTATTTTCAATATGACCAACATAAGATATTTTAAACAAACCTTTAATGTGCACACTTTAAGTCGCTTTAACAGTTTAGTCATATCGCGACTCTACAATATATACAGCAATTCAATCAATTATATTACACGAAAACATTTAACTTATACTCAACTAAACACAGGATTGTGAATAAGTGCATTAGAGATTTATATTTCTGAGGAAAAGCACTTCTTAAATTTTGATGGAGTGTTCATTGTTGTGGAAATATCTTCATTGACGCCGTAAAGATGGCGTTATGTCTGCACTGTCTAAAAATCTTATGTGTACCATTCACATGACTTTCTCTATATCCCTGCAACAAATTATTTTTAAAAGGCTTATACTTCTATTTACTTTATGCCAATCAGAAAAAATGAGCAGAAATAGTCTTATTACTTGCTTGCTTGTAAGTAGAAGCGAAATAAAGGACTACCATAGGTTAAAGTAATAGTCAAAAGCTGGTTGCTATGTGAATGAACTTTTTTTGTTCATATGAATCGGAGTTGACAAGTTCCTGTATGAGAAAAATATTAGTTTTTCATAGCAGAAATAAAAAGTAAGGAATGTCTCAAAAACGACGAAATACACGAAAAAAATTTATATAACATAAATTGTGTGTTTTAACCTGCTCTCTATTTTTTGTGTAGTAAGTTTTTGTCCATCTCTTACGGTTTAGCAGTTATTCAAAGTTCAGTAAAATTCATCCAGAATAAACTACTCTTCAGACACTATTCCCAGAAAATTCAAGATATACATTTTATTTACCAGGTAAACATGTTTAATATACGAAATTTTAATCAAAATGGTTAGAGCCATTTTTGAAAAAAAAAAAATAAAAATTTTCGAAAAAAGTTCCATGTAAAGCGTAGTTGGGGGTGAGGGGATTTTTCTCAAAATCTTCGTGTCGCATCCCTGGAAGATACTAAACTTAAATACCATGTTTGGTATTTTACCGACTTTTCGTTTTTGAATTATCGTGTTCACAGACACACGGACACACACACACACACGGACCTTTTTTTGAAAATTTTTTTTTTGATATTGGGGACCCTAAAACATATATTTCCGGTGAAATCTCGGTATCGAATTTTTGGGTGGAGTGCAATACCTTCTCTATACACTATATACATAGTGCGTATAGAGAAAGTAAAAAGGTGATTAATAGTTGCGTGTTGCATTCTTCACATTGAGATGCGTTGTATTTGGTAATATATACCTTTTATTCAAAAGATTATACTTTTATCTATATCGTGCTAATCAAGATACATATAAGCAGAATTAGTCTTATTACTACCTTCCTTGTAAGTAGAAAGGAAATAAGAAAATACACAGGTTAAAGCGATATTCTCGTCTTTCAAAGGCCGGTCACTATGTGAAACAATTGAAATTCCAATATATTTGCCTGCTAAGAGTAAACACAAACGAGAAACGAGATGAAATATGTTTTCCCGTTTAAGAAAAGTGGCTTAAAATTGAAACCAATAATCCGGAATATCTCGAAAACTGCTAACTACAAAAAAATGTAAATGACAAACTGTGTGTTCTAATGAGATCTACATTTTCTGTATTGTAAGTTTTTGTCTATCTTTTACGGTTTGTCAGTTATAAAAAAGTCATCCAGAATGAAGAGGTCTTCAGAGACTATTCCCAGAAAATTCAAGATATGCATTTTGTTTGTCATAAAATATCTTAAACATGCGTATTTTAATCAAAATCATTAGATCCATTTTTGAGAAAATCAAAATTTTCGAGAAATGTTCACTGTAAAGGATGCCTGGAGATGGGGGGGATTTTCTTGAAAATATTTGTGTCGCATCCTTAGAAGATACTCAACTTTGGAAATACCAAGTTTGGCATTTAACCGACTTTTCGTTTTTGGGGTATGCTGCTCATAGACACACACGAATCTTTTTTTAAAATGTTTTTTTTTAGACTCAGCGGACCTCATATATTTCCGATGAAATCTCGTTATCGAATTTTTGGTGCCTCTATACACTATGTTCATAGTACGTATAGAGAAATTAAAAAGGATATAACAAATCCCTGAGGTTGCCACCAGCTGTCTCTTGACACCCACTCAAATCACATTACACCGGTCTCCATGGCAACCAAAACACAGAGTAGCTTCCTGTGCAACTGATGGACGTCCATCAATGTTGCTATTTCTGGAATCGTAATATGTCACCTCAACTAATACCAACTTTAACTTTAAATAAACTGTTTCATTTGTATCACGCATTAAAAGTACCCGAATAATGCAAACGTTCTTGTAACCTGATCAAGACGGTAGCCTGATTTGATTCTAAACTTGAGTGGGGGAACATATTTTGAGACTCCTTCTAAGTTCAACAGTAGAAGCCTGTATTCTACGGACTGATTCTGCTTTAATTGTTAGTAAATCTATAATTTCTATATTTTCATATCATCATCCTTGCGGAAAATTTACCGAAGTAATTTTCAAACAGTGTGCGCGGATTGCTACGCAGCTTGTAGTTTTGCAAGTATTTTTCTGGAGCCCCAACAGATGGCGTGGAATCTTTTGCTGATAGTGATATTTAAATATACTGTTATATAATTTCGTTTTGCTTTCGCTTTCTTGCTTATTATTTATTAGTTCCTTGTGAGTAATCCAAATTATTGCCTATTAGAGGTTAAGAAAGTAAACCAAGGGAATTTATGTTGTTTTTTACTTTCCACACTCTTACTATGTGCATAATGTATAGAGAAGGAATGGCACTCCACTCAAAAATTCGATACCGAGATTTCACCGGGAATATATATTTTAGGGTCCTCTGTATCCAAAAAAGCATTTTCACAAAAACGTCCGTGTGTGTGTATGTGTGTGTGTGTGTGTGTGTGTGTGAACACGATAATTCAAAAACGAAAAGTCGGTAAAATGCCAAACTTGGGCGACACGAAGATTTTGAGAAAAGTCCCCCCACCCCAAACTACCCTTTACATGGAACTTTTTTCGAAAATTATGATTTTCTTAAAAATGGCTGTACGGATTTTGAATAAAATTTCGTATATTAAAGATATTTATCTGAAACATAAATAAAATGTATATCTTGAATTTTCTGGGAATAGCCTCTGAAGACTACTTTATTCTGGATGCATTTTACGAAATTTTGCATAACTACTAAACTATAAGAGATGGACATAAACTTACAACACAAAAAATGTAGAGCACGTTAAAACACACAATTTATGTTGTATATATTTTTTTCGTGGAGTTGCTCGTTGTTGATATATTTCTTGTTTTTGGTTTCAGCTGTGAAAAACTATACTTTTCTCATACAGGACTTTGTCAACTCCTGTCCATACAAACAAAGAAATTTCAGTCACGTAGAAACCGACTTTTTATATCACTTTAACCTATGGAACTATCTTATTTCGCTTCTACTTACTAGGAAGTAAGTAATAAGACTAATTCTGCTAATCTTTTCTCGATTACCATGAAATAAATAGAAGCATAAACTTTTTAACAATAATTTGTTGCAGAGATGTAGAGAAAGTTATGTGAATGGAACACATCAGATTTTTTATGTAAATAATAACAGCAGTTTAGTAGTGTGTAATGTTGCGAATATTTCTAATGAAAGGTTTGACAAGTCCCGTTTCTAAATACAGATAAAACAATATAAATAAAATACATAAATTCCACGACGTTACAGACACGTGGAGCCTGCCAAACCGACTCTCGTATACTCTATGTGTATAATACTCTCGTGTAGACGTATTGAATTATCAATCTTTCTAAATTAAGTAAGAAGTAAATTCAATTTTAATAAAGTTATTATAGAAAATAATTGGGGAGATGAAGATAAATGGGCAGATGCGAGCGATTATCCAACACATACGGGGAACCAGCATCACGCTTCCACCAGCCGAAAAGTTAACTTTCTTGGCCGGGACCTCTACCTATCGCAGCTGCTCACTTTCTTGACGATGCTGAATGTGAACCGGTCCTATACCCGGAACTTAAAATCTGCATTCCTTCGCATACTCTGGTAGAAACTAGATCGCCACGACTCTTTGGAAGATGCTAATTTTATAGGCCAAGTTTGAGATTTATCCGAGGTTTCATTTGTTAGTTATACTATTCACATAGACGCACAATTTTACTTTCTCTACCCCATACTACGTACATAGTAGAAGATATTGTATTCTTATACAAAAAATTCGATGTCAAGATATCACCGGAAATATATGTTTTGAGGTCTCCTAATCCAAAAAATTATTTTTATGACACCGGTCCATATATGTGAAGTATGTGTCTGAGACCAGCATAACTCATACGCGAAAATCGCGTTGAATACCAAAATTAGTATTTAGTTTCAGCATATTTCAAGGATGCCAAACGAATATGTTTCAATCACGAACCCCAAATTACCCCGTTACTTGGAACTTTTTCGAAAATGTTGATTTTCTCGCAAATATCTCTTAACGATTTTGATTATAATACCATTTAAGCGAGTATATCTTTAATTTTCTGGGAATAGTCTCCAAAAACCTCTTCATACTAGATGACTTTTGAATTACTGGTAAACTGTATGAGATAGACAAACCGTATTACAGAAACATGTAGAGCTCGTTACAACACACAATTTACGACAAATTCAATTTTTTGTAACGTTAATTAGTTCTGAGATAATCCTTTTTTGCTATACTTAAACTTTTGTCGAAACTTTCATTTTTAGCAATATTTGAACTTTAATTACTTTCTCTATAGGCATTATGTACATAGTGTATAGAGAATGTATTGCACTCCACCAAAAAATTCGATACCGAGATTTCACCGGAAGTATATGTTTAGGGTCCCCTTTATCTAAAAAAAAAAAAGCATTTTCGGAAAAAAGTCCGTCTGTGTGTGTATGTGTGTATGTATGTGTGTGTGTGTCTGTGAACACGATAACTCAAAAACCAAAAGTAGGTAAAATACCAAACTTGGTATTTAAGTTTAATATCTTCCAGGGATGCGACACGAAGATTTTGAGAGAAGTTCCCCCACCCCCAACTACCCTTTACATGGAACTTTTTTCGAAAATTTTGATTTTCTCAAAAATGGCTCTAACGATTTTGATTAAAATTTCGCATATTAAAGTTATTTACCTGAGAAATAAAATGTATATCTTCAATTTTCTGGGAATAGCCTCTGAACAGTGGTTTATTCTGGATGAATTTTACTAAATTTTTAATAACTGCTAAATCGTAAGAGATGGACAAAACCTTACTGCACAAAAAATGTAGAGCACGTTAAAATACACAATTTATGTTATATCCATTTTTTTTTCGTTGAGTTCGTCGTTTTTGTGACATTCCTTATTTTTGGTTTCTGCTATGAAAAACTTATATCGAGATTTCACCGGAAATACATGTTTTGATACCCCCTGAATCCAAAAAATATAATTTTAAAAACATCTCTGCGTATATATCTGTATGTGTCTATGGGCAGCACAGCTCAAAAGCGAAAAATCGGTTAAATACCAAAATACCCTTTACACGGAACATTTTTCGATAATTTTGATTTTCTCAAAAATGTCTATAACGATTTTTATTAAAATGTCACTCGTATGTTTAAGGTATTTTCATAACAAAGGAGATGTTTATCTTAAATTTTCTGGGAATAGCCTCCGAAAACCTTTTCATTGTGAATGATTTTTGTATAACTGGTTTATTTCCCTTCTTCTTATAAGGAACTGAGTAATAGAACTTTTATGCTAAAGTTTATCTAGATTACGATGAAGTAGAAGAATAACTTCTGTAATTATAGTTTGTAGAACAGATACAGAAAGTCATGTGAATGGAACACATGACTTATAAATAGTAATGGTAAATTATTGGGGATACTGATTAGACAGTTAATTAATGAATGGAAATAGTAAAATCATTAATGACTTCATAATTTTTTTTTTTTTTTATTGCTTCATTTGTATAACCCCCTTTCACATCAATGGTCATATCGGGGGCTTTCACTTGTGAAACTGTAGGTTCAGAACATTAGGTTAAACTTTATATTTCTAAACACTCTCACATTCATACTTCCAGACTCTATGGGGGATAGGGAATAATTCCGGTTAAAGAAAAAAAAATTCCCCGCCCTAGCCGGGAATCGAACCCGGGACCTCTGGGTGAGAAGTCAGCTCGCTGACCACTCGGCCACGGAGACAGTCAACTTCATAATTATAGCTATAATAATCTGTTTCCAAAGTGTTAGTTCATATCATTTGTATTAATTGTTTAATTCGTAGTTCGAATGTTTTGTTCCATTATATATTGCTCATTGCATTATTCTTTGTGGCCTTATTTTGTATATATTTAACTCTGTCATCGGGTAATGCCCTCTTGCATGTAAATAAATACCTACATAAACATCAATTTTTTCTGCTACAGGCGCCAATAACGATCGCGCTAATGTAAGACTGTCATCGTTGAGCTCAAAAGCTTACATATGTGTGTTCTCATAAGCACTGCCAAATTTTGCGCTGTCTTAAATGACAGAAGTATTTGATTTAAACTTTTGCGTTTGTGCCAAGAATTCGTGCATCTGGTAACTGTGCGTCGAGAGAAAGATCGGGAAGAAACAGGAACCTCCAGAAATAAGAAAAGTGCCACTGCTACCGTAAACCCCAAAGGAGTGTACACGTGGCAACATTGCTGATGCGGTAACAAGGGTAAACTTACTCAGAAACGGGTTCATATCAGCAGTACAAACATTTCAGCAACATGACATTTTAGTCTTCCCAGGGACTACTCAGGTGTACATTTACAAACGGTGTGTACTTTGTGAAGCGTTTCGCAATGGGACGGCACTTCTACCTGACCGTCCCAACCCCTTATGTCGAATGGTTCATTCCATACACTTGGAAATGCAGCAGAAACTCAACCTTCAAGTATTACTTTCTCTACCACTTGGGTTACAATATCCTCAAATGTAGAAACCTAATGTATTTGCACTACTCTCTCTCTACCCATCCTTCAAAAAACTTCTTATAAAAACTTATTCTTCAGCATTCGTATAAATCAAGTTAAACATTTGCAGAAATGACTTTATTACAAATTTCCTTATAGATGCACTGGGAACAGTCAATAGAGAAATACACTATATACAAATATTTTAAGGGCCGCCTCTCTCACCTAGACGTGCTGGGTTCGATCCAAAGCTACCGCATGTGAAATTTGTAGTAGACAAAGTGGCGCAGGGGTGTCTTCGGCTTCGCCCGCCATTGCATTTCACCGGTGCTCCATCTTCATTTCATGTATTACCAGTGTCATCGCCTGCGGTGTCACAAGTAGTAAAAGCGGACGTTAAACACAACCAAAAATATTTTAAGAGCTGGTCGCTTTGTGATGGTTTTGAAAGCCTTTACTCTTTGCTTGACCAGGAGGGGACCACTATTTTAAAATTGATATCAATAACCGGCTACGGTTTACGCCACAAAAAATGTATTTGACATAAACTGTGGCTTTAATGACATTTATTTATTTATATATTTTTGTGCAGTAAGACTCTGCTTGTCTCCTACGGTTTACCAGTTATGCAGTTATTTAGCATGAAGGGGAATCAGAAACAACTAAGTCCATAAAATTGAAATTATGCATTTAATTTGTCATAAAATATGTTATATGGTATTTCAATCTATTCAAAATTGTTAAAACTATTTTTGGGATGGGAAGATTTTCGTGAAAATATTCGTGTGATATCCTTGAAAGATGTTGAACTTCTATATCCATCTCGGCATTTAACCGAATTTTCGTTTTTGTGTTATGCTGTTCACTGACACACACACACGCGCGGGCACATTGTGTTTTTCTAAATGCTCTTTATATAAGGGACCTAAAACAATTTGCGGTAAATACTTGGCAAGGAATTTTTGGGTGGACTGCAAAATCTTATTTGTTATGCATGTAGTACGAAAGTAAAATCCCCCGGGGGGGGGGGGGGGGCACAATTTCTACCGCACATTCTTCATTATAATAATAAATATTCTTAATGTTCTACTTTTATAGAAAAAAAAACATTTCTTCTCCCGCAAACTTTGCTGATATATCATTTATACGTTTAACTGTCATAAATTCATGACTGACATGTTTATAATTATATCACTATTTTTACTTTCTCTACACGTACTATGCACATAGTGTTTAGAGAAGGTATTGTATTGCACCCAAAAATTCGATCCCACGATTTCACCAGAAACATGTTTTGAGACCCCTGAATCCAAAAATAGCATTTTTAGATAAATTTCGTGTGTGCGTGTGTGGGGGAGTGGCAGCATAGCTCAAAAACGAATAGTCCCTTAAATACCAAACTTGGTATTTAAGTTCAGTATATTCAAAGAATGCAACACGCAAATTTTCAAGAAAATCCCCCACCCCCAACTGCCCTTTACATGGGATCATTTTAGAATAGTTTGATTTTTTTAAAAAATGGCTCTAACGATTTTGATTAAAATATCGTGTATTAAAGATATTTACGTGATAAATAAAATGAAATCTTCAATTTACCGGGAACAGCCTCTGAACACATGTTTATTCTGGATGAATTTTGCGGAATTTTGCATAAATGGTAAACCCTAACAGTTAGACAAAAACTTACTTAACAAGAATGTAGAGCTTATTAAAACACACAATTTATGTTACATGCATTTTTTTCGTGGAGTTAACCGTTTTTTTGAGATATTCATTATTATTGGTTCCAGTTTTAAAATACTTATACTTCTCTCTTATGGGAATTTGTCAACTCCTGACCATACAAACAAACTACTTCAATCACATAGCAACCAAGTTTAACAGTTTTTTTTTTTTTTTTAGCTTAACGTCGTTTAACCTGGTTGGTCATATCAGACGATGTATGACATTAGTGAAATGATGCTCAAATGATCTTGGGGTCCATGGAGCTTAAAGTTACTCGACATTTGTCTCCTCAGGATGGAAGGAAAACCCCGAAAAAAAACCTTATCCGAGCAACTCACCCTAAGCGTGATTTGAACTCACGACCTTTTGAATGTGAAGCAGACACGCTACCACCACACTACCCAGGTGGGTTTTTAAAGAGATTTGTCTATCGATTTAGGCTTTTGTACTCCCTTATTCCCTTTTACTTACAAGGAAGAAAGTAATAATAACCTTTCTGTTAATTTTGTTCTTGATTAGCATGAAGCAAATAGAAGAATAAGCTTTTTAACAATAATTTATTGCAGAGATGTACAGTAAATCATGTAAATGGAACACATCAGATTTTTAAAAGCATGCTGTTGAATATCTACTTCTCTCATCTAGGCAGTGAACACTTAATAAGGATAAAATCGATAATAGGTAATTATCCAGTTTTAAGCTCTCCCAGCCAGGTGTAGTATTAGTGTCAAAATCGGGTATTTGTTGTCTTTTTACTTTCTCTACACGTACTATGTACATAGTGTATAGAGAAGGTATTGCACTCCACCAAAAAATTCGATACCGATTTCACCAGAAAGGTCAGTGTGTGTATGTGTGTGTGTGTGTGTGTGTGTGTGTGTGTGTGCGTCCGTGTGTTTGTGAACACGATAACTCAAAAACGAAAAGTCGCTTAAATACCAAACTTGGTATTTAAGTTTGGTATCTTTCAGGCATGCGACACGAAGATTTTGAGAAAAATCCCCCACCCCAAACTAACTTTTACATGGAACATTTTTCGAAAAATTTTATTTTCTAAAAAATGGCTCGAACGATTTTGATTAAAATGTCGAATATTAAACATATTTACCTAACAAATAAAATGTATATTTTGAGTTTTCTGGGAATAGCCTCTGAAGACCAGTTAATCTGGATGAAATTTACGGAATTTTGCATAACTGCTAAACCGTAAGAAATGAAAAAAAACTTACAACGGAAAAAAATGTAGAGCTCATTAAAACACACAATTTATGTTGCATACATTTTTTTCGTGGAGCTGATCGTTTTTTTAGATATTCCTTGTTTTTGGATTCAGCTTGAAAAACGTTACTTTTATCATGCAGGAATTTGTCAACTCTTGTCTATACAAAGGAACTTTATTCACATAGCAACCAGATTTTGACTATAATAAAAATAATAAGTTTTAAACAAGAATTTGTTACAGAGGTGTAGAGAAAGTCATGTGAATGGAACACATCAGTTTTTTTTTTTTTTTTTTTTTTTTTTTTTTTTCCATTTTACTCGAGAATAGAAGTTTATTTATACCCGGATAGTATACGGTTAAATCAGGTGATTTGGGAACTCTATATACGTTTACCTAAGATAGAGTAAGTATCGCATTGCACCACAAAATGTCGAGAAAGCCCTGGTCGGCGCCGTGGCCCAGTGGTTAGACTCTCACCTAGGCGGCCCGGATTCGATACCAGGATTTGTGTTGGACGAAGCGGCATCTGGGCGGGTTCTGTCCGGGTTCTCCAGTTCCCCCCGCCATTTATTCCAGAATTTTCTTCATCATCTTTCCTATCACCCACTTTACCTATCATCCACATCCTCATTTTCATATCTACACGGACTGATCACCCATCCTGGCTTATCTCCGATTCAAAGGGTCTGGTCCTCAACAGGCGTCCTATCCCACGCGCAGGCTTATAACTCCTGGGGGGGGGGGGGTTAAGTCCTATATACGAGGAGGGCAACTTGAGCAAAACAAAGTATTCACGGAAAATTCCCGCTTTGAGCACAAAAAAATCTGATGTGTTACACTCACATGACTTTCTCTAACCGTTCTACAAACTTCTTACATAAGATTATTCTTCTTTCCGAACCTTGTTAATCCAGGTATTAAGCACAATGTTCTTATTACTTAGTTCCTTCTAAGTAGGAAGAAAATAAGGGAATACACTAGGCTAAATCGATAGTCAAATGTTTTAAAAGCTGTCGTTATGCGATTGTCATTACAAATCGCTTCTTTTCTTGGCCAGGAGTAGAACAAAAGAAAAATTGACACTTCCGTCTGAGAAAAGTATAAGTACTTCACAACTGAAACTAATAACAATGAATACCTCGAAAACGGTAAGCTCCACTATGACGTAAATTGTGTATTTTAACAAGGCCTACTTTTTTGTATAGTAAGTTTTTGTCTGTCTCTTACGGTTTATTAGTTAGGCCAAATTAAGCAAAATTCATCCAGAATAAACAGGTCTTTAGAAGCTATTCCCAGAAAATTCAAGATATACATTTTATTTGTCAGGTAAATATCTTTAATATACGATATTTTAATCAAAATCGTTACAGCCATTTTTAAGAAAATCACAATTTTCGAAAAAAGTTCCATGTAAAGGGTAGTTTGGGGTGGGGGGAGTTTTCTCAAAATCTTCGTGTCGCATCCCTAGAAGATACTAAGCTTAAATACCGTTTGGTATTTTAGCTACTTTTCGTTTTTGAGTTATCATGTTCACAGACACACACACACACACACACATACACACACACACACACACGGGCCATTTTCTGGAAATGCTTTTTTTGGATTCAGGGGGTCCTAAAACATGTATTTCCGGTGAAAACTCGACATTGAATTTTTGGGTGGAATGCAATACTTCTCTATCCCTATGTACATTGTATATACGGGGCAAGAGAAAGTAAAATTTATTAACTCTAATATATTTCAACGCTACAACACGAAGATTTTCATAATTCTCTGCATCCCAAAAAGAATCTTTACATTTTATAGCCATAAAAAGCCTCTCCTTGGCTTGTTTAAAATGTCATATTATGTTTGAGTAGCAGATATTCTGTTAACAAATGATTTCAACGCCTATGTTGGAAATAAAACAATAAAGAAGCTAAAAGTGACAACAGTGAATCTAGCTCAACGAGAATTGAAATTCTTAAGAAGAAATTTTGGCTACTTTTATGAGCGTCTTCACTAACCAGAAAAGCATTCATAAATAACTTGAGCAGAAAGATGAACGTAATCGATAATTAATATTCTTATTTATAAAGATGTTATTCTCATACGTGAAATTTAAGCGCAAATATAGGGGCTCCGATATTAGCTTGCAATCATGTTCAGGTACTTATCACATGTTAGAGATATTAGATTATATTAGACTAGAGAGAAAGGCAGGGAGGGATGAATGGATGGATATTACTAAAGATAAAGATTAAAGATTACACACGCACGCGCGCGCACGCATGCGCACACACAAACCCACCTACACTCACCCACCCACACCCACACACACACAGGGCGTTAATGAACTACACCGAAATAATTTGCAAGATTGTGCACGTAACTGATACAAGTAATTTGAGATCGGCGATGCATGGTCCCCGGATAAACATAACGCAGCTACATAGCGTTAAACGTGTGGGTATCAGGTGCTGATAAGTCGGTGTTAAAGCAAAACGGGTTAAAAATGGCTCAGTATGTCTTTAAAACTGCTGCCCGAGTATAGAAATAAAAATTTTTAGCAGCTCGTTACTAGCGTTCTCAAGATTTAATGTCGCAAAAATCTGTAAAATCTCGAACTAATCACTTGACATTGCGACACTGAGCATTATTAACTAGTTCTTGAGGTAACCTACTCTGGAGGCGTTTTTTCAACTGTTCTGGTGGCTTAATGTGTAACAGGGGAAGCCGTTATCCCAAAGGTCACGAGTTCGATTCCTGTCATGGAGTAAATGTTTTTTTATTATTATTTTTTTCATTCCAGACGAAGTGCCGCGATACTAGAACGAGACCCGAACTCGAGAGCCAGTATCAACTACACTAGAGAGGTACGCTGTAATATGTCCCTTCATTTTTCCTGTTATGCCTCTCGAATTGTTGATAAATTAGCCAGTGGCATACTGGCACTTCAGAAACTTATAGCCGTTACTTCGACATTTCAATAAACAGACCATAAGTCTCCTATCTCAAATTACTTATTTAAGTAATCTACATATTCTGTGAAAATATTTCGGTATAGTTCATTAAGACCCTGTATGTATATATATATACACTTATTTTTAGGAACATCAATGCTCAGATGTATTGTATAAATTAAATATATTCTAAACATTATGTAGGGGAGGTTTCTTTTTCAATATTATTAGAATCTCTCTTAAAGTTGCAACAGTAAGCTACATTAATGAATATAAAGAAATGCACATCTATGTAGAAAACTTTTGGAAGGACTGCCTCCGTGATCCAGTGGTCTTCTCACCCGGAGGTCCTGGGTTCGATTCCCGGCTGGGGCGGGGAATGTTTCTTTAACTAGAAGTGTTCTCTATTCCCCCTCAGAGAATGTACGTGAGAATAATTGTGTGTGTGTTTGAGGAAAATAAAAACGATTTAAACTTACTGAACCTACAGACGAGTTGTTTCTAATGCAAAGCCCCCGTTCTGACCTTAGACGTTAATAGGGGGGGGGGCTACATAAATGAAATTAAATAAATAAATAAAAAAAAACTAGAGCGTGTCTACCTCACATTCAAAAGGTCCCGAGTGGGAATCTCGGTTAGAGTTTCTTCTGGGGTTTTCCCTTATCCTGAGAAGGCGAATTCGAGTAACTTTAAGCTCCGTGAACACCAGGCTATTTTTGCATCATTTCACCGGTCATTCATCGTGCGAAATGACTTACCACGCTAAACGACGTTTAACTCAAAAAAATTCTTATGTGGTACACTCACATGACTTTCTTTAGCCACTCTAAAAACCTCTTACAAAAGATTATTCTTCTTTTACAAAATCCTAATTGAGATAAACATTAGCAGAATATTGGTATTACTTAGTTCCTTATAAGTAGAAGGGCACTATGAGATTGCACCAAGTTAAAGTGATAGTCAAATGTTTTAAAAGCTGTTGTTATGCAAATCGCTTCTTTGCTTGACCAGGAGTAGAACAAAAGAAAAACGGACACTTAATATCTGAGAAAAGTATAAGTACCTCACAATTGAAACCAATAACAAGGAATATCTCAGAAACGGTTACCTCCATAATAAAAACGTAGAGAACATAAAATTGTGTGTTTCACAAGATCTACACTTTTTGTGTGGTAAATTTTTGTCTATCTTGCAGTTTAGCACTTAAGCAAAATTCGGCGAAATTCATCCAGAATAAAGAGGTCTTCAGAGGCTGTTCCTAGAAAATTCAAGATATTCATTTATTTGCGATGTAAATATTTTAATAAATCGTAGCCATTTTTAAAAAAATCAAAATTTTAGAAACATTTTCGATGTAAAGGGTAGTTTCTGGTGGGGTGATTTTTATGAAAATCTTCGTGTCTAGCATCCTTAGAAGATACTACGCCTAAATACCAAGTTTGGTATTTAACGGTCTTGTCGTTTTTGAGCTATGCTGTCCACTGACACAAATCCACAAACAAGGACCTTTTTCTAAAAATATATTTTCTGGACTCAAGGGACTCCAGAACATATATTTGCGGTGAAATCTCGACATCGAATTTTTAGGTGGAACATTGTACATGCGGGCTAGAGAAAATGAAAAGATTGTCACCTGCCTCATCAGAGACTATACTGCTAATGACTAAGCATTTATTTACACATAAGAGGCTTTCGTACAAACGTAATTGAAGAATGGAAAAATTTAAAGAAACGTGTAACTACGCAAGTAGCACGATAAATTCCTTTGAATTAAGAAATTTAACACAATAATTTAACAATAATACAAAATGATATTTTAAATATCTTCAAATTAATTTAAATGCCTATATAACTAAACGACTTTAAAGTGCCTGTGTGTTAGAACGCGAATAACTAGAATCGTATAAAAAACATGCTTGCAAGGAAGGCTTTGATTTTTAATTGAGAATGCCATGGAGCATAAAAACAGTTGCTACTCCACAGAACATTTATGTAGAAATCCGGAATATTTCATTCCAAGCAACGTACTTAATGGTAAAACAAATAGGAACATGCGACACAGTAAAGAAAAATAACGTCTGCCAATACGATAGTGTTCAGAAATTAGTCAACTAATACATTATAATTAAGAAATAAGATTATTTTTCTCGATGGTTAGGAAAGGGCGTTTCAGAAAAGACTCGGCAGCGATCTAATGAGGATATTGTCCCTATGCCTCTTGAAGGGGCACATCCGGGAGTGATAAATTAGGTGGAAAGAGAGAGAGTGACGGTACAACAATGGCAGTTTCCGATTAAGACTCCGCGGCAGTGGAACCAGCAGACCGGCGACTTGGGCGTCACGAGAGTCCACGGCTCCTCGTCGGTGCTGTCTGTTTATCCTACCAAATACCGAAGACCGAAAGATGAGAAAAGTTCTACATAGAATATTCTTTTTCCCCTGCCACGCTGTACCGAAGCACTATACTTTGAAGCCTTAAATAGATCAAACGGGTGAACGGTGATCAAATGATTAATAGAATATGGAGGAGCAGGAAATTTGAGGGGTGAGAGAAACCACACCAACGTTCGACTTATGACCCAGGCAAACTCTGAAGACAAAAAAAACATAAGTCTATGGGAAACGATTTCAATGTGAGTCACACCCATTACCGCAAAGCCAATTTCTTCAGCTTCTCGTGGTTACAGACTAGGTGCTATTATCAAAATGTTTAACTGCATATTCCAAAGTCTCGTCTTATTTCATTGTCAGCGGTTTTTATATGCAGCCTTGAGTTATTAAACTATGGGACCAAAGAAAAGGCTTTATTTTATTTATTTAATGAATTCTCTTTAATGGACCGCTTAATTGTGCTCAGAGACCTCTTTATGGTTAAGGTTTTATTTGTGGACTACCGGTTTACTTCTCTTCCGAGGAAGTCATGCTAAGGAATTTTACGACCGAAAAAATGCATGTATCTTCAAATTTTACACATTTCGAGTATAGGGGAGAGTTATAGATGGATGAAAATTATTTTGAAAACGACGTACACAGACGCTTTGTAGAGCAACTGAACTGGATGATAATTCCATAAAGATGAACTTTCTTTTTCTTATTTCCAAGTAGACGCATTTCAATTACCAATACAAACGCTTCATATCGTATTATATTATTTTACTTTCTCTAGCTCACATGTACGATGTATATAATACATAGATAAGAAATTGTATCCCACATTCGATACCAAGATTTCACCGGAAAATTTTTTTGACGTCCCCTAAATCCAAAAACTCATTTTTAGAAAAAGGCCCATGTGTACATACATGTGTGTATGTGTGTCTAAGGAAATCATAGCTCAAAAACGAAAAGACCGTTAAATATGAAAATTGGTATTTAAATTTAGTATGTTCTAAGGCTGCGATACGAAGATTTTCAAGAGTTATTTAGAGTTGTAGTTACAAAACCTAATTTTGTAATATGTTGTCTACAATATTTTATATACGCTCAGAGAACTTCAGTGTATGATGTATATTTAGTGCATATAATTATATTTATTTATTAGGAAACGGTATATTTAGAGAAAGAGTAATGAGCACATTGGAGAAGGAAAAAAAAACACGATAAATCAAACATTGTTATAATGTTTCATTATGGATGCTAGTTTCATTTGTAAATTTAAATTTAAAATAAAAATAAGCGAAAGAAGGCGATTTTCATATTTCACCAGCAAACATTTTAAAAGCAGTTCAGGATGCAACAATTAATATACTTCCAGAATAGTAAAGGAAAATTTATTTGTGTAATTATACGAAATTCAAAGACGGGTGTATGGGTAATGAAGTAGATGATTATAATTATAGTATTTTTATGTTTTGTTGAAACTGTACGTTATGTTTTGATAGCCGGTTTGTTTTGTTAGAACTACGAACTAAAGCATCGCCGATTATTAAAGTAGCAGATAAAATCAATTACATTGTCCGAGATATGTATCATAATATACGAGAAAAAGCCGTGAAATGTTAATTGATAGCAGAAAGTCTTGTGCACATCAGATTTTATTTTTCCTTTTTTGGAAAAAAATATAGCAGCATCATCCCTCTAAAGTTTTATAAACTCTTTAAACTAAACATGGGGGAAATACAGCAGCCAGCATCTACGAAGCCTTGACACTTGACAGTTCTAATCAGGCCAGAAGTAATTAATTCTCTGCTTAAAACTTATATCCACACGGTAGATAAAGTATATTGAAACTCATTAATTAAAATATGAAATCTCCTCAACAAGATGGAACAGTCAGCGTTATTAGCAGTTAAGATTCGCTTTCTGCCTATAGGAAGTGCAAACATGAATTAATTACCTTCTCATTTAAAAATACAACAATGAATATTGTATAATTACTGATACTGCATTTTTTTTTTATTTTATTTTATTTTTTTTTTTTACTTATTTTTTATGGTTTAACGTCCTTTAACCTGGATGGTCATATCAGACGATGAAATAAATTGGTGAAATGATGCTCAAATGCTCTCGGGGTCCATGGAGCTTAAATTTATTCGACATGTCTTCTGGATAAGACAAAAACCCGAAAAAAAAACTTATCTGGGAAACTCACCTTAAGCGAGATTCAAACTCACGACCTTTTGAATACGAGACAGACACGCTACCACCACACCACCCAGGCGGGCTAATATTGCAATTGTCTATCTTTCAAGGCATCCTCTCAATCGTTTCCATATTTGTTGCTGTTCTACAACTAGCCGAAGCAACAAAAAGAATAAGACAGAGGAGGATTGCTTAGGTAAATGGCCCTGGCTCCCATGATCAATTTGACAGATCTATTTCGTGGTTTCCCTCAATCACCAATACCAGATTGGATATTTAATATCACCTTAAATATAAAGCAATAATAAACATGAAAATAGATGCTAACAGCGAATAATGTAGTCTATCCATAAATAATGAAGGAATGTACACTGGAGGGCACCCTAATGCAACCTGCCCGGCCCGGATTCAGTTGCCTGGTAAGTATGTGTAAACACTTGAATCAATATGATGCAGTACAAGAATGGGACCACCAGAGGTAACTTCCAACTACAAGCTGTTTCAACTGGACTCGTCTGAGTCAGAGTACATGCTCTTACTCGACACAAAACTCGGAGCAGGGATCGCGGGAGGGGGCATGGTAGCCAAGAGGTCACTGATGTCTGAAAAGAATATGAATAGACCATAAAAGCTGAAGTGAAGTTACATTTTTCAAAAGCCGTTTATAAGGAGGCTTTGAAATGCCATATAATCTTAGCACGACCTCGTAGGAAACAGAAGAATAACGTCTTAGCACTCCAAAACAGCCTACATCATTTGGAAATTCAAACTACATACAAGAATAAAAATATCGTAAATGGCCGATGACGAAAAAATTACTGCCATAAATTGTACGTTTTAAGTAGATCTATATTTCTGTGTAACAAACTTTTGTGTATCTCATAGTATAAGTTAAGCATAATCAAGAGAACAGTTGAAGATATGTGTTTTATTAATAAGTCACGTTAATATCTTGAGGACGGCGCCATGGCCGAGTGGTTAAACCGATCGCCTCTTACCAACGCTGCTCGATGCGAGGGATAAACGTAAAGGTAAAGGCTAGACAATGGCGGGACCTATATAGATCTATTGGAGAAAGAGATGAAGTGAAGGAGCCACAGAGTCACGGGGAAGTCCCTGTTTGGCTGATAGTTCATCTCGGTATCAGGAGGGCCACCCAGTCACCAACGCTGGTTGTCGACCACGCAACCGTCCCTGACCCCTGCGAGGACAGTGAGTGTAACGGTGAGAACAGTATTCATAAATCGCTTGCATCCCAGCGACACACACACACACACACACACACACACCTAAGATGATAACGAAATGACGTGAAATAGAAGAAGAGATATGAAGTTGTGGATAATAAGCATCCCAATATTCGCCTTACAAGGGGAACCCCAAATCGGAGAGCGTGGTCGACAGGATCGAACCTCCACCCTCCCGAATGTGAGTCGCACATATTACCGCGATGTTACTTCGCTCGGTCCGATGCATGTGGTGGACAAAGTGGTGCCCGGACTGATTTTCTCCGGTTTCCTCGCCATTCATACCACCGTTCCTTCTATAATCACCTATCCTCCCATTTCATATCACCTTCTCCCCTGCCCTCCTTCCAGGCATCGGTCCTAACACATAGTGGCTACTCTCTGATCCATCGTCCGTGACACACGTTTGACCACAGGCGCTAATTTGTAAAACCTCTATGCGAGAAGGGAAGAAGCGAAAAAAAAAAAGTATCATATGGTCTTTTTCGATACAGTTTTCCATCATTAGCTCCAGATGCACTTCAGGCTAAAGGCGTATTGCGCTACCTGTATCTTTATAATACCAAATCATTGTATAAATATCATTTGCCAAGGAGTACACAGTCCAATAACAGATACTGACTCAAAATATTGTAGTATTAAAAGTATTTTCCCAAAAGTAATATATGCTTAGTAGGCCAAAACCTACATAGCATAGGATGTGCTGAGCTGTTTCAGTCCCTCATTTAAATAATCTGCAATTTAATATAGCCTGAAGCGGTCCCATCACATTAAGCTGCTGTTTCACAGGAACACGTCATTTGAGAAAAGCAGTTATTGCTCTAAAAGCGATATCACACAATCAAATATTTGGTTCAAATTCTTCCAACTACAAATTGGATCGTGAGATATCGGAGAACCGATGTGACATCGCTTTATGTCAGGCCGGTATATTGGCAAAGAGTCGCTGTAACGGCAACAGAATATTACGTCATACCGCGTAAATGCAAGCAGGGCGGCGACCATGAGCTTATAATTCTCTGTACAACATGAAAAATGTCCTTTAGATGAAAATAAGCGTTTCTTGTACAAGTATGGCTGATAATAACGAATCTGTAATTAATTTTTGTTTGCCACGCACCATTTTCCCAAAAATCCACATTTAGTTTTTTACATATTTTCGCGATAAAGTTGCGTCTTTGTTAATTTAAATCAAATTTTTAATAACCTGCTTATTCTATTCAACATTTACACTGCAAATATATATGGTACGTGATGGACCATTTCGGTTTTCAGATATGAGTCAAGCACCTTTTATTTATACAGAATCACGCAGTTTCATCTAAAGTACAGAAACAAAGTTCAAATATGTTGTGCAATGAAACCTTCCTTCATCTCGATTAATCTAAGTGAATAGAAAAATAAAATGTCATAAAAGAATATTCAGTGTATGTAGCATTAGATATTGTTACTCTCCATCGTGAATAACGTGATCTTTTTGCGACTCTAGTTTGGCTAATGGCAAGAGCGGGATCATACAACTGAAATTGTTTGTATTTAAGCAAACTTTCAGCCCTTTTCTTGCACGGTTTACCAATAAATAGAGTACCATGTTTAGGTATTTCATAGCGTTGTAAGCCATATTTGATAGTTAATGAAAACTTGCACCAAGCTGCCTCTCTTACCGAAACCCGAAATAGTCCTAGAAACAGCTCTGATCCAAAAATTTGAGAAGCCTCTCCTAGCCTGCAAGTTCATCAGTTCCCTAAATGTCACAATGACCTGACACCCAAATGTTCTGATGTATTTATAAAATACGGTATTTTAATTAAGACTGTTAGAGCAATTTAGAGAAAATTAAAAACAGTAAACCATGTAAGAGGTAGTTTTAGTTAAAACATCTTCGAATGCACCCTTAGAACATTTGAGCTTAAAAGTAAAAAAAATTGAGGAATATGTACAAAAACGTTAAAAACGTTTTATTCAAGTTAGCATATTATGCACGCCATCATCTATTCGCTCAAATTCAAAAATGATCAGAACAATTTCGGTTACAGTATTTTTATGCCGTGCAGGCTTTATCTTCATCTTCAACAAATATACAGGATGTTTCAAAAATACGGGGCATAATTTCAGGTATGTATTTCCCACATGTAGACAATCAAATTGGTTCATTATAACATGTGTCCGGAAATGCTTCATTTCCGAGTTATGAGCTTCACAACATTGAAATTCACTGGAACGTTTTTCTTTCCGCAGGTTGTTGTCATTACAGAAGATGTTCAAAATGTCCACCTCCTGCTTGAATACATACCTCACATCGATGTCTCATTGACCTGCGAACACGATCCCAAACTCCAGGAGTATTGCGTATGTCTTCACAACTTGCCACAATTCGATTCCGAAGGGATTCCAAATCCGGCACCGGAGACGAATAAACCAATGATTTTAAATGGCCCCACAAGTAGAAATCGAGAGGGTTCAGATCAGGTGTGCGTGGAGGCCAAGCAATTGGGCCACCTCTACCTATCCATCGATCAGGAAACCTTCGATCCAAGTACCGGCGAGCCGTAAGACTGAAGTGTGCAGGAGCGCCATCATGCAAGAAGTGAATGTGTTGATGATTGATCAGTGGAGTGTCTTCGAAAACGTCAGGTATGGTGTTTTCCAGGAAGTTTGTGTACGCCTGCCCCGTAAGTCTGTTTACAAGTACATGGGGTCCAACTAATCGACCACCAATGATACCGGCCCACATGTTGAGGGAGAACCGCACCTGGTGATGAGATACAACAGTTGCACTGGGTTTTCATGCGACCATACATGCTGATTGTGGAAATTTGTTATGCCATCTCTTGTGAATTGTGTTTCATCTGTAAATAATACGACGGCAGAAAAGTTCGGATTTACACCACACTGCTGCAAGAACCACTGACAGAACCTAACTCGTGCAGGGTAATCTGCTGGTGACAGGGCCTGTACACGTTGCAAATGATAAGGATACAATTGATACTCGTTCAACAGTCTCCAGACAGTCGTATGAGGAACATTGACTTGCAACACTAACCGTCGTGTGCTGATAGAAGGAGTCCTGTCCACAGCCTCCAGAATCTCCTCCTGCACTTCTGGAGTTGTAGATCTTGGTCGTTTCTTTCCCAAACCAGGTGAGGTGAATGTTCCATACTCGCACAGATGGGAATGGAGACGTACAAATGCCTTCCGATCTGGACATTGTCGCTGTGGGTACCTCTCCTGGTACAAACGACGAGCCAGAGCAGCATTGCCGTCCGCCTTACCGTACATAAAGTGTATCTCTGCCAGCTCTTGATTTCAATACATGTCGCACAGTCTTAACGCCTAAAGAACACTGAATTTAACCTTCCTCAGAATGAACTATCAGAGCGCCCTCCAAATGTCTCCTTTGACGGCAAAGACCTGCGGAAAGAAAAACGTTCCAGTGAATTCCAATGTTGTGAAGGCCATAACTCGGAAATGAAGCATTTCCGGACACGAACTATTTTGATTGTATACAGGTGGGACTTTCAATGTTGTAAAGGCCATAACTGGGAAATGAAGCATTTCCGGACACATGTTATAATGAACTATTTTGATTGTCTTCATGTGGGGAAATACATACCTGAAATTATGCCCCGTAGTTTTTAAACACCCTGTATACAGTTCTATTATGTTTGTCATTCAATTTAGTTTACGAGTGTGCTGCCTATTCCCTACCATTAACGCTTTTAGCAGCTCAGGTTCTCGCTGTGTTGCCTAATTAAATGCGTATTACCACTTTGAATGAGTAATTAAAATATTACATGCGTGCAGAAAATGCTTAATAGCTGTAGTTCTGTAAAGAGAGATCATCCATTCTGGGCATACTGGTGAGAAACCCCCTTATTTCTAGCACTGTTAGTTCAATTTCTAGGAACGCTTTTAACTGGTTACATATTGTCTCTTTGTTCGCTGTTCATATACTTTACACGAACTGTTCATACACTTGACACCGTAAACTTACCAGCCTGAGTAAAACTTGGAATGTTGTGTGTTTAACGTTTCGTGATATACCAATAGGTGTGGTATATGTTTGGGAAATATAAATTTAAAAAAAATATCCAGTACAAAATGCTAGAACAAGCACCTAGCACTTCTAACCAAAATAGTGGAGAAGACCATTTTCAAGTGATTCTCAATCATGCAAAGCCCCTTGTGTTTCGAGGTCTTAAGAGGACAGCGACAGAATATGATTCCTGCAGTGACTTCAGTGATGAAATTCTTGTTGTTCTCTTGGAGCGGGAAAACCCCTTGAAGGTATATTAAAACATTACTTAATTATAACAAAATGGCGTTTTGATTGTTTATTAGCTATTTCAATATTGTCCCTTTGACATGTCTCATCTGAACCTGTAAAGATTAGAGCAGAACCAAGTCATATGACAAGGTCAATAACACTTATATAATATGTGGCAATGTGGAGTGAATTCTTCAGGTTCCCAAACAGGTAAATTCAAATGGCATCGTTACAACAAAAATGCAGCTCATTAAAAAGAAAGTGTAGATCTGAGTCCATAAAAAGACCGTGAACTTGTGCTCATTAACTTGGCATAAGCGGCAAAAGGACTTGACATCTCGAGTTGGTGCGAGAGGTCTCTGCTACGGCAGGGAAGGATGTTTCCTCATCATCGCTGGGGTCGTAGTTCAGTCAGGGATACTGACAAGTATACTTGACTAAACACTATCACATACCGTCCGCATTACCACTTAGTGGGACTGGGGTATACAGAGCAGCTTCAAGAGCACATAAGGCACACATTTTTAAGGCTCTTATTTTCAAACTACTACAGATAATTAAATCAAAGTTTGCCACAGTATAAAGCTAACTAAAATTGTTTAA
This sequence comes from Hymenopus coronatus, assembly GCA_030762935.1. Taxonomy (NCBI): domain Eukaryota; kingdom Metazoa; phylum Arthropoda; class Insecta; order Mantodea; family Hymenopodidae; genus Hymenopus; species Hymenopus coronatus. The sequence goes on along the minus strand of CM060897.1, from coordinate 40,186,006 downwards.
CGCATACAGTAAGAAATAATTACTTTGATTATTTCGTTCATGACTCTTATCGTAGGAAGACGCCAATCCAGTAGACTAGCGCATAAAATTCCAACCAATCGGAACCCAACATCTCTGCATTTTAATCGTTTTTATCACACCCACGTGCAATTATTTTTACTTTCTCTATACGCACTATGTACATAGTGTATAGAGAAGGTATTGCACCCCACCCAAAAATTCGATACCGAGATTTCACCGGAAATATATGTTTTAGGGTCCCCAATACCCAAAAAAAGCATTTTCACAAAAAGGTCCGTGTGTGCGTGTCCGTGTACACGATAACTCAAAAACGAAAAGTCGGTAAAATACCAAACTTGGTATTTCAGTTTAGTATCTTCCAGGGATGCGACACGAAGATTTTGAGAAAAATCCTCCCACCCCCAACTACCCTTTACATGGAATTTTTTTTCGAAAATTTTGATTTTCTCAAAAATGGCTGTAACGATTTTGATTAAAATGTATAATAAAGATATTTACCTGACAAATAAAACGTATATCTTGAATTTTCTGAGAATAGCCTCTGAAGAGTAGTTTATTCTGGATGAATTTTACTGAATTTTGAATAACTGCTAAACCGTAAGAGATGGACAAAAACTTAACACACAAAAAATGTAGAGCACATTAAAACACACCATTTATATTATATACATTTTTTCGTGAAGTTCGTCGTTTTTCAGACATTCCTTAATTTTGATTTCTGCTATGAAAAACGTGTACTTTTCTCATACAGGAACTTGTCAACTTCTATCCATATAAACAAAGGAACTTCATTGACATAGCAACCAGCTTTTGACTATCACTTTAACCTATGGTAGTCCCTTATTTCGCTTCTACTTACAAGGAAACAAGTAATAAGACCATTTCTGCTATTTTTTTTCTGATTAGCATAAAATAAATAGAAGTATAAGCTGTTTAAGAATAATTTGTTGCAGGGATATAGAGAAAGTCATGTGAATGGTACACATCAGATTTTTCTAAATGTATCGCACCCACGTGCATTTTTTTTTTCTCTCTGAACTATTGTTCGTCTCATAATAATAGTATCAGTGTGAAGTGATATTCCCGTATATAATGGCGGAAGTTCCAAAACGTTTTGGGGAAAGGTCTATCGCTGAAATAGACGTATTAATTGAAAACTCAAAACCGCAGAGTACTAAAAACAAGAAAGACAGTGTGTGGAATCAGTTCAACGAATTCTGTAAGCAACGAGGCCATAACTCTTGCCAGACACTCCAACCCAGGGAGATTGCCACATTTTTGAAAGACTGGGCAATAAATATGAGGAAGTGTCATGGAGACGAGTACAAGCAATAGTCAAATTCGTTATTCACGAAATAGTCTTATTAAATACAACTCGAGCTATAGCTTTTTTCTAAATAAATTTGGAGCTCTCATTATATTACTTATGATAATTCTTTTAAGATATTTCTCTTAAGCTGGGAACTAGTTCCAATGAGGTTTTTCTGAAGGATAAAACCGCAATACATATTTCCTTAGAACTTATTCAAGGGAATGTTGTGAAAGTTTGAATTAATATCTATCTGGTTTAAGAAATAGGTGAAAATACATGCCTACGAATAATTAGCTATTACGATTTACAGCTTTTAAGATATGCAATGAAACTTAGCCATTTGAAATACAACTATTCACTAAGGTTGAACATCTCTATCTGTTCTTAGAATGTTAAGTCACTATTGCCAATACATAAATATCAATGGTTCCTTGTTGCACATTCTCTGTCAATTGCAATAAAATTTCGTGGTAAATTTTCTTATGCATTTATGATGAGTTGCGATCAATAGAATTTTCCTTAACCTACTATTTTATTTTAAATAAAAATAAATGCAGTTTTTTTTAAAGATATACCTTTAATTGATAAACACTAGTAGATTCAAAATATCAAAATACCATTTCACAGGGTTGTTTGTATAGCATTTCTGTAGTTCAGTGATTTCGTAAGAGTTAAGTTGTCTCAGATAATACACATTATTTGTGAACATTTATAGAAAATGGTGTCTTAGAAGTTTTAGGTGTGATAAATTATGTAGATTCACGTGAAGCAAGCATTATCTAATAGAACACAAAAAGTGCCTTAAGATTGAGCCTCAAAATATCAGCCAAGAAATGTCACACAGGCCACAGTCTATACTGTGATATTAAAGTTAACAGAAATCTCAATTTGACTGACAACTGTTAAGAAATTTTTTTTTCCAGCTAGAAAATAGTTACGTGCACACAGTTACGAAGTCCAATAGAATGCGTTTTGCATTTGATGCATTCAGAAAATGTATTGTAACTCATTGCAACGGCTGTTTGCCCATGTAAATCGCATATTAAACTGATTAATTAATTTGCCACGGTACAGATTTATTATTTATTTTATGTTATTTACGTTTTGTAATAAAAAGCCCATGTTTATTACATAAGTATAAAGTACTTTTATACTGAGGTATACAGTATATGTGGCCACATATACCTTTAGCAGAAACTCAGCAGCGCATGGAACTTCTGCCTCTCCCTTATCCGCTCGCTTATAAACAACATACCAGTATATTAAAAGTTAACATCTCAAACTTTTCTCCGAAATGTGTATGTGTAGACATATATGAGCTAGATCTGCTTGACAAACTTTCAAATTATTAATGCATTCTAAGCAGTGTTTTGGAGTTCGGTTGTAACAAACTACTTGTACTATTTAAAAGAACTTACAATTTTAGTGGAATAAATACTAAAAACATGAAATAGTGGGCCCGTGAAAGTGGCGTGCCACTATTGCTCAAAATGTTTTTACATTTTAAATGAATTTGGAGGTGGAAAAGAAACAATATATTCTGGGAGCATGTTCTCGATTATATAATTTATCGATTTTTTGTATTTTCTCCACACGTACTATGTACACAGTGTTTAGAGAAGGTATCGTAATGTTCCCAAAAATTCTATAGCGAGATATTACCGGAAATATATGTTTTGAGTCCCCCTGTATCCAAAAAAAAAACATTTTTGGAAAAATGTTCGTGTTGTGCGTGCGTGCCTAAGGATAGCATAGCTCGAAAACGAAAAGTCGGTTAAATAACAAACTTGGTATTTAAGTTCAGTATCTTCTAAGGATGCGATACGAAGATTTAAAAAAAAAAATCCTCACCCCCAACTACCCTTTACATGGAAAAAATTTCGAATGTTTTTACTTTCTCAAAAATGGCTCTTAAGGATTTTGATTAAAATATCGTATATTAAAGATATCTACCTGACAAATAAAATGTATATCCTGAATTTTCTGGGAATAACCTCTGAAGCCTACTTTATTCTGGATGAATTTTACGGAATTTTGTATAACTGTCAAACCGTAAGAGATAGACAAAAACTCACTTAACAGAAAATGCAGAACTCGTTAAAACACACAATTTATGTTATAAACATTTTTTTGTAGAGTGGATCGTTCTTTAGATATTCCTTGTTATTGGTTTCAGCTTTTAAAAAGCTTATTCTTTTCTCATACGGGAATTTGTCAACTCCTGTCCATACAAACAAAGGACTTCAGTCACAAAGCAACCAGCTTTTTACTAATACTTTAGCTTATAGTACTTTCTTATTTCCCTTCTACTTGCATGGAAGCAAGTAATAAGACTATTTTTGCTAATTTTTTCTCGATTAGAATGAAGTAAAAAGAAGCATAAGCTTTTTAACAATAATTTGTTGTAGAGCTGTACAGAAATTCATATCAATGGAACACAATTTTTTAATATGTTTTGGCGGGGGGGGGGGTACATATACCCTTAAGAGCAAGCCTTTCGTATTGACGCTATACATAGAATAATGATTTAATGTGAACCTAGATATGATGCAAGAGTCCTGTGTCTTGTACAACTCCGAGAAGATAGAGGCTGCATGCGCGCGCACAAAGCTGCACAAGATGAAGCCAATACGTCAGCTGTCAGGAGAGCACAGCTATTATCATCCATCTTCTGGTATAACGGTACATTAACTCCGATGTTGCACATTCCGGCTCCTTGTTCCACATTAAGTTTATATAAACTCTTAGCCACAATAGCGCTACTTCCCTGGACCTTTATCCTGGCAGTAACACCTAACACTCGTTACTTGTTTTCGACTTAAGAGTAGGAAGGGTGACAATTCATCTTGTCCCGTGAGATCCTGGATTACACCTTCCTCTTATAGTTTCAGATCCGGAAACAGGATTGTGATTCTCCCCATCGTTTCGTCGTTTTCTCGCAGAGAAGCAGCAATCTAACGTGTTCTGAGTGTTACGATTGTTTGATACTCTCTACCAAAATCGTATACTTATATTATCTGTTCTAAAATCGATTTTACTCCAATAAGTAGAGAAACCTAAAACTTCGATTTCACAGGAAATACACGTTTTGAGGGCTCAAGTATAACAATTTTCAGAAAAACATCCATGTGAACAGCACCACTCAAATATGAAGTCTCGATGAGTAAATTTATTAAGACAAAAGGTTTCGTCACGAAGATTTACAGCCAAATCTTTCACCGCAAACTACCTTTTAACTGAGAACATGTTCGTTATTACCTTTTCTTCACGTACTATGTACAGAGTGAGTAGAGAAGGTAATGTACAGAGTGAGTAGAGAAGGTATTGTATTGCACTCAAAATTCGATACCGAGATTTCACCGGAAATACATGTTTAAATAAAAAGTCTTTTTATAAAGCTGTCCGTGTTTGTGTGTGTCTGTGGGCAGCACAGTTCAAAAACGAAAAGTCTGTTAAATACCAAACTTTATATTTAAGTTCAGTTATCTTCAAAGGATGCGACATGAAGGTTATAAGAACATCCCCCCCCCACCTCTAACTACCCTTTACAAGGAAAATTTTTCGAAAATATTATTTTCTTAAAACTGACTTAACGATTTTGATTAAAATACCACATATTAAAGCAATTTCCATCACAGATAAAATGTACACCTTGAATTTTCTAGGAATAACTTCTGAGGACCTGTTTATTCTGGATGAATTTTGCTGAATTTTGCAATAACTAGTAAACCGTAAGAGATAGGCGAAAACTTACCACACAAAAAATGTAAATGTCCTTAAAATACAAAATTTATGTCATATACATTTTTTTCGTGGAGTTTGCCGTTTTCGAGATATTCCTTATTAGTTTCAATTGTAAAGTACTTACACTTTTCTTAGACAGGAAGTGTCCGTTTTTATTTTCAGTATACGTACTATGTGCATAGTGTATAGAGAAGGCATTGTAATGAACACAACAATTCGATAACGAAATTTCACCGGAAATACATGTTTTAAAACACCCTGAAGACAAAAAAGCATGTTTAGAAAAATGTCCGTGTCTGAGTGTGTGTGGGGGGGGGGAGCAGCATAGCTCAAAAACGAAACGACCGTTAAATACCAAACTTGATATTTAAGTTCAGTATCTTCCAAGGATGCGACACGAAGGTTTTCACGAAAATCCCTCCACCTCAAACTACCCTTCACATCGAAAATGTTTCGAAAATTTTGATTTTCTAAAAAATGGCTCTAACGATTTTGATTAAAATATCGTATATTAAAGAAAAACAATATGTATATCTTGAATTTTCTGGGAATAGCCTCTGAAGACTACTTTATTCTGGATGAATTTTACGAAATTGTGTATAACTGGTAAACCGTAAGAGATAGACAAATACTTACCATACACAAATTGTAGAGCACATTAAAACACACAATTTATGTTATATAAATTTTTTTTATGGAGTTGATCGTTTTTTAAATATTCCTTATTTTTGGTTTCAGCCTTGAAAAACTTATACTTTTCTCATACAGGAATTTGTCAACTCGTGTCCATAAAATCAAAGGAACTTCAGTTAAATAGGAACCAGTTTTTGATTATCAGTTTAACCTATGGTACTCCATTTTTTCACTTGTACTTACAAGGAAGTAAGTAATAAGATTATTTCTGCTAATTGTTTTTTGATGAGCATGAAGTAAATAGAAGCATAATCTTTTTAACAATAAGTTGTTGTAGAGATGTAAAGAAAGTCATGAGAATGGAACATCAGATTTTTTTTCATTTTTTCTACTACTGGCCAAGCAAAGAAGCGATTTGCAATGAGAATCGCATAACGATAGTTTTAAAAACATTTCCCTATCACTTTCGCATAGCGTATTCCTTTAGTTCTCTTCTATTTATAAGCAGCTAAGTAATAGGAACATTCTGCTAAAGTTTATCTCGATTAGCTGTGTAGAAAAAAGAATCATCTTTTGTAAGAAGTTTGTTTGTAGCGCAGCTAGAGAAATTCATGTGAGTGTAATACATCGATTTTTTTTTTATTTCGACTTCAACGATTTGTACTGAAATGCCATATACAGAATGACAAACATGTTTAAAATGTTCATGGAAAATAAAATGCATTTTGAGTTTTATCAAAATAGCCTATCAAGTCCACTTTATTTACTGAATGTTTACTTTGTCTAGCACGTAAGTATATGCAATTTACATAATAGTGAAGGTATTTTATTTCACCCAAAATGTCAATGTTGAAATTTCACCGGATGTATATACGTTTTGAAGTCCCCTGAGTCAAAAAGGGCATTTTTAGAAAATGTCCCTGTGTGTACGTGTGGACAGCATAGCTCAAAAACGAACACACCGTTAAATACCAAACTTGGTATTTATGTTTAATATTTTTCCAAGGATGCGATACTAAGGTCCCTTCTATCCTTTACATGGAAGTATTTTTGAAAATGTGTTTATTATAAAAAAATGGCTCTAACCATTTTGATTAAAATACCGTATATTAAATATATTTACATCACAAATAAAATAAATGTTCTGGGAATAGCCTCTGAAGACTATTGTGCACGAATTTTGCTGAATTTTATATAATTAGTAAATCGTAAGAGATAGACAAAACTTACTACACAAAACATATAGACCTCATTAAAACACACAATTTATGTCATATGTATTTTTAGTAGATATAACCGTTTCCGTGAATTTATTTCTCTCTCTCTCTCTCTCTCTCTCTCTCTCTCTCTCTCTCTCTCTCTCTCTCTCTCTCTCTCTCTCTCTCTCTATTTTAAACTGCGTTAAATTTTCTCAAAGGAAGTCAACTGTCGTTCCATCTCTTTTGTTTTACTTCCGGGAATGTAGAAGAGAACTGAATTCCAATTGTTTCACATAGCTTTTAAAATAGCTGACTATCACTTTAGCCTAGTGGATTCTCTTCTTCTTATAAGGAAGCAAGTAAAAACACTAATTCTGTTAATGTGTATTCCGATCAGCATGATGCAGATAAAACCATAGCCTTTTGAAGGAAAGCTTGTTTGTGGGACATTCAACACCGCCGGTGTGTCGGAATTTTTCCCACACGAGTTATTTTACATGCAGTAAAACTACTGATATGAGGTTGTAGCTCATAAGCACAGTTAAAAAGTATTTGTCTGGGCAGGGTTTGAACCGGTGACCTTGAGATTAGTTAGAAAAAAGCGTGTGAATGGTGTGAATATATTATTTTTATTATTATTATTTCGACTTCAATGACTTGATTGAAATATCATTTGCTTACAAACGTGTTTGAAATGTCATTGAAAAACAAAATGCATATGCTGAATTTTATTAAAATATCAAGTCCACATTATTTACTGAATTTTTAAATTTTAGAATACATAAAGCTAAATCAGAGAATCTCTAAAATACATCATTTTATTAACCGTTTTCGAAGTTGAAATATATCATGCTAATCGACATCTGAGGGATATGCCTGAAAGTTTGCGATTCCTGCTCTTTTCCCTCGCTTTCTTTTCTTTCTATCGCACGATCTTGTTACGACGAATAAAAATTTGAAAGTTGTGTCTTGCCTAAATCAAGTATTTTCGACAAAAAATTAGATAACTTAGGTACAAGAATCAATGTGTATGAATAGTATAATATACAACGCATATGGGATTTCGTCATTGGTAAGAAATTCGTATGAATGTATCACATCAGATTTTTATTTCTATCTAGATTTAATCTTCGCTTCAGCTTCCTAGTTCAACTTAACTGACCAGGAAGAATTGAATTATGAAGTTATTTCTGTAAACATTTTGCTCGATTAAGAAATAGCTAAAAGAATACGCATTTTATATTAGATTTGAGAAGAGTGTAAGAGAAAGTAACGAGAATGTAATAAATAAATCATATTTGTACGAAAGCAAGACATGAGGATTTCTGCTTCATGAACGCACCATTTTGTTTCAATGGACGACTCATGGTGCCACAACCGGCCGCAGGTGAAGTTTTGCCAACCGCACAATGTGGCGCCAAAACGTCCCAGAAACAAAACAATCGAATGCGGTGTCGGAGCACAATAGCGGGTAAATGTCGGCATTTCTAGGTCAACCATGCAGGGTTGCCAACCATCTCTCTCTTTCTCAACTCAATATCATTCCACGTTCTGTTTATTTCCAAATTTTGCTTTGTCTGCGATTGTTCTATTGTCTCGCCATTCTGTGTGTTTTACTTCCCACCGAAATTTTCAAACCCCTTTGTTTCATCAAGAACACACTGGTTTAATGAATGCAGTTTTAAGCGCTATTTTGATAACGTACTCTCTTGAAAGGGTTAAAATATTTTATCTATATTTAAAATTGAATAATTGTCATTAATGCTTATTTCAGATATAAGTATCATGAAGTACTCTTCCATATTAGTGGCAATATTTTCTATTGCGTAGTTTCATTTATGAGTAATAAAAATGAGATGGTTTGATTCACATGGTTTTCTCTGCCTATTTTAAATAAATTATTATTCTTACTAAAGTTCATTATTCACTCTACTTCCTGCTGATCGAGATAAACATTACGCGATTGTCATTGAAATTCGTTCTCTTTTTATACACAGGAGTTAAAAAAATGAAGGGGATGAAAAGGACGAGGATTTTCCGTGTGAGGAAAGTTAAACTCAGGAAATATCTCTGAAATAGCTCTAAAAACTGCAAATGGTATAAATTGTGTGTTTTAACGATTTTTTTTTTTGTAGTAAGTTTTTGTTTATATCGGTTTATCAGTTATGCAGTCATTCAGAATTCAGAAAAATTCAGGAGCTAATTCCAAGAAATTTACGATACACATTTTACTTGCCATTTAAACGTATTTAACATAAGGCATCTTAAAATCGCTTGATTAATTTTTTAGAAAATCGACAATTTCAAAAAGATAGTCCATGCAAAGAGTAGTTTCGGGTGGGGGAAAGTGAAAAGAAAGTGAAAATGATTAGTGATATTAGTTTGAACGGTTGAATTTTTGTTTAATATCCCAAGCTAAGAAACAGCATATTGCTTTTGGAGGGAGATGTACTTGACTATGTTGACATGTTTGGGCATCTTCAGCTAGCGCAGTGCATTAAGATGACACAAGATAAGCCTTTATGGGTTCATAAACTTGTTTGGGTGTGACTGCAGCAGCATTTGCAGCTGAGTTCCTGCCACAGAGAAGTAAAGTGGATTGGCTTGTCATAAGGGATTGATTGAATAGTGCTGGCGGTACACTGTCACCTATCATTATTCGTTAGCAAACTGCATTAGACTCATAACATTGTTTCTTTACTAAGCAGAGATAACAAACGTCGAAAACAGTATTTATAAAATGACCTTTACACTTTATCTACCGCTTTCTATAGCAGGCGAAGAAAGTGTTGCATTCCGTCATTGCCCTCCAAAATTTTGGTAGGAAATAGAAGTTTTGAAGTCTATGGAGCCTAAAATGTCTTTAGGTGTGCGTGTGTGCGTGTGTGTGTGTGTGTGTGTGTGTGTGTGTGTGTGTGTGCGTGTGTGTGTGCGCGTGCGTGCGTGTGTGTTGTGTGTGTGTGTGCGCGCGCGCATGCTCTTTTGAATAGTATAACTCAAACCGAAAGGGAAAACCCCGGAAAAGCTTATCCGGGTAAATCCCCCCTTAGGTTAGGTTAGGTTATTTATTAATATTTCGTATGTCCTGTGCCGGTACATGGACCCGGCTTTCAGGCATTAGTTTAACGTTATTTATAAGTTATTCAAGAATTTTTGTAACTGTCTTTTTTCTTTTTTATTTTCTCTACACGTATTATGTACATAGTGTATGGAGAACGTATGGCACTCCACCCAAAAATTTGATACCGAGATTTCACCGGAAATATATGTTTTAGGGTAATCTGTACACAAAAAAAAAAATTCAAAAAAAGGTCTGTGTGTGTGTGTGTGTCTGTGTGTGTGTGTGTGTGTGTGTGTGAACACGATAACTCAAAAACTAAACGTCGGTAAAATACCAAACTTGGTATTTAAGTTTAGTATCTTCCAGGGGTGCGACACGAGGATTTTGAGAAAAATCCCCCCTTCCTAAACTACCCTTTACATCGAACTTTTTTCGAAATGTTTTTTCTCAAAAATGGATGTAACGATTTTGATTAAAGTATCATATATTAAAGATATTTACCTGAAAAATAGAATGTATATCTTGAATTTTCTGGGAATAGCCTTTATTCTGGATGACTTTTACAGAATTTTATATAACTGCTAAACCGTAAGAGACGGAGAAAAACTTACCTCAAAAAATATGCAGAGCACTTAGAAACACACAATATATGTTGTATGTATTTTTTTCTGGAGTTGATCGTTTTTTAAATATTCCTTGTTTTTGGTTTCAGCTTTAAAAAACTTATACTTTTCTCACACAGGACTTGGTGAACTCCTGTTCATACAAACAAAGGAGCTCCAATCACATAGTAACCAGCTTTTGACTATCATTTTAACCTATGGTACTCCCTTGTTTCACTTCTACTTAAAGGAAGCAAGTAATACGGCTATTTCTGATAATGTTTTCTCGATCACCTTGAAGTAAATAGAAGCATAAGCTTTTTAACAATAATTTGTTGCAGAGATGTAGAAAAAGACATGTGAATGGAACACATCAGATTTTGTTTATCCAAACCCATACAGAGGCGCTCTTTGCGCCCCCCCCCCGACAACAGTTTAGTGTGAAGACTTTTTCACACTTTGACTAATTTGAGGTATTCTGATTTTATACACATATTTACAATATATACATACACGCACGCACACTCAAACGTGTGTAAAATTATGACTTGCAGGAAGAAAGGGAATAGTAACACAAAAATTAAACTAAATGGACAACTATTAGAAGAAACCGAAATATTTCAATATCTAGGAAGCAAAATAACAGCTGATGGAAGGAGCAAAACAGAAATAACCAGTAGAATACAACACGCAAAACTTGCTTTTAATAAAAAGTACCAGTACTGCAAACAACATTAGCCTTGAAACAAGGAAGAATTTATTACAAACATATGCATGGAGTATTATGTTATATGGATGTGAAACTTGGACAATTTTAAAAGCAGAAAGAAAGAGAATAGAAGCATTTGAAACATGGTGCTATAGGAAAATGCTAAACATTAAATGGAGTGACAAAATTAAAAATGAAGAAGTATATAAAAGAGCAGAAGCGGAAAAACGAATTTGGAACCAAATTAAAAGAAGTAGAACAAAATTAATAGGTCATTTATTAAGACATCAGAGCACACTGAATATTATAATAGAAGGTATGATAGAAGGAAGAAGTGGCAAAGGAAGAGCAAGATCACAATATATAAAACAAATTATGGAAGATATGAAATGCAGTAAATATGAAGAACTCAAACGGAAAACAGAGAGAACATCTAAATGGAGAGTCGCTGCAAACCAATCCAAGGATTGAAGACTCCTTTCTCAAACATGCACTCACTGACTCATACTCAGCCGCACTATTTACAACATAACCGAGATTCCAACTCTCTTGTGGTGAGGCAGACACGCTTAACCCCTTGCAGAGGCGGGGCAATCACAAAATTGTTTTAACATTAAAAATCTGATGTGTTCCATTCATATGAGTTTCTCCATATCTCTGTACATTATTGTTGTTAATAAGCATTTCTTTTATTTATTTCATGTTAACCGAGAAAAATTAGCTGAAATAGTCTTATTTCTTACTTTATTGTAAGTAGAATCGAAATAAGGGAGTACCATAGGTTAAAGTGAAAGCCAAAAGCTGGTTGCTATGTGGCTGATGTTCCTTTGTTTGTATGGACAGGAGTTGACAAATTCCTGTATGAGAAAAGTGTAAGTTTTTCAAAGCTGAAACCAAGAAAAAGGAATATCTCAAAAACGATCAATTCCACGAAAAAAATGTATCTATATAAACATAAATTGTGTGTTTTAACGTGCTCTACATTTTTGGTGGGTTAAGTTTTGGTCCATCTCTTACGGTTTAGTAGTTATGAAAAATTCATCCAGAATAAAGTAGTCTTCAGAGGCTATTCCCAGAAAATTCAAAATATACATTTTATTTGTCAGGTAAATAACTTTAATGTGCGATATTTTAATCAAAATCATTAGAGCCATTTTTTAGAAAATCAAAATTTTCGAAATAATTTCTATGTAAGGGATAGTTTGGGGTGGGGGGATTTTTCTCAAAATCTTAGTGTCGCATCCCTGGAAGATACTAAACTTAAATACCAAGTTTGGTATTTTACCGACTTTTCGTTTTTGAGTTATCGTGTTCATAGACACACGGACCTTTTTCTAGAAATGCTTTTTTTGGATTCAGGGGGTCCTAAAATATGTATTTCCGGTGAAATCTCGACATCGAATTTTTGGGTGGAGTGCAATACGTTCTCTATACATTATGTACATAGTGAGTATAGAGAAAGTAAAAATGGAAGATATTAAATTTTGTCATTTTACGCTTCCACTCACCTACACGAAAAAAAGAAGAAGAAGAAAAAAGCGTGGAGTTTAGCAGATTCCGTTCCCTTCTGTCATGTTTCACAAACATGACAGAAGCGTCACCGGTGCATACAAAATTGCACGTCATTTAATTTTATGCCATCAGCATGATCGGCTCTGAGCTCTAAAGCATCATTAGTAACAACGCTTTATTACCTGAATACATCATTAATAATTAAAAGGTAATCGCCGCCATAATGCACACATATAGCTAAAGCAATATTTCCATGGAGCGCGTTTTGCACCTGGATGGTGGAAATTTCAACTCCACCATGTGAGTGAAGCGTTAGCTTATATAACACTTTCAGAGAAAGCAAATTAGTGGGAAACATCCTACTACTTCGCTTATGGATTATATTCACTATTTCACTCTACTTGTCCATGTCATACTACTTTTGACCAATAAAATTATAGTTGCTTATCCGCATAACGAATATCTTCTTCCTAGCATTTCTTTCTATGTTTAACATATACTACTATGAAACGAACTCAGCGATTGTCATTTATTTCACGCACAGATAGTCAACTGAAAACGGTACGTTTTCGGTACGTCCATTAATAGTTAAACTGTGTATTTTTATTTTTTCTACACGTACTATTAACATAGTGTATAGAGAAGGTATTCGACATCGAGATTTCACTGGAAATACGGTTTTGCGTCCCCATGATATACATTTTATTTTTCATGTAAATATCTTAAATATAACAGATTTTAATCAAAATCGTTACTGCCATTTTTGGAAAAAAGTCCGTGTGTGTGTGTGTGTGTGTGTGTGTGTCTGTGGACAGCATAGCTCAAAAACGAAAAGATCTTTAAATACCAAAGTTGGTATTTAAGTTTGGCATCTTTCGAGAATGCGACACGAAGATTTTCAAGAAAATCCCCCACCCCCAACTACCCTTTACATGGAACTTTTTTCGGAAATTTTTATTTTCTCAAAAATGACTAACGATTTTGATTAAAATATCGTATACTAAAGATATTTACCTAACAAAACAAATGTATATCTTGCGTTTTCTGGACATAGCCTCTAAAGATATGTTTATTCTGGGTGAATTTTGAATAACTGGTAAACCGTAAGAGATAGGCAAAAAGTTACTTAACAAAACATCCAGATCTCGTTTAAACACACCATTTATGTTATATACATTTGTTTCTGGAGTTGACCATTTTTTAGATATTCCTTGTTAATAGTTTCAGCTTTAAAATACTTATTACTTTTCTCATGCGGGAATTTGTCAACTCCTGTCCACACAAACAACGGCACTTCATTCACATAGCAACCATCTTTTGACTGTCACTTATGCTACTCCCTTATTTCACTTCTACTTACAAGGAAGAAGTAATAAGGCTATTTCTGCTATTTTTTTCTGGATTAGTAAATAAAACAATAAGGTTTTTAACAATAATTTGCTGCAGCGATGTGGAGAAGTCATGTGAATGGAACACATCAGATTTTTTGCATGGCAACGAAGGGAATAGAAGGTCACCCTTTTTATTTCATTCAAAGTTTCGTAAAAGTCGCAACGCTTTTTGCCTTCTCTTCAATTCTTGTTTCTTGGTTATCAGTATCTCTAGTCTCTCGCTTGACATAGCAGAAAAAGTTTGTAGTTGCTGGCAAAGTTAGGAATTCACATGGGATATAACACTGTCAGGAGACCTACACAAGCTAGATACGTTTCATATACACAAACCAGAATTGAAGTCAGAACGAATGACTACAGAGGATGGTAGAGTAAAAACAAAAACCGTCACAACTTTCTACGTTCAATGGAATTTCATGTGTATTCATGTTTCCTATTCACTATTCGGATATAGAGTTAAACATTTTGTAGAACATAAAAGACAAGACGCTGATGAAGTTATAAGACCCGCAGCTCTGCTCACATTGTCATTTTAAACGCCGAAATTAGTTTTTCTCTCCCTCATTCCTTCTTTAGCTCTCAATCTTAATTTTTCGCTTCCTTTAACACTATTCTTGGTAATTATTTACAAGTTGGGCCACTATCTCCGCTGCGACTTATGCCAGTTTTGCACTCTAACGGGATCGGTGTGGTTAGAGAGGGATTATGGGTGGGGAGATGGTTTAAAAAACTAATGTTGTATCCATTGCGCTGTTAGGAATTGTTGTAAATATCGATAATGAGGTACTACCACGATATAAAATTAGAAACATACATTTATATACACACACTAACCTAAACGAATTGGAACCTAACCTCGCGCTAAATTTGAAATCCACAGGCTTTGAAATTGTCATCATAAATACAAAGTCAATCAATCGCACTTAGTTTCATTCAATTTTAGAGCGGCCGAAGTTCTGCATAATAAAATTCACTGAACATCTGTATCTGCGTGAAACATATTCGTCATAGATCAGCACAGCGTCTAGCGACATATGCCGGTGTTGCGTTCCACAACACTGTTCGCCTGCCGCCGACAATGAAACTCAGGTTTTAGGCACTTTAGTGTGTAGTATTATTATATATTTACATTGCAAAAGTACTACAAGACTTCTTTATTTATATTCTACTCCTTCTAGGCAGCATACTTCATAAATATTCACAAAAAAGGATCGCTACGCGCACGTAATAAATTAGCGTCTAACTTAATTACGGAGCTTTTCCGATAAAAAAAAATGGTGAAAACGTAACAAGTATAAACCAAACTTACAGTCAAACCACAATTTGTTTAATTTCTAGAGAGGCCGAAGTTCTATATAATAATCCTATCCTTCTGTCCCTCTAAATTCCTTTATGTTTATCACTGCTCGAAATAGCAACTTGCATTCGGAAAATCCCGGATTTGATTCCCGGCTGACTCTGGGCCAAGGGTCAGTAGGCGAATGCTGGAATGCTTCCCTTCTACGATTTCCTATCCCTTATCAGCGGTAGGTACTTATTATTCCTTCAATGTGGCTAGATTTATAATTTACTGTTTTTTTATGATATAAGCATATTTTCACTTTCTCTAGCATGTATGTACATACAATGTATACATAGTAGCTGGAGAAGTATTGTTTCACCCAAACATTTCCTCGACATATGCGCTTTAAAGTCCACTGAGTCCAAAACAAAGCATTTTTATAAAAAGATCAGTGTTTGTGTGTGTGTGTGTGTGTGTGTGTGTGTGTGTGTGTGTGGACAGCATAGTTCAAAAACGTAAATACCAAACTTGGTATTTATGTTTATTTATTTATCTAGGTTGACGATAAGGTCATAAGGTGTTGTCTTCCACTCTACCAGGCAATACATTAAATTCAATACAGCAATGACACAATGAATGAAGGAATAAAGAACAAAAAACCAATGTTTTTATTAAAACATATATAAAAATCTGATGTGTACCATTCACATGACTTTCTCTATATCCCTGTAACAAATTATTCTTAAAAAACTTATACTTCTATTTACTTTATGCTAATCAGAAAAAAATAGCAGAAATAATCTTATTACTTGCTTCCTTGTAAGTAGAAGAGAAATAAGGGACTACCATAGGTTAAAGTGATAGTCAAAAGCTGGTTGTTATGTCAATGAAGTTCCTTTGTTTATATGGATAGGAGTTGACAAGTTCCTGTATGAGAAAGGTTTACGTTTTTCATAGCAGAAACCAAAAATAAGGAATGTCTCAAAAACGACGAACTCCACGAAAAAAATGTATATAGCATAAATTGTGTGTTTTAATGTGCTCTACATTTGTTGTGTGGTAAATGTTTGTTCATCTCTTACGGTTTAGCACTTATTCAAAATTCAGTAAAATTCATCCAGAATAAACTACACTTCAGAGGCTATTCCCAGAAAAGTCAAAATATACATTTTATTTGCCAGGTAAATAGCTTTAATATACAATATTTTAAACAAAATCGTTAGAACCATTTTTTAGAAAATCAAAATTTTCGAAAAAAGTTCCATGTAAAGGGTAGATTGGGGTGGGGGGATTTTTCTCAAAATCTTCGTGTCGCATTCCTGGAAGATACTAAACTTAAATACCAAGTTTGGTATTTTACCGACTTTTCGTTTTTGAGTTATCGTGTTCACAGACACACGGACACGCTGACACACGGACACACACACACTTTTTCTGAAAATACTTTTTTTGGATACAGGGGACCCTAAAACATATATTTCCGGTGAAATCTCGGTATCGAATTTTTAGGTGGAGTGCAATACATTCTCTATTCACTATGTACATAGTGAGTATAAAGAAAGTAAAAAACTGTAAATAGAATTATTTTAAGTGGATTATTCATGTTGGTTGAAACATATATCAGTCAAATTTAATATTGAAATGCATATTACTTGCCAGCACATAAAATATGCATAACAATAAATGAAAGTAGTAATGTATTTATCGTACAAATACAGCAGCACATTAGGTTTGATTACAAATGTATGTCCTGTCCTAATTTTCTGCTTGAACAATATAACGTTCCGGCAGTCCCTTTACTCTTAAAGATTTTGATTAAAATACTGTATATTAAATATATTTATATAATACATATAATGTATATTTTAATTTTCTGGGAAATGCCTCTGAAGATCATTTTATTCTGGATTAAATTTGTCTGATAAACAGTAAGAGATAACAAAAGCTCATAAACAAATATGCAGATCTCATTAACACATACAATTTATGTCATATCGTTTTTATGTAGAGTTGACCGTTGCTGAGAAATTCTTTCAATTTTAAACTGCATAACTTTTCTCAAACGGGAAGTCGCATTTTGTTTCATCTCCATTGTTTTACTGCATCCACACAAAGCAAACTGGACTTCAATTGTTTCATGAAGATTGTTTTAAAAGATTTACTATCGCTTTGGCCTAGTATACTCCCTTATTTCCCTCCTATTTAGCAGGAAACAAGTAAGAAGACGAATTTTGCTAATGTTTATCTCGATTATCTGATCTAGATAAAAGGATAGTCTTTTGTACGAATATTTTTATGTGGAATAGCTAGAGAAAGCTATGTGAATGGTACACATCAGACTTTTATTTACATGGTCATGAAGAATCAATGAATGATATTGCACACATAATTTTGAACTTTTTCTATGTGGTACCGGGATGGTTCAGGCAGCTTCATTTGTGGCTGATTTTCGGGAGGTTGCGAGTTCGATCCCTGGGGCCGGTCTACCTGGCCCATGCCTTATTTTGGGGCGTTTCCCCGAGTCGCTAGGCGAAAACGGAGTAGTTTTCTTTCAACCCTTTTATTTCCTGTCATTCCATGTCATTTCAAGTCATCTTTCATCCTGTTGTTTCTTTAAGGATTGGAAGTGATGGCGATGGTGTTCGGTACGGCGAAAAAGGATGCTCAAATTTGGCTCTCACCGTCCCCTTGATTTCGGTTGAGGAGATGTCGGATCCTATGTGGGACAGAGTCCCCATTCTGCCTTTCCGACTACCGCTTCAATCTGGAAACTGTAAGGACCTTGTAATTGCTATGCTATCGCTCCTGGTTCCGACCTCCCGGTGTATCTTCATCTCATCCCTCCCTTCCGGGGCGCCCTCTCCTAAGGTATGTGGTTATTCTAGTAATAATCTGCACGGGAAGTATAAGCGCTTGAATTTACGGGTCAATAAATATCCCAACCGCCGACAAACAGCGTTCTTCCCGGCCATTTCTGTTAGATCGGCTACGTGATCAAGCAAACCTGTTATGGTTTAACTATGCAAGTTTTAGGAAAACGCAATTTGAGATTTACTCAACGCTTGCTTTATGTAAAGTTTTTAAATCCAACTTTCATTGTGTTTTGGTCAACATTAAAGGTAAAATAACGTTTTCAAAAACCTACGCACAGGTTAAACACCGAGAAAGCTTTTCAGAAATGCGACAGTAATATAGGTATGTATTTGACCAAGTTGACTTAAAAGGAATCCGAGATTAAGTTATGGTTAAAATAGGAACATACCTGATTGGTCGGTGCCGGGAGGTCCCCGACCCTTCCCATCCGCGCCCCATTCCTCCTCTGAAAAGAAAAAAAATAACCAAATGTTAAAACTATCTGCTAAACTGTTATTTCTTCCCACATCACCTTGCCCTCAAAAATATATATTTCTATTCCTAAAAATGTGTGTTTTAACATTGAAAGTTTTTAAACTGAGTATGAGATTATAAATGTTTTCCCTAAATTAAGCTGATAAACACAGATTAAAAGGAAACTAAAGCCTACCGGTTTTGTGAAATTTATGTTTTAGAGAAAATAAATATTTTATCTCGAGCTATAGCATTAGTGAAAAGGAGGAAACTGATTAACGAGTAAGAAGAGGGGTCGTTAAGAACGCTTTCTTAACCAATCAGTGAAACGATAATTACGTCACTGTCGTACTTACCTAACCTAACATGTAGCGCTGCACTGACAATGTTGATTGCACGATGCAAGTTAACACAAAATAATGCCGATTTGATCCTGAAGTGATGCAGTAAGAGAAACAAAAATAAAAGACAGAAAGCCCATAACTTCCTACCCTGAATAAAAATGAAATGCTGAACTATTCAGCAAAGATTGAGAAGACTAGGTATTGTGGAATAATCTGATATGGTGTTAATGCCCTCGCCCGTGGTAAAGTGGTTACTATGCTATTCACTGGTAGCTGATTCAAACCCGGCGGAGAGAGTAAAAATTCCTTAGTATTACTTCCTTCGGGCGGTAGATAAAACATCACGGCATAGTGTAATGTTTGCAGTTAATATAACCTCATACATTGAAACAAAATCTCCCTGAAGCCTTCCTGGGTAGTGTGGTGGTACCGTGTCTGCTTCACATTCAAAAGGCCGCGAGTTCAAATCTCGCTTAGGGTGAAGTCTAAGGTTTTCTTCGATGTTTTCTCTTATCCTGAAAAGACGAATGTCGAGTAACTGTAAGCTCCGTGGACCCTGTTAGCATTTGAGCATCATTTCACCAATTTCATTCATCGTCCGATATCACCAACTAGGTTAAAGGATGTTAAACTTCAACAAAAAAAAAAAAAAAATCCTATGCAATTTCACACTCGCAGCGTTCTGCTTCCCTCCCACGGCGCTTTCTATGGGCGATGAACTAATCAACTGTCACCATGTACGCCCAGTGGTATTTAAGTTTGGTATCTTCCAAGGATGCGACACGAACATTTTCAAGAAAATCCGCCAACCCCAAACTACCCTTTGGGTACATTTTGAAAAGTTTGATTTTCTCAATAATCGATCTAAGGACTCTGATTAAAATCTCTTACATTTAATGTATTTACATGCAAAATAAAATGTACATCTTGAATTTTTCGGGAATAGCCTCTAAGACCTCTTTATTCTGGATGATTTTCATTGAATTTTGTATAACTGGCAAACCGTAAGAGATAGACAAAAACTTACCGCACAAAAAATGTAGAGCACATTAAAACACAGTTTATGTCCTTGTTTAAAACAATTGTCAATTCCTGTACATGCAAACAAAGGAACTTCAGTCACATAGCAACCAGCTTTTGAACTATCACTTTCACATATGGTACTCCCTTATTTCGCTTCGACTTGCAAGGAAGCAAGTAATAACACTATTTCTGCTAATTTTCTCAACTAGCATGAAGTAAATAGAAGCATAAGCTTTTAAACAATAATTTGTTGCAGAGATGTAGAGAAAGTTACGTGAATGGAACACATCAGATTTTTTTTTTTTTAAATGCTGTTCAAACACAACACGACAAATCGCACACGCGTGCACGTCCGCACGCATAGACACATATTTTTCTAAAAGTGCAATTCTTCTGTAAAAAGGATCCCAAAACGTGTATTTCGAATTCAACCTCTATATAGGACTAGTGGGTAGAATCCAATGCTCCTTGTCATCCTCCGTGTGGTCTAAGGGTACCACTGGTGCTGGTTTCAGAGGGCGATGGATTATTCGAACAAAAAACCCTCGGCGGAGATCCAGTGTCTAGAACCCCACAAAAGAACCTCAAGCTAGATAGAGGTTGCTGAGCAAATTTTTTGCTCCTTCACTCCCAATATTGACTGGGACTATAAAAAGCTTATGTGTTCCATTCATATAACTTTCTCTACATCTCTGCAACAAATTATTGTTAAAAAGCTTATGCTTCTATTTATTTCATGCTAATCGACAAAAAATTAGCAGAAATAGTCTTATTACTTCCTTCCTTGTAAGTAGAAGCGAAATAAGGGAGTATCATAGGTTAAAGTGATAGGTGGCTATGTGACTGAAGTTCCTTTGTTTGTATGGATAGGAGTTGACCAATTCCTGTATGAGAAAAATAAGTATTTCAAAGCTGAAACCAAAAACAAGGAATATCTCAAAAACGACCAACTCCACGAAAACAAATGTATACAGCATAAATTATGTCTTTTAATGTGTTCTACATTTTTTGTATGTTAAGTTTTTGTCAATTTCTTACGGTTTAGTAGTTATGCAAAATTCCGTAAAATTCATTCAGAATAAAGTAGTCATCAGAGGTTATTCCCAGAAAATTCCAAATATACATTTTGTCAGGTAAATATGTTTAATTTACGATATTTAAATCAAAATCTTTAGAGCTATTTTTTAGAAAGTCAAAAGTTTTCGAAAAAAAGTTACATGTAAAAGGTAGTTTGGGGTGAGGAGGATTTTTCTCAAAATCCTAGTATCACATCCCTAGTATTTTACGGACTTTTCGTTTTTGAGTTATCGTGTTCACAGACACACGGACCTTTTTGTAAAAATACATTTTTTGGATACAGGGTATCCAAAAACATATATTTCCGGTGAAATCTCGGTTTCTAATTTTTATGTGGAGTGCAATACCTTCTCTATACACTATATACATAGTACGTGTAGAGAAAGTAAAAATCACACCATGAAAGAGCGTCCAGAAATACAATTCAATTTCATTTCAATCGCTTATTTACGTACTATAGGCAAGTCGTAGAAATAGTAACAAAATATACTTTGAAGATTGTATAGTTACGGCTTTTGTATCGCCACGCCATGTAAAAGAGCTGAAATGCACCAAATGTTTATATCCGTTATTTTTTACGTCCTCTATTAATTCCCTGGAGGTACCCCGCATGTTTTAAGCAATATGCTGTATGCGCATGCAAATTCACCAACTAATTTCAAAATGTTTTAATTTTAATAATTAATTACCACTGCTGAAACAGTGGTGAATTTTCCACGCCGTATGCCTCATTATCAACCTTTTTCCATTCTCTCTAACACAATTGTACTGATGCTTGTGTTATTACAGGCACATTTCCATCACGTTATGATTCCTAAACCACTCCATATTTCATATAATATAATGAAAGGAAGGAAACGCCCCGGCGATGACGTTATTGGCTAATACTTGCAACTGCAATTCTATGAAACGTTTTAATTATCTAAAACGTTTTAATGATTGATCACACGCAAAAGCATCGGTGATTTTGAATGTATCGAGAGAAGTTCACGTCACGACTCATATTTATTTACGTAGACCATTATGTAACAACCATAGGTCTACAGCAACAGCTGCTGCTAATAAGTTAGCAGCAGTTTACAAACGTGTAAAAAAAATTGTGCTCCATTTACATGAATTTCTCCACCTGTTCTGCAAACAAACTATCCTTACAAAATATTATTCGTCTATCTACATCATACCATACGAGATAAACATTAGCACAACTATTTAGTTCCTTATAAGCAGAAGGGAAATAAGGGAATCTACCAGGTTAAAGCGATTGTCAAATGTTTTAAATGCCGATCGATATATAAACAATTGAATTTCGGTTTGCTCTGCATTTCTAAGAAAACCAAAGAGAGAAGAAACAAAGGGTGACCACGTCTGAGAAGATGCGTAGCTTACAAATGAAACCAATAAAAAGGAATATTTCAGAAAGGGCCAACTCTACAACAAAATTGTATATGACATAAATTGTGTGTTTTAAAATATCTAATTTTTGTGGTAGGTTTTTGTGTATCTCTTACGGTTTACCATAAGAATGAATTCCGCAAAATTCATTCAGGATAAAGATGGAAATGGAAAAGGTGTGTTATTTATGGACGCTCTTTAACTGCTATGGTTCTCAGCGTCCCATTCTATCCTGGGCGTGAAAGACCGCTTAATTTTGCTCAGAGGAGTCTCTATCAGGCTTGAGGTTCTTTTACGTGCCGTAAATCTACGACACGGGGCCCACGGCTTTACTTACCTTCCGAACGAAGCCATGCTAAGGATTTTTACGCCCGAAAAAACCCATCGTTCTCCACCGGGTTTGAACTCGCGACTCAGAATAAAGATGTTTTCAGAAGCTATTCACAGAAAATTTAAGATAAACATTTTATCAAGAAAATATCTTTAATACACGATATTTTAATCAAAATCGATAGAGCTACTTTTGAGGAAATACAAATTTACGAAAATGTTGCCATGAAAAGCGTAGTTGGGGTTAGGGGATCTCCTTGAAAACCTTTGTATGGCATCCTTGGAACTTACTGAGCTTAAATACTAAGTTTGGTATTTAACGGACAATTCGTTTTGATCTATGCTGCCCACAGACACACACGCACATACACACACTGATAGATACAACCACAGGACAGTTTTCTTTCCTTTTTTTTTTTTTATTTAGGGGGTCTCTAATCATATATTTACATTGAAATTTCGAGATAGGAATTATTAGACACAATATGATACTTTTATAGGCATGTGAGTGTATGTGGGCAGCATAGCTCAAAACGAAAAAACCCGTTAAAAACCATATTTAGTATTTAGGTTTGATATCTTCAAAGGATGAGACACGAAGATTTTTAAGAAAAGCCCCCAACCCCAAACTACCCTTTACATGGAAATTTTTTCTAAAATTTTGATTTTCTCAAAAATGGCTAAAAAGATTTTTATTAAAATATCATATATTAAAGATATTTACCTGACAAATAATATGTATATCTTGAATTTTCTGGAAATTTTCTGAAGACCACTTTATTCTGGGTGAATTTTACGGAATTTTGCTTAAGTGCTAAAGCGTAAGAGATGGACAAAAACTTAACGCACACAAAATATAGAGCACGCTAAAGCACACAATTTATGTTATATACATTTTTTTTCTTGGAGTTGATCGTTTTTTAGATATTCCTCGTTTTTGGTTTCAGCTTTGAAAGACATATTTTTCTCATACAGGAATTTGTCAACTTCTGTCCATATAAACAAAGAAACTTCAGTCAGAAACTTTCGCTTCTACTTACAAGGAAGCAAGCAATAAGACCATTTCTGCTAATTTTTTCTCAACTAGCATGAATAAATAGAACAATAAGCTTTTTAACAGTAATTTGTTGCAGAGATGTAGACAAAGTATTGTGAATGGAACACATCAGATGTTTTGATTCGTTTCTTACTATACACTAATGTCTCTGAACACTGGTAGTTTAATTCATTCCCTCACTAACACTGATTTTACTTGAATAATCTAACGCTTCATTATAATTTCGCGTTTCTTCTTAGTTTACAAGTATTTCGTCTCTTTGAAGCTTCTCCTTTCATAATTGTAAACATTTCCTAAAATACAAAATAAATATCCCACATTGACACTTCACAGTGTTCCACATTCTATAAACACTTCCTTGAACATTTATGCTAACTTTCGCCGATCTGCTTTCTCGCTGGTGACAGTGAACTGAACTGATAAATAATTTTTATTGTATAGTCTATAGACAATGAGTACTAGAAGTTTTAAAAGTCCGACTTGCTTTAAAAACGTCCTTCAACTCTTGTCAAAATTTCCTTCGCTTGATCCCAATAACAAAATAAAAAATCTGATGTGTTCCATTCACATGACTTTCTCTATATCTCTGTAACAAATTATTGTTAATAAGCCTATCTTTTATTTATTTCACGCTAATCGATAAAATTAGCAGAAATAGTCTTATTTGTTGCTTTATTGTAAGTAGAAGCGAAATAAGGGAGTACCATAGGTTAAAGTGAAAGCCAAAAGCTGGTTGCTATGTGACTGATGTTCCTTTGTTTGTATGGACAGGAGTTGACAAATTCCTGTATGAGAAAAGTATAAGTTTTTCAAAGCTGAAACCAAGAAAAAGGAATATCTCAAAAACGATCAAGTCCACGAAAAAAAATGTATATAACATAAATTGTATGTTTTAACGTGCTCTACATTTTTTGTGTGTTAATTTTTTATCCATTTTTACGGTTTAGTAGTTATGCAAAATTCATCCAGAATAAAGTAGTCTTCAGAGTCTATTCCTAGAAAATTCAAGATCTACATTTTATTTGTCAGGTAAATATGTTTCATATACGAAATTTTAATCAAAATCGTTAGAGCCATTTTTGAGAAAATCAAAATTTTCGAAAAAAGTTCCATGTAAAGGGTGGTTGGGGTTGAGGGGATTTTTCTCAAAATCTTCGTGTCGCATCCCTGGAAGATACTAAACTTCAATACCAAGTTTGGTATTTTACTTTCTTTTCGTTTTTGAGTTATCGTGTTCACAGACACACGGACACACACACACGGACCTTTTTCCGAAAATGCTTTTTTTAGATAAAGGGGACCCTAAAACATATATTTCCGGTGAAATCTCGGTATCGAATTTTTTGGTGGAGTGCAATACCTTCTCTATACACTATGTACATGGTGCCTATAGAGAAAGTAAAAATTGTCATTGCCTGACTTTTCTACAACATTGGTATAGAATATGCCGTAATTGTTGTTTAAAAAAAATCATAACGCTCATCTTATTGAAAATAGGTAATTTAAACTAGGCATGTATCAGCATTCTAGTTTACTGTAATTAAAAAAATATCTTAAGTGTTCCATTCACATGGCTTTCTGTACATCTCTGTAAAAATATTGTTCAAAAGCTTATTCTTCTATCTACTTGATGCTAATGGAGACAAACATCGATCCTATTATTTGCTCCCTTGTAAGTATAAGGGAATACACTAAGCTAAAGCGATTGTCAAATATTTTAAAAGCTTGTTGCTATATGATTTGTTTAACGTGTTTAACGCACGCTTTTATTACATATGATATCGTAGGCGATGACACTTGATGATACATGAAATGAAAATGGAGAAATCCGGAGAAAACCCGCACCAAAAATCCAACATGCGGTCACCTGGGATCGAATCCCGGCCGCCTCGGTGAGAGAACAGTGGTCCAAACACTCGGCCACGGCGCGCCGCTATGTGATCGAAAATTCGTTTCTTTGTATGGTCAGGAGGTAACAAATTCCCGTATGAGAAGAGTATAAGTATTATAATATTGAAACCAATAACAGGAATATCTAAGAAACGGTCACCAAAAACACTTATATTACATATATTGTGTGATTTAACAAGATCAATATTTTTGTATCGTAAGTTTTTGTGTATCTCTTATGGTTTACTAGTTATGCAAAATTCAGTAAAATTCATCCAGAATAAAGATATGTTAGAGGCTCTTCCCAGAATATTCAACATATAAATTTTATTTTTCATGTAAATATCTTTTATACATTTTAATCTAAAGCATTAGAGCCCATTTTTGAGAAAATCAAAATGTTCGAAAATGTTTGCACGTAAAGGGTAGATAGGAGGGGGGGGGGTTCTTTAATATCTCCAAGTCGTAGGTATATACCATATTTGCTATTTAAGTTCACTATCTTTGAGAATGGCAAGAATTAATTTATAAATATAAACTGTTAATTACAGCATCAGAAAACTCCATGCAATTGTTTACTTTTTATTTTATTTGTCACATAAATTTCTTTAACATATGGTAATTTAATCAAAATCGTTAGAGGCACTTTTGGGAAAATCAAAATTTTCGAATTTTTTTCCATGTAAAGGTTAGCTGGGGTGGGGGAATTTTCTTGAAAATCTTAATGTCGCATCCTTGGTAAATACTTAACTTAAATATAAAGTTTGTTATTTAACGGTCTTTTCGTTTTTGAGTTATGCTGTCCACATAAACGCTCACAGATCTCTTTCTAAAAATGCCCTTTTTTTATTCAGGTCTCACTTATTTCCGGTGACATCTCGGAATCGAATTTTTGGGTGGAATGCAATACTTTCTTTATACACTATTTACATAGTACCTGTCAGAAAGTAAAAATATAGTTGCCATTCTGACTTTTAGTTTATTTAATTACTGCGTGATAAGTATAGAAGCAGCAAATATAAACTTTTACAGGAAAACACGTTTTCTTTAGCAATTTGGACGTCAGACATCTAAAAGGTTCTAAAAGTGATGTATTCTGTAGAAAAAAAATCTACAAAATATGTGTTGAAACCTGGAAATTATAATATCTGAATATTTACACCATATTATTAGCAATTTGTCGAAAGTAGAAAAGGATGAAACTAATGGAAACAATTATACGTTAGAGACTCGATGTCCCATTAATTCCAAGCTGTCTTTTAAGGTTGTCTGCTATACTTCTGTCGAGATAGGAAACAGTAAAAGCCCGTTTAATGTGTTTCACTGATGAAATTATTTGCTCTATGAAGTTTAGCCACAAAACAGTTTACATCAAGTAAAACTCCTCACACTGCAGAATGTCCCGTACCAGCTTACCTCTGCTAATATAACGCATTTAAGAAGTGAACCTAACCTTATTAATGACAATGCGGAGCATATATATTCCATGATGCTATAATACCTTTTATAACGCATTATTTTTAAAAATCACCATTCACATGACTTTCTATACTTCTCTGTAAAAAATTATTGTTAAAAAGCTTATTATTCTATCTCGTATTTCATGCTAATCGAGATAAACATTAGCAGAAATGTTGTCTTGTAAGCATAAGGGAAACAATGGAATGCCCAAGGCTAAAACGATAGTCAAGTCTTATAAAAGCCGGCTGCCATGTGAACGAAATCCGTTTCTTTCAATTGCCAGTAGAATTCCCGTATGTGAAAAGTTAGGTATTTTAAAACTGAAACCAATAATAAGCAATATCTAAAAATGGTCAACCCAACGAAAAAATTAATATGATATACATTGTGTGTTTTAACGAGATGTGAATATTTTGTTTAGTGAATTTTTGCCTATCTCTTATGGTTTACTAGTTATGCAAAATCCAGCAAGATTCATCCAGAATAAAGAGGTCTGAAGAGGCGATTCCCATAATATTCAAGACATACATTTTATTTGACGTGTAAATATTTAGAGTAAACGGTATTTTAATCAAAACCGTCAGAGCCATTTTTGAGGAAAACAAAATTTTCGAAAATTTTTCCTTGTAAAGGGTAGTTTTGCGTGGGGGAGGGATTTTCCTTAAAATCTTCGTTTCGGATCCTTGAAAGATACTGAACTTATATACGAAGTTTGGTATTTTACCAAATTTTCGGTTTTGAGTTATCGTGTTCACAGACACACACGGGCCTTTATCTAAAAATGCTTACAGGGGATCCTAAAATGTTTATTTCAGGTGAAATCTCGGTATCGAATTTTTTGGTGGAAATCAATACCTTCTCTGTATACTATGTACATAGTTCGTGTGTGAAAGTCAAAATGCAAAGAAAATATAGTTTTGCAAATTAAATGAACATATTTTAATGTACCTATTTATTTGCATATTGACGCAACTTAATTGCACAATATAATCTGGTAGTCACAATATCAAATCCAACTCGACATTATAGTATTTCTTTACTATGTTTCAGTGAAAATAATTATGTTCTACGAGGAATAACATAGATTAGTAGAAGCTATAAAATACAACGATGAAGGAATTTCACCAGAAAATTGTTTAAACCTGAAATAACCTGATTATATTCCAAATTCTGGAAATGTTGTACAGCATGTAATTATACAAAAATTCGAATATTTAAGCGCAGATTAAAACCCCTATCTACCTACTTTAATTTTAAAATGAAGGCAAAAAAGTATTACATACGTCATATGCATTTTGTCTTAAGTATAAGATATTTAATCAAAACCATTTTTTAAAATAAACAAGAACGAAAACGCTTACATGAAAAGAAAAGGTAAATACGTAAAGTGTCAGAATAATAAATACATAAGATGTGTATTCCAATATTCTTTATTAATTCTAATAAGGTATATATATTAAACACTTATTATATACTTTACAGTATATTTTTATACCCATAGATAAAAAAAATAATAATTATTATTATTATTATTTAGCACTTTTGACACTTTAGAGGAGGGAGAAAATTATCCCAGCATGCATACATTCGTATAATGGAATTTAAAGGCAGCATATAGCGACCGCTTTTTAAACACTTGATTACTTCTTCAGTCTCCTGTATGGGGAAAACAACAGAGAGGGACAGGTCGCACACTACGACCAACGCGAGATCTACTGCAGTTAGCATTCCCCAGGAGGTAGGATAGAAATGAAGGGACCACAAAGGCTACAGGCCACAGGCGCACAAGACGGTCCTTCCTGGCTTGAAAACCTATTCCATTGGCAGCTGTACAATATATTCAACCACGCAGCCCTCTAATGACCTGAGGGACTACTCATTCCTTCGAGTAAAAAATCTGTGCCATTTATCCCACACAGCCATACCCACGGAACCTAGAATCTCAATTAAACAAGAGAAGGAAAGGCAACAAAAGGAAAGTCACGGAAAGGAGGTCGTGGTAGATGAGAAACCACCCTAGAATTCGCCTAATCAAGGAAAAGCTTGGAAAACCCAAGGTCAGAATGGGAGTTGATGAGAATCAAACCCGGGACCTCTCAAATGCGAGTCTACATGTTATCGCTCGGATTTAGTCCCTCTAAGAAATGCGTAATGAGATTATCTCCCTACACGCTTATATCGATAAGTATGAAGTAGACAGAAAATAGCCCTCTATAAAAAATAAGCTTTTGTAGGATAAGTCTGCAAAACTATTCTTTTGTTTATATGAATAATTTACTAACAGGTGCAGAGAGCATAACCTGGGCGCTGGTGTTAACAAATTTAATGTTCCCCTCTTCGCTGTTATTATGGCGTAACCATATCTGGCGTGCGCGACACGCAGGAAATATTGGAAATGAGAGAGCTGATGAATTACACGAATCTGCTGCATCCTCTACCATAATATACGAGTACAAAAACCATTCCATCTCATTTGTCAAAAGGAAGTCACAGAGTACATGATAAACAACTCAACACACACATTGCATAATATGACTCATTGTTAATGCTAAAGCGAATTATGGTAATGCTACCTTTACTAGGAAATTAAGATAGATAAAAAATCTGATGTGAAACATTCACATGAATTTCTCTACTATCTAGCATTTATTTTTGCATCACTTCTAAAATTATTGTTACATTAAGTTGTCATAGACGTTTTCTTTCTCTCCCAACCCTCCTCTCTAACTACAGGCGATTAATTTTACCTCCTCTATCACGTACTTTCTGCGCCCCTTCCAAAAATTACACGTCGAGATTTCTCTAGAAACACACATCTTTAGGTCCCTGAATCTAAAATATCAAACCTAGTATTTATATTGTAGCATGTTGGCAACCTCTTGTATGCTAAGTTTTCAGGAGTTGGTAGTATCCCCCTATAAATTCGGCGTAACTGGCTGGCTTTCCCTCTTTTTTTAAATGCAATCTTGAAATAGTAAACAGTGTATAACGAGTAATGAGTCACGACGGTGGGCAGCATGCCCCACCTCCCTGGTGGAACCTTTTACCATGATGTAAGTTGACTTGATTTTGTTCTAAAACCCCTTTTGAAATCTTGAAGCTATTTTTATGCTTAAAATTAGAGCCTTTCCATGATTCTAGTATCACTTCCTCACTGACAAGCCAGAATCGTCCCTCGCGGTCCTTTGTGTGTTTGTCCAAAAATTATATTTCACAGAGGGATTGTGACAATATGTTCAAAAGATGTGAGATGAAGATTTCACCAAAATACCCTGTCTCCAAACTACCCTTTACATTAGAACATTCATGGAAACAACTTCGATATATTTGTTTTTCCTCAAAAATTTCTCTAACGGTTTTATTAAAACACTGTATGTTTAAGAAATTTACATGAGTAATGTTTGTGTTTAATTTTTTTTAAAATAGCTATGAAACTCTCTTCAGTCGGAAGACATTTTGTAAATTTCATATAACGAAAATGCTTGTATAAGATAAGAGATGGAAAATCGTATTACACCAAAAGTGTAGATATTTCATAGTTTATTTCAATTATCTTTACACAATCAATTTTGGCTAATTTTCCGTTATTACTGGTTTATATTTTTCGGTACGTTTGACATTTTTAAAGCAGTTGTTTTTCAGTTTGTCAGAGTGTCGTGTAAAGCGTGCCAACATTTAGGAGCTAACTTTGAAACATTTGACTAAGATTTGGTGATGATAAGATTTGGATAATGACACTATTTCTGCAATGGTTCAACTCGAATTACATGAAATAGAAAAATAAGCATTCATATTAATAGTGTTAGAAGTTGTTTTAATTCAATATACCTCAAAACGAGTATTTCCGGTAAGAAAATGGTGTCGAATTTTATGTCGAATTCACTGCTTCCTCTACATTAGCTAAGCGGTATAAAAAGCAAAAGTATTTCCGTACAGAGCTTTATAACAGAAGTGCACGGCTCGCCTACAACCCGAGGTAAGAAAATGCAGTAACATCATATTCCTTTGGAGATGAAATTCCAAGAACACTGGGAGGAAACGCTTTAATTTATAAAGCGTCAAGGAATGAGAAGATTAGTCCTCGAGAAAATGAATATTTAAACTCGTAAATCCCATGCGGAGCTTCAAGGAAAACTTGCTCCATTTATAAGGGGGTCTTTCGAGATCTACAAGAATATCTAACGCGGTGAAAAGGAATTATCTTAGCCTTCTTTCGCATCTTCCTTCATTCTTTAATAAACAAGCAAGCAAACTACGAACGAAATGGAGCAGGCGGTACCTCTGTGGCTCGAATTCGTATCGGTTCAAATCTGAGGCGACATAATAAAGGACAGAAGCTTGGTGATCCCCATGTTGTGCAGACATAATTGGCACTATATAAGTAGTTTGGTTTATGGATGGTAAAGCTGGTTCCTATGTTGAAGTTAGTAATCCGAAAATGCCGTCTATAAATGTCAGGGATGCAGCACAACATTGGCGCTGCGTTTGTTCAGCAAGGTCTCTTAGTACAGCAATTCGAGAACCCGTTCTCTGAGGCCATTGTAAAAGGAGTAGCCTTTACTCGTTTATTTATTGAAAACTGCGAGGCAATGAAAAATGATGAGCCTTATAGTCCTCCAAGATGTCTTAGTATTATAATTTAGTATATCTGTTTTGTCGACGAAGTATTCTTTCTCTTCTTTACAATATCCTTGGAAAAATATTCCTACAGTATTTATTTCCCGTAGATAATATATCTATTTGATATTATATTACCCTTAAATAAGGAATGCAAATCTTCAATGTATTTAAATATAAATACATGTGATGCTTATTTCGCGGTTTAATTTTCGTATAAGTTCCTACCTGCACAGTCCGTTGCACAGCTCCCTTCCTTTTTTTTTTTTTTTTTTTTCCCCTTTTGATAGTGTTAAGCGTCCACTTTTACTACTTGTGGCACCGCAGGCGAAAAGCATCCTTTGCTACAAATGCTTCTGTCGTCCTCGAAAAAAAACAACAACAAAACACTGCTAATTTTCTTACATAATTTTTTCGTTAAAACTGTTTACTCCTTTACACCCCCCAGGAAAAATTAAGGAATATTAACCAAAAAATAAAGAGTACAAAATAAAATGACTCCTTATGGTGACTACATGGCTTACGTAATATTTACAAACGAATCACAACCAATATAAAACAAATGCAACATAAGTGAATATATGGCGTTAAATATCGAATGACGGCCAAAGTTGCTATGTTGTTTTTTTTTTTTTTCGTGGTTTCTGTTAGTTGCCAGGTCAAAATGGATTATATAGTCAATGCTACGAAAAAAGATCCACCTAAACACCAAAGAAATAAAATAAAAATAGGTATAGGGGAAGGCGACTGCCCAAGCAAAGCCGCCGGTCGTGCATCATTATAATTACGTGTGTACGCTCAAATAAGAGCCAGCAGTTCTACGAGCCTTAAGTCCATATTGCGCCAAAATTGAATAACTATGGATAGTACAGAAATGCGAGTAGGCAATTAAGGATGTGTGGGAGTCATAAAACTGACTCAAGTAAAACAACGAACTTGCGATAGCCTTCGCGATATGATTAATCGATATTAGACCACTTTTTACTTTCTCCATACGCACTATGTACATAGTGTATAGAGAAAGTATTGCACTCCACCAAAAAATTCGATACCGAGATTTCACCGGAAATATATGTTTTAGGGTCCCCAATATCCAAAAAAAGCATTTGCACAAAAAGGTCCGTGTGTGTGTGTGTGTGTGTGTGTGTCCGTGTGTCTGTGAACACGATAACTCAAAAACGAAAAGTCGGTAAAATACCAAACTTGGTATTTAAGTTTAGTATCTTCCAGGGATGCGACACGAAGATTTTGAGAAAAATCCCCTCACCCCCAACTACCCTTTACATGCAACTTTTTTCAAAAATGGCTCTAACGATTTTGACTAAAATTTCGTATATTAAACATATTTACCTGACAAATAAAATGTATATCTTGAATTTTCTGGGAATAGCCTCTGAAGAGTAGTTTATTCTGAATGAATTTTACTAAATGTTGAATAACTGCTAAACCGTAAGAGATGTACAAAAGCTTACTGCACAACAAATATAGAGCACATTAAAACACACAATTTATGTTATATACATTTTTTCGTGGAGTTCGTCGTTTTTGTGACATTCCTTATTTTTGGTTTCTGCTATGAAAAACGTATACTTTTCTCATACAGGAACTTGTCAACTCCTATCCATATAGACAAAGGAACTTCAATGACATAGCAACCAGCTTTTGACTATCACTTTAACCTACAGTTGTCCCTTATTTCGCTTCTACGTACAAGGAAGCGAGTAATTAGACTATTTCTGCTATTTTTTTCTGATTAGCATAAAGTAAATAAAAGTATAAGCTTTTTAAGAATAATTTGTGGCAGGGATATGGAGAAAGTCATGTGAATGGTACACATAGATTTTTAAACAAAAAATCAAAGGTTTTATGAGATTTCGACAACGGAAACGGACACAGGCAGAACCTAAAGCCTCTTAGCAGCTCTATTTGCGATGTTGTGAACATTCTGCTACCTCTCCCTTCCCCGATCAATCCGCCCCTATCCACAGATCACACTGTGCGGCTTGCATGCCATCCAATGTTTTGAAAACGCACATTAAAGTAGTGTTTAACGCCCGCTTTTCACTACTTGCGGCACGCAGGCGATGACACTGGTGATACATGACATGAAGATGGAGCACCGGTGGAATGCGATGGCGGTGGAAACAGGAGAAAACCGGCCCCTGCGCCACTTTGTCCGCCACAAATCTCCCATGCGGTCGCTTGGGATCGAACCTGGGCCGTCTAGGTGAGAGAGAGTGGTCTAACCACTCGACCACGGCGCAGCCCAACGCACATTAAGACAAAGTTTTCTGGAGTGTGAATTAAAATTAAAACAAGAGTAAATGGTTAATACTATACACACTTATGTCACTACTTTATGCTTGTTATGGAATTGAACCCACAATGATTCTCATCTAGTTTAATTATACGAATATAAAATGTGTAAATGATTATATTTTTAGAAATATTATGCCTATAAATATTCCATTGTGTTGTTTAGAAAGCAAACTAGAAACATATTATTTGTTCTTATTCCGTGTCCCATTAGAATCCTAAGTTTTTCGGCGAAAAAGTCGCATGTCCAATATTATTTTCTTCGAATTCGGACATATTTTAAACGCATTCATTTTACGCTGTCTTTAATCTTCATGCCCTTTTGTTTATGACGTATCGTATTTTGCGAATACATTTTAAAATGCTTTCAACAGTTTGTCTTGCATACCGGTATTTAATAGCACTTCAGGAAACTATTCTACAAATTGTACATTTTAGAGGTTCTCCATGATCAATGTAATACAAAATTTAAAGTATGCTAATGCTCAAAATTCTTGAACGTAAGGTTTCAACTTTTACTTTCTCTACACATATTATGTATATAGGATATAGAATCCCCCAACCCAAACTAACCCTTAGATGAAAAAAACAATGTAAAATTTTGTTTTTCTCAAAAATAGCCAACGATTTTGATTAAAATACCATGTGTTAAACCCATTTCCATCACAAATAAAAAGTATGTATTGAATTTTCTGGGAATGGCGTCTGAAGACCTGTTTTTTCTGAATTAATTTTGCTGAATTTTGCATAACTAGTAAACTGTAAGAGATCAACAGAAACTTGCGTAACAAAAAATGTAGATCTTGTTAAAACACACAATTATGTCTTATGCCTTTTTTTCATGGAGTTGTCCGTTTTCGAGAAATTCAGTTTTATTACTTTCAGTTTTAAAATACATTTCTCATGCGGGATCTTGTCAACTTCTGGCCACGCAAAGAAACGGATTTCATTCCCATAGCAAACACATTTTAAAACATTTGACTGTCGGTTTAGCCTAGTGTATTCACTTATTTCCCATCTATTTACAAGGAACTAAACAATACGACCGTTTCTGCTAATATTTATCTCAAATGGAAATGACCTGTCATTTATGGACGCTCTTTAACTGCTTTTGGTTCTCAGCGTCCCATTCTATATTGGGCGTGAAATATCGCTTAATTTTGCTCAGAGGCCTCTCTTATCAGGCTTGAGGTTCTTTTACGTGCCGTAAATCTACGACATGGGACCCACAGCATTACTTCCCTTCCGAAGCCATGCTAAGGATTTTGACGCCCGAAAAAATTCATCGTCCTCCGCCGGGTTTGAACCCGCGACCTTGGGTATATTAAGTTAGTATGGTAACCATTACACCACGGAGGGCGACATATTTATCTCGATTATCATGAAGAGATAGAAGAATAAGCTATTTAACAATAATTTGTTACAGAGATGTACAGAAAGTCATGTGAATGGAACACATCAGATTTTTTGCTTTTTTTTTTTACTGTTTGGTGAATGTGAATTGCTGGTTTTAAAAGGATAAAATGCTCAATTCTTCTCTTCAATTTATTCTTGCTGCATTTTCAATAAAAAAGTGGAGCATTGCCGAATGAGTTAAACTGGAAGAATATTAAGTCATAGAACTCACAGACCATTGCGTCACTGTGGATTGTCCAACATTAACCATGAGTGTACTTTGCATACAATTCTGCCATGAAGAAAGGAAGTTTTGCGGAATAATCGTTTTTGTTCAACGGTTCTTTTAAAAGCCTACCATTTAAACTAGAAACCGTATAATTTTGCCCGTTTCCACCAGATTGGAAATGTTTCGGCAGGTTTTCTTCAAGCTCTTGTGTATTAAATTTCAACTTGTGCAGCGAATGGCTTAAAACTTGAAAATGATAAGAGCTCCATTTAAACTACCTTTAATTGTGTGTATATTACGTAACAAACACGTAGACAAATGTTTTTGAAAATGCTCAAATGCTTGCTATATCTCAATCGCTACCAGCAGAGATTGACGAGTTGTCATGCGTACGCGAGGACGCACAGACCGCAAAGACAGGCTAATCTGTATATATAACACCAGACTCCTGTAAGAAGAGAAGGAGACTAGGTATTATACGAATATAACTCTCCGATTAAGTTTTCAGTCTAGCAATAGCTTCATTCCCGACAATAAACCTGATAAGTTTGCAAACCCGCCGCACATTCATGATAAAGAAGTTGCCGACTCTCACGGCAGTAATCATATTGCAAGTGGCTCTGAAAATGTTATTTGAGCACAAACATAATATCTAGGATTATATGTTATAGTGTTTATTTTAATTATGCCCTGAAAGTTTTCAAATGTTTAAGACGGGACTCTATACACTGGCCTTAAAATTCGTTTTCATGCAATCGCGAGAAACAAGTAAAATATAACTTTAAAGGAATGACAAAATATTCAACAATTCGAACAAATTAATAACGAATATCTGGAAATGCTTTATGCCACAGAAAAATATTTGAAACAAATTCTGTATTTTAAAGAGGTTTATTTTATTCTGCAGGGCATTTCCATCTATCTCTTAACATCTATTAGTTTACACAATGTTAACAAAAATCCTTCCGACTTCTAAGGCTGAAATTAAAAATTTAAAATACACATAAATGAGATATATTGATCAAAATCATTATAGCCATTTTTGAGAAAATGCGAATTTTTTAAAAATGTCCCATGTAAAGAATAAGTTGCAGGTGTAGGGATTTTGTTGAAAACCTTGTTTCACATCTTTGGAAGTTACTGAACTTAAATTCTCATTTTTTAGTTATTTTTTAAGATACAGAAGACCACATTTTTTCTGGGTTCAGAGAGCTTCAAACCTGTATTTTCGGTGAAATCTCGACATGGAACTTTTGATTGGAATACAATTCTTCCTCTGCTTACTGAAATACATGTTAGTTACAGTTAAACTACAATATTCAACTGTTAACCATATTTCACGATTAATAAATTAACAAGTAATTAATTATAAGGTTTTTACGGTGTTTTTACTACAGATGATGCATGAAATGAAGATGAAGTGGAATGCGATGACGGGGGGAAACTGGAGCACCCGGAGAAAATCCGCCCCTGCTTGTCCACAAGAAATCTCATATGCGGTTGCCTGGAATTGAGCCCTTGATGAAAGATAGCGGTCTAACCTCTCGGCCAATCATAATCACTATTAACATCGCAGAAGCACAGCAAATTAAATATTTGTCTACTCTCAATGCAGTGAAATCGACTTCGTGAAAACACGCATAAGCCAAAGGTTTATAAGTGGTTTTCAAAAAGTTTTATACTACACAGTAAGACGGAATAAGATGGAGATAGAAAAGTAGTGAAAGAGAAAATAAGTGAAACGAGGGAAAGGAGAGAGATGGGGACAGAGAGAAAGAGAAAATAGTTATTATGCATATGATGCGATAACACGAGGATCTGCCGATAGCCTAAGGCTAAGACACTTGTGCGACTTCACATCCTCTACACTAGACACGTGCAGCCTTGGCTCGCTGGAGTAGTCTCCCAGTCGACTAGCGATGATCCGGACAGGCACACAATCACGGTTACTCTTCAAAAGAGACAGTCAAGTGAAAATCCTAACTTACATAGAGATTTAAAATCTTGAATATTTATTTGTCTTACTTATAACAAGTGAGCAAATTTATTTGGAATTTACCGAGGCAGAATTTGAAATAATAAGCTAAGTGCTAGTCAGTGGGCTATTCAGGGCCGCGCCGTGGCCGAGTGATTAGACCACTCGCCTCTCACCTAAACGGTCTGGGTGAGATTTGTGGTGGACAAAGCGGCGCTGGGGCGGGTTTTCTCCGGGTTCTCCGGTTTCCCCCGCCATCGCATTCCACCGGTGCGCCATCTTCATTCAAGTATCATCTGTGTGCCAGCGGTGCCATACGTAGTTAAAATGGGCGTTTAACACTACACACAAAAAAATCTGATGTGTTTCATTCACATGACTTTCTCTATATCTCTGTAAATTATTATTGTTAATAAGCTTATATTTTATTTATTTCATGCTAATTGAGAACAATTAGCAGAAATAGTCTTATTTCTTGCTGTATTGTAAGTAGAATCGAAATAAGGGAGTACCATAGGTTAAAGTGAAAGCCAAAAGCTAGTTGCTATGTGACCGATATTCCTTTGTTTGTATGGTCAGGAGTTGACACATTTCTGTATGAGAAAAGTATAAGTTTTTCAAAGCTGAAACCAAGAAATAGGAATAACTAGAAAACGATCAACTCCACGAAAAAAATGTATATAACATAAATTGTGTATTTTAACGTGCTCTACGTTTCTTGTGGGTTAAGTTTTTGTCCATCTCTTGTGGTTTAGTAGTTATAAAAAATTCATCCAGAATAAAGTGGTCTTCCGAGGCTATTCCCAGAAAATTCAAAATATACATTTTATTTGTCAGGTAAATAACTTTAATATACGATATTTTAATCAAAATCGTTAGAGCCATTTTTGAGAAAATCAAAATTTTCGAAAAAAGTTCCATGTAAAGGGTAGTTTGGTGTGTGGGGTATTTTTCTCAAAATCTAATTGGTCACGTAGCGCTATTCAGCGGCTCCTTCCGAGGCTTAATCTAACAGAGCATTAGCAAGCGGACGTTAAAAATATGCTACAATTGGAAGATTTGACATACGAAGGAACAAGTACATTCAAACTGTCATTGCAGTGGAAGAGAGCGTACGACAGAGCATCGTAATTTCATGGTCGAAAGTTATTTTCGATTTGGTATTTGAATAATTCAAGGAACACTTCATTACGATGCAACCCATTGCGTACGTAAGTTTATTTTGGCGTTCCCAGAATTTTCAGGTGGTTATTAGGATGCGAGTTAGAGGTAAGTTTTGACGAAAAACTTCACGAGTATTCTAATATCCATTATGTGAGAGTTTCATACACAATTTTTCTACGTCATGTAGATATACAATAAATATTTAATATCCTAAAGATGAATTCCGCCGATGGCTATGGGTATTGTACACATGCGCCAATAACAAATGAAATTCAACTCATAATAGTCGTTTTGCAAGATGGAGCCCGAGGTATTTTAGCCTAGTGATACAGATATAGAATTTAATCCCACGCTTCCTGATATATCAGAGGAGACGAGTAAGGTTATTAACAATTTGCTTTCAAAGAAATAAAAAAATATCTGCGAAAAGCTACATAATACATTCATGCCATGGAGAATAACCAAAAATGTATTATTACTATATCTTGGTTCCACCCGTTTAAACTGCCACTAAAGGTATTTAGGGATGAGTTTTTTAACTTTTACTCATCGTAACATTGTATTGCTAACTTTTAAAAACATATCTTGTTTATTTTTGGACTTAAAGTTTCAACAACGAACGCTATTTACTTAAAATATACCCAAAGTATTCGTTTGCTTAACTTTTTACAACACTTTCTATTGTTTCACTAGCTATCAGACATGTGGCGTCATAGTCGACGTTCATGTTGCAAAATTCAGAACTACCAATATTTGAAAACTGCTCATCACTAGTCATTAAAAGGTTGTGGAATCATCATTGTTATGTGGTTTGTTATTAGATCACTAGAGTCGCTTTATAATTGATTTTAAGGCATGAGCTGTCTTTTTTTTACATCATGACGGTGATTTATAGCATTTTTACAAAAAATACCGCGATGTGCCATTCTGCCGATTCTAAAAGTGATTCTGTGTTTTTAGAGTTCTGAATCCATTATTGTTGTGTAAATACGTGATTTTCGTGTAACTCATTTTTAGTAGTTTTCAGTGGTATCACCAAAGCATACGAACGAAACGAGCACGCGCTGTAATAGGTTTAGAAACTTATTCTCCTGTATTTTGATTTCAATAATTTCCACTGGTTTCACCAAAGCATGCGAGCGAAGCGAGCGTGCGCTGTGTTAGGTTTAGGTGAGTATGTGTGTGTGTAGATATACTGATTTTCATGTACTTCGATTTCAATAATTTCCACTGGTTTCACCAAAGCATGCGAGCGAAGCGAGCGTGCGCTGTGTTAGGTTTAGGTGAGTATGTGTGTGTGTAGATATATTGATTTTCATGTACTTCGATTTCAATAATTTCCACTGGTTTTACCAAAGCATGCGAGCGAAGCGAGCGTGCGCTGTGTTAGGTTTAGGTGAGTATGTGTGTATGTAGATATTTTGATTTTCATGTACTTCGATTTCAATAATTTCCACTGGTTTTACCAAAGCATGCGAGCGAAGCGAGCGTGCGCTGTGTTAGGTTTAGGCGAGTATGTGTGTGTGTAGTTATACTGATTTTCATGTACTTCGATTTCAATAATTTCCACTGGTTTCACCAAAGCATGCGAGCGAAGCGAGCGTGCGCTGTGTTAGATTTAGGTGAGTATGTGTGTGTGTAGATATATTGATTTTCATGTACTTCGATTTCAATAATTTCCACTGGTTTTACCAAAGCATGCGAGCGGAGCGAGCATGCGCTGTTTTAGGTTTGGGTCAGTGTATTAAATAAACTTCTTAGTTTTAGTCTACTTTGGTTTTAATTATTTCGATTGTTCCAACAAAAGCATGCGAGCGAAGGAAGCATTAGGTGTGTTAGGTTTATATTAGTGTGTATCAATAAACTGGCTTTCCTGTATTTTGGTTTTAATAATTTCCACCGATTTCACCAACCGAGCCTTAGCACTTCATTGTTAATGTGCGAGTGTTGGTGACTTTTGAGCTTCACTTTTTTTTCTTTCTTGTTTGGTGACTTTATCTACGTTGGTATCATACACATTTCATTATTTCTAGACCATAAATACTTACTTCCCGCCTAGCAACAGCTGTTAAATCTTCCCCCATCATGATAATTTTCGTGAATTTTGCTATTTAAGAGAGAGTATTTACAGGGTGGGAGAGGTTGGATATTCCAATTCTATATGAAAACATGATAGCTCCTTGATGCTCTGAAATGGATTATGAGGTTAGTTTCAATTCTTAAAGACATATTTATATGATGGTACTCTCGTATAGCTTTACGAAAAATGTGAACTACACTCTCGGAAAATGTCCTCATAGTGAGTGAACTGACGTTGGTTGGAAGTAGAGCTAGCGCGCTTGCCCTGGGTTATTGATTTCCTCGTCTGTGTCATGCCAATGTCATGGCCTACTTTGCTTTGCTTAAGTAATTACGAGTTTATAATTCAGGAAATAATTACATATTCTTATAATTTTATCTATATATAATTAAATATTATTGGAGGATGTTTCTGTAATGTTATGCAGATTAGCAGGCAGTGAACACCCATTAGTAGAAAAGCGCGCAAGCGTGAAAATGTATATCGAAATGAAAATCTGTATAGAAATGCTCTTAGTTTCGATATAGATTTTTTAACAGTAAATGAAAACATTTCAGTATATGAGTATAAAAATGGTTTACAGTACATCAATATATTAAGGATAGAATCAGTCGTAGTGAATAAATAGCAGCCTCGAGAATCACTGTCACATTCTTAACGGCAACCATTTGTAGAATAACTGCGTTCAGCCCTTCAGAGGCACTGCTACAATTTCTTAGAAGTAACTCAGATTTAGAACACAAAAGACACCGATTCATAACAACGCGTAGAAGCATCTCACGTTCACACTACTAAACGAGCTGATTTATCCTTGCCGGAATCCCCTCCACTACCATTTATAGGCACTATATACATTATACTTATTTCTTCAGTTTGATAAAAAGTATGAGATACTCTTGAGTTTCATACTTCATTACATGAATACTGGATAAACTACTTGAATTTTCTTTGTTATTTAATGCATGCCTTGCACTTTAATATATAGGATTTTAAGTAAAGGTACTTCTATTTCAAAAGTATGAATGACACTACCCCACCTCCGATAATGAGGTAGCTTTCAGTATCGTGCAATTTTCGAACTTCAGATAAAAAGCCAAGGCAGAGCAACGGGAGCCTTGCTGCCTATGCAACCACCAAAACGTATGAATAGAGCCGTGCATTCTAAAATTTCCCAGAACGATTAAATTCGTTTGAAGTGATATTTTTTAGCAAAGGTCGGCAATTTGTTGGTATAAAGAGAAAGTAATGTGAATGGAACACATCAGATTCCTTAACTTATTAATTTTGAAATGTTTGTATATTATAACGACATATTTTGTACAATTGTTATTTCCGGGCTCATAACTAGTAGTTATTTTTATATATAAAAGTTCATTAATTTATGCGTGAGTATATAAAAAGCATGCTTTGCATGGCCAGCAGTATAATATATAGGATGTTAAGAATTATTCGGCCTTTGCCGGAAGTCGTTTCTCCGCGCAGTACTAGGTAGAAAGCTTATCACGCATTTTCCTCTTGCAGAGGACTAGCGAACGATGAGTAGAACGAGTGGATGTCAACAGTTTGGACGTCATCTTAGTGAAATGGTACTTGCATTGCACCCTTCCAATATTTACATTTGGAATATTCGCTTGCGTCTCTAAACTCGCAATCGCAGTATTTATGCTGATAGGTAACGTATGCTTCTAGTTGGAAGTAGCATTCCACCCTGCAAATTCTGGTCAGTTCCATCTCGCGAGAAAAGAAAGCAAAAAATATTCTTGTGACAAACAGCTCAGCACCACCCAGTACATCAACCTGTTTACGCAAACGGCAATGCATAAAGGCCAAGGTTCAATTACGTATTTCCACTTTCAGGAAAAGGCTCGCTGAACTAATAATGATGTCACGCATTTAAACCCACTGGCACTAAAGGCCGAATAAATCTGAAGATCCGGGATAACTTATACATATGAGGTCGATCTAACAAGTTATATTTTAAAATAAGAACTGAAGCTTTCCTGGCGACGTATTAATTCAAAATCTTCTCGGGCTTCTAACCAGGTAAAAACTTGGCTTGACACCAACGTTTCGAAGAAGTGCATCTTCCTCGTCTTCAGGGTGATCAGTTCACCCTTCACCCTGAAGACGAGGAAGATGCACTTCTTTGAAACGTTGGTGTCAAGCCAAGTTTTTACCTGGCTAGAAGCCCGAGAAGATGTTGAATTAAGTTATATATATATATATATATATATATATATATATATATATACATATATATATATTTTACATAGGAACAATAAAATGCGTTAGACACAAAAAATCTTGTGTTTTATTCACATGACTTTCTCTACATCTCTGTTACAAATTATTATTAAAAAGCTTATAGGTACTTCTATTTCATGATAACTGAGATAAACGTTTGCAAAAATTGTCCTATTCGAGCTAAAATTGAAGCAGCTACCGATTTTAAAAATCCTGTTTTTCTACTGTGCTTCCCATTAAGTTTTTACTGCAACTACAAAGCTATTTGTGCCAAAAGCAAAACGTGTCCATTAGACCTACTTCTGTATTTAATAGTATGATTTTCTTTACCAATCTCCTTAAATGTAACAAGTAGTTTACACACCTAAGATTTTCATTACCTATTATTAAATGTGAAATAAAAAAATCTGATGTGCACCATTCACATGACTTTCTCTATATCCATGCAACAAATTATTCTTAAAATGCTTATTCTTCTATTTACTTTATGCTAATCAGAAAAAATGAGCAGAAATAGTCTTATTACTTGCTTCGTAGTAAGTAGAAGCGAAATAAGGGACTACCATAGGTTAAGATGATAGTCAAAAGCTGGTTGCTATGTCAATGAAGTTCCTTTGTTTATATGGATAGGAGTCTACAAGTTCCAGTATGAGAAAAGTTTTTCATGGCAGAAACCAAAAAATAAGGAATGTCTCAAAAACGACGAACTCACGAAAAAATGTATATGACACAAATTGTGTGTTTTAACGTGCTCTACATTTTTTGTGGAATAAGTTTTTGTCCATCTCTTACGGTTTAGCAGTTATTCAAAATTCATTAAAATTCATCCACAATAAACTACTCTTCAGAGGTTATTCCCAGAAAATTCAAAATATACATTTTATTTGTCAAGTAAATATCTTTAATATATGATATTTTAATCAAAACCGTTAGAGCCATTTTTTAGAAAATCAAAATGTTCGAAAAAAGTTCCATGTAAAGGGTAGTTTCGGGTGGGAGGATTTTTCTCAAAATCTTCGTGTCGCATCCCTGGAAGATACTAAACTTAAATACCAAGTTTGGTATTTTACCGACTTTTAGTTTTTGAGTTATCGTGTCCACAGACACACGGACATACGGACACACACACACACACACACACACACACACACACACACACACACACACACACACACACTCACACGGACCTTTTTGTGAAAATGCTTTTTTTGGATACTGGGGACCCTAAAACATATATTTCCGGTGACATCTCGGTATTGAATTTTGGGTGGAGTGCAATGTCTTCTCTATATACTATGTACATAGTGTGTATAGAGAAATTAAAAATGAGACAAAATAAAAGCAGCAAATATAAAACTTCTTCTGGACTACACAACAAAGGTAGCTGTCCCTAACCTCTTGCAGATCCTAGCCGATGGAGTTGGTTGCCACTCAACACGCCTGCAATTTTGAAGCCTCTTCTGGAATCATTACTCAGGAATCAAAACAACCGGTGTCCTTTAAGAGATCCATTGGAACATTTTGCTACCGAATATCGAAAATAAATTCAAAATTCAAAC
Organism: Hymenopus coronatus; assembly: GCA_030762935.1. Taxonomy (NCBI): domain Eukaryota; kingdom Metazoa; phylum Arthropoda; class Insecta; order Mantodea; family Hymenopodidae; genus Hymenopus; species Hymenopus coronatus. Next base: position 40,141,060 of record CM060897.1, on the reverse strand, counting down.
TTCGTAAAGCCAGCATCAAATTCCATTTACCACCATGTGCTATGTAAGGAGAATCTGAAGTTCCATCTTGATGTTAACCTTCTTGGCGGACTATTATACCCCGTCTTTAAAGTGCCTTACAGTAGACTGTGACGTCACACACCTATGCAAATGAACCGCTTGCTGCCAGTTTCTCAGCATCTGCACATCGCTGCTCTATGCGTGCTTGTTGCAAGTGATGAGTGCGTGCAATGAACTCTTTGGCATGGTGTTTGCTTTGTGCTACTTCAGAGGTGTTAATGACGTGCCGTTAATCTCACTTTTACAGACCGCGTCACCTCAGCATATAACTGAGTAACAGTTCATTATGACAACATTAATGGTACAAAAACAAGCGTAAGGAAAACTGTTACTGTTAAAATGCCAGGATGTTACTCTCATTAGAGAAGATGAGCAACCAGATTCCCATACTTTGAACGCTGAACTATACAGTCAATTCATCACTTCATCAACGCGAACCAGAGGCATAATTAGGGATTTTGGGGATTCTAACCCCTTACTAAAAATGTAAAAAGTAATGGAAATCCTAATTTTAATTGCAACTGCTGCTCTTTAGTTCGTAAATATAAAACCGATTTTTAAATATTTATACTCAAGATTAATTGAGGGGCTCAGCACCAGAGGGAGCTATCCCACAAAGAGCTAAATTTGAGAAAAAAAGAGTTTTATTAGAGTTGTTGATTTGGTGAAAAATGTAATATTAAGGTATAACTTTTTTAAATCCAGTATTTGATCCACATTTTGAAATGTCCTAGAAAATACAAAAAAGTAATATTTAACAGTTTCTTTTATTTATTTAGCACTGCAAACCGTATTATTTACTAAAAATTTACTTATGCAGAGAGAGAAACTAAACATGATATTATTCATATTCCTCACCATTGTTTCTTTTTCGTTTAGCAACAACTTTTTTCCATATGTTCTGCCTGAATATTCGTTTCTTTCCTTCACTAGCTATACTATTTACCTCCATTTTGAAAAACAGAATAATCTGCAGCATAGTATAATGCCTAAAATTTCAACTATTTACACAATATTCTTAATGTTTAATAATAATCTTATATATTATTCAGTTTCACGTATTAAGGCCTAAAATCATTATTTCTTGGCCTATAGTTTAAACTACAAACAATACTATTAAAATAGTTAAAAGTTCTGTAAGTTTGGTGGCATTGTTCTTTAAATAGCAGGCAACTTCATAGTGGGATATCCCCATCTGGCACAAACTTTCTCACTTTGGAAAATGACACAGTTTCTGTAAGTTACTGTAGATGGCACTCTAAAACAGTTAATATTACCAAGATTTCTACAGACATGAGAGACAGCAGAAGCTGTCTAAAAACAAAAAAATCTCATTTTTTCACAATGTGTGGGATAGCTCCCTCTGGCACTGAGCCCCTCAATTTATACTTATCATTTAAAATCAAATAAATAGTTTAAAAATCGAATGTGCTCCATTCACATGACTTTCTCTACATATCTGCAACAAATTATTGTTAATAAGCTCTTACTTCTATTTACTTTATGCTAATCGATAAAAAATTAACAGAAATAGTCTTACTTGTTTCCCTATAAGCAGAAGCGAAATAAGGAAGTACCATTGGTTAAAGTGATAGTTAAAAGCTGGTTGCTATGTGACTGAAGGCTACTTTGTTTGTATGGACAGGAGTTAACAAAGTCCTGTATGAGAAAAGAAAGTTTTTCATAGCTGAAAGCAAAAATAAGGGATATCTAAAAAACGATCAACTCCACGAACAAAATGTATATAACATAAATTGTGTGTTTTAATGTTCTCTACATTTTCTGTGTGGTAAAAGTTAGTCCATCTCTTACGATTTAGCAGTTATGCAAAAATCTGTAAAATTCATCCAGAATAAAGTAGTCTTCAGAGGCTATTCACAGAAAATTCAAGATATACATTTTATTTGTCAAATAAATACATTAAATTTACGAGATTTTAATCAAAATCGTTAGAGCCATTTTTAGAAAATCAGCATTTTAGATTTTTTTTCCATGTAAAAGGTAGTTTTGGGTGGGGGGATTTTTTTGAAAATCTTCGTGTCGTATCTTTGGAAGATGCCCACAGGCACACACACAGACATGGACATTTTTCTAAAAATGCTTTTTTTTGGGTTCAGGAGGTCTCAAAACATATATTTCCGATGAAATCTCGTATCGAATTTTGGGTGCAATACAATACCTTCTCTATACACTATGTACATAGTACGTATAGAGAAAGTAAAAACGTATTCTTCTATCTACTCCATGCTTATCGAGATAACTATTAAAAGAAATTGTCTTATTACTTGCTTCATTGTAAGTAGGAGGGAAATAAGGGGACGATGAAAGCTGCATTTCATATGGTTGAAATCCCAATGTAAAAAGTTGAGGTTTTTTAAGACTGAGGCCATAAACAAAGAATATTTCACAAATGGTCAACTCTGCGAAAAAAAATAAAATGTATGCGGCATTCATTATGCGTTTTAATGAAATCTACATTTCTGTATAGTAAGTTTTTCTCTACGGTTTCCAGTTATGCAATTGTAAACCAGAATAAATAGGTGTCCAGAGGCTATTCCCAGAAAATTCAATATGACATTTTAATAAAAACCGTTAGATCGATTTTTGTGAAAATAAAAATTTTCGAATTTTTTCATGTAATGGGTAGTTTGGGGTGGGGAAGTTTTTCTCAAAATCTTCGTGTTGCACCCCTGGAAGATACCTAACTTAAATACAAAGTATAGTATTTTACCAACTTTTCGTTTTTCAGTTTTCGTGTTCACGGACACACTCATTCACTCACACGGACCTTTTTCTAAAAATCTTTTTTGATACAGGGAGCCCTAAAAAGCCTATTTCCGGTGAAATCTCGGTATCGAATTTTTGGGTGCAATGCAATGTTTCCCCTATATACTATGTATGTAGTATATGTAGAGAAACTAAAAATGACATAATAGCTAATTTATATCTCAAGTGCGCTAAGAATTTGCCCAATATAATTACTTTTGTAAAATGCACTCTAAATTATATTAAATAAATAAATGTAATATACGGACTATATAAATGTAAAATATGTGATCATTCGTTTGTTTACATATCTAACAGCCACCTGAATCATATGCTATGAACCATACAAACTCCATCTCGGAAGCGTTAACCGTAACGAGATGCGGAAGTAGAGGGCAGTGGATAATCCGAGTGTTTGTTTCTAAACAAGTTGTGAGTGTAAATCCTAAGGGCATTTCAATCCGAGCCAAAAATATAAATCGGAGCCGCTCCCAGCAAAATCTCAGCATCAGTATGAGAAGGGTTCCCGATAAACAATAAAACGATAATTGTTTGAGAAAAATGTGGTAAAGTTTATGATGAACATTAAAAGCAATGCTGACTTATATTTCTTATTTTAAGATCATATAGTTTGTTTATACATTTTTTAAAGGTGCATAATTGATAATTTCCATCTGAATTTTGATATTTGTTAGACCGCTCACCTCTCATCAAGGTGACACGGGTTCGATTCCAGGACGAGATTTTTGGTTGACAAAGCGGTGTATGAGTGAATTTTCTTCGGTTTCCGCGTCATTCATCCACCGCCTGTTCTACAATCACCTTTCCTTTCATGGCCTCGTGACCACTCACCCCTAACCTAGGTGGCCCGGGTTCAATCAGGTGACCGCACATGTGATTATTGGTGGGCAAAGTGGTGAGATGTGTTTTCTCCGGTTTCCCCCGCCATTGCATTCCACCGGTGCTCCATCTTCATTCTATGTATCACTAATGTCATCACCTGCGGTGCCACAAGTAGTAAAAGCGAGCGTTAAACACTACCAAAAAATTGCTCTGGTCTATACCCATATATCTAGTGTAAACCATCAATGCTGTGGGAGGGAACGTGTCTAAATGTATTTATTTTTAATCTATTTTATTTTACGTCGCTTTAGCCACTTGGCCACCATATAATGACATCTTCGTTGGCGGTATGTGGTGGACAGAAAGTTTGCTAGACTAAACCCCATAACATATCACTTTCGCTTCGTGCTAAGTTAGGTTGCCAAAATTTACTTGTTTTCACTATCCGTAGTCAGATGGCGGAGTACAGTCAGCCCTCGAGGACGCATACTACTTTCCTGCACACAAACATTCATCTTCCGTCTAGAGCTAGCATGCTGACCTACGATTCCCAAGTTCGCGTGTTCAAACCCAGCGGAGGATGGTGAATTTTTAGGGCGTATAAATTCTTAGCATTGCTTCCTTCATAAGGGAAGTTATTTCCATGTCATAAATTTACAGCAAGTAAATAAAACCTCAATGCAGCGCCTCCCACCTAGGCGGCCCGGGTTAAATTCCAAACGCACGCGTTTGGGATTTGTGGTGGACGAAACAGCGTCTAAGCGGGTTTTCTCCGAGTCTTCCGATTTCCTCCGCCACCATTCCACCAAATACCCCATCATCACTTTTCCTATCATCCATTTTGGTTGCATTTCACATTATCCGAGCATTCGTTCCAGGTTCTCCATTCTGTGGTTTCGTGCCGTTGGCTCCCGAAAGGCCTCTGGCCCTTAGACATCAGCTTGCAAATTATAGAGGAGAAGGTAAGCCGATTACGAAAAATAAGAACCTCATGCCCGATAAAGAGGCCTCGGAGCAAAATGACGCAGTCTTTCACGCTCAATATAGATTGGGACGCTGAGAATCATAGCAGTTTAAGAGTCCATAATAAATCTTTTATTTCTGCACAAGCAGATAGCTTGAGGTCCCATCCAGTTTAGCTGATTTAACTATTTGTGGATAGATAGTAATGCGATCGATATTAGCTTCTATTTTCAGTTCTTCCTTTTGTTTAAGACTGAAGGCCATGGAATTAAATGTGTAATCCGGCATTTATTTTGGCGACTGAGGTAGATCATTGAAAGGAAAAAAAAAAAAAAAAAAAAAGGACAGTCAGATTGGTTGGCCCAAGGGATTTGAACCCAGGATCTCCCGAATGCACCACAGACTAACTAAATGTATTAAGCAGATATCCTGATGCGATAAATTAATTAAGTAAACTGTTCGTTTGTACACTCCAAAGCGTTGTATTCATTGCGACCGGATGAAACTGTGTACATACTATGTATGACAAGGTGCAAGAACACGGACAAAAGAAATAATGCTATGTATACAAACACTTTCCTCTTTGAAACTGCGAGATACAAAGGGCACGTAAGCCTATTTTGATGAAAGCTAAGTAAGTCCAGGACAAAAACACTTCTCTCATTGTTGTTGACAAAGCTCACACAGGATTTGCTCATCTGCAGAACAGGATTCTCGGTGTTTTTTCTCGCCTGTACGAGGGAAGATCATGTACATAACAGCAAGTAATTCTGCGAAACAGCTTAATCACGAAATTATACCCTATAACCTTCGTGTTCTCTGAACATAATATACTTTTACTTTCAGACCACGTACAATGTACACAGCAGATATAGAAGCTACTGTATTCCATTCAAAACTCGATGTCGAGATTTCATCGGAAATATATTTTTGAAGCCCCTGAATAAACCGTATTTTTATAAAAACATCCAGGTGAATGTGTGTTTGTGGTGTAGGCTGTTAACAGCATAGCTAAAAAAAAAATCTGATATGTTCCATTCACATGACTTTCTCTACCTTTCTGGAACGAATTATTGTTAAAAAGCTTATGCTTCTATTTACTTCATGCTAATCCAGAAAAAAAAAATTAGTAATAATAGCCTTACTTGCTTCCTTGTAAGTAGAAGGCATAGGTTGAAGTGATAGTCAAAAGCTGGTTGCTATGTGAATGATGTTCCCTTGTTTGTATGGACAGGAGTTGACAAATTCCTGTATGGGAAAAGTATACGTTTTTCAAAGCTGAAACAAAAAACGAGGAATATCTAAAAAACCGATCAACTCCGCGAAGAAAATGTATATTACATAAATTGTGTGTTTTAACGTGGTCTACGTTTCTTGTATGTTAAGTTTCTGTCCATCTCTTACGATTTAGCAGTTATGCAAAATTCCATAAAATTCATCCAGAATAAAGAAGTCTTCAGATGCTATTCCCAGAAAATTCAAGACATACATTTTTGTTGGCAGGTAAATATCTTTATTATACGATATTTTAATCAAAATCGTTAGAACCATTTTTTAGAAAATCAAAATTTTTGAAAAATCTTCTTATCGCATCCTTGGAAGATGCCAATCCTAAATACCAAGTTTGATTTTTAACGGATTTTTCGTTTTTGAGTTATGCTGCCCACTGACACACACATACGGACATTTTTCTGAAAATGATTTTTTATTCAGGGGGTCTCAAAACATTTACTTCAGGTGAAAACTCGGTATCGAATTTTGGGTGCATTACAATACCTTCTCTATACACTATGTACATAGTACGTGTAGAGAAATAAAAAAAAGGGGTTAAATACCAAACTATTTAAGTTCTGCATCTTTCAAGATTGCGAAAAGATGTTCAAGAAAATCTCACCCCAACTACACTTCATTTATCGAAAATTTGATTTTTCAAAAAATGAACTCAACAATTTTCATTAAAATAAAAATGTTTAAGATATTTTATGAAAAATTAAATGTTTATCTTCAATTCTATGAGAAGTATTTCTGAAATTTCCCTCAACCTGAACGATTTTTATAAACCGGAACCTATAAAAATGTACTACAAAAAATGTACATCTAGTTAAAACACGCAATTTAAGCCATATACACTTTTTCGTGGAGTTGACCATTTCTGAGATATTCCTTCTTATGGTTTAAAAATACCGAATATTTTTCATACGGAAATTTATAAACTCCGACTTAGCAAACGGATTTCAACTACATGAGAACCAGCTATTAGAAGATTTGAGTATCGCTTTAGTCTACTGTATTCTCTTATTTCCTTTCTTTTACAAAGAAGCAAGTATTAAGACCATTTTTGCTAATTGTTTATCTCGATTAGTATGCAGTAGATTGAAGAATAAGCTTTTTTAACAATAGTTTGTCACAGTGATGTAGTTAAAGCCATATGAATGAAACACATTAGATTTTTCCTTTTTCTGAACCTTCAGCTCCCCTCCCCCTAGAAGGTTCGCACTCCTATTCTCATCCATGCTATTCCTTCCGTTTTTCCCCAACTCATAATTTCCTCATAATTCCTTTGTACTCCATATGCTTAATTGTTAGCATTAGATATCTCTGAACTGAAGTGTATAATTAATAACAGAGCATTATTTTTCTCGATGGTCGCAGGCAGACTATTTGTCTTTTCCGAAAAGTTTAACCTGTTACCCTGGGAGTGGAGAATCATCATATTTACCATCTTGTTCTGTATTGCGTGAAAACTATGAAGATTTTATGTTACACGAGATCAAAAAGAAGTTTTAAAATTTCACCTATTGTAATTGACTAAAATAATAACCCAATCATTCCGAACGATGATTAATCCACCACTAAGGAGGTACCTATAGACTATCAGTATTTCCAGTACTACGAACACTGTCAGCGGGAGGTTAACGAAGTCAAGACCTATTGCCAATGTTTGAAGCGGCATTTAGCCATAACCCACATAACTTAATACTAATAATTAATCATTGCCCCAAAAACAGACGAAAATGTAACGTCATCAACAACATACGTTACACTTACGTTTGATATAATTCCAAATTGTACGTTTCACATGCAATTATGCTGTAATGTATGCCAATTGTAAATAAAACAAATACTGGTAAATATAAAAATCTGATGTGCTACACTCTCATGACTTTCTCTAGCTGTTCCACAAACTTCTTACATAAGATAATTCTTCTTTCTGCACCTTGCTAATCGAGTTACTCATTAGCACAGTGTTCTTATTACTTAGTTCCTTATAAGTAGAAAGAAAATAAGGGAATACACTAGGCTAAACCAATAGTCAAATGTTTTAAAAGCTGTCGCTACGCGATTGTCATTACAAATAACAATGAGTACCTCGAAAACGGTAAACTCCACGAGAAAAATGTATATGACATAACTTGTGTATTGAAAAAAAAAAAAAAAGACCTACATTTGTTGTATAGTAAGTTTTTGTCTATCTCTTACGGTTTACTAGTTATGCCAAATTAAGCAAAATTCATCCAGAATAAACAGGTCTTCAGAAGCTATTCCCAGAAAATTCAAGATATACATTTTATTTTTCAGGTAAATATCTTTAATATACGATATTTTAATCAAAATCGTTAGACCCATTTTTCAGAAAATCAACATTTTCGAAAAAATTTCCATGTAAAGGGTAGTTTGGGGTTGGGGGATTTTTCTCAAAATCTTCGTGTCGCATCCCTGGAAGATACTAAACTTAAATACCAAGTTTGGTATTTTAGCTACTATTCGTTTTTGAGTTATCGTGTTCACAGACACACGGACACACACATACGGACCTTTTTCTGAAAATGCTTTTTATGGTTACATGGGGTCCTAAAACATGTATTCCCGGTGAAATCTCGGTATCGAATTTTTGGGTGGAATACAGTACTTCTCTATCCCTATGTACATTGTAAAAACGGGGCTAGAGAAAGTAAAAAATGGCTGATAAAGCATAAAAGAATAACAAATATTAAATGGCCAAGAAACATATGAATGTTGCAAAACCGATGTTTGTGAAACATAAATCTCAGACACTGAAATAATAAAGGATGAAACTGGTTCTGTGTGCAATTAAGTAACTAAGAAACCTAGAAAGCTCGAAGAATTTTCGCAGTTTGAAGTATTAGGTAATATCATGTTGAACACATCACGTCTATTCCAATAACACACATTTCAGTTAGTTCCATACATAAAGTGCTAAAAGTGAACGAACTTTATTCCTATAAAATACAAATTCACCAAAGACTCAGCGAAGACGATTTTGGTAGAAGAGTAGAATTTTGTGAACAGATTCCTAAGAAAATCGAAGATGACCCAAATTTCACACAAAACATTTGTTTTAGTGATGATTCCTTAAATGGGTTTCTCAAAAACCACAATTGTATGTACTAGGACAATGAAAATTCTCATATGTTTCAGAAAATAATACTCAGTTTCCACAGAAAATCAACGTGTGGTCTGAATTTGTGGGAGATATTATTGCTGGAGCGACTTTAATTGAAACAAATCTAACTGATGTATGTGAGCATACTAGAAAATGCAATAACTCACTTATCACACTGTCGCTAGATAACCAAAACAGTGAAGATGGTGCTGGACGAACAAAATTTGCATTTTCAAGAAGACGGGAGCTCCTCCCACACAATGCAATAGCTGGATTGTAGATTTCCATGAAAATGGATTGTTAGGAGACAGAATGGCCGGCGATATTTCCAGACCTGACGCCGCTTGACTTCTTCATTTGAAAACAGTTGTATTCCTCCACCTGAGAATGTTCAAGGACTGAGAAACAGAATAACCAAAATATGTAATGGGATTAATAATGAAACACACCAATATGTTCATAAGCAGTTTCAAAATAGAATGTATTACTGCTTAATAAAAAATGGAGCAGATTTTGAACATTTGATTTAGTCCAAAAAAGTGTGTTTCTTGTCGCGTGACAGGAAAATATATAAAATAAATGAATGAGATGAATAAACAATTTAATACTCTTTCGTGTCATTTAAAATTCAAAAGTGCAAGTGGCTGAGAAGCTTGCTCCTAAATAACAAAGTTGACCTGTTTTTTTATTTAAATTAAATTTAAATAAATTGTTATTTAGACTGGAAGGTTTTGGAGTGAAAGCACAAAACGACTAACATGGCAACATAGGCTTGTGGATCCAAACGTTATACAACATTCCAGGCTCCCAGAAGCAACTTTGGGGCGTTCCAATGTGACAACTAAATCACCCCCAAGCATTTAACGACATGTTCTCACGGTGCAATCGTCCTTTGTTCCACAGGACAATCATTACTAGCCATTACTGCAAAAATACTGCCCTGGTGCTCTTTATAATTTAGTGTTTTAAAGAATGAAATGAGTCGGCCGACTCTTGGAGGCCCATTACCTTAATTCAGTGTTCATAATTGGAGAGGGACAGGACGAAATCTATCCGCAGTGTCGTTATTAAACATAATGTTGATGCAGAGGACGTTTAAACATTCAGACACACTCTCAAATCGATTTGGGTGGGTTGCGGCGCCGCAGTCTTCCCAGCCCTACGCTAGATAGGCGTTTTCTCTCATGCTGCTGGAAGTCTTCTCGTGTATCTTTGGAATATTGGTGGCAATATTCTCGTTTTTTTACTTTCTCTAGCACGTATATACATACAATGTAGATAAAGTACCGTCGTATTTCACCCAAAAATTCGAAGTCACGCGCGTGTGTGTAAATGGGCACTACTGCTCAAAAAGACCAAACTTCGTATTTATGTTTAGTATCTTCCAAGAATACAACAGGAAGATTTTCCAAGAAAATCGCCCCCCCCCACTGCGCTACATGAAAAAAAATGTAGAAATATTTTATTTTCTCGAAAATGATACTAAGATTTTGATTAAAATGTTTACATGTCAAATAAAGTGTAGAAATAACCTCTGAAGAGCTCTTCATTCTTGCATAACTGGTAAACAGTAAGAGACAGACAAAACCTTACTATAAAAATCTGATGTGTTCCATTCACATGACTTTCTCTATATCACTGTAATAAATTATTCTATTTACTTCATCTAATGGAGCAAAAATTAGCAGAAATAGTCTTATTACTTGCTACCTTGTCAGTAGAAGTTAATTAAGGGGGTACCATAGGTTAAAACGATACTCAAAACTGGTTGCTCTGCGATTGAAGTTCCTTTGTTTGTATGGACACGAGTTCACAATGTCCTGTATGAGAAAAGTATGTCTTTATAGCTGAAAATAAAACACATACAAGGAATATAAAAAAAACCATCAATTCCACGAAAAAAAGTATACAACATAAATTGTGTGTTTTAAGGTGCTCTACATTTGTTGTGTGATAAGTTTTTGTCCATCTCTTACGGTTTAGCAGTTATGCAAAATTCCGTAAAATTGACCGAGAATAAAGTAGTCTTCGGAGACTATTCCCAGAAAATTCAAAATATACATTTTATTTTTCATGTAAACATCTTTAATATACGATATTTTAATCAAAATCGTTAGTCATTTTTTAGAAAGTCAAAATTTTTTAAAAAAGTTCCATGTAAAGGGTAGTTTGGGGTGGGGGGATGTTTCTCAAAATCTTCGTGTTGCATCTCTGGAAGATACTAAACTTAAATACCAAGTTTGGTATTTTACCGACTTTTCGTTTTTGAGTTATCGTGTTCACAGGCACACGGACACACACACACGGACCTTTTTCTGAAAACACTTTTTTTGGATAGAGGGGACCCTAAAACATTTCCGTTGAAATCTTGGTATGGAATTTTTGAGGGAGTGCAATACCTTCTCGATATACTATATACATAGCACGTATAGAGAAAGTAAAAAACTAGATCCTACAGCACACAATTTGTCATACTTTTTTTTTTTTTCCGCGGAGTTGACTATTTCCGAGAAATTACTTATTATTGGTTTCAAGTTTTAAAACATTTAAATTTTTCTCGCACGGAAATGTGTCTACTCCTGGTCACGCAAACAAACGGATTTCAAACACATAGCGAGCAGATTTGAAAAGATTTGACTATCGCTTTAGCTTAGTGTACTCACTTATTCGCTTGTACTTACAAGGACACAAATAACGCCATTTCTGCTAATGTATATCTTCACTAGTATGAGGCAGATAGAAGAATAAGCTTTTTAACAATAATTTGTTACAGATATGTAGAGAAAGGCATGCGAATGGAACACATTAGATTTTTACATTCTTTACACGTACTACGTAAATAGTTTATAGAGAAGGTTTAGGATCCTCTGTATCAAAAAAAAAAAAATTAGAAAAAGATCTGTGTGCGTGTCCATGTTGCTGTATGTCTGTGAGCACGTTAACTCAAAAACGAAAAGTCGGTAAAATATCACACTTGGTATTTAAATTTGGTATCTTCCAAGGTTGCGACACGAAGATTTCGAAAAAAATAATACCTCCACCTTAAACTCCTTTTACATGAAACAATATTTCGAAAATTTTGGCTTTCTCAAAAGTGGCTCTAACAATTTTTATTAAAATCTTTTATATGTAAGATATTTACATCACAATAAAATGTATATCTTTAATTTTCTGGGGTATCCTCTAAAGACCACTCATTCTGGATGCATTTTGCTGAATTTTGCGCAACTGGCAAACCACAAGAGATAGACAAAACTTAATGCATAAAAATGAAGATCTCGTTAAAACACAATTTATGCCAAATTCTTTTCTTTTTTTTCGTAGAACTGACCATTTTTGAGATATTATTATTTGTTTCAGTTTTAAAATACTTAAAACTTTTCTCACACTGGAATTTGTGAACTTCAGGTAATGCATAGAAACGGATTTCATCCATACTGCAACCAACTTTTAATGTCGTTTTAATCTAGTGTCTTCCCTTATTTCCTTTCTACTTACAAGAAAACATTTCTGCCAATATTTATCTCGAACAGAATGAAGTAGATAGAAGCTTAAGCTTTTTAACAATAATTTGATAAAGAGATGTAGAGAAAGCCATGTGAATGGAACACACAAGATTTTTTTATTATACTGTCGCCAGGTGCGCACCGACTTTTATATTTATTTTTACTTTCTCTATAAGTACTAAGTACATAGTGTGTAGAGGAAGGTATTGTATTCCACCAAAACATTCGATACCGAGATTTCACCGAAAATACATGTTTTAAGACCCCCTGAATCCAAAAAAAAAGCATTTTCAGAAATAGGTCCTTGGTATATAAGTTTGGTATCTTCCAAGGATGCGACACGAAGATTTTCAAAAAAATTCTCCCACCCCTAACTACCGTTTACACGGAACTGTGATTTTCTAAAAATTGGCTCTAAGGATTTTGATTAAAATGTCGTATATTAAAGGTATTTATCTCGCAAATAAAATGTATATCTTTAACTTTCTGGGAATAGCCTCTGAAGACTACTTATTTCTGGGTGAATTTTACGGAATTTTGCATAACTGCTAAACCATTAGAGATGGACAAAAACCTAACACACAAGAAATGTAGAGCACGTTAAAACAATGTATGTTATATACAGTTTTTTAGTGGAGTTGATCGTTTTTTAGATATTTGTTATTGGTTTCAACTTTAAAAATATAATTTTCTCATACGGGATTTTTTCAACCCCTGTCCATAGAAACAAAGGAACTTCAGTCACATAGCAACCAGATTTTGACTATCACTTTAACCTATGGTACTCCCTTATTTCGCTTCTACTTACAAGGAAGCAAGTAATAAGACAATTTCTGCTAATTTTTTCTCGTTTATCATGAAGTAAATAGAAGCATAAGCTTTTTAACAATAATTTGTTGCAGAGATGTAGAGAAAGTCATGTGAATCATTTTTGGAAAAAGGTCCGTGTGTGTCTGTGGGTCTGTGGACAGCATAGCTTAAAAACGAAAATACCGTTAAATACCAAACTTGGTATTTAAGTTTGGTATCTTCCAAGGATGCGATACGAAGATTTTCAAGAGAATCCTCCCACCCCCAACTACCCTTTACATGGAACTTTTTTCGAAAATTTTGATTTTCTCAAAAATGACTAACGATTTTGATTAAAATATCGTATATTGAAGATATTTACCTGACAAATAATATGTATATCATGAATTTTCTGGGAATAGCCTCTGAAGACTACTTTATTCTGGAGGAATTTTGCGTAACTGCTAAACCGTAAGTTATGGACAAAAACTTGTCACACAGAAAATGTAGAGCACATTAAAACTTAACACTTTATCTTATATACATTTTTTCGAGGAGTTGATCGTTTTTGAGATATTCCTTGTTTTTTTGGTTTTAGCTTCGAAAAACTTGTACTTTTCTCATACAGGAATTTGTGAATTCGTATCCATACAAACAAAGGAACTTCAGTTACCTAGTAACCAGCTTTTGAGTATCACTTTAACCTATGGTAATCCCTTATTTCGCTTCTACTTACAAGGAAGCAAGTAATAAGACAATTTCTGCTAATTTTTTCTCGTTTATCATGAAGTAAATAAAAGTATAAGCTTTTTAACAATAATTTGTTGCAGAGATGTAGAGAAAGTCATGTGAATTGAACACACCAGATGTTTTCCATTATCATCAGAACGTATACCTCCATTGGAAAGTTCGATATTGAAATGTACAATGTTCCCTCTCGCAACTGTCAGAGAAGATAAACGTAACTAGATATCTCTGCTTTGTAGGGAAACGGTTAAAGAAACCAATCAGCTTCCCTGAAAATGTGTGCATGACCAAATCGAGGCTTCGGGTCGCCATGAAGAGTGTCAACGGTACGTCCTGCTGGCTATTTAGAGATAGTTCGGACATAAAACTCAGTTTTCAAACCTTGCTTACATAGGAATTTGGTCTACTCTTTACTGCAGTCGGTCGGTCAGTCAGTCGGTCGATAATGTAGTTACCACAACTACCGCTAGGGAGCGCTTGTGGTAAAGAGCCCTGCTAGCACTTTATTTACTTACGCTGTTGCTATGAGCCAAACAGAAATTAAAACGACATAGAGCAGAAAGTAGGTTTACGACTACAGAGATGGATATATATAAATGGCAAGCAATATATCTGACATTATTTTGTGCAGTACATAGCTCTAATGACGGTAGAAATTAAATTTTAATTATTGGATCTGAAGCGAGAGAAAATCTTTGCGCAGCGTCAAGGAACCCCTAAACTTATTTCTGGTGAAATATCGAAATTGTACTTTTGGGAGAAATTTTATTTAACCATATGCCGATATTTAGGATTTGCAAAAGGATACAGAATGCTTAAAAACATAAATTAACCATACACAAATAACATGGTGTGGGAAAGAAGAAATAATAATAATAATAATAATAATAATTATAATAATAATAATCATCATCATAACAACAGTACAAATTGATTGCCTCCGTGGTCGAGTGGTCAGCGAGCTGAATTCTCACCCGGAAGTCCCGGGTTCCATTTCCGGCTGGGGCGAGGAAGTTTTCTTTAACCAGAATTATTCCCTATCCCTTACAGAGTATGGAAGTATGAATGTGAGAGTGAGTGTGTGCGTGTTTGAGGAAATAAAATGGTTTAAACCCAACGTAAACCTATAGACAACGAGTTGTTTCTAATTCGAAGCCCCCGATATGATCTTAGATGTTAAATGAAACAAAAACAAAAACAAACAAAAAAACAAAAAAAAAAGAGTAAGGATATCAATTCAAATTGGTTATACAAACAATAAACCTGATTTTTAGATTCTCTAACATACATAGCAGTTAGAGAAGGTATTGTATTCCAAATAAAACTCCTATGTCGAGATTTCACCGGAAATATATATTTTGAGGTCTGCTGAGTCACAAAAAAAATATTTTTTAGAAAAAGGTCCGTGCGCGAACGCGTGTGTCTGTGGGTACCATAGATCAGTGTTGGTATTTACGTTCAGTACCTTTCAAGGACGATTTTCGAGAAAATTTCCTACCTCAAACTAAATTTTACATGGTAAAGTTTTTAATAGTGTTGTTTTTCTAAAATATGGTTCTAACAATTTATTTAAAATACCGTATATTAAAAACATTTACATCACAAATTAAATGTATATCTTGAATTTTCTGGGAATAATCTCTGAAGACCTCTTTGCTCTGGATGAGTCTCGCTTAACTTTGTATAACTGGTAAACCGAGAGAGAAATACGTAACTTTTCTCAAAGGAGAAGTCACCTTTCGTTTCATCTCTCTTGTTTTATTGCACGCCATGCAAAGCGAACTGAACTTCCAATTGTTTCACATAATGGTCAGCTTTTAAAATATTTTTTATTGCTTTAGCGTAGTGTACTCCCTTATTTCCCTTCTACTTAGAAGAAAACAAGTAGTAAGGTCATTTCTGCTAATATTTATCTCGTTTACATGATGTAGATAGAAGAATAATCCTTTGTAAGAATACTTTGCATGTGAAACAGCTAGAGAAAGTTATGTGAATGGAACATATATTTCTTTTTACTGGCTACAGAATACTTTATTATTTTTGTGACAAATGTGTTGTTTTTATCTAGTTTATACTTTTCCCGTCATGAAACAAAATAGTTTATAGCAGTTCTTATTACAATTACTTTATCTACTACCATTTGGTAGGTAAACAAAAATTCCAGATTTTGGAAAAACCTTATTTCCAAATGCTACCTTTAATACAATGGGTCATTTGAATAAAAAACAGTAAACTCTTATAAGTAATTACTTGGCAGGGAAAGTTAAGACTGATTTTTAAGTAATTACTGATTTTTAATTGAATAACAGTTTACTTTTACTGATAAGTAATGCCTTTGAAATTTTGCAGTATAAACTGAATAAACAAAAGAATAACCTTGTCATGGAGGAGCATATAAAAGCATGTTATAAAAATGTGATGTGTTACACTCACATGACTTTCTATAGCTGTTCTACAAACTTCTTATATAAGATTATTCTTCTTTCTGCATCTTGCTAATTAAGGTACTCATTAGCACAATGTTCTTATTACTTAGTTCCGTATAAGTAGGAAAAAATAAGGGAATACACTAGGCTAAAGCCATAGTCAAATGTTTTAAAAGCTGTCGTTATGCGACTGTCATTACAAATGCCTTCTTTTCTTGGCCAGGAGTAGAACAAAAGAAAACCGCACACTCCCGTCTGAGAAAAGTATAAGTACTTCACAACTGAAACTAATAACACTGAATACCTCGAAAACTGTAAGTTTCACGAGAAAAGTGTATATGACATAACTTGTGTATTTTAACAAGACCTACATTTTTTGTATAGTAAGTTTTTGTCTATCTCTTACGGTTTACTAAAATGCCAAATCAAGCAAAATTCATCCAGAATAAACAGGTCTTTAGAAGCTATTCCCAGAAAATTCAAGATATACATATTATTTGTCAGCTAAATATCTTTCATATACGATATTTTAATCAAAATCGTTAGAGCCATTTTTAAGAAAATCAACATTTTCGAAAAAAGTTCAATGTAAAGGGTAGTTAGGGGTGGGGGGATTTTTCTCAAAATCTTCGTGTCGCATCCCTGGAAGATGCTAAACTTAAATACCAAGTTTGGTGCTTTACCGACTTTTCGTTGTTGAGTTATCGTGTTCACAGACACACGGACACACTGACATACTGGCACACGGACACACACACCGACCTTTTTGTGAAAATGCTTTTTTTTGGATACAGGGGACCCTAAAACACATATTTCCGGTGAAATCTCGGTATCGAATTTTTGGGTGAAATACAATACTTCTCTATCCCTATGCAAAAATCTGTACGTGTGTACAGTCAAGTGCACCAATAATTGAAGGAAATTTAAAGCGAGAAGACCATTTTCTTTCGCCCCTTGAATTTCAAATTTCAGATTGGAAACTTTATCCTGTCACTTCTTTGCTTCAATTCTGTTTGTCACAAAGTCTATGGTCTTGCACATCGATGAATGGTGAATACCATAATCTCCTGTTACTGGGTCAACTAAATAGCGTAAAAAAAGGCTCGTTTACTGACGTGAACTTAATTCTCCACCCCTTGTTTCATCCTTACCGTCCAGAAAATAGTTTGTTAAAAAGTTTACACTCTCAAATGTCGGAAACCTTTTTAAATCACTGGGTCTATTACCTCTCCTCTTTATATGGTGTATGGGTAAAACTGCTTCCATGGTTACTTGCAGCTCTTTTTGCCAATCAACTCTACAGTAAAGATAAAAATATTTCAGCAAATACGTAACTCAACAAGTAATCACTGAATATTATACAAGTATTTGGTGGAAAACTAGTAATTACTGCACAAGTAAACGTAATAACGTATCAGTAATCAGTAAAGTCTGAACTGTAAGTAATTATTTATGCTTTATTCAATTTGTTATCAGTATTGACTTAAAAAAAATCTTATGTGTTCTATTCACATGGCTTTCTCTACATCGCTGTAATAAACTATTGTTAAAGCATATTCTTCTATTTACTTTATGGTAATCGAGATAAACATTAGCAGATGTTTTCTTAATTACTTGCTTCCTTGTAAGTAGAAGGAAAATAAGGGATACACTAGACAAAAGCGAATGTCTAATCTTTTAAAAGCTAGTTGCCATGTAGTTGAAATCCGTTCAGGAGTTACAACTTTTCGCGTGAGAAAAGTTTAGTATTTTAAATCTGAAAACTTTAACGGGGAGTATCTCAGAAATGGTCAATTCTACGAAAAAAATATGATATAAATTGTGCTCTGTCTATCTCTTACGGTTCACCAGTTATGCAAAATTCACTCAGAATAAAGAGGTATTTAGAGGCTATTCCCAGAAAATTCAACATACAATTTTATTTGTCAGATAAATATTTTTAATATACAGTGTTTTAATCAAATTTTTTTTCAAAATCTTCATGTCGCATCCCTGGAAAATACTAAACTTAAATACCAAGTTTGGTGTTTTACCGACCTTTCTTTTTTGAGATATCAACGGACACAAACACACACAGCAACTTTTTTCTGAAAATACTTACTTTTGGATACGAGGGACCCTAAAACTTCATTTCCGGTGAGATCTCGGTATCGAATTTTTGTGTGGAATGCAATAACTTCTCTATAAACTATGTACATAGTACGTGTAGAGAAAGTAAAAATATAAGTAAAAGAGTTTAATGAATTTTACTCAGCTGACCCATTGCTAAAATCATGGCATCCTAAATAATGCACATTCAGGCATATAAAGCATTTTAAGACGTCTTTGAAAGTGTATTGAAATTTAATGAAGTCTGTACGCAGGCGCAAGGTTTACGTTAATGATAGCAATGCTATCCTCGGCATTGCCGCAGGTTCCTTCAATATTAATACCGGTCTTGCGGCGATAACAAAACGATACCGCCGCGGTATTTGCTCGCCCTTCTGCAGCACCGCACTTGTACAGCCCTGATATTAACGGGGCAACGCCCGCAGTAAACGGAACTGACGTAACGCCTACGTAAAGAGCGTCCAATTAGCAGGTTTAGGCCATAACACGAAACGAGGATCACCAACATTACTTCCTTCAGCAGAGCCTTAAAACCTCCTCAATGAGAAAATTATTCGATATTTTGCTTTCCCTAAGGTTTCGACAGAAACACATGCTCTAACCCTTCCTGAATCCAGAATGCTCTATCAATTAAAAAAAACAGAAACACTTGAAAGACTTTTCTATTACATTCTGCTGCTTACCAACGTCTAAGGGTGTTTTTAGATTTTAGAAGTATTACTGCAAACCAATCAATATTTACTCGAAAAAAAAATCTGATGTGTTCCATTCACATGACTTTCTCTATATCTCTATAACAAATTATTGTTGATAAGCTTATCTTTATTGATTCCATGCTAATCGAGAAAAATTAGCAGAAATAGTATTATGTCTTGCTTTATTGTAAGTAGAAGCGAAATAAGGGAGTACCATAGGTTAAATTGAAAGCCAAAAGCTGGTTGCTATGTGACTGATGTTCCTTTGTTTGTATGGACAGGAGTTGACAAATTCCTGTATGAGAAAAGTATACGTTTTTCATAGCAGAAACCAAAAATAAGGAATGTCACAAAAACGACGAACTCCACGAAAAAAATGTATATAACCTAAATTGTGTGTTTTAACGTGCTCTGCATTTTTTGTGGAATAAGTTTTTGCCATCTTTTACGGTTTAGCAGTTATTCAAAATTGAGTAAAATTCATCCAGAATAAACTACTCTTCAGAGGCTATTCCCAGAAAATTCAAGATATACATTTTATTTGTCAGGTAAATATCTTTAATATACGAAATTTTAATCAAAATCGTTAGAGCCATTTTTGAGAAAATCAAAATTTTCGAAAAAAGTTCATATCAAAGGGTAGTTGGGGGTGGGTGGATTTTTATTAAAATCTTCCTGTCGCATCCCTGGAATATACTAAACTTAAATACCAAGTTTGGTATTTTACCGACTTTTCGTTTTTGAGTTATCGTGTTCATAGACACACTGACACGGGCACACACACACACGGACCTATTTCCGAAAATACTTTTTTTTTGGATACAGGGGACCCTAAAACATATATTTCCGGTGAAATCTCGTTATCGAATTTTTTGGTGGAGTGCAATACCTTCTCTATACACTATGTACATAGTTCGTATAGAGAAAGTAAAAATTATTTAAAAGTAGGATACGATTGGATAAAACACGGAGAGGATTCAGCACTTAGAACTTC
The DNA here is from genome assembly GCA_030762935.1 of Hymenopus coronatus. Classification (NCBI taxonomy): domain Eukaryota; kingdom Metazoa; phylum Arthropoda; class Insecta; order Mantodea; family Hymenopodidae; genus Hymenopus; species Hymenopus coronatus. The sequence continues at coordinate 40,120,757 of CM060897.1, read as the reverse complement.
TGCACCTATGCCTCATGTTGGGCATATTCTGTTTTCAATAATCTACATGTCTATGCCCTCCACATATAACTTAGAAATCATAAATCGCATACATACATGCATAAATATATAATACATACATGCTTGCATATGCATAGCCAATATGTGTGAATCTTGTAATTGGAAGAGACAATATGTGACATCGCTCACAGGGTTTTAATTAAAACAACAATTTTCTACGAATAACCTATGAAGTTCTTTTCATTCTGAATAAATGTTGTATAATGCTGTATAGCTGTAAACCATAAAAACACACAATTCATGTAACAAACGTTTTTGTTTATTTGTTACTTTCTCTACACGAACTATGTACATTGTGTATAGAAAAGGTATTGTATTGCACCCAAAAATTCAGTACAGAATTTCACTTAAAATACACGTTTTGGGAACCCCTGAATCCCAAAAATAAAATAATTTTTTAGAAAAATGTCGTGTGTGTATCTGTGGGCAGCACAGCTCAAAACGAAAAGTCCCTTAAATACCAAACTATATATTTAATTTCAGTATCTTCCAAGGATGCGACACGAAAGTTTCAAGAAAATTCCCCTACCCCCAACTACCCCTTACAAATAAAAAAACTCTACATTTTTATTAAAATATCTTATATTTAAGATATTTACATGACAAATAAAATGTACGTATATCTTCAATTTCCTGGGAATAGCCTCTGTAGACCTCTTTCTTATTCTGGATGACTTTTTTAGAATTTTGCATAAGTAGTTAACGTAAGAGATAGAAAAAATCTTACTGTACAAAAACGTAGATCTCATTAGAAACACACACAATGTATGTCATATACATTTTTATCGTGGAGTTGACCTTGAGGTATTCTTTGTTATTGGTTTCAGTTTTAAAATACTTAAAACTTTTCTCATATGGAAACCAGGTCACGCAACAAAACGGATTTCAACCCCGTGACTGTTAGTTCCGCTTAGTGTATTCCCTCATTTTCCTTATACTAAGTTCCTTATTACGTAATAAAACTGTTTCTGCTAATGTTTATCTCGTTTAGTCTGAAGTAGATAGAATAATAAGGTTACTAACAATAATGTGTTACAGAGATGTAGAGAAAGTCATGTGAATGGAACACATCAGATTTTTTTTTATTTTGGGTGTTATCACAATTTCTAGCATAATTGCTATTGTTTTGAATTTTCCAACACTTTAAATATTTAAAAGCCAGCATTTGAGATATAATATATCAGATTTAAATGCTGACGATCATGTTACAATGTTGGCTAGAGCAAATAAATACTGTTGTCCTGAATTTGATTAAGTTAACACCTATAAGCAATAACCGTGCTTATTTTAACAACGAACTCTGTAAATCTCTGAGAAATTTACAGACCTTGATGCCATCAAATGACAAAACTGGGTTTATTGTGTTTCCGCATCGTAAATCTATTTATGACTTTCTTTCTTATTAAACCGAATCAAACCACGTATATATGGCAAAGACTTTTCCCGGGTTTATGGGTAAAAGTTTTACAACAGAGTTGACCTCCCTCTAAGATAAGCAACCCTTCTATGTTGTCGGTTGTAAATAGAACAGAATATACTCATTACACGCTCATGGCCGGATGGAAAACATTTGATAGAGCTGATAGCTTAAGTTATGGAGGCACTAAGGAATGGCGTGATTAGGACTGCTTGGAGCTTTTGTTCGGTCTTGAGAAAAGAATCACTAAGATATTTTAAAATTCATGGAACTGTTCCAAAGTTTGCAAATAAATAAAGTAAAAATAATAAAGAAGCATGTCTCGGAAATGGTTAACGACTCAAAAGAATATGAAAAAAATATATAATGTGTTCCATTCACACAATTTTCTCTACATCTCTGCAACAAATTATTGTTAAAAAGATTACGCTTCTATTTACTTAATGCTAATCGAGAAAAAACATTGCAGAAATCATCTTACGTTAAAGTGATAGTCAAAAGCTGGTTGATATGTGGTTGAAGTTTGGATAGACAGGAGTTGACAAACTCCCGTATGAGAAAAGTATAAGCATTTTAAAGACTGAAACCAATAACAAGGAATATCTCAAAAACGATCTACTCCACTAAAAAATCTGATGTGTTCCATTCACATGACTTCCTCTATATCACTGCAACAAATTATTCTATTTACTTCATCTAATGGAGCAAAAATTAGCAGAAATAGTCTTATTACTTGCTTCCTTGTTAGTAGAAGCGAACTAAGGGGGTAACATAGGTTAAAGTGAAAGCCAAGAGCTGGTTGCTATGTGACTGAAGTTCGTTTGTTTGTATGGACATGAGTTCACAAAGTACTGTATGAGAAAAGTATGTATTTATAGCTGAAACCAAAAACAAGGAATATCTCAAAAACAATCAACTTCACGAAAAAAAATTGTGTGTTTTAAGGTGCTCTACATTTGTTGTGCGGTAAGTTTTTGTCCATCTCTTACGGTTTAGCAGTTATGCAAAATTCTGTAAAATTGACCCAGAATAAAGTAGTCTTCAGAGACTATTCCCAGAAAATTCAAAATATACAAAATATCTTTAATATACGATATTTTAATCAAAATCGTTAGAGCCATTTTTTAGAAAATCAAAATTTTCGAAAAAAGTTCTATTAAAGTGTAGTTGGGGGTGGGGGGGTTCTCAAAATCTTCATGCCGCGTCCCTGGAAGATACTAAACTTAAATACCAAGTTTGGTATTTTACCGATTTTTCGTTTTCGAGTTATCGTGTTCACGGTCACGCGGACCTTTTTCTGGAAATACTTTTTTTGGATACAGGGGACCCTAAAACATATATTTCCTGTCAAATCTCGGTATAGAATTTTTCGATGGAGGGCAATACCTTCTCTATACACTATATATATAGCACGTATAGAGAAAGTAAAAATGTATATGACATAAATTGTTTTAACGAGATCTACAGTTCCTGTTAAGTTAGCTTTTGTCTATCTCTTACGGTTTACTAATTAGGCAAAATTCAAAAAAGTCATCCTGAATAAAGAGGTCTTCAGACGCTATATCCAAAAAAGTCAAGATATGCATTTTATTTGTCTGTAAATAGCTTTAATATAAGAGATTTTAATCAAAATCGTTAAGAGTCATTTCTGAGAAAATCAATTTTTTTTAAAAATATTCCATGTAAAGCGGGGTGGGGGATTTTCTAGAAAATCTTAGTGTCGCATCTTTGGAAAATACCAAACTTAAATCCAAGTTTGGTATTTAACAGTCTTTTCGTTCTTGAGCTATGCTGTGCACACCCACACCCACCCCCCCACACACACACGAACCTTTTACTAAAAATGCATTTTAATTAAAAGGGTCTCAAAACATGTATTTCTGGTGAAATCTCGCGGTATCGAATTTTTAGTGGAATACAATACCTTCTCCATACACTATGTACATAGTACGTGTAGAGAGAGAGATCAATTACGTATTTATTTAATTGCAGCCTAATAGTTAAAACCAAGGTGCGGAAATCAAAGGCTATTCTTAGACAGTTCAAGGTATACATTTTATTTAAAATGCAGATATGCTAAGCATGTTGTATCTTAAGTTGATCCATCTGTGAATTTTGACCAAAAATTGAGAAACACTTCTTCATTTAAATTACTAATTACCTTACGTTAGTAAATGCATAGCTTCATGCTTATTAATAGACCTAAATTTAAACCATGTTTTCTCGAAAACCTGTTTTTAGTAATTTTATATACTCAAAATGCTCCACAAATGCAATAGTTTCCTCATTTGAACTACCTCTCAATGCAACTTTAAAGGAAACGACTATATATTTTGTCGAAATAATGCTCCAATGTTGAGCAATAAATTGCCATATTTTGAAAAATCTGATGTGTTCCATTCACATGCCTTTCTCTGTATCGCTGTAACCAATATTTAAAAAGCATATTCTTCTATCTACGTTATGATAATAGGGATAAGCATTAACAGAAATTGTCTGATTTCATTGCTTCCCTGTAAGTAGAAGGGAAATAGGGAATATGCTGAGCTAAAAGACAGTCAAATCTTTTAAAAGCTGGTTGCCATGTGAATCTGTTTCTATGCAGGGCCATGACTTGACAACTTTCCGTGTGAGAAACGCTTAATATTTTAAATCTGAAACAATAACAAGGAATATCTCAAAAACGATCAACTTCACGAAAAAAATACAACATAAATTGTGTGTCTTAACGAGCTCTACATTTTCTATTCAATACGTTTTGTCCATCTCTTACAGTTTACCAGTTAAGCAAAATTCCGCAAAATTCATCTACAATAAAGATGTCTTCAGCGGCTATTCCCAGAAAATTCAAGATATACATTTTATTTGTCGTATAAATGTCTTTAGTATACCGCATTTTAATCAAAATCGTTAGAGCCATTTTTGAGAAATTCAAAGTTTTCGAAATTTTTTCAACGTAAAGGGTAGTTTTGTGTTGGGGGAGTTTTATCAAAATCTTCGTGTCGCATCCGTGGAAGATAGTACACTTAAATATTAAGTTTGGTATTTTACCGACTTTTCGTTTTTGAATTATCGACACACACATACACACAGACACACACATAGGGACCTTTTTTTAAAAATACATTTTTTATACAGGGACCTTGAAACGTCTATTTCCGGTGAAATCTCGGTATCGAATTTTAGGGTGGAACGCAATATCTTATCTATGCACAGTGTACATAGTACATGCAGAAAGAGTAACAATCAAGAGTTATGAAGAGCACAAATAGGTAAACATTAAAAATGACCATTTAGGAGATTTTATTAGAGCAATGATATAAAACATTTCCAAATTTAAAATTAAAGTAACCATGCACGGTAGAATTTGAAAACGGATACTCATTGTATGTGATATATTTTAGATTTTCAAATTTCTATGAGGATTGACTTAATCAAAATCATCACGGCCACTTATGAGAAAATAAATAATAATGATAGCATTTCCATGTAGGGGGAAATTTAGGGTGGAAGAATCTTCTTGTAAATATTGGTATCACATTGTTGGATGATCCTGAACTTAAATCACCAGTTTCGCTGACACACACTCGCTAACACACATGCGCGAGCGAATGCACAGGAATCTTTCCACCTACCATACTAGAGTAAAAGTATTCCTTGCTGTATTCAGCTGACATGAAAGCCTGAACATCCGGTTTTGGATGGATCTAAATGCCTCCTCTACTTTTGGTACGAATCTGATGTAAAGAATACAAAATATTGTGTTACAAGGTTGGGTAATAGACATGTGTCATGAGATTATATTTTGTTCATAAACCCATATCTAATAATTCTTTGCTTACGTGCTCGAGTCTCCGAAACGAAAAGGGTAACACTGCAAGTAAACAAACAACAGACAAGCAGTTGACGTAGCATTCATTAGATAAAAGTTGTTTACTATTTTTGCGTATTATACACCATACTTGCAGTCAACGTAGTGTTTATAGTATTATTCTGTGTAAGAGTTTTACACGCAGTTGTACTTGGTAGTTTTTAAGAATTCTGCTTCTTTAGAGTATATATTTGTCTGACTAACGTCAAATGGCCATGAACAGTAGCGAAATTTCACAACTTCAGAGCGCACTTACTGGGAAGCCCAGGAGTACTTGTTGACTATCAACAGCGGTACCGCAACAGACATCACTCAACCCACACCACGCTTCCGATTGCAGATGCATTTAAATGAAACAGGGAGCCAACGTCCTAACGAACACCCTTGACAACGTTCCCGGACACGCCATACACCAGAGTTTGAACTCTTTCCAAGACTTAGACGTCACATAACCAGGTGACGTACAACAATATATCGGGACTGGTGGAGACATTTTGAGCACCTTGGTAGCTGATTAAAGTGTTGTGTATTTGCTTAGAGTATTTTTACTATCTCTAGTGGTAGAGACGGTATTGCATACCACCCGAAAATTCAGTACTGATATTCACTGTAAATACACGTTTTGAGGTCCAGAATACACAAACAAAAAGGCCTTTTTAGAAAAAGGTCCTTCTTGTGTGTGTGTGTGTGTGTGTCTGTGAACAACTTAAATCAAAAAAAGAAAAGATTGTACATAAACTCAGCCTCTTTCACGGATGTGACACAGAGATTCTCAAGAAAATACCCCAACCCAAACTACCCTTTACTTTGAAAATGTTTGAAAATTTAAGTTTTCTCAAAAATTGCTTTAGCGATTTTGATAAAACACCATATATTTAAGATATTTTCATGCCAAATAAAATACACACACACACACATATATATATTACCAAGCGGGAGACCTGGGTTCGATCTCCAGTACCGGCGTGGGGATTTACCCCCGCTGGGAGACCTGGCCCGGGGTGCACTCAGCCTCGTAAGGTCCTTGGGGGGCAAATCGAGGAGCTACTTGAAGAAGTAGCGGCTCCAGGTCATGAGGACCACGTATCACTCTCCAATACTGCACCCCATCCATGACGTCTGTAGTGGACCGAGATGAGGGACGCAGCGGCCGGGCGGTAGGTCAAGGTTCCCCGTGAGCTGTCGTGCCATGGAGTTATTATGTCTATTTATACTTTTAATTAATTATTAGTTAAAACTGTATCAAGTAGGAAAAACCATATATTTTCTTAAAGTTTGGAATTACTATAATGTTACTACGAAAAAATTGATTTTTTAATTTTTCAAAATTTTGGTCAAATTTCGTTGAATGATCACCATAAACAATCCTTAAACAATGTAGGGCGTGAAAGACAAATGTTTAGCCAGCAGGTTAATCCACAGGTTTGAATTGGGAGAGAACTGTTGGTCCCAACTACTTCTACCTGATATTTTACGCAGTTAATTCAGCGAGTGATTTAGTTACGTAAACCGACACAGGAGGCGTGTTTCTAGTTAACCACATCATAGAAGTTAATTAATATCTGTAAACTGGTCTTTAACACCATCTGTGTCTGTCCAATTACAGTCGAAGAGGACCCGTCGCTCATTAGTACAATAAGCCGGAGAATCGTGATTCGATCATGGCGATTGCTTCGCTGAATCTTGCCTGCTTCCTCACTCATCAAGGAGTCCATTAAACCACGATACTAGAGAACACGGATATCAGAGAAATGTGGAATATCCCCAAATTGACATATATTCTAAATCCCACATTATTATTTTTGGTTCAAATGCTTTATGAATGTGTTACACCCACTCTTTTACAAACTATATTTACTTTCTCCATACGCACTATGTACATAGTGTATAGAGAAGGTATTGCACTCCACCAAAAATTCGATACCGAGATTTCACCGGAAATATATGTTTTAGGGTCCCCATTATCCAAAAAAAAAGCATTTTCACAAAAAGGTCCATGTGTGTGTGTGTACACGATAACTCAAAAACGAAAAGTAGGTAAAATACCAAACTTGGTATTTAAGTTGAGTATCTTCCAGGGATGCGATACGAAGATTATGAGAAAAATCCCCCTACCCCCAACTACCCTACACATGGAACTTTTTTCGAAAATTTTGATTTTCTCAAAAAATGGCTCTAACGATTTTGATTAAAATTTCTTATATTAAACATATTTACCTGACAAATAAAATGTATATCTTGAATTTTCTGGGAATAGCCTCTGAAGAGTAGTTTATGCTGGATGAATTTTACTGAATTTTGAATAACTGCTAAACCGTAAAAGATGGACAAAACCTTACTGCACAAAAAATGTAGAGCACGTTAAAACACACAATTTATGTTATATTCATTTTTTTCGTTAAGTTCATCGTTTTTGAGACATTCCTTATTTTTGGTTTCTGCTATGAAGAACTTATACTTTTCTCATACAGGAACTTGTAACTCCTATCCATATAAACAACGCAACTTCATTGACATAGCAACCAGCTTCTGACTATCATTTTAACCAATGGTAGTCCCTTATTTCGCTTCTACTTACAAGGAAGCAAATAATAAGACTATTTCTGCTCAGTTTTTCTGATTAGCATAAAATAAATAGAAGTATAAACTTTTTAAGAATCATTTGTTTCGGGGATATAGAGAAAGTCATGTGAATGGTACACATCAGATTTTTTGTATTCTTTTATCTACATCATACTAATCATGATAAGCATTTGCAGAAATTGTTTTATTACTTTCTTCCTTATAAGTAGAAGGGAAATATTGGAATACACCATGCTAAACAATAGTGAAATCTTTTTAAAAGCAGCTCGCTGTGTGAAACAATTAAAATTCGGTTTTCTTTGCATGGCTAGGAGAAAAAACAATAGGTATGAAACAAAAAATGACTTCCCGTTTGAGAAATGTTTAAGTAGTTCAAAATTAAAAACAGCAATTATGAATATCTAGGAAACGCTTACAAAAAATGTATGTGACATATGTATGTCTTAACGAGATACCTTTTGTGTAGTACGTTTTTGTCCATTTCTTACGGTTTACCAGTTATATGTATACAGTTCAGCCAAAATGAAGGTTTTCAGAAGATATTTTTTCAGAACTGCGTTACCGCAACAGGCGCCACAAACACTATAGCATGATTCTCGACGGGAGAGGTATTTAAATGAAACAGGCAGCTTACGTCTATATAAACTAAAATTTCGAAAACGTTTCCATGTAAAGGCTGTTTGGGGTACAGCATTTTCTTCAAAATCTCCGTGTCTCATCCAAGTTTTATATTTAACAGATTTTTATTTGTTAAGCGATACTGCCGACCCACACCCCCACCCACACACCCACACACACGGACCCCTATATGAAAATGTTTTTCGGAATCAGGGCTCCAGAGATGTTTATTAAAATGTATAATATCTAAGACGTATTCATTAAGTAGCCTCTGAAGTTCTCTTATTTCTGTATGGCTTTTGGATAACTCGTTATATATCTAAAAAAGCTTTACATAAAAATTGTAGATCTCAACAAAATGCACACTTTGTAATGTTTTTCTTTTTTTGAGGAGTTAATTATTTCCGAAATATTATTAGGTTCAATTTTCCAATACTTATGCTTTTCTCAAATGGTCAGTCACTATTCGTTTCTTTCTTGGTCAAGTAAAGAGAACGGAATTTAAAAATCTTCACATAGCTACCAGCTCATAAAATGTTTAATACTGCTTAACCATAGTCTACTCCCCATTCCCATTATATCCACAAACACAAATGTAACGAAAGCATTTTTGCAAATGTTTATGTAGAATAATATGAAGCAGATAGAAAAATAAGCTCTTTAATTTATCTACCGAGCACTATGTACAATGCAGTAATATTTGGATGGAGCCCAAAAATTACATACCGAGATTTCACCAGAAATACATGTTCTGAGGCCCCCTGAATCCAAAAATAATTTTAGATAACGGTCCACACGTGTGTGTGTATGTGTGTGTGTGTGTGTGTGTGTTTGTGAACAGTATAACATCATAACCTAAGTCGATTACACAACGAACTTAATATTTAAGTTCTGCATCTTCCAAAGATACAATACGAAGATTTTGAAGAGAATCCCCCATCCCAAACTACACTTCACGTGGAACTATTTTAGAAAAATTTAAATTTCACAAAAATGATTAATGATTTGATTAAAATAAATACCGTATGTTTAAGATATTTTATGATAAAATGTAGATTTGGAATTATCTAAGAATAGCCCTGAAAATATCTTCATTTTAAATATATTTGGTAAACAGGAAGATCTATACAAAAAATATATATCTCGATAAAACATAATTTATGTAAAAAATACTGATTTTTTGTGGACTTAAAAGTTTCTATCTTAAGGGTTTTAATTTTCGATATACCTTTCTCAAATGGAAAGAGAGGATGAGTTTTCCTTTTTACTGGTTAGGCATAAAGAGCGACATTTCAAAGCCCTCGCTAAGACCTCTTTAAGGTTTTGACTGTTTCCCTACTCTCTTTGTAGCTACACGAAATAGGTGATAGAAGTATTTCTGCAAATGTATATCTCGGAAAACGTGAATAGGTACACGAATAAGATTTATTAAGACAATGTGAATTATTTGTTTCTTTCACACCAGTCGTGTAAGACAGAAGTTGGATAGGTAGAGCTACATTGAAAAATTCAATGTCATAGCCGAGATTTGTACCACGGATCTCCTGGTTTACGTCCAGTTGTTGAAACCACTGAGCTAACATGGCAACATGCCAGTACGGCACTAAATTCTCTGACTCGCGTTTTTCCCAGTAAACCACATGGAAACCACTATTTTGAGATGTCGTACATCAATAGTGATATGCAAACTCCGTAAGTATTCAGTCCCGGGCTTTAAAGTTAACCATCTATTACTTCTATTAATGCGAATAAATTGTTTCTTCCACAACAGTCGTCTGCGGGACAGGAAAACCACAAAAACGCGAGTCAGTTGGAGATTTTAGTGGCGTGCCGGCATGTTGCTATGCTAGCTCAATGGTAAGAGCAATTGGACGGAAACGAGATATCCATGGTTCAAATCCAGGCTATGGCATTGAACTTTTGGTCTGACCCCATATCTCCAACTTTATTAAGATAAGTCTGCTCAAGAATAAATAAGAAAATCATGTGTATATACCGCATAACATAATTCTTACTTTCTCTACACGTACTATGTACAGTGTATAGAGAAGGTAATTGCACTCCACCCAAAAATGTTATACCGAGATTTAAGCGGAAATACACGTTTTAAGGTTCTCTGTATCCATAAAAAAACAGTTTTTGGAAAAAGATACGTGTGTGTGTGTTTGTGAACACGATAACTCTTAAATGAAAAGGCGGTAAAATACCAAACTTGATATTTAAGTTTAGCATCTTTCAAGGATGTGACACGAGGATTTTTCTCCCCCCCCCACAACACAAACTACCCTTTACATGGAAACAATTTCGAAAATGTTTATTTAGTCTAAAATGGATCTAACAATTTTGATTAAAATACGTATATTGCAAATACAATGTATATATTCCATTTTCTGGGAATAGCCTCTAAAGACCTCTTTATTCAGAATGAATTTTGCTGAATTTTGCATTACTGGTAAACCGTAAGAAGTAGATAAAACTTACCACACAAAAAATGTAGATCACGTTAAAACACACAATATTTATATTATTTTCGTGGAATTGACCATTTCTGAGATATTCCTTTTTATTTGTTTCAGATTTGAAATACTTACTTTTCTCGCACGGAAAGTTGTAAACTTTCTGGTCCTGCATAGAAACAGATTTCAACCACATGGCAACCAGCTTTTAAAAGATTTGACTATCGTTTTAACCTAATGTATTCCAATTTCCTTTTCTTACAGGGAAACAAATAATTAAGACAATTTTTATCTCGATTGTCATAAAGTAGATAGAAGAATAAGCTTTTTAACAATAATTTGTCACGAAATGTAATATGAATGGAACATACCAGATTTTTATCACATACTTCGTTTCTGGTGAAACCTAATATGGGATACTGCTTCATCTAACTGGTAGAAAAAGTCATGTGAGTATAACATATTGGGAAATCTGCTGAGCAAACATCTATAATATACTATAAATCAACAAATACAGATATGAAACTTATTATCGGTGCTTTTATTAACAGTGCTGATAGACGTTTAAAGGAATCAAATGTAATAACGTTGTATATGGTCAATGGTTTTTATTGACCCGATTTTTTTTTCTTTTCTAATTAACATGCGGATTACGCAGAGCAGTAGAATGTATGTATTTATTTGTGTTAATAGAATGCTTTCATTTACATTGGTGATTTGTAAAACTGAGTTGATTTAATTGCATTAACAGAGTTCTTTCATTGAACTCGATACTTTTTCATTTTGTAAATACGCTGTGGATTTGAATATTTTGTGATGTGCAGTTTAAATAACAAACATTTGCAGATTTTATCCTGAATATGGATCACTGGAGTACATTGGTTGTATTATTTCACATTATTAACCCATGATGACACTGCAATTTCCAATCTTGTGATTTTATGTCCATGTATACTGAGCTGGCAGAGTTGATTGCGAGATAAATTTGTTCGAAATCGGAAAATTTTCACCAGCAGTGCTTAACAATTTTCACTTTGTACGTATACACAATGTATATAGTAAACGGTATTATATTCCATCCAAAAACTCGACTCAAAAATTTCACCGAAAATACATCCTCTGAATAAATTAAAAACCCTGATATGTTCCATTCACATCACTTTCTCTACATCTCTGCAACAAAGTATTGTTAGAAAGCATATCTTCTATTTACTTCATGCTAATCGAGAAAAAAATAGCAGAAATAGTCTAATTACTTATTTCGTTGTTAGTAGAAGCGAAATAAGGGAGTATTATAATTTAAGGTCATAGTCAACAACTGGTTGCTATTTGACTGACGTTCCTTTATTTGTATGGACAGGAGTTGACCAATTCCTATACGAGAAAAGATTTTCAGAAGGTGTTCAGGAAAATTCCCCACCCGAAATTACATTACATGGAACACTTTTCGAAAATGCTGTTCTCAAAAATATCTAAAACAATTTTGATTAAAATTTAAAATAATTTAATGACAAACAAAACGCATATTCGGAATTTTTTGGGAACAGCTGCTGAAGACTTTATTCTGATGAATTTTGTATAACTGGTGAACTGTAACAGAAAGAGAGAGATAGAGAGGCAGACAAAAACGTACTACATAAAAATTTTAGATTTTGTTAAAATCACCAATTTATGGCATATAGTAAGAGTTGTAACCGTTTCAGAGATATTCCGTGTATTTGGTTGCAATTTTAAGCTTCTTTTCTCAAGTGGAAATACTTCTTTTATTTTTGTCTCTCTTTTGTTTGACTCCTGACAAGCAAAGAGAATCGCATTTCATTTGTTTCATAAAGCAAACGGCTTTTAAAGGATTTGACTATCGCTTTAGCCCAGTGCATTTACTTATTTCCTTTCTACGAACCAAAATAAAATTGAAAAGATCAATTCTGCTAATTTTTACCTCGATTAGCATGGTGTGTATAAAAGAATAATATTTTATCAGAAAAGCTAGACAAAGTCATGTGATAAACATTAGCAGAGTTTATCATATTATTTGCTTTCTTGTTAGTAGAAGGGAAATAAGACAATACTAAAGCAATAGTCAAATCTATTATCTAATAGATGGTATCTATGGGATTGAAATTCGTTTATTTGCTTGGTCAGGAGTTGGCAAGCTCCCTTATAAGGAAAATTTTAAATGCTTTAAGACTGAAACCAATTACAGGCAATATCTTGGAAGTGGGCAACCACAAGAAAAAAAAATTATAATACAAATTGTTGTTTTAACGAGATCTACAATTTGTGTGGTAAGTTTTTGTCTATCTCTTATGGTTTGCCAGTTATACAAAAGTCGTCCAGTTTGAAGGGGTCTTGAGAGGTTATTTGTCATAAAAATATCTTAAACACAAGTATTTTAATCAAAAGGTTTGAGAAAATCAAAACTTTCGAAAAATGTTCCAAGTAAAGTGTAGCTAGGGGTGAGGAATTTTCCTCAAAGCCTTCGTGTCACATCCTTGCAAGATATTTAACTTAAATACCAAATTTGGTATTTAACCGACTTTTCGTTTTTGTGTTATGCTGCTCACAGATGCAACCACACACGGACATGTATCTAAAAATTATTTTTTTGAACCAGGCAGTCTCAAAACGTGTATTTCCGATGAAATCTCGGTATCGAGCTTTTGGGACAATACAATACCTTCTCTATACACTATGTACATAGTACGTGCAAAGAAAATACAAATTAAAAAATTATCAAAATAATTTGTAGCTAATAGTAATTAATGTAATACGTAAAATATTTTTATGCATTTTGAAACCACTAGGGCTGTTTTGTGTTATTAGAACTAAACAATTCGTTCTCGCTATGTTCTTCTCTGACTTCTGTTTGTACTCTCTTTAAAAGACTTTGGCGTTTGAACAGCAGTTGTTCTTTAAGGGCTTCCTTCTCATGGTCACCGGAGTTATTGCCAATATATCTGACGAAATGCGCTGCTAATTCGCCGACCTAGTACCTCTAGTAAATTGACTGTCCTTTGTTGGAAAAGTTGTGAATAGACGTCGGAATTGCAGTCCTCTGCATTATCTACCGCTTTTGTCCTATTGTTCTGTTCCCTGTGCTGAGAGCCAGGGGTAGGGTGGGGGTGGAATATCAATTATTTAACAAGTTGTTTCTACTTCAGCAACTCGACACCAATTTGTCAGTACTGGCTGCCGACTGAGCCAGCATCTTCTCGAGGAGTAGGCGCTTCTTGCGCTAAAGTTGTAAATAGAATAATTCCATTTGTATACGTGCAGTAATAGTGAAAGCAACTTTTAGTACTTGGCAATAAATACGTTCGTGAAACATGAAAAGGAAAACAAAAGAATACACTAGGCTAAAACGATAGTCAACTCTTTTAAAAGCTCGTTGCAATGTGGTTGAAATACGTTTCTCTGCAGGGTCAGAAGTTTACAACTTCCCGAGTGAGAAAAAATCTAAGTATTTTAAATCTGAAATAAATAACAAAGAATATCTCTGAAATAGTCAATTCCACGAAAAAACATGACATAAATTGTGTGTTTTAACGTGATCTACATTTTTGTGTGGTAAGTTTTGTCTATTTCTTACGTATTACCAGTTACCAAAATCCAACAAAATCCATTTAGAATAAAGAGGTCTTTAAAGACTATACCAGAAAATTCAAGATATACATTTTATTTGTCTGGTAAATGTCTTTAATATACGAAATTTTAATCAAAATCGTTAAAGGCATTTTTGAGAAAATCAAAATTTTCGAAAAAAAGTTTCATGTAAGGGGTAGTTGGTGGTGGGGGGATTTTTTTCAAAATCTTTGTGTCGCATCCCTGGAAGATACTAAACTTAAATAACAAGTTTGGTATTTTACCTACTTTTCGTTTTTGAGTTATCGTGTTCACAGACACACGGACACACATGGACCTTTTTCCGAAAATGCGTTTTTTTTAGATAAAGGGGACCCTAAAACATATATTTCCGGTGAAATCTCGGTATTGAATTTTTGGGTGGAGTGCAATACATTCTCTATATACCATGTACATAGTGCATATAGAGAAAGTAAAAACTGTACGCTATAAGGAAATTAGAATTCGGACATATACAAGCCTAATCTGGACAGGTAATCAAGTAAAATAAAAGATACTAACATAGTGTCTATTGTGGTTACTTCTAAAACCAAATTTGGGACAGGGCCTGGACTCTATGACAACAGACAAAGCTTTCATTTGCTTGGGTGAATATGCCACAGTCTTTCAGGCAGATGTGAGAAGACGCAATAACAGCCATCTCCACATTAAAGAAGCAGAGGGGAAAGCGTAATAACTCGTGAAGCATTGGGGCATGACGTTATGAGGCCTTCCTCATTTACATATCTAGTGTTGTCCTTTTCTAATTTTCTTTTTATTACCTCAGTAATATATCTTACTTGGATTTTGTACGAGGAGTCCATCAATATCTGCATTATTAAGATGAGATAAGTGTAATAAAATAGGTGTATTGGAAGATGTAGTTGATAAATGGTGATTTAAAATCTGATGTGTTCATTCACATTCTTTTTCTAGCTGTTTTACAAGCATTTCCTTAAAAAAGATTAATATGTTCTCTACGTCAAGCTAATCGAAATAAACATTAGCAGAAATGTTATTACTTGTTTGCTTGCAAGTAGGACGGAAATAAGGGAATATACTAAGCTAAAAGCTAGTCACTTCTTTTAATACATCACGGTTATGTAAAACAATTGAAGTTCCGTTCTTTTGCATTCCCGGGATAAAACAAGAGAGATTAAATGAAAGTTGACTTCCGCTGGAGAAGTTTTAAGTAATTTAAAATTGAAGCAAATGTTATCTCAGATTGCCTCCGTGGTCGAGTGGTCAGCGAGCTGACTTCTCATCCGGAGGTCCCGGGTTCGATTCCCGGCTAGAGCGGCGAATTTTTCTTTAACCAGAATCATTCCCTATCCCCCACAGAGTCTGAAAGTATGTGTGTGCTCGAGGAAAATAAAAATTATTTAAAACAAGACAACGAGTTGTTTCCAAGTTCAAAGCCCCTGATATGACCTTAGATGTTAAAGGGGGCTATGTAAATGAAACAATAAAAAACATGTTATCTCGAAAACGGTTAACTGTACATCAAAAAATCCGTATGACATAAATATGTTTTAAGGAACTTCACCTTTTTTGTGCTTAGACACTAGCCATTCAGAACGAAGAAGTCTTAAGAGCCTATTCCCAGAATATTGCACATAACATTTCGATGATCATGAAAATATCGTAAACATATGGTGTTTTAATCAAGATCGTTAGAACCATTTTTGAGAAAATCAAAAATTTTTAATAATGTCCCCTCTGAAGGGTAATTGGGGTTGGGGAGATTTTTTCCGAAAATCTTCGTGCCGTATTCTTGGAGGACACTAAACTTAAAATACCAAGTTTGGTGTTTAACGGACTTTTTGTTTTTATGTTTTCCACACACAAATACACATACGAACCTTTTTCAGAAATCCTTTTAGAGGGGGATTAAAGGGACACGAAAACATTTATTTTCAGTAAAATCTCGGCATCGAATTTTTGGGTGGAATACAATACTTTCTCTAGCCACTATGTACATAGATACTAGAAAAATAAAAGTAAGAACATATTTCTTAAAATTATTCTAATTCTTATCTATTGCTGAGGTAGATGATCAGAGAACCAAATGATCGTCGCGTAGTCTACCGCAATGCTGATTTTTAATATAATCCACTTCAGAGAGACTTTGCTGGTAAATGTATGTAGAGTCAAACAGAGTCTATTAAAAGGTGTACAAATAATCGCAATTTGGAAGATGAATCATTAGACAATGATTTAAATAACTCCCAACCTCTTTCCAGTGATTTTTCGTTTTTCTTATTAGAGCCAGATATAGTAACGTCGCCTTACTGTAAGACGAGAGGGAATGTTGTGTGTCCAAGAATAGAATGTCGACATGCACAATGCAGGTAGCTAGATGTTTCTCTCTTCACCAAGTATTGGAGCGGTAGCACATTGCACCTAAAGTCAGGCTGCTCCAACTCGACTCGTCTGAGCCAGAGTACACGAGCGTGCTCCACCTCAAAACTCGGAGCAGAAATTCTGATAGTCAACACATCGCTAAGCAAAGGAAATGCAGTACAACCCTGGTAATTCGAGTTTTTCGAGGTGCTGGGATCTTAAGAAAGTTAATATTTTATACAAAACTAGCGTAAAATACCATTTTTATACACTGCCTGCATGTTCGAATGTGTTACGTTTTGAACCCTCTATTAATTTTCCATGCCAAATGCAGGTAAGCTGTCCCACTTACGGTTTTCTTTCGTAATGCACAGAAATAATCTTGGCGTCTGACTGGTGTTGTATGTCTATTACAGATTGGAAGTTAACGTTAGGTGTAGTGGAGTGCGATTGCTCTTTCTTTGTCGACCCTTCACTAACTGGAATAGTGTGTCATCAGTTGAGCAGTGCAAACCATACTTCAAGAAAACATACTGTATTTGTGCAATAATCTGTATTCAGCGATAGTAGTCTTTGAAGTACTTAGGTAAAAATACACATTTTACAGTAGTAACAGAGCGGCCTTATAGTGGATGGTATGTACTGTATTTTATATTTTTTTAACCATTATTATGCTCATTAAACATTTTTACTTTCTCTGCATGCACTATGTATATAGTGTATAGAGAATGTATTGTAATGCCCCCAAAAATTCGATACCGAGAAATACATGTTTTGGGTCCCCCTGAATCCAAAAAAAAAAAAAAAAACATTTGTGTGCACGTGTGTGTCTGTGGACAGCATAGCTCAAAAACGAAAAGTCCGTTAAATACCAAACTTAGTATTTAAATTAGGTATCTTGCAAGGATACGACATGATGATTTTCAAGAAAATCACCCCACCGCTAACTACCCTTTACCTACATGGAACTTTTTTCGAAAATTTTGATTTTCTCAAAAAAGGCTCTAACGATTTTGTTATAAAATATCGTATACTAAAGATATTTACCTGACAAATAATATGTATATCTGGAATTTCCTGGGAATAGCATCTGAAAACTACTTTATTCTGGATGAATTTTAAGGAATTTTGCACAACTGCTAAACCGTAAGAGATAGACAAAAACTTACCACACAAAAAATGTAGAGCACATTAAAACACACAATTTATCATATATATATATATTCGTGGAGTTGCGCGTTTTTTATATATATATATATATTCCTTGTTTTTAGTTTCAGCTTTAAAAAACCAGCAACCAGCTTTTGACTATACATTTTAGCTTATGGTACTTCCTTATTTCGCTTCTACTTATAAGTAGAGGAAGCAAGTAATAAGAATATTTCTGCTATTTTTTTCTCGATTAGCGTTAAGTAAATAAAAGCATTAGCTTTTTAAGAATAATTTATTGCAGAGATGTAGAGAAAGTCTTGTGAATGGAACATATCAAATTTTTTTCATACTTTACTCAGTGATTTAGTGACATTTCCGTATAATCCATTCGAGGTAGCTTAAGCCCAATTAGCTCGAATTGCCAGGGCTCGACTGTACCACAATACTTGAGTTCTTCCACTCCATTTCCAACACTTGATTCAGCGTGGCAAATGTAGCTTGCCCTCAATGCTGCGCCGTATTACATGTTATAGACTTCCTGAGGTCGGGAGTTGCTTGCTGCTTTTTGCATGCGCACTAAATCTGGAATGTCTGACCTAAGTTTTCCTGTCTTGAGAAGATCAGGGATTGTTTATGAAGTTTTATTTTGAATTTTCTTAGAAAAACAAATCTCAACTTTGCTAAGGAAGGCTTATTAAATTTAAATTTCCATTTCACTGATCACTAAAAACACTGGTTATTTGGTGAGATGACGGGAAATTGCTCACGAGCGCTCCGCCCGTGATTCTGAAATTTTATTACATACAAGGTGCCAGTAATCAAGTCAACGTCCAAGGCACCATTTCGGTTGGTCCCGTGTTGTAGATTTACGGCACATAAAGCTAGATAAAGAGAAACATTAAGCGGTCTTTCACGCCCATTATAGAATGGGACGCTGAGAACCATAGACGTTTAAGAGGGTCCACAAATAAAACCTCTAATTCCATTTTCTTAGATCAGATGAAATTTCTAATTCCCTATTTCGTAAAAGACCACCATTGGAACTCGCGACTTTGCGTGCGAGAAATGTTTAGAGTTTTTCCCCCCAAGGACCTTTCTCTTTCAAGGTATAGGGTGTACTTTTAGGTACAATATACTTCACGTGCCTATGAAATTGAATTAAAGATGTAATACTAGCTCGTTATCGCCCTCCGTGGTATAGCTAGTGGGTTCAATCCCGGCGGAGCACGATAGAGGTTTTGGATCGAAGTAAACCCCGTTTCCGGTATCTAGAAAATGTAACATGCAATATGCAAGGCTAGCAGATATATGGTTTTAGTCAAATTAGGTTGCTTATATCAGAACTCGAGAGACTATTGACTGCGTCTGCGGTCGAGTGGTCAGCGTTCTGGCTTCTACAAAAGGTCCACTGTTCACATATGGTCTGGTCGAACTTTGGGGATTACCTCATTCCATGATTGGACCCATTTCTGAGCTGGAGGCATTCAGCGAGTGGTGTTCGTTACCTCCAATGGTACGGTGATTAGGGTGAGGCTGATTGAGAGGACCTACAGTTTCTTTCGGGGATTACCTCATTCCATGATTGGACCCATTTCTGAGCTGGAGGCACTCAGCAAGCGGTGTTCGTTACCTCCAATGGTACGGTGATTAGGATGATCAGGCTGATTGAGAGGACCTACAGTTTCTTTCGGGGATTACCTCATTCCATGATTGGAGCCATTTCTGAGCTGGAGGCACTCAGCGAGCGGTGTTCGTTACCTCCAATGGTACGGTGATTAGGATGATGAGGCTGATTGAGAGGACCTACAGTTTCTTTCGGGGATTACCTCATTCCATGATTGGACCCATTTCTGAGCTGGAGGCACTCAGCGAGTGGTGTTCGTTACCTCCAATGGTACGGTGATTAGGATGATGAGGCTGATTGAGAGGACCTACAGTTTCTTTCGGGGATTACCTCATTCCATGATTGGACCCATTTCTGAGCTGGAGGCACTCAGCGAGTGGTGTTCGTTACCTCCAATGGTACGGCGATTAGGATGATCAGGCTGATTGAGAGGACCTACAGTTTCTTTCGGGGATTACCTCATTCCATGATTGGACCCATTTCTGAGCTGGAGGCACTCAGCGAGTGATGTTCGTTACCTCCAATTTTTTTTTTTTTTTTTGGTAGTGTTTAACGCCCGCTTTAACTACTAATGGCACCGCAGGCGGTGACACTGATGATACATGAATGACGATGGAGCACCGGTGGAATGCGATGGCGGGGGAAACCGGAGTACCCGGAGAAAACCCGCCCCAGCGCCGTTTTGTCCACCACAAATCTCACATGCGGTCGCTTGGGATCGAACCCCGGCCGTCTAGGTGAGAGTCGAGTGGTCTAACCACTCGGCCACGGCGCGGCCCGTTTCCTCCAATGGTACGGTGATTAGGATGATCAGGCTGATTGAGAGGACCTACAGTTTCTTTCGGGGAATCCGAACCACGTTGAATAATCATATTAGCTAGTCAGGGTGGGGAATGTATAGTGAGTCAACTTAAAATCTACACGCCAGAGCTGACAGTCGAACCCTCGGCACGACAGCCACGAAATAAACGAAAGCGCTACCCCGGTACCCGTATCTAGAAAATGTAACATGCAATACGCAAACCTAGCAGATATATATTTTTAGTAAAACTAGGTTGCTTGTATCAGAACTCCAAAGACTCTTCACTGTTCTGCGGTCGAGTGGTCAGCGTTCTGGCTTCTCCAAGAGGTTCTGGGTTTGATTTCCCCCCAGAAGCGGAGTATTTTTCTTTAACTTTAACTAGCAGCATTCCCTACTCCCCATTAAGTCTGGAATTATGTACGTGAGGGCGAATATGTGCAGTGTGTGTGTGTGTGTGTGTGTGTGTGTGTGTGTGTGTGTGCGCGCGCGCGCTTAGTTGTAAAATATAAGACAAAATAACTTAAATTACCCTACAGTTCAGCAAGAAAAAAAATCAGCAGCTGTTTCTAAAGCAAAACCCTCAATGACCTAGGAGTTAATGGAGGTTCCAAATGAAACATAAAATAATAATAATAATAATAATAATAATAATAATAATAATAATAATAATTTAAAAAATGATACTACTAAAATTATTGCATGCAATTTATAGGTCATTAATATAGTGTTTGGATCGTTAAATTAACATATTTATAAATACAAAGATTCACAGCCCGCATGTCTGCCTCATGTTCAACAGGTCGTGAGTTCGAATCTCGCTTAGGGCGAGTTACCCGAATAAGGTTTTTTCGGGGTTTTCCCTTATCCTTTGAAGACGAATATCGAGTAACTTTAAGCTCCATGGACCCCGAGATCATTTGAGCATCATTTCACCAATTTCATTCATCGTTCGATATGACCAACTAGGTTAAAGGACATTAAGCTACAAAAAAAATCACAAGACAGATTGTTATTAATTACATTTAAATAGTGCTGTCGATTTCAACTCATTCACAAAATTTGAAATGTTTAAATTTCTATAAATATAATAAATAGCCTTAAGACTATTTGCTTTACCATCCTTAAATAAGCATTTAGAAAATGAGTTCAAATTAACTGCAAATGAATATAAGTAATTGTTCTATAGCCTAGATGTTTTAACTCCCTGCCTGATTGTTGATTTCAGCTTCCGTATATAATTGTTTTTATGTCATTCAAAGAATCAGAGAAAGCTGAATGTTTATACAAGAACAGAAGAACGCCTAATGCCAAACAGCTGATTAAAGCAATGAGGTACTGACTGAACTATATGCTCACGACGGAAATTCCTCTCGCGGATGAAATGATGACTGAATGCAGCCTCGGTACTCGGTATTTACTAATATTTACCAGACACTCATAGTTAGTTGCTCGTTCAGACATCATCAAGACGCGGAATGCGATTGTTGCCTTCAAAAGCAATCTCTAATTTTGATTACACTAGAACATTCTGCACGAGTTGAACTTTAAGACGTCGATTGGCTTTGCTTGCCCTGCCCTTTTATTGCTTGACCTCGATCAGTCTCCTTATTTGTGTGTTTTGTGGACGACCTCCTCGTTACTTCTCTTGAGTAAGTTCAGTTTACGACTCGTCGCTACCATTGCTGGTTAATACTGAATAGACTGAGCACTCAAGACTGGGGATTTATAAATGCATCACTATCGATGTTTCGTTTAAACCAGCTCCCAATAAATTTCTGAACGCACAAAGGTCTTTCGCTAGCAGGGTTTCTAACGAAAATATGCTGGTTGATATTGTGCCAAAATCTGATACAACCTCCAAGCCCATCCTGCTATTAATCGTGGCTACTGTACAATCGGCCAACTTAAACAGCAGCATTTTAGCGCATCTATGTCCACCTGGTAGTTTGTTTTCTCTCTATTTTACTTTACGTCTCTTTAACGCTTGGTGATATTGTACCACCCAAGGTCGCTGGTTCAAACCCGGCTGAGGAAAATACATTTTTTCGGGAGTAAAAATCCTTAGCATGACTTCCTTCGGATGGTGACGCCTAGTATAGAATGAGACGCTGAGAACCACAGCAGATAAGATCATTCATAAATAAAACTCCATTTCCATTTCTTTTATGATGGCATGTGGTAGATATTAAAAATTTCTAAAAGCTCATCCCCGAACACCCAGATCGCCAAGTGTTAGAGGTTCAGTCTAGCTCTTCTGCCACCCGTAGTCAGACGACGTAGTGCAGCTATGCCTTTAAAGGTCTGACTCATCTCTTCACTCCATACTAATCACTCAGCTCCACGACAAACAGATGGGTCAGGGAGCCGCCCAGTCTACTGCTTTCGCTAGGAGAGATAGCAGAGCAACGCAATTACCATCTATTTTCATTTTCGCAATGCTTTGGATTGAATGTTTATCTTTAGGTCGTGATATTAAATTCCCAATCCGATATTTACCTTAGTGAATGAGAGATCTACGAAAAAAAAACAAAAAAAAAACAACAGATTACTTGGGTCATGAATTTCGAACCTAGGACCACCTCCCAAATGCGGGCCACTTAAGCCATACTGCTTGGTTCCATCTAGTACTGTGGCAAAACTCGTCGCAGTTGTTGTGCATCTGACCTTATCACTGCTATTAATCGTGGCTATTAACAGAACAGCACTCCAGATTACCCATTCTCTGTCTCACCACTATCACGCTCACGTCTCTCGGAGCCCTTGGAACAAGTGTTACACTCGCTGTAACTACAGCACATTTCTATTAATTGTATCTACGGTTATTTAAGCAGTTCTCCAGGACCCTCCTCGACACTTGTTATGAGTCTCAGGGAACCAGGTGTTATGTCAACAATTACTACAGTTATGTGCATCACTATTAAGCGTGTCTACTGTGCAAACTGTATTCTGAATATCTCTCCAGGCTGTCAAAATCCTCCTTGCTATCATATTTATATCTCTCAGAAAACTTGGTTTTGTGGCAACATTCGCTCCAGTTACTCCACTTCGCCATTAAACCTACCTATTGTGCAAGAGGGTACCTCCTCACCGTTGCTTTTGTTGCATCTCCCTGTGCTTCTGGCATTAAGCAGCATTCGTTACAGTTACTGCACAACGCTATTAATCGAGCCTACTGCACAAACGAACAACCTGAACAGCCCTCCAGGTCGTCTGCCTCCTCGCCGCCGCTGTCGTGTTTGCGGCTCTCGGAGCGCCTGGTATTATGGCAACACTCACTGCAGTTACTGCAATTCGCTATTAATCGTGCCTACTGTAAGGGTTTACCTGAACAACTCTCCAGGTCGTCCGAGTCCTCCTCACCGCCACTGTCGTGTTTGCGTCTCTCGGAGCGCCTGGTATTCTGGCAACACTCACTGCAGTTACTGCACATCGCTATTAACCGTGCCTACTGTACAAAGGGTTTACCTGAACAACTCTCCAGGTCGTCCGAATCCTCCTCGCCGTCGCTGTCGTGTTTGCGTCTCTCGGAGCGCCTGGTATTCTGGCAACACTCACTGCAGTTACTGCACATCGCTATTAACCGTGCCTACTGTACAAAGGGTTTACCTGAACAACTCTCCAGGTCGTCCGAATCCTCCTCGCCGCCGCTGTCGTGTTTGCGTCTCTTGGAGCGCCTGGTATTCTGGCAACACTCACTGCAGTTACTGCATATCACTATTAATCGTGCCTACTGTAAGGGTTTACCTGAACAACTCTTCAGGTCGTCCGAATCCTCCTCGCCGTCGCTGTCGTGTTTGTGTCTCTCGGAGTGCCTGGTATTCTGGCAACACTCACTGCAGTTACTGCACATCGCTATTAACCGTGTCTACTGTAAGGGTTTACCTGAACAACTCTCCAGGTCGTCCGAATCCTCCTCGCCGCCGCTGTCGTGTTTGCGTCTCTCGGAGCGCCTGGTATTCTGGCAACACTCACTGCAGTTACTGCACATCGCTATTAACCGTGCCTACTGTACAAAGGGTTTACCTGAACAACTCTCCAGGTCGTCCGAATCCTCCTCGCCGTCGCTGTCGTGTTTGCGTCTCTCGGAGCGCCTGGTATTCTGGCAACACTCACTGCAGTTACTGCACATCGCTATTAACCGTGCCTACTGTACAAAGGGTTTACCTGAACAACTCTCCAGGTCGTCCGAATCCTCCTCGCCGTCGCTGTCGTGTTTGCGTCTCTCGGAGCGCCTGGTATTCTGGCAACACTCACTGCAGTTACTGCACATCGCTATTAACCGTGCCTACTGTACAAAGGGTTTACAAGAACAACTCTCCAGGTCGTCCGAATCCTCCTCGCCGCCGCTGTCGTGTTTGCGTCTCTCGGAGCGCCTGGTATTCTGGCAACACTCACTGCAGTTACTGCACATCACTATTAACCGTGCCTACTGTACAAAGGGTTTACCTGAACAACTCTCCAGGTCGTCCGACTCCTCCTCGCCGCCGCTGTCGTGTTTGCGTCTCTCGGAGCGCCTGGAATTATGGCAACACTCACTGCAGTTACTGCACATGCCACCCACACTACGCGAACACCAGCACGTGGTATAAGACCTGAGTTAACACTACATTTCCTGAGAGATGATACTATGAACACAGTGGCAGGTTCGCCGGCCAACTTGCGACTGGAGCAGAGGGCGCTGCGCGAGTAGGGCCGGGCTGCTGGGCGGGGCGGGGCGCAGGGGGTGCGACGCCGTGCAGGGGGAAGGGAGTGAACTGCCGCCTGGCGCTGACCTAGCGGCTATCAAATGGCCACACTCAACAAGACGGTTACACATTCTTCACAAACATTATCACCCTCTCAAATCCACCTAAGGTATGCAACCCAGCTGAGCCACAACCAGCCATTTGTTACGTGCAATACATCGGAATTCGTTAAACGACGCTACATGAGGTCTTCTTATACCCAGAAACGATCTTACGAGTAAATCACACTATATTCTCCTATCACTACCCTTGGTGTGTATGTATCTGTTAAGCGTGCGACACATGGTCAACATAATCAGAAAAATCTCATGTGTTCTATTCACTTGGCTTTCTCTACCTGTTCTTCTTACAAAGGATTGTTCTTTAAACTACATCCGAACTACCTCGAGATAAATGTAACCAAAAATCGTCTTTTTACTTCCTTTCTTGTAAGTTCAAGGGAAATAATGTAATACACTACCCTAATGCGAGCCAATTTCTTTTAAAACCTGTCGCTATGTGAAACAATTGAAATTCCGTTCTCTTAACATGTCCAGGTGTAAAACAAAAGATATGTAAAATGAAACAATAATTCCCGTTAGTTTAAGTGGTCTAAAATAAAAACGAATAACAAGGAATATCTCGGAAACGGTTAAACCTACAAAAAAAAAAAAAAAAAAACGAGATCTACAGTTTAGCAAGTTTTTGTCTTTTATGGCATACCATCTATACAGAAGTGAGGAATGAAGAGGTCTTCAGAGGCTATTCTCAGAAAATTCAAGATATACATTTAGGTTGAAACGACTCATATGGCATTTTTAATACAAATCGTTTGAGCCATTTTTGAGAAAATCTAAAGTTTCAAAAAATGTTTCATGTAAAGGGTGGTTGGGGGTAGAGGTATTCTCCTGAAAATCCTCGTAATCACACCCTTGGAAGATACTAAACTTAAATACTAAGTGTGGATTTTAACCGACTTTTTGTTTTTTTAATTATGCTGTCAACACACACACACAGAGGATGTTTTTATAATACGTAATTTTTTTTTTTTTTAATTCAGGTGGTCCAAAAACTTGTATTTACGGTGATAACACGGTATCGATTTTTTTGATGGAATGCTATACTTTCTGTATCTATTATGTACTTTACATTGTACATACGTTGTCGAGAAAGTAAACAGTTGGCAAGTGTCAAATTTCATACGCACCTCGGACACCATTTAAGGGTGGAAGGATACAATTTTAACGCAAATCTGCTCATTCCTACGAACAATGTACATGGACTACTTCACTCATGATCCCAAATGGGACTTAATAAAAGAACGTAGCTTTCCACAAAGCATGCTCCTATATTCACTCAAAATCTACCGAACTCTCTTTACCGACTCATTACAGAAGTGTAGCTCCTCCTGTTTCCATATTCTAAAAACGTTGGAGTATAAACTTGCACTCAGGGACGTCATTTAGGGGAGAAAAGGGGTTATTTGTCCCCCCATTGTTACGAAAAATAATTATACTAATGGTTTTTTGTTGTTTTTTTTTTCCCCAGTGTTAACGTCCTTTAACCTGGTTTGGTCATATCGGACGATGAAATGATGCTCAAATGATCTCGGGGTCCATGGAGCTCAAAGTTACTCGACATTCGTCTTCTCAGGATAAGGGAAAACCCCGAAATAAACCTTATCCGGGTAACTCACCCTAAGCGAGATTCAAACTCACGACCTTTTGAATGTGAGGCGGACACGCTACCACCACACTACTCAGGCGGGCACTAATGGTTATTATTGCTCTCCAAATGAAAAATCTGACTTTCACTACTTACTTGACTTTCTCTACAGGTCTGTAACAAATTATTGCTAAAAACCTTATTATTCAATATACATCATGCTAATCGAGATAAAAAATTAGCAGAAATGGTTTTATTACTTGCTTCCTTGTAAGTAGAAGAGAAACAAGGTGACACACCAGACTATAGTTATAGTCAAATCTTTTGAAAGCTGGTTGCTATGTAATTGAAGTCCATTTCTTTGCTTGGCCAGGAACTCAAAAATTCCCATATGGTTTAACTATTTTAAAGCTGAAACAAGTAACAAGGTATATCTGGAAAGTGGTCAATTCCATGAAAAAAATGTATATTACGTAAATTGCGTGTTTTAACGAGATCTACTTTTTTTTCTGTAGCAAATTTTTTCTATCTCTTACGGTTTAACAGATATGCAAATTCAGAAAAATTCACCCAAAATGAAGATCTTCCTAAGCTATTCCCATAAAATTCAAAATTTACATTTTATATGTCATGTAGACATTTTTAATATACGGTACTTTTAAGAGCTTATTTTTTAAAAAATCAAAATTTTGGAAATGTACATTTACATTTTCCATGTAAAGGGTAGTTGGGGTAGGGGATTCTCTTAAATGTGCCATCCTTGCGAGATATTAAACTTAAATACCAAGTTTGCTATATAACAGACTTTTCGTTTTTGAGCTATGCTCCACATACACACACGACATTTTTCTAAAAATATGTTTATTCAAGGGATTTCAAAACGTGTATTTCCAGTGAAATCTCAGTATCGAATTTTTTGGTGGAATACAATAGTTTACTTCTCTGTAACTATTTACATAGCACGTATAGAAAAAATAAAAATTAAGGCAATTGTACTCTAATACAAATCATATTTAAGGATAAAAGAAGATTTTTTTTATGTTGAATGTCATTAAGCTACACATAAACATTCAGTATCTTGCTTCAGACAATTCTGCCCCCCCCCAAAAGAAAACAGAAATGTTGCTCCTGGTTGTGTTGAGACTAAATGAACAAAATTCTGACATTGCACGCAAGGGCGTATCCAGTATTTCTGTAAGATATCGGTTGAGGAACCTTCCAAGAAAGGAAGAAACGGAAACAAAATGGATTTCCATGTCATCATATTGCAAACAACTTTTAAAAGATTTGACTACCGCGTTATCGTAACTTATTCCGTTATATGAAATGAAACAATTACTTCTGTTATTATTTTCATTAGCATGAAATAGAAGAATAAGCTTTTATAAGAAGTTTGTTACAAAATAGATTGAAAAAATCATGTGAACAGATTTATCATATAAATGTAAATGTAGTTTTATTTATGGACGCTCTTTAACTGCTATGGTTCTCAGCGTCCCATTCTATACTGGGCGTGAAAGACCGCTTAATTTTGCTCAGAGGCCTCTTTATCAGGCTTGAGGTGCTTTTAAGTGCCGTAAATCTACGACAGGTGACCTCGTTGATCTACGTCCTCATATGCGTGTTACAAAAAGGAAAGAAATAATCCTTTAACAAGTGACAGACGGTACCGACGCTTTTAGTTAGGTCGTTAAGGCACGAACACGTGAACGGAAGGTTTGACTCAAATCCCACAGGACCATTCTTCCAGACAGGTATTTTCGAGGTTTTCCTCAGTCGTCGTAAATTACAAATATCAGAGAGGTTCCCAAAACTTAGCCCTGAAACGTTTCAGTCGCGAATTTCCTTTCCCGATTATCATTTGTATTACAATTGAGTGTCTGAGTGCCTTTTTAAAAAATCTGATGTGCTACATTCACATAACTTTCTCTACCTTTTCTGCATCAAATTTTTCTTATAAAAGCATATTCTTCAATCTACATCATACTTATCAAGATAAACCTTATCAGAAATGGTTTTATTGCAATATTATTTCCCTGTACAAAGGAACTAAAGAAATGCAATAAGCTAAAGCTATAAAAAATCTTGTAAAAGCCGTCTCTATGTGATGATATTGAAATTATGCTCTTTGTTTGACCAGGATAAAAAGTATTAACGACTTATAAGATGATAAAAGTATAAGTATTGGAAACACGTAAACCTATAAAAAACAATATCTCAGGACTGGTAAGCTAAAAAAAAAAAAAAAAAGACAACAAAAGCTTGTATTTGTGTATTTAGCCAACACATACACACATTTACTGAAATGTCGAAGTAACGGCTATAAGTTTCTGAAATGCCAGTACGCCACTGACTAATTTATCAACCATCTGAGAGCATAGCACGAAAACGAAGGGGCATATTACAGTGTATATCTCTAGCGTAGTAGTTATGATATTGACTTTCAAGTGAAATATAATTTCCGAGTTCGGGTCCCGTTTACGTATCGCGGCACTTCGACTGGAATGAAAAAAAAATAATAATAAAAAAGATTTGCTCTATGACAGGAACCGAACTAATGACCTTTGGGATAGGAGCTTACCGCGTTGCACATTAAGCCACCAGAGCAGTTGAAAAAACGCCTCCAGAGTAGGCTACATGACTCAAGAACGTAATGCTCAGTGTTGCACAGTCAAGTGATTAGTTCGAGATTTTACAGAGTTTTGCGACATTAAATCTTGAGAACCCTAGTAACGAGCTGCTAAAAATCTTTATCTCTATACTCGGGCAGCAGTTTTAAAGATATACTAAGCCATTTTTTAGCCTAATTTGCTTTAACACCGACTTATCAGCACCTGATACCCAACGTTTAACACTATGTAACTGCGTTATGTTTATCCGGGGACCATGCATCGCCGGTCTCAAAAGTATCAGTCACGTGCACAATCTCGGAAATTATTTCGGTGTAGTTCATTAACACCCTGAATGTATATATACGTTTACATATGTATAGCTCCCTTTAACTTCAATGATCATATAGGGGGCTTTGACTTGTGAAACAACTGATATTACGGTAGGTTTTGGAACTTTAGGTTAATAAACTTTATATTACTAAACTCACGTACATTCGCTCTCACATTCATACTTCCAGACTCTATGGGAAATAGGGAATAATTCTGATTAAATAAAAAATTCCGCGCCCCAGCCTGGAATCGAACTAGGGACATCCGGGTGAGCCTATATTTTTTGTTTAGTAATCTTTTGTCGATTCCATGTGTTACCATGATTTATGGAGAAGTAAACCAAAATGAAGAGGACTTCAGATGCTATTCAAGATATATGTTTTATTTTTTATGTAAACTTCTTTAATATACGCTTATAATCAAAACCGTTAGAGTCACTTTTGAGATAATCAAATTTAAAAAAAAAATTAAACATGAACGGTAGTTTCGGTTGGGGGAATTTTCTTTAAAATCCTTAAGTTGCAACATTGAAAGAAGATGCATTAAAAGTTTGGTATTTAACATGCTTTTCGTTTTTTTAGTTATGCTGTCCACAGACAAATTACACACACGCATGCGGACCTTTTTCTATTTCTTTTTAACCCAGGGGATCCTAAAAAGTGTATTTCTAGTGACATTTTGGTATTGAATTTTTGGGTGGAACACATTAGCTTACATATATGAATTAAGAGAAAGATAAC
This sequence comes from Hymenopus coronatus, assembly GCA_030762935.1. Classification (NCBI taxonomy): domain Eukaryota; kingdom Metazoa; phylum Arthropoda; class Insecta; order Mantodea; family Hymenopodidae; genus Hymenopus; species Hymenopus coronatus. The sequence goes on along the minus strand of CM060897.1, from coordinate 40,090,139 downwards.
ACAAAAAAAAATCACATCTCTCTTTCCCCCTCTCTCTACTACAATTTCTAAAAAAGTTTTTTTCAGGGAACCTCAAAACAAGTATGTTTGATGAAATCTTGATGTTGAATATTGGATGGAATGCAATAGCTCTTCTAATTACCATAGGTTGGTGGTGGAGAAAGTAGAGGTAATTTTCACAGTTGGTAGTTCGAAACACGCAAACCTCCACTGCGGTACTTATTCTGGGACTCCTGAACATGCAACTATCTCTCTCATCCTATTATGTATCCTGGAGAAGCTTCAAGGCGATTTAGATTACTCCGATGTGCAATTCTGTAGGCACTTTATATGCACACTACTCGGAACTACATCACCAAAAACTTTCTGCTGAAATTGTCTACACACACACATGTCTAGGTACATGGTGGTTTTTACTTTCTCTGCTATCTAAGCGTTTTTACAAAAATCTGTTACAGAGATGTAGAGAACGCCATGTGAATGGAACACATCAGATTTTTAGAAAAAAGTCTATGTGGTGAGTCTCAATAGCATAACTAAAAACGAAAAGTCCGTTAAATACCAAACTTAGTATTTAAGTCAGAGTTTTCCAAGGATGTAACACGAAGATTTTCAGGAAATACCCCCCACCTCCAACCATTGATGGAATTGTTTTGAAAAATGTGCTTGCTGACGTTTGTATAAATGATAAATTTGTAATAATCCATTTTTAGTTTATGTATTACATTGAGTTAGTTTTCAATTATAATGATGTTATATCTGTTGTAATTTGTCGTCTCCTGGTAATTCACGCTGGTGAGAAATTTAATAAAAATAGCCCCAATAAAGTATTTTTTATTTTATACCTATAGGATATGTTCCTCCTTTTTTCTTTTTTCTTTTTTTATTTTCTTTTTATCTCGAGGTCTAAATTTTTGAATTCGCATTTGAAATAAATGTACGGATATCTCTGAAATGGTTAACTCGGAAATATTTATTGTCTGCTTTAATGAAATTATTTTTAATGTGGTAACATTTTTTTCTGATTATTACGATTTACCAGTATACAAAACTCACCCAGAATGAAAACGACTTCACAGGCTATTCCAGAAAATTCGATATACATTTAATTTGCCATTAGAACATAAACGTACGGTATTTTAGTCAAAATATTTTTCAACGCATAACAACATTTTGAAAAATCTTCACTGTAAACGGTAGTTTGGGGAACGTGTATTTCCGGTGAAATTTCAACGTCGAATTTTTGGATAGATCCAATGCCAATTCTACTACTAGAGAAATACATAAACGAACTTCACAAATATAACATGGCAATATGCATTACAAAAAAAGAGGTAATGGTATTCTGTGGCAAGGGCCAGTGCGTAGTAAAATGTGTGCAAAATACAAGCCTTTACAAAAGGGTTAATGAACATCGTTATACAGTTATACTCTGTAACAGCACTAATACTGAATAATTAAATAGATAAATTAAATAATGTAATTATCTTGGTTTTAAACATTATTTTTCTCATCAACACAAAAACATCTTTAAATTTAATAAGCCCGCCTGGGTAGTGTGGTGGTAGCGTGTCTGCCTCGTATTCCACAGGTCGTGAGTTCGAATCTCGCTTAGGGTGAGTTACCCGGATAAGGTTTTTATCTGAGTTTTCCCTTATCCTGAGAAGACGAATGTCGAGTAACTTTGAGCTCCATGGACTCCGAGATCATTCATCGTCCGATATGACCAGACAGGTTAAACGACGTTAAGCAGGATCGCCCTCCATGGTGTAATGGTTACCTATGCCCAAGGTCGCGGGTTCAAACCCGGCGAGGCTTCCATCGGAAGGGAAGTAAAGCCGTTGGTCCCTTGTCGGCACATAAAAGAACCTCAAGCCTGATAGACAGGCCTCAGAGCAAAATTAAGCGACCTTGACACACCCAATTTAGAATGGGACGCTGAGAACCACAGTAGTTAAACAGCGTCAATAAACAACACGTTATTTACATTTATTTATTTTGACGTTAAGCAGAAAATAATAATAATCTGCTGGCAATTGTCAACAGCATAACGAAATTTTCCTTATTCCAAAAACAAATCTATATAACACCTGATCTCCGTTATGGACCTTTCAGAGGCGAGACGAAAACAGAATTACTTTAGTGAAAAAAAAAAAAAAAAGTTTATGCACCGAACAGCAGGCTACAGTAAATGGGGCCATCAACGAAAGGAAGAGCTCCTACAAGAAACTGGGAATAGAACCTGTCATGCAAGTATATTTATCTATATCAAGCAGATTGGTTCCAGCACGTCAAGCGTATGCCAGAAGCAGAATTCCCCGAACAATCTTGAACTATAGAAGATCACTAGCTTGCCCTGTGAAGAGTTGGCGGGAGATTTTTTTTTTTTTTAGTTTAACGTCCTTGAACCTGTTTGGTCATATCGGACGATGAATGAAATTGGTGAAATGATGCTAAATGATCTCGGGGTCCATGGAGCTTAAAGTTACTCGACATTCGTTTTCTCAGGATAAGGGAAAACTCCGAAAAAAATCTTATCCGGGTAACTCACCCTAGGCGAGATTCGAAGTCTCGACCTTTTGAATGTGAGGTAGACACGCTACCACCACACTACCAAGGCGGGCGGGAGAATATTATGTGCACCGGAACACTTCTTCTAGGACTATCACCTGTCAGGATGATGATGATGATGATGATGATGATGATGAACATTATTTTGGCAATAGTCTGTAAGTCCTCTTCATTTTGCATTAATTTTTACGTTCTCTAGTTGGTACATAGTACATAGGTACAGAAGGAATTGCATTCCACACAAAAATTGATTACCAGGATTGCAATGGAAATACACGTTTTAGGTTCCCCTATACACAAAATGAATTTTAAGAAAAATATGTTTTGTGTGTATGTGTGTATCCGTATGTATGTGTCTGTGAACAATATAACTAAAAAATCTGATGCGATCCATTTACATGACTTTCTCTACATCTCTGCAACAAATTGTTGTTAAAAAGGTTATGCTTCTATTTACTTCATGATAATAAGAAACAATTAGCAGAAATAGTCTTATTAATTGCTTCCTTGTAAGTAGAAGCGAATAAAGGGAGTCCATAGGTTAAAGTGATAATCAAAAGCTGGTTGCTATGTGACTGAAGTTCCTTTGTTTTTATGGACAGGAGTTGACAAAGTCCTGTATGAGAGAAGTATGTTTTTTGCAGCTGAAACAAAAAACAAGGAATATCTAAAAAACCGATCAACTCCATGAAAAAAATGTATTTAACATGAATTGTGTGTATTGATGTGCTCTGCATTTTCTGTGTGGTAAGTTTTTGTCTATCTCTTACGGTTTACCAGTTATGCAAAATTCCGTAAAATTCATCCAGAATAAAGTAGTCTTCATAGGCTATTCCCAGAAAATTCAAGATATACATTTCATTTGTCAGCTAAAGAGCTTTAATATACGATATTTTAATCAAAATCATTAGTCACTTTTTGGAAAATCAAAATGTTCGAAAAAAGTTCCATGTAAGGGATAGTTTGGGTGGGTGTATTTTCTTGAAAATCTTCGTATCACATCCTTGGAAGATACTAAACAAATACCAAGTTTGGTATTTTACCGACTTTTCGTTTTTGAGTTATCGTGTTCACAGACACACGGACAAACACATACACGGACCTTTCTGTGAAAATGCTTTTTTTTTTGGATACAGGTGACCCTATATATTTCCGGTGAAATCTAGGTATCGAACTTTTGGCTGGAGTGCAATACCTTCTCTATAACTTATGTACATAGGACGTATAGAGAAAGTAAAAATGAAAAGTCGGTTCAATACCAAACTTGATAATTAAGTTCAGCATCTTCCAAAGATGCGACATGCAGATTGTGAGAAAACCTCCTCCCCAAATTACCCTTTACACGGAATATATTCGGAAAACTTGATTTTCTCAGAAACGGCTCTAACGATTTTAATTAGAATACCGTAAAATAATTTTAATTACACGGCAAATAAAATGCATACCTTGAGCTTTATGGGAATAAACTCTGAGGACCTCTTAATTCTGGATAACGTTTACATAACAGATAAACCATAAGAGATAGACAAAAAATTATTGCACAAAATATATATGCCTCGTTAAAACCAGAATTTATGTCATATACATTTTGTCGTGTAATTGACCATTTCCGAGGAATTCCTTGTTATTGGTTTCAGTTTTAAAATGCTTATACGTTTCTCATACGGAAATTTGTCGGCCCCTGACCATGCAAAGAAATGGATTTCAATCACATAGCTTTTACAAGATTTGACTCTCGCTTCAGGATAGAGTATTCCATTATTTCCCTTTCACTTACATGGAAGCAAGCAACAATTTTTGCTAATGTTTATCTCGATTAGCATGAAGCAGATAGAAGATGTCTTTTTTTAACAATAGTTTGATACAGAGCTGTAGAGAAAGTAATGGATGGAACACACCAGATGTTTGTGATAACTAACTCCCGTTTTGTCATCCCACCATTTAGCTTAAGAGGACCATGTGATCAACCTCACTATCACTTTTTCTTAATACTTCTTTTGTTCCACCTAATCTTGTTGTCTTTCACCAGCATGTTTGGGGTATAAATACAGATATTTTGATAAATGTTCTCTTATTGTGTATTCACTTTGGTGTGCAAGTTGGTTTTTCTCTGGTCCAAAGTTTTCGCACAAACCAACCACATGATTTACCACCCGATGTGTTTTGCTGGTCCTGCCGCGCGGCGAAATATACAACACCCGTCAGAATAGACTATCCGTTTTGCTTCCGCGTTTTCACACCTCAATACGTGACCTGCTGGCCTAGGTTTTGTGGGCTGTTGGCCTTGCAGAAAGCATTCTAACTCAATTTCCATACAATATTCGTTATAGCGAGGTCCGCCCACTTAAGATTACGCCTTCCGAGGTCTCAGGGAAAATACAAACGCATGTCTTGTTTGTGCCACAACTACTTGGAGGTAATAAACCAACTAGGACATAATGTTGTTCATTAAGCTGTATTAACTATCAATACAAATTTATTCAATTATATACTTAGCACCCTGTATATAATATACATAAACCATTATTTTGCTTCTCCTTATACCACGAGGAGTATGGTATTTCAGATCCAGTATATAGACTCGCATTTTGAATTACTGATCATGTATATTTTTAACCACAATTAAATGCGCATTTAAACTTATTCTGACGTGAAGAAAATATATCTAAACTGAAATTTTCAAGCTTTGATAATTGCACTCATTTCACCACTGCCCCTGATGTAAAAGATAATGTCCACTTGGCTTTCTCTATTCTATATAATTTATTTATGGGTTGAAAAATTACTCTTACCAAATCTTATTTTTAATCCATTTTAATCGAGATAAAACTTTGCAGAAATAGCTAAATGTATATTTCTTACCGGTACAAAAGGTAGTCAAATGCCTTAAAAACTGGACGCTATATGCCAGTCTTAAAATTGAATGAATGTCGAGCAGATTTTGACTAAAAATGGAATATTTCAAACCATAAATAACGGATATCTCGATAATGGATTACGTAAAAAAAAACTATTTGAATTTAATCGTTGCTTTAAAGACATTTACATTATTTATGGATTGCATTTCGGTTTATCGTTTATTGCTCATCAGTTTTACTAGATTATACAAAAATACTTCAGAACGTTGAAGACATCACAAATTATTCGCAGAAAATTCAAGATATACATTTTGTTTGTTAATATAAATACCTTTAATACCGTATTTAAGACAAAATCGTTACAGCCATTTTGAGAAAATCAAACATTTAATAATTATTTCATGTAAACGGTAGTTGGAATGGGAGAAAGTTGATAATCTTCGTGTCGCATCTTTAACACCAAGTTTTGTATTCATCCAAATTTTCGTGTTTCAATTATGCTGTTCGCAAACACATCAGTACATGCTCACATATGCTGCATTCTTTAGATTCAGAGGGCTTCAAAACATACTTCTGGTGAAATCTCAACATCGATTTTTTGGGTGGAATACCATACTTCCCTTATTTCTCTACCATGTGTAGTAGAGAAAGTGAAAACGTAATCAGTCTATATTGCTAAGTCCACTTCACAAAAATCGCATCTGTAGCGCTTTTATAGAATGGTTGACATTTAGAACATTAATCGAAATAAAATTATCGGTACATTAATATAAATCATTGCATTAATGTAGTAGGCATGGGAAGCTTATAATCCGCAAATGAATGTATTATGCAGGAGCACGCATTAATAGTTTAAACACAACTGCAACGAACACTCGTCAGTTCACTGGTCACTCACCACAGCTGTCCTGGGAATTTACACAAAAATGTTCCGTTGGAAAAGAGTATTCTACTAAGTAATTCACAAATAGCCAAAATAAAGCCAAAATAAATCGATATTTTATACTTATGAAATGGTCTCTCTCGGTTTCCATTGCTATAGTTGTTCAAAAACTATTCTTGAACTATCGAAGGCGTTAGTTTCACTATCATAACTAATAACAAGGAATATCTCTAAACGGCCAATACCACAAACAAATGTTTTTAACATAAATTGGGTATATTAACGGGCTCTACATTTTTGTTCAGTAAGTTTTTGTTTATCTCTTACGGTTTACTAATTGTACAAAATTTCGCAAAATTCATCCAGAATAAAGATGTCTTCAGAGGCTATGCGCAGAAAATTCAAGATGTACATTTTATTTGTCATGTAAATATATTTATTATACGATACTTTAATCAAAATCATTAGAGCTATTTTTGAGCAATTCGTTTCGGCTTAGCCTTCCCATAATTGCAGGACTGAACTCTCCACCCCGCCCTCCCCCAGAACTTATAAGCCAATGTCTAGGGGGCAGAAGGTTGTCGGGGAGCCTACGGCACGAAACCATAGAATGGAGGTGTTTGAGGGGTCAGCCCTTAGCCAGGCATAAACATGAAGTGGATAATATGAAATCTAAGCGAAATTCATGATTGTAAAGGAGGTGATGACGCAATTGGTGGAATGACTGGCGGGGGAAACCACAGGACCCGGAAAAAAAACCGCCCAGTCACCGCTTCGTCCACCACGAATCCCACATGTGGGCGCTAGGGATCGAGCCCGGGCCGCCTAGATGGGACATGTAATTATAGACATGCTGACGCAACAATTTGTTTCCTTTCTCCATTCCGACTTCAAATTGCCGCACACAAATCAAAACACTAGTGTTTCCTTCTACGCACTGCCAACCCTTGCATATAACAAATTGAATACTCATATTTTATAAAAATATAATATATAAATAATAAGGCGGCGCCGAAATTGAGTGTTTAGAACGCTCGCCTCCGATCTAGGTGGCACGGGTTCGATCCCAAGCACCCGCATGCTGGATTCGTGGTGGATGAAGCGGCGTCTGGGCGGGGTTTTCTCCGGGTCCTCCGGTTTCCCCCGCCACTCTTTTCACCAACTGCTCCATCATCCTAGGCCGCGCAGTGGCCGAGTGATTAGACCACTCGCCTCTCACCTAGACGCCCCGGGTTCGATCCCAAGCGACCGCACGTGAGATTTGTGGTGAACAAAGCGGGGCGGGTTTTCTCCGGCTTTTCCGGTTTTCCCCACCAGCGCATTCCACCGGTGCTCCATCTTCATTCCATGCATCACCATTGTCATCGCCTGCGGTGCCAAAAGTAGTAAAAACGGGCGTTAAACACTACCAAAAAAGTCACCTTTCCAATCATCAATTTCGCTTACATTTCATATCATCCACTTCCTCATGTTCGTACCTGGCTACGGGCTGACCCCTCGTAACAGGTACTCCATTCTGTGGTTTCATGCCGTTCCTTCCCGACAGGCTTCTGACCCCTTGATGTTGGCTTGTAAGCCCTAGAGGGGTGCCAGTCCTATAAATACGGGCCGGGTAAGCGATAACGAAATAATAATAATAATAATAATAACAAAGGTAGCTTGTCTGACTCGCATTCAACAGGTCGTGAGATTGAGTCTCGCTTAGAGTGAGAAAGTTTTTTTTTTTTTCTTCGGGGTTTTCCCTTAGAAGACGAATGTCAAGTAGCTTTAAGCTCCATGGACCCCGAGATAATTTGAGCATCATTTCACCAATTTCATTCATCGTCCGATTAGACCAACCAGGTTAAAGTAGGTTAAACTATAATAATAATAATAATAATAATAATAATAATAATAATAATAATAATAATAAAGGAATATGGAGATATATAACTCCGGGAGATTCCATTCAATTCCAGGAGACTTCCGGTCACTCCGAGAGAGGTTGGCAACCTTATATATTATACTGTGTGCACACACACACACACACACACACACACAGTTACCATAACAAAACAGCTAAAATAGCTCTATTAACAGTACTACAATATAAAGTGTGACTCACACAAATATTACATTGTGTCTAACAATATAATTTCTAGCACCTAAAGGCGCCCTTCAGCATGACGATAATGTCGTATAATGGGTATCAGAAACGCTACACTATGGTGTTGTACATGGTACTGCATGCCAGAGTCAGGCCTTAGGTATGGCTACTAACTTCACAAAGCATCATAAAAACAGCGCAACAACTACAAGTGAATTATTTAAACCCGGCACAGCCCTCTACGTGTATAGATTTTCCCTCGGGGTTCAAAACAAAGCACTTCTGCTGCGAAAAGAGAAACTTGCGGCAGAGCTTTTTCTAAATATAGACGATACTACTTCACTTGCATACTCGAATTGTCATCTCTCTGTCTCTCTCTCTGCAATGTGTATGTAAATTTCAAAACTGCGTTCTATGGTATACTGATGTGTAACACTACCGGGTTACAATAATTCTACGACGTAACAGTCGAGGAAAAAAGTGTCGTGTTTCTAGCTGTTCAAAAAAGTATTCTTTTATCTGCATCAAGCTAATTAAGACAAACATTACCAGTGCCTTATTACTTTCTTCCTTGTAAGTAGAAAGGAAATAAGAGAATGCACTAGGCTAAAACAATAGTCAAATCTTTTAAAAACTGTCTTTAAGCGATTAACATTGAAATTCGGTTCTCTTTCCATGGTCAGGAGTAAAAATATATGTATATGTGTGTACATATATATATTATATACTTCTCATCCGGAGGTCCCGGGTTCGATTCCCGGCTGGGGCGGGGAATTTTTCTTTAACCAGAATTATTCCTTATCCCCCACAGTCTGGAACTATGTATGTGAGAGTGAATGTGTGCGTATTTGAGGAAATAAAATGGTTTAAACCTACAGACAACGAGTTGTTTCTAATTCGAAGCTCCTGATATGACCTTAGATGTTAAAGGGGGCTATATAAATGAAACAATATATATATATATATATATATATATATATTTCCATATATACACGTATTTATGAAACGGGCGAAGACTTCCCGTTTAAGAAAAGTTAAGTATTTTAAAATTGAAACCAATAACATGGAATATCTTGGAAACGGTTAGCTGTACAGAAACTGTATGTAACAAAGTGCTTTAACGAGACCTGAATTTTTGTGTGGTAACTTTTTGTCAATCTTACGGTTTACCAATTATCTAAAAGACAATCAGTATAAAGAGGACCTAAGGGGCTATTCCCAAGAAATTAAGGATATACATTTTATTTGCCCTGTAAATATCTTTAATATCGAAAATTTCTCAAAAATGTTTATGTAAAGGTGTTTGGGGTGGGGGATTTTCCTGAAAATCGTGTCGCATCCCTGAAAGATCTTGAATATGAAGTTTGGTATTTTTCGGATTTACACGAATACTAATTAGATCAGAAAATGTAATTCATACATGAACAATTCCCAGTATTGGAGTAAAGAATTATGCTATTCCTGGACGATTAAATCAAGCAACCTTTAATCGTCCTGGAGTATTTTATGGCTAATGCTCAGAAATCTGTGGTGCTTTTTCGTTTTTGAGTCATGGTGTACATAGACACGAAAATAGGGACATTTTCCTAAAAATGCTTATTTTTTGGATTCAGGGGTCCTCAAAATATGTATTTAAATATTGGTATTGAGTTTCTGGGTGGAAACAATAACTTCTGTATCTACTATGTACATTGTAGATACTTCCTAGAGAAAGTATATACTGAGCTACTCATCTTTTATATACGTTATAAAATAGTTTATATCCACTTCCCGTTCAAGCTCCATTAATTTCTCGCGTATTTTGTCCATTTTATGTGCATGATCTATACAAAATCGACTGCCTCTATGACGATCTGGCGAGCGACATTTTGGCTTAAACCACAAGGCCGCGTTCCCGACTTCAGTGGGCGAATTTTTATTTCATTAGAATTCCTTCCGTCCCTCCCCAGACTGAAAGTATGTGAGAGTGGTTGTCACGAGTTTCCTATTCAAACTGAATAAACCCTAAAGTTAAAAATCTGATATATACCATTCACATGAATTTCTCTATATCCCTGTAACAAATTATTCTTAAAAATCTATACTTCTCTTTACTTCATACTAATCATAAAAAAATTAACAAAAATAGTCTTATTACTTGCTTGTTTGTAAGTAGAAGCGAAATAAGGGAGTACCATAGGTTAAAGTGATAGTCAAACGCTGGTTGCTATATCATTGAAGTTCCTTTGTGTGGACAACAGTTGACAAATTCCTGTATGAGAAAAGTATAAGTTTTTCAAAGCAGAAACCAAAAACAAGGAATGTCTCAAAAACGATGAACTCCATGAAAAAAAATATAACATAAATTGTGCGTTTTAACCTACTCTACATTTTTCCTGTAGTAAGTTTTTGTCCATCTCTTACGATTTAGCAGTTATTCAAAATTCTGTAAAATTCATCCAGAATAAAGTACTCTTCAGAGGCCATTCCCAGAAAATTCGAAATATACATTTTATTCGTCAGGTAAATAGCTTTAATATACGATATTTTAATGAAAATTGTTTGAGCCATTCTTGAAAAAATCAAAATTTTCGAAAAAAAAAAATTCCATGTAAAGCGTAGTTGGGGGTGGGGGGATTTTTCTCAAAATCTTCGTATCGTATACCTGGAAGATACTAAACTTAAATACCAAGTTTGGTATTTTACCGACTTTTCGTTTTTGAGTTATCGTGTTCATAGACACACGGACCTTTTTCCGAAAATGCTTTTTTTAGTTAAAGGGGGCCCTAGAACACATATATCCGGTGAAATCTCGGTATCGAATTTTTGGGTGGAGTGCAATACCTTATCTATACACTGTGTACATAGTGCGTGTAGAGAAAGTAAAAATCGGATGGTTATACTCATGTCTTTCTCAACTCACTTTTTTACAAACTATTCTTATAGACTGTTAATTTTAAATCTCCTCACGCCAATTGAGATAAACAATTGCAAAACTGTCTTGTTGCTCATTTTCTTAACGGCATAACGGAATTAAGTGACAGTTTTTTTATGACCGGTCGCTTCCGGTAAAAGTCAAAGACGGTAAAATGATAGTGACGTATCTTTGGGATACAAAGGGTGTCACACTTATTGACATCTTTGGAAAAGAGAAAACTTTTACCGGATAATACTATAGTGATCTATTGGCCTGATTCGGCAAGAAGTTGAAGGACACACGGTCCTATTTGGCGAAGAAGAAAGTTCAGCTTCCCCCACGATAACGCAACAGCACATTCATCCGGAGTTATCACCAACAAACTGCCTCTATCCCCATATGCTCCTGATCTTGCTCCCTGCGATGTCTGTGAGTTCTCAAACTTGAAGAAATTGCTTGCGGGAGCAAAATTCAGGCAATAAGGAGGACATCTTCGACACAGAGGCATACTTTGCAGATCTTAAAGTCCTAGTTTTGGAGAGGTTTAAAAATGGAAGGAACGTTCATCCCTAAAGGGGATTATGTTGAGAAATGAATAATATGTATGGAAAAATGGCGTTTTCATTCTTAATACAGATATTTTATTGAACCGCTAACGTAAGAGCCTCCCGAGGCTGCGGAGGATAAATCAAAATTTATGCTCGATATCATGAAAAAGCCCTTAGATACCTTCAGTCTCCTTCAATCGTGTCTTACTGCTGCGGGTGGGAAATGTTTTCTAGCCAACATTATTCCCAGAGTCTGTTAAATATGAATAAGTGTGTGAACGTGTGTGTGACTATTATGTACATAGCGTATAGAGAAGGTAATGTATTGCACCCAAAAATTCGATACCGAGATTTCACCGGAAATATGTTTTGAGAACCCCTGAATCCTAAAAAAGCATTTTTAGAAAATTGTCCATGCGTGTGTATGTGGGGGGGGGGGGGCGCAGCATAGCTCAAAAACGAAAAGACCGTTAAATACCAAACTTGGTATTTAAGTTTGGTCTCGTCCAAGGATGCGATACGAAGATTTAAAAAAAAAATCCCCCCACCCCAAACTACCCTTTATACATGGAAATTTTTTTTAATATTTTGATTTTCTAAAAAATGGCTCTAACGATTTTGATTAAAATATCGTATATTAAAGATATTTACCTGACAAATAAAGAGTATATCTTGAATTTTCTGGGAATAGCCTCTGAAGACTACTTTATTCTGGATGAATTTTGCTTAACTACTAAACCGTAAGAGATGGACAAAAACTTAACACACAAAAAATGTAGAGCACGTTAAAACACACAATTTATGTTACATACATTTTTTTCGTGGAGTTGATCATTTTTGAGATATTCCTTGTTTTTGGTTTCAGATTAGAAAAACTTATACTTTTCTCATACAGGAATTTGCCAACTCGTGTCCATACAAACAAACGAACTTCTGTCACATAGCAACCAGCTTTTGGTTTTCACTTTAACCTATGGTGCTCCCTTATTTCGCTTCTACTTAAAATAAAGCAAGTAATAAGACTATTTCTGCTTATTTCTTCTCGATTAGGTGAAGTAAATAGAATAATTTTGTTGCAGAGATTTAGAGAAAGTCATGTGATTGGAACACATCAGATTTTTTTAAATTTACGCACTATTCGCAAAGCTCTCCAGATCCTTTTTCGAGGTTAAATTGACCAGAAAGGCCAAACCCGTAATTAGATCGTAGTTCTAAAATATTTGAGGATTTTTTCATGAGTTTCTTTTGAAAAACTATTATTCGAAATTCTACTGAAAATTCAGTAGAGTAATTCAGGAACTGCATCCAAATACGTTCGTTTGAAAGTGCTGCCCTCCTAGCCACGTCTTCAGTTCTGAGAAAAGGTGAAAGTCGTGGGTGCCAGGTCAGGACTGTACGGCGGATGATCGAAAATGCCCCATTGAAATTGTTCAAGGAGACGATGGGTTGTGCCATATGTGTGTGGACGAGCATTGTCATGAATCAACACAATTCCTGAAGTTAGCATTCCTCTTCGTTTGTTTTGAATGGTTCTCCGCAAACGTCGTAAGTTACGAAGATCTTCAAAACAACGTTAATGCTCATTTGAAATCAGTGGCGGCAACATTTTTTGAAGCGGGTATTGCAAAGCTTGTGCACAGGTACGATAAATGTCTCAATCTTTTTGGTGATTATGTTAAAAAAATAAGTGTACAAAACTTTTAGTAATAGAATAATTGTTGTCTATGAACTTGTCTTTTATTTATTGCATACCGGAGGTTGAAAAAAAAAAAAAAAAAGGCCCTCTTATAAATGATTTTTATAAACTTCTATTTATATATTAGAATAGTTATAGTTTTATTGACTCGTGAGTGGACTTTTTATATCTACTCATATTTTATCTTATGACATGTACAGATACAGTTAGAATGAATAAACCTGTACGAAGTCTATTTCCCTGTACCCTTCCAGTTGTTTACCAGTTTAGCGAGCATTTAAAATAAAGTTAAGGATCACGTTTGTGCACAGTTGTTACTTTGTGCTTCAAGTTGAGAGAAAATTAACGCTGCATTATTTAAACCCTAGCGTGTCTTCCCAACTCACATTACTCTATAATGCTTCTGAGGGATTACCGTCATCGCCCGCATTAAATTAGAGAGCACCAAACTTCGCCTTCATTCACGCTATCGGCGCTACATCTACCGGTCAGAAACACAAACTCTGTTTATGGATCGGTGCATGCTCTTTCTTTACTTTCCCACTCTTGTGTTGACGGGAGGGAGGCAAGTTAATTAACCACCTGTACAGTCTAGGCAAGCACAAACATTACTGACATGAGCAAGACCGACGTTATGGGCGAAAATGAAACAAACAAACGTTGATAAGGATTGGAATGTAACTAATATTTTGTTAACATCTGCAGGATAAAAATTACTAATATTTTATTAACATGGGTGACATTAGGTGACTAATAGTGTTTCAAATCCGTTTAGAATCGCTAATATTTTGTCAATCAGTTGGGACAAAGTCATTAACATTTTTTTTTTAATTATTTTGAGATAAAGTAACTAATATTTTGGTAATTCAGTGTAAATTCACTAATGTTTTGCTAATTCTCTTGGGACAATATTACTAACATTTTGAAAATTCATTGGGCAAAGTCAGTAATATTTCGTTAATTCTGTTGGGGTAAAGTCACTAATTCATCTGGATAAAGTTACTAATATTCTGTTAATTTTGTTGGGACAAAGTCATTAACATCTTGTTAATTATTTTGAGATAAATTCACTAATATTTTGTTAATTCTCTTGGGACAAAGTCACTAACATCTGTTATTTCTGTTGCGACAAAATCACTAATATGTTGCTAATTCTCTTGGGTCAAAGTCACTAATATATTTTTTTATTTCTGTTGGGCCAAAGTAACTAATATTTGCCAATTCGGGTGGGACAAAGTCAATAATATGTTTAATTTTGTTGGGGCAAAGTCATTAATATTTTGTCAATTCAGTTGGAATAAATTCAGCAATGTCTTGGGACAAAGTCACTAATATTTTGTTACATTTGTTGAGACAAAACCACTAATATTTTTTCAATTCAGTTGGGATAAAGTCACTGATATGTTATTAATATGGGTGGGATTAAGTATCTAATATTATGTTTGGATAAAGTCACAATTAGTTTGTTAATTCCGTTAGGATACCCAATTTCAACAATATTTTTGTTAATATCAGTACGATTAGTTCACAGGTATACTGATCTGTTGAGATAAAATCACTAATGTTTTATTAATATGGGTACCAGTAATATTTCGTTAATTTGGTTGGGTTAAAGTCACTAATATTTTGTTTATCCCATTGAATATATTCACTAATACTCTAGTTATATAGATTAAATAAAAGTTGTTTGCTTTCTAGAAGTTTAGCTGCGTTAAATTACTTTTGTAGCAGTGGTTTCTTGGTTTCTCTGCGATTTATGCATAGTTTGCAGAGTAAATATTGTATTTCAGACAAAATTTCTATACTGGTATTTGACCGAAAATAACACTTTTAGAGATTCCCTGAACTTATCAAAAATTAATTTTAGAAAAAGTGTGTATGTGTGAGTGTGTCTCTCTTATTCTCAAGTAATACAGCTGGTGACGAAAACTCATTTTCTTCTATCAAGCGGCCCAGTTACAGTAAGCTTTGAGCAAACAAACCAGAACCTTTATTTCTTGAGAACAATCGAAGCTCGCCACTCTTATTTCCGGTTGAAGAACTTGATCTCTTTTGTACCGCCAGAAACAAAACTCCCTCTGCGAGCCTGTCATCTCAACATGAGGTCTAAGAGCTGGGTGGCACTCTGGGTGTTTCTGAACATAAGACAGCCATAATCCGCTGAAGTTTACTTTCCCTCTAACACTACAAGTAAGAAATATAGTACAAAACAAATCCACTACCCGTTATTACGTCACAGGGAAAAATGAATTTCTACATTTTTAAAATCTGCTTATAACGTCAGTTCTTAAATATTTGACTCGCTTTTTCTTAGTATCCATAACGAAATGTGTAATGTTGTCATTTCGAGTTCTGCAAAATTTATCTCGATTAAAATGAGAAATGGGCTTAGTAAGAATAGTGTGCATGCCCACGAATAAACGATAGAGGATAAAGAAAACCATATGAAATTAAAAAATAAGATTCGTTTTCTCTATTTTTACTTTCTCTATTCGTACTATGGTGTATAGAGAAGAAAAATGCCCGAGTGTACCTCTGAGGGGTATGTGTGTGTGTGTGTGTGTGTGTGTGTGTGTGTGTGTGTGTGTGTGTGCGCGCGCGCGCGGTATCTGTAGTCAGCATAGCTCAAAAACGAAAAGACTTACATACCAAACTTGGTATTTAAGTTTGATATCTTCCAAGGATTCGACATGCAGATTTAAAAAAAAAAAAAAAAAATCCCCCCACCCCCAACTATGCTTTACATGGAAAATTTTTCGAAAATTTTAATTTTCTCAAAAAATGGCTCTAACGATTTGGATTAAAATACCTCTTATACTCAAGATATTTATGTGACAAATAAAATGTATATCTTCAATTTCCTGGGAATAGCCTCTGAAGACATTCTGGATGAATTTTGTGGAATTTTGCATAACTGGTAAACCATAAGAGATAGACAAAAACTTACCACACAAAAAGTGTAGAGCTCTTTAAAACACACAGATTTTGTTACACTCATTTTGTCGCGGAGTTGACCGTATTTGAGATACTCCTTTTTATTAGTTTCAACTTTAAAATATGTATACTTTTCTCATACGGGAATTTGTTAACGCCTGTAAATCCAAAAAAGGTACTTCAATCGCATAGCAACCAGCTTTTAAAATATTTGACTATCGATTTAGCCTATTGTACTCCCTTATTTCCCTTCTACTTACAAGGAAGCAGCTAATAAGACCCTTTCAGCCATTTCTCTCTCGGTTAACATTAAGTAAATAGAAGAATAAGCTTTTTAACAATAATTTATTGCGGAAATTCAGAGAAAATAATGTGAATGAAACACACCATTTTTTATGCATGCGTTTATTTGCTGTAAAATCTGAACATCGACCTTCTGAAACATAATATATAGTTCTTGTACCTTACCGAAATAAGAGGCAGGAAAATTTTAATGAAATATACTCAAACGAGACTTTGCATGAAACTAACATTGTTCTGTAATCTGCATGTTTGCTTTACTATGGAGAATTACTGGACTGTAAACATGAAGTATGCATGAAATATGGAAACCAGCTAATGAAGCGTTAAGTTCCATATTCGGCACTGTTTTGTTTTTGGAAACACTCTGGTGCAAATAATATTGTAATGTTTGTAAAGTCACGTCATGATGTATAGTTTCTATACAATTATTATCCACATTAACTTTAATGCTATAAAAACTCAGCGAGTTCATTCAGGGCTGGCAGCTTGATAACAAAACATAAATTTTGTTATTGTTTAACGTAGATTCTAAATTGTTACTTGCTCTACACGTACTGTGTCAGTAGTGTATAGAACAGGTATTGGATTCCACCCAAAAATTCGATATCGATATTTCACCGGAAATACACGTTTTAGGGTCCCCTGTAGGCAAAATGAACATTTTAGGAAAAGGTCCGCGCGCTCGCGTTTGTGTGTGTGTGCGCGCGCCTGTAAACAACATAACTCAAAAACGAAGAGTCTATAAAATACTAACCTGGGCATTTAAGTTTAGTATCTTCCAAGAATGGGACAGACAGATTTTGAGGAAAATCCCTTCACGCCAAATTATCCTTTACATGGAAAAATTTTCGAACATTTTGATTTTCTCAAAAATGGCTCTAAATATTTTGATTAAAACACCTTATATTAAATATATTCACATAGTAAATAAATTGTATATCTTGAATTTTCTGGGAATAGCCTCCGAAGACCTGTTCATTCTAGATGATTTTTGCACAACTGGTAAATCATAAGAGAACCAAAACTTACTATACAAAAAATATACATCTCGTTAAAACAAATAATTTAAGTCACATACATTTTTTTTCGTGAGGTTGATTTTTTTTTAATATATATATATATATATTCCTTGTTTTTTGTTTTAGTTTTAAAATACTTTAAACTTTTCACATACGAGAGTTTGTCAACTGCTGGCAATGCAGGAACAAGTCCGTGGGATTTTCCTTTAGGCCGGTAGGTACCTATATTATAAAGTGACTCTTTTGCTTACGCAAAGACGGACTTTGACCGGTGGAGTGACAGTTATTGGCTTCTGTCTACTAAGCTTTCCAGGTTACTGGTCTGAGGACATTAAGGCGCCTTCCAATCCCACCCAGACGCACCCAATCTCGGTTTCGGAACCACTACCCCGCCGAGTCCAACCCACCCTAAAATCCCCTTCGGTAGGAGCTCAGAGATTCGGCCCGACGTACTTCTAGTAACCTCAGGAGTATGTCTACGGGAGCTCGGGAAGGTTGAAGGACCAGATAACGGTGTTGCGGCTCAGCGTCACTTGGGCACTGTGGAGGTTTCTTCCTGCATCGTCGCGGGACCATTCCTTTCCGGCTAGGGTCCTTTTGGGAATCTATGGAAGCTCGAGACTTGTGGGATGAGCCCGGGCGACAAAGCGCAAACCCGGCGGAGGGCGATGGCTCTTTTCAAGCGTAAAAATGCTTAGTGCGGCTTCCTTTGGAAGGAAGTAAAGCCTTTGGTCCCGTGTCATAGATTTAGGGCGAGTAAAAGAACTCAAGCCCGATAAAGATGCTACTGAGAAAAATTAAGCGGTCCTTCACGCCCATATAGAGTGGCATGCTAAGATCCGCAATACGGCGTGTTTATTTATTTATTTAAACCAGAAACTCCGACGATTTAACGTGTACCAGCCTGGTCTTTTTGGTTTTAACACTTAGCAATTTTTAACACTTTTTCCATTCTTTCTGTTTTTGGGTGTTCCCCCTTTTCTTCCCTTACGTTCCTGTTGTTTTTCTAGTTGCCGTTTTTACTAACATATATAGATACACACATCCATGCCCGAGGTGGCACTCAAACCCATGATCCCCTGCGCCACGAAAAACCAAAGATAGGTAGTTTAGTCGCAAGGTCGCGGGTTCAAACCCGGCGGAGGACGATGGATTTTTTTCAGCCGTAAAAATACTTACCCGTTGGTCCCATGTCGTAGATTTACGGCACGTAAAAGAACCTCAAGCCTGATAGAGAGCCCTCTGAGCAAAATTAAGCGGTCTGGGACGCTGAGAACCACAGGAGTTAAAGAACTCCATTTACATTTAGGCACTTTAGCGAGCGCTGCTTAGTTGTTCCCGGTCCCGATCAAGTTAGCTTGTACGGTAGAGAAAACCTCACGACTTATCGCCTAAGCCACCTCGCTTAGTAACATTACATCACATCATGATAACGATACTCTATGCTGAACATATGAAGGAAGAAGTTGATTTTGCATCCTCCGCCACTTTAAGCTGTTTGTGTTACAATTAGGTACGTGCGTAATTGCTTGAGCCGCACACAGCTAGGAACAAGCACACACACAATGACAACAGTATTTACTTGACCTCCACTAACAAGACCTGCAAACAACAGACTGAGTGAGAGCTTTGCTTCCAACTTGAAATGCGTATCACTTTTGAGAGAGGCAGCAGCTATTTTAGATTGTAACGAGGTATGGCACCTTCGTTAGCACTAACTGGCAGTGCAAACACACAACTTGTTCACTGTAACGTGTCGAAAGAATCAACCGTTACACAAGTGTGACTTTAGCTACAGAATAACTTGCTTTCCAACGTGCTTTATTAAACTTTATGCAAATTCGGCCATGCAGCATTTGTCTCCAATAGAAGGACATAAAATCTTAAAGTGTTCCACTCACATAGCTTACTGTATCTGTTCTACAAACAACCTATTCTTACAAAACATAATTCTTTTATCATAAGTAATATAACGAGAGCTCCTACTCTTATCTAGAGAAACTTTGTAAAAAATCTTATGTGTTACACTCACATGACTTTCTCTAGCTGTTCTACAAACTTCTTACATAAGATGATTCTTCTTTCTGCATCTTGCAAATCGAGGTACTCATTAGCACAATGTTCTTATTACTTAGTTACTTAAGTAGGAAAAAATAAGGGAATACACTAGGCTAAAGCCATAACCAAATGTTTTAAAAGCTGTCATTATGCGATCGTCATTACAAATCCCTTCTTTTCTTGGCCAGGAGTAAAACATAAGAAAACCGCACACTCCCCTCTGAGAAAAGTATAAGTACTTCACAACTGAAACTAATAACAATGAATACCTCAAAAACTGTAAGCTCCACGAGAAAATGTATATGACATAACTTGTGTATTTTAACAAGACCTACATTGTTTGTACAGTAAGTTTTTGGCTATCTCTTATGGTTTACTAGTTATGCCAAATTAAGCAAAATTCATCCAGAATAAACAGGTTTTTAGAAGTTATTCCCAGAAAATTCAAGATCTACATATTATTTGTCAGCTAAATATCTTTAATATACGATATTTTAATAAAAATCATTAGAGCCATTTTTAACAAAACCAAAATTTTCGAAAAAAGTTTCATGTAAAAGGTAGTTTAGGGAGGGGGGCTTTTTCTCAAAATCTTCGTGACGCATCCCTGGAAGATACTAAACTTAAATACCAAGTTTGGTGCTTTACCGACTTTTCGTTTTTGAGTTATCGTGTTCACAGACACAAGGACACACACACACACACACGGACCTTTTTGTGAAAATGCTTTTTACTTTCTCCATACGCACTATGTACATAGTGTATAGAGAAAGTATTGCACTCCACCCAAAAATTCGATACCGAGATTTCACCGGAAATATGTTTTAGGGTCCCCAATATCCAAAAAAAGCATTTTCACAAAAAGGTCCGTGTGTGTGTGTGTGTGTGTGTCCGTGTGTCTGTGAACACGATAACTCAAAAACGAAAAGTCGGTAAAATACCAAACTTGGTACTTAAGTTTAGTATCTTCCAGGGATGCGACACGAAGATTTTGAGAAAAATCCCCCCACCCCCAACTACCCTTTACATGGAACTTTTTTCGAAAATTTTGATTTTTTCAAAAATGGCTCCAACGATTTTGATTAAAATTTCGTATATTAAACATATTTACCTCACAAATAAAATGTATATCTTGAATTTTCTGGGAATAGCCTCTAAAGAGTAGTTTATTCTGGATGAATGTTACTAAATTTTGAATAACTGCTAAACCGTAAGAGATGGACAAAAACTTACTGCACAAAAAATGTAGAGCACATTAAAACACACAATTTATGTTACGTACATTTTTTTCGTGTAGTTCGTCGTTTTTGTGACATTCCTTATTTTTTGTTTCTGCTATGAAAAACGTGTACTTTTCTCATACAGGAACTTGTCAACTCCTATCCATATAGACAAAGGAACTTCATTGACATAGCAACCAGCTTTTGACTATCACTTTAACCTACGGTTGTCCCTTATTTCGCTCCTACTTACAAGGAAGCGAGTAATTAGACTATTTCTACTATTTTTTTCTAATTAGCATAAACTAAATAGAAGTATACGCTTTTTAAGAATTATTTGTTGCAGGGATATGGAAAAAGTCATGTGAATGGTACACATCAGATTCTTTTTGGATACAGGGGACCCTAAAACATATCTTCCCGGTGAAATCTCGGAATCGAATTTTTGGGTGGAATACAATACTTCTCTATCCCTATGTACATTGTACATACGGGGCTAGAGAAAGTAAAAATGTAAATGGCGTGTTATTTCTGGACGCTCTTTAACTGCTGGGTTCTCTGCCTCCCATTATAAATTTGGCGTGAAACACCGCTTAATTTTGCTCAGAGGCCTCACTATCAGGCTTGAGGTTCTTTTACGTGCTGTAAATCTACTACACGGGACCAATGGCTTTACTTCCCTTCCGAAGGAAGCCATGTTAAGGATTTTTACGCCCGAAAAAATCCATCGTCCTCCGCCGGGTTTGAACCCGCGACCTTGGGTATATGAAGTTAGCATGGTAACCATTACACCACGGAGGGCGACAGAAAGAAAGACAAATTGCAGCTCGAGTAGTATTTAACAAGACTATTTCGTGAATAAAATAACAATGATTAGCCTATATGGACTCGAAGAATAATACTAAAGTCCCACTTGTCTTGACGTATATTTGCACCAAAATCACTGCAACTTGATGTCCATAAAATAAATTTCAAATCTCTTTGTATTGCTAAATTCTATTATTTTGGCTTAGTAAAGCATGATTGCAATTAATATGTCTATTGGAACTTCCGCCATTATATACGGGAATACCACTACACACTGATATTCAAAGAGAAAACAAATGCACGTGACTGCCATAAATTTACAAAAACAATTGCACGTGGGTGTGAAAAAAAACGATAGTGAGATCATGAGTTCCGAGTCGTAGGATTTTTACGCACCAATATACTGGATTGGTCACTTCCAACAATCACGTGTCATGAACGAAATAGTGTATGTAATGCTAATCAAGAAAATTGTCTTATGACTTAGTTCTTTATAAATAAAGGGAAATAAAGGAATACAATAGGCTAAAGCCAGAGTAAAATCTTCTAAACGCTATCGCTATGTCAATAATTTTCGGTGGTACAGATGATGGTTTCATTTTTGAGAAAAGTTTAAAGGAATTTTAAAATTGAAACCAATGATGCTCTACAAAAATGCATATATAAAATAAATTGCGTTATTTAGCGAGATCTAAACTTTTTTATGTAGTAAGCTCTTGTCTATTTTTTACTGTTTACCAGTTATGCGCAAGTCATTCAGAATGAAGAGGACTTCAGGGGCTAGTCCAAAGAAATTCCGGCTATAACTATTAATTGCCACGTAAGCGTATTTAATATACGGCATTTGAATAAAATTCGTTAGAGCCATGTTTTTGAAAATCGAAACTTTAGAAAAATCCATGTGTCGTATCATTGGAATATACTCAACTGAAACACCAAGTTTGGTACTTAACTGAATTTTCATTTTTGAGTTATGGTGTCCACACACACATACACACGCGCGCGCGCGGATCTTTCTCTAATCTTTTTTGATTCGGGGGTCCACAAAAAATGTATTTCCAGTGACATCTCGGTGCCGAATTTTGGGTGAAATACAATATCTTCCCTATCTACTTTGTACATTGTACATACGTACTAGAAAAATTAAAAACTGTATCAGCCATTTTAAGAAAGAAAATTATAACTATTTTATATATTATAAGGTAAGAAACAAAGTATTGTATTCCGCGCAAAAACCCATATAAGATTATACCAGAAATATATGTATTGAGGTATAATTAAATCAAAGAAAGCATTGTTATTTTCTTTCCTATGTATAATTACTATATGGAGTATTGCATTCCATCAAACAATTGTATGTCGACATTTCACAGGGAATGTATGTTTAGGTCTGTATGTACGTCAGCATAGCTCAAAAACGAGAAATCGGGTAAATACCAAACTTTGTATTTAAGTTCTCCATTCTCCAAGGATGAGGCAAAGATTTTCAACAACAAAAAAATCCCCCATCCC
Source organism: Hymenopus coronatus (assembly GCA_030762935.1). Lineage (NCBI taxonomy): Eukaryota > Metazoa > Arthropoda > Insecta > Mantodea > Hymenopodidae > Hymenopus > Hymenopus coronatus. The sequence continues at coordinate 40,066,748 of CM060897.1, read as the reverse complement.
AAGGTTTCCTTTAGACGGAACATTTTTCTAATTTATTTATTTTTTCAACTGGCTCTACCATTTTGATTTAAGATATTTTCATGACAAATGCAATTTTACCTTGAATGTTGTTGAAATATACCTCATTCTGAATGTGTTTTTGTATAATCGGTAAACCGTAAGAGAGAAAGAGAGTGAGAGAGAGAGAGAGAGAAAAAAAATTCTTCCTAAATAAAACATGTATTTCTCGTTAAAACACACAATTTATGTGAAACACATTTTTTGTGGAGTAAACCATTTCCTGGATATTCTTTATTATTGATTTGAATTTTCCAATAATTATACTTTTCTCAAAAGGAACTTTAAGTGATTACTGTTATATATATATATATATATATATATATATATATATATACATATATATGCATACATATATACATTGAAATATGAAATAACACCATTTCTATAAGTGTTTATCTCAATTGAATGAAGTACACAGATTGTATGAGAGTTTGTACAAAAGCGAGTACAAGTAAGTTTTAATTGTTTTTCACACAAGCTGTATGTAGGACAGGAGTTGGATAGGTAGAGTCGGATCAGACCAATACCAATTGACCATAATAGTTGGCTTTACTATGAACCCTGGGACTTATAGTACTTGCAGGATTGTATGTCGCCATTGGGGTTGTCATCTCAAAATAATTTGAGATCACCTTGTAGTTTAATGGGAAACATGCGAGTCAGTTGAAAAATTCAATACTATGCCGGCATGTTGCCATAGTAGCTCAGTAACAAAGCAACCGGCTAGAGATCGGGAGATCCGTGGTTCGAATCCCGGCTATAGCTTTGAATTTTTCAGTGTGACTCTACCTATCCAACTGAGTACAAATAAGTTTTTAGTTGACATCAGCCATTACGTGTAATCCACAGTTATTGGATTTAATTGTTCAATACCTTTTTTTGAACATGCTGTCGCTATCCAGATGCCATGGAGAGACTATGGAATTTCTAGGCCAGCATAGCACAACGTGGGTTTTAAACACGTGACTATCGATTCGGTTTCCTGTATCTCCCTTGCACCTTCCAAGTAATGTGTATGATAGTATTTCTGCAAATGATTTAGGGTGACAGGAAGTTCATAGAAAAATGAACTCTCAGAAGAATGGCTTTTAGAAGTTATATAAATATAAACGATAAAGAAAACCATGTGAATGTAACTCTGTAGGGAAAAAGTATCATCCAGAAGGACAAACAATATTAGAGCAACACGATTTTTCATGTTATTAGTTTTATGATGTTGTAGACAGTAGCTTTTTTCATTACCTTACCATCCATCATAACATGTCTGGGAAATGGATTTTCCTCACATTCGTTGCAGCCATCTTTTCTTGGTTTTTGCAGCTTATAGGCGGAACCAGTTCCACAGCCATAAGCTTTTAATGCTCTTATTACTACAGCCATGCAATACAGCAGCATTGCTTTAGTTTCTCTTGTCCGTGTGTACAATATACATAGTAGATAAAGAAGGTATTGTATTCCATCCATAAATTCGATTTCAAGATCCCACCGGAAATATATGTTTTGAGACCAAAACATAGTATTTTAGAAAGATGTTTGTGTGTGTGTGTGTTACCCGCGGAAAACTGAGGAACTATGTATAGTATTTTACTTTCTCTACCTCGTAGAATGTGCATAATAGGCAGAGGTTTTGCATTCCATCAATGTTATGTTGAGATTTTACTGGAAATATACGTTTTAAGGGCCTCTGAATCCAAAAATATCATGTTTAGTAAAAGAGAGAGAGACAGACATGGGGGGAATCGTATAACTAAAACAGATAATCCGTTATATACCAAACTTGATACTTAAGTTCAGCATTTTTTAAGGTTTAAGATATTCTCATCACAAATAAAATGTATATCTCGAAATTTCTGGGTACTGCCTCTAAAGCCCACTTCATTTTGGATGCTTTTGTCATAACTGGTAAATGGTAAGAGTTAGACAAAGTTTCGCCACAAAAAAATGTAGATCTGGTGAAAACACACAATATATACCTAATGCATTTCTATGGAGCTACAAAGTCTCAGAGATACTCTGTTACTTTTTTTCAATTTTGCAATACTTACATTTTCTCAAATAGGAAGTCGTTATTCGTATTTCTTCCACTTATCAAGCAAACGCAACGGCATTTCAAAACCGCCACATTGTTTGGATCTGTAAAGTTCTAACTATCGCTTAAGTGTAATATACTTTCCTATTCACGCTGAATCTACAAGGAAATACATATATATCTGCAAATATTTATTTGAACTGACGTGAAGAATAAGCGTTTTAAGAATAGTTTATTGAAGAATGGGTAGAGAAAGTCATGTGGATATACCAAGCGATTTCTATTAGCCGCTGTTTTGCTTTGTCACGGTAGCGTTCCCCTCTATTATTGCGGATAATCGAGTTCTACTCTATGGTGTTTTTAAGGTTGGTACTGACCAATAATATTGTAGCTTCAAACAGCTGTAAATGAACAACTATTGTAATTGGATGACATTAAAATTAACATAATACCATCACCGATCGCTCTAACAATAACATGCAATTTGCATGTGTTAAGTAAATAATACAATCTCGAGAATAGAAAACGATTATTAAGTTATAAACCATGTCACCCTTACTATACAATACACTATTTCACAGTCACCAATACTCAACTTTTTAACACGTGTGTTTAATAATTTTTTTTATATAAATTAGAACAAATTTGATACAATAACTTACAATGTCACTGACACATGATTTAAGCTAACAGAGAGATTAAGTTGTAGAGACGTAAAAGCTGAAACATTAATGAAGACGTTCAGACAAAATATTGATAAATGCTGAGCTGAAATTTTTCCCCCGTTACATGAAAATCTATTTCCACGTTATCTCTGGTACTCTGTATTATTCTACTATATGCATGCAATATATACTGATAACATTTAAACATCTATATTTATGTGAAAGGTTGAAGCTTTTAGACATTTGAGTAAATTCAAGTAGTCTATAAACGCGCTTTGAAAATATATGAAGTGGCACATTCACACCACTTTCTCTACCAATTCTTTTGCAAACACTTATTTAAAAAAAGCTTATTTTTATATCTCCTTTACGTTAATCGACATATACTTATGCAGACATATTTTTTGAAGAGATGCACAATGTGAAGGCTTTGATATTCCGTTATCTTTACTTCAGCAGCAGAAACAAATAATACATTTGAGTAAAGTATAAGTATGGAAAATCTGAAACCAAGAATACGGAGTATCCCGGAAATGGTGAAATAAAAAATAAAACCTATTGGACATTACTTGTATGTTTCGATGAGGTCTACATTTGTTGTTTAGTAAGTTTTTGTCTATCTCTTACGGTTTACCAAGTATGCAAAAGTCATCCAGAATGAAGAGGATTTCAGAGTTTATTCCCAGAGAATTTAAGATATATATATTGTTTTCATAAAAACATTTTAAATATATAGTATTTTAATCAAAACCATTCCATTTAATCAAAACCATTATGATAAAATTAAAATATTCCGAAAAGACTCCATCTAAAGGGTACCTAGAGGTGGGTGCAATCTTCCTGTCACGTCCTTGGGAGATTTGGTATTTCATATTTTTCTAAAAATGCTTCTTCTTTTTTTAATTCTGTGGACCTCAAAACATATTTCCGGCGAAATCGTGACGTAAATTTTTGAGTGGAACACAACACTTCACCTACTATACATAGTAAAGCAAGTAACAAATCTGATTTGTACCATTCACATGACTTTCTTTATATCCCTGCAACAAATTATTCTTAAAAATCTTATACTTCTATTTACTTTATGCTAATCAGAAAAAAAATAGCAGAAATAGTCTTATTACTTGCTTGTTTGTAAGTAGAAGCGAAATAAGGGACTACAATAGGTTAAACTGATAGTCAAAAGCTGGTTGTTATGTCAATGAAGTTCCTTTGTTTATATGGATCAGAGTTCCTGTATGAGAAAAATATAAGTTTTTCATGGCAGAAACCAAAAATAAGGAACGACGAACTCCACGAAAAAAAATGTATATAACATAAATTGTGTGTTTTAACGTGCTCTACAAAGTTTTTGTCCATCTCTTACGGTTTAGCAGTTATTCGAAATTTAGTAACATTCATCCAGAATAAACTACTCTTTAGAGGCTATTCCCAGAAAATTCAAGATATACATTTTATTTGTCAGGTAAATATGTTTAATATACGAAATTTTAATCAAAATCGTTAGAGCCATTTTTGAGAAAATCAAAATTTTCGAAAAAAGTTCCATGTAAAGGGTAGTTTGGGGTGGGGGGGATTTTTCTCAAAATCTTCGTGTCGCATCCCTGGAAGATACTAAACTTAAGTACCAAGTTTGGTATTTTACCGACTTTTCGTTTTTGAGTTATCGTGTTCACAGACACACGGACACGGACACGCACACACACTCGGACCTTTTTGTGAAAATGCTTTTTTTGGATATTGGGGACCCTAAAACATATTTCCGGTGAAATCTCGGTATCAAATTTTTGGGTGGAGTGCAATACATTCTCTATACACTATGTACATAGTGCGTATAGAGAAAGTAAAAAGGCCTTCCTGATGACATTCAGTTGTTACTGAACACACTGGGGGTGTGTACCAAGTGGCCAAACTGACCCGTATTTAACGTTTGGAGATATCCTTTCATGCGTTAAAAAAGTTGCAGAACTCAACGTAGCATTTTAGTTAAAACTGGTCAATGGGAAAATGGTGTGTTCGACTTCATTTTACCCCTCTGGCTTATCAGTAGAGATGGTGAGCGGCTTACGCTGACTTTAGTTTTCCACTGACCAGTTTTAACTTGAAGTAGCGACGTTGAGTTCTGCAACTCTTTTAAAGCACGAAGGAATATCTGTCCACTTCAAATACAAATCAGTGGCACTACCTGTTATGGACTACGAAGGTGGTGAATAAGGTCCAGTTACGGAGTAATTTTATTTATACATTACTCCAGGTTTAAGTCCATCGACACGTATAACATCATCGGGAACCTTTTTTATGCATCACATCAGTGAGAAAAAAATACCCCACCCCCCAAAAAAGTTTTAAATTAAAACCCATTCGGAATGTTTATGAAAAGAAGGGATAAAGAGAAAAACAATTACGAATCATAAATGAATGTTTTAACGGTAGTCACCTGTTAGATTGCGTTCGAAAATTACCAGGATTATATTATGATTGAAAAAGTGGTGGAGGTTTTCAGATATTTAGGAAAAGGGATCAGAATCCAGTGTTTGGGGAATGATGATGAAATATTGACTGTCATTCGATTGTTATTATTTTTGCATATTATCAAAACATTTTGTGTAGAGTAGATAACGCCTATTGATTATTTTAAATTTATTTAAATGCTTATATTATATCAATCGGCGAGCTACTTTTGCTACTCTCATGATAATCTTGATACATGAGTTACCAGCCAAGTTTTGCTTATTCTACACGCACAATGCTCAAATTAGGTAGATCAGTTATGTATTCAATTTAAATATTCGATATCGGGATGTCAAATATACATGTTCTAGGGTACCCTGAATAAAAAATAATCGGATGTGTTACATTCACATGACTTTCTGTATAACTCTGCAACAAATTATTGTAAGAAAGCTTATGATTTCATTTACTTCTCGCTAATCGAGAAAAACTTAGCAGAATTAATCTTATTAATTGCTTCCTTGTAAGTAGAAGCGAATAAAGGGAGTACCATAGGTTAAAATGATAGTCAAAAGCTGCTATGTGGCTGAAGTTCCTTTGTTTGTATGGACAGGAGTTCACAAATTCCTGCATGAGAAAATTATAAGCAAGGAATATCCAAAGACGATCAACTCTACGAAAAAAATGTGTATAACATAAATTGTGTTTTAATATGCTCTACGTTTTTTATGTGGTAAGTTTTTGTCCATCTCTTACGGTTTAGCAGTTATGAAAATTCCCAGAAGCAAGTAGTCTTTAGAGGCTATTCCCAGAAAATTCAAGATATACATTTTATTTGTCAGGTAAATATGTTTATATAATATTTTAATCAAAATCGTTAGAGCCTTTTTTGAGACAATCAAAATTTTCGAAAAAAGTTCCATGTAAAGGGTAGTTAGGAGTGGGGAGATTTTCTTGAAAATCTTCGTGTCGCATCCTTGGAAGATACTAAACTTAAATACCAAGTCTGCTATTTAGGGGTGTTTTCGTTTTTGAGCTATGCTGCCCACAGACACAGACAAACAGACAGACACACACAGACATTTTTTTTTAATTCAGCGGGTCTCAAAACATATATTTCCGGTGAAATCTCGGTATCGAATTTTGGGTGCAATACAATACTTTCTCTATACACTATGTACATAGTTCGTATAGAGAAAGTCAAAATAGAAAAGATCCGAGTGTGTGGCTATGGACAGCGTAACTCTAAAACGAAAATAGGGTTAAATACTAAACTGGGTATTTAAGTTCAGTATCTTCCAATAGCAACAGACAGAAACCGAAAGATCCGTGAATCAAATCCCGGTTATTGCATCGAGCTTTCCAGTCTGACTCCATCTTTCCAATTTTGTAAGAATAAGATGTTAGGGAATGGACAGAAAATTACATTTGAAAGTAACACAGCACAATTATTAATAATTATTTTCTCTTGTACGTACGCACAATGTACAAAGTGGTGTACATTCAGAAATTCAATACCGAGTTTTCAACGGAAATATAGATATGTTTTGAGACCCCTGATTCCATAAGAAGCATTTTTGGAAAGATATCCGTGTGTCTGTGGGCAGTGTAACACGAAAGTTGGTTAAATACCGAATTGGTATTTAAGTTCAGTATGTTACATGGATGCGACACGAAGATTTTCAAAAGAAAAAATAATCCCCCACCCCCAACTACCCTTTATGTGGAACACTTTTCGAATTTTTTAATTGTTCCCAAAATAGCTCTAACGATTTTAATTAAAATACCATAAGTTTACTGTATTTTCAAGAAAATGTTATTATAATTATATAAATTATTATAATTTGAAATAATCTATACACTATATCTTAGTATATCTTGAATTTTCTGGGAATAGCCTCTAAAGACCTCTTCATTCTGGGGGATTTTTGTATAACTGGCAAACTGTTATAAGGTATAGAAAAAAAGTTACTGCTCAAAAATGTTGATATCATTAAAACACAATTTGTCATATGCACGTTTATGCTTTGTTATTGCCTTCAGTTTTAAACAGTTTAAACGTTTATCGAACGTAAATTTATGTTTCATTCCATCTGTCTTTGGATTTGCTCCTGGCAAGCAAAGAGAACCGAATGTCAACTGTTTCACATAGCGACAAGTTTTTAGAGTTTTTACTGTCGCTTTAACCTAGTGTATTCTTTCGTTTCCTTTCTGCTTACAATGAAGCAAGTAATAACAGTAGTTGTGTTAATGCTTATCAAAATATTAGCATAATGCAGATTGAAGAAGAGCAGGAAGAGCTTGTTTGTGGAACAGCTAGAAAAAATCTGATGTGTTCCATTCCCATGACTTTCTCTACATCTCTGCAAAAAATGAGTTTTAAGAACCTTATACTTCTATTTACTTCATGCTAATCGACAAAAAATTAGCAGAAATAGTCTTATTACTTGCTTCTTTGTAAGTAGAAGAGAAATAAGGGAGTAGCATAGGCTAAAGCGATAGTCAAAAGCTGGTTGCTATGTGACTGAAGTTCCTTTGTTTGTATGGACAGGAGTTGACAAATTCCTATATGAGAAAAGTTGTTTTTCGAATCTGAGGACAAAAACAAGGAATATCTCAAAAACGATCAACACCACGAAAATAATGTATGCAACATAAAGTGTGTGTTTTAACATGCGCTACATTTTTTGTGGTGTAAGTTTTTGTCTATCTCTTACGGTTTAGCAATTATGCAAAATTCGTAAAATTCACTCAGAATAAAGTAGTCTTCAGAGGCTATTCCCAGAAAATTCAAAATATACATTTTATTTGTCAGGTAAATATCTGAAATATACGATATTTTAATCAAAATCGTTACAGCCATTTTTTTAGAAAATCGAAATTTTCGAAAAAAGTTCCATGTAAAGGGTGGTTTGGGGTGGGTGAATTTTTCTCAAAATCTTCGTGTCGCATCCCTGGAAGATACTAAACTTAAATACCAACACGGACACACGGACCTTTTTCTGAAAATGCTTTTTTTGGATATTGGGGACCCTAAAACATATATTTCCGGTGAAATCTGGGTATCGAATTTTTTGGTGGAGTGCAATACCTTCTCTATACACTATGCACATAGTGCGTGTAGAGAAAGTAAAAAGCATGTGAATGAAACACATCAGGTCTTTTTATTAGTGTTTATCGCCAATACACAAAGTGGCAGTGGTTATAAATGAAATGATAAAAAAAACTTTGGAAAGGAAATTTTCAAGTCTAAGTTTAGCATAGCTCCCCGGCCTTTGGTAGTTATGAAGACTAAGAAAGGCTGGAAAAGGCCTCAGCCAGGAACGTTGGTCCTGACGAGATTTGAACCACAGATCTCCCATTCACGAGTAATTTCTTACGACCTTGGCTACACGTGTCGGCTATTCTTTTGGTGAAGCGAAATATAACTTTATCCTCTAGATGTGATAATTTTGGCCTTCATGGCAGAGAATGTTTTCCCCTTGCTTAGACGTGAGCGCGCTGCAATATTGTCTTAACGTATTTAAAGCAGCAAGTAAGAAATTGGTACCTTGCACGCAAATTAACATTTGAAGAGACCTGGAACCAAACAGTCATTAAGGAGAGGAAATGCATTGCAGGGAAGACTCTCAGCACCAACCAATTAACGGTATCAAACCGAAAATAGCTACCTATACTAATTTCCGGCTACACGACGATAATCGATTTTTGTCCTCAGTTTGTTACGTTCCCTTGCAGCATGCAATTCAAGTTCGTCGTTATCTAGGCAGCTACCTTGTTTCCTCAACACCACGTGCACCTCACACTCGGGTAACAATCCTGATTATGCAACGCTGAAATCAATTTCACTTTTTCGTAGCATTAGCCGTTTCGAAACATCTCTCGTTTAGCTTTTTTTTTTTCTTTTCTTTTTTTTTTTTTCAAAATGAATCAACATTTGAAAATGGAGGGTTTCCTGTAACATGAGCTAAGGAGAAACATAACCTGATTTGAGATAAGAGCAGCTGAATGATGTTCCTTGCTTGTAACTCGGTTCATATCGGCTAATTTGAAGTAATTTCTTGGTAAAGATTTTATCGACCGGAACACTATTACAACATATAATAGATCAGAAACTGCTAATGCTACGAAAAAGTGGGATATCTTCATTTGTATAAGTACTAGTTCTCTGCGTTATTCGTTATTGTCTTAAACATGGAGATTGTTTCCTCTCTCTCTCTCTCTCTCTCTCTCTCTCTCTCTCTCTCTCTCTCTCACGCCCTCACTTTTTCCTCGCAACTCTCTAGCCTATTATCTTTCTTTACTTCCAAAGTTGCCTTCCCCTTTTCATATCTTCCCCTCATTTAACACGTGTTCGTCTTTCTCTGACTCATTCTCATCCCCATTTCCTCCCTTTTCTCTTCTTTACACAACTTAAAAGTCGCGATGTTTTAACAAGCGTTAGTAACGCGGTTTATTTTGAGAGATGAAGAGAAATAAGGAGGAGGATATGTACTGACGTCAAATAACACAAAGGATAGAAGAATATTCATACACTTTATGGAGAAACTATAATATCGAAACATTTGAATCTCATCGCCAAAGTGTTGATAGCAAGTCGGGCTGCGTTTGAGAACCATAGAGACTTATAATAGTTATAGAAGATGATGACTACATGAATCCCTCTTTGTTAATATTATTTCTATGCGTAGCAATAATGGAGACAGAAGAGTAGGAAACAAAACTGAGGAGAACGATTGGTATTCGTTTGTCAGCTGCCTGCTTTCTTTGGTTATTACAATATGAAATTGGAACGGGTGAAATCGCAGAGAGGAGAGACAGAAAAAATGTTTTGCTATGAATTTAATTAGCACAATCATTTACAATTCTTGTAAATACCGAGCATTTTTACTAGAAATATCCTAGGATACTAAAAATAAGTTTTTGAAAATAAGTTCTAAAAATACCACTTTTAGGGAAAAGTCCTAAATCAGAATGAGAATATTACGTTTAAAATGGCCTAAGTAGTATGTGCTAATATGCTGAAATTATAAAACTGGTTTTTACTTTCTTTAGGAGTACTATGTACATGGTAGAGAAGGTACTGTATTCCACCAAAAATTCGATAACGACATTTGACCGTGAATACACGTTTTAAAGTTCCATAAATTAAAAAAAAAATAGAAAAACATCTGCACACGCGTGCCCGTGCCCATGCCCGTACCCGTTTGTGTGCGCCTAGCAAAACTTTAAAACGAAAAGTACGTTACTTAGCAAACTTGGTTTTTATGATTCCCCCATCCCAAACGACCATTTACATGGAACATTTTTTCGAAAATGTTGATTTTTCTTAATAATGACTCACGTTTTTTATTAAAATTCCATACATTAAAAATATTTACATGGCAAATAAAGATCATATTTTGAATTCTCTGGGTATAACCTCTGAAGCCCTCTTCATTCTGGAAAAATTTTGTACAACCGGTAAACCGTACGAAATAGAAAAATGCTTTCTACACAAAAATCGTAGATATTGTTAAAACACACAATTTATGTAAAATACATTTTTTGTGGAATTAACCATTTCCGAGATATTCCTTGTTATCGCCTTCAATTTTAAAATACTTTTACTTTTTCAAACGGCAACTTGTCATTCGCTTCATCTCTCTTCTGTTTTACTCCTGCCTATGCGAAGAGAACCGAATTTCAATCTCGATCCCAAGTTTTGTATGTCGCTTATGCCTAGTGCATTCCAGTATTTCCCTTCTGCTTACAAGAAGCTAAATAATAAGAGCATTTCTGCTAATGTTTATCATGATTAGCATCAATTGGTAAAGTTTTTGTAATAATTTGTTTGCAGAACAGGTAAAGAAAGCCATGTGAACGGAACAAATCAGATTAACTTAACTTGGGTTAGCTTGGGTTTTTAGATTTTGGCCACCTTAAAATGCTCCCTATTTGTTCAGTTCCTCTCAGATTTTCTCTATGGTTTGCTTGGAGGTTGATCAAGAGGATAGTCCTTTATTGACATCTTGGATTTAGGGTTTTAATATTTGGTTGGTTGCCAGGAAACGGAGGATAACTTCAACACTTAAGCGCATAATCCTCTGTTGTGCTTCGGAAAACCTCCAAGAGGAAAGGGTTAAGCGAAGGGTGGGCTCGGAGACATGTGGGTCCTAACATATCCAGTTATCACCTCCTTTTCTTTCCCTACGGAGTACCAAGTAAGAATACGCTGCAATAACATGTGCGATTCACACTTGGAAGGTCGTAGGTTTGATTCCCTGGTGGGTCTACTTAACCCATGTTTCTTTTTTTTTTTTTCCGAGGGTTTCCTCGGGCCACAAGGCGAAGACTCATTACAACCCCCAGATTTTCTGTCCATCAATTCCTGTACCAATCACTTTGTTGCCATCTGTTTCAAAGCGATGGGGTAAGGCGGCCTGCGGCTGGATTGTGTACTGTAGAAGTTTATTCCGGAACCAGACTTCAGTTCCTTTTGGGTTAGGGCCCCTTCAGGGAAACCCCCAGACGCTCTGAGCTTGTGCGTATGGCCTGGACGGCGTCGGATGCGCTCGATCAAGAACATTTTGGGACCCTGTCCATGCTTGCGCACGCAGTCTTCCGGTACCTCTTCGGGTCTCTCCCCTCATCTCTCCCTCTCTGAGGTCAAGCCCCTATGTGAGGAGCTCTGTCTCAAGAACCGGGGACGTCGTCCGTTTATATTCTTAACCCTACCTCACGAAGAGGTCTCTCTGAGGACCCATCCCATACCCAAAGCCACGGCACACATTTGTAAAAGACAGACTCCCGCCGTCCACTTGTCTGATCTTTCGAAGCTTAAACTTCATAAGCAAATACATTACATATAATGGGGGCAGAAAAATTCGCGGCATTATATAATGCATCCCAGCACTCGTCAACTAACCATGGTAAATCGCGGGGGGAAAAAACAACAAAAACAAAACAAAAATCGAAGACCTAAGTGGACAGCCCAGTGAGAATGAACCTGCGACTCCTGAATGCGAGTCTTTAACGTTTCCAGGCGCCATCTTGGTAATACAAAATTGTAATACTTTACTGCGACTAAAGCATTAGTGTTGCAGAACTTACAATCTTGAGTGTAAAGAGTTATATTTGATAACAATGAGCAAAGTTTATACTTTCCCATGTTCATAAAAGTTTATTTCTCTACTACATATAGGTTCTAGGGAAAAGATTGTTTTACACCCAAAAATTCATACTGAAATTTCACTAGGAATATGAGTTTTACAACTCCCTGAATAAATTAAAAAAGCATTTTTAGAATAAATTCCGCGCGTGCGGATACGTGTCTCTCTGAACAGTACCTATAACTCAAAAGTGAAAACATAGAATTTAATTTCAGGATCTTCTAAACATTTTCGATTTTCTCCAAAATTACTTAACTAAAAGATATTTACACGAGGAAATTTACACCTTGGACTTTCTGGGAGTAGTCTGCGCAATTCTCCTTATTCAGAAGGCATACTGTATTAATATTATGAAATAGATGAAAACTTGGTGCCAGATCCCTTTAAAACTTAGATTTTATTCCAAGTACGTGCTTGTTTCGATACGACATTTCGAAGATATCCGTTATTAATGGTTCGAATTTTTTTTTCTGCCTTTAACATCTAGATCGTATCGGGGGCTCCTCTCTTGGAACATTCAATGCCGTTGATTAGTTTACTGTTGGTTTTAATCTTTAGTGACTTATCTTTAACATGTACCCATCGCACAACAGACAGGTGTTTTACAGACTGAGTTGCGGGATCATCCGCTTCGAATTGTTCAATATTTTGTCATTCTTTCAAACTCCTTTCGATGTTCAGTTATTTCTCGCAATTGCATGGCAAGAGTAAGGAATATTAGACCATTATATGGTGTCCGGTTCTTAAAAATATGTGTCTATTGTTATTCCCCATGTGTTTATAACGAAATTGTAATTTAGCTATTTCTGTAAAGATTGAAACTTTACCGCCCGACCGCTGCATCCCCCATCTCGACCCGAAGGGGGTCCAGTGCTGGAGGGTGAGACGTGATCAGCACCTCAAGTCCCTCCTGGCCGGTTAATGCGGTCTTCTCGATCTGGAACGCTAAGCAAGTAGCTCCTCAATTGCTCCCTCCCCCCCAGGGACCTCGCAAGGCTAAGTGCACCCCGAACCAGTTCTCCCCGCGGGGCAAAATTCCCTAAGTCTCCCGCTTGGCAAGCAGTTGCTTTACCACTGCTCTAAGGAGACGACCGTGTAAAGGTTCACTTCCCTTAAAATAAATAAATGTAAAATAAATTTTCATAAGAATTATTTGTATACGTTAGAGGATAGAGAGTCAATAAATCTGTGCAAATTATTTTTAGAAAATTTAAATTTAAAAAATCTGATGTGTTCCATTCACATGACTTTCTCTACATCTCTGCAACAAATTATTGTTAAAAAGCTTATGCTCTATTTACTTCATGCTAATCGAGAAAAAAGTAGCAGAAATAGTCTTATCACTTGCTTCCTTGAAAGTAGAAGCGAAATAAGGAGGTACCATAGGTTAAAGTGGTAGTCAAAAACTGGTTGCTACATGACTGAAGTTCATTTGTTTGTATGAACAGGAGTTGACAAATTCCTGTACGAGAAAATTATCTTTTTTCAAGCTGAAACCAAAAACAAAGAATATCTAAAAAAACGATCAACTCCAAGAAAAAAATGTATACAACATTAATTGTGTGTTTTAAAGGGCTCTATGTTTTAGTATGGTAAGTTTTTTTCCATCTCTTACGGTTTAGCAATTATGCAAAATTCCGTAAAATTGAACCAGAATATAGTAGTCTTCAGAGGATATTTCCAGAAAATCAAGATATACGTTTTATTTTTCGGGTAAATATCCTTAATATACGACATTTTAATCAAAATTGTTAGAGCCATTTTTATGAAAATAAACATTTTCGAAAAAATTTCCATGTAAAGGGTAGTTGGGGTTGAGGAGGATTTTCTTGAAAATCTTCGTGTCGCATCCTTGGTTAGATACCAATCTTAAATACCAAGTTTGGTATTTAACGGGCTTTTCGTTTTTGAGCTATGCTGTCCACAGACACACACATGCACACGCGGACATTTTTCTGAAAATGCTTTTTTTTTTTTTTTTTTTTGGATTCAGGGGGACCCAAAACATGTATTTCCGGTGAAATCTCGTTATCGAATTTTTGGGTGCAATACAATTACCTTCTCGATATACCATGTACATAGTACGTGTAGAGAAAGTAAAAACTGAAAATTAACTTGTCATAATTGTGTTGAACAACTGCTAAATTAGCAATTTTAGTACAGAAATTGTAATGGTTAGAATGCACCGTGAGATAGTAGCAATTTCGCGTGTGAAACGACACCTCTTTAAAGTTTAATTAGAATCCGCCACTGCTGTAGGAGAAGCTGTTGTATCGAGAGGCAGCAGCAGAGAGTTTGGATATTCGAGAGGACCTCTCTTGTATGCTAATGCCACCAGATTACTTTGAAGTGCTCTCACTCCAAACAGTTACACTGCAAGCGCGCTTCACAAAAACAGAATACGTACCCTCTGGTTTACAAGACAAACCTCCTCTTAGATGCATCCTTTCACCAACAACACACCGATACGATTTTGATCTCTATTATAACATTCAAATAACTGCGCACAACTCTAATTTAAAAAAAAAATCTAATGTGTTCGCATGAGATTCTCTACTTAGTAACAAATTCTTACTAATAAACTCATTCTTCTGTCTGTTTTATGCTAATTGAGACAAACAGTAACAGAAACCGTCTTAGAAGGGAAATAATGGAATAAACTAGGCTAAACCGACAGTCAAATGTTTTAAAATGTGGTTGCTATGGGATTGAAATCAATTTCTTTGCGAGGTCAGAGTTTAGAAGTTGCAAGTTTTAAGTATTTTAATGTTGAAACCAATAAAAACGACAATCTCGAAAACGGTCAACTCCACGAAAAAATTGTATATTTAAGATGATCTAATTTTTTTGTGTAGTAAGTTTTTGACTATCTTTACGGTTTACCAATTATGCAAGATCCAGAAAATTCAACCGAATAAATAAAGAGGTCCTCTGATGCTATTCACAGAAAATTCAAAATATACATTTTATTTGTCATGTAAATATCTCTAATATGTCGCACTTTAATAAAAATCTTTTTGAGCTATTTTTGAGAATATCATTACCTTCAAACAAAAGTCCACGTAAAGGCTACTTTGGGGTGGGGAGAAGATACTAAACTTCAATACCAATTTGGTATTTTACTAATTTTTACTTTCTTTATACCTACTATTTACATAGTGTATAGAGGAAGTATTGTATTCCACCCAAAAATTCGATACAGAGATTTCACCGGAAATACATGTTTTAGGACCCCTGAATCCAAAAAAATTATTTTCAGAAAAAGATCCGTGGGTATGTGTGTGGTGTGTGTGTGTGTGTGTGTGTGTGTGTGTGTGTGTGTGTGTGGACAGCATAGCTCAAAAAAATAAAGACAGCTAAACACTAAACTTGTAATTCAGGTTTGGTACCTTCCAAGGATGCGACACGAAGATTTTCAAAAAAATCCCCCCACCCCCAACTACTCTTTACTTGGAAAATTTTTCGAAAATTTTGATTTTCTAAAAAAAATGGCTAACGATTTTGATTAAAATCCCGTATGTTAAAGATATTTACATACCAAATAAACTGTATATATTGCATGATCTGGGAATAGCCTCGGAAGATCCCTTTATTCTGGATGAATTTGCTAAATTTTGCGTAACTGCTAAACGGTAAGAGATAGACAAAAACTTACTGCACATAAAATGTAGATCTGATGAAAACACACAATTTGTGTCTTTTACATTTTTGTTGTGGAGGTAACCGTTTCCGAGATAATCCTTGTTTTTGGTTTCACTTGTGAGTACTTATACTTTTCTGGGACAGAAAGTGTCCGTTGTTCTTTTGATCTACTCCTAGACAAGCAAAGAAGCGATTTGCAATGACAATCTAATAACGATAGCTTTTAAAACATTTGACTATCGGTTTAACATAGCGTATTCCCTTATTTTCTTTCTACTTATAAGGAGCTGTAATTAGAACATTCTGCTAATGATTATATCATTAGCAACCTGCAGAAAGAAGAATATTCTTATGTGAGAAGAGCTAGAGAAAGTCGTGTGAGTGTAACACATCAGATTTTTGTTTTTGAGTTATCGTGTTCACAGATACAAGGACACACTGACCTTTTTTCAAAAAATGTTTTTAAGGGGGTCCCAAAACACGTATTTCCGGTGAAATCTCGGTATCAAATTCGTGGGTGCGATACAATACCTTCTCTACACTATGTACATATTACGTGTGGAGAAAGTAAAAAAGAAAAATCATGATTTTCTCTATTCATTCATATACAAACAACTTTTATAAAAGATTATTCCTTTATTTATTTCTCTTGTTAATATGTTTTACTTTACATCATTTTAACTCCTTGGTATTATCGCGACGGAACTGTTCGGTATGACAGCTCGTTGACAGTATTTTGTGGAGAGAACTCGTATCCACATCATACTACTTTTGTTTTCTGCCAAGCAGATGACGATAGAGTGCCACAGTCTATCTGCTTTCAACATCCATATTCAGATGGTGGCGTAAAGCCGAACATCGGGCTGGGGATCGGGGATTCGAGTCCCGCCTTGGGCATAGGTGTTATATGTTTGTGCAATGTATATATGTTTGTGTAAAGGAACAGCAACAACCTGAAATCATACAATAAATTTAGGAGGGGGTGTAAACAGGGAATGTTTAAAAAAACATCGAGGTCACATACCGTCCTACTTTGCTACGTAACAAGCCGATGTCGGTAGGTTGTCAATCAAACTATAGGCTGTGGATAGATGGCAGCGCAGTCGTTACATCAGACATTTTCAGTTTTACCATTTTTAAACTGAAAATTCATCTTTAGGTCGTGATATAAAATACCCAATCCTGCAATTACCTTGCAATCGAGCAAATCAAAAAAGCCTCAGCCATATTGGTGACCCAGGAAATTTGAACTGGGACCTTCGGAACATGGGTCATAGACATTTCCGCCTGAGAAAACCCGCTGGGTTGTTTACTTCTTGACAACTAAGATAAAAATCTGACGTGTTACACTCACATGACTTTCTCTAGCTGCTCTACAAACCTCCTACAAAAGATTATTCTTCTTTGTACACAATGCTAATCGAGATAAATATTAGCAGAATGTTCTTATTACTTAGTTCCTTATAAGTAGAAGAGAATAAGGTAATGCGCTATACTAAAGTGAATGTCAAATGTTTTAAAAGCTGTTTTATGCGATTGTCATTGCAAATCACTTCTTTGCTTGGCCAGGGGTAGAACAAAAGCAAAACGGACACTTCCTGTCTGAGAAAAGTTTAAGTACTTCACAATTGCAACCAGTAACAAGCAATATCTCGGAAACGGTTACCTCCACAACAAAAACGTAAAGGACATAAATTGTGTGTTTTGACATGATGTAATTTTTTGTGTAGTGAGTTTTTTTTTTCTCTCTCTCTCTCTCTATCTCTCTCTCTATCTCTTACGGTTTAGCAGTTAAGCAAAATTCATCCAGAATAAAGAGCTCTTCAGAGGCTATTCCCCAAAAATTCGAGATATACATTTTATTTCGGACATAAATAGCTTTAATATACGGGATTTTAATCAAAATCGTTAGAGCCATTTTTAAGAAAATCAACATTTTCGAAATTTTTTCCATGTAAAGGGTAGTTTGTGGTAAGGGGATTTTTTGAAAATCTTCGTGTCGCATCCTTGGAAGATAATAAACCTAAATACCAAGTTTGGTATTTAATGGTCTTTTCGTTTTGGGGCTATGCTGTCCACAGACACACAGACAGACAGACAGACAGACAGACAGACAGACAGACAGACCTTTTCCACACGGACCTTTTCCACCCAAAAATTCGATGTTGAGATTTCACCGGAAATACATGTTTTAGGACCCCCTGAATCCCAAAAAAGCATTTTCATAAAAAGGTCGGTGTGTATATGCGTGTGTCTGTGTGTGTGTGTGTGTGTGCGTGTGTGTGTGTGTGTGTCTGTGGACAGCATAGCTCAAAAACGAAAAGACCATTAAATACTAAACTTGGTATTTAGATTTGATATCTTCCAGGGATGCGACACGAAGATTTTCAAGAATATCCCCCCACACCCAACTACCCTTTACATCGAAAATTTTTCGAAAATTTTTATTTTCTAAAAAATGGCTCTAACGATTTTGATTAAAATCCCACATATTAAAGATATTTACATACCAAATAAAATGTATAGCTTGAATTTTCTAGGAATAGCCTCTGAAGAGCTCTTTA
The DNA here is from genome assembly GCA_030762935.1 of Hymenopus coronatus. Classification (NCBI taxonomy): domain Eukaryota; kingdom Metazoa; phylum Arthropoda; class Insecta; order Mantodea; family Hymenopodidae; genus Hymenopus; species Hymenopus coronatus. The sequence continues at coordinate 40,048,186 of CM060897.1, read as the reverse complement.
TTCTGGATGAAATTTGATAAATTTTGCTTAACTGCTAAATGGAAGGAGATAGGCAAAAACTTACTACATAGAAACTGTTGATCTGATCAAAACACACAATTTATGTCCTTTACATTTTTGTTGTGGAGGTAACCGTTTCTGAGAAATTCATTATTTTTGGTTTCACTTGTGAGTACTTATACATTTCTCAGACAGGAAGTGACCCTTTTTCTTTTGTTCCACTCCTGGCCAAGCAAGGAAGCGATTTGCAATGAAAATCTAATAACGACAGCTTTTAAAACATTTGACTATCGGTTTAGCCTAGTGCATTCCCTCATGTTCTTTCTACTTATAAGGAACTAAGTAGTAAGAACATTCTGCTAATGTGTATCTCGATTAGTATTGTATAGAAAGAAGAATAATCTGATATAAGACATTTGTAGAAGAGCTAGAGAAAGTCATGTGAGTGTAACACATCAGATTTTTTTATAAAATAAAATGTTTCGAAAAATGTTCCGTGTAAGGGGTAGTTTGGAGTGGAGGAGGGAGAATTTTCTACAAAATCCTTGTGCCGTTCCTTGAAATATGTATAATTAAATTTTATTAGGTACATAATCGACTTTTTGGTTTGGGGTTATTCGGTTAACAGGCACACAGACAGAAACACACACATTCACAACACATTTAAGAGTGTATTAAAATGCTTTTAATTTTTGATCAAAACGTATATTTCCAATGAAATCTCGACATCGACTTTTTGGGTGGTAAACAATACTTCCTCTACTTACTGTAAGCGAGCGAGATAGAGCTGCGGTAACGTGTGCGACTAACATTCGTGAGGTCCCGGCAACGATCTCCGGCTCTCACCCACTCCGGTTTCTTTCACCCACAAAATTTCTGTTCCTTCTTGTCGTTCCATTATTATTTCATTCATTCTTGCTCTCTTTTAGGGTTGGTAGTGTCGAGGCAGCGCTTCATTGCGGCCTTGGCAGGGAAAAAGTATGATCTATTGAACACCTACCTTGCCCGGGACTTTGGCTGTTTGCCGGCGTATAAGGACCGCCTCTTGGGTCGTTGAACCCTATGCGGGACGCGTCCCAGTCTGCCTGTTGGCGAGTCTCAATCTGGTAACTGCAGGGATCTTGTCATTACTGAGTAGTGGCTCCTGGCTCCGGCCGCCCGATGTCTTCCCCACCTCATCCCTCTCTCTTGGCGGCGCTCCCTCGTATAGTATTTTTCAGAACATGATGGTCCTGTCCCACTCTTCTTCTAAAGACTTTGATGTTAGGGTTTGCGGTTTATATGTTTAGTGGTTAGAATGAGTGCGACTGGAAACTAACCCTCGCTGTTGCAAAGTCTTAAACTTACTGGTCCCTTTACTGATGCACGATTTTCGATTGTAAGCAGTCTCTCCAGAACACACATTTTACTACGTTGCCTCTCACTCCTAGTACTGAGTTGTCTTTTGTTTGCTAATGGTTATTGCCCGCTCCGGTCTCGTTTCAGGGTCATCATGTTTTCGAAAAAAAATTTACAATAACCTCACCGGTTCAGTGTCTATACTTCGCTTCAAATCATCTGCATTGACCTTCAGAGGCTGTTCGGCTGCAGCGAATCACAGGCGTGCAACGTTGCCAAGTCAGAACTAGCCACGTCTCGCCTAATAATTACTAGACTACTTGGATGCTAAAGCTTATATCAGATATAAAGAGAATGATGGAGCAAGCATGTACGAAACAAGAGCATAATTTTAGCTTCGGCCGTTCGAGATAGATATACGTAACTATGTTTTACGTGCATTTTGTCAGAAACGAAACAGAGATGTCATTAATCTTTGTACTAATGTACCATAATGCTTCCCTTTTCTTCTAAACACACTGATCAAAGAGGAAATGTGGTTAATGCGAGTTCTATGAAGTTGAAGCCTCTATAAGTCGCTAAGTAAAGTGATTGTGATAGTGAAAGAATAAAACCAAAATAAAGTGTTCCACGTAGCCAAGCAAGACAATTTGTTTTTAGGGTGTATGAGTTGTTTAAAAGGAACTAAAATGAACAAGAAAGGTACTAGATTTTAAAAAAAAAAATATCAAGAGTTAACTGCTATAACGGTGGAGTCAATCAATCCACTGTTTTGTTTTTTGTCTGTGAGCAGATCCCAAAAACAAAACAAACAACAACAAAAACCTGATGTGTTACAATCACATGACTTTTTCTAGCTGCTCTACAAACTTCTTACAAAAGATTATTCTTATTTACACACAATGCTAATCGAGATAAACATCAGCGGACTGTTCTTATTACTTGGTTCCTTGTAGTAGAAGGGAACTAAAGGAATATGCAGTGCAAAAGTGATAGTCAAGTGTTTAAAAGCCATAGTTATACGATTGTCAATGTAAATCGCTTCTTTGCTTGGCTAGCAGTAGACCAAAAGAAAAACGGACACGTCCTGTCTGAGAAAAGTATAAGTACTTTACAATTGAAACCAATAACAAGGAATATCTGGGAAATGGTTACCTCCACAACAAAAATGTAAAGGACATAAATTGTGTGTTTTGACGAGATCTACATTTGTTATTCAGTACGCTCTTGGGCCAAGCCGTGGCCGAGTGTTTAGACCACTCGCGTCTCACCTAGATGGCCAGGGTTTGATCCCAAGCGACCGCATGCAAGATTTGTGCGCTGCGGCGGGTTTTCTCCGGATACTCCGGTTTCCCCCGCCATTGCATTCCACCGGTGCTCCATCATCATTCATGTATCATCAGTGTCACCGCCTGCGGTGCCATAAGTAGTTAAAGCGGGCGTTAAACACTACTTAAAAAAAAGTACGCTTTGTTTAAGCAAACATCGGCAAAATCATCCAGAATAAAGAGACCTTCAGAAAATTTAAGATATACATTTTATTTGGGATGTAAATATATTTAATATACGAAACAACTACTTTTTAGAAAATCAAAATTTTCCAAAACGTTTCCATATAAAGAGTAGTTTATGGTGGGGGATTTTCTTGAAAATCTTAGTGTCGCCTCCTTGTAAGATACTAAACCTAAATACCAAGTTTGGTATTTAACGGTCTTTTAGTTTTTGAGCTGTGCTGTCCACAGATACAGACACACACACACAAATGCATACGGACCTTTTTCTAAAATACTTTTTTCGTACTCAGGGAACCCAAAACATATATTTCGGGTGAAATCTCGACATCGAATTTTGGGTGTAATACAATAACTTCTCTATCCCTATACGGGGCTAGAGAAAGTAGGTTCTGCTAAAAAATTTTTGTTACCTAAGAAACGCATTAACATGCCGAAAAGAACGACACACTTAGACGATTTAGAGAAACAGATAATTCGCAGAACAGTCTTGGAATTTTATGACCGTAGCGAATTTTCTACTGCAAAAAAGAAAAAATAAATAAAAAAAAGTAAAAAAAAAAAATAATAAAGTTTTCTTTACGGGGGAAAATTCTTACAAAGGTTCTACTTCTGCCATTTTAAGAATGAGTGATTGTGAGTCCCTGGCCATCCCTCTAGAATAAGCAGGTAGTTCAATTTATACTATAATTTATTTAGTTTTAATAAATAGCCAAATTTTATTCAGTTCCACTAAATAGCCCTCGGTAATACGCTGCATGATACTATCTATATCTGCCTCATGCACAGACGCCCGATTTGGCCACGTTGTAGCCCGCTGCTATTAACTACTGCCATATGCAGGAGATTTGACGCGAACTCTAGTTTCCTCAGTCCTACCTATCTACTGTAAATACGTAGTAGATGTTTACAAGTCAATATGGGATTGTAACAGTGCACGAAGATTAAAACGTGTAGCAATCAATTTTTCTTAACTACATGTTATTTACATGTTTGTAGAAATGTTTTTATTACATATTTCATTGTAGGTGCAACAGAATACGCTAATGCCATGGCAAGGCCTTTAAAAAGGGCCGCTACATGGTGCCTTTGAAATTCCACGAGAAACACTAGAATAGCGCCTAGCAAAGAAAAAAAGATCTGATGATGTCTACATCTGTGCAACAAATTATTGTTTAAAAGCTTATGCTAATCGAAATAGTTTTATTAGATGCTTCCTTGTAAGTAGAAGCGAAATAAGGGAGTCCCATAGGTTAAAGTGATAGTCAAAAGCTGGTTGCTATGTGACTGAAGTTCCTCTGTTTGTATGGACACGAGTTGATAAATTCCTGTATGTGAAAAGCATGTTCTTCAAAGCTGAAACAAAAACAAGGAATATCTCAAAAACGACTAACTCCACGAAGAAAATGTATATGAAATAGATTTTCTGTTTTAACGTGCTCTTCATTTTTTGTGTAGTAAGTTTTTGTCCATCTCTTACGGTTTAGCAGTTACAAAATTCCGTGAAATTCGTCCAGAATAAAGTAGTCTTCAGAGGCTATCCCCAGAAAATTCAAGATATATATTTTAATTGTCTGGTAAATATCTTTAATACACGATATTTTAGTCAAAATCGTTAGAGGTATTTTTGGGAAAATCAACATTTTCGAAAAAAAGTTCCATGTAAAGGGTAGTTGGGGGAGGAGGGATTTTCTTGAAAATCTTCGTGTCGCATCCTTGGAAGATACGAAACTTATATACCAAGTTTGGTACTCAACGAATTTTCGTTTTTGAGCAATGCTGTCCACAGACACACACACGGACCTTTTTCCATTTTTTTTTTATTCAGGGGGACCTAAAACATGTACTTTCGGTGAAATCTCTGTATTGAATTTTTGGGTACATTACAATACCTTCTCTATACACTATGTGCATAGTACGTGTAGAGAAAGTAAAAATATATTCAAGTGCTACAACAAAGCTATATAATTGTACGTCATTTATTTGATGAAGAAGTCTTCACCAGCTAGATATATATGTTAGCCATGCAAATATATTCAACATATGGCATTATAATAACAAATAAGTGACAAGCCTAGTTTGGTTGGCGATACTTTTTGAAAATATTCATATTACACTTACTGTTCACACACACTTTATGTATGTTCAAGGGAATGAGATCTCGAAATGGAATACGCGGGTGGAATATTTATGCTTGTAATAGAAAAAGTAATGCCGAGTCCCCTCCAAAAAATGCCGGCACCAATCTAGTGTGAATATTGTACTTACGCATCTCGGAGGCCGTAATAATCCTTAGCATGGCTTCCTTCGGAGGGGAAGTAAAGTCGTTGGTCCCGTGTCGTAGATTTACGGCACGTAAAAGAACCTCAAGCATGATAAGAGAGGTCTCGGAGCAAAATAAAGCGATATTTGACACCCAGTATAAAATGGGACGCTGAGAACCACAGCAGTTAAAGAGCTTCCACAAATAAAACTGCATTTAATTTAATGGTGCCCGGGAGGGAGTAATGGGATAAGAGGAGACACCGAAATACCGGAACCAGGAATCAATTAAAAGAATCCTACAATTTCCAGATTAAGATGCCCTGGTAGTCGGATAGGCAAACCGGCGGCCTCGGCCCTATCTAGAGGGTCTAAAGCCCTCCTGAGGGTGGGGAGATTTTTGAACCATATATTGTTGCAAGTCAACTAAAAATTTTAATTCCTGTTGGTACGGCAATAATTATAGTAGCTCCTGTGAAATAAGCTCGTATATCTACATCTATTCCTGCTGTAAATATGTGATGAGCTCAGACTATAAATCCAAGAAATTCAATGGCTATCGGTATGTATATCCCGGCAAAGAGCAGAAGGCCGAGGGGCAGGCAGAGTTCCTCAGAGATCATCCTCTGCCACGCTGCACCGAAACACGATTTGTACCTGTATTCACCTGGCAATCCGTAAAAGCCCGAGAAAGAAAGAAAAAAATCTGATGTGGGCCATTCACATAACTTTCTCTATATCTCTGCAACAAATTATTCTTAAAAAGCTTATACTTTTATTTACTTTATGCTCATCAGAAAAAAATTAGCGGCAACAATTTTATTACTTGATTCCTTGTAAGTAGAAGCGAAATAAGGGACTACCATAGGTTAAAGTGATAGTCAAACTGATTGCTATGTCAATGAAGTTCCTTTGTTTGTATGTATGGATAGGAGTTGACAAGTTCCTGTATGAGAAAAGAACAAGTTTTTCAAGCAGAAACTGAAAATAAGGAATGTCTCAAAAACGGCGAACTCCACGAAAAAAAAAATGTCTATAACATAAATTGTGTGTTGTAACGTGCTTATCATTATTGTGTAGTAAGTTTTTGCCCATCTCTTACGGTTGAGCAGTTATGCAAAATTCAGTAAAATTCATCCAGAATAAACTACTCTTCAGAGGCTATTCCCAGAAAATTCAAGAAATACATTTTATTTGTCAGGTAAATATCTTTAATATACGATATTTTAATCAAAATCGTTAGAGCCATTTTTAAGAAAATCAAAATTTTCGAAAAAATGTCCATGTAAAGGGTAGTTTGGGGTGGGGGGATTTTTCTCAAAATCTTCGTGTCGCATCCCTGGAAGATACTGAACTTAAATACCAAGTTTGGTATTTTAGCTACTTTTCGATTTGAGTTATCGTGTTCACAGGCACACAGACACATGGACACACAGACACATGGACACACGCACGGACCTTTTTCTGGAAATGCTTTTTTTGGATTCAGGGGGTCCTAAAACATGTATTTCCGGTGAAATCTCGACATCGAATTTTTGGGTGGAATGCCATACTTCTCTATCCCTATGTATTTGTACATATGGGGCAAGAGAAAGTAAAAATGAGTCAGAAGATTGCCGCGAATGGACGAGTGTTACCGCGGTACCGCAGTGCCAGCTCGCTCGGTCTGTTTTTTTTTTTCTTCTTCTTCTTTCTTTTCTTTTACCATAGACAAAGTGTCTTTTGGACGTTTCCTCCACAGTTATTTATGAGTTAATGAAGATAACTAAACAGCGAAATGCTCCAGAAAGATGACGTACAGAGATAGCCAATGACCTAGTTGCCGCTGTAAGATGCAAATGGTGTATGTACTCGTCCTGTGTGGCGCTCTCCATCAAGCTAGTTTAAAGTTTCGGTCAACGCCGCCTGTACTCGCGCTGCCCCGCCGATCACCAACCTGTTTAATGGCATCTCAATTACCTGCATTATCGACTGAGAGCACAAACACGGCGCACTTTCATCATCAGTGCCGCATAGCAACGTTTCCCGGTTCTTACAGATATGCTCGAGCGAGACTAGGAAGCACATTTTGAATGAATGAATGAATAAGTGTATTTATTAACATAGCAATATCATACATAGAATTTCAACAATCGCACGGGTCCACAGACCGTACGTGCTTTTGTAAAACACATTACAAGCAATATTAAAACAACAACAACAACAACAAAGAATTTAAAGAGTAAACACGAAAATAAAAAAAAACAAAGGAAATACACAGTCAAAAGCAATGTTAAACAACAATAAAGAATTAAGAGTGAACCCGAAAATAAAAATACAAAGATATTCAAAGATAGCAATTTAAATTTACAGCACAGAGTACACCTTCATAAATGCACCCTCTTATAATAGATAATTATACTTAAAAGACATATATACACATAATATATACACAATATATAAAACCATAGCACGACAGTGACCTAAGTATGACATAATATATATGTATGTAGAACATTGTAGTCAACTTTTGTTTAGTTGATCTTATTCCTCCCCCCACCCCCACTCTATTGGCAGCCTCCTCAGATCTCAGCTGTCTTGCCTTAAGTATAAATTTACCTAGCCCGTCCCTGTTTTCCGTGCCTGCCAGTAGCGTCCAACATGCTTCTAGCCCTACATTCGCAGTGGTAAAAAATCGCGGCAAATATTTTTCCCGCCATTCCTCCGTACCCCTACATCTTGCCAAGATGTGAGACCACGACTCTTCCTCCTCGCAAATGGGACAGATTCTCGGAAAAACATTTTAGAAATCTAATGGGATGCATTCACATGATTTTCTCTACCGATACTCCATTATAATTTTATTCTTCACTTTTCGTTACTCAGGTAATATTTTATCCTAAAAATTGTTCAAAATCAAAAAACAAACTTTCAACATCTAGAAAAACATTGAAAGAGGAAGGAAATATAAACAATTTTTTATAATTTTTGTTAAATGACACTATCATAATTCCTCTACTGAGAGGAGATAATGTATTCCACCCAAAAATTTACTCAGTATTTCACCAGAAACACACCTTTTGAATTTCATTGGATAAAAAAGTTGATGTGTTCCATTCACATGACTTTCTCTACATCGCTGTAACAAATTATTGTTAAAAAGCATATTCTTCTATCTACTTTATGATAATCGATACAGACATTAGCAGAATTGTCTTTATGGCTTGTTTCCTTGTAGGTAGAAGAAAAATAAGGGACAACACTAGCTTAATACGATGCTCAAATGTTTTAAAAGCTGGCGGGTTGAAACCCGTTTCTATGCAAGGCTAGGAGTTTACTACTTTCTGTGTGCGAAAAGTTTAAGTATTCTGAATCTGAAACAAATAACAAGAAATATCTCAAAAATGGTCAATTGCACGAAAAAAAAACGTATATGACATATATTGTGTGTTTTAACGTGATTTATATGTTTTGTGTAGTAAGTTTTTGTTTATCTCTTACGGTTTACCAGTTACGCAAAATTCAGTAAAATTCATTCAGAATAAAGAGGTCTTCAGAGGTCTTCCCAGAACATTCGAGACATACGTTTTATTTGCTGTATATATAATGTACGTGTTTTAATCGAAATCATTAGGCCATGTTTGAGGAAATAAAAGTTCTCAAAAATGTTTCCATGTAAAGGGTAGTTTGAAGTGGGGGCATTTTTCTCAAAAACTTCGTGTCGCATCCCTGGAAGATACTAAACTTAAATACCAAGTTTGGTATCTTACCAAGTTTTCGTTTTTGATTTCACAGGCATACGAACACACAAACACACACGGACCTTTATCTAAAAATGCTCTTTTTTTATTCAGGGGGACCCAAAACATGTATTTCCGGTGAAATCTCCGTATCGAATTTTTGGGTGCATTGCAATACCTTCTCTATACACTATGTATATAGTACTTGAGGAGAAGTAAAACATGTGTGTTCATTTACATGATTGTCTTTACCTGTTCCACAAACTGTTTCACAAAAGATGATTCTTCTATCCACTTCATGATAATCAAAATAAACATTAGTAGAAATGGTCTTATTAGTTAGTTCCTTATAAGTGCAAAAAAACTATTTTTTTTTTTTTTTTTTTTTTTTGGTTTCAGTGGCCTCAAAACATATATTTTTCCCGTAAACTCTCAATACCTTCTTTACCTATATTCATTGGATGTTTTAGAGAAAGTAAAAAAAAAATATTTTTTGTACAAGTTCGTAGATATATGTATGGATGTGTGGAACAACATAACTCAAAAATGAAGAATCGTTTAACGCCTAAGCTTAATATATAAGTTCATTTTCTTCCAAGGATTGCAAACAGGTTTTTAACAAATTACCGCCACTCCAAAACCGCCACGCTTTTCAAGGTGAGCATAATGCAACTTTCTTTTAATTGGACTTTCGCTTCGACACTCTGTATTCCTCCTGTACCTCCAACGCAATCTGTAGGTACTTGATAAAACAATTTCTGCTATTGTTTTCTTACATGAAGAAGATTGAATTTTCTAAAAAAGGTTGTGGAAGCTGCAGAAAAATAAACAGAAGGACTAGAAAAAAGCCATTTACTCGTAACACATTACACAGATAGGCGATACGAATAAACCCACCCCCCAAATTAGAGGGAATTAACAAACGTAAAGAAAATAATATCGTCGTTTCATAGAGTAAATCAATATTCATCCCTCCCACCTAACTCCAACCCTGATAGGACTACCTCTGTGGTCGAGCTTTCTGGTTCCTTAATCCAGAGGTCCCGAGTTCGATTCCAGGCTGTGCGGGGAACATTTCTTTAATCACAATAATTCCCCACAGCGAGTAGAAGTATTAATGTGGCCGTAAATATTTGCATTTAATGGTTTAATACTCGGGGAAGGGAACGTTAACGAATTCTATAATTCAACGAGCATAACACTAGCAGTTGTTTCTCAAGTCAAAGCGCCTGTTATGACCATAGAAGTTAAGGGGGTATGTTTAAATGAAATAATAAATAACAAAATCTGGAAGAAAACCCTTGACACTTATCTATAGCATACCTGTATACCCCTGTGAGAATGAGTATATGCAACAAGCACACCGAGATGCGAAAGAAGTTGCCGCTATAACATCTCTACAGGGGCTTTCCCTTCATCGCTCTGAGGGAACTAAGAAACCTATATGATATCATTGCACTGGCACTGAACATGTCGGAATACCTGATCTTCTGTTTTAATTAGTTTTGTCGCTTAAACTTTGTCATATCGCCACAATTATATAGAGATTTTTTTTCGTGCTACAGTTTTATTTAGATTTGTTTGGAAGTTCAGTAATTTGAAAAACTATAATACTGTTTCACTATAAAATGATTTTCAAGTGCTTGTAACATTTACGGAGGATATTGAATATATTTTCTTGCTTTCTTCTATGGCACCTTCTTCCAACTCTGCTCGGCCAAGCCCGAGTGCTTGCGCGTACGCTATAACAGTACTCGACTCCATCTGGGTGAGGAACATGTTATACTTTTTGAGATGTAATTTGCTCGGTTTGGTTCTACCATTGTCTTTGGAACACTGTACCTGCTCTGTCTAAATTCTTGGAAAGCAAGCAATCCCAATTGCTGTTAACTGGCTAGATGCTCTTTGTAAATACATCCGTTACCATAAAAATCTGATGTGTCTCATTCACATGATTTTCTCTACACTTCTGCACCAAATTACTGTTAAAAATAGCAGAAATAATCTTATTACTGGTTTCCTTGCAAGTAGAAGCGAAATAGGGGAGTACCATAGGTTAATGTGATAGTCAAAAGCTGGTTGCTACGTGACTGAAGTTCCTTTATTTGTATGGACAGGAGTTGACAAATTCCTGTATGAAAAAAGTATAAGTTTTTTAAAGCTGAAACCAATTAACAAGGTATATCGAAAAAAGATCAACTCCACTATAAAAATGTATGACATAAATTGTGTGCTTTATCGTGATCTACATCTTTTCTTTAGTAAGTTTTTGTCTATCTCTTACGGTTTACCAGTTATGCAAAATTTAATAAAAATCATCCAGAATAAAGAGGTCCTTTAAGGCCATCCATAGAAAATTCAAGATATGCATTTTATTTGGCAAGTAAATATTTTAAATATAAGAGATTTTAATCAAAATAGTTAGTCATTTTTAAGAAACTCAATATTTTCAAAAAAAACTTCCATGTAAAGGATAGTTTGGGGTGGAGGATTTTCTTGAAAATCTTCGTGTCGCATTCTTGGAATATTCCAAACTTAAATACCAAGATTGGCTTTTAAGAGCCTTTTTATTTTTGAGCTATGCTGCCCACAGACACACACATACACGGACATTTTTCTAAAAACGATTTTTTTTTTTTTGGATTCCGGGGGTCTCGAAATATATATTGGTATGGAATTTTTGGGTGCAATACACCTTTTCTATACACTATGTACTTAGTACGTATAAAGAAAGTAAAAAGGGGTAAGTGTTTCTGACTCTTTCTTTTCTAGATCTGACAAGTTAAATCTCACAGACTCTATCCAGTATGTCACGGGGCGAAGGTCATAGCACAAGTCCTTGAACTTCCTGCCACTCGAGTCGCTTCTCTTAGCATGGCACTATACCAAGCAGAATAGATCACTGACTGTTTCGTGGGAAGAACATTTTCTGTTGACCGCAAACGACGAACCCCCGTAGTGATTTGCATGCCAAAAGCTTTGAACATATTATACAGATAGAGAGCGCATGACTTCTCCCGACTGAAACCAGATTTCGATCAGCTGATGACTATAAGCAGTGAATGCAGGCCTAGTTTTAGCGTGAGACTTTTTCCTAATGTTCCATTAAATTTAACAGATCAAGACGATGCACTTTGGGAATACACACAAATGGCACTAATACACTTCAAAACAATCGCCTGTGGTGCCACAAATAGTAAAAGCGGGCGTTAAATACTATTAAAAACTTCAAGATAGTGTCTTTTAACTCATCACTTTAGACACTTGTGTTCTTAAATTATTCAGCAATTAAACTATCCTAAATAGAAAGGAAATCAGGTTAGCCCTTTCTGGATTAATCTTGTGTAGAGTAGGATCGATGAATAATAGCATACGCATAAAAAATGTAAAGGAATAAGCGAAGTTTATTTGTTTATATGGTGCATTTGAAGAGTTTTGTAGATCATTACGTTACACTTTTTTCGTCACACGTAAGAGACAATCACACTTAAAGAAATGAACCCTATCTTTAATAACATTACATAAGATCAACTTTTAAGTTAATGTATGTAAGTATGCAATCCACAAAACATTAACTTTTCGAAACACATTCGTCAATGCCCAGGAATATTTCCACAGCAAATAACAAACACACACTTTAGCATATTAATATGCTAATTAGTTACAATCTCGTAATATGGTTAAATACTAATAGCTTGTTCATCGCTGTATAGAGTTACATTCTTCACTAAAAACAACTAAGTTTGTAATAACTACATAACCTATCGCTCACCTTATTACGTTCTCAGGTCAGGTACTAGTTTTAACATAGAATGTACGCTATCTAGTGCTCTATATTAGTGAGGTATCAATTGGAACGCTTGCATTTAAACCATTTACCTACTTCTCGATACGAAAATTCAGCTTTATTTTAGTATTTTCGTCAGACCTTTCCATTATAGCTTATGAGAGATTTCGCACTTCTCTGCCTTAGTCAAGTGACTTTGGTTTGAACTATTAGCAATGAAGAGGTTGGTCCATGCGCTCTCTATCTAGTATGTATCCTCGAAGGCCAAAAGGTGTTGAATTTGATAAGGAAACGGAACGAAGAGGGTCATTACACTACCCTTCATCCGGTCATGACGACTGCTCACCCCAGTGCCGAACTGTATTGCATGCTTCAGGTAGACTCCAGTGATACATGAGTAGTGCACTGCAAGCTGGCGTGCACCCAAATGAACAACCTGTTCTGTGTGTTTGACAAGCTGCAAATACTGCACACAGGAGGTCGAAGTTTTATTGAGTAACATTGTGGATGAGTTTAGAATGTTTACAAACGTACTCCTCAAATCGAAACAAAGAAAAATAAATTAATGAAAGTTTTGTTGATATGTGCGCGAGAGAGAGGGAGACATAGACAGAGGGAGAGAGAGAAAGAGAGAGTGCGTGCTTTTTTGTTGGTGTTTAACGCCCGCTTTACTACTTGTGGCACCGGTGGAATGCGATGGCGGGGGAAACAGGAGGACCCGGAGAAAACCCACCGAATTGTCCACTACAAATCTCACATGCGGTCGCTTGGGATCGAACTCGGGTCATCTAGGTGAGAGGCGAATGGTCTAGCTACTCGACCACGGCGCGGCCGTGGAGTGTGTGTGTGTGTGTGTGTGTGTGTGTGGGTGTGTGTGTTTGTGTGTGTGTGATTTGAATGCTCGTTTTTACCTTAAACATTTTCTGAGGTAAATAACTAGTTTTATAATAATGAAAACAGTTAAAAATAATTTTATGCAGCTATTCCATTGACACGTTGCATACTTGATAGTGAATGAGTATAGGAAATGAGGAACAGGAGAATAATGGTAGAAGAGAGACCATATCAGTATTCGCCTATGACTCGGAGGAAATCTCTTCTTAAAATATCAAATTTAATGGTAATTAGTGTAACATAAGTAATAAATATTCACGACAGTAAAATAATTTTGAAAATGATTTAATAATACACAAAATTCATAATTCATTCCAATGAATACAAAATACTCATTTGAGGTCCACTGGGATTCGAATCGGGCACTTCCTGTGTACGAACCTACACGTCACCGCGGAGTCATCTCGCTCGTTTACTCTGATGATAATAAGTTGATTAGTATTGTTTTAACAAATTAATTGCCGATACATTTTAACAAAGATGTTCACCAGAATTATTCCCTATCCACTGGAAGTGTGAATGTGAGAGTGAATGAGTGTGTGTTTAATGATATAAAAATGATTAACCTAATATTCTGAGTTGCTTCACAAGTCAAAGCCCCCGATATGACCATTGAAGCTGAAGGGGGCTATACAAATTAAATAATAAAAAAATGTTAAATTAAAAAAAAAATCTGTGTTCCATTCACATGACTTTCTCTACATCTTTGTAACAAATTATTGTTAAAAAGCTTATGCTACTATTTACTTCATGCCAATTGAGAAAAAATTAACAGAAAAATTCCTATTACTTGCTTCTTTGTAAGTAGAAGCGAAATACGGGAGTACCATAGATTAAAGTGGAAGTCAAAAGCTGGTTGCTATGTGACTGAAGTTCCTTTGTTTGCATGGACAGGAGTTGTCAAATTCCTGTATGAGAAAGATATAAGTTTTTCAAAGCTGAAACCAAACACAAGGAATATCTAAAAAAAAAAAAAAGATCAACTCCACGAAAAAAAAAAAAAAAAAATTGTGTGTTTTAACGAGCTCTTCATTTTTTGTGTGGTAAGTTTTTGTCCATCTCTTACTGTTTAGCAGTTATGCAAAATTCCGTAAAATTGATCCAGAATAAAGTAGTCTTCAGTGGCTATTCCCAGAAAATTCAAGATATACATTTTATTTGTCAAGTAAATATCCTTAAAATATGACATTTTAATCAAAATCGTTAGAGCCATTTTTAAGAAAATAAAAAATTTAAAAAAAAGTTCCATGTAAACGATAGTTGGGGGTGGGGGAATTTTCTTGAACATCTTCGTGTCGCATCCTTGGAAGATACCAAACTTAAATACCAAGTTTTGATATTCAACGGTATTTTTGCTTTTGAGCTATGCTGTCCACAGGCACACCTTTTTCTGGAAGTGCTTTTTTTGGATTCAGGTGTACCGGAAATACATGCAATCTCGGAATCGAATTTTTGGTTGGAATGCAATACCTTCTCTATACACTGTACATAGTACGTGTAGAGAAAGTAAAAATCCCAATCTTCATTAATAAACCACATTAATGTGTTATACTTCATCACTGAACTAAGAAGGCATGCATCTACATGCTATAAAAATTTCAGTCTGATAGATTAGATAGTTTCTGATCTAATGAGTCATGAATTTAGCATATTTAACATTAGCGTTTAATCTCTCCCTTAAATATCACGGAGAGAAATGAGCCTAATTGCCGGATTCTCTGCCGGATGCCAAGACGTCGAGACTTCCGCATATCACAAAGGCGTCTGATAGACTGCACAAAGAACTGCAGAATATCAAGGGTCCTTATTATTAGATTTATCCTTCACTCAGCGTTACCTTATTACCGCAACTTTTCTTCCTAAGTGGGGCGTGTTCCTTCCCCCACTTAGCGATTGACATTCAAATCCCGCTGATATAGGCGAAACCCAAACCTAAGTTCGGCAAAATCCGATCAAATCGTCACAATATGATTATATCATTATACCTCTAAGGATAGAACCATAATGTTCTATGTTAAATTCAGCTGTCACGAGGTCTATTATTTCAGAAACCTTTTAGGAAATTAAAATATCAAATTTGCATGGAGTACCTACTTAAGGGCACTGGGAGATTGACATGATTCACTAAATTCCAATTCATTTTCAGTATGATAGAAATCTTCTGTTTACATTACCATGACTTTCTCTACATCTTGGTAACAAATTACTGTCAAAAAGTCTATTCTTCTATCTACTTCATGCCAATCAAGATATACAATTGGCTTATTACTTGCTTCCTTGTAATTAGAAGGGAAATAAGTGAGCACACTACGCTAAAGCATTAATAAATTTTTACTTTCTCTACACGTGTTATGTACATAGTGTGTACAGAAGTTATTGTATTGCACAAAAAATTCAATACCGAGATTTCACCGCAAATACATGTTTGAGATCCCTTAAGACCAAAAAATCATTTTTAGAGAGAGGCCCATGTGTGTGCGTCTGTGTGTATGTCTGTGGGCAGCATAGCCCAAAACTGAAAAGTCGTTTAAACACCAAACTTGGTACTTAACTCGAGTGTCTTCCAAGGATACGACACGAAGATTTTCAAAGAAAATTCCCCACCCTCAATCAGCCTTTACTAGGAACATTTTTCGAAAATGTTGGTTTTTCTCAAAAATGCCTCTAACGATTTTGATTAAAATACCTTATGTTTAAAATGTTTTACGACAAACGATATGTATTTCTTGAATTTTCGAGAAATACCCTCTGAAGACTTTTTTATTCTGGATAAATTTTGTATAACTGGCAAACCATAAGAAATATACAAAAACTTTCTATATAAAAATGTAGATCTCGTTAAAAGCACAGTTTATACGAGTTACCTTTTTCGAGTTACTTTTCTCAAACGGGAAGACATCTTTATTTTCGTTTGTTTGCATAGTCCTAGCAAGCAAAGAGGTGGAATTTCAATTGTTTCGCCGGCTTTTAAAGGACGAGACTATCGCTTTAGCATGTGTATTTTCTTATTTCCCTTCTACTTACAAGGAAGCTTATGTTTAACTTGATTAGCATGGCGTGGATAAAAGACGTCTTTTCAATAAAGGGCTTGTTTGCCGAATAGCAGGACATAATGTGAATGGAACACATTAGATTTTTTCCCCCCTCTACTTACAAGGAACCAAGTAATAAGGACAATTTCTGCTAATGTTTATGTATTTTATCATGAAGTAGACAGAAGGACAAGCTTTTTTAAGTGATGTGAATGGAGCACATCCGTTTTTTTTTTTTTTTTTTTTTTTTTTGTTTTTTGTTTTTTTTTTTTTTTAAGCTGGTTACTATGTGACTGAAATTCGCTTCTTTGCATGGCCAGGAGTTGACGAATGCGCATATGAGAAACATGTTAAATATTTTAAAACTCAAACAAATAGCAATGAATATTTCGGAAATTGTCACCTCTACGAAAAAAACACATGGCATAAATTATGTTTTAACGAGATCTACATTTTATACAGGGTTACTACAAAAGAAATACACAACTTCAACTGCCTGTAAAACAAAAACTATTAGAGATAGCAACCTAATTATTTTGGAGGTATGTTGAGAAACTCTCAAGGTTTCGTTTGTTACTATCGGTAACGCTGTAGTGTTTTGTTTGTTGTTGCAGAAGCTGAAATGGCGGAAAATCCTGTGGAAAAGGCATATTGCGTGTTGGAATTTGCTAGAACGCAATCAGCAACTGTTGTCCAACGACATTTTAGAACATGTTACCACAAAACGCCACCGACTAGACAGTCAATCTACGACTGGTATAGAAAATTCGAGACAACGGGATGTTTGTGCAAAGGGAAGAGCTCAGGAAGACCAAGAGTGTTGGAAGAAAACGTTGAACGTGTTCGTTCTGCCTACATAAGAAGCCCACAGAAATCGACATCTAGGGCAAGCATGCAATTACAAATTTCACAGCAAACTGTATGGAAAATCTTGCGGAAGCAACTGCACATGATGCCTTACAGATTACAGATGTTGCAGTTTCTGAGTGAAGAAGATAAGGTCATACGGCGTGACTTTTGCATCGATGCTGGTTTTTGTGAGCGCATCATTTCATTTTTGTGGTAACGTGTTCTAAAATGTCGGACAACAGCTGCTGATTGCGTTCTAGCAAATTCCAACACGCAATATGCCTTTTCCACAGGATTTTCCGCCATTTCAGCTTCTGCAACAACAAACAAAACACTACAGCGTTACCAATAGTAACAAACGAAACTTTGAGAGTTTCTCAACATACCTCCAAAATAATTAGGTTGCTATCTTTAATAGTTTTTGTTTTACAGGCAGTTGAAGTTGTCTATTTCTTTTGTAGTAACCCTGTACTTTTTCTACTCGCACTATGCACATAGAGTATAGAGAAGATATTGCATTCCACCCAAAAATTCGATTCCGAGATTTCGCCACAAATAGACGTTTTAGAGTCCTGTGTACCCAAAAAAAGAAGTATTTTTAGGAAAAGGTCCGTGTGTGTATGCTTGTCCGGTGTCAGTGTGTCCGTGAACACGATAACTCAAAAACGAAAAATCGGTAAAATACCAAACTTGGTGTATAAGAGCTAGAAAACCATGTGAATTGAACACACGATTTTTCACCACTAGCAACTGCACTGGACGTGCTTTTGCTTATCTAATTGTTAAGTTTGCTTCATATAGGGTTGGTTTTAAACATCAACTCCCATATTCATATTCCAGACTGTGGAAAGGATAGCGAATGTATTTAAGGCATCAGATTCACATAAGTACAAACCAATAATGTTGTGTCGCCGAAGACTGTGTAAATTGTATTTCTAGACGCCATGCTTCACAATGAAACGAAGACAATTTGCAGTAAGTGACAGTGCAGTCCAAGGTCACTAATTGGATAAGACCGTTGCTATGGCAACAGGAAGCCCTGTGCACGCAGCAGTGGAAGCCATGCGAGTACGTGGCCACAACTGATTTTACCGCACGCGCCTTTATCGCCACCAAAACCCTGCTTACCCTGGGCACTTATGGGTTCTCGATACTGAATCTGATGTGCTCCATTCACATGACTTTCTCTACATCTCATAACAATTATTGTTAATAAGCTTATTCTTATATTTCTTCATGCTAATCGAGGCAAATATTACCAAAAACGGTCTTATTACTTGCTTCCTTGTAAGTAGAAGGGAATTAAGGGAATACACTAGGCTAAACAGACAGCCAAATGTTTTAAAATGTGGTTGCTATGGTATTGACATCCGTTTCTTTGCGTGCCCAAACGTTGACAAGTTCCCGTATAAGAAACATTCAAGTATTTTAAAACTGAAATCAATAAAAAGGAATATCTCGAAAACTGCCAACTGTAGGAAAAAAATGTATATGACATAAATTGTATGTTTTATCGAGATATACATTTTTTGTATACCAAGTTTTTGTCTATCTTTTACATATACCAGTTATGCAAAGTTCAATAAAAATCACCCAGAATAAAGAGGTCTTTGGAGGCTACTCCCAGAAAACTCAAGATATATATTTTATTTGGCATGCAAACATCTTAAATATAATAAGATTTTTAATAAAAACCGTTGGAGTCAGTTTTGAGAAAGTAAAAAACTTCGAAATTTTTACATGTAAAGGGTAGTTTGGGGTGAGGGGAATTTTCTTTAAAATCTTCGTGTCGATCCTTAGAAGATATTGAACTTAAATATCAAGTTTGATATTTAACTGTCTTTTCGTTTTTGAACTACGCTGCACACACGAACATTTTTATAAAAATGATTTTTTTTATTTTGGTCTCAAAACGTGTAATTTCGGTGAAATCTCGGTAACAAATGTTTGTGTGCAATACAATACCTTCTCTATACACTTTGCACATAGTAAGTGTAGAGAAAGTAAAAATTACTTCTTTAAAATATTCATGGAAAAAATCTGAAAATCCTGATTCAATTGCGATTTTGCCTTTCTGGTCATTTAAACTTGAAACACAAACTTGATAATGGACGTGCTCACGTGTGTGTAAACAGCGTACCTGATTTTTTCTCGTGATCTGGCTGTCTTATACATTTTACCATTTTTAAAGGCTCTCCATTATGCAATTTTTGTCCAGTTTCTTTCAGACGTTCAGTGTACATATTCTGAAGGTTGTTGAGATTTAAAAAAACACTCCTTCATATCAAGTATAATTTTGGATTTAGGACGTTAATAATTCAATATATGATTTACAAGATTTACATGAAAACTTTTAAAGTTAGCCAGAGTTAAATGAATGTCAAGAACTGTACCCAAATATTGGATATAAAGATTTCACTGGAAATACACATTTTAGGGTCCCCTGAATCCAAAAAATAATTTTTTGAAAACGGTCTGTGCACGTCTGTCTGACTATCTGATGGCAGCATAACTCAAAAACGTAAAGTTGGTTAAATAACAGGATGTATATTTAAATTCCACATTTTCCGAGGATGTGATACGAAGATTTTCAAGGAAATACCCCCACCCTCCCAAACTAGGCTTACATGGAAAAAAATTCTGCTGTGTTCCATTCACATGACTTTCTCTATATCTCTGCCATAAATTATGTTTGAAAACCTTATGCATCTATTTACTCCCTGCTAATCGAAAAAAAATTAGCGGAAATAGTCTTATTTCTTGCTTCCTTGTAAGTAGAAGCGAAATAAGGGAGTACCATAGGTTAAAGTGAAAGCCAAAAGCTGGTTACTATGTGACTAAAGTTCCTTTGTTTGTATGGACACGAGTTCACAAAGTCCTGTATGAGAAAAATATAAGTTTTTATAGCTTAAACCAAAAACTAGGAATATCTAAAAAACAATCAACTCCACGAAAAAAATGTATACACCATAAATTGTGTTTTAATGTGCTCTACATTTTTTGTGTGGTAAGATTTTGTCTCTCTCTTTCGGTTTAGCAGTTATGCAAAATTCCGTAAAATTCACTCAGAATAAAGTAGTCTTCAGAGGCTATTCCCAGAAAATTCAAAATATACATTTACTTGTCTGGTAAATATCTTTAAAATACGATATTTTAATCAAAATCGTTAGTCATTTTTTAGAAAACCAAAATTTTCGAAAAAAGTTCCATTTAAAGGATAGTTTGGAGTCGGGAGATTTTTCCCAAATGTTCGTGTCGCATCCCCGGAAGATACTAAAATTAAATACCAAGTTTGGTATTTTACCGAATTTTCGTTTTTGAGTTATCGTGTTCAGAGACACACGGACACACACACGGTCCTTTTTCTGAAAATACCTGTTTTGGATACAGGGGTACCTAAAACATATTTCCGGTGAAATCTCGGTATCGAATTTTTTGGTGGAGTGCAATACATTCTCTATACACTATGTACATAGAGCGTATAGAGAAAGTAAAAATTATGAAATTTTAATTTTCTCAAAAACGGCTAAAAAAATGTATTAAAGTGCCATGTAATAAGGATATTTACATGGAAAATTAAAGTATATTGAATTTTCTGGGGGTAGCCTATGAAGTTTCTTTCATTTTGTATAATTTTTGAGTAACTAGTAAACTGTAAGAACTAGACAAAGACTTACAACACAAGTAATGCAGATCTCGTCAAAACACACAATATATGTGAATATTTTGTTGTGGAGCTATTAGCTGATATTGCCTGTTATAGGTATAAGTTTCCCAATGCTTATACTCTTCTCAAGACCATCACATCGCGATCGGTTTTTATAAAATTTGACTACCGTTTTAGCTTATTGTATTTGCTAATGCCCCTCGTACAAAGAAATAAAATCGTTAATAAAACCATTACTGCGGATGTTTATCTTGATAAACATAAAGTAGATAGAAGAATAAATGTTTGTAAATATAGTTTGCTGCAGTATAATTAGAGAAACTTAACTGAATGTATAACATCAAGTTTTTATTATTTTAAAATGTATTTTCTTAGAAAGATAGCCAAGTACACGATCCAATGAAAATTATGTTTAACAAATCTGTGAAAAAACTTCAGCAAAGCTTTCAATTTAGAAGGTTAACATTAGGAGAAATTAGTGATTTGATCACCCTTAAATTAAAAAAGTGAGCAAGTCGTATTGACATTTTAGTACGTGCAATCAACTCAGAATTTTTAATTATATTTTCTACGTATATTAAAGCAAGGATCGCTATGTTTGAAACCGCTAATTTCGAGGCTTTATTGCCTTATTTTGCATATGAAATACAGCATTCTGCTGCGTCATTAATCACATACTCTTTATTGTGTTCTAAAAATGTATAATTTTAATAATTTAGCAGTTAATATACAGCTGCTTAAACTTGATGTATCAAACTCTAATATTACTCATTAAACTGGTTAAAACAAGGAAACGTTTTATGTATTTCCCTACATTATATCATACTATTTCATAGCCGTTTTGACACATAATACAAAATATCTGTCTCTCTGCTTACGCCTCTTTCTCTATCCACCCTTCAACAAACTGTTCTTACAAAGACCTTTATTTTATTTCACGTTTTGTTTCTGAATTAACGTGAAATAGATAGAATAATAGCCTTTGTAAGAATAGTTTGTAGGAGGATTGGTAGCGAAAGAGGCGTAAACGGAGGGAGGGAGGGAAGGAGGGAGAGAGAAAGAGCGAGACTCTGTATGTGTCAAAACAGCTATGAAATTATAATACGTCTGACACTAAACCTCACAATTTCGATAACCAGAAATCACAGCAATAGTAACCGGCCATGGTAAAACAAAATCATAATGCTGATTTCTCCATCCGGAGGTCCCGGGTTCGATTCCCGGCTGAGGCGGGGAATTTTTCTGTAACCAGAATTATTCCTTGTCCCCTACAGAGTCTGGAAGTCTGAATGTGAGAGTGAATGTGTGTGTGTGTGTGTGTGTGTGTGTGTTTAGTAATGCAGGGTGCATATAAATGAATATCGGGGTTTTAACTCTTTATAATATTTATTACATTCAACTTAGTTATAAATAATATGTCAAATGAAAAAGCAACTCAAACAGTTTTGTTTGTTGGCACAAGTGCGCATGTGCGTGCAATGTTTCTGCCGCAATCCGCTAGACAGCGGTAGTAGCAAAGATGGCGACTAGTAAATAGAAAGCGTTTTGTGTTTTGCATTTTGCAAAGACCGAATCTGTAGTTACTGTGCAACGTGCGTTCCGTAGTAAGTTCGGTTGTATCCTCCTAGTGATAAAAACATTCGTAGATGGTATACTCAGTTTAGAGATACCGGCTGCCTTTGTAAAGGAAAGGGCACGGGACGACCAGGAGTAAGTGAGAGAGTCGTTCACTCGTAGCCCAAAGAAATCAGTCCGGAAGGCTAGTCGTGACGATTTTGTGAATTGTGTTGTCTTCAGTGATGAATCGACCTTTCAACTCAGTGGACATGTTAACACTCATAATGTGCGCATCTGGGGCTCAGAAAATCCTCACGAGATGGTACAAATGCAACGAGATTCCCCTAAAGTGAATGTCTTTTGTGCCGTATCCCGGCGAAAAGTGTATGGGCCCTTCGTTTTTGGTGAATCTACTGTAACTGGCACTTCTTAACTTGTACACTAGAGCAATGACTCTTCCCTCAGTTGGAAGAAAATGAGCCAGAGAACTTCATTTTCCAGCAGGATGGTGCGCCACCTCACTGGCATAACGAAGTACGCCATTGGTTGAACGTCACTCGAGCGCTGGATAGGCCGCGGGGGCCCCAATGACAGGGCTTGCTGTGCATGGCCTCCACGTTCTCCTGACCTAACGCCAGTCGATTTTTACCTTTGCGGCTTCATCAAGGATCGTGTGTACGTGCCTCCGCTACCAGCTGACCTCCCTGAATTAAGAAACCGGATTGAAGCAGCTGTTGCTACAATTACTGAATACACACTTATCAACGTTTGGGAAGAACTCGGCTATAGACTTGATGTGTGCCGTGTGACAAAGGGTAGTCACATTGAACATTTATAAGCTTCTTGGTAAAACTCCTTGAGTTGATTTTTCATTTGACATATCATTCATAACTGTAAGTGGAATGTAATAAATATTATAAAGAGTTAAAACCCCAATATTCATTTATATACACCATGTATAACAATGATTAGCCTACTATTCTAAACCTACAGTAATACGAGTTGTTTCACAAGTCAAAGCCCCCGATATGACCGTTGGAAGTTAAAGTGGGCGATACAAATGAAACAAAATCATACTCAACAAGCCCCAGCAATCTAGGATGGACAATAGACCATCTCATATATTACTGCAAACTACTGAATAGACAACGCACAATTCTTAAACAAGAAGTTACGATAAGTCAGGAACTGGCCAACTACCAACAATGTTCTAATAACACACCAAGGCATTCTACAGATTCGTGAATTCAATAGACTTTGACAAATTAAAATAACGTAAATGTTCAACAAAATGGAAACAAAACATAAAACAAATCTGAAATCAAAGACTATAAACCACAAAAAGTGAGAAACTTATGTAAATTTTATATTTCTGGAATTTGTAAACGTGTAGTAGTTATCTTTTAGAAATTACACTCAATTTAATACGAGTGTAAGTATAAGTAACAATATTCAACATCCATCTTGCTGCATTACAAATTTAAAAGATATACACTTGATTCAATATAAATATAACACTAAAAGAAAACTAAAACATGTAATATTACTTTGTAATGGAGCATGTTGTTATTCAATAAAAAAAAAATCTGATGTGTACCATTTACATGACTTTCTCTACCTCTCTGCAACAAATGATTGTTAAAAAGTTTATGCTTCTATTTACTTCCTGCTAATCGAGAAAAAATTAGCAGAAATAGCCTTATTACTTGCCTCCATGCAAGTAGAAGCAAACAAGGAACTGCCATAGGTTAAAGGGATCGTCAGAAGTCGGTTGCTATGTGACTGAAGTTCATTTGTTTGTATGGACAGGAATAGACAAATTCCTGTATAAGAAAGGTATACGTTTTTTAAACGTGGATCCAAGAACCAGGAATATCTCAAAAACGATCAACTCCACGAAAAAATGTATATAACAAGAATTGTGTGTTTTAATGAATTCTACATTTTTGTGTAGTAAGTTTATGTATATCTCTTACGGTTTACTAGTTATGTAAAATTAAAAAAAAAAAACTGATCCAGAATAAAGAGGCTATTCTCAGAAAAATCAAGATATAAATATTATTTGTCATGTAAATATCTTATAGTATAAGAGACGTTAATCAAAATCGTTCGAGCTAAAGAGTTATGTAAAAAGTAGTTGGGGGTGCGATTTTCTCCGTGTCGTATCATAGGGAGATACTGAACTTAAATATCAAGTTTGGTATTTTACCGAATTTTCGTTTTTGAATTATGTTCACAGGCACCCGGACACACTGACACACTGAAATTCTTCTAAAAATGCTTTTGTGGTTTGAGGGGGTCTTAAAAACATTTATTTCCAGAGAAATTTAGGTATCGAATTTTTGGGTGGAATGCAATATTTTCTCTATACACTATGTTCATAGTGCGGGTAGAGAAAGTAAAAATAAACAAAAGAAAATGTTCCAATTAGAATTGAAAAAATTTCTAAAAACCTTCAGCTTGGATCCTCGAAAGCATCCTGGCCTTCATTTTAGTATTCGTTTTTCGTTTTCTACTTTCAAAGGGTAGCTGGCTAGCACCTGACTCGAATCCCGCGAGTAGAGAACTGTCGATAGTCTGAGAAGCGACACAAAGATGCAATAGAGCAAACACAGAAGCTGGGGGTAAATTAGGTTGCGAAACGCAGAGCGAGAGAAAACAAAATTAGAAGTGAAAAGAGGGAAGGCGAGCCCGCAGTTAAAGGGAGGAAATGAAAGGCCGGGCGTCGAGATGTTCAATAGCACAGAAAAAAACTGGATTAAAATTAACGGCAGAGGTGGAAGTAAAATGAGCGAGCACTTTGGTATAGCAAAGAAACACTGTAGCGTACAATCCACTACAAAAATATACATCCGTGTTTTCATATGGGGAAGTTGCGTTGCCATTAAAGCATGAATAAACGCTACGTTAAATTCTAGCGCCGAGCAACGTTTCCAAACTTCTCTTGAAGTACAATAAAAATGTTCCGTAGATCCATAACACAACAAAATATCACACATCTTTTTACTTTCTCTATACGCACTATGTACATAGTGTATAGAGAAAGTATTGCACTCCACCCAAAAATTCGATACCGAGATTTCACCGGAAGTATATGTTTTAGGGTCCCCAATATCCAAAAAAAAAATACATTTTCACAAAAAGGTCCGTGTGTGTGTGTGTGTGTGTGTGTGTGTGTGTGTGTGTGTGTGTGTGTCCGTGAACACGATAACTCAAAAACAAAAAGTCGGTAAAATACCAAACTTGGTACTTAAGTTTAGTATCTTCCAGGGATGCGACACGAAGATTTTGAGAAAAATCCCCCCACCCCCAACTACCCTTTACATGGAACTTTTTTCAAAAATCTTGATTTTTTCAAAAATGGCTCTAACGATTTTGATTAAAATGTCGTATATTAAAGATATTTTCCTGGCAAATAAAATGTACATCTTGATTTTTCTGGGAATAGCCTCTGAACAGTAGTTTATTCTGGATGAATTTTACTGAATTTTGAATAACTGCTAAACCGTAAGAGATTGACAAAAACTTACTACACAACAAATGTAGAGCACGTTAAAACACACAATTTATGTTATATACATTTTTTTTCGTGAGTTCGTCGTTTTTGAGACATTCCTTATTTTTGGTTTCTGCTATGAAAAACTTATACTTTTCTCATATAGGAACTTGTCAACTCCTATCCATATAACAAAGGAACATCATTGACATAGAAACCAGCTTTTGACCATCATTTTAACCTAAGGTACTCCCTTATTTCACTTCTACTTACAAGGAAGCAAGTAATAAGACTTTTTCTGCTCGTTTTTTCTGATTAGCATAAAGTAAATAGAAGTATAAGCTTTTTAAGAATAATTTGTTGCAGGGATATAGAGAAAGTCATGTGAATGGTACACATCAGATTTTTTTGTAGTGTTTAACGCCCTTTTACTGCTCTGGCACCGCAGGCGATGACACTGATATATGAAGATGGAACCCCGGTGCACAGAGATGGCGGGGAAACCGGAGAACCCGGAAAAACCCCGCCCCGACGCCGCTTTGTCCACCACAAATCTCACATGCGGTCGCTGGGTCTGACGGCGCGGCCTGGACACATATTAAATAATGTTTCTGTAAATTCGCTAAATTCATATTTCTTTCTCCATGCAATCTAGTCATATAATTTCATTTGTTCGATTCACATAACTTTCTCTAGCTGCTCCATATACAAACAATTCTTACAAAAGATTATTATTTTATCTCTATCATGCTAATCAAGATGAAAATTAGCAGAATTGTCTTAATTAATTGCTTCTTTATAAGTAAAAAGCAAATAAGAGAACATTATGCTAAAGCGATAGTCAAATCTTTTAAAAGGTGGTCGCTATGTGAAACAATTTAATGGAATATGTCGAGAACAGTCAACTTTATAAGAAAATCGTTTGTTAGGAGTCTTCAATCCTTGGATTGGTTTGCAGCGACTCCCCATTCAGATCTTCTCTCTGCTTTCCGTTTGAGTTCTTCATATTTACTGCATTTCATATCTTCCATAATTTGTTTTATATATTGTGATCTTGCTCTTCCTTTGCCACTTCTTCCTTCTATCATACCTTCTATTATAATATTCAGTGTGCTCTGATGCCTTAATAAATGACCTATTAATTTTGTTCTTCTTCTTTTAATTTGGTTCCAAATTTGTTTTTCCGCTTCTGCTCTTTTATATACTTCTTCATTTTTAATTTTGTCACTCCATTTAATTTTTAGCATTTTTCTAGAGCACCATGTTTCAAATGCTTCTATTCTCTTTCTTTCTGCTTTTAAAATTATCCAAGTTTCACATCCATATAACATAATACTCCATACATATGTTTGTAATAAATTCTTCCGGGTTTCAAGGCCAATATTGTTTGCAGTAAATAGCTGGTACTTTTTATTAAAAGCAAGTTTTGCGTGTTGTATTCTACTGGTTATTTCTGTTTTGCTCCTTCCATCAGCTGTTATTTTGCTTCCTATATATTGAAAATCGTATATGACATAAATTATGTTTTAACGAGATCTATATTTTGGATGTAGTGAGCCTTTGTCTATCTCTTAAACAGGTTATCAGTTTTGCAAACGACATTCAGAATCAGAACTTCATTGTCTATTCCCAGAAAATCAAGATATGCATTTTATTTGTCAGGTAAATAAATTGAATATACAGCATTTTTATCAAAATCGCTACAAACACTTTTAGAAAATCAATTAAGGGTAATTTGGGGATATTTCCATGAAAATCTTCTTGACGCCTTGGAAAATACTGAACTTAAATATCAAGTTAGACTTTAACCGACTTTCCGTTTTTGTTTTTTGCTGTTCATTGACATACTAAAATGCTTTATTAATTATCATCATCATCATTTAGAAGATCACCATTTCTAGTGAAATTCCTTATCCACTTTTTTGGCTGGAAACCAATAACTTCTCTACCATGACATTTTGCGATAGAATCCAATTGATCAGAGATACATCAGTTTTTTTCTCCAATAAATAATTCAAAGTAATACAAATATTACAGATCACTAGTACTAGGATAAATATACAAAAATGCTTATTCTGAACATTGTGCTACAAAATTACGAATATCTTCTTAACATTTGCTTACTTGTACATTAAGTCCTCCTCCGTGGTGTAATGGTTACCATGCTAACTTCATATACCCAAGGTCGCGGGTTCAAACCCGGCGAAGGACGATGGATTTTTTCGGGTGTAAAAATCCTTAGCATGGCTTCCTTCGGAAGGGAACTAAAGCCGTTGGTCCCGTGTCGTAGATTTACGGCACGTAAAAGAATCTCAAGCCTGATAGAGAGGCCTCTGAGCAAAATTAAGTGGTCTCTCACGCCCAGTATAGAATGGGATGCTGAGAACCACATTAGTTAAAGAGCGTCCATAAATAACACATTTACATTTTACTTGTACATTGATATACTGTGCTGAATGTAGTGGTATGTCACTGGAAATGTTTGAGAGGCCCTACTCTATACCATCTTAATAGGGAAGTATCTCGGAAAGATATGTTAACTGCTTTAAATGCTCTACACCTTTACCGAGCGAGGTGGCGAAGCGGTGATGTGCACGCCTCGAGTCGGGAGGTATCGTGTTCCTTCTGCGGCGACCGCCCACACTAACCCCCAGGCGGCAGTCAAATCCTGGAGTAGTTTATCTTCTACCATTACTTTCCTGTCCACCATTTCTTGCACACATCACTGCTTGCCTTACTTTCTCTACGCGTACTATGTAAGTACATAGTTCTAACAGAAGCTATTGTATTCCACCGCAATATTCAATGTCAATATTTAACCGAAAATACACATTTTAGGATCCCCTGCATAAAAAAAGCATTCTTAGAAAAAGGACCGTGTGTCTATTAAACGACAGTTAAGTTTTGTATCTTTCAAGGATGCGACAACAAAATTTAGAGGAAAATCCCCCCTTTACAGGCAAAATATTTCAAAATTGTTTATTTTTTCAAAAACAGCTATAACTATTTTGATTAAATGCCGTATATTAAATATATTTACATGTCAAATAAATTGTACATCCTGAATTTTCTGAGAATCGTCCCTAAACACCTCTTTATTCTAGATGAATTTGGCTTAACTTTGCCTAACTGGTAAATCGTAAGACAGACAAAATCTTACAGCACACAAAATGCAGGTCTCGTTAAAACACACAATTTATGACATCTACCTTTTCTTCGGAGAGTTGATCATTTCCGAGATATTCTTTGTTATTAGCTTCAGATTTAAATTACTTAACTTTTCTCATATGGGAATCTGTGAACTCCTGGTCAGACTAAGAAACGGATTTCAACTACATGGTAAACAGCTTTTAAGAGAGTTGATAATCTGTTTGGCTTAGTGTATTCCCTTACTTCCCTTCTGTTTAAAAGGAAGTAAGTAATAAGACTATTTCTGCTAAAGTTTATCTAGATTAGCATGGGGTAGATAGAAGAATAAACTTTTTAACAATAATTTGTTACAGATGTGTAAAGAAAGTCATGTGAATGGAACGATATATATATATATTTAAGTTTAACGGCCGATATGGTAAACATATCCGACGGTGATTGAATGAAATAGTTGAAATTATGCTCGGATGCGCGCGGGATTCCTACAATGTATAGTTATTCGTCCTTACTCTTCTCAGGAGAAAATAAAAAAACTTATCCGCGTAACTCACCTTGACGGAGATTCGAAATTGAGAGTGAAACAGACACACTACCCCATGGCGGGCTCGTCACGTCTGGTCACCTGTTTCAGGACTGTAGAACCAGGTGAGCGTGTTCACGAATTGCGGCTAGGCGGTGGAATGCGTTTTGCAGAAATATCTCCCCAAGCATAGTTGCGGGAGCAGTATATCAGGGCCCGCTTTCGGGAGTTCTTGGGCGGACGCCCCTTCGGGAAACTCCCGGTGGCTCAGGATCCTGTGGGTGAGCCCGGACGACATCGGATGCATTCGATCTGGGAATCTGGGAATCCCCTCCTAGGAATCACGGTAGAAGCACAAAAACTACGTGGGCGCTCTGCTCCGTTTTTTAGTGTTTAACGCCCACTTTTACTTCTACGGCACCGCAGGTATGACGCTGATAATACATGGAAGATGAAGCACCGGTGGAATATGATGGGGGGAACCCGGAGCAAACCCGCCCGTGCACCGCTTTCTCCATTGCAAATCTTACATGCAGTCGCTTGGGATCGAACCCGGGCCGTCTAGGAGAGAAGCGAGTGGTCTTTCATTCGTCCGCTTAATTTTATTAGAAAACTTAATTTAGACAGTAAAAATAGTTTATTTGAATAATCATGCATGCAAGAACCTTAATACATGACCAATATATAACTATTATTGTGAATAATAACTGGTATCAATTCCAATAGATCTCTTACATACTGTGGATTTTCCAAATGTAACAGATGCTTAAGAATAGTTTCTCGAAGAACGGGTAGAGAAAGCCATGTGATTAGAACACAAGCTATATACACTTTAATTTCTGTAGCACGTACTATGTAGGTACAGTGTATAGAGAAGGTATTGTATTGCACACAAAAATTCGATACCGAGATCTCACCGGAAATGTGTGTTTAGGGATCCCCTGAATCCAAACAAACCATTTTTAGAAACAGGTCGTGTGTGTCTGTGCGCAGCAAACCTCAGAAACGAAAAGTTTGTTAAATACCAATCTTGTTATTTTAGTTCACTAGCTCCCAAGGATACGACACGAAGATTTTCAAGAAAATCCCCCCACCCTCAACTACCCTTTACTTGGAAAAAAATTTTATTTTCTAAAAAATGACTCTAGCGATTAAAATCTCTTATATTTAAGATACTTGCATGACAAAATGGATGTCTTAAATTTTCTGGGAATAGCCTTGAACATCTCTTTAAAAACACACAATTTAAGTCATGCACATTTTTTTCCTGGAGTTGACCGTTTTCGAGATATTCCTTATTATTGGTTTCAGTTTGAGACGGATTGTCGCCCAGGTGAATAAGCGCATAGCATATATTTTAGTTGAATAAATTGTTTAGGTTAATTAGTAAGTAAAATATCATTTATTTATTGTATATTGGATGTTCAGAGAGATTGTTCCTGGAAAGCGTTTCTAACTTCAACCCCAGAGTTCTCAAGCGACGAATTCAGTTGTTTACGCTATTTCTTTGTCTATTGCAAGAGGGGAAAGACGCTATTGTGTGGTCACGTCTCCGCAAGAGAAAGTAAAGGCGACATATAAACCGGGGAACCACGAGGAAATTTAGGCCAAGAATCACGTGAAAGAGGCATTGACCAATTACAATTAATCACGTCACGGCAGAAGCGCACCCCAAGCCACTTTCGGCGCCAAAAAATGGGCCAATAAGATTACGATTTGAGGGTTTTGCGCGTGGCTAGAATTTGTTATAAATATAGAGTATTCGCCGCAATTTTCAGGCAGCTGAGATGTAACTCCAAAGGGAACCTGCGACGCCCAAAACAAGAAGTATGTGCAAGTTAGCAGAGTCATTATAGTGATTGAGGCAGTTGAAATGTAACTACACGTAGACTCTGTGATGCCCGAAACAAGGATCCTCGTAAATATTGTAAAGTTATTACAGTGATTCACACAGTTGAAATAAATGTCACCCGTAAGGAAGCCACGGCGGAAATTTAAAGTGTTTACAATTATTCTGCACGTAACCGTTGCACTCGTCGCCGCGTAAAGTTTAGTTACCTGCATGCGCGTTATGCTCTTGTTTGAGGGAAATTAACGAAACTCAATCGCGCCAGGAACATTCTCGGGAACGCTTGAAAAAGAGAAATAAACCTTGATTAAACGAAAAGTGCCGACGTTATTTAAGTTAATTCCCGGACCACACCCTGGAGATCACCGTAGCTAAATACCAAAGCTAGATATAAATAGGTCTCAATTGCTCGTCGCTGAGCCCACCAATAGCCGAGAGAGGACCAGTCGTCGCTGCGCAGCCCAGCCCCACCAGATACGCCCACCAGCTCCATCCCGCCTCAAGTTTTAAAATACTTAAACTTTTCTCACACAGGAACTGGTAATCTCCAGGCCACGCAAAGAAAGGGATTTCGATCCCATAGTAGTCGCCCTCCGTGGTGTAATGGTTACCATGCTAACTTCATATACTCAAGGTTGCGGGATCAAACCCGGCGGCGGACGATGGATTTTTTCGGGTGTAAAAATCCCTAGCATGACTTCCTTCGGAAGGGAATTAAAGCCGTTGGTACCGTGTCGTAAATTTACGGCACGTAAAAGAACCTCAAGCCTGATAGAGAGCCCTCTGAGCAAAATTAAGAATGGGACGCTGAGAACCACAGCAGTTAAAGAGCGTCCATAAATAATACGCCGTTATTATTAAAAAAAAGCCCATAGTAACCACATGTCAAAACCTGTGACTGTCGGTTTAGCCTAGAGTATTCCCTTAGTTCCCTTCTGATTAGCAATAATTTGTTACAAAGATATAGAGAAAGTCGTGTGAATGGAACACATCAGATTTTTTAACAGCTTTGGAAACACACATACAGCAAGCATACGTTAAAACTATTCTGTGAAAGGGCGGGGTGAAATGATAAATTTATCATTGTGCCAAGATGAGTCACATTGAAGGTTCACGTTAATTACGAACTTGCTTGAAAATTAAAGCAGCCAAGCCCATATGCTGAAAACTTCAAAATTAGCTGTATCATATATTATTTAAATGCAATTTAGTGGAGAAGCCCTTTCCTGCTGTGCAAATGTAAACCCGTAAAAATGAACAGCAGCAGGGACCTGGTACATTATACCAGAGTGGGGCTACTACATGGTCAAAGATATCAGCTATCTGTTCTAGTGATGAAGCACTTGTGTTTGATCTCGCCGGATATGTACCCTGGGTTCTAGCTTTGTTATGTATACAGCATGACTCTTCCTTCCATACATCAATCAGCACCAATATCACCTTGCTACTGAAAAGGTTTAACATGCGCTTTATCTGTATTAATACAAACGCACTGATTATCCTGGGAAGTCGCCGACGTTTTGCGGTGCACCAATGAGCGCGTCACTTCAGCCAATAGAAATCACAAATGACAGAAAGATGTGGAGTAAAATACAACTTCTTATCGCAGCCTTTGACGCCGACATGTTAACCTTTTTATTAGCACGGTAATATAAGGAGTCAGATACATTGATGTTAACAAATGGAGATGGTATGCTTTTTAGTGAAAGTAGATCGAAAATTAAAATCACCCGTGTCTGAACTTTCTCTCCCACAGGCTCATATTTGACAACAAAAAAATGTGATGTGTTCCATTCACATGACTTTCTCTAGTTGTCCCACAAAAGATTATTCTTTTGGATAGATAGAATCAAACTGAAAAATTCAACACCATAGGCGGGATTTGAACCACAGATCTCCCGGTCTCTAGCCGTTTGCTCTACCACTGAGCTACCATGGCAATATGCCGTCAGGGATTCAATTAAATGCCTCAACTGACTCGCATGCTTCCCGGAAAACCATAAGGTGATCTCAAATTATTTTGGAAATACTTTATCCATGGCAATGGCGACTTACAATGTCGTAAGTACTTTAAGTTCCTGGGAATGTCATCTCAAAAAAAAATTTGAGATCACCTTGTGGTCTACCGGAAAACATGCCAGTACGTTCACAAAGTTAATGCTGAGCCAACATGTTGCCATGGTAGAGTAACCGGCTAGAGACCGGGAGATCCGTCGTTCAAATCCCGGTTGTGGGATTGAATTTGTTAGTCTGCTCCACCTATCCAACTCCTGTCCTACACACAGCTTCTCATAAAATCAATTAGATCATTATTTTATCTACGTCAAGCTGATAGAGATAAACATTGGCAGAATTTTCTTTATTACTTGATTCCTTCAATTCAGCACATATCGACCAGCTGTTAAAAGTTTTGATATTGCTTTAGCTTACTATATCTCCTTATTCTCTTGTACAAGGAAATAATCTATAATAAAATCGTATCTGCTAAGGTTTATCTTGATTAGTGTAAGATTGAAGCTTTGTAAAAATAGTTTGCAGCGGTATAGGTAGAAAAATGTATGTGAATGTAGCACATGAGATTTTTAGTTATGCTGTTCGCACATACACATACATACACACGCCGACATTGGTGTAAAAATATATATAAAAATATTTTTGTTTTTATTATTCGGGGCCTCTCAAAGGAATAATCTTTCATTTCAGCGAAATTATTATTCCTTCGTTCGTTTTATAAACAAGCAAACGAAGCAATGCAACTAACTAAACGAGCTTGTATCTATCACTATGGTACCATATCGTCATTTTTATTTTTCGCTAGCGAAATGAAATTAATTTTAGCTCCCTAATTTTGAATTTATAATCACGTTAACGCTGCAAAAAGCGTTTTATGAACCCATATATATATCGCTTTTTTGTGTTATTCGCGAGAGTCAGAACATGAGCGACGGCTGTTGATTTAAAACAGTAAGGTATTAAAACGAAACAAATGCAGTATTAGAGATTTTGTTTTTATATTATTCTGATGCATTAGCTTTTTTTAATATGAAATATTTCAGTATTATTCTCCTAGGATATGCTGACAAACATGCTATATGGGTAACGTCCACTAAAAGCGTAAAGTCATATTTTGCTTGTTGTTTTGAGTTTGAAAACAGGTTCATTTTGGCTTAGTATGGAATAATGGTTGTTTACATAACTAGTTATAAAAATAGAGCTTCATTAGTGAGAGGATCAAATTTGAACACGACAGAAGGGAGATGTCCGATAAAGCTCATTTTGTATAACTAGTAGCTACAATATTTTACACGTTAGTTGCTTTACAAATTTCTCCGATTTTAAAGGCCTTATGGCCTTTAATTTTAAAAATCTGATGCGTTCCATTCACATAATTTTCTCTAGTTGTTCAATATTCTACTATTCTTAAAGAGATTATACCGTCATCTACATGATGCTAATCTAGATAAAAACTAGCAGAATTTGTCTTATTACTTGGTTCCTTATAAGTAAATAAACGATATTCAAATCGTTTAAAATGAGCTCGCTATGTGAAACAATTGAGATTCGGTTCCCTCTCGTTTGAGAAATGCTAGGTAGTTTAAAATTGAAACCAATAATAAGGAATATCTTGAAAACGGACAATAAGAAAAACGTAAATGGCATAAGTTATGTTTTAACGACATCTAATGTTTTGTGTATTACTTTTTGTTTATCTCTTACGGTTTAATCGTTATACAACATTCTGCAAAACTCATCCAGAATAAAGAGCTGTTATGATGTATATATCTTTAATATATGGCATTTTAATCAAAATCATTAGAGCCACTTTGAGAAAAACAAAAATTTTTCCTGTAAAGGATAGTTTCTGGTGGGGGAATTTTCTTGAAAATATTCGTGTCACGTCTTTGTAAGATACTAAACATAAATATCCAATTTTTTTATTTAACGGACTTTTCGTTTTTAAGCTATGTTGTCCACCCACACGCACGGACCTTTTTCTAAAAACGCTTTTTCCGTACTCAGGGGACCTGAAATGTCCACATCGAAATTTTATG
Organism: Hymenopus coronatus; assembly: GCA_030762935.1. Taxonomy (NCBI): domain Eukaryota; kingdom Metazoa; phylum Arthropoda; class Insecta; order Mantodea; family Hymenopodidae; genus Hymenopus; species Hymenopus coronatus. The sequence goes on along the minus strand of CM060897.1, from coordinate 40,012,503 downwards.
AGGAATATAATACCTTCTCTAGCTATGTACGTTATATGTAGAAGAAAGAAGATCGTCTTCAGAGGCTATTCCCAGAAAATGTAAGATATAATTTCGTTTGTCATGAAAATATCCTAAACGTATAGAATTTTAATAAAAATTGTTAGAGCAATTTTGAGAAAATTGAAATTTCCGAAAAGTATTCTATGTGAAGGGTGGGTTGGGAACTTAAATACCAAGTTTGGTATTTAATTGAGTTTTCTTTTTGAGATATACTGTCACAGACACACACACACACAGGGACATGTATCTTAAACGACTATTTTTGGATTCAGAGGTCCTCTAAACGTGTATTTCTGGTGAAATCTCGGGATCGATTATGGGTAGGATTCAATACCTTCTCTTTCTATGTTCGTTATGCATACACAGATCTTCGGTATAAAACCTGGCTGCTCCCACTCTCGGCATCCATGACAGACTTTCTGTTACCACAAGGTCTTCATTGGTCCAATTTCATTTGCCAAGATGAAATTAGAACAACGTTTATTTGCATGTAATAACTATTATTTTAAATACGAATCAACTCGTCGTGTTCATCCAGAAGTTTCCTTCACAAATGCCTCATTCCAGAACTTCAATTCACGATTCGGTGAAGAACAACTGCCTCCGTGGTCGAGTGGTCAGCGAGCTGACTTCTCACCCGGAGGTCCCGGGTTCGATTCCCGGCTGGGGCGGGGAATTTTACTTTAACCAGAGCCTATCCCCCAGAGCCTGGAAGTGTGTATGTGCGTGTTTGAGGAAATAAAATGGTTTAAACCTACAGACGAGTGGTTTCTAAATCGAAGACCTTAGATGTTAAAGGGGGCTATATACTAAAAAAAAAAAGTACATGCAAAAACGCACAGTTATTGCAGAACAAAAGTTGGATGAAATATTAGAGGAACTTAAGGAAAAATCATGCCAATTTAAAACAATGCTTTTTTAGCTACGCAAGGTCATACTTCCATACTATGAGGAAAAATTAAGTTTGTTACATTGTTACAGGTTCAACTGAAATTTCATAAAAATTCACAACAAAAGACAAAACAAAAAAAATTCCATAAAATAATTTAAACTGTCCTGAACACAATGGCCATTTGTAAATATCTGAAGTCACTGGAGCTACAGTAAAGCATTAGAGGTGAAACTGTATTGGACTCTGCAAGAAAAACTTCAGTTCGACGAGATGTCATGCAAAGTAAAAAAAAACAAAAAATGAACTTGTGCAGAAGAAGATCAGCAATGCAAGAAGAAAGGGCAGAAAAGGCAGCAGCAGTACAAAGGAAAAGGAAAGCTGAAGTTCCAACTACCAAGCTAGTCGATTTAATGTGAACCATGCATTCAAATCTGGCTATTGATATTTTCAACATTTTTCTTCCCATAAAATATTCCTTGCCGAGCAGTTTTTCTGTTACACAAATAGCATTTTCTGTGCATGTTTACAGTGGTACAATGAATAAGAATAACTCTAGGCTTTACTGTCAGATGTATTAAGCATATGTTTTCAGTTTTCAAACACAAAAATTATATTTTTATGACATAAAAGCACATTTATAACGTTTGGAGTTTAAACCAAAGGAAATGCAGAGACATCTACGGCAATTTCAAAAAGCAAATGTAAAAGTATTAGACCAAAATTTTAATTTTTTTGTCTTGGACTTTTGCAAGGGGCTTTTTAGTGACTTGACAAAAAAGATATACAAATTTGATCATATCTTCCAAACCACTAAGGCAAAATGGATGAAATTTGCACTGTAACGTTTTTACTTTATATTAGACCTGAGTATAAATATCGCAAAGCTATCATTATTAGTTTGGAATTTCAAACTTTCAGTCTTACATACTCTTAAGAAGCGAAGATAGAGTGCAGATACGGCCGCCTGTAGCATGCCGTGATACACAGACGCAAAACCGTGTGCGAACCTTTCTATACCGATGGTCCTGTAGCTTTGACATTCCACTCTTGAAATAGCATCATGAGAAGCAAATGTAATGGTGGGCAAAAGTTATAAATTCTAAACCAATAAAAAAAATCTTTAAAATGGTTAATGCCACTATAAAATGTATTTAACACAAATTATGTGTTTTAAAGAGTTGAGAGGTTTTGTCTTTTTCTTATAATTTGCCACAACCTCTTTCAGAATAAAGAGAACTTTATAAGTAATTCCTAAAAAATTCAAATATACGTTTTTAGGCGTTTAAATAACTCAAACATTAGTATTTTAATCAAAATCATTTTTTGAGAAAATCACAAACAACGATATAAATTTCCATGTAAACGGCAGTTTTTGTGGGTGGATTTGCTAGAAAATCTTGAAGTCTCGTCCTTGCAAAATGCTCAACTTACATAAGAAATCTGAGTATGTTAACTCTCTTTCTCTCACACTTTTTTTCTTCTAAAATCACCCTTTTTATATAATTAGGGCACTTTAAAGCATGCATTTCCGATAAAATCTCGATATCAAAATTTAGAGTGAAATAGTATACCTCCTCTATCTTATATATATATAGCTGGTAGAGAACATAAAATTAGTCGATTTAAATAAAAACTACGAATTGAGAGTTTCACATTGAATTCTGTTTTCTGGAAAACCATAAAGTTGTTTTGGCACAAAAACCTAAACTATAATAACTATATCTATAATCTTAATTAAAAAACAATAAGTTTTACGCATAATTGCACTCCCTTAGCATTAAAGATCAGCCTCCAAAAATGTTATTCTTTTAATTCACATGTGCGACAGAAAACTGAGAGACAGCTATAGACGCGCTAAAAGTGCTTGAGAAATTGGTCTTTATCCAGGAAAGAAAAAGAAGAAGAAAGGTCCCTGACCTACTTCCTTTTTCTCCCTATTGCTGTTCATGCTCCAATACGCACGACAGAGAAAAGGGCATGTATTTTCGGTGTTATTGTGTTGTACAAAAACATGATGTAAACAACGAATTTGTAAAATAAAGTTTGACCATTTAAAAATAAATATATGCAAAAATGGAATACGAACGTTTAAGTTTAATATTTGCTAATACAAGAAAAACAATTGCAAAGCCTATTAAAACTCCTGTTATTCAAATTAGCTTTGGTGGTAGAAGAAGTTCACATTTAATAAAAGCTAATGATTTATTATTATTATTATTATTATTATTATTATTATTATTATTATTATTATTATTATTATTAAAATTTAACAAAATGTTATAACTGAAGCACATTTGATTCCTTTGTATATGAGTAAATATGAGCCAAGTTTTGAGTGTAGGAGTTAACAAGGAATCAAAAATGTTAAAAGGAAATGGACCTGACTCCCAAGCGTTTTGTATTTATCTCTCAGATTTAAAGAAAGACAACCCTCGAAACTGACAAAGTTTTGAGAAAGACAGGAAGCATTCTTCACGGCCAGGTCAACATCGGAATTACTGTTTTAATAATTCCTCTCCTATTACAGACGAAGGAACCCGGGGTAGACCTCCAGACCAACAAGATCAGAGAAGGAGTCCCGAAATTCCCGCTTCTCCCTACTATTGATCCCACGGCCATGCCACGCCCGAGCGAGATTTAGGTCACACTCAGCAACCTGGCCCCTGTGACGTCACCTTCTTCAACCGTCCGCTGTATTAGCTGCCCCTCATAGGTGTTGTTGGATCATCTCAAAACAATGAAAACAATTTCTCATAAAATATCTCACACCACTTTCTCTACCCACCACAACTTCACTTTACCCGGTTATAAGCGAGTCTTCTGTTCACGCAACGTCATTCACACAAAAATTAATTAGAAATAATCTCAAATCAAGAAATAGAGATTTGGTCTGTGATGTAGCTATTATACATCTTTTAGCTATCTAGGATGGTCTTCAATGCTTCTCTGTACGCGAACTAGTCTCGTACTCACTGTGACTCTCCATCAACAATTCACACAGTGTTACGCTGCATGGCCCACAGATGCTTTTGCTCAGAATTTCAATTCCATCAGCATAACGCGTTTTGGTAACTCAAATGTACACAAGATAGAAGCTACTTGATACACCATACGTCAGAAGCATATTCTACATGATGAGCTTAACAAATAATTCTATTAAAATTTTACACGCAAAGATGTGGTTTACAAGAAAAATAATCTTTCCACTACGACTTTAGAATGGGCTGAAATGTCAACGGCTCAGAATGAAGATCTGATCGTTACAGATACGAAAATGTATCATTTTCAGAATAAATTTCACCTACCTTTTTCACGTCTCTAGGAGTTTAGCCAAAATTTAAGATTCAAATATCAAACCATGCTTTTGAGATCAACTTGGCTACGCCGCAAGCCAGCGTGCGTGCCAGCAAACCGCATTGTTAAGAAGAGGGTAGGCCACTGCAAACCAGCTAAGCGGCAGTAGCAAAGCTTCAGAAGTGTTTTGTCTAATGACCTCGCACAAGTATTAGATTTCGACACTTCCAGAGCTCTGCATCAGAGGTGTGCGCGCGATCTTTTTCTTTTCACATATAATTGCTGAAAATCTGAGATCTGAAGAGCGGTATTGCCAAATACATTGCAATATGAAGTTTTTGGGAACATGGAAAACACTCACGTAAACTATTTTAATATTCCCACTAATTGGTGCATTAAATGCCATCTACTTGTACTATATGGTGCACAGAAGAGGTCCAAGAACACATATCTAAAGTACACCAGATTTAACTGCATAGGACTGTAACCATATTCGTATTTTATAAAATAGGTGCGATTACATGTTTATGATTTAACTGTTCTGTAATCTATATCTGTAGTGTGCTTCTATTAATTTTATACAGTATCTCATCACGCCAAACTTTGTTAAAAGTCTTTTTTCAGTAAAACTCCTAAGTAGACTTATTATCTTCCTAGGTATCAAAAATATAGTATCAGAAATTCTATGTAACTGTTGCTGACAAGAATTTTTCGATCTAATGTAAACTGAAACGGTCAGTTAATAAGTGAGGCAAAAACATGTGTTCTAAAATTGTTGAAAAGATGGAAAAAAGAGCTATCAATCGATAGTTTATAATTTGTTATTTTTTGTTTCTTTTTTGTTTGTATCTGTGAGGTTTAGGTATCATTATTTTGGCAGGGTGTTTCCCCTTATGAGGGAAGTATGTTAAATGAAGAATAGCACTGTATATGTGATTCAATTGAAGTAGAACCACAATACAAATAATATAGATACCAGAAAAGACCAAATTCCATTATGCTTACAGAAAACAAAAAAAACCAATAGACCTAATGTCACATTAGTAGGTATATTCCAATTTGAAACCAGTATTAAATAGCCATATGCAATCTATATCTATGTTAATTTGTTTTACAGCAAATGCACAAACCTTATTGTATAAATTATTACAGCAAAGTTTCCTTAATAAAAAAACTTGGTCACATTCGCAATACGCGATGTTTTCACTGTTTACTGAACATTTGTAAGAACTTGGTATATAAGTCGTAAGGAATAGCGGTTAAACTGCTACGCTTTTCTATAAAAACAAAATGAAACTCTAATCGCACTACTGCTGTTGTACTCATTTAAATTTAAAAAAAAAAATGTTACAACGGATGTACGCAGATATGAAATTTTAAAACTTGAATCCGAATTTCTTACGTTTCTGCCGCTTCAGAATTATTCCCATTAAGCAATATTTACTCACTTTCTTTCAACTTTTCATTGCATCTTCTTTAAAAGTGGAAGATGGAATTTTACACAGCCTTAAATGTAGTTCTGGGTTTAGGGCCTATACTAATTTAAATTAAGAATTGTTTTTATATACTTAACTTCTTTTTTTTCCAGCAAAAGTGTTAGCATCACATAAATCTAAGATTGTTACTATTTTAAGCTCAAAGTTACTTTTTTTTAATTGAATATTTCAAGACTTTCATTTTTTTAAATGTATATTCCTATAATTATGTTCAACAAGTCTATGCCAAAAATATCATATAAATTTATTATCATTTGTAGAAGCTATCATTTCGCAATGATCAGAAGAAATGGTTACTTTGTTCAAATTTTATGAATAATTCAATACGAGTGGCTCTAAGTCAGTGAGAGTCTGTGTTACAGAATGACAGGAAATTAACCTTCAAACGGTCCTGCAAATCTAGGTATAAACATTGGGAGAGGTGCGATAGGTTTGGTGCCTTCTGATTAGCTTAGTTTTATTAATATCACTGTCCTCGATTTCTTCACGCATTGCGCTCGGGAACACTTTGAGAAAAAAAGGGATGATGCTCTCAGCCATTGATAACAGCATCCTTTATCACGAGCCGCAGCATCTGGCTACTTGTACACGGTAGGTACGCAAGACATGATGTACAGAAGGGCACCCTGATGTACGGATGGAGCACGGCAGACTGATAGCAGTGGGGAAGTTTAACGAAGCATCAAGGTGATGTCTGTAATTGGTTCTTGCCAGCTCCTTTGTTCCGCCGTCGATCTGGATTAGGAAGGAGCGCACAACCTGTCACTAGCAATACCTTCCTCGCCTCGCTGCTAGACGGGCATATGTCTCGACAGATCGATTCTCAATATCTTATCGTTTTCTCCTTTCACCAAGTACTCCCTAAGTTCCCCTAACTTCCCCTATAGTAATTAGAAGTATTGTAATCCACCCAAAAATCGTTACTGCCCTGAAAAAAGAAAAGAAAATATTGTCTTCCATTCACATGCCTTTCTCTACCTGTTCTGCAAATTAATCTTTTATTTACCATGCTAATCGACATAAATATTAGCAGAATTGGTATGATTACTTGTTCTTTGTAAGAAGAATGGAAATAACGGAATAAATGACCTAAAGTGATACTAAATTATTTTAAAGGCTTGTCGCTGTGTGAAACAATTGAATGTTGTTTCTATTTGCATGCCAGGAGTATAAAAAAAATTCACCAAAAAATAACTTCCCGTTTGAAAAAAAAAATATATATATATTTTAAAACTGAAATTAATATCAAGGATTATCTGGGAAGTGGTTTGCCCTGCAAAAATGTATATGACATAGGTTGTGTGTTTTAACGAGATCTACATTTTTTTGCGCAGTAAGATTTTGTATATCTCTTACGGTTTACCAGTTATACAGAAGGCATTCAGAATGATGAGCTCTTCAGTGACTATTCCCAGAAAATTCAAAATATACAGTTCGTTTGACATATGGCATTTTAATCAAAACCGTTAGAGCCATTTTTGAGAAAATAAAAATTTTCGGAAAATGTTCCATATAAAGGGTAGATGGGAGTGGGTGTATTTTCTTGAAACTCTTCGTGCCGTATCCTTTGGAAGATACTGAATTTAAATACTATGTTTGGTATTTAAGCGAATTGTCGTTTTTTGAGCTATTGTGTTCTCGGACACACGCACGCACCCGAACCTTTTTCTAAAGATGCTTTTAATAGGAGTCTCAAAACACGTATTTCCGGTGAAATCTGGATACAACATTTTTGAGTGAAATAAAATATTTTCTTTATCTAATGTGTATATTGCGCATATGTACTAGAGAAAGTAATAGTACTTTTAGAAAAATATCGAAAGGTACAATCTAAAATCAAAATTTCGAGTAGGTATACACTAAATTTGCTATTTAAGTTCAGCATCTCTAAAATAAAAATATTAGTATTCCAAGGAAAAACTTCAATAAGAGCAAAAATAAATACAAATGATACAATTAGAGAACAGCTATAAAAGTTTAATTAGCTAACATATGAGATCCAAAATGTAAAAACTGAAGATGCACAAAATGAAATAGGAATCGTTAATTGTTTATGCGAAACCACTACAAAATAACTTGAATAAACAAAACTAGAAAAGGAATATAAAATTGTAAGATGTTTTTAGCTTCACCGTCTCTCCGTATGGGTGTGAATGTTGAACTTTGACAAAATTAACAAGAGAGAAATAGTGTTACTGGCGGTTGGTACAAAAATGTCCATTAACCACAACTTTTTGAAAAGTTAGTGAGAAACGCACAAAGGAAACAAATCCGATGTGTTTCATTCACATGACATTCTCTACATCTCTGTAACAAATGATTGTTAAAATGCTTATTCTTCTATTCACTTCATGCTAATCGAGAAAATATAGCAGAAATAGTATTATTACTTGTTTCCTTGTAAGTAGAAGGGAAATAAGAGAGTAGCATTGGCAAAAGGGATAGTCAAATATTTTGATTTTATCAAAAATTGCTCTAAAGATTTTGATTAAAATACCACATAAAGATATTTACATGAAATATAAAATGTATATTTTGAATTTTCTAGGAACAGCCTCTGGAGAGATCTTATTTCGGGATGAATTTTTCTGAATTTTGCATAGCTGGTAAACTGTATAACGTATATAAAAATTTATGCGTACCATTCACATGACTTTCTCTACATTTCTGCAACAAATTATTGTTAAAAAGCTTATGCCTCTATTTACTTCATGCTACTCGAGAACAAATTAACAGAAATAGTCTTATTACTTGTTTTCTTGTAAGTACAAGCGAAATAAGGGAGTACCATAGGTTAAAGTGATAGTCAAAAACTGGTTGCTATGTGAAAATTTCCTTTGTTTATATGGACATAGTTGACAAATTCCTATATGAGAAAAGTAAGTTTTTCATAGCTGTAACCAAAAACAGTGAATGTCTCAAAAACGATCAACTCCACGCAAAAAAAAAAAAAAAAAAATAAAATAAATTGTGTGTTTTAACGTGCTCTACATTTCTTGTGTAGTAAGTTTTTATCTAAGTCTTACGGATTAGCAGTTATGCAAAATTCCGTAAAATTCGTCCAGAATAAAGTAGTCTTCAGAGGCTATTCCCAGAAAATTCAAAATATACATTTTGTTTCTCAGGTAAATATCTTTAATATTTTATATTTTAATCAAAATCGTTAGAGCCATTTTGCGAAAATCAAAATTTTCGAAAAAAGTTCCATGTAAAGGGTAGTTTGGGGTGGGGGGATTTTTCTCAAAATCTTCGTGTCGCAACCCTGGAAGATACTAAACTTAAATACCAAGTTTGGTATTTTACCGACTTTTCGTTTTTGAGTTATCGTGTTCACCGACACACATACAGATCTTTTTATGAAAATGTCTTTTCTTTTATATAAGGGATCCTAAAACATATATTTCCGGTGACATCTCGGTATCCAATTTTAGGGTGGAGTGCAATATCTTCTCTATACACTATGCACATAGTGCGTGTAGAGAAAGAAAAATCTACTACTAAAAAAACGTAGAGCTCATTAAAACACACGATTTATGTCATATACATTTGTTTCGTGGGGTTAAGAATTTTTGAGATATTTCTTGTTATTGGTTTAAGTTTAAACTACTAAAAACTTTTCTCATATAGTAATTTGTCAACTCCTAGCAATGCAAATAATTTCAATCACATGGCAACCAGCTTAGAAAAAATTGACTGTAGCTTTAGCCTAATGCATTCCTTTATTTCCCATCTACTTACAAGGAAGCAAGTAATAAGACCATTAATGCTAATGCTTATCTAAATTAACATTAAGCAGATACCTAGAAGAGTAAGCGTTTTTACAATAATTTGTTACAGAGATGTACAGAAACCCATGTGAATGGAATACATCAGATTTTTTACTTTCTCTAGTCCGCATGCACTGGGTACATAGTGGATAGAGAAGGTATTTTATTCCACCATAAAATTCGATGTGGAGATTTCATTGAAAATATATATTTTGGGGTACCCTGAGTAAAAAAAAAATTTGAAATAGACCCGTGTATGTATGTGTGTGTGTGTGTGTGTGTGTGTGTGTGTGTGTGTGGAACTCATAGCTCAAAAACGAAAAGAACGTTAAATACCAAAATGGGTATTTAGGTTTAGTGTCTTCCAAGGATGCGAGACGAAGATTTTCAAGAAACCCCCCCACCACAAACTACCCTTTACATCGAAAATTTTTCGAAATGTTTGATTTTCTTAAAAATGTCTCTAATCTGGCTCTCTCATATTTAAAATATTTACATGACAAATAAAATGTATATCTTCAATTTTCTGGGAATAGCCCTGAAGACGTGTTCATTCTGGATGATTTTTCCGGAATTTTGCATAACTAGTAAACTGTACATAACAGAAAATATAGAACTCCTTAAAACACACAATTTATGTTATATACATTTTTACTTTCTCTATACGTACTATGTACATAGTGTATAGAGAAGCTATTGCAATATACCCAAAAATTCGATACCGTGATTTCACCGAAAATACATGTTTTGAGACCACCTGAATCCAAAAACAGCATTTTTAGAAAAATGTCCGTGTGTGTGTCTGTAGGCAGCATAGGTCAAAAAGGAAAAGACCGTTAAATACCAAACTTGGTATGAGACACGAAGATTTTCAAGAAAATCCCCCCAACCCCAACTACCCTTCACAAGGAAAATTTTTCGAAAATTTTGATTTTCTAAAAAATGGCTCTTAACTATTTTGATTAAAGTATCATATATTAAAGATATATACTTGACAAATAATATGTATATCTTGAATCGCTTCTGAAGACTACTTTATTCTGGATGAATTTTACGGAAAGTTGTATAACTGGTAAACCGTAAGAGATAGCCAAAAAACTTACCACACAAAAAATGTAGAGCACATTAAAACACACAATTTACGATATATAATTTTTTTCGTTGTCTTGATCGTGTTTAGATGCTTCTTATTTTTGGTTTCAGCTTTAAAACCTACTTATAATAAGACTATTTCTGCTAATTTTTTCTCACTTAGCATGAAGTAAATAGAAGCATAAAGTTTTTAACAAAAAAATTGTTGCAGAGATATACAGAGAGACATGTGCATGGATTACATCAGATTTTCTTTTTTTTTTTTTTTTTTTTGTGGAGTGGGTCGTTTCTGAGATAATCCTTGCAATTGGTTTCAGCTTTAAAATACTTATACTTTCTTCACACGGGAGTTTGTCAACTTTTGTCCAAACAAACGTACTTCTATCACATAGCAACCAGCTTTTAAAAGATTTGACTATCGGTTTAGCCTATGTAATCCCTTATTTCCCTTCTACTTACGAGAACACCAGTCTGCTAATGTTTTCTTGATTAGCATTAAGTAAATAGAAAAATAAGCTTTTTAAACATAATTTATTGCAGAAATATAGAGAAAATCATGTGAATGGAGCACATCAGATTTTTTCATTCTATAAATAATTTTTCTAGCTTTCTCAGAGAACTTTTGATTTCTGATACTTTTATAAGCCATGGCGTTAGATTCTGGTGGCACGCTTCTACCGCCCCAGTTCCGTCGCGAAGGGTTCCAAAACAAAATGCTAATCCTGGCTGATCTCTACACACACCTAAGGCTTCGCTCAAGCACGCAGCTCTGCACAAAATCTGCCTCTGAACACCAACATCAACTTTTTCCGACATACCTGTAAACCACTCTTTCAGAAGGTTGCCCCTAGCGGTGTACTTATATACCTAGAATCACTTCAGAGAGTATTTCTCTCCACCTTTCTACTCTCTATCGTCTATTATATAAACTATTCTTATGAAATGTCTCTACATGTACTATGTGTATAGTGTATACAGAGTATTGTATTCCACCAAAAAATTCGATACCGAAATTTAACCAAAAGTGCATGTTTTGAGGGCTCCTGGATAAATAAGCATTTTAGAAATAGGCCAGTATTTGTGTGTAAATCTGGAGTGCTGTTCTGTTAACAGATTTGTGTAGTAGCCACGATCAATAGAAGTGATAAGGTCAGATGCACAACAAGTGCGAAAAAAAAAATGGACGCTCTTTAACTACTGTGGTTCTCAGCGTCCCATTCTAAATTGGGCGTGAAAGATCGCTTAATTTGGCTCAGAGGCCTCTCTATCAGGCTTGAGGTTCTTTTACGTGCCGTAAGTCTACGACACGGGACCAGCGGTTTTACTTCCCTTCCGAAGGAAAGCATGCTAAGGATTTTTACACCCGAAAATATCCATCGTCCTCCGCCAGGTTTGAACCCGCGACCTTGAGTGCATGAAATCAGTATGGTAACCATTACACCACGGAGGGTGTGTGTGTGTGTGTGTGTGTGTGTGTGTGTGTGTGTGTGTGTGTGTGTGTGTGTGTACAGCGTAGCAGAAAAACCTCCAAGGATGCGACACAAAGATATTCCCTCACTCCAAACTACTCTTTACCTCTTTTTTTTTACTTTCTCTATACTCACTATGTACATAGGGAATAGAGAATGTATTGCACTCCACCAAAAAATTCGATACCGAGATTTCACCGGAAATATATGTTCTAGGGTCCCCTGTATCCAAAAAAAGTATTTTCAAAAAAAGGTCCGCGCGCGCGCGTGTGTGTGTGTGTGTGTGTGTGTGTGTGTGTGTGTGTCCGTGTGTCTGTAAACACGATAACTCAAAAACGAAAAGTCGGTAAAATACCAAACTTGGTATTTAAGTTTAGTATCTTCCAGGGTTGCGACACGAAGATTTTGAGAAAAATCCCCCCACCCCAAACTACCCTTTACATAGAACTTTTTTCGAAAATTTTGATTTTCTAAAAAATGACTAACGATTTTGATTAAAATATCGTACATTAAAGTTATTTACCTGACAAATAAAATGTATATTCTGAAATTTCTGGGAATAGCCTCTGAAGACTACTTTATTCTGGATGAATTTTTCATAACTACTAAACCGTAAGAGATGCACAAAAACTTAACCCATAAAAAATGTAGAGCACGTTAAAACACACAATTTATGTCATATACATTTTTTTCGTGGAGTTGATCGTTTTTGAGATATTCCTTTTTATTGGTTTCAGCTTTGAAAAACTTACACTTTTCTCATACAGGAATTTGTCAACTCCTGTCAATACAAACAAAGGAACATCAGTCACATAGCAACCAGCTTTTGGCTTTCACTTTAACTTATGGTACTCCCTTATTTCGGTTCTACTTACTATAAAGCAAGAAATAAGATTATTTCTGCTAATTTTTCTCGATTAGCATGAAATAAATAAAAGATAAGTTTATTAACAATAATAATTTACAGAGATATAGAGAAAGTCATGTGAGTGTAACACATCAGCTTTTTTAAAAAATCTTATTTTTATCAAAAACGGCTCTAATAGTTTGATTAAAATATCCTATATTTAAGATACGTACATGACAAATAAAATGCATATTTTGAACTTTCTGGGAATAGCCTCTGAAGACCTCTTCATTCTGGATTCATTTTGTAAACCGTAACAGATAGACAAAAACTAATTACACAAAAAATTTAAGTTTTCGTTAAAACATAATTTACATCACCTGCATTTTTTTTTTTTTTAGCGTTAACCGTTTCCGAGATATTCCTTGTTAGTGGCCTCAGTTTTAAGCTACTTCAACTTTTCTCATACGGGCCATCTTTCATTTCATCTCTCTTTTTTTTTACTCCTGGCCCTGTAAAACGAAAACCGAACAACAATTTTTACTTTCTCCATACGAACTATGTACATAGTGTATAGAGAAGGTATTGCATTCCACCAAAAAATTCGATACCGAGATTTCACCGAAAATATATGTTTTAGGGTCCCCTGATTCCAAAAAAAGTATTTTCAAAAAAAGGTCCGCGTGTGTGTGTGTGTGTGTGTGTGTGTGTGTGTGTGTGTGTGTGTGTGTGAACACGATAACCCAAAAACGAAAAGTCGGTAAAATACCAAACTTGGTATTTAAGTTTAGAATCTTCCAGGGATGAGACACGAAGATTTTGAGAAAAATCCCCCACCCCAAACTACCCTTTACATGGAACATTTTTCGAAATTTTGATTTTCTAAAAAATGGCTCTAACGATTTCGATTAAAATATCGTACATTAAAGATATTTACCCGACAAATAAAATGTATATTTTAAATTTTCTGGGAATAGCCTCTGAAGACTACTTTATTCTGAGTGAATTTTCCGGAATTTTGTATAACTGCTAAACCGTAAGAGTTAGACAAAAACTTACCACACAAAACATGTAGAGCACATTAAAACACACAATTTATGTAGTATACATTTTTTTCTTGGAGTTGATCGTTTTTGAGATATTCCTTGTTTTTGTTTTCAGGGTCGAAAATCTTAACTTTTCTCATACAGGAATTTGTCAACTCATGTCCATACAAACAAAGGAAATTCAGTTACATAGTAACCAGCTTTTGATTATCGCTTTAACCTATGATACTCCCTTATTTCCTTTCTACTTACAAGGAAGAAAGTAATAAGACTATTTCTGCTAATTTTTCTAGATTAGTATGAAGTAAATAGAAGTATAAGCTTTTTAAGAATAATTTGTTGCAGGGATATAGAGAAAGTCATGTGAATGGCACACATAAGATTTTTTCATATAGCGACCGGCTTTTTAAAAAACTTCACCATCGCTTTGTCGTAAAGCGATGCCTAATTTCCCTCCTACTTAGAAGGAACTAACACAATTTCTGGTAATGTCTATTTGGTTACCACGATGTAAATAAAGGAATTATTTTTTTGTTTAGTTTGTAGGGAAAGTCATGTGATTTCATTTTAGTCGTGATAATTATTTGTAGAAATAGATATATTGCATATTTTATTATAGTGAAGGTACAGGGTAGCTCCACGAGCTTAGTCTCAGCTAAACTATCCACCTCAAAGTAACGATAGTGATACAGAAAAATAAAAACTAATCATGGAAATCATAGCCATAGCACTATAAATGGAATGACTATAGTGTAATAAATCATAGGTTAACAGCGTTTAAAACGAGTCTACATTATACAATAAACTTACAAAAAGTTAAAACCAATAATAATAATAAGACTGCATCCGTGGTCGAGTGGTCAGCTAACTGACTTCTCACCCTGGAGGTCCCGGGTTCGATTCTCGGCTGTAGCGAGGAATTTTTCTTTAACCAGAATTGTTGCGAGTGTGTTTAGTAATATAAATTTTATTAACCTAATGTTCTGAAATTACAGTTTCACAAGTCAAAGCCCCTGATATGGCCATTGATGTTAAAGGGGGCTATACATATGAAACAATAAAAAAATAATAATAATAATAAATATAATAATAAATGTATTTAGAGAGGTATTATATAAATATCTAGTTGATATTGCATACTATTCTATAGAAGAACTAAGCACCTATTTTCTATATTTTATGAATTTTTTGTAGATATATTTATACTTGTCTAATAAGTGTATGTAACCTCTACAAGCAATAAATAAATTTAAATTTGAATCAAAGGGGATAGCGATAGTCAAATGCCTAGGACTTAGACCCTTAAATCCATACTTTAATCCAGAAAAATTAAAAACACATGTAAATATCGAATATATGACAATTCAATCAAGCTCGTTAGTTTCATATTTAAGAAGATCAAAATTTCAAGCAAGGGATAGTTTGGGGTGGGGAGATTTTCTTTGAAATTTTCGTGTCGCATCTTTGGAACATACTGTACCTACTGAAATACCAAGTTTGCTATTTGTCCGAATTTCCGTTTTTGAGTTATGCTATTCACAGTACCCACGCGCGATTCTCCAAAAATCCTACGAATTACATTTTCTCTAGCTGTTCCACAAACAAATTTTCCTTACAAAGATGATGCCATCATTATACTTACGCCATGCCAATAGAGATAAACATGAGAAGAAATGGTCTTATTATTTGCCTCCTTATAACTAGAACGGAAATAAGAGAATACACGAGACTAAAGTGAGAGTCAAAAGTTCAAAATATATGTGAAACAATTGCAACTCAGTTCTCTTTGGCATTCCCGGAAGTAAAACAAAGGATATGTAACTAAAGTTGACTTCCCGCTTAATAAAAGTTTTAGTTCAAAACTGAAACCATAACAAGGAATATCTCGGAAACGGTTAATTCTACATAAAATGTATAAATTGTGTGTTTTAATGAAATCTGCACTTTTATGTACTAAGGTTTGTATTATTGCTATCCAGAGTGAAGAGGTCTTCAAAGGCTATTTCCAGAAATTGCAAGATACATTTTGCTTGTCGTGCAAATATCTTAAAAATATGGCATTTTAATAAAAATCGTTACAGCCAATTTTGAGAAAATCAAAAATTTCGAAAACTGTTCTATGCAAAGGGTAGTTGGGAGTGGGGGTATTTTCTAGAAAGTCTTCCCGTCGCATCCTTGGAAGATACTGAACTTAAATACCAAGTTTGGTATTTTACCGACTTTTAGTTTTTGAGCTGTACTACACACACACACACGCACACACACACACGCACACACACAAACACACACACACACACATTTTTCTAATTTTTTTAATTCAGGGGGTCTCAAAACATATATTTCCGGTGAAATATCGATATCAAAAATTTGGGTGGAGTGCAATATCTTCTCTATGCACTATGTACATTGTACATTCGTACTAGAAAAGGTAAGCGTTTTTTGTCGGTTCTGATCACCTCAAAGAATACATTTCTGGTGAAATCTCAATATCCAAATTGTTTTAACGTTGTAAAATGCTTCACCAACGTACTATATGACATTGAGGAAATAAAAATTGGTTTCAACGAATAGCCCATGTTGTTTTACAATGTATATGGAAGTTATTACATGAAATATACACCATCATGGTAATATTTTACAGGATTTTATAGAGAAATGTTACTTAATACTTTAATAACTACTCAGAAGTTATAACCAGTTAATAGAGGTAAGAGCTAAAATAACAAGAGACTACCGAATACCCACCCCGAGGCTGTTACAAACTTCCCACGCATACACACACTTCTTCTTCTTCCTCTGTTTACTCAGTTCGCATGTAGGGCTTAAACAAGTTAGCGACCGAACGGAATGGGATGCTGTGGGTTCGCAACCGGCATACCGGACTCTGGTTTTTTTTGGGGGGTGTCCTTTGGCTGGTAGGGGAAACCTGGGTAGGTTTATTACATCCCTCGAAGTTTACGGTCCACCATTTCCTGCGCCTATCATTTCCTCAGCACCTCTTTCAGGACCAGGCAACGCTGTTCGGTGGGTTGCGGATGGTTGGTGATTTCCCCATTGTAAAAGACTATCTTGTCATCGTCGTCGGAAACACTTGATTGGGACCCGGCTTTCGGTTTCAGGTCTCCCTCTGGGGGCTCGCTAGGAGAGTCAGCGGCTTCGGAAGCGTTCCATCCGTCGTTTATCCAGATCTGGCAGCCTTTCTAGTCCATCTCATTTCTCCCTCGCCCGATTAAAGTGGCCAAGAGCCACAAGGAACTACGTCCGGTGCTCTGCCCCAGAGTCCTGGCGGCCCCGTCTATGATTAAACCTTCTATTGCAATTTTATTTTTAGATACAAAGGAATAAGGTAGTACACTAGATTTAGGCGATAACCTAATCTTGTAAAAACTGGTCGCTATGCCATGTCACTGAAATCCTATTCTCTTTGCTTTATCTGGAGTAAGAAAAAGTAATCCTAACATCTTATTTGAGGAAAGAATAAGAATTTTAAAGCCCGCCTGGGTAGTGTAGTGGTACCGTGTCTGCCTCACATTCGTGAGTTCGAATATCATTTAGGGCGAGTTGCACGGATAACGTTTTTTTCGGGGTTTTCCCTTATCCTGAGAAGACGAATGTCGAGCAACTTTAAGCTCCAAGGACCCCGATATCATTTGAGCATCATTTCACTAATTTCATTCATCGTCCGATAACATTAACAACAGGTTGACTCCCCCAAAAAAATATTTATTTGACATACATTGTATGTTTTGAAGAGATTTCATTACTTGGACAATATGTTTTGTGTTATTTATTGCAATTTACGAATTATGCGTAAGTCATTTAGAATAAATAAAGTGAGTTTTATTTATGGATGCACTTTAACTACTAAAATTTCTCAGCGTTCTATTTATATTAGCTGTGAAAGAATGCCTAATTTTGCTCCTAGTACTACAAGTTTTTGTAGATGGAGACACAGGGCTGTTGAGGAACAGACCCTGGACCACAGAGAACACAGAATGGATTTCTAGTAAGATAGGGGGGACGTGGATAATATGAAATGACGATGATGTGAACGAAAAGAAAGTTGATTTTGGAACAATTGGTTTTATGAATGGCGGAGGAAACTGGGGTCTCCAGGTGGAACTGTGTCCACTACAAACCTCAGATTCGGTCCCGTGAGAATGATCCCGGGCCGCCCCGGTGAGAGACGAGCGGTCCAACCATTCTGTCACAGCGCCGCCATTCTCAAAAATAGTAAGATTAAATAAAAAATCTGATATGTGCCATTCAAATGAGTTTCTCAAACCGTTTCACAAAGAAACTTTCCCTACAAAAATTATTCGTTTAGCTATATCATATCAACCCAGAAAAATATTAGCAGAAATGACTATAGCCTCTGAAGACCTATTCATTCTCGATCAGTTTTCAGAAAAACAAAATTTTCGATAAATATTCTATGTACAGGGAGTTGGGGTGGGGGATTTTCTTGAAAATCTCTTGGAAGATACTGAACTTAAATGCCAAGGTTTGTATTCAACCGACTTAACGTTTTTGAGCTCTTCTGCCCACAGACACACGCACGGATAATTTTACTTTCTCTACACGCACTATGTACATAGTGTATAGAGAAGGTATTGCACTCCACCCAGAAATTCGATACCGAGATTTCACCGGAAATATATGTTTTAGGGTTCCCAATATCCAAAAAAAAAGCATTTTCACAAAAAGGTCCGCGCGCGCGTGTGTGTGTGTGTGTGCGTGCGTGTGTGTGTGTGTGTGTGTGTCCGTGAATCAAAAACGAAAAGTTGGTAAAATACCAAACTTGGTATTTAAGTTTCGTATCTTCCAGAAATGCGACACGAAGATTTTGAAAAAAAATCCCCCCACCCCCAACTATCCTTTACATGGAACTTTTTCGAAAATTTTGTTTTTTTCAAAAATGGCTCTGACGATTTTGATTAACATTTCGTATATTAAACATATTTACCTAACAAATAAAATGTATATCTTGAATTTTCTGGGAATAGCCTCTGGAGACTATTTTATTTTGGATGAATTTTACGGAATTTTGCATAACTGCTAAACCGAAAGAGATGGACAAAAACTTACCACATGGAAAATGTAGAACACACAATTTATGTTATACACATTTTTTTCGTGGAGTTGATCGTTTTTGACATATTCCTTGATTTTGATTTCAGCTTTGAAAAACTTATACTTTTCTCGTACAGGAATTTGTCAACTCCTGTCCATACAAACAACCAGCTTTTGACTATCACTTTAACCTATTTTAGTCCATTATTTCCTTCTACTTACAAGAAAGCAAGCTATTTCTGCTAATTTTTTCACAATAAGCATGAAGTAAATAGAAACAGCTTTTTAACAATAATTTGTTGCAGAGATGTAGAGAAAGTCATGTGAATGGAACACAACATATTTTTTGTAGTAAGTTTACTTTTATCTCTTACGGTTTACCAGTTATCCAAAAGTCATCCAGAATGAAGAGGTCTTCAGAGGCTATTCCCAGAAAAATCAAGATATACATTTCGTTTGTCATGGAAATATTTTAAGCGTATGTCATTTTAATCAAATTTGTTACAGCCAGTTTTCAGAAAACAAAAAATTCAATAAACATTCTATGTACAGAGAGTTGGGGTGGGGGATTTTCTTGAAAATCTCTGTGTAGCATACTTCGAAGATAAATGCCAAGGTTTGTATTTGGCCGACTTAACGTTTTTGAGCTCTTCTGCCCACAGACATTCGCGCGGATATTTTTACTTTCTCTATACGCACTATGTACATAGTGTATAGAGAAGGTATTGCACTCCACCCAAAAATTCGATACCGAGATTTCACCGGAAATATATGTTTTAGGGTCCCCAAAATCCAAAAAAAGCATTTTCACACAAAGGTGCGTGTGCGTGTGTGTGTGTGTGTGTGTCCGTGTGTCTGCGAACACGATAACTCAAAAACGAAAAGTCGGTAAAATACCAAACTTGGTATTTAAATTTAGTATCTTCCAGGGATGCGATACGAAGATTTTGAGAAAAATCCCCCCACCCCCAACTACCCTTTACATTGAACTTTTTTTGAAAAGTTTGATTTTTTCAAAAATGGCTAACGATTTTGATTAAAATTTCGTATATTAAAGATATTTACCTGACAAATAAAAGTTATATCTTAATTTTCTGGGAATAGTGTCTGAAGAGCAGTTGATTCTAGATGAATTTTACTGAATTTTGAATAACTGCTAAACCGTAAGAGATGTACAAAAACTTACTTAACAAAAAATAGAGAGCACGTTAAAACACATAATTTATGTTGTATAAAGTTTTTTCGTGGAGTTCGTCGTTTTTGAGACGTTCCTTATTTTTAGTTTTCTGCTATGAAAAACTTATTTTTTCTATACAGGAACTTGTCAACTCCGATCCATATAAACAAAGAAACTTCATCGACATAGCAACAAGCTTTTGACTATCACTTTAACGTATTTCGCTTCTACTAACAAGGAAGCAAGTAATAAGACTATTTCTAATAATTTTTTCTGATTAGCATAAAGTAAATAGAAGTATGAGCTTTTTTAAAACTAATTTGTTGCAGGGATATATAGAAACTCATGTGAATGGTACACATAAGATTTTTTCACATCTTTTTGGATTCAGAGCATTATAAGAGCATATTTTTCCGCTGAAATCTCGGTATCGAATTTTTGGCGGAATATAATAGGTAACTTCTCTAACTATTATATACATACACGTGCTGGAGAAAGTAAAAAGTCGTTAATGCAAAGCGAAATAATTCCGGAGGCCAGGGAGTCAGAAACTTGAAGGTATAAAGTAGGCTATAAATCTCTTCCTTCCCCCTCGTGTCTCTCAAGTCGAACTAAAAGGCAAGATCTCTGAAGAAGCAATATTGGCTGTTACGTCTTTGATGTCGTTCCTTATCCCATAGGAAGTGACGTCACACACCTTCAGTTTGGTGTTCGGCTTTTAGGTTTAAACCGCCGACTGTCGACTATTTGCAAAGGATTCCACTCCTAAACTTCGGGGTCATCGCGAAGCGGAATATTCAGTCCTCACTTCTTGTGAAACCTAGAGAGATTCATCTGCAGCCAAACAAGAACGGAGCATTATGCATGATTTTTCAGCAAGTCCGTCAAGCGGAAATTACGTCTAACTTCACTAATTTTATCCCATAATACCTGGATTTAACCGTAGCGATGCTATATAGTAAAGGTTAGTATTTTCTCCGCCAATCCAGAAACAGATAATACCTATTTGTTGAATATGCGGCACGGATTTGTTCCATTCACGTGGCTTTCTCTACATCTCTGTAACAAATTATTATTAAACGCTAATTCTTCGGTCTACTTGATGTAATCGAGTGAAACATTAGCAGACATGGTTTTATTACTTGTTTCCTTGTAAGTATAAAATGAAATTGAGTTTTATTTATGGACGCTCTTTAATTGCTGTGGTTCTCAGCGTCCCATTCTATACTGGGAGTGAAAGACCGCTTAATTTTGCTCAGAGGCCTCTCTATCAGGCTTGAGGTTCTTTTACGTGCCGTAAATCTACGACACGGGACCAATGGTTTTACTTCCCTTGAAGCCAGAAAAAATTAATCATCCTCCGCCGAAAGTGATAGTCATTATCTTTTAAAATATGGTTCCTTTGTAGTTGAAATCCGTTTTTTGCATTGCCAGGAGTTGACAAATTTCAGTATGAGAAAAGTTTTAAGTATATTAAAACAAAGTAAATCTCAAAAATAGACAAATCCCAAAAATATATATGGCATACATTTTGTGTTTTAACGAGATTTACATTTTTTTGCGTAGTAAGATTTTGTGGTTTACCAGTTATAGGATACGTACTATGTACATAGTGCATAGAGAAGGTATTGTATTGCACCCAAAAATTCGATTTGCATGTACATACATGCTACAGAAAGTATTTTAAAATGCAAACAAAAAAATCGGAAATGGTTATATTAAAAAAAAAGTATTTTAGATAAATTTTGAGTTTTAACAAGACCTATATTTTGCATAATAAAATGTTAACAATCTCTTACGCTTTACCAGACATGCAAAAGTCATTCAGAATGAACAGGACTTTAGGTTGCGCATTTCATTTATCATGAAATTTTCTTAAACATATGGCACTTTAATTAAAACCGTTATGAGCTATTTTTGAGACAATACAAATTTTTGAAAAAAATGTCCATGGAAACGTTTATTTGGTAAATGAGGATTTTCTTGAAAGCACAGACTTGTATCGTTTTCTAATTTTTTTTTTTTTTTTTCTGAGTTCAGGGGACATATTATATATCCGGTGAAATCTCAACATCGAAATTTTGGGCGGAATTGAGTAATTCCCTTAGTATGCATAGTAGAGGAAGTAAAAGTTTCATAACGTTTCTTAACTGCACTTAGTAACTTCTAGATTTGTTTTATTTTTACATTAAGGAAATTCCAGTAACAGCACTCTATACTTTGAAAAATGTTGCCCGGGAGATTCTCAAACCGACTTCTTTCCTTGGAAGACAATAAGCGTTGTAGAAATTACTTTTTAAAGCATTTGAAAAGCTCTCTTGGCCAATTCTTCCGCCTTAACTCGCTACAAATTACAAGAAGTCCTGAATTCTCCCAAACTTTCTCTTTCTCTGCTACTGGAAATTAATTCCAGAAGAGCTAATGCTACTGCAGACGTTGGCGGCCCTTCGCAGCGTCTACAACTACGGCAAGCGATCACATTGTTTAGTTTTTGGATCACCAATAAAACGCACAATGCCATTAATCTTTGCCACGCCATTTGAGGACGCGAAGCGACAGTGTGTTGTTATCTGTTTCCATAGTAACACAGCCACAATATGGTAATTTCCTGAACAAGTGACATTACATGATATATTTCGTGGCGAAACGGGGCAAAAAGCGATTACAGCGCCAGCCCCTCTCCATCATAGTCTCCTTTTGCCTCTAAAAACGTAACTATTGTTACAAATCAGTGGTTCTGTTGAATTTACCGTATATGTTCACTATTTCTGCCGCAAATAACAAGCGATGCGTTCATGAAAATGAAAGTAAACGAGCTATAGTAAATCCAGATTCACCTTAATGCCTAGAGTAAGTCTTAATCGGCTTTGCACAGATGGACTCTACTGAAAAATGGACCAGGGGGTTACTGAAAGGGATTTGAAAATGTGAATATAGACAGCAGTCTATAATTTAGAACATCTAGAATATAAGTGCACAAATTTATATCCTGTACTAAAATGGCACCCCAATGCAAGAGGGCCACACCCAGAAGGAAACAAACATTTATGTGTTGCATTTAGATGACTTTCTCTACCCATTCTACAACTAACTGTTCTCAAAAAGCTTATAGCTATTGCCAATTAATCAAGATAAATATTTGCATTAATGCATTATTGTGTATTTCCTTACAGATAGAAAGGAATAAGGGAGTACATTTATTTAAGCGATAATTCCGTTCTCTTTGCTTCACATAAGTACGAAAAATGAATAACGAACGACTTATTTGAGGAAATTATAAGAATTTTAAAACGAACACTAATAGCATGTAATGTCCCAGAAATGGTTAACTCCACAAAAAAATATATTTATTTATTTGGCATACATTGTATGTTTTGAAGAAAATGAAACGGCGTTTTATTTATGGACGGTCTTTGACTGCTGTAGTTCTCAGCGTACCATTCTATACTGGACGCGAAAGACCGCTTAATTTTGCTCACAGTCCTATCAGGCTTGAAGTGCTTTTACGTGCCGTAAATCTACGACAAGGGACCCACGGCTTTACTTCTCTTCCGAAGGAAGCCATGCTAAGGGTCTTTATGCCCGAAAAAATCCATCGTCCTCCGCTGGGTTTGAACCCGCGACCTTGGGTATATAAAGTTAGCATGGTAACCATTACACCACGGAGGACGACAATATGTTTTGAAGAGATTTACATTATTTGTGCAGTACATTTTGTCTTATCTATTACAATTTACCAAATATGTACATCTAGAATAAATAAATTGAGTTTTATTTATGGATGCTCATTAACTACTAAGGTTCTCAGCGTTCTGTTTTATATTAGGCGTGAAAGAGCTTAATTTTACTCAGAGGCCTCTTTATCAGGCTTGAGCTTCTTTTATGTGCCGTGCATCTACGACACGGGACTAACTTTACTTCCCTTCCGAAAGAAGTCACGCTAAGGATTTTTAAGCCCGAAAAAAAGCCATCGCCCTCCGCCGGGTTTGAACTCGCAACCTTGGGAACCAGAGGTTAGCATGCCATTCCTAGACCTCGGAGCACGATTTAATAATAATAATAAGAAGAAGAAGAAGAAGAAGAAGAAGAAGAAGAAGTTCTTCGCAGTCGGCTTACCCTCTCCATATGTTTAGGACTGACACCCCGCCGCTAGGACTAACAAGTGAATGCCTAGCGGTCAAAAGCCTGTTGGGGAGCCAATGGCACGAAACCACAGAATGGAGAACGGAACGAGTGGTCGGCCCGTAGCCAGGCATGAGACTGAGGAAGCGGGTGGTTTGATATACAAGCGAAACTGATGATAGGAAAGGTGATAAGAGAGCAACTGGTGAAATTAGTGGCGGGGGAAACCGGATAAAACCCGACCAGACGCCACTCCGCCCACCACAAATCCCACATGCGGGCGCTTGGGATCGAACCCGGGCCGCCTAGGTGGGAGGCGAGCGGTGGCGCCAATAATAATAACAGTAATAATAATATTAATAGTAATAACAGTAATAATATTAATAGTAACAATAATAGTAATAATAATAGTAATAATATTAATAGTAATAATATTAATAGTATTAATAATAATAATAGTATTAATAATAATACTAATAATAATAATACTAATAATAATAATAATAATATTAATAATAATATTAATAATAATAATATTAATAATAATATTAATAATAATATTAATAATAATAATATTAATAATAATAATAATATTAATAATATGATATTAATAAAAATAATCTGATAATAATATGATAATAATAATAATAATAATAAGACAATAATAATATGATATTAATAATAATAATAATAATAATAATAGTAATATGATAATAATATGATAATACTAATATGGTGATAATAATAATAATAATAATATGATGATGATAATAATAATATGATGATAATAATAATAATATGATGATAATAATATAATAATAATAATATAAACCACAAATACCTACTAAAACTATCTTTATTAAGAACATCTTATGCATCATAGTCGTTATCGTTTTGTTGTTGAGCTCGGTTGCATTTGTATCGACTTGTTCATGATCAAGACTATTATAGAGCAGGTGCTATTTCAATTTCGCGGAATGTGTGACTGTCTAAACTTTTGTGAACACCAAAAATGTATACTCGCATATATCCAATGTACAACGAGCTACTCTACTACATTCGACTGTTGCTTCAGTATGTCGTGATCTGACACAATGGTGAAACCAAGAAAGTAATTATTTACATAATGTTACGTTTTAGTCATGAAATAGTATTAGTAAATCCCATTCGAGGTTACGAGTTTCAGTAGATAAATTCGCTTGTGAGTAATTTCTCGCGGGACTACCCAAGACAAAAATTTCAGCCAAATTCGAAAAAAATTTTGGAAATAAGTAGTTTCTACGCTCATTGTCCTTTAAAGAATAACACGAAACTTGACGGTCGTGGACAAATTTATACTAACTAGGAGTTACATTTTGCGGATAGAGATAACCCTGTGATTTAGTCGTTCGCTTTAAATTCAATTGAAAATCAGAGCATAGTCCTCCCCTGCTTAAGTCATTAGTTGCGACGCCTGGCGTTATCTATTAGAGGACTTTCGAAGTGTTTGTCAATTATAGACTAACGGCACACCAAAATGAGGTCGCAGCGCGTACAAAATAAACAAGTTTAATTTCCAACACCGACGTCATTGCCACGAAACAATTGGGAATTGTGTTACGGTCTCTCCATCAGTTCTGAACTTTCATGCCCCGTCCCAGAACCACTTTCAACAAGAAGTATATGGCAAACATTCAAATTTTAATCCGAATGTACATTAATGCCTTGTTCAGATGCAAATTAAATTATTAGTATGTTAGGACAGAACTTAGTTATAGGACTTTAAATATAATCGGTTTAAATGGTTACCACGTCTTCAAAATTAGAAATTACACTATCTTCATTAGATCTCAGGGAATTATGACAGCAAGTTTACACCTGCATATTGAAAACAATTAAAATATGTACACTGGGCACATTTAATGACGTCGCCTCTGTACCTGTTAATTTCTCCAAGGTTGATTACCAAACTCTATAATAACGCTGCGTCGTGTTTAACCTCAAAACTGTTTAGGTTTCCTTCTGTGATCAAATGAAGTCATGATTAACCTCAAAACTGTACACAGTCCATTCTAGCTCCCCTTGTCTTTTGTGGATTTATTCTATGGTCATATCAAGGGATGTTTAATGGCCGTATCTAGGGAAGTTTAACCTTAAAACTGCTCAGAACATATTCTGACTTTCCTCGTGAGTTCTAGATTGTTCTATGACCATATTAAGGGAAGCTTAACCTTATAACTGCTCAGAGCACATTCTGACTTCCTTTATGAATTGTGGATTCGTTCTATCGCCAAATCAAGGTTGCTCAACCTCAAAACTGCTCAGATCAGTTTCTAATGTCCTTTGGGAGTTATGGATTTGTTCTATGGTCATTTCAATGTGATGTTTAACGGCCAAATCTAAGGAAGCTTTACATCAAAACTTCTCATATTACATGTTGACTTCCTTTGCGAGTTGTACATTTGTTCTATGGCCACGTCAAGGGATGCTTAATCTCAAAACTTCTCATATTACATTCTGACTTCCTTTGTGAGTTGTGCATTAGTTCTATGGCCACGTCAAGGGATGCTTAATCTCAAAACTGATCATATTACATTCTGACTTCCTTTGTGAGTTGTGCATTTGTTCTATGGCCACGTCAAGGGATGTTTCTCGAAACTGCTCAATTTACATTCTGACCTCCTTTGTGAATTGTGCATTTGTTCTATGGCCACATCAAGGGATGCTTAATCTCAAAACTGCTCAATTTACATTCTGACCTCCTTTGTAAGTTGTGCATTTGTTCTTTGGCCACGTCAAGGGATGCTTAACCTCAAAATTGCTCAGAGCACATTCTGAGTTCCTTCGTTGTGCTTAATCACAAAACTGTTCCGTACTCATTCTGATTCCCCTTATTTATCTATCCAGTAGTTTTATTCTATGCTCATGTTGCGACATCGTATTAAAATTCTCTGTTGCTCAGTGCTAATAGACTACCCTTATTTCTTTCTCCATGTTACTTTTTTGCCACGTATCGCATTACCTTCAAATGTTCAGAATAAGACTAGCTAAACTGACACCCTAATTTTTTGGAGAACTGAGATATAGTTCTCAGAAATGTATTTATTTATAAATAATTCACGTATTCCTAGCTTTTAGGTTATTTCTCTGTTTTATTAAAAGAAATACAAAACGTATTTAGTACGCACGTACATAAGCCAAGGAAAAGTTTTTATTGATCCTATTTAAATATAACAATTTTATTAATACAGCTCTCACATTGCCTGTGTATTGCAAATAACTTCTTTAAACATTTGTGAGTTCATCATGCAGATAGAATGAAAGAAGAAAGTTTAGAAGGGAAAAGAACAAGAATACTTCCAAACAAACGATGGAATGGCAAAGAATTCCTTGAAGTCCGAACAGCATAAAGCCCAAGCCTTGAAAGATGATGATAATGATGATCAGATTCGCAATCACAACTTTTGAGGGGGGAACAGTTTGAAAACGTCTTCAGAATACGGCGTTTTTTGTTTGTTTGTTTGTTGTTTGTTTGTTTGTTTGTTTTTTTGCCCCTCTTTTCCGTCCCAGAAACTTTTTTCGGTAATGAAATATACTCCTTGCCATCTTATAAAAGAACTACATCAGTTAAAGAGCGTCCATAAATAAAACCAATTTTTCTTGTAGACAATGTATTCCTGGAATCACAGTATTTAAGACAAATACGCATGATCGATGTGAAGTCCTGTATCATTACCAATTTCACAAATATTATGCATTAACATGTAATCCACTTGTTTTAGAAAACACGCCTCCATATTTTACATTTGAAATCAAAATATATAGACGATAATGCAGTATAACATATGACCCCATATAACTCCGTAGTTGTATTACTTTTTTTTCTTCTGATAAATATCAGAAGGCCATTTCAAAAAACAAAGGTGCGTCAAAACTAGAAGAATGCAGTTATTTATTGATCCATAGAATCTAGAAGCTCGGTAAAAATAATTTCACTTTAATATTGCAATTTACATAAAAAACATAATATATTTGGACAAAATGACAGCCTAGAGCATTAACAGGCGCCTAAACCTTACACTATTGATATAAGCCTTGAAATGAATGAGTGGTTTCCGAAACTAAGTAAAATTTCGTCCACAGCTTCCCTTTATATCCATTTTCCCTCGCCCACCATTTCACAGAATTGTTCGTCACGAGCAGATACAACAAATATATAAAATGTAATAATTAGATACCAAAGAAATAACAAATAACCTAATGGAAAGCTCTATACTTATAAAGCTGCGCAACAATAGATGAATTGGGGGGCAAGAATGAGTAGCCAAGTATTTGGAACCATCCTATTTATTAGCTTAAATGTAGAAAGGAAGCTAGTTCTATAACGATTAACAAGGGCGCTCTTTTTTGCATCAGTTATGTCATATTTTAAGATATACGTAAAAAAAATACTACCTTATACGTAGATAGACAAGATTTGCATTCCAATAAAAAATCCGATACTGAGATTGCAATGGGAATGCATATTTTAAGGTCCTCTGAATAAAAAAAAAAAAGAAGCACTTTCAGAAAAAGGTATGTGTGTGTCCGTGTGTCTGTGAACATGATGACTCAAAAACGAAAAGTCTGTTAAATACCAAACTTTATCTTTAAGATTAGCATCTACCAAGGGTGCGAGACGAAGATTTTTAAAAAAAAAAAAGTCCCTCCTCCCCAAACTTCCCTTTAAGTGGAAAAATGTTCAGAATTTTTTTATTTTTTCAAATTGTTTTAACGATTTTTATTAAAATACCAGATATGTTTAAGATATTTCTATCACAAAGAAATGCATATCTTGAATTTTGCATAATTGGTAAACTGCAAGATATAGACCAAAACGAATCACAGATCTCGTTAGAACACACGATTTATGTCATATACACCTTATTATAAAGTTAACGTTTCCGAGATATTCGTTGTTATTGCTTTCAATTTTAAACTACTTAAACTTTTCGATTCATACATCTCTTGTTTTACTCCTGCATGCAAAGAGAACAGAACTTCAATTGTTTCACATAGCGACCAGTTTTTTAAAATAGTTTACTATCGCCTTAGTCTAGTGTACTTTTGTCTGCTTTATTTATTGCTAATGTTCATCTAGATTAGCTTGATGGAGGTAAAACATAATATTTGTTAAATAGTTTGATTGTAGAATAGGTAGAGAAAGTAATGTGAATGTAACAGCAGTATTTTACTTGTGCATTCCATATATAAGTTACAACTATTTCGGTGCATTTTCCCTACTATAATACTTTTTTCAATGATTAAAAATGTAATAAATATTACCAGAAACAGTATTTCTCTCTCTTTCATGATATGATCATCCACACTTTCATTTCCAACCCTAAATATTCTAAGCTACTTTGCTTTGGATGCCCAAAATATACCTGGAAACCCTGGACCCATCCATTGCTACCTCTACTTGCTGTATTATGAGCAGCTGCTAGAAATATGACCATAAAGCTCTGGACAGTACTTGATGTGCTCGAACACGTTGTCCATCTACAAGAAAGAAATGACTTCTGTTGGAGCCAGCCGCAAGAAATAGCTTTGTTTTCTAGAGCAGGACGCTGCTATGAGGTCAACAAGAGGGCGTTGTGAAATATGAGGTAAATATCCGAGATGGCCTGGGCGGGAAAAAATATATTGATCTGCATTCTGTGGAGTCTTATAAGTCACCTGCTCCACGGATGTCAAGGAAAACAACAGACTGCAGCATGGCGCATGTGAAGATGACCTCATCCTTGCTGCACGTACATAGAAAAACAGGCTTGAGATCACATTGCAACTCTGATATTAGATTGAAACACGTATTCTTCAGGTTCCATATTCTCAGAAACCACACACAAACATGATTGTTTAACGTAAATACTCTTTAACTGATCCCTCCCTCTCTCAAAAATAAGAAAAAGGTCCTTCCAACTACAAACAACCTTTTACATTTGAATATTTTGATTCAAATAAAGATATTTACATGATAAATAAAATGTATATCTTGATTTTCTGGAAAAAGCCTTTGTATAATTTTTCATAATTGGTAAACCGTAAGACTTAGACATAACTTATCACACACACACACACACACACACACACACACACACACACACACACACACACGTACATCTCCTTAAAACACACAGTTTATGTCATATATATTCTTTCGAGATATTTCAAATTATTGGTTTCAGTCTTAGCCGCGTAATTTAAATGTTATCTTTCTTTTCGACTCTCGTTTGCTTATTCCTAGCAAGCAAAGAGAATCAAATTTCAATTGTTCACATAGCGACCGGCCTTTAAAACAACTGACCATCGCCATAGCTTGTGCACTCCCTATTTCCCTTCTACTTGTAAGGAAGCAAGCAATAAGACAATCCTGCTAATGGTCATTATTATGCAGACAAATAAATACTTTTGTTTACTCCTAGCAAGCTAAGGTAACTGAATTTCAGATATTTCAGATAGCGACCGGCTTTTAAAAGATGTCACTATCGCCTGTGCATTCCATTATATCCCTTCTACTCATAAAGGAACAAGCAATAAGACAATTCTGCTAATTTTATCATGACTGGATAAAAGAATACTCTTTTGTAAGAAACGTTATTTGTGGGACAGCTAGAGAAAGACATGTGAATGGAACAGATTTTTACTTTCTCTATACGCACTATGTACATAGTGTATAGAGAAAGTATTGCACTCCACAAAAAAATTCGATACCGAGATTTCACCGGAAATATATGTTTTAGGGTCCCCTGTATCCAAAAAAAAAAGTATTTTCAGAAAAAGGTCCGTGTGTCTGTGAACACGATAACTCAAAAACGAAAAGTCGGTAAAATACCAAACTTGGTATTTAAGTTTAGTATCTTCCAGGGATGCGACACGAAGATTTTGAGAAAAATCCCCCCACACCAAACTACCCTTTACATGGAACTTTTTCCAAAAATTTTTATTTTCTCAAAAATGGCTCTAACGATTTTGATTAAAATATCGTATATTAAAGACATTTACCTGAAAAATAAAATGTATATTTTGAATTTTCTGGGAACTGCCTCTGAAGACTACGTTATTCTGGGTCAATTTTATGGAAGTTTGCATAACTGCTAAACCCTAAGAGATGGACAAAAACTTACCACACAACAAATGTAGAGCACTTTAAAACACACAATTTATGTTGTATACATTTTTTTTTTTTTTTTTTTTTTTTTTTGTGGAGTTGATTGTTTTTGAGATATTCCTTGTTTTTGGTTTCAGCTATAAAAAAACATACTTTTCTCATACAGAACTTTGTGAACTCGTGTCCATACAAACAAAGGAACTTCAGTCACATAGCAACCAGCCCTTGATCATCACTTTAACCTACGGTACTCCCTTATTTCGCTCCTACTTACAAGGAAGGAAGTAATAAGACTATTTCTGCTAATTTTTTCTCGATTAGCAGGAAGTAAATAGAAGCATAAGCTTTTTAACAATAATTTATTGCAGAGTTGTAGAGAAAGTCATGTGAATGGAGCACATCTGATTTTTTTCATAAAGCAATCTTTATAAATTCAATAAGAGTAGTATTTGGAATTCCCGAATCAATTTTAATAATTCGCGAATCGGACAAGATTAACATAAAATTGCGATGCCGTCGAATTCTGATTAAGAGCAGATGTTAGCTGAATCGGTCAAATATTTAATTAGTGATCACTGCAGAAAACAGTTTATTACAAATTTCACTGTAGTAAGGGAGGGATATAGGAGGTAAAAGCGATAATCAAATATTTACAATATTTAAAAACCAGATCGCAATTAAATGACATTAAAATGAAATACTCTATGCATGATATCGAGAAAAACAAAGGCAAATAATGCTTTAAAACTCTTAAAATACCCGAGATGGATGACCAGCCTAATGCCTGGTATGTTTGTGGAGAAGAAAGTATTCGTGGTCGAGTGGTCAGCGAGCTGACTTCTCACCCGGAGGTCCCGGGTTCGATTCCCGGCTGAGGCGGGGAATTTTTCTTTAACCGGAATTATTCCCTATCTCCCAGAGAGTCTGGAAGTGTGAATGTGCGTGTGTTTAGTAATATAAAGTTTAACCAAATGTTCTGAACCTAGAGTTTCACAAGTGAAAGCCGCCGATATGACCATTGATGTTAAGGGGGCTATACAAATGAAGCAATAAAAAAAAAAAAAAAATTAAATAAGTGATGAAAGGGCTCGTAAGAAAATTCGCCCTTCCATTTTTTTTTTTTTTTTTTTTGCCATTTATCTAAAATTATACAAAGTCTATTCTGTATGAACAGAACTTCACAGGTATTCACGGAAAATCCATGATATACATACCCATGCAGACACTTAAAATGTATATTATTTTAATGAGAATTAATACAGCTGTTTAAAAAATGACAAAAATGTTTACACCTAAACCATAGTTTTAATGATGGGGATTTTCTTGGAAATATTCCTATCGCATCCTTAGAAGAAGCTAAACTACAGAGCGGGACACCCATGCGGTAACGTGAGGACCTCCTTCAAATTCCGTGCCCCGATCAATCTAGCTGAGGTTTTTTAGTGGCTTCCCTCAGTAAATATTGGATTGGATATTTAATACCAAGAACTTCAATCTAAAAAAGTAAAAAACTGAAAAAATAGATGGCAATTGTGATTAACTGTCTTCTATCCATTAGACAGTGAAAGCAGCAATACAGGACGGTACTCCCAGCGTCATCTGTTTGCCACGAAAAAAAGTAGAATGGTGTATAAGGTATGAGTCCTAGAAGGCTGGCTGTGCATCATTTGAAAACGCAGCCAGACTGGATGGCACCCTTGCACCATCAGCTTAGTGCGAAGCAAAGTGGTATGGGCTTAGGGAAAAGCCCATGAAGGCTATTGTCCACCATAAAGATAAAACGAGTGTCACAAACAGAATCATAGCGATATGACCAAGCAATTAAAGCGACTTTAAATTATTGGATTAAAAAAAAGATGCTGCATTTCATAAACACCAAGTATGGCCTTTATTCAACTTTTTTTTTTCTTTCTCTCTACACATACTATGCACATAATGTACAGAGGAGGTATTGCATTCTACCCAAAATTTTGATACCGTGATTTCATCGAAAATACACGTTTTAAAGTATTTTATATAAAAAAATAACATTTTTAGAAAAAAGGTCCGTGAGTGCCCGTATGTCTGTGAACACGATAACTCAAAAACGAAAAGTCGATAAAATACCAAACTTGGTATTTAAGTTTAGTATATTCAGGGATGCGACAGGGGATTTGGAAAAAAATCCCCCAAACCCCAACTACCCTTTGCATGAAAAAAATTTCGAAAGTTTTAATTTTCTAAAAATTGGCTGTAACGATTTTGATTAAAATGTCATGTATTAAAGATATTTATATGGCAAATAGAATGTATATCTTGAATTTTCTTAGAATAGCCTCTAAAGACCACTTTATTCTGAATGAATGTTTCTAAAGTTTGCGTAATTGGTAAATCTAAGAGATAGACAAAAACTTACTACACTAAAAAATGTAGATCACATTAAAACACAAAATGTATGTCATAATATGCAACCAGCTTTCAACAGATATGACTATCGTTTAAGCCTAGTGTATTCCCTTATTTTCCTACTACTTATGTGGAAGCAAGTGATTAAGACAATATCTGCTAATGTTTATCTCGATTATCATAAAGTAGATAGAAGAATATGCTTTTTAATAATAAGTTGTTACAGCGATGTAGAGAAAGTCATGTGAATGCAACACAGAGTTTTTAGATACGTTTGTTCATAAACATACACGCAAACACATTCTTAGAATATATGCATACATGTATTAATTTGGGGGGGGGGGAGGTGAACGATGAAAATTCTAAACGTGAATTTCCGATAAAATCTCGATATCGAATTTTCGTAGGAGGTAGAAAAAGTAAAAATCTGATGTGTCCCATTCACATGACTTTCTCTACATCTCTGCAACAAATTATTGTTAAAAATTTACGCTTCTATTTACTTCATGCTAATCGAGAAAAAAATTGGCGGAGATAGTTTTATTACTTGCTTCCTTGTAAGTAGAAGCGAGATAAGGGAGTACCATAGATTAAAGTGATAGTCAAAAGCTAGTTGCTATGTGCCTGAAGTTCCCTTATTTGTATGAACAGGTGTTGACAAATTCCTGTATGAGAAAAGTATAAGTTTTTTAAAGCTGAAACCAAGAAAAGGAATGTCTCAAAAACGATCAACTCCACGAAAACAAATATGTGTAACAAATTGTGTACTTTAATGTGCTCTACATTTTTGTGTGGTAAGTTTTTGTCCATCTCTTTCGGGTAAGCAATTATGCAAAATTCCGTAAAATTCATCCAGAATAAATTAAGTCTTCAGAGGTTACTCCCAGAAAATTCAAGATATACTTTTTTCGGTTAAATATCTGTAATACACGATATTTTAAGCAAAATCGTTAGAGCCATTTTTGAGAAAATTAAAATTTTCGAAAAAAGGTCCATGTAAAGGGTAGTTTGGGGTGGGGGGATTTTTCTCAAAATCTTCGTGTCGCATCCCTGGAAGATACTAAACTTAAATACCAAGTTTAGTATTTTACCGAGTTTTCGTTTTTGAGTTATCGTGTTCACAGACACACGGACACACACGGACCTTTTTCTAAAAATGGTTTTTTTTTATACATGGGACCCTAAAATGTATATTTTCGATGAAATCTCGGTATAGAATTTTTGGGTGGAGTGCAATAACTTCTCTATACACTAAATACATAGTACGTGTAGAGAAAGTAAAAGTGAATCATCTTAAACGTACTTTTATTGAAAACACAAGACCCTCTGACACAGAGTTAGGACCAAACATTACAACTCCTACATCTTCCGGAAACCTTTACTGGGAATTAATAAAACCAAAACGATAAATTACAATCGAGAGAACTGAAGCGTTGCGCGATATCCTAAACGCTGAGTGTGTTTGGTGAGAGGAAAGCCGGTTTCCGCTTGTTGTCGTCACAATCAAAGAATCCGCCTCTCCTCTTTTTAATCTTGGTTGTTCGGGAAGCTGAATGGGCTGGCGCCTGGAGCTACTTCATATTGCAGTGGCAAATCATCCGGATTACCCGGGTCAAGCGTTCCGTCTTCTTGAAACACCGACTATTGGGCTCTCAACTTAGCTTCATTTCCATGTCAGCTTGCGTTTCCTTTATACTCGCAAGTCAGCTGACATTTTAATATCCTTGCTAGAAATAACAAAGAACATTCCTGCGGCTTACAAGAATGCTTCATATATTATAAAATCCTCTCATATTAAAATATTGCAGTTGATGTAACTTCAGACTTATGTACTAATGGCCTCTCTTGACGTAATAACCTCTCTAGATAGATAGATATTTCACTCCAATAATTACATGATTTAATTCACACCTATGATTATATAGTAATTAAATTCTATCCCTACATTTTACCTATTACATCTCATTTTCTCATTTATGAGGGCCCATAGCATCCAACACCATGGTTACCTAGCTATCAGGTCCTATTTCCGTCTTTCTTTCATCAATCCACATTTCCTATTCCTTATTTCTAATCTTCTTCATCCATTTACTTCTTATTACACTTAAATATTTTCTTATTTCTATTAAACCTTCTTTTGATTTAACTCTTAACATCCTTTTACCTAAAATTTCATGAAAACGGAATAAAGTTAAAACAAGTTTAAAATCGGATGTGCTCATAACTTTCTCTGTTTGTTCTGCAAACAAACTATTCCTACAAAACATTTTTCTTTTATCTATATAATGCTAATCAAGATAAACACCACCAAAATGGTCTTAGTGCTCAGTTCTATTATAAGTAGAAGGGATATAAAGGAATACGCCAAGCTAAAGCGACAGTAAAATCTTTTAAAAGCTGTTTAAATGCGTTAGTCTTGAAATTCGGTTCTTTTTCCAAGGCCAGGAGCAAAATAAAAGAGAAATGAAACGAAATATGACTTCCCGTTTGAGAAAATTTTAAGTAGTTTAAAATTGAAATAACTAAGAATATTAAAATTGAAATAACTAAGAATATCTCAGAAACGGTTAACCATACAAAAAATGTATATGACCTAAATTGTGTTTTTTAAAGAGATCTACATTATTTATGTAATACGTTTTTTGTCTATCTCTTACGGTTTGCCAGTTACAAAAAAGGCATCCATAATGAACTGATCTTCAGAAGCTATTACCAGAAAATGCAATATACCCAAGATTTTGTTTGTGATAAAATATATTAACCATACGGCAATTAAACCAAAACCGTTAGAGCCATTTTTGAGAAAATTTGAATTTTCAAAAAATGTTCCATGTAAAATGTAGCTCGTGTCACATACTTGGAAAATACTAATCTTAAATACACATTTCTGATATTAACGCATTTTTCGTTTTTGAGTTATGTTGTCCACACACACACACATGTGAACCTTTTTCTAAAACTGTTTTTTTTTTCTTCAGAGGACCCCTACATGCATTTCCGGTGAAATCTCTGTATCGAATTTCTGGAATGAATACAATATCTAATCTATCTACAATGTACATTGTACATACGTGTTAGAGAAAGTAAAAATCACCTTCACAAAAGTATAACTGGAAAATAAAAGTCGGATAGTAGTTAGAATTCATGACAATCAATTTTCAAGGATGACATACAAATATTTCTACTATATTGTTTAAAGTGCTTTATGCTTGTTTAAGGTGTCTTTACTTTTTCTACCAATTACTATGTGCAGTTTACGTAGTAGATAGTAAGGAATAGTTTCACAAAACTTGATAGCGGGATTTCACTGGAAATGCATGTTTTGAAGGACCATAAATTCAAAAATTGAAGATTTTTACAAAAAGATCTGTGGTGTGGTGTGGATGCTAGCACAAAAACAAAACGTCTTTTAAATACCAAATTTGATATTTAAGTTTAGCATCTTCTAAGGATGCTTCAAAAAGAATTTTAAGAAAATCACTCCACTCCAAGTTACCTTTTACATGGACAAATTTTCAAAAATGTTTCTTTTTTCTAATGTTTCTCTTCTTTTGATTAAAATACAGCACATTAAAGATATTTACAAAGCAAATAAAACGTAGGTATATTCGAATTTCCTGAGAAGAGCCTCTTTCTGAATAACTTTGTATAACTGGTAAACCTAATAGACAAAAGGTTACCACACAGCAAATGTAGAGTTCGTTAAATCAACAATTTATTTCAAATAAAAATTTGTGTGGGGTTGACCGTTACTGAGATATCCTAGTTATTGGTTTTAATTTTAAAATACTTACACTTCTATCAAACGGTAAATTGTCATTCGTTTCATGTCTTTTTTATTACTTCTGGCCATGCAAAGAGAACTGATCTTTAATTGTGTCACTTGTGACCTATTTTTAAATGATAGACTGTCGCCTTATTCTAGTGAATTCTCTTATTTCTCTTCTACTTACAAGGAAGCAAGTAATAAAGCAAACATATTGAAGATTTTGGGGGAAAATTAATACATTTTACTGTGCTATTTAATCAAAATATTTACCTCACGATACATAATTCTAATTAAAAAGTTAAAATACCAATACTATATTTAACACACTAATACGTGAACTTGGCATACAGAATTTTAGTTCCTTCTGGTTATTTTAGAGAAAATAGTTTATTTTATTTTTTTATTTTTTACAAAATTTCATTTCAATGGTGAAACAAATATTGCCATACCTTGAGAAATTTAAAGTGCAGAAGAATTACATTCCAGGGTTTAGATTCATAATCTCTTAAATTCCTACCAAAAGTTTATACCCGTTTCCAATCTGAATCGTGTTGAATTCAAGTGTAAAAATGTAAAAAAATGAAAATTCGAGATATATATTTTTTGGAAGTTTTACAGGGTAGTGAGCCAAGTACTCATGCATTTTAATTGTCCATGCAATGTGTTTTAAAATTTCGAGAGATCAAAATCCAAAATAAGTAATAGAAATTAAAGATAGTAAGAATAAATGTTTCTACCTTTGTTTAATATTTTGACCTAGCTATTTCTAGGTTTAAATATATTTAGAAAATTTTCCACAAGTAGAATATTTAAATCAACAACATGCGCATAAAAATCATAGAGCTTGAAAAACAGAAGTACTAATATAAACAATTAAGATATTTCTAAAAAAAAAAAAAAAAATCAAAGAACTTACAATGAATTGTATGGGCACACCAAGTCTGTCTCGCACTGAACTTACCTGAAACAAAAGAAACTGGAATCAAATGATGTTACACTTATTCACAAAATACAATCAAATTACTCGCAGTATATTTTGCTTTCTTTAGCTACTACCAATATTAGTATATAGAGCAACTATTACATTTCATTAAAATTTGATATCGTTACGTTGTTGAACTTATCATAGAAAAATACCAAAGTTTTTAGTTTAAGAAAATAGACAATATGTTACAGAACGTCACTGAACCAAGATTTTTTTTTTTTTTCGTTTATTAAATATTCATCAGCATGCCCCGTTACAACGATAACGTTACATGCATTGTGACATTAGTAAATGCTATAACACACAAGTCTTTATATTTGTTTGTCATTATAATATAATGATAATTATTACAATAAATAATAATATATAATAGTATACACTTAAATTTTGTTTTAGAAATAAACTCATTGCAGTCAAATGTCATTAAAATAATGCTATATTACTACATTTGACTGTTTAATTTATTTTTAAAATTACTCTGTGCTCAAAATTAGTACATATTAATTATACAATGTATTTATACGTCTATTTTGGTTTAGATATCCATGGATTTAGCATATTTATAAACATTTCGTAAATGCCGAAATATTAGTTGTTGATTACAGGCCAGGTATATCCATTCTGAATAACTTCTTTGATTAATATTGCTCTCTGATGTTCTATGTTTATGCAGTTGTATATTAGATGGTTAACTGTCTGTTGGGCCTGTTGCATTCGCACGTTGGGTCGTCTATTATATGGACATTGTTACTCACATCGATTATGATAAGAAAATAGAGTTTTCAACGTCAACAAAGGTACATCAATTTAACGTCTCATGGTCAGCGTGAATTAGGCAGTTACCCAGGAACAAAGCCGCGCGCCTGGCCCACGTTATCGTAACAGAAGTAGACTGGGAAGCACCGTCTCGCATACTCTAGCAGTGTTCTTGTAAAGATACCGACCTGATGCACCATAGTTAGCTAACTTAAAATATTCCTTGTCTTACGAAATACCGCTAAAGAACTTTAGTTGCTTATTCTTCCAATACGTCACTTTAACCTATGGTACTCCCTTATTTCGCCTCTGCTTACAAGGAAGCAAGTAATAAGACTATTTCTGCTATTCTTTTTTTTTTTTTTTTTTTTTGTGATTAGCATGAAGTAAATAGTAGTATAAGCTTATTAAGAATAAGTTGTTGCAGAGATGTAGAGAAAGGCATGTAAATGGTACACAACAGATTTTTTGAGTTATATTGCTCAAAG
Source organism: Hymenopus coronatus (assembly GCA_030762935.1). Classification (NCBI taxonomy): domain Eukaryota; kingdom Metazoa; phylum Arthropoda; class Insecta; order Mantodea; family Hymenopodidae; genus Hymenopus; species Hymenopus coronatus. The sequence continues at coordinate 39,972,674 of CM060897.1, read as the reverse complement.
ATGCATATAAACACGGATTCTTTTATGATTCGGGGACCTCAAAATATGTATTTACAGTGAAATCTCAGTTTCAAATTTGTTGTCTGAATGCAATACCTTCTCTAGCTTGATGTGCGCGGTATAAAAAGTAATAAGGCTTTGCAAGAGTGGAGAAGCTGTGTAAAAATAGATAAAAATGTAAAATATAATATATCCGAACTTCCCTGGCCCAGTAGAAGTTTCTTCTTCACGAATGTCCAGCTCTCTCTCTCTCTCTCTCTCTCTCTCTCTCTCTCTCTCTCTATTCAAGCATTACAAAATAATAGCGACCGTGTTTAACAGTCCGTTAAGTTGTTAACGAAGGCTGCAGCACTGACGGTACAATGCGACACACCGAGCCCCTGGGGAGGCACTTCAGTTGGGGGGGGGGGGCGGCTTTCTTTACACAAAACTTGTGTACACAGCCAGCTAGGTTCTGCTAATGACGCCTTTGTGAGGCAAACATCGAGTTAGGCCCTGTATCCTCCGCCACTTAGCATCTGCAATCACTAGTTCGATTCTTAGCCTTCCGCAAAGACTACTAAAAGTCACAATATGTGCCTCACCCTTCTCTCATAATGTATTGCCATAGGTATTCTGTAAACAATTTTACTCAAAAATTCAATATCTAAATTGCAAACTCATAAGAAACTTACTTGTAGCATTTTTATAAACACCTGTATGAAAATAGCACTTCAAACCGTTCTTCACATCCAACATTTTCCGTTATTTTTACTTTCTCCATACGCACTATGTACATAGTGTATAGAGAAAGTATTGCACTCCACCAAAAAATTCGATGCCGAGATTTCACCGGAAATATATGTTTTAGGGTCCCCAATATCCAAAAAATCTGATGTGTACCATTCACATGACTTTCTCCATATCCCTGCAAAAAATAATTCTTAAAAAGCTTATACTTCTATTTACTTTATGCTAATCAGAAAAAAATAGCAGAAATAGTCTAATTACTCGCTTCCTTGTAAGTAGAAGCGAAATAAATGACAACCGTAGGTTAAAGTGATAGTCAAAAGATGGTTGCTATGTCAATGAAGTTCCTTTGTTTATATGGATAGGAGTTGACAAGTTCCTGTATGAGAAAAGTATGTTTTTCATAGCAGAAACCCAAAATAGGGAATGTCTAAAAAAACGACGAACTCCACAAAAAAAATGAATATAACATAAATTGTGTGTTTTAATGTGCTCTACATTTTTTGTGGAGTAAGTTTTTGTCCATCTCTTACGGTTTAGCAGTTATTCAAAATTTAGTAAAATTCATTCAGAATAAACTACTCTTCAGAGGCTATTCCCAGAAAATTCAAGATATACATTTTATTTGTCGGGTAAATATGTTTAATATACGAAATTTTAATCAAAATCGTTAGAGCCATTTTTGAGAAAATCAAAATTTTCGAAAAAAGTTCCACGTAAAGGGTAGTTGGGGGTGGTGGGATTTTTCTCAAAATCTTCGTGTCGCATCCCTGGAAGATACTAAACTTAAGAAAATTTAAGATATGCACCCCCTTTTGTATAGCCTCCCTTAACTTCTATGGTCATATCCTGGGTTTTGACTTGTAAAACAACTGCTGGTATTTTCTCGTTAAACTTAGGATGTGTTAACGTTGAACGGCTTTTTCCAAGTTTATACCATTAAACACACACACACACACTCACACACACACACACACATTCACTTTCCCATTCATACTTCCAGACTTTGAGGAGGATAGGTAATGATTCTAGGGGGATGGAAACCGGGACCTCTAGGTGAGAAGTCAGAACGCTGACCACTCGACCACAGAGGTAATCGTAGATATACATTTTATTTGCAATGAAAATGCCTTAAACATATGGTATTTTAATCAAAAGCGTTAGTCAAAATGTTCTTAATCCTTTTTTCCAAGTAAAGGGTAATTAGGGTGCAGGATTTTCTTGATAATCGTGTTGCATCCTTGAAGATGTATCTTCCAGAGATGCGACATGTCGCCCTACGTGGTGTAGTGGTTACCATGCTAACTTCATATTCCCAAGGTCGTGGGTTCAAACCCGGCGGTGGAAGATGGATTTTTTCGGGTGTAAAAATCCTTAGCATGGCTTCCTTCGGAAGAGAAGTAAATCCGTTGGCCCGTGTCGTAGATTTACGTAAAAGAACCTCAAGTCTGATAGAGAGGCCTCTGCGCAAAATTAAGCGGTCTTTCACGCCCAATTTAGAATGGGACGCTGAGAACCACAGTAGTTAAAGAGCGTCCATAAATAACACGCCATTTCCATTAGAGATGCGACACGAAGATTTTCAAGAAAATCTCCCCACCCCAAACTACCCTTTACATGGAAAAAATTTCGAAAATTTTGATTTTCTTAAAAATGGCTCTAACGATTTTGATTAAAATCTCGTACATTTAAGATACTTACTTGATAAATAAAATGTATATCTTGAATTTTCTGGGAATAGCCTCTGAACACTACTTTATTCTGGATGAATTTTACGGAATTTTGCATAACTGCTAAACCGTAAAAGATGGACAAAAACTTACCACACAAAAAATGTAGAGCACGTTAAAACACACAATTTGTGTGTGTGTTTCGTGGAGTTGGTCGTTTTTTAGATATTCTTTGTTTTTGGTTTCAGCTTTGAAAAAATTATACTTTTCTCATACAGGAATTTGTCAACTCCTGTCCATATAAACAAAGGAACTTCAGTCACATAGCAACCAGTTTTTGACTATCACTTTAACATATGGTACTCCCTTTATTTCACTTCCACTTAAAGGAAGCAAGTAATAAGACCATTTCTGCTATTTTTTCTCAAATAGCATGAAGCAAATAAAAGCATAAGAATTTTACCAGTAATTTGTTACAGAGATGTAGAGAAAGCCAGTGAATGGAACACGTCAGATGTTTTAGTTATGTGGTACATTCATACAAGGACACACAGAAAAGAAAGTTTTTCTAAAAATTAATTCAGGAGTTCCTAAAACTTGCATTTCCAGTTAAATCTAAGTATCGAATTTTTGTATAGAATGCAATGCCTTGTCTACCTACTATGTCCGTGGTATAGGATGTAAAATATTAAATAGAGCTGTAGACAAAGGAAGCAGAAAACGAGAAAAAGAAAACCGCAAACGAAACCGGAAGTCGTAAATGAAACGGGATGATAATGTGCAAGTATAAATCACACAACATCAATAAACAGACGACTCATCACATCAATTTCTGCTTTCTCTTCCGCACAAATGTAGCAGTTATTTACTGTTCTGCTCTGATTGTCCGCATTTTATGATTATGAATTTCTCATTATGCTCAATGAATTAATTTGCTCCGGACGAGCCAAAATACCTTTGATTACTGAAAACAAAAGCTGCAGGCAGGCTGAAATTCAGACACCGCAACAAGTTTTACGTGTGAACATCCACATCGAAATGGAATGTATACTGGAAGGAAATAATTAAAGTTGCTAACTGCTACACAGCTAGAGACGCCGCCTGTAGTGACGCGGTTTCCTTAGCGACAGGTGGTCTCCTTTGCTTTCATTTGTTACAGTAGTCTTTTTGCGCATTTACGCAAGCAAATCTTATTAAAGTATACGACAGAACAGCAGCTGATCTATATTATTATTCCCTCCACTGCTTACTGTGCACATAGTAAGTAGACAAGGTAGGTATTGTATTCCCCAAAAATTTCATATCAAGATTTCACCAGTAATGTGAGAAAAATGTACTTTGAGGTCCCTTGATTCCACAAAAAAAATTACAAAAAGGTTCCATGTGTACGTGTACGTGCGTGTGTGTGTGTGTGTCCGTTAAATATCAGAATTTGTATTTATGTTCAGCTTCTTTCTAGGATATGAGAAAGATTTTCAAGAAAAACTCCTCAACCCAAATTAACCTTTAGTTGGAAAATTCTGATTTTCTTTCAATTTCGCGCATTAATGTGACAAACATAAGCATTAGACGTGATAATTGTGGACATAATTTGTGTAAAACACATTCAGATACCAAAATCGTTTGTGCAAATGCATCTTGCTTGATGATGTATTAGTAGAGTACATAATGATATGTCGTCATCTTTGGTCTATGGGGTAACATGCTAGCTTCTGGTTTTAAAGGTCGCGGGTTCGAACCCGGTGGAGGGCGATGGATATTTTCAGGCGTAAAAATCTTTAGCACGTCTTCCTTTCGAAGGGAAGAAAAATTGTTGGTCCCGTCCCGAGTCTTAGATTTAAACATACCTTTGAGCAAAATTAGGCGATCTTTTAGGCCCAATATTAAATGGGACGCTAAGAAATGTAGCAGTTACAGTGCCCATAAAACTCAATTTAATTTTTAACTTAAAGAATACTATCCATTTTTGTGTCGTACAATGTGAATACGTTTTTAATTGATGTGTGGTTATTATAAATTATACAGAGTGGGCCAAAAGTCCCGCGCCATAGGAATATAATTTGTTTTCCATCTTTTTTTCAGCTAAACGTTGTTGACGACTGAAGAGCGTGTGGAACCTATTCTCCTTTGTGGGAAGCAATAATATCCACAATGAGATGTTGCAGCTGAATTTAATCTGAGGCACCCTGAACGAGAGACAGTGTCGCACAGCACAGTTGGAAGACTGCTTGATAAATTCAGGAATACTGGAAGTGTGAAAGATGCTCCAAAACTGCTTTTCAGCAAAAACGGAATAAGTGGTTTTGGCGAAAGTAGCAGCAAGTCCCACGAAATCAACTCGCCGAATAAGCATGGAACTTGGTGTTCCTCGCACAACAACCTGGCGTATCTTGAAAGAGCACAAATTTCCCCTGCCCAAGTTGCAGTTGTTACACTATATGACAGAAGATGATCCGGATCGTCGTATGGAAATGTGTGACTAGTTTCTATGCAAAATGGAACACAATTCACAGTTTTTATCAACAGCTATGTCTTCAGATGAATGGCGGAGTTAAGAGAAGAAATCTATTTTTGGTGCGACAGTAATCCACATTAGTTTACTAGCATGACAGAACAAGGAGCTACCCGTGTAATGGTTTAGTGTGGCTTCGGTTTAGACCGAATTATTGGACACATTTTTTTTGACACACATGTTGGGAGTTTCATTATTGCACAATTTGCATGTTATTGGTTCCCGTCATGACTGGTTCATGCAGGATGGCGCACCTCACATTATGCCATTCAAGTATGGACTTAACTGAACAACTTCCCGAAGTGGATTGGTCGCAGAGGACGAGTGGAAAGGGCTGCTCGATTCCCTGATTTAAATCCAATGGATTTTGCGACATGGGGTACCTGAAGGCAAGAGTGTACGCGTGAAGATCAGGGATGAAAACCATCTTCGAAAGCGAATTGAAGTAGATTGCCTTCTGTTCCGCCAAACAGTGTGTCCAATGATCTACCAAACATGGGTGACCGCATACAGATATGAATTGATTTGAATAGTTCTCATAATATAATCCCAATGGTGCAGGACCTTTGACTCATCCTGTACATTATGTACTTCAAAAAATAATACAAATAGCGTATGCGTTTATTAAAACATTTGCAAGAGCGTTAGCACTTTGAAATTTAGAAGTTGTACTAAAACATAAATTTAATGTGGTATAATTTTTGCCCACCTTGGTCATCTTGTTACAAAAAATATCTTGATATTGCTAGCGTTAAACAAATTTGCATGGTAAATAAAATGTGTATCTTGAATACTCATCACCCTCATCGGATTCGAACCTGTGACCTTGGGAACCAGAGACTAACATGTTATCACTAGACCACGGAGGACGACTACAGGAGCGCCGTGCCCGATTGGTTAGACCACTCGTCTCCCAAGCGAATTCATATGAGATTTGTGGTGGACAAAACGGCGCAGGGGCGGATTTTCTCCGGTTTCCCCCGGCATCGCATTCCACCGGTGCTCCATCTTCATTCCATATATAACCAGTGTCATCGCCTGCGATGCCACAAGTAGCAAAAGTGGACACTAAACACTACCACAAAAAAATCTGATGTGTACCATTCACATGACTTTCTCTACATCTCTGCAACAAATTGTAGTTAAAAAGCTTATGCTTCTATTTACTTCATGTTAATTGAGAAACATCAGCAGAACTATTCTTATTATTTGCTTCCTTGTAAGTAGAAGCGAAATGAGAGTACCATAGGTTAAAATGATAGCCAAAAGCTGGTTGCTATGTAACTGAATTTCCTTTGTTTGCATGGGCAGGAGTTAACAAATTCCTGTATGAGAAAAGTATGTTTTTCAAAGAAGAAACGAAAAACTAAGAATATCTTAAAAATGATCAACTCCACGAAAAAAATGTAAATTACATAAAGTGTGTGTTTTAACGTGCTCTACATTTTTCATGTTAAAAGTTTTTGTCCATCTCTTACGGTTTAGCAGTTATGCACAATTCCGTAAAATTCATCCAGAATAAAGTAGTCTTCAGAGGCCATTACAGAAAATTCAAGATACACATTTTATTTGTCAGGTAAGTATCTTTAATATACGATATTTTAATCAAAATCGTTAGAGCCATTTTTTAGAAAATCAAAATTTTCGAAAAAAGTTCCATGTAAAGGGTAGTTTGGGGTGGGGGGATTTTTCTCAAAATCTTTGTGTCGCATCCCTGGAAGATACTAAACTTAAATACCAAGTTTGGTATTTTACCGACTTTTCGTTTTTGAGTTATCGTGTTCACGGACACACACACACACACGGACCTTTTTCTGGAAATACTTTTTTTGGATACAGGGGACCCTAAAACATATATTTCCGGTGAAATCTCGGTATCGAATTTTTTTGGTGGAGTGCAATACATTCTCTATACACTATGTACTTAGTGAGCATAGAGAAAATAAAAATAAAAAGACTTCAGGAAGGGATGAAGGATTATTTGCAAGCTGCGTTAAACTGTAGAAACCTTCGACACTTATGAGAGATTCCATCAATGACATGCAGACGAAGGTTAAAGTTATTGATGTTATCGAACGGATTGATATTAAGAAAACGGCAGTGAGCATGAAAATACAAAGTTTAAGTTACAAATTACCCTTCGGCATTCGGCTATAATTTGGGGCAGGTAAAATACCTTCCCAATTCTGTGGCTAGAATTATGTTCGGTAAAAAAAAGTGGACGGCGCCGTGGCTGAGTGGTTAGACCATTCGATTCCAAACGCCCACATGTGGGATTTGGGATGGTCGAAGCAACGTCTGGGTGGATTTTCTTCCGGTTCTCCGGTTTCCCACGCCACTCGCTCCACCAAATGATCTATCATCACCTTTCCTATCATCCATTTTAGTTGCATTTCATATCATTCACTTCCTCATGCTCACGTCTGGCTACGGGCCGACCACTCCTTCCAGGTTTTCCATTCTATGGTTTCGTGCCGTTGGCTCCCAGATAGGTTTCTGGCCCCTATGCATCCGCTTAAATCCTAGGGGGTACAGTCCTACCTAAGGGGAGGGTAAGCCGATTACGGAAAAAAAAAAGTGGTCAAAGTTTTTGGTCTTTTAACTGTTTCATTTACAGAGCCTCCTTTAACCTCTGTCATATCGGGGGCATGACTTGTGAAACAACTCGTTGACTGTAGGGTCTTTAACGTTGGGTGTTTTAATTGCATACACGTAGACTTGGGGGATAGGGAACTATTCTGGTTAAAGAAAAATTCCCCGTCCCAGCCGGGAATCGAGCCCGGAAACTAAGGGCAAGAAGTCAGCTCGCTGACTATTCGACCATGGGGCGATATTTTATCAATACCAACATAAACAGGTCCGTTCCATTATGGGCCACATTTTATTCACGTGAGTGTACATGCCTTACTGGTGAAATCTCCGGGTGTAAGCGGATAGATAGTACTTGCACTCGATTCCATTTCGGAACCTTTACTTTGTCTTTTCTGGCTGTAATTCACGTGAAAACCGAGAGAGAAGTTATTGCGAATCAGTAGACCTCGGTACATTGTTACTATAGATCAGTCCATGAGCTGGAGAGGGCAGTAAAAGACCAAGGAATGTATGGCCCGGGGAGCTGGCGGTGTCGGCTTGTGCGGTTAGTTCCTGCCTCCCTACAGCTCGGTCTCTTGTTTTTGCTTCTCCTGGGGTAACAAGACATCCACTGAACCACAAATTGGCGCTCCTATACATAAGCAGTACAGCAAAATACGTCGGAATCCATGGTGACTCGTATTGGCCGCCGTTTACAACACAACTAAAATCACGATTCCAGCCCCTTTTTACTTTCTCTAGCCCGCATGTACAGTGTACACAGTGGATAGAGAAGGTATTGTATTCCATCCAAAAATGTTATGTCAAGGTTTCACTGGAAATATATGTTTTGGGATCCCCTAGTCCGAAAAAAGCACTTTAAGAAAAAGGTCCGTGCCCGTATGTGTGTCTATGAACACGATAATTCATAAACGAAAAGTCGGTAAAATACCAAACTTGGTATCTAAGTTTAGTTTTTTCCAAGGATGCGCCACGAAGATTTTGAGGAAAATGCCGCACCTCAAAATACCCTTTACATGGAACATTTTCAAAATGTTCAACGATTTTGATTAAAAGTTCGTATTAAAGATATTTACTTGGAAATAAAATGTGTTTTTTTTGTTTTTGTTTTGTTTTTTTTTTTGCACAGATAACCATCTCCGGGATATTCTCTGTTATTGGTTCTAATTTTAAAGTAATTCAACATTTCTCAAACGGGAAGGTCTCATCCGTTACATAGCTCTTGTTTTACTCCTGGCCATGGAGAACCGAATTTTATGTCAATTACATAGCGATTTTACAATATATGACTGTCGCTTTAGCCTAGTGCATCCCCTTATCTCCCTTCTACTTACAAGGAAGAAGTAATAAGACCATTTCTGATAATTTTTTCTCAATTGGTATGATAAAGTCTTGTGTAAGAATTGTTTTATTGCACAACAGATAACAAAGTCATGTGAATAGAACATAACATATGTTTATATTTTGGTTTATTAATTGTAGTACTCAGGAGAAACCGAATATGGTAATAAATGCACGCCCCCCCTCACACACACACACACACACACACACACACACACACACACACACACACACACACTACATAGCAGAATATTTGTATGCTAAAAATATTAAAGATTCTATTCTTCCCTAAATGTCCGAACAAGCATTGTTTACGTAATTGGGAATTACGCGCAGTAATGTTCTGCCACTGAGTTAGAGAACTGCCTGTGTGTTGCAAACATCAAACGAGATGTGGTGGTAGCATTTTCACCCTGTCACGCGGTGAGCTACAGAGTGAAAACGCCATACTGTTTTCAAAGAATCTCTCTCCCCCTCCCTACAGAGGCGATTCAGTGGTCCACAAAACGTGTATCTCCGGTAAAATTTCGACATCTAATTTTTGCATGTAACAAGCGTTAACTGGTAGAGAAATAATGGTTTTTTTCAGCTGTCATCAATGGCCCTATTATTTAAACATCATAAATTATCAAATGTTTTGATCAAATGAATACATAGACATACAGCTGCATTGGAGAAGTTTCAGCATTATCGTTTCACAAATTTGTAAAAATAGAAACAGAAGCAAACACATAGAATTATTATAACGATTTATCTTTGAAATAAACCTATTTCCACGTTCCAGATAAAAATTACGTGTTTTTTTTAAAATAATATGATTGGAATTTTAAGTGTCCGTTCATTTAACTATCATGAGCCTGATTTGTAGACTAGAGAAATAACATTTATCCTACAGATACTTATAATAGACACGTTTGTTATGCAGTAATAAGAAAACTTGGACTTTAAATCAAAGTGGTAGTTACTAGCGCAACGGGTGGGATACAGTAAACAAAATTCACTCGTTGCTTCGGTAACAAGTGGGATAAAATAAATAAAAAAATGGTTGATAATTACAAATTTTCTATAACCTTTTAACAACAACATTTTATTCCTTAACAACATTACTCACTTTAACAAAAGCCAATACATTGGAAAATCTTGATATATCTAGGTCTTCGAACAGTTCTAATGTTGATTTTAACGTAGAATATTTGCTCCACAGAGATAAAGATTTGCAACTTTTTGAAAGAAAATTAAAATAAGCAAGAATTAGCTGTTCATTAATGCCCTGAACATTTTTTCGTATCTGTCAATCCTTAAATTGCTGAAACTCTTTTTCGTAAAATGTTCGTGAAGTCGACGGTAATAAAGCCTCAATTGCTTCATTTAATATATCATTTGGAATCTATATATTAACCGTCCATCGTAAACTTAATCAATTTGAAACTAGCAACAATAAAAACAAAATTAGTATTCATACATAGCCTACCATATTTTATAACTATAAGAACGCCGCAATTCAATGCATCATTGCTTATTTAATTTATTACTATCTGTTGTAAAATCATTAACTGAATATTTGACATATATTAATTTATCACATCTGTAGGATAAAATAATGTATTATACAAGTGGAGAAACGTCTATTATCCACCTGTATAATAAATATTTCATGTCTTTAAGATGTGTGGAAATAAAATGAATTGAGAAAGTCATGTGGTAGCCACACATTAGCGTTGCATGTTGAAGGTTTCTATTTACACTTCCTGCTCTTATTTATCACACCTTTAAAACGTATGTTATCCATTACAATTATGTGTACTTTCCTCTTTCCGCTTGGCACCTTATAATAACGGCTCGCGTGACAGAAACCATTTTCATACCTGGCAATATAAAAGCGTGAGCCTTCATCATTACTTAATGTTTATAGACCATACCCAGACATAAAGCACATTTCAACTATGTTCCAATTTTCCTTTCACCTTAATATAGAGAGAAGTGAAAACTGAGGGGGGCAAATTACAACTAGGTCTGGAGAAGTAAGGAGGGGTCTGATTTGTTACATTCACACCGCTAACTCCTACCCATTTTCTGCAAACGATTCTTTAAAATGCTTCTCCATTGTGCATTCTACATTCCTGCCTATCGCAATCTAGTATCTTGTGCGTGCTACCTTTTATTTGGCTTTCCATCATTTCTTTCTCCTTTTGGCTTATAATTATTAAACTGGAAAATAATGTCTCTATTCCTTCTTTTAACATGATCTACCCACTTCATTTTATATTCTTTAAATTTTTCATTTACATTATTAGTACTTCCAATTATTTTCTTACATTTTCATTTCTTTTACGATCTATACTCTTAAAATTATTACAGGTATTTTTATTTCCTGTTATAATCTATTGTTACTTTCTCTACTACGAATGTACAATGTACATAGTAGATACAAAAATATATTGTATTCCACCCAAAACATTGATACGGAGATTTCAGCGGAAATGTGTTTTTTAGTGTTGAACACCCCTTTTGCTACTTGTGCCACTGCAGGCGATGACACTGGTGATACATAGAATCAAGATGGAGCACCAGTGGAATGCGATGGCGGGGGAAACCGGAGAAAACCCGCCCCTGCGCCGCTTTGTCCACCACAAATTTCACATGCGGTCGTTTGGGATCGAACCCGTGCCGACCAGGTGAGAGACGAGTTGTCTCACAGCGCGGCCATAAGTATGTTATGCCCTGAATCCAAATAAAGCATTTTTAGAAAAATGTCCATGTTGTGTGTGAACATGTTCGCACAAAACATTGCTCTCAAAAATGAAAGGTTCTAAATACAAAATTTGATAATTACTCGTAAGTTTACTATCTTTCAAGGATGCGACAAGAATATTTTCAAGAAAATCCCCATACCAAACTACCCTTTACATGGGATTTTTTTTTTTTTTTTTTTTTTAATTCAGGGGGTCCTAAACATGTATTTCCGGTGAAATATCGGTATCGAATTTTTGGGTGGTATACAATACTCCCTCTACACACTACAAGTACAGAAAGTAAAAATCATTACCCTGTGTAATTTTCAATATATATAAAAGAGAGGAGTATTGCCATTATAATAAAATACTTTCAGCTAAAGTTTATCTCAATTAGCATGATGCAGACAAAAGAATATCTTTTGTAAAAACAGTTTGTTTGCAGAACAGGTAAAGAAAGTTATGTGAATGGAACACATATTTCTCCGTACACCTGCTACGTCTCTATCAAGACCAACAAGAATAGACAGGTATTTTCAATTTGAGATAAGTGAAATTTTGCGCTTGTATCTCTGATCAATTTTCGCTGATACTGAGAAGGTTTTTGCTTGCTTTCCCAGCACCTAAACTCTCCAAGCATAGCAAGATATTTATCCCTCCTGCTTCCCACTTCAAATTCTGGAGCATGTTTCCTTATCAACAGTAACTCCCACCTGCTACAATGTTTAATTTGCATTAAATTCAGCAACAGCGTCGGAGCATGGCCTATCTCGAATTTCCACTCACACTATACTCTCGCCCACACACATTCTTCGCACCTATAGCTGTTAATCCCTCTTTTAATCTTTATCCTGTATCTGGATTCCTATTACAGAGCATAAATGATATAGGAAAGGAAATTTGTACATAAAAGTCATTTTCGTAGCAGGTCAATTATTCCCTCCAAACGATAACGTTAATTCAGACACTGGTGTTTAGGATGCACTCTCTCTGCATTTTTGTAACAAATTATTGTTAAAATACTTCATGATCATCGAGATAAACATTTGCAGAAATGCTTTGTTGTAAGTAGAAGGGAAATAATGCAATACACTGGGCCAAATTGATAAGTAAAATCTTTTAAAAGCTGGTTGCCATGTGGTTGAAATCCGTTTCCTGTATTGTCAGGAGTTGACAAATTGCTGTATATGAAAAGTATTATGTATTTTAAAACTGAAACAATAACAAGCAATATCTCAAAAATGAAAAAATCTGATGTGTTCCATTCACATAACTTTCTCTATACTTCAGCAACAAATTATTCTTAAAAAGCTTATTCTTCTATTTACTTTATGCTTATCAGTATAGCAGAAATAGCCATATTATTTGCTTCCTTATAAGTAGAAGCGAAATAGGGAGTACCATAGGTTAAAGTGATAATCAAAAGCTGGTTGCTATGTCACTGAAGTTCGTTTGTTTGTATGGGCAGCAGTTGACAAATTCTTGTATGAGAAAAGTGCAAGTTTTTCATAGCAGAAACCAAAAACAAGGAATGTCTCAAAAACGAACAACTCCACGAAGAAAATGTATATAACATAAATTGTGTGTTTTAACGTGCTCTACATTTGTTGTGTAGTAAGTTTTTGTCCATCTCTTATGGTTTAGCAGTTACTCAAAATTCCGTAAAATTCATCCAGAATAAACTACTCTTCAGAGGCTATTTCCAGAAAATTCAAGATATACATTTTATTTGTCAAGTAAATGTCTTTAATATGTGATATTTTAATCAAAATCGTTACATCCATTTTTGAGAAAATCGAAATTTACGAAAAAAGTTCCATGTAAAGGGTAGCTTGGGGTGGGGGGATTTTTCTCAAAACGTTCCGTGTCGCATCCCTAGAAGATACTAAACTTAAATACCAAGTTTGGTATTTTACCGACTTTTCGTTTTTGAGTTACCGTGTTCACAGACACACGGACACACACACACACACACACACACACACACACACACACACACACACACACAGACACACACACACGGATCTTTTTCTGAAAATACTTTTTTTGGATACAGTGGACCCCTAAAACATATATTTCCGGTGAAATCTCGGTATCGAATTGTTTGGTGGAGTGCAATACATTCTCTATACACTATGTATATAGTGCCTATAGAGAAAGTAAAAAAGTATATGACATAAATTGTGTGTTTCAATGAGATCTACACATTTTACATGGTGAGTTTTTGTCTAACTCTTATGCTTTACTAGTTATGTAAAATCCAACAAAATGCATCTAGAATAAAGGTATTTAAAGGCTATTTCCACAAAATTAAAGATATGTATTTTATTTTTCCTGTTAACATCTTTAATATACGGTATTTTAATCAAAATTGTTAAGAGCCATTTTAGAGAAAATCAAAATTTTTAAATTTTATTCCAAGGTAGTTTGTGGTGGGGGAATTTTCCTTAAAATCTTCGTGTTGCATCCTTGGAAGATACTAAACTTATGTACCAACCATTTGGCCACGGCGCGGTCCGGTTATGAGTCAATCTTCAGAAACAGCTATCTGTTTAATCTGATGGTGAACTGTAAACCTTCTACCTGGCTGTAATTCATACTTATTTCTGTCCATCCACTCGCACCGTGGCCGAGTGGTTCAACGATTGTTGTTCGAAACTTTTTGTTTTTGATCTCTAAAATCTTGGCATCGAAATTGTTGGTGAATTGCAATACCTCCCCAACTATGTAATTGGTACAGAAAGTAAAAATACAGCTAATTCCTTAATGCTGGAATTATTGTGGTATACATGCCAGTTTTCCTCTAATTTCAAAACTGATTTTCATATCCCTTTCACAGACACCACAACCGGAATTAATCGAATGGCCATGATCGCTGAAGCGAAATTAAATGGACTGGCCATCCATTCAAATTCCAGATACGGTAGTCAAATGTGCCTGTTGCAAAAAACGGGAGGGTTCAGGTAAAATAATTCGTGTGGTGGTATGGTTTGAGCTAAAGGGGCTTACATTTGAGTATAGCTGCTTGGATTTTCTTTAAAAAAAAAACAATAATTTTATTGAAAAAATAATATTATAACATCAAATAGCTATAAATAATTGTACTCTATTGTTAGAGGTAAGTATAATGTGAAATTTAAAACCCTGATCAAACACCTTTGTAAAATATGTTACAGCAGGCACTGAGAGGTCAAAAATAAAAGTGTCTTCCCTGCATGTTAAAGAGAGATTAACTGCACCACCATGCAAGATGTTTTTCAATTTCCCCTTTCAGTTTTTCCCTTAATACCTTAATAATGGTTCTGGTACTTTTTAATGGTGAATCACAAATCATTAGGCATTAATTAAACAAATCTGGCTGCCGCGCATTTTCTGTCATATTAAAACCAAATATTTATACATATATACACACGTTACATCACTACTGGTTATACTATTGATATGCACACCTCATATATGTCTAGTCAAATTACTTGCGCAATAAAAGTCTAAAATGAAGAGTTTGTTTTTATATATATATATATATATATATATATATATATATATATATATAAAAAGTCAATAGCAACCAAAATGTCAAGGCCACACCCATAAACTTCACATAAATCTGCGAGGGAAGCCAGAGACCAGTAATGCCACCTTCAGTTTTTTTCTCTTGGTACTTTTGGGGGGGGGGGGTTAATGCTGCAATCGGATTATTCAATTCAAAACGCTCCACTCTGAGTAACACAGCGCTGACTGGCTATAACAAGAAATGAGGGGAAAGAACCTTGCTGAGGGAAAGAATCGAGCGCAGTGACCGGTTCCCTCTACTCGGCTATGTACTAAACTCGGGGAGATTCATAGTGATCCCTGACAGCCAGCGCGCTGTCTCAGCTGATAAGAGGTGTGTCTGTCTCTCTGCCAATAGATTCATGCTACGTAAGCAATGATGTCATCCTTGTTGCAAGATGTGACAAACATTCCTCAATGCAGTTTCAATTGGCTCCGAGTAATCCTAATGGAATTGTAAATATAAGCAATAATAATGACAGTGACATTGACAGTCACTTTGACTTTAGAAACAACGATGAAGATGATTTATGAGAGGAGCTCCTGCCCAGCGACTGTGAAGTTTGGTGCTGCAGCCGGACAAGACGAAGTGGCAACAGTGTGACGGAGCAGTCACAAGGTAAGGCAACTGTCAGAGATCATTATGGATCTCTCCGACTTTAGGTCAGGTCTTTATCTAATGTCCGGATGCTGAGTATGGATATTGGTCCTCAAGACTAATCCGTCCAAATCATAGCCTTAGTACACCCTACTGTAATACGAGGTAAAAATTTCAACTTTTCTAAGTTTTAAACATAACAATGATAGAAAATAAAAGTGTCAAATGTCTCAGAAAAGAATATTTGTGTAAACAGCTTAAGTTCCTTCTTTCATAGCAATATATTGGCTGTATCTGTGCTCAGTTGGTTACTATTCTAATTTCTCAATTCAGAGGGGCTAGGGTTTGATCACCAGCTGGGATGGACGAGACTTTTTGGTAAATCATTATCATTCACTACCCTCCATAGAGTCTAGAAGTATAGATATAGGAGAGAATGTGATTGTGGTTTAAGCTAAATAATGAATAAAACCAGCGTAAAAAAACGTTACAATCACAAGCCATTCTCTACCCACTCTTCCACAAGCTATTATTATAAAAGCTTACACTTATATCTATTTCAGACAAAAATATTTTATACATGGACTTAAATACGTATACTTCCGTTAAAATCTAAGACATCAAATTTAAATTATTCTTTTATCTATATCATACTAATCAAGATAAACATTTCCAGAAATGGTCTTATTACTTGCTCCCTTATAAGTAGAAGGGAAATAAAGGAATACACTAGGCTAAAGCGATAATCAAATCCCTTACAAGCCGTTCGCAAGGCGAAATTATTTTATTGAAATTCCATTATCTTTATTTGCCAGGAATAAACTAAAGAGAGACGAAAAGAAAGGCGACTTGCCGTTTGAGAAAAGTTTCGTAGCTTAAAATTGAAACTAATAACAAGGAATATGTCGGAAACAGTTCTCGAGTGTATATATATATATATATATATATATATATATATATATATATATATAAATTCAAGATATACATTTCATTTTCATGAAAATGTCTTAAATATAGGTATGGCATTTTAATCAAAATCTGTAGACCCATTTAGGATAGTTGGGTGGGGAGATTTTTTTTTTTCATCTTCGTGTGACATCCTTGGAAGGTACTGAACTTAAATACCAAGTTATGCTACACACAGACCCCTACACTCACACGGTCATGTTTCTAAAAAAAAATCATTCAGGGGGTTTCAAAACATGCATTTCCGGTGAAATCTCGGTATCGATTTTTTTGGTTGAATACAATACCTTCTCTGACTGCCTCCGTGGTCGAGTGGTCATCGAGCTGGCTTCTCACACGGAGATTCCGGGTTCGATTCCCGACTGGGGCGGGGAACTTTTCTTTAGAAAGAATTATTTCCTATCCCTCACAGAGTCTGTATGTTAGAATGAATGTGTGTATTTGATGAAAATAAAAATATTTTAAATCAAACGTAAAAGAACCTACAGACGAGTTATTTCAAGTGCAAAGCCCCCGTTACGACCTTAGATGTTAAAGAGGGTTATATAGATGAAGCATTAAGAAAAAGAAGCATTAAGAAAAAAAAAACTTCTCTATCTAATATGTACATACATTGTACACACATGCTAGAGAAAGTAAAAACTACAGAGTACTTATGACTTTCAAAAATCACTCTAACCTTAATTTTCAACTCTGTACTAATAGAAAGCAGCAATTCAATGTTAGATGAGGCAGCTACTAGTTCATACAGACATATGCAAGCTTCATTTATATTTTCCAATACCGACCGAGTAATTAACGTAAAGGAAACCCGAAAGGTCTGCAAATATTAACAAAAAATAAAATTCTAACCCAGGAACTCCCCCTCCCTTCATAACGGTAAGAGGTTTGCTTTTTAAAGATCAAAGTAAAAAGTTCAAATAAGCGTACTCTCTTCTCCTAAAGGAAAAGCAAAGAACGCTATTGGTTGCTGATCAAGTTGGCAATTAACAGCAAACAAAGTCGCATCTGTGGCCTAATGGGAGACCGGCTGCCTGGTCGATAAAGCAGATTTCAGCCGCTATGCAGAGCCAGACTGCTACTTCCTGCACAACTAAACTGCACAACAAACACACTGTGCCACTTAAAAAGTGCAAACGTAAAGAGTGAACAATAGTCAGTTACTCTTTTTACCACCCTCATTTTACAAGTAATCCAGAAAGCTTATCTTGTAGCTTGTTTCAGTCAATTTGGGATAAATGAAAACATAGAGATGTTATTTCACTTATACGTGCTGTTTTAAAACAACAAAACAGAAGACAACGTTGAATTTCAGTAGATCATGGCTTCTTCTATATATTGATTGTTAACTTTGCTCTTCTCTAGTGATTGTTTTATAAACGTTTGCAGAATTGCAAGGTTGAACTTAGCTCTTGTTAGTTACTAAAACTGTAGTTTTAAAATTATGAAAATAAATTTCAATGTTCTTGGTTTAAATTCAGTTCCCTTTCTTTAAAATAGTTTTTTTTTTTTTTCTGAAGACTTGGAAGCTACCGTTGATTTTTTTTTTTTTTTTTTCCCAACTTTTGAAGTTACATATACTTTCATTTTTTCCCTGTTTGTATTAAGCTGTCCCAAATGTGATCTATTTTAGTATCTATTTTATCAGTATATTTGATGATATTACAGTTTATACACGTTATTAAATTCTTGCTCCCCTCCCGAGCTTTGATTTTCTGTAGCTAAAAGTGCGTGACCTTCTGCACTAGCAACCGCTTTCAGATTTTAATGCAAATGCTTATTTTGTTCCTTTAGTGGAAAGTAAAAATAATCACTAATATTTACCTTTTAGGAAACACTGAAAGCTATTCACAATTAAATAGTCCCTACAACGAGTATCAGGACCCTTTTTTGTTTTTTTGTTTTTAATTTTGGGTTGAAATGCCCAATTCATTGTTTATTTATCAATGCTTATTATTATTGTTTCATTTATATAGTCCATATTAGGGTATTTGAACATGTGAAACAACTCACATTATTGTAGGTTTAGCACCTTAGGTTATATCATTAAACACACACACACACACACACACACACACACACACACACACACACACACATATTCACTCTCAGATTTATACTTACGACTCTGTGTGGGATAGGTAATAATTCTGGTTAAAGAAAAATGTCCCACCCCAGTCGGAAATCGAACTCGGAACCCTCGGAATAGAAGTCACTCGCTCACCACTCGACCATGGAGGCAGTTTTATACATTTTCTCATACTTGTAAACAACATCAAATGTGATATGTTCTATTAACTTTACCAGGGAATGCAAAAATGACTGGAAGGTTATATTTTCGCCAAATATAATTTCAGCAACAGTTTTGGATAATGTGTAGCTTGAATGAGTGCCCTGCGATAGCAGATGTTTAGTTATAGTGCCAAATGAGAAATTTACTGTGAGTAAAGTAACAGAACAAAAAACGGACTGTTCAACGGTTGCTGACAACATATTTTGTTTTATTAACGTTTAAAAGTTGTTTCAACTGCTTTAGAGTAATGTTTAGATAGGAAACTGGCGGGAGGTGGGTATTCCAGTAAGCATGACCAACAGTCCTGTGTTTGAACACTTAAGTGACATGCTTTAATCTGAACACCGTTTTAATAATAATAATAATAAGAAGAAGAAGAAGAAGAAGAATAATGATAATGAAATGTTATATTTATGGACGTTCTTTAACTACTGTGTTTCTCAGCGATCCATTCGATATCGAGGGTGAAACAACGTTTAATTTTACTCAGAGGTCTTTTATCAGGTTTGAGGTTCTCTTACGTGCCGTAAATCTACGACACGGGACCAACGGCTTTACTTTCCTTCCAAAAGAAGTCATGCTACGGGTTTTTACGCCCCAAAAACTCCATCGTTCTCCGCCGGGTTGGAACCCGCAATCTTGGGTACATGAAGCTAACGTGGTAACCACTACACCATGGAGGGTGACAATATAAATAATAATAATAATAATAATAATAATAATAATAATAATAATAATAGCACCGCATCTAATCTTCTGTGACCACCAGTTCCTAGCCATAAATTACTTTATTTTTAACAATTTTCATTTGCGTACTTAATTACTTTCTCTGCCGAGCACAATGTAGTAATAGGTAGAAAAGGTATTGTGTTCCTCCCAAAAATGTAATACCGAGATTTCAGCAGAAATAAATGTTTTGAGGAACCCTGAATCCAAAAATGCCTGTTTAGAAAAATGGCCATTTGTGTACATGTGTGTCTGTGTGTGTCAATGGACATAGCTCAAAAACGAAAAGTGCGTTAAATACCAAACTTGGTATTTAAGTTTAATTATCTTCCAAGGATACGACACTAAGGTTTTCAAGAAAATCGCCCCACTCCAAAATACCCTTTGCATGGAACTATTTTCAGCAATTGTGTTTTTCTCAAAAATGATTTTGATTAAGATGTCGTATACTAAAGTCATATACATGACAAATAAAATGTATAACTTGAATTTTCTCGGAATAGACTCTGAAGACCTAATCATTCCGGATGAATTTTGCATCACTGGCAAACAATAAGCGAAAGACAAAATTTCACTACACAAAAATGTATCATTCCTGTTCCTTTTGTTTTACTCCTGACCATGCAAAGACAATCAGATTTCAGTTATCTAACAACCAGATTTCAAAATATTTGTCTACAGCTTTAGACTGGTGTGTCTCCTTGTTTGCCTTATAGTTTTAAGAAACTAAGCAATAAGACCATTTAGGCTAATGTTTATCTCCAATAACATGAAGTCAAAGAACAAGCTTTGTAAGAATAGTTTTTTAACGAATAGGTGAACTGAACACATCGTGGTTCTTTTGCATTAAAAGTATTCCTACAAAAGGTTAGTACTTATCTATCAATGTTGCGTTACTCGTGATATACTTTTACCTATGAATGGTTATCAATTATGCTTAAAGCGGTAGGTAAAAAGCGCATTCTAATGTTATTAGAGGTGACAAGCACTTGCAATGCAAGCAAAAGGGAGAACAAGAACTGCAAACAGCCCGCCTCTGTAGTGAGCATATCTGCATCACATTCAAGTGGTCTTTGAGTGCGAATATCAGTTAGGGTAAGCTAGACGAATAAGGTTTGTTTGAGTTTTTCCCCCTCTCTCCGGGCTTTTTCCCTTATACTAAGAAGATGAATGACGAGAAAGATGAATGAAGTTTAAAATCCCTGGCGCACGGCTCTTGAACATTTTTACATCCCGATATCACCGTAAAAAGGACGTTAAAGTAAATAATAATAAAAATAATAATAATAATTAAATAAAACTAAAAAATAGCGTATGTTTGGTGGCATTTATAAAATGCAAATTGTAATATTTCGAAAACAGCTTATATTACAAAAATAGTTACTCTTTTTACTTTCTCTATACGTACTATGTACATAGTGTATTGCACCCAAAATTCGATACCGAGATTTCATCGGGAATATAGGTTTTGAGACCCCCTAAATCCAAAAAAGCACTTCTAGAAAAATGAATGCCCGCCTGCGTGCCTGCCTGCCGGCGTGCTTGCCTGCCTGCGTCTGTCTGTGTGTGTGTGTGTGTGTGTGTGTGTGTGTGTGTGCAGCATAGCTCAAAAATGAAAATGCCGTTTGGTATTTAAGTTTGGTACCTTCCAAGGTTGCGACACGAAGATTTTCAAAAAAATCCCCCCACCCCAAACTACCCTTTACATGGAAAACAATTCGAAAATTTTGATTTTCTTAATAATGGCTCTAACGATTTTGATTAAAATCCTTGTGAAATAAAATGTGTATCTTAAATTTTCTGGGAATAGCCTCTGAAGACTACTTTATTCTGGATGAATTTTACGGATTTTTGCATAACTGCTAAACCGTACGAGATGGACAAAAACTTATCACACAGAAAATGTGGAACACGTTAAAACATACAATTTATGTTATATACCTCTTTTTCGTGGTGTTGGTCGTTTTTAAGACATTCCTTGATTTTAGTTTCAGCTTTGAAAAACTTACAGGAATTCGTCAACTCCAGTCCATTCAAACAAAGGAGAATGAAGAAAATAGAAGCCTAAGCTTTCAACAATAATTTGTTGCAGAGATGTTGAGAAAGTCATGTGAATGGAACACATCAGATTTTTTTAATAGTTTTGTTTATATAACGCCCCCTCACCCTTTAACTTCTTTGTTCATATAGGGGGATTTGACATTAGAAACAACTGATGATGTTATTACCGTTTTATCATCTTTAACATTAAATCTCACATTCACCTTCCAGACTCTGTGATAGAGAATAATTCTGATTAATTAAAAAATTCCCCTACCCAGCCGGCAATCGAACCCGGACCTCTGGCTGATCACTCGAACGCTGAGACAGTCAAATCAGTTGCTTGTAACTGAATGAAAACCAGGTTTTTCCCCTGGCAAATGTTTTTCTACTTTTACTTTCTCTGCAGGTATTACGTACATTGTGTACACAGAAGGTATTGTCCTTCAGAAATTCGATACGGAGATTTCACCGGACATATATGTTTCAGGGTACCCTGTACCCCCCAAAAAAAACATTTTCAGAAAAAGGTCCGTGAGTGTCTGTGTGTGTGTGTGTGTGTGTGTTCGTGTGCCTGTGAACACGTTAACTCAAAAACGTAAAGTAGGTAAAATATCAAACTCGGGATTTAAGTTTAGTGTATTTCAGGATGCGACACGAAGATTTTAAGAAAAATTCCTCCATCCCAAACTACCCTTTACATGGACAAATTTTCGAAAACTTTGATTTTCGCAAAAATGGCTCTTAACGATTTTGATTACAATAACGTATATTAAAGATATTTATATGGAAAAGAATATGCATATCTTGAATTTTCTGGGAAAAGCCTATGAAGGCCTCCTCTTTCGGAATGAGTTTCATAAATTTTGCGTAACTGGTAAACCGAAAGACATAGACACAAATGTATTACACAAAAAAAAATTATATATATAAATCACGTTAAAATACACAATTTATGTCATATATGTTTTTTTCGCGGAATTGACCATTTCTAAGATATTCCTTGTTATTTGTTTCAGATTTAAAAGACTTAAATTTTTCTCACTCGAAAAGTTGTAAACTCCTGGCCGTGCATAGAAACGGATTTCAGCCACGACAACCAGCTTTTAAGAGATTTGACTTTCATTTTAGCCTAGTGTATTCACTTATTTTCCTTCTACTTAGAAGGAAGCACATAATTAAGAAAATGTCTGCTAATGTTTATCTCGATTATCATAAAGTACACAGAAGAATATGCTTTTTAACTATAATTTGTTTCAGCGATGCAGAGAAAGTTATGTGAATGGAACACAAAAGATCTATTTAAACAAAATTATGTAGCACGCACATGAGGTGAATTTCAGGCTATTCATCATAGATAATTCATAATTTATATTTCGTTACCTACCATAATATTCTAAATGCTACTTTAATTCATAATCGTTGCGTCAATTCTTGAGTAAATAAAACATAACGTAAACTGTGTGGAAGAGATTAACTGACATTAATAATACGTAGAGAAAATGGCCCGAGTTTGTTGTATTTGCTTTTTCATGAATATAATTTACTGTTAATTCAAAATCTTCTCGGGCTTCTAGCCAGGTAATAACTTGGCTTGACACCAACGTTTCGAAGAAGTGCATCTTCCTCGTCTTCAGGGTGAAAACGTTGGTGTCAAGCCAAGTTATTACCTGGCTAGAAGCCCGAGAAGATTTTGAATTAACACGTCGCCAGGAAAGCTATAGTTCTTATTTTATAATTTACTGTGTTTAATAAAAAAGCGGTTTACACAGCTTCCCTAAAATGTCTCTTTGACAAAGCCTGTGTAAAGAATGCCAGAAGTGCGTGCTATAAATACCATGCTGCCTTTAGAATACCTAGCTTAGCAAAATAATTTGATATAAATGAGTGGAATATTAAAAGTGAGAGAGTTTATGTGACCTATTTTAGAAAGGTGGGTGTATGTGTGGGCGTGCGGTAGGGTGAGCCGCATACTCTTCTGACTGAAGTAGCTCGGTAGCGAGTTAATTAACTCTGTATTTAATTAACTCCTAGTTTCAAAACCAGTGACACACTTTTGTGTGATACGGTAAATCTGTGGCAATAATACCATCACATTTGTGCTCTTGCTTCTGTCCCTTTTATAATTAAATGTTAAGTGAAAGTATTATAATTTATGGTGCTGAAGAAAATAAACATCTTTGCACAAGCTCTCATTGTTACTGTGGCATTTATAAATATCTGAAAATAAGCAATGCTTACAATGTGCTATGATGGCTTATTATTGGACAACCCTTTGCGATTTTTTCTTTATTTTTAATTTCTCAAAAGCGTACTACGTACATAGTAGATATAGAATGTATTACACTCCAATCAAAATTTCGATGTTGAGAATTCAAGGGAAATACATGTTTTGACACTCCCTGAATCCAAAAAAGCATAAAAAAAGGGCCGTGCAATTAAGTTTACAGTCTTTCAAGCATGCGACGTGAATATTTTTATGAAAATTTTCCAAAGCCATCAATAATCTCTAATCATTTTGATTAAAATGCCATATATCACAATACATTTATATCACAAATAGAATGTTTACTTTGAATATCTTCGGAGTAACCTCTCAAGTCCTCTTTATTCTGAATGACATTTGTATAACTAGTAAACCGTAACACAAAAAATGTAGATCTCAATAAAATACACAATTTATGTCATATACATGATTTTCGTGGAGTTTACCGTTTTCGAAATATTCCTTGTTCTTAGTTTTAATTGTAAAGAACTTATTCTTTTCTCATATAGGAAGTGTTCGTTTATCTTTTGCTCTAATCATGGCCAAACAAAGAAGCGATTTGCAATGACAATCGCATCTCGATTAGCATTGTGTAGAAAGAAGAATAATCTTTTGAAAGAAGTTTGTTTGTAGAGCAGCTAGAGAAAGTCATGTAAGTGTAACACATCAGATTTTTTTTTAAATAATGAATCAAAGGCTTTGAAGATTCTTCATGTAGTGCTTAGTACTTAATACGATACGTCATTTTCTAACAATTTCAACAGATTTGGTTTAATAGAACAGAAGTTCTTTTTAACATTGTCTGCTTAACATAAGAAAAACAATTCACAAAAGTACATACGTGGGCACACGTTTTAGTTTTCTTTTTACTGGTTTGTGCCAGGGTCTTCTAAAGAAGTACGTCCACTCAAATTTCTATTCCTCCATCTTAGGTAAACAAAAAGCGCCATATTTTATGCTATAACTCTCGAGTCAGATCTGCGGTAGTCAGGTTTCATAGGAGAAACTTAAACTTTGCAGAATTATCAAGTAAACCAAACAATAGTTGTGCGCTTGCTGGATGCTGGCTTAACTTCCCAGCTGAGGGTTTAATACTCGAGCTTTTCCTTTGCTCAGAGAAGTAATTTCGATAGCTTTGGCCGCGTTTAAAACTTTTACTCGCTTCTCGCAGGACGTAAGCACGGCTTTAAAAACGGCAAACATACAGGGTTTTTTGATTTCAAATTTGTCCCGCCTAAATAATGTCGTTTACATTTAAGTAAAGCATGCTTCATTTATACATTTGGGCGACATTTTATGTCAGTATTTTACTGCAAGGTTATACAATGTAAGCACAAAAAAATTATGTGTCCCATTCACATGACTTTCTCTACATCTGTGTAACAAATTATTGTCAAAAAGCTTATTCTTCTATCCACATCATGCTAATCGAGATGCACATTAAGAGAAATTGTCCGTATTACTTGGTCCCTTGTAAGTAGAAGGGAGAAAATCTAAGTGTGCATTCACATGATATTGTCTAGCTGTTCGGCAAAAAACATTTTATTCAAAACATTAATCTGTTATCTACATCACGTTAATTACGATAAACATAATCAGAATTAGTTCTTATTACTAGCTCCTTGTAAGTAGAAGGAAATAAGAAAATTCACAGGCCAAAGCGATAGTTCCGTCCTTTAAAAGCCGGTCGCTATGTGAAACTATTGAAATCCCAATATCTTTGCTTTCCAGGAGTAAACAAACGAGAAACGAGAATATCTTCCCGCTTGAGAAAAGTTTAAGTGGTTAAAATGGAAACAAATAATCCGAAAATGTATATAACATAAATTGTGTGTTTTAATGAAATCTACATTTTTGTGTAGTAGGTTTTTGTATATCTCTTAGTTTGACAGTTATACAAAAGTCATCTAGAGGTCTTAAGAGGCGATTCCCAGAAAATTCAAGATATACGTTTTATTTGTCATGTAAGTATTTTTAATACACCAAATTTTAATCGTTAGAGCCAATTATGAGAAAATCAAAATTTTCGAAAACAATATGTACATAGTATGTGTAGAAAAGTAAAAACATTAAGCAATATATCCATACGACTTTCTCCAGCACAGACAAATGCATATATATCTATTAGTGATTTTTCTATTTTCACTAAGTTATGCACGATATATATCTTGTCGCCCTCCGTGATGTAATGTTTACCATGCTAACTTCATACCCCCAAGGTTGCGGGTTCAAACCCGGCGGAGGACGATGGATTTTTTGGGGTGTAAAAATCCTTAGTTTGGCTTCCTTCGGGAGGAAGTAAACCCGTTGATCCCGTGTTGTAGATTTACGGCACCTAAAAGAACCTCAAGCCTGATAAAGAGGCCTCTGAACAAAATTAAGCGGTCCTTCATCTCCAGTATAGAATGGGACTTTGAGAACCAAGTAATAAAAGAGAGTCCATAAATAAAAATTCAATTTTAATTACGAATTTAAGAATTGTTTCAGAATTAAGATATAAGATTTCAACAAGGTCAAACAGGATTAAAACGTTTATATGTAGTAACAAGGTTTTAAGATGAGAATAAAAAAATTCTGGTGTGTTCCATTCACACAACTTTCTTTAGTTGTTCTGCAAACTATGATTACAAAAGAGCGTTCCTTTATTTACATAATGCTAGTCAACATTAACATTACCACAATCTTATTATTTAGTCCTTATAAGTAGAAGGAACGGAATACATTAGACTAAAGGGACAAACAAATATTTTAAAAGCTGCTAAAATGCAATTGGCACTGAAATTTGGTTCTCTTTGCCTAACCAGGAGTAAAACAAAAGATTTATGAAACGGATGAGAACCCTCCCGTATTAAAAGTTTAAATATTTTGAAATTGTTACCTCTACACAAAAAGTATGTGACATAAATTGTGTGCTTTAATGTGGTCTAATGTTTATGTAAATGTTTTTGTATTAAGTTTATGTCTATTTCTTACTGTTTACCAATTATGCAAAATTTAGCAAAATTCATCCACAATGAACAGTTCTTCAGAAGTTATTCGTAGAAAATTCAATATATACATTTTATTTGTTATGTAGTTATTTTTAATATACGGCATTTTAATCAAAATCGTTAGAGCATTTTTGAGAAAAACAAAATCTCCAAAAACTGTTTCCATGTAAATGGGTAGTTGCGGTGGATGGAATTTCTTGAAAATCTTCGTGTCGCATCCTTAAAAAATACTAAACTTAAATAACAAGTTTGGTATTAAACAGTGTTACACTTTTTTAGGTATGCTGTCATAAATACACATACAAACACGAACCTTTTTTTAAAAATGTTTTTTCTGGATTCAGGGTACACAAAAATGTATATTTCCGGCAAAATCTTGACATCGAAATTTTGGATGGAATAAAATGCTGTCTGCATACTTTCTACACAGTATGTGTAGAGAAAGTAACAAATATATTTTTCTCGAAAACTACTTATACATTTGTTTTAAAATGTCAAAATTAGTTTACACATAACATTAGAGGTGTGTGGTAAACAATGAACGTAATTGCTTAAGAAACATTGATTTTGATATGTTCACGTTGGTCGCCACCCACGCATTTAAACCAGCGTACGTTTTGAATAATGCACATAGCCTCCGTTTCTTGCGTCTAACTTCCAACGGCTCCTTTTTAATCTCCTAAACTTTTGCAGGCCCAAAATATTTACCCCTTTTTGCTTTCTCTACACGTACTATGTACATAGTGTATAGAGAAGGCATTGCACTCCATCCAAAAATTCGATTCCGAGATTTCACCGGAAATATGTTTAAGAGTCCCCTGTATCCAAAAAAAGTATTTTCGGAAAAAGGTCCGTGTGTATGTATGTGTATGTGTCCGTGTGTCTGTGAACACAACTCAAAAACGAAAACTCGATAAAATACCAAACTTGGCATTTAAGTTTAGTATCTTCCAAGGATGCGACACTAAGATTTTGAGAAAAATCGTCCCACCCCAAACTACCCTATACATGAAACTTTTTTCGAAAATTTTGATTTTCTTAAAAATGGCTGCAACGATTTTGATTAAAATATCGTATATTAAAGCTATTTATCTGACAAATAAAATGTATATCTTGACTTATCTGGGAATAGCCTCTGAAGAGTAGTTTACTCTAGGTGAATTTTACGGAATTTTGAATAACTGCTAAGCCGTAAGAGATGGACAAAAACTTCTATACAAAAAATGTAGAGCGCATTAAAACACACAATTTATGTCACATACATTTTTTCGTTGAGTTCATCGTTTTTTAGACATTCCTTGTTTTTGGTTTCTGCTTTGAAAACCATACTTTTCTCATACAGGAATTTGTCAACTGCTGTCCATACAAAGGAACTTCAGTCACATAGCAACAGCTTTTGACTATCACTTTAACCTATGGTACTCCCTTATTTCGCTTCTACTTACAAGGAAGCAAGTAATAAGACTATATATGCTTTTTTTTTTTCTGATTAGCATGAAGTACATAAACAGAAGTATAAGCTTTTTGAGAATAATTTGTTGCAGAGATGTAGAGAAAGTTATGTGAATGGTACACAACAGATTTTTATGAATTTTATAACTCTTCTCTGAATCTTTCCTACCAAATCAATTTGATTTAACTCTATGCGGCTCCCAACATGCTGCTTCTATAGTGGCATTCTTTGCTATAAGATCCCAGGCAGCATCCAGAGAGAGAATTTTATATGGAATGTGTGTTTTCTCTGACATGCAGGGAAGTCACCTGGCTGAGACAACGGTGCTTTAATTAATCAAGTGCAGCACGCGGAAAAACATCCTACGTTAACACACCATCCATCAAATACATACACGGGCTGCTTCCTTCCCCTAATGACGTCATTATTCATGGTTTAAAAATGTGGTCAGTTGGACTCCTGCCCTGCAAATGTCACCCCAAAACTTTCCAAACCCATTATCTAACATTCAGCTCCTACATCTGCGTCTTAAATCGTAGCTCTCGTTTAGATACCTCTACTCGGCTCTAAATTAAAGAAACACTGAGAGTGTGATTTAAAATTGCCACATTACTTTCTCTACACGTTCATGTACATAGTAGGTAAAGAAGGTATTGTGTTTCACCCAAAAATTTGACTAGTATATAATGAACTACGCAGAAATATTTTCACAGAATATGTAGATTACTAAAATAAGTAATTTAAGATAGGGGACTTCTGGCCTTTTTATTGAAATGTGGAAGTAACGGTTATAAGTTTCTGAAGTGCCAGTACGCCACTGGCTAATGTATCAACCATTCGAGAACATAACAGGAAAAACGAAAGGACATATTACGGCGTACCTCTCTAGCGTAGAGGTTATGATACTGGCTTTCAAGTGAAAAATAGTTTCCGAGCTCGGGTCTCGTTCACGTATCGCGGCACTTCGTCTGGAATGGAAAAAATAATAAAAAATATTTTCTCTATGACAGAAATCGAACCTTTGGTATAGCAGCTAACCGCTTTACGCTTTAAGCCACCAGAGCAGTTGATAAAACACCTCCAAAGTAGGCTACATAACTCAAGAACGTAGTTAATGAATGCTCAGTGTCACCATCAAGTGATTAGTTCGAGATTTTACAGATTTTTGCGACATTAAATCTTGAGAACGCTAGAAACGAGCTGCTAAAAATCGATATTTCTATACTCGAGCAGCAGTTTTAAAGGCATTCTAAGCCATTTTTTCCACCTGCTTTGCTTTAACACCGACTTAACAGCACCTGATACCCACACCTTTAACTATGTAGCTGTGTTGTGTTTATCCGGGGACCATGCATCGCCGATCTCAAATTACTTATATCAGTAACGGGCACAATCTCGCAAATTATTTCGGGTAGTTCATTAACACCTTATATAAGGTAGAGAAGGCAGTGCCATATCCTGCAGTGTTTCTTTCAACGTTCGCCTTGATATTATGAGTCATCGCAGTTATGAGACCTTTGGATGCGTAAATAACGCGGAAGAGCGGCGCGACATACAGGATCCTTCGGAACGTGAGACTCTTCTCGCAAGAATGTGATTCTTCTCGAGCTTCGAGATGCTTCGTTTTTCACAAGTTTCGACTAAGTTCTCTAATGGCATTTTCTAGCTATAAAAGGGGAAAGAATAGCTAGCCGTGGTGTTGCTGTGAATTGTACTGAGTCGTAAGTGATTAGAAAGTTAGAGCCAATGAATGGCTTACAGCCGTAAAATCTCTACGCGTCGAAACTTCGCGTGAATTATTTGCAGCAGTGAATTTAAGACTTTCTTTATAAACGATGTTGAATCAACAAAGACATTGTTACTGAAAAATACAATCCCGAAATGTCACCATAAATACGTGTTTTGAGGACCTCTGGAATCAAATACGCATTTTTAGAAAAAAGGTCCATATGTGTTTCTTTATTTTGGTTGACATTACGTATATAGTAAAATAAGTATACGTTGTTGAAATTATATAAAGTGTAGTGAATAGAGAAATGTATTTGAATGCAACACTACAGAGCTTTTGTTTTTAAAATGTTTAAGTTTCCGTTTTGAATTTTTATACAATCAGAATGGTTGTTACAAAATGCTTCTTTTTCAGTTCTCAGGAGCTAAATGGAGTAAAAACCTATTACACTTATCTAAAAGTATTCAAGTAATGTAAATACTGTTTTGACTGCTGTAATATGATGATATACCGCAAATAAACTCCAAATTTTATAGATCAGAAGCAGAAAAAACTTGGTGTGTTCCATTCACATGACTTTCTCTGTACTGTAACAAACTATTTTTACAGAAGCATATTCTTCTACCTACCTCAAGCTAATACAGAAAAACATTATTAAAACTGGTCGTATTAACTAGTTCCTTATAGATATAAGGGAAATAAAGGAATACACTAAACTAAAGCGAATCAATTTTTTTTAAAAAATCGGCTGCTATACGATTTGGTTTTGCACGACCAGAGGCAAAACAAAAGAAGAACGAATGACAAACTTACGTTTGAAAAAAAAGTTTCAGCATTTTAAAATTGAAACAAATAACAAGGAATATCTCAGAAAAGGACAATTCTACAAAACAGTATGTTATAAACTTGCGTGTTTTAACGAAATCTGCATTTTATAGATGGTTTTATTTTCTTATTGTTTACTACCTATCAAGAATGAAAAAACTATTAATAATAAATTCAAGATATACGTTTCATTTCTCATGAAAAAAATCTTAAAGAACATTTAATCAAAGTCATTAGAGCCATTCTTGAGAAACTCAAACTCTTAGAAAAAAGTTTCATGTAAAGGGTAGTTTGGGGTGGAAGATTTTGTTTATAATGTCACGTTCTTGGAAAATACTAAACTTAAGTATCAAGTTTGTTATTTAACCGACTTTTGGCTTTTAAGCTTTACTGCGCGCGCGCACGCGCACACGCACACGCACACGCACACACACACACCTTTCCTAAAAATGTGTTGTTGTTTTTTTTTTCAGGGAGCTTTGGTGTTTCGTGACGCATGGGATCGTAGGTTCGAGTCCCGCCTTGGGCATGGGTGTTTGTATATGTTTGTGTATTTGTAAAGAGAAAGAAAACGGTAAAAACAAATAGGCCAACAAAGGAAATGTAGTTAATCTGGAAAAACGAGGGAAAAGGAAAGAAAAGTAATACAGCGCTGGATTTTTTTTATGGTGTTTAACGCCTGCTTTTATTGCGATGGCACCGCAGGCGGTGAAACATATGATACATGAATGAAGATGGAGCACCGGTGGAATATGATGGCGGGGGAACGGAGAAAACCCGCCCCTGCACCGCTTTGTCCACCACAAATCTCGCATGCGGTCGCCTGGAATCGAACCCGGGCCGTTTAGGTGCGAGGCGAGTGATCTGACCAGCGCCGGAGTCCCGATTAGACTCGGGGGCAGTGGGGGGGGGGGGAGAGAAAAGAAAACAGGGACCCTAAAACATGTACTTCCAATGTAATCCTGGTATCAAATTTTTGGTTGGAATACAAAACGTTCTCCACCTATGTACTATGTACGAAGTAGAGAAAGTAAAAATTGCCTGATGATTCCTCTTCCTCATCGCACTCGCATTAAATCTGATCATGAACTGGGGAGGTACAAACATTACCATCAACCACGCTGCAGTGAATATGCTAGCACCCCTGCAAATTATTTACTCAGAGACCCTTGTAATTTACTCTGGTCGTTTTATCAAATAAATGTAATTAATTACAGTGCCGCAAGTTACAGAACCGTACCCATACGTTATAAAAGTCAACAACATTTAAATGTTACCCCTTCAAAATACATTAATTATTTTAATCCTTTTTATACTGATTTAATACTTGACAAACCTCTGTCCTCTAATATGTTACTGCATTGCTAGCCACAAACACTGGAGTATAGGCTTTGGAAACTTGCTACTTTGAGGAGAAAAACAGTGGCTAATGTGTTCCATTCACATGACTTTCTCTACCCGTTCTATAAACAAACTTGACAAAAGACGATTCTTCATTCTACTCCACGTTAATCGAGATAACTTTTAGCAGAACAGTCTTATTACTTAGTTCCTTGCACCTAAGTAGAAGGGAACCAAGGAAATACACTATGCTAAAGCGACAAGCATATTTTGTTAAAATCTGGACATCTATTTCCACCACGTGCTTCACTTGGTCATGATTTTCTTCCCCTTTGACTTTTGAAGCCTGTTTGCTTTATATATTTTAAAATACTAAAAAAGCCATTACATACAGTGAAGCTGTCAATTTTGTTAAAATCTGGACATCCATTTCCAACACGTGCTTCACTTGGTCATTGATGTTTCCACATACCTTGGTTTTTTTCTTCCTCCTTGGCTTTTGAAGCCTGTTTGCTTTATACATTTTAAAAATGTTAAAAAAGCCATTACATACACGTGCTTCACTTGGAAATAGATGTCCAGATTTTAACAAAATTGACAGCTTCACTGTATGTAATGGCTTTTTTAACATTTTAAAACAAGCAAATGTTCTAAAATATGTCGCTATACGACTGTCATCTAAATTCGCTTTTCTGCACGACCCGGAGTAAAACAAAATAAATACAGACAACTTCCCGTTTGAGAAAAGTATAAATACGCTAAAACTGAAACCAATAACAAGGAATACTTTGGAAACGGTTAGCGCTACAACAAAAATGAAAAGGACATAAATTGTCTGTTGACATTGACATTTTTGGGCAGTAAATTTTTGTCTATGTCTTACAGTTTACCAGTTATGCAAAAGCATCCAGAATGAAGAGGACTTCAAAGCCCATTCCCACGTAATTCAAGATTTATGTTTTATTTGTCATGTAAATCTCTTTAATACACTGTATTATAATCATAATCGTCACATCTATTTTTCAGAAAATTAAAGTTTTAAAAAAATTTTCCCTGTAAAGGGTAGTTTGAGGGTGGAGAATATCCTTTAAAAATATTCGTGTCACATCCTTGGGAGATACTGAGCTTAAATACCAAGCTGCCCACATACGCACACATACACTGGATTGTTTCTAAAAGTCCCTTTCTTGTGTCAAGGGATCCCAAAACATATATTTACGGTGAAATCTCGGTATCAAAATTTTGGGAAGAATACAGTATCTTCTCTATTATGTACGTTATACATATGCATCTGATGCTTTCCACTCACGTGATTTTGTCTAGCTATTCTTACAAAAAATTAATATTTTTTCTACGTCATGCTAGTCGAGATAAACATTAACAGAAACTGCCTTATTAATTACTTCTCTCTAAGTGGAAAGGAAATAGGGGATCCACTAGGCTAAAGCGATTGTCGAATTTTAAAAGCTATCGTTATGTGAAACAACTGAAATTCGGTTCTCTTTGCGTTCTGGAGGTGTGAAACGAATAATGACTTCCCACTTGAGCAATGCTACACACACGGACATTTTTATAAAAATGCTTTTGGGGGGGGGGGATTCAATTGGCCTCAAAACTTGTATTTCGTGAAATCTCGGTATCGAATTTTTGGGTGGAATAACAATAGCTTATCTATTTACTATGTACATTGTACAAATATGCTAGAGAAAGTAAAAATCTGAATGTTTTAGTATTTTTAAAGGATAAAAAAATGTTGATATGAGCGTATGCGGGAAAGCGATTTGAGGAGAGGACTGTGTATCAAATTTCTCCTTCTGTATTAATCTGCCGCTCGACTATATCCTTAGGAATGGGTGTGGTAAAGAAAGGGCGGCCACGAAAGGTCCATATGAAAACGTTAAAGGCCCCGCTATTCTGGATCTACCGCCCACCATTAGATCTGGCCGTTCTACGCTTTCATAAATTTGTCCTATATTTATAATGCATAACCCTATATTCCATTTGTGTTTATTCTTTT
This sequence comes from Hymenopus coronatus, assembly GCA_030762935.1. Classification (NCBI taxonomy): domain Eukaryota; kingdom Metazoa; phylum Arthropoda; class Insecta; order Mantodea; family Hymenopodidae; genus Hymenopus; species Hymenopus coronatus. Next base: position 39,938,302 of record CM060897.1, on the reverse strand, counting down.
TTAGATAATTTACTCACGACTTGAGCACTAATAAATCTATCAGTTACTTCAAAACCTAGTCTAGGTATTGTATCTTAGTTTATTTGCAAGGAGATGCCTCAGAAAGAGCGAATAATGGAAAGTTAACTTTCGAAACGAAACACTTTGTGAACTCAATCCAGCATTAAATATGATTTAATGCACGGGTTTGCTCTAAGGAATCCTTCCTCGCATTATGCCCAAAGTTCTTCCGTTTCTCAAGATGACGTTTTCATTCCTCAAGGGTATTTTCAGTAGCTGTCGGTCCTAACCCATTTCATTAAACAAACTAAAAGCAACATTTTAGTAAATCTGCATGCTACTCACACATACACTCACAACTGAAGTTTTCTCTTCTAAAACCACAGCGTCTTTTACTTTCACTATGTATGTACATAGTGTATAGAGACGGTAGGTATTGCATTCCACCCAAAATTTCGATACTGAAATTTCACGAGAATAGACATTTTAGGTTCCCCTGTATCCAAAAAAATATTTTTTTTTAGAAAAAGGTCCGTGTGAGCGAGTCCGTGTATCTGTGAACACGATAACTCAAAAACAAAAAGTCGTAAAGTACCGAACTTGGTATTTAAGTTTAGTATTTTCCGGGGATGCAACACAATGATTTAAAAAAAAATCCTCCCACCACAAACTACCCCTTACGTGGAAAAAAAAAAACGAACATTTTGTTTTTCTCTAACGATTTTGACTAAAATACCGCATATTAAAGACATCTGTATGGCAAATAAAATGTATATCTTAAAGATTGTTAAGCTTATTACAAAAAAACAACAACAAAAAAACAACACTAATTTTTACTTTCTCTTCCATGGAGTGTCTATTCGTCGGAAAAGGAAACTGGAAGAGTTTTTTTTATCTTTAACGGTTAACTTTAAGTCGGTCTTAAGCTCAAAGATAATCTATTTGGTAGTACGCCAGGCACTGATGATGAACTTTGCCCGCACCGAAGAGTCAACAATCTGCTCGCAAAAGTACACTAAAGGTAAGTTAAAACCAATAGTATCATCCGTAGATCCTTTCATTTTTCCCCCCAAGGGAAAAAACTGAAAAGATATAAAAATAACTCATTTTTGTATGTTCTCTCGTTTAATATTTTATAGAAATTTTTCAACAGCCCATCTAGTAGTGTGGTGGTAGCGTGTCTGCCTCACATTCAGCAGGTCGCGAGTTCGAATCTCCTTAGGGTGAGTTACTTGGATAAGGTCTTTCTTCGAGGATTTTCCCTTAACCTGAGAAGACAAAGGTCTAGTAACTTTAAACTCCATGGACCCCGAGATCATTTGAGCATCATTTCAGAAATTCTATGATCAACCAGGTTAAAGGACAAAATAAATAAATAAATAATTATATATATATATGTATATAAACACACAAACTATTAGATATTATTACTGAATCTTTCTAAACTGTTTTTCAAACTTGTCCTATGGGAGAGAATGCCCAGACGCAAGAACATATTTTTATTTTCTATCTACTTTCACCAAACTAAAACATCCCAGCTCGACACACAATATAAATATTACAACGATCTCTTGTTAGTCCGAACCATGACAAACAAAACAATAAAGGGTCGCTCTCCATGGTGTAATGGTTACCATGCTAACTCCATACACCCAAGGTCGTGGGTTCAAACCCGGCGGAGGACGATGGATTTTTTCGGGATTTTTTCGGGGGTAAAAATCCTTAGCATGGCTTCCTTCGGAAGCGAAGTAAAGCCGTGGGTCCCGTGTCGTAGATTTACGGCACGTAAAAGAACCTCAAGCCTGATAAGAGAGGCCTCTGAGCAAAATTAAGCGATCTTTCACGCCCAATACAGAATGGGACGCTGAGAACCAAGGCAGTTAAAGAGCGTCCATAAATAACACGCCATTTCCATTTCAAAACAATAAAATCGATCGAGGTGAAAGATTTGGTTGAAACTAATAAAAGATACCAACATAATACAAAAATTCCGAACCGTATTGGCAGAAAAGAATGTTTACGAACTTCTATACAGGAGCACATGACGTTCTGCTGGAACACAAACAATGAGCACAGCCTTCTAATGAATTCCAATGAGGAAGAGCGAAAGTCGCCCTTGTGTAAAGCCTGCATTAGGTCGATACTCGGATCCGGATGCAATCGATTGAAGCCACGCATCCAAAAGGACCAACCTTTTGTTAGTGTAAGGATTCTCGCCCAGGACTTTCAACACACAATGAAATCGAGAGGTATTCTTTTTTATCGGCTAGACGTTGCCGTTATTTAAACGCTTCTAGCCTTTTCTTTATTTCATTCTGAACAGAATCGGAATGAGAATTAAGGTCCGATTCTCCTACAGCATATATATACTTAGTTACTTTCGTCTTCTTTGTAGTTAAGCATATATTCTGTAACAAGCATACTATTTTGCATAATAATTCTATCACTGAATTACTAGTTGCAACATTTATGAGAGTTAAAATTTGATATGTTCCATGCACATGACTTTCTCCAGCTGTTCTACAAACTTCTTACAAAAGATTAAACTTTTTCTGCTATAGTCATGTTAATCGAGATAAGTATTAGTACATGTGTTATTACTTAGTTTCTTATAAATAGAAGAGAACTAAGGGAATATACTAGGCTACAGCGATAATCAAATGCCTAAAAGCTGTCACTATACGACTGCCATTGAAATTTCCTTCTTTGCATGGCCAGGAGTAAAATAAAAGAATCACGAATGACTTCCTGTCTGAGAAAAGTATAAGTATTTGAACATTTAAACCAATAACAAGTATATCTCCGAAACAGTTAGCACCAAAACAAAAATGTAAAGACCTTATTTTGTGTGTTTTGACGAGATCTATATTTTTTGTGTAATAAGTTTTTGTCTCTCTCTCTCTCTCTTACGTTTATCAGTTATGCAAAAGTTATTCAGGATGAAGAGGACTTCAGAGGTTATTCACAGGAAATTCAAGATATACATTTTATGTGTCATGTAAAACTCTTTAATATACGGTATTTTAATCAAAATCGTTTCAGCCATTTTTGAGAAAATCATAATTTTCGAAATGTTCCATGTAAAAGATAGTTGAGGTTGGGGAGGGGGAGGGGAGTTTATTGAAAATCTTCGTGTCGCATCATTGACAGATACCAAACTTAAATACCAACTTTAGTATTTAATGGTATTTTCGTTTTTGAGCTATGCTGGTCACGGACACACACACATACGGACATTTTTCTAAATATATTTTTTTGGATACGGGGGGTCTCAAAACATGTATTTCCGGCGAAATCTCGGTATGGAATTTTTGGGTCAAATACAATACTTTCTCTATACACAATGTACATAGTACGTGTAGAGAAGTAAAAAGTGATAAGGAACGCTGGAGGGATAAGACATTCGGGGGTAAAAAAAACACACTCTCGCATTCGCCTAGTGACCCGAAAAAAAAACAAAAAAAACGCGAAATGCCGCATGAATCAGAGTGTACGGTCATCGAGCATTCAACTCAGAATCTCCCGAACTGCGGCGCTTCCTCACACAGTTGCAAAGAGTAAACTGTTTTGTGACTGGACTTGAAATCAGAGTTGGTAGCAATGTACTGACAAAAATTGTACAGCACTAGTAGAATAAAGTAAAACTATTTATTTGTATGTCTTGTGCTAAAAGTTCTAGATTTAATTCCAGCAGTCTATAAGGAATCATGTGAAATTTTAATGGAAGAGAAAGTCGTGTGAATGTGACAGATTTGTAAGAAAGATAAAAACAGTTCTACCTGAGAATTCCATGCAATCCCTTGCCTTGCATGCTTTAAAGAAGCCTGACAGGGATTAACTTTTGCATTTATCTTACATTTTGCTTTTGAGTTTTTGTTGTTCGCAGAGTTATCAAAACAAGTATTTCCAGGGAAATTTCTACATACAAGTTTCACAGTGCGCTTGTACGTAGCTTGAGCAGGTTCAGGAAAAAGTTGAAAAAGTCACATGAAACGTGCATGGAATCGCTAGAACGGGAGAGAATCTCGTGTTACACATAAGAATTTTTACGGCGTTTGTAAACATGAAAAGACATGAAAAAGTAAAATGAAGTACGTTTCCAGGTTGTACCGCAGTCAAACAGTCGGGATGTTAGGCTGTACATTATGTATTAGCGCTCCTTTTCTTCCCGCTGCACATTATTCATGGTTCTTTGTCCGCTAGAGGGGTCTGACATCCGCGTTAGCTATTCATTTATGTAAAAACTTTTGCTGTGCTCTTAACATCTTAACCTGCCGCTTGTAGTTGATTGATGTGCAAACTTGTTTTAGTGATCGGATTATAGGGCCACCGCAATTACCCCATTGTGAGATAGATGCCTCTGTACCTGCAAAAGCGGAAACAAAGCAACGTCAGGATGCGCTCCTTTCCTTTGTTCGTTATCACATCATCCCGGCAATAATGCTACTGCTACACTATACAGTATGTTCTCAATCACGTCAATCTGCCAACAATGCTACTACTAAAACAGTGTGTTCTCAATCACGCCAGGCTGCCAACAATGATGCTACTAAAACATGGTGTGTTATCAATCACATCAGTTTGCCAACAGTTGTACTATAATATGTTCTCAATCAGTGCAATCTACCAACAATACTACTACCATATACAGTGTGTTCTCAATCACATCGTCACCCTCTGTGGTGTAATGGTTACCATGCTAACTTCATATAACCAAGGTCGAGGGTTCAAAAACGGCGGAGAACGGTGTCAAACCAGCTTCCGAATCGATCACACGATTGCATTTATTCTCCATTGAGAACAAACGTGGCAGCTATGTTGCCGAGACCTTTGTTAGACCTAATTTTGGTGCAAATTATAGATCACTGTATCTTGTGATATGCCTGTGACCTCTATTATTTCACGAACTTTGATTCGACATTCACTCAAAACCATATCCTGCATTTTGTCAATCTTTCGGAGGAAGTCGCTTCTACTGGACATCCGAAACGATGTTCATGATTAGTGGATGTATGGCCACGTTTAAATTCATGCATCCAATTGTAAATTATTGCAAACGCAGGAGCATATATGCCATGAACTTCTTCCATCTCGGCTTTTATCTCTTTCGCTGTTAAGCCTTTTAAATTGGAGTGTTTAATCACCGCACGAAACCTTTTTTCCCCCCATATGTCTAAAGAAGCACAAGATTGTTGATCCACTCGCCTATGGCACCGAAACCACATGATGGATATAGCTGAAACATTAACTGACATCTAGTAAGAGACGACGCTTACTAAATACAAGCTTTTTTCGAGGCTACGAGTGTAATTTCTTAGATTTTCTAAGGACTTATTGAACGCCCCTGGTACAATACGTTCTCAATCGCATCAGTGTGCCTGACTGTTACAGTGTGTTCTCAACGACATCAATATAACACAACTACCACACTATATAGTGAGTTGCCAATTCAAACCACCTTCCCCAAAACACTAGAGTGCGCTTCCTTCACTCTGTGGCCGGCTAAGATACGTGAAACCAATTCTGCTCTATGCTGATCACCCAAAATGTGCGATATCAATAATCACAGAACCAATTTGGGTGAGAATGAAACGAATGATTGTGGACAGGAAGTTATCCCGCGCTTGAGAGTTCGTTTGTGACCGAAACAGGTCGTAAGGAAAGCAGAAAATAATTACTGGGAAAAGGATTGATATATTGAAAAATGGCATCTTAGAGGATTGACTTTTCGCAGAATGGCAGCAATGACATGATTTCCTCTTCCTCCTCCAGTGAAACTGAGCCCATGTCAAAAGAACTGGTCGCACCACTTTCCTAAGATAGTACATCTTCCCCAGGCGTTTCGCTTGCATCTTCATTGACATATGCTTTTCCTCAACTGCGAGTCGTTATTGAGAGGCCATAAGGAGATACACACGCCTTTGATGGTGCCTGCCGCAGACGCAAGCGAAACGTCTGGGAAACAAGAGGAGAAGCCCAGTAGACCCGGCCTACAAGCTCGGTTTTGTTTTCTTTTAGTGGCCATAACACCGGCCGTGAAAGCCTTCGAATTTTAATAGTACATCTTGTTTATAAGCTAATATAATGTATTGAACTGAGTAATTGTTTTTAACTTCATGTTTCACCATCATTTAGCGACTTCTCTCTGATCTAGCGGTAACACATATTCCAAAATTCGTACTGCTGCTGCAAGCGTAGCTAGAGAAGCAACTCCATAGTCGGATATTGTGGTACAGAGAGAATTTACTGCACTGCTGACTGATTGCATTCCTGCCAGAGACCATGAGCTGGTGGACAGATAGTATGTCCGACCCGAAAGTTTAATACTTGACCACCGAGAGCCACTGTCCAACCCCACGTGTACTTTGCTGCTATTATATTAACTACTTCTACACTACCTCTGTGTGTTTGCAAGCCTGAAGGTTCCATGTAATTCACACGAAGACAGAAGTGCCTGAAAGCTCAGTATTTATAAACAGTTTTAAACAAATGCGAAGGTATAGGCAACACATCAAAGTTCCAGCTAATATATGGAAGGGGATATTCGTGTGCGGGTTATCCCCGATTATTTAAATTCCATAAACCTTATTAATGGAGAGTACATTCCTTCAGTTCAATTAACATCTAGCAAATAACTTCCCTCTTCTTCAATTTATTGAAGCTGAATTCACTATTCGCCCTGAAGTGAAAAGCTAAAAGACATTGCTTTCTTTCACCTTCTTGCAAGAATTCAATTACCAGCGAAGCACTAATTGGCGCACATATTAAAATGCTACTTTTGTTAACGAATTTACAGAGTTCTTCGTCTTTCTTCGGGGGAGAAGTAAAATGCTCTACGCGGTGTTATAGAACGAATAGTAGAGTTTTACGACGCATTGCGAAAATGAGATTATATTTAAAAGGGACTTAAAAGTGCTTTTTAATTTTTTCTTTACATCTCTGCCTTATTGTCGGCATCATAAGTAACCATTCATTGCTAAGAGATACCTCTTTGGATGCCTGTCCTCTTTTGTGGTCATCTAAGATTCCGTTTCTTCCCATGTGGCGACGCCTACAGGGTCTGGGATACACCTTCACGTTGATCCCCAATTGATCTGCAAATATGACTCTTGCCTCTTTTTGTCCATTTTGTGCTGAGACGAAGTTTGGGTACATATTTTGGCAAAATATCCACAGTGTGAGAATCATCAAAACAAAAATCTGATGTGTTCCATTCACATAACTTTCTCTACATCTCCACAACAAATTATTGTTAAAAAACGTATTCTTATTTTTACTTCATGCTAATTGAGAAAAACATCTGTAGAAATCGTTTTATTACACACTTCTCTGTAAGTAGAAGGGAAATGAGGGAGTACCATAGGCTTAAGTGATAGTCAAAAGCTGCTTGCTATGTGATTGAAGTTCCTTTGTATGGACAGGAATTGTCAAACTCCTGTATGAGAAAAGCAAAACTATTTTATAACTGAAACCAATAAAAAGGAATATCTAAAAAACAATCAACTCCACGAATAAATGTATATATCATAAATTGTTTGTTTTAACGAGTTATACATTTTGTATTATGTAAGTTTTTATCTTATTTCTTACGGTTTACCGGTTATGTAAAATTCCGCAACATCCATCCAGAATAAAGATGTTTTCAGAGGCTATTCCCAGAAAATTCAACACATACATTTTGTTTGTCATGTAAATATCTTTAATATACGCATTTTAATCAAAATCGTTAGCCATTTTTGAGAAAGACAAAATAACGAAAATGTGTCCATGTAAATAGTAGTTGGGGTGGGGGATTTTCTTGAAGATTTCAGAAGAAATACATGTTTTAAGGACCTGAGATTACCAAAAAGTACTTTAGAAAAAGAGCCGTGTGTGAGCATTAACTCAAAACCGAAAACTCATTTTTCAGCTATGTTGCTCACAGAAACACACGTACACATAGGCGCGCAGGACCTTTTTCTAAAAATGATTAATAATGTTAATGCTTATCTCGATTAGTATGATGTACATAAAAGAATGTTTTGCAAGAATAATATGTTTGCAGTACAGGTAGAGAAAGTCATATGAATTAATTGCCTCCGTGGTCGAGTGGTCAGCTAACTGACTTCTCACCCGGAGGTCCCGGGTTCGATTCCCGGCTGGGGCGGGGAATTTTTCTTTAACCAGAATTATTCCCTCCCCCACAGAGTCTGGAAGTATGTATGTGAGAGTGAATGCGTGCGTGTTTGAGGAAATAAAATGGTTTAAACCCAACGCAAACAGACAACGAGTTTCTAATTCGAAGCCCCCGATCGTCCTCCGCTGGGTTTGAACCCGCGACCTTGGGTATATGAAGTTAGCATGGTAACCATTACAGCACGGAGCTATCATTTCAGCGATACTGGATACAGACGAAAAAGTTTAATGCACGGACAGCTGTGTCGCTAAAGAAATTAGACAAGCTGTTCCAATTCAACTCGTCTGAAACAGAATACTCGCACGTACTCAACCACCTCTCTCGGAGTTCGACTGGAGAGGCAGCTTGATAACCCAGATGTCACTGGGCGAAGGTCATAGCACAAGTGATTGCGTTTCCTGCCACATCAATTCCAACAGTTGATACAGCAGTGTCGATAGCTTGCTCTCAATACTGCGTTGTATTGTACATTGCAGGTAGCTCCATGTGAATCGTGAGTAACTCACTGCTCTTTTGGTATACACCTAAGCCGAAGCAGCTCGAGTAGCTACAATGACAAGTCTGACTCAAGGTTGGTTTCTTGAATTTTGAACGTATTATTACATACGGTGATATTGATACATGAACAGCAGTTATGATTAGGAAAGGAAATTTGGAAAGCAAACGTTCCAAGCATTTGCAGTTATGAGGCTTAAGAAAAAGTATCAGGAAGGATGTTCTGACGGGATTTCAACCGCAGACTTCACGTCCATGGCGACGTCGGTTACCTGAACCGTTACAGGACTAGTCTGAGAGAATTATTACCAGATTACACATTTTGTGGTAACCCTTTTAAGAATACTCGTTAGAAGCGGGTGACAAAACGATGACCTATGGAATTAGCGGAGGTCAGTTCAACAGCAGTAATTTCCAGCAACTGTTGTTGCCATTGTATGACTTCCCGCCCGTCTGCAATAGATTGTCTGCTCTTTTGTTCGGTGAAGATGTAGGTAATTTCCGTAATAAAAGTCAGACTTGCTTTAGCACAGAACAAGGTCGACAATGCAGTCAGCATAATACCTAGATACTATCTCTAGGACAGGGGTGCTCAACTTTTGCCAGTGGCATAGGACTTAGGTATTTAATCACTGCTTTTACTGTCTCTACCATACTATCATTCCGGTGGCATTTAGTTGGTAATGTAGAGTTAGATGTAATTATTAACGTATGGCTGGTTAACAGTTGTTTACCGAATATCAATTATTTCACATAGCGATTGCTTTTAAAAACAATTAGCCTAGTGTGTTCCCTTATTTCCCTTCTACTCATAAGAAAGCACGTAATAAAACAATTTCTGTTAATGTTTATCTCGATTAGCATGATGTAGATAAGAGAATGATTTTTTCAAAGGAAAATTTGTTTGTGGAACAGCAAGAGAAAGTCATATGAATTTAACATATTAGATTTTGTTTATAACAGAAGGTCAAATATAACAGGAAAAGATAAAGCATGTGTGTTAGCCAACGTAATCAACAGGTCTCTTGCTGGTTTGGTTCAACCATAAGATAGGCGTTCGTCTCTGTAACGGTCACATAAATTTGGCGGGATGTGCCACATTGATGTTCTCCCGCCATGTGTATTAATCAAAAGTTAACAGAAAGGTACTGCCTCGGTGTGACGTCATACACGCCGCTTTCTGACAGCCATTTGTTTATTTGGATTACGTAATTAGGCGACAACTGTAATATACTTCCTGTTTATACGCGAAATTCCAGGCCCTGCTCGCACTAATTCATGGAACCTAAAGACGGCGCATGCCGCATGGCCTCTCTCTCGCTCTCTCCCTCTCGATCCTGCAGAAGTATTCTATATTTTTTACTTTCTCTACACGCACTATGTACATAAGTGTATAGAGAAGGTATTGCATTCCTCCCAAAAATTCGATACCGAGATTTCACCGGAAATACATGTTTTGGGTCCTCCCAAATAAAAAAAAAAATTTACATAAAGGTCCGTGTCTGTGTGTGTGCGCGCGCGCGCGCGCGCGTGTGTGTTCAAAAACGAAAAGTTCGTTAAAAACCAAATTTGGTATTTAGGTTTGGTATCTTCCAAAGATACAACAAGAAGATTTTCAAGTAAATTACCCCACCCCCAACTACCCTTTACATAGAATTTTTTTTTCAAAAATTTTGATTTTCACAAATATGCCGTAACGATTTTGATTAAAATATCGTATATTAAAGATATTTACCTGACAAATAAAATGTATATCTTGAATTCTCTGGGAATAGCCTCTGAAGACTACGTTGTTTTTTGTTTTCAGCTTCGAAAAACTTATACTTTTCTCATACAGGAATTTGTCAACTCTTATCCATACAAACAGAGGAACTTCAATCACATAGCAACCAGCTTTTGACTATCAGTTTAACCTATAGTTACCCTTATTTTGCTTCTACTTACAAGGTAGCAAGTAATAATGTTCTCTCGATTAGCATGAAGTAAATAGAAGCATAAACTTTTTAACAATTTGTTACAGAGATGTAGAGAAAGTCATGTGAATAGAACACATCAGATTTTTATTTAGTACATTTGGCACCCGTTCATGAGTAGGGTGACCATAATTTCTTCGATCAAAAGTGGGATTTTCATACCTTTTTTAGCCAAAAAGTGGGACAACTTTTAATCTCTACATTCAGCTTTTAATTAAGACATTTCCTTTTCTTCTAGAAATGTAGCCTTTACTGATATAAGTAATGGTATAATGTATTCTGGGCTCGTGAGCCCTGCAGAATGAGGTGTCGGGAGAGTGGAAAGCGACATCTGGTTACCCGGTGAGCTGCAATGCAGTAATCATTCTTGCAGATATGTGTATTAACCTAGCGTAGCCTACTTAGCATAATAAGGTGCAGAAGTAGTTCAATGCTGTAAGATGATTTTTTTTTTTCACCATGTCTGAAGTTAAGGAATGTACGTTAGTGCATTCAGAAGGGCGGGAAATTATAAGTAGCCGTTATAGATAAATGTGATGAAGAAGCTATGAATAAACAGTATTTATATTCAGTGCCACAAACTCACAACCAGTTGCATATTATACTGGCGTTTCCGTGTCAACGATAAAAAGAATTCTTAAGGAGAAGAAAAAACTGCGGTCAAGAGGAGAAAATAGTGTATTGAGCACTTCTGGATTACCCTTTACATGGAACCATTTTCGAACATTTTGTTTTTCTCAAAAATGGAACGATTTTGATTAAAATGCCACATATTAAAGCCATTTCCATCACAAATAAAATATACACCTTGAATTTTCTGGGAATATCTTCCGAAGACCTGTTTATTCTGGATGAATTTTGCTGAATTTTACATAACTAGCAAACCGTAAGAGAGAGACAAAACCTTACAACACAATAAATGTAGATCTTAAAATACACAATTTATGTCATATACTTTTTTTTTCGTGGAGTTCACCATTTTCGAGATATTCCTTGCTATCAGTTTCAATTGTAAAGTACTTATACTTTTCTCAGATAAGAAGTGTCCGTTTTTCTTTTGTTCCACTCTTGACGAAGCACAGAAGCGATTTGCAATTGCAGTCGCATGACGACAGCTTTTAAAACGTTTGACTATCACTTTAGCATAGCACATTCCTTTAGTTTCCTTCTACTTATAAGGAACTACGTGATTAGAACATTCTGCTAACTTTATCTCGATAAGTACTGTGCAGAAAGAAGAATTATATGTTGTACGAAGTTAGTTTGTAGAGCGCTAGAGAAAGTCATGTGAGTGTAACACATCAGATTTGTTTAAAAAAAAAATCGGTACAAATTTTAAATGCTCAGAAACGAGACAATCCTGATTAATCGGTGCACATGGTCATCCTATTCATGAGGCCATGCCTTAACAGTTTCGATAACATGTGATGATGCTTTCCAATGATACCACGAAACACATACTCCAATCTTAAATAAGGTATATACCAATTTAGTGACCAAAGCCTCATTTTCAATGAGATAAATAATAATAATAACAATAATAATAATAATAATAATAAAAATAATGCCCTCTAGCTTTTTCAAAATTTTAATTTTATTAGTCTTCCAATTTTTTTTTCAAAATTGCCTGATGTTCTACACTTTTTTGTGTGTTTTACTTTTTCTAACATTACCACGCAGAGGAAGTTCTGTACTCCATCCAAAAAAATTATGTTCAGATTTTATCGGAAACTCAAGAGTTTGAGGTCACCTGAATGCAACAAGAATTTTTAGAAAAAGGTCTCAGGTCCCACCATTTATCTGTCAACTACATAATGCAAAAAGGGCACGGATAGATACCAACTTCATATGTTCACTGTCATCCTGAGGTGTAACATCAACATTTTCAAGAAAATGCCCTAACTCCGAAGTACCCTTTTAATATTAACGGTCTCGATGTTTTTACTTTCTCTAGCACGTATATAATGTGTCCAAAAATTTCCGGGAATTTGCCAATAAAACACAAAAAATGAATTATTCATCCAATTTTATTTTATCGCCTTCAAAATAGGCCCCTTCTGAAATTATACATTTATGCCAACGAATAATCCAATCATCAAAACATTTTTTATAGGCACTTTTAGGAATCGATGTTCATTGTAACCGCGAATTTTCCTTTATGTCTTCTATCAACTGAAAACGGGTGCCTCGAAGTGGTAACTTGAGTTTTGGAAAGAGAAAGAAATCACCAGGAGCCAGATCAGGTGAATACGGTGGTTGTTCGATGAAACTTGTTGAGTTTTTGGCCAGAAATTCGTTCACAATAATAGCCTTGTGAGCTGGTGCGTTATCGTGTTGCAGAATCCATGAGTTGTCGATCCACAAATCTGGCCTTTTTCGCCGTATTTGTTCTCTCAAACGCCGCATAACGCTCAGATAATAGTCTTTATTTACCATCTGACCTTCTGGTAAGAACTCTTGGGTGCATGACACCGTGATAATCGAAAAAAAACTGTCAACATGACCTTCAGTTTTGATCAAGTTTGACGTGCTCTTTTAGGTTTCGGTTCAGTTGGAAGGCGCCATTCGGTAGCTTGACTTGTTTGAGTGTCAAACTCGTAAACCCACGTCTCATACCAGTTACAATGCGTTTCATGAATGTGGGGTCGGAACTGGCTCGTTCGAGCATGTCTTCAGCAATCCTTACGCGATTGAGTTTTTTGTTGAAAATTCAAGTCTTTCGGAAATAACCGAGCTGCAACGCGTGTCATGCCCAAACAATCGTTTAAAATGGTACCAAACGATTCTTGAGACACAGAAAATTCAGCGGTAATATCTCTCAAACCTAAACGACGATTTTCAGACACCATTTTCTTCACTTTAGCGATGTTCAGTTCAGTTGAAACCATTGATGGCCGACCAGAGCGAGGCAAATCTTCCACCACATCTCAACCACTCATATGCACGTGTTTTTATAAAAGCGATTCACTGTATTCCCTCTGACACATTTTCAGCGATTCTGCACAAGAAATACCATTTGCAATGCAAAATTTGAGACAGATTCATTGTTCAATATTTGTACCCATCGTAAAATCGCAAATCACCTTTGAGATGAACTAACAAAATGGCGTACTGTAAACAAACTAGATGACAGGTGACGATCAAACTCCGCGTGGGTATAGAGGAAAGTTGTACCAACTTGGCAACAACAATAATCCCCTTTTAAACAGGATTTTTAAATGATCAATTCTCGGTACTTTCTTGACAGAAGGTACAATACTCATAGTGTACATAGAAGGTATTGTAAAGCAAAAGAAAAAGGAATAACAAATTCCGGTCTGAGAAAGCTTTAGTATTTTAAAATTGGAAATAATAACAAGTATCTCCAAAATGGTTAACTTCACAAAAAAGTATGTGACATAAATTGCGTGTTTTAGCAATATCTACATTTTCACTTGCTCTAGCCTCGTATGTACAATGTATATAGGGATAGAGAAGTATTGTATTCCACCCAAAATTCGATACCGAGATTTCAGCGGAAATATATGTTTTAGGACCCCCTATATAAAAAAAAAAAAAAAAGCATTTTCAGAAAAAGGTCGTGTGTGTGTGTGTCCGTGTGTCTGTAAGCACGATAACTCAAAAACGAAAAGTATTTAAGTTTAGTATCTTCCAGGGATGCGACACGAAGATTTTTAGAAAAATCCCCCCACCCATTGGAACTTTTTTGGAAAATGTTTATTTTCTTAAAAATGGCTCTAACGATTTTGATTAAAATATCGTATGTTAAAAATATTTACCTGACAAATAAAATGTATATCTTGAATTTTCTGGGAATAGCTTCAAAAGACCTGTTTATTCTGGATGAATTTTGCTTAATTTGGCATAACTAGTAAAGCGTAAGAGATAGACCAAAACTTATTATTCAAAAAATGTAGGTCTTGTTAAAATACACAAGTTATGTCATATATATTTTTTTCGTGGAGCTTGCCATTTTCGTGGTATTCATTGGTATTAGTTTCAGTTGGGAAGTACTTATACTTTTCTCAGACGGGAGTGTCCGTTTTTCTTTGCTTCTACTCCTGGCCAGGAAAAGAAGCGATTTGTAATGACAATCGCATAACGACAGCTTTTAAAACATTTGACTATGGGTTTAGCCTAGTCTATTCCCTTATTTTATTCCTACATTATAAGGAACTAAGTAATAAGAACATTATGCTAATGAATATCTCGATTAGCAAGGTGGAGAAAGAAGAATAATCTTATGTAAGAAGTTTGTAGAATAGCTAGAGAAAATCATGTGAGTGTAACACATCAGATTTTTGTGTCATAAGTTTTTGTCTATTTCTTATGGTTTACCATTTACGCATAAGTAATCCTGGATGATGATGTCTTCAGAGTTATCCCCAGAAAATTCAAGAAATACATTTCAATTGCCTTGAAAATATGTTAAGCTTTTATCATTTTAATCGAAACCATTAAAGCCATTTTGAGAAAATAACAATTTTCGAAAAATACTCCAAGTAAAGGGCAGTTTGGATGAGAGGAATTTCCTGAAAATCTTCGTGTGTCATCCTTCGAAAATAGTGAACTTAAATGCCAAGTTTGGTATTTAACCCACCGCGTATCTTTGATTTATCGTGTTCACAGACACATATGCACATTTAAAAATTGTTTCTTAAGATTTTACTTTCTCTATACGCACTATGTGAATAGAGAAGGTATTGCACTCCACCAAAAAATTCGATACCGAGATTTCAACGGAAATACGTGTTAGGGTCCCCTGTATCCAAAAAAAGCATTTTCACAAAAAGGTCCGTGTGTGTGTGTGTGTGTGTCCGTGTGTCAGTGTGTCAGTGTGTCCGAGTCTGTGAACACGATAACTCAAAAACGAAAAGTTGGTAAAACACCAAACTTGGTATTTAAGCTTAGTATGTTCCAGGGATGCGACACGAAGATTTTGAAAAAAATTTTCCCACCCTAAACTACCCTTTGCATGGAACTTTTTTCGAAAATGTCGATTTTCTTAAAAATGGCTCTAACGATTTTGATTAAAGTTTCGTATATTAAAGATATTTACCTGACAAATAAAAGGTATATCTTGAATTTTCTGGGAATAGCCTCTGAAGACTACTTTATTCTGGTTGAATTTTACGAATTTTGAATAACTGCTAAACCGTAAGAGATGGACACACGAAAAATGTAGAGCACGATAAAACACACAATTTATGTTATATACATTTTTTTTCGTGGAGTCATCGTTATTGAGTCATTCCTTGTTTTTGGTTTCTGTTATGAAAACTTGCACTTTTCTCATATATGAATTTGTCAACTGCTTCCATACAAACAAAGGAACTTCGGTGACATAGCAACCAGCAAGGAACAAAGCAAACATAGCAACAAGGAACCAAGTAATAAGACTATTTCTGCTATTTTAGTCTGATTAACATGAAGTAAATAGAAGTATAAGCTTTTTAAAAGTAATTTTTTGCAGAGATGTAGAGAAAGTCATGTGAATGGTACACCTCAGACTTTTTTTATTGTTATTATTTTTTGAAATCTCGACATCAAAATTTTGGGTGGAAAACAATACTATATGTAATAGAGAAAGTAAAAATGAGTTATAGCTGTACTGCAAGGAGGTTCAAATATTTCAATATTTTGTATTAACATATAAATTTTAATAATTAGAGTATTTATATGAATTTGAAGTTTAAACTAAACAATTTCAAAATTACAGAAATGAGCTTACCTTCCAGCGAAACACACTGTCTCCATACGAACATCATTGGGGATAGGTTGTTTTGAGGAGCGTTTTCGCTTCCTCTGCTATGTTTTCTTCTTGAAGAAATCCGCTGCCTTCTTTCTCACACTAACAAACACTCACACGCACTAACATAACAGTTTAGCACCCAAATGTATTTGACCCGTATTCCGTGTTGATAAAGCGAACCCGTATTAAGTAATTAATCTTTAAGGCTGTATTGAGAATTGACGACAGAATTAATTGTAGGAGACAGTCCCCTCAACTTGGAGTGACTGACGAAAACTTCGCCTCCATCCTGGGCCCGTAGTGGTGGCCTGTGAACAGTGGTTTTGGGTTGGATTAAAACTAATTAAGGACTGGGTTGTGATGTTATTAAGTAAAGCTAGCTGCTTTAAGACGCGCTTCGTACACTCTTAATTTTTCCTCTTATTTTAAAATATTCTGAGTTCATTGGAATACTCTTTAACGTCTAATAATCCAATATACAGTATTAAATAATGTTTTATATCGAGAACACTAGTTAACGTATTTTATGATTACGGCTGGTGATTATTTTTTTAATTCTAGAATGGATTACTTTTATTATCATCAGTGTTGTTATTATTATTATTTCCCTATTTACCATCCTCCTATGGGGAACTTACAAGCCTGCGTCTGGTGTCAGCTGCCTGTTAAACAGCAGACGAACTCTGGATCATGATAATGATCATTTATTTCATCATTTGGATACATAAAATGCAATATATTTCGTCAGCAAGTCATTAAAATGCATCTATATTTAAATATTATTGTATGTTGTAAAAATGAGTCACTTAATTCTGTTTTTAACACAAATTTATCAGAATTTGCATTTACAATTTGTCTTATATTTAAAGATAGTTTATTATATAATTTCACTCCAAGATAAAGATGAGTGTTAAGACATTTCTGTATCCGAAATTTAGGAAAAATGGCGTGTTATTTATGGACGCCCTTTTAACTACTGTGGTTCTCAGCGTCCCATTCTAAATTGGGCGTGAAAGACCGCTTAATTTTGCTTAGAGGCCTCTCTATCAGACTTGAGGTTCTTTTACGTGCCGTAAATCTACGACACGGGACCCACGGCTTTACTTCCCTTCCGAAGGAAGCCGTGCTAAGGACTTTTATGCCCGAAAAAAATCCATCGTCCTCCGCCGCTTTGAACCCGCGACGTTGGATTTAAAAAGTTTTCATGGTAACCATTAAACCACGGAGGGCGATTCCGACATTTAGGAGGTAGCCAGCATGGGTGATCAGCCCTATGCCTGGTAAAAGGGTGAGGAAGAAGATGAGGTGAAACGAGTGAAAGGAAATTAATTGATTTTTGCACACAAGGCATGTGTAGAGTTGGAGAGTCAGCCTGAAAACTCAATGCCATGGCCGGGATTTGAACTACGGACTCCCAGTCTAGCCGGTGTTCTAACCATGAGCTACCATAGCAACATGCTAACACAGCACTGAATTCCTCAACTGACTCGCGTGTTTCCCGGTTAACCACAAGGTGATATCAAAACTATTTAGAGATGACATACCATGATGTCAAGGTATGTCATCAAATGGTAAGTACTTTAAGTCCTGGGCTTCATAGTTTAACCAACCATTTGGGCAATTAGTGTTAATTAACTGTTCTTTCACACAAGCAGTATGTAGAACAGGAGTTGGATACGCAGAGTCAGATTAAAATATACAATGAAATGGGCGAATTTAAACCACACATTTCCCGGCCTCTAGCCGGTTATTTTAACTATTGAGCTACCATGCCAACATAGCGTTAAATACCTCAACTGATTCGCATGAAAGTAAAGTTATTATGCATCAGGCGGTAGAATGAATGGCGGGAGAAACCGGAGAAAACCCACCCAGGCGCCGCTTTGTCCACCACAAATCCACTCTGCCAAGGCGCCACTTTAGATGGATTATGCTGAAGGGAAGTTATTTTGATAGGCCCCGTAAACCTAATTTATAAAATTCTAGTAACAATTGTGTATTTTCTTGAGTATTGCTTGGCAAGCAAATACGAATAATAGGTTATAAATTTCCACATTGATCACAAACACTAGTTATTATCTGATTTTTCTAATTTATGGTGGAGTAAGGAGTAATTCTGAGCATGATATTGACGCTGAAAGTTTATTATACAAACAGGACGTTGAAACATAAAAATTATTATTATGAAAATTATTTAAGCATGTATTAAGAATATACATTCTTTCATCTTGGATTAGAAAAGGTGAGCAACTGGAAATATAGGTCTTTTCGTAACTAGAACCATGTTTATGTCCTGGAAACCAAATAAATTTAACTGCTAATTTTTCCAATTCTGTTTGATAGATTACAATATGTGTTTTCCACTTCCAAAAGACTTGGATCCTTGAGCTATATTGATACAGTAAACTACAGTGTTGCCAACCAGAATGGAGTTGAATTTCAAAAGATAGTGGGTTTTCTGACGTTTTTCGGGGATACTTAGAGACGAGTTTAGTGGATTTAACCATTTTATTCCTAACGAAGAGAATTTGCATCATACCAGGTTAATTTCGTCATGGAAGTATATACACTTTAAAGCCACCCCCTCACTGATTGTTAAATGTTTTATATAAACAAGAAGAAATCCAACTTCACAGTAAGTCTCTGTAGGAAAGGATAGTGCAAGAAAGCCAGAGACAAACTTTCTGAAAGAAGTAACTCAGAACTAGAAATGAAATTGGAGTCTGATAAAACGTATAGTCCATATTTCTAATATACGGAGTGGGTCATTTACTTTCTGTAAATTATAAAGATAAAAATACCAAAAGATTAAAAAGATTAAGGTTACTAATGATCTGAATTTTGGTTTCTTTCTTCGACTGGAAGTTAATTTAGGCACTAAGGGATTAAATCTTTTGCTTGATAAAATTTTATTTGAAAAGTTGTATTTTTAAATCTTAAAGAAATCACTTCCTTGAGAAGGTCTAGTTCAACTCAAATAAATGATCAAATGCATAGCTTAAATGTTATAAAACGGAAAACGTTTTCAACACAGTGTCTTTTTGACAGAAAATCACTTCAAGCTTTAAACTTATAAATTGTACAATATATGAGATAGGCAAAAAGAAAAGAAATGAAGTCGCATACTGGGCTAACAATGGGGTTTTGCAAAACATTGGGAAGATGTCCTCCGTTCCTTTTGTTCAAAGAACATTCTGTCAAGAAAGTACCGGGAATTGATCATTTAAAACTCCTGTTTAAAAGGGGATTCGAAATTGTTTTCGCTAAGTTGGTACAACTTTCCTCTATACCCACGCGGAGTTTGATCGTCATCTGTCATCTAGTTTGTTTACAGTACGCCATTTTGTTAGTTCATCTCAAAGGTGATTTACGATTTTACGATGGATACAAATATTGAACAAAGGATCTGTCTCAAATTTGGCATTGCGAATGGTATTTCGTGTGCCGAATCGCTGAAAATGTTACAGAGGGCTTACGGTGAATCGACTTTAACAAAAACACGTGCATATGAGTGGTACAGCGCATTCAAAAGTGGTCGAAATGTGGTGGAAGATTTGCCTCGCCCTGGTTGGCCATCAACGGTTTCAACTGAACTGAACATCGCTAAAGTGAAGAAAATGGTGTCTGAAAATCGTCATTTAAGTCACAGAGAGATTCGTACCATTTTAAACGATTGTTTGGGCATGATACACGTTGCAGCTCGGTTAGTTCCGAAAACGTTTAATTTTCTTCAAAAACTCAATCGCGAAAGGATTGTTGAAGACATGCTAGAACGAGCCAGTTCCGACCCCACATTCATGAAACGCATTGTAACTGGTATGAGACGTGGGTTTACGAGTTTGACACTCAAACCAGTCAATAAGCTTCCGAATGGCGCCTTCCAACTGAACCGAAACCTAAAAGGGCACGTCAAACTCGATCAAAACTGAAGGTCATGTTGACAGTTTTTTCGATTATCGCGGTGTCCTGCACTCTAGAGTTCTTGCCAGAAGGTCAGATGGTAAATAAAGACTATTATCTGAGCGTTATGCGGCGTTTGAGAGAACAAATACGGCGAAAAAAGGCCAGATTTGTGGAACAACAACTCATGGATTCTGCACCACGATAACGCACCAGCTCACAAGGCGAATTTCTGGCAAAAAACTCAACAAACCACCGTATTCACCTGATCTGGCTCCTGGTGATTTCTTTCTCTTTCCAAAATTCAAGTTACCACTTCGAGGCACCCGTTTTCAGTCGATAGAAGACACAAAGAAAATTCGCGGCGACAATTGACATCGATTCCTAAAAGTTCCTACAAAAATGTTTTGATGATTGGATTATTCGTTGGCATAAATGTATAATTTCAGAAGGGGGCCTACATTGAAGGCGATAAAATAGAATTGGATGAATAATTAATTTTTTGTGTTTTATTGACAAATTCCCGGAACTTTTTTGACACAGTAGTATACTTTATTTATGGGACTCCAGGCACAGCATTTTGCAGATGATGTTTTAGAATATTAGCAATTTCTTGCGAGACCGTATCTTTCAGTTGCTGTCGGGTTGTTGGGATGTGTCAGGAAGACTCGTTCTTTAACAACCAAAAGTCGGTCGGATTGAGATCTGCAGATCGCGGCGGTCACTTAACGAATGGAACATGGGCTTGCTCTTAACTTGTTTAAAGTTCTACATTTTCTCAGAACTAGAGAAAAACTCCTTTTGCTTTCATAATAGCATTGAATCATCTGTGTTCTATCATTCAATGATACGGTCACGATTTTTAATTTACAAATTCTTTTATCACTATGAATAAAATTAACAATGTTTTATTTAACAAAACTGTGCCCACGATAAAGGTGAACTGAAAGAAACAAAAGAAAACTAACCCACTGCTCGCCCAGTAAGTGACTTCTTTTGTTGTTATACATATTTAAATATTATAATATTTATAGTGGTTTAAAGTGGCTTTTGCAAGACTCCATATATTGCTGCAAAGATGACCCGGGATCAAGTCCATTTAAAGAGCTGGTAGATTTTACAATCGCAATTCCCTCTTTTCCACATCCCACTGCCTAGGTAGAAAGAGCTTTTAGTCAGCTGAACGTTGTCTAAAGGATTGCCTTAAACACTGCACTGGGTCGGATATACTGCATTGCAGATCTGTTCTTATGATTTTAAGAAAAAACGTGTTATTGTTACGAACTCCCAGTAAAAAACATATGCAAAACATCTGATGCGTTACACTCACATGACTTTCTCTAGCTACTCAACGAGCAAACTTCTTACAAAAGATAATTCGTCTTTCTACGGCTTACTAATCGAGATAAACATAAGCAGAATGTTCCTATTACTTAGTTCCTTATAAGTAGAAGGGAACTAAAGGAATGCGCTATGCTAAAGTGATAGTCAAACGTTTTAAAAGCTGTCGTTATGCGATTGTCATTGTAAATAGCTTCTTTGCTTGGCTAGTGGTAGAACAAAATAAAAAACGAGTACATCCTGTTGAGAAAAGTATAAGTACTTTACAACTGAAACCAATAACAAGGAATATCTTGGAAACGGTTACCTCCACAACAAAAATGTAAAGGACATAAATTGTGTGATTTGACGAGATCTACATCATTTGTGTAGTAAGTTTTTATCAATCTGTTACGGTTTAGTAGTTAAGCAAAAATTGGTAAAATTCGTCTAGAATAAAGAGATCTTCAGAAGCTATTCCCAGAAAATTCAAGATATGCATTTTATTTGGGATGTAAACAGATTTAATATACAGCATTTTAATCAATTTTAATCATCATTCATTTTTTAGAAAAAAAACATTTTTGAAAATTTTTCCATGTAAATGGTAGTTTGTAGTGGGGGGGTTTTCTTGAAAATCTTCGTGTCGCATCCTTGGAAGATACTAAACGTTAATACCAAGTTTGGTATTTAACGGTCATTTTGTTTTTGAGCTATGCTGTCCAGACAGACTGACAGACACACACACGGACTTTTTTCTAAAAATGCTTTTTTCGGACTCAGGGGACCCCAAAACATATATTTCCGATGATATCTCGACATCGAATTTTTGGGTGGAATACAATACTTCCCTATGTACATTGTACATGCGGTGCTAGAGAAAGTAAAAATTAGTGCTATGTTAGCTACATGTGGCACAGTGCAGATCCAGTGGAACCTTCAGCACCATCTGCTGTGTAGGTTGTTGATTAGTGTCTGGAGAATGAAATACTTTTCTTCTGATTCCGCAAGGTTTTTTTTTTTTTTCATTTAAAAAGGTATCATGCAAATACTTTTGGTTAGGTGGTCATCTCAATTTAGCTACTTTCTAGGGAGTTTTAGTTTAGAATTTGGTGACTTTTGGCTAGCACTTGTTGGCAACACTGGTGGAGGTAAGACCTTAACGCATACAACATGGGTTACATGCCAGGACTACCAGTAATGAAATCAGGTTATGAGGTTATTAGCGTGTTCACCCAACTTTGCACCGGTAGCTTTTAGCCGCGATGCAATTAATTTGATTTGCTTCGCCATATATTCTTCTGAGAAATTATTCTACAACGTTCAAGAAGTTTTTATAATGAATCCACCGATAAATTCGTAAAGCACTATGACATCCTAATAACGTAAGGCACGGAAATGCTATGAAACATCAGCAGATGAGCATATTCCTGGTTAACTTCCCTCGATAGCGAAACAATTGAATCAGTCAATATATAAGATCATGCATCAGCGTTTTTATGAAAATGAGTATGATCTGAGATGGCACATTTAGGGGTAGATGAAGCAGTTTACGTGGGAACGGCGCTGTTAAAAATAATTGTTAAATCCAAGTAAGGAGTTTTTTCACCTTTTACATAACTTAAAACAGACTTGCACTTCCTATAAAACCTGCACACCCATTTATTAAAGTGGCTAACAATGCCAGGAAAATGAATGACGTATTAAAAGAAACCGTGAAATGTTCCAAAATAACAGTTTTATAAAGAGATTTTACAATAGCCAACTGACGTCACTAATAACATGTGATGGAGAAGATAAGATTTCGTTTCATTTTAAAGGTTTTATTTCCTTCCAGTTTTCACGAAAGGATACCAAAGTGTTTATAAACAAAAAATACTGAATTGTTAGTGAAATTAAAGTGGTCAAGAGTAACAAGTAAAATTCATTACTGGCAAGTTTTGTTTGTAAACGATAACTTACAGGTTAAGTAACCACTACATAAGTAAATAAATAGATAAATAAAAAGCTTGTATGGCAACTGAAAATGATTTCTTGTTGTTTTTGTTTTTAATCCCGGAGTCTTGTCGGGACTCCGGCACTGTATTTCTTTACCTTTTTCCTATGTTTTCCATTTTACCTACATGTTTTGTTTTACGTTTTCTGTTTACTCACAAATACACATTTAAAAACACACTAACACCCCTGCCCAAGACAGGACTCGAACACATGATCCCCTGCGCCACGAATCACCAAAGGGAGACACTTTAGCGACCGCGCACTTTTAATAATAGTGCATTAATTTTAGAAACGGCATCATTCTAAACAATTAAAACTGTTTTTTTGAAAAGGCAAAAAAGGCAAACTATTAAAAAATTGCCTTAGTTTTGCAATTCTAGTATAGTTTCACTAACGACATTGAATAAAGCAAAAGTAATCAAATGGTCAAGCATTTTGAATCTTCGTCTTTATTGATATAGTAGTTAATAACATAAAGCTACAGCACTTTTGCCAAATACAGAAATAACGGCGATATTCCTGAATAGGACTATCAAGTTAAATGGGACATTAGTTTGTAGCCATCGAGAAAAGTATTATCAATTGTTAAGTGGTAGAATACATTAAACTAGAGAAAGTAGTTTGAAAATAAACTCTTGAACAACAGTTTGTATGAGAGTCAGCAGAGAAAGTCTTGGAGGAATATAACACAAGTTTTTTTTCTTTCGAAGTTTGTTTGTTTTTTTTTTTTCCTTTTCTTTTTCACTGATCGATTGTGATCTATACAACAAAATTTATAAAAATTTGTTGATAGTAATATGATTATTATTTCTACATTTATCAGATCATATGTACCTATCTCCTGGTTTGATTACCACTAAATGTAGATAGTTTTTGAAACAACGAATGGCTGTGTACTCATTTAATCAATTAATATTGAAATGGACAACGACAGATTAAGCCAAAGCAGGGACCAATTAAATGGGGATAACACAGAAATTATTATTAGCGTAACCTTCACGAGACCTTTACTAATACTGAACTAGCGGGGTGCTTTGGGCGTGTATACAAGCTTTAAGGAGGTTAAATTCAATATTTTCAGTTTAACGTTTTATATTGAGTTACTGTAAGTAAACTCACACCTATATTTTAATTTTACGCTTAAGGGCTCTCAATATTAAATTTTCTATACATTAATAATAATTTAAAATACGGTATTATGACGTAGTTTTTGTAAAATTACTTTCAAATGTTATGCTTTCTTTAAAGATCAATGGAGAGATCTAATACATTATTGGAGTTGTATTTTTATAATTTAATACAGGAAATATAGAACATTACTTGCTTTATTATATTTCCAGGAAAATATTTAATTTACACGAACCTTAAAATTAGATTGTAATGAACTATTTTTGAGAAACCATGTAAGAAAAAATTATGGTGTATTTTATAATATGGAATACCACGTTATTTGGAACAAATTACCTGATCGATTAAGAACAAAAGGAGGATCCTTCCAGGGTCGCCAAACAAAGCAACCTCTTCAAGGGGAAAGGCCTGTGCCCTCGGGGCGTTATGGGCTAATACAAATAAGAAAATAATTAGAAATTCAAAATGTTCAAATTGGCAACATGTGGGGCATTTAATATGATCTACACCTTGTTAGTTATTTATTTTCTTGGAAAATTCTGTGAAAATTCTTTTCAATTACATTGACTGTAATTTATATAATTTGTAAGCAAACATGGTTATGCATTATGAACACTATCACATTTACCTTAGGGGCTCACTGCTGTTTTGTTTCACTAGTGATGTAAACTTTATCACTGTTTTGTTGCCATGTAGTAATATAATTTTACGTGTTCTGGAGTGTCAATGTTGTAGATCAAGTTTAGTAACATCATGGCAAACATAATTACATCAACTTGCTTTTTAGTATTCTCAGCGGACAAACCGTGGTATTGACTGTTGCAAAGTTTAATTATGGACATATTTATGAGCAGAGGAAGGGTTATCCCCTCTCACTAAAAAAATTAATAGAGAAATCTAATTTTAATTGACAGCCTCTGCGGTCGAGTAGTCGACGTACAGGCTTCTCACTCAGAGGTCCGGGTTCGGAATTTTTCTTCAACTAGGATCGTTCCTTATCCCCCAGAGAGTCTGGAAGTGTAGATGCGAGATTTAAAGCAAGTGTTTAATAGTATAAAATTGACAAAACTCAACGTTAAGAAAACCCTACGTGCTGTTTCTAAAGCAATGCCCATAATATGACCGTAGAAGTTAAAAGGAACTATAATTGAAACCATAAAAGTAATAAGTTTAATTCCAAATGTTGCATCTTAATCCATAAATACAAAATCTATATGTTTTAATATTTCAACGCAGGATTAATTCATATTTATTATTTGATTATATCCAAGTAGTTTAAAAAATCGAATGTGTTCCATTCACATGACTTTCTCTATATCTCCGTAAATTATTATTGTTAATAAGCTTATCTTTTATTTATTTCATGCTAATCGAGAAAAATTAGCAGAAATAGTCGTATTTGTTGCTTTATTGTAAGTAGAAGCGAAGTAAGGCAGTACCATAGGTTAAAGTGAAAGCCAAAAGCTGGTTGCTATGTGACTGATGTTCCTTTGTTTGTATGGACAGGAGTTGACAAATCCTGTATGAGAAAAGTATGTTTTTCAAAGCTGAAACCAAGAAAAAGGAATATCTCAAAAACGATCAACTCCACGAAAAAAATGTATATGACATAAATTGTGTGTTTTAACGTGCTCTACATTTTTTGTGGGTGAAGTTTTTGTCCATCTCTTACGGTTTAGTAGTTATGAAAAATTCTCCAGAATAAAGTAGTCTTCAGAGGCTATTCCCAGAAAATTCAAAATATACATTCTATTTGTCAGGTAAATAACTTTAATATACGATAAATAATAATATCTTTAATCAAAGTTGTTAGTCATTTTTTAGAAAATCAAAATTTTCGAAAAAAGTTCCATGTAAAGGGTAGTTTGGGGTGGGGGATTTTTCTCAAAATCTTCGTGTCGCATCCCTGGAAGATACTAAACTTAAATACCAAGTTTGGTATTTTACCGACGTTTCGTTTTTGACTTATCGTGTTCACAGACACACACACGGACCTTTTTCTGAAAATACTTTTTTGTTTTGGATACAGGGGACCCTAAAACATATATTTCCGGTGAAATCTCGGTATCGAATTTTTTGGTGGAGTGCAATATATTCTCTATGCACTGTGTACATAGTGAGTATAGAGAAAGTAAAAACGGGGGGATTCTATAAATAACCTCTTAATATTTTTGTGGCTGCGCTATTGTTTACAAGTAATATGAAGTAAAAATAAAATAAAATTAAACCTTGTTATGAATAACTTATGCACTATCTATTAAAATAAATATATAGGAGGTTGTGGTACTGTTACACACTAGATTTTTTTTTTATTAAGGGAGTAAATTAATTGGATAATCAAAGTAAATATATTTAAAATGTTATTCCATTATTATTATTATTATTATTATTATTATTATTATTATTATTATTATTATTACTTTAAAACTGCGTTTTATTTCGATGAAAACTTATACAAAACGTGTTTTGAACGTACTTTGTACAGCATTTCATTAAGTGGCTTGCAAAACTTCATCCCAGAGCTGGGTTTCATGTTACAGCCCTTTCCAAAACCTACGGAATCGTATGCCGTAATGCAAATCGTATCGGGAATACTGTAGGATGCACTCATGCCGTTTAAACAATTTGCTTGGTGACGATAAGCAAAATAAAAACAATAGCAGTGGCGATCGATTGGATGACCTGGTTTCCAGGCGCCCCATTCTAGATCCGGCAAATGAACCTGTCTCCACAGTGTCAACCAACAGCTGCTCGCAGGCAATTGTTTCAAACGAATTTCACCTGACAAACACACTCCTGCACCAAATCAGGTCCTCGCTTTCACGTGGCGATCCCAGTTACCTAATTTTGGTCCTATTTCAATCGTATTGAATTTTGTTAAGAGTCCAATTTTTTTTCAAAAACATTTTCACGATCTGCATCTAATATTCAGATCTTATTTATATTTCCAAAACTCATTTAATTAATCTTATTAAAAATGTATTTATATAGGGCTCATAAACACTGCAAATCAAATTTTCCTCAAGATATTTTCATATATCTTTCAACACTCAATTAATTAATTTTTATTAAATGTGTATTTATATCGTGTCCATAAACACTGCAAATCAAATAAAATCCTTATTCTTTTTAATCTGATTAGAATTTTAAAAAAATTACTTTGGCATTTCCTTCATGGTGATGTTGAATTAAAATTTATAAAATTTAGTAGATAGCGTAACTATTGAAAACCATTAACATATATTTTTCTTTAATTGTAATTAATGATAACAAGACACTAAATGTACCGTTTTGAAATTCTGCAGTTAATTTAGACAAATTGGACAGCGGGATTTGGATTTTAAAATCTTCACTGATATATCTCAAGCCAGTAACTAAAATTTAGGTCATAACAGAGCATAGCATTTCTATAAAAATAAGCACTTCACACCTAATTTAAAACTACTTTCGAAGGCACTCGTAAGCACTCGTGAACTGGGGCATTTTCTTTTCAAAATAACCACAAATGTCAGCCCTTTTCACACGACTTGCGTCACTTCCACTGGTATGTTTAATACAGTGTGAAGCCAGCTAACTTAATGCTGGGGAAGCATTAGCACTATTGCCCCAACATTTTCACGCACGTCACGAAGGTTTCTTCGTGAACCAAAAAGCATATTTATTCGCCCACGTAATAAATCACAATACATCGACAAAAATCGCCACCTGTGACGTCGAACAAACACCATACTTGTAGACACAATTTCCTGTGACATTTCGGTAACAAATTATTTTACACGAGTTGATGACAATGGCATATCGCGTTGCTAGGCAACACTACTAGACACGAAAAAATGTGACATTCGCAACCCGTGGAAGGGTGGGGGTGGGAAACAAAATAGCGTCGCTCCAGTGTGAGGGCGACACTGCTCATTACCTCTCTAGCGTGTGATCCGTACTCGGAGACGTAGTTGGGTGCACTGCCGCCAGGAGGCAGAGCTCTAGTGCCCTTTAGCTCCGTCCCGCCACCTACAGAGGGTACACACCATCGATTTATCGGCGGACAGCCGCAATTTATACCATCAACATTTGCAATATTGCCAATCTCGCGTTAATGCTTAGAGTACCTCACTTCCTGGCAATGGTTCCCGACTGCGTTTATGTTCATGACCCGCGTTTTGGAGGCCTTTGCTGTAGCCTGCCACAGTTCGATCCTCGGCCCAGACAAGCTCTCTGCGGAGGCACGCCGTTTCTCTTTAACGATGAGCACGAATCCCGTTTTCAGAATTTTAAAAACCTAAATGTCTAGTTTTATTAGACATCATTACAGCCAAGAATATATCTTTCGGTGTAGAACAAACTTAGCTCATTTTTTAGTTTCATAATATGATTAAACTATTTTTATCCTGCATACTTGTAATCGACACGTTTGCTATGCAGAAACGACATAAGAAAACTTGGACTTTAAATCAAAGTGGTAGTTACTAGCACAACGGGTGGGATACAGTAAACAAAATTCACTCGTTGCTCCGGTAACGAGTGGGATAAAGTAAATAAACAAAGATTGATAACTACAAATTTCCTATAACCTTTTAACAGCAACATTTTATTCTTTAACATTACTCACTTTAAGAAAAGACAACACCTTGGAAAATCTTGATATATCTAGGTCTTCGAGTACTTTTAACGTTGATTTTAACATAGAATATTTGCTCCACAGAGACGGTTTGCAACTTTTTGAAAGAAAATTAAAACAAGCAAGGACCACTTCTTTATTAATGCCTTGAACGTTTCTTCGTATCCGTCAATCCTTAAATTGCTTAAACTCTTTTTAGTGTAATTTCAGTGAAGTCGACAGTAATAAAGCCTCAACTGCTTCTTTTGCTTCATTTAATACATCATTTGCAACCGATATATTAAACGTTCTCAACGTCCATCGTAAACTTAATTAATTTGAAACTAGCAGCAATAAAAACCAAATTAGTATTCATACAAAGTATAATTAAGTACTTTTGATTTCCAATCAAAAAGTCTATAATAATTAGAATAAATAATTCAAATCCAAATACAAATTCAAAATCTTAATATTACTAACCCATACGATAGATAATCATAACCAAAAATATATCTTAAACCTCTTCAACAAAAACCATATTTTATAAGTATAAGAACGCCGAAATTCAATGTCTTATTCCTTATTTAATTTATTGCTATCTTTGTATAATCATTAACTGAATATTTGTTATATATTAATTTATCGTATCTGTAGGATAAAATAATGTATTATGCAAGTGGACAAACCTCTATTATCCACTCATAGAACTTAAAATGCGACCTTATGAATACACACTTTGTTTATCCACTTGTATAATAAATAACTATTATTTCTACCTCCCCACACGTACTCTATGTGCCCATTAAACAATGACTTAATCCCGTTATTACTTTCTCTACGAGTTAGCTAAAGTAAGTAGAATAAGTTTAATGGTGTTAAAATGTTTGAGATATATGTATACGCCTTTTGTATTAACTGATCATCGTTATGTTCATTTTCTGTAACTAATATTAGTTATGAACTCGGGTCATCAGCGGCTGCCCTTTGAGTAAAGCAAACAGAGAAAATGTGTTCAATGCTCCAGGGAATACTGTGCACTGCGCTATCAAATGCGCAGAAAGTAAGAACAGATAATTTCCGCAGTTCTATGGAAGTATGTAACATTTTACTATTATAGGCTCATGACTGACAATACACTTGTTATATTATGTACCTTGCATCAATATTTATACTGCGGACATTAATATATATATTCATAGTTTTTACTTTCTCTACACATACTATGTACATAGTGTATAGTGTATTGTAATGCACCCAAAAATTCGATACCGAGATTTCACCGGAAATACATGTTTTGGGTCTCCCTGAGTCCAAAAAAAAGCATTTTTAGAAACAGGTCGTGTGTGTGTGTGTGTGTGTGTGTGTGTGTGTGTGTGTGTGTGTGGACAGCATAGCTCAAAAAACGAAAAGACGGTTAAATACCAAACTTGGTATTTAAGTTTGATATCTAACAAGGGTGCGACACGAAGATTTTCAATAAAATCCCCCACCCATAACTACCCTTTACATGGAAAAATGCTCGATAACTTTTTTTTTTAATGGCTCTAACGATTTAGATTAAAATACCACATATTAAAGCCATATCTATCACAAATAAAATGTATAGCTTGAATTTTCTGGGAATAGTTTCTAAAGACCTGTTTATTCTGGATGAGTTTTGCTTAGTTTGATATAACTAGTACACCGTAAGAGATAGACAAAACATACAATACAAAAAAGTACATCTTGTTAAAATACACAAGTTATGTCATATACATTATCATCGAGGAGCTTGCCGTTTTCGAGGTATTCCTTGTTATTAGTTTCAATTGTAAAGTACTTATAATTTTCTCAGACGGAAGTGTCCGTTTTTCCTTTGTTCTACTCCCGGCCAATCAAAGCAGCGATTTGCAACAACAATCGCATAACGACAACTTTTAAAATATTTGACTATCACTTTAGCCTAGTGCATTCC
Source organism: Hymenopus coronatus (assembly GCA_030762935.1). Classification (NCBI taxonomy): domain Eukaryota; kingdom Metazoa; phylum Arthropoda; class Insecta; order Mantodea; family Hymenopodidae; genus Hymenopus; species Hymenopus coronatus. The sequence continues at coordinate 39,907,012 of CM060897.1, read as the reverse complement.
TTTAGTTCCCTTCTACTTATAAGGAACTAAGTAATAAAATTCTGCTAATGTTTATCTCGATTAGCATGGTGTTGAAAGAAGGACTATCTTTTGTAAGAAGTTTGTTTGTAGAATAGCTAGAGAAATTCATGCGAGTGTAACGCATCAGATTTTGTTTATTATTATTGGAAGCAATTCAATGCCATTGCAGGAATTTGAACACGGTTCTCACGTTTTCCGTGCGGTTGCTGTTAAGCATTGACCTACTGTAAACAACATTCTGGTATGTCATTCAATCTTGCAACTAGCTAATTATATGTTTTTTACCCGGTTCATTCAATCAGTATGTCTTCCTTCAAAGAATTACTTTAATAGCGACTTACCTTCGTAAGTACTTAGTACCCGGGTAATATTAACAAGGTTATCGACCAAATATCCAGGGTATATATATATAGCTCAGGTAATGACCTTTTTCTATTATTGGAACCAGTTGAAAACGTCAAAACCTCAGCAGGGATTTGAACACGGTTCTCCCGTACTCTGTGCGGATGCTCTAATCGTTGAGCTACCTGACAACATGCCGGTATGCCATGCATGTCTATATTTATAGATTTGGTGGTAATTAGAAGTCGTAACAAAACTACTTGGAAGTGCGGCTGCTTGCCAAGCGGGAGACTTGGGCTCGATTCCGGTGCTGGCGTGGGGATTTTTCTCCCGCTGGGAGACCTGGACCGGGGTGCACGCAGCCTCGTGAGGTCCCTGGGACGCCAATTGAGGAGCTACTTAACGCAGAAGTAGCGGCTCCAGGTCATGAGGACCGCATTAACCGGGGGGAGGGGTTCGAGACGCTGACCACGTCTCACCCTCTAATACTGCACTCCATCCCTGACGTCTGTCATGGACGGAGATGGGGGACGCAGCTGCCGGGTGGTAGGCCAAGGTTCTTTGTGAGCTGTCGTGCCATGGAGTTATCATTTACTACTGTTGAATAACCCACTCAAGACTTTGGACAGTTCGGTTATACTCATTGTTGCCAACCGTGTGGTTCAAACAGTACATTTGCTGTTTTTGGTCTTATCTGTACGATGTAAGGCTGGACCATTGAACCGTACGCAGTAAACATGGTCCTTCTATACAAGCAAATAGTATATTGCGTACTAAGGACTTTTAAGTTATATTTATCAGGTCGAGAATGCATATTGGGAATATGAGGCCCGCAGGGGTGAGTTTTAAAAAGCATTCGAGTTCTGATGAATAACTTATAGTTCGTGGTTAGCCAATTACTTTTTGAAATACTTGAAAAAAAAAAAAACTGTAAAAAAAACAATAAATAAACATTCCTTTTCAATATTTTCTTGGACACAGAGAAAAATGAATTCTCGATATGAACAAATGAAATGCTGTATCTAAATTATATGGACAAAGCCTTCTTATACAAGTTCTTTTTTCTTCTTCTTCTTTTTTTAACGTCCTTTAACCTGGTTGGTCATATCGGACGATGAATGAAATTGATGAAATGTTGCTCAAATGATCTCGGAGTCCATGGAGCTTAAGATTACTTGACATTCGTCTTCTCAGGGTAAGGGAAAAACTCCCAAAAAAAACTTATCCGGGTAACTCACCCAAAGCGAGATTCGAACTCATGACCTGTTGAATGTAAAGAAAGCACACTACCCCCACACTACCCAGTCGCCCTCCGTGGTGTAAATGGTTACCATGCTAGCTTCATATACCCAAGGTCGCGGGTTCAAACTCGGCGGAGGACGATGGATTTTTTCGGGCGTAAAAATCCTTAGCATGGCTTCCTTTGAAAGGGAAGTAAAGCCGTTGGTCCCGTGTCGTAGATTTACGGCACGTAAAAGAACCTCAAGCCTGATAGAGAGGCCTCTGAGCAAAATTAAGCGGTCTTTCACGCCCAGTATAGAACGGGACGCCGAGGACCACAGCAGTTAAAGAGCGCCCATAAATAACACGCCATTTTTTTTTTTTACCACTACCCAGGCGGGGATTTACACTCTTTTGTTAATTAATTTTGCTACTTGAAGTAGCACATGTCTTGGTTGTTAGGTTATTTGTTTATGTAGCCGAATTGAATCTTTCGATTTTTCATAGTTGTTATAAAGTAGTAAAATTGTATAAAAATGAGCGACATTGCTATTGAAGAAGCTGAGGATCTATCATGTGCTTCACTTTTACTAGCGAATTCGAAATAAATGTAAATGGCGTTTTATTTATGGACGCTCTTTAACTGCTGTGGTTCTCAGTGTACCATTCTAAATTGGGCGTGAAAGACCGCTTAATTTTGCTCAGAGGTCTTTATATCAGGGCTGAGGTTCTTTTACATGTCGTAAATCTACTACACGGGACCCTAGGCCATGTTAAGGATTTTTACACCCGAAAAAATCCATCGTCCTTCGCCGGGTATATGAAGTTAGCATGGTAACCATTACACCACGGAGGGCGACAATGAAGTCGAAGCAAAGATATGTTGATGGTTATCTCATTTCCTAATTGTATTAATGACCTCTCAAACTCTAACTGTAAGTACTTACAGTGCTTGTCGCATGGCAATTAATAAATTAATTGAAAATTTAGCTTACATTACCAAATGTCTGTCCAGAATGATTAACTTACATATCAAGTATTTCAAAAATAAGTTTTGAAACTGATTGTCAGTGTAGTTATAATATTTGGAGAACCTCGTACAGCAAGTTATATTGCTTTACAAAGAAACTAGGTACAGATAATATCATAGAGTTTAGATTCATTAAACTATTTTTAAAAACAAAACATTGACTCGACAATTTTGAAACACAAAATGAGACACCACGAAACAGCATGCCTCAACGAGAGAAACGTTTGAAGACATATGCTACATGGAAGCTTTATTAAAATGTAACAGGAAGCCCCATAATTAAACATTTGTCAACAATACATATTTATTTTATGATTTTACCGCAATTTCCTTGCCAGTTCCCAAGATTCATACAAAGCCTTCACATCAGTACCACGACCAAAGCATTCTCCCTTCAAAAAGACCCTTGAAACGGTCTTTGCTCCGGTCATTTCTCCTAATATTTTCTGGATTTCGTGTCCATCAGCTCTCTGATCTAGTTCAATTGTAGTGAAATCCTTAATTAGATTGTTGAAAACCTTTTTCGCCATGTTGCAGTACGGACAATAGGTCTTTGAAAAGATAACTACATCGCCGCCACTGATCATCTCCGGCGCCATCTGTGCCACTGGTCCACTCATGTCCACTGGCTGCAGGCTTATGTGCTATTAACTGCATTTACCTACAATTTTCTTTGACTAACCTTGCACCATCTAAAAGACTTAGTACAATTGAGGGGCTCAGCGCCAGAGGGAGCTATCCCACAAATAGCTGAATTTGAGAAAAAAGGAGTTTTATTAGAGTTGTTGATTTGGTAAAAAATGTAATATTGAGGTACAACTTTTTTAAATCCAGTATTTGATCCACATTTTGAAATGTCCTAGAAAATACAAAAAAAAGTGATATTTAACAGCTTTTTTTTATTTATTTAGCACTGCAAACCGTATTATTTACTAAAAATTTACTTATACAGAGAGAGAAACTAAACATGATATTATTCATATTCCTCACCATTGTTTCTTTTTCGTTCAGCAACAATTTGTTTCCATATGTTCTGCCTGCATATTCGTTTCTTTCCTTCACTAGCTATACTATTTACCTCCATTTTGAAAAACAGAATAATCTGCAGCATAGTATAATGACTAAAATTTTAACTATTTACACAATATTCTTAATGTTTAATAATAATAATCTTACCTATTATTCAGTTTCACGTATTAAGGCCTAAAATCATTATTTCTTGGCCTATAGTTTAAACAATAAACAATACTATTAAAATAGTTAAAGTTCTGTAAGTTTGGTAGCATTGTTCTTTAAATAGCAGGCAACTTCATAGTGGGATATCCCCATCTGGCACAAACTTTCTCACTTTGGAAAATGACACAGTTTCTGTAAGTTACTGTAGATGGCACTCTAAAACAGTTAATATTACCAAGATTTCTACAGACATGAGAGACAGCAGAAGCTGTCTAAAAACAAAAAAATGTCATTTTTTCACAATGTGTGGGATAGCTCCCTCTGGCACTGAGCCCCTCAATTCAGACAAGTTTTACAAGTCGACTGAATGAAATTAGAAAAGGGCACAACTTTGGTGACACATTATTGTCATTGCTTTCTGACCTCATGGCGATGTTGGCGGATGTACACCCTTCACTGATACCTCTGGAGCGTCCATGAATGACAATGATGGGGATATATTAAAATAAGTAAATAAAACCTCGGCATATAGTGGAGGTTGACACCGTATTTTCTCAGATGTGAAGAAATCACTAATTCTAATGAAGGTGAAGAGTTTTGGGGTTGATTATTCACATTCAAAGACGATGGTGATGAGTTTATTATGAGTTTTCTCAGGATATATTCTGCTGAGGTTTATCTGAAATAGTATGATGAAGATAAAAAAATAATCTTTTGTAAGAATAGTTTGTCCCCAAAACAGATAAAGAAAACCATGCGCATGGAACACACCAGAGTTTTAATTTATATTTCTTCAATGTCTTACTGTATAATGTTACTTATATGCTTTGTGAAATATTTTGTTAAAAATCTGATGTGTTCCATTCACATAACTTTCTCTATATCTCTGTAAATTATTATTGTTAATAAGCTTATCTTTTATTTATTTCATCCTAATCGAGAAAAATTAGCAGAAATAGTCTTATTTCTTGCTTTATTGTAAGTAGAAGCGAAATATAAGGGAGTACCGTAAGTTAAAGTGAAAGCCTGAAGCTGGTTGCTATGTGACTGATGTTCCTTTGTTTGTATGGACAGGAGTTGATAATTCCTGTATGAGAAAAGTATAAGTTTTTCAAAGCTGAAACCAAGAAAAAGGAATATCTCAAAAATGATCAACTCCACGAAAAAAATTGTGTATAACATAAATTGTGTGTTTTATCGTGCTCTAAATTTTTTGTGGGTTAAGTTTTTGTCCATCGCTTACGGTTTAGTAGTTATGAAAAATGCATCCAGAATAAAGTAGCCTTCAGAGGCTATTCCCAGAAAATTCAAAATATACATTTTATTTGTCATGTAAATATCTTTAATATACGATATTTTAATCAAAATTTTCGAAAAAAGTTCCATGTGAAGGGTAGTTTGGGGTGGGGGATTTTTCTCAAAATCTTCGTGTCGCATCTCTGGAAGATACTAAACTTAAATACCAAGTTTGGTATTTTACCGACTTTTCGTTTTTGAGTTATCGTGTTCACAGACACACGGACAGACACACGGGCCTTTTTCTGAAAATACTTTTTTTGGATACAGGGGACCCTAAAACATATATTTCCGGTGAAATCTCGGTATCGAATTTTTTGGTGGAGTGCAATACCTTGTCTATACGCTATATACATAGCACGTATAGATAAAGTAAAAATAGACACCGTACAGTTTTCAGTTCCGAAAACGGCTCATTTATATATGTCTGGTTGTCGAAGGTTGGCAACACTGATTATACTTGCACTGCACCAGTTGCTACCTTCTGTTTGTGCTGTAAAGAACAAAAGTTTGTGCATTGTGCGTTTCAAAACTGAAAGTTTATTTAGGAAATTGATTTGCTATCGGCAAATTCACACTTGAACAACGAACTTTTATATACGATACGTCAAAACCGAATCATGTAGATAAGATACATGTGTAGACAATTCCAGAAGAAATTTTCTAGTATGCAGTAGAAAACTATTAGATGTCTGATTAATCACTTTAGGACCACGGGACCGCTAAACATTAAAAACGAAAAAAAAATGTAACGGAGGGGGAAAATTCCTGATGTTACATTCACATGAATTTCTCAACCTGTTTTGTAACTATTCCTATATAACCTTATTCTTCTACTTCATGCATATCACTTACGTTTAACCAGTTATGCAAAATTCATCCAGAATGAAGAGGTCTTCAGAAGCTATTCGCAGAAAATTCAAGACATGCAAATTATTTGTGTTGTAAGTACCTTTGATATACGGTAGTTTAGTCATTTATGAGGAATACAGCATTTTCAAAAACTTTTTCCATGTAAAGGGTAGTTACAGTTGGGCCGATTTCCTTGTCGTACCTTTAGAAAATACTAAACTTAAATACCAAGTTTGGTATTTAATAGTCTAAGTTTTTGAGCTATGCTGTCCACAGATATATTCACGGACCTTTTTCTAAGAAAGATATTTTTTTCTGGACTCGCGGGACCTCGGAGCATCTATTTCTATCGAAACTTGACATAGAACTTTTGGTTGGAATACCTACCTTTTCTATACACCATGCACATAGTGCGTGTGGAGAAAGTAGAAAAACAAAACAAAAACAGAAGAACTTGTGAATGTGAATAGAAATTTCATCAAAAGATGCCAAGTATGTCTCAATGTAGGAAGGATCGAACCCGGTTCTTCCCGATTATGCGCTGCAGACGTTACCAACTGAGATATCCCGCTGGGTTATAATGCAGGGGCGCACTTTTCGCATTGCAAACTATGTAGATTAATTGTGGAGTTGGATAGGTAGAGTCAGACTGAAAAATTCAATGCCATAGCCGGGATTTAAACCACGGATCTCCCATTGGAATTTGTCATCTCACAATAATTTGAGATCACCTTGTGGTTTACTGGGAAACATGCCAGTCAGTTGAGAAATGTAATACCGTACCGGCATGTTGCTATGATAGCTCAGTGGTAGAGCAGCCGTCTAGAGTCCGAGAGATCCGTGGTTCAAATCCCGGCTATGAATTTTTCAGTCTGACTCTACCTATCGAACTCCTGTTCTCACACGGTTTCTGTGAGAAAACAGTTAAACTAGATCTACTGTGTTTAACACTCTCCCCCCAGAAAGAACGGACGATGTGAAGGTAGGCCGCAGGCGGATAAGCCGCAGTTCGAAGCACGAACACCCGTCCCACTGCTGGAGCAGACTAGAGAGGACGATGAATAGCCCACCGAACAAACAGCCATCTAGTGTCACTCTTTACTCTGATCAAGCATCCGCGCCAACTGCCGGCACCGCCACCTGCCACGAAACCTAGGACAGCTGAAAGATGAGAAATAAAAGGAAATTATGGAAATGATTTTAATCCTATTTTATTTTACGTCGATTTAACATCTTGGTCGTATTGCGACGGAACTGTACCGTAAGATACCTCGTTGACAGTATCAGTGGACATTAAATTTCATCCTCAAACCATACTACATTCGTTTCACATCAAGCAAATGTTGTTAGAGGGTCGTACAGTCTAGCTACTTCTACAATTCATTGTCAGATGGCAAAGTGCAGCCAGCTTTTTAAGGTCTCATGTCTTCACAACTTACTACTTAAGCCCGTGACAGGCGATGGGGTTAGGGGTGCTGATTAGTTCACCGCTCGGTACAGAAAATTTTGCTAGATGAGAATCTATCCCAATATATGTATGTCGACTTTTCCCAGTGAGGCTATTACATGAAGCTCCTGCCCTCCCATGCGTGGAGGATGTAATTAGGCGCCGGGCTCAAAATGTCTACGCCAGATTGGCCCAACATGAAAAGACCTTGTCAGATCACTGGATGACAACTTACCAACTGAACACCGATGCAGGCAGTACCGGGTTCCCCGCATGGCTTGTGGGCAACCCCGGTAACCACGGCTTCAAATCGGTCAACAGCAAAAATCAGACCTAAGTACTCTCCCCTCCCAACCTTGGGAGTGATCATCCAAAACTTAACATCAACTGAAATGAATATTTAAACAAACAAAACACCAGTGGAGCAGAGGAAAAGGATGCTGTTCCTGTAAATAGTCTATCGTTTAGGAGCCTTTCAATAACGCTACATCCTAAGACCAACACCCGAATCTCCACCAAATTACCAAACATTCATCATTCCTGTGGTTAAGCCTATTAGGGTAGATACCAGCAACGACACTTAATAATGAGTATCAGTTCTCGCGCCACGCACACCCGCCCGATCCTGAAAAACAATGAAAACCCCTTAGTCAGAGTGGGCAGTTGACGGGAATAGAACTCGGGACCTCCCGAATGCGAGCATTCTTGCTTGGCTAAATATAGTATAGTATACAGTTTATACTATTAGCATAAGATTTCTTAACTGATGTTTAAATTGCGAAGGTAATCTTGGATTTATCGAAAATTATCTGGCTTGATATTAATCCATATGGATGATTAAGCCATGTTTTGCTGAATTCTGCAAGTTTTTTTTAGTTTTAAAAGGGGTGCAGGGAAAATGAGAAACTCTGCATTAGTGGAATGAACGTGTAAATGAAGGTGGATTCGACGGCGCCTAAGGTTACATGGCATAGGATACAAAAAGCTCACCCAGGCAGGTTTTATCGACCGGGAGCATACGTAACTAATGCACACAGATAAATGAAACGTAGCCCAGTCTGGTTTTAAAGAAGAATAACAACTGAGGTCAAACTAGGGATGTTGCGGTAGACCAGGGGGTAGCAACCTTCCCATTCATCTTCTGGGAACACCAAGATGGCTGACACATTAGCTTTGTTACCACTCTCATGTCTCTCCTGCTCCTAAATCCAGTACCTTGTGGTTTTCACCTGAGGCATTGCACCTATTAGCTTCCCTTAGTCTGTCCGCACGCATGAGACAGCTCATGAACTGTTGCGTATATATGATTGTATATACAATTTAAGGTCACTTGGAGGACACTAAAATGCCAATGAAGCTAAAAAATGTCACTAACTTAAATTTTGACTACATGAATGATAACTTAAGTTGAGTAGATTATACTTTGTTTCTGCAATTAATGATTGTAAAAAACTATTTCTTCGGTTCACATTACTTTCTCTACCTAATCTGTAACTAACCAATAGGTACTATAAAACCTTATTATTCTATCTACGTCATGCTAATTAAGATAAACATTAGCAGAACTGGTCTTATTACTTAGTTCCTTGTAAGTAGGAGGGAAAACAGCAAATACATTCGGCTAAAGCTATATCTGGACACATATTTTTAAACGCGGGTTGAAATCCCGACCTCTTTGCACGACCAGGAGTAAAACAAAAGAAACAGGAATGACAAATCGTAGTTTGAGAAAAGCTTTATGCATTTTAAAATTGAAATAACAAAAAAATCTAGGAAATGTTTCACTCCACAAAATACTATATAAAACATAAATTAGTGTTTTAACAAGATCTACATTTTTAGTAACTTTTTGTCCATGTCTTACGGTTTGCCGTTATGTAAAAGTCATACAGAATGAAGAGGTTTTCAGAGGTTATGCCCAGCAAATTCAAGAAATATATCTCATTTGTCATGTAAATATCGTAAACATATGGTATTTTTTTTTTAAATCTTTAGAGCCTTTTTGATAAAATCAAAATTGTGAAAAGTTGTCCATGTAACGGGTGGGGAATTTTCCTGAAAAATGTTGTGTCGCATCCTTGGATGACGTTAACCGTAAGTACTAAGTTTGGTATTTAACCGAACTTTTGTTTCTGAGTTGTGTTCTCACACGCACGCACGCACGCACACGCACACACACACCTTTTACTAAAAATATGTGTTCCATTCACATGACTTCTCTACATCTCTGTAATAAATTATGTTAGTGGTGTTGGTTTTTCGCAAATGTGATATAGTGCGAAATGTTCATAAAGTCCTGTACCCTTGTATTTTCATTTTTCACGACGTCTAAATCACATTTTAATCTGTTTTGAAAATGCGATAAAATACGAAATTGACTCAAAATGCGAAAATTATACTAAAATGCAATATAAATGCGAAAACGCCGATTTTTTTAAATTTTAATCTATTTCTTTATTTATTTTCTTCAAGAAATTGTATCTGATGAGGTTGTACACCTTGGAATATTTATGATTCTGACACACTAGTCCAGCGTACTGATCTGGAATGCAGAACTAATTCCCTCATTCCTCATCTGTTTGTAAAATACACAGAAAGCTGAACTTGGCAAAAAAAGTACATCAATCCCATAGTTATCAAATTTAAATAATCATATTTTGTTGTTAACAAAATTAAAGAAAGGAACTCTACTTTATTTACAATCATTTGTGCATACATTTGTATATAAAAATGAGAATAAAAATCATGAGCTCAAATGAGGACACTGTCCTTATGTACAGGGGAAGACCGTGGTAATTTGGACCAGCGTGTATTTAGGACCGATATCAGTTTAAGAAAATGAGTACGGTTGGGAACACCAATAATACGAGTATCTTGAGCAGCGATTATTGTAGGCGTTCCCTCCAATTTTCCGCATTCTATTGCCAATAACCTTGGAGGGAAGTTGCAATCTTTGTTGAGAGCGTTTTCCTTGTAATTTTGTCCCGCTTTTGGTATCGTGTTTTCTTCCACCTAAGATCTTTCTTTGGAAACCAAACTAAAACGACGGCACATTCAATTTATTAAGGTAAGTGTTATATAGATTTATTTCATTAATTCTGGTCAGGATTATAAGAAATATGGTACTCTTAAAGTTGTGTTGTGTCGTGTAATTTGGACCGAAGGTGAAGTGTAATTTGGTCTGCAGCAAATTATACGGAATATTCGGGCATTACATTCCAAATGAGCATCTGTGTATATATTTATTTACTTGAAGTCACGCTTTTAATTCACTTTAGTAATTTATTTAGATATGCACATGTTACTATTACATATTTTACAAGTTGCGTCAATTTCCAGATGACAAAAGGAGAAGCTAGCAAATCTAAGGGCCTGTACTGTAAATCTAAAAAGGAAAATCTGAGAAAGCTGAAAATAAAAACTCAGAAGAGAGTTTTTGTTGTATGAGGGGAATCTTAGGAGGAAGACCGGATGCAGTACAATAAATGCAAAGGGTGGGCTAATGACTGTACTGACATAAATGATCCAATTTATTACTTTTGTGATAGGTGCATTGTGGAGTGAATATTGAAATCCTCTTTTAATCTGGAACAAAAACCTGAAAATATTAACAGGTGTCCAAAACTTTGGATGAAGTTGATATAAGATGATATTAATTTTGTTAAAGTTAATCTGCTCCCTGGAATATTCTGAATAATATAACCATAATGATCATTCCAGCTCTAAATTAATTACTATTATGAATTTTAATCTTTAAAAGAGAATATAAAGGTATACAAATAGATTATAAATGTATTATATTATATAGTGGTCCAATTACACACCCTCTCAGGCTAATTACACACCTCTGGTCCAAAATACACACCTTAGAAAAAATACTATAATTGTAATTTGCAAATTAAGTAGCTGGGATTAACCTTGAAAACTCTCATAATGGTATAACTTCATCTTATTAACACATTTAAGTAAATTGTGCACTTTGGCGAAGGTTTTCTGTCCAGATATTAGCACTTACAGTGTTACATTATTGACACATGATTTTTATCTCATTCGCATCATCTCATTGTTGTATCCAGTGTTATTCTTGAGAGTTCAGTTCCCGTTTACTAATGTTGTGATATTAATTCACATTAAAGTTTTTTCACAAGACAATATCTGTTTAACAGAATCAATTCAAGACGTATGTTTTTCTTCAAAATGCTAAATTGAACATGTAATAATGCTACAAAATGCTAAATGAACAAATCCATATGCTAAATATCTGATTTCAAAATGCTAAAAACCATCACTCTTAATTACTGTTAAAAAGAATTATTCTTATTTGCTTCATGCTAAACGAAATAAACATTAGCAGAAATGGTCTCATTACTTAATTCCTTGTAAGTATAAGGGGAATAAGGGAGTACACTAGCCTAACGCGATAATCAAATATTTTAAATCTAGTTGCTGTGTTATTGAAATCCACTTCTTTGCACATCCTGTTGACAAATAGCCGTATGAGAAAAGTTAAAAGTATTTTAAAACTGAAACCAATAACAAGAAATAATACGGAAATGGTCAACACAACGAAAAAAAAAAAGTATGGAATGCATCAGTTTTTTTGTTGTTGGTTTTTTTTTTTCATATAGATTAAAATTGTTAAATGTTGCATTAGTTTGTTTCACTTTTAATGTTACACAAAATTTAATATCCCATTTTATATTCTTGGATAGATGAAATTTTAAAATTTAATCTTTCCGTCATTCAACTTGAACTGGTTAATTTTAATTTATGGAGCACAATAATTAATTTGGTGTTTCTTTGATGAAAGTTTCAGATAAATAAGTTACAATTTGTGAGATTTGCAATTCAGTAGCCATTAGTGAATTCTCGCGGTCCCTTACGGCTCCACGGACCTCCATATGATAAACACTATAGACTTTAACAACATCACAAGATAAGCTTCTGAACCGAAAACGAAGGTCAATTTGATGCAAATATGACCTCTTCATGCGCAAGTTATCTCCTAAGTGCTTCACTTTGCAAGGAGTCCAGAGGTCATCGATTCAGCCTCCTGCCTTTTAGACTAATGACACTCCCTGCACTCCCATCTTATTACATCCCAGTATTTATGTTACGGATTTCGGACTTCAAACGTTAAAAGCATCAATTCCTCAAGCAACGGAGACTTCAAGCATTTCCTTCAGGGAGGCAAAAATTGCTGTCATTCTGAGGAGATTATCGGATAGCTGAAGGCAATTGTTCCCTCGCTGACAGTGAACAATGACAAAACATCATTAAACCTCGAGAAAGGGCTTTAAAATGTCTTTGCTAAGCACACCGTTGCTTTCTAACTGTCGTTAACGCTTAACACAAAGAAATTAACACCAGCATGCTAGGTTTATGTTGTACAAACCAATCTTCAGAACCGCTCAAGATTTTTTAACTACAGAATGATTCGAAACAATCCCAACTTGTTGCAAATAACTGACGAACAAAGAAGTGATGACTGTCTCGTGGTGAGTGATGAGGGAGCTGACTTCTCACCCCGAGGTCCCGGGTTTCATTCCGGTTGGGACAGGAAATTTTTCTTTAGCATGATTTATTCCCTATCGCCCACAGAGTCTGAAAATATGTGAGAGTAAATGTTTGTGTATTTGAGGAAAAAAAACGACTTAAACCCAGCGTAAAGAACCTAAAGTCAACGAGTTGTTTCTAATGCAAAGCCCCCGATATGACCTTAGATGTTAAAGGGGGTATATAAATAATAATAATAATAATAATAATAATAAATTATGTCATTTTTATTTTTTCTAGCATGTACGATGTACACTGTGCTCGATGCCGAGACTTCACCGTAAATATGTTTTCAGAACCCTTGAATCCAAAATTAACATTTTATAAAAAGGTTCGCGTAATGTGTGTGGGGCGGGGGGGGGCAGCATAACCAAAAATCACCTCCACAAGAAAATGCCTCCATCCCAACTAATCTTTAAATGGAATGTTTATTTTCACAAAATTAGCTCTAACGACTCTGATGAAAACACCAATGTTTAAAATATTTTCATTATAAATGAAATGTATATCTTGAATTTACTGGGAATAGCCGTGAAGTTCTCTTCAATCTGGATGTGTTTTGCAGAACTGTTAAACCGTTGCACAAAAACAATCTAGATCTCGTTAAAACACGTAATCAATGTCAAAATCATCTTAAGGATTTAATCATTTCAGATATATTCCTGTTAATGTTTAAATACTTATAGTTTAAAAAAAAGGGAATTTATAATTATGTCTTCTTTTGTTTAAATCTTGATCATGCAAATGAATGGAGTTTCAATTTCAATAATTAGCGACCAGCTTTAAAAGATTTGACTATCGCTTTAGCCTAAGATGCTTCCTTATTTCCCTTCTACTTACAACAAAGCAAGCAAGAAAAGCATTTCTCTAAACCTTATCTCGATTAGCATGAAGAAACAGATTCTGTAAGAATGCTTTTTGGGTCGTGGTATTAAATATCCAATCTGGTGTTGGCTTTTTTTTTTTCTTTTCTTTTTTTTCAATTCCGGAGGGCTGCCTGTACTCCGGCGCTGTATTCTATTTTTCTTTTTCCTCTTTTACCCCTTTTCTTCTGTTTTCCTATTTGTTTACCGTTTTCTTTTTATTTACAAATATATATATATACACATATACAAGCACACACACAAACACACCAACACACATGCCCAAGGCGTGACTCTAACCCACGGTCCTCTGCGGCACGAAGCACCGAAGCTAGGCACTTCCGCGAGTTCGACCATGGGGACCGGCATAAAATAGTTTGATCCTATCATTGTTGATAAAATCCCAGCCAGATTGGTCGGCCCATAGAATTTGAACCCAGGAACTCCTGAATACGGGCCACAGACTTAACCGCCTGAGCCATCCCGCTCAGTAGAAAGAAGATTTTGTAAGAATATATTGTTGCCGAATAGGTAATAATCAGAATAATAACAATACATAATTTCTATCGACGCTATTAACTGCCAGGATATCAGTGCCATCGGTGTGCCGAAATGTTGTCACGCAGGAGTTCTCTTTACATGCTAATAAATCTACTGACAAGGTGCTGTTGCTTTTAAGCACATTTAAAGACCATCGGCCTGGGCCAGCTTTGAACCCGCGATCTTGGGATCAGAGGGCCAGCGTTTAACTAACTGAACCACCCAGATCAACTGCAGAATAGGTGGAGAAGCTCATTGAAATGTAACAAATTATATTTTTATAATTGAATTAGTTAATTTCCTGTAGCTCCTAAGTGGAGCATAGGATATCGTTACGATGCTTACTTGATCGGATTTAAATTTCTAGTTCGTGAGTTCGCCGCAATGCGCCATGGTGACGAGAGATATGCTCTTCGCCTACAGATGGCACTGTAGGACGAAATCATGACTTGCGGACACGAAATGGAGGAATTTTGAGGAGGAATCTTCTTCTTACAATATGGGTTCTTTTACGTGTAAATAAACATTGAAACCATGCTAAGAATTGTTTAAAGGCTAGCAATCACTACACCATCGAGGGCGACATTTTTATAATTTAGGGGACCACAAACGTTTATTTCGGAGAAAAATTGATATCCAATGTTTGGGTGAAATAGAAGATAAAATGCCTCTATTTACTACAGGTGAGAAGGTGATACAAATGAAAACTTTGTGTGTGTGTGTGTGTGTGTGTGTGTGGTGTGTGTGTGTGTCTTAACGTCCTTTGACCTGGTTGGTATTATCGGACGATGAATGAAATTGGTGAAACAATGCTCAAATGAGCTCGGGGTCCGCTACTAGACATTTGTCTTCTCAGGATAAGATAAAAGATAAAACCTCGAGAGAGAAAAAAAAAACAACCTAATCCGAGTATCTCCCTCCAACGAGATTCGAACTCGCAGCGTTTTGAATGTGAAGCAAACATACTACCCTCACACTAACGAGGCGGCAAATGAAAACATTGGTTACTTGACCACGAGATGTTAAATTTGTTTCGCGTTTGTGCTTAATTTCCATTGTGGCGATTTAAAAATCATTGCAAAGAGATTGCACGACCGTTTAAGAGCATAAATAACGGAAGGTACTTTATCACTTTCACCGAAGGTACACGTTAAGAGTTCACGTGATGTACTGCGCGAGGGTGAAACATTTTAACGAAGCCTCCTCATGTGTACGGATTCTTCAGGAGTGGGATATTGGAGAGGATAACCACGTCGGGGACCCTGTTAGCGTAAATCAGAACACAGGTGTTTCACCTGGGGTCGGAACGCGAGAGGAAACTTAACACTGTGCTCCAGCATATGGCCTGCTACAGTATCAGGTCAACCTCTTGTGTTTTCCTAACGCTTTAGTATAATCTATTGCCGCGAGTGATAAATCGCTGTGCTCCCCAAAAGCAATAGTCTCCGAATTACTACCTCTCAGTTCTGACTCACTTTTTGGTCTTGTCAATCAAGCTATCTTTAATTTTGTCTGTATGAACGCAATAATCTCGAGAACCACTGCCCGGATTTCTTTGAACGCAGAGTTTTGCTTAATGAATCTATAGATCTATTGATCAATCAGTGATAATTTTCTCTATCTTCACTCTTTAGCTGTTTTTTTAGTGGAATTTGGCCTTTTAGTCGGTGAAATTTGATCAAAAATTGTGAAAAAAATAAAAAATAACAATTTAATAATAAAATAATATTAAGTCTAAACTTTAAGAAGGTATATAAATTGTTCTACCTAGCGTATTTAAACTCCAATTAGAGTTTAAATGGATAGACAGGCCCATTCTTACCACTAAGCACACCCAACTTCAAACTTTTTTTTTTCTTTTTTTCATTTCAATAGCCCCCTTTAACTTCTATTAGTTATATCGGGGTTTAGAGTTGCGAAGCAACATTAGATTAATCATTTTTACTGTTTCTAGCATGAATATAGAGGATAGAGATGGTATTGTATTCCACCCAAAAATTGGATACCAAGATTTCACCGGAAATACATGTTTTAGGGTCCTTTGAATCCATTGAAAAGCATTTTTAGAAAGAGGCGTGTGTGTGTGTGCGTGTGGACAGCATAACTCAAAAACGAAAAGTCGGTAAAATACCAAAGTATCAAACTTAGTATTTAAGTTCAGTGCCTTTCAAGAATGCGACATGAAAAGTTTCAGAAAAATCTCCCACCCCTAACCACCCTTTAAATGGAACTTTTTTCGAAAATGTTGATTTTTCTCAAAAATAGCTCTAACGATTGCTCTCTTGATTAAAAAACCATATGTTTAATATATCTTATGACAAACATAATGTATCTTGAATTTCCGAGAATAACCTTTGAAGACATGTTTAGAACTGTAGAACTGGTTAACCGTAAGAGATACACAAAAACTTACTACACAAAATATGTAGCTATCGTTAAAACATTACAAAATCTAAAAGTCACTTAAATACTAAGCTTGATATTTAAGTTCTCCATCTTTCATGTAAGCGACACGAAGAATTTCACTAAATCCCGATCCGAAATATGTTTTGAAAATGTTCCATTTTCTCAAAAATTATTAATAAATTAGATTAAAATATGTGTTTAAGATATTTTCATGCCAAGTGAAAAGTATATCTTGAATTCTCTTTGAATAAATTCCTATGTGCTATTTATTCCGGATGCTTTATGCATAACCGTAAACCGTAAGAGAGAGGTAGGAAATCTTACTATACACAGAAGTATATCTCGCTAAACACAATTTATGTCAGCTATACATAAAAATATAATGTTTTGTGAACTTAACCATTTCCAAGATATTCCTTATTATTGGTTTAAATTTTAAGGTATTTATAGGTTTCTTAAATAACAACGTTATTCGTATTTCTTTCTTCTCGTCAAGCAAAGAGAACGGAATTGTAACGCCTTTGCATAAAACATCTGACTGTCGTTTTAAGTTAGTATATTAGCTTATTCCGCGTATCCCGAATAATCTTGGTTAGACTCCTAGTCGGAATTCAACCTGAGACCCTTCACACTCATACAGAACTAAGTGAAGTATGTATAGAATTTCCTACGAATAACCTACGGTTTTCTTACTCTAAAAGAATTTTTCATAACTTGTATGGGGGAGAGAGAGAAAGAGAGAGAGAGAGAAAGAGAGAGAGAGAAAGAAGCTTACTGCGCAAAACAAAGATAGCTTTAAAACATACATTTTATTTTTACAACTTTTTGTGGCATCAGCCCTTCCGAGCTTTACGTTGAATGTTTCAATATTTTTTCCCCCACTTTTGAAAATGCTGTCATACTCAATTGTTTGTCGTGCTAACATGCAATTAAAATGGAATTTCAAAAATAGCTCTTATGGACACGCTACACTGACTATTGATTCGCTTATTTGTATACGCCTTCTACAACGCAATGTGTAATGTAGCTATTTCTGCAAATGGTATCTCGATTGTCAGGAAATAGAACGATAGCTGCTGTAAGAATAAATTGTATAAGCTTTATAAATATAAGTAGCAACGGATCGATAATGTCGGATGAATGTATCACATATTCTTTTTTTTTGTGGTCATGGATAGACCCGAGAAAGGGAAATGGCAACACCACCGCGGTAACATACTTGCGTGAACGCCGCGGTCAAATTGTGGTCTCTCCCACAAATCCGTCACAGCCATTGTCTTACCACGCCCTCCGTGGTGTAATGGTTACCATGTTAACCTCATATACCCAAGGTCGCGAGTTCAAACCCGACGGAGGACGATGGATTTTTTCAGGCGTAAAAATCCTTAGCATGCCTTCCTTCGGAAGGGAAGTAAAGCAGTGGGCCCCGTGTCGCAGATTTACGGCACGTAGAAGAACCTCAAGCCTGATAGACAGGCCTCTCAGCAAAATTAAGCGATCTTTCACGCCCAGTATAGAATGGGACGCTGAGAACCATAGCAGTTAAAGAGCGTCCATAAATAACACGCCATTTCCATATATATATTCACTCGTCGTCGTCAAAGAGAGTATAAAATATTGAGATTCGAATTCTAAACAGTTTATTGTCGTATCAACCTCATGTTTCCCTTTTATAGTTTCAATTGAATATGTAGTTAGTACAGCAGAGCATTTGAGGTACGTAAAATCTGAAGTTCACTATACATTTATCTAGATATAAGCAGCAGTGCTTTAAGAGCAGAACAGTGAAGACAAAACAACGGTAGGCGGGAACAGTACAATATTAGCAGAATGAAATGCTTCACAATTGCAGTTTATGTTACAGTAAACATTTATCGATGTTCTTACACTAGGATGACTTGCAGATATAGTAACTAACTTATGTTGTACTACTTTAGTATCTTTCAGATAGTCACATTTAATAGAATGAGCAACATTTTGAGATGAAATTCGTACAATAATTTCTTCAACAGCGTTACTCAGAAAAACTCTACACTTCACCATTAGAACTTCAATCCAAATTCTTCTACAAAAGATTACTTGCAAATGTTTTCCCAAAATATATTACCACTACTTTAGCACATAGTTAAAAAAATCTGATGTGTACCATTCACATGACTCTCTTCCTGCAACAAATTACTCTAAATAACCTTATACTTCTATTTACTTTATGCTAATCAGAAAAAATTAGCAGAAAGTCTTATTACTTGCTTCCTTGTAAGTAGAAGCGAAATAAGGGACTACCATAGGTTAAAGTGATAGTCAAAAGCTGGTTGCTACTTCAATTAAGTTCCTTTGTTTATATGGGTAGGAGTTGACAAGTTCCTGTATGAGAAAAGTATACGTTTTTTATAGCAGAAACCAAAAATAAGGAATGTCTCAAAAATGACGAACTCCACGAAAAAAATTTATATAACATAAATTGTGTGTTTTAATGTGCTCTACATTTGTTGTGTAGTAAGTTTTTGTCCATCTCTAACAGTTTAGCAGTTATTCAAAATTTAGTAAAATTCATCCAGAATAACTACTCTTCAGAGACTATTCCCAGAAAATTCAAGATATAAATCTTATTTGTCAGGTAAATATATTCAATATACGAAATTTTAATCAAAATCGTTAGAGACATTTTTGAGAAAATCAAAATTTTCGAAAAAAATTCCATGTAAAGGGTAGTTCGGGGTGGGGGGATTTTTCTCAAAATCTTCACGTCGCATCCCTGGAAGATACTAAACTTAAATACCAAGTTTATTATTTTACCTACTTTTCGTTTTTGAGTTATCGTGTTCACAGACACACGGACACACAGGGACACACACACACACGGACCTTTTTTTGAAAATACTTTTTTTGGATACAGGGGACCCTAAAATATATATTTCCGGTGAAATCTCGGTATCGAATTTTTTGGTGGAGTGCAATACCTTCTCTATACACTATGTACATAGTGCGTATAGAGAAAGTAAAAATGTGATTGTTCCATTCACATGACCGTCTCTAACTGCTCTGAAAGCAAACTATTGTTACAAAAGATTATTCCTTCATCTACATCATGCTAATCAAGTTAAACATTGACAAAAATTATCCTATTACTTGCTTACTTGAAAACAGAAGGAAAATAAGGAAGTATACTAGGCTAAAGCTAGAATCAAATCTTTTAAAAGCTGGTCGCTAGGTGAAACAATTGAAATTCGGAAGAGATATGTTACGAAATATAACTTTACGTTTGGGAAAAGTTTAAGCAGTTTAATATTAAAACCAATAACAAGGAAACCATTTCTGTTCTGCAAACACTATTCTTGAAAAAGATTATTCATTTATCTACATCATTTTGATTAAGATAATCATTACCAGAAATGTCATTATTACTGAAGTTCTTTATAAGTAGGAAGGAAATGAGGGAATACATTAGGCTAAGATAGTAAATATGTTAAAAGCTGTCACTATGTGACTTATTAGATTAAGTTCTCTTTCCATGGCAAGGAGTGAAACGAAAGACAATTTCCCATTTGAGAGAAGTTTACATAAGTATTTTAAAATTCAAACCAAAACCAGAAAATACTCAGTATCACTGAAGAGGTTAATACTACAAAAAGAAATGTACATGACACAAATGGTGTTTTAAGGACATTACATTTTTTGTGTAGTAAATTTTGTTACATTTTTTGTGTAGTAAATTTTGTCTACCTCTTACAATTTATCAGTTGTGCACAAGTCATTCAGAATGAAGAGGACTTCATGAGCTATTCCCAAAAAGTCAGGACATACATTTTATTTGCCTTCTAATTATATATTTAATACAGGTATTTTAATTATAAAGGTTAGAGTCATTTTCAGAAAATCGAAACTTTCGAAAAATATAGTTTGGGGTGGGGGGATTTTTCTGAAAATCTTCGTTTCGCTCCCTTGTAAAATACTTATGTTATATACGATTTGGTATTAAACGGACTTCATGCTTTCCACAGACACACAACACACACGTACCTTTTTCTAAAAATGTATTGTTTTTTATTCATGGGCCCTCAAAACAAGTATTTCCGGTGAAATATCCGTGCCGAATATTTGGATGAAATACAATACCTTCTCTAACTACTGTGTACATTGCACATGCGTGCTAGAGAAAGTTTAAAAAAATAAAAGAAAAAACTCCTAGTTACTAGACGTGAGAAGAAAGTGAGTGTACCGACCCCGCCCTTGTCTTTGACGTTATCTATCCCCGTAGCGCCGATAACTAGTTCCTCAAACACTATCTCTTGTAATGAAATTGTTTCTGAAAAGGTTTATCTCGATTAACATGACCGCGTAAGAATAGTGTTTAGGAGAGCAAATAGAGAAAGTCATGTGAATGTAATACATACGCTGTTTTCTTTTTAGCATATCAGTATAAAACCGTAACTTCGTAGGTTTAGCGGTTGGCTTGCATACAAACGGAACGAACCTAAGAAAAAAAATCCCTTTTCCACAACATTTCGACTTAGAGTCTTATCTTAATCGCTGTGAACGGATAGCGGAAATGGCGAGACTGTCACACACAAGATTTTTGAAAATAACTTGTGTGTCACGTGACAGTTTTTGCAGTACTTGTGGTTTCCGCCAGTGAGACATTTTATGAGTGGTACAATACTGGCTTTCTCTGGATGCAGCTGTTCCTGGAATACAAATGTTGTGGGAAGATAGATGGCACCTCTGCTGCTGAAATTGTCAAAACGCGGAACAGAATGCGGAATATAGTCGAGCAGCAGGTTTGACCTCTTCGAGGCATATGGAGGGATTGTGTGCCGAGGGTTAGAACGCATCAAAACTGTACCAACTGCCAAGTCAATCTTTTGTTCTAGAGACAACAATGATGTGCTACGTTCACATCGCCTTCTCTATATTCTTTGCATGACCAAAAATGAGACAAAAAATATAATTTTCTCTACTCACTCTTATATCAGCTATTCTTACAACTCAATTGTAAGGAGAGGCAATATTGCATTCCACCCAAAAATTCGATACCGAGATTTCACCGAAAATACACACTTTATGACTACCTAAATAAGAAAAAAATCTGATGTGTTCCATTCACATTACTTTCTCTAAACTTCTGCAACAAATTATTGTTAAAAAGCTTATGCTCTTATTTACTTCAAGCTAATCGAGAAAAAAAAAAATATAGCAGAAATAGTCTTATTACCTGCTTCCTTGTTAAGTAGGAGCGAAATAAGGGAGTAGCATAGGTTAAAGTGAAAGTCAAAAGCTGGTTGCTATGTGACTGAAGTTCCTTTGTTTGTATGGACAGGAGTTGACAAATTCCTATATGAGAAAAGTAAATTTTTAAAGCTGAAATAAAAAAGAAGGAATATCCCAAAAACGATCAACTCCACGAAAAAAATGTAACGTGCTCTACATTTTTTGGGTGGTAAGTTTTTGTCCACCTCTTACGGTTTAGCAGTTATGCAAAACTCCTTAAAATTCATCAAGAATAAAGTAGTCTTCAGAGGCTATTCCCAGATAATTCAAAATATACGTTTTATTTGTTAGGTAAATATATTTACTATACGATATTTTAATCGACATCGTTAGAGCCATTTTAAAGAAAAAAAATTCGAAAAAAGTTCCATGTAAATGGTAGTTTGGGGTGGGGAGATTTTTCTCAAATTCTTTGTTTTGGATCACTGGAAGTTACTTAACTTAAATACCAAGTTTGGTAGTTTACCGACTTTTCGTTTTTGAGTTATCGTGTTCACAGACACACGGACACGTGGACACGTATGTAGGTAAAGAAAGTATTGTACTCCACCTGAAAACTCATTGTAGGGAGAGGCAGTATTACATTCCACGCAAAAATTCGATACCGAGATTTCACCGAAAATGCATGCTTTGGGACTGCCTAAATATGAAAAAAAACAACATATTTTTACCTTCTCCAACACGTATATATAATAATACATAGTAGGAAGAGAAAAAATTCCATACCGAGATTTTATGTTTTAAGGTCCAATGGACAAAAAAAGGAACATTTTTAGAAGAAAATAAAATCAGTGAGTGCATGTGTGTGGGTGGGTGTCTGTGAACGGTATAAGTAAAAAATTAAACTCCGTTAAATACTCGTTTCTGTTTTCTTTAACAATATTTCAACTATTCAGGGCTCATCAAAAAATTTATTTATGGAAAAGTATCGACACCTAATGTTTTATTGGAAGGCAATACTATGGGCGCTCGGCTGTCTTCATTCGGCAGGCTTCGCCTATTTTCGGATAGAAGAGCAGCTACATTGAGATATGAAGTATGCTATAATTCCTGATATGGGTTTGGGAGGTCGTAGACTCGATTCTCGCGGTCGACCTCTCTAAACCAAGGGTCTGGGATCACTAGGCGAATGCTGTGGTGGTTTCTTAGTTGCTACGAAATGCCTATCCCTTCATTTTCATTTCCACTTTATCCAACCTGTTTCTTTCAGGGTTGAAAGTGTTGGCGAGAACGCGGTAGTTGTGTCCTTCTGTCCTGGTGAATGCGCTTTGGAAATACAGCTCTAGACGGCAGAATGGCGTTGAAGTCGTCTGCAGGGTTCGGTCAGACTTGCGGCGCGGACTCCTAGCGCTTCCTGCATCGAGATGAACTGCTTGGACTGTTAGAGACCCTTCACAGTGGCTCTTTCTCCGCGGTCCCGTTTCCGCCGCCCGTCCATAATACTCTCATATATTATCCCATTCCGAGGTATGACACACAACGAGCCCATGGTGTCTGCAGTGTGGTACCTCCTCTGGAAGACACACATACAAATACTCTTACACAAATATATTATAGCTTCGATGCTAAGGTTTCATTCTATCCATAGATCTCAAAGCTCATGTACATGCACATGATTAGATTAATAATTCTGCTGGTTCCCGATAAATTAGATAACCTATCCACCATAATGGCTGAGAGCTTCAAAGGAAAAAAAAAAAAACAACAACAACAAAAAACTGCGGAATGACTGGCGAGCGGGATCTCCCTTCTTTCCCTCCGGCCCTCGCGTTATAGTGCCCAAGCACATGTATGCACATAGTACTTCCCCTACTTGTTGTAAGTATACAGTAGGATTAATATTAAACTCGGACAGAATTCCCAGCCATTGAGGAAGAGCACCGCACTTAAGCCCTTGGGGCCCTTTGCGACTTACGTGGCCCAAGAGAGGGATGAGGAGAAACCTGAAGGATGATCAGATCCGGATGGTGACGGTCGCACGCATGGACGGGGTCTCTAACGGTTCAGACTGTACGACGCACCTCGAGACCACGAGTCCCTAGTCTCCGGGGAGTCCCCGAAGGACCTTAGCCCTAAAACAACCAAAGGTGGACCCCGATCGAGTGGTACCGCGTCGGGAATGAACTTCTTCAGTGCGCATGACATCACACGTCCGCAACGCGCCGAACACGTCGCTTGGTCCTTCAGGATGAGGAAGTGCTGGGTATACAGGAAATTCGTGGGGAAACCCAAAAAAAAACACCCCAAAAAAACCTGGGTCATGAAGACACTCAGTAAGTATGTAGTGATGTTAAGTTTTCAGCCCGAAGGTTGGTCAATGGCCGGGACGGAATAATGTGAGATACCACAACTCGACCACAACGTTCAGACACACATGATAGACGATGGTGTTGCAATTTCCCTTTGGCAGCAATGATGATGAGAGGACACCCAAGCAGGGGAGCAAACTCCCCACGCCGGTAACCTGGGAACCCCGGTCAGATGCCGGTGCGCTACCATTGCGCTAACGGGACGGACAAGTATGAAGTAGAGAAAATAATAAGCGATAAAAGTATAAGAAAGGCACAGGAATGTAAAAACGTCAGATTGTTTGTTTCCTATGCTTGGTTTTCAAGATAAGAGGCTGGAAAGTTAAAGAGCACTCTGTAAAACTAGGGATGATGCAGAGATGTAGTAAATGGCTCGCTACGCACAACGCGTGTTTTTTGTTTTTTGTTGTTTTTTTTTCAGGCATATTGTAGAAGAGGAGAGCGAGTATTAACATTCACATGAGAGGTTTATTTTGCACGCACATTCGCTTATCGCTCGGTAGCAGAGAAACACGGCTTAACCTCTTGGTGCGAACTCAGCGATATAATTATATCCCACTGTTCATTTTAACAAGGGCACCCCGCGGGAGGCTGGAGCTACATAAAAGAAGCGGAAAAAGAAAGCGAGCACTTCGGCATCGCAGTCCTCCATGTGTGTGTAAAGCTTTTAACTTCGTTATATTAGGTTAGAGGACAATATCCTCCACCATCTAACCTCTAAAACTCTTAACTCCTGGGTTTGAGTCTTGACCGAAGAAGCATTTTTTGCTATCTCTACACATTCTAGGTAGGTAGAGAAGATACCTACCATATTTCACCCAAAAATTCGATGTCGAGATTTCACCGGAAATACATGTTTTGAGGTCCGCCGTATCCCAAAAAATAAGACGATAGTATGAGTGTGTGCGCGTGTGAGAACAGCATAGCTCAAAAACGTTTAGACCGTTGAATACAAAATTTAATGTTTAATTAATCTTCCAAGAATGCGACACTAAGATTTTCAAAACAAACCTCCCACCCCAAACTACCCTTTATATAGAAAATTTTTTGTAAATGTTTTTCTAACAAATCCAACTATTTTCATTAAAATACACATATTAAAGATATCTGCATGACAAATAAAATGTACATCTTGAATATTCTGAGAATAGGATTAATTTTGCATAATTTGTTAACCGTAAGAGTTAACAAAAAAGACGGTTACGACAGACAATGCTACTAAAACTCAGAAGTGTATTATTCTCATGATTTTCGCAGTAACAAATTGTTGTTAAAAAGATTATCTACTTCTGCTAATCGAGATAAACAGCAGGAATGCTCTCATTACTTGCTTCCTCTAAGTAGAAGGGAAATTGTGCACACTAGGCTAAAGCGATTTTTTTTCTCATGGCCAGGAAACGCCTAATGTTCGTATGGGAAAAATTTAAATATATTAAAACTGAAACAAATAACAAAAATATTTTGGAAATGTTCAACTACGCGAAAAAAATGCATATATCATAAATTGTGTATTTTAACGAGATCGACATGTTTTGTGTTTTTCATGTAAAGGGTAGTTATGTATGTGGGATTTTTCTCAAAATCTTCGTGTTGCATCCTTGGAAAATATTAAACTAAAGAACCAAGTTTGGTATTTAACAACTTTTAGTCTTTGAGTAACCGTGTTCACGGACACACACGGTCCTTTTTTACTTTCTCTACAAGTACTATGTGTGTATTGTATAGAGAAGGTAGGTATTGCACTCCACTCAAAAATTTGATACCGAGATTTTACCGGAAATATGTGTGTTAGCGTCCCGTGTATCCAAAAACAGCATTTTCAGAAAAGGTCCGTGTGTGTGTCCGTGTATCTGTGAACACAATAACTCAAAAACAAAAAGTCGGTAACATACCAAACTTGGTATTTACGTTTAGTATTTTCCAGGGATGCGATACGAAGATTTGAGAAAAATCCCCCCACCCCAAACAACCCTTTGCATGGAACGTTTTTCAAAAATCTTGATTTTCTCAAAAATGGCTCTAACGATTTTGATTAAAATATTATGTATTAAGGATATTTACCACACAAATAAAATGCATATCTTGATTTTCTGAGAATAGCCTCTGAAGACTACTTTAATCTGTATGAATTTTACGCAATTTTGCATAACTGCTAAACCGTAAGAAGTGGACAAAAACTTACCACACAAAAAATGTAGAGCACGTTAAAACACACAATTTATTATATACGTTTTTTTTCGTGGAGTTGATCGTTTTTTAAATATTCCTTGTTTTTGGTTTCACCTATAAAATACTTATACTTTTCTCATACAGAAAGTTGTTAACTGCTGTTCATACAAACAAAGGAACTTCAGTCACACAGCAATAAGTTTTTGAATATCACTCTCTTATTTCGCTTCTACTTACAAGGAAGCGAGTAATAGAACTATTTCTGATAAATTTTTCTCGATTAGCATGAAGTAAATAGAGGCATGAGCTTCTTAACAGTAATTTGTAGCAGAGATCTAGAGGAAGTCATGTGAATGGAACACATCAGATTTTTTTTTTAAAATATGTTCTTTATGGATACAGGAGACCCTTAAAGTGTATTTGCAGTGAAATCTCTGTATCGAAGTTTTGGGTGAAATGCAATTCCTTCTCTATGTACTATATACTAAGTAGAGAAAGTAAAAAGAGAATTTCTCTTCCCGCTAGTTTTCAGGCAATACACACACTTACACACACATAATAGATATTATGTATTTTTTGTACTTCTTTTTATTAGCCTTGGTTCAAAATATTCAGCTGAAATGTCGATTCAAATAATTTGTATTATTGCAACGAAGTCTGAAATTTTGTTGAAAGTTCTTATCAAGTTCTAATATTTTATTGAAGCGGTGTGCGAATTATTTCATGCATTACGGAGAAAAAAACTACAAAAAACGTTCCGCAGTGGTGTATGCATCTAAAAGGTTTGTGATGACAAAATTCCAACTTCATCGGCCGGCATATAGGCAACCATTCCTTTTATAATGTGTTCATCAGCACAGTTTTCATGAAATACCTAATTTCTTTACTGCTTCCACATCTCTGTTTTATACTGTAGATAAACGTAGCTAATTTGAATTAGTCATCACGTACATTGTGAATTTGTTTATGCCTCAAGATAATGTATTTACCTCCGTTTGGGTTGAGATTCGTTGCACAGTGCCCTGTAAGCGAGAATAGATGCATAGCAACGCCAAACAAAACAATGCTATGCAAATACATTTTAGCAACATACCAAAAAAATCCGCAGCTTTTTCTGGTAACGTCTCGCCGAGTACCTCTTTTATTTTCTCTATTCTTGCAAAGTTTACAAAATTAAACGATGTACCAATTATACCCCGCCTTTAACTACAGTGGCCATCTCGGTGACTTTTACCTTTGGAATACTTTACCTATCGCATCCGTGTTAATTTGTATGCAGTAAGTTGTCATTGATATTCTGGTTTCTGTTTTACTTTCTCTACACTACTATGTACATAGACTATAAACAAGGTAATGTAATACACCAAAAAATTAGACATCGAGATTTTACCGGAAATAAACGATTTGGGTCCTCCTGAATAAAAAAAAAACACACTTTGTGTGTGTGTGTGTGTGTGTGTGAGTCTGAGTGTATGGTTGTGGACAGTATAGCTCAAAGTCCGTTAAATACCAAACTTGGTATTTAAGTTCAGTATATTCCAGTATCTTCTTTTTTCGAAAATGTTGATTTTCTCAAAAATAGCTCTAACGATTTTAATTAAAATATGGTATATTAAAAATATTTACCTGACAAATAAAATTTATATGTGGATTTTCTGAGAATAGCCTCTGAAGATTACTTTATTCTGGATGAATTTTACGGAATTTTGTATAACTGGAAAATCGTAAGAGATAGACAAAAACTTACCTAACAGAAAATATAGAGCTCGTTAAAAAACACAATTTCTGTTATATACACTTTTTTCGTGGAGTGGATCGTTTTTTATATTTTCCTTATTATTCGTTTCAGCTTTAAAAAACTTATACTTTCTCACACGGGAATTTGTCAACTCCTGTCCATACAAACAAAGGAAATTCAGTCACATAGCAACCAGCTTTTGACTAATTCTTTAGCCTATGCTATTCCCTTATTTTCGCTCTACTTGCATGGAAACAAGCAATAAGGCTATTTCTGCTAATTGTTTCTCGATTGTGTGAAGTAAAAAAGAAGCATAAGTTTTTTAACAATAATTTGTTGCAGAGATGTAGAGATAGTCATATAAATGGAACACACCAGATTTATTCCCTTTAGACATTAGATCAAGGACACTCTCAATCATACTCCAAAATCTAGGGAACATAGAAAATAATCTTGGCTACAGAAAAATGCCCCACCCTCGCCAGGAATCGAACCGACACACCCGTGCAGAAAGTAGGTGCTCTACCGACTAAGCAACAGGATAGCCGAAATTTAGCTAGTTTAACATTATGCCTATTTAGTATCAATAAGGCTGTAAAACAAAAAAAGTATGAGTAAAATTGTGCTAGGCGTGAAAGACCGCTTAATTTTGCTCAGAGGCCTCTTTCTCAGGCTTGAGGTTCTTTTACATGCCGTACATCGACGAAACGGGACCAACGGCTTTGCTTCCCTTCCGAAGGAAGTCATGCTAAGGATTTTTACGCCCGAAAAAAATCCATCGTCCTCCGCCGGGTTTGAACCCGCAAGTTTGGGTATACAAAGTTGGCATGGTAACCATTACACCACAGAGGGTGACTCATACATGGAAATACTGTGTGCTAAAGTATATGTACTTCTTTGACATTTTAAAAGCACTGAACACACTAACACTTAACACGTGGTCACAATGCATCAACAGTATTTACTTAACACCAACTGATTAACCAGCACACACAGAGGAGGGAAATTGATAGGGGAACAGATCTAGCTAGTTACAGCTTAGTGCAGGGCAAAGAATTCCTCGTAACACGAAGCCTCTAAGATTTCTTCAAGAAGAACACGTAACGTTGATGACATGGCTCGATTTATTAAGGAGGCGTGCCAATAAACTTATACAAAAAATCTTATGTGTTCCATTCACATGACTTTCTCTACATCTCTGCAACAAATTTTAGTTAAAAAGCTTATCCTTCTATTTATTTCATGCTAATCGAGAAACATTAGCAGAAATAGTCTTATTATTTGCTTCCTAGTAAGTAGAAGCGAAATGAGGGAGTACCATAGGTTAAAGTGATAGCCAAAAGCTGGTTGCTATGTAACTGAAGTTACTTTGTCTGTATGGACAGGAGCTAACAAATTCCTGTATGAGAAAAGTATGTTTTTCAAAGCAGAAACGAAAAATCAAGAATATCTTAAAAATTATCAGCTCCACGAAAAAAATGTATATGACATAAATTGTGTGCTTTATCGCGAGCTACATTTTCTGTAGAGTAAGTTTTTGTCCATCTCTTACGGTTTAGCTGTTATGCACAATTCCGTAAAATTCATCCAGAATAAAGTAGTCTTCAGAGGCTATTCCCAGAAAATTCAAGATATACATTTTATTTGTCAGGTAAATATCTTTAATATACGAAATTTTAATCAAAATCGTTAGAGCCATTTTTAAGAAAATTTTCGAAATTTTTTCCATGTAAAAGGTAGTTTGGGGTGGGGGGATTTTCTTGAAAATCTTCGTGTCGCATCCTTGGACGATACCAAACTTAAATACCAAGTTTGGCTTTAACGGTCTTTTCGTTTTTGAGCTATACTGTCCACAGACACACACACACGGACCTTTTTGTAAAAATGCTGTTTTTGGATCCAGGGGGACCCAAAACATGTATTTCCGGTGAAATCTCGATATCGAATTTTTGGGTACAATACAATACCTTCACTATACACTATTTACATAGTTCGTATAGAGAAAGTAATAAAAAAGATAGAATTTCCTTGAGTATCAAATATAGACTAAATGCAAAAAAACTAACAGTTTGAATATTCACAAGGTTGTATTCTAATGTTATGCGTTTAATCAATCACATTAAAGTATATTTACATTCTATTATATTATAGCATACCTCCTGTAGCATGTTGAACTGTTCCTACTCCTGCCATGTAAGTAGTAGACAAAGTATGCAATAAAATCTAAAGGTCAAGAATAGCTAAGAATCCGCTAAGATTGGGGCGTATACCAAGGCAGTTTGAGATGAGTGAAATATTACTCTCGTATTTATGATCGCCTGTTGAATGTCAACAGGTTACTACTTCATGTAATACCATCTATCATACACACGCGATGGTGGTTAAGGATTAAAAGGATCGAAAGAAACACACAAAAGGAGCGATTTGGTTCTTTTCTAATCTATAATGAAGGAGAGAACGCAAATCAACTCCTGCTGTTAGTTATGACACATTTGAGTACTTACCAGTCTTCATCATAGATACAGAGCGACTTTCAACTCACCTGCAACAAAGAAAATTTCTATTTAGGTAATGCCACTGTGAAATTTGGAAAAGCCAGAGCATGTAAGAAATTTTATTGTAATGTATACCAGTTATTATACACACTAATAGATATATTTTTGCCACTTATCAAAATTCTAGCTCACATGGTTCTTTAAACAGTAATATTTTACTGTCTAAATTCATTGTTCTTATAAAAATGAACCACGTGAGGCATTATTAAAAATATTTACATACAA
Organism: Hymenopus coronatus; assembly: GCA_030762935.1. Taxonomy (NCBI): domain Eukaryota; kingdom Metazoa; phylum Arthropoda; class Insecta; order Mantodea; family Hymenopodidae; genus Hymenopus; species Hymenopus coronatus. The sequence goes on along the minus strand of CM060897.1, from coordinate 39,875,998 downwards.
CAATTTAATTTGCATAAATGAATTTAAAAATCGATTTTTCACGTTATATTTTTATATATTATCCCTAATTAGTGGTGAAAAATTATTATTGTTCATACTCCCCAAAACACTTGATTTGTCAGTATTTGATAATTTATATAGTAAAATTGCAGCATTGTTTCGAAAAATTAATATGATCATTTTCTTTAATGTACTAATATTTTGAAACAAATTAGTGAAATCTATGAGTATAAAAATATACTGTAAAGTATATAATAGGTTTAATATATATATATATATATATATATATATATATATATATCTTATTAGAATTAATAAAAAATATTGGAATACACATCTTATGTATTTATTATTCTGACCCTTTGCATCGTGTGGAACATTTTGAGTATGGAAAACAGTTTGTGAGAAATTAAGGTTTAAAGTTGGGAAAGCCTATCAAAAAGTATACAACTAATCATCTATAGTTTCAGCTAATTAGTAGTCAAAATTCGCCAAATGCGAAAAAGTATATATTTTCTTAAATTTTAGAATTCAAATCATTTTATGATGAAACAAAATAAGTTTTTAATTTTTCACTATTTTCGGTGACATTTCCCAGATGTACCACTAAGTCTATTTTTATTTTATACTGAACACATGGAGAATATAACTGGCCCAACTGCCTCGCATTTGATTTGTGCATATATCCCTTCGTACTTTAAAATAGTTGTAAAGCTCAACGGGAAAATTTCAAGTTAAAACCGGCCAGTGGGGAAATGGAGTGAGCGACTCTCGCACTAAGATATTTAATAAAATTAAAGATAAAAACAACCAGACTTAAGCCGGTTTAAACTCAGACCATGCAAGATTTTAAAGGTTGAACAGCCCTAGTTTATGAACATCTACAACCAAAACTAACCTTAATCTAACATTGAGGTCACAATCTTCTCTTTCGATAAGACCTCTCAAAAGAAATTTTGTTTTACCCCTCTTGTTATCAGTGGAGACGATAGGCGGGTCACGCTCATTGACCAGTTTTAACTTGAAATAGGCCCAGTTGAATTCTGCAACTCTTCTAATGCAGGAAGAGATAGTTGCACACGTCACTTACGGGGCAATTAGACCACCTGGTTTGCACAGTTTTGTCGGCTGAGGCGATATTAGCGCTCCTACTATTATCATCTCAGTAGACGATAAACTATACTTTAGTATCGTATTTGGAAAAATAAATACCCTGGTACTATTATTAATTAAACATTATAGAGCATAATTCAAAAATTTACGTTGCACAATAAATTCCATCAGAAACACTATGACACCAGATATAATATAAATTGTATTTTTTGTGGGTAGACATAATGATACTTAATGTAAATGCTTATTTTTAATTGTGTCAACCACAACTGGGTCATTAATGCTTAATTTTTAAATTTTAATGTATGTATAATGTCTTAGTAATATTCTTATTGGGTCTTTTGGAAATCGGAAGCAGAGTAAATATGGTTTGTATTTCTCACTGCTAGTACAATATATAGCATTACAGACATTGATTCCTTGTTCCATATTATCATCCTTAAAGAATACGTCACATAAAATGTATTTCTCTATCAAACAACACGTGTTTGAAACAAGAAAAGTATAATTATTTTAAACCTGAAACCAATAACAAGAAATGTCTCGGAAATATCCCCACAGTAAAAATGTATAGGACATAAATTGTGTGCTTTTTATGAAATCTACATTTCTGCGTAGAAAGTTACTGTTACGTGAAAGAGGGAAACAGGAAGCATTTAAACACTTTGGTATAATTTGAGCTATATTATGAGCTCATCATACTTATATTCTTACGGTTTATCAGGTATGCAAAAAATACTCAGAATGAAGAGCCCTTCAGACGTTCTTTCCAGAAAATGCAACATATAATTTTTTATTTGGCATGCAAATTTGTTTAATATAAGGTTAATCAAAAATCGATTGTCATTTTGAGAAAGTAAAACTTTGAAAATGTTTCCATAAATGAGAATTTGGGGGAGAGTTTTATTGAAAATATTCGTGTCGCCTCCTTGCAAGATGCTGAAGTTAAGTACAAACCTTTTTTTCAAGCCACTTTTTTGTTTTTTGGGTATGCTGTTCACAGAAACACAGGGCAAACCGACACACTAATACACATACATATAATACATGACCTTTTTCTATAAATTTATTTTTTTTATTCAAGGGATTTTAAAACTTGTTTCCGGTAAAATTCCGGTATCGAACTTTTGTGTGGAACTCAATCCATTCTTTATGTACGTGTACTCAGTAGATAAAGTAAAAATTACTGAACCATTTCCAGGAACCCGCAAGACTATCAGGGGAGGTTGAGAAAAGCATACGTTTCATTAATGATTTACTCCTTTTGCATGGATATCGAGGATTTTTCATCCCTTATTAGTAGTAGTCTTAACCCCATAAAATTACAATTAGAAGCGGGAAAGGGGAGGATTAACTATAAACACCCAGCTCGTAAGCCGAGACAAGAGCAAAACCGTAATTTGCGCAGTGGCAGCTCTTTACTGGAAGGCGTCAACATGTATGCGCAGAAGTCATAACGTTTCTATCCACGAAGGAGTGACATACGCTGGGGCTAGTTCTAATGAAGCATGTTTAAATAAATGAACAATAGCAGATCATTGTTAAACTGGAAAGAGACAGTGATGCCGACGAACCCAATAGCGATGCTGGTTATGAGGACAAAAAGTTATGGAGCAATGAGCGAGATTGAGAAGCTATAGAAATATGTGGTAAATACAACAATACTGTTTATTGTTTGGTTATATTCATGTTTGCCAACTTATTGTGTGGCAAGCTGGATCGCAACCAAAAATAAACAATTGACAGCCATTCAGGCAAAATGTTCAGTCTCATGCTCTACATATTTTTAATGACATATTAGTCGCCCTCCGTGGTGTAATGGTTATGATGCTAACTGCATATACCCAAGGTCGCTGGTTCAAACCCGGCGGAGGCCGTTGGTCCCGTGTCGTAGATTTACGATGTGTAAAAGAACCTCAAGCTCGAAAAAGAGTCTTTTACGCCTAGTATAGACTGGGACGCTGAGAACCACAGTAATTAAAGAACGTCCATAAATAAAACTCCATTTCATTTTATTGACATATTATATATAATTAAAATTAGTTTGATTACGAGCAAAGTGATGAAGCTAAACTATAATATGTGCCAATAATTACTTTCCAATGAACTACAATTGTTTCACACTACACGCTGTTGTGTTTAGTCATTCGCGTTAAACTAGGACCTCTATTCCACCCTCTCAAATGTTGCAGAGAGGGGGGGGGGGGAGGAAAGCAACTTCCTCTATGTGCAAGATTTGTTCTTGTGTTACCTCACGAACTATGTGCAGTAATTTTATAAAGAGTGGAAGCGCTCAATGCAATTAAACAGCTAACCGTGCAACATCGTGTAAAGTACGCTTGTATGTAGTAAAACTATAAGTTTGTATATTTCTTAATATTATCTTTGACCGAACTGGACGAGAACCCTTGAAAGCCATTAACAAACAAACCAATTCAACAAGTAACAAAATTTCATTTTTTAAGTTGCGAAATATCATTTATAATAGAAATAGATATAAATAATTTCAATTATATAACAAGAACACTAAATAGAACTTTGAAAAATAAAGCCAGCAAAGGATCTATCATGAAATTAAAAAATCTGATGTGTTCCAATCACATGACTTTCTCTATATCTCTGTAAATTATTATTGTTAATATGCTCATCTTTTATTTATTTCATGCTAATCGAGAAAAATTAGCAGAAATAATCTTATTTCTTGCTTTATTGTAAGTAGAAGTGAAATAAGGGAGTACCATAGGTTAAAGTGAAAGCCAAAAGCTGGTTGCTATATGACTGATGTTCCTTTGTTTGTATGGACAGGAGTTGACAAATTCCTGTATGAGAAAAGTGTAAGTTTTTCAAAGCTGAAACCAAGAAAAAGGAATATCTCAAAAACGAACATCTCCACGAAAAAAATGTACATAACATAAATTGTGTGTTTTAACGTGCTTTACATTTTTTGTAGGTTAAGTATTTGTCCATGTCTTACGGTTTAGTAGTTATGAAAAATTCATCCAGAATAAAGTAGTCTTCAGAGGCTATTCCTAGAAAATTCAAAATATATATTTTATTTGTCAGGTAAATAACTTTAATATACGATATTTTAATCAAAATCGTTAGCCATTTTTTTTATAAAATCAAAATTTTCGAAAAAAGTTCCATGTAAAGGGTAGTTTGGGGTGGGGGATTTTTCTCAAAATCTTCCTGTCGCATCCCTGGAAAAAACTTAACTTAAATACCAAGTTTGGTATTTTACCGACTTTTCGTTTTTGAGTTATTGTGTTCACAGACACACGGACCTTTTTCTGAAAATACTTTTTTTGGATACAGGAGACCCTAAAACATATATTTCCGGTGAAATCTCGGTATCGAATTTTTTGGTGGAGTGCAATACATTCTCTATACACTATGTACATAGTACGTATAAATAAAGTAAAAAGACGATGGTAGTTCCTACAATAACTTATGGATCCGAAACATGGCCTACGACAGCACAACATTCGACTAGAATACAAGCTGCAGAAATAAGATTCCTCAAATCAATAACAGGGTACCGAATAACAGACAAAAACATAATACAGGAAGTAGGCAACAATTAAAAGTAGAACTACATACAACAATAGTGAAGTATAGAACAATTGGAAACAACATCTAGTAAGGATCGGATTAATTGTTTCTTCACACAAGTCGTGTGTAGGACAGGAATTGGATAGGTAGAGTCAGACTGAAAAATTCAATGTCATAGCCGGGATTTGAACCACGGATCTCCCGATCTCTAGTCCGAGTTAAATGCTTGCAACATTGTAAGTTGCCATTGGGGTGGTCATCTCAAAATAATTTGAGAACACCTTGTGGTTTACCGGGAAACATGCGAGTCAGTTGAGAAATTCAATGTTATATCGGCATGTTAACATTGTGGCTCAGTGGTACTGCAACCGGCTAGAGATTGGGATATCCGTGGTTAAAATCCCGGCTATGGCATTGAAATTTGTTCAGCCTGACTCTACCTCTCTAGTAAGGATGACCGAAAACAAAATACCAAAAACAGCATATAACTATTCACCACGAAGAAGAAGGAAATTTGGGAAGATTTAGGAAAAGGTGGAATCAGAAGCAATTTGGGCCCGGAATAGACCAATAAGGTCTAAACCGTGATGAAGAAGACAAATATTTATGTTGATTAACATGAAGTAAATATAAGAATATCTAGTTCGAACTTGACGGGCAACCAAGATTGGGCAACGAGAGCCTCGCTGTATATGCAATCATCAAAGCATATGTATGGAGCGTGTAATCTAAAATGCAACAAATGTGTTCGAAGTGACATGTTCAAGGTGATTTTTATTGACTCGGACGGATGGCATTGCTCGATGTAATTTATTCAGAGTTAAGTAAGCCCTTGTATGCAAAATATAGCCACAGTGGGAATTGCTGGTATAAAAATCTGATGTGTTCCAATCGCATGTCTTTCTCTAGCTGTTCCACAAACTTTCATTCTAATCATTAGTGTTATTACTTGGTTCCTCATAAGCAGAAGAGAAATAGGGGAATACACTATGCTAAAGCGATAGTCAAATATTTTAAAAGCCGGCTAGTAAGTGAAACAACAATTGTAATTCGGTTCTCTTTTGCATTCCCGTGAGTAAAACAAAAGAGATAAACGAAAACTGCCTTCCTGCTTGAGGTAAATTTAAAACTGAAACCAACAACAAGAAATACTTCGCCCGCCTGGGTAGCGTGGTGGTAGCGTGTCTGCCTTATATTCAACAGGTCGTGAGTTCGAATCTCGCTTAGGGTGAGTTACCCAGATAAGGTTTTTTTTCGGGGTTTTCCCTTATCATGAGAAGACGAATGTCGAGTAGCTTTAAGCTCCATGGACCCCGACATCATTTGAGCATCATTTCACCAATTTCATTCATCGTCCGATGACCAACCAGGTTAACGGTTAAAGAACGTTAAACTACCAAAAAAAAAACTTCGGAAACGGTTAACTCTACAAAAAATGTACATGACAAAGTCTGTGTTTTAATGATATCTACATTTTTCCGTAATAAGTTTTTGTCCGTTTCTCATGGTTTAAGAGTTATATAAAAATTAATCCAGAATGAAGAGATCTTCAGAGGCTATTCCTAGAAAACTCGAGATACATTTCGTTTGTCACGAACATATTTTAAACATACGTCATTTCAATCAAAACCGTATGAGCCATTTTAGAGAAAATAAAACAATTTAAAAATGTTCGATGCAAACGATAGTTGGGGTGGAAAATTTTCTTTAAAACCTTCGCGTCGCATCCTTAGAAGTTACTGAACTTAGTTACCAAGTTTGGTATTGGACCGTTTTTGAGTTATGCTGTTCACAGGCACATTTCTAGCACGCTTTTTAATTCAGGGGTCTCAAAACATGTATTTCCGGTGAAATGTCGGTATCCAATTTTTGTGTAGAATACAATACCTTCCCTATACACTATGTGCATTGTGCTAGAGAAAGTAGAATTATAATGGCTTGGTTTAACACAAAGTAAACGACTTTGTTTATCAATCTAAAAAATTATGATAATCACTAATTATTTTACAATACGTTCCTATTTGGAGTTAGCGTTCTACTTTATTATTTCCCTTTGGATATGATACTAAGCAAGGAAGATTTTTAAATCGATTTACTTGTTATTATCCTTCTCTTTGCATTATGCGCAGTCGTTTGTTTTATGGGTGAATAATTAAAATTGATGTTTTTATTTAAGTGTTAAAGTGTTAAGTGTTTAAGTGTTATAACATCTTGATAATTTACACTGTCATTATTTCAGGATTCATTACTGGTGGTTATATTTCATAAACGTAGTTTCATTAATTTATACATTAATTTGTAAAAAATACATATTTGGCATCGCCAGTAGTGAAATGTACAGTTTAGGTGTTTATGAGAAAAACCTAATAATTTCTATTTTTTTTTCCGAACATAGGAACAACAAACGTGTTAGACACAAACAACATGTAGAGCTCGATTACCCATTTCATCAAAGATAATACATAACTTCTAACTTCAAATTTCTAAGTTATTGTGTAAAGAAGAGAGAGTGTTCATCTAGTAAACAGAAGGGCAAGGTCGAACAAACGTAGCTTGCCTCGCCTCTGAGAAACAAACTTCGTTAGTGGCCACATTCGACAAACTTAGGAACATAGGACGTGTATTGAATGAATTCATCTAGGCTTTTGTAAGAATAATTTTTTGAAGAATGTGTAGGGCATGTAACACTTCACATAATTATTTTAGTTACACTATTCACACATACACATCTTGTAAAATGACCTTTTATTTAGGGGGCCTCAAAAATACCTTCCCGGTGAAATATCGATATCACATTGCACAGTGGAAATCTATGCTTTCTCTATAAGTAAGTGATAGAGAAAGAAAATAAGTTAAGAGCTGACTGTCAACATTTTTCCCGCGCCTGTACAAAATCACACTAGATATTTTACTCTAATTTGTTTTATATTGCCAGCATAAATTCACCCTACTCTTGCAGCATCCTATGAGATCATAACCCCATCAGAAATAAAAAAAAAAAGCAAGTAAGGGTTGAGTCTCGTTAGAATGTGCTCGAGAACCCTTTAATAAACAACCCATTCCTTTACATCGGAAGATTGCGCCCTTCGCCTGCCACTTGAGGTCACGTGACGCGCGTAATGAACGTAGCAGCTCCTTATTGGATAAACCGTGCACGACTTTCGGGACTTGAAGTTTGCAAGCGTTCCATCAAATTTCAGTTACAATGTTTTCTATTGGCAAGAAAACCTCCACAAGTTGAGAAACAACTTAATTTAGATTTGACAGAAACTGCGGTACAGTTGTTACCGCTATAAATCAAAAAATTCGGGGTTTGATTTTCGACAGGATGGGAGCATTTTTTACATTCTCTGCACACATGTACAATGTACTTAGTAGGCAGAGAAGGTGTTGTATTCCTCCCAAAAAATTAAATACCGAGATTTCACCGGGAATGTGTTTAGAGACCCCTGAATTAAAAAAAACACATTTTTAGAAAAAAAATCTGTGTGTCTGTGGATAGCATAACTCAAAACGAAAAATCCTTTAAAAATCAAACTTGGTGAATAAGTATCTCTCAAGGATCTCAGAAAGATTTTCAAGAAAATTCCACCAACCCAAATTAAGTCTTTACACGGAAAATTTTTCCACGAAAAGCGTAGTTTGGGGTAGGTAATTTTTTTGAGATCTTTATGTTGCATCCTTGGAAGATGATGAACTTAAATTAATTATTTAATGCATTTTTCGTATTGAGTTATGCTATTCACACACGCGTGCGCGCATATTTTACTAAAATACTTTTGGGGAGATTCTAATGGCCTCAAAACGCATACTTTTGGTGAAATCTCGACATTAAATATTTTAGTAGAATAAAATATTTCCTCTACTTACTATGCGTAGTAGGAAAATTAAAAATCTGATATGTTGAATTCGTATGATTTTCTCTACCCTCTATCGTTTATTAGTGTGTATAGAAAATTACTCTTACGAAAGTTTATATTTCCATGTACTTCACTTTAATCGAAATAAAACATTGCAAAAATAAATACATTACATATTTCGCTATAGATACAAATAGAATGGTTTAAATGTTTAACATTTGGACGCTATTTAAATGTCCTTAAAATTCCGAACTCTACACTTATTATTGTGAAAAACAACTGAAAATCGAAAGGACTTCATAAAGAATTACCCATTAACAAGGATATCTCGGATATGACTTTCGTCACAAAAAGCTGTTTAAAATAAATTTTGTGCTTTGAAGAGATCTATATTTTGTGCGAAGTACGTTTTCATCTACCCCTTAATATTTCCAGTTAGGTAGTCAAGATTATACAAAATTCTTTCCAAGTAAAGATGACTTCACAGGCTATTCCCAGAAAATTCAAGACATCAATTTTATTAGTCATGAAAATAAATTTAATATTTGGCACTTTAATCAAAGTCGAGAGACACATTCTGAGAAAATCGCAAATTTCTAAAAATCTGTCATGTAAAGAGTAGTTTCAGGTGGAAAATTTTGAAGATCATGTCACATCTTTGAAAGATTTGTTTTGTAGTCGGCTTACCCTCCTCGTATTTTAGGCCTGATACCCCCAAGGAGCTATAAGCGGATGCCTTGGGGTCAAAAGCCTGTCGGGGAGCCAACGGCACGAAACCACGAATGGAGAACCTGGAGTGGTCGGCCCGTAGCCATGAGCGTGAGGAGTGGATGGTATGGAATACAAAGGATGATAGGAAAGGAGGCGGTGGAAACCGAAGGACCCGAGAAAACCCGCCCAGACGCCGCTTCGCCCACCACATATCACGCATACGGGCGCTTGGGATCAAACCCGAGCCGCCTAGGTAGGAGGCGAGCGATCTAAATGCCAAGTTTTGTATATACCCGACTCTCCGGTTTTTGAGTTATGCTATTTACAGACACATTGAAAGAAACGCAACGGTCGTTTTCTAAAAATGCTTTCTTTAGTCTTCTCGAAACGTATAATTCCAGTGAAACTTCAATAACGAATTTTTGGGTAGACTACAATACTTCCTCTACTTAATATATACAGTAAAAAAGAGCAGTTAAGTCCAATTATGACTGTTAAAATGTATTTCGTATTCTTCACATTATTGTAATCTCAAGATGACTGAAAAGATGAAGGTTTGTTAAACATGCAATTAGTGACATATGCAGAATGTTGGAAGTGTTAATTAAATTCTTAGTTCATTCATATAATTCTAATAAATATTAGTTTAGAGTGTGATCTTTCCAGTGCATCTCGGACTCTCTTGTGATAACTATGCCGTGGTGTTTGCATCCTCGGCAAGACCTATCCAAGAATAAGAAACAGCAATAAACCCGGTGTTGGCGTTCGCTCGCGTTTGGCACTACACTTTTAATTGCAATCTATGAATAATGCACACGCCAGACAAGGCTTCAATGCCACAATGGAGCAGTGATCATAACTCAAGATGGCAAAGGATGCTTCAGTGTTATAGGATTCCCCTGGTGTTACTTGCTCACAACACGATATGAACTAAATGCATATAACCACAAACATAAGCACTTCTGCAATTTAATTTTTACTTTCTCTACACATACTATGTACATAGTGTATAGAGAAGGTATTACATTCCACCCAAAATTCGATACCGAGATTTCACCGGCAATACATGTTTTGGGTCCCCCTGAATACAAAAAAAAACATTTTCAGAAATAGGTCCGTGTGTGTGTGCGCACGACTGTGTCTATGGACAGCATAGCATAAAAACGAAGAGATCGTTGAATACCAAACTTGGTATCTAAGTTTGGTAACTTCCAAGGATGCGACACGAAGAATTTCAAGAAAATCCCCCCAGCCGCAACTACCCTTTACATGAAACTTTTTTCGAAAATTTTGATTTTCTTAAAAATGACTAACGATTTTGATTAAAATATTGTATATTAAAGATATTTACCTGACAAATAAAATGTACCTATATCTTGAATTTTCTGGGAATAGCCTCTGAAAACTTTATTCTGAATCAATTTTACGGAATTTTGCATAACTGCTAAACCGTAAGAGATGGACAAAAACTTGGAACACAAAAATGTAAAGCGCGTTAAAACACAGAATTTATGTAATATACATTTTTTTTTTTTTTTTTTTTGTGGAATTGATCGCATTTTAGATATTCCTTGTTTATGGTTTCAGCTTTGAAAAACTTACTTTTCTCAAACAGGAATGTGTCAACTCCTGTCGATACAAGCAAAGGAACTTCATAGCAACCAGCTTTTGACTATCACTTTAGCCTATGGTACTCCCTTATTTCACTTCTACTTACAAGGAAGCAAGCAATAAGATTAGTATGAAGTAAATAGAGGATTAAGCTTTTTAACCATAATTTGTTGGAGAGATATAGGGAAGGTCATAGAAATGGAACACATCAGATTTTTTAATTTTACATTCATTTATGATAGTTTAAATTTTATACAGTTGTCTTACCATTGGGATTTTCATATGCAGATCTTCAATTTCATATAATACTAATATTCAAGATTTTAAGTATTCTATAAATGTATTACAAAATATAAATATATCTTTGGGACATCGTGGAACATTATTTTTTTATTTCTCTACTTAGTACATAGCACATAGGCAGAGACGGTATTGCATTCGACCCAAAAATTCGTTACTGAGATTTCTCTGGAAATACGCGCTTTAGAGTCACCAGCAAACAAAAAAGCATTTTTATAAAAATGTCCGTATATGAGTGTGTGTGCTTGTTGGCTAGTGTTTAACGCCCGCTTTTACTGCAAATGACATTGCAGGCAATGACACCGATGATAAATGAAATGAAGAAGGAGAGCACCGGAGGAATGCAATGGTGGGGGAAACTGGAGAAAACGTGCCCTGCGCCGCTTTTTCCATCACAAATCCCAATGCCGTCGCTTGGGATCGTACCTGGGCTGTCTAGGTGAGAGATTAGTGGTCTAACCACTCGGCCATGGTTCGGCCGTGTGTGTGTGTGTGTGTGTGTGTGTGTGTGTGTGTGTGTGTGTTTGTGTGTGTGCGTGTGAACACGATAACTCAAAAACGAAAACTTGATTAGGTACCAAACTTATAATATATAAGTCCAGCTCTTCCCAGGATGCCATACAAAGATCTTCAAGAAACCCCCGCCCCAAACTACCCTTTACATAGGAAAAATATCGCAAACTTTGATTTCCTTAAAAATGGATCTAACGACCGTATATTAAAGATACGTATGTGACAAATAAAATATACGTCTTGAATTGTCGGGGAATGTCCTTAGAAGTCCTCTTCATCCTGATGTTTTTGAAAGGTGCTCCATTTACATGACTTTCTCTACCTGTTCTGCGAACAAACTATTCTTATGAAAGCTTAATCGTCTATCTTCTTCATTCAAATCCAGATAAAAGTGAGCAGAAATTGTCTTACTTTTTAGTTCCTTGCACGTATAAGGGAAACGAGAGAATACACTACGCTAAAACGTTAGTCAAATATTAGAACAGCTGTCGCTATGCGATTGACATTGAAATTCAGTCATGTTTGCTTGACCAGAAGACAAAAGTAAAACGGATTACAACCTCCTGTTTGAGAAAAGCATTAGTATTTTTAAAATTGAAACCAATAATAAGAAATGTCTCAGATATGGTTAGCTCTACAACAAAACTGCATAGGATATAAATCTGGTTTTGAAGAGATCTACATTTTTTGCGTATGAGTTTTTGTCTACCTCCACGGTTTGCCAGTTACACAAAAGTTATGAAGACAATTGAATTAAATAAGAATTTTATCAATAGGATTTTCTGATTTAGTTTTTTTTTTTCATTTATTAACTCATGCTCTTAATGAGGAAGATTTTAGAGGTCATTGCCAGAAAATGTAATATTTACATTTAATTTGTCGTCTGCACTTAAATATAAAGTGTGGTATTTTACTGAATTTTTGTTTTTAAGTTATGCTGTCCATATATTATTTTTACTTTGTCTACACGTACTATGTACATAGTGTACAGAGAAGGTGTTGCAAGATATATGGTGAGGACAAGCGTTTTCCATCCTGGTATTATCAAACTTTGTTCCTTTTTACCTTATCTAGCACCTACCTAAAACGGGTACAAGTACAGTATTCTCCAAAAATTCGATAGAGATTTCACCGGAAATACATGTTTTGGGTCCCCTGAATACAAAAAAAAAAAAAAAAAGAAGAGCATTTCTGTAAAAAGGGCCGCGTGTGTGTGCGTGCGTATATGTGTCTGAACAGAATTGCTCAAAAACGAAAAGACCGTTGAATACCAAACTTAGGATTTAAGTTTGGTACCTTGCAAGGATGCTATAAGAAGATTTTAAAAAAAAATTCCCCCCACCCCTAACTACCCGTTACATGGAACTTTTTTCGAAAATTTTTATTTTCTTTAAAATGGCCCAAACGATTTTGATTAAAATTGACAAATAAAATGTATATCTTGAATTTTCTGGGGATAGCCTCTGAACACTACTTTATTCTGGATGAATTTTACGGAAATTTGCATAACTGCTAAACCGTAAGCGACAGACAAAAACTTACCACACAATAAATGTAGAGCACGTTAAAACACACAATTTATGTTATATACATTTTTTCGTGGAGTTTATCGTTTTTGAAATATGCCTTGTTTTGGTTTCAGCTTTAAAAAACTTATACTTTTCTCACACAGGAATTTGTCAACTCGTGTCCATACAAACAAAGGGACCTCAAGTCACATTGCCATCAGCTTTTGACTATCACTTTAACTTATGGTGCTCCCTTATTTCGCTTCTACTTTCAAGGATACAAGTAATAAGAGTATTTCTGCTAATTTGTTCTCAATTAGCATGAAGTAAATAGAAGCATTAGATTTTTAACAATAATTTGTTGCAGAGATGTAGAAAAAGTCATATGAATGGAACACATCAGATTTTCAAAAACCCTCAAAACGGGACCACTCCCTTCTACTATTGGGCAATAATAATTAGCAAACAAAAGACAACTCTCTACTAGGTATGAGAGACAACGTTAAAATCCGTTTCCTGGAGAGACTGCTTCCAAATCGAGAGTAAAAGAACCAGTAAGTTTAAGTTGGTAACAGCGAGGGTTGGTTTCCAGCCGTACACACCCCAACCGCTAAACAGAAAACCCGCAAACCCTTACATCAAAGTCAGGCCGGCCATTTTTGGAAGAAGAATGGGGCAGGGTCACCATGTTCTTTTTTTTATTTTTTGTAGTGTTTAACGCCCGCTTTTACTACTTGTGGCACCGCAGGCGATGACACTGATGATGCATGGAATTAAGATACAGCACCGGTGTAATGCAATGGCGGGGGAAACCCGCCCCTGTGCTGATTTGTCCACCACAAATCTCACATGCGGTCGCTTGGGATCGAACCCGGGTTATCAATTTCTGAAAAGTACTGTACGCATACCCCCTTTTTCTAATTTCTCTTGTATTCAAGGGATCTTAAAACGAATTTTCCAATGAATTTTCAAAATCGAATTGTTGAAAAGAATGCAATACCTTCTCTATCCATGTATATTTACGAAGTCGAAGAAATAAAATGCTTCTTTGTTTTCAGGAGCATCTAAACTTGCATTTGTTGATCTCGCTATCGAATTTTTGGGGAATACTGTACTTGTACCCGCTTTAGGTAGGTGCTAGATAAGGTAAAAAGGAACAAAGTTTGATAATACCAGGATGGAAAAGGCTTGTTCTCACTATATATTTCGCAAAGTAAAGCAAGGCAGCAGTTTTGATATTATTAATGCGCGAGAGTTTAAGCTTATTTTAAAAGAGAAGTGCTCGCCGATACATCGTTCTGGTATCTCAGCGGCTCTCATCCTCATTAAATCATCCCCTAATTAATCCTCTGGTTCTTATACTCGCTCAGCAGCCACCTGCTGTATCTTTGTTCATGATACCCTCATTAACCCAGTGACGCACTGCTCGCTCCCTCGCCGCCCCGCCGACACCTATACCAACCCCTAGGTCGATCACCAGTTCATCAACTTCACCTGATGCTCTACTCAGTGGAGTGTTGCGTTCTACCCAAAATTTCTGTCCGCACATCTCACCACAAATATACCATTACATGCATTAAATTGTTTTGAAAAGAACATATAAACCCTTTAGTGTCTAATTATTTGTTATATTTGTCCTATTTTTACTTTCTCTACACTTAGTGTATATATAAGGTATTGTAATGCATCAAAAATTCGATGCCGAGATTTCACCGGAAATACATGTTTTCGGTCCCCTGAATCCAAAAAAAGCATTTTTGGAAAAAGGTCCATGTGTGTGTGTGTGTGCGCGCGCACGTGTGTGTGTGTCTGTGGACAACATAGCTCAAAAACAAAAAGACCGTTAAATACCAAACTTGGTATTTATATTTGGTATCTTCTAAGGATGCGACACGAAGATTTTCAATAAAATCCCCCACCCCCAACCACCATACATGGAACTTTTTTCGAAAATTTTGATTTTCTCAAAATGGCTCTAACGATTTTGATTAAAATATCGTATATTAAAGATATTTATCTCACAAATAATATGTATATCTTGAATTTTTTGGGAATAGCCTCTGCAGACTACTTTATTCTGGATGAATTTTACGAAATTTTGCATAACTGTTAAACCGTAAGAAATGGACAAAAACTTACCACACCAAAAAATGTAGAGCCCTTTAAAACAAACAACTTATATTATACATATTTCTTCCTGGAGTTGATCATTTTTAGATATTCCTCGTTTTTGGTTTCAGTTTGGAAAAACATACTTTTCTCATACAGGAATTTGTCAACTCGTGTCCATACAAAGGAACTTCAGTCACATAGCAATCAGTTTTTGACTTTAATCTATGGTACTCCACTATTTCGCTTCTACTTACAAGGAAGTAAGTGATAAAACTATTTCTGTTATTTTTTTCTCGATTAGCATGAAGTAAATAGAAGCATAAGCTTTTTAACAATAATTTGTTGCAGAGATGTAGTGAAAGTCATGTGAATGGAACACATAAGATTTTTCTTTATTTTTGTCTTTAATTTTATGATCATCAATTCCCAATCTTCTACGAACTATTCTTATAAAATCGTATTACTTTCTCTGGCTCTCTTATATAAGGTAGAGGAAGTTGTTTAACACCCTTTTACCTGATTGGTCATATCGGACGATGAATGAAAATTGGTGAAATGATGCTCAAATGATCTCGGGGTGCATGAACCTTAAAGTTACTCGACATTCCTCTTCATAGGATAAGGAAAACCCCCGAAAAAACCCATATCACCCTTAGCGAGGTTCGAACTCGCGACCTGTTGAATGTGAGGCAGACACGCTACCACCACACTACCCAGGCGGGCTGAGGAAGTATTTGTTCCACTCAAAAATAAGATGAGATTTCACCGGAAGGTTTCAAATCATAATAAAGGTATGCGAGATACATTCATATACAAACTTGCTCTATCTATGTTTCAACAAAACACAACGGCTGAATCTTTATTCCACTTCCCGATGATCGAAATAAATATTTAGAGAATTACATATTTTCCTTCCTACAGGGGAATATACCATGCATAAACGTTTTAAGAGCGGGTCGCTATGTGGTGGTTTTGATTTTCCGTTCTTTGCTGACCAGGAAACAAAACACAATAAACTACTTTGAAAACAGTAAAAGCACTTTAAGCGGATGCATATGAGTAGCTAAAATTAACCAAATTCATTAAAAACTCGAGCTTGTATGACTGATGTACATTTTATTTGTCATGTAAATATCTTTAATAAGCGTTAGTTTCAAACCTTAGAGCCAGTTTTTAGAAGATCCAAAATTTGGGGGAAAAAAATATTTCATCTAAACGGTTGTTAGGGGAGGAGTCTTTTCTTGAAAGTATTTGTCACATACTTGGAAGATACTTAACTTAAAACATTAAGTTTGGTATTTAACGAACCTTTCGTTTTAGAGTTATGCTATTTACAGACACAGACTCCATCCCCCCCCCCTCTCTCTCTCTCTCTCTCTCACACATTTTTCTTAAAATTATTTTTTGTTTTATTCAGGGAGTCCCAATAAGTCTATTTTCAGTGAAATCTCAGTATCGAATTGATGGTTGGAAAGCAATACCTTCTCTACCTACTATGTATCTGCATGGTAGAGAAAATAAAAATAATATCTGTGCACTAAAAACTACTGAGTAAATACTTCAGCGATGGCGTTCTATCACAACAAAAGAGAATTTAACCAACTATATACAATCTAAGCAAGCTGTTCCTCTTTTTTCTTTTTTTTTTTTGCTAAACAAGACGATAAACATGTAAAGGTATCATTTTCGGTACACATTGCAAATTTAAACGATTTGTAGAAGATTCATTATCATTCCCAACCACTGTGATACGTTTTTGCTTTCTTCCCACACCCTTAGCCCACTTTTCTTGAGGTAGCTTAGCATTAATAGGATGCTCATTAATATCGTCTTTAACAGTCAAAATTGTTACGCCATTTTCATTAGAATTTACAAATGTTTCACTACCATTTTTACAGCTATCAGTCATTTTGTTATCGTTGTCAAACTTATCTACTTGGATTTTTCCTAGTATTCTTGATACTAAGTACCTGTGAATTATCCGGTGCATCGGCTGGCTTGTTTATTCCGACCTCCTTACTGGGTTGAATGGGGTCCTTAATGCAGTTTCCCAACAACTCAACATGTCGACTTAAAATTGTAACTTTTTCACGAAGTTCACAGAGCATAATGTCTTTCTGTTTAAGAATGTACTTCACAATACGCACATCTATTTTATTTACAGTCTCATCCACATTATTCAGAGCATTTAACAGCTCCTCGTCTTCTTTTACCAATTCTTCATTTAACGCAGCATTGAGTAGACTGTTTTCACGTTCATTTCCACAGCACTTTTTAGCACTCCCGTCTAGCAATTGCATATTATTAGTTAATTTCGCACAACTAATATGAAAGAAGTTAGAACAGTCGACACATTTTTGTCCATTCACCACTTTTTGCTTGTACCGCTTGCATAACACACCAGAACCAACATTATTTGTGCTAGGCATACTGCCATACTGATATAAACACAGCGAAGCGGTGACACGTCCGATCGCCTCGACAGTCCGAAGCGATGAGTGAGTACCATAGGTTAAAGTGGTAGTAAAAAGCTGGTTGCTATGTGATTGAAGTTCCTTTGTTTGTATGGACTGGAGTTGACAAATTCCTGTATGAGAAAAGTATGTTTTTTAAAACTGAAACCAATTAAAAGGAATATCTCAAAAATGATCAACTCCACGAAAAAAATGTATATAGCATAAATTGTGTGTTTTAACGTGCTCTATATTTTTTGTGTGGTAAGTTTTTGTCTATCTCTTACGGTTTAGCAGTTAGTCAAAAGTCCGTAAAATCCATCCAGAATAAAGTAGTCTACAGAGGTTATTCACAGAAATGTCAAGATATACGTTTTATTTGTCAGGTAAATATCTCTAATATATGATATTTTAATCAAAATCGTTAGAGCTATTTTTAAGAAAATAAAAATTTTCGAGAAAAAAATCCATGTAAACGGTAGTTTGGAGTGGGGGGATTTTTCTCAAAATCTTCGCATCCCTGGAAGATACTATACTTAAATATCAAGTTTGGTATTTTACCGACTTTTCGTTCTTTTTAGTGTTCACATACACATGGACACACGGATACACACACAAAAACGGACCTTTTTCTGAAAATGCTTTTTATGGATACAGAGGACCCTAAAACATATACTTCCGGTGAAATCTCGGTATCGAATTTTTGGGTGGAGTGCAATACCTTCTCTATACGCTATGTACATAGTACGTGTAGAGAAAGTAATAAAAAAGCTACTAAAAGGGAATAAACATTTTACAATAACTACACATTCCTATACATAACATCCAGTAGACTTAGATATTCTCTTGTCTTTCTTAATAGAGTAACAAAAAATATAACATAACAATCGTAAAATTCCGCTCAGAATGTACGTGTACTTTATGAGCACGTTGGTACCGCAGTAACAGGTAATAATCCCATTCCCGGGGTTCCGGGTTTTATTCCCAGTGACCGCTCACTTTCGGTATTTTCCGGGTCGTCAGGCGAATTCTTCCGAAGTTCCTGCCCCTCCAAATCATTACAATCATTTCATGCATCCTTCATCCCTTGGTCTGTTTCAGGATTGGAAGGGTCAACGGCAGTGCTTCGGTGTATCGTGGCAGGAACTGTAGAACTTCCAAGTCCTTTGATGGTTGCCCGTTTAGATGGACCGCTAACTAAAATAATACAGTTCCAATCTTGTCAGTATGTTGGCGCTGTATTCCTTTATCCTATCCTCCCCCTTTTCCATTTTACTAACATTTTCCTTTTTTTTTTTTTCTTTTTTATATATTACCGATTATTTTGCCTTTTGCTCCTCATACACACACACACACACACACACATATATACACATACAACAAACACCCATACCCAAGGCAGGACTCGAAGCCATGATCCCCTACACCACGAACCACCAAAGAGAGACACTGATGCGAGGGATCCCGGTCTGCTTGCTCGATTGCTGTAGGTAAATGAAATGAAACGGCGTTTTATTTATGGATGCTCTTTAACTGATATGGTTCTCAGCGTCCCATTCTATACTGAACGTGAAAGACCGCTTAATTTTGTTCAGAGGCCTCTCAATCAGGCTTGAGGTTCTTTTACGTGCCGTAAACCTACGACACAGGACCCACGGCTTTATTTCCCTTCCGAAGAAAGCCATGCTAAGGATTTTTACGCCGGGTTTGAACCCGCGACCTTGGGTATATGAAGATAGCATGGTAACTATTACACCACGGTGGCGACTCAATCTGGAAACTTTAGGGAATGTGTCAATGCTGTGTCGTTACTCCTTTTCCGACCACCCGGTGTCTTTTCTCGCCTTATACCTCCCATCCAGGCGCGCCCTCGTAAGGTGTAGGTATAATATCCATACTGGATCGGTGCTATGCTACCATATGTATACATTTGACTTCCCTGTCAGCCATGGTTTCGAGGTTAACACTGAAGCAGTATATTGCTCGTGTATATATTCCTATCATCTGCATCAAGTGCCCTGAATGTAGCTCCGTTTTTTTTCCTGTAACTCAGTATACGAAGTCGTTAATGTTTAAATTCTATAATTCATCTGTAGTGTTCGTTTGCAGCCATGCATTAATTACATTTAAATGGAAAAATGTCGGTGTTCATCACAAACAACTGGCTATGTAATAAAGTGACGTAATTAGCACATTCCAACGTCTGTGCTATAAATCCAGTGAGAATAGCAGGGTGAGGGGAGGGGTTACTGCCTTCCTTCCTCCTGGTGCTTTACGACGGTACTAAATGGCTTCAAGGTATTCCATAACGTTCCAATGTGCACAACCCAGTAGAAGCAGCTCAACATCAAAATGGCAGCGCCGGAAGTCCGAAATTTAAACTATTTCAAAGTGAGGGGTTCCTTGGTATACGAGAAATGTACCACACCAAATTATTATTATTATTATTATTATTATTATTATTATTATTATATGGTTTTAGATTCTATGGAACCTACTTAAGACGAAGTTTTATATACCACTCAATAATTTGGTATTTGATGTGTCGTATTCAATTAAATTTCTCTGCATACTCCTCAAAGCGATTTACTCGTACAAAAACGATTTTTTTAGAGTATATACCGGTTTACCTTCTCTCCTGTACTACATAAGTACATAGGTAGAAAAGATATTGTATTCCACCCAAAAATTCAATACCTAGATTTCACCAAAAATAGATATTTTGAGGAACCTGAAAAAAAAACACATTTTACCTCCTCTAGCTAGATAGTAGCTAGAGAAGATATTCTATTCCACTCAAAGATTCGATTTTGAGATTCACTGGAAATATATATATATTTGAGGTCCCCCGAGTCCGAAAAAATACATATTTAGAAAAAGCTACGTGTGTATGTGTGTGTTTGTGGACAGCGTAGCTCAAAAACGAAAAGGCCGTTAAATACCAAACTTGGTATTTATGTTTAGTGACTTCCAAGGATGCCACACGAATATTTTCAAAACAATCCCCTAACACAAACTACCCTTTTTGGAATTGGGGGCCCTCAATAAATATTTCCGGTGAAATTTCGACATGGAATTTTGGGTGGAATACAATACCATTTCTACCTATGAACATTGCACATACGTGTCAGAGAAAGTAAAATTTTAATTTTTCAGCAATTTTATCACCCCTTAAACGTTTTACGCACTTAGAAGGGAATGTAAAACGTATATTTAAATGCAAAAATAGAAAGGTATTTATTCTGAATAAAACGTTGATATTTTATTTGTTTTACTACAGTTAATAGACTCAAATTTCTCCATGAAACAGGAGTATTTGTATGCCAGAACTGTTGGAGTGCATTAGATGGGGTTGCCAAACTACTAGCGACCAAGACTGCTTATATTATAGGTATACATGGTTGAATAGAGGGAAGCCTAATCTAACCAATCAGCGTGTTTGGTATATTCTTGACCCAGAGCTCAACTGGGCAATTATATCATCCAGCGTTATTCACCATCTCTGCAATCCTGAGTTGTTATAGCGGACGTTACACACCAATATAACGAATGACTGACTACCTCTGCGTTCGCGTATTCAGCGTTCTGACTTACCCGGGTTCAATTTCCGGCTTAGCTAGAATCATTCCCTATCCTCCACAGAATCTAGAAGTATGCACGTGAGAGTAAATGTGTGTGTGTGTGTGTGTGTGTGTGTGTGTGTATGTTAATAGTATAATATTGAAAAATCTGATGTGCACCAAGCACATGACTTTCTCCATATCCCTGCAACAAATTACTCTTAAAAAGCTTATACTTCTATTTACTTTATGCTAATCAGAAAAAAATAGCAGAAATAGTCTTATTACTTGCTTCCTTGTAAGTAGAAGAGAAATAAGGGACTACCATAGGTTAAAATGATAGTCAAAAGCTGGTTGCTATGTCAATGAAGTTCCTTTGTTTATATGGATAGGAGTTGACAAGTTCCTGTATGAGAAAAGTATAAGTTTTTCATAGCAGAAACCAAAAATAAGGAATGTCTCAAAAACGACGAACTTACAAAAAATGTATATAACATAAATTGTGTGTTTTAACGTGCTCTACATTTTTTGTGTAATAAGTTACTCTTACGGTTTAGCAGTTATTCAAAATTCAGTTAAATTCATCCAGAATAAACTACTAATCAGAGGCTATTCCCAGAAAATTCAAGATATACATTTTATTTGTCACATAAATATCTTTAATATACGAAATTTTAATCAAAATCGTTACAGCCATTTTTGAGAAAATCAAAATTTTCGAAAAAATTTCCATGTGAAGGGTAGTTGGGGGTGGGAGGATTTTTCTCAAAATCTTCGTGTCGCATCCCTAGAAGATACTAAACTTAAATACCAAGTTTGGTATTTTACCGACTTTTCGTTTTTGAGTTATTGTGTTCACAAACACACTGACACGCACACACACACATACGTGCGCGCGCGCGCGGACCTTTTTGTGAAAATGCTTTTTTTGGATATTGGGGACCATAAAACATATATTTCCGGTGAAATCTCGGTATCGATCTTTTGGGTGGAGTGCAATACCTTCTCTTTACACTATGTACATAGTGCGTATAGAGAAAGTAAAAATGGAATATACTAGGCTAAAGCAATAGGCAAATGTTTTAAAAGCTGGTTGCCATGTGGTTGAAATCCGATTTTTGTAATGCCAGGAGTTTACAAGCTCCGTATGAAATTTTTTTAAGTATTCATAAAACTGGAATCAATAACAAGTGAGCCCGCCTGGGTAGTGTGGTGGTAGCGTGTCTGCTTCACATTCAACAGGTCGCGAGTTCAAATCTCGCTAACGGTGAGTTATCCGGATAAGATTTTTTTCGGGTTTTTCCCTTATCCTGAGAAGACCAATGTCGAGTATCTTTAAGCTCCATGGATCCCGACATCCTTTGAGCAACATTTCACCAATTTCATTTATCGTCCGATATGACCAACTAGGTTAAAGGACTTTAAGCTAAATAAAAAAGAAAGGAATATCTCTAAATGGTCAACTCCACGAAAAAAATGTAGATTACAAATTTTGTATGTTAACGAGATCTACATTTATGTGTAGTAAGTTTTTGTCTATCTCTCACGGTTTACCAGTTATGCAAAATTCAGCAAATTTCATCCGGAAAAAAGGTCTTCAGAGACCATTCCCAAAAATTCAAGATATACCTTTTGTCACACATCTTTAATATACGGCATTTTAAACAAAATTGTTAGTCATTTTTGGGAAAATCAAAGTTTTCGATTTTTACTTTCTCTAGCCCCATATGTACAATGTACATAGGGATAGAGAAGTATTGTATTCCACCCAAAAATTCAATACCGAGATTTCACCGGAAATACATGTTTTAGGACCCCATGTATCTAAAAAAAGCATTTTGAGAAAAAGGTCCGTGTGTGTGTGTATGTGTGTGTGTGTCCGTGAACACGATAACTCAAAAACGAAAAGTAGCTAAAATACCAAACTTCGTATTTAAGTTTAGTATCTTCCAGGGATGCGACACGAAGATTTTGAGAAAAATCCTCCCACCCCAAACTACCCTTTACATGGAACTTTTTTCGAAATTTTTGATCTTCTTAAAAATGGCTCCAACGATTTTGATTAAAATATCATATATTAAAGATATTTACCTAACAAATAAAATGTATATCTTGAATTTTCTGGGAATAGCTTCTGAAGACCTGTTCAGAAGCTATTAATTTGGCATAACTAGTAAACCGTAAGAGATAAACAAAGACTTACTATACAAAAAATATAGGTCTTGTTAAAATACACAAGTTACGTCATATACATTTTTCTCGTGGAGCTTACCGTTTTCGAGGTATTCATTGTTATTAATTTCAGTTGTGAAGTACTTTTCTCAGACGGGAGTGTCCGTTTTTCTTTTGTTCTGATCCTGGCCAAGAAAAGAAGCGATTTTTAATGTCAATCACATAACGACAGCTTTGAAAACATTTGACTATTGGTTTAGCCTAGTGTATTCCCTTATTTTCTTCCTACTTATACGGAACTAAATAATAAGAACATTGTGCTAATGAGTACCACGATTAGCAAGGTGCAGAAAGAAGAAGAATCTTATGCATGAGGTTTGTAGAACAGCTAGAGAAAGTCATGTGAGTGTAACACATCAGATTTTTTTTTTTTTCATGTAAAGTTTAGTTTGAGGGTGATTTTTTCTCAAAATCTTTGTGTCGCATCCCTGGAAGATACTAAACTTAAAAACCAGTTCGTTTTTTAGTTATCGTGTTCACAGATGCACGGACACTCAGATACACACACACAAGGATATTTTTCTAAAAATGCTTTTTCTGTATACAAGGGGCCCTAAAATGTGTATTTCCTGTGAAATCTCAGTATCGAATTTTCGGGTGGAACGCAACACTTTCTCTATGCACTATGTACATAGTATGTGTAAAGTAAAAAGCTAATGTTAATAAACCCTACAGTTCAGCTAGAAAACACCATTTGTTTGTAAATTAAATCCCTCAATACTACTATAGAAGTTAAAGGGGGCTATATAAATTAAAAAATAAAATTATAACTGTTGCACTATGTGGACGTTTTTAGTTGAGTACGGTTTCTTTGTTTAAGTTTGACATTTTTTAACTTGGTAGGTTATATCGGGCGATGAATGAAATCGATGACAATTACTCTTACCTAGATTCGAACTCGGTACCTCTTGAATGTGAGGCAGACACGCTACCCCCAGACTACAAAACACGGGCATAGTTTCTTTGCTTTTTGCACTAATTTTGTTTTAACTTCTAAGTCAGTATTGTGGCATTTTTGGTGCCTTTTCCATATACTCGTTGAAACTGGTTCCCTAATGCCTGAGGGATGGCCTCGCCTCCTTTATTTGCATTGGTGATATGCAATCTTGGAATCGGGCTGGATGGATCAAGTATTATCATCTGAAATTCGTAAGAAGGATCGATTCCTGTTGAACCAGATTACCTACCCTGGAATTGAATATTTTTCCCAGGTCTTGGCGAATACTGGGCTGTATTTTTATACCACCACATTTCTCCTTTATCTGGTGGAGTAAGAGGTTAGGTGCGGCTAATGGTACGATGAGGCGAATTCGGTGGATGTGCCTTCTTCCTTCCTGATATAAAGGTTTTGTCGCTGAGGATAGTTGGGAGGTATGAGCCATCTGTAAGCGCTAGAGACCCCGCTGCGCCGCGCCTGCCGCCGTCAGTTTCGTACTCTCGCCACATTCCTTCCTCCCGGAGGCTAAGTAGCGCAATCCCTTTGTACTGTTAACCTTCACCTTCACTGAAGTTCTTTGAAATAACAATAGCACAAAAGAGAAAGTCTCCACAAAGGAAGTTTCTTTGCTCAACCTCTAGTACTTCAATTTTTGGTGGGTAGACGATATTGAAAAGCCTACTTTCCATGTGGGGAATTAGGCCAGGCGGCCTTGAGCACATTGATCTTTTGTTTATCGAATGTGGTACTCCCAAGTCTGCCACGCCCTGACCCTGTGACCTGGCGTGACCCCGCTGCTCGTTGTCATGACAACCAGACTAGCTGCTCTTCCCGCCATCTGTCGGCAGTTCACCCCAACTTCCTGAATCTTGCCTCTTCCAACGATTTTACGTTTTGCCCGCAGCGTCTGCTGCACGCCCACTCTACCGGAGGATTTAACTCGCATTAACAATATTTATACAGGGCTGTAACACCCCGCTTCGTATTTCACCGCCACCATTACAAGTGTATGTGGATCAGAGTTCTTTCATAAGAGGACATATGTCACACCAAACCTAAATATCTACCAATTTACCAGGTCATCTTCCTCAAATTTTAAATAATACCACTCCTGTTGTATTAGATTCGTTATTAAGATCCAACAAACATTTTAAGACTGTAACTTACAATTTATGAAATTTATAAAGGCTAAAGCGATAGTCAAATCCTATAAAACAGGGTGCTAAGTGATTGATATTCGGTTCATTCAAAGAAACAGGAATATCAAATTCTCGTTTGAGAAAAGTGCATGTATTTTAAAATGGAAGCAAATAACAAGAAATATCCAGCAAATGGTTAACTTCACAACTGTATATGAGATAAATTGTGTACTCTAAGATCTACATTTTTTGTGCGTAAGGTTTTTTTTTTTTTTTTTTTTTTTTTTTTTTTTTTTTTTTTTTCCTATTTCATACGGCTTACCAGTTATGCATAAGTCAACCTTCAGAGACTATTTCTAGAAAATTCGACATTTTATTTTCCATGTATACATTTTTAATGTGCGGTATTTTAATCAATGTCGTTAAGAGGCATTTTTGAGAAAAACGAATTATTCTATTTTTTCTTTCTTTCTTCTTTTTTTTTTCTTCTTTTTTCTTTCTTGTATAAAAATAGTTTAGGGTGTGGGAATTTCCCTGAAAGTGTTCATGTCGATGCTCAAGATGCTGAAACTTAAATATCAAGTCCGGTATTAACCGGTTTTCGTTTTTGACCCGTCGTGTTCATACACATAAGGTCGCGCCGAGGCCGAGTGGTTAAACCACTCGCCTCTCACCAGGGCGGCTCGGGTTCGATCCCAGGCGACCGCATGTGGGATTTGTGGTGGACAAAGCGTTGCAGTGGCGGGTTTTCTCCAGGTCCTCTGGTTTCTCCCTCCAGCAGTGTTCCATCTTTATTCCATGTATGAGCAGTATCATCGCCTGCGCTGCCATAATAGTAGATAAAGACGGGCGTTAAACACCATAAAAATACAAACACACACGGGCATTTTTTTTCTAAAAATGCCGTTTTATACACGGGACCATAAAATGTATATTTCCAGTGAAATTCCGGTATTGAATTTTTGGGTGGAATGCAATAATGCCTTCTGTACCTATGTAAGAAGTAGAGAAAGCAATAAACGTGTTTTGAAAATGTTATTTTTCAGTTTCACCGCGTTGATCCAAACATTTGCATAAAGTACTTTTATTACATATTTTGGTTGTAGATACAAAGATTTTAGGGAATGTACGTGGCTTAGGCGATAGTCAATGAGGCTTCAACTAAGACTAACTCTTGCAAACGTGGCACTTTTTTTTTTAAGTTTAGCCTCAAAATGTAAATGTAAACGGCGTGTTATTTATGGACTACTGTGGTTCTCAACGGCCCATTCTGAATTGGGCGTGAAAGACCGCTTAATTTTGCTCAGAGGTCTCTCTATCAGGCTAGAGGTTCTTTTACGTGCCGTAAATCTACGACACGGGACCAACGGCTTTACTTCCCTTCCGAAGGAAGCCATGCTAAGGATTTTTACACCCGAAAAAATCCATCGTCCTCCGTCGGGTTTGAACCCGCGACCTTGGGTATATGAAGTTAGCATAGTAACCATTACACCACGGAGGGCGACAAGTTTAGCGTCCTTTAACCTGGTTGGTCATATCGGACGATGAATGAAATTGATGAAATATTGCTCAAACGATCTCGGGGTCCATGAAGCTTAAAGTTCCTCGACATTCGTATTTTCAGGATAAGGGAAAACCCCGAAAAAAACCTTATTCGGGCAACTCACCCTAAGCGAGATTCGAACTCACGACCTTTTGAATGTGAGGCAGACACGCTACCACCACACTGCCTAGGCGGGCACATGTTTGTTAGTTAACACAATACAGTACGCATAAGTTATGGTTATTGATATTCCACAAAATTATTTATTTATCATTTGTTAAAATAGTGTCTAAGGCCCGCTTTTACTACATATGACATTATAGGCGATAACGCTAATGAGACATTGAATGAAGATGGAGCACCAGTGCAATGCGATGGCCGGAGACCCCGGAGAAAACCCGCCCCTCTGCCGCTTTGTCCAAAACAAATCTCACATGCTGTCGCTTGGGATCGAATTCGGGCCGCTAGCTAAGAGGTGAGTAGTGCAACCACTCGGCCATGGCGTGGCCTACATTTATGGTTCATACGTCCGTGCGTAAACCCCTCAAATGTTCACCTCTTGAGGGGGGGGGTTAAAAGAGAAATCTTAGAAAACAAACCACACACTTAAGCTTAAAAGTAACATTCGTCAAGAAATGTGTATCATTTCTCAGAGGAAACTGCAGGGTGCAAGAAGTATTTTTAGCATCTGGCTTCAAATATGTGAGCCATTTTATTTCAGTGTTTAGTTTTTGTTTCTTTGTTAGAAATAACTAACACAACAAACCGTAGTATACTTAATCCGGACGTGCTGTCACTCACTCATTGCGCACAGCAAGCAGCACCGCCGGACGGTTAAGAGCCGCGAAACCTATTCTGCTCTTCTCTGATCACCAGTATATTTAGTCATTCAATTATATTAATATGAAGTGATATTTTCATAAAAATATTAGTTTGAATTGCTTTTGTAAAGTAAAAAATCTGGTGTATACCATTCACATGACTTTCTCCATATCCCTGCAACAAATTATTCTTAAAAAGCTTATACTTCTATTTACTTTATGCTAATCAGAAAAAAATAGCAGATATAGTCTAATTACTCGCTTCCTTGTAAGTAGAAGCGAAATAAGGGACAACTGTAGGTTAAAGTGATAGTCAAAAGCTGGTTGCTATGTCAATGAAGTTCCTTTGTCTATATGGATAGGAGTGACAAGTTCCTGTATGAGAAAAGTATACGTTTTTCATAGCAGAAACCAAAAATAAGGAATGTCACAAAAAACGACGAACTCCACGAAAAAAAAAGTATATAACATAAATTGTGTGTTTTAATGTGCTCTACATTTTTTGTGTATTAAGTTTTTGTCCATCTCTTACGGTTTAGCAGTTATTCAAAATTTAGTAAAATTCATTCAGAATAAACTCTCTTCAGAGGCTATTCCCAGAAAATTCAAGATATACATTTTATTTTTCAGGTAAATAAGTTTAATATACGAAATTTTAATCAAAATCGTTAGAGCCATTTTTGAGAAAATCAAAATTTTCGAAAAAAGTTCCATGTAAAGGGTAGTTGGGGTGGGGGGATTTTTCTCAAAATCTTCGTGTCGCATCCCTGGAAGATACTAAACTTAAATACCAAGTTTGGTATTTTACCGACTTTTCGTTTTTGAGTTATCGTGTTCACAGACACACGGACACACACACACACACACACACACACACACACACACGGACCTTTTTGTGAAAATGCTTTTTTTGGATATTGGAGACCCTAAAACATATATTTCCGGTGAAATCTCGGTATGGAATTTTTGGTGGAGTGCAATACTTTCTCTATACACTATGTACATAGTACGTATAGAGAAAGTAAAAAGTAACGAAAAATGTTCCTTGCAAAGGACGCTTTGGTGTCAATTGGATTTTCTTGAAAAATGTGTGTCGCCTGCTTGGAAGATACTGAACTTTGCCAATTACGATATTTATTATACTTTTCGTTTCTCAGTTATGCTGTTGACATGAACGCACGCACGCGCGCATGAGCGTTTTTACTTTCCCTACTGTGTTACCTGTAGTAGTATTGCATCCCACCCCAAAATTCGACATCCAGACTTCACACAGTTTGAGTGCCATGAGTTCAGAAAAAATAATGCTGTTGGATTAAACAAAAAAGGCCCCCGCATGTGCGTATGAGAATGTGAGAGTCGTATGTTTGTGTGTGTGTGGGTGTGTGGAGAGAGAGAGAGAGAGAGAGAGAGAGAGAGAGAGATAACCACAAATTGAAAAACGAAAGAATTGAAGAATGTGTCACGAAGATTTTCAACAAAATCCATCATCCTCATTTTCCTTTACATGGAAGAATTTTCGTTCTTTTTTATTTTCTCAAAAATGGTCCTAGCAATTTGGATTAAGATACTGTATGTTTGAGATAAGTTGCGTGAGAAATAAAAGTTATAAATTGAATTTTCTTCCAAAAACCTGCAAGTCATTCTAAATGATAATTTATACGAAATAAATTTTATTGCACCGTTCATTCTTTGTTATTAGAGCTTTCAAAGAATTCATTTTTTTTCCAACTGGTAAATTGTTTTTTTCTGGCCATTAGAGCGCATGGAATTTTAAAACTATCACATAGCCGCCGTCTTTTAAAAATCTGAGTATCGCTTTAACATACTGTGTTCTTCTTATGCTTACAATGAAGTGTGATGTAGGCTTATCTCGATTAACAAAGAAATGGACAAAAGAATAAGCTTTTGTTAAGAATAATAGATGTGGGCAGAAAAATTAACCTGTATTTAACACTTTGGGGGGGGGGGTGGAACTAAAAACATGCTGAACACATCTCGAGTAGTTTGGCGAAATACCACACCTGTTCTACTAAAATACGCAACATTCAATGCCCCTGCGTGGATTAGGCAGGTTGAGAGAGGAGCCCAGCTCTCGTCACCCCCCGGGTGTGTTCTGTCTGCATTACCACCCCATCTGTATATTCTTACACGCAGACACTGAGCAGAAAACGTTTTTTTACTCACTGTGTTCTCCACGTACGTTAACAGCTTTAATTCATTTATAAAGTCAGTTGTGTGCTTACGTAGCAATACAATTTAATTATCTGGCAATCTTTCGCCATCACTGCAGAGTTTCTGTTACGCCATATCGCCACAAATTGCAGTATGGATTTCTGCTTTTCGTTATAGCTACCTTATCACCTGAGCATATTTACAATATGTTGTTTTGTTTTTTTTTTACTCGAAACTGGTTGTGTGGGCCAAACTAACGATAAAACATAATACTGACAATCTTCTGTAGTATTTTACTTTCTCTACCACGTATGTACAATGTACATAGTAGACAGAGAAGGTATTGTATTCCAACCAAAAATTCAATACCGAGATTTCATCGGAAGTATATATTTTGATGACATCAGAAGATGTAATTCATTCATGAACAATTCCTAGTATTGGAATAAAAACTGATGTTACTCCAGGACGATTGAATCTAATAGCCTTATTAATTGAGCATTTTTTTTTTTGATTGATAAAACAATGAAACAATTTATTCATGAGAGTCCTTCAACTGAATCCGAAGTGAGCATTTTAAAATAAAGGTCAGCGTGTGTTTGTGTGTGTTTATATCCGTGGACTGCATAACTCAATAACGAAAAGTTTGTTAAAAACAAACTTAATATTTAAGTTTAGTATCTTCCTAGGATGCAACACGAAGATTTCTAACAAAATCCGCTCTCTCCGAACTATCCTTTACTTGGAAAAATGTTCGAAAAATGTTATATTCTCAAAAATGGCTCTAGCGATTTTAATCAAAATACCGTATGTTAAATATATTTAGATAACAAATAAAGTTTGAATTTCCTGGGAGTAATCTCTGAAGTTCTCCTCATTCTGAAGTACTTTTGCATAACTGGTGAACCGTAAGAGATAAACAAAAACGTTCGGCACAATAAACGTAGATCTCTTCAAAACCAAAAATGATGTTCTATACATTTTATTATGCAGTTTACATTTCCAAGATATTCTTTGTTACTGGTTTCAATTTTAAATTACTTGAACTATTCTCCAACAGGAAACCGTCCTTGTTTCTTTTGTTTTACTCCTGGTTATGCAAAGAAGCAATTTTTAATGAAAATCGCATAGCAACTGCTGTTAAAACATTTGATTATCGCTTTAGCCTAACATTTGACTAACCTTTTAGTATTCCTTAGTTCCCTTCTATTTATAGGGAACTAAGTAAACCGTGATACGTAAAGTAATTCTGTTAACGTTTATCTCAATTAGCATGCAATAGAAAGAAGAACGACCTTTTGTAAGAAGTTTGCTTGCAGAATATGGAGAGAAAGTCATGTGAATGGAACACAACAGATATTTTTATTGTTTTAATTGAAAACGACCTCTCATTATCTAATCGAAGTTTCTTCAATTTGGTTCAAAATACATCAAAGCGCTATGGATAGTTTTAACAGAAAATCAGAAAAATGATACATTCGCATACTTTCTCCACCTTTTCTGCAACAATCTATTCCTACAAAAGCTTTTTCTTCTAATTGTTTCATGTCAATTAAGGTAAAGAAAAGAAAAGTGGTTTTATTTAATATGGTCTATACTTATGGGGATTAAGAGAATACAGTAGGCTAAACCGACGGTCAAAGCTTATAAGAGCTGGTCGCTATACGATAATATTGAGATTCTGTTTTATTTGCATGACTGAAAAAATAAGGAACACGAATGGCGACTTCTCATTTGAGAAAAATGTAAATATTGGTCACTGAAAATTGGTTTTCGCTTTGCACGGCCAGGGTAAAACAAAAGAGAGATAAAACGAAGATGACCTCCCGTTTGAGAAACGCTTAAGTAGTTTAAAATTGAAATCAACAATGAATAGCTCGGAAACGGTTAACCGTATAAAAAATGTAAATGGCATAAATGGTGCGTTTTAACGAGTTATATGTTTTGCGTAGAGAAATTGGTGTATCTCTTACGGTTCACAAGCTTTCATCCAGAATGAAGAGGTCCTCAAAAGCTACTCCCAGAAATATCAAGATATATATTTTATTTCCCACGTATATATTTAATATAGATATTTTAATCAAAGTGGTTGGAGCCAATTTTGAAAAAAAACAAAATTTTCGAAAAGTGTTCCCTGTAAAAGGTAGTTGGGATGGCGGACTTTTTAGAAAATCTTTGGAATATGCTAAACTTAAATACGAAATCCTATATTATATGGTATTTTCGTTTTTGAGCTATGCTATCTACACTCACAGATTTTTTTTCTAAAAATGCTATTTTTAATTCAGGGGTCCTCAAAACGTGTACTTCCGCATAAACTTGTTATACTTTTTTGGG
Organism: Hymenopus coronatus; assembly: GCA_030762935.1. Taxonomy (NCBI): domain Eukaryota; kingdom Metazoa; phylum Arthropoda; class Insecta; order Mantodea; family Hymenopodidae; genus Hymenopus; species Hymenopus coronatus. The sequence goes on along the minus strand of CM060897.1, from coordinate 39,843,524 downwards.
TGGAATAAAATACCTTATCTATCTACAATGTGCATAGTACGTGGTAGAGAAAGTCATAAGTAATTGTGAGACAATCTGCATACATATAAAACAAAGGCTAGAGAACGGCACGAGAATGTAACAGATTATTTCAAGTCCGACTCGTTGCACACAATATGCCATTGATATTCCAACAGCTTCCCAACTTTCGTAATCTGCTGCATTTGACAAGGCTGGACTGGCATTCATCAATCATGTGACTTGACCTTGATCCCTTCGAATATATACGACTTACAGATGCCGATTTTAATTCCTGTGCTCAGTTATACTCAAATCAAACCTTTACATTGCGGAGCGCTGATAACGAATAATATAGGAACCACTAATCTAAAATAGTCTAGTTTCTCTACTACATATAATAGTTAGGTAAAGTACATATTTTATTTATTCTTTTAATTATCCAAAAGTTTTAGCCTTAATTTACAAAAGCATTCTAGGACTTCAGTTAATAGTATAACAATTATTCAGAAATCATATGGCCGCGTCGTTGTCGAGGGATTCTCCGGGTTCTCCCGCCATCTCATTCCACCGGTGCTCCATCTTTATTGTATGTATCATCAGTGTCATCGCCTGCGGTGCAATAGTAGTAAAAGTGGGCGTTAAACGTTATAAAAAAAACTCATATATAAAATAGTCAGTAAATACATAAACAATTATATCAAAATGATTTTGAAATATGACCAATAAATTGACTAAACTTATGAATGCAATATTTCCTTTTGAATATCTCGGTTACTGATGGTGTGAAAGACGTCAGGCAAACGTCAAATGTTGTTCTACATTAAATCTCTTTATGCCATGTATTGGACAGTACAAAAATAAAATGTTTGATGTTTTGACAAGAATTAAGAATGGAACACAATGCTTCATCTGAATTAATTAATTTAAAACCTTCAAAGTACGATTTGAATTTTCCACGACCAGTCATAAATTGAGTTAACTGGAAAGAAGGTTCATAATATATAACTTTTAAGTCTATCTACAACTGTTGGGGGGGGGGGGAATGATTTTGCGAGCTGGCCATTTTTACTATTCGACCACAATATATTATATTCACTTAGCATCTGGTATCGAGGTACCTACTGTATTCACCTAAAAACTCAGTACTGAAATTTCATCGAAAACTCACATTTTGAGAATCCCTGAACAAAAATATTATCTTTACCAAAATCTCTGTGCGCGTGTTTGTATGTGCGTAAACAATATAACTCAAAAATGAAAAGTTAGTTAAATATTTAACTTGATATTAAAGCTTAGTATCCCCCAAAGATGCGACAAGATTTTCACGAAAATCAGCCACCTCAAATTGCACTTTACGTGGAAGAGCTTTGAAAATGTTCAACTTTCTCAAATATGGATAATCATTTTTAATAAAATACGATATATTAAAGATATTTACATAAAAATAAAGTGTCTACGTTGAACTTTTTAGGAAAAGCTTCTGAGAACCTTTTTATTGGGAAACAATTTATAACCTTGTATAAATGGTAAAAGTTATAATCGTTTTACTTTCTCTAGCACGTACTATACACGTATGTGCAAAGTAGAAGTGCGTTTGTATGTGTGTCTGTGTCTGTTACAGCAAAAGTAAAAAACGAAAAGTCGGTTAAACACCAAAAATGCCAAACTTAGCATTTAAGTTTAGCAAGTTCGAGGTTGCGGTACGGAGATTTTCAAGAAAAGCCCCTTCCCAACTACTCTTTATGAGGGAATGTTTGTTTTAATTTATATTTTCTCAAAAATGGCTCTGACGATTTTGTTTAAAATACCTTATATTTAAGATATTTTAATGACAAACGAAATGTGTATCTTGAATTTTCTCGAAATAGACTCTGAAGACCTCTTCATTCTAGATGACTTTTATATACCGTAAGAAATATACAAAACTTATTACATGAAAAGTGTAGATCTCATTAAAACATACAATTTATGTCATATACATTGTTTTTGTAGAGTTAACCATTTTCGAGATATTCCAGATTATTGGTTTCATTTGTAAGCCACTTAAAACCTTTCTCAAATGGGAAAATATTTTTTTTCTCGTTTCTGGTTTGTTTATAGGTAAGTAAAGAGATTGGAGTTTCAGTTGTTTAATTTAGCGACCGGGTTTTACAGGACGAGACTATCGCTTTAGTGTGCATTTTATTTCCCTTGGACTCACAAGGTAGCTAGTAATAAGGCTAATTCTGCTTATGTTTACCTTGTTTAGCAAGATGCAGATAACAGATTAGTGTTTTAAATAAAAAGTTTGTTTACCGAACAGCTAGAGGACATCAAGAGAATGGAACGCTTTTTTTTTTTTTTATACTAGGGTCGGCTGATAAGTCCCGGGCCTCACAATGAAAACAGCATTTAATTTTTTTTTTTTTTTTTTTATTTCTCAATATAATCTTCAGAAAGGCTAATACTTTTGTCATACCGGTTCTCTAATCTAATTAAACCGTCACTGTAGTGCGATTTATCAAGGTCCTAAAAAAAGCTGTTTACCGCATCAATGACCTCCTCTTTGCTGTGAAATCTTCGTCCTCCAAGAAATGTTTTTATGTTTGGGAACAGGTGGTAGTCACGGCAAATAGGGTGGATGTTCAAGCAATTCCAACTTTAATTCGCACATTTTTCCCATTGTAATAACCAAACGATGGGTCGGAGCATTGTCGTGATGAAACAAGATTTTTTTTGTGCCAAATGAGGTCTTTTTCTTTTCACCTCATCACTCAAACGTTGCAGTAAGCTTGCGTAATAGTCATCAGTGATACTTTTACTCTTTTCCAAGTAATCAATAAAAATAATTCCCTGTGCATCCCAGAAAACACTCGCCATAACCTTGTTAGCTGACAAAATTGGCTTTGCCTTTTTATAGAGTTGGTTCATCTTGCGCAATCCACTGTTTTGACAATGATTTACTTTCTGGAGTGTAGTGATGCATCCAAATTTCATCCACAGTAATATGCCGTCTCAAAAATGCACTGGGATTTTTAAGGTAGAGCTCCACATTCTTAACAGAACCAGTTTTTCTATGCAACTTTTGATCAGGTATCAACAAACGTGGCGCTCATCTTGCATAGACCTTGTGAAAGCCCCAAACATTACTTAAAATATTACCTGCACATTCCTTTGATATATTTACAGCCTCTGCTACCTCAAAAAACTTTAATCTGCGGTCTTCCAGTACTAAACGATGCATTTTTTCAATGATCTCTGGAGTTGCCACTTCTGCAGGGCGTCCAGATCGAGGCTCATCACTAGTGCGCGTACGTCCCATTTTAAACTCTGCAACCCACCTTTTAGTCATCGAATATGAAGGAGCAGAATCTTTCAATGTACTTCCATTTCTTCCTTGATTTCTTTAGGCGCTAAGCCTTTCAAATAGAAGTATTTAATCACTGCTCGTTTTTTCCAAATCCTCCATTTTTGTGAAAACTACAGTTGTCTTGTTTAAAATGCTGTCATTCGAAAACTAAACAAGCTATTGGCCGGTAACTATGGATACAAGCTAGTCCAGAGTTAAATTATACTGGCCTAGTGGCGCCATATCTGTGTGACTTATTAGCCGACCATCGTAAGGACAATTTCTGCTAATGTTTATGTCAAATATCATGAAGTAGATAGAAGAATAAGCATTTTAACAATAAATTGTTACAGAGATGTAGAGAAAGTCATGTGAATGGAACACGTCAGATTTTTATTGGCAACAGCAGTGGCAGCAGCAGCAACAGGAGCAGCGCGGCAGCGGCGACAGCAGTAGTAGTAGTAGTAGAATAATAGATAGCGCTAAGTCTTCAAATTCCGCAATAGTTCAAGAGACACTTGGCATAGTTAATCACATATTGTAATGCTATAATAAAAAATCTGATGTGCTCCATTCACATGACTTTCTATCTCTGTAATAGGTTATCGTTAGTAAGCTTATTCCGCTATCTATTTAATGCGAAAACATTTATTGCTTAGTTCCTTTATAAGTAGAAGGGAAATAAGAGAATACACTAGACTAAACCAACAGTCAAATGTAAAATGTGGTTGCTATGGGATTGAAATACATTTCTATGTGTGGTCAGGAGTTACAGGTTCCTGTATAAGAAAAGTTTAAGTATTTTAAAACTGAAATCAATAACAAGGAATATATCGAAAACGACATACTCAGCGAAAATAATGTATGACATAAATTGTGTGCTTTATCGTGATCTAAATTTTTTGTGTAGTAGCTTTTGCCTAATTCTTACGGTTTACCTGTTATGCAAAATTCAATAACAATTATCCAGAATAAGGAGGTCTTTAGAGGCTATTCTCGGAAAATTCAAGATATACATTTTATTTGGCATGTAATATCTTAAATATAAGTGATTTTAATCCAAATCGTTAGAGACATTTTTGAAAAAAATCAAAATTTTCGCAAATTTTTCCATGTAAAGAGTAGTTTGGGGTGGGGGATTTTCTTGAGAATCTTCGTGTCGTGTCCTTGGAGGATAGCAAACTTAACTACCAAGTTTGGTATTTAACGGTCTTTTCGTTTTTGAGCTATGCTGTTCACAGACACACATACAGACCTTTTTCCAAAAAAAAAAAAGTTTTTTTTTATTTAGGGAGTCTCAAAACACATACTTCCGGTGAAATCTCGGTATCGAATTTTTGGGTGCTTTACAATACCTTCTCTATACACTGTAAATAGTACGTGTAGAGAAAGTAAAGCTTTTTGCTGATCAGATGGAAGTCGAAAGATTGAGGATTTGCCGAGCCATGTGGCGGCGGATTCAACCTTCAGCGAGCAAGTCCAAGTGCATTGCCGTGACCTTGCCCTGCAGGTCGATAAAGCTATGAGGAAGAGGCGTCTAAACACCGCACAATAAAATTCTTGCAGCTCCGCGCTCTCTTAAATAGTCTGGCGGTCCTTTGTCAATGAAGCAAATACCAGAAGAAAAAACTATTATTGGATCAGCACATCAGGCATTTATATCAAACGTTGCACCATTTTTCTTTACTTTCTCTACACGTACTATGTATATAATGGATAGAGAGGGTATTGTATTCCACCCAAAAATTCGATACAGAAATTTCACCGGAAATATATGCTTTGAGGTTCTCGGAGTCAAAAAAAAAAAGTTTTTTACTTTATCTAACCCGTCTGTACAATGTACATAGTGGATAGAGAAGGTATATATTCCACCCAAAAATTCGAAATCGAGATTTCACCGGAAATATGTTTTGAGATCTCCTGAGTCCGAAAAAAGACATTTTTAGAAAGTTCCCTCTGCGTCTTTTCTGTTTATGGTTTTTTTTAGTGTTTAACGCCCGCTTTTACTACTATGGCACTGAAGGCGATCACACTGATGATGCATGAAATGAAGATGGAGTACCAGTGGAATGAGATGGTGGGAAAACGTAGAACCCCGAAAAATCCCGCCCCTGCACCACTTTGTCCACCAAAATCCCACATTCGGTCATTTGGGATCGAACCCGGGCCGCCCAGATGAAAGGCGAGTGGTCTAACCAAAGCCGGTCCCCCATGGCCGCGCACGCCAAGGCTTTGGTGCTTCGTAGCGCTGGGGATCGTGGGTTCGAGTCCCGCCTTGGGCATGGGTGTTATATGTTTCTGTATATGTGTGTGTTGTAAAAGTAAGAAAACAGTAATAATACGGCAAAACAAGGTAAAAAGGTAAATAAAAGTAGGGTATACAGTGCCGGAGTCCTGATCAGACTCCGGTACTGTATTTTATATATTAAAAAAAAAAGAAAAAAAACCTCGGCCGTGTGGGTGTGTGGGGGGGGGAACAGAGCTCAAAAACGAAAAGTCGTTTAAATACCAATCTTAGTGCTTAAGTTCAGTATCTTCCAAAGATGCGACACGAGTATTTTCAAGAAAATCCCCCAACCGCCCTTTACATGGGAGATTTTTTAGAAAAGTATGATTTTCTCAAAAAATGACTAACGATTTTGATTAAATACCGTATATTAAAGATATCCACATCACAAATATAATGTATATTTGAACTTTCTGGAAATAGTCTCTGATAACTTCTTTATTTGGTTCATTTTTGCAGAATTTTGCATAACGGTTAAACTGTAAGAGATAGATAAAACCTTATCACACACAAAAAAATATATCTCGTTAAAACATATAATTTATGCCACATACGTTTTTCTTGTAGAGTTGATCGTTTTCGAGATATGCCTTGTTATTGGTTTCAATTTTATACTACCTAACTTTTCTCAAACGGAACCAAGCAAAGCGAACCGAACCTCAATTAGTTCACAGAGCTACCAGGTTTTAAAATATTTGACTATCGCTTTAGCATTATGTTTTCCCTTATTTCCCTTATACTTACAAGGAAGTAAGTATTAAGATCATTCTGGAATATTTTTTACGCTTAAAAACCTTATTCTTCTATCTACTTCATGCTAATCATTACCAGAAATTGACTTTATTTCTTGCTTCCTTGTAAGTAGAAGAGAAATAAGGGAATACACTAGACTAAAGCGATAGTCAAATCTTTAAAATGCTGGCTGCAACGTGGTTGAAATCCGTTTCTTTGCATGGCCAGAAGTTTACAAATTCCCAAATGGGAAAAATGTATTTTAAAACTGAAACCAATGACAAGACATATCACGAAACTGGTCAACTACACGAAAAAAGAGTATATGACAAATTTGTGTGTTTTAACGAATTCTACATTTTTTGTGTAGTAAGCCTTTGTCTATCTCTTACGGTTTACCAGTTATGCAAACTTAAGCAAAATTCATCCAGAATAAAGATATACATTTTATTTGCCATGTTAATTCATTTAATATATAGTATCTACTTTAATCGAAATCGTTAGAGCTATTTTTGAGAAAATCAGCATTTTCACCAATTTTTCCATGTAAAGGGCAGTTTCAGGAGGGTAATTTTTCTCAAAATCTTCGTGTCGCATCCTTGAAAGATACTAAACTTCAATACCAAGTTTGGATTTTACAGGTCTTTCGTTTTTGAACTATCAGTTCACAGACCACGGACACACACACACGGGCCATTTTCTAAAAATGCTTTTCTATACAGGGACCATAAAACGTGTTTCTGGTGAAATCTCAACAGAAAGTAAAAATACGAATAATAGTATGAATTAAGGAATGACTTTTAAAACATGTTTTATATGCCTACTTACACAAATAGTTTACTGAAAATAAAACACACTAGTTCAGATTCCAAAAAGTTAATAATACACATTTAGTTACAAAGCTCTTAAAAAAAATCTGATGTGTTCCATTCACACGACTTTCTCTATATCTCTGCTAAAAACATTATTAAAAAAACTTATGCTTCTACTTACTTCATGCTAATTGAGAAAAAAATAGCAGAAATAGTGTTATTACTTGCTTCCTTGTAAGTATAAGCGAAATTAAGGGAGTACCATAGGTTAAAGTGATAGTCAAAAGCTGGCTGCTATCTAACTTTAGTTCATTTGTTTGTATGGCTAGGAGTTGACAAATTCCTGTATGAGAAAAGAATACGTTTTTCAACGCTGAAACCAATAAGGAATATTTCAAAAACGACCAACTCCACGAAAAAAATGTATATAACATGTGCTCTACATTTTTTGTGTGGTAAGTTTTTGTCCATCTCTTACGGTTTAGCAGTTATGCAAAATTCTGTAAAATTCATCCAGAATAAAGTAGTCTTCAGAGGCTATTCCCAGAAAATTCAAGATATACATTTTATTTGTCAGGTAAATATACTTAATATACGATATTTTAATCAAAATCGTTAGAGCCATTTTTCAGAAAATCAAAGTTTTCGAAAAAAGTTATATGCAAAGGGTAGTTGGGGGTGGGGGGATTTTTCTTGAAAATCTTCGTGTCGCATCCTTGGAAGGTACCAAACCTAAATACCAAGTTTGGTTTTTAATGGACTTTTCGTTTTCGAGCTATAATGCCCACAGACACATAAACACGGATAGACAGACAGACACACACACGAACATTTTTCTAGAAATGATTTTTTTTTATTCAGGGTGCCTCAAAACATATATTTCCAGTGAAATCTCGGTATTGAATTTTTGGGTAGAATACAATAACTTCTGTATACACTATCTACATAGTAATATTCCACCAAATTATTGGCCGAAGCCCAAAATAAGTTGGCCACCCCTTTCCTACAACACAGGCATGAATATGTGTATCGCTTGCACTGGCTTTGGAACTTTATCAATAACAAGCAGACAGCATTGGCAGAATCTGAAATGCTTCTGCAGTGCGTAGAAACTTGATCAAAGTATGTATTACGAGATTAAACGCGCAGGCTTTTCCCCCTTCTATCCTATATTTAAAACGTAGAATCACGACTTTTACATTTCAAATGGGAACTTTTGAGAACCTTAGTTACAGCGTTGTGCCGAAACTTCTAACAAGTTTTTGGCTTATTATTTCTATCCTTTGTATGTAGTATTTAAGAAGAAGAGGTAATGCTTTTCACCCAAAAATTCAATACCGAGATTAAAAAAAAAGTAGACTTTCTCTAGCATGTATATAGGTAGAAAAGGTATTGCATGTCACCTAAAATTTGATACCGAAATTTCATTGGAAATACACGTTTTTGGGTCCTAGGAATAAAAAAACACATTTTTAGAAAAAGGTCCGCACGCGCGCGCGCGCGCGTGTGTGTGTGTGTGTGTGTGTGTGTGTGTGTGTGTGTGTCCGTGGGTCTATGAACAGGAGAGCTCCAAATTAACAAACTTCTGTTTACTATCTTTCAAGGATAAGACTCGGAGATTTTGGAGAAAATTCCACCTCCTAACTACCTTTTCAATGAAAACTTTTCGAAAATGTTCATTTTCTCAAAACTGGCCCTATTGATTTTTATTAAAATGTCGATATTTACATGTCAAATAAAATGTATATCTTGAATTTCCTGGAAGTAACCTTGAAGTCCTCCTCGTGATAGATGACTTTTACATAATGGTAACTTATTAGATGTAGATCTAGTTAAAACAAACATTTCTTTACATTTTTGTTGTGGAGCTACCCATTTTTGAGGTATTCCTTGATATTGATTTCAGTTTTAAAGTACGTAAACTGTTCTCGAATGGAAATTTGTCATTCCTTTTTCTTTTGTTTTACTCTTGAGCGTGCAAAGAGAAGCATATTTCGGCTGCATATTAATCAGCTTTTCAAAGCTTTGACTATCGCTCTAGCCTAGCGCTTTCTCTAAGTTACCTTCTTACTTTATCTTGATTAGCATGAAGTAGATAGAAGATTAAGCTCTCTAAGGATAGTTCGTTACAGAATAAGTAGCGAAAGTCATGTGAATGAAACACATCATATGTGTTGTACTTGTATTGAACTGGGTGCGAATAAGAATTTAAGAATTGGTTATACGAGTGTTAGTTACTTGGTAGAGATATTTTGATAATTGGTACCTTAAAATAAATCAATTTCAGTGTGTTAGTTATTTTTGCCCTTCGTCTAACAGTTTTTAATTTCTTTAGCCCATATGTACAATATGCATAGTGGATAGTAAAACTATAGTATGCCACCCAAAAGTTCGATACCGAGATTTTAAAGGAAATACATATTTTGAGACGCCTGAATCAAAAAAAAAAAAAAAAAATTAGAAACCTGTCCGTGAGTGTGTCTGTGGGCAGCATAGCTTAAAAACAATAGGTCGATTAAATACCAAACTTGGTATTTAAGCTCAGTATCTTGCAAGGATGCGACAAGAAGACTTTCAATAAAATCCCCTCACCCCAACTACCGTTTACATGTACCATTTTTCGAACATTTTAATTTTCTCAAAATTGTCCGAATGTTTTTTATTAAAATGTCCTAAGTTTAACATGTTTTCATGACAAACGAAATGTATATCTTGAATTTTCTGCGAATAGCCTCTCAACGTCTCTTCATTCTGGATGAACGTTGTATAACTGATAAACCGTAAGAGATAGACAAAAGCCTACCGTAAAACAATGCAGATCGCATTAAAAATACAATTTATGTCACATGTTTTTTTTTTTTTTTTGAGTTAGCTTTTTTCGAGATATTTCAGTTTAAATATATTTAAACTTTTCTCAAACGGGAGACATCTTTCTTTTCGTCTCTCACTTGTTTACTCCTAGCAAGCAAAGAGAATTGAATTTCAATTGTTTCACTTAGCGGCCAGCTTTTAAAAGATCTGAGTATCGTTTTAGCCTTTGCATTCCCCTATTCCCCTTCAACTTATAAAGAAGCAAATAATAAGACCAATGCTGGTAATGTATATCTTGATTAGCATAACGTAGATAAAAAATCTGGTGTGTAATCACTCTAGCTGCTCTAGAAACATACGTCTTACAAAAGATTATTCTTCTTTCTACACAATGCTATTTCCTATGTTATATATATATATATATATATATATATATATATATATATATATATATATATATAGAGAGAGAGAGAGAGAGAGAGAGAGAGAGGAAATGTTAGGATGGCCATTAAATCCTCAAATAAACGCATTTAAACTTCCCTTCACATTTCTTTCTCTAGCAAATATAAGTTTTAGATAACACAAATAATGAATATTTGGGCAAGTAAAAACCGTGACTGATTATTCCATTTATTATTATTATATTTATTATTATTATTATTAGTAGTAGTAGTAGTAGTAGTAGTGGTGGTATTATTATTATTCTGCAAATGACCTCCATATTCATTATCGCGAGGCCTGCCCGCTGTGCTTTACTCCTCTCAAAAACTCGTCTCCCGCTCTCAGGGAAAATAAACATATATGGTTTATATGCGCCACGGTGTTGTAACAAATTTCTTTTCGGCTCAAAATGTAGTTCAGTCCAGTAGCTCACGATTCAGTACAATTCACAGCACCTCTTACTGAAATTCTTCCTTCTTTTTATAGCGAGGAGATGTCGCAGACTTTCTGGAAACTTTTCGAAGGTACTAGAAACCGAAGCTTAGAGAAACATGTTGAATATTGGAAAAAATCAGGATGTCGTGAGAAGAATCTCGCGTTTCGAAGGTTCCTGTTGCGGCGCGTCGTTGTTTATCCATCCATTTGCGATATCTCACATTCCAGCTCCACCACCGCATGCCAGAGCGAACATGAGAGCGATCACATACTGGACGGCATTGTCACGTTATGTATGCACTTATATATTGTGTAAACGCCCTGCGGCCGTAATCGCCGAACGGCTTGCTGTGTATTTCCTAGCTGATTGTTGACATCCACTGTTACACCTGTGCGTTGCTGGCAACGTATGCCGGTAGCAAATTCTTTTGACATCGTAGCTGTTATTTTCATACCTGTGCGAGTGGACACGTGTTCTGTCGGAACCGCATTGTTACACCTGAGTGAGTTTGTGACTTTCTGGAAATTCCCAGTCACGTGATCAACACGTATAAAAAAGGAAACGAAGTCCTGCCCAGAGGGAATGCATCACGGGCATTAATGAGCGAGTTTCGATGGGAAATTTAGCGAGCGGTAATCGTCGCCACAGCGAAATGTTGAAAAGAAACTCCACGGCATAATTCTTACAAAAGCATTAAAAAAAAAAAGGTCAGTTATTTAGCGCAGATTCCGATTACAATTAATGATAGGTAGTGTCAGACCGAAAAAATCAATGCCATAGCCGGGATTTGAACTATGGATCTCCCGGGCTCTAGCCTTTTGCTCTAACCACTGGGAACATGCTGACACGACATTACATTTCTCAACTGACTCGTATGTTTCCCAGTAAACCAAAAGGTGATCTCAAGTTATTTCGAAAATTAAATAAATGGAGTTTTATTTATTGGCGCTCTTAACTACTGAGGTTCTCAGTTTCCTATTCTCTATTGGGTGTGAAAGACCGCTTAATTTTGCTCAGAGGCCTGCTTGCGGTTCTTTTTACGTGACAGGGACCAACGAAGTAAGCCATGCTAAGCATTTTTAGGCCCGTAAAACCCATCGTCCTCCGCTGGATTTGAACCCATGACCTTGGGTATATGAGGCTAGCATGGTAACCACTACACCATGGTGGGTGACACAAATTATTTTGAGATGACATACACAATGGCAACTTACAATGTAAATACTTTTAAGTCCTGGTCTTCATAGTTTTGCCAACAGTTAGGTGATAAGTAGTTAGCGAGGGCCGCGCCTTGGCCGAGTGTTTACACTAAGATGGCCTACGATCCCAAGCGACCGCATGCGGGATTTGTGGTGGACAAAGTGGCGTAGAGGCGGAGTTTTCCGGGGTATCCCGTTTCCTCCGCCATCATATTCCACCGGAGCTTCATCTATCATCAGTGCGCTACCATAGTAGTATAGATACTGTCTCATAAGTAATGTCGTTTTTTAAGAAAAACAATCATTTGAAATGTGTTCTGGCAAGCAATTAACTAATCTTTAAAGTACAGACCAGTAGACTCTATGGTCTTGAGCCATCTTTCAGCGAGGTTTATTATCCCACGATGGTACCAGTCTCTGGTTTTGATTCGGTGAGACCCACTTGCACTGCTTCAATGTTGCCAAAATTTCTTCAACGTAGAAAATGGGCTATGGATCGAATAAGATGATAATATGATGATGTTTCGAGATCAGGGCTGTATGCTGGGGGTGGTAGCAGTTCGATTCCTCCCAATTCCTGTATTTTTCCCATGGTTGTTCGTGCAATAAGGAGTCTTGCATTGTCCTGTTGCAATAGAATTCTATTTCGGTTAACTAATGCTGGGTATCTCCGTCTCAAAATTTCATGAACTCGTTCCACTTGTTGAGAATAAACATCCACACCAATCGTCCGCCGGTTTGGAACAAACTCCCAGTGAATCAAACCTTCAAAATTCCACCAGACACAACATTACTTCGGGACCGAACCGATTTTTTTGACGATGACTTTGGCAGGTTGGCGGCGGTCAAGCCACTGTTTCGAGACATCAGGGTTTCGGTAATATACCCATTTTTCATCACAAGTGACAATTATCCTAACAAATCTATCATCCATGGGATTACGGATAAGCTGACGACAGATATCCACTCTACGTTGAGCCTGTTGAGGTGTCAGTTCATGAGGTTCAGATCTACAGCTTCTGTATGATTTTCCAAGTGTCTTAATGTGGCAATGTATGGTATTTTTTGATGCACCAAGTTCTTCTGAAATCCTAGGGTACTTTTTTGCGGATTTTCTCCCAAAACTTGGCGTGTACCCTCAATATTCCATACTTTAGGTCTTCCTGAACGTGGTAAAGCTTAAGTGTTTTCGTCTCCATTGCTGAAACGTTGGAACCATCGTTGTGTCACACGCTCACTGACGACATCTTCTTCCACTTCACACATTCTTTGAGCTGCGGTAGTGATTTTATAACCTTGTTTCCAGTAGTGCTTAAGAAGGACTCTAAGTTCAAACTTATTATCTCCATTTTGTTATTGCTTATTAACAACTGATACATCATCGCAATGTACGCAACACTAGCCATGGCATCCTGTATATAGCATTGCCAAACCAAGGAAACACAATACATTTTCAAAACACCAAAATCAAAAAACCGACATTACTTATGAGACAACCTAAAATTTGTAAAACATTAAAATCAAATGTGTTTAGAATCCCTATAGTCAGCCTTCTCAGATCTCAGCTGTCTTGTCTTAAGTCATATTTTCAATTAGGTGTATGCAGCAAAACCTACAAACATTGCTTTGGATGACGGGTCAATGATATTCCTATTTCTACGGGATTCCTTTTATACTTAGTAGGATAACTATATAAAGAAAAGTTTCAATTAAACTTCTCTTTGCAAAATGTATGTAAACACGCATGTTCGTTTTTATAAAACTTTAATGTTGGAATATTGCTGTTTAATTTGGCATATAATTTATTCATTTTGGTTGATCAGATCTATATTTAATACGCTGTTAATTGTTTTGTTACATGTTTTATGATTTAGGTTCTCTCGTTCGCTTGTTAAATTTGTATTTATGTCTTTTGTGTAATATTATATGTATAGCATGTAGTATGTGTTGAAAAGTAGGTCTCATTGCGTCTGAGTGTTACCTAAAGTTCCACATGACGTGAGGTTTGCAACGAACTTTCCAATATGTACATCAGGAAAGCTGATGTGTCAATTTACATCACTTTCAGTATCTCTTCTCCTAACAAATTATTATTACAAAAGGATATTCTTTTATCTACATCATGCTAATAAATCAAAATTACCAGAAATACTTTTATTACCTAATTCCTTATAAGTAGGAGAGAAATACGGGAATACAGTAGACTAAAGCGACAGCCAAATCTTTTAAGGTGATGCAATGCGATTGTCATTATTATTTGGTTCTCTTTCCATGTTCCGGAGTAAAGCAAACTATAGATGAAACGGACGAGGGCTTCCCGTTTAAAAAAAAAAAAATTATATATATGACACAATTGTGTGTGAGATCTACATTTTTGTAGTAAGTTTTTGTCTATGTCTTACAGTTTACCGGTTATTCAAAAGTCATTCAGAATGAAGAGCACTTCAGAGGATATTCCATAGAAATTCTTGATATACATTTTATTTGTCATGTAATTATCTTATGTACACGATATTTTAATTAATACCGATACAACCAGTTTTAAGAAATTCAAAATGTTCGTAATTTCTTCCATGCAAAGAGTAATTTGGGGTGAGGGGAATTTTCTTGAAAATCTTCTTATCGTATCCTTGGAAGATGCTGAACTTTGGTATTTCACGACTTTTTGTTTTTCTAGTTATTATGTTCATAGACACACACACATGCACACAAACGGACCTTTTACTTTCTCTAGCCGGTATGTACAATGTGCATAGTGGATAGAGAAGGTAGGTATTGTATTCCACCCAAAAATTCGATGTCGAGATGTCACCGAGAATACATATTTTGAGTCCCCATGACTACAAAAAAGCATTTTAGAAACATGTCAGAGTGTGTGGGCAGCACAGCTCAAAAATGAAAAGACCGTTAAATATCAAACTTGGTATTTAATCAGTATCTTCCAAGGATGTGACACGAAGTTTTTCAAGAAAATCCCCCCAACACAATCTACGCTTTACATGGAAACTATTTTGAAATTTTTGTTTTTCTCAAAAATGGCTGTAATGATTTTGATTAAAATACTATATACTTAAGATATTTACATCACATTAAATACTTTTTTTTTAATTTTCTGGCAACATCCTCTTCATTCCGGATAACCTTTGCATAACCGGTAAACTGTAAAATATAGACGAAAAGATATTACACAGAAAATGTTGAACTCGTTAAAACACACAATTTATGCCATAAACGTTTTGTTTTGTGTTAGTTCTTGTTTTTTATTTGTTTGTGGAACTGCCAAATTCCTTATTATTGATTTCAGTTTTAAAATACTTGAAATTTTTCTCAACTCCTAGTCATTTAAAGAAACGAATTTCAATCACATAGCAACCAGCTTTTAAAATATTTAATGATCGCTTTAGGCTAGTGTATTCCCTTATTTTCCGCCTACTTATAAGGAAGTAATTAATACGACCATTTTTGCTAAATTCTATTTATCCTGAAGTAGAGAGAAGGATCAACTTTTGTAAGAATAATCCGTTGCAAAATAGCTAGAGAAAGCCATGTGAATGGATCACATCAGATGTTTTTATATAAATGCATCAAGTTTGTAAACTCTTTAATTTATGCAATTACTCTATAATTATTATCATCATTATATTAATCATAAGAATAAATTAAACTACTTAAGAAATGTGAGGTTAAACATATGTTAAAAATGTTACCTTAATAGCTATGAACTGCATGCTGTTGTTCCTTAGCCTACCTACATTAAACATGTGGAATCACTTTGGAATCATAAAATTTATAATTAGTTTACAAGCAAAATGTGAAATCGATAAACGTTAAAACACCACTCACTCTTTAACAGCAGCAATCTTTTAAATCTGCACTTTAAACTTCAATAAAAAGATGTCACAATGAGCATGTGCAGAAATTATTGGCATACTTAACCTCCTGGAAGTTAAAGAGTTAACAGATATGTTTTCTAAGATAACATTTTAAAATCATTGCATGTACAGGCTCACTGATATAACACTGCAATCATCTAAAAATATAGTACAGTTTCGATAAAATAGAAGTTTGTTTCTGCAAAACAGAAATGTATTATATAATCGGTGATCTGCAATACATACGAAAAATTCTAGCATAGGTTATAACACTGCTTGCGTTAATACTAAAAACGAAAGTGAGAATAATAGCACTGTTGCAAATAGTTCAACAGTGTTTTTAAAGTATTTAATTTCACTCCTAGATACTATTTTTTTTTGCCATTTTCCAATAATAACAGCTGATTAATACAAGTTTTAACGCCTTTTGTGCTAGTACGAAGGAAAGATGTGATCTAAGGTCGCTAGATGGCAGGAACATTCATGCTATTAAACTAGTGCAACCCACTATCATCATCTAGTGGCCTCGGCTTTGGTAATCGGATGGAATTTATAATAATGTTACAGCCTTAGCGGGCCAGAACCCTTGAAGGTAGCAGCAGTGTTTTCTGATTAAGGTACGTTAAACACTGGTCTACACACTTATGGGGTACAAGTTACACAAAATAGTACTTTACCTTCACGGCCAAACTTTCTCTTCTTCTTGGTGGAAGTCTTGCTAGAACTGGAGTTCGAGGAAGTGGTGGTTTTGTCCTTCTTCCAGCGGATCAGCATGTCGGAGGCCTCTTCGTCTTCTTCAGGGTCCAGCTATAAGCTCCACCACCACAGCATGCCCCAACTGGCAACAATGCACGCACGCCGCACTCTCAACAATCGTCACCTCCCCTCCAACGACAAACCCCAAGTCACGGTAATTACAAGCTGATATTTACTCCAAAGCTTGCTGAATTCTTTTAAGCCTACTAGCCCCTTTGTCCCGTTTACCGACGTGAACGTTTTACATCTTTACTGCTATACTGTTCGGTAGACTGATTACATGTATGATTATTAGTACTATTTATCCGAATTAAATTAATATTTTGTCTATACTTATTCCATCATTTAAGCGCAAAATATCTGCCAGCATAGAGCAAAGATACCACCCATCAACTTTCACGCATGCCAATCAAAAGTTATTTTACGTGGGCCCATCCCATCCTTTAGCACAGTCCTGAAGAATAGTAAAAAGGATTTGTACCCAATATCTGTCCACCAGCTCACCGTCCCTGACAGGAATATAGACAGTTCAGAAAAAAATCTACATCTACTCTGCGATATCTTAAACAGAACTCACTCCTATATCTTCGACAGTAGAGCCAACTTGAGATGACTTCTCGCTAGATTAAAGTGAATAAATAACGGAACATAAAAATTACTCAGTTTGATGCTCTATATTTACAAGAAGTACTAATCTCAAACAAATGGTGTGGCCAACTCTTTGGAGCTGGACACACTTTCACTGAAGGAGTATAAAGGGAATGAAGAATCACTGCTGTCATATCCCGGCGAAACGGGTATGCTCTCGATGACATATCCCACTATCATCCGTCTCTCAATAATAATTTTCTACCTTTTTACTTTCTCTAGCTCCATATGTACAATGTACATAGGGATAGAGAAGGTATTGTAATGCACCCAAAAATTAGATACCGAGATTTCACCGGAAATATATGTTTTGGGGTCCCCTGAGTCCGAAAAAAGCATTTTTAAAAAAAAAGGTCCGTGTGTGTGTGTGTGTATGCGTCTGTCTGTGTGTGTGTCTGTGGACAGCATAGCCCCAAAACAAAAAGACCGTTAAATACCAAACTTGGTATTTAGGTTTAGTATCTTCCAAGGATGCGACACGAAGATTTTTTAAAAAAAAAAAAAAATCCCCCCACCACTAACTACCCTTTACATAGAAAAAAACTGCGAAAATTTTGATTTTCTTAAAATGGCTCAAACGATTTTGATTAAAATCCCGTATATTAACGCTATTTATGTCCGAAATAAAATGTATATCTCGAATTTTTTGGGAATAGCTTCTGAAGACCTCTTTATTCTGGATGAATTTTGCTGAATTTTGCTTAACTGCTAAACCGTAAGAGATAGAAAAAAACGTACTACACAAAAAATGTACCTCATGACAAAACACACAGTTTTTGTCCTTTACGTTTTTGTTGTGGAGGTAACCGTTTTCGAGATATTCCTTGTTATTGGTTGCAATGTGAAGTACTTAAACTTTTCTCACACAGGAAGTGTCTGTTTTTCTTTTATTCTACTCTGGCCAAGCAAAGAAGTGATGTGCAATGACAATCGCAGAACGATAGCTTTTAAAACTTTTGACAATCACTTTAGTATAGTGCATTCCCTTATTCCCTTCTACTTATAAGGAGCTAAGTAATAACATTCTGCTAAAATTTATCTTGATTAGCATTGTGTACAACGAAGAATAATCTTTTGTAGGAGTTTTGTAGAGCAGCTAGGGAAAGTATGTGAGTGTAACACATCAGATTTTTTACGAAGAAATTGAAGAAATCCCTGACGAAGACCACAGAGTCAAGATGGTCGAAAGCTTGGATTTCTCGATTCCAATTTTACTCGGCTGCTATTCCATGAAGTCATCTGTAATAATCAACACCGAGAAAACTTCAAATCTTTAATTTTTTACTACATGTTTGCAAACTCTGTAAGATTGTTTCGGCTACAAATGATACGAATTTAATCTCAAGTGTCGCTTTCTTTATCAAACTGATCGTTTCAATTTGTCCCAAACAGGTTCTATGGAATTCAGAACACAAATTTTAGAGGTCAAGTTTGACCAAATAAAGAATAACTCCGCCCACTTTAAGGTTTTTTTTTTCTTTAGGTTTGTTTATTTCAATCGGCTGTACAGTTCTCATTTAGGTATACAGTTTTCTGACTCGGCTTCATGTTTTGTAATACATTTCACGAAACTTTTAGAGGGATTTGTTCACCTCAAAGGTGTAATAGGGAATTATCCTAATTTTACAATATAAGGGAAATAAAAAGGGAGTTAGTTTTCCTCAAATCCACTTTTAGAAGCTCACATGAGGCGGTTATATCTTTGGTCCACATTGGAGAGGTCCTGAGTTCAAAACCCGTGGGCAGACTAATATGGCTGGTTTTTTTTTTTTTTTTTTTCGTAGTTTTCTTCATCCCGAGGTAAATCCGGATTGGATATTTAATATCACAGCCCAAAGTCTCCCTTCAGTGTAAAACAGATAGTGGAAACAGTAGGCTGGAGGGCACCCTAATGCCATCTGCTAAACGCGGAGCAAAGTGATATGGTGTAAGGAGGTGAGACCTCGAAAGCCTACCTGCACTTACTCATTCGACCACTATTGATTGAGCAGCTGGACTGGATGACACTGGCTCGAAGCGAAGGTGATATGGTTCGGGGATGAGAGCTTAAAAGGCTACTGTCCACCATATACCATCAATGAGGTATGTTACGGAACACTCGTCGCGATATGATCAAGCTGTTGAAGAGAAGTACAATACAATATATTTAAAAATATGATTGAACTATTCTTGTTAGTCATCGTTACAGAGCGAGGTGACGCTGGCGGTGGAGCTTGGGACTCGCATTCGGCAGATCATGGGTTCGATTCCCGTGTCCGGTGTCTTCCTGTCCCATGGACTTTTTACGGGATTTCCCTGGATCGCCAAGCGAATGCTGGAAAGGTCCATTACGTCTTCCAGATTTCCTGTCCCTGTATCTCACCTCATTTCTCATTCCATCCTTCAAATGGTTGGCCTGTTTCAGATTTGTAAGTATCAGCGCAGCATGCCAGGGTAAAAAGATCCTCTCTGGTCAACTTCATCCTCCGGCGGGGCGGTCTTTGAGGGTCCCCGCAATTAATAAGCATTTATTTGTAAACGACTCTGCTAATTGCCAGGATAATATCAGCACCGCCAGTGTACCACAATTTTGTCCCATTGGAGTTATTTTACATGCCAGTGGTAGCGTTGCTGCTTGCCAAGCGGGTGACCTGGGTCCGATTCCCAGTACCGATGTGGGAATTTTACCCCCGCTGGGATACCTGGAACAGGGTGCACTCAGCCTCGTGAGGTCCCTGGGGGGGGGGCCAATTGAGGAGCTACTTGATGGAGAAGTAGGTTGTGAAGACCGCGTTAACTGGCCGGGGGGATCGAAGCGCTGACCACGTCTCACCCCCCAATATTGCACCCCATCTATGACGTGTGTAATGGATCGAGACAGGGGACGCAGCGGTAGGCCAAAGCTCTTGGTGAGCTGTGCCAAGGAGTCAAGTCTACTAACATGGAGCTACCGCGACTTTTGGTTCAGAACGTCAGCGGCTAACCAACTAAGCCACCCAGACCGAGCCCCCCTGAGGATGTCTGCTCGTAGGGAGGATCACAAGCAATTAAATTCTTGCTGAAATTCTTGTTCCAGCTCCTCTTCCAATATTTCGTCTAATAATTAATACAATGATAGAGGGGGGTGGAAGTCTGAAACTTTTATAATTTATCCGAGGAAAAACTTTTGTGAGAAGATTTTAATTTAGTACCATGCATAAATTATCAAGAGATGAACAGTAATAATGTATAGAATATTAAGGTTAATATATTAAACTGAATAATTTTTAACGTATTATTTTATTTCTATACCATTAATTATGAAAATAATATCAATTTCATTAAGATTCTTACGTTGTGATAGCTGGTTGTGTTACCGGTGTCAATGTGAAAATGACAGGGAACCTACCCTGTGATATGACTCCTTAGTTCGGCCGCCTTCTGTCTCCTCTCGCCTCATCCTTCCTCCTAGGGATGATTCGCAAGGAAAAGTATCTTGTACATCGAAGTGCCAAATCCCCTCCCCACTTATCCCATTCTAACCTAGTTAGTTGTCCAGGCCTTGTAAATACAAAAGAATTTAACAAAACCCAATTACACTAACCGCATGGATTGTATTACTGCTGTTATGTATGCCAAATTTCGTGCAAAAACATACTCATAAGAAGTTGCAAGATATTTCGACTGTGATAAGAGTAACTATGGCGTAAAGAACATTATTCTAAACTGGCATATTGAGCAACAGCAGCATAACTACGATAACGATGTTTAGCTTTCGCTGGTGGACAGAGAGTAGCTAACCTTCCATTTCATATCCTGGCTGGTAAAGTTCACTGCCTTTATCAACTCAGTTACTGACCTCAGAAGCAACAGTAACACTTTTAAAACCATAAGCCGATATGATATATTGTCAAATTTGGAAGAAAATAAATTGTCTAATATAAATCGGATTAAAGGGATATATAAAAATCTGAAGTGTTCCATTCACATGACTTTCTCTACATTTTTGCAAAAAAAAATATTATTAAAAAGCGTATGCTTCTGTTTACTTCATGCTAATCGAGACAAAATTACCGGAACAGTCTTATTACTTGCTTCCTTGTAAGTAGAAACGGAATAAGGGATTATCATAGGTTAAAGTGATAGTCAAAAGCTGGTTGCTATGTGACTGAACTTCCTTTGTTTGTATGGACTATCTCAAAAGTATGTTTTTTGTGGTAAGTCTTTGTGCATCTTTTCCGGTTTAGCAAAATCCCGAAAAATTCATCCAGAATAAAGTATTCTTCAGAGGCTATTCCCAGAAAATTCAAAATGTACATTTTATTTGTTAGGTAAATATCTTTATACGATATATTTTAATCAAAGTCTTTAGAGCCATTATTGGGAAAATCAAAATTTTCGAAAAAAAAGTTCCATGTAAAGGGTAATTGAGGGGGGGGAATTTTTTTGAAAATCGTGTCGCACCCTTGGAAAATACCAAGTTTGGTTTTTAACGGACTTTTCGTTTTTCAGCTAGGCTGCCCACAGACACAGTAACACACACGGACATTTTTCTAAAAATGTTTTTTTTTAGTCAGGGGGTCTCAAAACATATATTTCCGGTGAAATCTCGGTATCGATTTTTGGGTGCATCACAATACTTTCTCTATACACTATATACATAGTACGTGTAGAGAAAGTAAAAATATACTAACAAAAGTACTTTACTATTTCGTCTAAAATCAGTTATAAAACAAAGAAATTCTACTGCAGTACAACTTCACTCTGCTAAAGTGATTTCGCGAATATAGCATTTCAAAGTTTTGACGGTGAGTAAAGGCAGTGTCTGAGCATCCAGATTTATGATATACTGTTGTATTCGACTAGAGAATGTTCGGTAGAAATACTATCATATTTAGAACACGAAGTGTATACTAGCTACCAAAACGTACCTCTTAAAATTGTGAGTATTTATATGTGTAACAGTGAACGCTTCAGAAATGTTTAATACACAGAACTACTTCTAATAACCCCATATTTCAACAATACTTCATTTTCTGAAGGAAATCAAACACCTTGATGTGGGTTATAATTTTCAATTTTTTGGTGCAATGACATAATAAGAGTAAGTTTCTGAAGTTTTAACTCTAAACTATCACTGAAACTGCAATATACAACACAAGCACTTCTTTGAACTCCTGCAAGCCTTTTCTTGACTCGTTGGTTTACTTTGTCATTTTAACATTCTTAGAACTTCAGTTATACCAAGTGAATAGACGCTTGACAGTAATTATTATTAAACGGCTCTTTCTATTCAATACAAGGGATTCATGATTAAATGAAAACTTCACTTTTAAGAATATTAACTTTCAGTTTTGTATGTTTACATTTGGAAAAAGCTAGGAAAGATATTCCTAATAAATAATAGCAAATAAACTATATTTAATATGCAATAAAAGGCATTGAAAATATGTTGACCATATTTCATATCTTAAGGTTAAATAGAAGCTGAGTGTACCAACATTTTGCATACTTAACATCGTATAGGTAGGAAATACTCTGTCCACATAAAACAGCTGTACCGTTATGGTTGATAAATTTGTGTACAAGAATATTATATATATACGAGGTACGTCCAGAAAGTAAGTTCCGTTTCAATGTATCTCCGCTGCAGCGCTGCGATCGCAGTTCCGCACATGCGCGGTAGACGCTCTGTATCAAGGAGAAGAAACGTGCGCCATTTTGAGATCGCTGTCAGCCACATACGCTTTGTTGTGCTTGTTTACAATGTCGGTGTTGATTGAAAATCCCGCCGTTTGTGAAATCAGATGTTTATTGCGAGACACTTAGGAAATTGCTCCGCGCAATACAGAATAAGCGCCGAGGATTGCTGTCAAAAGGTGGTTGTTTTTCTTCACAACAACGCACGACCACACACTGCAAATGTGACGAAAAACCTCCTCACAGGCTGGGACGTGTTTGGCCATCCTCCGTACAGCCCTGACCTCGCTCCTAGCGACTTTCATTTGTTCTTACATCTCAAGCCTTTCTTTGGCGGTCAACACTTCAACAATGACGAAGAGCTGAGAGAAAATGTTTCCAACTTTTTGAAGACACAGGCGGCAAACTTCTATGAAGAAGGTATACAAAAACTTGTGCCACGCCATGACAAATGCCTGCAAAATGTCGGCAGTTATGTGGAAAGGTAGTTTAAGAGTCGTAGAATTTTGTGCAATAAATAATTATTCTGTATCTGTACACAATTTAATTTTATTACCAAACGGAACTTACTTTCTGGACGTGCCTCGTATATTGAACGAATTTTGTGTAATCAAACAAACAAATTTTGATAACATAAAAAACTGAAAAGGTTTAATTCATTAAAACACATGGTTTATTTTAAGCACATTTTTGTAACATTAGCCAATTCATTTTTTTTTTTTTTTTTTTTTTTTTAAGTTTTTGTGAGCTGAATATATGAACATTTGTACGTTTGCGATTAACCAAATTTTTTACCCAACATGCGGCCTCATCACAAACACCGACTTGTAATATTTAAATATGTTTTTGCACATAAACAGGTACTAATTTAACTAAAATTCTACGTTACAATTATTTTATTAGCACGGAAAATACAGAGTATTGATATTCTGGAAAAATAACTCTAAATCTTCCATATTTTGAGTAGGCTTTTACACTATACTTAAATGTGTGTTTATTTAAAGGAAAATTTGAAAAGTGATCAAATCTTTGACTAGTCATTTTAAACCAAGATTTTGTTTTATTTATATATGTTTCATATTTCTTTAAAAGGTGTATTATAAAGTGATCAAAAATTACGTTACATAGAGCGTACCCAAGGTGCTGAAAATATAAACAGATAAAGCTCTCAAATACATTCCAGTTTTTTTAACACATTTTGGGCATAATAGGATTTTAATTCAGGAATTTTGGGATTCATTTTAGTATTACAGAATAAAAAGTTAATGTCTTAGCATTCTTTAAAATTATCATTATTATTATAATTATTATTTTTCCTCTCTTTTAATATATATATACACACACACATACATATATATATATATATATATATATATATATATATATATATATATATATATATCAGTTGCAATAAGTACCTTTGGAAAAATAAACATTTATTCAGCCGAACAATCCCGAGAGATTTGCTTATATATATTCCGGCGGATTGCAAGGAAAATACGCTATTCCTCAATCCACTATACACTGTAGCTTGTTTTTACATAGTGTAGACTTTAATAGTGGGACTTTAATTCAAGCATTTTGGCATTCAGTTTAGTATTTCAGAATAAGTTAATATTTTAGCCTACTTTAAAATGATTTTTATTATTGTTATTATTGCTCTTTTTCTTCTTCTCTTCTAATATATATTCAGGTACCTTTGACAAAGGAAATATTTATTCAGCCGAATAACCCCGAGAGATTTAAACATAGTTACGTCGGATTGCAAGGCAAACAATGCATTATACCACAAGGGAGGGCGTATATAATCCCCCGTGTGATCTATCTGCGCAGAAATGAGACAGGGATATTCCCATTGATAATCAATGCCTTGGTGTGACTCACAAAACCGCCCGAAAGCTATGCAGCCCACCTTACACGAAACGATGGAATTGCTTGGCTCAGATTTCATTTCGCTTGTGTTTCATTCGTGCGACTTTCTCTACACACTATAATTTATTTGTAACTTATTTATTTAATTACTTATAACTTCTACAAATATTCTTAAAAAACTTATTTTTTATCGATTTCACGTTACTCGAGAAAAAACATTTTCAAAAATGATTTCATTAGACACACTTCATTGGAGGTATAAAAGGGACACACTAGGTTAAAGCGAAAAATCAAACCTTTAAAATGTGGGTTGTTGTACGATAATTTTTAAATTACACACTTCGTATAGAGGGGGAAATAACGAATGCCGCTTTAAATTAAAATGTGGTATGTGAAAGTTCAAACTAAACAAACAAGAACAGCCCGGAAATAGTTAATGCAACTTTATTTGAAAAATGTGTGCATTAATGGGATACACATTTTATGTATAGGATTAATTTGTCTACTTTTGTTCTAACTTTACTCGTCGTCTGAGTCAAAGTACACGTGTGAACTCCACAAACCTCTGAGCCACGCTGGAGGTGGAGCGTTTTAGCCATACCTCACTGGACGAAAGTCATAGCAAAAGTGTTTTTTTTTCTTTTTTTTTTTTTTCCTTCTTTTTTTGTAGTTAACGTCCTTTAACCAGGTTGGTCATACCGGACGATGAATGAAATTGGTGAAATGGTTCTCAAATGATCTCGGGGTTCATGGAGCTTAAAGTTACTCGACATTCGTCTTCTCAGGATAAGGGAAAACCCCGAAAAAAACCTTATCCGGGTAACTCATCCTAAGCGAGATTCGAACTCACGACCTGTTGAATGTGAAGCAGACACGCTACCACCACACTACCCAGGCGGGCAAAAGTGTTTGTATTTGCTATAATTGCATTCAGCCCTGAATGCAGCTTTCCCTCAATACTGAGGTGTGTTGCATATTGCAGGCATATTCCTATGAATAATGGAAATGGGAGTTTTATTTTTATGTTCTCAGCGACCCATTCTATATTGAGCCGCTTAATTTTGCCCAGAGCTCTCTTTATCAGGCTTAAGGTTCTTTTACGTGCCGTAATTCCTCGACTTGGAACCAACGGCTTTACTTCCCTTCCTAAGGAAGCCATGCTAGGGATTTTTACGCCCGAACCCGCGACCTTGGATATATGAAGTTAGCATGGTAACCATTACACCACGGAGAGCGACTCCCTGTGAGTGAGGAAGAGAATTTTAAATGCTATTTCCAAAAATTCAAGTATATATTTTGTCTGGAAATATCACAAAATTTAAGTATTTTTTTCAAAATCATTAAAGTCATTTTTGAGAAATAAAAAATAACAAAACCATTTTATCGTAAAGGATAGTATGGGTAGATGCATTCTCTTGAAAGGGTTGCATCCTTGAAAGATACTGAACTTATAAATACGTGTGTGACATTTAAGTTACATTTAGTTTTCGTACGGAAAGAAAGACAGCAAACACTTGGATTTTTTTTTTTCCAAAAAATGTTTCGTTTAAAAGGTTGTCTCCTTAGCGCGGTGGTAGCGCGGCTGCTTACCAAGCGGGAGACCTGTGTTCGATTCTCGTTACCGCGTTGGGGATTCTTCCCCCGCTGGAAGACCTGGTCCGGGATGCACTCAGCCTCGTGAGGTCTCTGGGGAGCCAGTTGAGGAGCTACTTAGTCGAGAACTAGCGGCTCCAGGTCATGAGGACGGGCGGTTTTCGAGGCGCTGACCACGTCTCACCGTCCAATACTACACCCCATCCATGACGTCTGTCATAGACCGAGATGGCCGGGCGGTAGGCCAAGGTTCTTTGTGAGCTGTCGTGTCATGGAGTTGTTTAATTGGTTTTTCTAATTCCTGGAACTTGAACCCGCTTTGCTCTTTTATGTGGTTAAGTTGAGCACTCAACTACGGTTTTATTGACGTACAAAGAATGAAGAAATACCTTCAGATAAACATAATAAGATTTCTGTTCCTGAAAATCCACCCAACCATCAACGAGCTCTTAAGTACCTTAAGGAATTGGAGAACTATGTATCTGCACATGATCAGCCACAAATGATTGAACTTTTATTTGATTTGAACGAGATATTCAGAAACAGTCATTATGGTGGTCATTATCAAAATTTGAAAACGCCAGGCGGTGTCTTTTAACATACTTTTTCAAAAAGAAGTGACAATTGGCAAGTCGGATACATACATTTTTCTTTTTTTGGTAGTGTTTAACGCCCGATTTTACTGCTCTGGCACCGCAGGCGATGACACTGATGATACATGAAGATGGAACCCCGGTGGAATGAGATGGCGGGGGAAACCGGAGAACCCGGAGAAAACCTGCCCCTGCGCCGTTTTGTCCACCACAAATCTCACATGCGGTCACTTGGGATCAAACCCGGGCCGTCTAGGTGAGAAGCGAGTGGTCTGACCACTGGCCACGGCACGGCCTTAGAATACATACATATATATTTATTTCGACTGAATGTGAATTAACGTTTATAAGAACTGAAACACAGTACGTTGGTTTTTGTATCCTTGTGGTGTATTTTACTTTCTCTATTCCGTATATACAATTTACATAGTGGATAGAAAAATATTGTATTCCATCCAAACATTCGATGTCGACATTTCACCGGAAATATATATTTTGAGGTCTCCTGAGTCAGAAAAAAAAACATTTTTAGAACAAGATGTGTGCGTGTGTGTATGTATGTGTGTGTGTGTGTGTGTGTGTGTGTGTGTGTGTGTGTGTTTCTGTGAACAGCATAGCTCAAAAACTAAAACACCGTTAAATTCCAAACTTGATATTTAAGTTTATCATCTTCCAAGGATGCGACAGGAAGATTTTCAAGAAAATCTCCCGCCTTAAACTACCCTTTACATGAAAATTTTTTCAAAAATGTTTATCTCAAAAATGGATGTGACGATTTTGATTAAAATACCGTATATTAAAGATATTAAGATCACAAATTAACTGTATATTTTGAATTTTCTGAGAATAGCCTCTGAAGACCGTTTTATTCTGGTCGAGTTTTGCAGAATTTTGAATAACGGTTAAACCGTAAGAGATAGACAAAAACTTACTACACAAAAATTGTAGATATCGTTAAAACACATAATTAATGTCATATAAGTTTTAAGTAGAGCTGGCCCTATTTTGGTTTCAATTTTAAACGTTTCTCAAATGGGAAGTGAATTTTCGTTTTTGTTTTACTGCAGGCCAAGCAAAGCGAACCAAAATTCAGTTTTTTCACATAGGACCAGTTCATAAAAGATTTGACTATCGATTTAACCTAATGTATTCCTTATCAAGTAATACGGCAATTTCTGCTAACGTTTACCTTGATTACATTGTCATCTTTTGTAAAGAAAGTTTTTTGCGTAACAGCTAGAAAGTCATGTGAATGGAACACATCCGATTTTTTAATACATACAGCAGCTGCTTGGTACTATAGTCTACACGTCATTTCTTTTCCATTGAGCGACCCCCCCCCCCCCAAAGATTCTTCCTTCCCGTTGGGCTGACAATTTTTATTGAACCATAGGTGAACAGGTTAGAAAAGTTTTACTGTATTTATAAGCTTTCCTTCATTCAGAGAAACTCGAAATATGCATTTCCGTTGAATAGTCTATATCGAATTTTTGGGTGGAATAGAATTATTCTTCTACAGGCATGTAAGTAAAAGAGAAAGTAAAAATATAAGTTTAACGTGAGATTTAGGGAACGTAAAATGTAAGTGGAAATCGCTGTGACAGAGAACTGTATGCAAAGCCCTTCAGCGAACCTGAGTTTTCGCTGTTATTGACGTCGCTTACCACGTGCTCGAAGCCAGACGTCGAGAGGGATATAAGCTCGACTAAGCCCACTCATTCATTTTTCCAAGCAAAATTTTGCTGGGGGCCGCCGCGTGAGCTAAGTTTGCAGAGCGAGCTGCTGCGGGGTGTATTCTGGCAAGGCAGGGGTGTCCTCACCACACTGCCGCATCAACATCCTAATGCAAATCAAGTGAAAAACTGTTCAAAATTTGTCCAATAAGCTATCTTAATAACTATTTCTTTTACGGTAGATATATGCTTTATTATCTCCCTACAGTTTAAAGAAGTATTTTCATTATTCAATGTTTAATTCGCTTTTAAACTTGGTAAGTTGAGATGCCAACTTTCGTAAATTTAAAAACACATTCAATATTTTTATTTTTATACTACTTAACAATTGTAAAGTAGAGAAAGTATATATTTCAACCAACATTTTGATATCTTGAAATCTCTGAAAACGAAAAAGGAGTTTTAGAAAAAATTCGTGTCGACATAACTCAAAAAGAAAACGTTTGATAAACATCCAACTTGATTTATAAGTTCAGCATCTTCAGAAGGTTTTTAAGAAAATACTTTATTTCAAACTATTCTTTACATGAACAAGTTTTTGTTATTTTATACTTTTGCAAAAAATAGCGCGATATTTTGATTAAAATGACACATGTTTATAAAATTTGCATGACTTATAAAATGTATATTTTGAAAATCTTAAAGTCCTCTTCATTCGGAATGAATATGGTGCAATTCTGTATAACTAGCAATAAATAGAAAAGCAGAGGCTATCTACACGAAAATAAGATTTATATATAATTAACTATTTCCGAGAGAATCGTTGGCATTGATTCAATTTTCGAACATATACAGATTTTGAAGCGTTAAGGAACACTGGGAGTAAAATTTTATCTATAATCGATAAAAAAATCGAAAATTCCTTTTTAGCAATTGTTTATTTGCAACCTTTGGGCATCCATAGAGAATCGACATTTAGGAATCCTCCTCTTACTACGATCTCTACAGTCATCTAAACATCTAAATATACCTGTTTCCTAGCATGATATTTCATAAAACCCTCCCTTTCTTCAAAACTACGTTTTACACATTCAAAATGTTCTACACATCTCAGTTTTTATTTAAATACAACTAACATTTCCCAGAATGTGTAGAACTTATATTCTGTAACATTGATATTAGAAACGACAAAATATTCCTA
This sequence comes from Hymenopus coronatus, assembly GCA_030762935.1. NCBI lineage: Eukaryota > Metazoa > Arthropoda > Insecta > Mantodea > Hymenopodidae > Hymenopus > Hymenopus coronatus. The sequence goes on along the minus strand of CM060897.1, from coordinate 39,813,612 downwards.
ACCCTAAAATAATTTTTCAAAAAAATATATATTTATGAAATAATAATAATTAATTTTAGAGGTTAACATTTCTAAACTTTCTGAAAAACGATAATAATTCAGTAATCATAGTTATTGAATTATCCGTTTAGTTTTTGCGTGTGGTTCAAAGCTCCAATTTAAAAAATCACAACCATTTTTCTCAAATTTTGAGACACATGAAACATTTTAATTATGCAATATATTTAAATAATAACATTTATGAGAAAATATGTATCTTGCAAAGTATTTATCCAATTCGAATGGAATGGGTTATGCATATTAACAAAACAACAATGAAATAATAGAAAAAATTTCAGAAAATCTCTATATAAATATATAAATTTGAAAGTTCACTCCCTGTATCCCTTCTCCTTATTTTGTTTCTTGTGAGATCTTGCAAAACATGAATTTCAGTCAATAAATTTCAGAGATTTAGCTTTCGCTTCAGCCTCCTGCATCTGTCTTGTACTTACAGCGAAATTTATCATGATATATTTCTGCAGACGTTTATTTAGATTCACAAGAAGTAGATAAAAATAAGCTATCATACGGCACAGTTTTAGCATATAGTTAAAATAAACGATTTTGGGTAGAGAATTACAAGTTTTAATGGAATACCTCAAACATTCCTTTTTAATTTATAGCTTACCTTAACATACAGGAAGCATAAAATTCGACACAAAAATCTGACATGCGGATTTCAATAAAAACACACGTTTTGAGCTCTTGGGAATAAAAACTAATTGAGAATGTCTTGACAATTTTGATTCGTAGTTTAAGCTAAAACAAATGTGAAATTGCCTTTAAAAATAATGTCATTTTGGCTCATTATCGTGTATATATACATCTAGTTTTCAAATAAATGGTCATTAAAATACTTCTCAGTATAGGTCGGTAACGCTCACTTACAATTTGAATGTCATTTTTCTCAAAACTATTTTATCACTTATAATGCGGTATAGGAATTCTTAAGCAGTTGGCTTCAAATTACATATACTCCAATCTCTACCCTACAAAGAATGAAAAACAAGAGAGGCCAACTGTCACTGACAGGTAAAAACCGGAGTGCTGTCTGACAAAATACTGTACGAGGGATGTGGGGTGGTTTGTTATCTGCAATTCCCTGCCTGCTGTCTGACAAAATGTTGTACGAGGGATGTGGGGTGATTTCTTATCTGCAGTTCCCTGCCTATACTCCAGTTACAGTTCAACCTTATTTCCTCCCGCCCTGGCTCTAATGCTTAGCAATTCCTATGCCTGAGTATAAACATACATGGGTCATAATTTATAGCGATTTATTTGCATTCTTGCAAATTCAGGAATTGTTATACACATTTATATGTCCGCTTTGAAAGGAAATATATATTATTTTATTAAACATGGCTTAGCTTGATATTCTTAAAAAGGGAGTACGTATAAAATATATATTATATATAAATGGACTTTCTCCAGGGCTTTGTTATAAATTTGAACGTGGTTTGTCTTATAATGATCTATTCAAGGGGGGGGGGGGGATAAGTAGACGCAAGAAACGTGGAGAGATTTTAATTGGCATTTAAAATAAAATCCAAAACAATGACAAATGTTTGACAAAATGCATCGCTAATTAAAATGTTGTATGCCTATTGAATTTATTTTACATTACCATACTGATAAAAGATCAAAGCTCAAAACCGTGTATTTTAACATTTTATAGGTATTGCCCTGATATTTTGAGAAAGTAAATGATTTATAAGCTCGGTTTAATAATGTTGGTACCTAAATGAAAAAATGACAGAAACAACACAAAAATTATTTCTAAAATACACAAATGTAAAACATATTAAGTATTTTCGAAGCAAATACTCTTCTGGCACTTCAATTTCGAAATTTTGCATAATATTCTTGTAATAGTCATACACGAAAATTTATTAGGTGGATAAGGTTTCAGCATTGGCTTTTAAAATGGATTATTTTTGTCTAATGCACAGAACCTTAATTTTCTAATATTACTCTATTTAAATAGAGTGTTAACATTTGACATTGTAATCAGAACAGGTAGCTGAAAATGACTGATAAACTACATTTTACAAATGATATTTTAATAGTTGCCTTATATAATCTGACGTCTCCGTGTGTGAAGATCGACAGTTTAGATTTCGAAGCATACTAGATGGCTGCAAAGTATATGGCAATGTTTAAAAACTTATTTGAAAGCATTTGGCAACATAAAGGGCTTCTGAATTTTTTGAAATTAGATAGTTTGCAATGCTTAAACAAATATTACCTAGTTGCATATTCTAAAACCTGCTGAACGAGGTTGTCAACAGATGTCAGCACAAAATTACCTATTAGTGTCATTCTCAAATTTTACCTCTGCCTCTCCTCTAGTGACAATAACAGTGAAAATAGTTTGGGCTCCCATGCCTCGCTTTAATAAAAATGTCACAGCATGGCATATCTTCTTTTATTTGCCATTTTCTGAGGCAGAAGAAGCAATGTATTTGAACTAGATATTCGCTGTCGAGAATAAAAGGCATCTTTACAAAACAGTTTCCTGTGTGGAAGGATGTCTGTGAACTGTGTAATTCAAAATGAAAAGTCGAATAAACAAAAGCTTCTAAAATTGGTAATTTCTACAAATTCCAGCTAATTTTAATCACAGTTTTGTTTTACTTAATTATAGCATACTATTAATTTTTGTTGTATGACCATAACCTTCACGCAAAATACTTTAAAATTAAATCTAGTTATATGAAATGACCCACTGTGAGGAAAATTTTAAAAAGTGCTACATTTTGTATGTTATTTCGTTTCCTGATATAATGTTAAAGTATTAAATAAATTTAATGTCGCTCTCTGTGGTATATAGTCTATCCGAGATATGGAAGACTCGTGGTGAGCCTAGATGTAGTTGCTATGTACCCACCCTGGTAAGGTCTTATCCACAGGAATGAAGGATAGTTTATGTTTGGTGACTTTTAGTGAAGTTTCGGATGTTGACGTTAAGGAGGTAGCACTATTGATAGGCTCCTCGAACTGCTGCTTTTTTCAGGAGCAGCATCTTTTACCTCTGCTCCGCTGGTGTTTGGTTTGTTTAAATTTGAGTTGAATTTACATTGAACACTCCCAAAGTTGGGAAGAGGGAGTACTTAGTTCAGCTAATTTGCTGTTGGCTCGTGTGGTATAGAAGTTACCATGCTAGCTTCTATTACCCAAATTTGCAGGTTCAAACCTGGGTTTTTTCGGATGTAAAAATCCTTCGGAAGAGAAATAAGCCGTTGGTTCCGTGTTAATATTTATTTGCAAGTAAAATAACCTCATAGCTTGGGAAAAAAAAGGCCTCTGGGCTAAATTCGCCATGTTTCACGTCCGCAAATCGTGATTCCGTCCTATAGTGTCATCTACGGGAGAGGAATTGAACCCTCGACACGTGTGTGCATGGTATTTACAACTATCCTAAATAGAAAGCATATTCGAAGGCTTCTTCCACCTTCAAAGAATATGTATTGAAATTTTGAAAGAAATTTAACAATAATTATATCATTATATTTAAAAGTGGAAAAAAAATATATGAATAAATAATAGAAGATTACGATAAAAGCAGGTTTTAATGTGACAGGCGCTATTTGCCAATAATTCCGCATGTCCATTTAATTCTCACTTTTGGGTAAATGGTCATAAAGATAAAACTGAGTTTGAATTCCCATTTTATAATATGTGAATATTTTCCATTAAAAATTTTAAAAAGCTACAGTTTTCAAAATTTGGTCGAAAATTCAGTGTCGAGTACTCTTAATCCAACACCGTTTAATTTAAGGTATGCAAGTCAAGGAAGGGATTGCTTTACATTAAAAATCTTTTCTTATTATTTCTCTACCACATACTTAGTAAAAATATAACAGTCCACAAGGGACCTAGGCCTTCCGCTTGGCCGCTGCACCTCCATCTCGTCCCGAAGGCGTCATGAATGGGGTGCAGAGCTGGAGGGTGAGACGTGATCAGCGCCTCGAGTCCCTCCCGGCCTTCTCGATCTGAAGCCACTTCTAGCTCCTCAATTGACCCCCAGGGATCTCACAAGGCTGAGTGTACCCCGGGCCAATTCTTCCAGTGGAGAGAAATTCCCCACGCCGGTACCGGGAATCGAAACCAGGTCTCCCGCTTGGCAAGCAGCCGCGCTACCACTGCGCTAAAGAGAGACCACCACGTTCTTAGGAGAAAGAAGAAATATTGTATTGTATCTAAAAATTCGATATCGATATTATATCGGAAATTCATGTTTTGATCCACGAAGAAAAATTTTATAAACATCCGCTCGCGCATGCTTGTGAGTGTGTGTATGTGTATAAGAGAGAGAGAGAGAGAGAGAGAGAGAGCGAGAGAGAGAGAGAAGGGGGGGGGAACAGTATAGCTCAAAAAGTAACCGTTGGATAAACCTCAAACTTATTAAGTTCATTGTCCTCCAAAGACTGGGCACGAAGATTTTCAAAACATTCTCCAACCCAAACTATACTTCTTTTGTTTTTCTAAACCGCACTAATGATTTTGACTAAAATACCGTATATTTGAGATACTTGCATGACAAAATGTATATCTTGAATTTTCTGATAATAGCTTATGAAATCCTCTTCATCCGTAGGGAATTTTTATAGTTTTGTATATCTGCCAACCCAACAAATGTATATTTCTTTAAAACACAATCTGACATTACCCTTTTGTGGCATTAGCCATTTATAAGGTATCCGTTGTTAAAAACATCTTTATTATTATTAGTAGTAGTATTTCCAACCTTCGGTTCTTTCTCGTGTTGTCTAGGAATGAAATGGAATTTCAAGGTCAGTATATAGCGAACCATTTTTAATATTTCACTCTCTTAAGTCCAATTTGCACCTATTAGAAATGTTCAATGAAACGATTATCACAATTAGCATATTTTACAGAGACTGTGTAAAAAAAGGATAAGATACGAATAAATGCATAACAAATAATATGGTATCTAGAATTTTTTATAAATATCCCTTGAAACTTCATTGTCAAACAGCATTAAAAAAAGTACGCTACAAATATTCGCAGTTGCATGCTGGCTTCAAGTTACCTTTACTCAGACCTCTACACTAGAACAACAGAGAATGCAAGACAGGCTCAGTGACAGGCTTGCAAACGAACCGTGTGTTGTCTGTAAACGTCAAAGACTGTACGAGGGATGGGGATGGTTTATCATCTATCAACCTCCTTGTCTATAGTCCAGTAGCAGTTCAACTTCCTTCTCTCCTGCCTTTAATCCTTAGGAATTTCTATATAGTCATATCAACACATTTAGGATTCAGATTTAAATTAAATGCCCATTACTTTGCCATGAGCTCGAAAATGATAGAAATATATCGACTTATTTTATTAACGCAGAATTTTGTCAGCTTCCTTCACCCTATGAAATGTTTACTGATTTATGGCATTAGTTTATAAAAAGTTAACCTCCATATGTTTGTTGCTATATCATCCTTGTTAAATTTTTGTCCTCCGGTGTTACAAATTTCTATCTATTTTCAGAATTCCATTGTGTTACCTAAAATAAAGTGGATAGAAAAACAAATTCTGTTCAATCTTTGCTTTAGAATGCTTATAAAGTAGTAATGGATAAAGAAATAGATGTGCATGTTGAATATAACTATTATATCACATTAATTTTCTTACTTTCCAATTTCATGTGTGATGTTAATGTTAAAAACATTGCACACCAACCTTTACCAGACTCCTCACCCACTTCCGAAACATATTATGAATCATGTTACTGCCTAAATATCAACAAACAATTGAAATAAGTTAATTGTTGGGTCTGTTCATAATTGAGTGAATACATTAGAATTTGTTTTCTATGGCAAAATATTCCATTCGAAATGCATCTGTTTCAGAGTCTGATTCATTAAGGGCATTGAAAAATCAATACTAACCTTATTAATCGAACTACGTGAAAAATTATATTTACTGACAATTTAACTTTGTCGTAAAATGTTTAAAACGTTTTATCTCAACAATTAATGTAAAAGGTCTGGGAGTAAGGATTATGAATAAAGTTGTGCAATAACCGAAAGGTTACTCTAAATTCTTGTTTATGTGATCAGTTTGAAACACAGTTTCCAGCTTCTCACGCGAGGCTCCTTCGAATGGAATTCCTTAACATTACATTCATATTTGCATATCTCCCAGAAATATTTTGACATGTGTTTATGGCCAGCGAATATTAACTATAAATATTAACAGCTGAATTCCGAAAGCCGCAGTCACAGAGAATTGTGGGTGATAAAACTGCCATCTAGGTAACCGGTGCCCAGGATTTAGCCCACATGCTGCTGCCCTCCTCCTACTGCTCTACATCCATTGGTTTGATGCTCCACAAGAGTGCAGCACTATCTGTAGCAATCTTCACAAACTAAAATGAACTACAAATCTTGAAATGGATCCTAATTAACTTTACTGTAAACTAATGTGTTATTATTATATTAACATTATTATTATTATTATTATTATTATTATTATTATTATTATTATTATTATTATTATTATTATTATTATTATAGTGATATTTATGTGTACTAGAAGTACTTAAGGCTTTTCAATAAAGTTTCGAAGAAAGCAGGTTTTTTGTTTGTTTTGTTTTTATAGAAAAAACTCAAACATTGCAGAGTCAGGATCGAATTGTGGTTTTGCTATCTGATCGCTTAAATTCCCAAACGCAATGCGTGCTGGTCTGCAAATTTAAAACTTAATATTGTAATTTTTCTTGCATTATTACCAAGTTAAAATGTGCTCACAAATTTTGTTCAATTTCTTTCATTGTCAGAGTTTATGTTCTTTGATAGTGGATTAAGAAATCTAAATGGCTTCTTAATCTCAAGCATAGTGTTAAATTATCATTTTTGGCAAAAAATAGTTTATTTAAATAAAATTTAATCTTTAATTATAAAAAAGTATATTCCAGAAATAATATAACATAAAATTTAAAAGTTTATAGTTTCCAAATTTTTATCACTAGATGAAAATAGAATCGATTCTAACAGTTTCTCAATAGAATCGATTTTTATTTTTTGAAAGTTATTTTCTTGTAAAAGTAAACACAGGGGACCTTGAAAGTACATACGTTAAACAAATCTGTGATAATATTTCCAGCTAAGCTGGTTGGAATTTGTACAAATTAGCGATTTCAATATCGAGTACCCTTGAAATGATTCGCCTAGAACAGAACATGCAATTACTAAAATGATAACTGATTGGTCAAAAGGTCTATGGATGAATTAATATTACACAATTAGTATATGTTATTGTCTTATTCACATGTGGGGCCATCTCCACGGAAAGGGGAACCTGCACACAGCAACATTTTGAGGAGAGCAAAATTTAGAAAGCAGTTGTACTCAAAGCTAGTTGCGCCCTTTTTGCACGATAGAACAAAATTGAGCATTAAATCAAAATTTGTGAGAGTTGCTCTGTGTATTCTAAATATATTGAGGAGTTTTAATCATAACCACATGATCAAAAATAAAAATTGTATTTTAATACGTAAACTACAAGGTATATACTGAAATTTGGAATATTCGGACAATAATGAACTCTTCCAAGCAGCTATAATTCTCCTGGTTTCTTTTAGGCTTTGTGGGGATTACACGCAGTTTACTACGAAACGTAATAATGCAATAGCGTAGAGGTCAGCGGGGCTGCAATACCTGCTTAGCTGAGTATATACACACAAGGGAAATAACAAAACGCCCCCTAGATGTAAATGAGAAATCTAAGGACTTAATTCTAATTTTTAACAGGCACATAGTCTTTAATTGTATAATTTGGTACGAATCCTAATAGGGATTGCATGCTCATCCCTTGTTAGGGCTTAAAGCCGTTGCGTACTTGAGAAATTGGCGGCTAACGTGGGTGACAGGTAAAGATGGCGCCCTTTTACGCCCACTATGTGGTTTAAGTTGGCAATACCGTCACCTACGCTGCCAACTTTTAACCCAGAAAAAGCACTTTGCAAACAAAATCCACAATTTGTACGTCCCCTTGCAGACATTCGACTGCGGAACGAGGACCACGAGCTTTTGCACTGCACACCAGCTTACCGCGCAGATTGTTGAGAGTGAAGCGTCGACTTGAACCATGTAGCTCCCACCGACTACAGAACACCACTATGGAGCAGCGGGTACATACAGCATCCCTCTACCCGTGACGTCACACACCCGGCCCCTGCGAGGGCATATAATCGATACGGCGAGTTCCCGTGTCACACTGCCCGGGTTCGTCAAGAACGCACATGCGGTGTCATTGCACCGGCTATCCTCCCCGGCCTTCTTCCATAAGAATGTGTACGGCTAAAAGTCTGCACAAGAACGGCTAGGTGGTCGTGCGTTGGTATCAACCACTAGCCCAGGTATATCTCCAACCTTACCCGAAGTTAAACGGCTTTTTCAAACCCCAGTGACGATTAAGTCCATTTCTTTTACCACCTCCCTAAATTGTTCTCCAATGATCTACCCGTTGTAAGTGTAATTTCACATAATCCAGACTATTCCAAATAACGGATGAAAAATCAACCGATATTCACGCAACATAGGCAGAAAGTCTGAATTCCTTAACCTCTCCAACAGTGTTCCAAATTTTCGGAATGTTGCGTAGCTATAAGTATTCTTTGGGAATGGTAAAATCAACTGTCGCAATGGTCGGGTAAGTTATTTTAGATAATTATAGTGCGTTAAATGTTAAACCCTGCACAGCGCTCGTAACGCGGTCAGGGGACATCACTACTACTACTGAATTTCCCCATATAAAATGGAATGATTTCGTAAAGCCAAGAGATGGAACCATAAGAGCAGTTAACTTTCTATACCCTTCTAGATAAACAAAGAAATTATATATATATATATATACATATATACATACATGTAATTAATCTATGTGAAAAAAATCCGGATGTGTTCCGTTCACATAACTTTCTCTAAGTGTTCTACAAACAAAAGTCTTACTAAATAGTTTTCTTCTTTCGACTCCGTGCTAATTGAGATAAGCATTAACATTATTATTTAGTTAAGTAGGAGAGAAATAAGGATGTGCGTAGTGCTAATGCTAGTCAAACGTTTTAAAAGCTATCGCTGTAAGATTGTTATTGAAATTCGCTTCGAATAAAGGAGTACCTCGGAAACGGTTAGAAAATAAACTTTTTTCGAAAATGTTTCCATCTGAAGAGTGGTTCGGGTGGGGAGATTATGTTGAACATATTGTTTGGTATTTAACGGATTTTTCTTTTTGAGTTATGTTGTCCCCCCCCCCCCCACACACACACACACAAACCATGAACATGGTGTTTCTAAAAATGCTTTTTTGGATTCAGGGAGTCTCAAAGGCTGTATTTCCGGTGATACCTCGTTATCAATTTGTTTATATAATGCAAATATTAATGAAAATAATTGGTACCAACATATACTAAGACGGTGCAAAGGTTTAAAATTCCTTCTTTCACGAAGTATACTTGTAGACTTGTTCCGTCCTGAATCAAGCATGTAACTCCATCTTGTTCGTGGTCTTCCAACTTGGCGATACCTGGTTTTTTAATTTAATAAAATTGTTGGTATTCGTATTGTGCATTGTGAACGTTTCTTCAAAATTACCCCGTAATGACAAAGAGGACTTCGGCGCTAGTGTGTGTTTCTCTTTCGCTTCCATTTGTCTAACACCGAAGCTATCTATCATTGATGTTTTCTTTTCTTGCTTGCCACATACTAGATGTATTTTCGACGATGGTTTATACGATCTATTTCTCATTCATATTAAATGGTGGTAACGTTACATTTCTGGCTGGTATCCAAACCTATCTGCGTGTTTTGTCCATTTTACAACACGTATATGCAGAACTATATAAAGCCTCTAATCTTTGCTATTTTTATTATTACAGTCTTGGCATACAACATTGTTTGATTATAGAATTGTATCATTTAAACATAACCCCTTTTTACTCTGTTTATATTTTCTTATCATTTAATTCAAGCAGTAGCTACGTATGACCTGCAAGTTATTGATTATGTTAAGGTCAACAACCAGGCGCATACCTCTAATCGATTGCCAGCTCACCACCAAGGTCAATGTTGATGACCTTGCTACTGAAACCTATGTTCAGCAGCAATCTTATGTTCACTATAGTCAAAAGTTAGAATTTTTACATGTATAAAGTGACTCATCTTGGAACTAGAAAATAATGAAGTGGTCTCGTATTTTCAAACTGCTCCTCGCTCTCTAATAACTAAATTAAGTTTTATTTGTGGACGCTGTTTCACTACTGCACTTCTCAGCATTCTATATTGCACGTAAAGGACTGTTTAATTTTGCTCAGAAACATGGTTATTAAGCTTGAGATTTGTGTACATTCCCTAAATCTACTTTACGGTTTGGCTTTTCTTTTCTTGCAAATGAAGTCATGCTAAGGATGTTTACGCCCTCCGTGGTGTAATGGTTACCATGCTAACCTCAAAAGCCTAAGATCGCGGGATCAAACCCGGCGAAGGCAGGGCTTCCTTCGGAAGGAAAGTAAAGTCGTTGGTCCCGTGTTGTACACCTAATGTGATGCCTTCCTGATGAGGCGAGTTGGATATTGTCCTTCTAGAGACAGAAGTACATAGTTAATGTGATACCTTCCTGATGAGACGAGTTGGTTACTGTCTCTAGTGACAGAAATACATAGTTAATGTGACACCTTCCTGATGAGACGAGTTGGTTACTGTCTCTAGTGACAGAAATACATAGTTAATGTGATACCTTCCTGATGAGACGAGTTGGTTACTGTCATTCTAGTGACAGAAGTACATAGTTAATGTGATACCTTCCTGATGAGACGAGTTGGATATTGCCATTCTAGTGACAGAAGTACATAGTTAATGTGATACCTTCCTGATAGACGAGTTGGTTACTGTCATTCTAGTGACAGAAATACATAGTTAATGTGATACCTTCCTGATGAGACGAGTTGGTTACTGTCATTCTAGTGACAGAAATACATAGTTAATGTGATACCTTCCTGATGAGACGAGTTGGTTATTGTCATTCTAGTGACAGAAGTACATAGTTAATGTGATACCTTCCTGATGAGACGAGTTGGTTACTGTCATTCTAGTGACAGAAGTACATAGTTAATGTGATACCTTCCTGATGAGACGAGTTGGTTACTGTCATTCTAGTGACAGAAGTACATAGTTAGTGTGATACTTTCCTGATGAGACGAGTTGGTTACTGTCATTCTAGTGACAGAAGTACATAGTTAATGTGATACCTTCCTGATGAGACGAGTTGGTTATTGTCATTCTAGTGACAGAAGTACATAGTTAATGTGATACCTTCCTGATGAGACGAGTTGGTTACTGTCATTCTAGTGACAGAAGTACATAGTTAATGTGATACCTTCCTGATGAGATGAGTTGGTTACTGTCATTCTAGTGACAGAAGTACATAGTTAATGTGATACCTTCCTGATGAGACGAGTTGGCTACTGTCATTCTAGTGACAGAAATACATAGTTAATGTGATACCTTCCTGATGAGACGAGTTGGTTACTGTCATTCTAGTGACAGAAGTACATAGTTAATGTGATACCTTCCTGATGAGACGAGTTGGTTACTGTCTTTCTAGTGACAGAAGTACATAGTTAATGTGATACCTTCCTGATGAGACGAGTTGGTTACTGTCATTCTAGTGACAGAAGTACATAGTTAATTTGATACCTTCCTGATGAGACGAGTTGGTTACTGTCATTCTAGTGACAGAAGTACATAGTTAATGTGATACCTTCCTGATGAGACGAGTTGGTTACTGTCTTTCTAGTGACAGAAGTACATAGTTAATGTGATACCTTCCTGATGAGACGAGTTGGTTATTGTCATTCTAGTGACAGAAGTACATAGTTAGTGTGATACTTTCCTGATGAGACGAGTTGGTTACTGTCATTCTAGTGACAGAAGTACATAGTTAATGTGATACCTTCCTGATGAGACGAGTTGGATATTGTCATTCTAGTGACAGAAGTACATAGTTAATGTGATACCTTCCTGATGAGACGAGTTGGATATTGTCATTCTAGTGACAGAAGTACATAGTTAATGTGATACCTTCCTCATGAGACGAGTTGGATATTGTCATTCTAGTGACAGAAGTACATAGTTAATGTGATACCTTCCTGATGAGACGAGTTGAATATTGTCATTCTAGTGACAGAAGTACATAGTTAATGTGATACTTTCCTGATGAGACGAGTTGGTTACTGTCATTCTAGTGACAGAAGTATATAGTTAATGTGATACTTTCCTGATGAGACGAGTTGGTTACTGTCATTCTAGTGACAGAAGTATATAGTTAATGTGATACCTTCCTGATGAGACGAGTTGGATATTGTCATTCTAGTGACAGAAGTACATAGTTAGTGTGATACCTTCCTGATGAGACGAGTTGGATATTGTCATTCTAGTGACAGAAGTACATAGTTAATGTGATACCTTCCTGATGAGGCGAGTTGGATACCATCATTCTAGTGACAGAAGTACATAGTTAATGTGATACCTTCCTGATGAGACGAGTTGGCTACTGTCATTCTAGTGACAGAAATACACACTTAATTTAATACCTTTCTGATGAGGCGAGTTTGATACTGTCCTAGTGACAGAGGCACGCATCTAATGTGATGCCTTCCTGATGAGACGAGATGGATAATGTCTCTAGTGACAGAAGTACACACTTGATGTGATGCCTCCCTGATGCTGTAAGTTAGATACTGTCCCTAGTGACAGAAGTACATGCTTAATGTGATGACTTTTGATGAGGCGAGTTGGATACTGTCCCTAGTGACAGAAGTACACACTTAATTTGATACCTTTCTGATGAGGCGAGTTGGATACTGTCCTAGCGATAGAAGTAACACCTAATGTGATGCCTTTTTGATGAGGCGAGTTGCATACAGTCCCTAGTGTCAGAAGTACACACTTAATGTGATACCTTCCTGTTGAGGCGAGTTGGATACTGTCCCTAGTGACAGAAGTACATACTTAATGTGATGCGTTCTTGATGAGGCGAGTTGGATACTGTCCTAGCGATAGAAGTAACACCTAATGTGATGCCTTTCTGATGAGGCGAGTTGCATACAGTCCCTAGTGTCAGAAGTACACACTTAATGTGATACCTTCCTGTTGAGGTGAGTTGGATACTGTCCCTCTAGTAGCAAAAGGTGTATGTCTGATGAGACAAATTAAATATTGTCCCTCTGGTGACCAAAATCAACTTACTATGATGCCTTCCTTATTATGCGAACTAGATACTGTCCCTCTAGTGACAGAAGTGCGTGCTTAATGAGATGGTTTCTTGAATACTATACCTCTGGTGACGAAAATCAAATTTAATGGGATGTATACCTGTTGAGGCGAATTGGATACTGCCCTCTAATGACAGAAGTACACACTTTATGCGTTACCATCCTGATGAGGCGAGCTGGATACTGTCCCTCTAGTGACAGAAGTACTTAATGTGATAGCTTCCTGATGAGAAGAGTTGGATACTGTCCCTCTAGAGGTAGTGTTCACACCTGGTGGTTCGGAGTAGCTATCGTCAACACACACATACACACACACACACACACACATATATATATATATATATATATATACAGCGATATAGATCATTATTTATGTTGGCATCGGAAATATAAAAGTATTCAACCACAATAAAAGTGTGTAGTATTCAAACATTGTCAACAAAGAAAAAAGAGAGCAGTCTAGGAGCGTCGAAGCAACTAGACAGAAGAATTGTACTACAGCATTGCAAAAAATATAATTATTTGTAACCAGTTTAGGAGTAATATGCATATTTCTTTTACACTATCGCTTTCTCTCCCTCTTCTCTCTCTCACTCTTTCTCTCTCTCTCTCTCTCTCTCTCTCTCTCGCTGTCTGTCTCTCTCTCAAACAGTGCGCTCAGAACTCAGTCGAAATTAACTCTCCTGGCTTGCAGCTCTCTCTTTTATAACTGTCGATGACGTGGCCAGAAACTTCCGGAAATAGGGATCATTCTAGCACGTGTCCTATGCGCCTAGTGTGTCATTCAAAGGCTTTGAGGTATTATCACCCCTCTTCCCGTGCTAAATTCTTGAAAATATTCGACAATTGCAGTGAAACTATGATAATGGCCAATTTGGCACGTGCGACAACTGCTATACAACTGAAAGCAAGCTACTCAATCAGTGCGGCGATTTCGGGCCGCCAAGGCGTAGTCACGAGTTGTTAACCACGTGGTTTAAACAGTGCATATTTCTGCATTAGGGGTTGAAAATATAGTATGGGTAGTTTTAATGTTTTAGGTAAGTTATAATCTTCGTTGGGTCCTGTAGTATAAGCCAGGCGCAGTCGACTGATTGCTTTTTGTTTACAATAGTCAGAGCAACTTTGCTGGATGCTCCTACGAATCACCTACTGTGCACTGCGTGACCAACAGCGAGGAAAACAAACAGATAATTCTTTCAGTGCAGCGTCTGTATGCAACATTTTGCTTTTGAAATACATACGTAAATGGTAGATTGATATACCTATTCCGGACTCATGATTGTTAGAATAAGCTGCTCTATTTTGTCTCTGATATTAGTATTTATATTTTAATATGATAAATATATTTTGAAAGGTTTGTTTGAAATTGCAAAAAAAGAATAAAACTATCTAGCATTAAAGTAGTCAAATAGCCATATCTTTAAAATACAGTCGCATTCTGATTCTAACGGTATGATAATTAATTTAAACATATTTACAACAGCCACGTGTTTACACCCTACTTGCTCTAGCACAAAATCAAACGAGGACAAGTGTTTCTTCCAGATATACCATAAAATGTATATTTTGTTAGGAGTTGAAAACAGGAACTGAATGTAAGGGTAGCTCACCATGTTGTTAGTTTCTGGAATGAAAACATATCAGATCTTGTCAAAATCTAGCAAAACACATTACCTGATAACCCTTCAGTGAAATACGAGGGAAATGTGATATGAACGATCCACAACCCTCAATATTAAAACATTTTAGGCCACCTCCATTTACCCCTTTCGACTCTAGGTCATTACAAAGCTGTCATATTTATAATAAAGTGCTCAAAGTAAACTCTGCTATCCATACTCATCGAAAGGGAATTGAAAATGTGGTGACAAGAGTATCAAAAACAAACTTCCCACTCCCACCTCCAGTTTTCAATGTATTGGAAGTATTATAAATAACATGTGACCATCTGAAAGAACAGAGCTTTTCAGTGGTGAAAGAATTATCAGAATCTGTTCAGTTGCTCTCCACGCCCCCCCTGCTCTCTCTCTCTCTCTCTCTCTCCCTCTCTCTCTAATATTAATATAGACCTGTGATACAAAGTTTATCATGTACAGGAAGTTTTAGTTTAAAAAGCCCTCTATTAAGAGGAGATAAGTGACTGAAACACCAAAAGTGTATATATGAATTTAGTAAAACGCCGAATTAAACTATTGCAGATAGGCTCACCAAATTTCATATGCATGTGGCTAGTGTCTAATACATATACAATATAAATCTGTTGTATTTCTGCTAAGAAGGTATTTTAATTTATCAATCTTTTTATATTTTTATAATAGAACTTTATTTTCCTTCTTTGGCAGATACTTTCAATGATACAATTTTGAAATGTAATACACAAACTTAATTGTAATTGATTAAATAGCTTAATTTCCGATTTAAAAAAGTATAATTCATGAAACAAATATGCTTGAAGAAAACATACATTTTTACCAATAGTGTTCACTAATGTCCATATTATTCAACATAAATAAATGATTGTACTTAAAAAAGTAGGTTTTCTGTTTACATGTTCCTGCAAAGTTTTACTACGATTGACCTTCTATTTTCAGAGAAAAAGGAACATAAAGCAAAGAAAACGTGGCTTTGTCCGCCACTGTAGTGCGGGAGAGCGCGTCTAGCTCACAATCAAGAGGTCCCGAGTTCGAATCTTGGTTAGGGTGAGTTACCCGGATAAGGTTTATTCTGAAGTTTTCCCTTAACCTGAGAAAGCGAATGAAGAGTAAGTTTAAGATCCATGGACTCCGGGCACATTTGAGCATCATTTCACCGATTTCATTCATTGATCGTCTGAAATGACCTACCACATTAAAGGACGTTAAATTACAAGAAAACAGAAAAATTAATTTAAAGTGGAGGTATGGCAGGCTTTTTTTTTTTCTCTCTCTTTTTCTTTTTTTAACACTGGAATAACTGGAAGGACATTTTTCTATTATGATAAATACCAAATTTGGGATTTAACGGTCTTGTTGTTTTTTAGTTATGTTGTCCACATACACATAGATAGATAGACACACACAGACCTTTTTCTAAAAATGTTTTTTTATGTATGTACACACACACACACACACACACACACACACACACAAGAGGCCGCAAAACTGTATTTACTGTGAAATTTCGTAATCGAATTTTTCGGTGGAATACAATACCTTCTTTACATACTACGTATGTACAGTATACATACATGATAAAGAAAGTAAAAAGTCCATCGTTTCAGTATTGAGATATTCAAACCAATAACAACAAACATTCGAAAACAGATGACACAAAAAGATTAATTTGAAATAAATTGCTTAGCTTTTTGAATAAGCTTTTATCTTAAACTTTACCCTTATATAAAACTTTGATGTGTTCCATTCATATGACTTTCTCTACATCTCTGCAGCAAATTATTGTTAAAAAGCTTATGATTCTATTTATTTCATGCCATTTGAGAAAAAAATAGCAGAAATTGTCTTATTACTTGCTTCCTTGTAAGTAGAAGCGAAATAAGGGAGTACCTTAGGCTAAAGTGATAGTCCAAAAGTGGTTGCTATGTAACTGAAGTTCCTTTGTTTATATGGACACGAGTTGACAAATTCCTGCACCTATGAGAAAAATATAAGTTTATTAAAGCTGAAACCAAAAATAAGGAATATCTCAAAAACAATCAACTCCACGAAAAAATTATATGGCATAAATTGTGTGTTTTAATGTGCTCTATATTTTTTTGTGTGATAAGTTTTTGTCCATCTCTTACGGTTTAGCACTTATGCAAAATTCCCTAAAATGCATCCAGAATTAAGTAATCTTCAGAGGCTATTCCCAGAAAATTCAAGATATACATTCTATTTGCCAAGTAAATATCTTTAATATACGATGTTTTAATCAAAATCGTTAGTCATTTTTTCAGAAAATCAATATTTTCGCAAAAAGTTCCATGTAAAACGTAGTTGGAGGTTCTTGAAAATCTTCGTGTCGAATCCTTGAAAGATACTGAACTTAAATACCAAAAAACTTTTCGTTTTTGAGCTATGCTGTCCACAAAAATACACACACACACACACTCACACACATGGACCTTTTTCCAAAAATGCTCTTTCTGGATTCATGGGGACCCCAAACATATATTTCCGATGAAATCTCAGTATTGAATTTTGGGAGGATTACAATACCTTCTCTATACACTATGTACATAGTACGTGTAGAGAAAGTAAAAAATCCATTTGTCCATTTCATTCAAAAAACGAGGATTTGACAAGAAATTCACAAAACATTCAATGTATACATTTTATTAGATTGAAAAGATCTTAAAGACATATGCTATTTTAACCAAAGAGCTGGCCGCCAGATGTATCCTCTCACCTCATCCCTACCGGAGGCGCCTATTCGTGGACCTTAGTACAATAGTAATTGTTTCGGTACCGTCCTAATAACTAGGTATGCGGCAGAGAAAGAAAAAATCTGATGTGTACCATTCACATGACTTTCTCCATATTCCTGCAACAAATTATTCTTAAAAAGCTTACTTCTATTTACTTTATGCTAATCAGATAAAAAAATTAGCAGAAAAAGTCTTATTTCTCGCATCCTTGTAAGTAGAAGCGAAATTAGGGACAACCATAGGTTAAAGTGATAGACAAAAGCTGGTTGCTATGTCAATGAAGTTCCTTAGTTTATATGGATAGGAGTTGACAAGTTCCAGTATGAGAAAAGTATACGTTTTTCATAGCAGAAACCAAAAATAAGGAATGTCACAAAAACGACGAACTCCACGAAAAAAATGTATATAACATAAATTGTGTGTTTTAATGTGCTCTACATTTTTTGTGTAGTAAGTTTTTGTCCATCTCTTACGGTTTAGCAGTTATTCAAAATTTAGTAAAATTCATCCAGAATAAACTACTCTTCAGAGGCTATTCCCAGAAAATTCAAGATATACATTTCATTTCATTTGTCAGGTAAATATGTTTAATATCCGAAATTTTAATCAAAATCGTTAGAGCCATTTTTGAGAAAATCAAACTTTTCGAAAAAAGTTCCATGTAAAGGGTAGTTAGGGGTGGGGGGGATTTTTCTCAAAATCTTCGTGTTGCATCCCTGGAAGATACTAAACTTAAATACCAAGTTTGGTATTTTACCGACTTTTCGTTTTTGAGTTATCGTGTTCACAGACACACGGACACACACACACGGACCTTTTTGTGAAAATGCTTTTTTTGGATATTGGGGACCCTAAAACATATATTTCCGGTGAAACCTCGGTATCGAATTTTTGGTGGAGTGCAATACTTTCTCTATACACTATGTACATAGTGCGTATGGAGAAAGTAAAAATATGTTTTACTACAGGTAACCGCCAAACTGTATGCTTCACTCCAATGAGAGCGATGTACCATGAACAACGGACGCTTAATACCGTTTACTTTACTTTAATTGTTTAAAGATTTGGCAATCTAAACCACCAAAACAAGAACCAGTAGCGACATATTGCTTTTTTAGCCCGTATGTACAACGTACCTATTGCATTCCACCCAAAACTTCGATTTCGAGATTTCACCGGAAATAAATATTTTGATATCCTCTAAGTCCGAAAAAAGCATTTTTCGAAAAAGCTATGTGTGTGTGTATGTCTTGGCCAACATAGCTCAAAAACGAAAAAAACCGTTAAATACCAAACTTGGTAATTATATTTAGTGCCTTCCAAGAGCGCCACAAAGGTTTTCAAGAAAATTCCCCCACTACAACCTGCTCTTTACATGGAATTTTTTTTTGAAAATTTTGTTTTTCTCAAAATTGTCTCTAACGGCTTTATTTAAAATATTAAAGATATATTGAAGATATTTACATCACAAATAAAATGTATATTTTGAATTTTCCGGGAATATCTTTTGAAGACCTCTTTATTCCGGATGAGTTTTGCAGATTTTTGCATAACGGTTAAACCGTAAGAAATAGACAAAAACTTACTTCACAAAAATTGTAGATCTCGTTAAAACATCATTTATGGCACATTCTTTTTTATATATATACATATATATATATATATATATATATACATATATATGTAGAGCTGACCGTTTCTGAGATATTCCTTGTTTTTGGCTACAAGTTTAAACTACCCACTAGAACTTTTCTCAAACGAGAAGCGACGTTTCGCTTCATCTCTGTTTTATTGCAGGTCATGCAAAGCGAGCCGAACTTCAGTTGTTTCACATATGACCAGCTTTTACAAGATTTGACTAACGATTTAGCCTGGTATATTCGCTTTTGTCCATTCTACTTACAAGACAATTTCAGCAAATGTTTACCTTGATTAGCATGTCGTAGATAAAAGAATAATCTTTTGTAAGGTAAGTGTTTGTGTAACAGCTAGAAAAAGTCATATAAATGGAACACCACATTTTTTTAAAGCACAATTAGAGTCACTGGAGCCGGAGGGCTTCGCAGCCCTCAATTTGAGAGTCGCAGCTTGAGGAAGACTTCCCAAAACAAAGGGTCACAATAGGTTGACGGAAACGTATAACCTTGACACACAAGACATGCTTCCTCCTTAGGGAGTAGCCCTTGAGCTAAGGGGAGGTGCCTCTCCGGGGGAAATGACATGTTTCCGGTCCCGGTTTAGTCTGAATCTCTATTCCCTCCAGTAATCAGTGTGGGCGTGAGAGAACACACCCAGTCAGGTGGCCAGAACTTCCATCTAGATCGCCAATAAGGCCATCAACCCACGATAACGCTCGTCTTATCGTGAACATTATCATTATATCGACAGTTTGCTGCTGGTTACGCTTCGATAAACTTTAACAATAATTCAGAAGATGCGATGTGGTGTAAGGACCTGAGGCAACAGTGAACTTTTAGACGCGGCATCATCAAAGTTCTAAAGTCACGTGATATAATGCTTGTGGTACTTTTACTTTCTCAGAAAAAAAAATAATTAAATGGCGTTTTATTTATGGACGCTCTTTAACTGCAGTGGTTTTCAGCGTCCCATTCTCTATCGGACATGAAAGACTGCTTAATTTTGTTCAGAGGGCTCTCTATCAGGCTTGATGTTCTACGACATGGGACCCACGGCTTTACTTCCCTTCTGAAGGAAGCCACTCTAAGGATTTTACGCCCAAAAAAATCCATCGTCCGCGTTTGAACCCGCGAAACAGTACCGGAGTCTGGTCAGGACTCCGGCGCTGTATCCCCTATTTACATCCCCCCCCCCCTGTATGATTACTGGTTTTACTGTTCCTTTACACAAACACATACAATTGCACAAACATATAACACCCATGCCCAAGGCGGGACTCGAACCCACAATCCCCTGCCCACGAAGCACCAAAGCGAGACGCCTTAGGGAGCGTGGCCATGGGGACCGGCAGGCCTTGGCTATATGAACTTAACATGGTAACCATTACACCACGGAGGGCGACATGGCAGGGTGAGAAACTAACCTGAGAAATAGAGAGTTCGCCGGTAATACATAGTATTACCACTAAACAAACCGGCATTATATGTGTGTATGTAATAGCATAACTTCTTTTTTCGCTGTTTGCCCTCCTTGTGTGGAGAACAAATGGACCTACATGCCAGCGCCTCAAGTCAGATGCCTATTGAAAAGCAGACGGACTCTGGAGCAGAGACAGTAGCCAGAATGGGTGATCAACCCAATGTCTGGTATGAGCGCGAGGAACAAGATATGAAATGGCGGTGAAATAGATGAAAGGAAAAGTGATTATAGAGCAGGTGGTGGAATAAATGGCGGGGGAAGCCAGAGAATCCGGAAAAAATCCGCCCAGATGGCGCTTTGTCCATTACAAATACCACATGCGATCTTCTGCGATCAAACCCAGCTGCCTTGGTGAGAGGTGAGTGGTCTAATCACTCAGCTATGGCGCCATCGCAATAGCGTAACTCAAAAACAAAAATCTGAAGTGTTCCATTCACATGGCTTTCTCTACATATCCGCAACAAATTATTGTTAAAAAGCTTATGCTTCATGGTAATCGAGAAAAAAATTAGTAGAAATACTTTTATTGCTTGCCTCCAAGTAAGTAGAAGCGAAATAAGGGAGTACCATACGTTAAAGTGATAGTCAAAAACTAGTTGCTATGTGACCGAAGTTCCCTTGTTTGTATGGGCTGGAGTTGACAAATTCTTGTATGAGAAAAGTATAAGTTTTTAAAGCTGAAACCAATAACAAGGAATATCTCAAAAAAGATCAACTCCACGAAAAAAAATGTGTATGACATAACTTGTGTGTTTTATCGTGATCTACATTTTTTGTGTAATAGGTTTTTGTCTATCTCTTACGGTTTACCAGTTATGCAAAATTCATAAATCATCCAGAATAAAGAGAACTTTAGAGGCTATTCCCACAAAATTCAAAATATACATTTTATTTGGCATATAAGTATCTTAAGTATAAGAGCTTTTAATCAAAATCGTTAGAGCCATTTTTGATAAAATAAACATTTTCGGCATTTTTTCCACGTAAAGGATGGGGGATTTTCTTGAAAACCTTCGTGTCGCATCCTTGGAAGATACCAAACTTAAATACCAAGTTTGGGCTTAAACGGGCCTTACGTTTTTGCGCTATGCTGCCCACAGACACACACACACATACAGACACACACACGGATATTTTTTTTTAAAATGCTATTTTTGGATTCAGGGAGTCTCAAAACATGTATTTCCGGTGAAATCTCGGTATCGAATCTTTAGGTACAATACAATACCTTCTCTATACACTATGTACATAGTACGTTTAGAGAGAGTAAAAATTCGGTTGAATATCAAAGTATGATAACTAGAAAGTGTTTCTTAAGCAGATAGTTTGATTTTTGCACTCCATTCAAAAATTCGATAAAGACTTCACCGGAAATCATAGTTTAAGGTTCTTCTGTATGCAAAAAGCATTTTTAGAAAAATGTCCGTGTATGTTTGTGTGTGTGTGTGTGCGTAAGCGCGCGCCCGTGAAAACGATAACTCAAAAACGAAGTAGTTAAAATAGCAAACTTGGGATTTAAGTTTAGTATCTTCGAAGGATACGACAGGAAGATTTTGAGAAAAATCCCCCACCCCAAACCACCCTTTGGCTCTAACAACATGACAAATAAAATTTATATTTTGCATTTTCTGTGAATACCATCTGAATAGCTCTTCATTCTGGATGAATTTTGCTGATTTTTGCATAACTGGTAAACCGTAAAAGACAGACAAAATCTTACGACACAAAAAAAAAAAAAAATGTAGATCTTTTTAAATCACACAATTTATGCCAAATACAGTTTTTTCTTGAAGTTCACAACTTTTTAGGTATCTTTGTCATTGGTTTCAGCTATAAAATACGTATACTTTTCTCATACGGGAATTTGTCAACTCCTTCCATACAAACAAAGGAACTTCAATCGCATAGCAATCAGCTTTTGACTACCGCTTTAGTCTATGGTGCTGCCTTATTTCTTTTCTTCTTAGCAAGTAATAAGACCATTTCTGTTAATGTTTATTTCGATTAGGATGAAGGAGATAGAAGAATAGGCATTTTAACAATAACTTGTTACAGAGATGTAGAGAAAGTCATGTGAATGGAATACATAAGATTTTATTACAATATATGTGTGATATATTCAAAAATAAATACAAAATAAAATTCTTCAGTAGTTCTTGAGAAAAGATTTTTGTTTTAATGTTCTACAGGAAAATACTATTAAGGAGGTTACACAGTTTCTGAATTTAACTGCAATTTTATATTCGAGACATGTCTGGCTTACAAACTCAATCGTGAGCTGCTTTAGAACATAAATTTAAAAGTATATACGTACTATTACTTTTTTCGCTTTATGTTGTACAGTTTTCCTAATGGCATATAGTTCGTCAGTTTTGATTTTATGTAAATTTTCAAACAATAACGTTTATCTATCATTGTTTTAAGACTTTTGGGGAAGTTCTATTCGTAATATGCAAAAGTTTCCATAGCAGAGAGCGATTTGAGTGAAAACGATCGCTCAAAAGTGTGAGAAAAAATTCACTCATAAAAACAAATTTTCAGACATATTTAAGCTAAACAAGAAGAGTTGATATTTGTATTTTAATTGTTTTAGTAACTTATTCTGTTATTTGTTATAAATGTTATGATAAATCATTTTATTTATAACTGTACCGTTGTTAGTAATATTACGTATATTGGACTTTTTGTGGATTAAATATAATTTTTTTTATTATTTGTTTATTTATTAATTTTTAATGTAGTTTAATTCTCACTTTATTTTTAATATTTGTATGGGGGTTTTAACAAATGGTGTCTTAATACAATGTAAAAATAAACCAAATATGAAAAATTGTATTTTTCAAGTTAGAGACATTATTTTTACCTTAAAAGCTGCCCTCATAAGTTGATCCGCACTTTCAATGATTTTAGTGTCTGCATTCATCCCTCTTAAAAACCACTAAAGTTGATAAACGCACTATAACTGAACGTTTCAGAATGTTCGAACATTTTCACAGGAGGGGTCCTTAAGAACATTTTCAAGGATGCTACACGAAACTGTAAGATTTCTTCCCACTCAAATTTCACCTTACGTGAAGAATTAGTCATTAGTATTTTCCCTACCAGCTACGTATAGAAGATAAATTAAGTATTATCTCCCACCAAAAAAAAAAAAATTCATATGGAAATTTCATAGATGCTGCTTTGTAAGTTCCACATTCCTTGCACATCACGAGAAACTAAAGAAGAGTTATTTAGCACTTCGTATAATTTATGCTTCAATATTAGGAAAAAAAAAAAACAAAAAAACATAAATATCTCGGAAGTGGGTAATGTTACAGCAAAATGCATTTGACTCAAACTGCGTATTAACGAGATGTGCAGTTTTCTTTACGGAGTTTTATTTTCTCTCGTGCGATATAACATTACACAACATAAAATTAGAATGAGGACAACAGATATTATCAAACAAAATTAATTTTCTCATGCAAATTTCTTGAACATATGTTATTTTAACCAAAATTGCTAAAGCCGCTTTTGAGACAAATGCCTTTATTTTGCATCTTAGAAAGATGCTGGTGTTTTGCTCTTCCCCCTCCCCACACACGATCTATCTCGAACACATGCGCACACGTGCGCGTTGTTTATTTAGGGATCTTCACTGAAGTATGACAGGCAAATTCCCTAAGCAGATTTGTATTTAAACGGAATAATTGCTATACTCTTATTTGACGGGTACAAGAAATAAAATTGTAAAAGCCGTGTTGACTTAGTGATTTAAAAAGTATAACCTCGGCTGCTACCAGACCTTCTTACGATACTTTCATAGACTTTATATACGAACTCAAACTCACACCTAGTTTTACTTTCTCTGCACGCCCTATGTACATACAGAAGGTATTGTATTCCACCCAAAAAATTCGATGCCGAGATTTCACCGGAAGTACAGGTTTAGAGGTCCTCTGAGTTCAAAAAAACATTTTTGGAAAAAGGTCCGTGTGAGTCTGTGAACACAATAACTCAAAAACGAAAAAGTCGGTTTTATGTCAACATTTACGATCAGTATCTTCCAAGGATGAGACACGAAGGTTTGCAGAAAAATTCGAAAATGTTGATTTTCTCAAAAATGACCAACTACTTTTATTAAAATAACATATATTTAAAATATGTTCATGACAAATACAATGTATATCTTGAATTTTCTGGGAATAGCCTCCGAATACCTCTTCATTCTGAATGAATTTTGTGTAATTGGCAAATCATAATAGATAAAAGCTTATTACACAAAAAATATAGATATCGTTTAGTCAAACAATTTATATAATATACAGTTTTTTTTTGTAGAAGCAACCGTTTCCAAGATGATTCTTGTTATTTGTTTCAATTTTAAAATTACTTAAATTTTCTCAAACGGGAAGTCATATTTCGGTCCATATCTCTTGTTTTACTCCTGGCCACGCAGAGAGAACCGAATTTCAACTGTTTCATATAAGTAGCAACCATATTTTGAAAGATTTGAGTAGGTATCGCTTTAGATTAGAATATTCCTATTTTCTTTCTGCTGACAAGGAAGCGAGTAATAAGGCAATTTCTGCTAGCATTTATCTCGATTAGCATGACGTGTATAAAAGAATAGTCTTTTGTAAGGATTGTTTGTTTGTAGAAAAGATAGAGAGAGAGTCCTATGAATGGAACACGTCAGATTTGTTATAATTTATTTACTATTCCTTTTAAAAGTGGTCCTAGCCACGTTACAATACTCAAATGTTTCTTAGGAATGATCCCAACCTAAGCAATAAGTTCTTAGTTAAAACAGTATTCAATTTCTTTCTTTCGTGTTAACAAGCTCTTTTACTGGATGTAATGAAAGAAACAATAGTAAATAGCAAACTTTCGAACATGCCCGTTGATAACGCATTCACACTCGAGAAAAGTTTAAACTTGCAATATTAAATACGCCCAAAAATGTATTTAACGCAAATAGTGGATTTTAATCTGCAGTAAGTATCTGTCTTCCTATTTTGGTTTTCTAGTACTACAAAATGTAATCAAATCAATCCTAAATTTTGTATTTTTCTAAACGGGCTATATTTATTAAGGATGCCTTAAAATATATACTATTTCCAATGACATCTGGATATTGAATTTTTAGATGAAATGCAATACTACTTTTAGATGTAGATCTAGAGAAAATAAAAGTGCCATTCACTTTCTACACTACTTATTTCCTATCTAGTTAACCCCGCTCTTAGTTATTCTATGGACTATCCCATAACAAATAAAGTTAAGCAAACCAAGTAAGGTAGAACAAACCACTTGCACACAAGACACTGCCTGCCGCGTGAGGTCAGCACTGGTGTAACACTTGACATGCACTAAACTGCGGAGGGGAGAGATGGATCGAAACAATAAGGACATTAAGAGGCCCTACCCCCTACTCCCTAACCACTACAATAACACGATAGCAATCCCCCCACTCTATTCTTCTTTCAAGAAATATTACAATGGCCTCACTTTTCCCCTCGCTACTTTACGTGTTATGCGGGGAATCCATTCCCCAGAAACGTTTAGCTATACAGTTATTATGCTGCATGTAAATACTTCAACGGGAGTTTCAATTTCACTACTTCTATAACCCCCACTATGGTAAAACACCACTTGAACTGCATTTGCTTTTAGCAGAGGGTTGATAATATGTTTCTCTGTGAAACCGCTAAATAATTACTTTTGCAGTAGCATACTCATACAAGTTTTTAAAAGCATAAATACAATAATTTTACACCAAAAGAAATCTGATGTGTTCCATTCGCATAACTTTCTCTAGCTGTTCCAAATATAAAGCAATCTTACAAAAGGTCATTATTTTATTTACATGATTTAAACGAGTTAAACATTAGCAGAATTTGTCTTATTATTTGATTGTGATCGGTTCACTTTATAAGGAGTAAATTTAGATAGTTTAAAACACACGAATAACAAGGAATATTTTAAAAAAACGGCCAACTCTACAAGAGAATCGCATGTGACATAAATTACGTGTTTTAATGAGATCTACATGTTTTGTGTAGTAAGTTGTTGTGTATCTCTTACGGTTTAACGTTATGCAAAATTCTGCAAAACTCATTCAGAATAAAGACGTCTTCAGAGGCTATTCCTAGAAAATTCAAAATATACATTTTATTTGTGATGTTATATCTTTAACACACGGTATTTTATTCAAAATCGTTAGAACCATTTTTGAGAAAGACAAAATTTTCAAAAATGTTTCCATGTAAAGGATAGTTTGTGGTTGGGGGATTTTCTTGAAAATCTTCGTGGCGCAACCTTGGAAGACACTAAACACAAATGCCAAGTTTGTTATTTAACGTCGTTTCGTTTTGAGTTATGCCTATAGACACACACAGACATTTTTTTTTTTAAAAAATTGTTTTTTCTGGACTCGGGGGACTATAAAACTAAATTTCCGGTGAAATCTCACCCGAATTTTCGGATGGAATAAAATATCTTCTTCTCTATGTAAATTGTATTACATAAGGGCTAGAGAAAGTAATAAAGGCAGTGCAAGCATTATGAACGGCATTAAAACCTCAGAATCTAGTAACATAGCATTTGTTGGTATTCTTATTGCTCGTAATATGAACTAGAAAGATCATATTATTAAGCATTTCTTAGACAAAATTAATTCTGCATAAGGTTATTAATACGTTTATGCAATCCTGCCATTCCAAATTCAATTCATTTTAGTTACACCACGCAATATCGGCGTAATTGGGACATCTGCGGATGTTTTCTTGATCGAGTAGAATTTTTAATTCGCGAGTACGCCATTATGAGCACATGGAAACAGCTCTCCGCACATAGATGGAACCATAGTACAAAATCATGACCGCAAAGTACGAAACTATCATAGAGTACCTGGGTGGTCTGAAAAATTCCCGGACTGATAGTGAAAAACAATTCATGCTTTCAAAGTAGTTTTATTTTTCAACATACTCCCCTCTAATAGCAATACATTTTGTCCAGCGGTGTTTCAACGCCATTATTCCCTCTCTATAGTGTTCCTTTGGGAAGTGCTGCAAAATACCTATTTACAGCCGCAGTTGCTTCTTCATTGGACGAAAAGCGTCTACCACTGAGGAATTTCTTCAGTTTTGGAAACAGTTGGAAGTCCGAGGGAGCCAAATCTGGGGAACAGGGCGGGTGTTCCAGCAATTCATAGTGCAGATCTCTCAATTTCCCCATTGCCAAAACACTTTTGTGGGCAGGTGCATTGTCCTGATGGAAAACTATTTTTTTCTTTTTTAATCCGGATCTGTGTTCACGAATGCTTGCATTCAGTTTGGTTAGAAGTTGAGAGTAGTATTCTCCAGAAATGGTTTTACTTTTTTCGAGCTAGTCAATCAACAGAGTTCCTTTGGCATCCAAAACACTGTCGCATGATCTTTCCTGCCGATGGCACCATCCTCTCCTTCTTTGGAGCTGAAGAACCAACTTCTGTCCATTGCCTCGACTGCTGCTTGAATTCGGGTGTGTAGTGGTGAAACCATGTTTCATCCATTGTGACGTACCGACGCAAAAAGTCGCTTCTGTTCTTCTGAAAATGCGTAAAGCACTTTTGAGAAAGTGTTGTGTGAATGCGTTTGTTATCCACAGTGAAGATACGCGGCACTCATCTTGCGCAAAAAGCTTTTTCACGTTTAAATCCTGATGCAAGATGTGACGAATACATACATTTGAAATTCCAAGAGCAATATCAATTTCACGCAAATATACGCCGATCTCAAAATCATGTCATGCACTTTTTCAATGATTTCCGGTGTGGTTACAGTTTTTGGACGTCCTTCGCGCGGATCGTCTTGGACGCTTTCATGGCCACGTTTAAAATCGGCCGCCCAGTTCACAGTGGAAACTGAAGTTGAGGAGTCACCATACACATTTACAATCCACAAATGATTTCTGTAGGTGTTAAACCTTCTTTTACGAAGAATTTTATCAAAGCACAATACTCGAATTTCTCCATTTTCAACGCAATGCGCACTTTCACTGCTTCATACAACTTGCCTATAGTCAACTATTGCCTGATATGACTTGTAATTTTACATAGCGTATATTAACATGTGTACCAACGTAAGGGAAAAAAAAACATGCAAGTAGTGCCACCTTCGTGTAACTATGACGCGATGGAGTAGCACGTTTCAAAACTTGTTTACTATGCCTGGCCTCGTTCTGTTCCTGCTAGGTTTTTCTCCCCCTTCTTTTCTTCTTTTTATGTTCATCCCTACGTTTCTGTTGTGCTTCTATTTGTTTCCTTTTTTAAATACAGATAAACGGACATACATACATTTACAAACATGTCATGAACATTTACAAGCATGATTCGAACCCGCGAATCCCTAAGCATTTTAGCGAGCGCGGCCATGGGGACTGTCAACTAGTAGATAAACCAGTGAACACTGAAAGAGAGCGCAGATTGAAAAATGTTGAAAATACGAAAGGGTAGGCATTTGACACTGAACAAACTTGTGGATGATTCAAACATTTTGAGTGACAGGAGGAGAACCTTTTCTTTCGATACAGTACAGATGTATCTTGTAATTCACTACAATCTTCCATATTTGGTGGTACTTACATATGTGAAACTGCCTTCTCTACTATGAAACTAGTGAACTCAAAGTCCAGAAACAGATTAGCTAATTCAATATTATCTCATTCTTAAAATTGTGGAATGGAAGTGGATTTTAAAACTTTTGTAAAAGATTTTCATAAACCTCGTTGTTATTAGTAAAATGCAATGCTTGTTCCTTCACTGTGCATGTAATAATATTAAAAATCTGATGTGTTCCATTCACATGACTTTCTCTACTTCTCTGCAACAAATTATTGTTAAAAAGCTTGTGCGTCTATTTATTTCATGCTAATCGAGTAAAAATTAGAAGTAGTCTTCATACTTGCTTCCTTGTAAGTAAAAGTGAAATAATGGAGTACCATAGGTTAAAGTCATAGTCAAAAGCTGGTTGCTATGTGACTGAAGTTCCTTTATTTGTATAGACAGGAGTTGAGAAACTGCTATATGAGAAAACTATGTTTTTAAAGCTGAAACAAAAAAAAACAAGGAATATCTATAAAACAATCAACTCCACGAAAAAAATGTATATAACCTAAATTGTGTGTTTTAACGTGCTCTACAATTTTTGTGTGGTAAGTTTTTATCTATTACGGTTTAGCAGTTATGTAAAATTCCGTAAAATTCACTCACAATAAACTAGTCTTCAGAGGCTATTTCCAGAAAATTCAAAATATACATTTTATTTGTCAGATAAATATCTTTAATATAGGATATTTTAATCAAAATCGTTAGGGCCATTTTTTAGAAAATCAAAATTTTCGAAGAAAGTTCCATGTAAAGGGTAATTTGGAGTGGGGGGATTTTTCTCAAAACCTTCGTGTCGCATCCCTGGAAGATACTACACTTGAATACCGAGTTTGGTATTCTACAGACTTTTCGTTTTTGAATCATCGTGTTCACAGACACACGGATACACACGGACCTTTTTTCTGAAAACACTTTTTTTGGATACAGGGGACCCTAAAACATATATATTTCCGGTGAAATCTCAGTATCGAATTTCTTAGTGGAGTGCAATGCCTTCTCTATACACTATGTCCATAGTACGTGTGGAGAAAGTAAAAATAATATGCTCTTAATTTGCCATTACTGTTATTTTATTACTTTCTCTAGTCCCATATGTACAATGTACATAGGGATAGAGAAGTATTGCATTCCACCCAAAAATTCGATACCGAGATTTTATCGGAAATACGTGTTTTAGGACCCCCTGTATAAAAAAAAAACATTTTGAGAACAAAGGTCCGTGTGTGTGTGTGTCCGTGAACACGATAACTCAAAAACGAAAAGTAGTTAAAATACCAAACTTGGTATTTAAGTTTAGTATCTTCCAGGGATGCGACACGAAGATTTTGAGAAAAATCCCCCACCCCAAACTACCCTTTACATGGAACTTTTTTTGAAAATTTTGATGTTCTTAAAAATAGCTCTAACGATTTTGATTAAAATATCATATATTAAAGATATTTACCTAACAAATAAAATGTATATCTTGAATTTTCTGGGAATAGCTTTTGAAGACCTGTTTAACCTGGATGAATTTTGCTTAATTTGGCATAACTAGTAAACCGTAAGAGATAGACAAAAACTTACTTTACAAAAAATTTAGGTCTTGTTAAAATACACAAGTTATGTCATATACAGTTTTCTCGTGGAGCTTACAGTTTTCGAGGTATTCATTGTTATTAGTTTCAGTTGTGAAGTACTTATACTTTTCTCAGACGGGAGTGTCCGCTTATCTTTTGTTCTACTCCTGGCCAAGAAAAGAAGCGATTTGTAATGACAATCGCATAACGACAGCTTTTAAAACATTTGACTATTGGTTTAGCCTAGTGTATTCCCTTATTTTCTTTCTACTTATACGGAACTAAATAATAACATTGTGCTAATGAGTACCACGATTAGCAAGGTCCAGAAAGAAGAAGAATCTTATGTATAAAGTTTGTAGAACAGCTAGAGAAAGTCATGTGATTGTTACACATCAGATTTTTTTTTAATATAGTTGTACTATTAATTTTTCTGGCCCTCAAATAAGCTCCTTATCGTATTCTGGCCCTCAGTGCATTACTAATTGGCCATCACTGCCCGTATCCGTACTCGCAATACAAATACTTGAGAGTTCGGAGGAAACTATTATCACAGATGATCATCTCAGTCTCCAGGCAACGAGATCTAAGCTCCCATAATCTTATTTTCATATCATGCTTCATGTTTGTTACTCACTTGTAGTGAGTCATGACCAATATTAATGAAATAAAACTGATGAAAAATAGGGATTAATAAACGTTGTAGTATTATCATTGTCATTAAAATCATTATTATCTCTGAAATAACATCAAATAAACGTGCTACTTTTGGATTTTTAAAAATAGTGCTATAAAACGTATCTCTAAATCAACAGGAGAACTGTGAAAACTGATTTTCCATGCTAGATACCAATGCGCAATGATCTGACTTCCACTCTACATTCATTCATATACTATACCTACTATTCAAATAAAAATAGGTATTATGTATTACATTCACATGGACTTCTCTACTCTATCCTTTAGAAGAGGAGTATACAAATAAATTTATTTCATCAATTAAATGGCTTTGAAATTAAGTTATTTTTGCTTGGTCAACAGCAAGAAAACGGCAATCCATTCCATTTGAGAAAAATATAAGAATTTAAAAATTAAACGGAGAGCAATTAATTTCCAGGAAATGGTTGAGATCAAAAATGTACTTGTCAAAAACTGCGTGTTTTAAATTAAATTGAGTTTTGTTCAGAACGCCCTTTTAACTGTTGCGCTTTTAGCGCCCCATTCTATATTGGACATGAAAGACCAATAAATTTTGCTCTGAGGTCCCTTTATCAGCTTCAGGTTCTTTTACGTGCCGTAAACCTAGACATAGGACTAACGTATTTACTTCCCTTCCCTTCCCTTCGGAACCAGAGGCTAGCGTGTTACTCCCAGGCCACGGAGGACAACAGTGTGGTTTAACGAATAATTTTGAATAAGTTCTTTTGTCAATCTCTTATGGTTTAACAGTTATGTGAAAGTCATTCAGAATAGATGAAGATTTCAGAGGCTATTCGCGAAAAATACAACACATATGTTTTTTTGTTATGCATTTGTTACATTTTAATCAAACTAATTAAGAGCCATTTTTGAGGAAACGAACATTTTTACACGTAAAATGAATTTTCTTGGCAATCCATAAATGTTACGTCTTTGGAAGGTGTTGAACTTAATTATCAAGTTGGTATTTACTGAAACTTTCATTTTTAAGTCTCACACACACACACACACAAAATCAAAATGCTCTCAGTTAGTCCGTGGGATAGAGAAGGCAAGCATTAACATTGAGAGTCTATTTGATATACCTCATGCGATGAAAATGTGAAATTAAACTTTATATGTTCGTAATGATCTTCAAGTACACTTCCTTCAATCAAAGATTAAACGTAACACCCTTCTAGAAAAAAATCTAATGTGTTCCATTCACTTTTTCTACTTCTCTACTACAACAAAGTATTGTTAAAAGGCCTGTGCGTCTATTTATTTCACGCTAATCGAGTAAAAATTAGCAGAAATATTCTTCATACTTGCTTCCTTGTAAGTAGAAGCGATTTAAGGGAGTACCATAGGTTAAAGTGATGGTCAAAAGTTGGTTGCTATGTGACTGAAGTTCCTTTGTTTGTATGGACACGAATTGAGAAAGTAACTACACGATGGGAAGCATTTTACAGAGATAAAACATGCAAGAAGAAAACAGTTTTAAATTTCCTTGCTATTTGCACACACTACGTCACGTATAGGCAGAAGGGCACACCCATCTTGAAATTTATTGTACGTTTGCAGATTTTTACTCTCTCTACACGTACTATGTACATACTGTATAAAAAAGGTATTGCACTCCACCCAAAAATTCGATACCAATTTTTACTCTCTCTACACGTACTATGTACATGGTGTATAGAGAAGGTATTGCACTCCACCCAAAAATTCGATACCGAGATTTCACCGGAAATATATGTTTTAGGGTCCCCTGTATCCAAAGAAAGCATTTTCAGAAAAAGGTCCGTGTTTGTCCGTGTGTCTGTGAACACGATAATGAACGAAAAGTCGGTAAAATACCAAACTTGGTATTTAGATTCATTATTTTCCATGGATGCGACACCAAGATTTTGAGAAAAATCCCCACACCCCCAACTACCCATTACATGGAACTTTTTTCGAAAATTTTGATTTTCTCAAAAATGGCTCTGGCGATTTTGATTAACATATCGTATATTGAAGATGTTTACCTGACAAATAAAATGTATATTTTGAATTTTCTAGGAATAGCCTCTGAAGACTACTTTATTCTGCATGAACTTTACGGAAGTTTGCTTAACTGCTAAACCGTAAAACATGGACAAAAACTTACAACACAAAAAATGTAGAGCACATTAAAACACACAAATAATGTTGTATACATTTTTTTCGTGGAGTTGATAGTTTTAAGTTATTTCTTGTTTTTGGTTTCAGCTGTGAAAAACATACTTTTCTCATACAGGAATTTGTCAACTCCTGTCCATACTAACAAAGGAACTTCAGTCACAGAGCAACCAGCTTATAACTATCACTTTAACCTATGGTACTCCCTTATTTCGCTTCTACTTACAAGGAAGCAAGTAATATGGTTATTTCTGCTATTTATTTTCTCCATTACCATGAAGTAAATAGAAGCATAAGCTTTTTA
This sequence comes from Hymenopus coronatus, assembly GCA_030762935.1. Classification (NCBI taxonomy): domain Eukaryota; kingdom Metazoa; phylum Arthropoda; class Insecta; order Mantodea; family Hymenopodidae; genus Hymenopus; species Hymenopus coronatus. The sequence continues at coordinate 39,779,421 of CM060897.1, read as the reverse complement.
ACAATAATTTGTTGCACAGATGTAGAGAAAGTCATGTGAATGGAACACATCAGAATTTTTAAGAAACATTTTTAAAATTATTTGTTTTCCGAAGATCATCCAAAATTTGGTATCGAGTTTCCTTAAGAGTAATGAGAGATAGCTTACCTTGGATAATAGGCATGCGCTTCTTCATGTCGAGACTGTCGACTACTGCGATATGTGCTGCCCAGTGTTACAGCGGATAACTCATCTAGAGTTACACTAAATTATAAGTGTCAACAAGCTCTGTTGGGTGCATGCTTCATGTCCCCATTTAACTCAGTCAAATAGGAAATAAGGTCAGTAGTTCAATACTACTTTTTTACTTTCTCTATACGTACTATGTACATAGTGTATAGAGAAAGTATTGCATTCCACCAAAAATTCAATACCCAGATTTCACCGAAAATACATGCTTTGGATCTCCATGAATCAAAAAAAAAAACAACACATTTTTTGGAAAAAGGTCCGTGTGTGTGTTTGTGTGTGTGTCTGTGGACAGCATAGCTCAAAAACGAAGACAACGTTGAATATCAAACTTGGTATTTAAGTTTGGTATCTTCCAAGGATGCGACACGAAGATTTTCAAGAAAATCCCCCCACCCCAAACTACCCTTTACATGGAAAAAATTTAGAAATTTTTGATTTTCTTAAAAATGATTAAAATCTGTTATATTTAAAATATTTACCTTCCAAATAAAATGTACATCTTGATTTCTGGGAATAGCCTCTGAAGACTACTTTATTCTGGATGAATTTTACGGAATTTTGCATAACTGCTAAACCGTAAGAGATGGACAAAAACTTACCACTCAAAAAATATAGAGCACGTTAAAACACACAATTTATGTTATACCTATACATTTTTTTTCGTGGAGTTGATGTTTTTGAGATATTCCTTGATTATAGTTTCAGCTTTAAAACATACTTTTCTCACACAGGAATTTTTCAACTCCTGTTCATACAAACAAAGGAACTTCAGTCACATAGCATCCAGCTTTGCTTTTTTTTTTTTTTTTTTTTTTGATAGTGTTTAACGCCCGCTTTAACTACTAATGGCACCGCAGGCGGTGACACTGATGATACATGAATGATGATGGAGCACCGGTGGAATGCGATGGCGGGGGAAACCGGAGTACCCGGAGAAAACCCGCCCCAGCGCCGTTTTGTCCACCACAAATCTCACATGCGGTCGCTTGGGATCGAACCCCGGCCGTCTAGGTGAGAGTCGAGTGGTCTAACCACTCGGCCACGGCGCGGCCAGCTTTGCTTTTGACTATCACCTTAACCTATGGCACTCCTTTATTTCCCTTCTACTTACAAGGAAGCAAGTAATAACACTATTTCTGCTAATTTTTCTCGATTAGTATGAGGTAAATATAAGCATAAGCTTTTTAACAATGTTTTTGCACAGAGGTAGAGAAAGTCATTTGAATGGAACACATCAGATTTTTCCATAAATATTCTTGTGATCATCATCTTTGTGTTTCAGAGAAAAATCCTAGCGACGCAAAAGTTAGTAAACAGTTGGAGAATATTGAACACAATCGCTTTTTTCTGAAACCTCTTTACAAGAATTGCGAAACTTGTTTAGCTTTCTCTGAATTATAATCTCAAAGTACACATGCATTTATTCTATATCTGTTATTTTTAAGCGGCATGAAACAACCGAAACAGAAAGATTTTTTTTTTCATTAGTTTTTATCATTTTCATGGCATATGTAGAAATAATGTACACTAAACACTTGATGAGATTCATTCACACGGCATTCTGTGCCTGTTCTGCAAACAAACTTCGTACAAAAGATTTTTCTTTTTGCTACTCCGTGCTAATCGGGATAATTAGCAGAAGTCTTATTACCTAATTCCTTATAAGTAGAAAGGTACTAAGGACTATGTTAAAGAGACAATACAATGTTTTAAAAGCTATCGCTTGATTGACTGATTTTCCGGTTAGCTTGATGAAGATAAAAGAATAAGCTTTTGTGAGGATAGAAATAGAGCAGATAGAAGAAGCAATGTGGATAAACACAGCTTTTTGTAAGGCATCCTTTCCACCGCTGTAGGAGCTTGAAACCCCCATCATGATAGAATTCTATTCCCTTAGTGTGAAAATAGTACCGCACTGCTTTCTTGATGTCTTTCCATCTTTTCGTACTTTGGACCAGAAAGATAAGTCGGGGCTGTAGGCGGGATGCGGAAAGCCTCACATCCACAGTTGCACGTAGTAGTTTCATCCAGTCTTTCCTTGCGTTGTTCGAGACTAATCTTCCAAGCACCATTAACATGCTTTGCGCGTCTTACAGAGTTCGTGCCCATGTGCCTCTGGAGGATTTCTATAGTGCCGTTTACTTCTTTAATGAAACATTCAATCACAGCATACTAACGAATGAAACATAAGTTGTAGGCTTTTTACTTTCTCTACATGTACTATGTACAGTGTATAGAAAAGGTATTGTAATGCACCCAAAAATTTGATACCGAGATTTCACCGGAAATATATGTTTTGGGACCCCCTGAATAAAAAAAAACGTTTTAGACAAATGTCCGTCTGTGTGTGTGTGTGTGTGTGTCTGTCAGTCTGTCTGTCTGTGTGCGTGCAGCATAAATCAAAAACGAAAAGTCCGTTAAAAACCAAACTTGGTATTTAGGTTTGGTATATTCCAAGGATGCGACACGAACTTTTTCAAGAAAATCCCCCCACCCCCAACTACCTTTACATGGAACTTTTTTCGAAAATTTTGATTTTCTCAAAAATGACTAACAGTTTTAATTAAAATATCGTATATTAAGGATATTTACCTCACAAATAAAATGTATATCTTGAATTTTCTGGGAATAGCCTCTGAAGACTACTTTATTCTGGATGAATTTTACGGAATTTTATATAACTGCTAAACCGTAAGATATGGACAAAAACTTACCACACACAAAATGTATAGCACTTAAAACACACAATTTATGCCATATACATTTTTTTCGTGCAGTTGATCGTTTTTAAGATGTTCCGTTTTTATTGGTTTCAGCTTTGAAAAACTTATACTTTTCTCATACAGGAATTTGTCAACTCCTGTCCATACAAACAAAGGAACATCAGTCACATAGCAACCAGCTTTTGGCTTTCACTTTAACCTATAGTACTCCCTTATTTCGCTTCTACTTATAATAAAACAAGTAATAAGAATATTTCAGCAATTATTTTCTCGATTAGCATGACGTAAATAGAAGCTTAAGGGTTTTAATATTTTTTGCAGAGATGTAGAGAAAGTCATGTGAATGGAATACATCAGATTTTTGTATTAACTAATGTGGTCACATGATGTCATGACTTGATCATAGCCTACCCTATAGAAGGTTAATTATAACAATATGCTTCACTTTTCGTGATTCATAGTTTAGTTTGAATTTTCTTGTAATCGCCTAAACGCAGTAGTTGACATCCGTGTTCGTGAAGAAGCCCTGAATCTTCATTCAGTGGCAGACTATTTATAGGAGGAATGTGCTTATGCCCGCTCTTAATGCAGTGTGGACACTGAAATGATAATTGGGAAAGGAAAGTTCCAGATATAATTCTCGGACTTTCTTGGTATTTGCCTGCTATGAGTCTGAGGAAATCCTGGAAACAGACTATCAGAGAGGACGGTCATCGCAGACTTGCTTTCACTAGTCCATGTCTTAACGACCTCGACCACACGTGTTGATAGGAATGTATACTGAGACGCAACACATTGGTAGGAAAACAGTCAAGTCAATAGGCTTAGCATTACTATTTTCTCTAGCACGTATCTACAATGCACGGTAGGTAAAGAAGATATATTACACACAAAATTCGATACTGCAATTTCTGAGGTCCACTGAATCCATAAAAGCACTTTTAGAAAAAGGTCCATGTTTGTGTTTGTTTATAGTGCTTAACGCACGCTTTTACTAAGACGGCACCGCAGTATGATAGATGTAATGAAGATAGAGAAACGGGGGAATGCGATGACAGGGGAACCAGGAGAACTCTCATAAATTGGTCCTGCGCCGCTTGTGTGTGTGTGCGTGTGTGTATGTGTGTGGACAACGTAACTCAAACAAAAAAAGCTGGTAAAATATCAAACTTAAATATCAAGTTTAGTAACCTCCAAGGATGCAACACGAAGATTTTCAGAAAAATTCCCCATCCCAAACTGCGTTTTACATCGAAGATTTTTCGAAATGTTCGATTATTCCGAAAAAGTGGCTGAAACGATTTGGATTAAACTACCGTATGTTAAAGGCATTAGATAAGAACTAAAACGTATATTGTGATATTTTTGGGATAGCCTTTAAAGTTTTCTTTAGACATAACAAAAGAGATAAACAAATTCTTACTATACAAAAAAATATTATGTGTTCCATTCACATGACTTTCTCTATATCTCTGTAAATTATTATTGTTAATAAGCTTATCATGTATTTATTTCATGCTAATCGAGAAAAATTAGCAGAAATAGTCTTATTTCTTGCTTTATTGTAAGTAGAAGCGAAATAAGCCAGTACCATAGGTTAAAGTGAAAGCCAAAAGCTGGTTGCTATGTGACTGATGTTCCTTTGTTTGTATGGACAGGAGTTGACAAATTCCTGTATGAGAAAAGCATAAGTTTTTCAAAGCTGAAACCAAGAAAAAGGAATATCTCAAAAACGATCAACTCCTCGAAAAAAAATCATATAACATAAATTGTGTGTTTTAACGTGCTCTACATTTTTTGTGGGTTAAGTTTTTGTCCATCTCTTACGGTTTAGAAGTTCTGAGAAATTCATCCAGAATAAAGTAGTTTTCAGAGACTATTCCTAGAAAATTAAAAATATACATTTTATTTGTCGGGTAAATAACTTTAATATACTATATTTTAATCAAAATCGTTAGTCATTTTTTAGAAAATCAAAATTTTCTAAAAAAAGTTCCACGTAAAGGGTAGTTTGGGGTGGGGGGATTTTTCTCAAAATCTTCGTGTCGCATCCCTGGAAGATACTAAACTTAAGTTTGGTGTTTTACCGACTTTTCGTTTTTGAGTTATCGTGTTCACAGACACACGGACACACACAGACCTTTTTCTGAAAATACTTTTTTTAGATACAGGGGACCCTAAAACATATATTTCCGGTGAAATCTCGGTATCGAATTTTTTGGTGGAGTGCAATACATTCTCTATACACTATGTACATAGTGAGTGTAGAGAAAGTAAAAAGTAGTAAAACACACAATTTGTGTCATATATATTGTTTATTTATATATGTTTTGTTTGTTTTTGTTTTAACACATACACATTTCCGAGATATTTCGCACTTTTATTTCGATGTTTAAATACTTAAACTTTTCTCAAACGGGATGTTTTTACTTATAAGGAACTAATACAAAAATTTCACACACACACACACACACACAAACACACACACACACACACACACACACACACACACACACACACACAGAACTTTTCCTAAAAATGCTTTTTATGGATTCAGATGATCTCAAAACATATATTTCCAGTGAAATCTCGGTATCGAATTTTTGGGTGGAAATCACCACCATTTCTACTATGTACGTTCTAAATACGTGTATAGATAATTTGCAAAAAAAAAATGAGTTTTATTTATGGACGTTCTTTAACTGATGTGGTTCTCGGCGTCCCATTCTATATTGGGCGTGAAACACCGCTTAAGTTTGCTCCTCTTTTATCAGGCTTGGGGTTCTTTTACGTGCCGTAAATCTACGACACGGGACCAACGGCTTTACTTCGCTTCCGAAGGAAGCCATGCTAAGGATTTTACGCCCGAAAAAGTCCATCGTCCTCCGCCGGGTTTGAACCCGCTACCTTGGATATATGATGGTAACAATTACACCACGGAGGGCGATAGATAGTTGCAGCTTTAACATCTGCGATCAGTTTTCGAAGAATTGTGTGATGTAAAATGCAATTCATTTTGTTTGTAGTGAAAAATCCACTTATATGTTGCTCCATTTCTCGAGTCTGAGACTACGCTTATCTCTAAGCAGTACCAAGCGCATAAAATTACTTTTATCATTTATGTGGCCAGGGATTGAATATTTTGGATTCACCTAAATGAAGAAGCGATTAATTTGGAACCTCATTCAGTGGTAGACAAATTTACAAGCAGGAATGCCCAGCACCACAGGCGATGGACAGTATTGTTACAGGAAATTATAATATGAGAAGAAAATATCCAGATATAAATTAGGGGACCCCCCCCTGGTATTATGGGGATTGCCGATATCCTGAAGAAAGAAAAAAATCCCAGTCAGGGAGGACGATCCTGGCAGGATTTGAACCGTGGACCTCCACATACACGAGTCCATATCTCTATAAGCTTGGCCACTCTTTTAGGCAAGAATGTACTAAAATACAACACATTGGCCGGAAAGCAATTTAAGTTAATGACCTAGCACTATTTTACTAAAAACCTTTAAATAATGAACCGTGTATTTTATATTTTGCATACAATAGGAGTTACTATGCTGTTAATGATAGATACCTATTAGATTAGTAATTGCACTAAATATGTTATTAATACCCAAACTTAATGCACAAATGCCCACCACCCCTTCCCCATTCAAAAAAATGACTGGTCGAGTGGTCAGCGAGTTGACTTCTCACCTGGAGGTTCCGTGTTCGATTCCCGGCCGGGCAGGGAATTTTTCATTATTATTCCGTACCTCTCACAGTCTAGAAGTATGAATGTGAGAGTAAATAGGCATGTGTTTAATTATGTAAATTGATTAATATAATGGCAATAACCTATAATTAATACGGAGTTGTTTCACAAGTTAAAAAATCTGATGTGTTCCATTCATATGACTTTCTCTACAACTCTGCAATAAATTATTGTTAAAATCCTTATGCTTCTATTTACTTCCTGCTAATCGAGACATTAGCAGAAATAGTCTTATTACTTGCTTCCTTGTAAGTAGAAGCGAAATAAGGGAGTACCATAAGTTAAAGTGACGGCCAAAAGCTGGTTGCTATGTGACTGAAGTTCCTTTGTTTGTATGGACACGAGTTCACAAAGTCCTGTATGAGAAAAGTATGTGTTTTATAGCTGAAACCAAAAACAAGGAATATCTTAAAAACAATCAACTCCACGACAAAAATGTATATAACATAAATTGTGTGTATTTTAGAGTGCTCTACATTTATTGTGTGGCAAGTTTTTGTCCATCTCTTACGGTTTAGTAGTTATGCAAAATTCCGTAAAATTGACCCAGAATAACGTAGTCTTCAGAGGCTATTCCCAGAAAATTCAAAATATACATTTTATTTGTCAGGTAAATATCTTTAATATACGATACTTTAATAAAAATCATTAGTGCCATTTTTTAGAAAATCAAAATTTTCGAAACAAGTTGCATGTAAAGGGTAATTTGGGATGGAGGGGGATTTTTCTCAAAATCTTCGTGTCGCATCCCTGGAAGATACTAAACTTAAACACCAAGTTAGGTATTTTACCGACTTTTCGTTTTTGAGTTATCGTGTTCACAGACACACGGACACACACACGGATCCTTTTCTGAAAATACTTTTTTTGGATACAGGGGATCCTAAAACATGTATTTCCGGTGAAATCTCCGTATCGAATTTTTTGGTGGAGTGCAATACCTTCTCTATACACTATGTAGCTACATAGTACGTGCAGAGAAAGTAATTAGGATAAAGTTTTGCACATTCAATTCAACATTTCTCAACTGTTTATTTCTCCTTCGCCATCTTCTGTAATTTTCTGTTTCTGCTATACTAGTTATTAACTATCATGCGCGAAAATTACTAGTTGAATATGAATTCCTACCTGGCGGGAAGCGGAAGTACGTAGCGCCGTTGCTGTGGCGATGTTGAGACCCCTGCTGGAGAATACGCTGTACTTCACCAGCCTCGCTGCCCGATTCAGTGTCAGAATGCTGCTGCCATCTTGCGTGTGGAGAACGTAACACGACGCCGTATCCCGGTGAATCCCCACGTGGTACAGGTGGTAGCGGCCTATTCGGCGCCTGGTAGTGGGAACTAGATCTGGGTGGAGGCGAAACCACGCCAGGAAGATTCGCGTATGTACCGTATCCTTCCGGCAGAAAAACCTGCAACAAATTCAACATAGTATAGCACCTCAGTAACATAATTTTTAATCTCGCTACCACATTTAGTGAGTAGGGAAAGTATTGAATTCCAGCAAAATTTCGATACCGAAATTTTTCGGGATACCAGTTTTGATGATACCTGAATACAAAAAAGTAATTTTAGAAAAAAAAAAAAAAAAAAAAAAAAAAAAGTCCGCATGCGTGAGTGAGTGAGAGAGAGAGAGAGAGAGAGAGAGAGAGAGAGAGAGAGAGAGAGAGAGAGAGAGAGAGAGAGAGGACAGGATAACTAAAAAAAAAAAAAAGTAAGAAACTAACTTGGTATTCAAGTTCAGTATTTTCAAAAAATGCTACATCAAAATTTCAACAACAAAAAATCCTCCGAGGGTAGTGGGGTGGTAACGTGTCTGCCTCACATTCAACATGTCGCGAGTTCGAATTTCACTTAGGATGAGTTATCCGGATAAGATAATTTTCGGGGTTTTCTCTTATCCTATGAAAACGAATGTCGAGGCAACTTTAAGCTTCTTAGACCACGAGATCATTTGAGCATCATTTCACCAATTTCATTCATCGTCCGATATGACCAGGTTAAAGGACGTTAAGCTAAAAAAAAACAACAACAAAACAAAACAAAAAACTCCAAACTCTTTTACTTGGAACATGTTTCAACACTTTCGATTTTCCTAAAAATAGCTCAAACGATTTTGATCGAAATACCGTATCCTAAGGATATTTTCATGACAGGTAAAAAGTAGATCTTGAACATTCTGGCAATAAATTCTAAAGCTTTCTTCATCCTGGATAACTTCTGAAATGGAAATGGCCTGTTATTTATGGAAGCTCTTTAACTGCTTTGGTTCTCAGCGTCCCATTCTATATTGGGCGTGAAAGATCGCTTAATTTTGCTCAGAGGCCTCTCTTATCAGGCTTGAGGTTCTTTTACGTGCCGTAAATCTACGACACGGGACCCACAGTTTTACTTCCCTTCTGAAGGAAGCCATGCTAAGGATTTTTACGCCCGAAAAAATCCATCGTCCTCCGCCAGGTTTGAGCCCGCGACCTTGGGTATATGAAGTTAGCATGGTAACCATTACACCACGGAGGGCGACTGAATAACTTCTGAGTATCCTGGTAAATCGTAAAAGAAAAATCTTATTTCGCAGAAAATTTAACTTGTGTTAAAGCACACAATTTATTTCAAATACATTGGACTCAACCATTTACGAGACATTCCTTGTTATTGGTTTAAATCGTCCAATACTTACACTTCTCTGTTTGTCTGGAATTTTTTAAATTGAGTTCCAAAGGGAAAGGAATCTCAACCTCAAACATTGCGACTCGCTATTAACATATATGACTCTCGTTGTATTGTATTAACTTATTTCCTTGTACCTACAACGAAATATGTAATAATCTATCTCTGCTAACGTTTATCTCGATTAGCCTTGAATAAGCTATTGTAAGAACACGTTGTTACAAGATAAGTAGAGAAAGTCATTTGAACGTATCACATCAGATTGTTTTACCCCAGTTTCAATAAAAAAATAAAAACGCTCAATGTGAAAATAAGTCTATGCCATTTTTAAGTTCTATAACGCTTAAACTTTTAATTTAAAATTCAGATCGCAAGATAGTCTGGTCATCAACTCTTCACAGATTGGCATGGAAGTTTTAATGTCGCTGCTATTTTTTTTTACTTTCTCTACACGTACTATATACATAGTGTATAAAGAAGGTATTGTAATGCACCCAAAAATTCGATACCGAGAGTTCACCGGAAATACATATTTTAAGACACCCTGAATACAAAAACAGCATTTTTAGAAAAATATCCGTGTGTGTGTGTATGTGTGTGTTTCTGTGGGCAGTATAGCTCAAAAACGAAAAAACCGTTGAATACCAAACTTGGTATTTCATTTCATTATCTTCCAAGGATGCGACACGAAGGTTTTCAAAAACAACCCTCCACCCCAAACTACCCCTCATATGGAAAATGTTTCGAAAATGTTTATTTTCTAAAAAATGGCTCTAACGATTTTGATTAAAATATCGTATAATAAAGATATATACCTGACAAACAATATGTATATGTTGAATTTTCTGGGAATAGCCTCTGAAGACTACTTTATTCTGGACGAATTTTACGGGATTGTGTATATCTGGTAAACCGTAAGAGATAGACTAAAATTTACCACACAAAAATTGTAGAGCACATTAAAGCACAAAATTTATGTTAGTTACATTTTTTTCGTGGAGTTGATCGTTTTTTAGATATTGCTTATTTTTGGTTTCAGCCTCGAAAAACATACTTTTCTCATATAGGAATTTGTCAACTCGTCCGTACAAAAAAAAAGGAACTTCAGTCACATATTAACCAGCTTTTGACTACCACTTTAACCTATGGTATTTGGCTTCTACGTACAAGGAAGCAAGTAATAGACTATTTGTGCTATTTTTTCTCGATTAGCATGAAGTAAATAGAAGCATAAGATCTTTTTAACAATAATTTGTTGCAGAGATGTAGACAAAGTCATGTGAATGGAACACATCAGATTTCTTTTTTAAAGCGTCCTTTAAACTGTTTGGTCATATCGGACGACGAATGAAATTACATTCGTCTTCTCAGGATAAAGGAAAACCCCGAGAAAGAAAACCTTGTCCGGGCAACTCACCCTAAGCAAGATTCGAACTCGCGACCTGTTGGATGTGAGGCAGATACGTTACCACCACACTACCCAGACGGGCTACTAAAAAGGTTGCCCGCCTCGCAAGAAGCACAGGAAATTTTAAACACTGCGGCGTATTGTACCGTATGCTACCTACGGGATGAATAGACGAGATGAAAGATTCGAAGCTTTGCTGACTAAGTAGCAGGTGGGGTTATTGCGGGCTCCCTTAAGTAGTTTGGAGATTGAGATTATTATTATTATTATTATTATTATTATTATTATTATTATTATTATTATTATTATTATTATTATTAATATTATTATTATAGTTGTTGTGTGCCATTATTGTAAACATTTTTCAGCAGATATTTTTCAATTAAATGAGTTATTTCTAGTTGGTGAAATGTCATCTTTTTTTTTTTTTACTTTCTCTATACGTACTATGTACTTGGTGTATAGAGAAGGTATTGTAATGCACCCAAAATTCGATACCGAGATTTCACCGGAAATATGTTTTCAGAACCTCTGAATCCAAAAAAAATGTTTTTAGAAAAATGTCCGTGTGTGTTTTTGTCTGTGGGCAGCATAGCTCAAAAACGAAAACACCATTAAAAACCAAACTTGGTATTTCAGTTTGGTATCTCCCAAGGATGCGACACGAAGGTTTTCAAGAAAATACCTTCACACCCAACTACCCTTTACATGGAACTTTTTTCGAAATTTTTTATTTTCTGAAAAAATGCTCTAACGATTTTGATTAAAATATCGAATATTAAAGACATTTACCTGCAAATAAAATGTATTTCTTGAATTTTCTGGAAATAGCCTCTGAAGACTACTTTATTCTGGATGGATTTTACGGAGTTTTGCATAACTGCTAAACCGTGAGAGGGATAAAAAATTACCGCACAAAAAATTTCGCTTCTACTTACAAGGAAGCAAGTATTAACACTATTTCTGCTAATTTTTTCTCGATTAGCATGAAGTAAATAGAAGCATGAGCTTTTTTGTTTTGAGACATCGCAGAAAATGCCGGATGAGGTATATATTCGTTTTCCTTAAGAAGAACAAATACCTCAAGTGTTGCATTCACATGACTTTCTCTGCCCGTTCTGCAAGCAAACTTTTCTTAGAAACGCTTATTCTTCTATCTACAGCATGCTAAACGAGATAAACATTAAGACAATTGATCTTACTACTTAGTTCCTTATAAGCATAACGGAAATAAGGAAATATACTAGGTCAAAGCGATAGTCAAATCTTTTAAAAGCCGATGGATATGTGAATAATTGAAATTCAGTTCGCTTTGCGTTTAAAGAAAAACAAAGGAGATGAAATGAAAGGTGACCCCGTTTGAGAAGATGCATAATTTAAAATTGAAATCAATAACAAGGAATATCTCGGAAACGGTCAACTCTGCAACAAAAATCTATATGACACAAATTGTGTGTTTCAATGAGATATACATTTTTTGTGCAGTAAGTTTTTTGTGTATCTCTTACGGTTTACCAGTTATGCAAAATTCACAAAACACATCCAGAATGAATAGGTCTTCAGAAGCTATTCCCAGAAAATGCAAGATATACATCTTATTTTTGAGTACCTATTTTAACCAAAATCGTTTGAGACATTTTTGAGAAAAACAAACATTTTCAAAAATGTTTCTATGTAAAGAGTAGTTTGGAATAGCGGGATTTTCTTGAAAATCTTAAGTGTCGCATCCTTAGAAGATACCAAACTTAAATACGAAGTTTGATATTTTATTAGTTTTTAGATATATTGTCCAAAGACACACGCACCTTTTTCTAAAAATGTTTTTTTACACGGGGGACCTCAAAACATATTTTCGGTGAAATTTCTGTCCCGAACTTTTGGGTGGAATACAATAGGTACTTCCTCTATACACTATGTACATAGAGGATGAACCGAAAGTTTCACAACCCCTCTAACATTTCTGCACGCCACTTACTTCGCTTCTAAGTTTTAAATTCACGTGCCTTTTCTCAGGCGTTATATCTACCTCTCAGAGGACAACAATGAGGGATGCATTGATAGCAGTTAATGTTACTGAAATTGCTTACACAGAGTGACCTTACGTTTAGTTACATGTTTTTTCTTACTCTCTGAGGAAGCTGGTGAGTTAGTGAATGAAATTTCAAGTGAATTCATCTTCAAATATCTGGGATCTGTATTCAAAAGAAAAATTACAAAGCCTGTCACAGCATAGGTTAAAAGTAAACCAATAAATTCCTCACCCGGGTGAGAAACTTTCGGACCCTAGATTTATTTGTTTTTAATATTGCAAACTCATTTTTTATCAATGGTTATAGGGTCTGAAATTAAGTCTGTGTTTTCAACAGATGTCACCTACACCAAGGGAATTGTTACGCTCTAAAATGCAAGTTCTTAGTGGACTAGGGGAGTCAATAAAAGAAATTGCGCAACGTTTGAAGGTTGACAGAAACACTGCTAGAATGTGGGCTCGAAAAGAAGAGGGTTATGTGGATGAAAAAAGGAGTGGTAGACCATCTAAAGTTACTCCAAAAGCAAAAAGAAAGATCAGAGGTATCTGTAAGGACAGAGTTACTGGCATAAGGAATGTCAAGAAACTGAATTTTTCGACTGAATTCCAAAACCGTGGGAAGAAATTTGGAGTCACAACAGCTCAGACGCTATGTAAATCCATTGATTGGGGTAAAAATGCCTATAAGGAACCAAATAAGCCTTTGGTCAGTGAAAAAGATTATCAATAATCGAATGAAATGTTATAACATTTCAAGAAGGTTTTGATGACACTCCGGAAGAACACGTAAAAAGAACTCTTTTTTTTTTTTCGTATGAAACCGCAAAAAACAGACAAAATCGTAGAGTTTGTACGGACGATACTTTCAGCATTTCACCCGTCCTTCTTCCAAAAATTTCCCGGAAAATCATGGTGGCAGGTGGCATTTCACGGTATGAAAAAACAGACTTGCACACACTGCCCCACAAAATCAGACTGTCAGTGATGAATATTATAGACACTCAATTTTGACAATATTCAAACAGACTATGGATGACCCCCACCAGTTTCTCAAGCACAACATGGGTAGTTTGGTGCATGACGAAGACACCCATGAAGGTGGACAACGAAGGCTTCAACAATGTTTGGACTAACTGGCCAGGAAATTCGCCTGATTTCAATGTTATTGAGCATTTGTGGGTCAGGCTTCAAGATAGTGTTTTCACACAACTCAGGCCACGAAACAAGGATCAGTTAATCACCAGGGTTCAAGAAGAATGGGAAATCATCGGCCAGAACACTACCATCGATTTGGTGGAAAGTTTCTCTCGGCGCATTATTGCGTGCTATGCCAACAATGACGGACATACGAGGTACTAAACTGTTATGCGTGTTAGATACATGATGTTCATAATGCTGAACAAATAAATTGTCTAATTATTATTCAAAGAATGTTATTTCTAAAAGTTGGCGGTGAGAAACTTTCGGTCTACCCTGTAGTACGTGCAGAGAAAATAAAAGTCGTAGTATTCCATTCACATAACCTTCTCTACCTATTCTCTATTATGTAACAAACTATTCTTACAAAAGCTTATTTTTCTATCTACTTCATGTTACTTAAGATAAGCAGTAGCAGAAAGTATTCATTGCTTAGTTTCTGAGTAGAAGGAAAATAAGGGAATACATTAGGCTTAAAGCGAGAATCAGATCTTTTCAATCTAAATGATTAAAATTCTCTTTGCATGACCAGGAGTAAAACAAAAGAAACAAGAATGACAAATTCCGTTTGAGAAAAGTTTAAGTGATGAAATTTTAAAATTGAAATCAATAACAAAAAAAATCTCGAAAATGGTTAACTCCACAAAAAATATATGACCAACATTGTATGTTTTAACGAGATCTAAGTCTTTGGGTAGTAAATTTTGTCTTTCTTTGTGGTTTACCAGTTATGCTAAATTAATCCACAATGAAGAGCTCTTCAGAAATTTCAAGATATACATTTTTTTGTTATGTAAGGATTTTTAATATGCGGTATTTAATCAAAGTCTTTAGGGCCATTTTTAAGAATATCAAAATTTTCGAATTTTTTTTCACGTAAAGGGTAGATTGGGACTCTTGAAAATCTTTGTGTCGCATCCTTGGAAGATGAACTCAATTATCAAGTTTGGTATTTATCGAACTTTTCGTTTTTTTGGGTTATGGTGCACAAGTACACACACACAAACACACTTACACACAATATTTTCTAAAAATGACTTATTTTTATTTACAGGGACCCTAAAACGTGTATTTCCAATGAAATTTCGGTATCGAATTTTTGGGTGGAATTCAATACCTTCTCTGCCTACTTTACATACATAGTACGTAGCGAAAGTAATATGCTGTCGTAGGAATAGTTTGTATTGTCGCTAATGAAGATAGACGGTAGAGAAAGGCATGTGAATACAAGACATCCAATCTTCCCCCCCCAAAAAAAAAAATTCAGAAAAAGTTTTTCCTTGTGTTTTTAAAAAGCATTCCGAAAACATTTCTTATACAACTTGTTATCAAAATTTCAATACAGATACGTATTTTGAACCCCCCTAGATAAATTAATTATTCAAACACAACAAACACATACTACAAACTAGTAACTTGAGGAAGTATTGTATTCCAGCCAAAATTCTACATTAAATTATTTAAAAACATAAAAAACACATACTACGAAGCTAGTAACCAGAAGTATTGCATTCCAGCCAAATTTCTACATCATGAATTTAAAAACATAAAAAACACATACTACGAACCTAGTAAACAGAGGAAGTATTGCATTCCAGCCAAAATTCCACATTAAATTATTTAAAAACATAAAAAACACTTATACTACGTACCTACGATAGTAACCAGAGGAAGTATTGCATTCCAACCAAAATTCTACATCGTTAATTATTTAAAAACAAAAAACAGTTATACTACAAACCTAGTTGATAGAGGAAGTATTACACTTCAGCCAAAATTATACATCGTAAATTATTTAAAAACAAAAAACACATACTACGAACCGGGTAACTAGAGGAAGTATTGCATTGCAGCCAAAATTCTGCATGGTAATTTCGCCAAAAATACATGTTTAGACACCCTACACTAGTCCTGCCAGTAGTGTTCTTTTTATTTATTGATTGATTTATTTGTTTTAAATTAATGCAAACTTGAGTATGATGGGCAATTAGCCCAAGCTCATGTGGCTCATCATACCAGCTCGTCATACCCACCCTCATAATTAAATCTACACATATTTTAGTTACCTAAATGTATAAAAACTTTAATAGCTAACAGAACATTACGTTAATTCTAATTCTCTTTGCAGTGACCAGTTTCATTTTTTCTTAACTTTGCTCAAAAGCTGGTCTAAGCTTCGGTCATCCTTCCTAAAAACCTCTCCATAAAAGCTGTTCTATCCATCTTGTCCCACTTCTGCTCCAGAAGTTCTCTCCTCCATAAATTCATTCCTTGGCATTCAAATATATGCAATAGATCTTCCTTCCCTCCACAAATGGGACTCTGACTCTGTGGGATGCCTTTTGCTCATTTTAGTTATATACAACTAATAAGTGCCCTTTATATAACACTTTTGACAACGATATTATACTTGCATAATGTTGAAAAATATAACATATTTTCTAATCGTGGCACCCATGATATATGATTTGTAATCAGGGAACGAAGCGACACCTGGCACCTCCACGCAGACCTTTTGTGCTTAGCTTCCACATTACTTTTTGTCAAAACTAAAATATGTATATTTTACTTTCTCTATATGCACTGTGTACATAGTGTATAGAGAATGTATTGCACTCCACCAAAAATTCGATACCGAGATTTCACCGGAAATATATTTTTAGGGTTCCGTGTATCCAAAAAAAGTATTTCCAGAAAAAGGTCCGTGTGTGTGTGTGTGTGTGTGTGTCCGTGTGTCTGTGAACACGATAACTCAAAAACGAAAAGTAGCTAAAATACCAAACTTGGTATTTAAGTTCAGTATCTTCCAGGTATGCGACACGAAGATTTTGAGAAAAATCCCCCACCCCAAACTCCCCTCTACATGGAACTTTTTTCGAAATTTTTGATTTTCTTAAAAACGGCTCTAACGATTTTGATTAAAATATCGCATATTAAAGCTATTTACCTGACAAATAAAATGTATATCTTGAATTTTCTGGGAATATCTTCTAAATACATGTTTATTCGGGATGAATTTTGTTTAATTTGACATAATTAATAAACCGTAAGAGATAGACAAAAACTTACTGTACAAAAGATGTAGGCCTTGTTAAAATACACAACTTACGTCATATACATTTTTTTCGTGGAGCTTACCGTTTTCGAGGTATTCATTGTTATTAGTTTCAGTTGTGAAGTACTTGCACTTTTCTCAGAGGGGAGTGTCCGTTTTTCTTTAGTTCTACTCCTGGCCAAGAAAAGAAGCGATTTGTAATGACAATCGCATAACGACACCTTTTAAAACATTTGATTATCGATTTAGCCTAGTGTATTCCCTTATTTTCTTCCTACTTATAAGGAACTAAGAAATAAGAACATTGTGCTGAATACCTCGATTAACAAGGTGCAGAAAGAAGAATAATTTTATGCAAGAAGTTTGTAGAACGGCAAGAGAAAGTCATGTAGAGTGTAACACATCATATATATATATTTTTTTTAAGTCTTTCCGAGATTCCGCATAAAACCTATTTTCGGGCTATTTATAAATATATAATTTATTTGTTATGTAAATATATATAAAATGCTATATTTAAATTTTATAAAGTTTTGAGCTATTTATGAGAAAATTTAGAACAAGAAAATGCTTTTATATTTAAATGTTAATCTGGATGGTAGATTTTCATGCTAATCTTCGCTGCATCTTTAGAAGAAGCAGAGTTTAAACACCCAATATGGTATTTATCCGACGATTTCGAAATTTCAGCAAAGAAGGAATGACGAAATATTCATTTTAAATGCGATTTGTTAAGCAGGCTGGCACCAATTTACTGTTAGTAATTGTTTAAAAAATGCTTACGTCAGAGTCGATGCTGTCCGGCCGCGACTGCCTTGTGGGTGGCTGTGAGGCTGGTCCATTTCTGGTCGGCCAACTCTGGTAGTAGTCTGCAGGAAAGCTGCCAAAACTGACACGTTTGGGAAACGTCTGAGACACGTTCGAGTCCACAGAGGTTGTCGATGTTGAGCTGTATAGACTCCCCCGTTTGAATATCGGCAAGGGGTACTGGGAACCTTTGGGCTTCAGGTTCTGTGACTGTTTGTCATTGTGGTTTCTTAGTTGTACGGTTCCATTCATCTCCTCTTGTGGATCCTCATAGATAGTAGGCGTGTTGTTGTTCTGTTGCCGTAGCGGAGAGTGCTGTTGAGAGGCAGATGAGGTCCTAATAGGTCCAATAGTGTTCCTCTGAGGAGTTCCTCTGGTGAAGTAGCTGTCGCGTGGGAGACTCATACTCCTGGAACTGGGAGGCGTCAATACTTGCTGTCTCAATGGCGAGAGACTCCTGGCCCTCGTATTGTACACCGGCTGTGGTTTAACCACGGGTGCATACTGTGGACGTGCCAAGTGCCTTGAAAGGTTGCTGAGACCAGCACGCAAGCGTTGTGTCTCCCAATACAGCGCCTCTACTTCCTGACGAGACAGACGATGTCCTGGGGTCGATCCAGCTGAAGACGAGGATTTCGGTGACACATCCATCATCTGTTGTTGCTGCTGTTGCTGCTGAATGAAGCTTTTGGTGGTCTGTGTCTGCGCGGAAGTTGTGTTGACAGGATCCTGTTGTCTGGGACTACTTTGGGATGATGAAGTGGATGGGGAGGGCACCTGAATGGTTGCCGATAACGGTGGGGAGAAATGTGGCATAGAACGTCTTGTATATGACACTACAGGTTCTGGTGACATCATCCTGCGCCTTGAGGAGACATCAATATGTTGGCCATAGTGTGAGGGAGGTACTGGTGGAGCTGATAGTCTTCCTGAAGGTACAGGAGAGTTGTAAACCGAGTTCTGAACAGGTTGTAGAAGGCCTTCTGGGCTCCTGTGTTGGATTCTAACAGGGACGGCGTACGGCCCGCCTTGAGGACGATAGTGCTGCTGCAGTAACCGGATATCGGGTGAACCACTGATGGTCTGCTGAAGAAGCGGGTTCCAAGAAGTGTTGTTGGGTGTGTGTGAAGTTTCCTCAGGCACTATCGTGGACGTCGATGAGGCAGAGCTGCTAGTCTTTCTCTGCTGAGGTACGCTTGGTACTGTTCCCTGATCGTTAGGATGACTCATAGATTGTTGTTGGGCTCGACGACGACTTGGAGGAGAGTGGAAGTAGGCGTCGGCAGGAGGTCTCACTACGGCATAATGCCCACGACCGCCATCACTGGAGTTTGACTTAGATGACCTAGTTCGCGGTGAAGCAGGTACAGAGTTCTGTGGCTGCCGATGACGACTTGTCTCTATTGGAGTCGTAGATGCTGGTCTCCTCGGTTGTTGCTGTTGGTGTTGTTGTTGTTGTTGTTGCTGCGTTTGCCAGATTTCTCGACGTATGTGATTCAGCCGCTCCTCTAGGATCAAAGATGTTTCAGGTATAGTCCTTTTAGAGGATGCAGAGCGCCGACTAGGGCTCAGACTTTTTGACCGTTGGCTCATACTATCAGTTTGGTCTTTATTACTTACTTCTTGCACTTTTCTAGTGTTGTGCCTTGTAGCAGGAGAACTGCTTTGAGATCTTCGAGTTCGTTGTTTCTCCGGCTCAGTTGGAGATGACAAGAAGGCTGTCTCCACAATCGGCCGCTGTTGAGGATACACTCTGTGCCCCGCAGGCATTGTAGATGGTTTCAAAAGCCGCTCCGTTACTGAAGAAGGCTCGTGTTTGCTTTGGTTACCTGAAAACAGTCCAGTTGGCAATAGACGCCGAATACCAGTGCCCTTACCACTACGGGCACCTGCATCCGTTCCTGCTTCGCCGTCCTTTTTCATGGCAGACTCCGTTTGAAGATTTGAAGGTTCAGGATTGCTCTGTCTTACGACTCCCGGTGCAGCAATGACACTGTCCTGGTCGTCGTCTTCGCTCGTACTCGAGAACCAAGAGTCCTCTTGATCAAGGGAAGGAGTATCCTCCTCCTTACGTTTCTCTTCAGGCTGTAACTTTGTTTCACTCTGTTTTTTGGCTTTGTTAATCTGCACTAGTTGAGATATCAGACTTGCATATGCGTCTTTAGTGTCACCATCAATTTTTATCCCAGATTTACTGACACCTTCTTTCTGTTGTTCCAAAGACTCGTCTGTACTTGTTGGTGTCGCTGGAACACTGCTTGATCTAGGCGGTGGTACAGGTTTCCATTTACTTTTCTCTAACTCTTTTGGTGTTTTTTTCTGAGGGAATCTTACGATTCGTTTTGGTCGGACGACTTTCACCACTCGCTTCTTGGCGTTCTCTTCCTCTTCGGTCAACTTCTGGATGAGACGCGTCGTCCAAGATACCCTCTGCTGCTTACCCTCCGATTGTCCAGCAACCGGAGAAGAAGCTACTTTAGGTCCGTTCAAAAATTCTAACTTTCTGGCTCTGGCTGCAGAATGTATTATTAGCTGGTTATCCTGTACAGGTTTCTCCTTTACATCGCAGCTTTCGACTGTAGTTTCGACATTACAGGGCTGTTTTACTTCATCGTTCTTGCTTGGATCCAGGTGCAGCCTTTCAGATCCAGTTGATGTAGGTCGATGATCTACGGTATTTGATGTTTCTGGACAGTTACATACACTAGCTTCTTTGGGATCACTATGTTCAAGGCTTTCTTGCAATTCCCTGTATGAATTAGTGGTTTCTGGCACGCTAGTATGATCATCGATTTTCGTTGCACTATTTTTGTCTCGCACAGTATCTCTTATTTTATCGTCCTGTTCAATATCACAGCTTTGGTTACACTCCTCGAGAGTACATTTCTTAGTGTGTTGATCAAATTCACAGTTTTGGATATGTTCCTCAGGCTCACAATTTTGATTCTTCCACTCAGGATCAACTTTTCCTATTTTATTTTCAACTTCACAATTGTTACTCCCGCTCTTCGGTTCAAGTTTGCACCTGTTTTGTTCAGATTCAAGTCTTACACTGTCTCCTTCTGATTTACAGCTCTGTATCTTCTCTTTGATTTCAGCTGCCTCGCTCTCATGCACAAAATTGCTTTTACGACTGCGTTCAACTTTAAGGCCTCTTTGGTTTTCACTCCTTCGGTTGTCTTCAGCGGATATACAGTTTATGCTGGCGTGATCACATTCACAGTGTTCAACTTTCTTCTCTTCAGATTCTTGTCTCTGAGTGTGCCTCTCAAATTCCTGAACGCTTGCTTCAGAGGATAATTCTTTCTCTTCACCACGTTTACTCACATACGCACCATTATTAACCACTTTTTCACCACTACCACACTTTTCTTTCTCTTTTAATTCCTCGTTGTTGTTCTTCAGATCATCTGTCCTCACAGATCTGACGGGGGAGTAATCCCGCCTAAATGCCTCAACTGTCGCAGTGCTGAGCCTTGTGGCGAGATTTCTTTGTAACCGCTCTATGTATGTCTGACTCTGCAAGAGCCGATCCTGGGGTGCCGGGATCTTGGAAGGTTTTCTAAGGGAGGTCACAACGCCATTGGATTGCCGTGACAGTTTGTTGTGATCATTATTTTTGGCTGAAGCCGCTGCAGCAGCACTCTCGAAAGCGTCTCGGATATTTTTGACAGAGGCACGTTTGCTTCCTCGCTGGAACACCGAGTAGAAGCTGTTGTTGTTGGAGTCGTCACTGTTGGCGTTGGTGTCCTTCAAGGGTGGGCAGTGCTTGACAGGGTCGTCAGCGTCGTATGGGGGAGTCGAGGATAGAACTGGAGACTTCTTCATGAGGAACCAACACAACCTGCGAACACCAAAGAAGAAACATTTCAATATCAACAATAACAATTCTGAACTGTCATCTTAGTCTTATCAATTTAATTGTATCATGTTTATTTCATCACCTAGACTGCTTGCCTTTGCTGCCAACTTTCCTATCCGCATATCGTTTTAATTTTAAGCTTTACCTGTTGGTAGAGATTAAAATTCTGAAATGAACAAATCTATATCTTACAATTACTAACACTTTATAACATTTTATCATCGTTTTCTTGATGTCACTGTATTGGTGTTAGTCAAAATAAATACCACTCAGTTCCTAGATTCTAGTCTGGAGCTCTTCTTATACTGCTACACAAATAACACTATAAGATTTAAAGGAAAGTTTACACACAAAGTGTATTTTAGACAGAAAAGTATAAAATCATTCTTATTTATATACTAACAAAATACAAAATAAATATCCGATGGTTGATTCATTTGCTTGTTACCAAGCAACATAGTGGTTTCATTAGACGTTTCTTTGTATGTACCTACAATGAAATGCGTAATAAAACTATTTCTGTACAAGTTTATTTCGGTTAATATGAAGTAGATAGAAAAAAACATCTTATGTATTCTATTCACATGCTTTTCTCTACCTGTTTTGCAACAAACTATTCTTACAAAAACTAATCCCTCCATCTATTTCATGCTAATCGAGACAAACATTAGTAGAAATAGTTTCATTGTATATATTTGCTTGAAGATACAACGGAAATAAGGGAATACATTGCGGTAAGTGATAGTCAAATCATTTAAAAGCAGGTCTTTGAAATTCGGTTATCTTTGCATGACTAGCAGTAAAAAATAAGAAAAACTAATGACGACTTCCTATTTTAGAAAAGTATTAGTATGGGAAAATTGAAACTAATAACAGGGAGTATCTTGTAAATGGTTAACTCCTCACAAAATTTGTATCCGTTATAAATTGTGTGCTTTAACGATATCTACACTTTTTAAGTAATAACATCTGATGGGTTCTCTTACGATTTACCAGTTATACAAAAGTCCTTCAGAATGAAGAGGGATTAGGCTATTCCCAGAAAATTATATATTATTTTTCATGAGAAGTATTTTAAATAAACGGTATTTTAGAAAAATTGTTTGAGGAATTTTGGACAAAATTAACATTTTCGAAACATTTTGTACAAAGAACAAAACAGTTCTGTTTAAAGCGCAAATGAGAGAGGATTTTCTTGAAAATCTTTGTGTCGCATCTTTTAAGATGCAAACTTTTGTCACGGTTGGTATTTAACCAATCTTTCGTTTTTTAATTTAATGTTTATTACTTTCTCTATACGCACTATGTACATAGTGTATAGAGAAGGTATTGCACTCCACCAAAAAATTCGACACCGATTTCATCGGAAATATATGTTTTAGGGTCCCCAATATCCAAAAAAAGCATTTTCACAAAAAGGTACCCGTGTGTGTGTGTGTGTTCGTGTGTCAGTGTGTCCGTGTGTCTGTGAACACGATAACTCAAAAACGAAAAGTCGGTAAAATACCAAACTTCGTATTGTAGTTTAGTATTTTCCAGGGATGCGACACGAAGATTTTGAGAAAAATCCACCCATCCCCAACTACCCTTTACATGGAACTTTTTTCGAAAATGTTGATTTTCTCAAAAATGGCTCTAACGGTTTTGATTAAAATTTCGTATATTAAGATATTTACCTGACAAATAAAATGCATATCTTGATTTTTCTGGGAATAGCCTCTGAAGAGTAGTTTTTTCTGGATGAATTTTACTTAATTTTGAATAACTGCTAAACCGTAAGAGATAGACAAAAACTTACGACACAAAAAATGTAGAGCACGTTAAAACGCACAATTTATGTTATATACATTTTTTTCGTAAGTTCGTCGTTTTTGAGACATTCCTTATTTTTGGTTTCTGCTATGAAAAACTTATACTTTTCTCATACAGGAACTTGTCAACTTCTATCCATATAAACAAATGAACTTCATAGATATAGCAACCAGCTTTTGACCATCATTTTAACCAATGGTAGTCCCTTATTTCGCTTCTACTTACAAGGAAGCAAGTAATAAGACTATTTCTGCTCATTTTTTCTAATTAGCATAAAGTAAATAGAAGTATAAGCTTTTTAAGAATAATTTGTTGCATGGATATAGAGAAAGTCATGTGATTGGTACACATCAGATTTTTGATACAAACATGCGCGTGCGAACGCCATCTGTGGTGTAATGGTTACCATACCAACTTCATACACCCAAGGTCGCGGGTTCAAACCCGGCGGAGGATGATGCATTTTTTTCGGGCGTAAAAATCCTTAACCTGGCTTCCTTCGGAAGGGAAGTAAAGCCGTAGGTCCCGCGTCGTAGATTTACGGCACGTAAAAGAACCTCAATGCTGATAGGGAGGCTTCTGAGAAAAATTAAACGGTCTTTCACTTCCAGTTTAGAATGGGACGCTGAGAACCACAGCAGCTAAAGAGCGTCCATAAATAAAACGCCATTTCATTTCAAGCGCTTGCGCGCATTTTTTTGGAAAACTCAATGTTTTGGATTCAGGGATACCAAAACACGTATTTCCGGTGAAATCTCGATATTAAAATTTGAGGTGGAATACAGTACTTTCCTTGTTAATATTAAAGTTTCGTAAGAATAGTTTGTAAGTGTTATTAAACTATGGTGTGTGGAGAAAGTCTATGAATGGGTCAAGTATTGGTCTCAGCCGTTCTAGTCTTCTAATAGGTAGCAAACAGAAACTGACTTGATTTATAAAGTATTAATCATGTCAAGAGACAGGTCAGCTTTAAGCAACCCTCTCCCCACACAAAAGAACAACTAAAAATACCATTGTAATATGAAAGGCATCTTCAACCGTAAAACGTGTCGCTGTATCGAGTAGTGACGTCAAGAGCAGCAGTAGGTATTGTATACACGAGTGGAGTAGCCTCAAGTGGTTCGATACCGACCAATCAACCTGCTAAACATTTCACTGCATTTCAACACTTTGGAAATGTTTAAAAGTGCAGTCCTCCCTGTGAAACTTGCCCAAGAGGAGTCCTAGAAAAAGGAATGTAATAATTAATTATGATGAATTTGTGTGTGGCAGGAAATACACGTTGACAGCGAGCAAAGGTGGACAGAACAGGTCAACAAATGAGGACGGTGCACCCAAACGATATACAACTTGGAACGTGCAGTGTTTTTGCTTTCTCTACACGTACTATGTACATAGTGTATAGAGAAGGTATTGCACTCCACCAAAAAATCGATACCGAGATTTCAACGGAAATATATGTTTTAGGGTCCCCTGTATCCAAGAAAAGCATTTTCACAAAAAGGTCCGTGTGTGTCCGTGTGCCTGTGAACACGATAACTCAAAAACGACAAGTCAGTAAAGTACCAAACTTGGTATTTAAGTTTAGTACCTTCCAGGGATGCGACACGAAGATTTTGAGAAAAATCCCCCGCACCCCCAACTACCCTTTACTTGGAACTTTTTTCAAAAATTTTGATTTTCTCAAAATTTGCTCTAACGATTTTGATTAAAATTTCGTATATTAAAGATGTTTACCTGACAAAATGTATATCTTTAATTTTCTGGGAATAGCCTCTGAAGAGTAGTTTATTCTGGATGAATTTTACTGAATTTTGAATAACTGCTAAACCGTAAGAGATGGACAAAAACTTACTACACAAAAAATGTAGAGCACGTTAAAACACACAATTTATGTTATATACATTTTTTTCGTGGAGTTCGTCGTTTATGAGGCATTCCTTATTTTTGGTTTCTGCTATGAAAAGCTTATATTTTTCTCAATTCCTATCCATATAAACAAAGGAACTTCATTGACATAGCAACGAGCTTTTGACTATCACTTTAACCTATGATAGTCCCTTATTTCGCTTCTACTTACAACGAAGCAAGTAATATGGCTATTTCTGCTAATTTTTTCTGATTAGCATAAAGTAAATAGAAGTATAAGCTTTTTAAGAATAATTTGTTGCAGAGATATAGAGAAAGTCATGTGAATGGTACACATCAGATTTTTTCAGAATATAATAACCCTGCCTCACTCCCTTGCCAAAGGAAACCTTAAAGTTTGGGATTACGAGGTGTGCGGTTGGAAACCAATCCTCGCAGTTTTTCATGTCTTCCACTTACTGGCCAATTAACATGCTGTAACTCACTGGTTTGGACACGAACTAACACGAAACTGAACTGCTTACATAGTTTTCATTAAACAGAGATTTTACTACATTGCCCCCAGTACAGATTCGTCTTTTGTTTGCTAATGGTTATTGCCCAGTACAGGTGTGGGGCGGTCCGGCTTAAGGGCTATCTTGTTTTGGAGGAAACTATACTCGCTATCCCAGGCCTGGGAAGCTTGCTCTCAAACGTGTGCTTACATTGCAACCCCTTCCATATCCACACCACTGCGCCTGCTCAGCTGTGTACATGACGAATAACAGCAGAAGTGCCGTTTTATTGAGGATGGCACACAAGAATAATAGATACTAATTTCGCGTAAAATGCGAGCTTGAGTTATTTCTGCATCCAGAATGTTAACAAGGTTGAATGTTTGTGTTATAAGCCGTTATTATATCTGAAAAATTATAACATCAAACGAAATTTTATTTCTATACATGCTAATCAGCATGGAAAAGCTAAACTTTCACGTATGGTAATTTAAAAATGTTTTGTATTCAACAGCAATAAAACGCTCCAGTTTTAATGAAAATACCCTTCTATCAATACTGTGCCTACCATTAACCCTGACAATGATAAATTTGTGTCGAGGAAAGCTGTCAGCGTTTTACTATAAGTGAAAAAGAGGTCTGTAAAACGTTTCATTTGAGGAAGAAAGACTGTCAGAGATATGTTAGTACTCAAGACACAATAGCCTTTACATCAATTTAGAATTATGTCAAATGTACACAAAACATTTTTTTTAATTCAACAACTTACTCATTTAAGGTTAAAAACAAAAACATTTACTATTTAAAGTAGGGTATAAACATAACAGAATTTGAAATAGAAAAAATGTGAACTAAAATATGAAGATTATAGCAGTTGTCCATATTTGTGCTTTTACGCGGCATGTATTTGGCACTTTTTATGGGAACACCAATAAACTCGAACATTAAATTAATAATGTTTTTAATGGATAAATTCACGTACTTCTCACAAAGCTTTATGAACACACTCAATACCATAGGTTTGGTAGTATATTATTCGGCCGTTAGGAGCGATTATGTAGTGTTTACAAGGTTTTTGTTCTTTCCAACACTATGCTTCATTATAGCGGTGGCTGCTGACATTAATACCGCGAAGCGACATGCAGGTGCTCTAAGGCTACTGTAAATTTTTAAGCACATAGGAACATATGCAGTTCTTTAACGACTTTGTGGGCAACGGGTACGCGCTTTTGTTTTACTTTTATGATTTTTATTGTGTTTAACGCCCGATTTTCTACATGTGGCACCGCAGGCGATGACACTGATGATACGTGGACTGAAGATGGAGCGTTGCAAATACGATGGCGTGGGAAACCGGAGAACCCGGGCCGCCTAGATGAGAGGCCAATGGTCTAACCACTCAGCTACGGCGCAGTCCGTTGTACTTAAAAAATTATAGAAGTTCTCCGGTATTGTTTTAATTCGAAAAGTTTTATAATTGATTTTGGTGTACGCTTTTTTCAGTAATTTCCACTAGTGTCATCAAAACATGCGATCGAAGCGAGCATACGTTTTTAGCTTTAGATTAGTGTGCGTGTGTGTGTGTGTGTGTGAGAGAGAGAGAGAGAGAGAGAGAGAGAGAGAGATAATGAATAAACTGATTTGCGTGAAATTAGCCTTTAGTAACTTCCACCGATTTCGTTAAAGCATGCTCGCTTCGCTCGCATGCGCTTTGTTAGCTCTAGGTTAAAGTATGTGTATATAAACTAGTTTTCGTGAATTTGCTTTTAATAACTTCCACTGCTTTCGCCAAAGTATGAGAACGAACTCTGTATTACGTTAGGTTTAGGTTAGTGTGTAAATGAACTACCTTATTATTATTATTATTATTATTATTATTATTATTATTATTACTATTATTATTATTTTTGGTTTTAGTATTTCTAGTAGTTTTACCAAAGCAACATAGCGAAGCGAGCTGATTTTCTGTTGTTTCTTGGTTAGTCTCTAAATAAACTAATTAGTGTGAGTCTGTAAATAAACTAATTTTCATGTACCTTTTTTTAAGTAATTTCTACAGTTTTCAGCTAAGTATAAGCCCGAAGCAACTATAAGCCTTCTTGCTCTAGATTAATATGGGTAAATAGCTGTGCAGCGTAATTGGACAAAACCACCACTGTGTGGGACGAGCATTTCAGTTCATTTTGCTTTCTCTAGCCCCGTAAGTACAATGTACATAGGGATAGAGAAGTATTGTATTCCACTCAAAAATTTATGGACACTCTTTAACTGCTGTGGTTCTATATGTAGATCCCGTTATCACACAATTTATGTCATACAGATTCTTTCTTTCTTTTTTTTTCTTGTTTTTTTTTTTTGTGGTAGAGCTAACCATTTCCAAGAAGTTTCCAGTTATTTGTTTCAATTTTAAAATACTTAAAATGTTTCTCAAACGGCAAGTCCTCATCCATTTCATATCGTTTTTGTTTTACTCCTGGAAAGAGAACCAAATTGCAACGTCATCGCATAGCAACCAGCTTTTAAAATATTATACTATCGCTTTAGCGTAGTGTATTCCCAAATTTCTCTTCTACTTACAAGGAAGCAAGTAGTAAGGCCATTTCTGCAAATACTTATCTCTTATTACCATCACATAGATAAAAGAATAATCTTTTGTAAGAAAATTTGTTTGCGGAACAGATAGAGAAAGCCATGTGAATGAAACATATGTTTTAAAATTATTCTCTTTTAGTTTGCTTTAATAAATAGGCAATATCGCGACCAATATAATATTGTATATGGAGAGTCGAAATGCCCTATTTTGCCAATGTTAAACTTTGATCCATTATAACGGCAACTATTAAATATAATAAGCTAAATTTGTCCAGGTATATTCATCAATGCCTTTACTGTTGATTGATGAAAGATAGAATACTTATGTTTGTTAGAAGGAAAGGTATGTTTTTTTTTTATAAAGCTCTTAAAATTCTATCGAAAGAATATGATTTTCAAATGTTAAAACAAATAACGAATCCATATACATAAAACATTTTTCGCTAAAGTAAAGCCTATTTAGGTGCAAATGTTTGGTACAAATTTCAGCCCTTAGTATCAATTAGTTCTGAGAAAATGGGTCATTTATATATAAAATGTCTCTTCTTCAGAAATTGCTTTCCTACATAAAATCAATAAAAACATGTATCCTAACTTTCCAAACACAACTTCGCAGCAGTTCAAAACTCTCACATGAAGTATGAGTAGGATGCCAATGTTGCGAATAGCTAAAGTAAAACTTTCTGATCAAAATGAAAAAATATATCTTCTCTAAATCTAATATTTACAAAGTCATTGATGTTTTACCAAGTGAGTGCACCAAAATGTTCTGAACAACTACGCAGGATTATTCGCAAAAGAATATTTTAAACTAGTTAAAATTAGCGTATCTCTATGAAAGTTATACTAAAATAAGAGGGAGATTCGAAATATTTATATGCAGTTAAAACACGAAAATGGAAAAAAATTATAATCCCATTTCCACTTCCCTTAACGTGTATAAGCTAATTTACAGCGATTTTACAGATATGTTTAACATCGTTATATGTTATTATTTATTATAAATCGATGTTACATTCTCATTAATGTACAACGGGTAATCAAAATTATTTATATTTATTATTTGCGTTTTGTTACCAAACTGTTTTCCTTGCTGCCATTCACTTGTTTAGTTTTAGGCATTTGCTACATATTGCTTGTTGATACCATTCCTGGGCATTCAAATAGTATATGATCTGCAGCACCGGTAGTTGTTACAAGAATAAGCTAAATTATACAACATTGAAGCCGCTAAATACATTCACTAGCAGAGAATAATGTGATATTTATTCTGGGCACGGTTGGTGATGACAAGCAATAACTGCCATACCCACGTAGATGCGCACCGAAATAAACTAGGCGATTGGCCTGACCTATGACATGGAATTAAATTTCGTGAGACTAGCCTGATCTCTCATTACATTTGACATTTAGAAATTAATGCTATTCCAGTCGAAATGCTACTAAAATCATTTAACAATCTAGATCCTTGGTTGGTAAACTGTAGTCCCAAAATAATTTTTTTACAAATAATTACTGTGTTTTTAAAATGACACATTATTGACTATCTCGTAGATTATTATTTTATCTACGCATGCTAATCGAGATAAAGATAAGTGAAATTGGTCTTTATTACTTATTTCCTTATAAGTAGAAAGGAAATAAGGGAATACATTAGGCTTCGTAAATGTGTTTATTTGCACGAATAATATAATTAACACACTACAAAATCGATGTAGCTTTAATGGAGCTGAAACATGGACACTGAGAAACATGGAAAGAAAATAGAGAGAGAAAATCCAACTGGTTAGGACACAGTATGAGAAGAAGAGGACTTCTGCTAGATGCCATAGAAGGAAAACTATAAGGAATGAGAAGACTAGGTAGAAGAAGGTCTGTGATACTTAGATGACATCACGAAGAGAAACTATAAAGAGTTAAAATTTTCAGAATAAAATAGGAAAGAGTTGGATGAGAACTTGCACTTGTCTAATCAAAATATATTGGAGTTCAGCACTGAAAATGAATTTACGTATGACCAGAATCACATAAAAGGTGTTTGTCATAATGAAAAATGTATTGTTTCCGCTTAGTTATATATAACTATAGCTGTCAAATACTTGTTATTTGCGACTTAATGTTAATTAATTTGGTTGCTTTAGTTCATTTGCATTTTCAATTATCTAGGGATAGGATCCAATAAGGATATTGTACCTACGCCCCACTCCCGTCGGGAGGGATGAGATAAGAGGAGACACCGAGCGACAGTTTCCAAATTAAGATGCCCCGGCAGTCGACTTGGAATATCGGGGAACCTCACCCCACGTAGAGGGCCAACAACCCGAAAGGGGCGATCCGTATTCCCCGGCAATCAGGCTGAGCCCAAGGGACGGAAAAACTTTCATAGAGAGCATTCTTTTCCCCCCTATCACGCTGCACCGAAACACATCGCCGACACTTACAACCCTGAAACAGACCAAATGGGATGGAGGATGACTGAAATGCTTACTATAACGATATGGAAGGGCAGGCTATTTGAGGGAGAGAAACCACTCATTCATTTGCCGATCGAGCGGGAAAACTCCGAAAAAAAAAACACCAAGAGGCAGAGTAGGTAGTCGCTGGGAACCAAACCTTCCGAGTGCGAGTCGCACACGTTACATCACCACCTCGCTCGTATTTTTAATTGACTTGAGTTGTTATTCTTCTTCTAATAGTTGTTTCTGGTTTATGTTCTCTTAGACACTATTTACATTCATTATCATTGTATTTAAAATGATTCTATGTGGTAGAGCAAAAGAGAAAACTAAATGTTCTTTGCTCTGTCATATGAGTAAATAAATAAGTAATAAATAAACTGTTTACGTAATACCCCAGTAGCTCACGTTCCATATGAAAACGCCCTTGTCTAGAAATTTTTTCTTTTAATTCACAAGAGGGTAATTGTCTTAATGAGGTTATAGAATGGGCTGGGTTTTGTAAATTAGAATGATTCCTTGAAGATATCAGTGTTTTAAAAATATTAAACGAAAGAACTTAACACTTCAGATTTGTTCTTCTCTCTCAATCTCTCTCTCTCTCTCTGTCTCTCTCTCTCTCTCTCTCTCTCTCTCCTTTCCTTGGAGCCGCTTATGACTGATAAAGAAATATGAAGCATATCCTCAGCGTTTTCTTTCTATACAGTAAAAATATATCGAGTAAGTCAGTGCAATGAATTATGAATGAGCTTGTTGATTTACGTCCATTCTGTTTTTAAAGCTTTATTATTCTGAACTTTCTACATCAAGTTTTATACTTTTATTTCCTAAAAGTTTTTATCAACTAATTATATTAAAAAGTAATTGCTTTATTGTGTTAGAATTAGAACGATGCATATAATGTCAGTACATGTAATGTGCTACTTTTGGAACAGATTGTACCTCAACGTGTGCATGTTTACGTTACAAACTCCTCTCTTTTTATACCTCTGACTGCTCTATGTTTTGGTAACTGTGAGCGCTTTGGAACCCAAAACCGAGCTTTACTAATGAGAATTAGTGATATTGTTACATCCGCAACTAAAATTTAAAATCGTCACCACAAACTTTCATGTAAAACACGACTGGTCAGTCGCTTGGACTAACTTAATCCTTTATTGCAGCACACAATTCTGCGCCTGACTGAAGAATACGTGATGTGGTCAAACAGCAACAATTTTCTTTTATTCAGAATAACAACTTTATTTTGAAGCAAGGGAGGTTTCCCCGTATGTTTCATGTGGAAGGAGGTTAGCCTTGATGAAATTACGTCCACAATGAAAAGAGTTTACGGAAGAGCACGCAACCAGAAACAAATCTCGAGGCTCCAGCAGACTTTAAATGAGTCTGCCCTCAGAACAAAATTCGGGCGTTCTGGAAATACCTCTCTTTGCTAGGGAAACTTAGGGATCGCTAGAAAATCTTTCTTTTGTCTAGCCTCTAGATCCTTGTAATACATAAAGAAAGTATGTATGGAAATTTCATCGGAAATTGATGTTTTGATGTCTCTGGATCCAAAATAATATGATAAATCTGATGTCTTGCATTCATATGACTTTCTCTACATCCCTGTTACAAATTATACAGCTACATTATTCCATCTACTTCATGCTAATCTATATAAACATTAGCACAGATGGTCGTATTACTTGTTTCCTATAAGTAGAAGGGAAATAAGGGGATTCACTAAGCTAAAGTGACAGTCAAATCTTTGAAAAGCTGGTTGCTATGGGATTGAAATTCGTTTCTTTGCACTGCCAGGAGTTAACAAATTCCTGTATGAGAATTTCATTCACTAGTATTTTAGAAATGAAACCAATAACAAGGAATATCTCATGCATATCAATGTATGTGGCATAAATTGTATGTTTTAACGAGATTTTAATTTTTTTTTCTATAGTAAGTGTTCGTCTATCTCTTAAGATTTGCCAATTATGCAAAACACAGCAAAACCTCTTTATTCTCATCCAGAATAAAGAGGTTTCAGAGGGATTCCCAGAACACCCCTAACTACCCTTTATATAGGACTTTTTTCAAAATGTTTTATTTTCTCAAAAACGATTTTGATTAAAATGTCATATATTAAAAATATTTACAACAAATAAAATGTATATATTAATTTTTATGGAAGACACCTGAAGACATCTTTATTCTGGATGAATTTTGCGGAGTTTTTCATAACTGGAAAACCGTTAGAGATAGACAAAAACTTACTTAACAAAAAATGTAGAGCTCGTTAAAGCATACATTGTACGCCATATAATTTTGTTGTTGTTGTGGTTTTGACCGTTTTTTTTTTTTTTTTTTTTTTTTAAGATATTCCTTGTTATTGTTTCCAGTTTTAAAATTTTTTTTTTTTTTATTTATTTATTTTTGATCGATCAGCAATACAATGCTTTACAGATCAGTGATAACATACAGGGCAATGACAATAACATTTAGAGGAGGCTTACAGGCCACCCCATATCTACAGTATGTTATAGACGAACATCAGGTATAAGACACGCACACAAGAGGTAAAAGAGCATATCAATCACTAGAGTTAGAATCAGAGGGATCACTCAGAAGTAGGTCTTGCGGTAGTCTTCTCTTCAAGCGGGTTGGCTGGCGCGTACGAACGCCTATGTGATAGTGCACTGCTCCAGGAACATCCTTCAATGTGGAAAAGAAACGACGGGCGATCCTCCGAATAAAGTCGTGAAGAGGTAAGAGTCCCAGTTCGTGATGGAGCTGCTGATTACGAATAAACCAAGGAGCGTTGGTAGCGATGCGCATAAAGCGGTGCTGAATGACTTGGAGACGACGTAGATGGCTTGTGTGGGCGGCTCCCCACACCTGGCAGGCATAGGTGAGAAGCGGACGAACGAGGGACTTGTAGAGTAATACGGAGGATTCCAATTCAAGAGTGGTACGACGATGAAGCAATGGCGAGAGTTTGGAAAGCCGTCCGGAGGCCAGGG
The DNA here is from genome assembly GCA_030762935.1 of Hymenopus coronatus. Classification (NCBI taxonomy): domain Eukaryota; kingdom Metazoa; phylum Arthropoda; class Insecta; order Mantodea; family Hymenopodidae; genus Hymenopus; species Hymenopus coronatus. Next base: position 39,745,455 of record CM060897.1, on the reverse strand, counting down.
AAATGAGGCGATAGTTTTAAAATGCTTATACTTTTCTCATGTGGGAATTTGTCAACTCCTGGCCATATAAACAAAGGAACTTCAATCACATATCCACCAGCTTCTAAAACATTTGACTATCGCTTTAGCCTAGTGTATCCCTTTATTCCCCTTATACTTATAAGGAAGCAAGTTATACGACCATTTCTGCTAATTTTTTCTCGATTAGCACGAAGTAAATAGAAGAATAAGCTTTTTTAACAATAGTTTGTTGCAGAGATGTAGAGAAAGTCATATGATTGGAATAATTGTTGCACAGATGTAGAGAAAGCCATGTGAATGGAATACATCTGACTTTTATTTTTTTATTTATGTATTTACTTATTTATTTACTGTAGAGTTAACCCTTTCTGAGATATATCTTGTAATTGGTTTCGTTTTATAACTACTTAAACTTTTCTCAAACGAGAAGTCACCTTTCGTTTCATATTTTTTTTTTTTTAACTTCTGGTCATGTAAAGAGAACCGACTTTCAATTGTTTCACACAGCGACCAGTTTTTACACCATTTAACTATCGCTTTAGTCTAGTGTATTCCCTTATTTCCCTTCTGCTTACAAGGAAGGAATAAGCTCATTTCTGTTAATGTTTATCTTGATTAGCATGATGTAGATAAAATAATAATTGTTTTAACAATAGTGGGTTAGAGATCTTATAGAGAAAGTCATGTGAATGGAACATATACGTACAACCTTTCTCATACAGTGCTATTGTGGCTAAAAACACGAATTACCATTAAAATATCACATCGATTTTTGGGTGGAATACTACACTTCTACCTATATACCTAATTGAGAAAGCAAAAAATGAAGATGTGTTCCATTCACATGACTTTCTCTACAACTCTGCAATAAATTATTGTTAAAAAGGTTTTGCTTCTATTTACTCATGCTAATTGAGGAGGAAAAAAAAAAAAAAAAAAAAAAAAAAAAAAAAAAAAAAAAAAAACTAAAAGAAATAGTCTTTTACTTGCTCTCTTGAAAGTAGAAGCGAAATAAGGGAGTACCATAGGTTAAAGTGATAGTCAAAAGCTGGTTGCTATGTGACTGAAGTTCCTTTGTTTGTATGGACAGGAGTTGACAAATTCCTGTATGAGAAAAGTATACACTTTTCATAGCTGAAACCAAAAACAAGGAATATCTCAAAAACAATCAACTCCACGAAAAAAAAGTATTTAACATAAAGTGTGTGTTTTAAACTGCTCTACATTTGTTATGTGGTAAGTTTTTGTCCATCTCTAACGCTTTAGAAGTTATGCAAAATTCCATAAAACTTACTTCAGAGGCTATTCCCAGAAAATTCAAAATATACATTTTATTTGTCAGGTAAATAACTTTAATATACGATATTTTAATCAAAATCGTTAGAGCCATTTTTTAGAAAATCAAAATTTTCGAAAAACATTCCATGTAAAGGATAGTTTGGGGTGGGGGGGGATTTTTCTCAAAATCTTCGTGTCGCATCCCTGGAAGATACTAAACTTAAATACCAAGTTTGGTATTTTACCGACTTTTCGTTTTTGAGTTATCGTGTTCACAGACACACGGACACACACACACAAACACACGGACCTTTTTCTGAAAATATTTTTTTTGGATACAGGGGACCCTAAAACATATATTTCCGGTGAAATCTCGGTATCGAATTTTTTGGTGGAGTGCAATACCTTCTCTATACACTATGTACATAGTGAGTATAGAGAAAGTAAAAATGAAGATGTTACAAAACTATTAAATGTAGTTTATGCTAGTTTCATTAGTTGGTTTTTCACCCCACCAGAGTTACGTCCATGTCACATTTCTGTGAGAGGAAGGCACAACTGACAAGCTATCATTTGTCTTGAGTTAAAAGCGAGTTTAGTTTGGAATCTCCCCTTGGAAAATGCAAGTGCCAGTGTTGCGCTGAGTGTGATGCGCATTTCCTAATTAGCCACACTTTGCACAGCCAGGATCTCGCCTCCGTACAGTCAAAAGCTACACAGTCCACCTCATAACCTGGCACCAATGAGCCTTTTCCTTCTTACTTCACTCCTACAAAAACCGATTCTAATTAAATGTCGGAGTTTGCATAGTACACTTCCATTCAAGAAATCTTGTATAACCGTTACTTGTTAAAGTCACTGCCAAGGACTGGTTTCGAACATGGGTCATTGTTTTAGTTTCTCCACCAATTAAAGTAGGTAGGGAAACTATTTTACTTTCTCTACACGTACTTTGTATATAGTGTCTAGAGAAGGCATTGTATTGCACCCAAAAATTCGATACCGAGATTTCACCAGAAATATAAGTTTTGAGACCGCCTGAATCCCAAAAAACTTTTAGAAAAATGTCGTGTGTGTGTGTGTGTGTGTGTGTGTGTGTGTGTGTGTCTGTGGGCAGTATAACTTAAAAACGAGCAGTCCAGTAAGTACCAAACTTGGTATTTAAGTTCAGTATCTTCCAAGCATGCGACACGAAGATTTTCAAGAAACTCTTCCCATCCCCCAAAAATTATTTTCTCAAAAATAACTCTACGATTATGACAAAAATATTGTATGTTAAAGATATTTAAATGAAAAATAAAATGCATATCTTAAATTTCCTGGATATAGCCTCTGAAGACATGAATGAATTTTCCTAGATTTTGCATAACTGGTAAACTAAGAGGTAGTTAAAAACTTACTTAAAAAAATGTAGAGCTCTTTAAAACACACAATTTATGTTGTATACTTTTTTTTTTTTTTTTTTTTTAGAGTTGATTGTTTTTGAGATATTCCTCGTTCTGGATTTCAGTTTTGAAATACACTTGTCTCGTATGGGAACTTGTCAACTCCTGGCCAGGCAAAGAAACGGATTTCAAGCCCATAGCAACCACATTTTAAAACATTTGGCTGTCGGTTTAGCCTAGTGTGTTCCCTTATTTCCCTTCTACTTATAAGGGACTAAGTAATAAAACCGTTTCTACTATGGTTTATATCGATTAGCATAAATTAGATAGAAGAATAAGCTTATTAACAATAACTTGTTACAGAGATATAGACGAAGTCTTGTGAATGGAGCACATCAGATTTTTTTTGTTTTATTTCATTTGTATAGCCCCCTTTAACTTCTATGGTCATATCGGGGGCTTTGACTTGTGAAACAACTCATATGTTCACTGTAGATTATTGCCATTAGGTTAATATTTTATATCTTAAACACATACAAGCATACCTCCGGATTCTGTGGGGTATAAGGAATAATTCTGGTTAAAGAAAACTTCCCGCCCCATTCGGCAATCGACTCGGGACCTCCAAATAGCTAAACTATCGCTTTATCATAGTAAATTACCTTATTACCTTAGTTCTTATAAGGAACTAAGTAATAAGTAAATTTCTGCTAATACTTATCTCGATTAGCATTAAGTAATTAGCAGAATAAACTTTTTTGAGAATGATTTGTTATAAATATGTAGAGAAAACTATTGAATGGAACATACTAATTGTTATACCTACATTAAAATAATATATTATATGCTTTGATATTACTTTCTCTAGTGTATAGAGAAGATATTGTAATGCACCCAAAAATTCCATACCGAAATTTCACCGGAAATACATGTTTTTGGGTCCCCCTGAAGCCAAAAAAGCATTTTTGAAAAAAGGTCCGTGTGTGCGTGTGTATATGTATATGTGTGTCTGTCTGTGGACAGCATAGCTCAAGAACGAAAAGACCGTCCAATTCCAAACTTGCTATTTAAGTTTGGTATCTGCCAAGAATAGGACACGAAGATTTTCAAGAAAATCCCCCCGCTCACAACTAGTCTTTACATGGAACTTTTTTCGTAAATATTGATTTTCTGGAGGAAGAAAAAAAAAAAAAAAAAAGGCTAACGATTTTGATTAAAATATCGTATATTAAATATACTTAAGTGACAAATGAAATATATATCTTGAATTTTCTGGAAATAGCCTCTGAAGAGTACTTTATTCTGGATGAATTTTATGAAATTTCTCATAACTGCTAAACCGTCAGAGATGGACAAAACTTAGCCCACAAAAAATGTAGAGCACGTTAAAACGCACAATTTATGTTATATACATTTTTTTCGTGGAGGTAATCGTTTTTGGGATATTCCTTTTATTATATACTTTTCTCATACAGGAATTTGTCAACTCCTGTCCATATGAACAAAGGAACTTCAGGCACATAGCAACCAGGTATTGACTATCATATTAACCTATGCTTATTCGCTTCTATCTTCTATCGCCTGCAAAATTTCGGCAGTTATGTGGTAAAGTAGTTTAAGAGTTGTAGAATTTTGTGCAATAAATAATTATTCTGTATCTGTACACAGTTTAATTTTATTACCAAACGGTACTTACTTTCTGGACGTACCTCGTATATACAAAAAAATTGTGATGTGTTCCATTCACATGACTTTCTCTACATCTGTGCAACAAATTATTGTTAAAAAGCTTATGCTTCTATTTACTTCATTCTAATCGAGAAAAATTTAGTAGAAATAGTCTTATTACTTGCTTCCTTGTAAGTAGAAGCGAATAAGCATAGGTTAAAATGATAGTCAAAACCTGGCTGCTATGTGACTGAAGTTCCTGTGCTTTTATGGACAGGAGTTGACAAATTCCTGTATAAGAAAGGTATACGTTTTTTAAAGCTGAAAACAAAAACAAGAAATAACTCAAAACCGAAAAACTCCACGAAAAAATGCATATAACATATATTGTGTGTTTTAACGTGCTCTAATTTTATTTATTTATTTTTTTTTGTTATAAGTTTTTGTCCATCTCTTTCGGTTTAGCAGTAATGCAAAATTCCGTAAAATTCATTCAGAATAAAGTAGCCTTCAGGGGCTATCCTCAGAAAATTCAAAATATACATTTTATTTGTCACGTAAACCTTTAATATACGATATTTTAATCAAAATCATTAGAACCATTTTTGAAAAAAATCAATATTATAGAAAAAAGTTCCATGTAAAGGGTAGTTGGGTTGGGGAAATTTTCTCAAAATCTTCGTGTCGCGTCCCTGGAAGATACTAAACTTAAATACCAACTTTGGTATTTTACTGACTTTTCGTATTTGAGCTATTGTGTTCACAGACACACGGACACACACGGACCTCTTTCTGAACAACTTTTATTGGATACAGGGGACCCTAAAACATATATTTCCGTTGAAATCTCGGTATCGAATTTTTGGGTGGAGTACAATACCTTCTCTATACACTATGTACATAGTACGTGTAGAGAAAGTAAAAACTATGTTCCGTTATGGGCCACCTTTTATGCACGTCAGTCGTGTGCACCGTTGGTGATCGCTTCGCAGGATGCTAAATTAGCTTCACAAGTGGCTACGGTTTGTGTATCCGTTTGTCATAGTGGTATAAGTATAGGCTTAAGCGTTATGTTGTTATGCTAATGTTTAATTTTCATTGTAAATGGCGTGTTACTCTCTCGAGAGGTCCCAAGTTCGAATCCCTCGTCCACCCTAGGGTTTCCTGGTCGATAGGTGAACATTGGGGCGTCTCTTATTTACCAGGTATTCCTTTTCATCATTCCCCTAACATTCCATTTTCTTCTCATCTTTCAGGTGCCTATGTTAGGTTTCCTGACGTGTTTCGGTATCAGAAAGATGACGTGGATGCTTGCTCAAAGGGAAGAGTTCTCCCGTGGATACTAAATTGACGGGCTGTTGATTGTCCTTACTAGATAATTCCAGCAGTGGGCGTGAACGTTCAGGGACTTCCACGCGTCCCTGTGGCCTATAGTCTCCTCTGGTTCCTTCGTTTCATCCCTTCCTCTTGGATTTTTACTTTCATATACTATATACATAGTGAATAGAGAAGGTATTACACTTCACCAAAAAATTCCTTACCGAGATTTCACCGAAAATATATGTTTTAGAGCCCCCTGTAACAAAAAGAAAAGGATTTTCAGAAAGATATTTCAGTGTGTGTGTGTCCGTGTGTCTGTGAACACGATAATTCAAAAACGAAAAGTCGATAAAATACCAAGCTTGGTGGCTTCCAGGGATGCGACACGAAGATTTTGAGAAAAATCCCCCCACCTCCAACTACCCTTTACATGGAACTTTTTCGAAAATTTTGATTTTGTTAAAAATGGCGATTTTGATTAAAATGTCGTATATTAAAGATACTTACCTGACAAATAAAATGTATATCCTGAATTGTCTGAGCATAGCCTCTGAAGACTACTTTATTCTGGATGAATTTTACGGAATTTTGCATAACTGCTAAACCGTAAGAGATGGACAAAAACTTACCACACCAAAAAATGAAGAGCACGTTAAAACCCATATTGATGTTACATACATTTTTTTCGTGGAGTTGATCGTTTTTGAGTTATTTGGTTTCAGCTTTAAAAAACTGAACGGACGTATCATCGCGCCTGGAACATCCAGTCACTTCCACACGTCCCTGTGGCCTAAAGTCTCCTCTGGTTCCTTCGTTTCATCCCTTCCTCTTGGGTTTTTTTTTTTTTGGTAGTGTTTAACGCCCGCTTTTACTACTTGTGGTACCACAGGCGATGACACTAGTGATACATAAAATGAAAATGGAGCACCGGTGGAATGCGATGGCAGGGGAAACCAGAGAACCCGGAGAAAACCCACCCCTGAGCCACTTTGTCCACCACAAATCTCACACGCGGTCGCTTGGGATCGAACCCAGACCGTCTAGGTGAGAGGCGAGTGCGGTTGATAGCCGCAATAACTCTCACATGTACCTTGCAGAGCGCAATGTTTTTTCCGGCCACAGAGGACCCTACACCTAAACTAAATTAAACTTGGTTTTATTTATGGATTGCTTCGGTTCTCAATCTACCATTCTATATTGGGTCTAAAGACCGCTTAATTTTGTTCAGAGGTGTCTTTGTCAGGTTTGAGGTTCTTTTATGTACCGTAAATCTACTACATGGGACCACCTTCCCTTCCGAAGGAAACCATGATAATAACCCGCCTGAGTATTGTGGTGGTAGCGTGTCTACTTCAAATTCAAAAGGTCGTAAGTTCAAGTCTCGCTTAGGGCGAGTTGTCCGGATAAGGTTTTTTTTCGGGGTTTTCTACTGAGAAGACGAATATCGAGTAACTCCATAGACCGCAAGATCATTTGAGCATCATTTCACCAATTTTATTCATCGTCCGATATGACCAACCAGGTTAAAGGACGTTAAGCTAAAAAAAAAAAAAAAAAACAAAAAAAAAAAAAAAAAAAACACACACTAAGGACTTTGCGCCAAAGCTTTGAATCCGCAACATTTAGAACCAGGGGCTAGCATGCTACTCCTATACCAAGGTAGACGACCCCTATACATAAGCATATACTTTCACATATTAATTTAATGTTAAACTTTGATTAAACGCTTCTCTAAGCTTTCTAGCTTGATGGGAAATAAAGTGAATGTTGTTTAAAGCAGGCCAATATATGCTTACAGCTAGGCAAAGCGATTTAAATCCAATACGTTCCTCATTATTTCGTTTCCCCTACAACTCTGCACCTGAATTTGTTGAAATAACTTTTTCTATACATATAATTGGATTTACTGTGCGATACAGACAACAAACACAACAAAGTTGAGGATATTAATAGGTGTGTCGATTAGTAACACAAACCTTACGTCACTCAGCTGTCCATTCGCTCGTTACCAAGGGAAAGTAACTACTGAACCATAGCGTACGCTGTACGGAGGCTGAAATATATCTGTCCCAATGAGGAAGCAGTGCAGCTACTGACGAGTACACATACATCTTCAAACAAAAACACTGGACTGTAACATTCTAACTTAGTTCTAAGACATTGCATTTGTTACTTTTGTTACTTTCTCTACACGTAGTAGTAGGTACATAGCGAAGGTATTTATTTATTCATTGAATTTCCAAAATATTAGTCCTATTTTACAATTGTATATTAGGACTATAGTTGTAAACAATGTGTACTTTTACATAATAACAGTTAATATTAAGTATAATGCCACCAAAAGAATTGTCGCCCTCCATTGTTACCATGCTGACTTCATATACCTAAGGTCGCGGGTTCAAACCCGGCGGAGGACGATGGATTTTTTCGGGTGTAAAAAGTTTCTAATACTGGAATTTGTCAACTCCTGGCAATGCAAAGAAAGACTTCAGTCACATGGCAATCAGCTTTTAAAAAATTTGACTATCGCTATAACCTAGTTTATTCCCTTATTTCCCAGTAGTTACAAGGAGGCAAGTAGTTTCTGATTACGTTTATCTCAATTAGTATGAAGTTGAATACTTTTTAACAAATATTTGTTACAGAGACGCAGATAAAATCATGTGATTGGACGCATCAGATATTACTTCTTGTTCCCTCCCATGTTTTGGACATTTCCGCCAGTTGTAATTCACGTACTTTAATAGGCACCCCTATACATCTCCTTTCTCTTGGTTATCAAGTTAATGAGATCATGGAAACCATAGACAATGGTACATTTAAGATATTAAATTTACTGCCCCCCCCAAAAAAAAGAAACACGTCTTCAAAATTATTTCAGTTTCATTAGGGGTCAATCAAGAGTGTTCGCAGTACACTCGGAGGCTTGTAGCTGTGGATAAGTTGGGAACGGAGATATAAAGGAGGATTATATTTGAATAACATTATGAGAACTGTGAGAAGTCATACTGTCTGGTTGTGTTTGTGAAGTGAAGTCAAAATGTTAACCATTTTAGTTGGGGACAAATTCTTTAATGGTGATAAGATTTCATAAAATGTAAAGCGTAAATCTCTTGAACGTTTTGCATACTCCGAATGTCTTCATCGTGATTTTGTATGAGATTTAATTACTAGTTTCCAAATACCTGAAAAAATTATACTCCGAAGAGCGGTAGATCTAAACTTTTAACAGACTGGGCTGGCCGAGATTTCAGCTGTAAAATTAAGGAATCCCACTACATGAATACAGAATTAGCAGAGGAAACAGCTTTTTCTGTGCAGGCAGAACATGGAGCCGTTAGTAAGGAAATGAAACCGAATTCCTATAAATGTCTTCCTTCCCTGTAGATTAACGTCCTTTAACCTAGTTAGTCATATCGGACGATGAATGAAATTGGTGAAATGATGCTCAAATGATGGAGCTTAAAGTTACTCGACATTCGTCTTCTCAGGATAAGGGAAAACCCCGAAAAAAAAAACCTTATCCGAGTAACTCACCCTAAGCGAGATATGAACTCACGACCTTTTGAATGTGAAGCGGACACGCTACCACCACACTACCAGGCGGGCCCTATAAATGTGCATCCCTAAAAATAACTAAAGAAAATCACAGATTAACGCGGGAAACCCTACACAAGGTGCTCGAAATAAGGGCAAAACAATAGAACTGCTTACAGGAATGAGAACAGCATTTCTAACATTTGTGACAGCGGTAAGTAATCTCAGTTTCAGTTCCTCTTCGTTTCCAATAATAATTAGTCGTGAGTTCGAATCTCGCTTAGGGCGAGTTGCCCGGATAAGGTATTTTTTCGGGGTTTTCCCTTATCCTGAGAAGACGAATGTCGAGTAACTTTGAGCATCATTTCATCAATTTCATTCATTCTTTGTCCGATATGACCAACCAGGTTAAAGGACGTTAAGCGACAAAAAAAAAAAAAAAAATAATTAGCGATCCGTTACCAACCGAACTGTGATGAGTGAGCCTGCTAGCGCATTCACCTCACTGCGGAGACACATTTAAGATACTTGTTACCTTTTTTGTTGTATTACTATCTATGGAAAGAGATCCGAACTTCAATGGCAATTGCATAGAGATAGCTTTTAAAAGAGTTGACTACCTTTCAGCCTAATTCAGCGGTAGTACGGTCAAATCTCAGCCGTAGCGCTAATGCTATTCCGATTTCCATAAAAAAACCTTATCTTTGAAATTGGGCGGAGTCAGCGGCCAGTTGCACATGCCCAGATACGCCTGGCGAAGGCATACAAGAACTATCTGAAGCATGGGCATTCTCTTCAGTCTTCCAGGAGGCTCTTAGGGACAACGTTTAGGACAGCAACTTCGGGCTTTTCGTCTCGCGTAAGTCTGAAGCGGACACATTTCCGCTAAATTTCTTTTTTTAACCTTTCTTATGCATCGTGTATTTAAATTGACTAATTTGTAACCTTACTCGAAAGCAGAGAGGCGTAAATTTTGTTAATCAGCCAGAAATGGCGATGTAAATTCAAATTCTGTGCAATCATTTATTATTCAAGGTTAATGATGTCTCTATCTTTACAAGTGGAGGAACTAATACTCTTGTGTTTTAAATTGTTAATATTGTGTTCCTTTTTACTTTCTCTATACTCACTATGTACATAGTGTATAGAGAATGTATTGCACTCCACCAAAAAATTGGATACCGAGATTTCACCGGAAATACATGTTTTAGGGTCCACTGTATCAAAAAAAAAGTATTTTCAGAAAAAGGTCCGTGTGTGTGTGTGTTCGTGTGTACGTATGTCAGTGTGTCCGTGTGTCTGTGAACACGATAACTCAAAAACGAAAAGTCGGTAAAATACCAAACTTGGTATTTAAGTTTAGTATCTTCCAGGGATGCGACACGAAGATTTTGAGAAAAATCCCCCACCCCAAACTACCCTTTACATGGAACTTTTTTCGAAAATTTTGATTTTCTAAAAAATGGCTCTAACAATTTTGATTAAAATATCGTATATTAAAGTTATTTATCTGACAAATAAAATGTATAATCTGAATTTTCTGGGAATAGCCTCTGAAGACTACTTTATTCTGGATGAATTTTTCATAACTACTAAACCGTAAGAGATGGACAAAAACTTAACCCATAAAAAATGTAGAGCACGTTAAAACACACAATTTATGTTATATACATTTTTTTCGTGGAGTTGATCGTTTTTGAGATATTCCTTTTTCTTGGTTTCAGCTTTGAAAAACTTATACTTTTCTCATACAGGAATTTGTCAAACAAAGGAACATCAGTCACATAGCAACCAACTTTTGGCTTTCACTTTAACCTATGGTACTCCCTTATTTCGCTTCTACTTACAATAAAGCAAGAAATAAGATTATTTCTGCTAATTTTTCTCGATTAGCATGAAATAAATAAAAGATAAGCTTATTAACAATAATAATTTACAGAAATATAGAGAAAGTCATGTGAATGGAACACATCAGATTTTTTTAAGTAAAATGCGTTGAAATTGAATTTGACTTAATTTAACAAAGTTCACCGATTACATGTATTTTATCCCTCTCTGGGCCTTCTTTGATTTTTGTACCTTCCACAATTTAAATTCTTTCAGTGGGCCTAGAGTAACACTACTTATAAAGGACTGAGTAATACGACAACTTCTGATGATGTAGATAAAATAATAATCTTCTGTAAGAAAAGTTTGTTTGCAGACCAGATAGAGAAAGTCATTTGTATGGAACACATCAGAATTTTGGGGGGTAGTGTACAACACTTCCTCTGTCGTAACTCTGTGTTAATATTCCAACTGCTTCACCTAATTAAAATCGCATTTCCTTAGTTGCCCATGCAGATAGGCGTTTCAAGAATGCCATTAACGATTCCTTAAAAAGCAATGTATTCGACATTCGATTCGGATACAAAAACTGAGTTAGGTTGCGACACGGATGTACCACCGATTGACGTGGGAGGTTTGTTTCCTTCCAGGTGTTATTTCAACAGCTTCGATTTGTTGACACACGTTCTCTTTGAGTTTCCTGTTCCGATACCTTGACACAGTTCAGCGTTACTGACTGACTACTCCTGAAAATAATGTATATACATTTAGTAAACATATTTCCTGACTGCCTTGGGATAGATGCATATGAATAAGTATACAGTTGTTTTCAAAATACACCATTTCCCACGTCAATTTTTTTCTCTACACTTACTGTGTACGTACAGTAAAGGGAAGGTATTGTAATGCACCCAAAAACTCGTTAAGCTACTTCACCACAAATGTTTTGGGAACCCATGAATAATTTTTAAAAGCATTTTTGAAACATTTTATAATTTTTAGAAAAATGTCCGTGTGTGTGTGTGAAAGAGAAGTTTGTTAAATATAAAACTTGTATTTAAGTTCAGTATCTTACAAGGAAGCGACACGAAGATTTTCAAGAAAATCACCTCCCCACCTCCAGCTACCCTCTACATGGGAACAATTTCGAAATTTTAAAATGTTATCAAAAATGGCACTAACGATTTTGATTAAAATATCGTTTATTAAAGATATTTATTTACATCATAAAAAAACGTATATCTTGAACTTTCTAGGACTAATATTCTGTAGTCCTCTTCATTCTGAATGAATTTTGCTTAACTGGAAAACCGTTAGAGATAGACAAACAACAAAATAAACTTACATGTTGTTAAAACAGACAATGTATGTCACATACATTTTTTCATGAGTTGACCGTTTCCGAGATATTCCTTGTTTTTTGTTTCAGTTTTAAAATACTTAAAAGTTTTCTTATGCGGCAACAGTCTACTCCTGGCCATACAAAAAAAAACACTAATTTGAATCGCATAGCAACCAGTTTTTATAACATTTGACTTTCGATTTAGCCCAGTATATTCACTTATTTCCCTTCTACGTATAAGGAACCAAGTAATTAGAGCATTTATTCTGTTTTTCTCGCTTAGCATGAACTAGATAGAAGAATAAGCTTTTTAACAATAATTTGTTACAGAGATGTAGAGAAAATCACGTGAATGGGGCACATCAGATGTTTGTATTAAATATTATCATAATGCAAAAAATGTTCAGTGTATTAACAATTCAGCACACAAATTCAAAATGCTAAATATCATAGCAAGACTAGGCATGCACCATTTTCACAATTATTAATGAATTCCTCGAATTTTTGTGAAGAATATCCCTTTTCATACAACTAGTATCTTAAATATCTGATGTATCTCAATCACAATACTTTGTCTAGCTGTTCCACAAACGTTTCTTACAAAATATTATTCTTTTATCTACATCATGCTAATCGAGATAAACATTATGTAGCAGAATTGGTGTTATTATTTGCTTCTTTAAAAGTAGGAGAGAAATAAGGGAATGCACTAGGCTAACGCGATAGTCAAATCTTTTAAAAGCTGATCTCTATGTGCAACAACTGAAATTCGGTTCTCTTTGCAAAACCAGTAGTAAAACAAAAGAGAGATGAAAGAAAAGACGGCATCCCGTTTGAGAAAAGTTTACGTTTTTAAATTTGAAACCAACAACAAAAAATATCTCAAAAACTAGTTACTCTACAAAAAATCAATATGACATTATTTGTGTGTTTTAATTAGATTTACATTTTATACACAAAGTTATTGCTTACCAGTCATCCAGAATAAAGAGGCCTTCAGAGGCTATTGCCAAAAAATTAAAGATATATCTATGTGTACATTTCGTTTATCATGATTTATAAACCTATCTTAAACATATTATTTTAATAACAATCGCTACAGCCATTTTTGAGAAAATCAAAATTTTCAGAAATGTCCGATGTAAAGTGTACATGAGGGCGTTGCATGGACCTTTTCTAAAAAAAGTAAAGGGGACCCTAAAACACGTATTTTCGGTAAAATCTCGGTATTGAATTTTTGGATGGAACACAATACCTTCTCTAGCTACTATGTATTTACATAGCATGTCGGCGCCTATGTAACACAAGATCTTTTGGATCTAGTATATTACTGTTTTCCGCACCTCTACAGTAAATCCACAGTTTGTTTACCCGCAACTTCTCAGTTACTGTGCGCTGACGTAAAGAAACCTGTCAACGTGGGAATATGAGACGACGGCTTGACGATATAAACAACGCAACTGCGGTCACTGCCCCTCGATCACAGGATGCGAATAATATATGGGGCAAGAGCTCTCTTTCCGACTTTTCCCCCTGACATTCATATAAACCGATCTGTCGTCGGAAAGTGACAGATTACACATGTCAAGTATTTCCCTCCAGCCATTTGATTACATCGGGCGCTGCTTTATGCTTGACAGTTAAGTCACGTGTGGAATGCCGACCTTAAATATTAATTTCTTGCGGTTTTCACAGTTCCACAAGCCCAAACTATTCAGAGATTGTTTATGTACATGCGGTAATCTCAATGAGTTCCGTGGTAACAACGTGCAAGGCTTGTATTCACCGAAGCAGGGCTCAGGCGGTTTCGTTTGTAGCCTGCATTTTTTTTTTTTTTTTTTAACAGTAACTGTATCCCTATTTACATTTCCCCCCGTAGGTTTTACTGATTACTGGTTTTACTGTTTCTTTTACAAACATATACACATTGCACAAACATATAACACCCATGCCCAAGGCGGGACTCGAACCCACGATCCCCTGCCCACGAAGCACCAAAGCGAGACGCTTTAGCGAGCGTGGCCATGGGGACCGGCATAAAGTTAGTATGGTAGCCATTACACCACGGAGGGCGACTGCATTCGGGACGTCGAGAGTTCGATCCCCGAGGTTGGCCTACCTGAGCCTTTGGGTTTTTGGGAGTTTTACCCCAGTCACCAGGTGAATGCCGCGTAGGCGTGTTACATTCCCCGAATTTCCCATCCACTTTTCCTGTTTCCATCGTTTTCTAATCATCTCTGTTTCAGGGTTTAAGGACTAGGCGACAGTATTCGTCGGTTCTGGGGTCCGGCGGGAGGCTTGGAGCCCCTGAGCAGGGCTTAGGGTGGTGTCGGAGGCCTCCAACTGTAGCCGTTAGGGACTCTGTCCATTCTTGTGTCCGTCGTATCCGGAAATTGTCACCCTTCGGGTCTCTCCCCTCATCTTCCCTAGGTATTCACCAAGTTAACAGGGCGAACGCTGAGGTAGATTCTCTTCTACCACTAATTTCCTTACCCTTATGTCTTACATTTCATCTACCCTTCACACATCAGGAAGGCTGAAGAACTGTGCAGTGTTGGTTGGTGTAGAACAGATGGTGAAGATGTTTGCTTGCTGAAAATCTTTTCTCGGCTCTGTCAGCAGCCGCCAATTATGGTTCGTGTTCTTTCCGGTACCACCAAGGGAAGTCTCCTCTAAGCAGCCCCTCGGCGAAACGTAGTCAAGCTTTGGTAGAGACTTCTGTGCGTCTCTGTCAGTCGAGCTACATGTGGCCTATAGGCTCCTGCTGTCTTTCACTTAATTCGTTCCTCCTGAGGGTGCTGAGCGGAAAAGATCTGCATTGAGTCGAGATACGAGTGTCCTCTCCTTTTCCTGGTCACACTCATACGGTATTTATATATCAACTAAACCCACTACAAAACACTGACCTTTCCAATGGACCTTAATGTCTAAAGGTTTAAATACACTCTAGAAAGCTGGATACTAAAATACAAACATGTTGGAATCACAAAATAGCATACTTGTCAAGAAGGCTTTAGGTTTTCATCGAGGACAGCGTCATTAAAACAGTTTCTACTTAGTGGAGCGCAATATTTCCTGAGACAAATTCCCGAATTTTCATCTGGATTCCCAACGGCATATTTAGCCTCAAAAAAGTTTCTTTTATTTCTTAAATGTGTAATATGTGTGTTAAAAGTACCTAAATTTTTCGTAATTTTTACTTTCTCTACTTCGCACATAATACATAGGTAGAGAAAGTATTGCATTTCACTCGAAAATTCTATACCGAGATTTCACTGGAAATACACGGCTTCAAAAAATATATCTTCCCATCACATGACTTTCTCAACCCGTACTGCAAATAAACTATTCCTACAAAAGAATTTTATCCACATCATGCTAATCCAGTTAAGCGTTATCAGAAATGGTCTTACTACTTGTCTCCTTGTAAGTAGAAAGGAAATATGGCACAAACGATAGGCATACCTTTTAAAAATTGGCCGCTAGATAAACATTTTTTTTTCGCTTTGCAAGGCTAGTAGTAAACAAAAGCCAGAGGAAATGTAACTCCGTTTGAGAAAAATTGTAGTTTAAACTTGAAACCAATAACAAGCAATTTCTTGGATAACATAAATTGTGTGGTTTAACGAGATCTACATTTTTTGTGTTGTTAGTTTTTGTCTGTTTCTTATGGTTTACTGGTTTGCAAAATTCAGCAAAATCCATCCAAAATGAGCAGATCTTCAGAAGCTATTCCCAGAAAATTCAACATATACGTTTTATTTGAGATGTAAATATCTATATGTAATATACGGTATTTTAATCAAAATCGTTATAGGTATTTTTGAGAAAAACAAATTTTTCAAACAAAATTTGAATGTATAGAGTAGTTTGGGGTTTTGGGATTGTCTTGAAAATATTCGCGTCGCATGCTTGGATGATACTAAACTTAAATACCAAGTTTGGTATTTAACGGTCCTTTAGTTTTTAAGCTATGCTGTCCACAGACGCAGATAGACACACCCACAAAGGACCTTTAGGGGCCCTCAAAGCATATATTTCCGGTGAAACCTCAGTATCGAATTTCTGGGTGGGATACAACCTTCTCTATACACTCTCACCCCAAACTACCGTTTACATGTATTAGTTTTTGAAATGTTTGAAATTCTCAAAAATGGTTATAACAAATTTGAATAAAATACCATATATTTAAGTTATTTAATGACAAACACAAATATAATTATCTTTTTCTGGGAATAGCATCCTCATTTGGGGGGGGGGATATTGTATAATATTATACAAGTGCTAAATGATATCCGATAGACAATGTATTCCACCCAAAAATTCGAAACCGAGATTTCACCGGAAATACATGTTTTAGGACTCCCAGTATCCAAAAAAAGCATTTTCAGAAAAAGGTCCGTGTGTGTCCGTGTGCCTGTGAACGCGATAATTCAAAAACGAAAACTAGCTAAAATACCAAACTTGGTATTTAAGTTTAGTATCTTCCAGGGATGCGACACGAAGATTTTGAGAAAAATCCCTCCACCCCAAACTACCCTTTACATGGAACTTTTTTCGAAAATTTTGATTTTCTTAAAAATGGCTCTAAGGATTTTGATTAAAATATCGTATATTAAAGATATTTACCTGACAAATAAAATGTATATTTTGAATTTTCTGGGAATAGCTTCTGAAGACATGTTTATTCTGGATGAATTTTGCTTAATTTGGCATAACTAGTAAACCGTAAGAGATGGACAAAAAGTTACTATACAAAAAATTTAGGTATTGTTAAAATACACAAGTTATGCCATATACATTGTTCTCGTGGAGCTTGCCGTTTTCGAGGTATTCATTGTTATTAGTTTCAGTTGTGAAGTACTTATACCTTTCTCAGACGGAGTGTCCGTTTTTCTTTTCTTCTACTCCTGGCCAAGAAAAGAAGCGATTTGTAATGACAATCGCATAACGACAGCTTTTAAAACATTTGACTATTGGTTTAGCCTAGTGTATTCCCTTATTTTCTTCCTACTTATAAGGAACTAAGTAATAAGAACATGTGCTAATGAGTACCACGATTAGCAAGGTGCAACAAGAAGAAGAATCTTACGTATGAAGTTTATAGAATAGCTAGAGAAAGTCATGTGAGTGTAACACATCAGATTTTTTTCCAGTTTTTCTTGAATTCTGACAATATACACCTGTCACTATCTAGTGAAGCAAGGATAACCAAAATAGTAAATCTATGGGTCGAGTTTCCATGGCCTAGTAGCCGGCCATCTCTGGTGCAACATTCCAGCTGCGTGGGTAAATATCAACTTGAGGTCAGTGTAATGGTATACCCTTCAAGCAATCCGATATTCTGGTCTCCACGCCACGGGAAACGGCCTCACTGTTTAATTTTCTCTCGCAAATACGATAGCATCAGCTGTGATTTTCAGATGATGTACATTCAGCACAAAGCATTCTTTGTTTACGATTGCGGTGTCGATTATATCTCCCTCGATCCTGCCCTCGTGGACGAAAACCGCAGCTTAAAGGACGCAGTGTGGAAGTCCCAAGGTGAAATTAATTTTGTTTACCAATATGATACTTTAATAGCCCACTCGTCATTGTTACATCTACGAAATTTATAAACCAATTTCTCTGAAACAAACCAAAGGTATCACAACGAAATTTTCTCAGAAATATAATGAACCTTCATCGTCCACTGGCCAATGCTGATTGCTGTATTTCTTAAAATTAGAAGAAAAAAGATGTATATCCAAACGCGTTTTTCTACCAATGATAAAGTAATTTAATGTATCCGTTACATTATGATGTTCGTATACAAAACTCTCCATACTCAAGATATACAGTACGTTTCAGAATATCTTCTACTACAACTGCTGGAATGAATTTCAGATAAGCTTATGTGTTCCTCTTATGGAGGGTTGATAATATTAAATATTTGAAGATTTTATATAACTTTTGTTTTAATAATATCTCATGGATTATGTTCTTCAGGTTTATTTTGTTTAGCTAATATTAGTTATGAACGTCTAGGTGGACGGAGATTATTAATTAATAAAGGGTTATTAAAATTAATACCAAGAATTCAAATGACTTCCTCTACATCACTCCCCCCCCTCTCTCTCTCTACATCTCTGTAACAAACTATTCTTAAAACTTTATTCTTCTGCCTACTTCATGGTAATAGAGATAAACATTAGCAGAAAAGTTCTTATTATTAGATTGTCTCATAAGTAATGTCAGTTTTTTTTATTTTGGTGTTTTGAAAATGTATTGGGTGTCTTTGGTTTGGCAATGCTATTTACAGGATGCCATGGCTAGTGTTGAGTACATTGCAAGCTTGTATCAGCCTTCAGTTGTTAATAAACACTCACAAAATAGATATAATAAAGTTTGAATTTAGAGTCTTTCTAAAGCACTACTGGAAACAAGATCATAAAGCCGCTGCCGTAGCTCCAAGAATATGTGAAGTGGCAGGAGATGGTGTCGCCAGTGAGCGTGTGGTACAAAGATGGTTCCAACGTTTCAACAACAGAGACGAAAATACTAAAGATTTACCAGGTTCTGGAAGACCTAAAGTATGGAATATTGAGAATACACGCCAAGTTTTGCGAGAAAATCCACAAAAAAGTACCCGTAGGCTTTCAGAACTTGGTGCATCAAAAGATCATACATCACCACATTCAGACTATTGGAAAATCATTCAGAGGCTGTAGATCTGTACCTCATGAACTGACACCTCAACAGGCTCATCGTGGAGTGGACATCTGTCGTCAGCCTATCTGTAACCCTATGGATGATAGATTTGTCAGGATAATTGTCACTTGTGATGAAAAATGGGTATATTACCGAAACCTTGATGCCTCGAAATAGGGGCTTGATCCCCGCCAACCTGCCAAAGTCAACGTTAAAAAAATCGGTTCGGTCCCAAAGTAATGTTGTGTGTCTGGTGAAATTTTGAAGGTGTGATTCACTGGGAGTTTGTTCCATTCGGGCGGGCGATTGATGCGGATCTTTATGCTCAACAAGTGGAACGAGTTCAAGAAATTTTGAGACAAGAGATACCCAGCATTAGTTAACCGAAATAGAGTTCTATTGCAACAGGACAATGTAAGACCCCACACTGCACGAAAAACCATGGAAAAAATCTGAATTGGGAGCAATCGAACTGCTGCCACAGCCCATCAGATTATCATCTTTTTCGATCCATGGCCCATTTTCCTCGAGGAAGAAATTTTAACAACATTGAAGCAGTGCAAACGGGTCTCACCGAATTCTTCGCATCAAAAACCAGAGACTGTACCATCGTGGGATAACAAACCTCGCTGAAAGATGGCTCAAGACCATAGAATCTACTGGTCTGTACTTTGAAGATTAGTTAATTGCTTGTCAGAACACATTTCAAATGATTGTTTTTCTTAAAAAGCGACATTACTTATGAGACAGTATCTTTACTTAGTTCCTTATTAGTAGAAGGGAAATACACTAGGCTAAAGCGATAGTCAAAACTTGTTTAAGCTGGTTGCCATGTGATTGAAAATCGTTCCCTTTGCTCAACCAGGAGTTGACAAATTTCCTTAGCAGATTCGAAGAGACGCAAGTCTTGAAAACATGGTTTGGCCACTTCAAAATCCTGACTGCAATCTTATTGAACTACTTTGGGATCATGTGTACAGAGAGGTAAGAAACAAACAACCCACTAATGTAAATGTATTGTGGAGTCATGTGCACAATATATGGAGGGATATTTCTGAAGATACACTGGCACACTTAATAGAAAAAATGCCCACAGTTTGCGCAGCTGTAATTAAAGCAAGGGAAGGTTACTCTGAAAGAAAGCAAAATCTAACATGTATTGCTGATTTTCATTAAATAAACTGTTGTGACTACAAACTATGTATTTTTTTTTTTTTCCATTGTTTCAATAAATCCTAAAAATGAGGTGTGTTCAAAAACTCAATATATATATATATATATATATATATATATATATATATATAGCTTCACTAGCGCCTTGAAGAGTTGTATACCTAAAGTTTAGATGGAGCTTCCAGCCCAATAATGTGCCAGAGTGGGACACTGTCCACAGTTTAATGCAGTGGTATCGATCTGTTTGCAAATTGTTGTCTATTATATATTGAGTTTTAACGAGACCTACATTTTTATGTAGTAAGCTTTATCTATCGCTCACAGTTTACCAGTTATATAAAAGTCATCCAAAATAAAGGAGTCTTCAGAGGTTACTCCCAGTAAATTCAAGATATATATTTCGTTTGTCATTAAAATATCTTGAGCATATGGTACTTTAATTGAAATTGTGCTATTTTTAAAAAAAATTAACATATTCGAACAATGTTCCACGTAAAAGAGTAGTTAAGGGTGGGAGAATTTCCTGGAAAATCTTCGTATCGCGTCCTTGGAGGATACTAATTTAATTTGCCAAGTTTTGGTATTTAAACGCCCACATATTTTGTATTGTTTAACGCCCACTTTTAATACTATGGCACAGCTGGTGATAACAGTGCTGCTATATGGAATGAAGATGGAGTACTGGTGTAATGTGATGGCAAAAGAACCCCCTGCGCCGCTTTGTCCACCAAAAATCCATTTTTGAAGAAATAAAAAGTTTCGAAAAGTTTTCCATGTAAAAGGGCAGGTAAGGGTGGGAGAATTTCCGGAAAAATCTTCGTGTTGCATCCTTGGAAGATACTAATTTTATATGCCAAGTTTGGTATTTCAACGGATTTTCGTTTTTCAGTTATGTTGTCCAGAGTTTTAACAATATGGCCACTTTGTCCACCAAAAATCCATTTTTGAAGAAATAAAAAGTTTCGAAAAGTTTTCCATGTAAAAGGGCAGGTAAGGGTGGGAGAATTTCCGGAAAAATCTTCGTGTTGCATCCTTGGAAGATACTAATTTTATATGCCAAGTTTGGTATTTCAACGGATTTTCGTTTTTCAGTTATGTTGTCCAGAGTTTTAACAATATGGCACCGCAGGCGATGGCAGTGGTGATACTTGGAATGAAGCTGGAGCACCGGTGGAATGCGATGGCGGGGGAAACCGGAAAACCCGGAAAACCTCCCCTGCGCCGCTTTGTCCACCACAAATCCCATATGATCGAACCCGTGCCGTTATGCTGTCCACTCACTCACACACACACACACACACACACACACATATTTGCCTAAAAATATTTTTCTTTCTTTCTTTCTTTCTTTCTTTCTTTCCTTCTTCATGGGACCCTAAAGCATGTATTCTCGATGAAATGTCGGTATAACATTGTTTGAGGAATACAATACCCTCTCTACCTACTATGTGCATTGTACATATGTGCTAGAGAAAGTAAGAATATCGTGTAATATGACTAAACGAGTTCGGTGTTGGATTTTTAGGACTGCTTTTATTTTGTTTATCGATACTGACGTTGCGCCGTATCGATGAACTTCCTGATATTTAAATATTCTCGCAATAATCCTTGGAGCGTGAACAGGAGTATCCGGAAAGACCGTACCGTAGCGAAAGGAAATGAGTTTTGTTTAGTCTGCCGACCTATACATACATACACACCTGTGGCCAGTTGCATAACCTCAGTACCTACGTAACAGCGAAATGTGCTCAAAGTGATTGAGTACTGACCTTGAGACGTCATTGATTGATCTTTTGCCCTGGGGCCCCACAAAGACGAGCCATCTGAAAATGTACATATGCTATTAGACAGTTTTCGAAACAGTATGCTTTCCGATACGGAATGTATTTCGTTATGACACCTAGTGCTGTAAACACACTAAGGTCTTTAACTACGCTAGAATTTTTGCCTCAACAGTTAATACGGAACCATAAAAAAAGTCTTGTGTGTTCAATTCGCATGACTTTCTCTGCATCTCCGCAATAAAGTATCGTTAAAAAGCTTATTCTTTTATTTACTTAATGCTAATCGAGAAAAAATTAGCAGAAAGGGTCTTATTACCTACTTCCTTGTAAGTAGAAGCGAAATAAGGGAGTAACATAGGTTAAAGTGATAGTCAAAAGCTGGTTCCTATGTGAGTGAAATATCTTTGTGTGGACAGGAGTTGACAAATTCCCGTATGAGAAAAATATAAGTATTTTAAAGCTGAAACTAAAACAAGGAATTTCTCAAAAACGGTCAACTCCACGTAAAAAATGTACATAACATAAATTGTGTGATTTAAGGAGCTCTATAATTTTTGTGCAGGAAGTTTCTGTCTTTCTCTTATGCTTTACCAGTTATGCAAAATTCTGCAAAATTCACCCTGAATAAATATGTCTTCAGAGGCTGTTCCCAAAAAATTGAAGATATACATTTTATTTGTCCATAAATATTTTAAATATAAGAGCATTTAATCAAAATTTTCGAAATGTTTTCCATGTAAAGGGTAGTTGGGGTGGGGGATTTTCTTGAAAATCTTCGTGTCGCATCCTTCGAAGATACCAAACTTAAATACCAATACGGTTTTTCGTTTTTGCCTATAGACACACACATAGGCTGATTGACTGACTGACTGACGTCGGCCTCCGTGGTGTGATGGTTACCATGCTGAGTTCATATACCCAAGGTCGCGGGTTCAAACCCGGCGGAGGACGATGGATTTTTTCGGGCGTAAAATATTTTTTCTAAAAATATTTGTATTCAGGGCGTCTCAAAACATTTATTTCCAGTGAAAACTCGGTATCGAATTTTTGGGTGCATTACAATACCTTCTCTGTACACTATGTACATTGTAAGTGTAGAGAAAGTAATAAACAGTATAAGATAGAATCAGACTGAAAAATTGTAAGTCATAGCCGGGATTTGAACCTCGGTTTTAGTATTGAAATTTTCAGTCTATTCTGTCTTTCATTCCTTGCCCTACACGCGGCCTTATAGGATATAATGGTCAATTATAATTAAAATAGTGGATTTGCTTCACACAGACACCCTTGATACTAAAAACAGAACAGCGGGTTTGATCAGCCTGGACTGCCTAATCTGACTTAGGTTTTTTCAGTTTTTCCGACATCCCCAGTATTTCCTGCCCCTCCATATCGTTCTGTTAATCATTATGCATGTTTCACGTCGTTCGGAGTTGGAAGTGTCGGTGATGACGTTTCGGGGTAGTGTAACAGGGAAAAGTATACCCTGGAGAACTTCCTCCATCCCTTGAACTTTGGATGGTGCCCGGAATATAAGAACCACCCTCTTGGGGACGTTAAATCCTCTAAGTGGGGCGGGGATACCCTGTCCAACTGACTGGACGTTTGGATCTGGAAACTATTATTGTTGTTCTCTCACCTGCTAGTTAGGCCGCCCGGTATCTTCTTTCACCTCATCCCTCCCGTGGGTAACCCTTCGTAGTAGCTGCAATTTCCTCATTGCATCGGTGTCGAGCGCCTTGGAAAACGCCCTATCGATATCCCTAGTATTCTATAGTAAATAAATGAAGCTTATTTTTCATTCAATAGGTTACAATGAAAATCAGATCTTTCCTGTGTCTAAAGTGTTTTAGTCTTATCTTCTTTCTATACTTGCTTCCCAATCCGACTCTTTCAAACCCCTCTCCTTCATACCACTTCTTCTATCTCCATCCAGATATTTCTGAGCCGACCTTACTTTGCTTTCCCTGGGAAATCCATTCTAAAATCTGTCTAAGCCAGGGGACCCTAACCCGAGGGCGTATAACAGTCTTATAAATGAGATTGTGAATGTGCACGTATAATAATTGGAGCCGAAACGAACTAATGTTTTAATCCCCGAAAGCATAAAAGAAGTTACTAAGTAGTAATAAGATATGCTGGTTGGTTGATTGCTCCGTTGGTCATTAAGTAATGCAGGTAATAAGTAAGTAGTAGAAGTCAAAATAATAGTTGTGAGAGGGACAGTGTCCCCAAACTCCTTAGGCAATGAGTTATATCGAGTGCGCCGTGGCTCTCACAGCGCCCAACTTCATCGCGAACTAAGACTCCGTACCGTCTCTGAACATATCCATTCTCAGACACATTCCTTCTTCAACAGAGTGCTGCGATACGTGTCCGGTGCATTACACATCTCCCTAGAAGACGTTTTGTGGGGATCTGTCAGATTCGTAATTGTTACCCACAAGATAATCTGCTGTCAGGATAGTGATTCCAACACTGAAGATTAACAATCCTGCGAATAACCCAATAGTGATTACCTCAGTTAATGTGTGATACAGAGGCTGAATGCTGACCTAAAATCTTGTTCCTTCCTGTTCTAGGTATTTTAATTGCTATCCTGGGCCTGTATAGCATTCTTCCTGATGATCGAACTAATAGATTTTAATGAGTTAAATGTGCCCAGCACATAAGAAAGACGAGCAGCACTGGTATACAGGTGTCCGGGAAATAGATTCTAATATTTACAGAGGAAGTAACATGCAGCAAAAGAAGAAAAAAATGTCCTATAAACATTGGTCGTATAAACTTGATATCTACTGAGTTATAGTCTACTGCACTATCGTCAATGACCACCATGTCTTTGATCTGCTGTTCACAATATGTTTTCGATGTGATCGCATATCCCAACCAAAGAAATGCAGCTTTCCCTCATGCATTCTTTAGAACACCTCTAGTTGTTACCGGATTGTATCACAGGCAATGGACGCGTTCGCGTAGTGTATGCAACTCGTTTATGGAGACTGCATATACATGGTCTTTAAATGTTCCCAAAGGTCAAAATCTAAAGGTATAAGGTCAGAAGAACGGGAAGACCAAAATATTGGCCCTCCCTGGCCAATCCATCGCTCTTAAACTTCTCATCAACAAGTCACTATGTACGTGTGTCCTCATTGGTTACGGGCCAAATCGCTCTGAATGCAATATTTATTCCTCGTACAAAATAATACCATAACACAGAAGAGATTATGTTAACAAAAAATGTTTATAGGAACTATTTTTATATTTTGTTGCATCTAACTCTCTTATCAATATTGGAGCGCTTTTTTATGTCTGAACACCTGGTATTTATACTAATGGCCAAGAATGAATGATTTAAGTTCAAGTAATAAAGCACACAAGTCTAATTGCAGCTAAGCGGATAGGACGATACAGTTTTGTACACGAATAGTTGACGAAGTCATGCTATGTTATATATATATATATATATATATATATATATATATATATATATATACACACACACACACACACACACACACACACACACACACACACACACACACACACACACACGATTGATATC
This sequence comes from Hymenopus coronatus, assembly GCA_030762935.1. Taxonomy (NCBI): domain Eukaryota; kingdom Metazoa; phylum Arthropoda; class Insecta; order Mantodea; family Hymenopodidae; genus Hymenopus; species Hymenopus coronatus. The sequence continues at coordinate 39,719,865 of CM060897.1, read as the reverse complement.
TTTATACGCTGCAGTGGTTCATTACAAATTCTGATATGTGTTTTTTCAACAACAGCATAACAAGTAATCCCAGAGCTTTACGACTTGTTTATGCGTACAGAAGGTTCTAGAACCATGACATCTGTCGTTAATAATGAACGTGCATTGGCAAGCTGTTAACAGTATGCAATCGTTGTTTTGCATGGATTTGCCTTCGCAACACTTGTCAATATCAAATGTTCGTTCATACTGGAGTACCATGGACCACAACTATGCAGTTTATATCCTTTAACATTCTGATGCTTTACTTTCTCTCCCTAGCATTGTGATTTATAGAATACGTGCTCCATTCACATGACTTTCTCAACCTATTATACAACAAACTATTCTTATCAAGCTAATCGAGGTAACCATTGCAGATATGGTCTTATTAATTAGTTCCTTTCGCGGGTTCAAACCCGGCGGAGGCCGATGGATTTTTTCGGGTGTAAAAATCCCTAGCATGGCTTCCTTCGGAAGGGAAGTAAAACCGTAGGTCCCGTGTCGTAGATTTACGGCACGTAAAAGAACCTCAAGCCTGATAGAGAGGCCTCAGAGCAAAATTAAGCGGTCTTTCACGCCCAATTTACAATGGAACGCTGAGAACCACAGCAGTTAAAGAGCGTCCATAAATAATACGCCATTTATTTACTTAGTTCCTTGTCAAGAAGAAGAGAAATGAGGGAATAATAGGATAAAACGATAATAGAATATTCTAAAACCAGTTCGCTAAGGCATTGGCAAGGGCAAAATAAAAGACAAACGATTGATGACTTCCCGTTTGAGAAATGTTTAACTATTGCAAAATTTAGCCTGTCTCCGAAGTTCTGTTAATAAAGCTGAGCAAGGGCTCCGGGTTCGATTCCCGTGAGAATAACGAAATATTCAAGCATTGGAATAATTAATTATGAATATTTCGGATACTCTTATGTTACAAAAAAGCTTATTTCGAATAAATGACTGCTTTAAATAGTTTATATTACTTTCTCTAGCACGTATGTACAATGCACATAATTAACAGATAAGGTTATGTATCCCGCCCAAAAATTCCATACCGAGATTTCACCGGAAATACATGAATTAGAGTCCTCTGAATCCAAAAAAGCATTTTTAGAAAATGGCCCCTGTGTGTGTCTGACAAGTCGGATAAGTGCCAAACTTGGTATTTCAGTTGAGTATCTTCCAAGGATTCGACACGAAGATTTTCAGGAAAATCCCCCCCACCCCAACTATCCTTCACATGGAATATTTTTCGAAAACTTTTATTTTCTCAAAAATGGTTCTAACGATTTTGATTAAAGGTGAAATATTTTTATGACAAACGAAATGCACATTTTCAATTTTCTGGGAATAGCCTCTGAAGACCTCTTCATTCAGGATGACTTTTGTGTAACTGGTAAACTATAAGAGATAGGCAAAAAAATGCATATCTCGTTAAAACATACAATTTATCTCAGAGCGAACAGTTTCCGAGGTATTCTATGTCATTAGTTTCAGTTTTAAACTACTTAAACTTTTCTAAAACAAGATGTCATCTTTCTTTTCGCCACTCTTTTTTTTTACTTCTAGCAAGCAAAGAGTACCGAATTTCAAATATTTCACATCGGTTCTTAAAAGATTTGACTATCGCTTAAATCTAGTGCATTACTAGATTCTTCTTCTACTTACAAAGAAGTAAATAATATGACCAACTCTGCTAATGTGTATCTCTATTAGTATGATGTAGATAAATGAACAATCTTTTGTAAAGAAAGTTAGCGGAACAGCTGGAGACAGTCATGTGAATTAATCACACCAGAGTTTTTGTGTATTGCATTTTTGCCTATCGCTTAACGTATTCCAATTATCCAAGGTTATACAGCTATTTCTGAAAAATCTATATTTTCGAAACGTGTTCCTCGTATAGAGTAGTTGTAATGGGGGGGGGGGGATTTTCTTGAAAATCTTCGAGTACCATCTTTGACAAACATTTCATTTTTGAATTATGCTGTTCACACATTTTTTCCATTTTTTTTTTTTATTCTTCAGAGGACCCTAAACGTGTAGGTATTTTTGTGTGAAATGCAATACTTTCTCTGATGTACTGTGCACGAGGTAAAAAAATCTGATGTGTACCATTCACATGACTTTCTCTATATCCCTGCAACAAATTATTCTTAAAAAGCTTATGCTTCTATTTACTTCATGCTAATCTAGAAAAATTAGCAGAAATACTCTTATTACCTTCTTGCTTGTAAGTAGAAAGGAAATAATGGAGTAGCATAGGTTAAAGCGATAGTCAAAAGCTGGTTACTATGTGACTGAAGTTCCTTTGTTTGTATGGACATGAGTTGACAAATTCCTGTATGAGAAAAGTTAAGATTTTCGACCCTGAAAACAAAAACAAGGAATATCACAAAAACGATCAACTCCAAGAAAAAAATGTATACAACATAAATTGTGTGTTTTAATGTGCTCTATATTTTTTTGTGTAGTAAGTTTTTGTCCTTCTCTTGTGGTTTAGCAGTTATTCAAAATTCTGTAAAATTCATCCAGAATAAACTACTGTTCAGAGGCTATTCCCAGAAAAGTCAAGATATGCATTTTATTTGTCAGGTAAATGTGTTTAATATATGCTATTTTAACCAAAATTGTTAGAGCCATTTTTGAGAAAATCGAAATTTTCGAAAAAAGTTCCATGTAAAGGGTAGTTTGGGGTGGGGGGATTTTTCTCAAAACCTTCGTGTCGCTTCCCTGGAAGATTCTAAACTTAAATACCAAGTTTGGTATTTTACCGACTTTTCGTTTTTGAGTTATCGTGCTCACAGACACACGGTCACACACACGGACCTTTTTCTGAAAATACTTTTTTTGGATTCAGGGGACCCTAAAACATATATTTCCGGTGAAATCTCGGTATCGAATTTTTTGGTGGAGTGCAATACATTCTCTATACACTATGTACATAGTGCCTATAGAGAAAGTAAAAACGTAAAAATGCCTTTTATGGACATGCATTTCCGGTACAATTTGGTATCGAAATTGTTGTTAGAATGCAATACCTTCTCTATCTACTGTGTACGAGTAGAGAAAGCAAAATAATTCTATAATATTGAAAATGTTAAGGTTTCTAAATTCAACATATTGAGTTTATTCCCTTTAACTCGTCACAAGGAGGATGTGCTTGTTAAAGCCCCCGACGTAATTAACACACTGGTTGCACGTGCAACACATGTGTATTCAGGATCCCAGCCAACATCTTAATCTTAGCCATCATTAACACGTGCTTGCATAGGTTCATAACTGGGATTGTTTCAAGCTACAGTATGCCTTAAATTCTCCCCCCCCCCCAGTTGCTGAAATAATAACACCGCCACTTGCTTTAACTTTAGAAAATGTTACTGAAATATTCTAATAACTTTATTTTGCCAACTTCCATTTAATATCCTTAACATATTATTCCATGAAACAAATCTTATTTTTAATTTCTTTAGCACGTATGTATTTTGTGTGTACATAGTACCTATAGAAGGTATTGTATTCCACCACAAATTTTAATGTCCAGATTTCACCGGAAATTTGCTTTGATATCCCCTGAGTCCTAAAACATTGCCTTTAGAAAAATATCCGTATGTGTCTGTGGAGAGCAGAGCTCAAAATCGAAAAGACCCGTAATACCAAACTTGGTATTTATGTTTACTATTCTCTAACGATGCGACAAGAAGATTTTCAAGAAAATTCTCCCACCACGAATTACCACATACATGGGAAAAGTTTTGAAAGTTTTGTTTTCTCAAAAAAGGCTCTAATAATTTCGATTAAACTGCCGTATATTAAAAATATTTGCATCACAAATAAAAGGTATATTTTGATTTTCCTGGGAATAGCCTCTGAAGACCTCTTTTATTCTGGATGAGTTTTGAAAAATTTTTGCAAAAAGGGAAAAGGATAGTTGGGGGTGGGGCGGTTTTCTTGAAAACCCTTGTGTCGCGTCCAAGGAAGATAACTCCATGGCCAACAGCTCACATGGAACCTTGGCCTACCACCCGGCCGCTGCGTCCCCCATCTCGGTCCATGACAGACTTCAAGGATAGGTTGCAGAATTGGAGGGTGAGGTGTGGTCAGCGCCTCGAATCCCTCCCGACCGGTTAATGCGGTCCTCATGACCTAGAGCCGCTACTTCTCCATCAAGTAGCTCCTCAATTGGCCCCCCAGGGACCTCACGAGGCTGAGTGCACCCCGGTCCAGGTCTCCCAGCGGGGGAAAAATCTCCATGCCAGTACCGGGAATCGAGCCCAGATCTCCCGCTTGGTAAGCAGCTGCGCTACCACCGCGCTAATGATCCTAGGAAGATGCTGAACTTCAATGCTCAAATAGTTGGCATTTATCCGGCTTTTCGTTTTTGAGCTTGGTAAAATCTCGGTACAGAATTTTTGAGTGGAATACAATACATTCTCTATCCACTATGTACATTGTACATACGTGCTAGTGAACGTAAAAATAGATTTAACATAAGCTATGTGCTTTAACTACATTTTCTGTGTAGTGGGATTTTTTTTTGTCTGCCACTTACGGTTATCACTTACCGTTATGCAAAAGTCATCCAGAATGAAGAGGACTTCTCTCAAAAAATTCAAGATATATGTTTCAATTGTAATGAAAATATCTTCAACATACGGTATTTTAATCGAAATCGCCAACAGCCATTTTTAAGGAAACGTTTTAATGGAGGTATGGGTGGGGGTCCATATCGGAGGCTTGGATCGAATGCAATATTTCTCGTGTTAAATAACAGTAAATTAAAATTATACAGTGCTGTGTATGCGTGCGTGAGACAGAAAGCGAACCACAGCTAATCAACAAAAGCTCCAAGCTTTCACCATATCGGATGAATCTTCTCATCCTGCGGATTGAGAAATCATATCCTTTCGGCGTTTTACAGGTTAGGCATGCAACCAGCTTATATACATAATTTGGGATTATTTATGAACACGAACTTTTATTAAAAAAAAGTAAATTGAAACTTTTTGTCTGTAAACACTATGATATGAAAAGGAAGTTGTGGATAAAGACGTGTGAGAGTGAAAAAGAGAGTTGTTATCCCTCTATTGCATATCCATGACAACCAGAGAAGTAATTACACCTTTTGAGGTCTTTCTACTTCACTCCAATCGTGATAAATACTGCCGGTCCCCATGTCGCGCTCGGTAAAGTACCTCAATTTGGTGCTTCGTTTTTGTTTTTTTTTTCTTTTTTTAATTGGTTTCAATTTAAAATTCTTGTACTTTTCCAATACGAGAATTTGTCAACTCATTGACATACAAACAATAGCATCACATAGCAATCAGCTTTTAAAACGTTTGTCTATCACGTATGCCCTTATTTCCTTTTACTTACAAGGTAGCGTTTCTGCTAATTTTATTTCGATTAGCATGGAGTAGATAGAAGAACAAGCTTTTTAACATTAATTTGTAATAGAGATGTAGAGAAAGTCATGAGAATGGAACACATCAGATTTTTATTAGATGTTTTCAAAGCGATATCGACGCTGTGTTTAACTGGGATGTCAAAGACTGTGTCATATATACACACAGAACACACCTGAGTGCATGGCATGGCTTATCACCGTGCAAACTATGTTATCAGGCACGCCCCACCTTGGTGACAAACGAAAGTACACTCACTGCAGCTATTTCCTGGCTTTTGTCCTTCACGAGCTCGCACTTAACTTAGACAAAAACCAATCATTCCATCACGAGTTGCAAAAAAGGAAACGTGGGACATTTTTTACCATTCACACTTTAAATGGGTATCAGCTCTACTGACCTTAGATGCATAATACTGAAAAAATCTTATGTGTACCATTCACATGACTTTCTCCATATCCCTGCAACAAATAATTCTTAAAAAGCTTATACTTCTATTTACTTTATGCTAATCAGAAAAAAAAAATAGCAGAAATAGTCTAATTACTCGCTTCCTTGTCAGTAGAAGCGAAATAAGGGACAACTGTAGGTTAAACTGATAGTCAAAAGCGGGTTGCTATGTCAATGAAGTTCCTTTGTCTATATGGATAGGAGTTGACAAGTTCCTGTATGAGAAAAGTATACGTGTTTCATAGCAGAAACCAAAAATAAGGAATGTCACAAAAACGACGAACTCCACGAAAAAATGTATGTAACATAAATTGTGTGTTTTAATGTGCTCTACATTTTTTGTGTAGTAAGTTTTTGTCCATCTCTTACGGTTTAGCAGTTATTCAAAATTTAGTAAAATTCATCCAGAATAAACTACTCTTCAGAGGCTATTCCCAGAAAATTCAAGATAAACATTTTATTTGTCAGGTAAATATGTTTAATATACGAAATTTTAATCAAAATCGTTAGAGCCATTTTGTGAAAATCAAAATTTTCGAAAAAAGTTCCATGTAAAGGGTAGTTGGGGGTGGGGGTATTTTTCTCAAAATCTTCGTGTCACATCCCTGGAAGATACAAACTTAAATACCAAGTTTGGTATTTTACCGACTTTTCGTTTTTGAGTTATCGTGTTCACCGGCCAACGGACACACACACACGGACCTTTTTGTGAAAATGCTTTTTTTGGATATTGGGGACCCTAAAACATATATTTCCGGTGAAATCTCGGTATCGAATTTTTTGGTGGAGTGCAATACTTTCTCTATACACTATGTACATAGTGCGTATGGAGAAAGTAAAAAGATATATTAAATGTACACAACTTTCTCAACCCGTTCTTCAACAAACAAAAATTACAAAATCGTATTATCTACTTTATTTCAAATAATCGAGACAAGCGTTTGAAGACATTGTTTTATATGTATTTCATTCTAGGTATAGGGTCATTAGAAATATATCGCCTAAGTGATATTCAAATCTTATAAGGCCCACTGGGAATGAAATTTTGACTGCAATTAAAGGTATAAATCATATAGAACCTGAAAAAATAATAAATCCATAATATTTAAATATATTAAAATAATAATTAATAGGCATTATTTTTATAACTAAAGGTAAACAAATAAAATAAGGAGTTAAAAAAATTATTCAATTTAATAAACTTCCTCCAATAACTGCAAAAATTATTAAGAAGAACTCGAAAACATTTTATAGTAAATGGTTGAAAACTTCTATAGAGAATCATTAAAGTTGCTGCCCCCTCCCCATGTTTTGGGTTCTACAGCCATTTAAAGATTGTACAATACAGATATTTCGTAGCATACTATTTGATAAAATATGTTTTTACTTTCTCTACACGTACTATGTACATAGTGTGTAGAGAAGGTATTGTATTCCACCCAAGAATTCGACACCGAGATTTCACCGGAAATACATATTTTGGGTCCCCCTGAAGCATTTTTGGAAAAAGTTCCGTGTGTATATGTCTGTGTGCCTGTGGACAGTATAGCTCAAAAACCAAAAGACCGTTAAATACCAAATTTGGTTAAGTAAAGTTTGGTATCTTCCAAGGATGCGACATGAAGATTTTCAAGAAAATCTCTCACCCCAATTCCCCTTTACATGGAAAAAAATTCGAAAATTTTCATTCTCTCAAAAATGTCTCTAACGATTTTGATTAAAATCTCTCATATTTAAGATATTTACATGCCAAATAAAATGTATATCTTGAATTCTCTAGGAATAGCCTCTAAAGACCTCTTTATTCTGGATGATTTTTTATTGAATTTTGCATAGCTGGTTTACAGTAAGAGATAGACAAAACTTACTACACAACAAATGTATCTCATGATAAAACACACAATTTATGCCATGCACATTTTTTTCGTGGAGTTGATCGTTTTTGAGATTATTGGTTTCAGCTTTAAAAACTTACTTTTCCCATACAGGAATTTGTCAACTCCAGTCCATACAAACAAAGGAACTTCAGTCACATAGCAGTCAGTTTTTGACTATCACTTTAACCTATGGTCCCTTATTTCCCTTCTACTTACAAGCAAGCAAGTAATAAGACTATTTCTGCTATTTTTTGTCAATTAGACTGAAGTAAATAAAGCATAAACTTTTAACAATAATTTGTTGCATAGATGTAGAGAAAGTCATGTGAATGGAACACATCAGATTTTTTATTTTCGTGTTCACTTTCTTTTAAAAAAATTGTGATAATTCAGTAAATAAAATTGTTGGAATATCACCATTTAAAGCTTTTTTCTGTGGTTCAAAGTTTCAATTCAGAAAATTCCAACCAATTTTCTAAAATTAGGAGACGTGTGGAATATTTTATGTTATTCTAAATTTGATAAATTTATCAAATTTAAATAAAATTTGGCAATATTAGAATCGCAACAATGCCAACAATTATACTTTTCATAAAATTTATATAGAAATATAGAAACTAGAAATTTCACGCCAAGTGTTCCTTAAGAACAGGTTACTATGTAATGGATTTAAAAGTCCGTTCTCTTTGCATGATCACGAAGAAAAAAATAGTAATTTTCCTCTTGGAAAAGTATACACAGTAATAATGCTGAGGGATGAGTAACCCGAAGGATGGTTGGAACCGGCACGAAACGAAATCATGGAAGAGACCACAATCCGACCGCGGCGACAAAGCTGGATGACAGCGCGATGGTTTCCCAGTGCCTTTCGCGAGATGCAGATGAACGGACACAATGTCCTGACATGGAAGCAGCCGGGAAGACCCCTGGTTGGGTATAAGTTCCCATGCCTCCACCGAGAATCGAAACCAGGTGCTCACGCCGGAGGTAGGCCGCTACCACTGCGCGTCGGAGACGGTCACACTAAAGTATTTGAAAATTCAAACCAACAACAAAGAATATCTCAGAAGTGGATATTACCACAAATCCTTTTATTTGGCATTAATTGTTCCTTTAACAGGATCTTCATGTCTATGTAGTAACATTTTGGTAGCTCTTACGATTTACCAATTACACAAAACTATTCAGAATGAAGGGGACTTCCCAGAAAATTCAAGTTATATATCTTAGTTTGTCATGCAGATATCTTATATTGTGGGATTTCTAAGTATTAACCGTCTATTACATATCGATCTATAAATTTATTTGTTATTAATGATAGAATTGTACAACATACTGAGATTACAATGATAGTAATAATAAATATTGAATGATCATGGAAATATATCAGTTGTTCTATTAAAGGTGAAGTGCTATCTTGTATTCACAAGATAAAATTAAGTATTGCAATTATATTCACAATTACAATTGAACGCAAACGCAAACAAAACGTAAACTTAAAACTCTGATGTGTTCCTTTCACATGACTTCTTCTACATTTCTACAACAAATTATTGTTAAAAAGCTAATGCTTCTATTTAATTCATGCTAATCGAGAAAAACTAACAGAAATAGTCTTAATACTTGTTTCTTTGTAAGTAGAAACGAAATAAGGGAGTAACATAGGTTAAAGTGATAGTCAAAAGCTGGTTGCTATGTGATTAAGTTCCTTTGCTGGTATGGACACGAGTTGACAAATTCCTGTATGAGAAAAGTATAGGTTTTTAAAGATGAAATCAAAAATAAGGAATATCTAAAAAACGATCAACTCCACGAGAAAAATGTATATAGCATAAATAGTGTGTTTTAATGTGCCCTATAATTTTTGTGTGGTAAGTTTCTGTCTATCTCTTACTATTTAGCAGTTATGCAAAATTACGTAAAATTCATCCAGAATAAAGTAGTCTTCAGAGGCTATTCCCAGAAAATTCAAGATATACATATTATTTGTCAGGTAAATATCTGTACTATAAGATATTTTAATCAAAATTGTTACAACCATTTTTGAGAAAATCAAAATTTTCGAAAAAAGTTCCATATAAAGTGTAGTTGGGTTGGGGGGATTTTCTTGAATATCTTCGTGTCGCTTCCTTGCAACATACCAAACGTATATCCAAGCTTGATATTTAACGGTCTTTTCGTTTTTGAGCTATGCTGTCCACACACACACACACACACTCCCATATACACACAAGCACACACACGGACCTTTTTCCAGAAATGCTTTTTTTGTATTCAGGGGGACCCAAAACTTGCATTTCCAGTGAAATCTCGGTATCGAATTTTTGGGTACTTTAGTACCTTCTCTATACACTATGTACATAGTATGTGTAGAGAAAGTAGCAGCTAGATGATATGCACTCTATAGCAAGCATTCAGAATGAATCATGTAAACATATTACTTTATCTCATCTGCAATCAAACTATCTTACAAAAGAGTATTGTTTTATCTACATCATTCTAATCAAGATAGGCATATTACAAATGTCATTATTACTTAGTTTTTATAACTAGAAGAGAAATAGCGGAATACACTAGACTATAGCGACAGTCAAGTATTTTAAAAGCTTGTCATGTTGAACAATTGGAGTTCGGTTCTCTTTCCATGGCGAGGCACAAAACAAAAGAGAGATTAAGCGAACGATGCCTTCCCATTTGAGAAAAGTTAAACTACTTTAAAGGTGAAGCCAATAAAGGAATATCTCGGAAATGGTGAACTCTACAAAAAATGTATATGACAAATTGTGAGTTTTAACGAGATCTACATTTTTGTGTAGTAGGTTTTTGTCTAACTCTTAGGGTTTAACTGTTATGAAAAAGTCAATTCAGAATGAAGAGGACTTATTCTCAAAAAAATTAAGATATACATTTTGTCATGTAAATTATCTTGGTATTTTAATCAAAATCGTTCAAGCCATTTTTTAGAAAATAAAAGTTTTTCTATGTAAAGATTAGTTTGGGGTGGAGAATCTTGAAAACCTTTGTGTCAAATCCGAGGAGATGCTGAACTATCCGTTTGGTATTTAACTGACTTTTCGTTTTTGAGTTTGCTGTCCTCGGATACACACGCACGCATGCACACACATACATACAAAGAGACACGCGGACTTTTTTCTAAACATGTATGTTTTTTTATTCAGGGGGTCTTTAACATATGTATTCCCGGTGAAATCTCGGTATCGAATTTTTGGGTGGAATAAAATACCTTCTATGCCTTATTCGTTGTATAAAGTGATAGAGAAAATAAAGTTGCATATCGAATTAAACGTAAATTTAGAAGTTTGTAAGATGCAAGTCTTCAGGTTTATGTCTACTAACCAATCAAAGACAGATTCTCATCACGTGAACATTCTGACGTCTCACATCAGAATTGCTGGTGCCACATATTGTCACGCTAATTGTATTTCTGTCTATAACCACAGACCAGGAATCATTAGAATATTCTGTATAAATCACATGTGTTCCTCTCACACGACTTTCTTTAGCTATTCCGCAAACAAACTTTTCTTATAAAAGACTATTCTTTATGTACATCATGCTAATCCAGATAAGCTTAGCATGGTCTTACTACTGATTCTTTGTAAGCAAAAATAAGGGAATACACTAGACTAAAGCGATAGTCAGTACTTTTAAAAGCCAGTCGCTATGAGAAACAATTGAAAATCCGTTCTCTTTGCTTGCTAGAAATAAACAAGAGACAGACGAAAGAAAAATTACCTACCATTTGAGAAAAGTTAAAGCAGTTTAAAATTGAAACCAATAACACGAAATTGCTCCAAAACGGTCAGCTCTACAACAAAAATGTATATGATATAAATTGTGTTTTTTAATGAGATCTAAACCTTTATTGGTAAGTTTTTGTCTATTTCTTACGGTTTACCAGTTACGGAAATGTCAACAGAATTCGACCAGAATGAACAGATCTTCAGAAACAATATGCAAAAAATTCAAGATATGCATTTTATTTGCGATGTAAATATCTTTAATATGCGGTGTTTTAATCAAAATCGTTAGATCTATTTTTGAGAAAAATAACATTTTCAAAAAATGTTTCATGTAAGGCGTAGCTTGGGGTGGGGGAATTTTCTTGAAAATCTTGATATCGCATCCTTGGAAGATACTAAACTTAGATACCAAATTTGGTATTTTAGGTCTTTTAGTTTTTGAGTTATGCTGCCCACACATGCACACACACACACATACACACACCAAAAAATGTTTTTTCGGACTCAGGAGATTTCAAAACATTTCCTGAGAAATCTTAGACATGGAATTTTTGGGTGGAATACAATAGGTAGCTTCTCTGTCTACTATGTACATTTTAGATACGTGCCAGAGAAAGTAAAAGTGACAGCAAAACAAACTGTGCTCGCCTCCGTGATGTGTGTCTACCTCTCATTGCAGAGGTGCTTAGTTTGAATCTGATTAGGGTGAGTTATCCGGATAAGATTTTTCCGAGATTTTCCCTTATTCTGAGAAGATGGGTGTCGGATAATTCTAAGCTCTATGTACCCCGGGCTCATTTGAGCATTATTTCTTCCATTTCATTCATCAATTGTTCTATATGATATATCAGATTATTATCGGACGTTAAACTAAATTGAAAAAAAAAAAAAAACTTAAATGTGATTATAAATGAAGCTTTTTGCGAGTTTTAATGTCCTTTAACCGTCTCTTGCTTACTCAGATCTTTTCTATTGGTAGTTGCTTCGAAAACTGAAATATTAGCTCAGCTGTTTTATACTCCTTCTTATGATCGGTGCCGTTTTGTTTGCATTTGTCATTGTGAATGACAACATAGCGAGTTATTTATCTAAATTTTATGTCGTTATATTAGTCCATTTTGAATGCCCCTTCGTTCAAAATACCCATTTTGCAGAAAATGAATAAATAAATAAATCTAATGTGCAACATTCACAATTCTCTACATCTATACTGCACAAACTATTCTTACATAAGCTTGTTCTTCTCTCCACTTTCCACTTATCAACTTAAACATTAGTAGGAATGATCTTTTAAAATATTTTCCTTGTGCAATAAGAATACGGATATAGCATAAACTAGGCGATAGTCAAACATTTTAAAAGCTGGTCGTTATGGGAAATGCCGTTCTCTTATTTGACCAGGAGAAAGAAAAACGAATAATGACTTCCCATTGAGAATAGTAAACAAGTAACAAGGAATATCTCAGAATTGTTATTAACGCCACAAAAAATTGCATTTGACAAATTGTGTGCTTTAACAAAATATAAATGTTTGTATAATAAATTTTTGCATATCTCTTACAGTTTACCAGAATAAAGAGGATTTTAATATTATCTGAAGATTCAAAATATACACTTTCTTTGTCGTGAATATGTCTTTTATATTTTAATAAAAATCATTAGTAATATTTTAGAAAACAAAAATGTTCGGGAAAGTTACCATTTAGAGAGTAGTTTGGATTGGGGGATTTTCTGGAATTTCTTCGTGTCGCAAACCAGAAAGGTGAAACTTAACCATTCAATTTGCTATTTAATGAGCCTTTCGTTTTGGAATTATGCTGTTTACAGCAAACACATACGCACAATAACTTTTTGCTAAAAATGTTTTATTCAGAGGACCTCAAAATATACATTTCCGGTGAAATAAACTTCGAATATTTGGATGGAATACAATAGGATGGTCTCAGGGTAAAATGCAATAAGTCGCTTTTATCAATTCTTTCCCCTTTCAATAAATTAAAGTATTTTTCTATGCGTATCTATGGATAAAAGGGAATAACTGAGAAAATTATACTAGTTGTTTTAAAATTAACTGTTTCAGATGATTTATGTATTTCTTTTAACCTTTTAGGATATTCAGGATAGTTTTGTGGCTCTCCTGTAAAATAGATGAAAATTACTTATTCCACATTATACCTTCTCTGCCTAATAGGTACATAAGTACGTGGCAGAAAAAGTTATAACGATTATTTGTTCAGTTATTTGGGAGGATGGAGTGTATTCCTTTGCGTCACATGGCTAAAAGATGAAGCTAAACACTAAGTTTGTTATTTATGCGACTTTAAGTTTTTAAACTGTGCTGTTCTTAAACACAAACAAGGATATTTTATCTAAGAATGCTTAGTATGGATTCAGGGGACTACAAAGCGTATACGATATTGCTAACCACAGATACGTGGTAAGGCCGCGCCGTGGCCGAGTGGTTAGACCACTCGACTCACCTAGACGGCCGGGGGTTCGATCCCAAACGACCGCATGTGAGATTTGTGGTGGACAAAGCGGCGCTGGGGCGGGTTTTCTCCGGGTACTCCGGATTCCTTCGCCATCGCATTCCACCGGTGCTCCATCATCATTCATGTACTATAAGTGTCACCGCCTGCAGTGCCATAAGTAGTTAAAGCGGGCGTTAAACACTACCAAACAAAAAAAAAAAACAAAAAAAAAAAAATACGTGATAAAGAAAGTAAGAACACAGAAATTACTAATGGATCATTTAAAATCATAAAACACTGTGGGGAGACTCCTCCCCACCCTTTCCTAGTCAGGCACACCTCAGTATTGTTTTCTCGGAACATACTGAACTTCCAACTTCGTTCATAGTCAAGAATTACCCTCCCAGTAATTATGAACACGGTTGCGTGGTTTATACGAAAATAGAATTAGACCTTTATTATCTCTTTAATGTCCATCATCGTTAGTAATTAGATGGAGTGCGGACGCGGTACTGTATCTGTCTTCTGCTCGTTAATGACCCATGTCCGCACCTAATCACCTTACATCATGATACATTGCCAAAGCAACATGGTTCGCTTCAATACACAGCACCAAACGGCAGTGATGGGCACTATCGACATTCGACTAACTCGGTTATTCAATTGTTACCCAAGCATTCATTTTCTATTCAGTTTTAAAATGTCGCTATAATATTGATTGCTTGGACGGTAATTCTCTAACGTCCCTAAGTAATACAAGCAACCGTCTTGCTATCAAGCATTTCTAGACAGCTACAATACCTTAATTAGCTTAATTACATTTTTACATAAATAACATACTGTATTATTTCATATTTATATAAGCACCAGTTAAGTATATAGATAGAGACAGCGACGACACACTTTTCAAATCGCTTTCACAGATGAATCAATCAGTTACAATGCTAACCCTATTCCAGAGAGCTTAAAGCATCTACTGTTTTATTTTATTTATCACATTTGGTAACCAACCATAAACATTACACTAAAGAATGCTAATTAATGGTAAGTAATAAAATCAGAGAGGTCGCCATTTTGTGGCGGATGCACCATTCACCCTGAGGACCAAAACGTTAATTACAATTCTTAAGAAACCTTTTTTTTTTTTTTTTTACCTTATATAACAGATAACAGTCGCCCCGTGGTGTGGTGGTATCATGGTAGCCTCTAAAACCTAAGATTGCAGGTTCAAACCTGACGGAGCGTGATGGATTTTTTTTTTCGGACACAAAAATCCTTATCATAGCTTCCTTCGGAAGGGAAGTAAAGCCGGTGATTCCGTGTAATGTTTATTTGTATGTAAAATTACCCCATACCTTGAAAGAAGAAGGTTTCTGGGCAAAATTTTCCACCATTTCTCGTCCGCAGATCGTGATTTCGCCCTACAGTGCCATCTCTGGGTGACGAGCTGATCCCTTGTCACCATGACACATAGAGGTGAACTCAAGAACTAGAAATTCAAATACAATCACGGAAACATCGTAACGATACCCTTTGCTCCATTTAGATGATATAGGAAATACTAGTACTATAACATGATAAAGCTGTAGTAATGTTGTTGCTTTATGTTTCTTAGCTAGTTAACAGCCACAAAAACTATTGTAACCCCCTCCGTTTGTGTATTAATAACGACAAGCACATGCCCACATGAGCTCAGAATGTTAGCTATACCTTACATTCAAATTTACCCAAAATAAAATACTTGATATCGAATTTTTGGGTGCAGTGCAATACCTTCTCTAGATATGTACCATGTACTAGGTAGAGAAAGTAAAAATACAATTTCCATTTCAGAGTTATACGTTATAGTCTGATTGACAAACAGTATGCTTTCACAATCCGATATTCATATAATCATTTTACTTACCAGAAATTAACAGCAACCAATTACTGTTTTAATGTTACAAAATAATGTGCACTAACATCTTATTATTTCACTCATTTGAAAAAAAAAAAAAAAAAAAAAACAGTTTTTGCACAAATAATGTTTCTAAGTATGCCGTTCATCACATAAGTTTCTCTACATATCTGCAACAAAATACTATCAAAAAGCTTATGCTTATTTTTACTTCATGTTAATCGAGAAAAAAAAATAGCAGAAATAGTTTTATTACTTGGTTCCATGCAAGTAGAAGAGAAATAAGGGACTAATATAGGTTAAAGTGATAGTCAAAATCTGGGTACTATGTGACTGAAGTTCTTTGGCTTGTATGGACATAAGTTGGCAAATTCCAGTATGAGAAAACTTAAGTTTCTATTAAAGCTGAAACCAATAACAAGGGATATCTAAAAAACGATCCACTCCACGAAGAAAATGTATATAACACAACTTGTGTGACTTAAGGTGCTCTACATTTTCTGTTATGTAAGTTTTTGTCTATCTCTTACGGTTAGCCAATTATACAAAATTCCGTAAAATTCATCCAGAATAAAGTAGTCTACAGAGGCTATTCCCAGAAAATTCAACATATACATTTTATTTGCCAAGTAAATATCTTTAATATACGATTTTTTAATCAAAGTCGTTAGAGCCATTTTTGAGAAAATCAAAATTTTCGAAAATTTTCCAATGTAAAGGGAGTTGGGGGAGGGGGATTTTCTTGAAACTCTTCGTGTGGCATCCTTGGACGATACTGAACTTAAATATTAATTTGGTATTTAATGGACTTTTCGTTTTTGAGCTACGCTGTCCACAGATACACACACACACACAATATTTTTCCAAAATGCTTTTTTTTATTCAAGGGGACACAAAACATGTACTTCCGGTGAAATCTCGGTATCGAAGTTTTGGGTGCATTACAAAAAAATCTGATGTGTTCCATTCACATGACTTTCTCTACATCTCTGCCACAAATTATTGTTAGAAAGCCTATGCTTCTATTTACTTCCTGCTAATCGAGAAAAAATTAGCAGAAATAATCTTATTACTTGCTATTTTGTACGTAGAAGCGAAATAAGGGAGTACCATAGGTTAAAGTGATAGTCAAAAGTTGGTTGCTATGTGACTGATCTTATTTTATATGAGAAAAGTATAATCTTTTTAAAGCTGAAACCAAAAACAAGGAATATCTCAAAAACAACCAATTCCACGAAAAAAATGTATGTAACGTAAATTGTGTGTTTTAACGTGCTCTACATTTTTTGTGTAGTAAGTTTTTATCTATCTCTTACGGTTTAGCAGTTATGCAAAATTCCGTAAATTTTATCCAGAATATAGTAAGCTTCAGAGGCTATCCCCACAAAATTGAAGATAAATATTTTATTTGTCAGGTAAATATCTTTAATATGCGATATTTTAATCAAAATCGCTTGAGCCATTTTTGAGAAGATCAAAAATTTCGAAAAAAAGTTCCAAGTAAAGGTAGTTTGGTGGGGGATTTTTCTCAAAATCTTTTCTTGCATCCCTGGAACATACTAAACTTAAACACCAAGATTGGTATTTTACCAACTTTTCGTTTTTGAGTTATCGTGTTCACAGACACACGGACACACACACGGACCTTTTTCTGAAAATGCTTTTTTTGGATTTTCGGTGAAATCTAGGTTACGAATTTTTGGGTGGAGTGCAATACCTTCTCTATATACATAGTGCGAAAGTAATAACACTACACCTTTATGGCAAAAATATTAACATTACTTATTCTACACGTACTATTTACAGTGTATAGAGAAGGTATTGTAAACCACACAAAATTCGATACCGAGATTTCACCGGAAATACATGTTTTGAGACCTGAATCCAAAAAAAAGCATTTTTCGAAGAATGTGTGTGTGTGTGTGTGTGTGTGTGTGTGTGTGTGTGTCTGTGAGCAGCATAGCTCAAAAACGAAAAGTCCCTTAAATACCAAACTTGGTATTTAAGTTTGGTATCTTCCAAGAATGCGACACGAAGATTTTGAAAAAAATCCCCCCAACCCCAACTGCCCTTTACATGAAATTTTTTTTTGAAAATTTTGATTTTCTCAAAAATGGCTGCAACGATTTTGATTAAAATATAGTATATTAAAGATATTTATCTGACAAATAAAATATATATCTTGAATTTTCTGGGTATATACTCTGAAGACTGCTTTTTTTCTGGATGAATTTTACGGAATTTTGCATAACTGCTAACCGTAAGAGATTGACCAAAAATTACCAAACAAAAATTGTAGAGCACGTTAAAACACACAATTTATGCAATATACATGTTTTTCGAGGAGTTGATCGTTTTTGAGATATTCCTTGTTATTGGTTTGAGCTTTAAAAAAACGTATATCTTTCTCATACGGGAATTTGTCAACTCCTGTGCATACAAACAAAGGAACTTCAGTCACATATCAACTAGCTTTTGACTATCACTTTAACCTATAATTCTCTCTTATTTCGCTTCTATTTACAAGCAAGTAATAAAGCTATATCTGCTAATTTTTTCCAGATTAGCATGAAGTAAATAGATGTATAAGCGTTTTAATATATATATTATTCTTTTTTGCAGAGATGTACAGAAAGTCATGTGAATGGAACGCATCAGCTTTTTCTTTTACTTTCTCTACACGTACTATGTACATAGTGTATAGAGAAGGTATTGTAATGCACTAAAAATTTGATACTGAAATTTCACCGGAAATGCGTGTTTTGCGTCCCCCTGAATCCAGAAAAGCATTTCTGGAAAAAAGGTCCGTGTGTGTGTGTGTGGGGGGGGGGCAGCTTAGCTTAAAAACGAAAAGACCGAAATACCAAACTTGGTATTTAAGTTTTGGTATCTTGCAAGGATGCGCCACGAAGATTTTCAAGAAAATTCCCCCCCAAACCCAACTACCCTTTACATGGAACTTTTTTCTAAAATTTTGGGTTTTCTCAAAAATGGCTCTAACGATTTTGATTAAAACATCGTATATTAAAGATATTTACCTAACAAATAGTATGTATATCTTGAATTTTCTGGAAATAGTCTCTGAAGACTACTTTATTCTGGATGAATTTTATGGAATTTTGCATAACTGCTAAAGCGTAACAGATAGACAAAAACTTACCACACAAAAATGTAGAGCACATTAAAACACAGAATTTATGTTATATAAATGTTTTTTGGAGTTGATCGTTTTTTAGATATTCCTTGTTTTTGGTTTCAGCTTTAAAAAAACTTATATTTCCTCATACAGGAGTTTGTCAACTCGTGTCCATACAAAGGAACTTCAGTCACATAGCAACCAGTTTTTTACTATTACTTTAACCTATGGTACTCCCTTATGTCTCTTCTACTTACAATGAAGCAAGTAATAACACTATTTCTGCTTATTTTTTCTCGATTAGCATGAAGTAAATAAAAGCATTAGCTTTTTAACAATAATTTGTTGCAGAGATATAAATTCATGTGAATGGAAACATCAGATTTTTCAAAAATAAAACAGCTATAACTGGCCTAATTTTATTGTTGAAGGTTAGTGTAATACGAAATTAGAGGAAAAAAAGTTCTCCGAAAATACTAAAAGCTTTGATTAATCATCTTTGTTACATGTATGCAACACGATGCAATAAAGGGTTAAAACCTAATGATAAGCCGATTTATTCGACAGTGCCCATCATTATTGGTTCGCATTCACTCAAATCCTGTGCAGTGTTGCCAGATTGGGCTACTAAAATCCGCTTTTTACGACCAAAGTTTGATGAAGACGATTTGCGAATTTTTGGGCTGCTAAAATATTTCCGCAAAATATAACTTTTATTAGTGTCTGTTTTTAACTTTATGCTCCGTTTGGTAGGGAAGAGAGCTCTAAATCTAAATTGACGAAAGACAAATACTAAATCCTCTCTGACGTGAGTAAAACTATTTATACAACGTTATTTTAGGCGTACCAATAACTACTTTTTTTTTTTTTTTTTTTGCGCGCGATATAGTTAATTTGCGGTACTTATTAATATTGTTGCTATGGATGGATCATAAGTTGGCATTCACACTTGCAATGTGGTTTCAGTGAAAGAAAAAGAAATTTGAGTGCTGTTTCATTATACTTCTTATATATTAGAATTGTTGCTTTGGTTTTATCGATATTTTAACAAGTAAATTTAATCATGATCAAAAGCATTAGTGCGGGAAGTAAAACCAAACGAATAAAAAGTATGTCCCCATGGCAACACTTCGGAGAATCGGCTCCTAAAATGTAACATATATCGTTCTGTTAATAAGATTTTATGGTTATACGTCTATATGTCTATAAGGTAGCCCTCAACTGAAGGAAGTAATTAATAAAATCAATTCTTCAGGTAATATTTCAATATAATTATCGGCGCAAACGCTTCGTATTTTCATACTCTTTCCTGAATCTGTGTCAGAGCACCTCACACTAGTTAGTATTTCAATATTCTGCCATTTATTATGATTGTGCTATGCTTACAGAGTTACCGGTTATAAGAATCCTTTGAAAATATTCCAAGAGTGTGTATTTGTGTATATAAAATAGTAAAATACATTGCATATTTGAATAAAAATATTGGGTGACTTCAACTGAAACTTTGCGATTTTTTTAATGCTTCTGGCAACACTGATCCTGTGTAGGAAACAGTCAATCCCAGACCACTCAACTATTCCATTCAGATGTCGCGTATTTGATATTGATTGGGTGATTTATCTTGCAATATCTTTCTGAAGATGTTACTTTACGAGATAAAAAATCTGATGTGTACCATTCACATGACTTTCTCCATATCCCTGCAACAAATAATTCTTAAAAAGCTTATACTTCTATTTACTTTATGCTAATCAGAAAAAATTAGCAGAAATAGTCTTATTACTCGCATCCTTGTAAGTAGAAGCGAAATAAGGGACAACCGTAGGTTAAAGTGATAGTCAAAAGCTGGTTGCTATGTCAATGAAGTTTCTTTGTTTATATGGATAGGAGTTGACAAGTTCCAGTATGAGAAAAGTATGCGTTTTTCATAGCAGAAACCTAAAAATAAGGAATGTCACAAAAACGACGAACTCCACGAAAAAAAATGTATATAATATAAATTGTGTGTTTTAATGTGCTCTACATTTTTTGTGTAGTAAGTTTTTGTCCATCTTTTACGGTTTAGCAGTTATTCAAAATTTAGTAAAATTCATCCAGAATAAACTACTCTTCAGAGGCTATTCCCAGAAAATTCAAGATATACATTTCATTTGTCAGGTAAATATGTTTAATATCCGAAATTTTAATCAAAACCGTTAGAGCCATTTTTGAGAAAATCAAAATTTTCGAAAAAAGTTCCATGTAAAGGGTAGTTGGGGGTGGGGGGATTTTTCTCAAAATCTTCGTGTCACATCCCTGGAAGATACTAAACTTAAATACGAAGAAGTGCATCTTCCTCGAAACGTTGGTGTCAAGCCCGAGATTTTGAACTAACACGTCGCCAGGAAAGCTATAGTTCTTATTTTAAATACGAAGTTTGGTATTTTACCGACTTTTCGTTTTTGAGTTATCGTGTTCACAGACACAGACACACACACACACACACACACACACACACACACACACACACACACACACGGACCTTTTTGTGAAAATGCTTTTTTTGGATATTGGGGACCCTAAAACATATATTTCCGGTGAAATCTCGGTATCGAATTTTTGTTGGAGTGCAATACTTTCTCTATACACTATGTACATAGTGCGTAAGGAGAAAGTAAAAATTTGAGCCTGTTACTAAACCGTTCAATACACTGCGGTTAGTAGGCTACGATATCGACCTCGTCTTCGCGTTCTCAGCGTCCACTTCAGTTTTCATTTCGAAACACAGTTGATCCCCCCGACTTTCAAAATTGTGTTTTAATCAATGCACATTCAAGTAGTATAAAAACGTGCCTTTATTGTGTTCTGATTTTAGCTTAACTTAATTTTGAGGTTAACTATTTCTCACTCTCATTGTTGGAAGCATTATTTAGTACATATTCCGTAATACATTCAATTACTGATTAATGTGTGATCTGACAGATGACACAATAGTAGTAGTGTGGGGTAGTGTGTCTGTCTCACACAGTACAAGAGGTCGCGAGTTTGAATCTCGCATAGGGAAAGATTTTTCGGGTTTTCTCTTATCCTGATAAAATGAATGTCGAGTAACTTTAACCTCCATGAACTCCGAGATCATTTGAGCATGATTTTGCCGATGTCATTCATCCTCCACTATGACCAACCAGATTAAAAGAAGTTAGACTTAGAACGAAAGAAAAAAATCTTATCTCACATGGCTTTCTCTAGCTATTCTACAAACAAACTTCTTACAAAAGATTATTCTTCTTTCTACACCAACTTAATCGAGATAAACAGCAGAATGTTCTTATTACTTAGTTCCTTATAAGTAGAAGAGAACAAAGGGACTACACCAGCCTAAAGCGATAGTCAGATATTTTAAAAGCTGTCATTACGTGATTCTCATTGCAAATCACTTCTTTGCTTGGCCAGATGTAGAACAAAAACAAAACGGACCGTTCCTGTCTGAGAAAAGTATAAGTACTTTACAATTGAAACCAATAAAAAAGAATATCTCGGAAATAGTTACCTCCACAACAAAAATGTATAGGACATTAACTATGTGTTTTGATAAAATCTACATTTGCAGTAAATTTTTGTCTATCTCTTACGGTTTAGCAGTTAAGTTAAATTTGGTGATATTCGTCCAGAATAAAGAGGTATTCAGAGGATATTCCCAGAAAATTGAAGATATATCTATATTTTATTTATCTTTAATATACTCACTCAGTTAATATAATTAGTTATTAGAGTCATTTTCGAGAAAATCAAAAATTTCAAAAATTGTTTCATGTAAAGGGTAGTTTGTGGGGGGATTTTTTTTTTAAATCTTCGTGTTGCATCCTTGGAAGCTACTGAACCTAAATACCAAGTTTGGTATTTAACGGTCTTTTCGTTTTTGAGTTATGCTGCCCACAGACACACACACACACACACACACACACACATTTTACTAGAAATACTTTTTTTTTTGGATTCAGGGGGTCCCAAAACACAAATTTCCCGTGAAATCTCGGTATGGAATTTTTTGGATACATTACAATACCTTCTCTATACTTTATGTACATTGTACGTGTAGAGAAAGTAAAGATGCTTTCTTTTGGGTTCAGGTGACCCTAAAATGTCCGGTGAAATCTCGGTATCGAATTTTTGGGTGGAGTGCAATACCTTCTCTATACACTATGTACATAGTACGTATAGAGAAAGTCTTTATTGTGTTCTGATGTTACCCTAATTTTGAGGTTAAATATTTTCTCATTCCTATGCCGTAACACATTTAATTGCTGATTAATTTAGTGTGTGATCTGACAGCTGACACAATAGTGGTTTCCCGTCTCGATAGTGTGGGGGGTAGCGTATCTGCCTCACATACAAGGGGTTGCGAGTTTGAATCTCGCTTGGGGTGACAAGCTTTTTCAGGTTCTCTCTTATCCCGATAAAAAAACTAACGTCGGGTAACTTTAAGCTCCATGGACCCTGATATCATTTAAGCATCAATTCACCGATTTCATTCATCGTTCGCTGTTTCCAACCAGGTTAAAAGACGTTAGACTTAAAAAGAAAGAAAAGTGGTTTGATTTTAAATAATACAAGGTAAAAGTTGTGGAAGTGTTAATAAATCTCATTCCAGGTTCGAGTTTCATCAGATAAATTCTTGAACGTTCATGATATTAATTAAAATAATTCCATGCCACAATAAACAGAACTGACTATACTCCCTCCAAAATAAGAACGCACTTGCTTTGGAGTGTAGACAAAGGGAAGGGAATTCGGAATTCGCCGAAGTACATGATCACTATGAACGCTCTAATTGGTTCCTAACCGAAATTCATCGTGCGGATGGAAAAATAGTTCCACCTTTTCCTGGCATTACTTTCTGTATACATACTATGTACATAGTGTATAGGGCAGGTATTGTATTCCACCAAAAAATTCGATATCAAAAAATTCGATATCAAAATTTCGCCGGAAATATATTTTGAGGTCCTCCCGGAGTCCAAAGAAATTTTAGAACGAGGTCCGTGTGTGTGTGGTGTGTATGTGTGTGTGTGTGTGTGTGTGTGTGTGTGTGTGGACATCATAGCTCAAAAACCAAAAGACCGTTAAATACCAAACTTGATAGTTTAGTATCTTTCAAGGATGTGACACGAAGACTTTAAAAAAAAAAAAAAAATCCCTCAACCAAAGTACTCTTTACATGGAAAAACGTTTTGAAAAGTTTGTTTTTCTCAAAAAAAATACTAACAATTTTGATTAAAATACCACATATTAAAAATATTTACATGACAAAATGTATACTTTCAATTTCCTGGGTATAGTCTCTGAAGGCCTTTCACACTGGCTGAACGATGGACAAAATTTTACTACACAACAATGTAGATCTAATTAAAACACACAGCATATGTCATATACTTTTTTTTTTTTTTTTTCATGGAATTGACCATTTCAGAGATACTTCTTATATTGATTTCAGTTTTAAAATACTTAAAATGTTTCTCATAAAGGAATTTATCAACTCCTGGTCATGCAAAGAAATGGATTTCAGTCACATAGCAACCAGCTTTTAAAAATGTAAGTATCGTTTTAGCCCAGTGTACTCCCTTATTTACCTTCTTATTACAGTGAGGTAAGTTCTACTAACGTTTATGTCGATTAGAATGAATTAGATAAAGAATAAGATTTCTAAGAATAATTTATTACAGAGAAGTAGAGAAAGTCATCTGAATGAACATATCAGATTTTATATAGATATAATTTGTTATGGAATAGTGTTAATAAATTTCATTCAAGTTTCATGAGATAAATGCATAAACTCTCATGCTATTAACTATAATAATCCATACCACAACAAACAGAACTGACTATACTGCCTCCGAAATAAGAACGCACTTGCTGTGGAGTGCAGACAAAGGGAAGGGAATTCGCTGAAGTACGTGATCACTATGAACGCTCTAATTGGTTCCTAACCGAAACGTTCATCGTGAGGATGGAAAAATAGTTCCACATTTTCCTGACGTTATTTTTGTCTAGTATTTTTTAACGGAACGGAGTAATACAAAGATGTGGTTCTTACAGCAGATACAGTATAGCAACAAACTCTGAACATACTTTTTTCACACCGAGCGGTAACAGTGGCTCGCATTTGGAAGTGCCGGATTCGACTCCAGACGACCGCCCACTATGACCCATTGGTTTTTACGTGGTTTCCCCGGGTCTACAAGCGCATGCTGGGGTGGTTTGTCTTTTACCAAGACTTCCCTGTCCATCATTTCTTGAACCCATCACTTCCTTGTCATCTATTTCACGGTTGCAGGACCAGGCTGGGTGGAGACTTGTGCTCTGCAAAGTTCTTTTTTTTTTTTTTTTTTTTTTCAATCGTCGTTGCGAGATCTGCCTTCGGGATACTGCGGGTGGGCCGCTGTCACAGTGTCGCCGGGAGTTAAGGAGCTTGTGGGAGTGCTCTCTTGATCTGAAAATGTTAGGGGCCCCCCTCGTCATCCGAATATAGTAACCCTTCTAGTCTGTTCCTTCACTCCTCCCTCCCAGGGGTAATGTAAGTCGCAGCCACAATGACTTTTGTGCGGTACTGTGCCCGAGTGACCGAGGCCTATCCGCAATAATCCTAACCGCACCCGAGTTCATTAGCAGCAAAATGACTTAGAATAGTGCCAGGTAAAATATATTATAAATACTGTAGCGTCGATAGAGCTATAACTTTTCAAATGAATAGCACAATAGTTACGTAAGGTAGAGAAAACTTATGTGTGACGCAACAGATTTTGGCTCCCACAAGATCCCCAAAGCTAACCCATTCCCTGGTATTATAAGCAACTAGATAACCGTGGGAAATAATTCACACAACCTTGATAAATAACCTAATAGACCATAAACTGTCACCCCCCCCCCCAATCCAGTCAAAGTATAAGGGCTCATTCGCATAGAAACGTTAACGCAAATTCAGAATAAACACAACACTTTTGTGATCAGCTTAATAAATAGGTTCACTCAAAATTGTTTCGTTAACATGCACATGAACGCTATGGCCAGACATAATGTTAAACCTTGTAATCTTGTTTAAGTTAACAGGATTCCCGAGAAAAAAAAATACTATTGCACTGCATTCAAGGTATTCGCTTCATATTTACTTTCTCTACTTAGTGCATGATATCTAGATAGAGAAGGTAGTGCACTCCACCCAAAGATTTGAGACCGAGACTTCACTGGAAATAAACGTCTTAAGGTCCCTGTATTAATAAAAAAGAGCATTTTAGACAAAGTTCCGCGCGCGTGTCTCCTTGTGGCTGTAAACTCGACGACTCAAAAACGAAAAATCGGTAAAATACTAGCTTTTGAGGATAATTCCCCCACCCCAAACTGCCCTTTACGTGGAAGAAATTTTTACAATTTTATATTTCTTCAAAAATGGTTCCAAAATTTTTGATTATAATAACTTACATTCAAGATATTTGCATGGCAAATAAATTGAATATGTTTGAACGTTCTGGGAATAGTCTGTGAAGATATCCTCATTCTGGAGGATGACTTTTGCAAAACTAATAAATCTTAAGAGAAAGACAAAAACTTAAGCTCTTTAACAATAGTTTCTTATACAGATGTAGAAAAAGACGTGAATGAAACATGACTTTACATGAAAATTTCTTAAACATATCCTATTTTAAGAAAAATCACTAGAGCCATTTTTGAGAAAATTAAAATTAAAAAAAGAACTATGTAAATGTTCCAATGTCTTTTTTTCTAAAACTCTTTCTTTTACTCAGGTGACCTCAAAAAAATGTATTTCCTATGAAATCTCGGCATTAAATTTTTGGGTGGAATACAATACCTTTTCTACATACTATGAAGATACATTATATATGGTAGAGAAATTAAAAAAGGTTAAATTCATGTTGCTAAAACATTTTGCGGAAAAATGGTAAGTGATAGAGAAGATCTGAGCTTGGAGTTGGATTCGGCACTTCCAGGAAACTGTATATGTAGTACATATTTTGAGAGACAGAAAACTCTTAGGATCTGGCAGGCCTAGAATTCCTTAAGTAGAGGAATTTTGGAAAGAAAACGTTTCAGGCCTAGGTACCACCCCAGTAATTGTTACTTATGAGGACAGGAAAACCTGGAAAAAAAAAAACCTCCGTCAAGGAGGATTATCTTGGCAGGATTTGAATTTCGGGCCTCTGTCTTTACGACAACGGCCATCCGTGTCAGTACCAAGGGAATTCAAAAACCGTCTGAAAGTCACAGGAGTGTTTTAGGTATTTTCTGCCCACCTGGGTAGTGTGGTGGTAGCATGTCTGCCTCACATTCAAAAGGTCGTGAGTTCGAATCTCGCTAAGGATGAGTTGGATAAGGTTTGTTCGGAGTTTTCCCTTATCCTGAGAAGACGAATGTCGAGTAACTTTAAGCCCCGTGGACCCCGAGAACATTTGAGCATCATTTCACCAATTTCATTCATCGTCCGTTATGACCAACTAGGTTAAAGGACGTTAAGCTTTAAAATGATAATAAAAAAAAAAAAAAAGTATTTTCTGCTTATTATAGAATCTGCCTATCCCCCTCCTCGGTCAACGCCCCTCTGCGCTTCATAATCATAATCTGGTAAATTCATTTGCGCCTCTCTTCCCACTCGCTGAAATTTTATGTTTAAAACGGCAATAATTCTTGCGTATTTTCAGGCTTACATCATACCAGCCTGGGAGACATTTCATGCTTAATTTTTCATCGGTTACTGAGAATAGAGGGACCTACTTGAAGAGAACAAAGTTTAAAGGTCAAGTTCAACTTGCGCGGATCTGCTAACTCCATCAATATCATCAAGAAGAAAGAAAAAAAAATAAAAGAACAAAGTAGCTCTGTTTTTGTTTATTCTTATCTGAGCGGAAGCAATCAACTATAACAGAGACCATGTTAAGTCTCACTCACAACGTTATGTAGACTTTTCATATGACGTGTCAAGTCACACGACTTGCTCGACCCATTTTTTATTCTTATAACATTTCTATGTGTAATTCATTATTTCTTTCATTCACATTTCGGAACAAGTGAATCGCTTGCAGTCTAGTTTTTGCGAAAGGCATAAAGATGGAGAAAATACATACATTAATTTAAACTGATTAAGGCTTTACATGACCGGCAAATTGCAATGACGTAGTCATAACCATTTGAATATTTAAAATCAGTCATTGCAGAAAAATCATGAATTAACTTATTTACGAGAATTGGTTGAACACTGGATTGGCATATCTAGGGGAAAACGAAGCTGTCTACACAGAAATGGCATGATTAATTGTTAAACTCTTGATATTAGTAAAAACAATACCCAGTTTTGCATAATCTTTTCCATAAGTTCCACAATTTTTAACAATAAGTTTTTAACAATAAGGCGATTTTTATGTTGAGATTTTACAATGGAGATTTTATTTATTATGAATATAACGCAGAAGATTTGATTTTGTTTCATTTTACAGATTTTATCACCTGCACATTTTCATGAAAATGTTTATGGACAACAAATATTGAATTTATTATTAAAGTTTTGTAACATTCTCAAAAGTAATATTTATAATGCAAATTTATTTTTAGAACAGTTTAGAATTTTAACTTGTACGTTGTAATGAAAGTAGCTTCCACTGATCAAAAATAAATAAATAGAATTGTTCTGGCATCTGAATGTATTATTTTTAATAATATTATTAGAAGTAGTGAGGGCACTAAAGGGCAAGATTTTAGATAATATAAATTGGGTTATTGAAGCAGAAAACTATAAACAATAACAACGAAATCACATAAAACAAATCTGATGTGTTCCATTCACATGACTTTCTCTGCAACAAATTATTGTTAAAAAGCTTATGTTTCTACTTACTTCATGCTAATCGAGAAAAAATTAGCAGAAATGGTCTTATTACTTGCTTCTTTGTACGTAGAAGCGAAATAAGGGAGTACCATAGGTTTAAGTGATAGTCAAACTCTGGTTGCCATGTGACTGAAGTTCCTTTGTCTGTATGAACAGGAGTTGACTAATTCCTGAGAAAAGTATAAGTTTTTCGAAGCTGAAACCAATAACAAGGAACCAGGGCAATAACAATAACCATTGCCCTCAAAAGTGATCAACTCCACGAAAAAAATGTATATTACATAAATTCTGAATTAGCGTGCTCTACATTTTTTGTGTGGTGATTTTTGTCCAATCTCTTATGGTTTAGCAGTTATGCAAAATTCCGTAAAATCCATCCAGAATAAAGTAGCCTTCAGAGGCTATTCCCAGAAAATTGAAGATATACATTTTATTTGTCAGATAAATATCTTTAATACACGATATTTTAATCAAAATCGTTAGAGCCATTTTTTAGAAAATCAACATTTTCCAAAAAAGTTCCATGTAAAAGGTATTTGGGGGTGAATGGGCTTCCTTGAAAATGTTCGTGTCGCATCCTTACAAGATACCATACTTAAATACCAAGTTTGGTATTTAACGGACTTTTCGTTTTTGAGCTATGCTGCCCTCAGACACACACACACACACACACACACACGGACATTTTTCTATAAATGCTTCTTTTTTGGATTCAGGGGATCTCACAACATGTATTTCCGGTGAAACCTTGGAATCGAATTTTTGGGTGCATCTCAATACCTTCTCTATACACTAATGTAATAGTACGTGTAGAGAAAGTAATAATCAATTTGTACTTGTAATAATAGTGCATTCATTGCACAAAGCGCAGTATTTAGATAATCAGAACTGCAAATCTTACCAGGTAAACTACTAAAAACAAATGTTTTGTCAGTTTTCAAAATCCTGATATATATATCATTAAATAAAGCAAAAATAATCAATTTATTTCCAATTGTTTTTTCATCTCTCTTGTAGAATTTTAATTTAGTGAATCATGTTGACTTTTCTGCAATGGCCCATTCAATTCTTTAACAGCCGAAATAGTCTCACATGCTATACAATTGCCCAGCATTTGGAAAGTTACCTGTGAAATTAGGGGTGTTTTGGAATACCATGGGGCTTTACAAAGCCCTTCTACGGGGTAAAGGAGGGGGCTCAGCAAAAGAATGAATTCCTAATACAGTTATTTCATAGTTTCAGGCACACATGTAACGTTGGGTACGGCAGCCAGCAGAGGAATATAATACAGTCTCCCAAGGGATGTAAAAAAAACCTTTTGAGGATATACACAACGTAGTTCAGTCCTGAAAGACTGCATGTTCCCCCACCGTGTTCTGGTTTTTATTTTCTGGTCTTTTAATAGCCAAAACAGTTTAGAAGTCACGTTCTCAAGAGTGTTGGTGTACTGCTATTAAAAAGTGGCAGGGGTGACCATTGCCATCGTCCAAAAATGGAAACATATTCACCAATATGTTTTTGTTACAAAACGGATCAAGGTGGAAGATAATGTGAAAATACTTTAGAAATTACGTAATTTAATTTAATAGTTCTTCTACTTCTAATACTTTTGTCAAAAGCACATTTGGGAACATTTCTACCGCTTATTTAGAGTATAGCATAGTTTAAATCGAATTTTGTCATTACTTCTTTTGAAATCCCAATACCCTCCGATAAAAATTCATTTTTAGAAAAAGTTAATTGTAGGTGTAGGTACTTTTTTTTTTATATGTTTAACACCCGTTTTTAGTACAAATGGCACCACAGGCGATGACACTTGTGATACGTGTAATGAAGCTGCTTTGTCCCCCACAAATCCCGCCTGCGGTCGCTTGGGATAGAACCAGGGCCGTCTAGTAAGAGGCAAGTAGTTTAACCATTCGGCCACGGCGCGGCCTTACGTGTATGTGAACAACAAATTCAAAAACGAAAAACTGAAAATATCACTTGGTGTTCGAGTCCTCTCCACGGATTCAACACGAACATTTTCAAAAACACTTTCCCACTCTCCAAATACTTTTGTCTGAAAAATATTTAGTTCTTTTTTATTCCCTCAAAATACTTCTAAACATCTTGATTAAATTATCATGTTTAAAAAATGTTTGCAAGACTAATAAAACACATATCTTGAATTTTATACGAATTATCTGTAATGTTCTTCATTCGGAATTAAGTAACAAAGGAAGTAGGAAAAAATATTAAGTGTTCCACTCAGATAATCTTCTCTAAATCTTCTGCACACAAACTATTCTTATCAAATATTATTCTTTTATCTAGGCTAACCAAGATAAACAATACCAGAAATGGTCTTATTAATTAGTTCCATATAAGTAGAAGGAAAATAACATAATACACAAGGCTAAAGCGGCACTCAAATTGTTTAACAGCTGTCGCTATGCGATTGCCATAGGCAGGAGAGAAAAAACAAGAGATATGAAACGGACGATAACTTCCCATTTACCAATCTCTGAAATGGGTAACTCTCAAAAAATGTATATGGCATTAATTGTGTTTTAAAGAGATCTACATTTTTTGTATCATACGTGTTTGTCTATCTCTTACCAGTTACACAAAAATCAATCAGGATGAAGGGATCTTCAGGAGCTATTCCGAAGAAATTCAGGATATACATTTTATTTGCCAACTAATCATCTTTAATATGCGGAATTTTAATTAAAATCATCAGAGCCCTTTTTATAAAATCGAAAATTAATAAGAATTTTCCATGTAAAGAGTCGTTTGGGAAGGGTGAATTTTCCTGATAATCTTCCTGTCCATCCTTGGAAAATACTCATTGAAACACCAAGTTTGGTATTTAATGATTTCTCGTCTTTGAGTTTTGCTGTTACAAACTCACACTCACGGACCTTTCCCTAAAATCTGATGTGTTACATTCACATGACTCTTGTCAATCTGTTTTGCAAACAAACTATTCTTACAAAAGGTTAATATTTTTTCTACATCATGCTAATCAAGGCCACCAATACATTAGACAACGGCCGCAGAAACCTATGAATATACATTACCAGAAATGGTCGTATTACTTAAGGGAAATAAAAGAATACACTATGCTAAAGAGATAGTCAAATATTTTAAAAGCTGTCGCTATGCGATTGTCCCGTTTGAGACCATTTTAAGTATTTTAAAATTGAATACCAATAACAAGAAATATCTCTGAAATGGCTAACTCATAAAAAAACAGCTGTATATGATATAAGTTATGTGTTGTAACGAGATCCACGTTTCCTTGTAGAGTAAGTTTTAATTTATATCTTACGTTTATGAGTTATGCAGAATTCATTCAGAAGGAAGGGGATTTCGGAGGCTATTCCAAGAAATTTAGACCTCACATTTTATTTGCCATGTAAACATCTTTAATATACGGAATTTTAATAAAAATCGTTAGAGCCATTTTTAGATAGTCGAAAAGTTCTTATAACTGTTCCATATAACAGATGATAATTTGGGATGAAAATTTCGTGTCCTTTCCTTGGAAGACACTTAACTTAAATACCAAGTTTGCTATTTGAACAATTTCTCGTTTTTAGTTATTCAGCGCATAAACGCGAGCGAGCGCGCGCGCACACGCACGCACACACACATACACACTGAGCTTTATTTAAACATTTTTTTGGACTCAGGGGTCCTCAAAACTTGTATTCCTGGTGAAATATCGGCATCGAATTTTTGGGTGAAATATAATACCTTCTGTACATACTAGCTAAGGTGGTAAAAACTTGCTTCACATCAGATTTCATTAAAACACACAATTTAAGACAGAGCATTTTATTTCCGAGAGCTTCTTTATTGTTACTCTGAATTTTCCATTATTCTTACATCTTTCTCAACTAATTCAGGTAGAGGATGTGTTGCATTTAACCAAAAAAAATAGAAATGTCACCTTAAACAATGTTTTCAGA
The DNA here is from genome assembly GCA_030762935.1 of Hymenopus coronatus. Taxonomy (NCBI): domain Eukaryota; kingdom Metazoa; phylum Arthropoda; class Insecta; order Mantodea; family Hymenopodidae; genus Hymenopus; species Hymenopus coronatus. The sequence goes on along the minus strand of CM060897.1, from coordinate 39,687,017 downwards.
TCCGCTGAATAAAAAAAAATACACTTTGAAAGAAACTTATGCATTACATTCACATGATTAAATTATTTAAATGCAACAAATTATGTTTGCAAAAACTGTCTGCTATTAACTCAATGTTAATTAAGATAAACATTAAGAGAATTAGTCTTATTATTTGGTTCCTTGTAAGTACAATAAAAATAAGGGAATACATACACTGCGCTAAAGTGATAGTCAAATACTTTAAAATGGCTACCTTAAAAATAATTGTACTGAAAATAAATTGTGTGTTTAAACGAGATCTACGTTTTTACTTTCTCTACGCATACTATGTACATAGTGTATAGAGAAGGTATTACATTCCGCCCAAAAATTCGATACCGAGATTTCTCCAAAAATAGACGTCGAGTCCCCTGTATCAAAAAACATATTTTTAGACAAAGGTGTGTGTATGTGTGTGTGTGTCCGTGTGTTATTATTCCCGTGTATCTGTGAACACGATAACTCAAAAACGAAAAGTCGGTAAAATACCAACATTTGGTATATAAGTTTTGTATCTCCCAAGGATGCGACACGAAGATTTTGAAGAAAATCACCCCATCCCAAACTACCTTTTACATGGAAAAATTTTAGAAAATTATGATTTTCTCTAACGATTTGGATTAAAATACTGCATATTAAACATATTTACACGACAAATAAAATAATAAAATATATATCTTGAATTTGGCTGCATTTTGAACAATTACTAAACTGTCGATCTCGTTTAAACACACAATTTATGTCATATACATTTCGACATTTCGTGGAGTTGATATTTTTGAGATATTCTTTGTTATTGGTTTCAGTTTTAAAGTAGTACTTAAATTTTTCACATATGGGAATTTGTCAACTCCTGGAAATGCAAAGAAACGGATTTCGTCTACATGGCAACCAGCTTTTAAAACATTTGACTGTCGTTTTAGCCTAGTGTGTCTCATTATTTCCCTTCTACTTACAAGAAAGCATTTCTGCTAATGTTTATCTCGATTAGCATGGAGTAGACAGAAGAAGCAGCTTTATAACAATAATTTGCTACAGAGATGTAGAGAAAGTCATGTGAATGGAACACATCAGATTTTTTGTGTTGAGCCTCAACGTCTGACACTCGAAAAAAAAATCTCATGTGTTCCATTCACATGACCTTCTTCACCTCTCTGCAACAAATTATTGTTAAAAACCTTATGCTTCTACTTCATGCTAATCGAGAAAAAAATTAGCACAAATAGTCTTATTACTTGCTTCCTTGTAAGCAGAAGGGAAATAAGGGAGTACTATAGGCTAAACTAATAATCAAAAGCTGGTTGCTATGTGACTGAAGTTCCTTTGTTTGTATGGATAGGAGGAGTTGACAAATTCCTGTTTGAGAAAAGTATAAGTTTTTCAAAGCTGAAATCAAGAAAAAGGAATATCTCAAAAACTATCAACTCCACGAAAAAAATGTATATTACATAAATTGTGTGTTTTAACGTGCTCTACATTTTTTGTGGGTTAAGTTTTTGTCCGTCTCTTACGGTTTAGTAGTTATGCAGAATCCATCCAGAATAAAGTAGTCTTCAAAGGCTATTCCCAGAAAATTCAAGATATACATTTTATTTGTCACGTAAATATCTTTAATATACGATATTTTAATCAAAATCGTTACAGCCATTTTTAAGAAAATCTAAATTTTCAAAAAAAGTTCCATGGGGGGGTGGGGGGATTTTCTTGAAAATCTTCGTGTCGCATCCTTGGAAGATACCGAACTTAAATACCAAGTCTTTTCGTTTTTGAGCTATGCTGTCCACAGACACACACACGCACGCACGCACATACGGACCTTTTTCCAAAAATGCTTTTTTTGGATTCAGGGGGACCCAAAACATGTATTTCCGGTGAAATCTCGGTATCGATTTTTTAGGTGCAATACAATACCTTCTCTATACACTATATACATAGTACGTGTAGAGAAAGAAATATATATTTCTTCAAGTTATTATGCATACAATATCAAATCGCTATATGCATGCGACGGGACGAACGAGCCGGATCTTTAACCAGGCACTCTGCATAGCGGTTTCATTTGAGTTAACCTTTTACGTATTTTGGGTTTAAGATAATATGTTATCCTGTTTCTACAATTCGATCCATTTAAGGGATTCACACTCTCGGTAGGGTGAAAGCTTTCTGATCACTACTTTCACCTTTCTTACGAACATCTACCAGGTACTAACTAGTTTTGTTTCTTTTAAGCTCTAAATGGCTCGCTGACATCCTTCAATGCTGGAGGATTTATATCGCTGTTTGTAGCTGCCTGTTTTCCACATCTATGGCTTACCTAAATGGCAGAATATGAAATCGACAAAAATATTCGATATTCAAATTTTATAAATAATTACTTATTTTAAGGGACTGTCATACATTACGTTTAAGTGTAATGTTTTACAATCACTCGGATCTCTCTACCTAATTTTATTTACCTTAATAATCATTTTATACAGGGTGTTTCAAAACGACACCAATCGAAGATGTGGACCTTGTTGGTCATACCGTACGTGATATGTGAATATAATGTTCAGCTCTACAATCGGCACATACAAAACTTCCCATAAAATCACCATGGATTAGTCAGCCGTACATAACCAAATTGTACGTGCCTTGTCCACTCCAAGAGATATGCCGGTTGGTGTCGTTTTGAAAAAGTCTATATATTGCTATTAAACCGGTTTGTTATTCTAGTTCTTGTTAATCAATACATAGTAATTTATGCAGTTAAAATAGTGTAAATTTTACGATTTCAGCACGAATAAATGTTTTATTGGCACGAGCGTTAAATGAAAATGCTTAATTTTCATGAACGTGATACCGGAATTATTGTTATTAAATTAATCATTATTTTATAAATAAATGAAACAATTAAATAATCAAAATAAATTATTTCTGCATATTATATTAAAATTACTGGTCATGCAAAAAAAAAAAAGATCAATTCATCACATGGAAACCCGCTCTTACAAGATTTAACTGTCGCTTTAACCTAGTAGTGCATTCCCTTATTCCCCTTGAACCCGTAAGAAAATATGTAATAAAAATTATTGCTACTAATGTTCGCCTTGTTTAGCATAAACTAGAAATTAAATTAAAATGTTAGCTGGTGTGATTCTCAGCGTCCCAGCGTCTCAGCATGAAATACCGCTTACTTTTCTCAGACACCTCTTTTATCAGGCTTGAGATGAGGTAAATCTACGACAGGGGACCAACGGCTTTTCTTCCCTTCCGAAGGAAGCCATGCTAAGGATTTTTACACCTGAAAAAACATCCACCTTCCTCCGCCGGGTTTGAACCCCGAACCTTGGGAACCAGAGGCAAGCATTTTATCCCTAGACCACGGAGGACGACATAGAGGAATAATATTTTTTACTTTCTCTACACGTACTATATACACAGTGTGTAGAGAAGGTGTTGTAATGTACTATAAAAATTCGATATAGAGATTTCACCGGAAATATATGATTTGAGACCCCCTGAAAAAAAAAATTAATAAAAATGCCCGTGTGTGTCTGCCTGTCTGTCTGTCTGTGTGTGTGTGTGTCTGTGGGCAGCATAGCTCAAAGACAAAAAGACCGTTAAACACCAAACTTGGTATTTAAGTTTGATATCTTCCAAGGATGCGACACGAAGATTTTCAAGAAAATCCCCCGACCACAAACTACGCTTTACATGGAAACATTTTTAAAAATGTTGCTTTCCTTAAAAATGGCTCTAACAATTTTGATTAAAATCTCTTATATTTTAAGATATGTACATGACAAATAAAATGTATATCTTCAATTTTCTGGGAATAGGCTTTGAATACTTCTTTATTCTGGATGAATTTTGCCGAATTTTGCTGAACTGCTAAACCGTAAGAGATAGACAAAAACATACTACACAAAAAATGTAGATCTCGTCAAAATACACAATTTATGTCCTTTACATTTTTATTGCGGAGGTAACCGTTTCCGAGATATTCCTTGTTATTGGTTTCAAGTTCCATTAAGTAAATAGAAAAATAAGCTTTTTAACAATAATTTATTGTAGAGATGTAGAGAAAGTTATGTGAATGGAGCACATTAGATTTTTTTAAGAGTATTTTGTTACAGAACACGTAGCGAAAGTCATGTATACGTAACGCATTCGATGTATATGTATATATTCATACGTACAATAATTTCTGAAACATTGTAAAATGAAGACCCAATTGCTGTCTGTATTGACCTGGACAATGTTTAAACGGACATTCGCCGATATATATAATAGTACTGAAATGTATTATTTTTGACACAATTTCTGATGTGATTTTATCAAACCAACAGGATATAACGGCAATATGGATGGTTTTATCTGAGCATCTCGTTTAATGCACAGTCCCGAACATGTGCTGACTTAAATACTTCCGGATGTGATTCTCAGTAAATAGCGTTACGAAGCTGTGCGATTAAGTACAGTCCCTTACAGAACTACACTTACCTTTTGTAATACCGCTGTCATTCTCATGCCGTATTTCCGTCACGTCTTAAAATGCAACGCTTAAACATGCATATGCTAATGGAGGAAATGTCATACCACAGTCACTGGTATTCAGTTTGTGGACGTTTAAGTATTCGCGTTCGCAACGTTCGAGGTTTAATTATCATCAATTAATGTTGTTGTTAGGAATACACCGTTCATGGGATTTAGAACGTGTGTACATAGTAAATAGATAGGAATTGTATTCTGCCAAAAATTCGATACCTAGATACATGTTTTGAGGACCTATAATTAACAAAAATTATATAAAGGTCCCTTAGTATGTCTGAGGATAGCATAGCTCAAAAATCTCATGTGTTCCATTCACATGATTTTTTCTACATCTCTGCAGCAAATTATTGTTAAAAAGCTTATGCTTCCATTTATTTCATTCTAATCGAGGAAAAATTAGCAGCAGTAGTCTTATTACTTGCTTCCTTGTAAGTAGAAGCGAAATAAGGAGTAGCATACGTTAAAGTGATAGTCAAAAGCTGGTTGCTATGTGGCTGAAGTTTCTTTGTTTGTATGGACAGGAGTTGACAAATTTCTATATGAGAAAAGTATAAGTTTTTCATAGCTGAAACTAAAAACAAGGAATATCTAAAAAAAATGATCAACTCTACGAAAAAAATGTATATAACATAAATTATGTTTTAACATGCTCTACATTTTTGTCCATTTCTTGCGGTTTGGCAGTTATGTAAAATTCCGTAAAACTCATTCAGAATAAAGTAGTCTTCAGAGGCTATTCCCAGAATATTCAAGATATGCATTTTATTTATCAGGTAAAGATATTTAATATAGGATATTTTAATCAAAATCGTTAGAGCCATTTTTGAAAAAATCAAAATTTTCGAAAAAAGTTCCATGTAAAGAGCAGTTGGGGTGGGAGGAGTTCTTGAAAATCTTCGTGTCGCATCCTTGCGCAAGATACCAAACTTAAATACCAAGTTTGGTATTTAACGGTCTTTTCGTTTTTGAGCTATGCTGTCACACACACGCACACGGACCTTTTTCCAGATTTTTTTTTTGATTCAGGTGAACCCAAAATTTGTCTTTCCGGTGAAATCTCGATATCGAATTTTTGGGTGCAATACAATACCTTCTCTATACACTATGTACATAGTATGTGTAGAGAAAGTAAAAATGTTGTTAAATACAAAGTTAAGTACAGTCTTCAAGGGTGCGACACGAAACTTTTCAGAAAAATCCATCCCCCCCCCCCCCCACACACACACACACACACACACACACACACACACACACACACACACACAAATTACCTTTTAAATGGAACATTTTTACAAATTTTCGGATTTTTAAAAGATTCTGATTAAGATGTCATATATTAAAGAGGTTCACATGACAAAGAAATGTACATATATCCTGAATTTCTTGAGATACGCCCCTGAACACTTCTTTTGCATTACCGTAAGAAATGAACGAAAACATACTACACAAAAAATGTTAAAATACACAAACACAATTTGTGTTATATGGAGTTATTTTGTGAAGCTAACCATTTTCAAATTGGAAGCCCTCATTAGATTTATTTATCCTTTGTTTTACTCCTGACCATGGAAATAAAATCATAGAGACAGTTTTTAAAACATTTCGCTATCGCTTTAGCCTAGTGTATTTCCGTATTTACCTTCTACTTTTACAGAAATAAGTAATAAGACCATTTAGTAATGTTTATCTTGATTAGCATTATGTAAAAAAATAATATTTTGATAGAATAGTTTGTTTGCAGAACATATAGAGAAAGTCTTGTGAATGGAACACTTAGATTTTAAAAAATAGCTGTTAAAGAATTGTAAGAACTCAAGTGTTTACATATAATACAGTAGTTTCTAAAAAAATACCAACTTAATCTGCGCTTTATTAGCCTTGAGCCTCCCTTGCTATTTATACAATTATTTTCACTTTGTCTACCATGTATCTTGTATGTAGAGGAAGAATTGCATTCCACTCAAATTCACTGGATATACAGTTTCAGTTCCTCTGAATCCCTTTCCCAAAACAATTTTTAGAAAAAGAGTGAGAAAGTCCCCTCTGGGTATGTGTGTGTCTCAGTGTTAGTATATGTGTAAAATACTGTAAGGGAGTATATGCAACTTTATACATTCAATTGAATAAAATTTTCCATGAATGGGACAGTTTATATATGTACTTAGATATTGTTCGATTTTCTTTATTTGACAATTATTTTCTTGGAAAATTAGGTACATAGGATCATGATTCTAATTATGTTGAAAAAATCAAGAATAGCAATAGACATTCACATGACTTTCTCCATTCTGTATTGTTTGTTAGTGGGTATAGCAATTGGGAGGAATCAAAATTCGGTTCCTGAAGGTGGAAATGTTAAGGAGAGAAAAACATACCTAGGCTACTTTTTATGAAAACAAATATAAATTTAGTTTTTTTAGATCTTCAATAAATGGTATCTTATTCAAGACTGTTAAGAGTTGTTTGAGATAAACTCAAAAAATTACAGAACTCTTCCATTTAAAAGGTAGTTTGTGGGGGGGGGGTTATTTTTATTTTATTTATTTATTTATTTTTTTTTATTTAAATGGGCATCTTAAGAAAATACTGAGAATAACACTTTGCCATATAAATGAATTTTTGTTTTTGCAGTATTCTGTTTACACACACATGTACATATAAGCAGATGGATACACGTGCGCGCAAACATTTTACTTGCTCTACGCATATACAATTTAAGTATACATTGCACGTACAAAAGGTATTGTAATCTATTTAAAAACTCGATACCGAGACTTCATCTACAATACATGTTTTGATGGTTTCTGAATAAAAAAGAATAATTTGTAGAAAAAAGGGGCGCGCGTGTGTGAACAGCATAACTCAAAAACGAAAAAATCTTATGCATTCCATTCACATGACTTTCTCTACATTTCTGCAACAGATTAACGTTAAAAAGCTTATGCTTCTATTTACTCCATGCTAATGGAGAAAAAATTAGCAGAAATAGTCTTATTACTTGCTTCCTTGTAAGTAGAAGCAAAATAACAGGTTAAAGTGATAGTCAAAAGCTGGTTGCTATGTGACTGAAGTTCCTTTGTTTGTATGGACAAGAGTTGACAAATTTCCGTATGATAAAAGTATGTTTTATAAAGCTGAAACCAAAAACAAGGAATATCTCAAAAATGATCAACTCCACGAAAAATTAATTGTGTGTTTTAACGTGCTCTACATTTTTTGTGGGGTAAGTTTTTGTCTATTTCTTACGGTTTAGCAGCTATAGAAAATTCCGTAAAATTCATCCAGGATGAAGTAGTCTTTAGAGGCTATTCCCAAAAAATTCAAGATACACATATTGTTTGTCAGGTAAATGCTCAAAAATGCTCTAACAATTGTAATTAAAATACTGTATATTAAGGATGTTTTACTGGAAAATAAAATAGTAATCCTGAATTTCTTGTGAAAAGAGATAGATAAAACTTTACAACTCAAAAGTGTAGATCTCATTGAAACACACAATCTCTGTCATATACAATTTTGATTTTTGTATTTGTTTGTGTGTTTAAGAGTTAACCATTTCCGAGATATTCCCAGTTATTGGTTTCAATTTTAAAATACTTACACTTTTCTCTAAAGAAGTCCTCATCCGTTTCATATTTACTTTTATTTTATCTCTGGCCATGCAAAAAAAAACGAATTTCAATGACAATCGCATAGCGTCAACTTTTAAACGATTTAACTATCGCTTTAGCCTATGCCCTAACGTATTTCCTTATTTCTCTCCTACTTATAAGTAATAAAACCTTTCCTAGTAATGTTTATCTTGATTACCATGGTGTAGATAAAAGAAAATAATCTCTCGCAAGAATAGTTTGTAGAATAAATACGGAAAGGCATCTCGATTTTTTAAATTGTAATAGTAAGTAACTTTAAACTGTGTTAAACCGGAATATCTAACTTTAAAATGCAGCACATTTCAAAGCTAGGTACATACAGATCCTGGGGCACCTTCGTGGCAGTTCTTGCGTGGCTCTAGGCTATGATTAGGGATTTCCACAGAATCCTACCACGAAATATTCCACGTTCGAAACCCTGCTGGGCGAGTGAAGAGGTGCATTCTCTTGTAAGAGGGCTTCAGCTGTTCATTATACGATCTGTTGAACTTCTTGCTTATTACACTGCTTTTGTTTCGTTATCTTTCACTCTTAGTGGAAGAAGTACCTCACGAATCCGACACAAAATCCGATATCCAGGTTTCACTAGAAATATACGAACGGACTCCAGAAAAATGTTCGTTTTTTACTTTCTCTATACACACTATGTACATAGTGTATAGAGAAGGTATTGCACTCCACCCAAAAATTCCATACCGAGATTTCACTGGAAATATATGTTTTAGGGTCCCAAATATCCAAAAAAAAGTCTGATGTGTACCATTCGCATGACTTTCTCCATATCCCTGCAACAAATAATTCTTAAAAAGCTTATACTTCTATTTACTTTATGCTAATCAGAAAAAATTAGCAGAAATAGTCTTATTACTCGCATCCTTGTAAGTAGAAGCGAAATAAGGGACAACCGTAGGTTAAAGTGATAGTCAAAAGCTGGTTGCTCTGATGTAGCAAATAGAACGGAATTTCAAAATCATGAACAGAGACCAGCTCTTAAAACATTTGAATATCGCTATAGCCTGGTAGCGTGTTCGTTTATTCCTTTTCTGGCTAAAAAAATATACACAATAAAATCATTTATGCTAATATTTATCTGGATCAGCATGAAGCAGGTAGAAGAATGAGCTTTTGTAAGGATAGTTTCTTACAGAATAGGTAGAGAAATTTATATTAAGATAAGATACCAGATTTTTTAAATTATAAAGATAATATAAATTCCTAAAATTCACCAATGTTACTTTGTTTACAACACATATTAAGTAGGTGAAGTATATTTTTTTACATATAAATTCGATACTAATAGTTCACCGGAAATAGTTTTGAGACCTCCAAAATAACAAAAATAATGTTTAGAAAAAGATAGGCGCGCATTTGAGTGAGTGTTTGTGAGTAGTGTAACTCGAAAACGAAACATCAGTTAAATCCCAAACTTGATATTTATTTCATCATTATCCAAGGATGTGGCAGAACACTTTCAAGAAAATCCCCTCACCCCAAAACTACACTCTACACGGAAGATTTTTCGAAAATGTTCATTTTCTCAAAAATGGCTATAGTGATCTTTATTAAAATACCGTATATTAAAGATATTTACATGACAAATAAAAAGTATTTGTTTTATTTATTCATTTATTTATTTTTGGAACTAGTTTGTAAAGTCCACTTCGTTCGAAAATAATTTTATATATCTAATCGTCGTCCTCTGTAGTCTGAGTTAACATGCTAGCCTCTGGTTCCCAAGGTCACGGGTTCAAACCCGGCGGAAGGCGATTGATATTTTTCAAGCAAAAAAATCCTCAGCATGGCTTCCTCTGGAAGTGAAGCCGTTGCTCCAGTGTCGTAGTTTTATGTCACGAACAAAAACCTGAAGCTTCTGAGCAAAATTAAGCGTCTTTCACGTCGAATATAGACTGGAGTCTGAGAATCGCAGCAGTTAAAGAGCGTCCTTAAATAAAACTCACTTTATTATTTTATATATAATCTGGAATAACTGATATACATAAACGATAGAAGAAAACGTACTACATTGAGATTGTATATATCTTTAAAACCCACAATTTATCCAGATAATTTTTTTTTTTTTTTTTTTGTGGCAAAAGGCATTTTCGAAGTAACCGCTGAATAATGGTTCGAATTATTCAATGATTGAACATTCTTTTCCAGTCCTGTCAATTTCTAATTGTTCTTCCCATTACATAGAAAGAGTATGGGATTTTAAGATCGTATATAGCATCCACGTCTTAAACATTTCACTGTTTCTATTCTCTTTGTCTATACCGAAATGTGTAATGTAGCTATTTCTGCAAATATTTATCTCATTAAAATGAACTACAGAGAAAAATAAATTTTCGTTCGCACCACTATTAACTAAATGATAAAGAGTACAGAAAGTCATGTGAAAGTAATATATTATAAATCTTTTGTACGTTAGCTTAAATTGCAGTGAAAATGGATACACAGCTTTCGGAGTAAAAATTATCTAAACGTTAAAATTATTAGCGTTTTTTACTGAACTCCCCCACGAACAGCTCAGTGCAATATTTCTTTATCTTTCTGTATATTGAAAATTAATATTTCTCTCCTTCAATTTTTAAGTGAAGTTGAGTATTTCTAGATCCATTACAACCACTTCTCTGTCCCCCTTCCTATCTCCCACACTCTCTCTCTCGCTCTCTCTCTCTCGCTCTCTCTCTCGCTCTCTCTCTCTCTCTCATACAGACAATTGTCTAAAAATCTGATGTAATCCATTCACATGACTTTCTCTATATCTCTGCAACAATTTTTTGTAAAAGGTTTATGCTTCTATTTACTTCATGTTAAGTTAGAAAAAATTAGCAGAAATAGTCTTATTACTTGCTTCCCTGTAAGTAGAAGCGAAATAAGGGAGTAGCATAGGTTAAAGTGATAGCAAGAGATGGTAACTATGTGAATGAAGTTCCTTTGTTTGTATGTATGGACAGGAGTTGACAAATTCCTATATGAGAAAAGTATAAGTTTTTTAAGGCTGAGACAAAAAATAAGGAATATCTAAAAAACGATCAACTCCACAAAAAAATGTATGTAACACAAATTATGTGTTTTAATGTGCTCCACATTTTGTGTGTGGTAAGTTTTTTTCTATCTCTTACGGTTTACCAGTTATACAAAATTCCGTAAAATTCATCCAGAATAAAGTAGTCTTCAGAGGCTATTCCCAGATAATTCAAGATATACATATTATTTCTCAAGTATATATCTTTAATATACGATATTTTAATCAAAATCGTTAAAGCCATTTTTTAGAAAATCAAAATTATCGAAAACTTTTCCAAGTGAAGGGTAATTGGGGGTGGCGGGATTTTCTTGAAAATCTTCGTGTCGCATCCCTGGAAGATACTGAACTTAAATTCCAAATTTGGTATTTAACGGTCTTTTCGTTTTTGAGCTATGCTGCCCACAGACACACACACATACGCACAAAGACAGACACACACGGACATTTTTCTAAAAATGTTTTTTTTTGGATTCAGGTGGTCTCAAAATATGTATTTCTGATGAAATCTCGGTATCGAATTTTTGGGTACAATGCAATACCTTCTTTATACACTATGTACAAGTACGCATAGAGAAAGTAAAAATATTTCTGGCCGGGTAATCATTAGCTACACAATTATTTATCCAAAATTGAAAATTACTACATTTTCCCTAAAGGTACGTATAGAGAAAGAACACGTTAAAAATATGATGTAAATTTCCTGAAAACCTTTATCTAAAAAGATGACATAGCTGTGAAATTAAATGTCTATCCGACTTTTCGTTTTTGACATGTTCTTCAGATCGCACACTGCACATACAAACAAAACACGTATCTTTTACTTTCAGCACTTATCTATAATAAGGAGTATTCAACCCAAAAGGTCAATATTGGGATTTCTCTGGAAATACAGGTTTCAGATTCACTGAATCCCGCTCCACCCAAGAAAAAAGCAAATTTAAGAAAGGTGTTTCTTGGTATGTTGGTAAGTTGTAATAAAATTTAAAAACGAAATGTCGAAAAATACTGGTTTCATATTTGATTCACACACTGCTTATGACATAATAGTTTTCAAGAAATATTTCACATCACAAAATACGCTTTTTATGATATTTCATTAAATTGAAACTTTGTAAAAAATAACAAACACTTTCGATTAAAAAAGTATATTCTAATATAAATGCATACCAAAATGTACATCTTGAATTTCCTGTAATTGGTCTGTGAAGTCATTTTCATTCTAAATTAATGTGCATAAATCATCAAACATCTCAACCAGAGATCACAGGTTCGATTACCGGCCAAGTCGCAGATATTTATTTTTACTTTCTCAATACGTACTATGTACATAGTGTATAGAGAAGGTATTGTATTGCACCCAAAAATTCGATACCGAGATTTCACCCGAAATATATGTTTTGAGACCCCCTGAATCCAAAAAAAAAGAATGTTTAGAAAAATGTCCGTGTGTGCGTCTGAGTGTGTGTGTGTGTGTGTCTGTGGGCAGCATAGCTCAAAAACCAAAATACCGTTAAAAACCAAACCTAGTTTTTAAGTTTAAGTTTGGTATATTCCAAGGATGCGACACGAGGATTTTCAAGAAAATCCCCCCATCCCAAACTACCCTTTACATGGAAAAATTTCGAAATTTTTGATTTTCTTAAAAATAGCTCTAACGATTTTGATTAAAATCTCGTATATTAAAGATATTTACCTGACAAATAAAATGTATATCTTGAATTTTCTGGGAATAGCCTCTGAAGCCTACTTTATTCTCGATATATTTTACGGAATTTTGCATAACTGCTAAACCGTAAGACATGGATGAAAACCTAAGACACAAAAAATGTAGAGCACATTAAAACACACAATTTAAGTTATATAATTTTTTTGTGGAGTTCTTCGCTTTTTGAGATAGTCCTTGTTTTTGGTTTCAGCTTTGAAAAACATACTTTTCTCATACGGAATTTGTCAACCCATGTCTATACAAACAAAGGAACTTCGGTCACATAGCAACCAGCTTTTGACTATCACTTTAACCTATGGTACTCCCTTATTTCGCTACTACTAACAAGGAAGCAAGTAATAAGACTATTTCTGCTAATTTTTCCTCGATTAAATGAAGTAAAGAGAATAATTTGTTCCAGAGATGTAGAGAAAGTCATGTGAATGGAACACATCAGATTTTTACTGAGTTATTCCGCATCCTTCAAAGAGTGTGAAAGTATAATTGAGTGTGTTTAATACTTATTTTTAAAAAAACTGTTATAATAAATAGTAAGAAATCCTGCATTTCAATGAGCAATACAGCACCATCAGTTATTTCTCAAAATCAAAGCTCCCGATACGACCAAATAAGTTGTGGGAACTAAACAAATGAATAAAGAAATCAGAAATAAAATGTAATAAGAATAAAGAGGACTTTAGATACTATTCCCAGAAATTTCAAAACATACATTTCATTTGTAATGATATACATACATTTTATTTTTATTCAGGAGGTCTCAAAACATATATTTCGGGTGAAATCTCGGCATCAAAGCTTTGGGTGGAATACAGCACTTCCCCTACTGACTTACGATGATACAACTATATTTTGTTTGTCTTATTATGCATATAACCAAGCTGTTTGAGATTATTTCTAGTCAAAATTTTATCGCAACCTAATGCGTACAGAATAATCATTTTTATTTTGTCTACACGTACTATGTTCTTAGCGTATAGAGAAGGTATTGCATTCCACCCAAAAACTCGATATCGAGACTTTCCGGAAATTGACGTTTTAGGGCCCCCTGTATCCGAAAAAAAATTAGAAAAAGGTCCGTGTGCGTGTCTGTGATCACGATAACTCAAAAACGAAAAGTCGCTAAAATACCAAACCTGGTATTTAAATATCTTCCAGGGATGTGACACGAAGATTTTGAGAAAAATTCCTCCTATCTAAACTGTCTTTACATGCAAAAACTTTCGAAATTTTGATTTTCTCAAAAATGGCTCTAAAGATTTTGTTTAAAATACCGTATATTAAACATATTTACATGACAAATAAAATGTATATCTTGAGTTTTCTGGAAATAGCCCTTAAATGCCGCTTTATACTGTATGAATTTTGCATAACTAATAAACTGTAAGAGATAGACAAAAACTTAATACACAAAAAAATGTAGATCACGATAAAACACAATGTATGTGTTATACTTTTTTTCCTGGAGTTGGCTGTTTTCGAGATGTTCCTTGTTATTGATTTCAGGTTTAAAATACTTATGCTTTTCTCATACCTGAACTTGTCAACTCCTCGCCACGCAAAGAAAGGGATTTTATTCCCATAGGAACCACATTTTAAAGTATTTGACTGTCAGTTTAGCCTAGTGTATTCCGTTATTTCCTTTCTACCTATAGGCAAATAAGTAATAAAACCGTTTCTACTAATGTTTATCTCGATTAGAATGAAGTAGATCATTTATATAGCCGCCTTTAACGTTTAAGGTCATATCGGGGTATTTGTATTAGAAGCAACTCGTCTGTAGGAGGTTGGGTTTAAATAGTTTTATTTTCCTCAAACACATTCACTCTCACATACTGCTTCCGGACTCTGGGGGATAGAGAATAATTCTGGTTAAAGAAAAAATCCCCGCCCTAGCCCGGAATCGAGCCCGGGACCTCCGGGTGAGAAGTCAGCTCGCTGACCACCATCTGTAGTTTATTTTCCTTGTTATGCATATAACCAAGCTGGATTATTAAATTTGAAATTACTTCTAGTAACAATTTTATCGTAACCTAATGCGTAGAGTATAATCACTTTTAATGTGATTACCGTAACTAGTAAAAATCATTTTGTGACAGAGAAGACGTTATTAGGTGCTTTATGATCATGTGTGAAATCTTTTCTTGGTAGCCGGTAGTTATTGGAAATTCAGTCGGCAGAAAGTGACAAGGACCCTGGGGCCATCACAAGTAATGAGTTGCTCGCGTTGCCTGGCTGGAAGCTGGGACTCCAAGATGGTCAGGTCTCCATCCTTCACATACACCACGTGGCAACACTGCAAGGTAGTTCACACGCTCTCTGACGTAACACTCTCCTTTATTATACGCTCTTTCAAAGCTCACTTTAAATCAAAATACCTCTAATAATGCTCTTGTTAGAACATGCTGCATAATAGGGGTGTTCTTTTCATCTCTCTTTTATATAATAGTAAGACCTCCACTCATGTTATTTCGTCAAGGGTGCCCATACTTTTTGAGTAAAACGCACTTCGGTTATTTATATTGTGCTAATTATTCACTTAGTCCACGAAATCTAATTTTTCACAAATAAAAACTACATTCATTTCACTTTCCTATAAGTAAATGAAGTATTGCATTCGACCCATAATTTGATACCGAGATTTCCCCGGAAATACCGGTTTTTAGGCTTTCTAAATAAAAAAAATGTAATGTGTGGCATTCACATAGCTTTCTGTACCTATTCTGCCAACAAAACTTCTTATAGCAAATTATTCTTCTATTTACTTCATGCTAATCGGGATAAAGATTAGCAGAATGGTCTTATTATTTAGTCGCTATGCTAAATCATTGAAAGTCCGTTCTCTTTTCGTGGCCAGGAGTAAAACAAAAGAAACACGAACGACTATGTTTGTGAAAAGTGCATTTTAAAATTCAAACCAATAACAAGGAATATCTCGGAAACTGTTAGCTCGATAAAAAATATAAATATGGATAGTAAATGCTGTGTTTTGTGACGAGATTTACATTTTTGTGTACTAAGTTTTGTCTATCTCTTACGGCTCACCAGTTAAGCAAAATTAATCTAGAATGAAGAGGAGTTCAGAGCTAAACTCAGAAAATTCAAGATACACATTTTATTTTTCATGTTAAATATCTTTAATGTGAGATATTTTAATTCAAATCGTTTGAACCATTTTTGAGAAAATAAACATTTTCGAAAATGTTTTCATATAAAGAGTAGTTTGGAGGGATTTTCTTGAAACTCTTCGTGTCGTACCCTTGGAAGATGCTGAACTTAATTGTCCGTTTTGGAAATTAACTGACTCTTCGTTTTTAAATTATTTTGTTCTAGACCACACACACATAGTACCTTTTTCAAAAAACTCTTTTCTTTTTGTTACTGGGGATCCTAAAACGTGTATCTCCAGGAAATTCCGATATCGAATTTTTGATGGAATACAATACCTTCTCTACCTAAGTACTATGCACTTAGTTCAGAAAGTAAAAACCCGATACATTACATTCACTTGACTTTCTAGTAAGTAAAGGATACCGAGATTTCCCCGGAAATGCAACTTTTGAAGTTCTCTAACTCAAAAAAAAAAAGACATTTTTAGAAAAATGTGTAAGTGTGCAAGTGCTTTGGATGCATAACTCAAAAACGAAGAGTTGGTTAAACACCAAACCTGGTATTTAAGTTCAGCATCCAGAAAATCTCTTCTCTCCATACTAGCCTTTACACAGAAAATGTCTCATCACTTTTTATGTTTTGAAAAATAGATACAACCCTAGGTCTTTTGACCATTTGTATAAGATATCTGCTCGACAAATAAAACGAATTTTTGGAATATGCTGTGAAGTTCTCTTTATTCTGAATGGCTTTTATATAATTATTGGTAAACCTTAAGATATTTACAAAAATCTTACAGCACAAAATGTGCAGGTCTAGTTAAAACACAACACAATTTATATCCAATTTTTGTGGCGTTAATAATTTCCGATATAGAGGTTCCCTAATTAAATAAATAAATAAAAATCGTAAAAAATATCCGCATGCTTCTGTGTGTATGAATATGTGAACAGCATAACTCAAAATCGGACAGTCGATTAAATAACAAATACATCAGATTTTTATTTTCCTTCGTCGTTTTTAAAATTCTACTGCATACATGTAATGGATGTGTTTCATTTATGCAGGTAGACAGCTGGGTAAAGTGACGCAGTAGCTAATGCACCTAAAAAGTGGGGTCAGTATACTAATTATAGCAGACGGTCGTTGAGGAAAGTTCAAGGATACGAAAAACAGTCGGCGAGGTTTTGAAGTTTACACAAGCAAAGTTTGTAAAAACAGGTCGAAATAACTGATTAAGCTTTCTTCTTATCTTACGAAAAATATTTACTCCGAGGAAATGCTACAAAAACATACTTTTTTTACATTCTCTAGGTAGAAGAAGCATTCTATTCATCAAAAAGTTCGGTTCAGAGATTTCATCGGAAATAAATTTTATATTTACTTCCCCTCTCTCCAAAGACGCATTTTAAAATCCGTATCTGCGCGTGTACCGAATTGCGTATTAGAGGTGACCGCTATATACGCATAACAGACAGAGATTTTCAGGAAAATCCACCACCTTGATCTACCATTTTCCCGGGAAAAGTTTCATTGCTTTTTATCTTCTCCCGTCCAAAATACAATTTACATGGAAGATTTTCTATCGGAATTTTCAATTTTTCTCGATTAGCTCTAAATACTTTGATTAAAAGACCATACATTAAACACATTAAATCACAAATAATATATTCAGTTTTCTCGGAATAGCCTCGGAAGCCCTCTTCTTTCTGGTAAACCTTACCTTTGCATAACCGGTATACCTTAAGAGATGGATAAAATCTTATTTTTAAAAGAACTGTAGATATCGTTAACGCACATTTTATGTCAGTGCATTTGTTTTGTTTAGTCAATAATTTACGAGATATTCTGTGTTTTTTATTCAAATTTCCCATTACCTTTCTCAAAATATATGAAGTTCTCTTTTCTGCTTCTCTTTTCTTTTCTTTTATCTTCCCTTTTTTTTTTTTTTTTTTTAATCCTGGTAAAGCTAGGAAGGAGTGGGGAAATTCACTTCAATGTAATACATAGAAATCAGCTTTTAAAATATGACTATCGCTTTAGCCTGGTGTATTCTCTTATTTTCTTTGTACCTACAAGAATGCGTGTAGTTAAATGTCTAGTTTTTTATTTTATTTATATATTAATGGTCGATCTGTAGTTTCTCACTTTACAGGGTAGGTAACATAAAAATTAATTTTAAAAACATTCTACAAATGTTTATAATGAAGTAGTTAGAAGAATAAGCTTTCATAAGAACATTTTGTTGCAGAGTAGGTAAAAAAAGTTATGCAAATGTAACACATTAGATGTTTAAGTACTGCAGCAGCTTACGTTTATTTCTATAGTAGCATATAGCGCCAGCTTTAAAAGATTTGACTGACTTAATACGAGTGCTGACAGCTTTCGGTAATTTAATGGAGTAATAGTAATTATCTAACGATCACAACCTTGGGTTGGGAAGCCCAATTAAATTACCTAAGAAAAAATATAGGAGAGGCATTCGTTAAGATAATTACAGGATACCAACTTTACTTTCCCTACCACGTTTTAATAGTAGGAAGAAGAGAAGATAATGCAGTTCATGCAAAAATTTCACCCAACACAGGTATTAAGGACTCATGAATAATAAAAAAGCATTTCTTGAAAAAGAAATCCTAGTTGCCTGTGTGCGTGCATGCGTGCGTGTGTGTATGTGAAAAAAAGCTTATAACTTTCTCTGTTCTTTCAAATACAACCATTCTTACAAAATATTACTTTATCTACATCATGCTAATCGAGATAAACATTATTAGAGTGCCTTAATACGTGCTTCATTGTAAGAAGAAGGGAAATAAAGGAATGCATTATGCTAAAGTGATAGTCAAATATTTTAAAAGTGGTCACTCTGTGAAACAATTGAGGTCCGGTTCGCTTTGCATGGTCCATTTTAAGAAAGTTAGGTAGTTTAAAATTGAAACCAATAACAAGGAATATCTCAAAAACGATAAACTACAGGAAAAACGCATATAACATTAATCTATATTTTTGTGTATTAATTTTTTGTCTATCTCTTAAGTTTAACCGTTATGCAAAATTCTGCAAAACTCATCCAGCAGCTATTCCCAGAAAATTCAAAATATCAATTTTATTTGCGATGTAAATATCTTTAATGTGTGGCGTTTAAATCAAAATCGTTTGTTATTTTTTAGAAAAACAAACTTTTAAAACATTTCTCCATGTAAAGAGTAGATTGTGATGGGGGGATTTTTTTTTTTTTTTTTTTTTTTTTTTTTTTTTAAATCTTCCTTCGTGCCGCATCCTTGGAAGATAGTGAACATAAATACCAAGTTGGTTTTTAACGGTCTTTTCATTTTTTGAGCAATGCTGTGCACAGACAGACACACAACATTCACGGACCTTTTTCTGAAAATGATTTTGTCGGATTCAGGGGACCTAAAAACATACCTTTTCGGGGAAATCTCGACATCTAATTTTTGGGTGGAATATAATACCTTTCATAGCTACGATGTAGGTGCATTGCATGTACATACGTGCTAGAGAAAGAAAAACTTTATATTTATATTTAGTATCCTCAAAAAAAGCGACACCAAGATTTTAATGAAACTCCTCCATACCAAATTATTCTTTACATGGAACTTCTTTCGATATTTTCTGTTTTCTTTGATAAAAATAGTAAGTGTTAAAGATATTTATGTATATCTGGGAAATGCCTGTGAGGTTATCAAAGGAAGGAACTTTCTATAATGTTGTGTAACTAGCAAATGTTAAGGGGTATACGAAAACGTACTACACTATAGGACCTAGTTGTACAATCCTTACCAAAATGTAGAAGTATTTAAAACTCAATTTATTCCAAATAAGTTTTTTGTTATAGAAGTCATTTCTGTAGTCACGATATAATGGTTAAAATATTTTATGGCTCCATTAATACTCCGCCTTTAACTGCATGGTCCTATCTGCGGCATTTCCTTTTAGAGCACATTGCATGTTGGCAATGGTGTTAATTTGTATGCTGTTGTTGTTAGGTTTCTATGTTTCTTTAATTTTATTCATTAGATCACACATATTGACAATCATTCATACTTCCGAAAGGATATGGAATAATCTGGGCTAGAGAAAAAGTCCCATTCCCCAGCTGGGAATCGAACCCGGACCCGATAGCATTGTTGAATGCTTTGTCATCATTTTAAAAACACTTTCGATCTTTCTCACAATTGCATGGAATCAGTATTAAACGTTAGGCATCCAATTTTTAAAACATTTGATTATTGTTACTCTTTTTATATCTTTAATCACAACGTTTCATGAGGAATTGAATCGATTTGAGTCTAATTCCATTTGAATACCATCCGTGCTTCACGTTAATGCTACCCATAGGTGAAAATCAATGCGAAATCCTTTAAAAAGTAATTTTTTTTATAGATTTATTATTAAAATGATCATCCAGTTTCAGAATTTGTATTTCGCGTCAATTACTTGATCATTAGAAATATATTTAAATGAGCTTTGTGCGCACAAGGCCATATAGCTCCGAAGCTGTTTTTCTAGCTTTCTGTTTTTTCTACATTTTTTGGGGTTAAGATTGTTGCACACGATGCAATTTTTGTTAATTTCATTCAATTTTTTAGAGCTACACCTAAATCTATAGGTATTAAAATGTTTCTAGGGAGGTTTATCAGTTGCCATTGTAGGAATATTAATTAGAATATCTAAACAATACTCTAAAATTAAGGAACAATATTGTTTCTCATAAGTATAATATTTATTTCTAAAAAACTTAAAACATCACTGAAAAGTATGTTTCCAATATTTGTTCATAAATATTTCGTAGAGTCAAAGTAGATGTTTATATGATTTTTTTTTTCTTCTTCATCGTGTGGAGTATTTTTGTTTACCATTAAAATAATCCATTAAACAATTAATAACATAAAACTACTAAAATACTGCAAAGAAAATGCGTGCTTGCTTATTATTTGGTATCTTACTTGCAGTTTAAATATAAAGGCATTCGTTCCTTAAGATAGAATTAAGACATTTCACCTATGGGTTCCATTAAATTCAATACGAATTGAGATCATTTTGAACACATAACATTCGAGAATAAATATATCGAGTTTTTATGCAGCGTCGACTCGAATTTACGTTGCCGAATTGTTAAATAAAGTTCTGTTTATTATAAGCAAGTTTTGAGGTTAGTGAATGTTTATGATCTAAGGATAAATTGCGAAGTTATGGAAAGGTTAACACTGGCTCCGTTGTGTGTTTTCTTTACAACAGTTTCTGGCAAGTTAGTTGAAGAAAACGAAGTACCGAGCGTGCAGTGTGTTGCAAAGTGTGAATTCGAATACAGCCTCTTTGGTGTATTGTAGACGATTTGAACACAGAGGGTTTGCATGTAACATACAAGTATTTCGATCCGATTCCACTTTCGAAGAGGATCAGATGCAAGATTCAATACGATTTGGATACGCGTTTCCATGCAGTATTCAATACGGAATGAATACTCAAAATCGATTTAAAATTCCTATGAAAACGTGGTAAATGAAATCTGTAATGTATCTGTTTCTGCAAATGCTTATCTCACTTAAGACAAAGTGGGTATGTGTATAAAAATATTTTCGTAAGAATAGTTTGTGTACCAAAAAGATAGACGTTAGAGAATCTTATTTTTTGCTTTCTCTACCACGTATGTGTGTGCAATGTGCATATTTTAATCAAACTCGTGGGAACCATTTTTGAAATCAAAATTTTCGGAAAATGTCCCATGTAAAGGGAAGTTGAGGGGGGATTTTCCTCAAAATCTTCGTGTCTTACTTATATACAAAGTTTTGGGTTATGCTGTCCACACACACAAACAGTCACACAGGGACCTTTTTCTAATTTGTTTTAACTCAGGGGGACTCAAAACATATATTTCCGGTGAAATCTCGACATCAAACTTTTGTGTGAAATACAATAGCTTCTCTGCCTACTATATGTATAGTACATGTAACGAAAATAAAAACGCAATACTCGTTAAAATACTCAAATTATGTCATATACGTTTTTTTAAGAGCTAGGCATTTCAGAGGTGATCCCTGTTGTTGGTCTCAATTTTAAAACACTTAAAACTTTTCTCAAACGCGAAGTCCTCATGCGTTTCGTCTCCCTTTTATTTTACTCCTAGCCATAGAAAGATACCCGAATTTCAATGATAATCGCATATTTTCAGTTTTTAAATGATTTGACTGTCGCTTTAGCTTTGTGTATTCCCTTATTTTTACTTGTAAGGAACTAAGAAATAACAGCATTTCTGCAAATGTTTATCTTGATCAATAGTATACAGCTAAACATATATTTTGTAGGAATAGATTGTTTGCAGAAAGATAGAGAAAATTTTATGATTGGAACACATCAGATTTTTTTCAGAGATGTTTGCGCACTGTGGGAACATTCCCGGGTCCCTCATTCACACACACCGGCAGATGTGATGTATCTATTGAAATGCACTTTGTCTTCTTTATCAAACACTTGTGAGGAAACAGACAGTTCACCAGAAAAAAATGACATAATCTGCTACGTCGTAACATACACTGACATCCACGTGACCTAATGCTAAAATATTACTCCCATTAATCATATTTCAACACAATGTTGTCTTTTAGAACACTTATCATGATATTTACTGCGTTGCAGTTGGCGATGCTGTTACACTAAAAAGACACACACACATACAATAAAGGCTGTTACCATACCTTTCACATGAGAACGAGGTACACCATGGTCGGCATTACATCACCTGCGGAATTGTTAACCTCTCGAGGCGGGGAACACAGCTTTTGGTCACGTTCGCGGTCTTGTTTATAACACTTGTTTCAAGATTGTTAGCATTGCACCAAAGTGGCAGAGTAAGCACTTATGAAGAAGGGTTTAGACGGCGAAGTTCCAGCTGTTACTTACGTGAGAACGAACACTATACACAGTCTTGTCTTGCTCAAACCCAAAGAACTGCAGTCAGAAAGTCGACTGGACTGGAGTCTCTACTCCGCTCCGCTACGTCACGATGTGGTGGGGAGGTACAGTCGGGGAACCCGCTAACTGGTCACACAACAGGTGGTCACGCTTCCGAGCCTTACCGGCTTTGGCTTCACGTGTTATCTCATTACGTCACTTATTTGCAAAAGCTTAGTTTTCTATCTACTTCGAGATAAACATTTGCAAAAATAGATACACTACACATTTCGTTATAGGTAAACTGTAGATAATGGGGAGGGGGGTGCATCTCTCGCATTGCAACCTGCACAGATTTGTTGTGACTAATGGGAAGGGATGAACTAAGGGAACCAGAGGAGGCCCTAGGGCGCAGGATTGCTACAATTACAATAAAAAATCTGATGTGTTCCATTCACATGACTTTCTCTATATCACTGCAACAAATTATTCTATTTACTTCATCTAATGGAGCAAAAATTAGCAGAAATACTCTTATTACTTGCTTCCTTGTTAGGGGGTACCATAGGTTAAAGTGATAGTCAAAAGCTGGTTGCTCTGTGACTGAAGTTCCTTTGTATGGACACGAGTTCACAAAGCCCTGTATGAGAAAAGTATAAGTCTTTATAGCTGAAAAAAACAAGGAATATCTCAAAAACAATCAACTCCACGAAAAAAATGTGTATGACATACATTGTGTGTTTTGTTGTGTGGTAAGTTTTTGTCCATCTTTTACGGTTTAGCAGTTATGCAAAATTCCGTAAAATTGACCCAGAATAAAGTAGTCTTCAGACGCTATTCCCAGAAAATTCAAAATATACATTTTATTTGTTATGTAAATATCTTAAATAGAGGATATTTTAATCAAAATCGTTAGAGCCATTATTTAGAAAATCAAAATTTTCGAAAAAGGTTCCATGTAAAGGGTAGTTTGGGGTGGGGGGACTTTTCTCAAAATCTTCATGTCGCATCTCTGGAAGATACTAAACTTAAATACCAAGCTTGGTATTTTACCGACTTTTCGTTTTTGAGTTATCGTGTTCATAGACACACTGACACACGGACCTTTTTCTGAAAATACTTTTTTTTGGATACAGGGGACCCTAAACCATATATTTCCGGTGAAATCTCGGTATCGAATTTTTTGGTGGAGTGCAATACCTTCTCTATACACTATATCCATAGCACGTATAGAGAAAGTAAAAATGTGATAAACAATTTCCGAGTAAGATTAAACTAGAAAAAAAAAATTCTGTATTCCATTCAAATGGCTTTCTCAACAACTCTGTAACAAATTACTCTTAAAAAACTTATTCTTCTACTTCATAATAATCGAGATAAACATTAGCAGAAATTGTCCTTATTACTTGGTTCCTTGTACGTAGAAAGGAAAAAATTTAATGTATTCCATTCACACGATGTCCTCTAGCTGTTCGGTAAATAAACCTTTTATTCAAAACATTAATCTGTTACCTACATCATGCTAATTAAGATAAAACATAGGCAGAATTATTCTTATTACTGGCTTCCTTGTAAGTAGAAGGAAAATAAGAAAATGTACAGGCCAAAGCGATAATCTTGTCCTTTAAAAGCTGGTCACTAAGTGAAACAATTGAAATTTCAATCTCTTTGCTTGCCAGGAGTAAACAACAAGAAACGAGTAAGAAAAAATGTCTTTCCGTTTGAGAAAATTTTAAGTGGATTAAAATTTAAACCAATAATCCGGAATATCTCGAAAACGATCAACTCTAATTTAAAAAAAACAAAAAACTATGAATTGAGTTTTTTAATGAGATCTATATGTTTTTATTTGGTACTTTTGTATATGCCTTCAGTGGCGGCTCGTAGCCAAATTACACAATTTTAAGATTGACTAAAATTAAAACTAAAGTGAATGTTATTAATGGACGCCCTTTAACTGCTGCGGTTCTAAGCGTCCCATTCTATTTTGGGTGCGAAACACCGCTTAATAATGCTCAGAGGCCTCTTTATCAGGCTTGAGGGTTTTTTTACGTGCCGTAAATCTACGACACGGTATCAACGACTTTACTTCCTTTATGAAGGAAGGGATTTTTACGCCTGAAAAAGAATCAGCCGGGTTTGAACCCGCGACCTTAGAACCAGAGGCTAGTATGTTACGGCTAGCACGGATGACGACAGACTAAAATTAGTGGATACTAAAAGATATCAGTAGAAATGAAATGCTAATTTGTTTATTAGCGCTAACCTTTCTGTTTGTAGATGATTTTTGATTTAAGTCAGAAACTGAACGCGACATATTGAACACGAACCGTCACCTTCACTGTTTATCATGTCAACAACATTATCAGAGAGGTGATCCTGCGTAAATTGATGCATAGCTCGTATTAACAGCTGATGCAGTTGAGTTAAAGATTCCAGTCTTCCATACTACCTTACACAACTCAATGTATGTCAATTACAACTTTCACGATCTTTCTTTTCACAAACGAAGCTCGCTTTTCTCTCAGAAAATTATGAAAACTACCTTAAAGTAAAGTAGATCGCGATCGTAGTATAGTGTGTTAATCATTTTCTTTATAAACAATTGTAAACTTTACAAACCATCGCCTAACAGTGTTTAGGATTTTCCCTCTTAAGGCGAGTTTTAATACTGCGGTTTCTTTGAACGCTAGCAACTGATAAATCGGCATATCATTCTGCAGCTAATTTCACCAAATTATTCTCCAGTACATTCGGATTATGTTTCATAACACGTGAAATACATTCAAGGCACTGTTTCACACTTAACAGTTTACTCTTACTCAGCACTCGTTCTCAAAACACTAGCCACTAATCACCTCTCGCAAGTAAGGTCCATTTTACTGTTTGTTCAAGTCCATTTTTTCAATAACTATTGGTTATTTGACCTTTTCCGGTTTTCAAGTAAAGCTTCAACTCTATTACCTAGTAAACTTGGGTAATTACACAACACAGTACTTGTACGCATTGAGCGTTCGCGCGCCAGCGTACCTTGTCGTCTGCTTGGCAGGGAGCAGAGAATACCAAGTACCAACATTATAACTGTTTACGATATAAGCTTCTTTTTGTATGTTTCGTTCGGGAGATTTATAGATCAACTTTGTTTTCAAATAAGAAGACATTGAAACTTAAGAAATGTTTCTTATTATTTACTCTTACACGTGAAAATATCTTTGGCTAAATATTTTTGTCAGGGATTTGACTCAAACTTTAACTTTTGCTTACTGTCGGTTCTCATTTTCTCTTTGTGCATGCGCAGCAAATGACCACAGAGGCTTTCGTGTCCTAAGAGAACCTTCCCCTCTCAGCCCCTTGAAACCCACACCCACAAATTAACTGCATCTGAAAGCATTGAATTCTTCTGCGTCTGCGCATAGAAAGACCACAAACGCTTGTGTCCGAAATACGCGGCCGGTTACTATTTCCGACAGCCATCTTCACTACAAATGTCTAGTGTGCATAGTAGGTTTAAATGGATACAAAATGTGTTATAGATTACAGCATTTTACCTATTAATATAATGGATAAGTTACTGTCTGAAATTGTTGCAGGGAGGGCACGTGCCCCTGTGCCCTTAAAGGCCGGCCTCCACTGTATGCCTTACTGTTTGCCAGTTATATAAAAGTCATCCAGAATGAAGTGGTCTTCAGAGGCTATTCCCAATAAATAGCTACGTCACAATATTTCGTTTGTCATAAAAATATTTTATTCATCCTGTATTTTTGTCAAAAACGTTATAGCCATTTTTGAGAAATCACAATTTTCGAAAAACGTTCCATATAAAGGACAGTTGGGGGTGGGGTGATTTTCTTGAAAATCTTCGTGTCGCATCCTTGGAAGATAGATCTTAAATACCAAGTTTGGAATTTAACGATCTTTCGTTTTTTAACTATGCTGTTCACAGACATACACACACGCACACACATTCACACGCGCGCTCGCACGCACGGGCACACACGGACCATTTTCTAAAAATGGGGGCCCTAAAACATGTGAAACATGTGAAATCTCGGTATCCAATTTTGGTTGCATTACTGTACCTTCTCTATACACTATGCACATAGTACGTATACAGAAAGTAAAAATTAGATGTGTTCCATTCATATAACTTTCTCTAGCTGTTCAAAATACATACTTTTCTTACAAAAGATTATTCTTTTATTGACGTCATGCTAATCGAGATAAATATTAGCAGAATTAGTCTTATCACTTGCTTCCTTTTTTAACAAAAGGGAAATAAAGGAATACATTAGCCTAAAGCGACAGTCAAGTCCTTTAAAAGCTCGTCGCTATATGAATGGTCCCGTTTGAGGTATTTTAAAGCTGAAACCAGTAACAAGTAACATCTCGAAAACGGTCACTCTACAACAAAAACGTATAAGACATAAATTATGCATTTTAACAAGATCTACATTTTTTGTGTAGTAGGTTTTTTGTCTATCTCTCACGGTTTACCAGTTATGCAAAATTCATCCAGAATAAAGAGGTCTTCAAGAGGTTATACCCAGAAAATTCAAGATATACATATTATTTTTAATTTGATTTTAATCAAAATCATTAAGGCCATTTTTGAGAAAATAAAAAATTTTGAATGTTTTGCCATGTAAAGGGTAGTTGGAGTAAGGAGAATGTTCTTGAAAACCGTCGTGTCGCATCATTGTGAGATAATGAAACTTAAATACTTAGTTTCCTTTCGTTGTTGAGCTATACTGTCCACAGACACACACAAAAACACACACGCGCGCGCACAAAGACCTTTTTTCTAAAATGTTTTATTCGGACTGATAGGACCTCAAAACATATGTCCGGTGATATCTCGACATCGACTTTTTGGGTCGCCCTCCGTGGTGTAATGGTTACCATGCTAACTTCATATACCCAAGGTCGCGGGTTCAAACTCGGCGGAGGACGATGGATTTTTTCGGGTGTAAAAATCCTTAGCATGGCTTCCTTCGGAAGGGAAATAAAGCCATTGGTCCCGTGTCGTAGATTTACGGCACGTAAGAGAACCTCAAGCCTGATAGAGAGGCCTCTGAGCAAAATTAAGCGGTCTTTCACGCCCAATTTAGAACGGAACGCTGAGATCCACAATAGTTAAAGAGCGCCCATAAATAACACGATATTTCTATTTCCACCAAATTTTTGGGTGGAATATAATGCCTTCTCTATCCACTAAGTACATTCTACATACGGGCTAGAGAAAATAACAGTGTGATAAACCGAGTAGGATTAAACTAGAAAAAAATTGTATTCCACTCACATGAGTTTCTCTATCTGTTCTGCAGACAAACTATTCTTACAAAAGATTATTTTTTAGTCTATATACTGGTAATCAAGATAAGCTTGATGTTATTACTTAGCTGCTTATAAGTAGAATGGAAATAAGAGAATACATTAAGCTAAAGCGACATTCATAGCTTTTAAAAACTGAACCTATGCGATTATCATTGTAATACGGCTATCTTTCCATAGCCAGGATAAAACAAGAGGTACAGATATAAAAAGGATGAGGGCTCCACGTTTGAGAAAAGTTTTAAACCTTTTAAAACTGAAATCAATAATAAGGAACGTCTCTGAAATGCTTAGTAATTTGTGTAGTAAATTTTTGTCTATATCTGACAATTTACCAGTTACGCAAAAGGTCCACAAAAAAGAGGGCTTTAGGGGCTATGCATAGAAAATTCAATATATACATTTTATTTATCAGGTAAGCATATATCTACGGCATTTTAATACAATTCATTAGAGACATTTTTGAGAAAATCAAAATTTCGAAAAATCTTCCTTGTAAAAGACAGTTTGGGGCGGGGATTTTCCTGAAAATCTTCGTATCGCTATATTGGAAGAAATTAACTTAAATACTTACAATAAGGGATAAAAAAAAAAGCAGTGTGAGTTAGCAGTTTTCCAAGATATTCCTTGTTATTGGTATTTTTAATTATTTAATTTTTTCGGAAGAGGTAAGTCAACTTTCATTTTATCTCTTTTGTTTTGCTACCGGGAATGCAAAAGAGAACAGAATTTCAATTGTTTCAAATTCTGATAGCTTTTAAATGATAGCCTTTAACTAGTGTATTCCCTTATTTCTCTTCTAATTACAAGGCAACAAGTAATAAGACCATCTCTGCTAATGTTTATCTCGATGAGCATGACTTAGATAAAATCTGATGTGTTCCATTCACATGACTTTCTCTATATCTCTGCAACAAATTATTGTTAAAAAGCTTATGCTTTTTTTCATACTAATCGAAAAAAATCAGCAGAAATAGTCCTATTACTTGCTTCCTTGTTTAAGTATAAGCGAAATAAGGGAGTACTATTGGTTAAAGTGATAGTAAAAAATTGGTTACCATGTGACTGAAGTTCTTTTGTTTGTATTGACAGGAATTGTTGAATTCTTGTAAGAGAAAAGAATGTTTATTAAAGCTGAAACCAAAAACAAGGAGTATCTCAAAAACGACCAACTCCACGAAAAAAATGTATATATAAGATAAATTGTTGTTTTAAGGTGCTCTACATTTTTTGTGTTGTAAATTTTTGTCCATCTCTTACGGTTTAGTAGTTATACAAAATTCAGTAAAATGCATCCAGAATAAAGTAGTCTTCAAAGGCTATTCCCAGAAAATTCAAGATATACATTTTATTTGTCAGCTAAATATCTTTAATATACGAAATTTTAATCAAAATCGTTATATCCGTTTTAGAAAAAATCAAAAATTTTTAAAAAAGTTCCATGTAAAGAGTAGTTTGGGGTGGGAGGATTTTCCTCAAAATATTTGTGTCGCATCCCTGGAAGGTACTAAACTTAAATACCAAGTTTGGTATTTTACCGACTTTTCGTTTTTGAGCTATCGTGTTCACAGACACACGGACACACACACGCGGACCTTTTTCTGAAAATGCTTTTTTACGTTCTCTAGCCCCATTATGTACAATGTACATAGGGTTAGAGAAGTATTGTATTCCACCCAAAAATTCGATACCGAGATTTCACCGGAAATATATGTTTTAGGGTCCCCAATATCCAAAAAAAGCATTTTCTCAAAAAAGTCCGTGTGTGTGTGTGTCCGTGTGTCTGTGAACACGATAACTCAAAAACGAAAAGTAGCTAAAATACCAAACTTGTATTTAAGTTTAGTATCTTCCAGGGATGCAACACGAAGATTTTGGGAAAAATCCTCCACCCCAAACTACCCTTACATGGAACTTTTTTCGAAAATTTTAATCTTCTTAAAATTGGCTCTAACGATTTTGATTAAAATATCATATATTAAAGATATTTACCTGACAAATAAAATGTATATCTTGAATTTTCTGGGAATAGCCTCTGAAGACTACTTTATTCTGGATGAATTTTACTGAATTTTGAATAACTGCTAAACCGTAAGAGATAGACAAAAACTTACTACACAAAAAAAAATGTAGAACACGTTAAAATACACAATTTATGTTCTATAAATTTTTTTCGTAAGTTCGTCGTTTTTGAGACATTCCTTATTTTTGGTTTCTGCTATGCAAAACTTATACTTTTCTCATACAGGAACTTGTCAACTCCTATCCATATACACAAAGGAACTTCATTGACATAGCAACCCTTTTGACTATCATTTTAACCTATGGTAGTCCCTTATTTCGCTTCTACTTACAAGGAAGCAAGTAATAAGACTATTTCTGCTCATTTTTTCTGATTAGCATAAAGTAAATAGAAGTATAAGCTTTTTAAGAATAATTTGTTTTAGGGACATAGAGAAAGTCATGTGAATGGTACAAATCAGATTTTTTGGATACAGGGGACCCAAAAACATATATTTCCGGTGAAATCTGTGTATCGAATTTTTGGATGGAGTGCAATACCTTCTCTGTACACTATGTACATAGTACGTGTAGAGAAAGTAAAAAAGATAATGATCTTTAGTAAGGAAAGTTTGTTTGTGGAGCAGCTAGAATCATATGATTGGAACACATCAGATTTTTTTTAGTTATGCAGTCTATAGACACTTACGGACATGAACATGTTTTTATAAGATTCAGAGGTACTCAAAACGTGTATTCTCGGTGAAATCTAGGTATCAAATTTTGGGGCGTAATACAACGTCTCTACACATTATGTACAGTGTAGTAAGTACTTGGTAGGGAAATTAATAAAGTTTATAATTTTCGAAAGAAACATGTACTTTATTATTTCGCATCATTTTTGTTTATTTGAAAAGGAATCCAACTTACTACAATGTTGCACATTAACTTTACAGTGTACTCGTATATGAAATTTGACTTCTTAGTTTTCTGCTGGGGGCGTAGGCTCAGCGGGAGCATAACTGCCGAGCCCCCACTCCAGAATACGCCGCAGAGTTAGGACCACATTAATCTTTGTGTCATTAGTTATTGTGAGTCAGTGTGTTTTAATTGGGAATAGAAATCAGGACTAACCAGGCAATTACCACATTGTTACGTATAACGAACTTTGTATGAGTCAGTGTTGACAACAGTACTTCAAACGATCTTCAACTACCGTTTCGTATCGTGCGCGATTCGCGCAAAACTTTTGGATAGCACTGAAGATGCACTATATTCCGGCTATTCTCTTTACTTTCTATAGCACGTATGTACATTGTAGGTATAGAATGTATCGTATTCCACCAAAAAACCGATCCTGAAAAAAGCATTTTAGAAAAAGATTGGTTTGTATGTATGTGTCTGTGGACAGTATGACCCCAAAACGAAAAGTTCACAAAATACCTTAGGCTTACTTAGTGTCTTCCAAGGATACGACATGAACGATTTTCAGAAAACTCCTCCCGCACCAAAATACTCTTTACATAGAAAATGTTCGAAAATGTTGATTATCTCAAACATTTCACCAACGATTTTGATCAAAATATCGTATATTAAATATATTTATATGATTATATGACCAGTAAATTGTACCTATACATATTTAATTTCCTGGAGATAGTTTTCTGAAGTCCTCTTCATTCAGAATGACTTTCGCATAACGGTAAACCGTAGCCAAAAACGTCTATACAAAAATGTAGATCTCGTCAAAACATATATTAATAATTTATGTCGTTTACATGTTTGCAGTTCCCGAGATATTCCTTGATATTGGTTTCATTTTAAAATACTTAGTTTTATCTCAAAAATAAAGTCGTGCGTGATTCTCTTGTTTTACTTCCTGACCATGCAAATAGAGAATTTCAATAACAATCACGTAGGACGGTATTTAGAGCATTTGACCATCCCTTTAGCATATTGTATTCCCTTAGTTCCTTTCTATTAATAAGGAATTAAATTATAAAATTATGATAAACTGATGGTTATCTCAATTATCAAGGAGTAGAAAGAAGCATAAATTTTTATAAGTAGTTTGTCAAACAGCTAGAGAAAGTCATGTGAATGTACATCGCATTTTTACTTCTCTACCAATCTAAACTGTACACAGTAGCCAGAGCAGGTATTGTAATCTACCAAAAATTCGATACTAAGATGTTATCGGAAACACATGTCTTGAGGTCTCCTGAATACAGAAAAGCATATTTAGAAAAAATATCACTCTGTATCACTGTTTGTGTGTGTGTGTGTGTGTGTGTGTGTGTGTGTGTGTGTGTGTGTGTGTGTGTGTGTTCAGAATAATTCAAAAATGAAAAGTACGTTAAATACCAAGTCGATGTTTAAGATCAGCTTTTTTCAAGGCTGCGACACGGTTATTTTCAAAGAACCCCCCCCCCCCATTTTCTGAAAAATAGAAATTCAAATTGAGATTGATTTATGGACGCTCTTAAACTGCTGTGGTTCTCAGCAAAAAATGGCTCTAACGATTTGGTTAAAATGTATGTATATTTTCATGACAAATGATTATATTTTGAATTTTCAGGGAACAATCTCTGGATGACTTTGGCATAACCGGTAAACCGTGTGAGATAGACAAAATATTACTGTAGAAAAAATACAGATCTCGTTAAAGCATACAATTTATGCCAGATATATTTTGTAAATGATGATTTCCGAGATATTTCTGCTTGGTGCAAATTTTCTGATACACAAACTTGTCTAAAACGGGAAATTGTCATTCGCTTTTCTTGTTTTACTCCTAGTCATGCCTTAACCATCAGCTTATAGAGGATTTGACTTTCGCTTTAGATTAATCTGTTCCCTTATTTCCCTTTTAATTATAAGACCCGTTTTGTTAATGCTTATCTCGACTAGCTGAAGTAGATAGAAGAATAAGTTTTTATAAGAGTAGTTTGCTGCAGAGTAGGTAGATCAAGTCGTATGACTGTAGCAAATCAGAATTTTAAATTTATGGTCAAAGCGCTTAGGCATTTCTTTCGTGAAGTATAGATATAAAAATGTAGATATTAAAGTATTCCATAACTGTAAATACCCATACCTAGAAATGCCATACTTTAGACTAAGTGAAACTCAAAATCATTACATGAGTAGATATTATATATTATTATTATTATTATTATTATTATTATTATAAGTTTATACATTTCCACTTGTGTATTGTATATAAAGGAAAATTACCAAAATCTACCCACAAGAAACATTGTACCTAACTAAACTACCAGAAACAACAACACCCTAGATATGCCATACTTGAGACATGTTGAAACTCAAAATCATTACAAACACCCCCCCCACATACACACACTAATAATAATAATAATAATAATAATAATAATAATAATAATAATAATAATACCACACGTGGACATTTTTCTAAAAATGCTTTGTTTAGATTCATGCACTTTATGTGAAATCTCGGTATGGAACATAATACCTTCTCTGTCTTCTATGTACATTGCACACACGCGCTAGAGCAATATGGATAGAAGATATGGAAGCTATTTTCTTCTCCTCCCCCTCTGAATAAAGCTACCAACATTGTTCATGTAGATTTAAACATGATTGATGGATGACAATGTAAGAATGTGCCTGAGATCCGGTTTCCACAGAAGTGATAATTACTTACATGCAATCAGACAGTGGAGAAACTCTTAACCGGCGCCGAGAGTTGGTAATCGAAGCTTGTACTTCAAGGTCTGCAATAGGACACTACCAACTTGTGCACATACAACACTTTTGGAAGAATCACCTTACAAACAATAACACAAACATTCTCCTGAATTGTATTTTAAGGCAGCTGTCGTAAATCTAAAACGAATTTATTTTCACATCAAAATGTTGAAGAAATAACAGCCCTCCTAGGAACTACATATATAAATGTATTGAAATATTTTAAAACGTAAAAATATTTTACTGTATGGCAATTTGAATCACAGTTCTTAACTGCTCTAATCAGCTCATGAACTCATGTCGGCATAATATTAAGGTCTTCAACTGTAATTTCAAGTCCCAGACTTATGATTCAAAGGGAACAGTTCCGCGGAGTGATATTTCCGCGAAGACCTTTAACCTGGCTGGTCTTATCGAACGACAAATGAAATTGGTGAAATGATGCTCAAATGATCTCGGGGTACTTGGAGATTAAAGTTACTCGATATTCGTCTTCTCAGGAAAAGGGACAACCCCACAAATACCTTATCCGGATAACACTCTAAGCAAGGCTTGAATTCGAGACCTCTTAAATGTGTGATAGATACACTACCGAGGTCGGCTTTTCTTAAATCCTTGGGTGGAAATACCATTCAGGTTGCCATATTTCAATTAAATCTTTTTTTCCCACTTCCCGAGCTTCGGGTCCTCAATACCGAATAGCTTTATGATTTTTCACGCCCTCCATGGTGTAGTGACAAACACATGTACTAGCGTCTAATACCAGGTCACGGGTTCAAACCTGGCGGAGGGTGATGGATTTTTTGGACGTAAAATTCCTTAACATGACTTCCTTAAGAAGGAAAGTAAAGCCATTGGGTCAATGAAATGTTTGTTTGCACGTAAAGACCTTAGAAAAAAGCTCCCTAGGCTAAATTCGCCATTTTCTCGTCCGCGAGTCGCGATTTCGTTCTACAGTGCCATCTATGGACCATGCGTTGATCCTTTGTCATCATGTACACGTAGTGGCGAACTAGAAATTCCCTGATCAAGAAACCACTAAAAAGTGGCCCAATATACGTCAATATTACTGACAGAACTGGAATCGATTTCTGTGTTTTTTATTGAGGTGTTTAATAGGATGTTCCAATATGTTTTCGAAGATTTCACCAATGATATTTAACTTCTAATTGCATGTTTTCGGAATTTAATTCCTCCATGTTAGTGCCTTGAATTCTTACTTCAGTCAATCGCACAGTAACTTCACATGCTGCGACATCCCGTATACAAGAACAAAACAGCCCTCCTGGGCAGTGTGGTGGTAGTGTGTCTGCCTCTCATTCAACAGGTCGCGAATTCATATCTCGCTTAGGGTGAGTTTACCCGAATAAGCTTTTTTTTTTTGGTTTCAGGGAGTCTCAAAACATGTATTTCCGGTGAAATCTCGCTATCGAATTTTTGGGTACAACACAATACCTTCTCTATACACTATGTACATAGTTCGTATAGAGAAAGTAAAAATGCCCGTGTGTGAGTCTATCTGTGTGCGTCTGTGGGCTGCATAGCTCAAAACCGAAAAAGCTGTTAAATATCAAACTTGACATTTAAGTTCAGTATCTTCCAAGGATGTAACACGAAGAGTTTCCACGACACACCAACTACCCTTTACATGGAGCATTTTTCAAAAAAAAGTTATATTCTTAAAAATGGCTCTAACGATATTGATTAAAATACCACATTTTTAAGTATCTTCATGACAAAGGAGATGCATATTTTGAATTTTCTGGGAAGAGCCCCTGAAGACCTTTCATTCTGGGTGACTACTGTATAACTGCTAAACCGTAAGAGATAGGCAAAAACTACTACAAAAAGTACGTAGATCTCGTTAAAATACGAAATTTATATAATATTCGTTTTTCGTAAAGTTAATCGTTTTCGATGTATTCTATTGTTATTGGTTTCAGTTTTATGGTACTTAAACTTTTCTCAAACAGAGGTATCTTTCTTTTCGTCTTTTTGCTTTGTTTACTCCAAGCACAGGGAACTAAATTTTAATTGTTTCACATAGCGACCAGATTTTAAAACATTTCACGTCGCTTTAGCCTGTGTATTCCCTTATTTCCCTTTTACTTACAAGGAAGCAAGTAATAAGACAATTTCTGCTAATGTTTATCTCGATTAGCTAAAGTAGATAGAAGAATACATTTTTTTTAACGATAATTTGTTACAGATATATAGAAAAAGTATTTCTAATAATTTCATCTGTCTTACAAAACTCTACTGAGTCATATTATAAATTTTGATTACGCATTTATACTTTCGTTATAACCTGCTTATAGTAGGCAAGTAGGTATAGAGAGTATTTTTCAAGATCCATTAGACTATGTCAGCGTATATTGTGTCGTTTTTACAGTGGTTTCTTGATCAGGGTATTTATAGTTCGTGATCTCGCCACCAGTGTACACATAGCGACGAAGGTTCAACTCATAGCCCATAGAGGGCAGTATAGGACAAAATCACGACTTGCGGACGTGAAACACGGTGAATTTAGCCCAAGGACCTTTTCTTTCAACACATGGTTTTTTTGTTGTTTTTTTTTTTACGTGCAAATTACGCGGGACCAACGGCTTTATTTCCTTTCCGAAGCAAGTCATGCAAAGGATTTTAAAGCGTATATTACTCTGCTCAAATATTCAATATAGGAATATAATCGGAAATGCACATTTCAAACCCGTTGAACTCAGAAAATAGAAAACAACGTGCGTGGCTGTGTGAATCGCACAACTCTTTTCTGTTGAATACCTTACTTGGTATTTAATTTCAGCATCTTCCAAAGACACGACGCGAACATTTTGAAGGAAATCCGTCTCATTTCTCTCATTTTATATCCCTATTCAAGTTTCAGGGTTGTGAGATCAGCGGGGTGGACGGTGATGTACGTCATATGCGGCGGAAGTGGTTCGAGAACACGACTTACCAAGTGAGATCATTCACATGGTATTGTCTGCTGCCAGCTTTAGGAAGATCCTGGGTTCAAATTCCGCGGGTCCACCAAACTGATTGGGGATTTTATTTGTTTCCCTTAGTCACCAATAAAAATACTGGATTGGATATACAGGAGGTTTCAAAAATACGGGGCATAATTTCAGGTATGCATTTCCCACATGTAGACAATCAAATTAGTTCATTATAACATGTGTCCGGAAATGCTTCATTTCTGAGTTATGGCCTCCACAACATTGAAATTCACTGGAACGTTTTTCTTTCCGCAGGTTGTTGTCATTACAGAAGATATTCAAAATGTCCACCTCCTGCTTGAATACAGACCTCACATCGATGTCTCATTGACCTGCGAACACGATCCCAAACTCCAGGAGTATTGCGTATGTCCTCACAACTTGCCACAATTCGATTCCGAAGGGATTCCAAATCCGGCACCGGAGACGAATAAACCAATGATTTTAAATGGCACCACAAGTGGAAATCGAGAGGGTTCAGATCAGGTGAGCGTGGAGGCCAAGCAATTGGGCCACCTCTACCTATCCATCGATCAGGAAACCTTCGATCCAAGTACCGGCGAGCCGTAAGACTGAAGTGTGCAGGAGCGCCATCATGCAAGAAGTGAATGTGTTGATGAATGATCAGTGGAGTGACTTCGAAAACGTCAGGTATGGTGTTTTCCAGGAAGTTTGTGTACGCCTGCCCCGTAAATCTCTTTACAAGTACATGGGGTCCAACTAATCGATCACCAATGATACCGGCCCACATGTTGAGGGAGAACCGCACCTGGTGATGAGATACAACAGTTGCACGTGGGTTTTCATGCGACCATACATGCTGATTGTGGAAATTTGTTATGTCGTCTCTTGTGAACTGTGCTTCATCTGTAAATAATACGACGGCAGAAAAGTTCGGATTTACACCACACTGCTGCAAGAACCACTGACAGAACCTAACTCGTGCAGGGTAATCTGCTGGTGACAGGGCCTGTACACGTTGCAAATGATAAGGATACAATTGATACTCGTTCAACAGTCTCCAGACAGTCGTATGAGAATGGAGACGTACAAATGTCTTCCGATTTGGACATTGTCGCTGTGGGTACCTCTCCTGGTACAAACGACGAGCCAGCGCAGCATTGCCGTCCGCCTTACCGTAAATGAAGTGTATCTCTGCATCTCTTGATTTGAATACATGTCGCACAGTCTTAACGCCTAAAGAACACTGAATGTAACCTTCCTCAGAATGAACTATCAGAGCGCCCTCCTAATGTCTCCTTTGACGGCAAAGAGCTGCGGAAAGAAAAACGTTCCAGTGAATTCCAATGAAGCATTTCCGGACATGAACTAATTTGATTGTCTACAGGTGGGACTTTCAATGTTGTAAAGGCCATAACTCGGAAATGAAACATTTCCGGACACATATTATAATGAACTATTTTGATTGTCTTCATGTGGGAAATACATACCTGAAATGATGCCCCGTATTTTTGAAACACCCTGTATAATATCACGACACAAAAGTCCATCTGAGTCTAAAATAATAATGAAAATGAAAAAATATGATAATGGTGAATGCACTGCCATCTATCTACAGAAAATAAAATCAGATAGATCAGAGGACACTTTGATGTCAGCTATGCGGTATATATAGAAGAAAAGACACAGTTGCCCGATAGTACGGCCTTGTGAACAAGCAGCCAGGCTTTCACGTGTAGAGGCAGAGGTGCAGATGCCTAGCACTAAGGCCTATGTGGACGCGAAGCAAAAAATAGGTACAGAGATGAGGCTTAGGAAGGCAACTGCGCAACAAGTACCGATCCGCGGGGTATCTCCTAACAGATCCGTCGCAATATGAACACATATTTTAAAGCGATGTAAAATAGAGGGGGAAAAGGAACATTGTCGGAAATTTTCCCATGACAGAAGGGAGGCAAAGAAAGGGCAGATAGGGTCGTTCAGTGTGGAAGTGTTATGGGCCCCACCATACTGCGCATGGCGCATTCAGACCTGGCGGTCCTTAGTACTCTCTCTCTCTCGCCTCATCCCCCTTCTGGAGCTACAGTAGGGGCCATAGGCACAGATACCTTGATACGAACCTGTAGAAGATTAGTCGACTAGAGGAAACTATACGAACCCGAAATTGTATGTTATTACAACTTGAGCTCGAGCGCAAGTTCAAAAGAGGACAACTCACTAGCATTCGACCCATCAGATTTAATTTAGCTCTTCCCGATAAAGTTGCAGTGCAATTCTTCAAGATGCCGTTTTGGAAAATACAATCATATTGTATTCTTATTGCTATATGACGGTTGCGAAAAAAAGTAATTATATTATAGGAAAGAACCTGAGTCAGGCAGGAAACTATCGACCAAGAGTCTTACTGTCAAAACTAATAAAAGAGGCCTCTGAGTTAAATTAAGTGGTATTTCACGCGCAGTTTAGAATGTGACGCCTAGAAGATCATAAAAAAAAAAACTCCATTTCATTTTTACTTTCTCTACACATACCATGTACATAGTGTATAGAGAAGGTATTGTAATGCACCCAAAAATTCGATACCGAGATTTCACCGGAAATACATGTTTAGGGTCCCCCTCAACCCAAAAAAAAAAACATTTTTAGAAACAGGTCCATGTGTGTGTGTCTGTGGACAGCATAGCTCAAAAACGAAAAAACCGTTGAATACCATCCTTGGTATTTAAGTTTGGTATTTTCCAAGGATGCGACAAGAAGGTTTTAAAGAAAATCCCCCCACCCCCAACTAACCTTTACATGGAACATTTTTCGAAAATTTGAATTTTTTTAAAAATGGCTCTAACGATTTTGATTAAAATATCGTATATTAAAGATATTTACCTGACAAATAAAATGTATATCTTGAATTTTCTGGGAATAGCCTCTGAAGACTACTTTATTCTGGATGAATTTTCAGGAATTTTGCATAACTGATAAACCGTAAGAGATAGACAAAAACTTACCACACAAAAATGTAAAACACATTAAAACACATAATTTATGTTATATACATTTTTTTCGTGCAGTTGATCATTTTTTAGATATTACTTGTTTTTGGTTTCAGTCTTGAAAAACATAGTTTTCTTATATGGGATTTTGTCAACTCCTATGCATACAAACAAAGGAATTTCAGTGACATAGCAACCAGCATTTGACTATCTCTTTAACCTATGGTACTCCCTTATTTCGCTTCTACTTACAAGGAAGCAAGTAATAAGACTGTTTCTGCCAATTTTTTCTCGATTGGATGAAGTAAACATTAACATAAGCTTTTTAACAATAATTTGTTTCAGAGATGTAGAGAACGTCGTGTGAATGGAACACATAGATTTTTTTTTCTTTTTCTTTTTTTTTTTTTTTTTTTAAAGAATTAGGCGAATTAAATATTATATTGGCACTGGAACCGTTGGAACTGTTAACGAAAAATAAATCAATTTTTCCACTGCTGATTTGCATGAGGAACCATATAATATTTCCTATATGGACTTGTCTTTTACCAACGAATGTTTTCATTTAGACAGCGCGGGGTTAGGAGATAATGCAACTAAAGAACGACGCGGTGCGCCACTATTCCAGTTTGATGCAAGACGCTAGTCCGACACTGATATGCTACGCTCCGCTTCCTGTTCAATTCGTTCAGCTTAGAGCCTCCAGCAATCTCAAAATGACGGTGCAAATATTCGCCGACATTTTTATAATTCCCTTCCATCGCCCGTGGTGTGACCTTGAAAGGATTGCCTTCCTCGCAGATATAAACCTGAAGCACGTCTTAAACTGTGATTGCGTACAAACGTTAAACCTCTTTTGCGGTTCCCCAGGTGTTAAGTTTACACACGAGGTCAATAAAATTATGACCAAAAGGTGTGACATAATGAAAACGCATGTTGGCACAGTGACAAAAGCATACGTACACAGCCTGCAGTATCTATAATGAAACCAGTACAGGCGCCTATTTTGATAAGGGGGGCAAAGACACTTTATCACCCCCATCGCCCCCCACCAACCGTATTACTGAAAGCTCTTTTCTTCCTTGCCAATTGCGAGAGAGATTTCTTTTTCTATCTATTCTACAACTAACAATTTTTAAAAAAGCTTATTGTTCCATCTGCTTCATGATAATCCAGGTAAACATTTGAAGAAATTGTTATGTTACCTATTTCCTTGAACGTGCAAGGGAAATAAGGATCATTCTAGGGTAGCTAAAGCAATTAATAATCTTAAGAGTTGGTCGCTATGTGATGGCCTTGAAATTTTTCTTTCCATAGCCAGGAGTAAAAAAGAAAAGAAAAAAAACGAAAAACGAATGAAAACTTCCCATTTAAGAAAAAGTATTCGAAAAATGAAACCAATTAACAAGGAATATCTCGGAAATTTTAACTTCACAAAAAAATACACTTGATATTAACTATTGATTTAACGAGATCCACATTTTTTATGTATTAAGTTGGTGAACACGGTTTACCAGTTAAGCAAAAGTTATCCAGCATGATAAGGGCTTTAACTACTATTCCCAAAAATTCCAAGATAATTACATTTTATTTGTCATAAAAGGTGTTAAACATAAAGTTTAACTTTGTTAAAGGTTTAAATTTGTTATATTTTTGAGAAAATCAACATTTGCAAAAATGTTCCATGTAAAGGGCAGTTTAAAGTGGAGGTTTTTCTTAATAATCTTCGTCTCGGATCTTTGGAAGATGAAAAATCGAAATATCAACTAGATACACGCGCGCGCTCGGTCCTTTTTCTAAAAATGAGATTTTATTTATTTTTATTTAATTGTATTTTTACTTTCTCTATACTTACTATGTATATAGTGTATAGAGGAAGTATTGTATTCCACCCAAAAATTCGATACCGAGATTTCACCGGAAGTACATGTTTTAGGACCCCCTGAATCCAAAAAAAGCATTTTTACAAAAAGGTGTGTGTGTGTGTGTGTCTGTCTGTCTGTCTGTGTGTGTGGATAGCATAGCTCAAAAACGAAAAGACCGTTGAATACCAAACTTGGCATTTAAGTTTCGCATCTTCCAAGGATGCGACACGAAGATTTAAAAAAGAAAAAAAAATCCCCCCACCCCCAACTACCCTTTACATGGAACTTTTTACGAAAATTTTAATTTTCTTAAAAATGACTCTAACGATTTTGATTAAAATATCGTATATTAAGGATATTTACCTGGCAAATAAAATGTATATCTTGAATTTTCTAGGAATAACCTCTGAAAACTGCTCTATTGTGGATGAATTTTACGGGATTTTGCATAACTGCCAAACCGTAAGAGATGGACAAGAACTTACCACACAAAAAATGTAGAGCACGATAAAACACACAATTTATGTTATACATATATATATATATATATATATATATATATATATATATATATATATTTTTTCGTGGAGTTGATCGTTTCTTTAGATATTTCTTGTTTTTGGTTTCAGCTTTTAAAAACGTACTTTTCTCATACAGGAATTTGTCAACTCGTGTCCATAGAAACAAAAGAACTTCAGTCATATAGCAATCAGCTTTTGACTATCACTTTAACCTATGGTACTCCCTTATTTCGCTTCTACTTACAAGAAAGCAAGTAATTAGACTATTTCTGCTATTTTTTTTTCTGGATTAGCATGAAATAAATAGACACATAAGCTTTTTAACAATAATTTGTTGCAGAGATGTAGAGAAAGTCATGTGAATAGAACACATCAGATTTTTTTTTATTATTCCGGGAGCCTCAAAACGTAATTACGGTGAAATATCGAAAGTGAACTTTCGGGTGGAATACAATACTTCCCACATTTATTAAACTAGCATAGAAAGTAAAGGCACCTTAATTTCCTTTTTATTTGCATTATCTACTGCGTGTTTGCATACGAACGCCTCTGTACAACATACCATAGGTCTCAAGTATCAAATACCCATAGAAGGAGCATTTCTAATGGTTGTTAAGTTTTATTAAAAACATAACAATAGTAAGTATAATCTTCTACAAGTTTTATTGTTAACAACGTGTCCAGAGGATGAATATTAAGTTACTATTATTCGTGTGTATGTAAACCTGTTACCTTGAGAAACAGTATCTTTTGAATCGCATAAGAAGCATTAATGACGAGACAAACGTTTCTGTTCTATAAAGAGTATTCAATAATACATTTTCGACAGTAATTTTGAGCTTCTGCCTTTCTAGTCACTTAATGTTCAGACGTGATGCCCAAAAGGAGGTGTGCAGGTGTGTACAAATTGCGCGTGAAATTTTAAAACTTTTATTTTCTCGTTATCTTGTTTTCTTGCATGTTTTGCCACTTTAAAATGCTCCTCGTGACGCAGTTTTTCTTCATTTTCTTTAAGAGTTTCAGTATACTGTATAATGATGAGAACTAAGAAGCAGTTTTATACCAGGTGGCCCTAAGCGCCGTATTTCGCGTGTGCACACACAACCCTTCGTGCGATAAGGAGTAATTGGAAGCAAATACCGGACAGTGGCGGGTAGCGCGAGCGACCTTCATTGTGCACCTCTTGCATTATCAACGTAAACTCACTATTCCCTAACGGAGAGGTAATTTTCCAGCCGAGACGTTAGCCATTTTCCACTTCAGTTACAGAACCTTTATTTTTGTTAGAGAAATTCGCTCACCAGTAACTACCAATAACTAGTTTTGTAACTATGTATTTAACATTAGAGACTAGATCCACTGAAAGGTGAAACAAAACATTAAAGCACTATAATAAAAGCCATACATGAGAGCACGTAAGTGTTTGACTGTATTGTCACTCACATATCAGAGAAAACACAGAGCATGAAAGCCTCGTAATGAAAAATGTGGGAAAACGACAGGCAGTACATAGTACTTGATTATTATTATTATTATTATTATTATTATTATTATTATTATTATTATGCATTATACACAAAGCAGGTTAAATCGCATTGTACTATGTGCTCTCATGCTTGCATATTACTTGTCTCTAAAAGTACGTAGAGAAGCCATTGCACTTAACCCAAAAATTAGATACCGAAAATTTTCTAGAAATACACTTTTAGGGTCCCCTGTAAAAAAAAAAAAAAAAAATTAGAAACATTCTGTGTGTTCTTGTATCTGTGAAACAGGATAACTCAAACACGAAAAGTCGGTAAAATACCAAACTTGGTATCTGAGCTTAGTATCTTCCAAGGATGCGATATGAAGGTTTCCAAGAAAATCTGCCACCCCAAACTTCCCTTTACATAGAAACATTTTCGATTTTTTTTATTTTCTCAGAAATGCCTCTAATGATTAAAATAAATTACCGTACATTAAAGATATTTACAAGACAAATAAAATATATGTTCTGAATTTCCTGGGAATAGCTTAAGAAGGCCTGTTCATTCTACATGAATTTTGCTGAAATTTGCATAAGGGGTAAACCGTAAAAATATAGACAAAACATAACTGCACAAAAGCGTAACTAAAACACAGAGTGTATGTCTTAAACATTTTTAATATTGTTTATTTTGAATCGCTTTAATAGCATGGTCATATCGCGACCGTTCAAATATGTTTATTGCAGAATTGAAGTGCAAAACACTTTTGTTGTAGAGTTGACCGTTTTCGAGTAACTCCTTGTTATTGGTTTCAATTTTAAACTGCTTACATAACTTTCTCAAACAGGGCCAGCTTACTTTTCATCTCTC
The DNA here is from genome assembly GCA_030762935.1 of Hymenopus coronatus. Lineage (NCBI taxonomy): Eukaryota > Metazoa > Arthropoda > Insecta > Mantodea > Hymenopodidae > Hymenopus > Hymenopus coronatus. The sequence goes on along the minus strand of CM060897.1, from coordinate 39,642,303 downwards.
TTTTGTTTTACTGGAAACACAAAGCGAACCAAACTTCAATAGTTCACATCATATCGAACCGCTTTTAAAAGATTTGACTATCGTTTTGGTCTGGAATATTTCCTTATTTCCCCTTAACTTAAAAGGAAGCAAGTAATAAGATCATTTCTCTAATGTTTACCTCGATTAGCATGATGTAGATAAAAGAATAATCGTTTGTAAGGAAATTTGTTTTTGGAAAGCTAGAGAAAGTCATGTGAATGGAACATATGTCAGAATATTCTTCATTTTCTTTAAGATGTCCAATTTACTGTGTGATGATGAGAACTAAGAAATCTTTTATATACTCGTGTATTACTGGATCACTACTTTTCCTCCGAACTAAAGGCGACGTTTCGAATAATATATTTTTCGGATAATGCACGGTATCGATTTTAAGCAGCGAAAAGAGGAATATAATAATTACATTCCACATTACCTCCAACTACCCTTTACATGGACTAATTTTCGCAATTTTTTATTTTCTCAAAAATGGCTCTAACGATTTTGATTAAAACATCGTACATATATTGAAGATATTTACCTGAGAAATAAAATGTATATCTTGAATTTTCTGAGAATAGCCTCTAAAAGTACTTTATTTTGAACGAAACTTACGGAATTTGGCATAATTAGTAAACCATAAGAGATAGAAAAAAAAAACTTACAGAAAATGTAGAGCTCGTTAAAACACAGAATTCATGTTACATACATTTTTTTCGTGGAATTGTTAGTTTTTTTTTTTTTTTGGGGGGGGGGTATTCCTTATTATTGGTTTCAGCTTTAAAAAACGTATACTTTTCTCATACGGGAATTTGTCAACTCCTATCCACACAAATAAAGGAACTTCAATCACATAGCAGCCAGCGTTTGACTATCACTTTAACCTATGGTATTCCCTTATTTCCCTTCTATTTACAAGGAAGCAAGTAATAAGACGATGTATGTAATTTTTTTTTTTTTTTCGGTTACCATGAAGTAAATAGAAGCATAAGTAATTTAACAATAATTTGTTGCAGAGATGTAGAGAAAGTTATGTGAATAGAACACATCAGATTTTTTCTGAGCTTTCTTCTCGCAACGTTATCAGTATAACACACCACGTTTGATAAGCTATTGATATTGATTCATTGGCTGTTTTACCAAACGAAAAGCAACCAAAAACAAAAGGTGTTGTAGATAGTGCAGTGATTCAATTTTACCTTTTAAGATTTGAATACGAACTTTTATTGTAGTCTTTCTTACCTGTTATTACTTTCTCTACACGTTCTATGTACATATTGTATTGAGAAGGTATTGTATTGCACCCAAAAATTCGATACCAAGATTTCACCGGAAATACATGATCTCCTGAATCCTAAGCAATTCTCGATGGCACTTTGGCAGTTTTTTGCGAGTTCTTGATGATTTTAAAAAAATGACAAACTGCCTTGATTCAATTTGTTTCGTTATTATAGTACTATTAGTATCGTAGCAATGTTGTATTAAAAAGGGGAAAAAAACAACCACCTAAGTTTAGTATTATATACTCCTAAATAAAGTATATAAAAAGGGGTATTCCCTCCAAAAAATAAAGAAACTTAGATCGCTAACATATATAGTGATATCTCAGTATTGAGTTTTTGGGAGGAATACAATACATACTCCACTACTATGTACATTGTATGGTACGTGCTACAAAAAGTAAAACGCCACAAACAACTTATAAAAAGAATATCCACTGATGATTGTGAGTAATCACTGATCAGCATAGAGCAGAACAGGTTTCATGACTCTTGGTCCGCTAGCAGTAAATCGCGAGGTTGCAGTGTAGGTAATACTTTCACAAATGTTTCTTACGTAGTTGACGAACTGCATGCATATAAAGCGAAATGTCTCTATTTGTGTAATGGCATTCTACTCCCCCCCAAAAGTATGCATTTATGATTTATACGTCCATACAGAAACATCGCGCATAGCAAGCAGCATCTCCGACCTGCTAAGAGCCGCGAAACCTGTTCAGCTCTATGCTGATCATCTAGTATATCTTGCCTTCTTTTCGCCGACAGTAAATAAATACCGCCTGCGGTGCCATAAGTAGTTAAAGCGGGCGTTAAACACTACCAAAAAAAAAAAAAGTAAATAAATACAAATAAATCACGCTGACCAACAGTAAAATAACAGATTGAATGCTTGTAGTAACGTAGTAAACACCTGTCATAGCGGTATACTATTTCTTGGAAGTGGGGTAGGAGTGAGGATTAGGGGGGCCACTATTTATATTTTGAGCCTTGGCACTTTAGGTGCCTTCTAGTGTTTCCACTGGAAAGTTTGACTTTGTTGACCTTGAACTACATCAGACGTTTTGTCAATAGAAATTTATTTATGTTTACACTGGCTTTAATTTTTTTTTTTTTATTGTTTCATTTATGCAGTCCCCTTTAACATTTAAGGTCATATCGGAAGCTTTGCATTAGATATAACCAGTTGTCTGTAGATTCTTTAGTTGGGTTTTTAAATCGTTTTATTTTCAAACGCACACGCATGCGCACAGACACACACACACACACACACACACAAACACACTCTCACATACATACTTTCAGACTCTGTGGAGAATAGGGAATGATTCTGATTAAAGACAAATTCCGCGCCCCAGTCGGGAATCGATCCAGCTGACCACTCGACTACACTTTAAAATTGTGCCTCAACGAAAAGATGGAATTAATTCGTGAAAATATTCGTGCGATGATTTATTACGATTTTCGACAAGGATTATCAAGACAAGAATGCATTGATCAACTATTACTACATCTGGTGATGAAGCTCCAACCTTTGCTACTGTGAAACGCTGGTATAACGAGTTTAATCGTGGCCGCCGATCGCTTAATGACGAAATTCGTGAAGGTCGTACAAAATCAGTTGCTGTGCCAGAAAACATTGACGCTATGCAAAAACTTGTAGTGCAAGATCGTCATGCCACATCCAGTGAGATAGATACAACCGTAGGCTCTCGTTCGACCAGCATATATAAAATATTGCAAGATCATTTAGCCGTGAGAAAGGTTTGCTCTCGTGGGATCCCACATAATTTGACACAATGTCAAAAATCTGATGTCTTCCATTCACATGACCCTCTCTACATCTCTGCAATAAATTATTGCTAAAAAGCTTATGCTTCTATTTACTTCATGCTAGTCGAGAAAAAATTATCAGAAATAGTCTTATTCCTTGCTTCCTTGTAACTAGAAGCGAAATAAGGGAGTACCATAGGTTAAACTGATAGTCAAAAGCTGGTTGCTACGTGACCGAAGTTCCTTTGTTTGTATGGACAGAAGTTGACAAATTCCTGTATGAGAAAAGTATGTTTTTCAAAGCTGAAACGAAAAACAAGGAACGTCTAAAAAAAATAAAAAATAATAATAAAAAAAAATTAACTGCACGAAAAAAATTTATATAACATAAATTAAGTGTTTTAACGTGCTCTACATTTATCGTGTGGTAAGTTTTTGTCGTTCTCTTACGGTTTAGCAGTTATGAAAATTTCCGTAAAATTCATCCAGAATAAAGTAGCTTTCGGAGGCTATTCCCAGAAAATTCAAGATATACATATTATTTGTCAGGTAAATGTCTTTGATGTATGATATTTTCATCAAAATCGTTAGAGCCATTTTTAAGAAAATCAAACATTTCGAAAAAAGTTCCATGTAAAGGGTAGTTTGGGGTGGGGGGATTTTTCTCAAAATCTGCGTGTCGCATCCCTGGCAGGTAGTAAACTTAAATAACAAGTTTGTTAATTTACCGACTTTTATTTTTTGTGTTCACGGACACATACACGGACCTTTTTCTGAAAATGCTTTTTTTGGTTATACGGGACCCTAAAACATATTTCCGGTGAAATCTCAGTATCAAATTCTTGGGTGGAGTGCAGTACCTTCTCTACACACTGTGTACACAGTACGTATAGAGAAAGTAAAAAGATGCACGTGTCGATTGGTGCATATAAATGCTCAAGAAATACAATAGTGGGCTTTCAAAAGACGTATATAAGATAGCAATAAGTGACGAATGATGGAGCTATGCATATGAGGCGGAACGTTAACAGCAGTCGACTGCAAGTATATCAAGATGAACCAAATCCAACAAAATTTGTTCGCACTCGAACCCTGTTTTTTCATAAAAACTGGTCACGTGGCAACATTGTCTTTAAAGGAATGAAAAAGGGTCAATTCTAAATGGTGCACAACCAATTGTTTGCCGGAAGTCTTCGGTGAAATAAGTAAAACAAAACAGTGCCGTCGGATCGTTCATTAAAACAATACGAGCGCTCACACATCTCGTTTAACAACCGACTATTTGAACACTCAAATAATTGGACTCATTCGCCGTACAGTTCTGATTTGGCACCCAATTAGTTATTGTTTATCCCAAACATCAAGAATAAAATGCGTGGACAACGTTTTTTGTCGACAGAAATAGTCGTTGAATGCGTTCAAAAACCATATTTTAGAGGTGTCTCAAGCAGATTGGAAAACGTGCTAAGAATGCATGCAAAACTGTATTGAGCATAAAGGAGAATATTTCGAGAACAATAAATCAATTTTCAATGCAACAAGTTACTGTTTTTTTTATTATTATTAGGCTCAAAATATAAATAGTGCCCCTCGTAACTGCATTACAACACCAAACACCTGTTTGCATTGAAAATTAGGTTAGGGAGAAACGAACACATGGTAAATTTCGCCGCAATGTTTACCGGGGCTAATTGTATCACCCTGTAGGTTTTGAACCGATCTTTCTTTACTTTGTCCTTCCATCAATAGCATCTTAACATTTCGGCTCGAGGATTTTCCATTACGTGTTCTTGTAGTGTACAGTTTTGTCTCAATAAATTTAATAAATCGACCCTCTTGTTTTTCTGAAGGGAGAAATTGCATTTTAAAAGTAGGTTTGTGGGTAACCCTAGATTACCAATTCATGTTGCTTGGTAAATGGAAATGAGAATAATTAGCGAACTAAGGTTTGCGAGTAAGCATGGTTAGTGGTTAGGCCACTCGCCTCTCAACTAGACGGCCCGGGTTCGATCCCAAACGATCGCATGTGAGATTTGTGGTGGACAAAGCGGACCAGGGGCGGGTTTTCTCCGGTTTCCCCCGCCATTACATTCCACGGGTGCCCCATCTTCATTCCATGTATCAGCAGTGTCACCCCATGGCCGCACTCGCTATTTTTACTTTCTCTATACGTAATATGTACATAGTGTATAGAGAAGGTATTGCACTCCACCAAAAAATTCGATACCGAGATTTCACCGCAAATGTATGTTTTAGGGTCCCCTGTATCCAAAAAAAAGTATTTTCAGAAAAAGCTCCGTGTGTATGTGTCAGTGTGTCCGTGTGTCTGTGAACACGATAACTCAAAAACGAAAAGTCGGTAAAATACCAAACTTGGTATTTAAGTTTAGTATCTTCCAGGGATGCGACTCGAAGATTTTGAGAAAAATCTCCCAACCCCAAACTACCCTTTACATACAACTTTTTTAGAAAATTTTGATTTTCGAAAAAATGGCCCTAACGATTTTGACTAAAATATCGTATATTAAAGATATTTACCTGACAAATAACTACTTTATTCTTGGTCAATTTTAGGGAATTTGGCATATCTGCTAAACCGTAAGAGATGGACGAAAACTTATCACACAGAAAATGTAGAGCACATTAAAACACATAATTTATATTTTATACATTTTTTCGTGGAGATGGTTGTTTTTAAAATATTCCTTGCTTTTAGTTTCAGCTTTAAAAAACATACTTTTCTCATACAGGAATTTGTGAACTTCTGTCGATACAAACAAAGGAACTTCAGTCTCATAGCACCCAGCCTTTGACTGTCCGTTTAGCCTATGGTACTCCCTTATTTCACTTTTATTTACAAGGAAGCAAGTAATAAGACTATTTCTGATAATTTTTTTCTCGATTATCATTAAGTAAATAGAAGAATAATTTGTTGCAAAGATGTAGAGAAAGTCATGTGAATGGAACACATCAGATTTTTTCTCAATTAGGGAAAGCACATACTTCGTGTGAAATCTCGGTATCGAATTTTTGGGTGGAATGCAATAAAAAGGGAAAAGATAGACAGAGAGAAAAATCTTCTCATTTAACACAAAAGCTGTAGGATCTGCCAGTGTGCAAATAATTTTTTGCAGTTGATTGCAAAATAATGACATCATCATCACCAGAGCTAAGAAGTTTTTTAGCGAAGTACAAGGCCAGGAGATGCGACGTGTTTCTTCATCTGAGAACATACATATGTATGTAAAGTGCTTGCAGGTGCGAAGCCATCTAAATCACAATCGATCTGTGACACAACAGGTAGCTTTGCTGCTTGTCTAAAATCAGGTCACTGGGTATTCTTTCATGTCATCTATGTATGCATGCACGGAGTTCGATCCTCACAAGGTCAAAACTGACGTAACAAAACTTCAAAATATCACGCCACCGTAATAGAAACCCACCGAATCTGGTTTTGTCCTGAGTAACACAACGCTTTGCATCTAATTTGTTAGTCTTAATCCTCAACCACTGAGAGCGTGACTAAATAAATCTCTACACGACATATTCCAGTTGATACCTTATTTGGTGACACTATTGTCGTTTTACGCGAATGTTCTGTTCAAGAATTGACTAATGAATATGTTCTGATAGAATGGTAGAGACGTCTTTGTGCTCAGGAAAAAGTGAGATACACTCATAACACTTTCCCTACCCACACGCTGTAATCTTCATGCAAAAAGTGATTACTCTTTCCGCTTTTCGCTAATCATGATCCATAATTACCTCGAATTATTTCAAAAATCCCAATATAAAAAATATGAGGAGTTCCAATCTTATGACTTTCTCTATTTTTTATGCAAACAAGTATTCTTGCAAAAAAGATTTCTTACACCTGCATTATAATAATCAGGATAAACATTACCTGAAATTGTCTCAATATATATTTGCTTATAAGTAGAAGTGGAATAAGGTAACACAGTAGGCTAAAGCGAATTAAATATTTTAAAAGTTGTGGCTATGAGAATGCCATTCTGTCCTCTTTCCATGACCAGGAGTTAAACGAAAGAGAAATGTAACAGATGAGGACTTTCACTTTGAGAAAAGTTTCAAGTATTTTAAAATTGAATAAGAGGGAATATCTTAAAAATGTCGGTTAGAAAAAAAAAAAAAAGAAAAAAAAAAGAAAAAAAAAAAAAAAGCACATGACATAATCGTGTGTTTTAACGAGATCTCAATTTGTTGTATAGTACGTTTTTTTTCTATCTCTTATGGTTTACGAGTTATGCAAAAGACATCCAGAATGAAGAGGTCTTCACATGCTATTCCCAGAAATTCAAGATACGAATTTTATTTGTCATGTAATTATCTTTAATGTACGGTATTTAAATCAAAATCATTAGAGCCACTTTAGAGGAATATAACGTTTTCGAAAACTTTTCCATTTAAAGGGTAGTTTGAGGTGGTCGCTTTTTAAAAATATTTGTGTCCCATCCTTGGAAGATACTAAACTTCAATTCAAGTTTGATATTTAACCGACGTTGAGTTGTGCTAACAGATACACCGACACGCGCGCGCGCTCGCACACACACACACACACACACACACACACACACACACACATGGGTCGTTTTCAAAGAATGATTTTTGGATTGAGGGGATCTCGAAATGCGAATTCCAGTAAAATCTCGAATTCGAATGTTTTGGTGGAATACAATACTTACCCTATCAGTGAGTAGTAGAGAAAAAAGCAAGGCCTTTCGACATCCGACTTCATAATTTAGCACACATGTAGCGTTGTTTACTTGTTTGTTTATTTGCTTATTTTTGTAATGAATAACCCTCTTTAGGATATATATATATATATATATATATATTTTTTAAATGTAAAGGTTTACATAATAAGTAACTTAATAAGTAATTATAATTTATATTATACTTTTATTATTATTATTATTATTATTATTATTATTATTATTATTATTATTGACTTATATATTACAATTCATTGAAACTATATATATTGTTATAAAAAACCTAAATTAAATCTGTCACAAAAAATCTCACGTGTTTCATTCACATAACTTCTTCTAACCGTTAACAAAATGTCATAATAAAGATAATTTGTTTATCTACAACATGCTAATCGAAATACCAGAAATATTAGCAGAATAGGTTTTACTACTCGCTTCCTTATAAGTAGAAAGGAAATAGGATAATACACTAGGCTAAAGTGATAGTGAAATCCTTTAAAAACCAGTAGTTATATGAAACAATTAAATTACATTCTCTGCTTGCCAGGAGTAAACAAAAGAGAGACGATAGGAAAGATGATTTCGGTTTGAGAGAAGTTTAAATAATATAAAATTTAAACCAATAATACGGAATACCTGGAAAACAATTAACTCTACAAAATATGTATTTGAGGTAAACTGTGTGTTTTAATGAGGTCTACCTTTTTTTGTGTTGTAAGTTTTGTCTATCTCTCACGGTTTACCAGTTATACAAAAGTTATGCTAGTCATCTAGAATGAAATAGGTCTTTAAGGTTATGCCCAGAAAATGAAAAATACACATTTCATTTGTCACAAACATTTCTTAAGCATATAATATTTTAATCAAAATCATTACTCTTTTTTGAGAACATCAAAATTTTCGAAAAATGTTCCATATAAAGGATAGCAGGGGTGGGAGATTTTCCTGAAAATCTGCGTGTCGCATCCTTGGAAGATACTTAATTAAATACCAAGTTTGGTATTAAACCTACTTTTCGTTTTGAGTTATGTGGTCCATACATACACACAGAACCTTTTTCTAAAAATGCCTTTTTTATTCAGAGAACCGTAAAAGACGTATTTCCAGTTAAACTGGGTATCGAATTTAAGGTGGAATACAATACCTTCTCTATCCACGTGTACATTGTACATACCGGCTAGAGAAAGTGGATAAGAGCTAGCCGAGAGCTTGGAAGCGGCATACGCCTTTGTTGTGAAATTATAAAGGATATGAAGAATGAACAATACAATAAAATAAATTATTTCGTAACCTTAGCTGCATTCAAATGCTGCACATTTGCACCTTTTCACAGACTTATAAGTTTTGAATTTATCTTTACACTTTCCAGCTCTCTTCTGTTACCAAGTTCAATATTTCTGCATTAACTAAGTACTTTGCGCTAAATTTGAATTATTTCGGGGGGGGGAAATGTTTTGCGAGTGAAATAACATAGTAAAAGAATCGTTTTACTTTCTCTAGCACGTATATATGCAATGCACATAGTAGAAAATATTGTAGGATTACATCCAAAATTCGATGTCCAGATTTCACCGGAAATATATGTTTTGAGATCCGCTGAGTCCGAAAAAAAACATTATAGAAAAAGGTACGTGTGTGTCTGTGGACAGCAAAGCTCAAAAACAAAAATCTGTTAAAAACAAAATTGGTATTTATATTTAGTATCTTCCAAGGATGCAAAAATTCCCCACCACAAACTATCCTTTACATGGAAGTATTTTTGACAAGTTTGTTTTTTTCAAAAGTTGCTCTAACGATTTTTATTAAAATTTTGCATAAGGTTAAACCGTAAGATATGGACAACATTTTACTTCATAAAAAATGTAGATATCGTTAAAATGCATAATTTATTTCTTACACTCTCTCTTCTGTAATTGACCGTTTTCCAGATATTTCTTATTTTAATTAATAATTTAATTTATTCTAATTTCTTAGATTCAATTTTAATCTAACTTTTCTCAAAGGGCACCATGCAAAGCGAACCGAACTTCAATTGTTTCACATAGCGACCAGCTTTTGAAAGTTTGAACTATCGCTTCAAACGATGCATTCCCTTATTTTCCTCCTACTTATAAGGAAGCAAGTAAGACACCAATTCTGCTAATGTTTATCTCGATTAGCATGATGTAGATAAAACAATCACCTTTTGTAAGAATAGTTTGTGTTTGGAACAGCTAGGGGAAATTATATGACTGCAAGACATCAGATTTTTACTTTCTTTACACGTACCATGTATATAGTGTATAGGGAAGACATTGCATTCCACCCAAAAATTCGACACAGAGATTTCACCGGAAATAGACGATTTGGAAAAAGGATTTTGGAAAAAGGTCGGTGTGTGTCTGTGAACACGATAACTCAAAAACGAAATGTCGGTAAAATACCAAACTTGGTGTATAAGTTTAGTATCCTCTAAGGATGTGACACGAAGATTTTGAGGAAAATTCCTTCACCCCAAATTACCTTTTACGTGGAATTTCTTCAAAAAATGTGATTTTCACAAAAATGATTCTAACGATTTTGATTAAAATACCGTATATTAAAGATATTTACACGTCAAGTAAAATATATCTTGAACTTTGTAGGAATAGCCTCAGAAAACCTCTTTATTCTGGATGAATTTTCCTGGAGTTTGCATAACTAGTAAAGATAAAAACTTATCACACAAAAAATGTAGACCCCGTTTAAACACACAATTTTTGTCATATACATTTGTTTCGTGGAGTTGAGTATTTTTGAGATATTCCGTGTTATTTGTTTCAGTTTTAAAATACTTTAAACGTTTCACATACGGGAGTTTGCCTACTCCGGATAATGCAAGAAATGGATTTCATTCACATGGAAACCAGCTTTTAAAAGATTTGACTATCGTTTTAGCCTAGTGTATTCTATGATCTCCCTTCTACTTACAAGAAAGCATATCTGTTAACATTGATCTTGATTAGCATGAAATAAACAGAAGAATACGCTTTTAACAATAATTTGTTACAGAGATGTAGAGAAAGTCATGTGAATGGAACACATAAGATTTTCTGAAGTAATGCGATATACTATGCTCATAGAGACTGTTCGCTTTCGATATTTTCCACTTAATTACTTTCTCTACAGTAGGTACTATGTATATAGTATAGAGAAGGTATTGTATTCCACCCAAAAATTCGATACCGCGATTTCACCAGAAACAGACGTTTTAGGTTCCTCTGTATAAAAAAATAGCATTTTAGAAAAAGGTGTGTGTGTGTGTGTGTCTGTGAACACGATAACTCAAAAACGAAAAGTGGTAAAATACAAAATTTGGTATATAAGTTAGAATCTTCCAAGGATGCGACACGAAGATTTAAAGGAAAATCCCGAAACTACCCTTTACATGGAAAAATTTTCGAAACTTTTGATTTTCTCAAAAAGGTTTCTAGCAATTTTGATTAAAATATAGTATATTAAAGAGATTTACACGACAAATATTATGTATATCTTGAATTTTCTGGGAATAGCCTTTGAGGATCTCTTTATTCTGGACGAATTTTGCTGGATTTTGTATAACTAGTAAACTGTAAGAGATAGACAAAACGTTACTACACAAAATATGTATATCTCGTTGAAACACACAATTTACGTCATACATTTTGTCGCGGAGTTGACCGTTTTCGAGATATTCGTTGTTATTTCCTCAGTTTTAAAATAGTTAAAACTTTTCCCATAAAGGGAACTTGTCAACTCCAGGCCACCCAAAGAAACGTATTTCAATCCATAGCAATCATATTTTAAAATATTTGACTGACGGTATAGTCTAGGTATTCCTTTTTTTCCCCCTTCTACGTATAAGGAAGTAATAAGACCATTTCTGATAGTTTATCTCGATTAGCATGAAGTAGGTAGAAGAATAAGCTTATTAATAATAATTTGTTACAGAGATGTAGAGCAAGTCATGTGAATGGACCACATCAGATTTTTAAACATCTGACTGTCGGTTTAGCTTAGTGGATTCCCTTATTTCCCTTCTACTTACAAGGAACTAAGTAATCAGACCATTTCTGCTAATGTTTATCTTGATTAGCATGATGTAGATAGAAGAATAAGCCTATTAACAATAATTTGTTACAGAGAGGTAGAGAAAGTCTTGTGATTGGACCACATCAGATTTTTAAACATTTGACTGTCGGTTTAGCTTAGTGTATTACCTTATTTCCCTTCTACTTATAAGGAAGTAAGTAATAATACAATTTCTGATAGTTGATCTCGCTTAGCATGAAGTAGTTAGAAGAATAAGCTTATTAACAAAAAGTTGTTACAGAGATGTAGAGAAAGTCGTGTGAATGGAACCGCCTGTTATTTGCCCTTATCTACATACGTATTGATAGACAAAGCGATACTAGTGTAGTTTGAAATATCGTTTAGTGATGAAAGCGAGGAACCTATAATTTAACTACAGAAACTTATCTCGAATACCTGAGAAATAAAGATCGCTTTGCTAAACAATAATTTTGAACTACCGACGCCGCGCCAGATAAGCAGTCTTACACCGGAGATGTCTGTAATTAATAGCGATGTAGGATGAGCATTCCAGAGCAAATAATACAAACAAGTTTGAAGTAAATGGCTAACACAGCAAAACGTTTCTACTCTCCAGAGGACGCAGGTAAAATTGTTCAGCAGGGAATACAAATTAACTATACGATTTAGATCCCATCAAAAGCTCCCTAATTGATTTTATCATACAACAAACATTTAGGAGTATAACGCTTCGGAAACGCTTTTTATGTACATTTCGTTAGGATGGGATCTTGGGAGATAAAACAATGTTTCGATATTATAACTGCCTCTAAGTCTAAGAAACATGCCTCAGAATTAGTTCGGCAACCTGCACAGCATATATACATCATCCGTACTGAGATCTTTGCCCAGGTTCAATAATTAGATTGATACTTAGTATATAGAGAAGGTATTGTATTACACCCAAAACTTGGATACCGAGATTTCACTGGAAATACATGTTTTGGGTCCTCCAGAATCCAAAAAGAGCATTTTTATAAAAAGGTCCGTGTGTGTGCGCCTGTGGACAGCATAGCTCAAAAACGAAAAGACCGTTAAATACCAAACTACCCCCCCCCCAAACTACCCTTTACATGGATAAAATTTCGAAAATTTTGATTTTCTCAAAAATGGCTCAAACGATTTTGATTAAAATCTCTTATATTTAAGATATTTGCATGCCAAATAAAATGTTTATCTTGAATTTTCTGGGAATTGCCTCAACTGGTAAACTGTAAGAGTTTGACAAAAACTTACTGCACAAAAATGTGGATCACGATAAAACACACAATTTATGTCATATACATTTTTTTTTTCGGGAGTTGATTATTTTTTAAATATTCCTTGATATTCATTATAGTTTTAAGACACTTTTCTCAAACAGGAACTTATCAATGCTTGGCCACGCAAAGACACGGATTTCAATTCCACAGCAGCCACATTTTAAAACATTTGACTGTCAGTTCAGCCTAGTGCATTCCCTTATATCTTTTCTACTTACAAAGGAACTAAGTAATAAGACCCTTTCTGCTAATGTTTTAGTATTAAATAGTAGAAGAATAAGCTTATTAATAATAATTTGTTAAAGAGGTGGAGAAAGTCATGTGAATGGAGAACATCAGATTTTTTTTTCTCCAAATAATGGCGAACTTTACCATATTTTTATCAAAGCATTAAACACTCAGGGAGCTGACTTCTCACCGTGAGGTCCCGGGTTAGACTCCAGGTCGGGAGGTGGAATTTTTTCTTTTTCATTTATTATAATTATATGATTATAATTATATACACATTAGAAGTGTGGATCTGGGTATTAAAAAACTTAAACTTCCATTAATCTAATCTAAAGATTCGTCTTCTTTTTTTCTCCCTTATGCCCTTTCGAGCATCGGGTTTCCTCAGCCGGTCATGATCCATAACCTAAAAGCTCTAAAATAAAACTACCACAAGTGTTTCACTCATAACATTTTTCAGTGATCAGTTATGGAGCTGTAAAAATGCCCCCTTCCCCCAAAAATGGCACGTTATAAAAGAAATAAGGAAATATACTATCTTTCCTCTATTCTCAGGCTGCGTATTGCAGTCAGGGACCAAGGAAACCATTCACTGCAGCCACGTTTTTGGGTTGCCTATCTCTTTATTTACTTCAAGTGTGTTTTTTATTTCGGTAGGAAAGTATTATTCGTCTACACAGTTACTTTAGTCTGACACACAATACTGGAACATTTATCGTTGTTTTCTAATTATCATATATTCATTTCTTTAATTGATTTTTGTTTTTGTTGGTATTTTTTTTTTACTCAAGCTGTGTGCAGGACACAAGTTGGATAGGCAGAGTCAGATTGAAAAATTCAATGCCAAGCAACGATTTAACCACGTATCTCCGGTCTCTAGCAGATTACTGTAACCATTGAGCTATCATGGCAACATTCCAGCACACCATTAAATTCCCCAATCTGAATGTTTCAATCTTACTGTACCTATCAAACTTGTGTCCTACACACAGCTTGTTAAGAAAAACAAAATTAACACTAATTGACCTAAAAGTTGGTTAAACTATGAAAACCCGAGAATTAAAATAGTTACTACATTGTAAATCGCCATTGGGGCATATTATCTCAAAATAATTTGATAACACCTTGTGGTTTAATACTGTGCTGGCATTTTGCCATGCTAGCTCAGTGGTTAGAGCTACCGGTTAGAGACCGGGAGATCCGTGGTTCAAACCTCAGCTACGGCCTGGAATTTTTCAATCTGACTCTACCTATGCAATACGTTTATTTGTCTATTTATTATTTATTTGATCGATCAGCCCAAATGTTTGATTAATTGAAACATTAAGATAAAGTGATAATAATATTGGAGATGGCCAAAAGGATTCCTCGAACATAGAGTTCGTTATTAGTACAGAAATGATTTCATGATGATTATATGAGTACAGAGAGTAGGAAAGTGCAATGCAGTGGTTGAAAGTCTTTAAAGATCTATCTGTGTCACTCCACGCTTCAGTCTAGTTGGTTGGCACTTGCGGGCGCCGAGGGTGTACCCCACAGCTTCTTATACAAGTTGCAGATTGGTGAAGAACGATTTGGAGATCAAGCGAATGTGCTGTCGGAATGTCAGTAGTCCCAGTTCTCTATGCATCTCCCGGTTTCAAATGAACCAAGGGCATTAGTGATGATGCGCAAAATCTTGTTTTTTAATGCAGTGAAAGTTAGTTGTGCTTGCAACTCCCCTAACCGGACCCGCGTAGGTGATTAAGGTCAAGGATGTGTACAGCAGCAGGGAACTTCAAGAATAAGGGACGATCAGCTGTTGAAATGAACTAACAGAAGAACAAGCATTGTGCCGTGACCTTCGCCCAGTCATGTATTGCCTATCACGCTCTCCCTAGAGTCAGTTCAGGGTTTTGTGGTCGAGTTCGCGTGAACACTCAGTCTCAGAGGAGTCTAGTTGGAACAGATTGATCTATTTCATGCAAATCGGGATAAACTTTAACAGACACAGTTTTATTGTTTCTTTATATTGTTTTGTGTTATTTGCTTTAGGCAGGAGAGATATAAGGTTAAAGCAATAGCCAGTATTTTAGTAGCTGGTCACTATGTCATGGCGTTCAAATTCTGCTCTCTTTGTGTTACCAGGAGTTAATAATAAAAATAATCATAATGAAGAAAACGAATGACGATTTCCTATTTGAGAAATATACATATATCTACCAATAAAATGTTTAAAATAATCTTTTAGGTGTTTTTTTTAAGTGCAACATAATATGTTCTTTTGAATTACAAATATATTTTATATCAAGGAAAAAACTGCCAAAAAACAAACACCATAACTCACTCTGGTTTCGAAAAGAGTATAACGAAAGCATAATGTTGTTACATAATCCAAAATGCTGTTCAATATTCTTAATTGATAACCAACAATATTTAGTTTAGAAGTTAAGCAAACACCACATTGATTCCAATTTGTAAGTTCATCAAACGGTACACCTGAGAATCTCGCATCGGATCTTCTCTCAATCTGAGCATATACAGAAGAAATAACAAGAAATAATTTGCAAGATTGCGCAGGTAACTGATATAAGTAATTTGAGATCGGCGATGCATGGTCCCCGGATAAACATAACGCAGCTACATAGTTAAAGGTGTGGGTATCAGGTGCTGGTAAGTCGGTGTTAAAGCAAAGAAGGTTGGAAAATTGCTTAGAATGTCTTTAAAACTGCTGCCCGAGTATAGTTATATCGATTTTTAGTAGCTCGTTACTAGCGTTCTCAAGATTTAATGTAGAAAAAATCTGTAAAACCAGAACTAATCACTTGACAGTGCGACACTGGGCTTCATTAACTACGTTCTTGAGGTAGCCTACTCTGGAGGCGTTTTTACAACGCGTAACGTTTTACAACGTTGTTGCGTAACGCGGGAAGCTGCTATTCCAAAGTTCATGAGTTCGATTCCTGTCATGGAGTAAATGTTCTTTATTATTAGTTTTTTCATTCCAGACGAAGTGCCACGATACGTGAACGAGACCCGAACTCGGAAACTATCTTTCGCTTGAAAGCCAGTACATAACCACTACGCTAGAGAGGTACGCTGTAATACGTTCCTTCGTTTTTCGTGTTATGCTCTCGAATAGTTGATAAATTAGCCAGTGGCGTACTGGCACTTAAAAAACTTAAAGCCGTTACTTCGACATTTCAATAAACAGGCCACAAATCTTCTATCTCAAATTATCTATTTAAATAATGTACATATTCTGTGAAAATACTTCGGTGTAGTTCATTAACATCCTGTATATATAAACTATATAAATTAATTAATATATATGCAAGTTTAACCTGAAAGTTTCTATCGGACGATGAATGAATGAAATTGGTGAAACGATGCTCAAGTGGGTCCTATGTCCTTGGGGCTAAATGTTACTCGATAATCGTCTTCTCGGGATGAGGGAAAACCCCGAAAAAAGCCCTTAACCGAGATTTGAACTCGGGACCTCTTGAGCGTGAGACAATTTTATTTGTGTATTTAAGATCATGCTTTCTTCTAATTTGGACTGTGAAAATTCATGAAGGCTTTAGTATCCCCAAGTAGTTTTGAGAAAATACAAGGTTTCAGTATTTATGTTATTTATCCAGCAATATGGTAGCAATTTTGGATATTATTTTGGATACGGTTCACAAAGTTTTACATTGCAATTTTGGATTCGCGGGAAAAAAACGTAACAAAAATCCCCATGAAAAAATCTGATGTGTGTCATTCTCATGACTTTCTCTACCTCTCTGTAAGAAATTCTTCTTAACAGCTTGTTCTTCTAATTCATGCTGATCTAGATAAAATTAGCAGAAATGGTTTTATTACTTTCTATTAGTTGCTTATAAGTAAAGAGAAATAATGGAGTACACAAGACTAAAGCCAATGTCGTGTGTTTTAAAAGCGGGATGCTATGTGACTGAAATTAAGTTCTATTTGGCCAATTCTCGTATGAGAAACCTTTACGTATTTTAAAATTGAAACCACTGATAAAAAATATCTCGGAAACGGTTAACACCACAAAAAAAATGTGTATATGTTATAAATTGTGTTTTGTCGAGATCTACATTTTTTGTGTAGTAAGTTCTTGTCTATCATGGTTTAACAGGCAACATTTAACAAAGTTCATCCATAATGAAGGGGCCTTCAGAGGCTATTCCCAGAAAATTCAAAATACACATTTTAATTGTCATGTAAATATCTTTAATACACGATATTTTAACCAAAGCCACTAAAGCCATTTTATGAAAATTAAATTTTCGATTTTTTTCCCATGAGAAGGATAGTTTGGGGTGGGGGATTTTCCTCAAAATATTCGTGTCGCAACCTTGGAAGATGTCAAAATTGGTATTTAACCGACCTTCGTGTTTGAGTTATCTGTTAATACACACTTGCGCGCGCGGACTTTTTCTTTTCTTTTTTCTTTTTCTTTTTTTTCTTTCTTTTTTTTTTTTTTTTAATAATGAAAATGCTTCTTTGGGATTTAGGCGATCCTCAAACGTGTGCTGCGGCGAAATCTCGGTATCGAATTTTGGGTAGAATGCAACCTTCTCTACTTATATATTATGTACTATACATACAAAGTAAAACATCTGATATGTACCATTCACATAACTTTCTTTTGCTTATGCCATACTAATCTAGTTAAACATTGGCAGAATTGGTCTTATTACTTGCTTCCTTGTAAGTAAAGGAAAATAAAGGGAATACATTAGCCTAAAGTGATAGTCAAATCCTTTAAATGCTGGTCGTTATAGGAAATAATTGTGGTTCGGTTCGACCGCGCTGAGGTCGAGTGGTTAGACCGCTCGCCTCTCACCTAGACGGGCCGCAAGCGACCGCATATAAGATTTGTGGTGGATAAAGCGGCGCAAGGTCGGGTTATCGCCGGATTCCCTCGCCATTCCACCGGTGCTCAATCTTCATTCCATGTATCACCATGGCGCCTGCGGTGCCATTTGTAGTAAAAGCGGGCTTAAACACTATTATAAAATAAGTTCAGTTTGCTTTGCATGGTCCCATTTCAGAAAAGTTAATTAGTTCAAAATTAAAAACAATAACAATGAAAATACCTCGAAAACTGTCTAGTCTACAAGAAAAACATATATGACATACATTATATGTTTTGAGGAGATCTACGGTTTTTTTTTTTTTTTGTTTTTTTGTTTTTTTTAAAGTAAGATTTGTCTATCTCTTACGGATTAACAGTTATGCAAAATTGTGCAAAAATCAACCAGAATAAAGAACTGTTTGGAGGTTTTTCCCAGAAAATCCAAAATATACATTTTATTTGTAATGTGAATATATTAATACATGATTTTTTTTTTTTTTTTTTTTTTAATCTTCATGTCGCATCCTTGGAAGATGCTGAACTTAAATACCAAGTCTGATATTTTACCGATTTTTTGTTTTTGGGTTATCGTGATTGTACACACATGCGCGCAGACTTTCTTTTTTTTTTTGCTTTCTCTACACCTACTATGTATATACACAGTGTATAGAGAAGGTATTGTAATGCACCCGAAAATTCGATATCTTGTTTTCACAGGAAATACATGTTTTGAGACCCCCTGAATCCAAAAAAGCATTTTAGAAAAATGTGTGTGTCTATGGACAGCATAACTCAAAAACGAAAAGACCGTTAAATACCAAACTTGGCATTTCAGTTTGATATCTTCAAAGGATGCGATACGAAGATTTTCAAGAAAATCCCCCCACCCCAACTACCCTTTATATGGAACTTTTTTTTAAGAAATTTGTAATTTTCCTAAAAATGGTTCTAACGATATTGATTAAAACATCTTATACTTAAGATATTTACATGCCAAATAATATGTATATCTTGAATTTTTTGGGAGTAGCCTCTAAAAACCTCTTTATTCTGGATGATTTTTATTGAATTTTCACATAACTGGTAAACCGTAAGAGATAGACAAAAACTTAGCATACAAAAAATGTATATCACAATAAAACACACAATATACTTTTTTTTTTTTTTTTCGTGGAGTTGGTCGTTTTTGAAATATTCCTTGTTATTGGTTTCAGCTTTGAAAAACTTACTTTTCTCATACAGGAATTTGCCAACTCCTGTCCATACAAAGGAACTTCAATGACATAGCAACCAGTTTTTGACTAATACTTAAACCTATGGTACTCCCGTATTTCGCAAGGAAGCAAGTAATAAGTCTATTTCTCCTAATTTTTCTCGATTAGCATGAAGTAAATAGAAATATAAGCTTTTTAACAATATTTTGTTGCAGAGATGCAGAGAAAGTCATGTGAATGGAACACATAAGATTTTTCTAAATAAAAATGCTTCTTTGGGATTCAGGCGACCCTAAAACGTGTGTTTGTAGTGAAATCTCGGTATCGAATTTTTGGTTAGAATGCAATACCTTCTCTACCTATGTACTAAATAAAGAAAATAAGATAACTGTGTGACCGTAGACTGTATGGTGCGCCCTTTCTACCATTCGTCACAAACACATGCAAGACGGAATGAAATAAAGGAAAACCTGTCTTGTGAGTCATCAGCCAGTCGGTAAGGTTTCTGGTTCACCAACTTCTTGTCTACTTCCGGTCGAGCCCCTCCCACTCCAGTCTTACCGTGTTGCCAGACGAGCAAAGAAGATGCTGCATTTCCAGTCGCTGGCTGGACACGCACACGCCCGTCGCTTCTGGCATCTTCGTGACGAAAAACACTGCCGCTATTTATTGCTCATGGAATCGATTAAGGGACATTTTCAAAATTCCACATTTTTGTATCCATGTTTATTCTGATTCCATTACTATTTAATTAATATGTAGGTATACCAAACTTCGTTCAAATTGGATTACTCTGTAAATTATACAGAAATATATTGTACCTCGCGTGTCTCATAATTTCAAAACATTAGTTACATTTTTTTTTTCCATTAGAACTTAGAATCATAGATAATATGATGTGTTCTATTCTCTCTACAAACTATTCTTACAAAAAAAAAAAAAAATTTTTTTTTATTGTTTCATTTGGCATCTAAGGTCATTTCGGGGGCTTCGTATTAGAAACAACTCGTGTTCTGTAGGTTGTTTACGTTGGGTTTAAACCATTTTATTTCCTCAAACATGCACACATTCACTCTCACATACATACTTCCAGAATCTGTGGGGGGATATGGAGTAATTCTGGTTAAAGAAAAATTCCCGGCCCCAGCCGGGAATCGAACCCGGGACCTCCGGGATGAGAAGTCAGCTCGCTGACCACTTGACCACGGACCACAAACGATAATTGTTTTATCTACATCATGCTAATCAAGGTAATCAATAAACAATACCAGGAATGGTTTTATTATCCTTATCAGCAGACGGAAAATTAAGGAATACGCTAGGCTTTTAAAGCTGTCGCTATTCGATTGTCATTGAAATTCGGCTCTCTTTACAAGAACAGATGTAAAAAATAGAGAAGAAAGAGACGAGGAATTCGCGTTTTTTATAGTGTATAACGTCCGCTTTTACTGCATATGACACTACAGGCAATACCACTGATGATTCAAGGAATGAGGTTGGAGTACCGGTGGAATGTGATGGCGGGGAAAACCGGATAGCCCAGAGAAAACCCGCCCCTGTGCCGCTTTCTCCGCCACGAATCCCACATGCGGTCATCCAGGAGCGAACCCGGGCCACCTAAGTGAGAGGCGAGTGGTCTAACCACGCGGCCCTTAGGTGGTTAAAATTGAAACCAATAACAAAGAATATCTCGGAAACGGTTAACTCTGCACAAAAAAAAAAAAAAAAAACTTATAGGTGTAACATAAAGTGTGTTTTAACGCAAAAAATGTAGATGTCATTAAAACACAAAATTTATGCCATTCATTTTTTGTAGCGTTGGCCGTTTCCGAGATATTTATTGTTATTGGTTTAAATTTAAACTATTTAAACTTTTCTCATGCCTCTCTTTTATTTTATTCCCGGAAATGTAAAACAGAACCAAATTTCAATTATTACACATAGCGATAGCTTATAAATATTTAGGTAAATATCTCTTCGGCCTTGTGCATTCCCTTATTTTCCTACTACTTACAAGGAAGCAATTAGTAAAACCATTTCTCCTAATGTTAATTTTGATTAGCATTACGTACATAGAAGAATAATCCTTTGTAAGGAAAGTTTGTTTGTAGAACAGTTTGAGAAAATCATGTGATTATAACATATCAGATTTTTATTAAGCTCTTATTGTGGTTATGACCTCGGTATTGCAAATTTTACGCTGAGCCAATGAGCCACTGTTTGCAACATACCAGAGTAGTTTGTAATACAGGTGTTCCTTTCCAAACGTCAGCAGTTACATTGTTTTGTGTATTAATAAAATAGCGGCTACTCAGCACGATAAAGTGTAATATGGTCAGTACAAAAAATCTCATGCGTTCCATTCACATGACTTTCTCTATATCTCTGTAACAAATTATAGTTAAAAATCTCATGTGTTACACTCACATGACTTTCTTTGGCTACTCTACAAACAAACTTCTCACAAAAGAAAATTATTCTTCCAACACCATCGAGATAAACATTAGCAGAATTTTATTACTTAGTTCCTTATAAGTAGAATGGAACTAAGGGAATGCATTAGTCTAAACTAAAGTGATAGTCAAATGTTTTAAAAGCTGTCATTATGCGATTGTCATTGCAAATCGCTTATTTGCTTGGCCAGGAGTAAAACAAAAGAAAAACGGACAATTTCTGTCTGAAAAAAAGTGTAAGTACTTTACAATTGAAACTAATAACAAGGAATATCTCAAAAACGGTAAATTCTACGAAAAAAATGAATATGAACACAAATTGTGTATTTTAACAAAATCTACATTTTTTGTACACTAAGGTTTTTTTTTTCTTTCTATCTCTTACGGCAAACTTCATCCAAAATAAACATGTCTTTAGAAGCTATTCCCAGAAAATTCAAGATATTTGCGATAGAAATGACTTTAATATGTGGTTTTTTAATGAAAATCGTCAGAGCCATTTTTAAGTAAAACAAAATTTTCGAAAATTTTTCCATGTAAGGGTAGTTAGGGTGGGGCAATTTTCTTGAAAATCTTCGTGTCGCATCCCTGGAAGATACTGAACTTAAATGCCAAGTTTGGTATTTAAAAATCTTTGAGCTATGCTGCCCACAGACGCACACAGACAGACAGAAACACACAAAAGGACATTTTTTCTAAAAAAAAAATGTTTTTTTGATTCAGGAGGTCCCAAAATATGTCTTTGTGTAAAGTGAAATCTCGGTACCCAATGTTTGAGTGCAATACAATACCTTCTCTACACACGCTACCCATCGCTTTGTTTATTAATTCTATGGCTTTATTGTTTTCTGCTTCCCACGTGAACGGAAACGCAGTACTGACCTATAATGATTACCAACACTTATTTCATTGAAAACACCATTGCCCAAACAATAGTCCATTCAAGAATAATTAATAGACCCAATAATAATTACCAATAAACGTGGCCGTGTAAAGTATAGAGAACAGAGAAATTACTTAAATTTAGTAATAGACTTTGCCACATAAAATACAGTCACTAAAGTGTAAACACTTAACAGTAATTTTAATATAATTGTGTACTGCATCCGTGGTCGAGTGGTCAGCCAGAGGTCACGGGTTCGATTCCGGCTGGGGCGGGGAATTTTTCTTTAACCGGAATTATTCCCTATTCCCCACAGTCTGGAAGTATGAATGTGAGAGTGAATGTGCGTGTGTTTAGTAATATAAAGTTTAACCTAATGTTCTGAACCTACAGTTTCACAAGTGAAAGCCCCCGATATGACCATTGATGTTAAAGGGGGCTATACAAATGAAGCAATAAAAACATATATATAATTATGAATATGGAATTTGGCTATTTGGTTTTTCATTGTGATCTGTTATGTCAAGATGTGTTTTAGTTTCTCCACTACGTATTATAAATAGGAAAGATTTGTATTCCACCCAAAATTTCAATGTCGAGATATCACCAGAAATATGTTTTAAAAATAAAAAGCGAGAGAGAGCAGCATAATTAATAAACGAGAAATCAGTTAAACACTAAATTTGATAGCTAAGACCGGATCTTCCAAGGATGCGACACGAAGATTTTAAAGCAAATCCTCCCACCCCCAACTATCTTTTACATGGACTTTAGATTTTCGTAAAATTCGCTCTATATGATTCATTACAATACCTTATGTTTAACATATTTTCATAAGAAATTAAATGCATATCTTGAATTTTAGTCCAATTCATTCTCGATGATGTTTACATAACTGATAAACCGTAAGAGATAGACAAAAACTTGCTACACAAAAAATTATAAAAAATGTAGATCTCGTCAAAACAAACCATTTGTCAAACACCTTTTATATATATGTATATATATTAGTTACAACCATTTCTGAAATATTACTTGTTATTGGTTTAAATGTTTCAGTGCTTATACTTTTCTCGAATGGAAAATCGTGATTCGGTTGTTTAAATTTATTTATTTATTTACTCCTGGCAATGGAAAGTGAACCTAATTTTAATACCATCACTTAGCGATCAGATTAAAATATTTGACATTTGTTTTAGTCTAATATATTCCCTTATACCTACAAGGAAATAAGTAATAAGATCATTTATGCCAATGTTTATCTTGTTAAGCATTAAGTAGATAAAAGAATAAGCTTTTGTAAGAATAATTTGTTGCAAAATTAAGTAGCGAAAGAAATGCATCAGAAATATATTTCACACAGTTTATCTACACGAAATATGTACATAGTGTATAGAGAAGGTATTGTATTCCACATAAAATTCGATAGCAAGATTTCACCGGAAATATATGCTTTGAGGTCCCCTGAATCCAAAAACATTTTTCACATATCGTCTAAGATTGACTATTGCTTTAATCTGGTGATTTCCCTCATCTCCCTTCTATTTATTAGGAGCTAAGTAGCATGACCAATTCTGTTAAAATTTATCTTGTTTAGCATGATGTAGGTAGAAGAATAATCTTTTGTAAGAATAGTTTTTTTGACAGAACAGATAGAGAAAGTTATGTGAATGTAACACATCAGATTTTCCTTATTATTCCTGGCAATGTAAAGTGAACCTAATCACAACACCGTCACATATCGACAGCTTAAAAGATTTGACTATCGTTTGAGCCTAACGTATTCTCTCTTACACCTGCAAGGAAGCAAGTAATAATACAATTTATGCTATCGTTTAGCTTGAAGTAGAGAAAAGAAAAAGGTGTGAGAGTGGTTTATGGCAAAATATGTATACAACATTAATAATTTCAAATTCAGAAATTATTTGAGCCATTTCAATTCTGCCTAAAAATGTCTACCCAAGAAGCATATGAGTGTACACATCAGATTTTTAAGTGGTGAATGAATATACGATTATGCCTACTTCAATGCTTATCATGCAATTACTAATAATGTCTACGAATATATTAGTGCATGCTGAGCTTACTGCAGTGTCTATTTAACTGCCTAACTTGCCGAGCTCTAATGATGAGACATGTCCTTTCTTAAAGCCCAAATTAAAAAAAGTTTTAAAACCGTTCTTGAACCAGAGTGACACATCAAGCACCTTAATGTCTGGGGACCGGATGCCAGTGTACTTTATTTGAGAGGGTGGTGAGGATATTTTTAGAGGGATGTTGATGGCTGCAGTTGTCTAGACCACAAAGAAAATGTTACTAGAGGAAATTCCAGGTGTCGTATTCAGTCCCTAGTGATAGTAACATCTTGTGTTCCTGTCTTGTCTTTTAATTAATAAGGAGCAATCAGAAATTAGTAGTTTAGTGACTAGTAGTAACGTCTATGCATAGTACAAAAGGAAATACATATGTAAATGCAGAAATCTCATGATCAGACATTATATTGCTATTTTCTGATTTGTACAGATAGTATATCTCGAGGAACTATTTATATTTTGTGCGAAATATCCAAACATTTTTCTTGAAGTTCCGACTGCAAAATATTAATTATTAACTACTTTCTCTACACGTAATACCTATGTATATACAGTATAACGAAAGTATTACATTCCACACAAAAACTCGATACCGAGATGTCACCGGAAATACACGTTTTAAGGGTTCCCTGTATACAAAACCATTTTTAGAAAAAGGTCCGTGTGTGTCTGTAAACACGATAACTCAAAAACGAAAAAACGGTAAAATACCAAACTTGTTTAGTATCTTCCAAGGGTACAACAGAAAGATTTTGAGGAAAATTCCCCACCCCAAACAACCGTTTACAAGTAAAAATTTTCAAAATGTTTGAGTTTCTCAAAATATAAAATGTATAAGTTGAATATTTTGGGAATAGCTTCAGAAGACATGTTTATTCTGGGTGAATTTTGGGTAACTGGTAAACCGTAGAGACAGGTAAAAACTTAGTACAAAATAAAAGTAGATCTCGTCAAAACAGACAATTTATTTAATGTACTTTTTTTCGTGGATTTGACTATTTTTTATATATTTCTTGTTATTGGTTTCACATACAGAATTTGTCAACTCCCCGCCATGCAAAGAAACGAATTTCATCCATATGGCAATCAGCTTTTAAAAGATTTTACTATCAGGTTAGCCGAGTTTATTCCCTTATTTCCCTCCTACTTACAAGAAATAAAGCAATAAGACCCGTCTCTGCTAATGCTTATCTCGATTAGCATGAAGTTAATAGTAGAAAAAGTTTTTTATCAGTGATTTGTAACCGAGATGTAGAGAAGATCATGTGAATAGAACACATCAGATTTTTTTTTTTAACCTTCTATCACATATATAGATACATACAGGTTCGAAAGTTTATTGAAAACAACTTTGAGGTTCCCTCAACCCCTAAAACAACACATTTTACTTTCCTACCTCGTACGACGGGCATAGTTAGTATTGCATTCTATCCAAAAACTCGATACCGAGATTTTCCGATAATACATGTTTATGGACCCCTACATCCAAAAAATAATTTCAGAGAAAGATCCATATCCGTCTGAGCGTGCGTGTGAAGAGTGAGTTAGTGAGTGAGTGAGAGAACAGCATAACTCAAAAACAAAAATCAGTTAACACCAAGCTTGATGCTTGAGTTCAGTATCTTCCACAAAGATTTTCAGGAAAATCCCCCCCCCCCATCTCTACTACAGTTTACAGGGATTTTTTTTCTTTTTGAATTTGCGATTTTCTAAAAATTTTGCTAACAATTTTGATTAAAATGTCACACATTAAAGATATTTGCAACATAAATAAAATATATATCTTGAATTTTCCGAGAATCACCTCTGAGGATCTCTTCATTCTGTGCCACTTTTGCACAATTGTTAAACCGTAAGAGATAGGTACTCACAAATATTGCTACACAAAACATATAAACCTCATTTAAGACCAAAAATTATGTCAAATTCATTTTTACAGGTATTCCTTCTGTTTTTATTTTAAATTTCTGAATAATTGCATTTTTCTTAAATGTGAAGTCGTTATTCGCGTTTCTTTTTTTTCCCCTCTTTCTTTTTTAATTCTGAATTTTCAGTGTTATCACATAGTGACCAGCGCTAACAAGATTTGACTATCGCTTTAGCCTAGTGCACTCCCTTATCTCCCTTGTACCTATAGCGAAATATGTAATAAAACCATTTCTGCTAATGCTATCAAAATTAGGATGAGGTAGGTAGTAGAATAAGTGACTATAAGAAACGTTTGTTGCTAAGAGACAGATTTTTAGAAAAGGTCCGTTCGATGTATGTGCTGTTTGCGTGCGTGCGTGTGGCACAAAAACGTAATCATGGCATTTAAGTTAAAATTTCCCAAAGATGCAACATTTTCAAGAAAATCTTACCGTCCCAAACTACCTTTATATGGAAAATGGTTCATTACCCTATTTTCTAGAGAAAAATATTCCAACGATTCCTATTTAAATATATACAATTGTTTAATGTATTTTAATAACAAAAATAATAAAATGGAACTATATCTTGTATTTTTGGGAAGGTTTATGAAGGTATCTTCATTCTGATTGAGCTTCGCTATTCTGTATATCTCGTAAACCATAAAAGATAAACAAAAACTTCTGGCTCGTTTCTGTGGTGCGGTGACTGCCTTTTTGCCTTACATTCAAAAGATCACGAGTTCGTATCTCCATTAGCGTGAGTTACCTGGTTAAGTTTTTATTTATTTTAGGTTTTTACCTTATCCCTAGAAGTTTAATGTCGGATAACTCTCAAGTTATAAAGACTTCGGGCTTATTTGATTATTATTCCACCCATTTCATCGTTTAATCATCAGATATGATTTTACAGGTTAAAGGACGTTAAACTAAACAAATGAAAGAAAAAGTATTACACACATTTATATCCATTAAATAAGGCACGCAGGTTATATTAAAAACTGTTTGTGGTATTTGCCTTTTCCGAGATATTCTTTATTTACAATTTGGTTTTTGAAATACTTATATTTTTTTCCATTCTAAGTCTATTTTTAATTATTTTCGAGCCCATACAGAGTGAAAGTTATCATATAGCGCCGCGTCTTTTCAGATTTGACTATCATTTCAATAACCTCTATATCCCTCTTGTACCCATAACGAAACGTGTAATGAAACCAGTTCTGCAAACCTTTATCTCGATTAACAACTGAGAGGATTATTTTTCTGGATGGTTGCACACTGTGCGCTACTTCCAAAATGCTTAAGGGGAGAGATATGCAAATGTTATCAAAGAATTATCACGTCAGGCTTAAGTAAATAAAACATACATAAAATTGCTTTTGACTTCAGTAAAACAGCACTATAATAACTTTAAGTATAATTGTTGTATTGTTTTTTATGTTTAAGAGAAGGGGGCAAATTCCCTCTCAGCTACTTCCTGGACCTCCTATGTTACATGGAGTTTATGAAATTGCGGATCTTAAATGTAATGTGGAAGATTTACAATTTAAATCAGACGGTTCCAATTTGGGTGCGCACCAAATGACCAGTGCGTTACTCATGACTCAAAGGGGTCTGTATGCATTATGCAATACACTGGGAATGGAGGGAAAGCTATCATCATGGTTGCATCAACCGTTGGAATGAACTAGCAGAAAGCGCATTTTGTTAGCACCTTCGCCGTGTCGTATTATCTATCACACTCTCCCTTCAGCCAGCTCCGAGGTTTGTGGTAAGTACGGGCGGGTACTCTGACTCAGACGAGCCAAGTTGGTACAGCCTGATTTCTCATAAATAGTCTGTCATTGTATATTGTTGAATCTCGCTCATGCATTATTCACTTCTACTTTTTCGCATATATACACACATTAACATTTTTATGCTCCGAAACTTGTACATTAATATTTAGCTCCACTACACGATTTTTCGGTTATGATTTTACTTTCTCGACCGTATGTAAAAGTACAAGGTAGGTAAAGAAGGTATTGTATTCCACCCAAAAATTCGATACCGCAATTTTACAGTAAATAAATGTTTAGAGACCTCTTGAATAAAAAATAACTTAGAAAAAGATTCGTGTATGTAGACAACTAAACCAAAAATTAGGAGTGGGTTAAATACCAAACTTGGTAGTTTAAAAATGAGACAAATAGCAAGCAATATCTCGGAAACGGTTAACTATCATAAAACAGTATAAAATTATATGAGTCATATATAATATGACAAATTGTGATGGCGTCTTCAGAGTCTATTCCCAGAAAATTCAAGGTATAGATTTTGTTTGCCCTGAAAATGTCTTAAACATATGGTATTTTAAACATATATCAATCGTTAATTTATTCTTGAAAAAATAAACATTTTCGAAAATTGTTCCATGTAAAGGGTAGTTGGAATGGAGAGTTTTCCCTGAAAATCTTTGTGTCTCTTTGCTTGCCAGGAATAAACAAACGAGAAACGAGAAGAAAGATGTGGCTAAAATTGAAACCAATAATCCGAAATATTTCGAAAACGGCTAACTCTACAAAAAATGTATATGACATAAATTGTGTGTTTTAATGAGATCTATATTTTTTGTGTGTGGGAAGTTTTTATATATATATAGATATGTCATCCAGAATGAATAGCTCTTCAGAGGCTATTCCCCAAAAATTCAAGATATATAACTCGTTTTGTCATAAAAATATCTTATATATAAGGTATTTTAATCAAAAT
The DNA here is from genome assembly GCA_030762935.1 of Hymenopus coronatus. Classification (NCBI taxonomy): domain Eukaryota; kingdom Metazoa; phylum Arthropoda; class Insecta; order Mantodea; family Hymenopodidae; genus Hymenopus; species Hymenopus coronatus. The sequence goes on along the minus strand of CM060897.1, from coordinate 39,612,773 downwards.
CCTTAGAGCCATTTTTGAAAAATTAAAATGTTCAAAAAATGTTCCATGTAAAGGTTAGTTGGGGGTGGGGGATTTTCTTGAAAATCTTCGAGTCGCATCCTTGGAAGATATTGAGCTTAAATATCAAGTTTGGTATTTAACAGTGTTTTTGTTTTTGAGTTATGCTGTCCACAAACACACACTCAAACCTTTTTCTAAAAGTGTTTTGGGGGGGGGGGTTCAGGGGGACCCAAAATATATATTTCCGGTGAATTCTCGGTATCGAATTTTTGGGTGCAATACAATACTTTCTCTATACACCATGTACATAGCACGTGTAGAGAAAGTAAAAATCGATTTAGAGTTGCAGATACAATCGATACAATTACCTTTAATCAATTATAACTGTCCTTTAAAATTTCCTCAACTCATGTGAATGTAACAAATGAGTTTTTTTGCTAATGAGAGATTGATCTTGGAATGTTGGTTGTTACCAGATCTGAATTAAAATTGTTGAATGGGCGATGTGCCTGACTATAAGTCAGGGGGGCTAAGTTGGCGCCATGTTTTGGAAGTCCATTGCTGTTATTACCTTATAATCGCCTATGGCGAATAATAACGCGGCTACTATTTTGAAACATGCATCGACGATTCAATAGACTAGAGTGTCTTCTTTCCTTCTTTTTTTTCTTTTGTTTTTTTTTGTTTTACTTTCTCTACACGCACTATGTGCATAGTGTATAGAGAAGGTATTGCACTCCACCCGTGTGTCAGTGTATCCGTGTGTCTGTAAACACGATAACTTAAAAACGAAAAGTCCGTAAAATACCAATCTTGATATTTAAGTTTAGTATCTTCCAGGGATGCGACGCGAAGATTTTGAGAAAAATTCCCTCATCCCAAACTATCCTTTACAGGGGAAAAATTTCGAAAATGTTTATTTTCTTAAAAATGCTCTATTTTGATTAAAATATCGTATATTAAAGATATTTACCTGACAAATAAAATGTTTATCTTGAATTTTCTGGGAATAGCCTCTTAAAACTACTTTATTCTGGATCAGTTTTACGGAATTTTGCAGAACTGCTACACCGTAAGAAACTTACCACACAAAAAATGTAGGGCACGTTAAAACACACAATTTATGTAATATACAGGGTTACTACAAAAGAAATAGACAACTTCAACTGCCTGTAAAACAAAAACTATTAGAGATAGCAACCTAATTATTTTGGAGGTATGTTGAGAAACTCTCAAAGTTTAGTTTGTTACTATTGGTAACGCTGTAGTGTTTTGTTTGTTGTTGCAGAAGCTGAAATGGCGGAAAATCCTGTGGAAAAGGCATATTGCGTGTTGGAATTTGCTAGAACGCCATCAGCAACTGTTGTCCAACGACATTTTAGAACACGTTACCACAAAAATGAAATGATGCGCTCACAAGAACCAGCATCGTCTTCATCATGTCGCAACATGTCGATGCAAAAGTCACGCCGTATGACCTTATCTTCTTCACTCAGAAACTGCAACATCTGTAATCTGTAAGGCATCATGTGCAGTCGCTTCCGCAAGATTTTCCATACAGTTTGCTGTGGAATTTGTAATTGCATGCTTGCCCTAGATGTCGATTTCTGTGGGCTTCTTATGTAGGCAGAACGAACACGTTCAACGTTTTCTTCCGAAACTCTTGGTCTTCCCGAGCTCTTCCCTTTGCACAAACATCCCGTTGTCCCGAATTTTCTATACCAGTCGTAGATTGACTGTCTAGTCGGTGGCGTTTTGTGGTAACGTGTTCTAAAATGTCGTTGGACAACAGTTGCTGATTGCGTTCTAGCACATTCCAACACGCAATATGCCTTTTCCACAGGATTTTCCGCCATTTCAGCTTCTGCCACAACAAACAAAACACTACAGCGTTACCAATAGTAACAAACGAAACTTTGAGAGTTTCTCAACATACCTCCAAAATAATTAGGTTGCTATCTCTAATAGTTTTTGTTTTACAGGCAGTTGAAGTTGTCTATTTCTTTTGTAGTAGCCCTGTACATTTTTTTCATGGAGTTGATCGTTTATAAGATATTTCTTGTTTTTAGTTTCAGCCTTGAAAATCATACTGGAATTTGTCAACTCTGTCCATACTAACAAAGGAACTTCAGTCACATAGCAACCAGTTTTTGCCTATCACTTTAACCTATGGTACTTCGTTATTTCGTTTCTACTTTACAAGCAAACAAGTAATAAGACTGTTTCGGCCAATTTTTTCTCGATTAACATGAAGTAAATAGAAGCATAAACTTTTAACAATAATTTGTTGCAGAGATACAGAGAAAGTCATGTGAATGGAACACCACATCCGATGTTTTATTTATTTAGAGTCATTCAGCATTAATTATGCTATACAGAATTGAAATAAAAGACATTATAACTAAAAGTAACAAAGAACATTATAATTTGTGAGGTCAGCCACATGAGGCTCCTCTGCCAACTGATTTCACACTTTCATTCAGTGAGAGTCCTCTTTATCGGAATCACTTCCTGAAGAAAACAGCAAATCTTGTGGGATGCGATTCTTTATCCGAGGAACTATATCAGATTTTTGTCGCAACGAGAAGTGCACTGCACTAAGTGAAGATGCTGAAAAAACGTGCGTGCCTGAGATCGAACATATGCAGAGATGGTACTGAGTCCTAGTTCATGACATATCTGGGTGTTTCTGATATACCAAGTTGCGCCTTAACATTTATTTTGTGTTAAGGCTTACTTTCCTTCTGGCTAGGAAATAATTGAAGATATAATTGGCCGCGAAGGAAAAAAAAAAAAAAAATCTGATGTGTTCCATTCACACGACTTTCTCTATATCTCTGCAACAAATTATTGTTATGAGAAAATATATGTTTTTTAAAGGTGAAATCAAAAACAATGAATAACTAAAAACCGATCAACTCCACGAAAAAAAATTTGCATAACATAAACTGTGTGTTTTAACATGCTCTACAATTTCTGTGTGGTAAGCTTTCGTCTATCTATTACCGTTTAGCAGTTAAGCAAAATTCGGCAAGATTCATCCAGAATAAAGAGATCTTCAGAGGCTATTCAAGATATACATTTTATTTGGTATGTAAATGTCAGTAATATACGGGATTTTAATCAAAATCGTTAGAGCCATTTTTTAGAAAATCAAAATTTTCGAAAAAAGTTCCATGTAAAGGGTAGTTTGGGGTGGGGGGATTTTCTTGAAAATCTTCGTGTCGCATCCTTGGAAGTTACCAAACTTAAACACCAAGTTTGGTTTTTAACGGTCTTTTCGTTGTTGAGCTATGCTACACACAGACACACACACACAGACACACACACACAGACAGACAGACACACGGACATGTTTCTAAAATTTTTTTTATTCAGGGGGTGTCAAAACATATATTTCCGGTGAATTCTCGGTATCGAATTTTTGGGTGGAATGCAATACGTTCTCTATACACTATGAACATAGTACGTATAGAGAAAGTAAAAATCGTAACTTTTCCATCCACATGTTTTTCTCTTAGCTATTCTACAACAGATTATTCCTACAAAAACTGGTTCTTCTCTACTTCGTGCTAGTCAAGAAAAACAGAAGGCAGCAGAAATGGTCGTATTAATTACTTGTAGAAGTAATGTAGAATGGAATTGCTTTTTTATGGTGTTTAACTCCCGCTTTTACTGCTATGGCACCGCAGGCGATGACACTGTTGATACATGGAATGAAGATGAAGCACAGGAGGAATGTAATGGCGGGGGTAACCAGGGAACCCGGAGAAAACCCGCCCCTGCGCGGCTTTGTTCACCACAAATGTCACATGCGGTCAAGTAGAAGGGAAATACACTAGGCTTAAGTGATAATCAAATGATTTCAAAGCGGCTGCAATGTGATTGAAATTGTTTCTTTGCATGGCCAGGAGTTGCAAAGTCCTATATTAGAAAAGTTTTAAGTATTTTAAAACTGAAACTAATAACAATATCTCGGAAATGGTCATCTCCACGAAAAAAAAATTATATTAGGTAAATTGTGTGTTTCAACGGAATCTACATTTTTTAGCACTAAGTTTTTGTCTATCTCTTACAGTTTACCAGTTATACAGAATGAAGAAGTCTTTAAAGGTTATCCTAGAAAATTCAGGATATACATTTTTTTTTTTTTTTTAATATTTCATTTGTAACTTTAACTTTTATGGTCATTTCGGTGGCTTTGACTAGTGAAACAACTCGTCTGATCACAATAAGTTATTGTTATTAGGTTTATCATTTTACATCATTAAACATACACACATTCACTCTCACATACATACTTCCAGACTCTGTGGGGATAGGGAATAATTCTGGTTAAAGAAATATTCCCCCGCCCCAACCGGGAATCGAACCCGGGACCTCCGGGTGAGAAGTCAGCTCGCTGACCACTTGACCAAGGAGGCAGTCGGTATACAGTTTTATTCGCATAAACCTAAATACAAAGCTTGGTGTTTTACCGACTTTTCACAGACACACGGACACACGCGCGCGGTCGTTTTTCTAATTTGTTTAAATACACGAGACCCTAAAACGTGTATTTCAGGTGAAATCTCGGTAGGTATCGAATTTTTTTGGTGGAGTGTAATACCTTCTCAACATATGTACCATGTACTCAGTAGAGAAAGTAATAAGACCAGAAAGAAGCTTTGAAAGACTCATCTGCGAATTCCTTTGATAGTCCCCAAATCTTGTGACATGAAACGATCGTGACATAACGTGTAACACGAAACTTCGGCTCGTGGTTTGGGATCTTCTCCTCGCATGGCGTATCGCTGTACCTGTCAGCGTCGTTTTCTTCAACGAGAAAAAAAGTCTGCAAAGAATATCCATGTTTTTATTTACCTTGCTCGTCTTCTGCACGGTCGTGTTCTGTTAGGCTCATCACAACATGCTCCCACAGCGAAATTTTAACATTGCGTAAGGAAAACCGCTCCGTACGCTATCAGTGCACCAAATACACAATAATACCTGTTGACGAAACAATGCAGTTGTTAGGGAGGATGTAACATGACACGGTTTTAGAGTGGTCAGAGAAGGCTGGAATATAGTGCAGAACAGTCTGGCCATCAAAACATCAGCACAACTTTCGTAAACTAAAAAAAAAAAAAAAAAATCTGTGTTCCATTCACGTGACTTTCTCTACATCTCTGCAACAAATTATTCTTAAAAAGTTTATGCTTCTATTTACTTCCTGTTAATCGAGAAAAAATTAACAGAAATAGTGTTATTTCTTGCTACCTTGTAAGTAGCCTCGAAATAAGGGATTACCATTGGGTAAAGTGAAAGACAAAGTGGTTGCTATGTGACTGAAGTTCCTTTGTTTGTATGGACAGGAGATGACAAATTACCATATGAGAAAAGTCAAGCATTTTAAAGGCGAATCAAAAACAAGGAATACCTCAAAAATGATCAACTCCACGAAAAAAATGTGTATAGCATAAATTGTGTGTTTTAATGTGCTCTACATGTTTGGTGTGGTAAGATTTTGTCCCTCTTACGGTTTACTAGTTATACAAAATTTCGTAAAATTACTTCAGAATAAAGTAGTCTTCAGAGGCTATTCCCAGAACATTCAAGATATACATTTTATTTGTGAGGTAAATATTTTTAATATGCGATATTTTAATCAAAATCGTTAGAGCCATTTTTGAGAAGTTCAAATTTTTTGAAAAATGTTGCATATAAACGGTAGTCTGGGGTGAAGTGATTTTTCTCAAAATCTTCGTGTCGCATCCCTGGAAGATACTAAACTTAAGTACCAAGTTTGGTATTTTACAAACTTTTCGTTTTTGAGTTCACAGACACACGGACACACTGACGCACGGACACACACACAGACATTTTTCTGAAAATGCTATTTTTGGATATAGGGAATCCTAAAACATATATTTCCGGTGAAATCTCGATATCGAATTTTTGGGTGGAGTGCAATAATACCTTCTCTATACACTATGTACATAGTATGTGTAGAGAAAGTAATAAACTAAACGATCCACAACAGGCTAAACTTGCTGTTTTCTGTAGCACTAATGAATATTAATTTTCTATTTTTGAACGTATGACTACGCGCGGCGGTGTTTGCATTTTCACTAGATTCGAACCGTCCACTGTAGGATGGCTCAACTGCTGCATTCCAGTATTGCACAGGGCATGCACGTGGATGACGTAACACCGCTTATCTGTTTGTGTTTACACAAGCTTCCACTCATGGACGTCTACATCCATTCTTCAGACAGGTGAAGATAAATCCAGATAAACCTTTCTGAAACTGCTGTATTACACATTATTTTTATAGATACTAATAGAATAGCGATATCAAATGATTTAGAAATGGACGCTATATACGAATGGCTGAAATTCCATACTCGTTCCATAACAACTGAAAATCGGCAGGACTTTAAAAGAATAAACTTATTGAACCGGCTGGTTCCATAGCTCAGTCGGCAGAATACCTCCCTGCTGTGTGAAATGTCCCGAGTTCGATTCCCGGCAGCTGGGTGAGCATTTTTCTCTAGCCCAGATTATTCCCTACGCTCCCCAAAGTCTTTAATGATAAAAATCAAAGAGGAATAGAAACCTAACGACTACAGTAAACGAGCTAACACCATTGCCAATAGGTAATATGTTACAAAGGGAAATGCCACGGATAAGAACATGCAATTAAAGGCGCGGGGAAGGGGGAACAAAAATACACGTATTTTAAATAACTTGAATGTTTTATAAATATCAATATTTATTTTTGTGTATGTACGTTTTTCTCGCGCTTAACTGCCATTATCAGTTACTAATTCCGAGTAAGAATACTTCACAAACTAGTCATAAACCATTCAAGTACGCATCTTATTTGTCATTTGTAAATTTCTTTAACAAAATGCTTTAATCAAAATCATTAGAGCTATTTCTGATAAATATGTTCCCGGTAAAGAATGTTCAGAATGGATAATTTTCTTAAAAATATTCGTGTCGCATCTTTGGAAGGTACGGTTTGGTGTATTTATCCGATACTTCACACACACACACACACACACACACTCACACACACACACACACACTCACTCACTCACGCGCCCTCCGTGATCTAGGGCTAACATGCTAGCCCCTGGTTCTGAAGATCGCGGGTTCAAACGCAGCGGGGGGCGATGGATTTTTTCAGGTATAAAAATCCCTAGCACAGCTTCCTTCGGAAGGGAAGTAAAGCCGTTGATTCCGTATCGTAGATTTACGGTACGTAAAAGCCTCAAGCCTCTGAGCAAAATTCAGCAGTTTTTCACACCCAGTATAGAATGGGAAGCTGAAAACCAAATCAATTAAGAGCGTCCTTAAATAACACGAGGTCGTCTCCTTAGAGCGGTGGTAGCGTTGCTGCTTGCCAAGCGGGAGACCTGGGTTCGATTCCCAGTACCGGCGTGGGGACCGCGGTGCATTCAGCCTCGTGAAGTCCCTGGGGAGCCAATTGAGGATCAACTTGATGGAGACATAGCGGCTCCAGGTAGTGAAGACCGCGTTAACTAACCGGGGGGGGGGGTTCGAAGCGCTAACCACGTCTCACCCCCAATACTGCACCCCATCTATGACGTCTGTAATGAACTGAGATTGAGGACGCAGCGGCTGGGCGGTAGGCGAAGGCTCTTAGGGCCGGTTGTACGAACTCGGAATAAATCCTGGAATAGTTATTCTTGGAATACACTATTCATGGTATAAGTGTGTTGACGAGTTTTGCGATGCAATTTTATTCCTTAGATATCTATTCGACTGTTTGTAGATTTAAAACTAATGTTGGCTATGCTGCGAGTCATTCGTGGCTAACTTGATATGTAATTACTGCTTTGTTTTGCTGAAAACTTCATAGTTTTCACAATCAACTGTTCCTAAACTATGTATTATTTCTTATTTTAACTACTCACGGTACTATGAAATCATTATGAATGCTCCTAAGCGTGTTCGGATGTAGAATTGCTATACATTTTACAAAACATAAACACATATGTATACTGTGACTTCTTGCGATAGGTTAGGGGTATGGGAATATAACCTTACCGTATGTGCAAAGTTGTATCTTGTGCTGATATATGACATCTTTCCGTTTCGGTGATCAAAACGTACTTAGCCTCATTTCTGTATTTTATTTATTAAAATACTTAGTAAGTGAATTTTGAAAATTACATTTTAGTGTTGCCAATGCCACTATCAACTTAAGATATGTATAATTGAATCGTTGCATCAAGATAAATAGAAAACAATTTGCTATGTAAGTATTATTAACCAACAGAAATATTAGTAGTTATGTCGAATAGTACATTAAACCGTTCCCATTACAGTTCGCACTTTGCTGATGGCAATATTTAATACAACAGCTAGAAATTGTCAACCAAACCAATAAAACCGAGAACATTATATTTTAGGGAGAATACTCTCTATTTAATCAAAATTGTCTCTAATGTGTTAAACCTACAGCATATAATACGAAAAATTATGAATTTATTGTAAAATAATATATTTAGATTTACGAGCTCTGATGGTGTCTTTTAATCTGGGCATCTCCTCCCTACATCACAAAGCTTGTAGTGTTATAGTTTTTAAACTTGCACATAACTTCCAAAATCTGATTATAGTACAGAATGTCGCTAACATTAATACTTGTTTTTATTAAAATCTGGACATCTATTACCAACACGTGCTTCACTTGGTCATGGTATAGATGGAGTACAGCAGGGTACTCCATCTACACCATGACCAAGTGAAGCACGTGTTGGAAATAGATGTCCAGATGTTAATAAAATTGACAGCTTCACTGTATGTAATGGCTTTTTTAACATTTTAAAATCAATACTTGTGGTTATCTTACGTTTTGAAGCATATTGCCGTAGAAGTAACCTATCCTTTGTATTTCGTCAATAAAACGTAACCTCACTCTTTACAACGCTATGCATTGTGCTGGTGAATTGCTGCACTACACTATTTTATATTTATCTTGGTTTGGATTACATTTAATTGTTTCCATAAAATAGAGGTATTTTGATGATAATATTGTAGGTAGATTTTACTTTTTTATAAATGAAACTTTATTTTAACTATCTTCTTGTCATATTTATCTTATAACCATCAAGTTGTCTGTGTGATATCATTTCTCAACTTTAATTTCATTATAGCTGTGTTCATTTATCAGACTATCTCTACAAAATATTGTATTTAGGTATAATATGTCCTTAAAACATATTATAAAGAAATGAATCGTTTATATCGGTCAAATATGGGTCAAAATTGTGCCGAGTACCCAAGCGGCCATTTTCCTCTATTCTCGGAATATCGGCTTATCCCCGCAACGAATCACGGAATAAGTTATTCCATGTTTATTCCCTTGATAGTCTCTATTCCGTTGTCGTACAACACAATTTTGCACATAACCATGGAATAACGACTAACAGAGGTTTATTCCAAGTTCGTACAACTGGCCCTTAGTGAGCTATGTCATGGACTTAAATAACACACACACACACATTCTGAAGACCTTGTTCTAAAAAACCTCTTTTTTTAATCCAGAGTGGTCTGTAAACACGTATTTCAGTTGAAATCTCGACACCAAAAGTTTGGATGGAAAGCAATTCTAATTACTAGTAGGCGAAAATAGGTTATCATAAATACTTAGAATCCTCATTTAAACTTCACGGGGATGGATTTTGCATTTTAAAAATCTGGTGTGTTCCATTCACATGACTTTCTCTACGTTTCTGCAAAAAATTATTGTTAAAAAGCTATTCTATTTACTTCATGCTATTTGAGAAAAAAATATATACCCAAGGTCGCGGGTTCAAACCCGGCGGAGGACGATGGATTTTTCGGGCGTAAAAATCCTTAGCATGGCTTCCTTCGGAAGGGAAGTAAAGCTGTGGATCCCGTGTCGTAGATTTACGGCAGGTAAAAGAACCTCAAGCCTGATAAGAGAGGCCTCTGAGCAAAATTAAGCCGTCTTTCACGCCCAATATAGAATGGGATGCTGAGAACCGCAGCAGTTAAAGAGCGTTCATAAATAACACGCCATTTCATTTTTGAGAAAAAATAGCAGAAATAGTCTTATTACTTGCTTCCTTGTAAGTAAAAGCAAAATAAGGGAGTACCATAGGTTAAAATGATTATCAAAAGCTGGTTGCTATGTGACTGAAGTTCTTTTGTGTGTATGGACAGGAGTTGACAAATTTCTGTATGAGAAAAGTATACGTTTTTTAAAGGTGAAATAAAAAATAAGGAATAACTCAAAAACGATCAACTCCATGAGAAAAATGTATATAACAAATTGTGTGTTTTAACGTGCTCTACATTTTTGTGCGGTAAGTTTTTGTCCATTTCTTAGAGTTTAGCAGTTATGCAAACTTCCGTAAAATTCATCCAGAATATTGTAGTCTTCAGAGGGTATTCTCAGAAAATTCAAGATATACAGTTTATTTGTCAGGTAAATACCTTTCACATACGATATTTTAATCAAAATCGCTAGAGCCATTTTTGAAAAAAATCAAAATTTTCGAAAACAGTTCCATGTAAAGGGTAGTTGGGAGTGGGGGGATTTTCTTAAAATCTTCGTGTCGCATCCCTGGAATCTACTAAACATAAATACCAAGCTTGGTATTTTACCGACTTTTCGTTTTTGAGTTATCGTGTTCACAGACACAAGGACACACACGCGCACACGGACCTTTTTCTGAAAAATACTTTTTCTGGATACAGGGAACCCTAAAACATATATTTCTGGTGAAATGTCGGTATCGAATTTTGGGTGGAGTGCAATACCTTCTCTATACGCTATATACATAGTACGGGTAGAGAAAGTAAAAATTAGGTTCCAGTACGTATCGGTCGGTCGTCCTCGTCCCATGCACGAGGGTGCCAACTGTCCTCTAGTCTTCCCTAAAATAGATCATTACAAGTTTATTGTTGGAAGCATAATGGCTGGCTCAACTGCTGTCTACTTACCACTGCACAGACACTAATTACCAAAGACGCTCTAATATCCCCTGTTAATTTGTAAGTCTGTAAACAGGCTTCCATGCTCGTACTTATCACTACACAAAAGATCTGCAGGAGGCTGAAATCGTTAAAAAGCCGATCGCTAATTGAGGAAGACACTAAAAATTTTTAGAATGTCATATTTCTTAGAACAAACGAAATTCGTTTAGATTTGCCAGCTATTTTCTAATGTTTTGTGATTGATTGTCGTTCAGGCTGTACCATTTATTTTAATTGTTTCTTACTTATAATTATTTGAAGATTTTGTGTTCGCCCAAAAATTAATCTGACTAGAGAAAATTTCCGGACTATGACTTTTTATGGTTTTAAATCATCAAAGCTTACAATGTGAATATCGCCTTAGAAATATATTGGCGAAGAAACACTATCTACGGCAAGAATTTTTAACTGGTACAGCGAATTATAATAAAAAAGATCGTTTGTAAATTCTCTATACAAACTATGCACATATTGTATTCCACCCAAATAGTCTACGACAATATTCCAACGGAAATGCATGTTTTGAGGTCCCATTAGTTCAAAAAATCTGTTGCACACCAAAACAAGTTCAACAACCTTCAAGAATGTGACACGGAGATTTTCAAGAAAATCCTCTGCAAATCCTTTACATGGAAACATTTTCGAAAAGTTTTATGTTCTCAAAAATGGGTCTGATTTTGATTAAAATACCACATATATAAATGTATATCTAGGATTTTTTTGGGAATAGCCTCTGAGGTTCTCTTCATTCTGAATTGCCTTTGCATAACTGGTAAATCGTAAGAAACCTACTACTCAAAAATGTTGATATCGTTAAAACAAACAATTTATGTCATATACATTTTTTGTGTGCAATTAACCATTTCCAAGATATTATTTGTTATTGGTTTAAAGTTTAAACATATCTCAAACTGGAAGGCATCATTCGTTTAAATCTCTTTTGTTTTACTCCTGGTCACGCAAAGAGAACCGCATAGCAACGGCTTTTAAAATATGTGAATATCGCTTTTGCCAAGTGTATTCTCTTATTTTCCTTCTGCTTAAAAAGAAACACGTAATAAAACCCTGCTAATGTTTATCTCTATTAGCATGGAGCAGTAGAAGAATAAGCTTTTTTTTAGGAATAATTTGTTAGCGATTAGGTAGAGAAAGTCATGTGAATTGAACGCATAAGATTGTTTGCTTAGTGATTAATTTCGTGAAGGATGCCCCAAAACTGCTCTTACTGATGAAAATATTGTCGTTATTCGAGCACTGCTTTAAAAATATTGAAGGACATCTTTGTATTTGGGCTACAATGGGCAGTACTGTGAGTGAGATCCAAAACATTTTAGATCAACAGTTAGACAGGAGAAAACTTTGTTGTCGATGAATTTCACATAAACTGACTCCCGATCAAGAACAAAGCATTTAATAGTACAGAAAATCTTTACAAAACTCCAAGGTGGCATTTCAAATTTGATATTTATTGTTATTTACTGATAATATGGTGCTAAAAAGAAAAGTCAATCTGCTCATGGGGTCTTTCGAACAGAACCTAAGCCTACAAAAGTCCAATGAATACACAGTGCACACAGTAAAGTTGTTCGATTATCAACTGCAAGTAATCGAATATTGTAAGGATCTAGTTCATTTTGGACGATTAAATCAAGCAACCTTTTGATTTAATCATCCGGAGTATTTTATGGACAATGCTCATAAATTTGTACCTGGAAGCTACAGCTTGATTTTGTACAAACATCTATGGCTAGAGACATCGTTGGAACCATATATTTAATAACTTGAAGAATATTGGGTAAGTCTAATTTAGACCATCTTCAAGATTTTCAAGACATTATTGGAATGCAGCCCCCCCCCAAGCCATATTGGCGCTACTGCACCAGAAGGTTATTGCCGAATGGTACACAAATGTCTGTTATAGCAAGTTTTTGAAAAAGTTCTGAACAACGCCCAAAGGAAAATTAATTTTATATAATGACAATGCTTCATGGCACACAACAAAAGTAACAAATGTGCATCTGGATGCCCTAAAGTATCACTTGCCACCATACAACCCTAACCTGGTACGTTGTGATTGATTTTTGTTTCTAAAAATTAAATATAAAATGCATGGAATCACTTTTTACTTTCTCTACACGTACTATGTAGGGGAAAGTCGGGTACGATGTACGCATTAAGGTTTATTACGACTTTTATGCCCTTTAGTTTGATTACTCCATCCATCCCCTTTGGAATCGCACTCTTAAACGTTTCCTACAACTATAAATGTTTTGAAGTAGACCTATTTTTATCAGTAATTGTACCATTCGTCAACTTACTCTACAGGGTAAGATGACTTCGGGGTGTAGTTAAGATATTTTATTGATGGTTATGCATTTATCACAAAAGTCACCAAGATAGCCCTTTTCCTTTGCTTCCCCGTAGTTTAAGCCCGTACACTGAGCATGGGCCCACTCTTGGCAGTGAGAACATTGATACCACACATCTGTATTTCCACCTGCTCAGTATTTCCAATTTCTTTCATACACATAATCCGCCCGCTTTTCCTGAAAATGGCACCGCAGGCGATGACACTGATGATGTATGGGATGAAGGTGGAGCACCGGTGGAATGCGATGGCGGAGGAAACCGCAGAAAAACCGCCTCTGCGCCGCTTAGTCCACCATAAATCCCAAATACGGTTGCTAGGGATCGAACCATAAATCCCAAATACGGTTGCTAGGGATCGAACCCGGGCCGTCTAAGTGAGAGGCAAGTGGTCTAACCACTCGGCCACGGCACGGACATGGACGAGTTTCAATATGAGTCGTAGAAGCCTATTCCAGAATTCTTTCTTTGCCTCATTGCAAAAAGCTCTACCGAATGCAAGTTTACATTTATGATCTCTGTTCAATTTTTGCCTTTGTATTCCTATTCTCTTTTAGTTTTTCATTCCTATTCATTTTTCTTTCTTGTTTTTTTTTTTTTTTTTTTTTTTTTTTTTTACCTTATCTTTTCTTTGCCTCTCTTCTTCCAGAGATATTTCACGTGGGTGCTCGTTATGTGTAAACTAGCAGCTGGTTCTATTTTCTTAAATTCAGCATAGTCATAGATAATTCGAGTGAAATCAGATCTTCTTAGTACAAAAGCTCTTCTGTCCAAATCGATGTAATTGACATTGCTGCAATTATTGTAACTGGTCATCATTAAATGTATTATTGAATTTTCCCGCATTTTGTGAAAAATCCTGAAATGAAACAACCAGTATGAACTATTCTGTCTACTGTGAGATTATCGAAACATTAAATGACAAAAATGTCATTGTTTTAGTTTCATTTTAATTAAGTAAGTATATAAGTATAGATAAATATTAGTTTAAAATAAGAATTCTAAATGTATTCAAATATGAGCAAAATCACAGCTTACTTCTTCTGTACACTTTTGTATATAGCGACGCAAAGAATCTTCAGGGAGTGCTGTGCAGCTTCTTTCATTGATTCCTTGATCCATTTTTGTCCATCTGTCTTCCTGATATTCACTTTCTCCATTGTTGCCCGCAATTAAAATTAAACAATACAACAACAAAGTAATTAAAAGAATAGCTATAGACAGAGGAGGGTAAGATAACCAATTCGCCAAATTAGCCTCTGCAAAATTCGTCATCATAACCTCGGTTCATATTTTGGTCACAAACTTCAACACACACGAAATCTTGAAAAACAATTGCATTAAAACTGTATCAAAGCATCATTAAATATATAACGCTTAAGAGGAATCAAGTAATCTCCATTAATATAAAAGCATTACTCACATGAAGCTTATTTTTGCTGTAGGAAAAATTGTAACAAAAACAGCGTCCACTTCCAAATATCATTCTCAACTCAACAAGATGTCTAAACGAATCTAGTTCAACTGTAGAGGCGTTTTAAGAGGCAGTACCATAGTGCACGTCGCGTCATCTATAAAGTTTTTGGAGAAATTAACAAATCATCTTAGACTCAACTTACCCAACTTTCCACTACATAGTGTATAGAGAAGGTATTGTATTGCACCCAAAAATTGGATACCGAGATTTCACCGGAAATTAATCTTTTGGGACCCCCTGAATAAAAAAAATATTTGTCAGAAAAATGTCCGCGTGCGCGTGTGTGTCTGTGGGCAGCATAGCTCAAAAACGTAAAGTCCATTAACTACCAAACTTGTTATTTAAGTTCAGCATCTTTCAAGGAAGCGACACTTGAAGATTTTCAAGAACCCCTCCCCCAGCCCAAATACCCTTTACATAATAAAATCGAACACTTTGATGTTCTCAAAAATGGCTCTAACGATTTGATTAAAATTTCAAATGTATATCATGAATTTTCTGGGAATAATCACTTAAGACTTCTTTATTCTGGATGATTTTTATTGAATTTTGCATAACTGGTAAACCGTAAGGAGATAGAAAAAAACTTAGCAAACAAAAAATGCAGATCACGATAAAACACACAATTTATGTCATGTACATTTTTTTCGTGGAGATGACCGTTTTTGAGATATTCCTTGTTGTTGATTTCAGTTTTAAAGTACTTATATTGCTCTCATATGGGAACTTGGCAACCACATTTTAAAACTTTTTACTGTTGTGTACTCCCTTACTCCCCTTATACTTATACGGAACTAAGTAATAAAACCGTTTCTGCTAATGCTTATTCGAATAGTATGAAATAGAAGAATAAGCTTATAAACAATAATTTATTACAGAGATGGAACACATCAGCCTTTTTAATGTAGTAGGTATTAAGCTCTATGTTTCTCCTGCTGGCGTTAAAAAACTTCTGTGGGCTGTGTTATTACGCAAATAGTGGTGCAAACAAGGAACGGTCGTGTGGAAATATTGTGGGCCGATATTCTAATTCAAGGCTAGCTCATTATAATTTCAATCTAGATGAAACAGATTTTAGCTGTTTGTTACCTTCACGACAACTGACAGCGTCGTGGAGATTTAAACCGCTGCTGAATGTCTTCCCCTTTAGAAGCACCAGGTGCTGGCAGTCAACTGAACAATAGCTTCGTTTTGTAGAGTGCAGGTACCCATCCTACAAGAATGTGAACTCCACAACCACTAAAACGTGTACGCATGTTTAAATGGACCTTTCTGCAAGTAAGATTAGCTT
Source organism: Hymenopus coronatus (assembly GCA_030762935.1). NCBI lineage: Eukaryota > Metazoa > Arthropoda > Insecta > Mantodea > Hymenopodidae > Hymenopus > Hymenopus coronatus. Next base: position 39,596,619 of record CM060897.1, on the reverse strand, counting down.
CGCATGTAAAGAACTGAACGGTGTTATTGGCTTATTATAGAAAAACAAATCTAATGTGTTCCATTCACATGACTTTCTCCACATCTCTGCAACACATTATTGTTAAAAAGCTTATGCTTCTATTTACTTCATGCTAATCAAGAAAAAAATTAGCAGACAGTAGAAGCGAAATAAGGGAGTACCATAGGTTAAAGTGATAGTCAAAAGCTGGTTGCAACGTGACTGAAGTTCCTTTTTTGTTTGGACAGGAGTTAACAAATTCCTGTATGAGAATAGTATAAGTTTTTCAAAGCTGAAACCAAAAACAAGGAATATCTCAAAAACGATCAACTCCACGAAAATATATATAACATAAATTGCGTGTTTTAACGTGCTCTGCTTTTTTTGTGTGATAAGTTTTTGTCCATCTCTTACGGTTTAGCAATTATGCAAAATTCCGTAAAATTCACCCAGAATAAAGTAGATAGTCTTCAGAGACTATTCCCAGAAAATTCAAGATATTCATTTTATTTGTCAAGTAAAATATCTTTAATATACGATATTTTAGTTAAAATCGTTAGAGCCATTTTTGAGAAAATCAAAATTTTCGAAAAAAAGTTCCATGTAAAGTGTAGTTGGGGTGGGGGGATTTTCTTGAAAATCTTCGTGTCGCATTCTTGGAAGATACCAAACTTAAACACCAATTTTGATATTCAATGGTCTTTTCGTTTTTGAGCTACATACACAGATACACACACGGACATTTTTTTAAAAATGCTTTTTTTGGTTTCAGTAGGTCTCAAAACATGTACTTCCGCTGAAATCTCGGTATCGAATTTTTGGGTGCATTACAATACCTTCTCTATATACTATGTACATAGTACGTATAGAGAAAGTAACAAATTTATGTGTTCAATTCACATGACTTTCTCTAGCTGTTCTGCAAACTATTCTTATAAAAATTATTGTTTTATCTACATCGTGCTAATCGAAATAAAATAATTAGCAGAGATTGTCTCATTAGTATCTTTCTTCTAAGCAGAGAGGAAATAAAGGAGTACCTTAGACTAAGGTTGTAGCCAACTCTTTTTAAAGCTGGTCGTTATGTGAACAGCTAAAGTTCGGTGTGTTTTACATTGCCAGCAATAAAACAAAAGAGATATGACTTCCCATTTGATAAAAGTTACGTAGTTTGATAATAATAATAATAATAATAATAATAATAACAATAATAGCAAGGAATATATGGAAATGCTCAACTCTATAATAAGCTGTATGTTATATAAATTGTGATTTTCAAAGAGATTTTGTCTTATCTCTAGCAGTTCAGCAATTATGCGAAATTCATCTAGAATGAAGAGGTCATTAGAGGCTATTCCCAGAAAATTCAAGACATACATTTTATTTGTGACGTAAATACCTTTAATGTACGGTATTTTAATCAATATCGTTACAGCCATTTTTGATAAAAACAAAATTTTCAAAAAATGTTTCCATATAAAGGGTAATTAGCGGTGAGGCGATTTTCTTGAAAATCTTCGTGCCGCGTCCTTGGTAGATACTAAACTTAAATACCAAGTTTGGTACGGTCTTTTCGTTTTTGAGCTATGCTGTCCAAACACACAGAGATCTTTTTCGATTTTTTTAATAAGGGGACCTCAAAACACACATTTTCGATCAAATTTCGACATCGAATTTTGGGTGGAATACAATACCTTCTCTAGCTGTTATATGCATAGCACCTGTAGAGAGAGTAAAAATTCGATGTTACACTATTACAAATATGATTTGTAATAGGTATTATTACGTCTCAGGATCGTGGCCGTGAGGGAGATAATGCATTATTAAATGATACACTGGTACGATGTTCTTATATATTCCTCTTCAATGTCACTGAATACAATAATTATTAATGATGGCACAGATAAATTAAGATTGCATTCCACTAGCGTGGTATCAGCACGCGTTCCCGCCAAATTCATAGGACGCTACTCTTATGCCGAGCAATGACGACTGACTAAGGTTGAGCGTCTATTCAGCTCTTATATAGGCTCAAAGCTTATTCTACATGTTTCTCCTTATTAATATTCTTTAAGGAAGTATATGATACAGACTTTCTTTTATTTATAAATAAATTACTTTTGGTACATATAATATGTATTTCATAAGCTATTTGCGCTTAGTGAATATTTAAATATAGATATCCAACGCTTGGGGATGCGGTATACTAGAAAGAACAACTTCCTTTTTCATGCACGTAGCAATGCAATTATCATTGTTGAATTTTTTTTAAATAATGAATTCTAATCATAAATGAAATTATACTTAAAATACACATTAAATTCAATATTCTGATATTCACGGAAGCTAATTACTCTCAGTAATTAATTTTTCCTTTACCACATAATAAATTTATATGGCATCAATTTCCTTCCATTAACAAAAAAAAATCTTATGTGTACCATTCACATGACTTTCTCTACATCTCTGCAACAAATTGTAGTTAAAAAGCTTATGCTTCTATTTACTTCATGCTAAACGAGAAACATTAGCAGAAATAGTCTTATTATTTGCTTCCTTGTAAGTAGAAGCGAAATGAGAGAGTACCATAGCTAAAATGATAGCCAAATGCTGATTGTTATGTAACTGAATTTCCTTTGCATGGGCAGAAGTTAACAAATTCCTGTATGAGAAAGGTATGTTTTTCAAAGCATAAACGAAAAACCAAGAATATCTTAAAAATGATCAACTCCACGAAAAAAATGTATATGACATAAATTGTGTGTTTTAACGTGCTCTACATTTTTCATGTAGTAAGTTTTTGTCCATCTCTTACGGTTTAGCAGTTAAGCACAATTCCGTAAAAATTCATCCATAATAAAGTGTTCTTCAGATGCCATTCCCAGAAAATTCAAGATATACATTTTATTTGTCAGGTAAGTATCTTTAATATATGATATTTTAATCAAAATCGTTAGAGCCATTTTTAAGAAAATCAAAATTTTCGAAATTTTTTCCATGTAAAGGGTAATTTGGGGTTGGGGGATTTTTCTCAAAATCTTCGTGTCGCATCACTGGAAGATACTAAACTTAAATACCAAGTTTGGTATTTTACCGACTTTTCGTTTTTGAGTTATCGTGTTCACAGACACACACACACGGACCTTTTTGTGAAAATGCTTTTTTTGGATACAGGGGACCCTAAAACATATATTTCCGGTGAAATCTCGGTATCGAATTTTTGGGTGGAGTGCAATACCTTCTCTATCCCTATGTACATTGTACATTCGGGGTTAGAGAAAGTAATAAACACTTGATATGAAAACGCTTGGCTTCCATATATTAACATCTCAATACTTAAATGAATTTTTGTAGTCACTCGCAAACTACATATACATAAAAAAACTAATAGCACTATCCACTTCATGTTAATTGAGATCAATGTTGTAGAAATTCTTGTATTACACATTTCGTTCCGAGTACAGGAGGGATAGAGTAACCTAATCGAATTTCTATATACACCATGGCTTATTATTTTCTCTTCTACTTATAGTAAGCAGGAGAAAATTGTATCCCACTCAAAAATTGGATTTCGAGATTTCACCGCAAATATGTGATTTTAGGTCCCCCGTTCCCAGAATACAAAAATAAAATCTTATAGAAAAAGGACTATGCGAGCGCGTTCTCTGGTGTTCTCAAAAATCGCTGTAACGATATTGATTAAAATTCCATATGTTTAAAATATTTTAATGACAAATGAAATGTGTAACAAGCCCCTGAAGTACTCTGAATGTCTTTTGCATAAGTAGTAAGCCGTAACAGAATAAGCAAAATGTAATTACACAAAAAAGCAGATTTCGTTAAAATACACAATTTATGTGTATTTGTGGAGTTAACCATATCCGAGATATTCCTTGTTATTGGTTTAAATTTTCCGATTCCTTATACGTTCATCAAATGGAAAGTAGTCATTTCTACTTTCTGTAGCCCCGTATGTACAATGTACATAGCGATAGAGAAGTATTGTATTCCACCCAAAAATTCGATACCGTGATTTCACCGGAAATACATGTTTCAGAACCCCCTGTATCCATAAAAGGCATTTTCAGAAAAGGGTCCGTGCGTGTGTGTGTCCGTGTGTCTGTGAACACGATAACTCAAAAACGAATAGTAGCTAAAATACCAAACTTGGTATTTAAGTTTAGTATCTTCCAGGGATGCCACACGAAGATTTTGAGAAAAATCCCCCCACCCGAAACTACCCTTTACATGGAACCTTTTTCGAAAATTTTGATTTTCTTAAAAATGGCTTTACCGATTTTGATTAAAATATCGTATATTAAAGATATTTACCTGACAAATAAAATGTATATCTTGAATTTTCTGGAAATAGCTTCTGAAGACCTGTTTATTCTGGATGAATTTTGCTTAATTTGGCATTACTAGTAAACCGTAAGAGATAGACAAAACTTACTACACAAAAAACGTAGTTTTTTTTTAAAATACACAAGTTATGTCATGTACATTTTTCTCGTGGAGCTTACCGTTTTCGAGGTACTCATTGTTATTAGTTTCAGTTCTGAAGTACTTTACTTTTCTCAGACGGGAGTGTCCGTTTTTCTTTTGTTCTACTCCTGGCCAAGAAAAGAAGCGATTTGTGATGACAATCGCGTAACGACAGCTTTTAAAACATTTGACTATTGGTTTAGCCTAGTGTATTCCCTTATTTTCTTCCTACTTATATGGAACTAAGTAATAAGAACATTGTGCTAATGAGTACCTCGATTAGCAAGGTGCAGAAAGAAGAATTATGTTATGTAAAAATTTTGTAGAGCAGCTAGAGAAAGTCATGTGAGTGTAACACATCAGATTTATTTTATTTTATTTGTTCTTTTTATACTCTTGGTGTAGTAAAGAGAACGGATTTTAACACCGTCATATAACGATCAGCTCTTAAAGATTTGTTTAGCCTAGTGTACTCTCTTGTTTCCTTTTCTTTTTTTTTTAATTACTTTAACGCCCTGTAACATGCTAGATCATATCGGACGATGAACTATTAAATGGGCCAAATGATGTCGGCATTTATAGAGTTACCTGAAATTTGTCTTCTCAGGTTAAGGTAAAAACCTTTTAGCCGGGTAAATCATGTAACCGATATTTGAACACGACCTCTTGTATGCGGGGCAGACGTGCTACCACCAATTGCATAGGCTGGCTTATTTCTCTACGTAATAAAACCATTTCTGCTAATGTTTGTCTTGATTAACATGTAGATGGAACAATAAGCTTTTGTAAGAATAGTTTGTTGCGGAATAGGTAGAGAAAGTCATGTGAATGGAGCTCATCAGACATTTTTTACCGCTCCTTCATTCTTACGAAAGCTTGTTTCTTATCTAGTTCATGTTAATCGTGATAAGCCTTTGCTGAGAGATAGTTTCATTACACATTTCTACGTACAAAGGAGATAGAGCAAACCGAGTCGATAACCAGGTGTTTGCTACATTAGCTCGTAGAAGAGATAAGAAAACCATAATGATAGTTCTCTTATGCGTTACTTTCTCTACACGTACTATGTACAGTGTGTATAGAAGGTATTGCATTCCACCCAAAATTCGATACCGAGATTTCACCGCAAATATACGTTTTGTGATCCACTGAATCCAAAAAAGGGCATTTTTAGAAAAACGTCCGGGTGTGTGTCCTGGGTAGTATAGCTTAAAAACGAAACGACAGTTAAATATCATACTTGGTATTTAAGTTTGGTTGGTATCTTCCAAGGATACGACACGAAGATTTTAAAGAAAACCCCTTGACTCCCAACTACCCTTTGATGGAACATTTTTCGAAAATATTTATTTTCTCAAAAATGGTTCTAACGATTTTGATTAAAATACCATATGTTTAAGATATTTTTATGACAAATAAAACGGGAATAGCCTCTGAAGGCTTATTCTGGATGAATTATGCTGGATTTTGCATAACTAGTAAACTTACTACACAAAAAAATGTAGATCACTTTAAAACACGCAATTTATGCCATATACTTTTTTTTTGCGTTGAATTGGCCATTTCTGAGATATTCCTTGTTATTTGTTTCAGATTTAAAATACTTAAACCTTTCTCACACGGAAAATTGTTAACTCCTGGCACTTCATAGAAACGGGTTTCATCTACATGGCAACCAGCTTTTAAAAGATTTGACTGTCGCGTTTTAACCTAGTGTATTTCCTTATTGCCCTTCTACTTACAAGGAAGCAAGTAATTAAGATAATTTTTGCTAATTGTTATGCTGATTATCATAAAGTAGATAAAAGAACGTGTTTTTTAACAATTATTTGTTACAGCAATGTAGAGAAAGTCATGTGAATTGGAGACATCAGATTTTTTTAATTTTTTCCAAGTTTTATGTGCGTCATCTGTGGTTTGAAACCTTGTGATTCTTCTCTATTTTTTCTGCGCAAGAGCTGGTAACTATGCTTCTGAATTTATTGCTTTATTGCTTCTGATGCAAACATTTTAATGTTGTTTTCGCATGTTGTATCTAAACGCCTTTTGCTTAGTTTAAAATGTTACTTAACGTGCATCAAAGAATCACTTCAGGTGAGTTTGTAAATGGCAACTCCTGTACCAAATCAGATGTTTTATCAACGGATGCGAAACTAGAGTGCGTTTCCAGTTTAAACAATATACGCTTGTTAGGGAAATAAACATAGCTCTGGGTGAGCAGTTGACTGATGGTTGACTTTCCGTGTTGCCGGTTTGAACCAATGGCTTTTGTCTGTGCTAAAATTTACTGGCATGTGAAAGTTCCTGCAATGCCGCTGACAACTGCTGAACTACTATTCACCAGTTCACGGTGTCCCTGGCAAGAATGCAATCTGTCAGCAGTTCACTTTCGCTCGTGCCAACCAGAGTATGCATTCCCGCTAAATTTGAGTCGTTAAATGTACTATTTTGGCTTAAAAACAATATGCACTCATCCCGAGCATGTGATGTGGCCAGCCGTTTTGAAATGGAGTCACTTGTATTGGAGGATGAAGAGGATAATGAAGAACCACTGCAAAAACGACAATTGGTGATGATTAGAGCTCGGTTTTGGGTTACGAACACACAGAGCAGCCAGCGGAATAAAAAGGTGGTACTGGGGAAGTGCTTGTAGCGTAAACATATGCACAAGTTGCGGTATAACCTGTTCCAAAAGTAGCTCATTACATGTATTGACATTATGCACATTGTTCTAATTCATAAAGCAACACAATAAAACAACTAATAAATAAAAACGCCCTGTAGGTACTTTTACAATAAGAAGTATAAGGCTTGATACAAAAAATGCAGAATAATAATGTGCAGAGATTTGTAAAAAAAAAAAAATCTGATGTGTTCCATTCACATGAATTTCTCCACATCTCTGCAACAAATTATTGTTAAAAAGCTTATTCTTCTATTTACTTCATTCTAATCAAGAAAAAGAATAGCAGAAATAGTCTTATTACTTGCTTCCTTGTCAGTAAAAGCGAAATAAGGGAGTACCATAGGTTAAAGTTGGATGCTATGTGACTGAAGTTCTTTTGTTTGTATGGACAGGAGTTGACAAAATTCCTGTATGAGAAAAGTAAGCTTTTCAAAGCTGAAATCAATAACAAGGAATATCTCAATAACGACCAACTCCACGAAAAAAAAAAAAAATGTATATCACATAAATTGTGTGTTTTATCGTGAGCTACATTTTTTGTCAGGTAAGTTGTTCATCTCTTACGGTTTAGCAGTTATGAAAAATTCCGTAAGATGCATCAGAATAAAGTAGTCTTAAGAGGCTATTCCCGGAAAACTCAAGATATACATTTTATTTGTCAGGTAAATAAATATCTTTAATATTTGATATTTTAATCAAAATCGTTCGAGCAATTTTTCAGAAAATCAAAATTCTGTAAAAAAAGTTCCTTGTAAAGGGTAGTTGGGAGTGAGGGGATTTTCTTGAAAATCTTCGTGTCGCATCCTTGCAAGATACCAAACTTAAATATCAAGTTTGGTATTTAACGGTCTTTTCGTTTTCGAGCTATGCTGTCCACAGACACACACGCACACACACGGACCTTTTTCGAGAAATGCTTTTTTTGGATTCAGGGGGACCCAAAACATGTATTTGCGGTGAAATTTCGGTATCGAATTTTTGGGTGGAGTGCAATACCTTCTCTATACACTATGTACATAGTACGTATAGAGAAAGTAAAAATGGGTTCATTTTAACATCTTCTCTTTAAAGGTAATTATTTCAATCAAATTGTAAGATCTGAATATAGAACTGTCGTACTTAACCTCTTTCAGGATTACTTTCTGGTTAAGAAGATTTTCACCGTTACTCTTAAGATCAAAAGCACCTAAAAGGGCAACCACTTTCAGTCACTGCAACATTCATTTTCATCACCATAGTAAGCACAGAGCGGGTGTTCGGTAACTTAAGGAGTATGGATGATGTAAATTAACCTTGCGTGCACTTGGATGGCAATGATAACACTCCATGAGGAGTGATGTACACAACAAAACTTAAGGACGAATGCTTTAGTAATATTGTTAACACTGACATGGTCTCGGCTGTTGGTACCGTTAATGACAATTTTCTTCCTCTCAACAAAATATTACGATGTTGCGCATATCAATTGGTTAGCGGCTTTAACAACTTATGAAATTTAACTAATGATAAAGAATACGTTTGCTTCCTTTGCATCATGACATAAAAGATTTCACGAAGGCGTTTGTCCATTTGCGATGGACGGCAGCACAACAGAAAATTTTATTACGTATTACATGCACATTACTTTCTCTACCCACTATCGTTTATTTTATACACCTACTAGAAGTTATTGACGTTATTCGAAAAAAAAAAAACTTGCTTAAATAGTTAAATTACACGTTTTCCTGTACCTGGGACAAACCGGATACAGAAAACAGAATCCACAGTCAAATGGCACTATAAATTACCCTTGAAAGTGTATATTATTTCCATAAAATCGTGAAAATAACTGAATAGCGACTCAAATGGCACTCATTGTAAAATTCATGCCAACAATAACGGATATTTCGGAAATGGTTGATGCCACAAAAAAGTTATAAGATAACTCCATTTTTGTACAGTAAGTTTTTGTCTGTATCCGATCGCTTTTCTATTAAATGAAATTATATAAAATTCCTACTGAATGAGCAGGGCTTCTATGAGGCTCCCAGAAAATTCAAGATAAATATTATGTCACATGGATATCCTAAATATATGACATTTTAGTTATAATCGTTAGATCTGTTTTGGAAAAATATTCCTTATAAAGGATAGTTTCAGGTAAGCAGATATTTTCGAAGCTCTTTGTGTCGCATCTTTGGAAAAGGCTGATATTAAACACCAAATCTAGTATTTCATTTTTTAATTATGACAAATACAAATATACACGTTTTCTTGAACTGTTTATTTTGTGGGGTTCAGCCAATATATTACGCATTAGCCAACGTCAAAATCCAAAGGAATTGCGACAGAATATGTTCTGGTGGCTGTTTCGTGTCGCGTCCACCTAAAATAACCTCTACAAAGAGTCTAATATGGAAAAAATTGACCTGATATGCCGTGCCCGTGAACGAGAACGAGAAAGTTAAAATTTGAACAGGTCTTCCTTCATGTTCCCAGAGACCATGAACACTACCATTAAAATACGTGTATTTCAACTTTGTCGTTCTCGTACTCGACTGCTGTGAACCAGCCTTTAGTGTTTATATGTTCCTTATTTTTCCAACAGTTAAACCAGTACCAGTAAGAAGTTACAAATGAATAATGTATAAGATTGATATTAAACCCTATTTCTTTTGGACTGGCTTTTACTCTTCTGCGCTCTGTTTCCTTTCCCTTTCTCCTGGTTGGCTAACGTTTATTGTGTGGTAGGATAAACAAGCCCTGTGTAATGCAAGGTCAGATAGATACATTTATGTGCATTCTTCTCCTGAGATGCACGTTTAAACCTAAGAATCCTCCTACCTATTTGTTGATAAGAATTTTCTGCATTCCAGTTGCAATAACTTTGTTAGTAATATATTTGATTCATACAGTCATGAAATTGCAAACTTGATAATTCTCTTTATCAAGAACATCTGCAAGCCAACTCTTGAATACGAGATCGAGAAGGTTTAACCTCCAGCGAATGGCGGGAAACACTTGAAATGACGGTTAATGTCTGCTCCGTCGTGTTCTCCCCGGCAGAACTCAAAAGACATGCCGCAGAGAGACTGAAACACATGCGTCTCGTGTTTATGGAGACTTACTTCTAAACTCTCACCATCACAAGAGCCGACTAAGTGTCGCACAAGAACTAAGTAAGATTTCCAACTACCATGTACATGAGGAAGTTTTTGGTCTCGCTTCAGCTGGCAGTACTAGAAGGATCGATATGATAGCAATACCTCTAACTAAAAATCTTATGTGTTCCATTCACATGACTTTCGCTAGCTGTTTTCATATACCCAAGGTCGCGGGTTCAAACCCGGCGGAGGACGATGGATTTTTTTGGGTGTAAAAATCCTTAGCATGGCTTCCTTCGGAAGGGAAGTAAAGCCGTGGGTCCCGTGTCGTAGATTTACGGCACGTAAAAGAACCTCAAGCCTGATAAACAGGCCTCTGAGCAAAATCAAGCTATCTTTCACGCCCAATTTAGAATGGGACGCTGAGAACCACAGCAGTTAAAGAGCGTCCATAAATAACACGTCATTTCCATTTCCATTTCTCTAGCTGTTCCGCAAACAAACATGTTATTCAAAAGATTAATCTTTTAGCTACATCATGCTAATAAGATAAATATTAGCAGAATTAGTCTTATTACTAGCTTCCTTTAAGTAGAAGGGATATACGGGAACGCACAGGCTAAAGCGATAGTCGGTCTCTATGTGAAACAACTGAAATTCCATTCTCTTTTTTTGTCAGGAGTAAATAAACGAGAAATGAGAAGAAAGATGTCCTCCCGTTCGAGAAAAATTTGTGCCTTAAAATTGACACCAATAATCAGGAATATCTCGAAAACTGTTAACTCTACAAAAATGTATATAGCATTAATCGTGTGTTTCAACGAGATCTACATTTTCTGTGTAGTAAGTTTTTGTCTATCTCTTATAGTTTACGAGTTTACAAAAGTCATACAGAATGAAGAGGTCTTCAGAGGCTCTTCCCAGACTATTCAAGATATACATTTCATGTTTTATAAAAATATCATAAATATAAAGTATTTTAATCAAAATCACACAGAGCCATTCTTGAGAAAATCAAAATTTTCGAAAATGTTTCCATGTAAAGGGTGGTTTGTGGTGGGGGCCTTTTTCTAAAAATCTTCATGCCGCATCCTTGGAAGATACTAAACCTAAATACCAAGTTTGGTTTTTAACGGTTATTTCGTTTTTGAGCTATGCTGTCCACAGACACGCACGGTTCTTTTTCTATAAAACTTTTTCGGAAACAGGGGATCCCAAAACATATATGTCCGCTAAAATCTCGAAATCGAATTTTTGGGTGTAATACAATACCTTCTATATCCACTATGTACATTGTACACACGGGCTAGAGAAAGTAAAAATATAATCAATCCAACTGTCAGATTCATAATACATAAAGACCAAGCTGAAAAAATAAAAGTAGAGAAGAAAAGATATATACGTTCCCACAACACCATGCGAACTCCAAGAAACTGACGTAGTAGGCTTGAGTGGGTGTTCGTGGGACGATCACCAAGTTCTTCCTTACCTCTTAGAATAAATTCGGCCAGAATGAGAATAAAATTACACATTTGTGTCACGGCCCTTAGAGGATCAATAAATTTAACCATTTGTACACCAATTAATTTATCATATGAGTCATAAACAAAATGTATTATTATTATATTTAAAATATTTTTTTGTCTTTGATAACTTTAACCTGCACTTTGCAATTCACGCTTATTTGTTATCACTGTGTATTTTTCGTCGTTAGTATCAATTCAATTTTTGGTTGCTATTGTCAGTATGCTTTAACCATAGTGGCAGCTTGTATATATAGGAAGCTGTGTTTGAATAAATTATTAATTTAAAAAAAAATCAGATGTGTTGCTTCATATGACTTCCACTACCTGTTCTGCAAACAAATAATTCTTATAAAATAGTATTCTTTTATCTACAGTATGCTAATCAAGATAAACATTAGCAGTAATTGTATTATTACTCGCTTCCTTGTTAGTAAAAGGGAAATAATGGAATACACGAGGGTAAAGAGATGATCGGATCTTATAAAAACAGGTTGCTATGTGAAACAATTTAAATTTGCTCTTAACAAAAGCTATATGAAACGAAAAATCACTTCCGCATGAGAAACTTTAAAGCAGTTTAAAATTGAAAGCAATAACAAGGAATATCTCGGAAAGAGTTAATTCTACTACAAAGACAGAGGATAAATTAGTGTGTTTTAACGAAATCTCTATGTTTAGTGTAGTTAGTTTTTATCTATATTTTACAGTTTACCAGTTATACAAAGGTCAAGCCAGAATGCAGAGGTATTCTGAGGCTATTCTCAGAAAATTCAACATATACTTTTCTTTTGTCATGAAAACATTTTAAGCATATGGTAATTAAATAAAAATGTTTAGGGGCAAAATTGAGAAAACAAAAAAATTCAAAACATTTTCCATGTATACGGTAGTTGAGGTGAGGAATCTTCGTGAAAATTTTTCTTACGACACACTGATCAATGATCACAAATACCAACTTTTCGTTTATGAGTTAGGTGTCCACACACATAGACTTTTTTTTTTTTTATAAAAATGTTATTTTTGGATTCAATCAATAAGTTTCAAAACATGTATTTCCGGTGAAATCTCAGTATCGAAATTCAGGTGAAATATAATACCTTTTCTGTCTACTGTGTGCATTGTATACACGTGCCAGAGAAAGTAAAGATATATGACCATGCTGAATGAAGAGCTAGTTTTCATCACTCTACAATCTATTCCACAACAACAGCCAATGAGAGGTGACTGGTGCACGCGATAGTTAAAAGATACGGGGCAAAGTTATATTGAACTTTTTTTTTTTTTTTTTTTTTTTTTTTTTTTTTTTTTTTTTTTTTTTTTTTTTTTAGCTTAAGGTTATTTAACCTGGTTGGTCATATCAGACGATGAATGAAACTGGTGAAATGATGCTCAAATGATCTCAGGGTCCATGGAGCTAATTATAAGGGAAAACAAAACAAAGAAAAACCTTATCCGGGTAATTCGCCATAAGCGAGATTCGAACTTACAATTTGTTGAATGTGAGGCAGACACGCTACTACTACGCTACCCAGGCGGGCTATAAATACAAGGCAAAGTTATATTGAACATATATATATGTGTGTGTTCAGTATAACTTATATATATATATATATATATATATATAACTTATATATATATATAAAAAACTATATATATTTGTAGCCTAACGTCCTTTATCCTGGTGGTTATATTGGACAATGAAATTGATGAAATTATGCTCAAATGATCTCAGGGTCCATGGAGCTTAAAGCTATAAGGGAAAACCCAGAAAGCAAGAAAAACCTTATCCGGGTAACTCACCCTAAGCGAGATTCGAACTCGCGAGCTGTTGATTGTGAGGCAGAACACTACTATTACACTATCCAGGCGGGCTATAGATGCGGGCCAAAGTTATATTAACATTTTTTTGTACCCTAACGTCCTTTATCCTGGTTGGTCATAAGAGACGAATGAAACTGGTGAAATGATGCTGAAATGATATCAGAGTCAATGGAGCTTAAAATTATAAGGGAAAACCCCGAATAAAACCTTAACCGGGTAATTCGCCCTAAGCGAGATTCGAATTCGCGACCTGTTGATTGTGAGGCAGATACTCTACTACTACACTACCCATGCGGGCTATAGCTACGGGGCAAAGTTATATTGAACTTTTTTTTTTTTTTTTTTTTTTTTTTAGCTTAACCTCCTTTATCCTAGTTATCATATTGGACACTGAAATTGGTGAAATGATGCTCGAATGATCTCAGCGTCATGGAGCTTAAAGTTATAAGAGAAACCCCCCCCCAAAAAAAACCTTATCCGGGTAACTCACCAGAAGCGAGATTTGAACTCGCGATCTGTTGAATGTGAGGCAGACACTCTACCACCACATTACCCAAGCGGGCTATTCAACATTGTTTAAGTTGGCAACATTAAGCAACACGGATAGGAAGAGATACTGGTGGACAGTACGAGCTAAGTATCAGCACCTTAAAGATGTTTAAGTTGAGAAGTGCTTTCGTATACCTACCAATGAGACGTAGCTGTTTTGCTTTACTGTACACACACAATCCATAGCAGCCCCTCGGTTTACAGCCAATTGCTGCAATTATAGCCACTTGTCCCCGGGTGGACAGTTTATGACAACAAACAACAGGCAAACAACTTCCTTCAAGTATCGCGTCCATTAAAATTCTCCAGGAAGAGCGAGCGAGCGATATTTCATTATCATTATACGACTCAAAGGCGGCTTTGTGCACTTCATAAGTCTGCTGCTCAAATTTATTGCTTTATAAGATGATGGTGATAGTGCCTGCTAATGATATAAAACCACACAAATTTATTGTCATGCTTTTTACAATCTCTACGCGTGCTATGTACATAGTGCTTTTAGAAAAAGTTCAGTGCGTGTGTCTGTGGACAGCATATTTCAAAAACGAAAAGACCGTTAAATATCTTGGCATCTCCCAAGGATGCGACACGAAGATTTTCAAGAAAATCCTCCCACACCAAACTACCGTTTACATGGAAAAATTTTCGAAAATGTTGATTTTCTTAAAAATACTGAAGATGTTTATTAAAATACCTTATATTAAATATATTTACATCACAAATAAAATATATATTTTAAATTTTCTGGGAATAGCCTCCGACGACCTCTTCATTCTGGCTGAAATTTGCATAACTGTTAAACCATAAGAGTTAGGTAAAAACTTACTACACAAAAGATGTAGATCTCTTATAACACACAATTGCTTTGTAGAGTTGATCCTTTCCGAGATATTCCTTACTATTGGTTTCAATTTTAAACTACATAACTTTTCTCAAACGAACCCGAACCTCAATTGTTTCAGGACTTGACTACTGATTTAGCCTAATGTATTCACTTATTTTCTTTTTACTTACAAGGAAGCAAATAATAAGACTAATTCTGCTAATGTCTATCTCGATTAGCATGATGTAGATAAAAGAATAATATTGTAAGAATAGTTTGTATATGGAACAGCTAGAGATAGTTATATGAATGGAACACTTCAGACCTTTTTCTAATGATTAAACGCAAAGAAATAAAACCCAATGACAACCATATATTTGCCGATTGCAATATGTTCCAAAGCTAAAAATATGATGTGTTACACTCACATGACTTTCTCTAGCCGCTCTACAAACTTCTTACATAAGATTATTCTTCTTTCTGAACCTTGTTAATCGAGGTATTCAGCACAATGTTCTTATTACTTAGTTCCTTCTAAGAGAAAATAAGGGAATACACTAGGCTAAATCGATAGTCAAATGTTTTAAACGCTGTCGTTATGCGATTGTCATTACAAATCGCTTCTTTCTTGGCAAGGACTAGAAAAAAAGAAAAACGGACACTCCCGTCTGAGAAAAGTAGAAGTATTTC
Organism: Hymenopus coronatus; assembly: GCA_030762935.1. Lineage (NCBI taxonomy): Eukaryota > Metazoa > Arthropoda > Insecta > Mantodea > Hymenopodidae > Hymenopus > Hymenopus coronatus. The sequence goes on along the minus strand of CM060897.1, from coordinate 39,580,956 downwards.
ACAACTGAAACTAATAACAATGGAATACCTCGAAAACGGTAAGCTCCACGAAAAAAATGTACATGACGTAAGTTGTGTATTTTAACAAGACCTACATTTTTTGTATAGTAAGTTTTTGTTTATCTCTTACGGTTTACTAGTTATGCCAAATTAAGCAAAATTCATCCAGAATAAACAGGTCTTTAGAAGCTATTCCCAGAAAATTCAAGATATACATTTTATTTGTCAGGTAAATGTCTTTAATATACGATTTTTAATCAAAATCGTTAGAGCCATTTTTAAGAAAATCAAAATTTTCGAAAAAAATTCCATGCAAAGGGTAGATTAGGGTGGGGGGATTTTTCTCAAAATCTTCGTGTCGCATCCCTGGAAGATACTGAACTTAAATACCAAGTTTGGTATTTTAGCTACTTTTCGTTTTTGAGTTATCGTGTTCACAGAGACACGGACACACACACACACGCGGACCTTTTTCTGGAAATGCTTTTTTTGGATTCAGGGGGTCCTAAAACATTTATTTCCGGTGAAATCTCGACATCGAATTTTTGGGTGGAATGCAATACTGCTCTATCCCTATGTACATTGTACATACGGGGCTAGAGAAAGTAAAAATGTCGTAGATATGACTATTGCAGTAAATGAAGTACAAATGGAATAAACAAAACAAAAACTACATTTTTAAATGTATTTGCATATCTAGGGTATATATTGAGCTTTCTGTAAATAACCTGTCATGTCCTCTTTATTTTAAATGATTTTCTATAATTTTGTATCACCGGTAAACTGTAACAGTCGGAAAAACTTACTGAAAAAATGTAGACCTCATTGAAGTATACAACTGACGTTAATTATTTTTTCTTTAGCATCAGTCGACTTCGAAATACTTTTCTTACATCTTCATGCGGCATCTACGCGATCTCGCATCTTACGCAATTTTTCTTTGGGCCTGCATGAGTTCATTACAAACAAAAACTTGCTTCCAATATGCAAAAGTTTGTGTTTTGTTTTCCGACCAGAAAAATGTTAAAATTGATTCATTGATTGCGGTTCATAGCGTCTCATTCCATATAAGGCGTGAAAGACGACTTAACTTTGCTCAGAGGCCTCTTTATCAGGGTTGAGGTTATTTTACGTGCTGTAAATCTACGACACGGGACATCCAAAGGAAGTCATGCTTAGGATTTTTACGCCCGAAAAAAATCCATTGCCCTCCACGTATTTGAAATAGAGACCTTGAGAACTAGAGGTAAGCATGTCACCCCTAGACTACGGAGGACAATCTAGAAAAATGTGGTATATTAATTAGAGAAAGTGCATAACCGAACTAAATATTCATGGAGACAATTCGATACTTAAAAGTTTAGAGTATAACTGAGAAAAAAGAAGTAAAAAACGATTAAGCTACGATCAACCTCGTATTAAAGGAAGTAACCGGCGTATCGATATCACCTAATTTCTCCTAATTGACCCTACCATCATATTCGAGTCTCTGAGAATCAAGCTGAAGAGGTAAACGTCGAGAGAGGCTAATACGAGGGGCGTTCAATACGTCCTTAGAAAAAGAGAAAAACATATTATTTTTATATTTAAAATAATCTCCTTTTAGCTCAATATACCTTTCCCAGCGTTTCTGCAACAGTTTCAAGCCTTCCAAAGAGTAGGATTTCGGAAGATCCTCAAAACAGTCATGTGTTTGTGAGATGACCTCTTCGTTAGACGCGAATCGTTTTTCCGCCGAGCCACTTTTTGAAGTTTGGAAAGAAAAAAAGGTCACTGGGGGCCAAATCTGGTAAATACGGTGGAGGTTGTAGTAATTCGAGCCTTGAATCTACAATTTTCGGCATCGAAACTGAGCATGTCTGTGTCTTTGTAATGTCTTGAAGGAAGAGAATTTGTTTCTTTGCTAGATGAGGGCGTTATTTCTTGATTTCTCCGTTCAACCATTCAACCAATGCATAATACTTTCTATTTATCGTTCTTCCTTTCTGCAAGTAATCATGCCGCATGCATCCCAAAAACCGAGGCCATCACCTTGTCTACGATTTTACCACCTCAGCCTTCTTTGGAGTCATTTCGACTGTACTATTTTCTGTGGATATTCGCGTTTCATCCACAGTAATGTAACAACGCAGAAACTCGTCAGGATTGCAACGGAAAAGTGCCAAACCAACTTCCGAATAGATCACTTTGTTTCGTTTATACTCTATTGAGAGCAAACGCGGCATCCATCTTGCTGAGTCCTTTGTCAGATCCAATTTTTTGGTGCAAAATTGAGCAAACTGTACTCAGTGATATGCCTGTGGCCTCTACTATTTCGCGGACTTTGATTCTCGTTCACTCAAAACCATATCCTGGATTTTGTCAATAATTTCGGAGAAAGTCACTTCTACTGGACATCTGGAACGATGTTAATGTATGACCACTTTTAAATTAATTTATTCAATTGTAAACTGCTGCAAACGCAGAATCAGATGTGCCATGAACTTCAGCCAAGGCTTTAATCACCGCACGATACCCCCCCCCCATCTTTCTAAAGAAACACAACAGTGATGGATATAGCTGAAACTTTAACTGACATCTAGTAAGAGACGAAGGTTACTAAAAACAAACTATTTCGATGCTGCGAGTGTAATTTCTTAGATTTTCTAAGGACTTACTGAACGCCCCTCGTATATGAAGGCATGATCAATCATTTCAAAGAATATATATAAAACGTGTCTACCGCACATTCGAGTCTCGCTTAGGATGATTTAGCCGGATAAGGCTTTTTTCCGGCTTTTCCCTTTTCCTGATAAAAAGAATGTCGAATAACTTTAAACTCCATGGGCCCCGAGTTCATTTGAGCATCATTTCACAAAACTACCAGGTTAAAGGACGTTAAAAGAATTAACAAATTTCGTTGTAGTTTTTAGAAATATGTATAACTTTAAACCTTGAACCCTTTCTATCATTATATCACTTATCTTTATAATTACTGTTCTTGTACATTGTTATCTTTAGTTTTGTTACCCTCTTTTTATTTTATATCATTGTTATGTTTTTGGTATTCTTTGTCTAAATGCAACTTGTAGCTGATAAAGGAAGAATAAATAAATATATAAATGTTTTATATTGTTCATTGAGATTTGTATTTGTCACCGTAGGTAACTCTTTCATTGGGGAAGTAAAATGAATAAAATAACTAGGCCTACTCTAACGCTCCTATTTAATCTCAGCAAGAGAAGATCTCCATTGCGTAATATTTAAGTAACTTATGAGAACTTATTTAATTTATTTTCAAGATTTTCTTTCAGCTCCTTTTAAAGGAGTATGAATATCCACTAGATTGTTTCGAGGTGCTCAACTCTTGTTTCAGCACAACTATTTTTACTTTCTCTACACGTACTATGTACATACATAGTGTATAGAGAAGGTATTGTGATGCACCCAAAAATTCGATACCGAGATTTCACCAGAAATACATGTTTTGAAGCATTTCTGGAAAAAGGTCCGTGTGTGTGTGTCTGCGGACAGCATAGCTCAAAAACGGAAAGACCGTCAAATACCAAACTTGGTATTTAAGTTTGGTTCTTCCAAGGATGCGACACGAAGATTTTCAAGAAAATACTCCCACCCCCAACTACCCTTTACATGGAACTTTTTTCAAAAATTTAGATTTTTTCAAAAATGGCTCTAACAATTTTCATTAAAATATCGTATATTAAAGATATTTAGTTGACAAATAAAATGTATATCTTGAATTTTCTGGGAATAGCCTCTGAAGACTACTTTATTCTGGATGAATTTTACGGAATTTTGCATAACTGCTAAACCGTAAGAGATAGACAAAAACTTACCACACATAAGATTTAGAGCACATTAAAACACACAATTTATGTTACATACATTTTTTTCGTGGAGTTATCGTTTTTGAGATTTTCCTTGTTTTTGGTTTCAGCTTTAAAAAACGTATACTTTTCTCAAACAGGAATTTGTCAACTCGTGTCCATACAAAAAAAAAGACCTTCAGTCACATAGCAACCAGCTTTTGACTATCACTTTAAGCTTATTTTGCTTCTATTTACAAGGAAGCAAGTAATAAGATTATTTCTGCAATTTTTTCTCAATTAGCCTGAAGTAAATAAAGGCATAAGCTGTTTAACAATAATTATTGCAGAGATGTAGAGAAAGTAATGTGAATGGAACACATCAGATTTTTTAAACTACAATTGACTCAATTATATCGGAACACCTTGTAGCAATTAAACCGTGACACATTAGTCCTTATCTTTACAGAGATAAAATTTCCCCAATATCTCGATTCTGTGTGATTCATTTTTAGAACGCCACATTTCCAGCAACAGTTTTAACTAATGACATTACGCCACACCTTCTAAGAGGAAGTATTGCATTCCACACAATAATTCCATACCCAGATTTCACCAGACTACCTACCTACAGGCTCTGGGACATTCTGACTACAAACAACATTTTTTTAGAAAATGTTTGTGAGATGTGACTTTGAACAGCATAACTAATCAACGAAAAGTAAGATGATGAATTCCAAACTTGGCATATAAGTTGACCATCTTTCAAAAGTATATTAAGTTTTTTAAGAAAAGCCCACACTAACTATCTTTTGTATGAAAAGTTGTCATAATTTTTCATTTCTCAAGTATTATTAGTGTAAATTTCGCCTCGTTTTTTATCATATCTCTCTTCAATGCCTTAAATTCATTCCCCTCTTATAACACAACATATACACATTTATGAGGCGTTTGGTCATCATTCGTTTGTTTCTCGTGAAAGCATGGAAGCATTTCAAAAGCATCATTGCGACTTCTTTTTAAAGATGCAGCCTACTATATTCCTCTTATACCCACAGCAAAATGTGTAATGCCACCATTTCTGGAGAACTTTATCTCGATTAACTTAAAGTAGATACAAAAATAAACTTTTATAGGAATATTTTTAAAAATAAATGCAAAACTAAACGATATTGAGTGTGAAAAGTCATATGAATGTAACACATGCTAATTTTGTATTACACCATATGCGTATGTATCGCCATCAGGGTCAGAGTTAGACATAAGAACAATTAATTGATCCAAATTATCTTCAGTCGTTTATACTCTTATGATATTCGTGTTTTTCCATCATGTTGTTTTCCTCTTAAACTAAATCACAAGCACAATCACTCTGTCATTCATACTTCCAGACTCCAATGAAGAAAAAAACATCCTGGCTAAAGAAAAGTTTCCACCCTCCAAACCAGGAGTGCAATCCGGGACCAGCATGCTAACCACAACACACAGGTAGTCAAAATACTTGTGGTTTACTTCGATTATAAATACAGGAAGGAAGGGATTTATTAACAAATGCAAGATTTTAAGGGGCGAAAACCGCTGAAACCCCTTGTTTCTTGACCTTTGCTTCAAAATTCTTTAGATTTTTGCTCAGTTTGTTGCGTTCAAAAATAATATTGCTGTAGATTTACATATTCTGCCATGCAATAACCACGGTTTAATAATTTGCGTTTTTAAAAATTATGTTTTGAGATGAGTTACCTATACATATTCTCCAGATTTGTTTGACAGTGCAATGGAAAAAATCTTATGTGTACCATTCACATGACTTTCTCTATATCCCTGCAACAAATTATTCTTAAAAAGCTTATATTTCTATTAACTTCATGCTAATGAGTAAAACATTAGCAGAAATAGCCATATTACTTGCTTCCTTGTAAAGTAGAGGTGAAACAAGGGAGTACCATAGGTTAAAGTGGTAATCAAAAGCTGGTTGCTATGTCACTGAAGTTCCTTTGTTTGTATGGACAACAGTTGACAAATTCCTGTATGAGAAAGGTATAACTTTTTAATAGCAGAAACCAAAACTAAGGAATGTCACAAAAACGACGAACTCCACGAAAAAAATGTATATAACATAAATTGTGTGTTTTAACGTGCTCTACATTTTTTGTTAAGTAAGTTTTTGTCCATCTCTTACGGTTTAGCAGTTATTCAAAATTTAGTAAAATTCATCCAGAATAAAGTAGTCTTCAGAGGCTATTCCCAGAAAATTCAAGATATACATTTTATTTGTCAGGTAAATATCTTTAATATACGAAATTTTAATCAAAATCGTTAGAGCCATTTTTGAGAAAATCAAAATTTTCGAAAAAAGTTCCATGCAAAGGGCAGTTGGGGTGGGGGGATTTTTCTCAAAATCTTCGTGTTGCATCACTGGAAGATACTAAACTTAAATACCAAGTTTGGTATTTTACCTACTTTTCGTTTTTGAGTTATCGTGTTCACAGACACACGGACACACACACACACACACACACGGACCTTTTTCTGAAAATACTTTTTTTGGATACAGGGGACCCTAAAACATATATTTCCGGTGAAATCTCGGTATCGAATTTTTTGGTGGAGTGCAATACATTCTCTATACACTATTGTACATAGTGCCTATAGAGAAAGTAAAAAAACAACCTTTTTTTATATACTCGTACATGTTTCGCAATCAGGAGCGTCTGTGTCCAGTTGAGGTGGGAAGCAACATTGTCTGAAGCAGCTTTCAAAATTTTCATGTGAATTTTAACGTCACAATTAGCATAAAATGAAATCATACTTTTTTTCTTAAGTATGAAATATTTGTGTAACAGTTCAGTTGTATCTTTTCTTTTGATAGAGCAGTCCTAACAGCTGGTATTTTCTTGTAACCTAAGGGGCTGTAATTGCAATCTTACACTGAATGCTTGGGCTACATTACAAATTAAATATGTTGATCAACACACTTTTGTAATGAAACTCTTTAATTCTTTTACCAGAAATGAGCAATGAATAAGAGCATTAAATGTGATTTTACCATTTCTGTGATGTGGAAACTAACAGAAAACCAACACAAGCCTGTAGTGAGGTAACAATTTCGGGCTTTACCAAAAGTTGGGCATGTTTGAAGAGTGGAGAACCGCCTACGCCCCAGCATCTCTCACTGTCAGTCCCACACGATTGTTCACGAGTGACCTTGTCTACCTGTTGCAAATAATTCAAGCTGGCATTCTCTTAGGTTGAATGTTGTGCCTTCAAATGTCAAAAGTTTTCTTACTGGGCGTTTTGTTTAAAGCGCTTACACTAGAAAGCATTCTTAAAAGGAAAAGCTCATCTAAACGTCCCATTATAAAATCCCAAATCAGCCTCTGCAAATGCGTTTGTCAATGTTAAAATAAAGCTAGAGTAATAAATAACTTTTTGGTGAAGTTTATTCCCCGGACATGTGTCTCCATCAAGACAGTGTTGAGATTGCAGGAATCTCTGCCGCCGTTACAAGTTTCTGAAGGCTTTTTACTCACCATTGCTGTGGCGAACATGCTTTTCCCGCGGTCCTTCACAGAGATTTCACACAAACACTACCTATTAAACTGTACACAAACGTGCGCGAATACCAAACACTCGAGCGACACACTTGTTGCACAAAACAAAACAAAACTACCACAACGAGAGCGCGCTTACGAAGCTCAGTTTGCCTTCACTGGCTCTTGTCTGATTGCTTTACCAGTCGGCTACCACTGGCAGCACCGTCGCTCAGCCGGAAAAAAAGAAAAAAGAGAACACATCCAGCGGTCGGGTTTGCGGACAAAGGGTATCTTTTACATTTTTACCTGCAGCACTGCAAGACTTTGGTCTCTGAAATATCATCCTGCGACCTTATGGCGTGATATGGAGCAGATAAAACGTATCAGTGTTTACTTTTTGACTGATATCATCTTGCTAAATCCAACCACTCAGCAACAAATGCGTGTAAAACTGTACAGTTCCATACGGTGTAAACTATGATGAATCACAAGTCTGGTTTTGCAATATTTATTTATATGCTGTAGGTAATATCTGAAAGTAGAGCATTCTCCTTAAGTTTGGGGAACAGGGAACGTGTCACATTTTTACTTTCTCTACACGTACTGTGTACATAGTGTACAGAGAAGGTATTGTAATGCACCCAAAAATTCGATACCGAGATTTCATCGGAAATACATGTTTTGGGTCCCCCTGAATTAAAAAAAAAACAGTTTAAGAAAAAGGTCCGTTTGTATGTGTGTGTGTGTGTGCGCCTATGTTTATGTGTACGTGTGTCTGTGGACAGCATAGCTCAAAACTGAAGAGACCGTTAAATACCAAACTTGGTATTTAAGTTTGGTATCTTCCAAGGATGCGACACGAAGATTTTCAAGAAAATCATCCCACCCCCAACTACCTATTACATGGGAAAAAATTCGGTAATTTTGATTTTGTCAAAAATGGCTGTAATGATTTTGATTAAAATGTGTTTTATTTAAGATATTTACATGACAAATAAAATGTATAACTTGAATTTTCTGGGAATAGCCTCTGAAGACCTCTTTATTCTGATTGATTTGTATTGAATTTTGCATAACTGGTAACCCGTAACAGATAGGCAAAGCTTATAACACAAAAAATGTAGATCACGGTAAAACACACAATTTATGTCATATACATTTTTTTCGTTGAGTTGGCCGTTTTCGAGATATTCCTTATTATTGATTTCAGCTTTAAAATACTTAAAGATTTTCTCATACGGGAACTTATCAACTCCTGGCCACGCAAAGAAACGGATTTCAATCCCATAGCAACCACATTTTAAAACATTTGATTGTCGGTTTAGCCTAGTGTATTCCCGTATTTCCCTTCTACTTACAAGAAATTAAGTAATTAAGACAATTTCTGCTAATGTTTATGTCGATTATCATAAAGTGGAAAGAAGAATATGCTTAACAATAATTTGTTATAACGATGTAGAGAAAGTCATGTGAATGGAACAAATCAGATTTTTATGTAATTCCTCTGCGATATTACTTTCTCCGATAGTGTTAAGGCATTCTTCTTCCAACAACCAGACAGATCAAAAATACATAAAAAAAAGTTTACAACACAAAATCGAAGGGATTTCTGCAAAATCGGTATAAATAAAGCTTTAGCACAAAAAGAAGGAAATTGGTTATTTTAAATAACTCCTTTAAAGGCTTTGAGTACCTAATTAATACTGAATTTTAGATAAAATGCCGAAAGAGGAAAAAAATAAAGTGTATTAGATGTTTTATAGAAAAAAATCAGATGTGTTCCATTCACATGATGTTCTCTAGCTGTTCCGCAAACATATTTTCTTACAAAAAATTATTATTTTATCTACGTCATGATAAACCTTAGCAGATTTTTTTTTTTAGTTTAACGTCCTTTAAACCTGGTTGGTCATATCGGACGATGAATGGAAATGGTGAATTGATACTCAAATGATCTCGGGGTCCATGGAGCTTAAAGTTACTCGACATTCGTCTTCTCAGGATAAGGGAAAACCCCGAAAAAAAACCTTATCCGGGTAACTCACCCTAAGCGAGATTCGAACTCACGGCCTGTTGAATATGAGGCAAACACCCTACCACCACAAGAATTGGTTTTATTGTTGCTTCTTTGTAAGTAGATTACGAAACAGACTAGCGCGATAGTCAAATCTTTTAAAAGCTGGTCACTATGTGAAAACAATTGAAATTCGGATCACTTTGCTTATTAGGAGTAAAAAAAGAGAGACGAAAATAAAGAAGACATTCAGTTAGAGAAAAACTTAAGTAGCCTAAAACTGAAACCAATAACTCGGAATATCTTGAAAACGGTCAACTCTACAAAAAATGTGTATAACTAAATGGTGTGTTTTAACGAGATCTACATTTGTAGTGTAGTAAGTATTTGCCTTTGTCTTACGGTTTACAGTTATACAAAATGTATACAGAAGTCATCCAGAGGTCTTAAGAGAATATTCCCAGAAAAGCGAAGATATAGGTACATCTCGTTTTTCATGAAAATATCTTAAATATATGACATTTTAATCAAAATCCCTAGAGCCATAATTGAGAAAATAAACATTTTCGAAAAATGCTTTATTAGCTGGGGAGGGGGCGATTTTCTTGGAAATCTCCGTGTCGCATTCTTGGAAGATACTGGTAGCAGAAGTTTGGTATTTAACCGACTTTTCGTTTTTGAGCTGTGCCCCCACAGACACACACACACAAACACACGCGCACACACTGACATGTTTCTAAAAATGCATTTTGTTATTCAGCGGCTCTCAAAACATGTTTTTCCGGTGACATTTCGGTATCGAATTTTTGGGTGCAGTACAACACCTTTTCTATCCATTATGTACATTGTGCATACGTGCTAGAGAAAGTAAAATCATCAAACAATTACCATGTTTCCATACGGAATTGAAATCGATTTGACTATACTTACCGTATTGAATACTGCATGGAAACTCGGATTTAAATCGTATTGAATTTTGGATCCGATACTCTTATAAAGCGAAACGGAATGAGATCGGATCGAAATATGTTACATGGAAACACCTCCGTATTCAAACCGTTTTGAATACGGCAATAAACTCTTCTTCTTTTTTCTTCTTCTTCTTCTTCTATAATCGTTGCACGCGGTTACGATTTCAATGCGTACTGAAACGCGGATTGTAACGAGATGGAATTGAACTCAAATCGATTTAAATTCCCAATGGAAACATGATAATAATAGAGTCAGGATTCAGTTGTAGCTTTGACTTTTACCCATTAATGCAGAAATGCGACGTTTAATTACCGTTTATCCAAGTATAAATAGCACGCGATTTTCTCGTAATATACTTAATATTTCTATAAATATAGTTTATATTTATATAGTTTGTATAATCTTCCCCAACTCCTTTCAGATTTTTAATATGCGTTCTTTGTAGGTTTATGAATCGCCTTAAAGAGCTTTTTTCTTGATATAAAATATAATTTTGGAATCGGTCAATTTTTACTTTCTCTATACGTATCTACTGTGCACATAGTGTAAAGAGAAGGTATTGCACTCCACCAAAAAATTCGATACAGAGATTTCACCGGAAATATATGTTTTAGGGTCCCCTGTATCAAAAAAAAGTATTTTCAGAAAAAGGTCCGTGTGTGTGTCCGTGTGTCTGTGAACACGATAACTCAAAAACGAAAAGTCGGTAAAATACCAAACTTGGTATTTAAGTTTAGTAACTTCCAAGGATGCGACATGAAGATTTTGAGAACAATCCCCCCACCCCAAACTACCCTCTGGTATTTTTGAGCTATGCTGTACATAGACACATATACACATGGATCTTTTTATAAAAATGTTGTTTTTTTATTCAAGGGGCTCCAAAAATAGGTATATTTTTGGGTGAAATATCAAGAGTTGAATTTTTGGGTGGAATACAATACTTTCTCTATCTACTATGCACATCGATGCTAAAGACAGTAAAAAGCGTTCCATGTTTATGACAAGGAACCAGAAGCCCGCAGGAGAAGACTGGGGCTCCTAAATGTTTAAGCAATCAAAATAATTATATGTGTCAGTTACAGTATACAAATTTACTAGGCACCTAAACGTAATGGACCCTCTATTTGAAATATTCCGGAGTATCGTCAGCTAGTTTTTTTCTTTTAGGCAATGGATGTTACGTTAGGCATCTGAAATACCATAAAAGGTATGAGATAATACACAATGTTTACTTTGAGCTCCATCCGTCCTTTTTTACATGTTATTTATTTAATTTCAGTTTCGTCTAAACGGTTGTTCAAAAGGTTATCTCTTCATTTATTATTTTTAAAGCGAAATGGTAAATATTACTCCTCGTAGAATGGTTAGTCAAGTTTTACTCAGTTTAGCGCAGTTTTAAATATTTGTATATGAATAAATAGTTGCAATCATTTCTTATTTTATATACCTCATAATGTCTTAGGGGTGCTCAGTTAGTGTGTGTGTGTGTGTGTGTGATGTCGGAGGGGGTTTCACACTGCAGCCATTGGCTTATTTTACATCAAACCCTAGGAGGATAGTATGAGATGAGAGTAAAATGCGGGCGGCCGAAACCGAACGGCGGGGGAAGAATCACCATGGAGGGTCCTAACATATTCCAAGTAGTTCTTCATCTGGACGCGGGGAGCGCTAGGGGTCCACCTCAAGCCTGACCGAGCTCCCTATGTCTATAGACAAAAGCTGTATTTCCATAGCACATTCACCACCACGGAAGGGCACCGCCACTGCAGTTACAACTCTAAAAGAGACCAGTTGGATGAAATGGAGATGAAATGAAGTGACAGAAAGTTCAGAGGAATGAAGAAACCTCTCCAGCATTTGCCTAGTGACCCGCAAAACCCTCGAAAAACCTATGGGTCAGAGAGGTCGGCCACGAATGCCAGTGTCAGGAAATGCCTGGCCCACCTGGCTGGGTAACGGTACTCAGTACTAAACTTGCTAATTTCTATCAATTTTAACCAAATTAACTAAATGTTTTACTACAGATTAGTTAATGGTGATGGTATAAATGAATTTTCATTATTATATACAGGATGTTTTAAAACGACCCAAACGAAGATGTAGACCTTATTTGTCATACCGTACGTGATACGTCAATATACTTTTCAGCTCTAAATTCGGCACATACAAAAACTGCAATAAAATCACCATGGATCAGGCAGTCGTACATAACCAAATGGCAATGCCTGGCGCACTTCAAGAGAGATGCCGGTTGGTAGCGAAGGTCCCAGTCGCTTTGTGTAGGGACGTTTTGATAGACACGCTGGCGCGGCACAGGTCACCCTAGTAATGGAAACGTAGCATGTGGGTTTTGTTATGTGTTACGTATAACACGTTCTGAGGTTGTTTACGTGGTGTATAACAACCGTTGTTCCTTCGCTGCCTAATCCCAAACGTGTGCGATTTTTAAACACACATAAAACTTTAAATAGAAGAGTTTGAAAGTTGCGACATCAAATTTCGGACAAATCAAAGTGTAAGCTAATCGACTGCTATCTTCGTTTGGTGTCATTTTGAAACAGCCTGTATAACTAATCCTAGAAAATAATTTTCAAAAAATCTGATGTGCTCCATCCACATGATTTTCTGTATCTCAGTAACAAACTACTGTTAATAAACTTATTCTTCTATTTAATTTATCAAAAACGGTCTTATTATTTAGTTCTTTTGTAAGTAGAAGGGAAATAAGAGAATATACTGGGCTAAACGGACAAACAAATGTTTTAAAATGTGGTTGCTATAGGATAGAAAAATGTTTCTTTGAGTGACCAGGAGTTGAAAGGTTCCTGTATGAGAAAATGTTAAGTATTTTAAAGCTGAAATCAATAACAAGGAATATCTCTAAAACGGCCAACTCCACGAAAACATATAGGGTATATAAGACATAAATTGTGTGTTTTATCGTGATCTATATTTTTGTGTAATAAGTTTTTGTCTATCTCTTAACGTTTGCCAGTTATGCAAAATTTCGCAAAATTCACCCAGAATAAACATGCCTTCAGATGATATTCCAGAAAATTCAAGATATACATTTTATTTGTCATGTACATATTTTAAATGTAAGACATTTTAATCAAAATCGTCAGGGCCATTTTGGAGAAAATAAAAAAAAATTGAAATTTTTTCCATGCAAAGGATAGTTGGGGGCGGGGGGATTTTCTTGAAAATCTTCGTCAGCATCCTTGGAAGATACCAAACTTAAATACCAAGTTTGATATTTAACGATCTTTTCGTTTTTGAGCTGTGCTGCCCACGGGCACACACACACACATACACACGGATCTTTTTCTATTTTTTTTTCAATCAGGGGGACCCAAAACATGTATTTTCGGTGAAATCTCGGTATCGAATTTTTGGGTGGAATGCAATACCTTCTCTACACACTATGCATATAGTACGTGTACAGAAAGTAAATATCTGATGTGTAGCATTCACATGACTTTTTCTACATCTCTGCAACAAATTATTCTTAAAAATCTGATGAGTTCCATTCACATGGCTTTCTCTATATCTCTGCAATAAATTATTTTTAAAAAGCTTATGCTTCTATTTACTTCCTGCTAATCGAGAAAAAATTAGGAGAAAGAATCTTATTTCTTGCTTCCTTGTAAGTAGAAGCGAAATAAGGGAGTACCATAGGTTAAAGTGATAGTCAAAAGCTGGTTGCTATGTGACTGAAGTTCCTTTTTTTGTATGGACACGAGTTCACAAAGTCCTGTATGAGAAAAATATAAGTTTTTATATCTTAAACCAAAACAAGGAATATCTCAAAAACAATCAACTCCACGAAAAAAATGTATACAACATAAATTGTGTGTTTTAATGTGCTCTACATTTTTTGTGTGGTAAGTTTTTGTCTCTCTCTCTCTCTCTTACGGTTAAGCACTTATGCAAAATTCCGTAAAATTCACTCAGAATAAAGTAGTCTTCAGAGGCTATTCCCAGAAAATTCAAAATATATATTTTATTTGTCAGGTAAATAGCTTTAATATATGATATTTTAATAAAATCGTTAGAGCCATTTTTTAGAGAATCAAAATTTTCGAAAAAAGTTCCATGTAAAGGGTAGTTTGGAGTGAGGGGATTTTTCTCAAAATCAAAATAAGTGTCATCGCCTGCGGTATGTATGTATGTATGTATGTATGTATATATATATATATATATATATATATATTACATACTACGCTTTTACTACTATGGCGCACCGCAGGAGATGACACTGGTGATATGTGGAACGAAAATGGAACACCGGTGGAATGCGATGGCGAGGGAAACCGGAGAACCCGGAGAAAACCCACCCTGCGCCGCTTTGTCCACCACAAATCCCACATGTAGTCGCTTGGCATCGAACCCTATGCACCCTATGCACAGCATATATGGTCCATATTGTGCATATCAGACTCTTCTTCGTCTTCACTTTAAGGACTCTGCATTGTAGCAATTATTCGTGGCGGCTGTGAGTAAAACTTAAAATTGTTTGAGCGTCGGTTGTTTATCGAAAGCGTATAGTTTGGCCTCTAAGGAGTCGGAAATAACAGTGGCTTTGAAATTTGAAGTTGGTTAATCTGTAATATTTTGACTAAATTCATAGATTACGATGGCTAAGCTGGAGAGCAGTGAAAAGTTTTGATGTGTTCCATTCACATAACTTTCTTTAGCTGTTCTACAAACATTTTTTCTTACAAAACATTTTTCTGTTATCTACGTCATGCTAATCTAGATAAACATTAGCAGAATTGGTCTTATTACTTGCTTCCTTGTAAGTATAAGGGAAATAAGTATGCTAAAGCGATGGTCAAATCTTTTAAAAGTCATGTTCGCCATGGAGACAATTGAGGTTCGGTTAGCTTTGCATGGTGCCGTTAATTAGTTTAAAAATTAATTAGTTTAAAATTGAAGCCAATAAAAATAAATATCTCCTTAACGGCCAACTCAAAAAAAAATGACATAAATTATATATTTTAACGAGATCTATATAATGCTAATTGGACACAATACAAAAATCTCATTTTAGATGGCATCCAGAAGTTACCTCCTCTCGGAAATAGATATCCTTTTGACGTAGATATTATAATCACAGAAATAACAGATCCTATTATCTCATCAGCAGACCTAAGCATACCAAAAGCAAATATTCCACCCAGTAAACGAACAGTACCCTGGTGGAATCAATTATGCAAAGAGGCTATCAAAAAAAAAAAAAAAAAAAAATAGGGCATTTTATCAATACAAAAGAAATCCATCTCTGGAAAGGGGGCCGCGCTGTGGCCGAGTGGTTAGACCACTAGCCTCTCACCTAGACGGCCGGGTTCGATCCCAAGCGACCGCATGTGAGATTTGTGGTGGACAAAGCGGCGCTGGGGCGGGTTTTCTCCGGGTACTCCGGTTTCCCCCGCCATCGCATTCCACCGGTGCTCCATCATCATTCATGTATCACCAGTGTCACCGCCTGCGATGCCATTAGTAGTTAAAGCGGGCGTTAAACACTACCAAAAAAAAAAAAAAAATCTCTGGAAAGCAAAACAAATTTTAAAGAAGCTCGCAAAATCATCAGACTAAACGGCAGAGCTGATCTTCCTTTGTTTCCTCTCTAAACCAAAGTACCCCTGTTTCTATTGTCTGGAACAGAATTAAGAAAATTAGTGGTTCATTTAGACCAAACCTGCCTACGAAAAGAGAATGAAAACACAATCATAAGACATAGCAGCCACATTTGCAAATATTTTTGTAGATATTTCAAACTGCTCTACTGATGACGAAACGTTTCACCTACCTTCAACGTCAACTCCAAATACTGAGGTCACAAAACTTAACGACAACTGCGAAGAATACTACAATGAAGAACTAACAATGAACGAAATCCTGGAAGTGTTAAAAGCATGTTCCTCACGTGCACCTGGACCTGATAAGATACCCTATGAGTTCATTAAACAACTTTCACAGGACGGACTAATTTACCTAACTGAGCTCCATAATTTTATTTGGACCATGAAAGTTTTCCCAAACAATGGCGTTAAGCCATTGCACAATGTGTAAAATTTTGGAGAAGATTGTCAACAAAAGGCTTAAATTGTTCCTAGAGAAGCTAAAATGTTTTACTTATGCTCAAAATGGCTTTCGAAATGATCATTCAACCCTTGATTCATTAGTGACCCTTGAAACAGAAATAGCAAATGCATTTACATCATCACAACTTTTATCTTTAATCAGCCTGGATATTGAAAAAGCTTATGACACAGTGTCGAAACGTCACATAATACAAACGCTTCTGGATTCCAACATTAGAGGAAATATGATCCACTTCGTATATAATTTTCTACAGAATCGTAGCATTAGAGTAAAAGTCAATGGTGTAATGTCCAAACAAACTAAGATGAAGAATGGAATCCCGCAAGGATCGGCACTAAGTGTTACTTTATTCCTTGTTGCCATTAATAATGTAACTAATTATCTAAGTGCACCCATCAAGTCTTGTCTGTACACTGATGATCTAACAATATTTTGTAAGGGTAAAAATTTAACCTCTACGCAAGCATTACTACAAACAGATCTTCAACAACTTCAACAATGGTCGTTAGACACTAGTTTTAAGTTTTCCGTCTCTAAAACAAAATATATTACTTTCTCCAGAAAAAGGATCCCAATGACAGAATTAGTTTTGTTCTTAAATCAGAACAAACTTGAGATCGTTAAACTATCAACATTCTTGGACTGGTATTTGACAACAAACTTTCATGGACGCCACACCTGAAGCAGTTAAAAACTGATTGCATAAAACGCCTAAATATTATTATGAGCCTGGCAGAGAAGGGTTGGGGCGCTGATTTCACCGTTTTGCTAAATGCTTACAAGCTAATGTTAGATCTAAGCTAGAATATGGAGCAGCAATTTATACCTCTGCATCCTCTAAAACTCTCTAGATGCTCGACAAAATACAGTCCACCGCTCTAAGACTAGTTCTGGGAGCCTATATTATTAGTCCAGTGGCAAGTCTCCAGATGGAAGCAAATGAAGCTCCTCTCTCCATACGCAGAAAGATATTAAGTCTGTCCTATGCAATTAAGACAGCTGCAATTCCATCTAATGCAGTACCTAGATACATTTTCCCAATGAGCTCGTCACCAAGATCATCTTAACAACGCCGCATACGTCCTTTCCATGCCAGAATTATAGAGTACAGCAAAGAAGTAGGCTTTAAAATGCCAAATATTCATCCCCAACTTCATGAAACAAACACGTCCCCCTGGCACCTTATACGGCCAACAATCAACATTCAACTTCATTGTTACACAAAAACTAGAACACCGAATTTCATCTGCAGACAAATGAACAATGTTCTACTAGACAGTCATAGAGATGTTATGGATCAGCAACAAATGATGGATCAGCAACAAATGATGGACTGGCTGTGCAGTTATATATCCTAGCCACACCATGCTCTACGCACTACCGAAATATTTTTCCATATTCTCCTGTGAAGCTTTTGCAGTTAAGCAAGCATTGCAGCACATCATTCAAAATTCCAATCAGACAGAATATGTAATTTACACTGATTCA
This sequence comes from Hymenopus coronatus, assembly GCA_030762935.1. Lineage (NCBI taxonomy): Eukaryota > Metazoa > Arthropoda > Insecta > Mantodea > Hymenopodidae > Hymenopus > Hymenopus coronatus. The sequence goes on along the minus strand of CM060897.1, from coordinate 39,563,032 downwards.
CTAAGCACAATTCTTGCCTCTCAGAATCTAAATCCTACGTACCCTTTAATAAATGACTTACTTCACCTGTATTCTATCACTCAGTGCTCTAGAAAACAAGTAATCCTGACTTGGCTACCGTCACATGCAAATATCGATGGAAATGATAAACGCCGATAAAGCTGCAAAGGAAGCCACCCGACATCCTATCAGTGACCACGGAATAACTTCTACACCTCAAGACGCCATTAGATACAACAAACAACTGTTTATAGAAAACTGGTAAAACGACATGGTGAACATCCCACAGCAAACTGCTTGATGCCCGAACCGGATCTGCCAATTTCTTCGAACCCCTCCGAAAATTAGAACGTCGTGAGCAAACAGTAATTACCCGCTTCAGAATTGAAACTGCAAACTGACACATTCCTTCATCATTAATAAAGACTCAGAATCAAAATGCGAGACCTGCAACTGTCCTACATATCCTGCTGCAGTGTCCGAAATACGCCAAACAGAGACTTCAGGCCGGCTTCAATGACTTACCAAGTACTCCACATGACCATCAGACAATTAAAAAGACAATAATATTTATAAGACAATGTAAACTTTTTGAATTATTGTGAAGTATAAATGTAGCCATTTTGATTTTTCACCAATGTGTAAATAACTTTATGTACAATTTGAAAGGTCGCGATATGACCATGCTGTTAAAGCGACCCAAAATAAATTATATTGCAAAAATGTGTTCCATTCAAATGACTTTCTCTATATCACTGCAACAAATTATTCTATTTACTTCATTTAATGGAGCAAAAATTAGCAGAAATGGTCTTATTTGCTTCCTTGTTAGTAGAAGCGTAATAAGGGGGTACCATAGGCTAAAGTGATAGTCAAAAGCTGGTTGCCCTGCGACTGAAGTTCCTTTGTTTGTATGGACACGAGTTCACAAAGTCCTGTATAAGAAAAGTATAAGTCCCTATAGCTGAAAAAAAAAAAAAAAAAGAAAAAAGAAATATCTCAAAAACATTCAACTCCACGAAAACAATGTATATAACATAAATTATGTGTTTTAAGGTGTTCTACATTTGTTGTGTGGTAAGTTTTTGTTCATCTCTTACGGTTTAGCAGTTATGCAAAATTCCGTAAAATTGACAATGAAAATGTAATGTTTTGTTTAAACTATATAAATAATTAAGATGTAAAGTACTCTTCAGAGGCTATTCCCAGAAAATTCAAAATATACATTTTATTTGTCATATAAATATCTTTAATATACGATATTTTAATCAAAATCGTTAGAGCCATTTTTTAGAAAATTAAAATTTTCGAAAAAATTTCCATGTAAAGGGTAGTTTGAGGTGGGTGGATTTTTTCTCAAAATCTTCGTGTCGCATCCCTGGAAGATACTAAACTTAAATACGAAGTTTGGTGTTTTACCGACTTTTCGTTTTTGAGTTATCGTGTTCACGGACACACACATACAGGACCTTTTTCTGAAAATACTTTTTTTGAATACAGGGGACCCTAAAACATATATTTCCGGTGAAATCTCGGTATCGAATTTTTTGGTGGAGTGCAATACCTTCTCTATACACTATGTACATAGCACGTATAGAGAAAGTAAAAAAAAAAAAAAAAAAAAAAAGATATATATTTTTATGTAGTAAATTTTTGTCTATCCCTTAGGGTTTAACCGTTATGCAAACTTCTGCAAAATTTAACCAGAACAAGAGCTCTTCTCTTCAGGGACTATTCCCAGAAATCAAATTTTTGGGTGGAACACACTACCTTCTCTATACCTATACGGGCTTGAGTAAGTAAAAATGTCATTTAGTCATTAAGAAACAAATGGTTCTCATTACCGGGTTATTGTGATTCAAAATACTAAATATCGCCTAGCTTTCCTTTTCGGTCTCGTTCTGGTTACCGTTACCGGTTCATTGTGAACCAACCTTTAAACAACGTGTTATTATAAAATTCCACACTCTTTGCATCACCACGAGAGATATATATTTTAAAAAATTCGATGTACTACTTTAACAAGAGATTCTCTACTTATGCTGCAACAAACTATTCTTACAAAAGCTTATTCTATCATCATGAAATCGATAGTAAAATTATGAGGATAAACATTTGTAGAAATGATTTTACTACCCATATCCTTATGTTAGGTGGCGCAACTGCCCCGTATTTAATGTGTGTAGATATCCCTTCGTGCGTTAAAAGAGTTGAAAAACTCAACGGGGCTCTTTCAAGTTAAAAGCAAAGTCATTCGGATCAATGGGACTTTTGAACAGAAACTAAGCCAACAAAAGTCCGAAGAATTTGCAGTACTCGTAAGAAGATGGGCACTAGTTTTTTGTTTTTTTAACACTAAAATGGGCATATTGGTACTACAGCATTGCTACTACGTTTACTGTCAATTGGCACACGAATGTTTATTTTTTTTAAATTCAAGATAATTTTATTATATATTATGTACAGTACAATTATGCTGGTAAATATACATATGTGTAAATACACAAGAAACGTGTTCTGAGGTAGCAGTCCTGTGATTGTCCCCAAGCAAAAGCAATAATATAATTTACAAGTGGATGTCAACGAAGTCTGTGTGTCTCTTTTTAATCTTCGTTGATGCCGAGGTGGTGGAAGTTGAGCATATTATTTATTTATTTATTTATCCTTGTTGGAGTTAAGGCCATAAGGCCGTCTCTTCCACTCAACCAGACAATACATTAAATTCAATACAGCAATGATATAATGAATAAAGGAATAAAGAACAAAAACACAATTCTATACAACTTAATAAAAACATATATAAAAATCGGATGTGTTCCGTTCAATGACTTTCTCTGCCTCTCTGCAATTTTTTTTTACTTAATGCTAATCGAGAAAAAATTAGCAACATGGGCACAATCACCTCCTAGCAAACTACACGAGATTAAACAGAACTCCAGAACATTATATCCACTGCAGCAACTGAGACGGAAAGATCAAGCTGTCATCACCAGGCTACGTATCGGGCACACCAAGTTAACCCATTCCCATCTACTGAATAAAACAGCCCAACCTAAATGCAACATTTGTCACACTACCACCATGTACGCCACTTACTCTTAGTGTCCTCAGTATCAACAGCAGCGAGCAGAATGCAAACTACCAGACATCCAAGAGGCTCTCAACAATTCATCACACACCAAAATACTACTTAAATACTTAAAACTAACAAATATGTATAATGAAATATAATATTATTCATGAAATTGTATTTATCAATGTCAATTGTTTGTAAATGGTGCCACTAAAACATGTTGTCGCGATATGACTACTTTGTAAGTTAAAGCGACATAAAATAAATAAATTAAAAAAAAAAATTAGCAGAACTTCATGTTCATCACGATAACTGTAGAATTGCCTTTTACTTGCTTCCTTGTAAGTAGAAGCTCTATTTTTGTCCTCCTAAAGACAATCTTGAGATAAATAACGTAAATTTAATAATTGTTTTGTTGTTTAGTGAATTAAGGGTTAGTTGACTTTCTCTATATGTTCTACAAACAAATATTCATATAAAATATTATACATTTGTCTACTTCATACTAATCGAGGCAAACATTAGCAGAAATTTCTTAATATTTGCTTCCTTGTAAGCAGAAGGAAACTAAGAGAATACACTAACGCAATAGTCAAATCTTTTAAAAGCCGTCGCTACGTGGCACAATTGAAATCCGGGCCTCTTTGCATGGCTAAGAGTAAAACAAAACGAACGATAACTTCCCGTTTGAGAAAAGCTTAAGTTTTTAAAATTGAAACCAATAAAAGGAATATGTTGGAAACGGTTAACTCGATATATATAGTGTGTGTAGTACATGTTGTTGTCTATCTGTTTCTGTTTATCACTTACACAAAAGTCATCTAAGATGAAGAGATCTTCAGGGGTTATTCTCAGAAAATTCAAGTTATAGGAGGCTAAACACAAAACGCGCCAAGCCGTGTCTACGACAACCAGATAATGTTTGCAGTATGACGCAACAGTGGAAAACAAGAATCACCGCGCACCAGTCTGCGTCGTGATGACCTCATCCGCATCCTGCTGCAGACATGCGATAAGACTCCATTTCTATACGTCATGGTTTGAAAACAACCCTCCAGTACAGGTGCGCTTGTGAATTCTCTGAGCATTTAACCTGCAAACGCGGCAAATAAGATACGTTCAGAGAATTTTAGCATGAGCGAAGATCATATCAATATTAAGTTGGTGCAATTGGTCGAGAAATATCCGATAATATATGATTATTTACTACCCGGGCATTCGAATAAGAACGAGCTGGATCGAGTGTGGCTGGAAGTGTCCAAAGAATTACATTTAAATGGTAAGTAGCTTACACTGAGTATCAGATTTATTAAATATGTAATAAAGCAACAAGCACGTTAAACATAATGTTATTTTGCAAAACTAAGCATTACTGATGATGGTGCAGCAAATTTCGATTTGTCCTGTAGCATATTATTTTGCCAAGGTACTGCTATATTTAGTTTCATTAAAGAAATCTGATGTGTTCCATTCACATGATTTTATCTACATCTCGGTTACAAATTATTGTTAAAAAGCTTATTCGGCTATCTACTTTATGTTATTTGCAATAACATTAGCAGAATTGCCTTTTCACTTGCTTTCTTGTAAGTAGAACGCAAATAGGGGAGAACACTAGGTAAAGCGATAGTCAAAAATTTTAAAAGCTGGTTGCCAGTGGATGAAATCCACTTATTTGTACTGATCGGCAGGAGTTGACAAATTCCCATATGTGAGACGTTTTTCTCAATTTGAAACCAGTAACAAGGAATATTCCAAAAATGATCAATTCTACGAAAGAAAAAAAAATGTATATGACAAATTGTGTTTTAACAAGATCTACATTTTTTGTGTAGTAAGTTTTTGTCTATCTCTTACGGTTTTCCAGTAATGCAAAATGAGCCACTGTTTCTGGGATACTGTATACAGACTGTATGTATGTATGTATGTATGTATGTATGTATGTATGTATGTATGTATGTATGTATGTATGTATGTATGTATGTATGTATGTATGTATGTATGTATGTATGTATGTATGTATGTATGTATGTATGTATGTATGTATGTATGTATGTATGTATGTATGTATGTATGTATGTATGTATGTATGTATGTATGTATGTATGTATGTATGTATGTATGTATGTATGTATGTATGTATGTATGTATGTATGTATGTATGTATGTATGTATGTATGTATGTATGTATGTATGTATGTATGTATGTATGTATGTATGTATGTATGTATGTATGTATGTATGTATGTATGTATGTATGTATGTATGTATGTATGTATGTATGTATGTATGTATGTATGTATGTATGTATGTATGTATGTATGTATGTATGTATGTATGTATGTATGTATGTATGTATGTATGTATGTATGTATGTATGTATGTATGTATGTATGTATGTATGTATGTATGTATGTATGTATGTATGTATGTATGTATGTATGTATGTATGTATGTATGTATGTATGTATGTATGTATGTATGTATGTATGTATGTATGTATGTATGTATGTATGTATGTATGTATGTATGTATGTATGTATGTATGTATGTATGTATGTATGTATGTATGTATGTATGTATGTATGTATGTATGTATGTATGTATGTATGTATGTATGTATGTATGTATGTATGTATGTATGTATGTATGTATGTATGTATGTATGTATGTATGTATGTATGTATGTATGTATGTATGTATGTATGTATGTATGTATGTATGTATGTATGTATGTATGTATGTATGTATGTATGTATGTATGTATGTATGTATGTATGTATGTATGTATGTATGTATGTATGTATGTATGTATGTATGTATGTATGTATGTATGTATGTATGTATGTATGTATGTATGTATGTATGTATGTATGTATGTATGTATGTATGTATGTATGTATGTATGTATGTATGTATGTATGTATGTATGTATGTATGTATGTATGTATGTATGTATGTATGTATGTATGTATGTATGTATGTATGTATGTATGTATGTATGTATGTATGTATGTATGTATGTATGTATGTATGTATGTATGTATGTATGTATGAATGTATGTATGTATGTGTGTGTATGTATGTATGTGTGTGTGTATGTATGTATTGTATGTAATGTATGTAATGTATGTATGTATGTATTTATTTCTCTGCAAGTGGGTATCACCCGGTGGCAGAGTTATATATGTATACAAGATATATAAGCAATAAATCACAGCTGCCAGTTTATGGCTTTGTAAGCTAGATATAATAGTTATTTACACAAATATGAAAACATTAATTTTTCTCTCAATTCAGATTAATTAATTTCATAATTAGAATCACCAACCAATTTAACATTTGTATTTACAACAATATGAAATCACAAGCATTTCATTTAAGGAATATTTACAAAAATTATCCAACATTAAAATCAAGATTTTTCCTAAATTTCTTCAGAGACAGGGGATAACCTCGAAAGGCTGCTCCAGGCAATTCATTCCAGTCTTTTATGGTTCTATTTACAAAGGAGAACTTTCCCACGTCAGTTCTGCATCTTCTACCCTTAATTTTGAACGGATGATCGTTTCGTGCATAGTAAGTTGGGTTAGTTTGTCAGTAACGTCCTCCCAGGCGTTTAAGCCAGCGTAAGCTTTAAATAAAGCGCACAACCTCTGTTTCTCACGCCTAACTTTCAACGGCTCCCATTTTATCTCCTCAGCGTTTGGAGGCCCAAAATATTTACCCCTTTTTATGAATTTTATAGCCCTTTTCTGGATCTTTTCTAACGAATCAATTTGATTTACTCTATACGGGTCCCAACAAGTTACTCCAAATTCCATGACCGGCCGCACTAAGGACTTGTACGCGATTTCCCTGGACTTTGCACTCCCCTTTTTTAAAATTCTCATTAAGAAGTGCAGTGTTTTCCACGCTTTCTTAGATACCGAATTTAGCTGCTCGTCCCATCCAGCGTTACTCGCCAAGAAAACTCCCAAGTATTTGCAGCTGTCCACCTGTGGAATTTTTTCCCCACCCATGTGATATTTTGCAGAATTTTTTCCCTAGATCTATTAAATGCAATTGACTTGCTTTTGCCAGCGTTAATTTTCATTTTATTTGCAGCAGCCCAATCATCCATCTATGGTACCAGTGCAGTTAGATATATTCCAGAGTTCCAAAATCTTTTGGAAATCGTCTCCCATAGCTCCTTTGAGGGTGCAGGCATAAACTCAGGTTGAAATGTTCATATTGCGAGATATACCACTTTGATAATTTTGCCGATTGTTACACCTCTTTTAAGGAGATACATTTGTGAAATTTGGAAAATCGACAATAGTTAAGATATTGACATTTATACCAGTTATTTTACGCAATAGGTCGTCTTCATAGCGCGGTGGTAGCGGGAGATCTGGGATCGATTCCCAGTACCGGCGTGGGAGTTTTTCCTCCGCTGGGAGGCCTGGACCGGGGTGCACGTGAGGTCCCTGGGGGGCCAATTGAGGAGCTACTTGATGGAGAAGTAGCGGCTCCAGGTCATGAGAACCACATTAACAGGCCGGGGGGTGGGGGTGGTTCGAGGCGCTGATCACGTCTCACCCTCCAATACTGCACCCCATCCATGACGTCTGTCATGAACCGAGATGGGGGCGCTGCGGCTGGGCGGTAGGCCAAGGTTCCCTGTGAGCTGTCGTGCCATGGAGTTGTTAATAATAATAATATTATTATTATTTTACACAATAGTTAATAGTGATATTTCTGTCATGTATCAAAATTTAAATAATGTTGCATTAAATACATTATTCTAGTAAAAATGAACTACGTCGTGCATTTTTTAAAAATGTTCACATAAAAAGGGCCAGTGTTACTACGATAAGCTTACATCTGCCATGTTATATTTTTTATATTATTCCAAATTAGAGTAGAAAATCAAAAACACTTGATTTTTCGACATTCAATACTTTATTTATCAGAATTGGAGCATTATTTCGAAAAAGTAATATAATAATTTTCTTTAATGTCTTTTTGAGATGTAGAATAACATTTTTGAGGCAAATAAGTGAAGAATTACATCGTGTGGAACATTTTAAGTAAGGAAAAGTGTTGGGAAAAATGCTACGAGAAAAATAAGGTTTAAAGTTCGGAGCGCTTAATAAGTATGACATTACCCATCTATAGTTCCAGTTAATTGGTATTTTCTTAAAACTTAGATTTCATATAATTTTATTTATTTATTTTTTCTCGTAGTCGGCATACCCTCCCCGTATTTAGGACTGACCCCCCTAGGACTTAGCGAATACCTAGGCGTTAGAAACAGTCGGGGAACCAACGGCACGAAATCACAGAACTTGGAACGAGTGGTCGGCCCGCACCCGGACATGAGCGTGAGAAAGTAGATGATTAGAAATGCAAGCGAATGAACGATAGGAAAAGTGATGAGGGAGCAATTGGTGAAATGAGTAGCGGGGAAACCAGAGGACCGGAGAAAACCCGCCCAGACGCCTCTTCGTCCACCACAAATCCCACATGCAGGTGCTTGGGATCGAACCGGGCCGCCCAGGTGGGAGGCTAGCGTCTAACCACTTAGCCACCATCATTTTATTATGAAACAAATTAATGTTTTAATTTTTCACAGTTTTTGTTCAAATTTCACAGATGCATCACCTTAAACTGAAAGCTAAAACATCTGAAGTTGCCGGAAATAAATGGTTGTGATTAATATAACAATAAACAAAGCATATTAATAATAATTAATAATAATAGTCTTTATTTTCTTTGCAGTTGCCACCTGTAAAGACAAATGGAGGAACTGCAGGAACTGTTGGTCCAGATATTTAAGGCAATCTCCTGCCAGTGGTTTAACAGCAACAACGAAAAAACCCTATTATCTTGCAGACTACCTAGCTTTTTTGACACCATACACAAAATCAAGAACGCAAATGGGAAACTTAAAAAAAACGTTTGTGGAACACTCAGTCACAAAAGAACAGCCTTCATCTCCGCCCGTGGTAGAAGAACACAGTGAGGAGGAAAGTACACCAGAAACAATGCAACCAACTCGTACAAAAGGCACAAAAAGAAAAGTTTCCAAAGACAATGTTGATGAAATATTTTCTCCATACCTACAGATGAAAACAAAACGCGCTACCGAGGTGGAGCTTGATAACCCAGATTTGCTATTTTTTAAAAGTCTGCTACCAGACTTGGATAAATTATCACCTGCCGCTAAAAGTGCATTCAAATTGTTTGTACACCAGAAGCTGAACGACATGCTCTACGGATCAACCACCAATATTTAAAATAGCTCTAATATCAGTATCCATGACTATCCTTCAAATTCTGTGTATGATAGTCGAAAGCTGGCTCCTCAAACACCTTCACACATCGTACCGGATGATCTAAAAACGTCCGAACCGGCTGGGCGGTGTTTTACCTGTCCGCGCCCTCGACGCTCGTTGCCGTCTGCAGTTATCATAGAAAGACGCGGATGAAACCATGCAACATTTTAAAACTACTTTTAAAGGATTTACTTGCCAATGCTATTAAAGGAGATGCTGAAATTGGCCGCCGCCGTTGTCCATACATTTTTGGCACTCTTTAAGAAACTCTCCATCACTCGCTGTAGTTCATGTTGAGAAACGCTAGTAATTTCCTGGCGGATATTTTGTTTTAATTCTTCCAGGATTTTTGAATTTGTTTTGTACACTTTATGTTTTAAATTACCCCAGAGATAGAAATCGCAGGGGGTTAGGTCCGAGGACCGAGGGGGCCACAAATCTCTACTGATAATTCTGTCCTGAAACACACTTTCAGTTGTTCTCATCGAAAGATTGGCTGAACTGTTAAAGAGTCTTGTTGAAAAGAAGCAAAATCATGCTCCCTGTCTGTTAATACACTAAAAAAAGGGGGGGGAGGGGGTATTGCATTCATGTATATATGGGCGTCAACTGTTAACTCGAAAAAAATTGGGCCTATTAACGCTTTCTCCGCTATGGCGCACCATACATCAGTTTTTTCGTCCCGAAGGGTTATTTCATGAATAATATTAGGTTTCTCAGAGTCCAATAATGATTATTTTGTGTTCACACATATCTATGAAGGTGGAACCAAGCCTTGTCCGTGAAAAATATTAAAAAAAACAAAACAAACAAAAAACTAAATATGGGTGAATTTCGCCATTGTGTACACTATTCAGAGTCCACTCACAAATGCGAATCATAAATAAATGCACGATGCACAGTAGAAAACAAAATGCTAAACCATAATACACTTTGTGACTAAGGGACAAAATAATAAAGGACACTGGTAATAACTCAAACACACGATATCACCATCAGCTCAATACCGCACTTTCAGAGCAAAGAAAACCAAGTCAGCACCGTGACCTTGTGTACAGCAGCTGTGTGCTATCATGTTTCCGTGTGCGCAGTGGAAAAACACCGCGCAGCGGTTCGGACGTGTTTGGGTCACACGGTAGTTCGTAATGCATTTAGTAGAAGAGCGTAGCTCATTCATATACCTAACTCAAATACAGCGGTAAAAGTTGTTTAAAACTCAAAACATCGCACAAGCATTATTTACAGAAGTTGTCAACTTTTAAAGGTTTAAAACTATGTTTATAAACTAATAAAATTAAGTTAAAATAGACACTAACAAGTTATTTTTAAGCCTTAAACATGCCCTAGTGTTTTGAGTAGCTTTCCATCAGGACTAGCTCTCCTGTAGTTTGATCCTGCTTTCTCAAAAATGGAGAAACTCTTTGAGGAAGTTTTTGGTAGGTTTCGGGGTATATTCCATAGTAAGAATGGAATATTATGGGATCTGTTAATAAATCCTGTGCTAGGACGTAAGCACCATGCTGGGCACACGGCAAATTAAAATCATGAACCCATTTTTACTTTCTCTACACGTACTATGCATATAGATAGAAAAGGTATTGTATTCTACCCGAGATTTCGATACCGAGATTTCACCGGAAATATATGATCTGAGGTCCCCTGAATTTAGAAAATTAGAAACAGGTATGTGTGTGTATGTGTATTTAAGTAAAAACTTGGTATTTAAGTTTAGTACCTTCCAAGGATGCAACACGAAAATTTCCAAGAACATTTCATCATCCCAAATTATTCTTTACATGAATAAATTTTTCAACATTTTGTTTTTCTCAAAAATGACTTATTTTGATTAAAATGCGGTATATTAAATATATACATACATCATAAATAAAATGTATATCTTGAATTTTTATGGAATATCCTCTGACGAACGCTTCATTCTGGATGAATTTTGTATAACTGATAAACCGTAAGAGATAGGCAAAAACTTACTATATAAAAATATAGACCTCGTTAAAACACACAATTTAGACCATATACCTTTTTTTAAGAGAGTTGAGAATTTCCGAGATATTCCTTGTTATTGGTTTTAGTTTTAAACTACGTAACTTTTCTCAAGCGGGAAGTCAACCTTTAGTTTCGTCTATCTTTTGTTTTGCTGCTGGCAATCAAAGCGAATCGAACTTCAATTGTACACATAACGACCAGCCTTTAAAAGATTTGCCTATCGGTTTAGCGTAGTGTACTTTCTCTTCTCATTTGAAGGAAGCGAGTAATAAGACAATTTCTGCTGATGTTTATCACGATTAGCATGATACAGGTTAAAGAATAATCTGTTGTAACAATATTTTGTAGAGAAAGTCATGTGAGTACAACACATAAACTTTTTCTTTTATCTCCATTATGCAATATCTTCCGCATGCAATTTAAAACATCACTCACCAAAGTCATGTCAACAGCTGATAATGCCCAAGTAGCACAATGATGCAATCACGTGTTTCTGGTGTGCGGTCGTAAGTCTGCATCAGGCGAGTGACAGAACAAGCGCATCTTTTTTCATGTTGTATTGCGGTTGTGACGCGTTTGATATGCGGCCTCCCTTTTAGTTTGTCATGAAAATATCTTAAGCATTGGTATTTTAATCAAAAATCGTTAGAGCCATGTTTGAGAAAAGCAACATTTTCGACAATTGTTCCATATAAAGAGTAGTTGGTGGTAGGGGATTTTCTTAAAAATCTTCGTGTCGCATCCTTGGACTACACTTCAATCCAAGTTTGGTGTTTAACCGACTTTTCGTTTTGAGCTATGCAGTCCACAAAGCCCCCCCCCCCCGCGCGCGCGCGCGCACACACACACACACTCGTGCTCATGCGGACCATTTTCTAAAAAAGTATATGTGTTTTTGTTTCAGAGGGTCTCAAAACATATATTTCCGGAGAAATCTCAGTATCGAATTTTTAGGTGGAATACAATGGCTTCTCTACCTACTATATATTGTACATACGTGCTAGAGAAAGAAAAAATCCGATGTACTCCATTCACATTTCACAAAAGATTAGTCCTTTATCCATATCGTTTATCTTTTATCTAATCGAGAAGAACATTAGCAGAAATTATTGCATTACTTCCTTCTAAATGAATGACAAGGTAAATATGATTAGATTAATGTGATAGTCAAATCTTTTAAAACGCCAATCGCTATATCAAACAATTAAAATTCAGTTCTCTTTGCAAGCCCAGGAATAAGACATAAGAGAGATGCAACTCTCATGTTTGAGAACAAATTAAGTTGTTAAACACTGAAACCAATAACTAGGAATATTTAGGAAACTGTTAACTCGCGTTAATTAAAAACTTGAGTGGCAGACATACATTTTATGATAGTGTCATTGCTTATTTTGCAAAAAAAGAAAGGAGAACACCTCTGCATCATAATAACAGATATACCCTCTAAAACACTTTCATTTCAATATTGCGTCCATGCCATAGATTGTTATCTCACATCATGGATAATATTTAAATACTACCTGCGAGAAAGAACCTTGTTTTAAAACGCTTTCAACTCAACAACATTACAAAAGGAGCTGGATTCGATATTACAGGATTCTTTCCCTCTATTTTCGGCAGTGGGCTGCTAAATGTAAGAGTGGTCGTACATCCATTGGACCAACAGCTACACCGAAAAGATTGTGACAACAATTCCAAATATTTACTCAATGATGGCTGATTGGAGGTACGTGTGTTGGCTGACATGAAAATACCTCGATAAGCCGTCTCTACTACATTTTACGACGTTTTGGGTATGAGAAAACTTTCCGTACAATGGTTTCGCGTTTTTTAACAATGTACCAAAAACGCATTCGAATGAACATTTCTCAAGGCTTGTTCAAACGTTATTCCGAGTTTCTTCAATGTCTCATAACAAGTAGATGAAACATGGATTCAGTACATGCCAGAGGCGAAGAAGCAGACCAATCGTTAGCTGACAACGGAAAAAGTCTTGGATACAGTTTTTTTTAGAATTCCCACAAGCGGTGACTAACTTGACAAGAGCAACACCATTACACTTCACTGCTGGAGCAATTAAAGAATGCTATATAAACTAAACGTCCACACCTTGCATAAAAGGTAGTTCCATTTTATCAAGATAATGCACCTTCCAGCATATATAAGATTGCTGTTACAATCTTCGCTTCCACATGCACTATATTCACTGGACTTGACTCCCAGCAATTACAGATAGAAGAAATTGTTGGATGGACGAAGTTTCACAATAGGTGATGATGTTGAATCTGAGGAAGAATCTAGTTTTGCACAGTTGGGCAAATTAGATTTTACTAAGGGTTTTGAAAAATTAGTAATATTGATTTATAAAATGAATATGCACTAAAATAAAAAGAACATCTCTCATAAATCTATAATTTTCTTTGGTCAGACCAAAAACTTTAGATTGCCTTTGGAAAATTATAAAAGAATGCACTTGCAAAGCTGGTTTGACTTTTTGTTCAGATTGCTATGAAGTAAAATACACTTGCTGTTACTCTGCAGAATATGCATGTAAAAAGTAAACTAACCATAAATATTTCATTCCAAGCAATATACATAGATGACCATACTTTAGCAACTACGAAAACAGAACAAAACAAAAGTCAATCAAATCCTGCTTATGCTGGATTAGCCTCAGAATAACTATTTTTTATGTGTAGCTTAACATCCTCTAATCTGGTTGGTCATATCGGATGATGAATGAAGTTGGTGAAATGAAGTGCCAAAATGATCATGGGGTCCATGGAGTTTAAAGTTAATCAAATTTGTCTTCTCAGAATAAAGGGAAACCCTGAAAAGAAAAAAAACAACCTTTTCTGGGTAACTCACCCTAAGCAGGATTCAAACTTGTGACCTGTTGAATGTCAGGCAGACACGCTATCCCAACATTATCCAGGCTCTAGAATAACTCATATTTTAATTATACACATACTGAAATTTTGGGATGCTAAAACAGTTTCGTGCGGTTGCTCTGAGTTGGATGCACATATAGAGCAACAAGTTAATTACTACTCACAGGGTCTACCTGCAATATATAGGTACAATATGGCTCAACATTGAGGGCAGATTGTTGTGGGTTGAATGAACTGTTGGAATGAAGTGGCAGAAAGCACAAGCTTTCCTTTCTAGCCAGACTCTGAGGACTTTTGTAAAGTACTGCGAGTTCATTGACTTAGATGAGTAGAGTTGGAACAGCCTGATTTAATATTCCTTATATAAGAAAATTTGACTGCAATTTTCTGTGTATGTTTTGAAATTGATAATTGCAGAAATGTCATGAGTCAGCTGTTTTACAAACATGAATTTTATAGACATTGGCACAAAGTGTAAATGAAGCAGTCTACACAGAATACCCCATTAATTATGCTGTCACAAATTAATTGTTAAAAAAATTATTGATTGCCTAAGTAAAAGACATTTTCACCTAATGGAGATACAATTTTTACCAAACCTGCATTACGCACTGGGTAAAGTGCTTGCTAATGTGTGGAAAATGGACACAATTAAAGGGAAAGTGCATTGTTCCAGAATAAGTCAAGTTTTATACTGAGATTTTATTATAACCAATTGACAATGCTAATGATGAATGGATTGGCAAGACAAGATTTTGGTTCATTTTACAGTTTTATATTCTTCCAGTATTCATGAAAGGCTACTAAAATATTTCAAAGAAACAACATTGAATTTGTTACTGAAGATTTATAACATTCTCAAGAGTAAAATGTATAATCCTTTCTAAAACAGTTTAAGGTGTAAAAATGTTGTATGGCATCTGAATGTAATTGATTGCTTTAATAAAAGTGTATTCATTAAAAAAATAGCATGAACTTGGATAATTAAAACTGTTTTTGAAAAGACAAACTATTAAAAATAATAGTTTTTTGTTAGTTTTCTGACCATGGTATACCCTTACTAACAAAAACTTGATAAAGCAAAAATAATCAATTTATTTCTATTCTAAGTAGTTTTCACCTTGCATTTTGGATTTTGTGAGTCATGACCTTTCTGCAATAAAAATTCAATTAAATCATTATCAGCATATGCTGAAGCATTATATAGAGAGAAAATTGTATCCAGCATAAATCAGAAACTATTCAACTGATGCGTAAAATAATTACAATTCTTTTTCTTTATGATTACAGGCTCTGCACCATTTACAAAATCATTAAATTGATGCCTTGTGATGGGAGAACATCATATCCACCAGTTATGCACTTATTTGGTTGAATATTGATGTAAAAAGTTTCTGTAAAATGTGAAAGCTATGGTACGTATTTTAATGTTATTTAATAACTACAGACCAAAGAGAATGTAAAAATGTTTAAAATTTTGTCTTAAGTGGTTATTTGAAATTGAATCAAACATGAATTGTTTTGAATTTGTTATACATTCCTTTAAATACAGTAGAGGTTTCTAAGTGTGCACTGAAAGAATACCTTACTCTGTGATGTACTTCAATAATTCCACGTAATTGTCTTAATAAACAGAAATTGCTGCTTCATCACATATTGAAAGGACAATTCTTGTTTTCCTAATAAACTTACTGCATGGATAAGCCTTTTAGGTAGAACTCTGTTCCACTTTTTTGATCGTGTAGAGATATTTCAATTTGAAGTAGTCATCAAACACAATTTTTACTTTCTCTACATGTACTATGAACATAGTGTATAGAGAAGGTATTGTAATGTACCCAAAAATTTGATACTGAGATTTCACTGGAAATACATGTTTTGAAATTCCCTGAATCCAAAAGATCCATTTTTAGAAAAATGTCCATGTGAGTGTGTGTGGGCAGCACAGCTCAAAAATGAAAGGTCCATTATAAACCAAACTTTGTTTTTAGGTTTGGTATCTTCCAAGGATTAGTCATGAAAATGTTCAAGAAAATCCCCTCATCCCCAACTTTACATGGAACTTTTTGATTTTCTCAAAAATGGCTCTAACGATTTTGATTAAAATGTCGTATACAAAAGATAATTTACCTTACAAATAAAATGTATACCTTGAATTTTCTGTCAATAGCCTCTGAAGACAACTTAATTCTGGATGAATTTTCCAGAATTTTGCATAACTGCTAAACCATAAGAGATGACAAAAACTTACTACACAAAAAATGTAGAGCATGTTAACACACAATTTTGTAATATGCATTTTTTTCATGGAGTTGATCGTTTTTGAGATATTCCTTGTTATTGGTTTCAACTTTGAAAAACATACTTTTCTCATACAGGAATTTGTCAACTCCTGTCCATAAAAACAAAGGAATTTCAGTAACATAGCAACCAGCTTTTGACTATCACTTTAACCTATGATAATCCCTTATTTTGCTTCTACTAACAAGGAAGCAAGTAATGACTTTTGTCAATTAGCATGAAGTAAATAGAAGCTTTTTAATATTTTTTTGCAGGGTTGTACAGAAAGTCATGTGAATGGAAGACATTAGATTTTTATTCTACTTTCCCTTAACCACAGATGAGTTTAACAGACAGTTTATTAAAATTAAAACAAAAGAATTTGATCCTGATATATGGTGGACTTTGAGACAGTGATGTGTTTTAACAATTAAAATTTAGTTGAGTCGATTTTGTAACACTACATCACTTACTTTTTTATTTCGAGAGTCGACCAAAGGAATTGACAATGGAAGCACATGGCTTCTGAAACATGTTTTCCGAAATAAAAAAGTAAGTGATGTAGTGTTACAAAATCGACTCAACTAAATTTTAATTTTTTAAAAGAATTTGAGTCAGTGTTCAACCCTTAATTTCAACTTGGAATTGAGGGTTGAAAATGGGAACAAGTGTTCCCAAAACCAATCCCAGTAATTACTAAATGAAGTTTGTGTTACAAAAACCTTACAAAATCCTTTTGTTTTAATTTAATCATATCACTGTCACAAGCATCTTTGCATATTGCAAGATTTCAAGACAGTTCATGTTTGGTTATTGACCACAGAGCTTTGTAAATGGTGTACTAGACTGATGCACTGTGTTCTCTATTACTGTTAACTCCTCTCTGAAGCTAGCTTTGTTTGGAGCAATGAAACACGTATATATATATATATATATATATATATATATATATATATATATATATATATATATATATATATTCTATGGCCTTCAGAGATGCATGCCCAAGTCTCTTGCTACTCAGTTATTGTTGTAGAGAAATTACTTCTGTGGCTCACAATCTGCTCTCAGTAATGTAACATATTAGATATACATGTTTGGAAGAAGTGTGACTATTTATCTAGATATTGTTGATTAATTATGTGACGACATACATAATTAAAACATCTGAGTATCATCTGTCTGTGTGATGTTTGGCCATGTCTCAGACAAAACTTCTGGTTCGGTTCTCATACTTATTGCAGTTGTTACTATATTTAGGGCCATTTTTGAGAACATACAAAATTTTGCAATATATTCCATATAAAGCAGGCTATTCCAGATTTGGTGCACGTGAAAAGAGCAGCAAAGAACTTGCAGATCACGGGGTCTACGGTGCAGCATTGAGGACATGCTATCGTCACGACTGAGTCAAATGTTGGAAATGAAGTGGCGTTAGAAAGTACCTTTGGCTAGTATATATTGGCTACCATACTCACCTTCCCTTTGCTCTGAGTTTTGTGGTTGAGTACACACATGTGCTCTAGCTCAGAAAAGTCAAGTTGGAAAATAAAATAAATGTAAATGGCATGTTATAACTGCTGCGGTTCTCAGCATCCCATTCTGTACTGGTCATGAAAGACCGATTAATTTTGCTCAGAGGTTCTTTTACATGCCATAAATCTATGACACGGGACCAATGGCTTTACTCCCTTTCCGAAGGAAGCCATGCTAAGGATTTTTACACCTGAAAAAATCTATTGTACTCTGCCAGGTTTGAACCCGTGACCTTGGGTATATGAAGTTAGCATGGTAACCATTACACCATGGAGGATCAAGTTGGAACAGCCTGATGTAAAGGATAATTGTGGATTGGGGGATTTCCCTGAAAATTGTGTCACATCCTTAAAAGATACTGTGCTAATATGTGCAACTTTTTGTATGCACGCACTCACACTTTTAGACCCTTTTCTAAACATGCCTTTTTTGGATTCAGGAGACCTCAAAACATGTATTTTTAATGAACTCTTGGTATCATAATTTTGGGTGGAATAATGCATTTTCTTCTCCATCTACTATGCATTGATAGAGAAAGTAAAACTAAACTAAAAGAATAAGCATTTATCCCTACATATTATTGCACTGTAATTTGTTGCATTTTTTATGCACAAAAAAAATCTAACTTTTTTTTAAAATTAACATTTGGGTATTACAAAATAAGCTTTGTGCATCAATACCTCACTGCCATATGTTTATATTAATATACATATTCTTAATTGAAGAACTCCATTAAGACCTGCTTCTACCTTGTACAAAAGCCTACAAAGAACTACTCAAAGAACTCAACAAAATGAAACAGCAGATATGGCCAGATTTCTACCCCACAGACACAATGATCTGCAGGGATTGGACACAAGCCAGATATGATCTACGACATACCATGACAAGGCTCGCTGTTCATGGTTTCCATTACCATATTTGCTAGACAGACAAGTACCTTGAGCTGAAGACCAGTGCAAGTGTAAACATGCAGGTTAGATTGTGATAGATATCATTTAATCTGGTGCCATTACAGCGAGAAACAATACACAATATGTAATTTTCTTACTATTATTATTATATTAATGTACATACATTAAGAGTACAAAATTAACAATTTGAATGAAAATGGCAAACATTCCCGTGTAATTATGATTGATTTAATGACAATATCTAATGTCAGGCAATTCATTATTTAAATATCTAATTATACAGTAATATTATTAAAAATATTAATTTGTATCCTAATTGGTGCCCGTGGAACAACTATAAGTTCTTCGCCAACACCTGTAAGATGCTAGGCTTACACACCACAGATATTAGATCAATTAGTGCATCTGCTTTGAAGGGCTCAATAAATCTTTTAAGGAATCTTGTTTATAGTCTTCATCGTCAATGACATTCTTATTTAATGAGTATCCCATGTTCTTCCACTACTTCACTTGTAAATTTATAATTTGAATTTTGATACTGCAATTTGTTCTATTTCTTATTGTTATATTCAACCATTTATATGTGTTCTTGCTAATGTTTGTTTTTGTTAAGCTTTGTCCTTGAATAACCCTTACAATAAAGGAAGTTATGAAATAAATAAATAAATAAATATATTTTTCTCCATTTAATAGGTCCTTTTTAAAGATGTTTTTAGGATATATTTAGGTGTTTTTTTTAAATTTTTTTAGGCAATTGATAGGTCTTCAATTTCTGAGCCCTGAGGATTGCAAAATTATTTTTTGTTAAACTATAAAACACACAATAAGCTTGGATTGCTCTCAAGGGAAGGTTAAGGAAACTAGATATGCAATATCCACTGATTTGTTATGAACATTTTCGTGAATATTAGGAGATTTTTCATCTATTTATAGTAATATCACAGGGAATTAGTGAACTTAAAGCTAAGGACAAAACTTAATAGTTCATTTTACAGTGGACTGTCTAATTTGACATCAGACAATTCAAATTTTGGGGTAATTTAAAAAAGTAACCCACTTGAAATTCCTATTTAAAAACTAAAATTCATATTTAATTTGAATTTTTGAAGCTAGGCATTCTGATAATTTGAAGTCACAATTTATTTTATTCTTAACAAGAAACTTATTCTGAATTTTAGAAAAGCTGAAACGTGGTTTGTGTACATCTAGGTTGTGCTGTGTTAAAAGTTCTAAGAATTCATCTTTGATTTTGAACATTCCTAGGGTTTGTGAAATTTAACTTGCCAGGTTTAGCTCTGTCCTTTTCTATAACTGCATGGTCTTAATTCTTGAAAAGCACACACCTTCTTCCTAGCTCTTAATTGCCTGTTAATGGCTACATACACTTTGCAAAATCCTATCACATAACATCAATAATGGAGGAATAAGAATACATACCTATGCTTAACCAAATATAAAGGATAACTTGTTCCAATTTATAAATGAAACTGAAAATGTTGTCCCTCATACAAAATTAAACACAACAAAACAAACTAAAATCACATATTTAAATGAGAAATTGTCTATTTAACCACTTCAGTGATATGGACGTGATATGACTTAAGTAATCCAGTTTACCAATGATAGCTCCATGAAATAATACAAACTCTAGATTCTTGGCCATAATTGTGGTCTTAAGGCAAGATAGAATAGCTAACCTATCAAACCAAGAATCATGGTATCGAATCCAGTCAAAATCTATGTTCTACATTCAAGAGAAACTTTAGAAAAGAATGGAAAGGGCCTAACTAAAGCATTCAATTGTGCTGACGTGACTGGATGCTAATGGATTTCAATTGAATGCAGATACATGCATCTTACACTTTAAAAAAAACAAAAAAAAAACAACATATTATGCAGCATTATAAGATCAGATAATAGTGCAGTTATGATGTGTCTGAATGGCCACAAGGTCCTAGACACAGATGTGAGAGTTGACCATATTGGTATGGTTGTAGGTTCATTACCCAACATACCAAAATATTTTTTTTATTCATTCATTTTAACGCCTCACCTCCATTATTGGGTATGCTTGAATGGGTTAGTGACCATTTGTATAGTACTTTATATGAATAATGTATTATTTTCTACTCATAATTTTTGTAAATTTTTTTCAGCTAAATTGCTTGAAACATTGTATCACACTATTACAACACATTACATGGATAAAATAAGAAATTAACAGGGTGAGCTACACTACAAGTTATTTATTTGCACATGAAATTAATTTATTTGATTTTTTTTACTACTTGTGGCAGGCAATGACACTGGTGATATATGCAATGAAGATGGAGCACCGGTGGAATACAATGGTGGGGGAAACCAGAGAACCAGGAGAAAAACTGTCCCTGCGCCACTTTGTGTACCACAAAATTTATTTGAAGCTATACTTTTTAATTGTAGAGCCGTATTTGTTAATTCGAAGTTTGGCTAATTTGAATTTTTTTTTTTTTTTTTTTTTAATTCCCCTTTGAGTTAGAATTAGAGTCCACTATACAATAATTTCATAAAGAAAATGGAGGAAAGTATAAAAGTCAACCATGAGTCAGGTAGCACAAGCCTATTAACATAAACACACATTTGTCAAGTCTATGAAAGATTATTTAATATAAAATCTACATACACAATAATGTCATAGATCTTTTACATTGATCAAATTAGTACAAATCCTAAGGTTTGCATAATGGGCAGTGAATCAGCTGTACATCATACCTTCTCACAAAATGAAAAGTCAAATAAAATATTAATGAGCAAAAAGGATAGACAAAATAGACTTCATTCACTCTCTCATGCAGTCAGTAACAGTAATAACAGCTTAAATATATACACTTATGCAGATGAATTGGTGCAAGACTAAATACAGTGGGATGAAGAGCTTACATTGTCAACTCTGTGCATTGCAACAAGGTAGACAACATTTTAACTTAAGTTCATGAAAAGACAGGAAATACAATTTATTTCTAATGTTTCCATGTTTCACTGACAATTGGAGCATTAGTTGGCACTGATTTGACTGTTTTTCTTTACATGTCTACATATTCCAAAAACTTAAATCTCATTTCACTGGGTTTTAATTACAGATGTAAATATGTATAAATCACTGGAGTATTTATGGTAAACTAAACTTGATAATAACTTTTCACATTTCTCTAATTTTTTTCTATATTTTGAGTTAATAACCCTGTTGTTCTGTTGCAAATGAAATTTGGTACATTTAATAGACTGACTGCCAATTGTTCCAATCAGTGTGTTCCACAGAAGCTTAGTATGTATATTGATGGAAGTTTGCTTCAATGTGTAGTTTATATACAGGTTGAACAAAGAGTGTGGAATATTGGCTGTAACTTTTAAATGGATTATTCAAATTAAGTGTTAACATTTTTTTATTCTCATGGGAGATAGGGACTCTCCAGACAGTATAAGGGGCAGCACCCCAGTGGACCCCAACAGGGGTGAGGGGGGCTGAATTTCAAAATTTTAAATGGAACCATGATATAAATTTAATTATTCTGATATTTCATAATAAATTAAGAAACTTTTGTTTAAACATTATTTCTTAATTTATTAAAGAATATCACAAGTTCTGAAGTGCAGCCACTCACCACACTTTGAGTCCACTTGGACGCTGCCCCTTATTCTGTCTGGAGGTCCCATACCTCCCATGAAAAGAAATCTTTATCAATTTAAAAGTTATGGCCAATATTCCACACTTTTTCTCACTCTGTATTTTACCAATACAAACGGACACTAAAGCAAGACCTTTAGCAGTTGCTCTTTGAAATAAAATAAAGGTTTTTTTATTCTTTATACTTGCTTTCTTTCATTTTATGACACAAATGTATTAAACTCCAGTTATTGTGTTTGGTGTCCCGAATGAAACCAACATTTGATGCCTACTAACACTTCAACTGGAAAGCAACTTGTCAAAAATATATACAGAATCAATTTAAAAATGCAATTTTATGTTACTTGGTACTGAAATTGCTAATTTCTACAAATTTCTATCACAGATTAAAAAAAAAAAATGTTGATTGTTAGAATTGCCAGGATCACATCTGTGTGCCAAAATTTTGTCTGTAGGAGCTGTCACAGATTTGTTCAAAATTATTCTGGTCCTATGTAAGCACTTAGTTTTATAAAGTAAAATTACATCTCAAAAGAAATGTATCAATAATGAAAACTTGAATCTTTTAAATATTGCATATTATTCTTGAACATGTTTCATAGGTGATGTTGCCTATGTCATTTAAGTTGAAATCTGCTGATAAAATAGTTACCATCACCTAAGAAACCAGTTCAGGCCATAATTGTTAAACTGAAGCAACTTAGGTGCTTATCGGACCCACTATGTATTAAATTACTGAAACTCTTAAATCCGAAACTATACTTGATATCAAGAAAAAAGCAAAATAGATCTCTTTGAACATAGATTTGAAAGAAACTCATCAAATCAAAACTTGTATCATAAGAAAATTTTAAACTGACAAAAATGTAAGAAAACAAAATTATGAAAAACTCCAGTTTTTATACACTATTACACACAACTATGCACATTCATTTGATCATCACTTTTAGGCATTTAAATGGCCAGAAAAGCACCTGAAATTTGTTTCTCATTCTACAATGTTTAAACATGCTAACTCTTTATGTAATCTATGCCCCCCCTCCAAAAAAAAAACATTTGCACGCATTCAAAATTGGAATTTCACTGGAGTTGTAAACATGGTTGGCTGAGGTGGGAAATTGAGATGGTATTGCAATATTTAAGGCAAATTCTGAATGTCAGTTTGAACTGTAAGCCATTGTTTGGCATGGAAGAAACAGATGAATCATCCACTGCACCAAATAAAAATCAAAACAGTCCTTAATATTTCTTTGGGCCAAAATCATTTACATAAGAAGCACATAATGTCAGCTCAAAACCAAAGCTAAATCTTAGTTTTGAATGAGCAAAATGTTTGTTATTTTTAAGAATAAAATGGCAATCAACCTTTCAATATCCATGTTTAAGTGATTTCCATTATCACGTTATTGTGAACCATTCAAAATTAAAGGGATCAGTGGAATAAGGACTTAACTATTATTGTTTTTAGAAAATAATTTGTACAAATATAAATATAATTAAATTATTCTTTTATTTATTTAGTATATTACATAAATAGTGGACATGCCTATATTTTAATTCTGAGTTTTATAAATTATGAGCTTATATCCAGCTGTAACAAAACACTTAAAATATCTCAAATGAGTGATTACTCCCTTATTCCACTGATACACCAGTTCATAACTGCATTGGGCTGCAGTGTCAAGTAATATTTCTCTAAGGGATTAAAATGTGACTATTTTATGTCCTACTACCGAGTGAGTCAAAAACCTCTGAACTGACTGCACAGAGTTTTTCCACTGGGCATGTGGACACATGGTTCTGCACTGCTGCTGTAAACAAGGTCAACTTCTGACACAGTTTTACTGTGCTCTGCAACTGCAGTATTGAGTTGACAGTCACAAAGTGATTTATGCTCAGCGTATGTTTTCTATTGCACAGAATGTATTTATTTATGATTCCTATGTGTTATCCTGGTCAGCTTGCCAAGTCAAAGCACGATTTGCAGAAAGATTTCCAGGTATAAAAGCTCCAGGCAGTATAACAATCCATGAACTTTACAATACATCTCAAACCATAAGAAGTACTCAAGCTAAGAAATCTAAAAGATGGCGTATGGTTCCTACCGAAGAAACATTAGATGAAATCAGTCATCGTTTGGAGAATTCCCCCCCAAAATTGCTTAGGCATTTTTCACAACAGGTTGGCATTTCTTATGGCTCTGTGTGAAGAGAGGTATTAAATTGCTCAAGTTAAAACCATATAAAATAACTGTGGCACATGCTCTTCAACCAAGTGATCCTGTAATCTGGCACACATTTTGTGAGTAGACTCTCAATAGTGTATATAATGGCAAAATAGACCTCTTTTAATATTTTTCATGGACGAGGGTTGTTTTCACCTTTATGGATGTTTGTACACAAAATAAGCATTATTGGAGCTCTGAGAAATCTAATATTGTTCATGAAGTACTGCTTCATGACAAAAAAATTGGTGTATGGTGCATCATTACTGGACAAAGAGTTATTGGGCCAATTTTTTTCGAGTCAACAGTTGACACTCATTAATTCTTGAATACAATTCTCCCCCTCCCTTTTTTTTTTTAGAGAATTAACAGGCAGGGAGCATGATTTTGCCTTTTTTCAACAAGACTCAGTAAAGGCTAATATGGACAATCTTTCGATGAATCAATTGAAAGTAGTTTCAGGATAGAACTATTAGTAGAGATTTATAGCCCCCCTCAGACCCTCACCTAACCCCCTGGGGTAACTTAAAACATAAAGTGTACAAGACAGACTCATACCTTGGAAGAATTAAAACAAAATATCTGTCACAAAATTGTCAGCATTTCTCAAAATGAACTATCATGAGTGATGGATAGTTTCCTAAAGAAGTGCCAAAAATGTATGGACGATGACAGTAGCCATTTTCAGCATCTCCTTTCATAAAGTTGGTAAGTAAAGCTTTTAAAAGTAGTTTAAAACTGTTATATGGTTTCATCCCATCTTTCTATGGTAGTGGCAGATGGCAACGAGCACCAAGGATGCAAACAACAAAACACTGCTCAGCTGGTTCATACTTTTTTGACTCAGTCGTTATTGTAAACAAATGAACATTTTTCTATCATAGACAGAGGTTTTGTTTTCATAAACTATAATCTCCTATTCTATTATTTGTGCCATATATGAAACAACATGACCAAAATATTTCTACACTTTTCTAGATGAAGATCATATAAACACACCAGTATGAGTTATGAAGTTAGTATGTGTTGCACACCATCTGAAATAAGCATTATACTTATCTCCAAGATAAGTTATGTTATGTTTTCTGAAAATGTAATATTTTGCAATGGTATGCACGAACTTCCAAGAATTTTAATTCCCAAAACTATGAACAGTGATGAAAAAGCAAAGCAAATTTCTCCCCCCACCTTTTTTTTTTTTTTTTTTTCAAACTCTTGTCGTTAAGTGGTAGGTTTCGTTTAAGTCATATATTTTATTTTGCTCTAAATGGTTATCTTGCAAGATGTATTTTCAAGGGAAGTTTTGCTCTAAATGTTTCTTCATTAACCCATGAACTAATGTTTTGTAATTTTGTTACAACTTTGATGCAGTTATCTACTACCTACAGCAAACCACAAAGCGTATGAAGCATTCTAAACCAGAACACATGCTTCGACACATGAAAATAAAAATGGGAAAAATGTTGTCTAGGAGGGTAGGGTCAAGAGGTTTGGATGCCATAATGATACAATTCATCATATACAGACATGACCCACTATTTTGAGAGCAAGTCAACACATACAGAAGTAGAGAAGAGGCAGAAGAAAGGAGCAGTTTCTTGCAAAAATGCTACTCCTTCCACCCTTTATAAAGTTTCTCGTTGTAACACTTCTACCTGCACAGATGACATTTTCAGCTACTTTCACTAAAGCCTAGGTTACATAAACCAAGAACAACAAAGTTGAAGTACATTGTCCTGTTGTTTAATTCTTGTTTTCATTTTGAAGGTGCTTCAATATATTCAAAGTGTTGTAAAAAAGTAAAGTAAATGCCTAATAGAACAGTAAATAATAATCCTTGAATAGCTTGATTATTATTATTAATGGCAGTTCATGACAAACTATACCTGAAGTTCTTTTACATTAAATCACAAAACATGCCTATTTTTAATATATTAAGTTCACTATTCTGTGCTTTCTGTTGGCATATTTTTCAATTATGTCATCTTTAAAAAGCTTCTTCTTCTCTAGGACATTTAGCTAGTGCTTGTGGATGGAATTGTTGACTTACTTCCATGAAATTAAAGAACATTATGGAGCTAGAGTGTTAAAATGGTGATGTCAAACATTCCAGGGAAGAGGCTTTAAAAAGGTTACTTTTCTTTCATAAGTGTGTAAACTCATGGGCTAGCCTCTGCAAGGGAGCTCTGGAGTTTACTAAATTCTTATACTGATAGCATCACCATAGCTTCAAAGCAGTTTTTTTTGGTGACACATGACATTAAGTTCCATTTTGTTATCAAGGCAACTGGGTGTAAACACACAGCTACATATCAATTGATAGAAAAAGCTGCAAAACCACAGCCATCCCGCTTTTATCCTTTTCACCCTCTTCAAGGCTATCAGATACGAAAGCAAGCTTTCACCCACTTCCCATTTCCTTCTTCGCTCTCAGATATTTTCCTGATGGTATTTTGGATATTTGCACATACAACAAATTAAACACCTATGTTTAGATTTAACCAGTGTTAGAATCAACTTTCTGATGTGGGGGACACTTAGAATTACATATTTCTGTTATATTTATACCATAATACCAGTGGTAGCAGTAATGACAGTAGTAGCACTAACAGTGCTTATACATAAATATGTGTGCATGTAAATTTTAAGAAAATTCACTCATCAAATCAACATAAATATTTTGCTTTGATGTGACAAAATTGTTTTTTTTATAAGCATTATTACGACTCTCTTTAAAAATGTTTCCCTGGCAGGGAAGTAACTTTCTTTAATGAGCTGAGGATATTATTTAACGAGAGGGGGAAGTCCACCCAATCTTCCCATTAATATGAGCCCTAGATTTAACACAACTAAAAATAAGTGAAGAGGAGAGCTTCACTAGCTTCATCACTGCATTTTGGTTATCATTCTTAGGTTATTGTTAACCAGCCTTTACATGTCTTCCAGGACTGAGTAGTAGTAGCAGTAGTATAAGCAACTGTTTCTGGTGATCTGAACTTGTTTCTGTGGAGACCTTGAAATTGGGCTATTTTTAGATGTTTAGTTTTTGTAATGAAAGGAAAGAATAGGTAGTGGCAGAAGGAGAAAGTTTTTGAACTTATTGGACTATGATGGCTTGCACTGAAACCTGCTTCAATGGGTGTCAACAATTGAATACATTTTCATTTTATTACAGGCATGTTCCATCACATACTATAATCAGTTCATTGTGTTGGTCCACTGCCTGCCTAATCATTAGTTTGCCAATGGCTGCTAATCAGCAATCAGATGTCTTTAATGATTCTGCTAAGGTTACAAGTCATCTGATACTGTTGTTAGAACACACCTTATTAATTGAAGAACAGTTCCATTAGTTAAATTTTGCTTGCCAATGAAACATGTTCCTTATAGGAAAATTCTTTAATAATAAAGTTAAGTGAAAAGTCTCATATAGTGTCAGTCTAAAATTACCTTAGAATTGTATAATTAATTTCTGCAATTTAATAATTCCCTGTATTTATTATATGTTACTTAACCAGAAAAGTAAAATTTTCAATGCAACATATGCCTATATTTCTGAAATGAACAATTGTGCCCATATAACAGCCAATAATTTACATAAGTGAATATGTTACAATGTGCTCAAAAGCAAGTATAGTGTGCTGTTTAAAATAACTGGACTAATAAGGAAGACTTAAATATTCACTGAGGGTTGGCACGTTTCAAGAAAAGATGTATAAAATGTTATCAAATTTAAAACATGAAGTATTCTAGCTCTACTGACTTTACTAACTTTTTCCTTCCATCGCATAATCTAACTTCAAATTATTAAATAAAAAGCTAAAGATCACCAGTTACTGCTGGAGTATCTGGTGATTTGTACTGCTATGTCATAGCCTTTCTTAAAGATAGGTGCAATGTTTACAAGTTTTTGCTTACTTCTTATAAAGCTCAACAATTCACAATTTTTTTTTTAACGAAGATAGATCTCCCAATATTTCCTTTGTATAAAACATGAGTAGTACTTATTATTAGATTCTTCTGAAGTAAAGCACAGAGTTAAACTGATAAGCTCAACAAACCACCGTGTGATAAAATTGTAAACAGAAAAAAAGGGTGTCTGGATGAAGGGTCTCTTGATCTTTAACCTGTACATGCATTTAAATATAAAAAAAATTTTTTTTTTAGTTTACATTCATACACATACCTTAATACTAGCATTGCACAAATAACAT
This sequence comes from Hymenopus coronatus, assembly GCA_030762935.1. Lineage (NCBI taxonomy): Eukaryota > Metazoa > Arthropoda > Insecta > Mantodea > Hymenopodidae > Hymenopus > Hymenopus coronatus. The sequence continues at coordinate 39,533,912 of CM060897.1, read as the reverse complement.
ACATGACAATTCAATCTGCATGCACAAAAAGAAAAATAATAGTAATAATAAAAACATTATACTGGACCATGGCCAACTAATTGTTTAACTGTTGTGCTCTTCTTATTTTGATAGTAGTAAAATGCAAATAAAACTTAAGAAGGTGAACTTCATACAGCCATTAACAAATATGTCCAAATGTATACTTTTAGATCTTTTCAGTTGCCATAAAACAGGAAAATACAACCCACCCCTGGTCCAAATGGCAACCAAATGTTACAAATCTGTGCATAAGGCATAAGCTTTCATTCACAATAGTGGCCTAAATAGCTTAAAAATGAACATATCTATCTTACTCCAAATGAATTAGTGACAATTGAACATACATTTACTCATTAGGGAATGCTTGAAGTGCAAGTGAAGCATAATACTGAACAATTATTATTCACAGAAGTGTTGCTATAAATATTTTAATGAATAGAGCAATTAAAAAACCTAAATTATTTTTAATTTAGTATCTGTTTTGACAGAAATGCTGTCATTATGAAATGAGTTTTGAAGGTGTTTTAGAACTAAGCTGCATTGAGTCTTTTAGTAAAACATTAGCAAATTTAGAAAAACATTTTCATTTAAAAGAAATCAAAAGAAAACTATTTATTTTGAAGAGGATTTATCTTGATATCAACAGACAGTATTACAGTTTAGTGCTAAAAACCTCTTCTAAAATTCATGCTTGATAATAACAGCATGGCTTCTGAAAATGTTATAGACTTCAAAAAAAGAAAATTTCTAAATAGATAATAAGCATGTTTAGTCATGTTTGGTATATCACTTCTAATGTAATATGCACAATGACAATAACACAAATGTTATTGCAAATAATTAATTCCAGTTGCTCTTCAACACACCCATTTTTAAACAAATAGTAAACAATGAAACTTGGGGCTGAGGAAATTCAATTTCTATCTTCAAAACACTCTGCAAATGAAGTAAACATGTAAAATGGTTGCTTCCACATTTTCTCAGCTGGTCTAGAGAGTCAGTACCTTTAGGCCACACAGAGCAGCCCTCATATTCATATTGCATTACAGCTGCTTATATTTGGTTGCCTTTTAGAGCCTTCTGTGGTTAACCCATCTTCCATACTAATGGTTAGGAACTTTCCTCCCGCAAAATTAACTGACCATCCTTTTGTCAAAATAACTTGCCCACATAACATAAAGGAACAATATGTACATCACACTGCATATATAAAACCTTCAAGACGAAAAAGACTTGAACAGAAATGTTAACTGCCAAGTGATAACATCAAATATAAATTATCCATAATGTAAACAACATATCCTCATTACAAGTGAAGTCACTTTCTTCAAACTTAAAACGCCTTCAATTGGAGCACAGAAGCATTCATTCCGAGATTGCTGTGAAACGTCTTCCTTGCAGTTAAGAACATACAGTTTACCCTTTCACTGACTGCACTGCCATTTCATTCTGACGTCACTGGCCATTTTAGTAAATACCTACTTGCATTTCAAAGGCACTTACCACGCCACCAATTCACTTTATTTCATTAAGAAATGCAACACTTAAATTGGGTAACACTGAAACTCTATGGATGCACTGTACAAAGCATATCTATATATTGCTGCAGAAGAAACAATAAAGCACAACTTATATGTTGGTAGTTCTTGTATTTTTGTTGATAATCCTGAAATCGCATTTGCAATGACAAACTTATTTTTATTCATCTATTTAAGGTGAGGGATCACTGTAATGCTTTTCTTCTAAAATTCTGGTTCATTTCTGAAACTTTGTACATAAGCTCAAAAATATAATATCATTTTTAACTTGCTACGTTGAGCTTTTCAAACAATCATAAACCACAATAAAACCCCTTCTTTACCCCCAAACAAGAAATAGAAATAAATGTAAATATACACAAACAGATTATAATGTACAATTTAACATGAAGATCTACTGTACTTTATTGTAGTTATTATTGATGAATACTAAAATAATTTATGTCTAACAGTTACTAAAAATATTTGAAGTAACAGATACAAATTAGTGTAAAAAAACTTAAAGTAACATTACTAAGAACTATTCAAAAGTGCACATTCTGGAAGTGCACATATTTACTGGAACTATGTATAAAAGTGCATGAATTCTGAGTTTTATAGCACACAGCAGCAAAGCTTCCTCCCTATTCTATAAGGCTGGCATTACATTGTAAAAGATCTGTGACAAAGTACTATATCAGACACTTTAAGCAACTAAATGGCCAATTTCCATATTGTATTATTAGAAATTAGCTGGCATGTCAAGTATTCTAGAAAAATGTTTTACTATAAAAATCCTAAGAAAGCTGCTATTATATGTTTAATCACAAGTGCTTGTTTTCTAACATATGGTTTAAAGTGTGGTTAAGTTATAACTGCGAAATACCAATCTGTTTGGCTGCTTCTTGATATCCAATGTTCCAAATGAATATGCTGTTAAGCAAAAGTGCTAAATTGATTTTAGTTAATTGCATAACTCCATAATCATGTCTTTTGTTTTCCTTATTTGAGCACACATTTATCTCTAGTTTATATTTTTAAGCTCTTTTGGAATGAGGTATAGAACCCTTATTTCCTTTACCCTTCTGATGTATGACAATAAAACATATAGGAAGAGTAGACAAAAAGCATTCATCAGCTTTTTCATTACATTTTCAAAAAAGGAACATCTGGTATAAATTCCAAGTCATTGCAAAGTGTACACATTGTAAACATAAGAAAATAACACAAAATAAAACATGACTCATACTGCAGTATAATATAAAACTGCTGTTGGAAAGCTAGTTTCAGACTGAAAAATTCAATGTCATAGCTGGAATTTGGGTAATGTTGCCGTTTAAGGGTCAGTTGGCCATGCAATGCCGCAAAACCATACCAACTTCAGAAATTGAAAACCTGCTGTAGAACTGAGCACACAGTGCCAAAGGAATGCAACCGGTTAACAGCCGCAAAATGGCAGTAATAGCACGGTGATATGTTACTAAATAGAGCGTACAGGACGTAACCGAAGGGCGTGGTAATGCTAGCAGACGATGGCATCTATTATACTTAATGCAGATGTTGGTTATTTGAGGTTATGTGGTACATGAGCTAGCTAAAGGCGATTTCATCAAAACATAAAGATAACCCCATCTACATCACACCGCAATTGCGGTGCTCTTAATACGTTTGATCAAGTAATATTTTGGGTTAAATGGAGAAATTTTATACACAAAGCTACTGTTAAATAAGTTATCGATTGCTTTGTTTCCTTTTAACGAAAACAGGAGCATTAGTAGTAAATAAAATTATTATTTATTTTTATTATTATTGTCAATATTATTATTATTATTAACATTATTCTTATTGTAATTAATATGGTGGTAGTATGATGAGTATTATTATAATTATTATTAGTTATAAGAATATCAGCCCAACCAGATCTACTTGCTCTTTAGTTATGTCATTGGTAGCCTTAAATGAAGGTTGTTTTGTCATTGAAGAAAATTTGAAAAAGTTGGAGAACAGTAGGAGATATTTGGACGCATATAATTGCATATTTCAGCAATTCCCCCACCTTCCTACAATGCACTGCCTCATTATATATTTCTGGGTTTCCCCACCTTGCTATGGTTACGCTTCCTAAGGCATATACTGTTAACTGCAAATTCCATGCTTTACACACTACCCTATGAATGCACTGCCTTCCCTCCTTTTCGTAATACCAACTATTTATGCTCCTTTATGCTGAACATTGCACCTTTCATATGCAAAGGTTGGCTGCCTGATGTTACGCGGCCAACTGACCCTTAAACGGCAACATTACCAGAATTTGCACCTGGATCTTCCAGTTTGTGTTTGGTTGCTCTTACCAACTTAGCTACCTTGACAACATGCCAATCTGACATTAAATTCTTTAACTGACTTGCATTTTTCCCACATCTAATTCACTCACATTAGCTATCTCATAAGGAATATCTAATTATTTTGAAATAACATAGTCCAACGGCAACTTACAATGTTGTAAGTTCTTTAAGTCCTGAGCTTCATAGTTTAACCAACTATTAGATCATGTCATTCATCATATTGCCATGGTAGCTCAGTTAGCAAGAGCAACCAGAAGGAAACCAAGAGATCAGTGGTTCAAATCCTGGCCATGGCATTTTCAGTCTGATTCCATCTTTCCAACTCTTGTCTGCACCGGTTTATGTGGAAAAAACAATTAATTACAGTGTTTGTGTCTTTAAATAGCTGCAAATAAATACTCTGGCATTTCTATAAAATGCTATACTATTTTAAAAGCAAAAGCAGAAAATCAGTTGTTCCAAAAATCTTTCACTGATCTCTCACCTTAAACCAATGTAATAAATAGCACTTAGAATTGCAATATTGGCAATTCAACACTTCTTTTATTGCAATAACAAATGCTAAAGACTAATACATAAAATAACAAATGTTCTCCCTACATAGCTCTGAAATACAGCATAATTTACATAGCCAATTGAAACTTGATGTATTTTATGCCATAAAAGGAAGGCATGTTTCCTTTGTCATGTGATTAAAGCTAAATAACTATTCACAATGAAACATAAACACAGAAACATATAAAAACTTAGCAAAAGTAATGCAATGGACCTATTAAAAATGCCACTCAAACATGAAAAGTAGAAAAGCTTGCAGGCCTCAAGCTTTATTTTGTAGCAACATATGAAATCAGTCAATTCAATTCAAATCTGTTAACAAAGTGTCTGGGTTAAACATATAATAATATAAAATGCAATAACTTGATAAATAATAGAGATATTTATTGGCAGTTTGATTCTACAAGTATGGTAACTAAAATGTTTTCTGTGTTTGTCTGTGGCAGTTGGTACCGCATGCGTTTGTGCTTTCATGCAACTGCCTTGTTCATGAAAACATTAGTAGTCAGGCGGACTCCACAGCAGAAGGTGTTTGTGTGCTCTCTCTCGCAGATTTAAAATTTATTACACTGCTATAACAACATTTTTAGCAAGAGTATGAACTGTGATCAACTGACAATGTTCCCACTTACTTAACAATAAAAATCTTGTGTGTTTCATGACTTTACAGCTCTGCAACAAATTGGTGTTAAAATGCTTATTCTTCTATCTACTTCAAGCTAATTGAGATAAACATTAGCAGAAATGGTTTTATTACTTCCTTTCTTGTAAGTTGAAGGGAAATAAGGGAATACGCTAGACTAAAGTGATAGTCAAATCTTTTAAAAGCTGGTTGCCATGTGACTGAAATCCATTTCTTTGAATTGCCAAGAGTTGACAAATTCCCTTATGAGAGAAGATTAAGTATTTTAAAACTAAAACCAATACCAAGAAATAACTCAAAGATGGTCAACTCCAAGAAAAAAATGTATGCCGTAAATTCTGTGTTTTAATGAGATCTATATTTTTTGTGTAGTAATTTTTGTTATCTCTTACAGTTTATCAGTTATGCAAAATTCATCCAGAATGAGGAGCTCTTCCGAGGCTATTCCCAGAAAATTCAAAATATACATTTTATTTGTCGTGTAAATATCTTTAATGCACAGTATTTTAACCAAAATTGTTAAGAGCCATTTTTGAAAAAATAAAAAATTTTGAAAACTTTTCTATGTAAAGGGTAGTTTGGGGTGGGCGGATTTTCCTCAAAATCTTCATATCGCATCCTTGGAAGATACTAAACTTAATTAACAATTTTGGTATTTTACGCCTTTTCGTTTTTGAGTTGTGTTCACACACACACAGACTTTTTCCCAAAAATGTCTTTTCTGGATACAAGGGACCCTAAAACTCGTATTCCTGGTGAAATTTTGGTATAAAATTTTTGTGTGAATTGCAATAAAAACCTGGGATAGGCACCTTCAAGAGATGCCCAATATTGGGCTGCCATGCTGAGCATGCAGTTTCAGAGGCTACAGTTGAATTGTACCATATGTCCTTCCACTGGAACCTTGTACATCATCCAACAAGCAAGTAAGCATTTACAGTTAGTTAACTTGTTTGACAGTATACGATGTCATCCATAAAAGATTATACCTAATGGCATACAAACTGCAACTTCAGGCTGCGATGGAAGGCATTTGTGGAGACAATTCTGGCAAAAATGTATGACGAGGTCTGTTTCTCAGACAAGGTTGCTACATTCCACATTTCTGGCATAATAAACAAGCACAATTGCCACATATGGGGAACTGAACGCACCCACTTAGTTATAAGAGTATGAATATGACTTGTGAATGTGTGGTGTGGACTGTTGAAGGACAGGGTTGTAGGCCCATTCTTCTTCATGGAACCTACAGTTAATGCAACAGATACCTAGACATGTTGAAGCTGTATGCTCTACCATAACTTTCTCGTGATGTGATCTTTCAACAAGATGGCGCACCATGCCATTATACAGAAATTGTAGGGGATTTCTTGGATCATCAGTCGCCCTCCGTGGTGTAATGGTTACCATGCTAACTTCATATACCCAAGGTCGCAGGATCAAACCCGGCGGAGGACAATGGATTTTTTTGGGCGTAAAAATCCTTAGCATGGCTTCCTTCGGAAGGGAAGTAAAGCTGTGGGTCCCGTGTCATAGATTTACGGCACGTAAAAGAACCTCAAGCCTGATAAGAAAGGCCTCTGAGCAAAATTAAGCGGTCTTTCCCGCCCAATATAGAATGGGACGCTGAGAACCAAAGCAGTTAAAGAGCGTCCATAAATAACAGGCCATTTCATTTCATTTCTTGGATCATGAGTTCCCAGATCACTGGATTGGGAGAGGTAGTCCATTGTTTACTCAACCCCCCTAGAACCTCAGATATTATTATGCCACTTTTTTTTCTGTAGAGGTTTATCAAGAATCAGGTGTACCAGACACCAGTTCACTAACTACCAGATCTGAGTCATTGCATTCGTGTAGCTTGCACTGCTACAAAACACTTGGAGAGAAGTGGAATACACATTAGATGTCTGTTGCACCACTAATGGTAAACATAATAATGTGAATTAGGTGTGTACAAAAATATTTTGAGTTACCCTACTTGTAGAAACAATAAATATCTCAATTGCTTCCAAAGCTATCAAATTTTGCATTATTGTATGTTTAAAATAAATAAATATTTAAAATAAGAACTGAAGCTTTCCTGGCGACGTGTTAATTCAAAATCTTCTCGGGCTTCTAGCCAGGTAGAAGCCCGAGAAGATTTTGAATAAATAAATATTTGTTTTCTAACAATGCTGTCAATTGCCAGGATCATATCAGTGCTGCTGGTGTGCCGATTTTTTTCCCCACGGGAGTTCTTTAATATACGAGTAAATCTACTAACATGGGCTGTCGCTTTTAAGGACACCTAAAAGCTATTAATTTGGGCCAGCTTTGAACTTGTGACCTTGGGAACATTAGGCCAGTGCCTAATCAACTGAGACTTCCACACCAATTTTATATGTTTAACCTGGACACTATCTCTATAATAACCCATTTGTAATTTTTTTATTTTCAAGAGGAATGAATAATGATAGTCACCTAGTTATTCAATGTTATGTATGCACTTTTCTCATTGCAGACCATCAGTTGTTTCACCCTCTCTTGTGATTGGTTAAGATTGATGCACAATTGCCATGAAACAAGAACAGAAATGGATTGCAAAGGTGAATATGCCAAGTAAATAAAAAATGGGAAGAGGAAGCAACACAGTGAAGCCTTACAATGATTAAAACATAAATGGGACTACTTAGCATATACTTGTTACTTCACTTATTCTGCATTTTTGAGGATATGTTTCACACATTATTGTATACATCATCAGATCGTTGACTGCCAACTTTGGATGTATGGTTTTTGAAAATCTTTCAAGAGATGGAGAATTTGAAAAATTTCCAAAAATCACATCCAACAAAGCAGTTGACAAACAGCAGAATGTGAAACATATAAAACATTTTGAATAGCAGTAAGAGTGTTTGTTGAATTAAGAATCCTCAGTCTTTACACATACCTTCACTCAATGTGTTATTAAAACTGGAACATTTTCAAGGGCAGTAAGGTAACTGAAGTTCATTCTTTCTTTTCCACTCTTCGAACTGGGTTGATCTTGCTGCCATCTTTTTGTGCAGTAACAAAGATCTGACAAACTACTCATTGTTAGAGTTCTGTTCTCTTTTTAAAGCTTAAAGATGATGTAATTAAAATAGTGAATGTGAAGATTATATCATTTTGAGAAGAATCCTAGAATTAGTGGTAGTCCACCTAAAGACAATATTGAGATAAATAATGTAATTTTTTTTTTTTTTTTGTGAACTAAAGGTTTGTGAAATATATGGCAGGTTAATTATATTTGGCTACCAACAGATGGCAGTAGGATCAAACCCAGCTGAGAGGGGAGAAAAGCCTCAGTTTTTTTTGGGGGGATAGTGTTTAACACCCACTTTTATAACAATGGCACTGCAGGCAATGACACTAATGATACATGGCATGAAGATGGAGCACTGGTGGAATGTGATGGCAGGGGAAACAGGAGAACCCAGAGAAAACTTGCTCCTGCGCCATTTGTTCCATCACAAATCTCACATGTGGTCGCTTGGGATGGTATCTGGGCCATGGTATGGCCTGAAGCTTCAGTTGCCTTACTGCTAACTATTAGAGAGTGCTGACTATATTGAACTCGGAAACATCCCAATTTAATAACTTGATAAGTAAAAATATGTGTAAAAACTGACTCATTCTAAATTCAACATAAAGAAAACTTCACTGTTAATAGTGGTTATGTTTTTTATATTTCACAGAAAGAGTGTGTTAAGTTGTCTCATTTATCTTCTATTAATTCAATTTGATAATTGGAATTTATATGCTTAACTGGAGATGAGAACCAGAAAGAGAGGAAAAAGCAAATGATGAGCATTTCAAGCTTTATTTCACAATAAACTAAAGCTGCTCATCCTGGTTTATACGTTGGAAACAGATTCTTATATTTTCAGAAAACTATGCTGCACTTAGGTTCTTAGTAGTCATAAGATTAGTCAGCACTGGTCCTAAATTGCCTACATATTCTCAATGATATGGCAGAACAGAGTGAAGTTCAACTCATCTAGGTGCTGGGTCATAGGGGAAGAGCAATGAAAAATCTGATGAACTTGCTAGACAAGGAACAGCTTTATAATTTATTGGACCAGAGCTTAGCTCTAGGAACCTCTAGAAGTTCAATTAGAGAGGCTATTAAGTACTGGTCCAAAAGAGAACAATACAAATCCTGGCTTAAAAACCCAGGAAACAGTCATGTAAATTATTTATTAGGGGACCATGTAGAAAAAGAGCTGAAAGTCTATTAAAATGTAATTCAGCTGAAAATAATTATTGCTTTTCCCTCATTGCTTTTCATTCCAGTGAAAAAGTATCTTAACACAATAGGGATGTATCAGGGTAACTTAGACTGCAGATTGTGCAGGAAAGAGACTGCAACAGACGAACATATTCAATGCTTCTTCTGTGAGGCTTTGGCTCACAGGAGATACAATATTTTGGGAAATTGATTGTAGAACCAAAAGAAGTACCATCCATACCCACTAGAAGACTATTCCTTTTTAAGAGATGCAGGTGTAATGGGCTGGTCTTAAACAGTACAGGTAGCACAATATGCCTTATGCTAAAGTGTGCCCAGACAAATAGGAATTTGGATTGAAACAGAAGATCATCCTGGTTTTGTTTTTCCAAACCTGCAAATAGAGAGCTCTAGCAGTTGCTATGGGTTGCAACTTCCTCAACTATCTTCTACTCTGAAGACAGATACACACATAACGCTGTATTGGTCCAAAAATAAGCTGCACTTTTAGTTCAAAGGAAAAAATGTTGGGTTGTGGCTTGCATTTGTTACCTCTGTTTTTAAATACTTTTGCTAATAAAATCTATACTCATTTGCAACAATACAGTAAGCATCTGGAGCTGTAACTGCAGCATTTTATTATGGAACAGTACAAACTTGTACCAGCATTTTTGCCATTAACATTGTGTATATTTTTTGTTAGCTTCTACCTAATTCAGTTCATGTTTAGAGAGAAGCTGCACACTGGTAAGAGAGCTTGTTTTTTTACCATAATGAATGAGCATTTAAAACAAAAAGCATCAAAGCCGAGGTATTCGGTGTAGTTACAATGCAAACTTCAAAGTTACAGTTATGCTTTATGCCAAAATCACATCCAACAGAGAGACCAGAAGAAAATATGGACTGGACGAATGTGTTTGGTGCCAAGTGATGTACCATACACTGGGGAAAATATTTATATACCCATAATTACAGGAAAGTAAACATTTAATCTTATTATTCTATCCTCAATCCTGATGCTTGTATCAACTCCCCCCCCCCCTTCTTCTTCTTTAAATTTTAAGCATGCAGTTTATATTTGGGTCATTACAGTATGTGCTCAGGAATGGAAAACATAAAACTTGACCAACTTTCCTTTTAGTATTCCTGGGATTTGAAAAGCTTCCTGTTGATTGTGTATGCTCATACTTGTCCTGGCTCTCATTTCATTGTTGAGCAATTGTGCACCTGACTTTAATGTTTATACTTTCACTTTTTTGTTGAAATGACACTACATTGCAATAACATTACACTGTTTTTACACTGCTGATGCTTAAATTTCACTGTGAACTTTTAGATCTCAAAAATCAATCTGTGACTTCAGAGCATTTTTCTGTTTTGTCCCTTGTGCTGAACAATTCATATTTCTTTGGTTATGTGATACTGTTTCTTCAACAATATTCTGAGGGATAAAATTAACTAGCAAATGCAGCAATGAAAGGGATATTATCATATTGTGCTTCAACACAATAAAAACATATAAATAAATGAAAGAGAATTATGAAAATATATAAATAAAGCATTCTTTGTCAAAAATGCACATTCTTTATAACCGCAGTCTATTAACATTTTAAAACTGAGTCTTTAACATATTATAATATGTAATCTTAACTGAAAATGCTAACAACACTTACAGGTGCAGCAAACTGTACAATGGCCATGGGGTAGTTAATAACAAGAGATCATTTAAAGTACAAAACTGGAAGCAAATTCTGTTTTTTTTTTTTGTTTTTTCTCTGGCAGTGCAACCATCCTTGACTTTGCCCTTATGGACTACACTACATTAAAGTCAGTTGTGTATTTTCAGGTAACATGTATTATCAGTCAAAATTGGGCATGAGCCTTATAAGGCACAGGTCTCACGAGACATACCCACCACAGAAATCCCCTGCTCCTCCTAGTAGTTGCTGCCAGGAGGGTTCTGTGTCAACAGGTCGGAGGAGCTGGGGGACCAATCCTATTTATCCTTTACGTCACACCGCATTGTGTCGATCTTTGCACAGATCTTCAATGCTGGTCCCAATTTCATACTCATGGCAGTCATCAGGTGATCTTCCTTGAGAAGCATCAACGCTTGTCCATCAATCTCTTGGATAGCAAAGTCTTCAACATAATCTGAGCACCCTGGCAATGTCTTAATGAACTCACATACCTCTGGTACCTGAAATCATATACATTAATATGTGAGAAAAAAATTGTGATGTCTTTCACTCATATGACTTTATCTATTATCATTTATTTTTATATTAACCTATTATCATTTACTATTTTTATCTATTGCATGATAACTGAGATGTACATTTGTTGAAAACAGTAAAACCCCATGATTATGCTCCCAATTATAATGCTTCCCCATTCATTACATTATATTTGTAAAGTACATTCAATCTCTCTCTCTCTCTCTCTCTCTCTCTCTCTCTCTTGGAGCTTTTACTGAAAAGGCTTTATTTTTATTCAAGAGGTTAACTTTACTTACAAATTAAAATTGTAGACAGTAAAAGGTGCATATACTTGTTTACAATACCTTATTACATAATTATACCCTGAGGTACTGTTTAATTCAGAATTGAAGAGCTTTGCTGCAGTTTTGCTGTTGCTAGTGTCCCAATAAGAGCCAGAGTAACTCCACTAGTAAGCTGATTTGCCAAGTCATTTTTTTCCAACCTTCAGGCAGATAACATCACCTAAATAGACATTTAGCTAAACACTTGCAATGACTTCAAAATAATTCCTAATGAATGCACTCCATGCTTGCACTTCACTTAATATGGCAACTCTGAGGACATACATGAACCTGTGCAGGTTATGACTTGATTGGTTCATTAGAACAGAAACAAACGGATAAGTGTCAATTGCAGTACACAAACTAAAGACAGGATGGGGCAGCAAGCTTCAGGTTGTACTATTTTAAGTCCTGATGCTAGGAAAATTATTATGAAAGCTCTTTCCTTCTGTGCACTAGCCACTAGAGAAAGAAAATAAGCAACCAATTATATCACTAACGTGTACTTCAAAACATATTGCAGCTGCTACAGGAACATACCTTTAAGTACTATAAAATAATTCAGGTAGACTGCTTACAACCCAAACCAAACAATGACATGTTGCACTATTAAGCTACTTCTCAAAATGTGCATTATGTCAAAAAATAAATCTTTCATGCATTTGCAAAACCCCAATGTTAGAAAGTTGCATTTATATGCAAAATCATATCATCCTTATATAACATGATACTAAAAATGGGTTTCGCTTTTAAAAAATATGAAAATAAAAGAAATATCCTCATGAAAAGAGATATAGCAGAGCTTATTGCACAACATTTTTAAGATCCATGGGGGAAGAAGAAAGAAAAAAAAAAAAGAAAAGCAGAGGGAGAAAATCGTCCTCATTTAATTAGATGAATTGTATATGAAAATTTTAACATGACTAAATATTGGCAGAATAAGCATGATTATTTGTTCATAAGCCCAGCAACCTTGGCAAGAGATTTACTGCTATTCATGCTGGAGGTTTGTACCTGGAACAGCTATGGCGTTTAAATCAGAAATTAAATCCAGATATTACCATCATGACATGAGCTACCGGAATTTCTACAAATGGACCTCAGAAAAATTATTTCCAGCTTACCACAAAGAAACATATTGGTGATAGACAATACTCCTTACCAAAATATTAAAATAAACAGTGCTTTTATATGAGGAAGAAAAGATGAATTGATAAGGTGGTTGCAAGAAAAGAATGTACCTTTTGAAAGTAATATGACTAGAGGTGAATTATCTATGCCCGTATAGGACCCACAAATTGGCTCCTGTTTATCAGTTTGATATACTAATGGAATCTCATGGTCATTCAATTTTATGCTTACCACCCTGATTTAAATTTGAAACAGTGCATCTGAAGTTCGATGAAGTGATACATAAGATTGCGAATGCAAGACAATCTCCCAGTTCATTAATATTTTGGGGAAAAACATTGCCTTAAATTCGGATAAATGTGGAGAAGTGGCAGAGGAGCTAAGAAGTAGAATGTTAACTTGATCTATTCAGCACCCAGAGGGTGTAATTAAAATATATTTCTATTTCTCTTGGTATACACATCAATACTGCCAATAAAGGTGCAAAGCTTCTGATATTGCAAATTGTACAATTGTGCTGTCACTGTGTTTCTTTCCACCTGTGACGACTTTCCTTCAACTCACTTTTAGAAGCACGGGCCTTGTAGCTGAAAGGTGTGACATCACAGTGCACTGATTTGGGGCTGCCTGATCTAGACAGAGGCATATTTTGCATAGCTTGATAATTCCTATTTTTGGAAGAGTTAAAAAAAATAGCATAAATGTTGACAGAAAAGTGTGTTCCTAAAAGGGGACTATACTGAGAAATAAAAAATTTGTGTTTGAAAAAAGGTATCTTTATTCCTAACGTGGATACTTATTGAACCACCCTATACTAAAATACTGAGACAGTATCTTGAATAAAATGTTACTTTCATTTTTCATGTGCCTTACTCTTACAAGAAAGAAAAGAGAAAATAAATATAAGCAGAGAAAGCTTTCAATTTTTGTTTTCCAACTTACCGACCATTTGACAGGATTAATTCTGGGAGTTGGAGGTGCAGCAGGAGTTGTAGCTTCTGAAGCAGAGCTATCCTCCATATCGACAGAAGGTACCTCAAGTACTTCAGAAGGTGACAATGAGCTCTCTGCACCTGAAGCAGCAGAGTCATTTGTATCCGTGTTATCATCTGTTGCTCCTCCAGTTGGCCCTTCTGTTTGTCCATTGGCCTGCAAGCAATTGACAATGCACATGAGAAGACATTCTTACCTAATGCATCCTGCCTCGTTTAAGTACCTGTGGATGATCCTAGATGCTGGACTGAAAAAGCATGTAGAAAAAAAAAAAGAATTCCAACATGCAATGTGGGAATTGTAGGAGAGTGATTGGCCTGAGGTGGGGCCTGCAGCAAAAGTGGTCAAATGGCTACACAACTGTCATTAAACCATCAGTAACTTAAGTAATGATGGTTTGGTGGCCTGCCTTTGAGTGGCAGGCAGTGGCCATTAGGGTTGATTCATTGCAAAGATTGATATGCATGTATGATGATACCCAGGGTGATGCAGACTACCCTACAATCTGCCCTAAAGATCTTAGTATACCTTCCTCCTTTGCATGTTGGTGAAGCATGTCACAAGGATGAGCGCACACCACCTCTGGACAATTGGGGAGGGGGGTGGAATTTCAAACTACCTCATAAAGGAAACCCCTGACTTTGAGTAAATTTCAGGAGTGCTGCCCATCTCCCTGATAGCAGGAGATTTGATGGGGGCAGGCTGAGATATATGCCATCTTAGCCTGTGACATGCATATTTTAAACATGCCAGGCAGACGAGTGGACATTCATATCTACTCAGATAGTCAGACAGGGTTGAAAGCCCTCACAACTGTTAAAACAACATCCTCATTGGCATGGGAGAGTCACAGGATTCTAGATAGACTTTGTGCCCATGGACAGGTTATCCTTGTCTGATTCCAGGACATGTGGGTCAGAGGTAATGAGATGGCAGACAGACTAGCTAAGCAGAGAGTGAGAGATCTAAGCCCTTTTACAGTGTGTCTACCAGAACTGCCAAGAATGAGATATCCCAGCTTACTACAAGGGCTCATTTTGAGATTTGGAAAAATTGAACTACTGCCAAATAGACCCACGTCTTTATTTCAGGGACGGCAGCAAGCGAAGTAAGAAACAGGCTCAGAGGGGTTGTTGGCTATTTCACCAAAAACATCCTGAAGAGACACCTATGTATGAATGCAGAATAGACATCTTATGTGAATGCAAGGCATTTGTTATTCACAGGTATATAACCCTGGGCTTCAACTTTTTGAAGGGTAGATATCAAGGGTATGGTCTGATTTATCGGGACCATTGGACTTGAATGAAGCCCAGCTTAAAATGAAACACAAAGGCCTCTAAGAACCTACATGTAGGGTCTCAAGAGAGGCCACTCGGATATCATCATCAACAATGCTTAGCATTGGTTTTCAAAGAATACCATTCATTCTATGCTTAAAAAATGTGTTCCCCAAACTGAAAATCGAGATGGTAAGAATGCTGCACAAAATACATCATGAGAGAGCCTGAAATTTTAGAAGGACTGGAGTAGCCTAGGGAATACATACTGGGTGATCATAGAGCAGAACATCTTTTGCAGGTCTTAGCTGGTCGGTCGGAGGTGTTGCTTACTATGCGTGCTGAGCAGGTGACATACGTCTGCAGTAAATATACTATGGTTTGTCATGTGAATTATTTTTAACAAAGAAACAAAAAGTAAACAATTAAAACTAAAAGCACTCATATGTATAAAGCAAAGAGATGTTGAAAATGCCTTCTTTTGTTGTTCAAGCATTTATGGCACCTGCTTAAGAAACTGGCCAGGCTGCAGTTCCCGCTGAGAAATGGTAGCAATTTCTTGACGAACATTACTTTTAAGTTCATCTAAAGTGCGTGGATTTGTTTTCTAAACCGTTTCTTTTAATCCCCCACAAGGGGTTAAATCAGGGGAATGCAGGAGCTATATGTTGTTAGTGTAACTCTTATCTTCAAAATGGATTTCCTTTAACGAGAAATTGGCTGTATGTGATATTGCAGAATCCTGCTGGAAATGGCATAACTTCTTAATGGTGGCCATAAATTGTTTCTTTAAACAAAAATAGGAAATCTCCTTACAGCATTTACAGATTCTGAATGGATGTATGAATCATAAATGAATACTTTATGGGGAATTGAACTTTTCACTTAATACATACTGTATTGCACCAACTAACAAACCAAGCCACATTTGCAAGAGTTCCACTCACACAAAAGCCTCATGCTTCATCGTCAGCCGGCTAAGAGCTGTGAAACCTGTTATATAAGAACTGACTGACCATAATTTTCACAATCAATCCAAGTTATTAAAATCAGTGCAGAATCCAATTGAATTAACAGTTTGGGAAAATCTATTCTAAAAATCAAAAACTCAAATTTTTATATATCACAAACAAATGGTCTCATCTCAAACTTCATCTACAGAAGAGAGACCTCTACAGGCTGCTACCACAAGTTCATCAGTAAATCTCTGCTGAAGATGGTGGCAATAGCCACTGAAGCATGCCCAAAGTAAATTACTTATTTCATCTAGTGAAGTTTAGGTGTGATGCTGTGATTTTACTCTTAATTGATGTTACTTCACTGTGCATTCCTATTAACGTTTTAATTTAAAAAGGTCATACACATGAACTTACCCATTCCTGGTTCTTTACTGGCGAAGGTTTCTGCCACTGCTGTTCCTTCATATCTGAGCCTTTCTTCTGCTGTGTTTCTGGGGAATTTGAATTTGGCTTGAACATTCCCAGACGTTTACTGCAACCAACGTTGAACCTAATATTAAACGTCAATCAATCTCATCCACTTCACATAACATTCAGCTGTTTGTATTGTTTTTTAATGCCTCAGTTTATGATTATATCCAATTTTATTCCAAGGTAAATGTAAAACGTGAAATTAATGCACAGCATAAAAAATACTTAAAGAAACAGGGCTTACCTCTTGGCACAAGCCATTGTGCAAAAGCGTTTTGACTTTTTGAATTTGGAACGGAGATCAATCTTACCACAGAACTCACATTTGGCATATTCTCCCTTTGGACCAGGAGCTGGAATATCTCCAGCATGTTTCTTTTCTACAACAAAATACAATATAAGTATGAATGATTAAATGAAGTTTTCTCCAATCTCTTAATATGATGCTGACATTCAAATAATTTTTTGTAAATGCTATCATTCATTTTTTATCCCTCTTCTACCAACTATTCATTAAAATATTGTTTTTCTATCTAGTACATGTGAACAAAGATATGCTTATGATATGGTTTCAGAACACATTTTGTCACCTGCAGTGCCAAATGTAGAAAAAGTGGGTATTAAACACTATTAAAAAAAAAAAAAAAAAAAAAGACATTTTGTTGTAGGTACAAGAGACATACAAGAAGCTGAGCAATTTATAGGTCAATATATGCTGAGTTTGAAACACTATGCTTTACAGCTTCACATAAAAATTTTTACATCCATTTCCCTGAATTTTTATATTAATTTCCCTAACTTACCTACTCAGTTAAGAGACAAGAATAAAATTATATGATAAAAATGTAAATAGTCAAATAAAACAAAATAAGAAACAATACAATCTCGTCCTTTAAGGTAGTTTTTTTCTAGTCACTAAATACCAATGGTTAATACAATTTATCATCCAGTAATGACTCTGGATAACTATTAATCACATCAATTCACATTATTCATAGGGGTCAAATTGTTTAAACTCCTAACTTAGGTGTCAACTGGAATCAATTTCCTTGACCTTCCTTGACTTCCCAGGTTGTGTGAACCATAAAGAAGCAAAAGAATGATGATCTAGTACTAAAAATGTATTCTAAGGTATTGGAAAATTCAAACAACAGCAACAAATGTCTCGCAAACAGTTATTGGCGGAAAAAAATGTGCCTATGTTTTAACAAGTTCTGCATTTTTCATGCATTATTTTTTTGTCTATCTCTTATGGTTTACCAGTTATAAAAAACCATACAAGATTGCTTCTGAATAAAGAGATCTTCACAAGCTGTTCATAGAAAATTCAAGATGTGTTTACATTTTACTACTCATGCAAACATCTCAAAATATGACATTTTAAACAAATTGTTACAGCCATTTTTGAGAAAATAAAATCTTTACAATGTATAGGGTAGTTACCAGAACCACCCAGCCACATCCATAAATTTTTTTGCCTTTTGGGAGGAGGAAAAACTTAAGCGTGTTTCTGTGAAATCTTGCTACTACAGAAAGTAAAATTTGATGAATTCTTAGTCATAAATTAACCATAACACCTTGTTAATGTAGTTTAGGAAATAATTATTGTCATATCATATTTTTATGTAAAGAATCCAATGGTAAGAAAATATTCACTAAAAACTCAGAACTAAATGACTGGAACTAAGTGACTAGCATAGTAAGCTGTAAAGACTGTTACTGATGCAATTAACTTACTTGGAGGTTCATCCCCATCAGTTATATGGGAACTGTCCTTGTCAGAAGAGATCTGCTGGTTGTTGGGTTTGTTTGCTTGTGTCAGTTCATTTAGTAAAGATGAGCGATTCACAGCAAATGGTTCCGATGCTGGAACATAGGATTCAGCCAAGTAATCAATATAGTAAGCAAAGAAGATAGTAACAGTGAAAATAACTCAGTTTCACAAGAGATATTACACATATAGTACAATTTCACATGTAAAAGAATGACATTCACAATACATTTTTTTGAATAAATCAAAGTCTCACATGTATGAGGGGTTTGAAATATGAATTTTGCTTACATCTTCCTACAGAGAACAGAGGATTAAAATGATTTTAAAAAATGTAGTTTAGGACCAAATGTATATTAAATATGTTTACTCATTTACATTTTGTAACAGATTGATGTTTTTGTCTCTCTCTATACAGGTCAAGTAGCACAATTCTACATTTCTCTGAAAATTTAATCCAAAAATAAGTTTTAAAAAATCTGTTTGTAGGAGAAGATTTAAGCTTTATTAGAAGCTTTAAAAATTAACATATTCCAAATGAAAAAGTTAAGATCCAAAATATGCTTCATACCCTTCTTTTGTAACAGAGTGACATCTGCAATATTATCCATATTATAGTACACCAGAATAAAGACAATATATAATTTTAAAAAAAACTGATATGAGTTTAAAGAGAATAAATGATGTTATTAAATATTTATTTTATTCACTGTTTTTTTTAAGTTTTTATTGGTCTATTTACAAGTAATATTAGTACAATTGGGATTTCAGAAATTAGTTTGCAGTATGAATTTATTTGTAATAAGAAATATTCAATAAAGCTTCTTTGTATGACACTTTCACATCAGAAACAACAAGAGAGGAGGAGAGATGAATGTGAAACACTAGTTTTTCTTTCTCACGAATATACAATTAATGATAGCATGGGATAGCAACAGAGTCAGATTGGTGTCATAAAAATCCAAGCTTTCGGCCACCATAACTCTGTGGTCTTCATCAGGGTTAAAATGGTCGAAAGCTTGGATTTTTATGACTCCAATTTAACTTGGTTGTTTTCTCATCAAGTCATCATTAATAACCAACATCAAAAAAGCTTCAAATCTTTAATAAGATCATACATTGTTTGATTGTCACATCATCCAGTTGTATGGTTCTCCAAAGTGATTCACACACAATTGTAGATAAATACATTGTGCAGATGAATCATGTCTTTTATGTCATACATTACAAATCAAGATTGCACTGCAGGATCACTAAACACAGCAGACATGTAGTATATAAGGTTCTGCTATTGCTTTGATACCGAATCGCCTGAAGGGTAGCCAAACTCGACATATTCATACCACTCACAATGAACCCTATTGGAATAACAGGAAGATATAGAAACCTTTTCTCAAGATTCTTTTTTTCACTTCAATGTCACTTCAGGACATCTCCTGAATGCTAACATGTTTGGTTTTATTATACACAGCATAAATAAACTCTTTTGCATTTTTCACACTAGTTCCAGATGAAACAGCAACCCATGCCATCCTTTTCACTTGCCCTCAGTTGCATCCACAGTTCCTTTCCCATTATAATATTCAGGTTTATTGTCTTTGAAAGTTTATTCTTTGATGCTGTTTCTTCTAGCTTGCCAACAGTTAATCCTCTTGTTGTTAGGTCACAATTAGTTTTAACTCTTTTGTGGAGACTTGAGAAGTGCTTTTGCAATACATTTTCTGCACTTCCCAAAATGCTGCCTAGATCTAAATGTTTGCAGGTGTCATAATAATGACATCTCTTGATTGCAGTTTTGCACTTGTTTTGTCTCCTATTCACCATCAGTTTGTACATTTTCGCTTTGCTGAGTTTATACCTTTTTTCTTCATTTTCTTTAATTTTCCATAGGGATCTTCCTCTCTTAGATGCTGTCTATATTCATGTTGTCTTTCTGCTGATGTTTTAGTCAATTTCTGAAGATGAACTTACCATGTATATCAACTGGGAGCAAAAATAACAAGTTTCCCATAATGAATATATGAACAGCTGAACAAATTTTAAAGAAATTTTCTTGAGTCATTGAACAATTGAACAGCCACATACAAGGCTGTGGTCCTCATTTTTTCTAAAGTTGAATTTTACACGAAAGAAGGATGTTAATGATGTTTGGGACAAGATAAAGATATTGCACATGTCTTTCTGATACCCACAGAAATTTCAAATATCTCTGCCTTGTCCTAAGAGCCATTAACAACCTTCTGTCATGCAAAATTCAACTTTGGAGGAGGAGGAGGAGGAGGAAGAAGAAGAAAAAGAAGAATAAGAAGAAGAAAATGCAGGATACAATTTTGCTCTGGGGGCTTTTCAATTACAATATCATTTCCTGATTCAGTGAGTGGTTTGTTCATCCTTGACCTT
Source organism: Hymenopus coronatus (assembly GCA_030762935.1). Lineage (NCBI taxonomy): Eukaryota > Metazoa > Arthropoda > Insecta > Mantodea > Hymenopodidae > Hymenopus > Hymenopus coronatus. The sequence goes on along the minus strand of CM060897.1, from coordinate 39,513,032 downwards.
ATGACATTGCACGTGGAGTTAGTCTGTTCAACCTAACTGAGGTGTTGCATTTAAAAACATAGATACAGTTTTTTTTAATATAAGAACCAGTTGAAAAATTCAATGACACAGCTGGGATTTGAACCTGGTTTCCCCGCTCTCCATATGGTTTCTCTAACCATTGAGCTACTGTGACAATATGCTAGTATGTCTCCCTCCAGAGAGCACCTTAATGGCAACTTACATTCGTTAGTACTTAGTGTCCAGATAATATTAATTTAATTATTGCCAACTATTCTGAGGAATTTTATTATTGTATTGGTAATGCTCCTTCCTATATTTACAATGCACTAGGTATACTATTAGAACCAGTTGAAAAATTACACATCATAGCTGGGATTTGAACATGCTTCTCCCGCTCTATTACAGAATGAATGAGGGCCTCTTCATATAGTGATGAAATATGGCTAATTCCTTTGTCACATAACCTGAAATAACTACTATATCATAAACTTATACATTCTGCAATACTTAACCTAAAAATCTGGATATGTTTGTAAAAAATACAAAGTTCTGGCATGGAGTTGCAGCTGGTAACCATATCACCTAAAATAACCTACAATATTAAATTAGCCTTAAAATCTGAATATTTTATTATATGTTTATTTAAAAAAATAATATTAAGTTCTATCAGGCAGTTACAGGTGGCAGTGGGTTTAACAAATATATGCTTGCACAATCTGATATTACTGAAATTAAATTTTGTCACCTTTTGGGGATAAAACACTGATCAATACTAATTAACATCTAAAGCCGATGGAGTAATTAGGAATTATTCAATCCATCATGTTTATCAATTTGTTATGCTCCATTTTCATTTGTTCACTAGCCCATCCAAGGATACCCAATAATGGACGTGAGGTGTTCAAATAATAAATAAAAAAATAAGCAAATAAAAGATATTTTGGTACTCTGGGGTGTGAACCTCCAACCACACCAGTGTGGCCAACTCTCACATACCATACTGTGTAGTCATTTGGACACATGATAACTGCAGTATTATCTGATCTTATAATGCTGCATAATTTTATGAATGATTTTTTTATTTATTTATTTATATATATAAAGAAATAAAAATCATTCATTAAATTTATATATATGTATGTTGTTAAAAAAAAAAAGAACAAATTGTAAAATGCATGTATCTGCATTCAATCTTCCCCTTCGTCAGCCCAGCTATGCTATCACACCAGTAGTTGGTGTGATAGCATAGCTGGGGCCTCTCCATCCTTTTCCACAGTTTTGCTTGAATGCAATTTATCCTTTACTGGATTTTATCCTGCGATCTTTGAGGTTAGCTACTCCTATCTTGCCTTAGACTGCATAGCCATAAATCCTGACGTCGAGGTTCATTTTATTTCATGGACTTATCCGATAGTAAAATGGGTTACTTAACAGTCATATCACACGTCTATTATCACAGAAGGGGTGACTTTGCCTTTCCATATACAATTGGTTTGGTTTAAATTCCATTCCAGTTTGAAAATTACTCTTCCAGATATACATCACTTCTTTCCCTTAACAACAATGGACTGCTTCGCTTTTGCCAATCTGCTCATGATCATAGCAATAGTTGGTATGATTTAGCAAAATTATGTCACATCTGGATACAAAGCAAAAACATTACCCATTACCAACATGATATCCAACATATGTCCTCTACACCACGTTTTGGTAGCTCTAAGGATTATAAGGCAAACCATCAGCTCATGTTCTAAGCAATAAATGATTTTCCATGGAAGATTTAAAATCTTCAACTGACTTGCATTTAATGTCACGAATTTAATGCTGAGACAACATGTTGTCATAGTAGCTCTGTTGGTTTGAGCAACCAAATGGAAACCAGAAGATATATGATTATGACATTGAATTTTTCATTTATATTCTACCTTTCCAACCTTGTTCTACACATGGCTTGTGTGAAACAAAAATTACAACAGATTCTAAATACATTTCCACTTAAAATGGAACTCATGGCAGGCAGATTGTATGAACGGTATGGCAGCTAACAACTGTGTTACAAAATCAGCTCACCTTCTTGAATGACAAAACCTTCTATGACATGTGTCAAAACTTGCGGTTTCACCATTGCTTTGGGCGGATTCTTGTCCCTTTCTCGTTCTCCACGCACTTCCTCTGGCAGTACACCATTTTCAGTCGTACTTTCTGTACATCCATTCGGCATTACTTTGTCATCTTTAGCAGTAGGTTCTGGCGTGTTTCTACTGCTTTGTGAGTCTGCAATAGAGTATTTATGCAATGAATAAACAACAATTATAGAAATACAAACATCAATATTAAAATAATTTTATCTTAACCTAAGAGACCAAGAGTGCTAAATCTTATTAATGTTAAAATTTTAATCCAAACGTTCCATTTTCTCATTTTCTTGAAATTTTAACCTCATGTTTATCAAATATGAAGATGAAATAGATACAGAAATATTATTGAGTTGCATCTATTAACTATTGTTATTACATAGGTTTTAAATTTAACACAAATTTATCCAAAATTTCAGTGAGAAACTCCCTTCAAGTTTATTTATGAAAATATGTAATTGTGTTTTAAGGTGATATAATTTCCAATATATGCTTAATTGTCCTAAGTTCAATATTCTTCTTTATCTTAACTTCTGTGCAGCTACAGCCCAAAATCAGACCAAGGTCTACTGCCCGACCACTGCATCCCCCACCTCTCACTATTACAAATGTCATGAGTGGGGTGAAGTACTAGAGGGTGGGATGTAGTTAGTGCCCTGAGTGCTTCCCAGCCAGTAATTCAGTTCTTATACCTTGGAGCTGCTGCTTTTCCCTCAAATACATCATCAAACCCCCCCCGGCATCTCATGAGTCTGAATGCATCCTGAACCAGGTTTCCCAGCAGGAAAAAATCTCCACTGGTACCAAAATTGAATCCAAGTCTCCTACTTGTAAGCAGAGGCACTACCACTGCGTTAATGAGACAAACTTATAAGTTTAATAGTACCTAATAAAATACAATATTTGCAGTATTTGGTTTCATGAAAAATGAACAAGAAGTAAACTGTATAGCATCACTAACCAAAATGTTTGCATTGAAATAGCTTTATATATTTATTTTCTGAAAATAAACATCTGCAGTAAGCACTGATATGACTACCAACAACAACTTGGGTGGAAATATGTCTCTATGACACGAAATGTCCAAATATTACAAGCCTTTTAAAGAAAGAACTTATTCAGCATTTTTCATATTTTCATGATTTCACATTAAAATCACTACTTCAAAAATTAGATTTAAACTAAATTGTAAAACTATTTATTATGAGTGGTAACATTTTAAGATAAATAATCTGTTTTTTTTTTTAAATATATTCTGTCATTCCCAGAATGCAAAACCTTTAAGTTCACAATGAGATGATATATTAGTCTATATTCTTATACTCTACCAATTATGAATACTGCAACACATCAATAAACAAATGCTTGTTTCAAATTAGTAGTTTTGGGCTTCTATATAATTAAAATTAATAGCTCTCAACTTAGACATTTTTTAATAATGATTAGCTGTTAAATGAAACAAATAATGTTTTTATCCTCTTACTTAATTGAAATATAGGATTATGCTATGTTTATTTTATTGAAGTTCTTCAAACATACAAAAGGAAAATATTTCACACAAAGTTTATATAATTATATCTTATTAGTTAAGACATAAACCGGTAAACTATCAACTCATTTCAAGCACAGCTTAAATTACACAAGTGACTTGCATAATCTTGTTGCATAATCACTGTCTGGCTTGTGTTATAAATTTTCAATAATTATTGTCATTTTTTTTTTTTTTTTTTTAATTTGGTGCAGAATATCTGTTGAATGTTTTCCATCCTGCTTTTATATTAAGTTCATGGTAGAGTTTTTGGCTACTTCACTTATAATGCACTCACCATCCATCATTTCAGGAGCCTCTTGGGTGTCCATTGGTGTCACCTCAGCTTGAGTTGCTTCTGCAACAGGTACTGCTTGTTCTTCAACTGTCTTTGTATCAGCCTGAGTTGTCATAGTTTCATCTCGTGCTGTTTGGGTTCCCATGGAACCTACAGGAGTAACAACAGCTGGTGCCGTTATCTGTAACAGTCATAATTATGGTTACCAATAGAGCTCTCTGCTTTAGAATAGATATACTCCAAAAACAATGCAAATAAACTAATTCAACTTAATGTGAATAACAACTCTTTTTATAAGAAGAAATTAATATGGTAAAATTGATGAATAAAAATGCATGCTTTTTTGTTCCTCTTAGTATAACTGACTAGTTTGAAATCTAATCTATTAGTACTTTCTAATGTCATTTTAATTATTTTTCTAGATAAACTTAAATTTTACTATTAACTTATTCAGTTACAAATTTATATTTTTGAAAGTGCCTACTATAGCAAGTTTCATTGCATGAATTCACAAAATTTTACATATGGTATCAGTTGCTCTTTCTATCCACCTTGAGTTTGTATGTTGACAATATTTCTACTACCTATTTTCAAAAGCTCAAAAACAGCCTTATATATCATTTTTGGACAAAAGTCAGCCTAATAGGCTGAATGAAATACCAGATTTGAACAAGCAGTGTGTTCCTCGCCAATTCTCCCAGAAAAAAAAAAAAAAAAAAAAAAAAAAAAAAAAAAAAAAAAAAAAAACTAATCGAAATGTTTGGACTTTCACGGCTGGTGTCAATACTGGCTGGAGTATAATCCGGGCTTGTGGCCAGTAAAAAAAACTAAGTATATAATTATAGTTTATTTATACTTCTGCAAACCATTTTCACAAAAGCTTTTTTTTTTTCTATCCACTTCATGTTAATTGAAATAAACATCTGCAGAAATAAGCTTCATTATATTTGTCTAGGAGGATTTGATACTAGGAGGAGCTGAAACACTAGAATTTAAGTGGGCTGTTATGTGATGGCATTAAAATTCCATACTTTTTGCATCACATCATGAGAAAAAATTGATTGAAGGTATTGAAAACTCAAAAAACAATAACAAATATCTTGTAAATGGTTGATCCCACAAAAAAGTTATTTGAAGCAATTTTTACTTTTAAAGAGACTTACATGATTCTGTGCAATAAGCATACATGTTTTCTTGACCTCTGGGATCCTTAGTCTTCGTTCAGTAGATTTTGCATAATTTTGGAAGAAGAACAAGGCAACCACATTGAGACATGAAGTATATTGTGCACCATATGTATTAGAATGATAAGGTTTCATTCCATCTGGAGATCCCGAAGTTCACACATACGTATGCCCTCTGTGTTTCATTTAATAAAGTCAGCTAGTTCATGGTAAATTAGATAACCTATTCACTATAATTTCTGAGGTCCTCAAGGAAAGCATCTTTGTTTGATTGACAACACTGTGGAATGATAGATAAGAGGCTCTCTCTTTCCCCCCTGCCTTTGCTCACCATAAAACTAGTGCCCAAGAAAAGGCATGCATAGTAGCAAGTTTTTGTTTATCTCTTTCAATTTATCAATTAAACAAACTTAATTATTAATAAAGAGGATTTATCGGGCTATCATAGAAAATTCAAAAAACATACCTAGTTTATTAACCATGTAAATATTTTAAACTGTTATTTTAGTATAAATTGTTAAAAGATATTTTTGGGAAAATAATGAAAAGCGTTCCCTGTAAAGGGTAATTTTGGCATAGAACAATTTCTTAAAAGCCTTTGCGTTACATTCTTGGAATATGCTGAGCTTAAATACAATTTAGTAATTGATTTTTTTAAAAATATTATTTTTATTTAAGGGGTCACTAAACATGTCTTTATATATTGAAGATTGGATTGGCATCTTGTAATAGTTCTTCTAATCAATATAAGTATGTGGTAGAGAAGGTACAGAATAGGAGGGAACTACCCACCAATACCTGCTGCGTTTGCTGCTGTTGAGGGGACACACTCTGCACTTGTGGCATCACTGTGGCTGGAGTTGTAGTCATCATCATTCCTGGACTGGCTGCTGCAGGTATTTGTGAACACTGCTGCATTTGAGTCATAGGCATCATAGTGTTGCCTGTAGTACGAGCATCTTGGACTGTGACTAACGTAGTCTGCGCTTGCTGCTGGGGTGTAGCAGTTTGCGGTGGAGGAGTGGCCACCTGCTGCTGTACTGCCATAGGAGGAGTTGCCACTTGTACTGGCTGTGCTTGTACTGTCGTAACTCCTGTTAACATATTTACAACATGCTAATCTTGTATTTTAACAGTTCAGCAGACAGAATAAGATAAAAGAAATAGCTGCTATAGGCAATATGCATAAAAGTGAGAAGATACATCCCTCTCCTGTCTTTTTGAAGTGTTTACTCTGAGCGATGTCATAAAACCAAGCATAGCTTTTATCATACAAGAGGTAGGGAAAAAACTAGTTGTTCTTAGTAACAGTTTCAACTGTTTCAATTCCAAAAGAATGTTAGGTTATAAGTAGCTGCTCCAAAATAACAATCACCACAAAAATTTACACATAAAGGCTGGCTAACAATAATCTGAGAATGGAAATAAAAACAGAAAGTCATGATGACAAATTCTGGTTCATTACAAATCAGAAATGAGAACAGGAATCATATCATACTATACTGATAACAAAATAGAAGGTCATATTTGTATATGTTGGGATTTATTAATTCTTTGGTCAGCCTTTTAAGACAGCACAGGGCAAAGGTAGTAGAAAACCTGTGCTCAGGTCAGTTACAATATAAAACTAATATGCCATTCCCAAGAAAGAGAAAGAAAACAAAGAAAAAAAAAAAAAACAACCTTGGAACTTTTAACCATTTCTGTGACTAATTGTAAATGCTCACACTCTAATACATGCATTTTAATGTATTATTAATTATTATTATTGTTGTTGTTAACATTATTATTATTATTGAGTTAAAGAACTGGTAGTAGTAGTGATGATGATGATAATAATAATAATAATAATAATAATAATAATAATAATAATATAGTAGTCATATTATATCATTTTCTTGATCCAATGATTATGTGCCAAAAGGCCATCGTGGATAACTGCCATTTGTACATGTATCACAAGAGGCCAATAGCATATTTAAATTTGATTGTCTGGAAAGTTTCTAGTCTGCATTGAAATCTATTGAAACATGGAACGGGGGATGGTTCCAAGGTTTTACACCACAAGTATACTTCATAACTGTTGAATCTACAACTCTATAACAAATTATTGTTAAAAAGCTTATTCTTCTATCTACCTCATGCTAATCGAGGTAAACTTTAGCAGAAATGATCGTATTACTTGCTTCCTGTAAGCAAGTGCACTAGGCTAAAGCAATAGTTAAATCTTTTAAAAGGTGGTTGTGTATGGTTGAAATTCATTTATTTGCATGGTCAGGAGTTGACAAATTCCCATTTGAGAAATGTTTAAAATATTTTAATACTGAAACCAATAATAATTAATATCTTCAAAATGGCCAACTGCTCGAAACATTGTGTTTTAATGAGATCTATGTTTTTTGTGCAGGAAGCTTTTATCTATCTCTTGTGGTTTACCAGTTATGCACATGTCATCCAAAATGAAGAGATCTTTAGAGGCTATTCCCAGAAAATTCACAATGTACATATCATTTGTCTTATAAATATCTTTAATATACAGAATTTTAATCAAAATCATTAGAGCCATTTTTGAGAAAATCAAAATTTTAAACATTTTTTCATGTGAAGGATAGTTTGGGGTGGAGGAATTTTCCTCAAAATCTTTGTGTCATATTCTTAAAAGATATTAAACTTAAATAGAAAATTTGGTATTTTACACACTTTTTGTTTTTGAGTTATAGTGTTCTCACATACATGCTTGCCTGCATGCACACGAATGCACACACACATAACCTTTTCCTAAAAATGCTATTTTTGGATAGAGGGGACCCTAAAACTTGTATTTCTGGTGAAATCTCAGTACCTGTGTACTATGTAGTAAGTAGAGAAAGTAAAACTGCCTGAATGGTCACACACAATGAGAGCATTATTTTGGAATTTTATAACTGCGCATATGTTAATGTTTTGGAATGATTCTATTCTTGGAACTGTTACAGAATAACTGTTATGTTATTTTTCCCTGTCCCTGCGTTATGGAGTAGCTACTTTAGTTTTGCATGCATAATACTAAGTGATAAAACTTTATAACTATTGCTTTCATGACAGTGAATAGGATATTTTGGTGATGTTCCAGGAGGAACAACATATAAAATCAAAATTGTTTCAGTAACTCTAGTACAGAATATGGAGGAGGAGGAGGAGGAGGAGGTGGGTGATGATAAAAATAATGAGCCAGTTTTATTTTAACCTCATGGTACTAATCTTCCCATTCTAAATAATGAATGGATTTGAATCACAGTTATGTTAAATTTGCTTTGCTGATCTTTTAGCATTTATTTCAATTGTTCACACATCGCCTGATGCAAGAAATTTTATGCTACACTTAATGGTACATAAGATATGTAAAATGGCACACAATAAACATCTTTTAATGAAACAGAATCATTTTTATCCTGGAAATCAAAACATAGTTAAATTTAAGTATCAGTTTCCTTTCCTTTTTATTTTGATTCTGTTCAAATGGAAATGGCCTGTTATTTATGGACGCTCTTTAACTGCTTTGGTTCTCAGCGTTCCATTCTATATTGGGCGTGAAAGATCGCTTAATTTTGCTCAGAGGCCTCTCTTATCAGGCTTGAGGTTCTTTTACGTGGCGTAAATCTACGACACGGGACCCACAGCTTTACTTCCCTTCCGAAGGAAGCCATGCTAAGGATTTTTACGCCCGAAAAAATCCATCGTCCTCTGCCAGGTTTGAACCCGTGACCTTGGGTATATGAAGTTAGCATGGTAACCATTACACCACGGAGGGCGACTGATTCTGTTCAAAATTTATAAAAAATATTTAAAAAATAAAAATGTTTATGTGTTGCATTCAAATGGCTTTCTCTATCCATTATATATGCTGTAAACTATTCTTATTATTATTTTTTATCTATTTCACATTAATTGTAATAAATGTTTACAGAAATAGTTTCACTAACATTTTGTTTTAGGTACAAGAGGAATACAGGATGTTAAGCAGTAGCAAAATGTTTAAAAAGTTGTTTATAATGCTGGCTTTGAAATTCCATACTTGCAAGAACAGAAGACTTAGCACTTAAAAAATATACTATAAAAATATTGAAAAATTCAAATCAATAGCAATGATATCTTGGGTGCCACCAAAAACTTTATTTGACATAAATTGTATGTTTAACAAAAAATTAATTTACAGTCTTCTGTTAATGCAGCATAAGTTCTCTTTCCATCATGAAGGTTTGCTATAAGAAATGATTTTATGAAACCCCAAGAAATTAAAAGGGTAGCGCTTTAATAATGAGATAATATTTTCTTTCATATAATGATACTGAACAATGTCTCTATTTATTGGTTTTATATCTTTCTCATTGGGCTCAGTGCAATTGCTCATTGTACCCCTGTGATTATCTAATTAAAGTGTTACCTTTTCCAAGTACTGTTAATCCTACTCATGCTGATGCACTTTTGAGTATAGCAAAGAGAGCAAATTTACTCAATGCTCCTGTGAATCACCTATGCTGGATTGTGCAACCAAATGAACGGAAAGCAAGAACAGATAACTCCTTCGGTGACGTGGCAGTATGTAGCATTTTGCATTTGAAATGCTAATCCACTTTTAATAAGCTCATACAGTAAATTGTAGTTCATGATTGGTAGAACAATTGCTCTATTATGGTCATGCATTATTATTAAGACAACACTCCATGGCCATAATTGCTGAACATGTGTGTACAGCTTCCTTCATAATCATAGCTGATTGTTGGCATCCATTGTTATACCTTGCAAGTGGACAGTGTTCAGCGTTCTTTGACATTGAAGCCACGTACTATCAAGCCTGAGTGAGTTTGTGACAACTGCAATGCTTTTGCATGTGCAACTGTTTCTAGAAGTTTCCAGTCACATGGCCAACAAGTATAAAAAGGGCAGCAAAGCCATGCCGTGGGTTCAGTTTTCCTGGGAATACATTGCATACAACAGTTGAATGAGTTTGATAGGAATTTTGTAGCAAAATGCATTGTTGCTGCAATGAATGTCAAAAAGAAATTATATGGCTGAATTGTAACAAAAGAGAGTTATTTGTGAGCAGATTCTGATTATAATCAGTTTGTGGAAGAAATAAAGAGTTGGTGAAGAAAAGAGGGTTTTTTTCCCCATTATTTATACTTTGGATATAAGCATAAACATTTTTTTCATAGGTTTGGTGATCACTGATGGTCAGAACATAAATAATTGAAGAAAAAAATAACAATTATTAAACAATTAATATAATAAAACAGCAAGCTTCTTAACTTGGTTAATACCATTGTAAAGACATTGTATCACCAACAGTATTAAAATTAGTTTGTAATGAACAACTTTCACAGCTAGAACAGTGAATATGAACAGGTATCTTGGTAATTAATTGGGAAAGAAATGTTTTTCTCCTTGGTAACTGTTGTACTCACCTTCATGGATGGCATAATGGTGCTGCAAATTGAATTTTCTGAGTGTAAAACTTTGCCAAAAACTAAACACTTTCTATAAATAAGAAATATTCCTCCTAGACAGGCATTATGGCTTGTAAGCTGGTTTTGCTTTCTGTTCCTGACATAGCCTAGCATACAACACATTATACAAGGAAAAGAGCAATCCCTTCTGTGATTGTTTACCCATTGCATGCAAGGAGAAACCCATTTGTTGTGACACAAAATTAAGTAGCTGCTTTATGCCAATGAGATCTGTAGTAGGGCCTCAGAATATTGGCTGCTCTGGCTTCAATGGGCACAGAAAAGAGCATAATACATCATTTGTGCATCACAATTGTTGTTTTGCACTTCAGTAGTTCAACTAAGTTAGAAAGTCGAATCAGATTTGGAAAATTTAAAATCAAAGCTGAGAATTGAACCATGGCATTCCATACTGATACTGTATACCACTGAGGTAATATGACAAAGTTTTCATATGAGCATTAAACCTTTTCTCTGATTCACTCTCATCTCTTACTTATCAGGTTAATCAAAATTTGAATTTTTTATTAAAGTGGATATTAAAGACATAACCGGTATTAGTTTATGATAAATAATGGAACTGAAAATATTTTTGAAAGTAACATTGAGTCAAACTTAACGCTTGAAACGTCACTGGTTTACTTAACTTTGTAGTACTTATGTTTCGCAGACATCTGCATTTTCAACTACCTTCCACCACCAGATTCATTTACTGCAGGGTCTCTCTGGAGTCTTGAGGCTCACCCACTGGACGTCAGATGAACTTATGGAATGGGTTGTCTCTGGTGGGAATTTAAACATTCATCAAGTTTGACTCATACTTTTTCAAAAAAATCTCCCAAGTATTGAGTTCAGTAAGTCTTTTTGCATGTTTTTGACGTTGTGGTCAGAGTTCCAAAAATGATATGCTACAGCAATTTTTCTGTATGCTTATATTTTGGTGGCTGAGATGTTTCTTGCGATGGGTTTCGATGTTCCTTTTGAGTTTTCCTATATATAGTTTCTCACAATCTTTATAGTCAAATTTATAGATTCCTGGTCTTTTGATAGAAGGTGTTACATTGTATCTGTTTGATTTAATTGTTTTTTATACAGTGTCTATTTTGTGTGGCTAGCTCTGTCATAAAAGAAACACTGCATAGAAAACATAATTAAATCAAACAGATACAATATAACACCTGCAAAAAGACCAGGAATCTCTAGAATCAACTGTGAAGATTTAAGAAAGTATATATAGGAAAAACCATAAGAAACCCCTCTCAAGAAACATCTCAGTTACACAAAATATAAGCATACAGAAAAATCAGCAGTAGTGAACTATTTTTGGGACCCTGATCAAAATATCAAAATAAAAAGCATGAATCCAACAGTCAAAGGTGGTTGAAAATGTAGACATCTGCAAAACATATGTGCTGCAGACTAAATAAAAACCAGTGAAGCTCAAGTATTAAGTCTGACTCAATGTTGCTTTCAAAAGTTATATTAGCTTGTCAAGTAATGCTATGATAAAAGTATGCAGGTATTATTTGAGATCTAAAACCACATACATGCAATGCAGTGTATGTTAATATAATATAAAAATCTGATGTATTCCATTCACATGACTTTCTCTATCTGCTCTTCAAACAAACTTCTTACAGAAGATTATTCTTCTTTCTAAACCATGCTAATCGAGATCAACATTAGCAGAATGTTCTTATTACTTAGTTCCTTATAAGTAGAAAGGGGACTAAATGAATGCACTATGCTAAAGTGATAGTCAAATGTTTTAAAAAATATTGTTATTCGATTGTCATTGCAAATTGCTTCTTTGCTTTGCCAGGAGTAGAACAAAAGAAAAACGGACACTTCCTGTCTGTTAAAAGTATAAGTACTTTACGATTGAAACCAATAACCTGGAATATCTCAGAAACAATTACCTCCACAACAAAAATGTAAAGGATATAAATTGTGTGTTTTGACAATAGCTACATTTTTGTATATTTGATATTGAACACTATCTACACTTAGCTAAAGAATTTACAAAATCTGAAATATCTTCGTGTGTTCTAAAACAAATGACACTAGAAATATATAACTCTAAAGCAGCTATTATATCCATAACATCTGATGTAACACCTAATAACCTAAATATTGCAGAATGCCGCAAAATCATAAAACAACTAATGAATTTAAATAAAAGATTAATACTTCAATGGATACCAGCACATTGCAGAATACAGGGTAATAAAACAGCTGACTTTCTAGCCAAGAAAGGTAGTAAAATTACATCAAATTCATCAGATCCAATAAGTTATCACTCTATCAAAAGAATCATTCTATCAACATATAATAACAACAACATTAAAGAAGACAATGTAAAGGAAAACCATGGGAAAATTTATGTAATAACATGACCAGAATCACTACATTACCAAGAAAATCCTCCTAACAGGCCATGACTGTGTCAATCCACATTTATTTAGGATTGGTATAGTGAGATCTCCTCTGTGTCCTTTCTGTAAACTTAAAGAAGATATGGATGGAAACCATCTACTGCGCTGCCCAACCTTGAGTCGACCTGATAATATAACATCAAAATACTGGAATGCAAGAGAGCGAATGGCTTCACTGCCAACTGCCCAACATTAGATACCAACCAACCAACCAATATTTTTTTGTGTAGCAAGTTTTTGTCTATCTCATATGGTTTAGCAGTTAAGCAAAATTCATCTGGAATAAAGAAGTCCTCAGCGGCATTCCCAAAAAATTCAAGATATACAAATTATTTGGGATGTAAATATCTTTATTATACAGGACTTTAATCACAATTGTTAAGAGTCATTTTTGAGAAAATCAAAATTTTCGAAAATTTTTCCATGTAAAACATAGTTTGTGATGTTGGTATTTAACGGTCTTTTTGTTTTTGAGTTATGCTGTCCACACACACACACACACACACCACATTCTTGGAAAACATCAAACCTAAACACCAAGTTTGGTATTTAACGGTCTTTTTGTTTTTGAGCTATGCTGTACACACGCATGCATGCATGCATGCGCGCGCGCACACACACACATTTTTCTAAAAATGCTTTTTTCAGACTCAGGGGGCCCCAAAACATATATTTCTGGTGAAATCTCGACATTGAATTTTTGGGTGGAATACAATATCTTCTCTATCCACTATATACATTGTATATGCAGGCTAGAGAAAGTAAAAATATGTGTGAACTTGTAATGGGTAGAGAAAATCTTATGAGTGTTTGCACATAAGATTACTTTAAGTTATGATGCTTTTACACTGGAGGTGTGACATAGCAAAGAATTACATTGGCCCATGTGAAGATGTAAATTGCAAGAATGAAATGTAAAAAGAAAAAAAATGGAGTTATGACTTAAGACGGAGTTACCCTTTCCAAAACTCATTACTTCTATTCCAACTCAACTTCCAAATTTTGGGGGGAGGGATGAAAAGGAGGCAGGAGAAAAGACTTGTTAACTTACAAGTATTTTTCATAGTTTTAACAATTTATAGAGCTTTGCAACTAGTACAAATGAAATTAAATGAGTCACTGTTAGTAACATGTGTAAAACTATGTCTGATTCAAAATAGTCCTCTCCCCAATATTTTCAGAAAACTTAGTTTAGCTGTACTTAATGAATTATGGAAATGGGTATTTCAGTTGTTTAATGTGTTACCTGAATCTCCAAAACAGTTAAGTCCTGTAAGCAAGTTATAGCAGAAACAAAAACATCTCTGCTACAAATTAGCACTCGGTAGAAGAACATTGTTAAAATAATACACAAATTAATGTATTTCACAAATTACACAAATTAGGCTATAAGCCTGCACTTTCTCCCATTAACTTCTGTATATGGGCAGTTTCATGAATAAGTCAAACATTTGAGTGCAATAGGTTTATTGCAGTCATTTGTTAATCTTTGCTCCAAGCTTTTTAATAAGGCTAATATGTGAAAAAACGGAAGTAGCAAAATAAATATGTTCATACTTTAAGCCACATGTACAACAAATTTTAATTATAATCTGTTACTCACTTTCAATTTTATTTAATGCTTCAATTTTAACTCTCCAAAATGTAGCACTTGATTTTCCTATTTAGATTCACATATTTCTAAATAAAATTGAATTAGAAACCTGAAAAATGTTGTGTGCTTTCACATATATTATATTATGAATTATAAATAAAGAATTATGTTTATTTTTATTTGTTTGTTCACTTTTATTGTTCCATTTATATTGATTGCCTTTAACTGCAATGGTCATATTGGGAGGCTTTTACCTTTGGAACTCATTTGTTTGGTTTTTCTTTCTTTGTTTTTTTTTTTTTTATACATTAAACCATTCACACATGCATAGAAGGTCATAGAGCATGAGTAAACCATGGCTAAAAGCTTGGAGAACTTTATTAATATCACAAGGCTGGTACCCGAGAGGCTCTCATTAATTTTCTTTCATGCTACCAGACTCCGGGGAGGATAGGGAACAATCTTGGCTAGCAAAACATTTCTACCCCTCCAACAGGAATCGAACACAGGACCCTTTGCACAACAAGCAGGTGGCTACTGCCTAAACTACAGGGTTGATCCCCATTTTTAAATTTAATTTAAAAAAATTCTGACACTAAAGAAAAAAATTGTATCAACAAAAGTGACTATAATAGTGTATTTTAAAAATTGGGTTACAACAAATAGGAAAATAAATTATGTTAATTATGTGGACCAAAACCAGAATGAGCCATATGAAAAAAATAATTTTGTTAGCGACTGGTGATTACAGAGAAGAGTCTTGGCTTAAAATATTCAAAATATCAATTATAATGATGTGAAGTATTATTAAATTCCAATTACTACTTCTTGTAAACTTAGAGTTTAAAGATATGAATATATATTTTGATACTTCCATAGTTTCACATAAAGTCTGGTGTTACTATATCCCCTGTAATTATTAATTCTGCAGTTATTACAAAGTCTGTATAAAATGTATTTTCCACTTGGAATTTTTAATTGTGTTGAAATTAATCAATATGTACTAATGCATTTTGTAATGCACTGTAATTGACACCAACACTAAGAATACATAGAAAGTTTAGTAAACAATATACTAAATACACTATTTAAATACAACTCTAGGATCAAAGCAAGTGCTACAAGCATATTACTTTTGATGATGATGGTGATTAAATGCCACTATTGTAGACCAGACATTGGAATTCCCTATGAAGGTGATAACAGGCAGCAGTATAGTTCATTTTTAATTTGTATACTTCTCTGGCAGACCACTATACTTGGATAGTTTGGTGATTATGGGGATGAAAAGGACAATGATGATGGAGCAATTGGCAGAATGGTTGCCTGCCACAAATCCCACTTGCAGCCATTGGTATTGAACCCAATTCTGCTTGTCAAGAGGCAAGAAGTGTAACCATTGAGTTACAGTATTGTTAGTATATTACTGTTAGATATAGAAACTTCTCTATTTAGCCAACAGATTAGTTGCCTTTTGATAACAAGCTTTTCTAAATAGAATATTAATATTCACTTTGCAGCAAAACAAACATTATTGAAATTAAAATAATGCTCTGAAAATCAAGGCGTGTGACCAAAATGTGCACCCTCATATTGTTCAAATGGATTGGCACGAAAATTTACTTTCTTCTCTTGCAACTCTCAACCATGGTGAGTCATGGAAAATGACATGGGCCACATGTAGGCATCTGGGACTGTAAGAATCAGGGATCTGAATGTGCCTCTAGTTTGGTCAATTCTGATGCTCCATCCCTTATAACCGAAAACAGTGCTCTGCGAATCCTATTATTTCTATGTCAACTGCACACACTACTCTATAAAATTAAGCATTACAGAAGGTGTCACAGGGCATTCGCATACACACATCCAAGTCAGACATGCACAAACTTCAGTGCTGTTTCTTTCGCTGCATATTCTAGTTAAAATGTGGTGCTTTCTATTTTACACTCAATATAAAACTTATTCTAAAAACTAAATATCTTATAAGCTAAAACATTACAACAGAGAATTATATCCAAGCCAAAAGAGAAGATATTTAAGCTGACTCAACAGTAAAAGGAAATGAAGAAGGAAAAGTAAGCAAGCTTTTTATTGCAAAAACCACCAGGTTGATTAATAAGATTAAAAAATGTCTGGGTCTAACAACAAAAATGATAATTTGCAACTTAATCCTACCATAGGTTTATTATAAATAAACAAACCATGCAGATAAAAATATTTATAAGCAATTTATAAATTAAAAAATGCAGCTATCTTGAATCAACTAATTTTTAAAGAATGTCAATAATATAAAGCCTGATGCAAAGTTGTCCAGAAATGGAAAAGGTGGCTCTAGTTTCATGTTTCCTGTTCCTAATAAAATTGTATCACACAATAATTTTATTATACGTATGGTTCATTTTAGAAGATAATCAAAAAGGTCAGACTCATAGCAACTCTCTCTAGTAGCAGGCTTGAAAAAATAAAATCAAGATGAAAGCTGCACATTGTACTTTATTTCCAAAATGCTAAATTTTTAGAAGTGATTACAAACAGTGAAACCTTTTAATATATTGAATCTATGAATTGATTAGTAAGACTTTAGAACTCTGAACAAGCTTTGAAGATGCTTGTCTCTATTATTAGAAGTATGTCTACTGAGATCTGGAAGTAGATTCCCTACTTTAGTGTTTAAGCAAATATGTAGTATGGGTACATTTGTGTAATCAGTTTTTAACACTATGTCACTTACATTTTTTATTTAGGAGCGACCAGTTTCAGGCGCTGTTGCTTCCATTTACAACCTCAGAGACCGACTACTGCTGCTGGTTGTAGTTGCCTGCAGTCTCCTTTCTGACAGTGGAACAATGAACTTCTTCACTAAGCTGACAACTGGTGGGATTTCAAAGTATATTAAGCGGTCTTTATGTGTTTCTACATTAAGAAATTTCCGATGTTGTGAGTTCATTGTGGCCTTTCATGCGTTTTAACAATTTCAGAATCAGATTTAGGTTATGGCTTTCTTTCCAAATTAGAAGTGCTGCTGCTGATTCATCCTCTTACTTGAATTAAGATTTATTTTATATACTAGAAATAAAAAGAATATTTACTTAACCTCAACCAGAACAACAATAAGTAAAAATGGAGTAATGCACGCCAGTATAATGATTTATAATTCCCTTCCCAGCGCTATAAAAAATACAGAAAACTACATTGCATTTAAAACCAGAACAAAGGCTTTCTTGCAAGAGCATGCATTTATACTGTAAAGGAATACCTACAATTTAATAAATATCCATATATAGTGAAAAGTTTTACATAGGACAAACCAAAAAAAGTTTAAAACCCAGATCTAAAGAGCACTTCAGAAATCTTAAATTAAAGCAAGAGGACAAGTCAGCAGTAGTATTCGCTTCTGAAAGAAAAGCATAGCCTAGACCCAAAACTGAAATTACTAAATGCATTATAGGCATAATGACTTTTCACAACATGGGAAAACATCCTACTAAGGAAACATAAACACCATTTAATTAATATTAACAGTGAATTATTCATCATTAATTTGGATTTATACTAAGTTGCACCTATTTACACTCACCTTCACTTAGTACTATTGAAAAAGATTGAAACATTTTCAATAGCACTGTGACTGTCACCAAACTGCAGAAGTTGAGGACGAATGTTCTTGAAAACGTTTCAATGTTTATTAACAATACTAAGTGAAGGTGAGTGTAAATAAATGCGACTAAAAATAACTCCAAATCAACCACTTAATAAACCTTGAAACTCTGCCATTTGTCACCTTAGTGAAGAAGTTCATCATGCCACTGCCAAAGAGCAGACTACAGCAACTGCAGCCAGCAGCAGTAGTCGGGCCCCTGAAAATGGAAGCAATGGCTTCCAAAACTAGTCCCTCATAAATAACTGACAGTGTTAAAAACAATCTCCACAAATATGCCCATATAATTCAAATGCCACTGTTACTAAATTCCTTTAAACATCTATTAAGTCTGCTGTAGTTCCCATTTTTAATCAACAGAATACAACATTAAACAGGAAGTAGGAAAAGCTTTTAAAACAAGCTAAAACACCAATGGACTTGTATAATGGGAAAAAATCCAGATCACCAAAAATGCAAAGAGAGAATGAATTAAAAAATATATAATATTGTGAAGGTTGAACAGCTCTCACAATGGGAATAATGGTTCCCAAAACAATTGTCCTTCTTAATAAAAGTAAATGAAGTATGTGTAAAAAGTTAACTTATCTTAATGAAGTACATAATGCATTTTGAAATTCTGCTGGTAGATAACATAAGTTCAATAGAGAGCTAGTTGACTAAATCAAAATTATACTGAAGTAATGAATTCCATTGCAGATGCCAGTGGACATGGAGCTAACAATGGGAATTAACATCTTCATGACATATTCTGAGTAAAAACTTAGTAAGTGAAACTTCCACTTAGAATTTCAATATTATTCTCAATTTTATTTCTACTCCTGTCAGTGGCATTTAATTTAAGAATAATACATGCCAACTGTACTACTGTTTAAAGATGTTTACCCTAACTTAATTTCAAGCTAGTTAACTTGGATTCAAATAAAAGAATGTAAATGGTTGACTTTAAACGATAGAATGTGTAAACTCAGTTTTACATATTACTACTGATATGCTGTTTTTAACTTCAGTTTGTTGCAAATTATTAACAGTGCATGTTCTTAAATTCTCTAACCTCTTCTTGATTAGAATCCATTGCTGATTTATAGTAGATTAACTTTAGATATCAATAAATTTCAATTTCATATGGAGGTTAGGACAGCTGCTTTCTCTTCCTGATCATAGGCACTATGCACCAGACTTAGGATTAAGAAATGAAAAATAGTTTTTCTCAATAGAATAAACATACTACATATACAAAGCTTAACTACTCTTCATTATGCGGCTTTGTTCATCTACTTCATTGCATTAACTGTTTCTATATTTGTACATTTTACATCCAATACCATACTTAGGAAAATAACCATGAGATATAGATGTGACCCAACAAGAGATTACTGAATATTGTATAAGGTTATTAGATATTAATGTTTTTTTAGTTTTGTATTGTGTTAAGGAATAATTTTGGACCTCACAGTTTAATAATGTACACCCAACACCAGAGTTATTTAGTGAAAATCTCAGCTGTTAAGTATTATAAAAGGGTTTATGTAACTTTGCAGCACATTCAATCTTTTACAAGTTAGCGCAATCTGATTTTTGTATTATCAATCTCAAAACTGAAAAATATGTTGTAATATTCATATCTGACACTTGAAACTGCCCATATGATCATCATAACATTTATGATTGCAGAACAATAATTAAAACGCTTGGCAGTAAATAACAGTAAGGGACATTATTTTAATGCTACATTAGCATACATAAACAACAAGCTGTAAAAAAGTATTCCCTATCTAATTTCATTTAAGGCATGTGTGCTAAATGATATACCTAAATTAGAAACTTCTTCATGAAAGAGATAAATTGGTTCAACTTTCTTTTATTTTGATCACTTTTCTATATTATTAAGGTATTTCATATCCTAACCCCCTTATGTACACTTCTTTTCTTGTAATTTTGTTGATGGGCATCTTTTGGATGGGACAGTCACTACTATTTACCACTTTGTGGTGGCATCATAGTGATATATCCACAAATCATTTCCTGTAAATGCTGTAAGTGTCTTTTCTCCTCCACTGTCACATTTTTGTAGCATTAAATGGCACATTTTCTAACGAGTTGCATTACCACTTTTCTGTTAAAGAATTGCAACCCACTAGAATAAAGCTTATTCATTTGTAGATATTTATGAAAAATAAATATCTGTCATCCCAAAGTTGCTGGTATCTCAAAGTTCAAATGTATCTGCACCTATTGATGAATTGTAGAGTGGTTGTAACATTTGACTGATGACTTCCCAGGATAGCCAATATGCATGAACGCAATCACCTGTTTGCCAGCATACAAATAATTTATCCATGTTGATGATGTAGCACAAATTTAAATGTGATAATATCTTTTGTTGACTTATGTGATAGTCAGCTCAGATGTTTAGGTATGTATAACAATCAAAATAAGAAAAATGAAGGGAGACCACAGTATATATAAAAAAGGCATTATACATTTTAAAAAGTGGTAATTATATTTAATAACCTAAATCTGGTTAAAGTCACACTATTTATACATTTTTATTATTGCAAATTATCTGAAAATACTATTGTAAATAATGTTAGACTCTCCCGACATTACTAATGATTTACGCAAATATAACAGAAATTGGGGCTGTCTGCTAGATGTGGCGATGGCTATTGGAACTAGCCTTAAATTCTTGTCACCACTCTTCAAACCAGAGTAGACTGGTACTTAATTTTAACATGTACTTACTGATGATAAAATAATTTTTTTGCAATTACTTTTCACAAACCTTATATGAGGATCGGCTGATAAGTCCTGCGCCTCACATTGATATGGCGCCACTAGGCCAATTAAGACAGTAGCATTGTATAGTTTAACTCGAGATTAGCTTGTACACATAGTTACAGGTCAAAAGCTTTTTAATTTTTGAATGACAGCATTTTAAACAAGACAACTTTAGAGTTTTCACGAAAATGGAGGATTTAGAAAAACGAGCAGTGATTACATACTTCCATTTGAAAGGCTTAACACCTAAAGATATCAAGAAGGAAATGGACAGTACATTGAAATACTTTACGATTTCATATTCAATGATTAAAAAGTGGGTTGCAGAGTTTAAACGGGATGTACGAGCACTAGTGATGAGCCTCGCTCTGGACGCCCTATAGAAGTGACAACTCCAGAGATCATTGAAGAAATTTATCATTTAGTACTGAAAGACCGCAGATTAAAGTTGTTTGAGATAGCAGAGGCTGTAAACATATCAAAAGAACATGCAGGTAATATTTCTGTATTGTTTTGGGCTTTCACAAGGTCTGTGCAAGATGGGTGCCGCATTTGTTGACACCTCATCAAAAGTTGAAAAGAAAAACTGTTTCTGTTAAAAATGTGGAGCTCTACCATAAAATTCCCAGTGAATTTTTGAGACGGCTTATTACCATGGATGAAACTTGGATATATCGCTACACTCCAGAAAGTAAATCAGTCAAAATATGGATTGTGCCAGGTGAACCTACTCCAAAAAAAGGCAAAGTCAATTTTGTCAGCTAATAAGGTTATGGCTAGTGTTTTCTAGGATGCACAGGGAATTATGCAAGCTTACTGCAGTGTTTGAGTGATGAGGTGAAAAAAAAAAAAGACCCCATTTGGCAACAAAAAAAATCTTGTTACATCACGACAATGCTCCGTCTCATCCTTCAGTCATTGCAATGGGAAATATGTGTGAATTAAAGTTGGAAGTGCTTGAACATCCACCCTATTTGCCAGATCTAGCACCCAGCAACTACCACCTGTTCCCAAACCTCAAAAAATTTCTTGAAGGAAGAAGATTTCACAGCAACGAGTTCATTGATGCAGTAAATAGCTATTTTGAGGACCTTGATAAATCGTACTACAGAGATAGTTTAATTAAATTAGAACACTGATATGACAAATGTATTAGCCTTTCTGGAGATTATGCTGAGAAATAAAGCAAAAAAAAAATGTTTTTAAATGCTGTTTTCATTGAGAGGCCTGGGACTTATCAGCTGACCCTTGTACAATAAAATTGTTACACAATAAAATACAAGGGGAGCAACTTCACTCACATAATTGTGAAGTTTTTAATCTTAAATTTTACTTTCACAGAGAAATGCTGAATTCTTAGCAAGTAGTAACCATTAAAACATGAAAAATGGATTCCAGCAGTGTTATAAGAACACTGTGAAGGAAGCCTGATGGCATGGATGGATTTGAGTAACTTATCCAATCCCAAGGGGTTTCCTGAATCTCATCATAGTTGATGTGAGGAAATTACTTGAGTAACTTCGTTAGGAGTGTTACATAATCTGCACAAGCCTTATCTTGAAATAATTTCCATCACCTTGGATCTCCTGAAACAACTTCCGGTAGTGAGTAGGGGGTGATGTACAGCAAGGAAAGATGCCCATCAACAATTTGTTACCACTTTGTTGTTAATTACCTTTTCTGACCATAATAAATTAGCACAAGAATTTTGTTATGTCAGCCTCTTGTACGACAATTATTGAGTTTCCAACGCATTCCTTCAAAAATAGTTGTTACATTAGGTACTGTATAATAATGTGTGTGGATAGCTTTAAAATATACTATTGTTAAATTCAACATTTAGAGAGAACCTTGCATAAGGTCAATTAAAAACTGAAACATATAGAGCATTATTGTTTTCCTCAGTATTAAAATATACGGTTTTATCTAAACAGCTGACAGACAGTTTGTCTTCATCCAGAAAATTGTAACAATAATTATTTATGTAGCAAGCTGAGTCAGTGTTACTTACTGTACTAGTTTGATTACATGATGTAACATTCGTTGGCTACTCTGGTGTTGCTGTAGAAACGAATACATTTACTATGTAAACATGATCAGAAAAACTGTGAAACTAATTTATCAGCCAAAAGATTTCCCAGAAATTTTTTCCCTTCATTTCTTAAAAAATTACACGTCCCTTACCATTATTTGAAGGCAAGCCCTTCAAAACTAACAAAAGTTCACCTAATACAGCAGGTTTTTGCTGCATTTGCATCTGCTGCTGCTGCTGCTGTTGCTGCTGCTGTTGCGTTTGTAGCTGTTGTTGCTGTTGCTGCTGTTGGAAGTTTTGCAATTGTATTTGCTGCTGTTGTTGCATGTTTATTTGTTGCTGTTGAACTATTGTCTTCTGTGGTAATGCTGTTTGCTGTGATTTTTCTGCTGATACTGGCGATCCTGCAGCCACCATTGTGCCTACTGACACTGCACCATTGCTTGTTAGTATTACTCTGCACAAAACAAAGAGGAAAACAACATCAATATTCAGTATACATATAGGGACTTGACATAATACATTTGTGCTAATATCATAAAGAGAAGACATTTCTAAATACATATAGGCATACAGTCTCAGAAATCCCTTAACCAATTCTTATAATTCTTTCATCATTGAACACCTCTGTTCTTCTCATTGACATAGACTGTAAGATAATTTCAATCCCTAAACAGTGTAATTACAAGAGACATAAGAATATGAACACAGAATCATAAGAGATGATGCTCACAATAAAGCCTTTGATATTTTGATGAATATCATGGAGTAAAAAATAATTACATCACAGAAAATGCATGTGGAAGTATGGCTTTGGTTTTCAAAAAAAGAAATGGAATGATACAAGTTATCTGTAAAGGAAACAACATCTCTAAAAGACAATAAACAGGAAAGAATACATAATGGGAATCTTTTTGGATGTTACTAAAACATTCAACTATGTAGACATACATAAATTAACTACTAAAATAAAAAATTATGGGATTAGGAGCCTAGCATTAGTATAGCTAAAATCTCATCTACAAAATAGAGAACAAGATGTTGAAATAATACATATTTAAACAGAAACTTAAATAAAAATCAGAACATCATTTAAGAAAACTAGGGCCTATATGTATATATAAATAAACTGCCTATTCAAAATAATAAAAGAAGCAGGTGGATTGGTGGTTAGATACACTGGTGATTCCATAATTGTAATAAAGGAAAACACAGAACATGATGTACTAAACAAATCAAATTTACTACTTGAAAAAATCAGTAGAGGAAACCTAGGTATGGTAAAAAAATATAAGTAAACCTAATAGATGCAAATCACCTTAGATAAACTTATTAATCTTAGATAAACAAATACAGTTAGTAATAGAAACTAATTTCCTGGGATTAGTAATAGATAACTAAACTAGAAAAAATATATTGAAAATAAATAAATAAATCAACACTACATATTTTAAAACAATTAGCTCAACAAATGGATAGAGAGAGCTTAAATAAAATAAACTGCTTTCATACAGTCTCTTAATTATGCAGTTTTATTATCGATAATGCACAAAAAAAAAAAAAAAAATGCAAATGATATTTCAACTACAGAAACACCCATTAGAATAATAGAAAGCTTAAAAAAGGCATACCTGTAGAAATGCATAGAAAACACTAAATATATTAACATTTCCTGTCCTGTAGATATATCAAAAGATTAACATCATAGCAATCAAATTAAAAACATGAACATACACATAACACAAGAACAGAACAAAATTATTTCATTAACAAACTAAGTGGAACATTAAGCAACAAAAGTATAGAAAATAAAACTATATTAGTACAATCATTTGCCTATTCAAATAAAACTGATAATGGAAGAAAAACTTAAACTTAAAGCAGTTTCAAAAGTAACTAAGGAAATACAGTTTACTCCACAGAAGAATATAAAATGTTAAATACAAGATGAAAAACTTGTAAAATTCATATTGTATATCTGTACCCTCTGTATTTTTTGTTATATAAAAATTAACATACCCATGTTACTATCTATAGTATATATCTTTTGATCAATTTGATAATCACTGTAAAATGTATCTTACAATTGGACATATAATAAGAAATGTACAAAAGTTTCTGTATTATAAGAAAACTGAGGCCTTCATGTTGTTACAGAATCAGAGAGAAGGTGAAAAGGTTTAAATTTCAACTAAGAATTACATGATGATTCCAATGATTGTTTCAACACCAAAAGATACATGCTACACAACATTTCCAAAATTTAGAAGACTCTTGGGAAAGGTAAAGGAAAACAGAAACAAAACACCCTGGGAAGTTTTCACCCATTATTAGGAATATTTTGAGGCTGAATGAGATTACAAGGGAAAGAGGGTGTTTTACCACCCTTGTACAATAATTTAATATTTCATTTTAGTTCATCGTTTTAAGTTTGCATATAAAGAAAACATAATTTAAAAACTAATACATACAGATTAATATTTGCATTGCTTAGAAATATAATATACTATATTGCCTTTAGATTTTTATGCTTATCAATACTATAAAAACTCCCTCTTTTAGGTACCTTTTTACTTCATTTTTAATTCATCCTTCGATGGTCATGCATAACTTCACCCTGTCCAGTGCGTCTTTAGTTTCAACTTGTTGAAGAATAGAGATATCACTACACAGAGAGCATCTAGATCAAATGTTGTTGGAAACTTAGTACAGTATCAAGGCCTGCACTTCTCATTCACAAAGCTTTCCATAGAGCACATAAAACACTTTCCAATATTGAGAAGTGAAAGACATGTACCTACATATTAGCACAATGGCTTGATGGTCTGTTAAGTTTTAAAAACGTTTAGTCTGGAGAGAATTCAATGAATATAGTTACATAGAAAACTTAATGGATTAGACTTCTTTCGGTAAAACAGAAGCTCACATGAAAAGAATATCAAAAAGGTGGAACATTGTTTAGGAGGTAGTATTTTAAATTGAGCATTTGATCTTTTACATTGAGAAATGTTTTGAATTAAATTATGAAATTATTTTTGATTAAGCATCTCAAAGGTATAAAATTACAAAATAAATACTATAAACCATTGTGTTTTTCATTGGCGTTGCAATACAAATCTACCGCTTTTGAAAACTGAGCACCACTTTAAATTATGTCATGTATGAAGTTCTATGTGTCACTATTGAGCTCCAAACATTTTACTTATTTTATCATGCATTCATATGTAGCACAAAGCATAGTTGAGAAGGATGGCCCCTCATAGTTCGGTCAGAGAGCACAAAATGGCCATGTTTCAACATAAAGATCACATCTGTAGAGCACAACGCAGACTTTCACAAGGTGCCTGAAAATTTTCTAAATGCTACACTCTGGACCTGGAAATTTTCCATTAAAAGGCATACTTTGATTTCCGGTGTCCGTGTTAGACAGTTTCTGTTTAATAATAGAAATTTAACATGCTTTTCACCCAAAAATTCACGGTGCCATGAAATATTTTCATTTAAGGCAGATTTCTGTTTAATAAGGAGTCTGTTAAACTCTGTTTTACTGTACCATTTTCCTATTTCGGTAAATTCAGTGAATCTTTATTCATGTACAAAACTGAAAATAACCTCCTATGTATCAACTCATTAATTAAACACACAAAAAGATCAAATAGGAGTAAAATCCTAGATTACACTCAAACTTCACTCTTGAAATACAGTAACTTACTTTGGACACATTTCGGTGGCTATAGCCACCATTTTCGACAGAGATTCACTGATGAACTCATGGTAGCAGCCTATGGGGATCTCTCTTCCAGATAGATGAATTTTGAGATGAGTCCATTTGTTTGTGATATGTCAAAATTTATGACCTTGTTTTTGTTTTTTAAAATTAATAGGTTTTCCCAAACTGTTAATCCAATTGGATTCTGCACTAATTTTAATAACTTGGGCTCACTATGAAAATTGTGGTTTTGAGTCCAAAAATGATGTGCTACAGCTGAATTATGTGTTTATATTTTAAATATCTCATGTTCTTTAAAATATTGTCCAATGGAACACATGAGATATTTAAAATATAAACAGATAATTCAGCTGTAGCACATCATTTTTGGACTCAAAACCATAATTTTCACAGTGAGCCGAAGTTATTAAAATTAGTGCAGGATCTAATTGGATTAACAGTTTGGGAAAATCTATAAATTTTAAAAAACAAAAACAAGGTTATAAATTTTGACATCACAAACAAATTGACTCATCTCAAAATTCATCTATATGGAAGAGAGACCTCCACAGGACACTACCACGAGTTCATCAGTGAATCTCTGTTAAAAATGGTGGCAACAGCCATCGAAACATGTCCGAAGTAAGTTACTTTATTTCAAGAGTGAAATTTGAGTGTAATCTATGTTTTTACTCCTATTTGATTAGTTACTTCACTGTGCATTCCCATTAATGTTTTAATTAAACAAAAAATATATTCACCTACAAAACAAGATCAGCCAAACACATATCCATAGAATCGGTTAACTCTACCAAATATGGAATAAAAAGTACATTACATAGTGCCACCTAAACATACAACAGTCTCCCATTTAGCATCAAAGAATTGTAAAACTTATCCCAATTTAAAGACAAACTCT
Organism: Hymenopus coronatus; assembly: GCA_030762935.1. Classification (NCBI taxonomy): domain Eukaryota; kingdom Metazoa; phylum Arthropoda; class Insecta; order Mantodea; family Hymenopodidae; genus Hymenopus; species Hymenopus coronatus. Next base: position 39,485,270 of record CM060897.1, on the reverse strand, counting down.
TCAAATACCTACTTGAGCAATACTGTAATTCCTTAAAATTTGACAAGAGAAAATCCTTATGGTGTTTATTGAAATATTGTATTTATTTAATCTCTCTCTCTCTCACGCATACGCACGTACGCACACAAAATAAGTTTTAAAAAAATATATATGTATATATATATGATAATTTTATACTTATGTATCCCGTTTTATGTGTTTATTTTATTCTTTGTTTTTTGCTTACCACCACACTAAAGGGCAGTCTCTACCTAGAGCAATATGCTCATTGGGACATTCTATGTAAATAAAATAAATAAATTTACCCCTTCAGCCTCAATTCTATTATAACACAATATCATGTGCTTTACATCTTCCTTGCCTGCATATAATGGCCAGCCAATATCAATCAAGCACAAGTGTGACAAAAAATATACAATATAATAAATAGCTGGTTGTAACAATAAAACACAAAATCCTTTAATAATAACATCACTAATATAATAAAATTGCACAAGTTGGTATAAAATTCTTACTTGTTGTTAACAATTTGTTGCTGCTGCAGCTGGGATGCGGGACTCATTGCTTGAGGTTTTGTTTGATTTGCAGCATCAGCCTTCAGCGCTGCACCTCCTGGGGCAGGAGATGTCCGAGTCACTACTGGCTTAGCTCTCATCTGTAATAATAATAATACTAGTGATTTAGAATTATAAATTAATGAGTTGGAATATTAACACAGGAAACAACACAGAAATTAATTTTACTTGGACATGTTTTGAAGCATCTGCTATCCTCATCTCCAACACTTTGCCTGTTGAAGATGAAGCAAATATGCTTTGAAACATGACCAAGTAAAATTACCTTTTGTGATATTTCCTGTGCTATGATTCCAACTCAGTAATTTCTAATTCAAATATGCATCACTTTTACTAACTTCTGCGTACCAATTACAGTACTAATGATGGTGAATATTCATTTATGCCAGTAGAAAAGACCTGATGAAGTTAGTTAAACTTCCTGGATTTGTGGTTCTGTTCTCTGGACTGGAATTTCTCTTACTAGGACTTGAGTTGAAAATGAAAATAAAAGTAAGCTTAAGAGCAGAAAAAGTGGTTTCTTTCCCTAGAAAACTATATTGTTTATTTCTTCCATAAGATTTCCACTTTATCTAACAACACTAGTTTCCATTCAGCTCTCCTCAATCTATGATGGTTTAAAACAACTCCCAAGAAACAAACACAAACCTATAAATGATGTTATACTGTGTGTTAATGGAGGGCTTAAAAATAATCTCTCTTAATGAATTCTACTTTGATTTGTGTAAACACATAAAAATGGCTACCACAGTGAAATCTAATTAGTGACTTGAATCTTGTAGAGGAGTAAGTGGTGGAGAAAATGTAGCACAGAAATGTACCATTACCATATTTTGTAAAACGTTTCTTCTGAAGTAGATATGGAGATGAATTCTAAAATTATTGGCACCAAAAGGATGTTATGTTGATGTATTTGTTGATTTCAATAATTATTTTGATCCATGAGCATTGAGATGAAGCAAGTCAGTTGCTTCTTGAGGATGGGTACAAATTATTATCTGAATTATTATTTGAATTATGCCAAAGGGAAAGTGGAGAAATTATGCTTGGAAGGAGCAGAGCTACTAAATTTCTGAAGTCTGTCACTTCCCGAAGATGGGTACAAATTAGGGTCCAAAACATGTTTGTATGGATATTATTAAGTCCTATTTAAAATTTCTGGCTCATTAGTCGCATATACTAAATCCCCTTATACCAGTTTGGCCACTTTTTCTGCTCCCAAGTGCAAATAAGGCCATTTTAATACAACATTTTGTACTGTGATACTCTGCTGTTTCATATTCAATTCATACTTTCTAATATAGATTATACAGTGGAGAAAGTAAAAAATACCTCTTTATATAGAAAATAGTCAATTACTGAATAGTTTTAATTTTCTAAAGACTAACCTTTATGTAACATTTTATATGCTAAAAATACTTCATAGATATCACCAACCCTAGATTCAAAAAGTCTCCAGAATCGTTTATTTTCTCTTTAATGTATACAAAAGTAAAGGATATTTTATTTTTAGATGTTGGTAACGACCATGATGACACTCCATTTCAATTTTCATGCTAATAATTGCTGATGTCTTTGCTTGACTAGTTTTTTTTTTTTTTTTTTTTTTTTTTGTGTATGCATGTTCATTTATCGCATTTCATAATGTTGGTAACTGAGTGCTTTTGAACATAAAGTTTTGTGTTTTGTTAAACAAATCTCCCTCAGAGACATTAAGAATGATGGAAGAAGCTTATGGTGAAGCAGCGATGAAGAAAACTATATGAAAGGCATAAATGTTTCAATCAAGATTTTTGAATGCTGAAGAAATTGCTGTACATGCGACAAGGGCATTATAACAGATATCTGAAAATGGCTTCCAAGAGTTTCCAGTCTCTTTACATGTGGTGGCAGAGTGTGTCACTACAGAAGGGGGCCGTGCCGTGGCCGAGTGGTCAGACCACTCGCCTCTCACCTAGACGACCCGGGTTCGATCCCAAGCATGTGAGATTTGTGGTGGACGAAGCGGTGCAGGGGCAGGTTTTCTCCAGGTTCTCCAGTTTCCCCCGCCATTACATTCCACCGGGCTCCATCTTCATGTATCATCAGTGTTATCGCCTGCAGTGCCAGAGCATTAAAAGTGGGTGTTAAACACTACCCACAAAAAAAAAAAACAAAAAAAAAAAAAAAAAAAAAAACAACAAACAAACAAACTGCAGAAGGGAACGATTTTGAAGCAACTGTTGTGTAAACTGCCTTATGGTAATTTGTTTATGTGTTATTTACATATTCCTGGAACTTTTTGAATGTAGTATGTATTACTAAAGGAAATTCTTAAGCTAATAGTAGTTCTAAGTGCCTCATTCAAAAAATGTAAAGCAAGAATTCTCATAGTTCTTTAGTACATTATGCCTGGGATGTGTAAAAGTGTAGCATAATATGCAGAGGAAACTATTTATTTTCACATGTATATATCCACATTAGCTCATGCATCTATAGGCATTCTTCTTTCTAAATGCTTAGTTTTCAATTGCAACTAAGATCCCATCATTTCAAATTTACTTTCAAACTTTTGTTCTTGTTTAGACATTTAATTTTATACATGCCTCTTTAAAGCATGTTTATTTGTATTTTAAGTTACTCAAATTATATAGCTAGTCAATTTGAATAATTCCAATAAATTATTCTGCACTTCATGGATTTTACATTTGGACACAACAAGGAAACAATTTAGTGCATTCACCTCTTATAAAACACTTATTTTCAGTGGCGGCTGCTACATTAAGAGCACAGGAGCATATGAATACCCTAACTTTTGACACCTTATGGATTTATTGGATATTTTTCTTTGAATGCTGCTAAATGTAACATATATGCGGTTACTCTAAATATAGAGTATTTAAATCTACGTCTAAACTATATAAAATGTGGCATCAGTGTAGGTAGCACATCTTTATGCCCGCTTTAAGGAGGTTTTGCGCATGTGCGACTGGTGTGATGTAATGCCTTATGGGCCAAGTACACTTGCAGCATGCACATTTCAAAGCATCCTTATGAGAAGCTTCTTTTCCGGCGCCCTATCTGCACAATTTTACATTAATGATACCAGATAGTACACTGCATAGAAGTCAAGGTCACTAGATGCCAGCCATTTTAATACTTCTTAGCACTGGGTTTCTTAATACAGTGGCTGTTATAGTGTGTTAATCCTACCATCTTGGGAACTTGGCAGAAGTACATGCGCAAGGAACTGCATATTTCAGAATATCTATACTCTCAACTTTAATTTACATGTTACTTTGTTCTTACCTTATAGCGCTCTACTTAATGAAGGTATGCAACAAACATCCACAAAAACTACCCTTTCTTATGTAAGACAACTTATGCATCAGTATCATCATCATTGTCTTTGTTATTGTTGTTGGCATTAGCTGCAGCAGTTTCAATTTGTTCATAATCATAACTATTATACACAGATGCCATTTTACTTTTACAGGACTATCCAACTCTCAAACTTTTGTGAATATCCAGACAGTGTGCTCACGAGCTGCTACTGCTTGGTTCATTTGCTCAACATCACATGTTTGTATTCAGTAGTGTGGTGGTAGCATGTCTGCCATACATTCAACAGGTCGTGAGTTTGAATCTCACTTAAAGGAAGTTACCCGGATAAGGTTTTTTTGCAGGGCTTTCCCTTATTCTGAGAAAACAAATGTCAAGTAACTTTAAGCCCCATGGACACCGAGATCATTTGAGCATCATTTTACCAATTTCATTCATTGTCCAACATGACCAACCAGGTTAAAGGACGTTAACCTATGCAACAACATTTATATAAAAAAAAAAAAAAAAAAAAAAAAAAAAAAAAAAATGCACTTTGATGTACCACCACACAGCACACTTTAGAAGTATATAATAGAAGTACCAATCATGTCAAAAACTAAAGAGGAAAAGGCCATTCAATTGGAAAATGCCGAAGATGAACCGCACACACTTTGAAACATGTCCAGATAAAATTACCTTTTAAGTGATGTTCTAATGTTACTAATTCCAACTCAGAACTATTTCTAACTCAAATACACATCACAGTTACTACCTTCTGCACACCAATTGTATTTATTTACCTATTTACAATTTAACCAACATAATGCAGGTTAACCTGCTTCAAAATTCTAATGAATCAAGTTTGTTCTAGAAGTATTGCATTACTATGTTTGATTCCTCTTGGAAAGTATCAAAGGAATCAATGTTTTGCTGCTCTGCATTTGCTTTTTCCAAGTTGGCAATTAGAGACTTCTAATGCCAGTTTTAGTTCACAGATCTTTAATTCACCTTGAATAATTTTTACCACTAAGAGAGCTACTCAAAATATGCATTCAATGTGTTATTTCCAGAAATAGGAATGGAAAAAACTTGATCAACTCTCCTGTTTCTGTTAGCATAAATTGTAAATGCTTACATAATAATACATGTATTTTAACTTTGTTATGTCTATTCCACTAGCTTTTAGTCTTTCCAATATGATGATGGCTTGAACAGAGCAATTAATACTCTTATATTATCATTACCTTAATTTATTATATTTAATTTTTAAACCAAACAGTGGACGTGGATAAGGAAAAGAATATACACGAGTCAATTTTCCATTCTTCTGCATTACATCTGTAACATGGAGGTCACTGGTCTGTTTTTGGAGCTATGGGCATACTTGCAAAACCGTTTGTCCAAAGCTCTGGCTTCCCCCAACATTCCTTCCACCAATTGCTACATACTCATCTTTCTTTTCATCATTTCATTTCATTCACCTCCTCACTTTCATGCCAGGCATTGGGCTGATCAAATATCCTGGCTGCTCTCTGATCCAGTCTGCCTGCTCCTTGACAGGTATCTGACCTCAGTCAATGGCTCTCTGATCCAGTCTGCCTGCTCCTTGACAGGTATCTGACCTCAGTCAATGGCTTGTAAGCCCTGGGGAGTGCAAGTCCTACTTACAAGAAAGGAAGATTTATAGACTCATTGAAGATGCCAAACATCATCCTCGAATTACAAAAAACTCAGATTATATGAAAATAGCACTAAATCATGAATAAATGTTTAATGAGCACAATAATGGTCAAAAAATAAACAAACACTATAGAACATACCAGTGTCATATGTAAATATATGGGCAAACATTTCTAACTTGCAAAAACATAAGTTACATTTTAAACAAATTTTCCCAAGTCAGAGACTTGCACACGGGAAGGTAAGACATTAAAATTAATGTGACTCAGGTAGGCTCACTACAGGAAAATATGTACAGGTACCATCTACTACAATGGTGAGTCTGTTACTGCTGTAAAATACAGTACGTATTTTTACTTAGATGTATTTTAATGACTATGGATTACTGTATCAATACAGTAATTTTTTCAGAAAGAATGGTATGCATTATATAATTGATTGACACATGATCCCAATTAATGAAGGGTTGATATAGGGCAAGTGCACACCTCTGCACCAAACAGTACCTATCAATCTATAATAGAAATGCATTAGCAGTCTTAGGCCAATGTTATTTCTGAGACAGTTTTAATTGTATTGTACATGGAAAATTGAAAAAAAGTTCAAAATATCAAACATACATTTGGGCAACATATAGAAACAGGATTTTACCCTAGCTTTATGTAAAATTTTAATTTTCTTAGACCAACTTAAAATACATGGAACCTTGAAATACCAGGGCTAGAATTACCAAGGCTCTGCTGTATATATGAGTTTCTTTCTTGATTTTTTTGCTTTGAACCGCTTTTTCTGTAAGTGACATTTTCAGGATCTGTTTTCTCAGAAAATATTGAAGATAAATAAATTCCATCTGTTAATAAAATGGTTGTTTGTTTTAAAAAGCTAATTACTGATAAATTTTAATCAAAATATGAAATAATTGAGATATTCCTAACTTCCTTAAAACAAACTAATTGGATAAAAGTAGATCAGTGAACTTTTTTAGACTGCATATAAGTCCTGTAAAAAGTCAGTCATATCTGAAATAGTGGATGTCATGGGATAGGAACTGGCACTCACTAAGTGCACGAAGCCTTTGCCCTCCATTGCTCCTTCTATTACCTTCATTTATTCAAACTTTGGTACTGTATAGGGCAGTTGTGAACTGACTTGTTTAGCAATTGCAAGATAGTGGAATGTTTTTTTCCTCCACTGTAAGTTCTCACCTGTCGTTTATGAGCTATGGGTCATACATTTAGCAGATTTAACATTGGCAGGATAGGGCTGCTTTTAATATCCCCTTAAACCTTTAGTTTAAATCTAAATCATCCATCTCTATGCTCACTTCCTTTGTCTGATGTGGAAAAACTTGGGACACTAATGCTGTAGGTCCCAGTGGAAATTACAGACTCTCCGATGACTTTAAAAAACTATTTCATAATCACAAGCTCAATCGATGTTTAGATGTAAAATGTACCTGTACAATGCCAGATAAAAAAACAGCCAGTAAGGAATAAGTACAACTCCATTCCCTACGACTTTAAGGTGGTTTCACAACAAAATGCCAAGCACAATTCTGCTCCAGTGCACTCATATGCAGCCAGCACACAATTTTAATGGATTCTCTGTGTGGTTCTGTGCAATGGAACAGACTTGCCAGGCACAGAGACTCCTAGACAAGAGGTGTGTGCACACCTTATTCTGTCCCTTTTGTGACTGAACATGCGTGGATGAGGCATACACCTGGGTGGAGAACCCAGTTTGTGGTGATACAGAGCTTGCTGGATGGATCGCTGGGTAACCCACCATAGAAGGTAAGATGTTGGACAGTGTACGAGACACTGTCTTCGGCTGTATGTTGGCTGGCATCTCTAGTGTCTGTCTTGGCTTTCCGGTCACTTGCTGCACTCCTTGCATTGTTGCGGCCGGTGCTGTTAATGTTGCTGCAAACAAACCAGTGATATTATTACACTGGAAAATATAAAAGCTTTCTTTTCACTCCCTCACCACCACTTTCAAAAACAGTAACATTTTCTCCCTTTAGGTGAATACAACATTGAGAAGTTTTTAACAATTTCTGATTAACAAATCTGAGACATCACACACATTCATCTTTCTTTAACCTTTTCAAATGTAGATAATTCCTTACAGAGAGGAGTCAAAAAATGCACATCCTGTCTGATCGTCAATAAGTTTGAAATGGTTTGGGATACAAGCATCAGATTTGGTGATGATATAGCTTAGGATTTGGATAGCTTTGGATTAGTAACATTTGTTTTATTGTTGGAGTTGTATTGAGTCACACTTATTTACACTTAAAAATCAAGTGTAAATAAGTGTGACTCAATATAATTCCAACATGAAGAATACTTCACTGTTAATAGTGCTTCTGTTTATAGTAGTTAATTTGTTTTATTGTTAGAACCAGCTGAAAAAACTGAATTCCATAGCAGAGATTTGAACACAGTTCTCACACTTTTTGTGTGGTTGATCTAACCATTGAACTACTATGACAACATGCTGGTAGAACATTAATTCTTTAACTGATTCAGGTTTTTACCCAGTTTACCAACCAGTGTGTCTCACTTCAGAGATAAAACCTTAATGGTGGCTTACAACCAGAAGTGCTTAGTATCCAAGTAATGCTAACATAATTAAACAAAATATTGAGTAATGTTATATTTTGAACCTGTTCAAATACATTTATCAGCTACTTTTAACAATAAAACAAAACACCTTTAATAATATTAATATCATATAATTTTTTTTTTTTTTATTTTTTTTTTTTTTATTTTTTTTTTTTTTTTAAAGGTGTTATATACGTGATACCAAATGGCTACTACAAATTGCTATCATTGCAGTTTATCTTTAAAAATTGCAGACATACACTTTAACAATCACTAAGAGCTTTTGAGAATGAGGCAGCGCTTAAAAAAAAAAAAAAAAAAAAAAAAAAAAAAAAAAAAAAAAATCATACGTGTAACTCACCCTAAGCAAGATTCAAACTCACGACCTTCTGAATGTGAGGCAGACACGCTATCCCCTCATTACCCAGGCGTATTTCCAAGATATCTGTTGTTATTGTTTTGAATCTTCTAATAGTTGTCATTTTTTGAAGTGGCTATCATTCAATTGTTTCTCCCAATGTCATAGGAAGAGTATGAAATTTCACAGCCCAGCATATATCAACCCACTTTTAAATATCTGACTATTAGTTTGGTTTCTTGTATCCATCTTGAAATTAAAAAAATTTGTAATGAAACTATTTCTGCAAATGTTTATCTCAATTAATATGTTAAATTGTAAAACTAAACTTTTGTAAAGTTAACCTTTAGAAACTATAAAGTTAAATGACATTTCATAGAGAAAAATAATGTGAATTTAAGCATATTTGATTTTAGAAAGCATAAAATCCATGTTTAGTTTTTGGAAACTGTCTTTTTAGGTGTATATATTTTACTCCATCTTTCCTGCTTATTTAAATACTTTTAGTGCTTATTTTATGTGTCTAAAACTGGCTTTTAAGAACCCAAGAATCTGAGGTCTACTCATGACACACCTGAGACTATGCTCTATGCACAGTGTTACTATAAAAAACATGGTTTTCTTCGGTATTTGCTGCCAGTCAGTATTAGAGCAAGTAACGATTTAAAGGTGTAATAAAAAACTAGTTTTCATTATATTATGTCTAGTATAAACCTTCTTGAGGAAAGTTTATAAATTAATTTTAGAGAAGTGTGGCAACTGTTTGAGCTACAGTATATTTAACATTTAAGAGAACCTGAGATTGAAAACTATTATAACCTCAAACAAAAGAATAAGAACTCATAACATTTTTGAGATATGTGTATAACAGATTCTTAGATCAATTTATACGTACGGTTATGTGACTGTAACTGAGGAGGTGGACTTTGAATGAACATGCCGGTGCCATCTTGTTGTCCACGAATGAAAATTGGGTTCGGAGCAGTGAGGAGTGCTGCAGGCGATTGTAAACTTCCAGGAGCTGCCGTTGCCCAAGTGATACCTTGAGGGAGGGATGTGCCAGCGAACTGCCAGGGTGAGAATTGCATTGGCTGTGAACTTTGTTGCACCGTTCTTCCTCCGCCACAAGTTGTATACTGCAACATCATTGTCCTCCATTAGGTGCTAAATATACACAAAAATCCCATTTGAATATGAATGATATACAGTTACCAGCAGTATCAAACCACTTTTGTATGAGAATCAGCCTTTCCTGAGACGTCTCTTCAATAATACTTTGCTCAGTGAAGGACTATATATGTATTCCTCATTGTTACAATGCAGTTTGTGCATGTTGAAAAAAAAAACACCAAAAACTAAGCACTTAGAGCATTAAATGACAATAATAGAAATAATGGAGGTATGCTAAATGAGTTGACAGTGTTTCAATCATAGTAGAATTCTGCCATGTGTAACACACCATAATGAATTTTGACAGTCTTAAGTTTTGGGAATACAAACTGTTGAAGAGTAGTGGAATCTCTGAGCGTGATTCAAATATAAATGGTAATTGAGCCAGAGTACTGCGCAGGCAGATCTGAGTGGCAAGGTGGAGGTGGGGGGGGGAGGGGGGGGGTTGAAAGTTGGCATAGGGTAGGGAAACCAGATTGTTTAGCTGCTTCAGCATCAGTACATCCATGAGTGAATAAGAGGTTCCTTTGCCTAATATACATCGCAAATGAAGGGGTTAAACCCTCAGAGATTTTAACTTGCTTGAAGGCATAATTTGGGGATGCCCCAGAATAAGTGTTTATCTGGCCAGACAATTTAAGGGCAGCCAAGATACAAAACAAAGGTCTTGCTTGGCGCCCAAGGCCAACTCTCCACTTCTCAGCTGGAAAAGTTCTCGCAACAGTGTTTTTTGACTGCAGAAATGAAATGGGAGTTTTATTTATGACACTCTTTAACTGCTGTGGTTCCCAGTGTCCCATTCTATATTGTGGGTGAAAGACCGCTTAATTTTGCTCAGATGCCTCTTTTATCAGGCATGAGGTTCTTTTATATACCGTAAATATATGACACAGAACCAACAAATTTATTTCCCTTCGGAAGGAAGTCATGCTAATTGATTGCAGAGGAATGTTACTCACTGATTTTCTTCACAATCAACATATTGTGAATGTGGCTTACTATTGTCAGCAAAAGCTGCCTACCAAAACAAAAGATGCTATACAACCATCAGAAATGTCTTCCTTCTCCAAGACAAACTCTAAGCCTCATACCACGAACATGACAAGATACAAATTGGAGGACATGCACTAGGAAATCCATCATACAGTCCAGATTTGCCCCCCTCCCCCCTCAGATTATTTTTTGTTTGCACCCACGAAAAAATTGCTTGGAGGGGAACAGTTCAAAACTAATGAAGACAATGAGGAACATGTTCACAATTGATTGATGATGCATCCTCAAACTTTTTTGAACAAGGAATATTCAAGCTTCCAAATCGTTGGCAAAAGTGTGCAGAGTGTGAAGGAGACTATGCAGAGAAGCAGGGAAGGTGTTACTTTTGTATATGTTTAACCCATAGATATATGTAAAAAAAATTACTGTTTATATTTGAATCACCCTCATACATTTTTATTTTCCATATTTAATCACTCATTCTCATAACAACAAAAGCCTTACCCTCAATGCAACAGGGCCACAATTGAGAAATACATATTATTGAGTTCTGTTTATTTTAACATATACAGGCAGGCCATGTTTTTATTTTCATAAAATTCTTCTAAGCGAGAATTAATTACTTATGGAACTTACCAATTCTTTAGCATTTACAAGTACAACATGATCAGACTCCTTGTTTGTTGCATTGCTCTGCCTTTGCTCTATTAAGATAAGCCACTAAAATAAAATTTCCAGCCATTTTGCTTTGAATTAAAATATGGATTCTATGTGTACTATTGAAATATTTTAAAGCTTTTCCTGAAAAGCTTCAAGATGCAGCTCTTTTGCATTACCATGCAGATTTTATGGTGAATCATCAGGGGAAATATTATAAAAACTGTTATGACAATATGCATTAAGGCACATCAATGTTACAGAAATGATTACCATTTTCAACAAATAAAGTGTTTTCTTGTGTTATATAAAATGGCACATTATTGGTATTTATGGATGATCCTGTATATAACAATATAAATATATAACGTTTTGTGTAACTTAATGATTGATTCTTCATTTACCTTTTTAAATAAATTTACATGAAAAATGTGTTGCATTTTGTATTACTTTTCTTCTTCTTCTTTTAATCAGGTTTAATGTCCTACTTTACTTTATATGACGAGGAATGGAAATTTGGGAAGAAAACATTCCAGGTATACCGCCTTGGCATTTGCAAGTTAAAGGACTGAGGAAAACCCGGATGGTCCTGACAAAATTTGAACTGCATTCTCCAATTCATAAGTCTGTGCCTTAATAGCCACCACTAATGCCACTTGGCATTTTGCACTACTCAATTGCTGATTTTACCTTGTTTACATTTTTACATTTGGTTGATTAGATATTGTGTGTGGGAGGGGGGAGTGTTTAAACAATTAAAACAGAAAAAAGTGAAAAACTACACATAATTTGGAGACTGGAGATAATAATCATTAAATAAACCCTGAAGTTAAATTATTAAAGCAACTAAATGGACCATCAGAACTAACAATTTAGCAGAAGAGATTTATTACAAAGAATAATTGCACTAAATTTTGAAATACAACAATTGACTCTACGTCTAGTACAGAACAATAATTTAGCAGTCAGTCAGTCACCTAGGATGACAGCCTTAATGACATCACATTAGCAATTGCAAAAAGGTGAAAGCAGCTGAAAATGCATTTGAGTATTTCCAAAATATGCTCCACATGAATGTTTAAAAAGATACATAAAGCGGCAGATACTTTTACATAAATTTGTGTTTGTGTATTTGCCATATTATTAAAAGTTTCATTTGCTACTTATTATTATTAAGATATTTTAACAGTATTATTAGCAATTTTATTTGTGTATTTGTCTGTTTTAAGTTCTCCATAATGATCCTATGAACCAAAACATACTAAATTAAGTAAAAAAAAAACTTGTTTAAATTTGAAAAACAGTCCAAGAATGATATCATTTATTTTAGAAATATACCTCTATGCTATTTTTTTTAACATTTTAGGAGAAACATCTTTTTTTCATTCTTCAGTTAAATCTTGCTTTTTTGAACAAATTTGAGCTCAAGCTTGCGAGCTCACTAAGTAATATTTTCAAGACAAGTGAAAAAAAACAAAGGATCCTAAATTGGGAAAGACTTTTTCTAAACTTAAGTTATGCAGAAATTTGTCATGTCTCATTCGAGGGAAGTTCAATAAGTACCAGTGTTTAAAAATAGATGGTGTTACTAAGCAAGGTTGGTGTTGCCATTACATACTGATTTTTAACAGATCCCCAAAGCAAATTTGATACTGATTCATGGATTAGTTTGGATTTAGCAAGCATTTCAGTTAGTTGTTCTGCATGTTTTCATCAAAATGGAAAAAGCCCAGTATCGTTCAGTGATTCACTTTTTACTTTTGGATGGGAAAACTTATGAGCAGATAAAATGAAATTGGATGCTATTTAAGGAGACATTTCACTATCTATGACAACAGTTAGATATAGTTCAATGACTTTAAATGTGCAACATGCTATAGGCACAAGTATTACTCTGTGCTTTTGTGAATCATTAACACATAGGATAAAATGTGATGATTATATGAGCAGGTGTTTGCACTCGTGAAAGAAAGCCACAATCCAACACAGCTAAAATTTATTTTAACAAGAAACACAGCCAATAATAAAAAAATATGTTCCGTTGGAATCTTAGTGACTAATTGAAGCTTCTCTGTCCTCAGGAGAAGGGTAATGCACATTTTTTTGTGAAGTTTCTCCTCCAACAAGGCCAATCCATGGTGAATCAAATTTTCTTTGATCCCCTACATAGAGCTGCAAAACATTATAACTTTCTCCAGTATGTCTGCACTTTCTACTGGCTGGTAAAATGTGATAGCATGTCAAAAAGGTGATCAAACATGCATTTCTGATGAGGAGCGCCCATTACACTTGGCAGATGTAATTACCAAGGCAACCATTAAAAAAGTCCACAATATGATTCTCATTAATGACTGAATGAATGTTTGCGAAGTGGCAGAGGCCACATATGTGTAAATGGGAACAGCAATTCACATTTTGCAACATAAAATGGAGATGAACAAGTTGTCGACCCATTGGGTATCACATTTTTCATAGTTCACAAGCAGGTGCTGCTTTCAATTTTGGAGCTGCATTTTGAGTATTTAAACAAAATACAAGATTTTCTGTATTGATTTACCGCTGTCCAAGAGACCTAGAATTATTATTATACTCTGGAATCCAAGTTACAATCAAAACAATAGGTTGCTCCTAGTGAATCTGCTCCAAAGAAGGCAAAGACTTCCCATCGCCCAGAAAAGTGATGGTGATGGTTTTTTTTTTGGGATGTGAAGAGTGTCATACTCATTGACTGTTTAGAAAATCGAAAAACAATTACTGGACAGTACTACAGTGAGTCGTCATTGGCGCAATCTGACCAAAAGTTAAAGGGGGAGACAGTCCCACTTGGCGAAGAAGAAAATGCTATTTCACCACAATGCACCAGCACATTCATCGAGTTGCCACTGAGTTGTCATATAATTTGCTGCCACACCCTGCATATTTGCCCAATCTGGCTCCCTGTGAATTCTTCTTACTCCCAAACATTAACAAATGATTCACAGAAGCAAAAATCTGATGTGTACCATTCACATGACTTTCTCCATATCCCTGCAACAAATAATTCTTAAAAAGCTTATAATTCTATTTACTTTATGCTAATCAGATAAAAAAATTAGCAGAAAAAGTTTTATATCTCGCATCCTTGTAAGTAGAAGCGAAATAAGGGACAACCATAGGTTAAAGTGATAGTCAAAAGCTGGTTGCTATGTCAATGAAGTTCCTTTGTTTATATGGATAGGAGTTGACAAGTTCCAGTATGAGAAAAGTATATGTTTTACATAGCAGAAACCAAAAATAAGGAATGTCACAAAGACGACGAACTCCACGAAAAAATGTATATAACATAAATTGTGTGTTTTAATGTGCTCTACATTTTTTGTGTAGTAAGTTTTTGTCCATCTCTTACGGTTTAGCAGTTATTCAAAATTTAGTAAAATTCATTCAGAATAAACTACTCTTCAGAGGCTATTCCCAGAAAATTCAAGATATACATTTTATTTGTCAGGTAAATATGTTTAATATACGAAATTTTAATCAAAACCGTTAGAGCCATTTTTGAGAAAATCAAAATTTTCGAAAAAAGTTCCATGTAAAGGGTAGTTGGGGGTGGGGGGATTTTTCTCAAAATCTTCGTGTCGCATCCCTGGAAGATACTAAACTTAAATACCAAGTTTGTTATTTTACCGACTTTTCGTTTTTGAGTTATCGTGTTCACAGACACACGGACACACACACATGGACCTTTTTGTGAAAATGCTTTTTTTGGATATTGGAGACCCTAAAACATATATTTCCGGTGAAATCTCGGTATCGAATTTTTGGTGGAGTGCAATACTTTCTCTATACACTATGTACATGGTGCGTATGGAGAAAGTAAAAATTAGATCAAATGAGGGGAGGTTATCATCAAGACAGAGACATATTTTGCAGAGGTTGAAAATTCCTACTTTTAGAGTTAAAAATGGCAGCAATGTTGGAAGAAGTGTATATCCCTAAAAGGGGACTACAATGAGAAATAAATAATTTGTATTTGAAAAAAATCTATGTTTCCCTTCACATGACTTTCTCTAGCTCTTCCACTTACTAACTATTCTTACAAAGTTTATTCTCTTATCAAGATAAACATTACTAGAATTGGTTTTATTACTTACTTCCTTGTAAGTAGAGGGAAAGTATGGGAAAATACTACGCTAAAGCCATAGTCAAATCTTTTAAAAGTTGGTCACTACGTGAAACTTGTGAAGTTTGGTTTGCCTGCATGGTCAGCAGTAAACAAAAGAGAAATGAAACCAATGGTGACTTTCTATTTGAGAAAAATTACATGGTTTAAAATTGAAACCAATAACAAGGAGTATCTCTGAAACTGTCAACTCTACAAAAAAAAATTGCGTATGACATAATTTGTGTGTTTTAACAAAATCTAATTTTTTATGCATTAAGTTTTTCTCTCCCAGTTATGCAAAATTTACAGGCTATTCCCAGAGAATTCAAGTATACAGTTTATTTATGGTGTAAATATCTTGAATATACAGGATTTTAATCAAAATTGTTGAGAAATTTTTGAGAAAAACAAAATTTTCAATTTTTTTTGCATATATAAAGGGTAGTTTGGGATGGGGGGATTTTCTTAAAAATCTTTGTATCACATCCAAGATACTAAACATAAATACTAAGTTTGGTAAATAACATTTTTTTTTTTTTGAACTATGCTGTCCACAGACTAACATACAACAGACGTTTTTCTGATTTTGTTTGACTTTCTTTCTTACTCGGGTAACCTCAAAACATATATTTCTGGCAAAATCTCAACATTGAATTTTTGGGTGGAATTCAAACCTTCTACAACGGAGAATCTACTATGTACACTGTATGTACATACATGCTAGAAAAAGTAAAAATGGCATCTTCATTCCTAACAAGGTACTTATTGAACCATCCTTATTATTTTGGGACAAAACTGAGCAAGGACAGACCCAGGTAGAAATGGATTTATTATACTTATGCTATGGTAATTCTTTACTTCGGTAAAACCATAACCAAGACTTGTATGTCCATCCTATTTACATAAACTAGATGAGCATCTATTTATTCAGAATCACTGAATGAGTTTATCTTAGCTATGGAGTATATTTCAAAAGATGTTACACTAACTCAGGAAGAAAAAGAAACAGATATACTTTACATTTATCAGTATATATTTCTAATTAAAAATTAAGCTCTAAAATAATATGAACAAAAACTTATATAAAACTGAGTAAGCCAACTACTTAAATGTTATGTTTAAAAGGCATGCTTAGAGTTTTCTCAAAATTTAAATGAATTTTAAAAGGCACGCTTAAAGTTTTCTCAAAATTTAAATGAATGTTTGCATCCAAAGAATGATGTATGGATCACTTATACACTGTTTGAAAATCTAGACAGATAAAATACCTATTATTGACTGCATTTTGCTTCCTGGTGAAGTGTGTTTCAAAATGTGTTAGGTCCACCCTAAAGGAATCCTGTAAATTGAGATACATTCTGGCTACCTTATTGTAAATAAGAAGCTGATGCCTTCCATTACCTGACCTATTTCAAGTTTTAACTTATCAATAGAAATAAGATTAAAAAAAAAAAAAAAATGATAAAATATGAAAATTAAAACACATGTATAAATCTTTTTTTTTTCTTCTTCTTCTTCTACTCGATCTAAAGATATTTTTCTTTGAATACAAACAGCTTTTCATCCTCCAATCTTGTGTTTCCTCTTAATATACAGAATGTTTGGCTAACCTGTGAGGGTGCTAGGAACTGAGTCTGCACGTTGGACACTGGGGTCTGCTGAGCTTGAGATATGATGAACTGTCCTGACTGAGGTCCTGCACCCCCCTTCAGAGCACCTCCTATTGTCTTGGTCCCCAACACCTGTGAGCCCTATATATGTCACACACTGCCAGACTGCCTCTGTTCACCCCTTTACCTAATCCTTAGGGATTGTTCACTATGCCACATACTATTCTTTACCTAAATACTACATCTAACATTGCTTTTTGCACTTATATTGCCTTGGCTGCTCTGTAGAAAACATCCCAGGCAAGAGCAATTCAATTTTGTGATATATCACCCCTCCAGATGAGATAATAAAATGAGGAAAAAAGTAACCAGGAAAATAAATGAAAAGCAACTAAAACTGTTTAAAAAGAACGTCTTGGAGAACTGGATCTATTTCAAGAAAATACTGCATGCGCACATGCATATATGCACGTACAGCCGTGCACCACATGCAGGCACACGTACTCGCATACACACACATAGATTGTAGGTATAGGAATTTCAGGTATTCTGTACAGCAAACATGGAAGATTGAAAACATATTTTGCAGTCAAGAGATGAAGGCTTTAAGGAAAAAACTGTCATATGAAATCAAAACTTTATTTGGAGAAGTTTTCATCGTAATACATTGAAAGACCGCCTGGGTCGCGTGATGGTAGAGTGTCTGCCTCATGTTCAACAGGTCGTTAGTTCGAATCTCGCTTAGGGTGAGTTACCCAGGTAAGGTTTTTTTCAGGGTTTTCCCTTATCCTGAGAAGACGAATGTCGAGTAACTTTAATGCTCCATGGACCCCGAGATCATTTCACCAATTTCATTCATCGTCCGATATGACCAGGTTAAAAAAAAAAGGCTCTTTAACAGCTGTGGTTATCAACATACCATTCTATACTGGGTATGAAAGATCGCTTAATTTTGCTCAGAGGCCTCTTTATCAGACTTGAGATTCTATGCATAATTGAAGCCATTTTACTATCTTATTTTCTTAAAAGCAGAAAGAAAAATAGTAAAAAATTAAATATTGAATATAAAATTGACCAGGCTTTTTTTTTTTCCTTTAATTGATAGATAATTAGCATAAAAATATTTATGTTCCAGTTTAGTCCGAAATATAACAAAAAATGAACCATATGCCTCTTCTTGTATACATGATTTTTCAGCTTATGTTATTACACATAACAAGAGTAACCTTGCAGTGGTCTATTTCAGATTACCAGATATTTCACAAATTAGAAGCAAAATGGAGGAAATTATGTAAGTGAATTTGTTAAAAGATTTAATTTGTATTAGTATTTATTTGGAATCAAATTATGTATCAAACGTTTTTGTTTTTTGTTTTTTTCTTTCTACTATATTATCATTTAAACATTTCCAGTAAGAAAAGGAATGTGTAAGTTTTATCACTGCCATTCCTTATGATCTTTATGCAAATGATAATAAAGATAACAGATCTGTGATTACTACACACCAAGTTGGAATTTTAGAATACTGTATGGCTGAATTCTGCACCTTTAGTTTTTAAACATTTGTCAACCCTGCTGGACTTGTAAGCAGGTCTAAAGAACAGCCGCTGATATTTTCCATTATTTTTTCCATAGACAAATTATAGCCAAAAAGCAAAACTCTTACTTTCAATGTACATTTACTGAAAAAATCATCACGCAAAAATCTGACATCAATATGGCAATTACTCCTTCAAGAAACATCTGAACATTAGAAGCAAAGTCATAAGACCTCAATACACTCTTTGAAGATGTGACTAATGCGATGAAAGCAATGTATACCTTCTCCCATGTTAAATCATTCAGTTACTCTCTTGAATAACCATTACCAATGATGAAGGCATGCAAACACTTGTGCAAACAAATAACATGCACAAACTGTCAGCTGTCAGTAACATTTTCTGTTGTGACCTTCCAATCCCCAAGGTTAAGTTTTAGATCAGAACATGTGACATTCAAACCCATTGAAACCTGGCCCTTCATGCATGAGCTTCTTCCCAGTAGTGATGAAACAGAAAGTGTACCATTTTGGTGGAGTGGAGTGAAATTTAAGCATTTTAAAAGCAACATCTACACCAATATCACTCAAATGGGAGGTTCAAAAACAATCAAAGGCAGCCTGACAAAGTGTGCTCAAACATAACCTGCTCAAACAAAACTAACACAAATAAGCACATTAAACACACACTATAAAACATATTTAACAAAATAATCACACATAAAAACATATTTAAAACTGCAGTTTTCTTTTTTTGTCTTTCTAGAAACTGAACTTTTCATAGCTACCTGTTGTTTACACCATATATTCAGTTCTAAACGGGAAGCAGATAAATATTTGGGACATTATCATCTCAAAATACAAGTTGTAGTTATAAAACATTCCTTGTTTATACTTTATAGAATTATTAGAAACATGTCTTTTATTCTATAAGGTTTTAATCCTTAAGTAGAATTGTGGGCCTTGTTTGATACATACCAAGCAAACTGATCATCCCTGACATTTTGTTATTTTTATTTCTTTCTATAAAACCATTTGAATAGCCTACCTTTTTATCTCAGGTAATTCACTGACATTGCCATTCACCAGAACACCCATTATTTTCTCTCTGAATGACAAATTCTGAGTGGTGCTGTTTAAAATACAACTCTTTGTGTTCTTACATCTTGTTCAAGTACTGGTTGCAACAAGAATGTGGTTTTCTTGGGCATAAATACTGCTCGCAAAAGTATGTCAGAATATGATATTTAGTAGTGTCTCTTCCCCACCATAAGTGGTGGACACTGCTGATACATGAAATAAAAATGATAGGAAAGGGAATGAGCCAAGCCTAAGAATAGGTTACCTCCCCAGTATTTGCCAGTTATTGAGGACTGAGGAAAACCTGGAAAACACCTCAGTCAGGGAGGACGGTCCTGGTAAGATTTGAACTGCAGACTTCCCATTCAAAAGTGTGCCTTAACAACACTGAGAAATACTCTCAGTAATCCAGATCCTGTTAAACCAGTCTTCATGCATTCTCAGAGAAAAATTGAGGATATAGTCAGGAATTTAAGTGTAGTTTGCACTAACACCTTTAAATGAAAATATGAATCAAAAAGGCACTGTATATATATTTTAAACCCTTTTTGTTATTCTCTACCAGTATTTCAAGATAAAAAAGAAAAGTTACTGAGCAAACCATAAAGAAACCATAAGCATAAATTCTTTTCGTTGACTTTGACAGTGAAAGTTACAGAATTCAAAAACATTGTTAAAGTTTCACTGTATGCATGAGATTTGGAGCCGTCATGCAAGTGTTTTGGATATAAAAAGAACAGAAATAACATCCATTTTTCATCTTTAAATGCACTGTGGAAAAATGTTATGTCATATCATTTGAAGGTGGTCACTTTCTGCTCCTAGGCAATTCTGCACCAGGCTTTAATTAACTGAAAGTTGGGGTAGATGAAGGGTGCAGAAATTTCCTGTGTTATATGCACAAACTTGAAATATATTGAATCTAAGTACATAATTGAATTAAATGTCAGCTTTTAAACAGCTTCTGGTATCTTACTTCACGTCTATAATCAAAAGATAGAAAAATATTTCATAGTTCTTGGAAATAAACAAGCACACAAGCATAAAGTCATGAACTTAAAAGCAAGAACTGAACACATGATATATACTCCAGCTAGATACACTAAAACAACAACTACTGCAAATCAAGCATCATATCACACTAGCACTGTGATACTAGTGCAGATCAGCATGCAAAGCAAATGTTACAATCTTTTCCACTGCAACATTTCAACAGCATTTGACACTTGCTCAAGTGTTTCTACATATGATACAAACTACCATTTCTTTGCTTTCTCTCTCTTAGTTTAATAGTCATTCTTTTCAAGTTTAAAATTTACACATTCCTAATAATTAAAATTAAAAATTTATTCAATTTTTTTAATTTTTGTTTTTAATACACAAGTCCTAGGAAAATTCTTTGGATATATTGGGTTGCCTTATAACTCTGGAAGCAGTAATTTTCTGTTTATCTGCAAATGTCAGAACTGTTTGCACACTGTAAAATTATGATTGATCATATAATCTTTTGGGTTCTAATTTGGTGTCCCATAACTTATTTCATTTTTATCACATGTTCCATCATTAAAAGCAGTCTTACCTTTATTCTGAACAGAATAAATGCCATATAACAACAAACTATTAATCTTACTACTTATTTGCAATCTCTACTTTGCATATTCAAACCATCCTTTCGTGTATCAATTAAATTTTGAAAAGTCGTAACTAATACAACTTTTTCTACCCATTTCAAATCCACATATATCCATTATCATATGCTTATATCAAAAGTTATTCTTTCATTCATGTTACTTTAATCATAATATTTTTTCCTAGGAATGATTTTGAATTATGCTGAAGTGCTAGTAACAGAAAACAAGCAGAAATAATATTCACATGTAGACTTTGCAATAAAAGGAAAAAAAAGCATGCCTGTGAAATGATGTACTTAGGTAAATGTGCAATGTAAAACATGGAATATTTTAAAAAATGGTTAACGCTATGAAAATATTATTTATTGCAATTGGTATACTGCATTTTTTCACAAGTAAATTTTGATTAATGATTTCTGGGATGCAAAATTATGCAAAATTTAATCAGTAAGATCAGGACTTCACAAGCTTTTCACAGAAAATTCACTATGAATTTAATCTGTCACATTACCATCTTGAATATAATTATATTTTAATCAAAATCATTACAGCAATTTTTAGAATAAAAGAATAACAAAACTTTTTCCATGTAAAAGATAGCTTGAGGTGGGAGATTTTCTTGAAAGTCTCTGACTGGCATGCTTAAACTTGATGTGAAATTTGCAAGATATACAATTTTTTTTTCTTTCTTTTTTTGTTCACAGACTACAGACTTATACAAGGATAGATTTCTAAAAACACATTTTTTTTTAGGTTCAGTGGACCTAAAAATATTTCTGTGAATCTCAACATTTCTTTTGGTAAAACAGAATAATTCCTCTACCTGCAACACAGATAATAAAAAAAGTAATAAAGCTAAAAACACAAGATATGCAGAACACACATTATAGGAAGTAACTACTAAACATGGTTGTACACAAATTTGAAAAAAGAAACATAAAAATTGGATGTGAAGGAATCCCTCACATGTGATGTGACATTGTTCATAATTCAGGAATAATACAGGAATAAATTAAACACATGATGAAAGTAAACAGATCTCTGTCACATAGGATATATTTTATATGAGTGTCCAAATTTAATTTGAGTATTTGAAAGGCAACCCAAAATACGAAAGATTTTTCTAACTTCACCTTCAAATCATTCATTAAATAGCAATTTTTCTGAAGTCTGTTTTCTAAATTAATCACATAATGAAATTAAGGACTATATGAACAGTAATGGAGCATTCCATCTGAGCATTCTGCTTACTATTATTAAAACTCGTGCACACAGCAGTTATACCATTATGACCTAGTTTACCTTCTGCATATCAGTAGGTTTTGCACCGCCAGCATTAGCAGAATGTGCAGGCAGAATGTTTGGCTGATTGCTTATCACACCAAGCTGGCTGATCACTAATGTCTGATTTGTTGTGGTAGGTATTGTTGCATAGCCTGGGAATGAAGCTGCAAACAAAACACAGTAATCAGAACACAAATCTATCCAAACAGTAAGGGCACTGACATATCAAAAGAATCATCATAATTTGATTGAACCTTTGTCTTAATTGGTCATGGATTCTCCAAATCCTTCCACATTTAAACATATCACGTTTACATAATTTTAAACATTTCAAGTGTGGTGCAGTTTGTATTTAGAATGAGTAATGGGAGCATACATTTTTTCCTGCAACCTCTATTACAGCTTTTTAAGGCGTACTATTCCATTAACTGATCAAAATACACTCCTTAAAATGTCTCTACATCTATACTAGCATACAGGATGCTGAAAGACAATGAGTATAAAAGTGTAGAGCAGAAAGGTAAACATTTTGAAGTTAGGAGCATGTCATTGCAGGTGCAGTACAACAGGAACGCTGCATTAACATGCCTAAAATCTAACATTTACCAGTCAAAAGAAAATTGTAACTCATATGACAAGCATGTCTCCACTAATGAGTAACCATACCATACCATCCAGTAGACCTCAGATCAGGCGCACTTAGCAACAGTAACTAGCACTGACAAAAGTTAATTTTGTTTACATCTTACATGTCACAAACAGGTTTCACAATCAGAGACTCTAACATGATTTAATATTGCTGTCTGTAGCGCAGACAAAAGCTTCTGGGACCCTTTATTTCTAGCCTCCAAATGCTTATTTTGGTATTGCTTTTCTGCTCTACAATATTCTGCACAATATTTCTCTGCATCCAGTATAAACAGAAATGTGTTTAGTAATACTTGCTTGAAGGTTTCTTGGAAACTGCTATCCAGTATGAACCATTTCTTCTATGGTGGATAGCTTAAATCATCTGAATAACACATGTAACACTTTTCAGAATTATCTTATTATTTAACGACAAAATTCAATCTGAAACTACCTTTTACAAGTATGATTTTCAGTAAACCAATTCAGGACACCCAAGTCCTGCATTGTTTAGTGTTATTAAGTTTCTTTCATGTGAGACGGTTTGGTTAACACAAGGGTTCCCAGAGGGGAAGCCACCCCTCCTAATCAAGCCAAAAAAAAAAGAGAGAGAGAGAGAGAGAGAGAGAGAGAAAGAAAAAGAAGCCTGTAACATAATAAATTTGAAATCAAGTTAAAACCAGATGCAATATTAGTAAACTATAAAGTTAAGTAACATTGATTTATGCATATACAAATTAAATGCTGTAATCTGCATCCCTAATCTGATACATGTTTATTAACTTAGTCTGCTGAACCTGAGAGCAGGCAAAGAGAGTGTGTTTCTTACAAAATGCATCATTCCATTATTAAGAAAAGATTGAATTCTACTTCAGTACAAAAGTCTATACAAGTTGAGGTTATGTTACTGACCTTATCATCGCCTCTAAACAGATTTAGTGGGCAAAAAACACAGAAATATGGGTTTTATCATTTGAATACATGCAATGGAAGGTTTTACTCTTTACATGTGTGCTTTTTTGCATAACTTATGCAGTTTTTAATGTGTGTAAAAACATTAGGATTTTTACTTGTACACTGCTTAATTCATAACTATTTTAAAATATTTTCTCCATTCTAATAATTTGTTTAGCAGTTCAATATGTAATAAATATCATTAGTGCCAGATATGGTACTTCGCTTCTTTTTCTACCTCAAAGTCTAAATTTTACAACCTAAATTTTTAAACATTTTCTGCGGAGAACTCCCCCACAAACTACCAGGTGTACCCTTTCCTTACAGATACAGATATCCCTTGTTCGTTAGCTGGCTACCTTAATATAACCAATATTAATAAATAGGCTGATCTTGCTGTATAAGCTACTGGGAAATGTAATATGATATGCAAATTTAAATATTTATTAGAATTCATTAAGAATTTAAATTCTTTCAGGCTTTGATATTTTATAGTTTTAGAAAGCCATTTTACACTCGTATATGTTGATTATATACTCAAGGCCTTATTTAGGCATGTGCACCTGAACAGGGTGGCAAAATGTTGCCACTGAAAAATTATTTTTTTAAGTATAATTTAATGTGCATTGCAAAAGCATTCAGACATTCAATAATTTATTGTCAAAGTGTTGACATTATATCTGGTATTAAACTTGTATTTTACTATTATCCACATGTGTATAATGTGTATAGGCACATTAATCCCATAGGCTACAGTAAGAGATAGCTCCCCATGTAACCATGTAGCATACGAGATCTTATGTGTGGCATATATTATTCTTCAATTCTTCATTGATTCATGCATATATTGCAGCCCTGCTATATAAGAGCAACATACATAGCACAAATGACTTGGGGGTTCATCATTCTATGTGGTGGTTTGCAACTTAAAATTAAGGTATGTAATTTAAGTACTAACTGGGCACAGTGAAGTTGATTATGTATTTAATATAATGAAAGTATGTTCAGTTTCCAATACTCTACAATGCAGATTCCCCCCCCCCCCTGTTCACGATAGCAGTATGGATAGACAATGTAGGTTAAGTGGTGATATTCAAGTGAAGTTGCAATTTTTCTAAGTTCCAACTGTCAGAGTTCCAGAGGATGTCAACACTCTCTAAGGCAGAGGATATTTCTATTTCTATTCCAACTAATGACCCTTTTATTGGGAAACCACTCACCAGACACTGGATTATTTGGTTAAAGATAGTATTAATAAAAACAAAAATGCTGAATTTTCTATGTCCTCATGGATATATGCCAAAGGATCTCGGCAATTCTGCAGCAATGGTGAATGGGGAAATCATCAACCATGAATATCTTGTATACTCTCTTAGCTCAGAATTGTTGTTCTCTGTATGTTGTAAATTATTCAGCGGTGCATTTCAATTTGCAACATTTGGTTTCAGTGATTGGAACCATGCTGGTATACAAATAGTTGAACATGAATATTCTATCTCTCACAGAAACTGCTTGTTAAAATTGAAAACAGAGGAAACAATATGAATAGAATTGACAAATGGTTGCTCACCCAGCTTGAACATTATGCTATGTATAGGAGAAATATTCTAAAAAGAGTTGTTTTTGTACTTGAGGGTCTAGCATTTTGTGGAGACAAAGCGGTATTTAACTCCATAAAAAATGGAAACTTCATGATGTGTATGGAACTAATTGAACAGTATAATTCTTTTTAGCTAACCATATAGCAAGGCTTGGTGGTCCCAGAAAAGGATTTACTTCATACTTGTATTAAATCTTCATAAGTTACTGGTGACAGTGCAGGTCAGTGGAAAAAAAAAAGTAATTAAGTTATTCCTTCTAAATATTTTATTAGATCAATAACTGAAGATCGGCCCTCAGTTGAAAGATTTTTGTGTTTTATAAAAAAAAATGCTGGCCACATCGGAGAAAACAGTTTTGAATTCTTTAAAATAACATGGACTGAAACTTGACAACTGTGGAGGTCAGTCATATGATAACAGTCATATGGAAAGAATCATCTATGGATAGCAGATAGAGAATCAAAAAAGACTTGTCAATCTTTGAGTACTAGCCATAGAATCAGACATGACAAGCCAGTCTAGATTTTAAGAAAGTAATAAATGGATTTGCATATACAAAAGTGGGAAGGAAGTCATACCTCCAAGTTTGCTGACTTTTGGAAAAGGCTATTTAAATATATTGTACCATATATTTCAGACTGACTAAATTTCACATTTAAGTGAAGAAATGTTTGTATAGAGAATTAAACTACAGTGATTTTATTTTTATTTTTACTGTATATTGTGTCCAAGTTTGATGTTTCTGCAGCAATTTTTCTGTAGAAGGGGGCTAATGAACTGCATTAGTTATTTTATACAATTTTAATATTCAACTTGAACATAACTTTATGTTGTATATACTTCAATAAAGCTTAAAATTGAATGAGTCTGCAGATTTATTGATGGTAGTCCGTAAACAAATACCAATGCTTAAATTTAGGAAAGGGGGTATAAAATAAATTGCTGCACAGTAATGTTGCCCTGGATATACCCAAGACTTACAATTAACAGTAACATAATGAGCAAGTACACTGAAAGAAGAAGGCATAAAAATAAATAAAGCAAAAAAACAAAACAATGAAGATTGAAAAGTTGAAAAATTTGTTTGGAATTAAAACAATAAAGTTAGAAAAAATAGATACAATAAAATATCTATGTAGAGCAATCTCTACTATAATATATTAAACAATAAAATTAATAACAGAATAAATAAAGCAAATAATATTAACTACCAGATTGGTAATAGTATTATTGGAAAGAAAGCACTACCTAGAAAGGTAAAAATCTAAATACACAAAACAGTATATATACCACACTGTTATATAGAGCTGAAACACGAGTGATGTTAGATAAATACAAGAATAACACACGAAGAAATGAAATGTAGAATAGAAGGAAAAATAAGGAGAAAATATAATAAATAAATATAACTATTACAGAAAACCTAAATATCAATCTGATAGTAGAAGAGATAGTGAAAAGGGATTTAAAATGGTATGGCAATTCATTCAGAATGGACAATCAGCAGAAAACAAAATTGGAGGGGAGAAAAAGGGCGAGATCAAACAAGAAATGGTAGCACTATACTGGAGATATACCAAGAAATAGTGGAATAAAAATGAACACATTGAAGATAGAATGACACAAGACAAACTATAGAATAGAAAATGGAAGATTGGATGCTGAAAGATAAAACAGGAGAAGAAGAAGAAGAAGAAGAAGAAGAAGAAGAAGCCATTAAGAAATAAAAAAGACAACATAGAAAAATAAATATATTAATATTACAAACATATCCCTTTACTTTTTCTATGCTCATCATAAGAGGCATTCATATACAGCTCTAGAACTTAAGTGAAACATCAACCATATGACAGGTTATCAAACTGGTCATTCAAAACAAAGGGTAGGGGCAGCAGCAATAAAAAATGCTTAATCAAGTTTTGACACATGCATGTGCTTTGCAGATGCAAACATATAATAGTTTTGCAGCAGTAGTATTATGTTAATTATCTTGTAACTGCAGTAGGATATCCTGCATCCAGTATATATTCAATGTCACATTAGGGTTAAGTTTAGAGTGAGAGGTGAGAAATAAAAGAAAAGAAGCAAAGTGGCAACATGTTTAAAACCTAAAAGGGCGGTCATCATGTTTCCCTCCTTCCCCCTGTCTAAATAGCTTCTTTTATATACATGGCAGGCAAACATCAGCTATAATCTAATTATTCTATTGTCACAATCCAGCACTCTTAAAGACATCATTTAAAGATATAAAAATCCTATTTTTCACATTAGTTAGAAGTAGAAAATTTGTTGACTTTGTTATATCAAACAAATGGAAGAAAATATCACAGGAGTAAATAAAAATCTGATCAGTTGCATTCACATAATTCTCTCTACCCTTGCTGCAAGAAACCTATTCTTCTAATTCACACTATCAAGATAAGCATTAACAGCAATGATTTTTATTATATTTAATACAAAGGAATAAAAAAAAATACAATATGCTAAAGCAATTAACAACTATTTTTAAAAGCCAGTCATGTGAAATGGTACTAAAATTTTGTTCTCTTTGCTTGACCAGGATAAAAAAATTATGAATAATGACCTCCCATTTGAGAAAACTAATAAGTATTTAACATTTAAACCTTTAACAAACAATATCTCAGAAATGATTAGCTACCCAACAAAATTGCATTTGATGAGATCTAAATTTTTTGTGCATTTATGGTTTATTAGTTATGCAAAAGTAATTTAAATGAACAGGACTTAAAAGAGGGCTGTTACCAGCAAATTCAAGATGTGCAGTTTATTTGTCAAGTAAATATCTTTAATATACGGTATTTTAATGAAAATCATTAAAGCCATTTTTGAAAAAATATTTTTAAACATTTTTCATCTAAAAGGGAGTTTAGAATGGGGGGGATTTTCTTGAAAATCTTTGAGTTGCATCCTTGAAAGATGCTGAATTTAATTATCAGCTTGGTATTAACCAAGTTTTTGTTTTTTAATTAAGACACATTCACACCCCAACCCCACCCGCCCTCCCAAATTTACACAGATATTTATTTTTCTAAACAGTTTTCCTTTTCTTTTTTTCTTCAGGGTGCCCTAAAGCATGTATTTTCAGTGAAATCTCAGTATCAAACTTTTGGGTGGAATGCAATACCTTCTGTACCTATGTACTAAATATAGAGTAAAGAAAGTAAAAGAATGGGTACTCACCTGCTTGTACAGATTTTTGTGCAGTGATCATCTGGGGTGGCAACTGGTTGGGCTGAAATGGTTTCCCTGCTGTGATGACCTATGAGAAAAGGCAAGATTTTGTGTTGAAAATTATTTTAAAAATTTTCATTACAAATTTTCATTAATGGTGTTTGTGTCGAATATTCTTCTGTTCTACACAAATTTGCATTAATTTAGTACTAATTTGTGGGCAGAATTAATGAGTAATAACATGACAAATGAAAATTAAGAGAAAACTAAAGTAAAATTAATGTTAAAACTCCTTACTTCCAGTCAAAACATTTTATTTTAAATCAATATAATGAATAAAATCATATGACACATCACCAAACTGCAATATACAACTTTGCCCTTTTGTCTCTTACAACTAAATTAAATGTAGAGAAAAATCTCTCACTTCAGAATTTGATAACACTAGCCCAAGATACAGAAGGGACTTGGCTTTCATAGCCAAGAGTCTGTTATTACATCTATATTTTTACCATAAGCACCATGGCTTAGCTCAGGCGTCCCCAACAGCCGCCCACTCGGGCGGCCTTACACTTTCACTGTCAATTACATAATAATGATAGCAGTATTTTATACACTTTAATACTGATAGCTAATATAATACAAAATAAAATCTAATTGGCAGGAAATTCAATTATCGAAATACAAACACTCATATAAAACTAATACACTAAATAAATAAATTTCTTCTGGTTGGTACTACGCAATTCGATGAAGTAAACAATACAAATAAACATAATATTCTTCAAATAAATGTCTATAAAAACAATTCCTTCTTAGCCATCAGACAATCGCCGTTATTTTTGCAGTTGTCTGTTTTCAACCAGCTGTTCAATATTGTTTGCGAGCTACCCAATCGCAAACATGCTTTCAAGTATTCATCACTTAATTGGCTTCTGTGACGTGACTTTGTAAACTTCATTAAGGTAAACAGCGATTCACAAACATGGGTTGTCCCGAACATGCACAAAATTCTTCCTGCTAGATTGTGGAGTTTAGGAAATCTTTCGCTTCTTACAGAGGTGTAGAAAAACTTTATTCACGCCTTTGATGCAGATGACAAGTTGTGCAGTGTCGGTTATATCATTGCTCTCATCTATTGCAAGAGAAAACGCAATGAATGTTGTAATTATCTCAGACAACTGACTCTGAATATCGTGTGCAAGATCCTCCACATGACGTGTTGTCGTGGAGGCGGATAAACTGACTGATGGATAATCGTGTACATACTCTGGGCTCAATTCTTCAGCTGTATCAATTAAATATTGTTTTACCATCTCAACTTCACTGAAGGATTGCATGTTCCTGGTAATACGTGACGCTATTTTGTAACTCATTCTAACAACACTAGCATAAGTATTTACATCTTCCTTGTTCATTTTAAGTTTCAGATCTGCAAGGACACACCTGCATTTAGTGTCTTTGTATTTATCATAATCATAGCAAGTAATGCCATTGCAAATTATATTTAGTTATTTTGTTTAGAAGTGTATAACACACTAAACATTTTGCCGTGTCATTTTCTTCCATAAACAGAAAGTTTTCTTCCCATTCTGCTCGAAACATCACAAGTTAGAATGACTGTCTTCCCAACGCCGATGTACCAAACTTGTAAGTAGGACAACACAGTACTAATATACACTGCACGGATATACTGTATAGTTGTGCGGCCCACAGTCAGTGTAATGTTCAGCCCCATGCGCCCTCAAGCGATTTTGACTTGACTTGGGGATGCCTGGCTTAGCTGTTCAACAATGGCACAAAGTTCTTTATAACAAGGAAGCAAATCAGAATTAAAACATTATTGGTTAAATGCTGCCTTATATTATTTAAATCATTGATTTGATTTAATAACTAGCCTTGATGGCTCAAAAAATGATCTAAAGTTTATTGTTATTATAAAATCATGTTTATTTTGCTATAATGGAGTAAAATTTATACCAAATCATATGGCATCAACTTTTAAATTGTCTTCTACTGTATCATTATCACTAGGATGCTTGCGTGTTGCAGATGCACTTTGCTTCTGAAGTGACCACTCTCTAACATTTTACATTTGGCTCTCAGCAAGTTAATTTGGGATAAAACAAGGTAAGCTACAGGTTTTTCTTTAGACAAAATTTTAATTTTGGATGTTATCAATCTGAATTTTCAAAAACAAGACTTTCTCTTGCTTGGTACCTTATTTTAATATTTTGTAAGCATTGTAACTGCTCAATTTCTTTTCGTTAAAATTCTAAACATTGTTTCACAATTTCTAGCTTTATGGTATAAAGATACAAATGTTGAATTGAAGTTTTATTTTTGTAATTTTAAATAAATGCATATTTTTCTTTGCAAAATAAAAATTTGATATTTCTCATTTATTGCTAAAAACATATTATTCTCCGAAAATATGAAAAATGCTCAAACATTTGCAACAAAAAAAAAGATGCCTATACCTAATTTCAAAATTGTCTAATGCATACAAAGCATTTTGTTTACTTTTTAATTCAACCATTTTCATTTGTCGTTAAAAACTAAAATTCTTATCTATACCTATGGGAATAATATCAAAGTTCTTGTGTAGAACACTAGTGTCTTATTTTCTAGCAAAACTTTTAACCAAGGTAATCCCAGAAATAATGCATCCTGTACATATGCCTGTGACCCCATGAAAATGCATGTTTGTTTGCTAATGTATTATTAGCGAGGTCTGTGCAGATTTAACTGAATTACTCAACAATTCCTTTGTCTAGAGGCTATTAAAATGGGTTATAAAACTCAACAAGGTCCATTGTTTTAAATTATAGTTACATTAAAATAAAATTTTCGCAGGAACATGTGCAAACAGAAATTCATAAATTACTTTTAAAAGTGTGTGGTAACTCTACAATACACCACAGCACTATTTCTTGGTTATCTAAATATTTGCATGAAGTTAGTGTTAGTGTTACTGTCAAAACACCAGAATCATCTACAGTGTACAGTTTTCAAGGTGTTACTGCTGTTAATTACTAACCACCACAGGTTATTAGTCATAATTTTTTTATAAAATATTGTGATCCTGTAATCACTGTCATTAGAACACTGCCCACCCTGCAAGCAACCGCAGGTTTGATTTCCTGGCTGTTACCTAATATTTTAACTGGTCAACATATACCCTGTAAGTTCGCCAAAGATATGTGGTTCAAGTCCAAGCCATGCAATTTTTCAATCTGATTCAACCTTCCTTCCATCTTAGTGCCTACATAATGCTAGTATGAAAGAACAATTATCCAGACATATGTACATTAATGACTTATTAATGATATTAAGAGGTTAACTACAAAGCCCAGAAATGTAAAGGCACTTCAACATTGCAAGTCACCTTTAAGGATGCGTCAAAAAATGTAAACATTTTAACAAACAAACAAAATTAATTCTTTATTGTGTGTTAGTACTGAACTTCATTATATACCACATGTTTAATACAAGCTTTCTGCATGTTCTGTTATGCCTACTTTTGATTCTCAAAATGGTTGTCATTAGCACACATGCATGCATCCACATCACAACAGTGAATATTGCCTGAACACTGGTCAATGTGTTAGCCAAGATTTCTGTATTTGCTGCTTGACAAATTCTACAGCAAAGTTGGTTTCCTTCAAAGCCTCTCCAGAGGTAAATGTCTAGAGGTATTAAATCTGTTCAATGTGCCCCAGCCATTTTGATTTATTATGCTGTGTTACACGTTAGCCATAAGAGTAGCAATATTGATAAGAAAATGCCATACTTCATAAACCCAGATAATTCTTTGCAACTCTGAAAAAATACACAGATTCTGCCTGTTAAACTGTATTTAAGGATACATTTCTTTAAAGATGCTGTATCTAAGAATGCCTTGAAGATTTACCATTATACAAATCAAATGAAAAGGTATAATGTCTCTCACCTTGGAGTTCAAACAGTAAGATAATCATAGAGACAGTCAAAGGTCTGTTGTTTGAGTCCCTGGCCTACCATTTAAGTTTTAAAATAGTTTCTATACTTAATATTTTTAATAATTGTGCAACAATTTTCGAATCATTGATATCTGAAGCTCTCCCGAATATTTCAACTAATAAAATAAAAAACTGTGATAAGCAGAGCATTTGTGAATATTGAGTATTGCTAAAAAAAAGGAACTAAGAAAAATGGCCATGGATGTTTAAAAATGGCTGATGTTAAAAGAACAACAGCCTAGATTGAAAGTAATGGAAAAAGATAAAAATACTTTTTCCTTACATTTTATTGAATTTCACCTATGCTTGCTCAAGTAGCATTATAAACAAAACTTTTGAATGGAGCATAATTATCAAATTAGCATTACCAACCTTACAAACAGGATGTGCATTACTGCATTCTACAGCTTTAGACAACCAATGTTTTGCCTTATTCACATTTGGTAAAAATGTATTGTTCAATACTTTTGTGGAAACTCAGTTACTGAACTTAAAAGTTTGTATCTCAAAATAATAACAAAATTTTAAGAATAAACAAAAGAGACTCACATGTATTGATGAAGGGTTCATGCCAGCAGGATGAAGCTGTAGGTTGCCTGGCATCAGCAGTTGGCCCTGTGTATTGTACAGCTGCTGGAGGTACGTTGGGTTCTGAAGTGGCTGCTGAATCACCTGCACCTGTAACATTATTTGCATTCCTCCATGAACAAGGATCCCACCACAACAACGTAAAGAGTCTACCAGAGGGCTCAGTGACTGACATGATAACCTAAAGGGGTGCTGTGCGCTCTTCACCATGAGTGTGTTAAACTGTGAGATTAAAAGATTAGAGAGTTGAAAGAGAGAGGTGTACCGAGCCGAGACCACATGCCTACATGAGTGCAACTAGAGTAATAAAGATGAACAACCACTTACCCTACCATGGCCCCATTCAGAGACCTGCTGGTGCTGGGCTAGGGGCTGGGGAGTAGGAGGGGGCATGGGCTGGTGCAGCGTCGACATGGTGGTGATAGTTGTGGTGGCCGACTGGGGCGGTGGTAGTGGGGCTATGGCCTGCTGCACCTGCTGCTGCTGTGCTGCCTGCAATGCAACTCATGCTACTTTAGATCATCATGCCAATGTCTGCTCTCTGGCCCTCTGACAGCACGACATAAACTGACACAGACAAGGAGGAAACACAACCCATGTGGTGATCAAATAAAACAAGGCTTTCATTTTCACAGACATCTATTTAGAGAACTTTCTCATTCTGCGTAGTAATCAGAGAGACACCATGCTTTCTTTTGGTGTATGGCACATAGGGATTGGCAAAAAACTGCATGTAGTTACTTTTTAAAAGTTACTTTGTGCTAACAGTTAAAAAATTAATAACAAGTAGTTACTCAACAGTGGTTACAAAAGCAATGGGGATAGAAAGTAACTAACAGTTACTGTCAGCACTAAGTATGTACACACTAATTATGTTCTGTTATATAAAAACATGGATATATACATATAACTTTTTCTACTCAATCTTCTCTCAGCTGTATATTTTTGTGATTAATGAGTTTCTATAGGTTGAAATATAACACATTTACAAAAAGAAGAGGAAAAAAGAAAAAGAGGTTTTGTTTTTGGGAGCTGAAAATGAGTTTTTAGACAGTTATAAATTTTATTCTGTAGATTAACAAGTGTTATTAATAACCAAAACAACAAGGATATACAAGATATCAAAGTTTTGCTTTATTTTCAGGGGATTTTGAGGGGGTTTAAGGGTATATCATATATGTCACCTTGTCACCTGGGATTAAGTCAAGTTCTTTTAGGATTTTTTTAAAATTCAAACCATTGATACACAGCAGACAAAAATAGAAAATATATTAGCATATACCAATCATGATACCACTAGCCTTCATTTCTTTGGCTTATTCAATAAGCGAGAAAAAAATCCAAAACCTGAGGTATCATAAACGATACCTATGGATGCTACAGATTAGCATACTGTGACAATGTTGTCCATGTGTAGGGGACACTCTCATGTCTTTTGTTGGTGCAGCTGGAGACCTTGGAATGCATAAAACACAGGAAGTGCGGCGCCAAAGTAATCAGAGACTTCAGAACATGACACATCTGAAACACTCGAGACTTGTCCAGAAGGTTCCACAATTTTCCAGAAAGATCCGTGACATAATTTTCTAGCTATAAAAGCAGGAAGAGCTATGAGCTAGTGTATGTAGAGTGTTGTGAACTGAACTGAGTCATGAGTGACTGGAGTAATAGTGTGCACAGTGTATAGCCATAACTTTCTACTTGTCGAAGCATCAAGCAATTTTTTTGCAGCAACAAGTTAAAGCAACAATTTGTAACCAATTTTTGAGTCACTTAAAATATTTGTTACAGGACTCAATAAAACATTTTGTTTATCTCAAGTATTCCTCCTGACAGTGCATGCAGCATTCCATCCTCTGGAATCACTTCTACAATCATTCACAGCAATCAGTTTCTGGCACTGTAGATAACTCCTCATAAGCTGCAACTGCTTCTTTGGGGCTAAAAATTGGCTACCTCAAAGAACTCTTCACAGTTGGGAACATGAAGGAACCGCATGATGCCAGGTTAGGACTATAGGGTGGATGAGTCAACTGTTTTTACCTCACTTGCCTTGCAGAAATCCCATTCTTACATTTATGGTGAGAGTTGATGCATTGTCATAGTGCAAAAAAAAATGCCTCTTAGTCCCATCTTTGGTTTGCATTTCTTGGATTTTCCGCAGAACACAAACTTCTGTGCACTATTTTGCAACAACATTTCTCTGATTTTTGAGCACCACTTGGAGAGAAAATTGAGGCAACCATTTTCTTTCCTCCACTCCTTGAATTTGATGAATTGTTAGTCATCAGAAAAAAGCCAAATGAAAGTCAGGCTGAAAATTTCCACAGTATCTTAGCAGCATTTTGTGACACTATTTCACCCTATAGAGCTTCTGTGCTTCATATAAATTATGGGCACAAATCTTGAATTCTTTTTTACACAAGGATACTCATCCAGGTTTTAAAGTCTCTGAGAATTAACTACTATGATATTGCTGGGGATTCTATGCACATAGCTATTTTATGAAAGAAGAATATCATGGAAAAATCTTGTCAAAAACATGAAGGAAATTAAGGTTTTTAAATTTTGAAAAGAAAGCCTCATTTACATTTAATCATTCCACATACTGAAACAAAAACTACATAAAAGAAAGACAGCAAACCAACTTAGACATTTATGTGAACTGCAATGCTATTATAAAACTGCTAGACCTAGGAATCTAATACAGTAACTTTTAAACTACTCTACCATTAATCGATTCACAATGTCTTATTACATTATATTTACACCAAAAGCTCATTGTTTTTACCCACTTTGCATTAATCACAATACCAGGAATGATTTTTTAAAATTAGATAAAATTGACTTGTTAAATGCAAGATGTCACAACTTTGAAATATTTATACCAAATCAACTTTTATACAACCAAACTGTGGATCTGCATACAAATGTATGTTTTTATGAAGTCTTATTTTAAGATTTAGGGAGTTTAACAATTTAGGGAAAAATGCATATAGCTCTATTGTCCCTGCCATGAGATTTAGTCATGGGCTCATCCAACAAAATAACAATGCAGTGCTGCACATTCTATTGGCAATATGTGATTGCTAGGACAGTGAATCAAGTGCTATGTTATGAGCATCAGCTATTAACGAAGTAATTTAACTATAAGAACTCCATTTTATTATAATTAAAATTTTAATATGCCTTTAGGCAGCTTTTTACTCCAAGGGAACAGCAAAAATTGCATCATTGACATTACTATAGGAATCATATTCTATGTCATCTTCTTGTATATGTCGTCATTGTCAGAGTCACTCTCTTCTAAAAACTTGAACACAATAAAATTTAAATGACTGAATAATTTGAAGAAGAATCCGAATTTTTGTTAGAAGTGCTAGGCAGACTGTTGTCTATTTAAAATGTATAAAAAACATATATCTGTCACAAAGTACAGTGGCTCTCCAGTACAACACCTACCAGTATTACTGGTATATCACAAAACATTAAACACCAAGCACTCCACAAGATAGCTACTAAATTGTTGCTAGGTACTACTTCACATTTACGGCTGATTGTGTTTGTATAACTACAAGCTGACTCAGGCCGGTGTGTTTATGGTGACAAGTATGAATATTTGGTTACAGGCAGGAGTGTGTTGCAGCAAAATTTAAACAATTTTTTTATTATATGTAACCAAAGTTAACAGCATTCACAGAAATTAACAGTGCTAGAAACAAGGAGGGTTTCACCAGTATGCACAGAAAAGAGTAATATTGCTCTACATAACTACAGATATTCCGACACTATTACACGTTTTTCATACACATGTATTTAACTGGGTAATACAATGGGAACCTGAGAGGCTGAGAGCATTTATGATGGGCCACGCCCCCATGAACTAAGTTGTCTGACAAATATAATAACTGAACATATAGTGACTTAGTTTGTGTTTTCTTTTGTCAGTATTCCATCTTCTCCTTCTCTTAGCACTTCAATTAACAGTGAGCAGCTTGAGTCCCTTCTCTCTAAGAGTCACTCACTAATATGTTGAGATCCAAATTCTCTTGGAACTGTCACTTGCTGAGGGAGCAGCTGAATAGAACTGAACTGAACCAATGAACCATCAATTATTCTTCCTTTTATACCTGAGCAATTGCCTTCTCAAAGAGCCATTAAAATGTGAGGGGAGGGGGGGATTCTGGAGGTTTTTGCATAAGAGTTTAGGACAATTCAATAAGCTGGGAGCACCTCCTTTTCCAACAACCCAGTACAGTCAGAAGATGGGGCTCTAGTTTCTTGTACAGATTTACATTTTAGTAAACTTCTGAAGAAAGATTAGTTAATGAATATATGGTCAGGGAAGTCATAACAGAATCAAATTGAACAAATGGTAGTTTTTAAACTTAACCCATTTGCATCTTACTTAAATACCATAAAGGCTACATATGTCACTCTTTTTTGCTAGCATATGCCACTCTTCTTCTAATTGCTAAACCAATGAATACATTCAAGCACAAACACCTTTAATGCAAGTACTTTGAATAGCTATGATTATTAACAGGAGACGAAATGGAATGGCCATCCATTTAAAGCTGAACATAAGTTCAAATCCCAGTGCAGCAGTCAATGTACCTGTATAAAGAAGCAGACCTGGTTTGATGGCACAGGGTTGCATGTGACTGGAGTTGCAATATTGAAACAACTTAATACATTTATAACCAAAATACCTACAAATATTTCTAATTTATTGTTCAAAATTAGTATAATAATGTAAAAAAACACATTAATAAACATTGTTTTCTTCTTCTGTCCCTGCTTACCCTCCTAATATTGAAGAGCTACAACCCCCCCCCCCAAGGACTTACAAGTCAATGCCTAGGATCACATGTCTGTCGAAAAGCAGACATGCTATGGATCAGATAGGAGTACTCAGGGATGGGGGAGCAGCCCAATGCACTCTTATAAATCTTAGTAGATTATATGAAATGTGGTTGAAAAGGATGATAAGGAGATGAACAATTGATGGAATGAATGGTGGTGGAAACTGGAGGACCTGGGGAAAATCCACCCAAGACACCACTTTGTCCACCACAAGTCCCAGGATCCTGTGGGATCAAACCCGACCATCTAGATGGGAGACGAGTGCTAACCACTCTCATGGTGCCTACCCACTAAACATTGTCATGCAGTTTAAATGGCATTATTAACTTATGTGGGTACAACTTATCATATGATAAGAATGGGTTAAGTACATGACCACTGAAGATGACTTTTGAGATAGTTTATGAGGGACACATCCAAAGGTAGTTGTTGAGAAACTTTTATGATTATAGACTGATGGGTTTTCATGTACTTCATAATCTACAATGACCAGAGAGTGTGCTAGTGTAGATAGTTTTACACCTTAGAGTTCTTTCTGGGCCAAAGATTTTTCTATCCCTCAGCTGTAAGTTTTGTCAATATATTTACTCTACAATATATTTACTCTTATCCTAAAATTATAATTTCCAAGTATGGTTGAAAAGATGCAATGATGTAGAAGCCAAAAGAACATACAGAAACACGTTCTTTATAAACATAAGTGAACAAAATTACCTTTTTAAGCCAGGAAACCACAGTTTAACAGGAGCATTTCAGTTAATAATACACATTACACTTCATTTGTATGTTTAACTTATAAAATGTGCTCTTTTAGTCCCACCAAGTACTGCAGCCTTAGGAAAACTCCCAAAATGGTTGGAGCAAGTTAGTGCCTGTCAACAACACAGTGTTGCATTCTGTGCCCTAAATACCATCTCAATTGTAACAAGGATTGTGTATGCTGGTCACCGTCAAAAACTGCTGCTACCAGTGTACAAGTGTATTTTCATTTAAGTTTAAAATGTTTTAAATTGAATGTGGAGAATGTTTTTGTAGAAGGTGGTACACATACAGAAAAAGTGAAGGAAAAAGATTTAGAGAGCAGTTTCCAAATTCCAGATTACTATTTGTGATACTGCTAACAATTTAATAAATAAATGTGTTGCAAGAAGTATAAAGCTAATCTAAAAATTATACATGAATTGAAATTGGGAATTATAAATTACTTTAATTCAAAGGCAAAATAAGCTTTAATCTAAGCATTTAACAATAAAATTAAGTATGTGAATCTGTGTCTTCAATGGAACAGGGAAATTTTAAACTTATTCTGTATGAATTAGTTTAATTTATATGATTTTTATTTATTTGTTTGTTTTCTCTTCTACTACTCTCTCCAGGTTGATTTCAACTAGTCCACCACTGCAGTACCACAAACGCTTGAAGTCAGGGGGACCAGCACATTTCTATTTCTCATTTATTTCATTGCTGTAGAAGGACTTAAAAACTCACACTTGTCTGCTTAATTTATAAAAAGCTACTATAATTGGAGCATTGCTCTTGAAGCACATTAAAAAAAAAACATCATGATGATGATTATGATGATGATGACTCGAAGACATATTTGTAGGTAACGTCTGCATCATCAGCTATTCGTTGACTGCTGGCATCAGATAATCTCAACAGTGTGGAGAGGAATTCCTAGACAAAGTTGTGACTGGAGACAACACATGGGCTCATTTTTTTGAACCAGAATCAAAGAGAGAGCCTATGGAATAGCATCGCTCAACCTTGCCAAGGAAAGAAAAAACTCAAAGTGATGGCAACCATCTTTTAGGATGCAGAGGGGTGATTCTGGTTGATTTTTCGGAGCAGGGGTACACAATAAATTCTATGCAATGTGTCAGCACCCTCAAAAAGCTGAAAGCATTCTTCAGTGAATTTGCCCAAATAAAAACATGGCAGATGTTCTGCTTTTACATGACAATACAAAACCACACACCAATTGTCACACCACTAAAGTAATTGGGAAAATTGGATGGCAAGTCTTGCCTCATTCCCCATACAGCCCTCACCTAGTATGGTCAGACTTCCATCTGTTTGTAGCAATGAAGGAAGCTCACCACAGAATTCACTTTCCAGATGCGGAGACCATGAAAAAATCTGTTCATCAATGGTTGCATAAGCAAGACTGTGTGTTTTACCAAACAGGAATACCTAAACTTGTAAAAGGTGGACTAAAAATGTGGATTACACTGAAAAGTGACAATTGAATTCTCAATGTTGTGGTTTTCATGCTGTGTAATCAATGTTTAATTTTCTTGCAAATTAAAAGAAAGAGAAGAAAAAAAAAAAAAATAGGAGGCATTAGTTATTCATTACTGGTGTATTAATTAAAGCAAGCGCTAGTTTTACAGGAAAGCGAGAGTCAAGGGAAAGAAGAGCGCTAGTCCACCTGTCTTTCTGCAGTGTTGTCAACTAAAGAAAATTTCTTTC
Organism: Hymenopus coronatus; assembly: GCA_030762935.1. Classification (NCBI taxonomy): domain Eukaryota; kingdom Metazoa; phylum Arthropoda; class Insecta; order Mantodea; family Hymenopodidae; genus Hymenopus; species Hymenopus coronatus. The sequence goes on along the minus strand of CM060897.1, from coordinate 39,444,344 downwards.
TTTGATGCTCTCAGCTTTTATGGTGAATAGGTTATCTAATTTACTACAAACTGACTGAATTATTAAACCAAATATGGAGCATGTATATATGCATGAACTCTGGGATCTACAGATAGAATGAAGCCTTAGCATTGAAGCCACTATATGTCAGGTGTGTAGCATACTTTACATTACAGTGTTGTTGCTCTGCACTGCTTCTGAAATTGTGTAAAGCCTATTGAATGAAGGCTAGGGAGCAAGTACCCAAAACATGCACACACAATAATAACTATATTTTTATGACATAAAAATCTGTAAAATCTCAACAGAAGAAACATCTGACATGTATAGGATTAATTTCTTGGATTGTGACAATCTATACAAAAGGGATGAAAATCATTCTTCTAATATGGCATGTGTGGAAGAACATTTAATTATCATGATTGCTCTAATAGTGGTAATTAGGAAGCCCAGGCTTAAAGATCACTTGTAAGTCATATGCAGGTATGTTACCTCAAATAAATTAAAAAAGTGCCTTCTGGTTTACTGGGAAAAAGGCAAGTCAGGTGGGGAATTTAATGTTCTGTCGGTAAGTTGCCATAGTAGTGCAGTAGGTAAAATATCAACATTAAGCTGAAGACATGTGGTCAAATCCCGGCTTTGATTTTAATTTTCCTATGCGTAATGAACAGAAATCTTGAAATTCATCTTAAAGAGCATTTCCCCCACATCCATAAAAGCAAACGATACACAAAAACATAAATTAATCAGCCCACTTCTGGGACAAAAATTATGAAGTAAGCAGAGAGTTGCTTAAACCAGTAAAAAAAAGGCATTAGCTAATCTATATAAAGAAATTTGCAAACAACCTTATTAAATTTGAAATAAGAGTTGAAGCTCTCCTGGCAATGAACATACCCTAGACATTCTCAGGCTTCAAACCAGGCTACTCTGGCACTGGCATCACAGCATCATCACCAGAGCCAAAATGGGATGCCTCTCACACAGCAATCATCAGAGAAGCCTACTGTCACAGCCTGCATCCCATATACCAGCAACTTATCCAACAGAATACCGGCCAAACACAACATCAAACCACCTCGGAAAATAAGAATCTAATGAGACACATGACAGAACCACTAGATATCAATATCATGTTTCCTTGAGTGTGGGGTCCTGTACATAAGACAAACTGGCAGGGCCATAACCACCAGGGTCAAGGAAGTGTTGCCCATCTCCCGAGAGAGGGGCACACTGAACCAGAATGTTGGGCTACAGTTCAAATTCACAAGGAAATTGGCCGCCAATATTTAAATTGACTAGTTCAGGAAATAAAAAAACTGACAACCTAAGCAGCTTACAGAGTAGGTGATTTTTCTATGAGGTCCACATCTGTGAGCCCAGGAGAAATACCTCACATTTTCTACAGGTTCCATGCAGATCATTGCAGAAGACAATATATAGGGTCATTAAATTATAAGGTAATCCCTCTCACTGCTTATCTACACTGTGCGAGAGATCCGAGAGTCACCGGGAAAATGTGCAAAGGCACACTGGAGTCCTTACCTTAAATAAATGCTGAAAATTTTGATCATCTGCTCCCAAACAGACAATATATCAACTTAAAAATGTTCTTGTTCTTTCACCTAAGCTTAGCAGCAGAAATCTCTGTATAATCTGCAGAAACTTAGTGATAACATCATACAAGAAATCACAAGAATTCCTGCTGCTAAGCTTAGACAAGTGAGCAAGAATATTTTTGCAATTTGTGCTGCCTGTATGTGAGCAGAAGATCAACATTTTCATAATTTGTCTTAAGATACATATATTAAGGTACCTTTGCTGGCACCACTTTCCCGGCGACTCTCAAATCTCTCGTGCAGTGGAGAGAGGCCTCAGTTCTTCCACACAGATGATTTACCTGATGCCAGCAGTTAATAAGTAGCTCATGATGCAGACAATGATCTCTAAAACTGTCCTCATTTGTTGGCAAGTTAAGCAGAAAGAGTGAGTAATATTATTTCAACAACTCCAAATTGTAAAACTAAATATTAATGACAAAGTGAGGAAACATACCTGTTGCTGCATTTGTTGAATGCTTGATGTTGGCACCTGGACACATTGGGGAGCACCACCTGATGATACTACAACTCCTGTAGTTGCTGTCTGTTGCTGTTGAGTACCACCCTGCTGCCCTGCCCCTGAATCATGCTGGGGTGGTTGTGCCATTTGGATCTGTAAACATTCATCCTTTCTACACTTCTTGTTCTGATAGCCTATATAATAAAATGGAAGATTCAGTGAACAGTGACTAATAAACAGAACTTGATGATACCCGAACACAGCCTCTGAAATGCTGTAGGTCCCTTTTCCAATTTAACAAAATGTTATTTTGAATAAAAGTAAAATTACTTTTTATATTCAAATCATTACAATAGTTTTCAGCCAAACTATATGTCTATTTCTTATCACATTTGCCTTATAATGACAAAAGTAATCTTGGGGGTTCAAATCTAGTGTATTTATATGTATTTACCATATGTAAGTAAATAGCCATCACTGTTCTTTATCATGTAGTAGTATACTTTAACATGTTATCCCTTGATATTCATATGAAATTCAAGGGTCACTCAGAAGTTTTGAGAATGGATGCAATAAAATATTAAAAATTTAGATCTGATCATTGCATCATTTTAAAATGTTCATTACATTTTATATACTGCCTCATCCTTTCAAACCATTTTTAAAATGCTGAATATCATTCTTCTTTGGAGAGAATGCAAATACATCCCTCATAAGCAACTATTGCAGTTCAGGTGACACAAACCTTTGACCTCAGACTTTTTCTTTCATTTCAGGGAGTATGCCAAATCTGGACTGTAGGGAGGATGGGACAAATATATGACTCTAAATTGGGTTGCTTCTTGCGCAGTGTGGGCAGAGGCATTGTCATGGTGCAACAAAATTCCACGCAGACCAGTCTTATGATGCATTTTTCTCAGTTCATTGAACACTTGCAATAGGCATTTTGTGGTATACCATCTGGCAGTAACAATCTTTTATCCCTCAAATGGAATCATCACAATGTGGACACTTGCTGAGAAAAAAGAACACATGATCATGCCCAACATTTCTTGTTCACTTCACTTTAGTAGGGGAATCTTCCCCTGGCAAGATCCAGGCTAATGAGTGATACTTGGTTTCCAGATCATACTGGTAAATACAGTATTTGTCATCAATTACAACGTTAAATGCATTTTTGCTTCCTCCTCCATTGAATTTTTCAATTATTTTCTGGCACCACTCCACATGTACTTGTTTCTGCTCATTCGTGAGATGGTGGGGGATGGTGACTGAAGAGCTTCCTGATGTCAAGTCTTTCTTTCAGGATTGTTTTCACTGTTGTTGATCTGATCCAACATTACATGTGCTTTGCTTTCACCAAATTTTCATCTATTGTTGCAGTCCCGCTCAGGACTTCCTTTTGGAGAGAATACTGTCCTCTTCCAAACTCTACATACCATTGATAAATGATGGATTGCAAAGGGCAGAGATCCCCAAATGTATTATGCAGTCTTTCAAGGTATTCTCTTCATTTTCTCATAGAAAATCTTAGCATGGAAATGCTCTCGCTTAAGATCCATCCTAACATATGGCATAGCAACACCTGCTGTACATACACACATGATGCAGAGATGCACATTGTTGGAGCATGCCCATATTTGCACATGTTGCTATCTGAACTTCAATCAAGTTAGGAAAAACTGCTTTGGCTTACCACAACACATTGTTGTCCTTTCTCAAAACTTCTGGAGTGACCCTATATCAGCAGATGTATTTCCGATTTTTAGCCTTCCCCATGGTTTTCCAAGTCCTGGAAATGAGAATAGCCTGTAAGCATCTTTCAGCAGTGAAACAGTTATTGGGTGCTTTAGTCATTGTTAGATAACAAAGAGATAAAAATCAAGAATATGAAGATTTCTCACTCCCAGGCTACCAAATTAAACTTTAGAAATTGTATATATAATGTAACCAGAGAAAAATATTTTCTACTCAGTTGTTAATTATAAATATCAGCAAATCTTTTGTAATATTTTGGGCACAATTTTCTCGCTTTCCACAGCTATTTAGCACACATTGGTAATGAACTTGATTACAACATACAGAGGAACTACAGGAAAAGTTTCTTACACAAGGGTTATCAAAGATTTTCGCATACATATCATTCCTGATCTAATTGTGTATTCAGCATGATATTTCTTGAAATGAAACTACCATATTTTTTACCTTATTTTTATTCAAATTGCAATAATGTCTATTCCATGGCATTCTCAATGAAGAGACAAATCCTTCTTGACTAGCATATTCTTTTATGACTTCTAGTATCCAGGTCTTGTGAAACCTTTTTAGTCATTTAGGAGTTGAAATTAACTGGTATCTTATGACATATGTCCATCATGAAGAACTGGGTATAATGGTTTCTAAGATTCCCCCTTCCACACACAAATAGAGTATTTATGTTTTTTTGTTTTTGGAGTTTTCAATGTCTGGCAAAGAAGATATCTAAGTATATTTTAAAGCTGTAGACCGGTGCCTCATTTTTCAAAAACTCCACATCTTACTTTAAAATCCAGGTGCAACTAATCATTATTGACTGGGGAGTTTGAGGCTTATCTTAGATTTTCTTGTAGATTAACTCCATATGGTGTATGAAACAAAATATCTACCACCACAAATGCAGCTAAAATATTCTTGGATGATGGCCTTGGATCTATTATATTTTCAGAGTGAACAGTTAAAGATTGAATGGACGTGTAAATGTGTACTCTGATGCTGCCTTGATAAAGTTTACAAACAAACAAAACATAAATTACTCTTAGTCTTTACATGAGTCCAGCAGTTGAATTCATAGCTTAACATGAAAACTAACATGCTTCATAATCCACAGTTCCATGCTAAACTGGAGGCCAGAGTCTAGACTCCAAGAATGCCTATGGGTATCACAGTAATGACCTGGAGGGGGGTGATTGCTTAGCAATGTCTAGTAATCATGCCAGCATGTGCAAATTTGGCATTATCCAGTTTCCTAAATTTTTAGACTTGTGTAAGTTGCTACAGGAGCAAACAAGCAACTTATTTTCAACTTTTAGACAGTGTTTTCTTGCTATTTATATTCAATATATAACTTACTTTTATATGCACATATTTAGTTGAGTAACATGAGACACCCTGTGAGCCCTTCAGCTTTGGCACTGGTACCTGTTGTAATATATTATTTACAACAATTTGGACTGCCCAGTTGAAGAGAAGCCTAGGCGGTACAATACATTTTCTTATTGCTTCAATAAACTTCAAACCTCAAACTTACTGTGAAGTAAGAAAATAAAATTTGCATTGCTTGGAATGAAACTTCCATGTATTTTGTCTTATTTTTACTCATATTTAATTGTGGAATAACAATATTTTCTACTCCATGGCATTCTCAATGAAGTGACAAAGCCTTCTTTGAAAGCAGTTCTTTTGACTCCCATTTGTTTTGCTATTTTTAGTAATTTAGGAGTTAAATTAAAAGGGGTCTTATGGTATATATCTATGAGGAAGAACATGGTTTAGTGGTTCCTGAAATTTCTTCCGCTACAGACATACAGAATTTACACTGCTTAATTTTGAGTTTTCAAGTCTGGAAAGCCAACTTTGAAGATAGTTTATTTTAAGGGAACCAAATATCTTGATGTGAATTAAAATTTTCACAATTTGCTTTTTCTTCTGACTCTTGTACACTGACATTTTAAGAGGACCTCAATTTTGAACTATTACTAGAAGTGTCATACAAAAGGAATTCTATAAGCTCCAGCTACTAGTTTAATGATTACACCCCTTTGTTTTTACTTTATGTGTCTAATGCCATTTTTTGACATTTTTAGAGCTTCAGTACACTCGTAGTGAAAAAGGTTCAACATAGAAACTTCATTTTTTAGCAGTAATTAACTTGAAATAACTATTTAATACAAGTGATTAATAATAATTAAATGAAATCTTTGGCATAAAAAAATATTCATTTTGAAATTTTATGCAAAAAAATATCAGAAATGAATAATAGCAACTGAATTATAATTAATAGATAAGTAGTAGGTAGAGGCAGTATCATGGGCAAATTCTGTTTCCTTAGGTTGAACAGTTTAGGAGCTGACCATACCTCAACTTTGTATATTTAACTTTGTGTACTTGGTCCCCTTAAAACTACCCATTTCTAGTAGACAGGTGCCCTATTTTTCAAAAAACTTTCTATCATAAATCTCTTTAAAAACCACACATTACCCTTAGGTTCAGTTCAACTCTTACTCATGCAGTTAATCGAAATCTTGAGATATGTTTGTATGATTGAATAGAAAAGAATTTACCTGGACCTGGACCTGCTGGGTCTGGTCCAGCACAGCCTGCTGTTGTTGCTGCTGCTGCTGTCCCTTGTCCCCCATGGTCACTATGCCTTGCTGTTGGAGCTCCACTTTGTGGCTATTGGCAGCCTCCTCTACCAGAAGATTCAGGCCCTGCCATTCCTTGCGCTGCTGCTCCAGATCCCTAAACACATGCAAAACCACTCTCTCAGTTTCAGTTCTAAAAACATACATTTATTTAAGAGAATCAATGGCAGAATAGTAAACAGAGCAACAAAGGTGGAATTCTCAAGAAACTCTGACACAGAGACAAAGAAAACTATTCTTACACAAGCTATAGATACAACAGGGATAGAGGAGAATGGAGCAATAGTAAAATGCTTACAATTGGACCACTTTATGCTGGCTATGAAATTGCATATTCTTTACACGACCATGAGAAACAAATCAATAAAACTTAGCACTTCAAAAGATGCAAAGTGATTAGAAAACTCAAACAAATATTTCCAAAATGGTTAATTTCAAAAAGGGCATATAGTATTCAAACGAGACTTACATTTTACTGTGGTAAACATATACTACTAGTTACACAAAATGATATAAAACTCATAAAAGGCTAAGAAGATATGCATTTTATTTGAATTTATTATATCATCAGTTTCTTTTGTCATAATAGAGTTCAATTTAGACAGAGTCACATGGCAGCAAACTTTTAAATTTTCTTCTACTGTAGCTTTAATATTTCACATTTGGCTCTCCAAGTTAACAGCATAAAACTAGCTGAGTTACAGGTTTTCTTTAAATTGAAATTCTAATATTGGACCTGCAATTTTCAGAAAGAACACTTTTTCTTGCTTGGTGCCTTATTTTAATATCTTGTAAGTATTCTAATTGCTAGCTTTTTGTCACTGAAATTGTAAACATTGTTTCACAGTTTCTAGCTTCATGATATTAAGATGCAAATGTTAAATTAAAGTTTCATTTGTGTAACTTGAAATAAATGCATATTTTCTATGCAAAATAAAAAATCAAACATATATTTCTGGTTTATCGCTAAAAAAATATTCTCAAAAATATGAAGAATTCTCAAAAATTTGCACAAAAAAATCTATATGTCATCATTTCAAAATTATACAGTGCAAACAAAACATTTTTGTTTTTTAATTCAACGACTTTTGCATTTATCATTAAAAACAAAACCTCTTGCCTATGGTTACGGTGTATTGCTATTGGGTGTTCATTCATTCATATACTAAAATGAATTTTACTTTGCAAAGAAAGTTGTTATGAATTATTTTGATGCCTCACCTTTATCTCATTGAAAATTACTCTTTATTAGACTTTATATTTAAACTCCCACATCAGCCTTTATCTTCTCAGGTGTTTATGTATGTTAAAAGCAATATTGACAGACACACCATGTGAATCCTAATTGGTCTAAATTATATATTAACAAATGTAAATATGCTAAACTTTAAAATAGTTTTGAATATGTTGCATTAAATGTATTTAATTGCTAACTAGAGGGGATCAGACAATTAAGCTCCCTTGAAAAGGTATATTAAATCTACTCCTTTGCCTAATCCAGTGAGTCATTTTGTAACACTATATCACTTATTTAAATGGAACTGCTTCTGAATCTAAGTGCTTCTATCATCAGTTCCTGTTTTATGTTCACAAATTTTATAATTTTCCGTTTTAGTACACCACTTTTTGGTATTGTACATTTGTTGTTAGCAATAAAGTATATTGCAATGGGTACAACAAATATCTTTAATGTATGATATTTTCAACCAAATTATAAAAATAACAAAAGGGATTTTGTAGAAAGTATACTTTATGATTGAGACATTGTCTTGAAAACCTTTGAGCTACATATTCAGAAGATGCTGAACCTTTAATCATCAAGTTTGGTATTTATAAAACTTTTTATTTTGGGTTACGCTACTCACATAAACAGACTTTTTTTCTAAAAATGATTTTTGATAGTGTTTTAGTAAACCACAAAATGTGGACTTCCAGCGAAACGTTAATAATCAACTTTTTGCTGGAATGCAATATTTTCTCTACTTACTTATTGGCAGTTGGTAAAGAACAAAGTCAGATGAATTTTCATAGCTATTCTGCAACAGATTACTATTATCTGAAGTGAATGTAGTGTTCTTAGTGTTTGTGACCTAGTACCTATGTTATGATTGGAAAGCAGTAGTTGGTGTGCACAATCATTGTGATGTACAAGAGAATATAAAATATTATTAGCATTTATAATGTTACATTTTGTTGTTGTTTGCTCATTGGTACATGAAACTGAGTTATAGGTGCATCAGCATTTTTTGCTTTCTTCTTCCTGTTAATTATGTTATAAATAAATGTTCATTTACGTTACGTATTTTGTAATAGAATTACTATTTAATATGCTGACATACTAGGCATAGTGAACCTGGAATGACAATGGAATTAATTTCTTTACAAAATTATTGTAGAATCATTTAAAAGACTGAGCTGATGGACATAGCAATAGGCCCCTTTTAACATGTCAATCAGTCCTTCCAATACTTTTATTCCTCTGATATTCATGCAAATGGACACAAAATGTCAGTGGAATTGATATTTTTGTTTTCCTTAACTTACCATCAACATTCTTCCAAATTCTGAAATGTTGCATAATCTATATGTTTTAAAGTGGGACACTAATTGAATGGCATATAATATTTAGATAATCATGCAAAAATGATCAAAGCAATTAACATGACACTTGATATGTCTTAGGTCTGAATTAGAGAGTAACCTATGTGACATCTTAATTGCTTTCCAGAAGGGAAGAGGTTTTCCGGAGTCCAAAACTAAATAAATTATCTTATTTATTTAGGTTTTTCAAAATTATTGCATAAGAAATGATTGCAAGCATAAAGGTTCTAACAAGTTCTGTTATTTACTCTCTTTTTTCTCTCCATAGGAGGAACATTTAAGTTGTTTTAGCAATTTTTGTTACATTTCATGGAATGTAAATCAGTTACCATGAGATGCAGTGTACTTCCAATCACATAAAAAGCATAAAGAAGATTTTGTATACAGCTAAACCGTTTGATTATGATTTTACTATTATTATTATTATTATTATGATTATGACCGCAGAAGATCCGATTTTAATGCCGATTTTTAAAATACTGCATTAAAATAAATTACAGAATGGTAGCAGGGGAGGTAAGGGCGATGAAGGGAATGAGAATGGTCGGGTCACCAGAAACAAAGAGATTGAATTAGAAGTTCCTCGGCATTTAATGTAAATCAATTTGTAAAATTTTAAAATCTTATTATCCTTTGGAATGCTGTACAGAAGCAACATCCTTTATTACTAAATGATTTCAATTCACAGAATTTTAAGGAAGTGTTAAAATGTGACATTAAAGGACTCTTTCCCTTCATTTTCCAGGTTAAAAATTGGGCTGGTGAATTAAGCACGATTGTAAGTGCATTCAGGAGCTTCCAGAGCGTCCCGAGCTGGCTGACATTGTGAACTTAAAGACCTCGTTAGGCCCGTGTCAACATGAAGTTCTGGATACAAGATCTCGATTGACCAAAAAGTATCAGAATGAAGATTTTGCTAGGGCATTTAAACTTCCAGTGAGTTTCTAGTAATTTATAACAGTGTATGAAACTTGGATTCATCACTACACGGCAGAGAAGGAGGAATTCAAACAATGTGGCAATACGTGAAAATGTATCAAAGGAAGCATTGTACAAAAATCATGCGATTCTCTACGTATGCAGCTCATAGATTACCTCCACATGGGCATAATCCTTCCGGGGAGTATCACGGTTCACTGCTGGAAGAATGTTAATTAGGCCAAACACGCCTTCATACTCATATGGAATGGTTGCTGAAAAATTGCATGACCTTCGCTTCCACATCCTGAATTTTCGCTGGATTTGGTTCCCAGATATTATCTTTTGTTCTAAAATAACAAAAAATGGCTAGGTGGGTGAAGATTCACATCGAATGATGAAGTTGAAACTGAACCAGATGGTTATTTTGCGCAAAGTAAGCCTTTTACTGGGGTATAAATTACGAGAGGTATGCTGAAAAATAAAAATTACAGAGCTATAGAAACAATAATAAAACATTTCTAATAAATCGTGCGTTTTCTTGACACCTCTCGTACAGCTCGCTTTCCGTGTTGAACTTAAATTTTCCTGTGACGGGGTTTTATTCCTAGCTGTGTGTGTAGTTCACCACAGAGATACGCGTATATTCCTTTCTGTGGCTGACAAACTGCATGTAAAACACCGGCCTTGATGTACTTGTCTTACGATCCTAATGAAATGTGGAAACATGTTTACATAAGTAATTTTTCCGGAGACACTCACAATCCAGTGGCGTACCTAATAGTTACGAAATTATGAAGAATTTGTAATTCTAGCATACGTAAAGTTGTGAAAATCCACCTTAGGAGCAGTAGTTTAAACTTTGCAGGCAATATCCTAGTAATATTAGTTATTTTATACAAGTGGTAATTCCGGTACTGCCACTCTTGTGTGCAATGTTGTTTTTCCGGATAGAGTTGCGAACCTTGGCCAATCCTCCGTCCAATCAAGTTAATGTTGTTTCTGTCATATCCAAGACCCCTCCCCGGATTGGGGACGGTACGTCCTTCACTTCCCACCCTTCCCTGCACAGCCATGATTACCATTATTTTCCACCGATTCATCATCTCGCTCTTCGGTTTCCCCTCACTGTGCACCGCGGAGTGTGTTCAGTTCGTAGGCTGCAACCCAGGCAAAGTACGCTTCCCCACATACTAAATATACATAACCTGTATTTGTTTGTTTATCTAATTAGCACTTTCTCTAGCCTTCATGTTTATTTTGACTTTTCATCCGAAATATGTATTTAAGGCTTCCTAAATAGTGAAGAATTAAAACTCGGACGTAAACATTCATACGATTTTTTTCTTCAAATGACGCTTTACGTATATCCGTATATTGTTATATTATGCATATAAAAGTGATTTCTCTAACTACGTTCTTATATTGGAATTATTTCTCATTAAGGAATAAATTATTGGTTACATATAATATTCCAAAACAGCGCTCAAATATTTAGCTATGACCCTTACAATAGAGAAAAAATAAAGTATACGCTGTAAATTGCAAGCATCATATCAGCGCCGCCGTGTGCTGAAATTTAGTTCCGCAAGAGCTCTTTCTACATGCCAGTAAGTCTGACACAGGATTTTCGTTTTTAAGCACACTTAAAAAACCATCGGTCTGGGTCAGGTTTGAACCCACGACCTTGATATTAGAAGGCCAGAACGTTTCAAGTAAATCTGCCAGGTAAAATACTTGGGAAAGAGTAAACACGGAGAATAGAATATTTTGAAAATTGCTAAATTATGTGAAAGAGTGTTTTACTCAAATTGGGTGTACTAATGAGCCCAGCGTTTCTCTGGTATTGTCTAAATATTTGCCTACCTCCTAAGATTTCACAATTCTACAAAGTAGTACAAGTCCAATAGGTATGAAAAGGACATCACAGACTATTCATAAGTGAAATTATATCCGTTTAAACAGTGTTTAGGTTGGGAGAATTTTCACAAATGTATTTTGCCTTCATGAAACTATTTGTTTTAGATATAACATTTTATTTAGCTGACTTTTCATTGTTAGATTATGTTATTAATACACACAAATATATTTTATAAAACTGTTTTGTGGACCTCAAAACACGTGTTTTCAGTAAAAACTTGATATTGATTTTTGGGTGGAATTCAATGCTTCCCTTGTTACTATAGATAAGTGCTGTACAAAGTAAAAACAATAAGTGCTACAATCACATGGCTAGCTCTACCATACACTCGTTTATTCTGCAAATGATACATTAAAACATTTAACTTTTCCCTCTATTTTCTGTTGCTCATAATAAATGAGGATCGAAATCTAGTCTTCCGCATAAAACTTGACCGATCGCACGGGGTTTTGCATCTGTGTAACACGACATGCTACAGTCGGACGTGTCAGCAGTCTGTCGTCGCTTCTTATATATGTATTTCCGTAAACCTGTACATAAAATATAACATTAATTCTTGCCTCACAGCAAAGGTTGGACAGAAATATTCTTCCACAGCTAAACAAACATTGTACCGAGTAAACACGTTTAAATTGTCACGATTTAGCAAGGTCACTATAATATTTCGTATTTCAGTGTAGTATTCCTAAGTTCATTCAATGTGTGAATAGTTTTCGTGGCGAACGCTCAAGATTTTCGTCAATTTTATCTAATGTTGCCTGTGCTATAACTGTGCATCTTCGCATTTGCTTCTTGTTTTGAACCCGTAGTTTCAAATTACTCACAAGGTCGCAAATTGAAATACTGAAAGGAGGCGATTTGTACAAGAAACTTTACGATAATTCTTCACGAACATGAACCGATTTGTATTTAAAACAACATTTACCTCAAATATACTACTGCAGTCTTCGCAAATTAAGTGGACTATTGACACTAGTACACGTGAGGTAACTGAAGGACAGAAAGCCAGTTTTTTTTGTTCTTTTTTTTAATTTAACGTCCTTTAACCTGGTTTGGCCATATAGTACGATGATATGATGCTCAAATGATCTCGGGGTCCATGGAGCTTAAAGTTACTCGACATTCGTCTTCTCAGGATAAGGGAAAACCCCGAAAAAAACCTTACCCGGGTAACTCACCCTAAGCGAGATTCGAACTCACGACCTTTTGAACGTGAGGCAGATATGCTACCACCACGCTACCCAGGCGGGCTAGAAAGCCAGTTGTGAGTGCATTAGGCATAACATTCATTACTGGTTAGAACTTGCCTATATTTTTACAATTTTCGAAGTGCTAAATCACTATCCCTTTGATGCAAAGAGTGGAATTTCAAGGCCATCACATATCCACCCACTTTTTAAAGATTTGATTATCGCTTTAGTCTCCTGTATCTTCTACTTACAACGAAATGTGTAACGAATCCATTTAGATACAAGAGCGAGGTTTTGTAAGAATAGTTTGTAGAAGAATTGGAACAGACCAATGTGAACAATGCAATCGGGTTTTTATATTAAGAATAGATAGATTAAACGCCTAAGAATTTAAAATAGATTAATACAATTTTAATTGGTATCGCGATCGAGTTTCACTGAAACAAATATTCCTTTTTTCTCTTTTGGTATATTAAGAACTTTCTAGATATTGTCCAAAATTGCCCAAAAATTCAATCCGAGACTTCACAGAAGATTCAGTTTTAAGACATCCTGAATGAATACAAATACAATAAAACATTATTTAAAACATCTTATGTGTTCCATTCACATTACTTTCTCTACATCTGTGTAACACATTGTTGCTAAAAAGCTTATGCTTCTATTTATTTCATGCTAATCAAGAAAAAATTAGCAGAAATAGTTTTATTACTTGCTACCTTGTAAGTAGAAGTAAAATAAGGAAAACCATAGGTTAAACTGATAGTCAAAAGCTGGTTGCTATGTGACTGAAGTTCCTTTGTTTGTATGGATAAGGAGTTGACAAATACCTGTATGAGAAAAGTATAAGCTGAAACCAAAAACAACGAATACCTTAAAAACGATCACCTCCACGAAAAAAAATGTATATGAATGACATAACTTGTGTGTTTTAATGTGCTCCACATTTTATGTGTAGTAAGTTTTTATCCATTTCTTACGGTTTAGCAGATATGCAAAATTCCGTAAAATTCATCTAGAATAAAGTAGTCTTCAGAAACTATTCCCAGAAAATTCAAGATATACATTTTATTTGTTAGGTAAATATCTTTAATACACGAAATTTTAATCAAAATCGTTATAGCCATTTTTGAGAAAATCAAAATTTTCGAAAAAAGTTCCATGTAAAGGGTAGTTTGTGGTGGAAGGATTTTTCTCAAAATCTTCGTGTCACATCCCTGGAAGATACTTAACTTAAATACCAAGTTTGGTATTTTCCCGACTTTTCGTTTTTGAGTTATCGTGTTTACAGACACTCGGACACACACACACACACACACGGGCCTTTTTCTGAAAATACTTTTTTTTTTATATAGGGGATCCTAAAACATATATTCCCGGTGAAATCGCGGTATCGAATTTTTTGGTGGAGTGCAATACCTTCTCTATACACTGTGCACATAGTATGTATTGAGAAAGTAAAAACACGAAAAGTTAGATAAACACCTCACTGATATTTAAGGGGTTGATGGGTAAATTGATTTTACTTTCGCTACTAGTAAATATAGATAGTAAGTAGGGAAACTATTTTATTTTACCAAAAAAATCCGATGTCGACATTTATCAGGAAATTATGTTTTTAGGTCTGCTGAAGCAAAATGTTATAGTAAAAAATATGTGTCCCATTCACATGACTTTCTCTATATTTCTGTAACAAATTATTGTTAATAAGCTTATTCTTTTATTTATTCCATGCTAATCGAGAAAAGTTAGCAGAAATAGTCGCTTTATTGTAAGTAGAAGCGAAATACGGGAGTGTCATAGGTTAAAGTGCAAGCCAAAAGCTGGTTGCTATGTGACTGAAGTTCGTTTGTATGGACACGAGTTGGCAAATTCCTGTATGAGAAAAGTATAAGTTTTTCAAAGCTGAAACCAAAAACAAGGAATATCTAAAAAAATGTCCGCTTTTCTTTTGTTCAACTCCTGGCCAAGCAAAAAAGAGATTTGCAATGACAATCGCATAACGACAGCTTTTAAAACATTTGACTATCACTTTAGCCTAGTGCATTCCCTTAGTTCCATTCTATATATAAGGAACTAAGTAATAAACTTCTGCTAATGCTTATCTTGATTAGCATGGCATTGTAAGAAGAATTATCTTTTGTAAGAAGTTTGTTTATAGAGTGGCTAGAAAAATTCATGTGAGTGTAACGCATCAGATTTTTTTTTTATTCAGGGTGTCTCAAAACATGTATTTCCGGTGAAATCTGGTTATCGAATATTTTGGTGCAATACCATACCTTCCCTATACACTGTGTAAAAAGTGCGTGCAGAAAAAGTAACATGATCAGAAATACTAAGCTGCTTTGGCCTTCTTTACACAGATGTTTCATTAACCGACATGCAGCAAAGATGAGTAGCACGTGTAAATCGAAATGCAGCAGCAGCCCTGTCAAGAAAAACGTGCAAGAGATCACATCTCGAGATCAGCTACCCCAGAAATCAATAACGGGCGAGATGGGGGAACACATTCTGCTCGCCAATCAATGTTGTCCATTCCTGGTGCCACTGTGCGAATTGCTTGCTTTCCTCCTATTGGATTATATACACAAACATATCTCCTCTTATCATCGGGCTCTGTTGAAACCTGACATTGCAAACTGGAGGCAATGAGTGAAAATGCTAAATGTGTCCCATTCACATGACTTTCTCTACATCTGTGCAACAAATTATTGTTAAAAAGCGTATTCTTCTATTTATTCCATGCTAATCGAGAAAAAAATAGCAGAAATGGTGTGCTTCCTTGTAAGTAGTAGGGGAATAAGGGAGTACCATAGACTAAAGCGACAGTCAAATGTTTTAAAAACTGATTGCTATTTGATTGAAGTTCCTTTGTTTGTATGGACAAATTGACAAATTCCCGTGTGAGAAAAGTGTACGTATTTTAAAAGCTGAAACCAATAACAAGGAATATCTAAAAAAACGATCAACTCCACGGAGGAAAAAAACATATGACATAAATTGTGTGTTTTAATAAGCTCTACATTTTCTATCCAATAAGTTTTTGTCTATCTCTTGCCAGCTGTGCAACATTCCGTAAAATGCATCCAGAATAAAGATGTCTTTAGAGGCCATTTCCAGAAAATTCAAGATATACATTTTATTTATCAGGTAAATATCATTATATACAACATTTTAATCGTAATCGTTAGAGCCGTTTTTGAGAAAATCAAAATTTTCGAAAATTATCCATGTAAAGGGTAGTTGGGGGGGCGGAATTTCTTCAGAATCTTCGTGTTGCATCCTTGGAAGATACTGAACTTTAATATCAAGTTTGGTATTTAACGGTTTTCGTGCTATGGTGCCCACAGACACACAGACAGATACACACACGGACCTTTTTCTAAACTTTTTTTTTTTAATTCAGGGGGACCCAAAATAGCAATAAAGTGAAGTTTCAACATCTCGAGTGCTCAACACGCCGCGCTGATTTCTTACTTGTTTCGTACAAGATTTGTCGGACAGTCTCTCGAAAATCCGTGTTTATATTTTAAAGCACTTCTCGTCTGCTGGTGTTAAAAGACCAGCCGGTATTAGATTCGTTAGCAAAGAGAGACATTTCACGGTTTTTGAAAATGTAGTAGGCAGCGGTAATTGTTTTGCTGTTTGTTAGGTAGCAGTGTACTTGTCATGCTGCTATCTCTACTACTCACCAAAAGTAGAGGAAGCATTGCATGTCACCGAAAAAATCGATACCGAGAATTCACCATAAATACACCATTTGAGAATGTTTGAATAAAACAACATATTTAGAAAAAGGTGTGTGTGTGTGTGTGTTACCATAACACAAAAATCTCATGTGTTGCATTTAAGTGGTTTTCTTTGTTAGTTCTGCAAACAAACTATTCTTACAAAAGCTTATTTTTCCAACTACTTCATGCTAATCGAGATAAACATTAGCAGAAATTATTTTATTACTTAGTTTTCTTAGTTCTTTGAGCAGAATTAAGCGGTCTTTCACGCTCAGTATAGAATGGGACGCTGATAACCACAGCAGTTAAAGGGCGTCCATAAATAAAACGTCATTTCATTTCATTTGCAAGTAGTAGATGAGGAATGAGAGAATACACTAGGCTAAGGCGATAGTCAGATCGTTTAAAAGCTGGTTGCTATGTGGGTGAAGTTTAGTTCTCTTTGCATGGGTAGATGAAGATAAAAGACAAAAAGAAATAAATTCCGTTTGAGAAAAGATTAGGTATTTTAAAATTGAAACCAATAACAAAGAATATCTCGAAATGTTTACTCCACAAAAAATGTATGACACAAATTGTGCGTTTTAAGGAGACCTACTTTTGTGTGTAGATATTTATTACGGTTTACCAATTATACAAAAGTCAGCCAAAACGAAGAGGACCCAGGAAAGATCCTACATTTTATTTCTTCTGCAAATATCTTTAATATACTAAATGTCAATCAAAGTCGTTTAAGACATTTTTAGAAAATCAAAATTTTCGAAAATTGGTCCATATGAAGTGGTTTAGGGGTGGGAGATTTTCTTGAAAATGTTCGTGTCGCATCTTAACTTAATTATCAAGTTTAGTATTCGACCTACTTTACGGTTTAGAGATGTTGTTCTCACATAAACACATCTTTTTCTATCGATTTTTAGTGCAAAGCAATACCTTCTCTATCTATGTGCGATAATTAAAAAGTAAAAATCCGGCAAGGGAGTATCGAAGATTTTCAAGAAAATTAAATACATGTGTTGAATTTGCTTGGAATAGCCTGTGAAGTCCTCTTCATTCTGAATAACCTTTGTACAATAATTGCTAAATCGTAGGTAAGTGGCAGACGAATCTTATAACAGATATAAAGTATCTATATGTCGTTATAGTCCGCAAATATGTGAAAGAAAAATGTCGTGGCGTTAATCCTCCAAGATATATTTCTGTTGGTTTGTTTTTGCAACTACTTATCTCTCTCTCTCTCTCTCTCTCTCTCTCTCTCTCTCTCTCTCTCTCATTCTCACATACATACAGAGAGAATAGAATTTTAAAGCCATCATATAGTCACTTTTTTTTTTTTTTTTTTTTTTTTTTTTTTTTTTTTTAATTTTGACAATCGCTCTAGCCTATTGTATCCCTTTTATATCAAACATGAAATTTGTTAAAGTTTATCTCGATTAACAAGAAATACATAACCCGCATCTGTGGTGTGGTGATAGAGTACCTCCTTAATATTCTAGAGGTCCCGAGTTGGAATCTCGTTAGGGTAAATCACCTGGATAAGTTTTTTTTGAGGGGGCGGCTTATCCTGAGAAGACGAATGGATCTTGGGATCGTTCACCCACTTCATTCGTCGTCCGATAAGACCTACCAGGTTAAAAATGGTTAAACGCAAAAAGAAAGAAATAGAAGAATATTTTGTAGAAGTGTGAGTAGAACAAGAATTCTGATGTTGCCATCTTTTAATTTATGCACCATAGGCATTGCTAACATGTGCATAAATCCTTATTGTGAGTCCCAGATTATGAAAGTGCATATTTATTGGATCATATTTGGTCACTTTATGCCACTTTTATTTTAGGGCATTTTTTTTATTTTACCCGATTATTTCATCATTTGCATCTTTGTTTAGTCGATTTCTG
This sequence comes from Hymenopus coronatus, assembly GCA_030762935.1. NCBI lineage: Eukaryota > Metazoa > Arthropoda > Insecta > Mantodea > Hymenopodidae > Hymenopus > Hymenopus coronatus. The sequence continues at coordinate 39,425,627 of CM060897.1, read as the reverse complement.
TAGTATATAACAATTTTTACTTTCTCGACACGTACTATATACATAGTGTATAGAGAAGGTATTGCACTCCACTCAATAATTCCATACCGAGATTTCACCGGAAATATATGTTTTAGGGTCTCCTGTATCAAAAAAGAAGCATTTTCAGTAAAAGGTCCCTCTCTCTGTGGTGTGTGTGTGTGTGTGTGTGTGTGTGTGTGTGTGTCTGTGAACACGATAACTCAAAAACGAAAAGTCGGTAAAATACCAAACTTGGTATTTAAGTTTAACATCTTCCAGGGATGCGACACGAAGATTTTGAGAGAAATTCCCCACTCCAAACTATCCTTTACATGGAACTTTTTAGATCATTTTGATTTTCTCAAAAATGACTAACGATTTTGATTAAAATACCGTATATTAAAATATATACCTGACAAATAATAATAATAATAATAATAATAATATTCAATTTTCTGGGAATAGTCTCTGAAGACTACTCCACTCTGTGGGTCGCGCCGTGGCCGAGTGGTCAGACCATTCGCCTCTCACCTAGACGGCCCGGGTTCGATCCCAAGTGACCGCATGTGAGATTTGTGGTGGACAAAGCGGCGCAGGGGTGGGTTTTCTCCGGGTTCTCCGGTTTCCCCCGCCATCTCATTCCACCGGGGCTCCATCTTCATGTATCATCAGTGCCGTTGCCTGCGGTGCCATTGCAGTAAAAGCGGGCGTTAAACACTACAAACAAAAAAAAAAAAACAAAAAAACTAGTCTACTCTGGATGAATTTTACAGAATTTTGCATAACTGCTAAACCGTAAGAGATGGACAAAAACTTGCCACACTAACCATGTAGATCACGTTAAAACACACAATTTATGTCATATACATTTTTTCGTGGAATTGATCGTTTTTGAGATATTCCTTATTTTTTGTTTCAGCTTTGAAAAACATACTTTTCTCAACTCATGTCCATACAAACAAAGGAACTTCAGTCACATAGCTAATTTTTTTACTGCTAATTTTTTCTCGATTAGCACGAAATAAATAGAAGCATAAGCTTTTTAACAATAATTTGTTACACAGATGTACTGAAAGTCATGTGAATGGAATATATAATTTTTATACTATTGTCATTTTAAGTGTCCTGAGAGGTGGAAGAGCGTGGTTATTGTCAGAGGAGCAGGTGTCATTACACTTATTAATTGATGTCCCAAACTAGGGATGAGTTAGCTCAGTTTACACCTCCCGCCAAACCAGACACTGAGCCACTTATAGCAAGTAGAGAAGCATTTCATTCCTCCCAAAATTGCGATTACAAGGTTTCACCGGAAGTATACTATGTTTTGAGCTCCCTTGAATTAAAAACAAGGAGCAAACAACTTTTAGAAAAAGGTCAGTGTGTGTGTGAGAGAGAGCGAGAGAGAGGACTGCGTAAATGGTTAATACCAAACTTGGTATTTAACTTCATTATCTTCCAAAGCTGCCACGCGAATATTTGGAAGAAAAAAAAAAAAGCCATCCTCCCTTCCCCAGTCTAATCTTTACCTTTTTAATTTCTAAAAGATGGTTGTAACAATTTTGAGTAAAGAGCCATATTTTCTATAATCTTGTACCAGTGGTAAATGCTAAGCAATAAACGGAAACGTACTATGGAAAAAAATTTAAATCTCTTTAAATTAAATGATACTTCAAATAGCTTTTTGTGTGGCACAAGCCGTTTCAGAAATATCCGTTAATGCTCGTTAGAATGGTTCAATAACCTGTCGATCTGCAGTTGTTTTTCGCGATTGCGTTGAAAGAGTACGGAATTTGAAGGCCAGCAAATATCGTCCAGTTCTGGAAACTTCCATTGTCATTGTTCCTTTGTATCTATAACAAATTCACAATGTAGCTATTTCTGAGAAGGTTTATCTCGATTAGAAAGTAGAAAGAAAAATAAACTTTCGTAAGAAAACGAGTATAGAGAAAGATATGTGAATGTAATATAGATAGACTTTCATATTTGTATAGTAGTTATTTCAGTGTATAAATTAATTTACAACTCTTGTGTTCTAATTTTAATAAATTAAATAAAGCTTAGTTTAACGTCATACTTTTCTGAAATTATTATGCCATTTTTTAAAACTTACGAGAATTTATAACATATTTGTCAAACCCTTTTGTTTATCCGGGCACTGACATTTTATTAAGATTTGTAATTTCGATACCGTCCACATGTATCGCGGAGGATAGCGCAAGAATATTTTAAAGTAGACAGCTTCTTGAATTATTATGGATCTTTCTGGAAAACAAGTCGATATTATCTACCTTTAATTGTGCACGAAATGATTATTTTCATTGGATACTGCTGACGGAAATGAGGACAGCGGTATATAAATGTTTTTATAACAGTTTTGACTTAACGATATAATAAAAGGTTGAGTCGGCGCATTCAAAGCTGAATCTTCCTTAGTTGAAGGTCATTTAAATATTTCCCCAGAAGGAAATTTACCTCATTCGCAACTAAATCTGCATGCATACGTAAGAAGTTGAACCTCGCTTTTGTTCTGAAAAAACATCTTAGCATAATAGCTTAAGTTCTCTAACTGTAAAATAGTATTGATAGTCTCTCTTATCTACTTAGAATGCAGCCCCAGCAACGGATCCAGGATTCCTACCAAATTTTGAAGACTGCCTACGTGGTCGAGTGGTTAGCGAACTGATTTCTCGCCCAGAGGTCCCGGGTTCGATTCCCTGCTACTAGGACGGGGAATTTTTCTTTATCCCCCATAAATTCTGAAAGTATGAAATGAGAGTGAACATGCGTGCGCTTAATGATATAAAATTATTAACCCAATGTCAACTTACAGTTTCAAAAAACAACAACAAAAAAACACACTGATATGGCCACGACAGATAAAGAGGCCTATACATACAAATTAAGCAAAACAAAAAATGAAATGAGCAAAATATAATGAAATAGAACATTTTCATTTCTAAATGTTCAAACCATAATATAAGTGATCCACGAATTATCCTTTGGGCCATAAGATCAATTTAAATTTTGAGAAAACTTGTGAAATTATTTCTTAGCTCCACTATGAGAGCTTAATTATTATTTCAAACGCTATTTAATAGAAAATGTAAACCAATTTGATGTGGCCTATTTGGCATCCTTCTTTCTTTCTTTTTCTTTCTCTCTCTTTCTCACTCCTCTCTCTATCTCTTTCTTTCTTTCCGAGTTAGTGGAGCAATAAATTTACTCATTGATTATAAACAATATGCATTCATCTGATTTAAATAAGCAACATAGAAATAAAAATATAAAGCAAGCAACACCATATCTTTGGCATAGTAATTGTCATACTGTTTCTTTCTCTACCATTTACATAGGAAGAAGGTGTTGCATTCCACTTAAACTTTAATGTGTGTGTATGTCTGTCTGTGTGTATGTCTGTCTGTGTGTATGTCTGTCTGTGTGTATGTCTGTCTGTGTGTATGTCTGTCTGTCTATCTGTGAACTGCATAATTCAAAAACGAAAAATGTATGACGTCCTGGCTTTAATGTTTCACAATTCCCTATCCTTATAGTCTTGCCCCGCTGACATACATTTCCGCGCTTCCTTTCCTTCCCATTTCCCCTTATTGCATTCCACCCAAAAATTCGATGTCGAGATTTCAATGGAAATTAGTTTTGCGGTCCCATGAATTAAAAAAAATCATTAGAAAAGGGTCCAGGTGTGTGCGCGCGCGCCTATTACTGTGAACGGCACAACTCAAAAATGAAGACGGTTAAATACCAAAATTAATAAGTTTTGCATGTTCCAAGGTTGCGTTACGAAAAGTTTCAAGAAATTCCCCGACTACAAACTACACTTTTTTGTGGAAAAAATTTCGAAATGTTTTACTTTCTTAAAAATGTTTAAGATAGCTTTATGACAAATGAAATGCATATCTTGAATTTTCTAGGAATGGCCTCTGAGGTCCTCTTCATTCTGGACGACTACATAACTAGTAAACCGTAAAACTAACTACAGAATTGTAGACCTCGTCAAAACACACAATTTAGTCAAATACATCTTTTCAGTTAACCATTTCCGAAATATTCTTTGTTATTGGTTTATATTTTAAAATACTTATACTTTGTCAACTATGAAGTCGTTATTCGTTTTTCCTGTTCTTGCTGAAGCAAGAGAACGGAATTTTCAAGCATCAGATTTTCAAGCTTGTTCTTAAATGGCTCGCTTTAGCTTGGTGTATTCCCTGTATCTACAAGGAAATAAAAGAATTTCTGTAAATGTTTATCTGTATTAACGTAAAGTATATGATGAAGAATAAGTTTTCTTAAGAATAGTTAATTGAAGAACGGGTAAAGAAAGGAATGCGAGTGTACCACATCAGATTTTTATAATCGTTAAACATGCAGGGCACTTATGATCTGGTAATGGATAGATAAAGTCATACGATATTTACCTGTCCATCATTTATATGACGAGATATTGGGTATCAATATTGAATGAAACACTAGGGGAAGGTGGATGATTCATACGTGTTCCTTTTCAGTCCTTTTTCTATTACAGCCAGTTATAGTACTTCACAAAACTCCCTTCGTCAACCCTTCAATTCATCTACATTAGAGAGGTGCACCACTGTTTCACGAAAAGTGGCTCGCGGCGTGTGGGGGACGCAGATACTTACCTACAGAAGAGCAGATAGATCGTTTTTATCTGACGACACTGCTGACGCGCTTTCATTAGCGACAGGAGGTCTTCCACGCTTTCCGATTCATGGCAGCTCTCCCTTCTTAGATCTTTTCCGCACCACGAGTTCGTTTCGTGCACAATTAGGAAGCTTACAACTCAGCATTTATCCTTCCTCTGTTCACTGTCATTAGTCAAAGCTTTAAAAAGTCGCTAAAAACTGGCTTTGAATTTCCATATTCTTTTCATAAGAACAGGTGAATGACAGCACATAAAACCATGTGTGATAAAAATTATTGACATTTCAAATCAATAGCAAATTTGGCATAAATTGGGGTCTTACTGAACTTGGAATCCTCTCTCTTCCTTGTATATAGGTATTTTTAAATGTCTATATATACACACACACACATATATAACATATATGCACACACATATATTTTAAGAAGAATATAAAAGATTATGATTCCTGTGAAACTGTACATAGTTATCCCAAGAAGTAGCAAGAATATTTATTTTAGGACATGTAAATATAATAAAACACAAAACAGTTTTGAAATAGTATCCATTAATTTATTTGATAGCTTACCTAAATAAAAATAAGAAACTTATATTTAACAAATTTAAGAGAGATTCCAATTATTTTGAAGAAAAATCCTCTCTATAAGGTGCAGGAGTTTCACAGCATTGAATTTTTGTAAATTTTAATTGACGTTGCTATACATGAATAATATTCTTGGCAATAAACGTCTATCTATGTGTATGTATGTGTATGCAAGGAGTTAAGGGTATGAATGCGCAGACTTCAACGGCAACTTCCTGACGTTAAGCTGAAACTTAAGTTCCTGAACCATTTTCATCTATACTGCATGGTTGCATACGAAGTAAAAAATAAAATTGGTCAAATATGTGATTTGATTGCGAATGTCACTACTTCTTTATTGTTTATTTCTGCAATTAGAACAGTGGGGTAGATCTACAACAGATGACTAATTCGTGTTTTTATCATTTCTTGCTAAAATGAGTCTTTACTCACAAAATTATATTAAAGAATTGGATTCCAGCGTGTCTACTGGAATAAAGTCGTGGCCATGCACTTGGCAACTATGCCACATGATGTAGAGCATAGGTCAGGAACGTTGAGTGTGATGTGCCTCGACACCTTTCACTACAATTGGTTCTGTCATTGCTTCCGCTACGTTAAATGCATTTAAACCATGGCGATCTTTACAAATCAAGAGTATTTAGATATGCTTCTTGCTTATGGCAAAGCTCAATCTTTAGATTATTATTACTGGGGACATTTTAAGACTAAGATGTACCATACGAGGTTGCTACCATTGATGATCTACGCACGTGTGTTTGAAGCAGCCCTAGAGATTGAGCAGAACGCAGAAGCTCTAACTAGGGTAGGACAAAAAAAAGGCTAAGAAAATGCGATGCCTGCATAGATTCTAATGGGTAGGACAAAAAAAGGCTAAGAAAATGCGATGCCTGCAGAGATTCTAATGGAGCACATTTTCAGAATCTACTGTAAATGAACATGGCATATTGCTGATGTTGCAATTATTGACCACCAATAACTTTTCTGTTTAGTAAAGATGATTTAATAATTCCACGATGCACCAGAATGAGGTATTTTCATAATTCACATTTAAATTTCTTTCTCTTTGATCATTGACTAAATCTTATGTGTAACCTCTTTCGCAGCTTTTAATTCAGGTCTCGTACGTAAGATCGGATAGCTTGAAAGAAAACCACACAACCCCTCGTTAGTGGCAGTAGCTGATAATAAACACACAGGCACGCAGTGAACCCGATTTCAAGCACAAACCAAAACAAAGCATTCGGCGTTTAAGCCCTACGTTGTTACCAGACTGTGCATATATTGTATTCAATAATGTTTAATTATCTCCATTTCTTTTCGAGATAGATGAAATTGTTATTGGACATTATTATTCGTCACATTTGGATCTCCCAGCGCGTGAAATCTGCGCGCACTCACACTGTGTACGTGCGTGCGCGCGCGCGTGTGTGTGTACAGTAGAAAGTATTTTATCCCTTATGGTCTCTGCCAGCTATCTTCTTTAATTATTTACCCTGCTAGTATGGTGGGCTTGCAGCCAGCGCCTGAGGTCTCGTGTGAGAGTGAGGAAGAAGATTATATGAAAGTGGATGAAAGAAAAGGCGATTATGAAGCAAATAGTGGAATGAATGGCAGGGGGGGGAACCGGAAAAAGCCTGCCCTGACGCCTCTTTGTCCACCATAAATCCCACATACGGTCCCCTGGAATTTGGTGAAAGGCGAGTGGTCTAACCATTCGATCACGGCGCGATGTCGCCAGTTATACGGAAGTATTAAAAGTTCATTCAGCACGATGGGGAATTCACAGGCGACTACAGAAAATAGATATCTATTCACCTTATTCACTAAAATTGTCTTAAATATGTGTGTTTCCTTTTAAGCTTCGCTTATGATTGGGAGGGGCACAATTCTTCCGCTACTAAAGAAAGTAAAAAGACACTGCACTTAGTAAAATCACTCGTGCTTGAAGTTTAAGGTATTTTAACCTGGTAGGTCAAATCACACGAATACATTAAATGAAAAAAAAGTGATGCTCAAACGAGCCCGGTGTCACCAGAGCGAAAGTTATGTGAAAATACACCTCCTAACCGAAATTCGAATTCCTAACCCTTGATTGTGAAGCAGACACGCTACTACCACACCACGAAATTATGTTTTGGACTCTGCAGTTTGGAATACTGATTACATGATTAGTGACCAACCTGCACAAGCAAAACTGACATCTGCATTAGGATTAGGGACGTGACAAGCAGTTATTTTCGGGTATCGGTTATACCTATCGCAGTTACAGTGTATTAACGATATGTATGACTGAAATCTAATGAAAAATCACAACAAAAAACATTTTTTTTATTTTAATTCCATAAAATAATTTAAACATTCCTGAACACAAGAAGGATATAATTGGCCACCAGGCGCCTTTTTTAAACGCCGTAAGTCACTGGAGATACAACGAAGCATTAGAGGTGAAATGTACCTACTGTACTCGACAAGAAAAACTTCAGTTCTTTAAGCTCTCATTCGCATAACGCAAAGTAAAAAACGAAGTTGTGCAGAAGAAAAAGAGCAATGCAAGAAGAAAAGGACAGAAAAGGAGAGAAAAAGGAAACTGAGGGTCCAACCTACCAACCAGGTGGATTTTAATGTGAGGCATGCATTCCAATCTTTCCTTGTTTTCTCGCTATTGATATTTTCAGAATTTTTCTTCCTTCAAAATACTCCTCGCAGGTTTTCTATTACACAAATAACATTTATTGTATATGTTCACAGAAATACAACGAATAAGAATTAGAATTATCCTAGGTTTTACTGTCAGATGTATTTAAGCACATTTTTTCAAACAAAAATTACATTTTTATGACAATATACATATAATTAAAATCAACACAACTAAAAAACAATTAAATAAGACTTTAAATCATTAATTTGAAATCGAAGTTAGTTCAAACTTCCTGCGGAAATTTCACCGGGAATATATGTTTTGAGACTCCCTGAATAATAATAATAATAATAATAATAATAATAATAATAGCAATAATAATAATAATAATCATATTTTAGAAAAATGTCAGAGTGGTGTGTCTGTGGACAGCATAAATTAGAAACAAAAATATTAAATACCAAACCTGGTATTTAACTTTAGCATTTCCCAAGGATGTGGCACAAACATTTTCAAGAAAATCCCGCCCCCCCAAACCCTTTACATGAAAGAGTCTCGAAAAGTTTTATTTTCTCAAAAATGCCTAACGATTTTAATTAAAATGTCGTACATTAAAGATATTCACATGCGAAATAAAATGGATATCTTGAATTTCCTGGGAATAGTCACTAAGTCCTCTTCATTCAGAATGACTTTTGCATGTCTGATAAACCGTAAGAGTTAGAATAAAGCTTTCTACACAAACGTGTAGATCTCGTCAAAACACACAATTTATGTCACTTACATTTTTGTTGTGGAGATAATCGTTTCAGAGATATTTCTTGTTAATGGATTTTAAAATACCTATACTTTTCTCAGACAGGAAGTCACCCATGTTTCTTTTCTTTTACTCCAGGCCATGCAAAGTGAATTTCAGTGGCAATAACATAGCGACAGCTTTTAAAATATTTGACTATCTCTTTAGATAGTGCATTCCTTTAGTTTCCTTCAACTTACAAGGGACTAAGTAATAAGAACATTCTGCTAATGCTTATCTCACTTAGCATAGAGTGAAAAAAAATAATATTTTGTAAGAATTTTGTTTGTAGAGCAGCGATAGATAGTCATATGAATGAAACACAGATTTTTATAGATATTTTAATTCTGGATTAATTTAGAATTATCAGTTAATTTTAGATAAATTGTTTAAAAAATCTGATGTGCTGTATTCACATGCCTTTCTCTACATCTCTGTAATAAATTATTGTTAATAAGCTTGTTCTTCTATCTAATACTAAAACATTAGTAGAAACATCTTATTACTTAGTTCCTTTATAAGTAGAAGGGAAATAAGGGAGTACACTAGTCTAATCCGACAGTCAAATGTGCATGCGATGGGATTGAAATCCGTTTCTTTGCGTCACCAGGAGTTGACAAGTTCCGTGTGAGAAAAGTATAAGTATTATTCAACTGAAATCAATAACAAGGAATATCTCGAACACGGTCAACTCCACGAAGAAATGTATAACATATATTGTGTATTTTATCGTGATCTACATGTTTTGTGTTAGTTGTCTATTTCTTACGGTTTACCAGTTATGCAAAATTCAATAAAAATCATCCCGAATAAAGAGGTATTTACAGGCTATTCGCAGAAAATTCAAGATATACATTTTATTTGGCATGCTTTATCTCAAATACAAGAGATTTTAATCAAAATTCCATTTTTGAGAAAATCAAAACTTTTGAAATGTTGTCCATGTAAAGGGTAGTTTAGGGTGAGAGGATTTTTTTGCAAATCTTCGTGTCGTATCCTTGGAAGATACCAAAGTTAAATACCAAGTTCACATTATTCCTTCTTTCACCTCCACTTCACGTGATAAATAGAAAATTATCGTCCCTGTTGACAAAAGTCTTACAAACTGCAATAGAGGTTTCATTCCAAAGTTCAGCATATCCGGTATTTACCTACCATCAGCAACGTTGCAACTTCTCTTGATATCCAATACAATGCACAGCTAGTTCACAAACGCACGCACGCAGGAAAAAATTATACACGAGTCATACGAGGTAGTATTTCCCTTGGGTTCAGTAATGCTATTGTCTCAAAGATAGAATGGTAAGAAATCTGATGTGTTACACTCATATGACTTTCTCTAGCTGCTCTACAAACTATGCTAATCAAGATAAACATTAGCAGAATGTTCTTATTACTATACTAGACTTGTAGTATCCTTATAAGTAGAAGGGAACTAAGAAAATGCATTAGGCTAAAGCGATAGTGGAATATTTTAAAAGCTCTCGTTATGCGATTGTTATTGCAAATCGCTTCCTGATTGGCCAGGAGTAGAACAAAAGAAAACGGACACATCCTGTCTGAGGAAAGCATAAGTACTTTACAATTGAAACCAATAATAAGAAATATCTCGGAAACGGCTACCTCCAAACAAAAACGTAAAAGAAATAAATTGTGTGTTTTGACGAAATCTACATTTTTGGGTGGTAAATTAATTACGGTTTAGCAGTTAAGCAAAATTCATCCGAAATAAAGAAGTCTTTAGAGGCTATTCCCAGAAAGTTCATTTTGTTTTATTTGGGATGTAAATGGCGTTAATATACGGGATTTTAATCAAAATCGTCAAGAGCCATTTTTAAGAAAATCAAAATTTTCGAAAAATTTTCCATCTAAAGGGTAGTTTATGGTGCGGGGATTTCCTGAAAAGCTTCGTGTCGCTAAACCTAAATACCAAGTTTGCTATTTAACGGCCTTTTCGTTTTGAGCTATACTGTCCATAACACACCCAAACATTTTTCTAAAATCCTTTTTTCGGACTTAGGGGACCCCAAAACATATATTTCCGATGAAATCTCGACACTGAATTTTTGGGTGGAATAAAATACTTTCTCGGTACACTATTATGTACATAGTACGTGTAGAGAACGTAAAAATCTGATGTGTTCCATAACTTTCTCTACCTGTTCCACATAGAAACTATTCGTACAACAGCCTTTTCTTCTCTATACTACATGCTAATTGAGATAAACATTAATAAAAGTGGTCGTATTACTTTCTTCTTTACAAGTAGGAGGGAAATAGGGTGATGCGCTATGCTAAAGCTGTAGTCAAACCTTTTAAAAGCTGGTCGCTATGTTAACAATTGAAATTTGGTTCTCTTTCCGTAGTCAGGAGTAAAAAGAGATATGGAACAAAAGATGACTTTCCGTTTGAAAAAAATAGTTCAACAGTGAAACCAATAACAGGGAACATCTCGAAAATTGTTAACTCTACAACAAACCGTAAATGGTATACATCGTGTGTATATGTATATTGGGGACCGGAGAAAACCAGCTCTGGCGCCGCATTGTCCACCACAAATCCCACATCCGGTCCCCTGGAATTTGGTGAGAGTCGAGTAGTCGAACCATCCGACGAAGGCGTGGCGTCTCCTGCCAGTTATTCGGAAGTATAAAAAATTCATTCAGCACGATGAGGAATTCACAGGCGACTGCAGAAAATATATACCTTTTCATCCCATTCGCTAAAAAACATGTGTTTTTTTTTTTCATCAAAATCCTTAAGAGCCACTTTTGAGAAAATAAAAAAATCGTTTCTTTTAAAGCCTAGCTAAGATTGGGCGAGAGGTGTACAATTCTTCCGCTGCTAAATAAAGTAAAAAGACACTCCACTAATTAGTCAAGCTCACGTGGCGATTTTTTTCAAGGCTCCTTGCTTGAAGTGCAACAAACGTCCTTTAACCTGGTAGGCCAAATCAAACGAATGAATCAAATGAATAAAGTGATGCTCAAACGAGCCCGGGGTCACTGGAGTGAAAGTTACTCGACATTTGTATTTTCACAATAACTGAAATTCGCATTCCCACTCCTTAAAAGTACAGCAGACACACTACTCCCACATCACGAAAGTTTTTTTTTTTTTTTTTTTTTTTTTTTTACTCAGTTCAGTTTGGAATTTCGTGTTCTAATATAAAACTGATTAGACAACTGACAACTATACAAAATAAATGTTTGAAAAATGTAAATAATATACCTACATTGTGTTATTTTAACGAGATTTACATTTTTTGCATAGTAAGTTTTGTGTATCTCTCACAGTTTAACAATCGTAATATAAGCATCCAGAATGAAGAGGCTATTTCCAGAAAACTCAAGATATACATTTCATTTGTCATAAAAATATGTTAAGTATATGATATTTTAATGAAAATCCTTAAGAGTCATTTTTGAAAAAATCAAAATTTATTCAAGCTTATTCTGCTAACTACTTCATGTTAATCAAGATAAACATTAGTAGAAATGGTTTTATTACACATTTTCTTATGGGTTTAGGAAGAATAAGGGAACACCCAAGGTTAAAACAATAGTCAATTCTTTTAGAGCTGGTCGTTATGTGATGACCTTGAAAATCCATTCTATTTGCATAACAGGACCAAAACAAAAGGAAAACCAATGACTTCTCATTTGAGAAGAGTATATCTAAGCATTGGGCATTAAAAAAATAAAAAATAAAAATGAATGTCTCGGAAATGGTTAAATCTATAGGGCATGCATTTGACGTAGGTAATCGTGTCTTCAAAGAGGTCTGCATTTTTTGTGTACTAACATTTTGCTGTCAATTACGGTTTACCACTAATGTATAAGTCGTTAATGAATACAGAAGGTTTCAAGTATATTCACAGAAAACTGAAGATAAACATTTTATATGTCATATTTCTAATATAAATTTTAATCAAATTTTACTGCAAATCGTCGTGTGGCATCCTTGGAAAATTTCTAATGCATTTTGGTACTTAACCAACCTTTTGTTTTTGAGTTATGCTGTTCACAGACACATGGAGCTTTATATATTTTTTTTTTTTATTCAAGGGACCTTATAAAAAGAAGTTTTTCGGTATCGTATGTTTGGGTGGAATGTCTCTACCCACTATGTACACTGTAGAAACATGAAAAAAAAAAATATATATATATATATATAAGAAGTTGCGTTTTTTAAACTGTTATGAATACATTTGCACCATTTAACCAATCTGAGTAAAATTTTGGACAGTTAAGAGTGAAAATTGTATGTTAGTCATGACTTCAAACTGTTTGGAAACTTGAAAACGCTCAGTTTTATATATAATGTGCTTTAATTTGGAGGCCATATCGGACGATGAATGAAATCGTTGAGATGATGCTCAAATGAGTTCAGAGTCCATGGAGTTAAAGTTACTCGGCATTCTTCTCAAAATAAGGGGAAATGCCGAAAAATAATCCGGAGAACTCACCCTGCCGAGATTCGAACTCAAGACCTCTTGGATTTGAGGCACACACTCTTCACTCAGCGGTGTGTGGAGTATATGAAAAACATAATAGATTTATTCAGCAACAGTCTAGAACAGTGTTGAGCAGCGGGCTACACACGACTCACAGAGGTCTGTCTGCAGTATGCAAGCACTATTATCGGTGAGAAATTTCCTTGTGATTGACACTCGTGGAGTGTGTCGTCTTTTGGCAGAGGCTCAGCGGGTTACTGACCAATCAGTGTAAGAAACGTGACGACATCGGCGTTGCAACACCTACATGGTTGTGGAAATTTACGCGCGCGTTCTCATGCATGACTGATCAATTGTTTGCAATCTGATTGATTTCATTCTGTCAAAAGTTCGGTTAAGTTATACACAGTGACTCCGTAAGGATTTACATTTAAAATCATTATTACCTTTTATATATCGCGGACATAAGTGACACTGTGATTTGAAAATGTCTTACATCTGTGATAACTATGTTGAAATAGCCGAAATAATAAAACCTTTCCGTTTAGTGAAGTATAGGACCCAATGTGGAAAGGAATAGATAAGGTAACTAGTGAGAAATGGGGAAAAATAATTCAACGTGCGAGAGGTATGTATGGAGAGAAGGCATTTTAGAGGAAGCAGTGGAACGTGTGCCGCTGCAGACGGACAGAGAGTAAATAGGGCAACAGTGGCCACGTGTCAGCAGAATGTCAATCACAAGGCAAGCTTGATAGCCAATACACTGACTCAGTCGAGTAGAGTTGGAACAGACTAGAAAGTTAAAACATTTCCCAGCAGTACTGTATACTTTCTCTGTTAGGTACAAGAACTTTTTATGTGCAATATTTCTCAGAACATGGTGACCCTGCCCCACTCTTCTTCCAAAGTCGGTCTGACTTTAAAATTTGCGGTTGGAAACCAACCCTCGCTGTTGTCAAGTATTTCACTTACTGGTCCCTTAAATGAGGCACGATTCTCGACTTACAAGCAGTGTCTCCAGCAAATACTACGTTGCCTCTCACCCCTAATACAGATTCGTCTTTTGTTTGCTAATTTGTATTGCCTAGTAGTAGGGGAGAGCGGTCCTGTTTGAGGGACATCATGTTCTAGAGAAAACTATATTTTACAGTACACACCGCCTTTTAGCCTTCCCAGTTTAAGTTTTCATTACTCCTTCCTTTACTTCTTACTTCACAAGTATTGGCAGTACTTTTTTTCTTTCCCTTGTAGCTTGACAAGAAATGCATATTTGTAACATGGTGCATAGTTTAATTTTAGTGAATAGATTGTTTACATATATATGAAGACAATACTTCATTCTCGGTGAAAATACTGTTTGAAGGATACAAGCTACCCTAGATTGAAATTATCTCAAAACACGGTATCCTTCAATAGAGAGCTGTATCTTTCTAGACCATTTTATCGTTATCCATTTATTACAATTCGATTTACAAAACGAAATATCTCACGAATTCAATGCAAAATTAACGACAAGAAACTGGTACTAGATATATGTGAACACACCAACATTCTTCCGTATTGAGTAACAATTTTGACATACACCCTCCATATGGCGCAGGCACGGCTGTTATGTCATAAATATAGTTGGGTGTTGGTGCTGCCAACGTATTAATAACAAATTCTGCCGATCCTTGTTAGGGTCCTAAAACCCAAGGCGTAGCCGAGGGATGTTCTTAAACTAGAGTGGAGCAGTAGCGCGACTGCTGAGTGACGACAGGACGCACCGAGGGATCTGTGAAACTACAAAAAATTCGAATGAGCCGGGCGTAGTTGAAAGATTTGTGAACCAGGATCGAGAGAGAAAAATAAAAAAAACAAAAAAACACCTCGCCAACCTAGCGGTTCTAAGTTACTTTGGGTTGGCAATGGATCCGCGAATGTGCATTATCCACCATATGGTGTGTTTTCTTGTTTTACGCCGTTACTTTTGATATGAAAGAAACCGTCGTAAATAGGGACGGTGGAAAGGTTACAGCATGTCAAAGTGCCGGTCGACAGCTGTTCTTACATCACATAACAAGATAATTTATCATTATCACTGCACTTTGCCCCATAAGTAAATCTCTCCTAACAATTTATAGAGCTAAAAGGCTACGGACAAGCACAGACCTGCGTATTCGCAAAATTTCATATCGCACTCATTATGCTAAATAAAAATCTGATGTGTTCTATTCACATAACTTTCTTTTAAAAGCTGGTTGCCAAGTGGTTGAAATCCGTTTCTATGCATTGCCAGTTCACCAATTCCCCCATGTGAAAGGTTTTAAGTATTTTAAAACTGAAACACATAACAAGCAATATCTCAATAATGGTCGGCTCTACGAAAAAAATTGTATTGCATAAATTGTGTGTTTTAACGAGCTCTACATTTTTTGTACAGCAAGTTTTTGTCTATCTCTTATGGTTTACTAGTTATGCAAAATTCAATAAAAATCATCCAGAATAGGGGTCTTTAAGATTTCCAAAAAATTCAAGATATGCATTTTATTTGTCATGTAAATAGCTTATATAAGAGAGCTTAATCAAAATCGTTAGAGTCATCAAAAAGTTCGAAAATGTTTCCACGTAAAGGATAGTTTGGGGGGGGGGGTTCTCTCAAAACTTTCGTTTCGCATCCTTGGAAGATACTGAACTTATATACCAAGTTTGGTATTTTATCGACTATTTGTTTTTGAGCTATGTGTTCACAGACACACGGACCGTTTTCTAAAAATGCTTTTTTTGGGGTGCAGGGGACCCTAAAACGCCTTGTTCCGGTGAAATCTAGGTATCGAATTTTAGTCGGAATGCAATAACTTCTCTATACAATTTGTACATAGTATGGCTAGAGAAAGTAAAAATGTCTGGACATACAGTATACAAGTAGCTTGTTACTATGATGAATAAGGTTAGAACGTCTGCTAGAGGTTAAAACTGTGCCAAAAGGTATATTTTGAAGCTAATCGAATTCGTCTGCTAAAATGCTACAGTTTTAAGTTTAAAAGGAATTACGAAAGCGCCAAGCTGCAAGGCGTCTGAGTGGTACTCAAGGGCATTTATTCGTTCATGTATGAATGTGACAGCTCCATTCGAATCGTATAATTAGTAGCAATCTATCTACTCCCATCTCTCTTTGGTAACGATTTGTATATGAAAGTTATACATTGCATACGTTAAGATATTTAAGTTTGACTTTAACAAATTAAAACTAGTTTTTATGGTGTTTTCTCTTAGCGTTTGATTCTACTGCACCGGATACACCACACAGAGCATTACTGTTTACATGATTCCTATTATTCGTACAAAAAGTGTTACCTATGACCAGGCTTCGGAAACGGTTGCGATTTGGTTGCACTCTGCTTAGAAAATAGTTGCATGCACACAGGATTTCACTGGGAGCTCCCATTCCCCAAATCCTGCCGTTCATTCACTCTAAGCAAGTGTTATTTAACCTGTACAGCCTGTTGAAGGAACGATGCTCAATTGAAGAATTTTGCTTTTGATATCTACATTCAGAAAATGTATTGTAATCCATTGCAATAGTTGTCCACGCATGTAACTCACACTTGAAATTGATTATTTTTTCTACCACAATACAGATGTATTATTTTGTTCATATTATTTATAGTTTGTAATAAAAGCTTATATTTACTACAGAACTGCGTACTTACTTCTGTGCCCACCTATACCTATAGACAAACTCAGTAGCGCAGGGGACTTCTGTTTCTCCCCGTTCCGCTCGCTTTTACACAACGTACCAATATTTTAAAAGTTGGCCTAACCTAAAGTCAAATCCGGTCTATCTAATAACCACTTTACTTTAATCATAAGAAAAAACATTTGCATTGTAATGTCTTTAAAAAAAAAAAGTATTATTTACATTTATTTATCCGTGGACATGCAAGAAGCAGGTGTTTATGTACCACGTCTGTTTTTCTTTATCGTGTGTTCACAAGGTAAGGGGGAGAGAGGAAAATTATTCGGGTCCAAATATTTAGATACGGCCTTAATCCATGAAACCTAAACCTAAAACAACGAATATTTTTTTTAAAAATTAAATTAAATTTACGCTATTTGACAATAAATTGCACATATTATAAATCAGTTTCATTTTTTGTCCATGCGGTACATGTCTATTTATCGTTTATAGTGCCCAAGTTATATTAAATTAAACAAAATTCAATTCACAGAAAATTTAAGATAACAATTTCATTCCTGCCATTGTTTCAAACACGATTCTTTATTCAAATTCTTGAAACCCCATTTTGAGAAAATAAAAGCCATGAAAATATTTTGAATATCAGCGGTAGTTTGGGGTGGGAAGATTTTGTGAAAATCTTCAGTTTGCATATTTTGAAATGTATTGGAATTAAATGCGAAGTTCGGTATTTATATTACTTTTCACTTTTTAGTTTATAAGAACACTATGAAAAGCACTCATTTTGGGAGCAGCGGGTCTGAAAACTTATTTCTGACGCCATCTTAAGTTTGAAATTAGGAATAGATGAGAATACTCTTGTATGTAAGTATAGGGAATGTAAAATAGATAAATAAAGAAATAAAATTAAAAATTGCATTTTAACTTTTATGCAGCATCTTTATATCTGTGTAACATTTAACATAAGAAGCTGCTTAGGCAAGTAAAGATTAACACTGTAGCAAACTATTTTTATTTTGTGTAAATTTGCAACATACGTATAGGGACTTTCAACCCAACCTGTGGATGAGAATACTTAAGAGGAGTTGGTAGGATAGTGTGACTGTTACACATCGCATGGTATCAACATTGCAGTGAAATTCAGAAGGTTCGATAGTTGCTGCAGACTACAGACTTAACGCGAGAGGGCTGGCATGAAATATAAATTGACGGCTGGAAGCGGTGAAGGGGGGTACCGGGAGAGGACGGAAGCAACACGTGCAACAATGGCACATAGGCTACCTAGACTGCAGCGCTGCAACCAGCCAACTAGGCCCGATCGTTCCTTTCTGTAACAATCTTTAGGAACAATGTTTTCTGAACGTAAACTAGCATTAATACTTTTAAAACGTTAACATTTAATGTTAATCATGTTAAATGTCTACACAGAAATATGTAATGTGTACACTCGCGTGGATAAACGTGGTACATTATGGAATGCAGCTGTTTATGTTGGCAAATCTCATCCCACCCACACAAACTTGACCAAGCTCTTTTTCCGAGCATAATTGTATCCACTGGGTTGATAGGTTACTTTACCTTCCTTACATATAACCAAATTGTCGGGTAATGCAACTTAAACATTGTATTTTCATGCTACATTACCTTTTCTTAACATAGGTTTGGTTATTCCCGTTCGATAATAGCAATAACTTTATCCTCTGTCAACACCAGCTGTTCCAATTCGCCCCATCAGAGCAAATTGCTCTATGTAATAGGAATAGAACTGCAAAACTGTTCCTTTAGTAAGACGAATCTAAGCGCATATTATTAAACAATAAGTTAATAATGTATAGCTGTGCTGTCGTCTGATCTATACCATGTTTGCAAACATTCCTTTCAGAATTCATGAGCATATAACACTTCTATGGTGCAGGTACAGGATACAGAGAAATGAATATAAATATTTATGTGTTTCCTTCCCCAAATTCATTTCACGCAAAGCAGTGCTTTACAAGTTTATTTAGAAGCAGTTGTATGATAGCAAATAAAAGAAAACTTCGCTCCATCAATCCGCGGCCAAAGAATATTACGTGTTACTCTTGATCTCTCTCTTCTTCCCTCCCATATATTGACAGTAGGGATATTCTTGTGAGACTGATTAGGTACCTGAAGGTGGAAACCTTACGGACAGAAAAGCACATTACAATCTAGGGGAATGGACCTTTTATGAATAAATGGAATTTTCTGGGCCTAGAGATAAAACCAGTCCGAGAGATCTTGCAGAGAAACACAAAAGGCATTTGTTCGTATAGCTATTCTGTCAGTTCGCTCTATTGTTAGAGCGGACCAGGCACGATCCCTTCAGCGGTCGTTTAGGCTCATGCACCGCCGTTACGATGTGCAAAATAAAGGTGTAAAGTTTTCCTAGCTTATTATGTTAAAATTTTACCATATCAAGATGAATCTGCGTAGCATGTTTGAAAACAAGAGAACCCGTTGCTCTCTCTCTCTCTCTCTCTCTCTCTCTCTCTCTCTCTCTCTCTCTCTACCCTTCTCTCTTTCTTTCTCTCCCTTTTCTCGCCCTTTCTTTCTCCTAGCATCACAACTAAATGCTGAACCGCATGAGTTGAAAAAGCAGTGTTTCACTTTAGTAAGACTACTTGTTTGCATGCAAAATATGGAAAGCAATAAAAACAACCACATATCATAATGAATGTTTGTAGACGTTCCAACGCTACAGAACAAGTTATTTTACCTAGCAGCACATTTAATGAACTCTATAGCTTGCTTTTATATTACCTATGGATTGTCAATTTATAAAAAAGCCAAGTTTCCTCTTAAAATTCTAACAAAACTTTGATGTCAGTTGTGAGTCCACTTCATTCTAGACAGCGCAGACAAAGCATTTACGATTGCTAAAATTATTAAATGACCCCCCCCCCCCCCAATATCTGTTTAATCACCTCAAAACGTAATGGTTCATTGATATACAGAAAAGATAAAGTAACATGGTAAGCATATCAATATTAGGAATCATGTTCCTAACGCTGTGCCTGGTTTTGTTCTGAGAAACAACGCGCGTCACCACAAAGCCCTTGGAACTGTTTTGTTCGCAGTGCGAAACCAAGAATTATTTCGTAGCTCCAGGACTCGCACTGGGCCAGCGGGGTGAGGGGAAGCGCACGACAACAAGGGGTCCTCATGGCAGCTTGCACGGACTCGGTCGGTAACTTGTCTCGCTACCCTGCCGACATTTCGCCACGTTCCACCACCTACGTACCGTCGTTCTACTGCCATGGCGACAAATCGTACGTAAATGTAATGTCTTAGTTATATAATCAGATTTTATTATTGCTATATTTAAGTTTGAGACGATAGAAACTTAAATTTACGGGATAATACATTTAAATAGCATGAGAACGTTTATTACGCTACAAATCATGTAGATCATTTGTTTGGCCTTTAACATTGCAGGTAATTCATCGCGGCCATAGCTTTGGAACAGCCCACCTCAGATGTTTCGGATATCGTGTCTCCCTCCCATTCAAGAGGTCGCGAGTTCGAACCTCGCTTAGGGTGACAGACCCTGATAAGGTTTTCTTTGGGGTTTTTTCCTTATCCTAAGAAGACGAATGCCGGGTAATTTTAAAGCTCCAAGAACCCGATATCATTTGAGCATCATTGAACCAATTTAATTCATCGCCCGATATGACCAACCTGTTAAAGGGTGTTAAGCTTAATAAAAAACCTTCGAACAAGGTTCAGTCGTCTGGTTTTCTGTTTAACCATTAAACCACGAGCACACTCAAACTCTTCCTCAATTCTAGACTCTAACGATAGGATACCGAAAAATGCTGGTTAAAGAAAAATGTTCACCCTGTGGCCGGGAATCGAATCCTTGACCTTCGGTTTAAGAAGCTAACTAACATGCTCTCATCTGACATTTAGGCGGCTAACGCGAGGTTAATTACTGTCATACTAATATCTGTAATTCAATATATGATAGTAGATGCAAGGCGATCATTGTGAAGTCCGATTGCGGAGATGGCCTTGGAAGAGAATTCTATACCGATGCCTGTATCTACTAATCGGAAGGATGTTCTGAGGTTGGTATAAATGACAAATAAAGCTTAGAATCGATATTTTCTTACTCCCCCAATATTTATGCGTTGAATTAACTATATTTAAAATAATTAAAAAGTTGAAAAGAGTACGCATATTTCATTTAAACTTCATGCTACATCTTGCCAGCAGTCTCTTTGGCCCCTTCACCAAAACTGTTCGGTTTTCTCTCCCAGATGGTCTAGGAACAATTTCAATTTATGTTTGATAATTGTTAATAAATTGCATATCACGATGACTGACAATGCAAGTATTCGGTTATTTCATTCTAAACGTAGCGGTAGGAGGCATTAAAATCGTTTAATGTTTTATTGGCACGAAGCCCAAAATTTCAACACACACGTGACAAAAACGTGCCTATTAACATCAGAAGAGAGCTCTAAATGATAAATTCATAGGGTACTCAATATTCATTTATTCAAAACATAGTTCTAAAATTTCGCTCTTCTCGTGTGTTTATACACAGTGAACTCTTGTGCAGACAATACAAAGAAGTGTAATTGTCGGTACATATATGTTAATAGAATCAAATAGGTTCTGAACCGTCGCCATGTTATTTCAATATGTCTGCGTTGTTCGCCTCAGTTTTTTAGGAGACCCAGATACCGTATTTAATCCCCGTGTCCGAGGCCGACATAGAATGCTATATATATGAAGCAGAACTTGTATGCATGACGTCATTCTGCGCAGGCGCATTGCAGCAGCTTATCCAGACAGTCGACTGCTTGGCGCATGCCACAACTTCACCAGGCCAATGGCAGATGCCCTAACATTGCAACCAATTGAGAATGCGTCGCGTCCTGACGGTATGTTCGCGGGAGAGGGAAAGGGATCCCCCTTCCACCCCCCTAAGTGGGGCCCAATCCTGTTCACAAAGCCCCCCCACACACGGGCATTCCATTATAATTCCTCCTCTCCATGGCCATCTGCAATATCAAAAATTTTGTCTGGCCTATGATGTGGCAGGAACCGCGACAGAAAAATCTTCTGGCTGGTTCTCCCGTTCTAATTTACAACCTTCCTACATATTTAAAATTCTAGATAAAACCATAAACTGCCCTGGAAAATGAACCAATATATTCGATTTATAACTTGGAGATCGATATTTCTCCGAGAGTCGAGTGGTCAACATTCTGGCTTATTAATCCAGAGGTTCCGGGTTCGATTCCAGCTGGGGCGCAGGAATTTTTCTTCAATTCGATTTTTCCCTAACCTCCACAGCGTTTGGAATTATACATATGGGAGTGAATGTGATAGTGTTTCGATAAAAATGATTAAAACCCTAGGTTAAATAACCTAAAATGTCCAAGGTCAAACCCTGATGTGACCACAAAGTTGAAAATAGTTAATCTATAAAAATGATCATCTTTTTTGAAAAAGAATTAAGACATTTGGATAGATAAAAAACGCTTATTTATGTATGTTTCTCGCTAAACCGAGATAAACGTTCGATGAAATATTTACATTGCATACAAGGAGAATATACGGGCCGCAATGATACTCTTTGCATAACTATGAGAAACGAAATAAAGAATAAAGAATATCTCGGAAATAGTTACGTTATAACAAATTATTTTACATAAATTGTTATTTTAACCAATTCTACATGTTTCATGTAATGAGTTTTAATTATAGGTAACAACAAAGCAGTTAAAATGAGTTCTTAAAGAATTCGCAGAAAATGGTAGATCCACATTTTATGTCATCAAAATATATTAAATATACTTAGTATTCTAATAAAAATCATTAGTGAAAATACATAATTACAAAATATTTTCTATATGAAGGGTAGTCTTGAAGCAGTTTTCTTGAAAAGCTGCGTGTCGCAGAATACCCGCAAATGCAATACATCATCTCCCTTTTACATGTAAGTCGTAGTGGTAAAAAACCTGTCAATCTGATCGAGGTTATGCCAGTTGTATGGAGTGAATGGAATTCGTTGACATGTGTTTATACGGAGCTCCAAACATTCCCAGAAACGGTTACGAAAGTTGCACTTGCACAAAGAGTAATGTGGGACTGGCCAATATAATCCCTGCCTAATGCATTTCTTAGAATTTTGACGCGACTACCTCCTCGCGGCGTTAGCTGGAAAAAACAAAGTTAGCTGAATCTCTCTTAAGATTTGTATAAAAACGTTTAATTCTCAGCTCCGTAAAAAAATGAAACAATTATATATTTCTCAAATAGAAAATCGTTATTCATTTTTCTTTCTCCTAGTCAAGCAGAGCACGGAATGTCAGTGCATTACATAGCAACCAGCTCTTAATATAGTTGACAATCGCTTTAGCCTAATGTATTCTCATACTCCCGCACATCTTCAAGGAAGTATGTAATATATATACCTTTTTAGTTTAATGTCCTTTAACATAATAGGTCAAACTGGACGATGAATGAAATCTGTGAAATGATGCTTAATATAACTCGGGGTAGATAGAACTTAACGTTATTCGACATTCGTCTTTCCAGGATAAGGGAAAACCCCGGAATAATCTTATTGGGTAACTCACCCTAACCAAGATTCGAACTCGGGGCCTGTTGAATGTGAGGCACACAGAATGTGAGGCGGGAAATAAAATATTTATGCAAATGTTTATATCGATATAGATGAAGTAGAAAAATACGTTTTGTAAGAATAGTTTGTTGGAGAATAGGTAAAGTAGTGCGAATGTAAAACATTTTTTTTTTTTTTTAAATTTAAGCAAGGTGCCATAGATATCCATATTACACATGCCAATATTCTGTGCAAAATTTGTTATTAACAGCCATTACAGATGTTACATTCCACTTCTGAGTCACCAAATATAGGAAAAGTCTCTGTAAGAATGTTTGTTTCTCCGCAGAAGTGTCACTCCGCACTAGTGTTCCCACCCCATTTGATCATAGTAAAAATAGCTGTTACTCACTAAGAAACCTTATTCTTCCATCCACTTGACGTTAGTGGCAATTTATGTTTGGTCAGATATTCTGTCAAAATACTAATTTGTTTACTTATGTGCACGACGCGAGACAACATTCAATACATATGTATGTCGTCTAGTCATGCGCGCATATGCCAGAAATGTTTTCCGGCATACATATGTATGTATGTATGTATGTATGTATGTATGTATGTATGTATGTATGTATGTATGTATGTATGTATGTATGTATGTATGTATGTATGTATGTATGTATGTATGTATGTATGTATGTATGTATGTATGTATGTATGTATGTATGTATGTATGTATGTATGTATGTATGTATGTATGTATGTATGTATGTATGTATGTATGTATGTATGTATGTATGTATGTATGTATGTATGTATGTATGTATGTATGTATGTATGTATGTATGTATGTATGTATGTATGTATGTATGTATGTATGTATGTATGTATGTATGTATGTATGTATGTATGTATGTATGTATGTATGTATGTATGTATGTATGTATGTATGTATGTATGTATGTATGTATGTATGTATGTATGTATGTATGTATGTATGTATGTATGTATGTATGTATGTATGTATGTATGTATGTATGTATGTATGTATGTATGTATGTATGTATGTATGTATGTATGTATGTATGTATGTATGTATGTATGTATGTATGTATGTATGTATGTATGTATGTATGTATGTATGTATGTATGTATGTATGTATGTATGTATGTATGTATGTATGTATGTATGTATGTATGTATGTATGTATGTATGTATGTATGTATGTATGTATGTATGTATGTATGTATGTATGTATGTATGTATGTATGTATGTATGTATGTATGTATGTATGTATGTATGTATGTATGTATGTATGTATGTATGTATGTATGTATGTATGTATGTATGTATGTATGTATGTATGTATGTATGTACCTAACGAGAGCTACACTCGAGTTCTAATTTCGTTTAGGTGACTTGCTTGGATGTGGGCTTTCCCTTAAGAGTTTTTACTCATTCTGGAAGGTAAATGAAAAACACTCAGCGCAATGACATAAGTCCGTTTAACCATCTTATTCGCCATCTCTGATATCCTGAGATGTTAAAGGAGAGTTAAGCAAATAAAACTAATCTTCTGTATATCTCTCACACTGGTATATTTAAAAAAGTAAAGAATACACGTTTTATCTGCCACGTCAATATCTCGCTCATACCAGTACTCCAATCTCGATGTATCTTTCAAATAAAAGTTTTAATTGTTATATTTCTCAATGACTGATTTAAATAGGGGTAGATCGCGCTTAAAACTTGACATTATTGCCTAGCATATGTAGCCAAAGTATTGTTGGGTTCTAATTAGTGGAACTTGCCCATTAATGCATTTCCTGAATCAATGGAACATTCCATCGGCTGTCACATCTAAATGGAAACAAACAAAACGACGAGAAGTTTTCGTAGAACTTGCAACATTAATTCGGATGTAAATGAAGTTGGTTTCGTTATCAAATCGCATTGTTTCTGAAATCACCTTGCTTTAACTCCTTTCAGCCGTTACATTTATCTACTCTAGTAAACATCGTAATTTGAGTCTGCACTTAATTGTCACTTGTTAGAAGAAGTTAATTATCAAATTGAATGGCTTGGATGGTATCGTCTGTGGCTCGCATTCAGGAGATCGAGAACACCTTAACTAAGCAATTGGTGTAGGAAGGCGACTTTAACACCGCTAAAGCCATCAATACAGCATAGTTTAAGATAGGTGCGATTTATTTTGTTTGTTAAGACTGTCGCCTTGCTCTATGAATAGCCGAATGCCGTATTAACCTCCCGCTGTATGATATTAAACATCTGATAAATGAATTTACTTTCTATAGCACGTCATAAGAATTTTTATTGTGTTATCCTTGTGCATAAAACAACTGATATGGAATATGGGATGAAAGTGCTATCTGATAAACTATTGTACATTACTGACTACTCATACCTTAGTTTACAACATTTCAATCTATTCAGTACTTAAAGAATAACGCATTGCTATTTACCTCAGTCTACATGATGCATTTAATATACACACACATAATATGTGGGATGCATACCAGGTGGTCCAATTGCTCCGTATTTGACGTGTGCAGATAACCCCGTTGAGTTCTGCAACTCGTTCAAGGAATATCGACACACGCCTAATACGAGGGCAGTTGGACACCTGGTACGGTGACTTCTTAATTTAATCGTCTCAACTTTAATACATTTACAATAACCAAATTAATGGTCACAAGATTCTCTCTTTTAGTTGCAGAAAGAACAAAGTGTATTGTATTTTAGATGATCTGATATTTTGTTCAAGATTTTTCAATTTATTGGTTTAATTTTTTTTATGCATGTGTTGTTAAAAATGTAAATTCGATAAGAATTGATAAGCTCTGATTCATATTATTTCTTCTATCAATTAAGCCCAATTCCACTTGTTTCAGGTATATAAGCACATAAAACACACAAACCCACACACGGTAAAGCTGTTCTTTTGGAATCACCAATCATCAGTAATAGGTAAACTAACAAAAATTTTATGACCCACTCGTATTATTGATTTAAATTCTAGCCAAGTTCTCTGATTTTATTAAAGATATTTTTATTAAATAATTTGAGTAATGTAAGCTGTGAACATTTGCCCTTTTATGATGAAGAATTGCATTACTTTAATGTTTATAAGGATGCTTTTATAGTAAACGCCGACATAACATTACCATAAACTATATATTACTGAACACAAGCACATTCATTAAAATAAAAAAAAAATAAAAAATAAAATAATATTCCCACAAGAGAACGCCCCAGAGAAATTCTTTTAAATCAGAATGTATTTACTATAAATAAATTCGCATAACATGCCTGCCAACCTAAGTTCTGGCAGGAACAATGCGGAAGAACATGTGCTTCATAGCCACACAGTTTTTCTCCCCTCCCAATAAATGCACATACACATCGAACAAAGGCCCTGGAAAATACATGGCGTCCTCTTAGGTTTTTTCTTGTCTCTTTTTGTGTATCCACCAAGAATCGATATCTGGAACACACCAATCAACAAGCAGGATTTTTCGACTCAGTAGGGGAGCTCACAAAACCGGTCTGGGAGGAATCCATATTGAAATAAATGGGACTGTCATGGCAACCTGCGCACTACGCCTGTGCGCACTTCCCCCTAAACCACCCACCACCACCGCCGCCTTCGAGCACCGTGGTTCTTTTCCCAGTTCAACGGCCCCACACAACACTCCTGAGGATAGGAAACAATGGAACGAAGAAACTCAGGAATTCCAGCCACGAAGGTTTAAACAGAACCTTACTTTTTTTTTGTAAAAATCCTACAAATTATTTACTTTATCGATTTAAACTTACCTAGATAAAATGAAACCTCCTAAAGGGTTTTAATTACTTTACTACCACACATCAGAAGAAACTTCGCCAGTACAACAAAAATACTATAAATGTAGTAGAGTTGCAATTCAATCACCTTTCATTTTATGGAAACGTTTATGCATGGTTTTATTGTTGTTAAAGCGTTGTATAACATGCTTTACAAGTTTACGATGAAAATAGCAGACAGCGGTAGTGACATCTTAACAACTAGCATTGGTTATCGTAATGAAATGTCAGTAACTTAAAATAAATATAATATAAAATATTAAAAAAATATATAAATATTAAAATAAATATTTGCCCACTTAATATTATTTTATTATTATTTAGCACTTTTGTATACATAAAATGTCCTTTGCAAGAGTTCCTTTATTATATTTCCAAGAAATAAGATTCCAAAAATATTTTTAAAAATTACTGCATTTAGATTCTTATATTCATTTTTTAAACAATAATTTTTATTTTATCCCTAAAGTAGGGTCTTATCACTCTAGAACGTATGCTTCCATAAATTAGCTTGGTAATCGTATATGCTTTTTGTAAACAAATGAATATTGAGTACATTTGTTGGGGAGGGGGAAAAAGAATCTAAATATTGCAGTAATGTTACTTGAATTATATTCACATTTATGAGCGCCCTTTCTTTCTTCTTGTCTCTAAAATAATTAAATACTTATGAGATGCATTATGTGCTTATTTTAATACATTCATATATTTGTCACTGTCCTACATCTTTAGAAACAGTAAATTGACCCTGCTTGCTTCCAAAGCCGTACTTCTACTGATTATTTGTTTAAGAATCACAGTTAAGCGATGACAAACTTGTTTAAAACATTTGATTGCTATCTAAATAAACAAAATAAATTAGCTTTAATTTTAGCTTAGTAATGGTCTACAGTCGATGTATTTGTTTCTCTCCCTTTCACTATCAAATTGTTTATTACACAGGTCAACATTCTTATTTCATCGTCGTTGAAATGGTGTTTCTTAAGAGTCCGTGTTTGCATCAGTGTTATATTTTGTAATGAATTATGATTTTCCTTCTAATACTATATTACACAGATGTATACCAATTATGCTGATGAAATCTCTTAACAAGTTATGTTTCTTATATTAGGTCTACAATGCTTTTGGATGAAGGCAGGAAAATATTCTCAAGTTAGCAGACTATGTTTCAATGATGATAAAACTGATACTTTTAGTAATCATATGTTCGATATCTCGCGATTTGCTTAAAAACTAATTGATGTTTTAACATGTTTGGAGTATATTACATTACAATTCAATACTTATTCTACCCTTATAGATTATTTTCATAGCTAGACATCTGCAACTTATTCATACAAAGCATGCTTCTCTGTCTGCTGCCAGTTAAATATAATAAATGTGTGAATGGATTGGGTACACGTGATACGTGCGCAATGACCTCATGAGAAACAAAAGAAAAGTCACGTATCATTTCAAATATACTCCTTAAAACACTGGAAAATTCAAACGGAAAACCTCGAAAATGATTAATATCACAACAAATTGTATTTAACATAAAAAGTTACACTTTAACGGAAATTATACTTATAGAGCTTTAAGTGTAAGTTACCAGACATTCGTCTTCTCAGGATAAGGGAAAACCCCCGAAAACAAACCTTATCCGGGGAACTCACCCTAAGCGAGATTCGAACTCACGACCTGTTGAATGTGAGGCAGACGCGTTACTACCACACTACCCAAGCTTATTGTTAATAAGCTTATTCTTCTATTTACTTCATACTGATCCAGAAGAAATTAGCAGAAATGGTCTTATTAGTTGCTTCCATGTAAGTAGAAAGGAAATAAGAGAGTACATAGGTTCAGGTGATAGTCAAAAGCTGGTTGTTATGTGATTGAAGTTCCTTTGTACGGACAAGAGTTGACAAATTCTCGTACGATAAAAGTATAAGTATATATAAACTCCACGAAAAAAAGTGCATATAACATAAGTTGTGTGTTTTAACGAGCTCTACATGTTCTAAAAATATGTTTCATCTCATAGGGTTTACTAGTTACGCAAAATTCCGCAAAATTCATTCAGATTAAAGACGTCTTCAGAAGATATTCCCAGAAAATTCCAGATATACCTACATTTTATTTGTCATGTAAATATTTTAATATACAGCATTTTAATCAAAATAGACCCATTTTAGAGAAAATCAAAATTTTTGATATTTTTTCCATGTAAAGGGTAGCTGGGGGTGGAGGTATTTTCTTGAAAATCTTCGAGTCGCGTCCTTGGAAGATACTGAACTTAAATATCAAGTTTGGTACCTAAATACCTATCGTTTTTTTTAACTATGCTGCCTCCCTCCACACACATACACTCACTGACAGACACACAGACTTTTTTTTTCAGGTGGTCTCAAAACATATATTTCCAGTGAAATCTCGGCATCGAATTTTTGGGTGCAATACAATACCTTCGCCTTACACTATGTATAGTACGTATAAAGAAATAATAAAACTTCAAGAGCTTTACATTTGGGACTGAAATTCTATTGAGTTAGTGCATTATGTATGTGCTTCACTCATAGACTTTTAAAGATCTTCCATAACTTTCTTCTTTATATTGCTGGATTAGTTTACTGTATTATTTACAATGAAATAAACATAAAACCAAGAGTTAAAAGAGAGTATTGGATGGCTATAGGGAAAGGGAGGCCGATTAAAATACACATACATTTAAAACCTGTTTTTCCATTAAAAATTTACATGAATCTGAAAAGTATGCTTGAAATAGTGAGTCTGGTTAGTCATATAACATTTAAATGACTCCGGAAATATCAGGTAAATGAATAAACACGCTCACAGGTTATTAAAGATAATAATTTTATTTCTTATTGTAATATCATAAATGTATAGGTTTTTTAATCAAAATCGTTAGAACGATTTTTTAGAAAAAAGCAAAAAAAAAAAAAAGTTTCTGCATTTAGAAGTCGTTTGGAGTGTCTGAATTTTAAGTGTGACATTTTATATTTATTTGGTTATTCTGTTCTCACACGTATATTTCTAAATATACCTTTCTTGGGGTTCTAAACATCTCAAGCAGCACATAGCCGGTGAAATCACGATATTTTTGGGTCAAATGTACCTGATATTCACCTGATCCAGCATACATAAACAGCAGAAAAAGAAAAACTTATTTCACTGCAGAAGATTACACTTAATGGTCATTTCTATCCATAGATGAGAGACCAGCTAGTGCAGTTTTAACATTTTAATTAAAGTTCTATGAGAAATACAACTCCAATCTAACCCAAAAAGAGAAAAAAGAAATATAGAAGGGTGCATCATCTCCGTCTAGAAGCTAGAAAGCTGAGAACATTTAAGAGTTCATGTCATAAGGAAATCTTCTGCTCCTACCTTAATATACACTTTATAACATCTTCGTTTAGCCAGCGTTTGGGTTGTACTTAATTATCATTTAACCATCTCTAACAATGGGTTAATTTATTAATCGTAGGCTATGTTTAAGAAACTCACTCACATTTCGCTGGCTGCTCGTTGCTGTTCAGCATATTGTTGATTAATATCCTCTTTACTTTATTGTATTATGATTACTTTAATCATTCCTTGAGTACGGCTGTTTTAAAACACATGATGTTTTGTATCTCCGACGCTTTCAAAACAAATTTGGTCGGCCCCAGTAGCCGTAGTCGTTGGCGCATTTGGCCTTGATGCTCTGCAGCGATAGGGCCGCAGGTTGGAATACCGCTAGGGGTATGGATGGTTAGCGTTGTGTGTTCCTGTGTTTATGTTCTATGTAAGTCACTCTTTTTCGCCTATGGCCAATTAGGTTACGCCTGAAAGCCAATATGTGGAGAGAGAGAGAGAGAGAGAAAGAGAGAAGAAAGAAAAAAACTTACTCTCTGACTGATTGTAAAAACTGAGTAAAACCATTAAAAATTCCCGCTTATGTTTTTACTTTTGTTTTTCTTTCCTTTTTACTTTCTCTATACGTACTATATACACAGTGTATAGAGAAGGTATTGTATTACACCCAAAAATTCGATACTAAGATTTCACCGGAAATCATGTTTTGAGACCCCCTAATAAAAATAATTTTAGAAAAATGTCCGTGTGTGTGTCTGTGGTCAGCATAGCTCAAAAAGTCGCCTGCGGTGCCAGAGCAGTAAAAGCGGGCATTAAACACTACAAAAAAAAACTCAAAAACGAAAAGACCG
The DNA here is from genome assembly GCA_030762935.1 of Hymenopus coronatus. Taxonomy (NCBI): domain Eukaryota; kingdom Metazoa; phylum Arthropoda; class Insecta; order Mantodea; family Hymenopodidae; genus Hymenopus; species Hymenopus coronatus. Next base: position 39,394,119 of record CM060897.1, on the reverse strand, counting down.
TTAAACACCAAACTTGGTATATAAGCTTGGTATCTTCCAAGGATGCTACACTAAGATTTTCAAGAAAATTTCCCCACCCCCAACCACCCTTCACATGGAACATTTTTCGAAATTTTTGTTTTTCTTAAAAATGAGTCTACCGCTTTTGATTAAAATCTCTTATATTTAAGATATTTATGTGACAAAGTGTATGTCTTCAATATACTGAGAATAGCCTCTGAAGACACGTTTATTCTGGAAGAATTTTGCGGAATTTTGAATAACTGGTAAACCGTTAGAGATAGACAAAAACGTAACCCACAAAACATGTAGAGCTGTTATACACACAATTTATGCTATATACATTTTTTTCGTGGTGTTGGCCGTTTTTAAGATATCTCTTATTAGTTTCAGTTTTAAAGTACTTACACTTTTCTCAGACAGGAAGAGTCTGTTTTTCTTTTGTTCTCCAATGGCCAAGTAAACAAGCGATTTGCCTAACGACAGCTTTTAAGACATTTGAGTATCACTTTAGCATAGCGCATTCCTTTAGTTCCCTTACTTATCCTGCTAATGTTTATCTCGATTAGCATGGTGTAGAAAGAAGAATAATCTTTTGTAAGAAGTTTGTTTGTTGAGCTGCTAGAGAAAGTCATGTGAATGTAACACAGATCTTTTTATTTTAAATTGTTTCATTTATACCCCGTCTTTAATTGCATGGTCTTATCGGCGGCATTTTCTATTGAACAATTTTATTGTCCAACGCCAATGGTGTTAACTCGTGTACTGTTTGCTGTCGCTAGGTACTTTTTTTTTTTAATTTTGTTCATTACATCACACGCATACACGCGCGCACGTGCTCTCATTCATACTTCCAGAGTCTAGGGAGAATAGGGAATAATCTGGGCTAGAGAAAAATTCCCACGTCCCAGGCGAGAATCGAACCCGGAATCCCTCGCACAGCAGATGGGAGCTCTACCACTTGTTACGGAGACAGCCTGTTTCTTTTAACTTGTATTTCTGGTTATACGCATATCTCTCTCTCTCTCTCTCTCTCTCTCTCTCTCTCTCTCTCTCTCTCTCTCTCTCTCTCTAATAGTGTTGTCTAAAGTTTACTTATAATTGTTATCAAATTCGTTACATCCAAGATGTGGGGGTTATTGTCTGAAAAAACTTCCGCTGACAACGAACGACCTCGGAAGTCACCAAAAATACTAATGTAACCTCTACACACATTCTCATTCCGAGCTGTGATTTAACGCCCCCCTCCCCAAAGTATAGTTCGAGTAAAATCCTACGTAGAAGTTTTACGTTGAATGCTAACTTCCTATACTTTTATAGATTATAACATTTTACCTTCCTGACAAACTCTAATTTGAATAAAGAAGCAGGCTTGTTTGTCTCCTTGTGGACTTGGATGGTTTTTGCCCTGGTAGCTTTGCACGACGCCATGTTGCTACGCATGCCCACGGCAGGAGGGGACCTTAAGAATTTCTAATGTCCGGAGTGGGAGGGGGAGGGTGCCAGTTGATGCGAGGTTGTCACATCTCTCTCTCTACAGTCAGCTGTTTATATTTACACGTATCTCCGGCCTCCAATATGCTATATATTTTTCTGTAGTGAACATGTACACACTGCCTAGGAAATTTCCACCTTGCAACTCGTTAACTGCCCATAAGACATAATTGCATGTTCAGTTGTCTCCTGCACTTGCATCATTATTGTTAAGTTGCAGATAAATCTAGGGTACTTACTGCAACCATATGGGTCCGAAAAAGCTTTTGTCGCAATCGCAGAGCCAAAGGCAACAGTGGGATTTCGATACTAAAAATTATTTATTTTAGTAAATATTTCAATCCGTGGATTGAAATATTGATAGGTAGATGTGTCTAATTCGGAATTTAACAGAATATGGGATTTTCTTTTCTGAAACTGCGTTTTATACAGTGACAGCAAAGTATTTGGTTCCACTTTAATACATTTGTTATATCCATATGAGTTTCTCGTCGCAATCGTCTGCACAATGCTATTGCCCTTTCTCTGGTTGGCTAAGTACACCATTCAATTGCGATAAACAAATCCTAGAGAGTTCAAGGTCAGGCGATAAGCTATTTTATAAACACTCCGTTATGACAGCTATACAAATGTGCTTTCGTTATCTGGCAGGCTTAAAACAAATCTCCCCTCTTACCCTCTCCCCTCTTACTATATAATATTGATAAATTTATTTCACGTGTATTAACTGTTGTTACATAACATATCTGATTCGTACGGCTATGGAAATACAAAATTGACTCTTCGAATATAGGTTACATGTTAATGCAAATACTCCCAATAAATAAGGAAATACGTTGTACCACACAACCGACAATTCCACCACAGCAGCCAATGTATGGTGGGTAACTAGTCACGTGACCGTTAGGAGATACCGGGACAAATTATGTGGTATAGACCTTAGTAGGGCATGATTACATACTGTTACATGAAAAGAAGAGCATTGTGTTGACAGAGTTAAATTTTCATGTACAGATTTGCGAGCTTTGTTGCATTTATGTGTCATCTTTACATATTAAATCATATAGGTGACTTTGCCTTTGGAACAATTGCCAATCATATGGAGGACTTACACCCTCCCCCAGGATTTATAAAACACAGCGCCAACGCCTGGGGTCAGATATCTGCTGAGTAGGCAGGACTCTGGATCAGAGAAGCCAGAATGGGTGATCAGCCTAATGCCTGATATTGGAGTGAGGAATCGCTTGATATGTAAAAGCGATGAAAGGTGATTAAGGAGCCCGAGGTCCATGGAGCTTAAAGTTACTTGACATTCGTCTTTTCAGGATAAGAAAAAAATATGTGCTCCATTCACATGACTTTTTCTACCTCTCAGTAAAAATAATTATTAATAAGCTTCATGCTAACAAGATAAACACTAACAGAAACGGTTTTATTACTTACTTCCTTATAAGTAGAAGGGAAATAAAGGAGCACACTATGCTAAAATGTGGCTGGTGTGGTATAGTAATCCGTTTATTGCGTGGCCATGTTGACAGCTCCCGAATGAGAAAAGTTTTTAAGTATTTTAAAACTGAAATCAATAACAAGGATAAAAATGTATATAACATAAATTATGTGTTTTAACGAGCTCTACATTTATTACGTAAGTTTTTGTCTATAGCTTACGTTTTGCTAGTTACGCAAAATTCATTCAGAATAAAGATATCTTCAAGGCTATTCACAGAAAATTCAAGATATACATTTTTTGTCATGTAAATATCTTTAATATATGATATTTTAATGAAAATCGTTAGAGCCATTTTTGAGAAGATCAACATGTTCGATAAATTTTCCATGTAATCGGTAGTTGGGGATGGGGGCATTTTCTTGAAAATCTTCGTGTCGCATCCTTGGAAGATACTGAACTTAAATACTAAGTTTGGTATATAACAGATTTTTCGTTTTTGAGCTATGCTGCCTACATACAGACACACACGGATATTTTTCTAAAACATTTTTTTTTATTCAGATCTCAAAACATGTATTTCCGGTGGAATCTCGGTATCAAATTTTGGAGTGCATTACAATACCTTCTCTATACGCCATGTACATAGTACGTGTAGAGAAAATAATAAAGGATAAGGGAAATTTCTGTAAAAGCATAAAAACCTTACTCGGGTAACTCATCCTATCAGAAGTTCGACCTCGGGATCTTTCAAATTTAGGCAGACACTACCGTAACGCCAAATAGGCGGGATTCAATTTTTACATTGCTTTAAAATCCTATCGATATTCAATTATTTCGCGGGATGTCATGGAAAAAAGTATGGAATTTCATGGTCAGCAAAGCATTCAGTTCTAGAACACTTGACTGTCACATTCTTCCACTTATAACTAAGAGCGTAATGTAGTTTATTTTTTCAAAGGCTAATCTCGATTAAAACGAAATAGAAAAATAAACTTTCGTAAGAATATTTTGTACCGCCTCTAATAAACGATAGGGGTATATAAAGTCAGCGAATGTAAAGCAGGTGCTTTCTTGTATAAGATTCAAACGTTTTTAATTCTCCTGAGCAGACACTGGTGCTCCCCCCTCCCCCTCTTATGCTAGACTTAGTTCGTGCTTTATCTGTGGCAAGCTCATTCGAAGGCAAAGCATAACTAATCTTATCTAGTTACGTGACTCCTGAATAACAAGATTTTGTTCCAACACACTGATTCTTTCCAATAGTTTAACGTTGCGATATAATGGTGTTTTGTGACAGAATCGAGAGAAGCTTTAAGATCAGGACGCGATTTCCATTCCGAGAATCTAATATTGCTTAACAACGTTTATTGCTCATTTGAAGGGCTTTCGTTGATGTGTTATTTGAAATGTTATCAATAGAGCTGGGAAGTTTGTGGGGGGGGGGATATATTCCTCTCTCTTTCTGTGTGTCTGTCCTGTCCTGACATCCAACATATGAGTCACAATGGTAGGTCAGAAAATGACCTTTTTTTTTTTTTTTTTTTTTTTTTGTTGAGTTTCTTGGCACTTTTTTTTTATTTAAAAGTCCTCTTTTGCCATTTTGTAACACTTAACTTTTTTTTCTGCAACGTAACTCTCTTTTGACCATATTTATTCTGTCCAATAGAGTTTAGTCTCAATTCCAATGTATTTTAACTAATACGACCTGCTAAGACTGGCTGCAACGAGAATAGTTCAAAGGACCCTTTCTATTGTATTCATTTCAGCACCGGCAGAGTGGTGACGTCCCGAGAGACACTACTGAACCTTCTCTAAATATCCCGTTATATTTTACCAGCATCGTGACAGACCTCTTCCAGAGGGTAGGAGTGGATATACTGTATTCAGTTTGATTGCAGTTTCACAATTTGTGGAAGAAATCCATCCAACCGTAAACATGTCTAAAACTAAGCTCGTTAATAGTTTTTTTTTTTGCAATAATTTATATTTAAATTTGGGACAGAGGTATTCTCGACTGAGGGAAGTATTCTTTTATGCAAATATGATCCTAATTATACATCTTTCAATTTCTTTCTCCATTACTGGTTCATGTATCACAAAATGCATTTGTTTCACACCACCCCCACACATATGTTACATACCACTAGAACGCTGTATTTTTTAAACATATCTACTCATTATGTAATTGAAACAAAAATTATTTATTAATTCGTGCAATTATTTTTGTCTTTTTTCAAGTTTTTAGGTCTTTTTTAATATCTTTAGATCCTTTTACTTTCTCTACACGTACTGTGTAGAAAAGGTATTGTATTCCACCAAAAAATTCGATGTCAAGATTTCGCGGAAATATATGGCTCATGTATGCATAAAAGACCGCTTAATTGTGTGTGTGTGTGTGTGTGTGTGGGTGTGTGTGTGTGTGTGTGTGTGTGTGAACAGCATAGCTCAAAAACTAAAAGTCGTTGAAATACCAAAATTGATATTTAATTTCAGCATCTTTCAAGATATGACATGAAGATATTCAAGAAAACCTGCCAACCCAAACTACCCAGTCTTCCCCACACGGAAGACTTATAGAAATATTTTATTTTCTTCAAAATTGGTTATAACGATTTTAATTAAAATACTACGTGATTAAGATATTTCCATTACAAATGAAATGTGTATCTTGAATTTTCGTGGAATAGCCTCTGAAGACCCCTTCGTTTTGGATGACTTTTGTACAAGTAAATGGTAAGCCGTTAAGGTAGACAAAAATTTACTACACAAAAAATGTAGACCTTAAAATACAAAATTTATGTAATATATATTAACTATTTCCGAGCTTCTTGTTTAATGGTTTCAATTTTAAAATACTTTTAACTTTTCCTAAACGCGAATTTATCTTTTCTGTTTCTTTTGCTTTACTTCTGGACATGCAAAGAAAACGAATTCCAAATAGCGGCAGCTTCTAAAACATTTAACTGTCGATTTAGCCTAGTGTATCCCCTTATTTCCCTTGAATGCAGTAGATATAATATGTTTTTTACTTTCTATACAGTACTGTGTACTGTAGATACCGAGATATCACCGGAAATACACACGTTTTAGTGTCTCATGTATAAAAAAACATTTTTAGAAAAAAAGTCCGTTTGGTATGTGTGTGTCCGTTTTATCTGTGAACACGATAACTCAAAAACGAAAAGTAGGTAAAAAACCAAACTTGGTATTTAAGTTTAGTATGTTCCAGAGATGCGACATAAAGATTTTGAGAAAAATCCTCCCACCACAAACTACCCATTAGATGGAGAAAAAAAAATCGAAAATTTTGATTTTCTCAAAAATAGCTCAAATGATTTTTATTAAAATACGTATATTAAAGATATTTACATTGCAAATAAAATATAGATCTTGAATTTTCTGGGAATAGCCTCTAAAGACGTCTTTATTCTGGATGAATTTTGCTGTATATTGCGTAACTGGTAAACTGTAAGAGATAGACCGAAATGGCCTGTTATTTATGGACGCTCTTTAACTGCTTTGGTTCTCAGCGTCCCATTCTATATTGGGCGTGAAAGATCGCTTAATTTTGCTCCGAGGCCTCTCTTATCAGGCTTGAGGTTCTTTTACGTGCCGTAAATCTACGACACGGGACCCACAGCTTTACTTCCCTTCCGAAGGAAGCCATGCTAAGGATTTTTACGCCCGAAAAAGTCCATCGTCTTCCGCCGGGTTTGAACCCGCGACCTTAGGTATATGTAGTTAGCATGGTAACCATTACACCACGGAGGGCGACAGAGATAGACCGAAACTTATAACACAACAAAATGTAATCTCGTTAAAACACACAATTTATGTCATATACGTTTATTTCGCGAAGTTGACCTTTTTGAGATATTCCTTGTTATTTGGTTCAAATTTAAAATACTTAAACTTTTTCACACGTTTAACAATAATTTGATACAAAGATGTAGAGAAAGTCCTGTGAAAGAAACACATCAGCTTTTTAAGAATTGTTTGTTACAGGTCTAAGTAGAGAAGGGAAAATATGGATGGAAAATATCAGATTTTTAAATATCTTTTCAAGAAAGTTTGAAAGAGCAAATGTTTAACTAAAAATAATCTGTCTACTACAGTCCTAATAATAATAATAATAATAATAATAATGATAATAATAATAATAGTAATAATGATGATAATAATAATAATAATAATAATATCAACAATAATCACTGTTTCGGCTCTGATACGAGTAACAAAATGGGTGGGCAAGTTAGGTTGGCAGCAACGATAGGGTTAACACCGATTTCCCGGGCAGGACATCGTGGAAACCAACTTCACAAAGAAAAATGAATTTAGGTCTTTCGGAAAGCGTAACCCAAAATTTCCTTAGAGAACACGGAGATTATAAAAAACTACTTACCTACCACCCTCCGGTTTGCTATTATTGTCTTCAGCGATCCGGGTACCGCAAAAAAACAGATAATATATTTAGACAACTGTACAGCTAAAGACAATAGCAATAACAAAAAGACAAACTGTAGAAACCCTAACACTACAATTATCACTTCTCTGTGCGCCATGCTTTGAAATGCGAACATTTGGGAACAGAAAAGGTGGCCTATATAGCTGGCTATTTCAGCTTTGCTGCCCGTCAAAGATAAGCGAGTTACCCACTCACAGGAGTATGTCTGCTATATACATTACGCTTAATCATTGAGGGCAACCCAATGTCACGGCTGAATCGTGTGTTGGAATGGAACTAGCGTATTGGCTATCACCAGATTTTGGGCGCAAATTTCATATGAAAAAGGAAAGGGGAAATGTGCTAAAATAAGGTAAAATGAGGACAAACAGGTGATGTTTTACTCATTTGATTAAAAAAATCTATCTTCTATTCTAGGTTATTGCGCTACAAACAAATATATCAAATCATCACTCATCAAATCATCACAAATAGGAAAATACAGGAAGCTGTTGCATTTTATGATATTGAATATCTCTACGTTTTTAAAAATAAGCTGTTTGCATTAAGAGATATTTGAGGGAGTAAAGCTTCTTTTGACATCCACAGAAACCAGTGAGGGTAAACTCAAAGTGGGAATTCTACAGACGTGGCGAATTCCTCAACATCGAGAGACTCCAGTTTGTTAATGGTCCCTCATTGAAGTACAAATATCATCTTGCTTTAGCTTTTCGAGACCTTGTTCTTCCAATCACTTAATAGCTGCAGTCAGGAATGTAGACAGAAAATAACCGCAAATTATGTAATTTTTTCCGGTAGCAGAAGCCTTGGAAATTGCATCTACATCGGCTGGATCCAATGAAAGCAGAAACTCCTTAATTTGTCAAAATTCTCGCACTGCATAGCAGCACTGAATTCAAGATTCCCAGCGAGTTACAGCTGAAACCATTGGAAAGCGCAGGCGAGTGATACTTGTATATTATATATATATTTTTTTTAGTGTTTAACGCCCGCTTTAACTACTTATGGCACCGCAGGCGGTGACACTGATGATACATGAATGATGATGGAGCACCGGTGAAACCGGAGTACCCTGCTCCGCTTTGCCCACCACAAATCTCACATGCGGTCGCTTGGGATCGAACCCCGGCCGTCTAGGTGAGAGGCGAGCGGTCTAACCACTCGGCCACGGTGCGGCCTACATCGTATGTTGTAGGCAACAACAGTATTCGAAGCTTTCTGTAGAATCTTCTTTAGGGAAGAGATGAATTCATTGCGATGTTGTATTCATTCCTTGTGAATTCAAAACCCTTTGAAGGGCATGGACTAGACATGACACATGCTTTAACTTGGGGAACAAAGGTTTCAATTTGTTAATTGCTTGAACCACGTATGTACCTGGTCCTTATCCACTAGAAGTTTTTCAAATAAGATAGCACTTGACCACAACTTTAACAGAACTCCATGATTGATTGCATTGCTGTACTGGCATTGGCTTTCTCCAGTTCATACATGTTAAGCAACATGGGCTTAACTTTTTCCCCTGGTAGGAGAAAAACTAAAATGATCCAAACGTATAGTTTCATTGAATCTGTAGTTTTATTTCACACAAGTCCCACATCACAATCAGTCACTTTCTCCTTGATTCTTTGTGCGGTTTCTTGGTAAACAAGTTCAATGTAGTTTTTTTCATATAGAACTCTCATCGGGCACTGATATCTTCGTAAATTTTTCGTGGAATCCTTTGAAAGCTGAATGGTTTAGCTTATTGAGTGGGATTCCCGATTCAATGTTAAATTCCTTCTAATGTTGGCTTTTTTAAAGAACACTGTTCAAGTGCATTCCATAACAAAGATTGTTGCGGTTAATATGTTTGAAGAGTATTCTTCTTTTGATGCTTAGGACTGGAAAGTTCTAACCCTCGCTGTCACCGTCCCCTCTAGCCGGGCTCCGAGGTTTGTGTAGAATAGGCACGAGTGCTCCGACTCAGAGAGTAGAGTTGGAACAGCCTGCCGTATAGGGACGAAAGAATTTGAGTTGGTACTAGCACGTGCAGTCTTCTCATCATGAGTCACCTTTCCACATACCCTCCGCATAAATGTTATCAGCACGAATGATTAGTTGCTTATATCATCCAAAAGATGAGAGGAGGGTATCTCTGTCAATGAGCTGTCTGATGTACTTGGTAGTTGGGTACCGTTAAAAACAAACAATATTAATAAGAGTATTGCTTCTTTCATACCAATCGTGTGTAGAACAAAAGTTGAAGAGGTAGAGACAGACTGAAAATTTTGATTTGTACCGGGATCTCCTGGATTCCGTCCAGTTATTCTAATTGCTGAGCTACCATAAAGCATGCCATTACGGCACTAAATTCTCCAACTAATTTACGTTGTTCGCGGTAAACCTCAAGGAGATCTCAAATCATTTTAGATAGCATACCTCAACGGCGACTTACAAACTCCGTAAATACACTCAATTTATTTAAATAGGACTGCATTATTCATTTAATTAATGTAAATAATAATTAATATTAATGTGTATAGGGGCAAAGGCGACCTCGGAGGGAAGACCAATTTTAATGTTTATCATGACAGGGCAAACGCCTTATACTAGCTCTTTCATATTATTATTATTATTATTATTATTATTATTATATTGTTGTTGCATCCAAATGCTTATAGGCCAAAGTAATAATTCAAACTGATAAAGCATCAAAATAATATCCTCCTGGCGGTAATAGTTGTAGACTTTGCTTTCATATCTACTTCACAAGAAACTATTTATATAGGTTGATGTAGCTGTTGTGCATTTCAGCACGGTAGGTAATTTATTTCTTATCCACCTTTCCGTCTAAAAGCTTTGAGTTCCTAATCAGTTACATTGCACAAGGCATATTTACTGGTTTGCAGAATCAGATTTGAATTAATGAAAAGGTTATTTCTGGTCCTTCCTTCGTTCTACATAAACTCACTCATGGTTCAGGGTATTTGGGGGGGGGGGGTTGTTTCAAACCAACCACGAGATCTCCTACAGCGTTGACCTCAACCTGGCAAAATGTAGCAGACCTGGAGACTGCAAGCAACGTAAACTGCAGCAAATCGAATACCGTCTCCCGTGGATAGCATTAGTATTCACTTCAATGCCGACAAAATCACAGCCAGCATTCTACCTCACATCAGTGCCCAAAATCTAGGAAACGTCGCTAGTTTCACAACGGTACATTTAAATCGCAAACAGAAAAGTTAACTAAAAATCTTGTGTGTTCCATTCACATGACTTTCTCTACATCTCTGCGACAAATTATTGTTAAAAAGCTTATGCTTGTATTTACTTCATGCTAATCGAGGAAAAATTAGCAGGGATAGTCTTATTACTTATTTCCTTGTAAGTAGAAGCAAATAAGGGAGTACCATAAGTGAACGTGATAGTTAAAAAGCTGGTTGCTATATGACTGATGTTCCTTTGTATGGACAGGAATTGACAAAATCCTGTATGAGAATATGTTTTTTAAAGTTGAAACCAAAAATAAGGAATATCTAAAAACGATCAACTACAGGAAAAAGTATATATATATATATATATATATATATATATATATATAAAACATAACTTATGTTTTAACGTGCTCTACATTTTCTGTGTGGTAAGTTTTTGTCCATCTCTTACAGTTTAGAAGTTATATAAAATTCCGTAAAATTCATTCAGAATAAAGTAGACTTCAGAGGCTATTTCCAGAAAATTTAAGATATACATCTTATTTTTCAGGTAAACGCCTTTAATATACGATATTTTAATCAAAATCGTTTGAGCCATTTTTGAGAAAATCAAAATTTTCGGAAAACGTTCCATGTAAACGGTAGTTTGAGGTGGGAGGATTTTTCTCAAAATCTTCGTGTTGTATCACTGGAAGATACTACACTTAAATACCAAGTTTGGTATTTTACTGACTTTTCGTTTTTGAGTTATCGTGTTCACAGACACATGCACACAGACCTTTTTCTGAAAATGCTTTTTTTATACAGGGAACCCTAAAACATATATTTCCCGTGAAATCTCGGTATCGAATTTTTGGGTAAAGTGCAATCCTTCTCTATACACTATGTACATAGATCGTGTAGAGAAAGTAATAAAAACTATACTTCCTTCAACTCCTTTGAGATACTGTCAGAGTTTTGGCAGTAGCTATGAAGTATCCTATACCCGCTTTTAAGTAAGACAATAGATGCCCTATACCTGCTCTTAACTAAGACAATTAATAGATATCCTCACCCGCTCTTAACTAAGACAATTAATAGATGTGCTTATGCGGAACACCTCTTTCATCTCCCTGGATTTCTAACACAATGTTCTCTTTGTAATTAATGTTCTCTCAAATCTGCTACCCAGGCAATTTTTTTCTATCTAACTCTTCAATTGTCTTCCCCTTTCAAAAAAAATCACCAGTCATACAGAGGCGTGACAAAGACTGTATAGAATCTAGTACTCTTTATATGTGGAAATCTTACGGACGGAAGTCTAGAGGAATTGGCTACTTTTACTGCTACCTAGTGTATGTAACTCCTGAGTAAAGCGGTACTGCAAAGTTCTGAGGTGAAGCAGTACGGTAAAACTAAGAATTAGCATAATCTAATGCTAATGTGTAATAGTTACATTTCTTTCCCCACATTATTATAGACTAATATGCCTCCTGATATGTCATTCATATATAAAACCCATTCTTCTATTCATTTCAAGTTAGTCTGTGGGAATTTATTATATACAGGATATGATAACATTCAAATGTTTATTTCACACTGTTAATCATGAGAAGAGTTGTATATCGCACTTGCCTCCAGTAAACTGCATTACTGTGAAATAATGAAGGTACAGCAGGTATTCGAAGTAATGGGCCGATTCTTGGAGCTACTTTCAGAGCATCCTGCCTTGTTTTTACTACCTATTAACATCTCCTAGCCTTTCTTAATGTATGACACTCATACCCAAAAATAAAATTCGAAGGGAAAGGCCATCATCACGCAGATTACCTTGGCAGAGTTTTTGATTAATCCACTTATTTTGGCAAATCCGTCAGGCTTGATGAACATCGTTAAGTAACGATCATCATTTGTCAATGCTTTATCTATAGAATAATACTCTTTGGGAAAGGAAACTTATTTCGGTAGTCATCAATGGAGTTTCAGGATCACATGTATGAACATACAGCCGCAAAGTGTCGCGGAGCTACGAAGACTCAAGAAATTAACACTCATTCGACAATTTCCTGATAGTTTCGTTGCATTATAGAACTTCCCTGGCTATTGTAATATTCCCATCAATACGTCAGCACACAGCCATCTTCCTAATATTTGTCTAAAGTATCTAATCGCTAAGGGACTGGCCTTTAACATCAGAATCTTTAATGCTACTTTTCACTCCTGGATACATGCTGAGATAATCTTTCTTCTCAAACCTGCTTTCTTGTCCTTTTTGCCCTCTAGTTATCGCTCCATCTCTCTACTCTTTCCAAACTTTCTGAAGTCATTCAACACATGCTGAACAAATATTTAATAGAGAAGGTGTAATAACTCCACAGCTTGTTTTCCGACATCATCATTCTACAACCATCAACTGAGATACGGTTAACTAAGGGTACCACGAGGATTTGCAGTCCAAAGAAACAATATGCAGTAGCAGCAGTTTCCAAAAAGCCTTTGACAAGAGGATGGAACGCATGTCTGCTGAATTAGCTGCTAGTCGCTAAACAGTTGATTATCGAGGAGAGCAAGCTTTCTGTCGCGTCGTACTTTTCACGAGGAGGTCGTTCTTCTCTGCCAACGGGTGCGACTGCCCGTTTCAAGTGTACCTCAAGGTTTTGGACGCTTGTTATTCATATCTTCACTATCTTCAGCATCTTGCCACACATTCATATCGCAATGCAGGCTGATGAGATAAGCGCATTTTTTCACATCATGACCTCATTACTGCAATTGCCATAAAACTTGACTTTCCTCAATACTCTAGTGTCTTGTATCAATAAACTGGAGGATTTATGTAAATCACAAATATATATATGAAACTTGATTTTCACTTTACATAGTTCCACTATTCCACCTCTTACCGATTTGCAATGTGTTTCCACAGTCTGCAAATCGCATTATTAAATACCTTACGTTCATTTCAAAAGCAGCTTGATCTAGCAATCTCATATTAACAATTCCAAATTAAATCCAACTTACTCAAGACTACGCAAGTTGTATCCTATCCTCAACCTCAAATCATCCTTATGTATAAAGTGTAATTATTTGTGTGTAAGTCTTTGACTGTGCAAATTGAGATACAGCTGCCTCGTCCTTTTTACATATCCCTGTGAAAGTTTCATCGGCTATAAGTGTGCAAAAATAAAGGTTTACGGCTGTTATTGAATAACCCTTATATGTAGACAACCTTGGACACATAATGAAGTTGGACCAGTACCATCTCTACAATTCGTTTACCGCCTCATTAATGTTTTCATCTTCTCAATTTTGTGATTGACACAGTGTAATTCTGGATTGATAGAATTATTGTATTTGTTTGGATCATGAGTCTTCTCCGAACAACAGTTATAGCAATACAATTTATGACTTGGGTCTTTTTAACGGCTTATGCCAGAGGGGCCATAAGTAGGTGACACCTCTTCATGTTCCGCTCTGTAACCGGGAGTGTTCTTTCTCATCCATATTAACATTACAGTTGGTCGCTTCCAGGCACTAGGTAACACTTATTAAAAGCGTAGCAATTAACGCTCCCTATGTATTGTTTCAAAATGTTTTACAGCGTTCCAAAACCGTTTGAACTAGAAAATATAGTATGTCTTCCACTTACAAATTATAACAAAACCACTGCAAAAATAACAGAGGTGGACTATGCTGGGTCAATTTTACTCTCTGACAGTTAAGAGTTGGGAGCACAAACGATGGCGGGTGGGAAGGGAATACTGTCAGGGGGGAGGATATATATTACCTGTCGCTATCTTTCATTCTCGCTCGCTCTCTAGGCGGCCCAGGTTCAATCCCAAGCGACTGCATTTGAGATTTGTGGTGGACAAAGAGGCGCAGGGGCGGTTTTTATCCGGTTTCTCTCGCCATCACATTCCACCGGTGCTCCATCTTCATTTCATGTATCACCAGTGTCATTGCCTGCCACAAGTAGTAAAAGCGGGCGTTAAACACTACCAAAAAAACAAAACGCTCGCTGTGAGGTTCGGCTGCTCTCTAAACGAGATACAGCCAACAAATATTGCTGACGCTCTGCGACTTGCAATCGGTAAAGAGGAATGACTGACTAATACTCGTTGGCTGGCAGGTCACGTGACTAATCAAATCTACTTAGCAAATACTCCTCCGCCTTCGTTCGGGTTCCCGACTATAGTAATAGTAGAGGAGTCCCGATATCTATATTCTATATTCACTGATGCATTCGTGAAGCCCCTGAACAAAACGAAATACGTTTTTAGAATTAAGCTTTGTTTATGTGTGTGTGTGGGTGTTTACGAGAGAGAGAGAAATATCAGAACTTGCCATCTTTATATTTAGGTACAACATATTCCAAAGATGCGATGGGAAACTTAGAACGAAAACTCTTCCATCCCAAAACAAAGTTTTCATTATTTTTTATTTCCAAAACTTCTTCACATTTTCCCACCTAATTAAGATACCTGCAGGATTAAGAAAACACATTGAATTTTCTGCGAATAGCTGTGAAATTCTCTTCTTTCTGAACGAATTACATGTTGTATAACCAGCAAGCCACTGTCCTGTTGACAAGTTTGCATTTTGTGGGGAAAATATATTGATTTTGAACACTTATGTATTGAAACAAGCGAAAGGTTTGTTGCTATACGAGCTAATACGAGATTGAAATTGGTGAAAAGATGCCCAAATGATCTTAGAGTCAATGGAGCTTAAATCCACTTGACATTCGCCTTCCTAGGATAAGGAAGCCCTGAAAAAACCTTATCCACGCAACTCGCCCTAAGCGAGATTCGAGCTCGTGAACGTCAGGCAGACACACTACTATCCCCACAGTGCCGAGGCAGGCTTTTATGGAGTTATTTAGGTTACTTGTTTATTTTGTTGCACTACTCAGAGCCAGTTTCTGTACAAACTCTCTTCCATGGCTAATTTTTCTCGGGCTATCTCTGGCTAAAACACCAGCTGGTTTACAACCACAATGACTTTTAGTAACAATAATAAATATTATTTCTGTCCTTTCCTCAAAGATATATGCAATTTTACTTATTTTACAACCACCTATAAAAATGGGGTTTTATTACCGAGTGGGTGAAGCTATATTACGACAGTAGGGAGTTGTTTTTTTGTTTTGTTTTTTTTATGTAGTTTAACGTCCTTTAATTTGGTTGGTCATATCGGACGATGAATGAAATTGGTGAAATGATGCTCAAATGTTCTCGGGGTCCATAGAGCTTAAGGGTACTCCTCATTCGTCTTCTCAGAATACGGGAAAACCCCGAAAAAAACCCTTAACCGGGTAACTCACCCTCACCCTAAGCGAGATTCGAACTCACGAATGTGAGGCAGGCTCGCTACCACCACACTACTAGGCGGGCTAGTAGGGAGTTGTCTAAGACTCTCGAGGCAGTAAAGCTACTTTGGTACTATAGTATAATATGAAAATATATTTATAATATAACTGTGAAATAGTGCATTTCATAATGTAAATGAATTTCATTCGCTTTAAGCGGTGGGGCAAACCAAAACTATAAAGCTTAAACAAAACTAAAATTAATATTACCAAAGAAATTAAAGTATTAGTGTGTGGTGTATTTGGTTTTTATGTTCTAGTATCTAGATAACTTTATTATGCTGCTTATAACATTGGTACATATATATATGCTTTATCTACCTAGTTCGTTCTTTCCATATTAAGGACTTTTGCACAATTAATATTTTCATATGCAACTACATATTATCCTTGTCATACGACTTAGCTTGGCCACCCCTGTACCAGCGCAGTGTTGTCATACGTTCTGTCGGCACTAGGTGAAGGCATGAAGAGCGAATCGTCACGTTACGGACAACAGCTATTAATGAAGTCCTTCTACTTATAAGGGACTAACTAATAAGACCATTTCTGGTACTGTTTATATTGACTGCATGAAGTAGATAAAATAATATTTTGTAAGAATAGTTCGTTTGCAGAACAGATAGAGAAAGTTGTGTCAATGGAACACATCAGATATTTTATTAGAGGTACTATTACTACTCTCTTTGAAGATAGAAGATACATGAAGATGCGGAAAACGTTAAGATACAGACTGTACATGGTGCCAGGGCGAGTTGAAACAGCTAAACTACCATATCGTTAATACCAAATAAACTAAACAATAAACAATTCTGGATTTGATTAACTGTTTTTTTTTTGGTAGTGTTTAGCGCCCGCTTTTACTACTTGTGGCACCGCAGACGAAGACACTGGTGATACATGAATGAAGATGGAGCACCGGCGAAATGCGATGGCGGGGGAAACCGGAGATACCGGAGAAAACCCGCCCTGCGCCGCTTGGGATCGAACCCAGGCCGTCTAGGTGAGAGGCAATTGGTTACTCGGCTACGGCGCGGCCCTAATTAGCTGGGTTGGTATTCAGGGCCATTCATAACTCCATTTGCGCCAACAATGATGATTGTAGCTTTCAGTATTCAGTTAAGTTTTTTGTAACAATGTTGGTGAGCGTGGATTTATTTTCAAAAGAAAGCGTTAAGTTATAGATTGCAATGCGGCTGATGTATTGCAGTTCGAATCTTCGGCTTCAACTTCAAGTAATACTAACACTCAGTTAAAAACAACAGCATTTGAAGTGACATGTCAGTGAAAATAGTAATACAATCGTGCTGCAGAAAAGGTTAACACAGGCTGCGATAAGATTGCAGGTATTAGGTGTCACAGAAAGCAACGTTGTCACGTTTTTTCCAAGTAGACACGCGTTACATGCATGGGCATTTATTTCTGAGAGTACGAAGTGAATAATGACACTAGCAAGATTCTTATGAAGTGCAACGAGACTACTATACAGTGCTAATAATATCTAACCACATTTTCTTACATTGCGCTATTTCTTAGCTTTTTTCGCTGTCACTGTCATTTTCAGTCACGTGTATCACAAACGAAGCACTGTAGGGCGACATCCCGCAGTTGAAATGTTAGCTCTTGTTGCATGATGTGCTGAACACATCTTTCCCACACACTTGAATCTATATTCGGTACAGATTCTGTCAACACTTTGCACACACTGTCACTTATAAAAGGCTTTCTTGCGGCATGATTACGGCGTGCCTATGTCAACTCAATTGGATTGAGACAACAGTGATATGGTGGTAACCTGAAGAGTTCATGGCGATGATGTTTTGCCATTTCATCTTTTACATACACTTAATATATACTGGTTTCCCGAATTTTCTCCAAATTTATAGGAACTGGACTGGGTAAATCTAAATTATGTTAACTATTTCATTAATCCGATCATTTCGTCTTTTCTGCCAGACATGGTAGGAATTTTTATAGTTGGCCGGGAATTATAATTAGCATTTTCTAACACAATAATACTCTTAAGAGGAATGTTTTTTTTAAAAAGTGTGTTCAACCAAGCTTCAAATATTTCACCGTTCATCTTGGGAATTGAATCAGCCAAGGATTCCCGTATATGATTAGAAGACAAATAAGCAGCCTTCAATCCAACCCTGGTTGGATTCCATCAGGGGCTGGAAGGCAGCAAAAGCGACTGCCGTCATCTCAACCTTTTCTTAGAACATCGTGAGTATCGTACCAAGATACACACACATACACACACACACATATATATATATATATATATATATATATATATATATATATATATATATATATATATATATATATGGTAGTGTTTAACGCCCGCTTTTACTACTCTGGCACCACAGGCGATGACACTGATGATACATGAAGATGGAGCCCCAGTGGAATGAGAAGGCGGGGGAAACCAGAGAACCCGGAGAAAACCCGCCCCTGCGCCGCTTTGTCCACCTCAAATCTCACATGTGGTCGCTTGGGGTCGAACCCGGGCCGTCTAGGTGAGAGGCGAATGGCCTGACCCATCGGCCACCGCGCGGCCGCACCTATATAAACCATATGATAACCTTCCTCCCTGAAATAGTTTAGTCTACTCAAGTACCGATATTTCCACGCCTCAATCATCTGATTCCAAAATCATGCGCCTCCTATTTAACGTGCTTGCGGAACCCTAACTTCACTAACAACTGTCTAAGCGAATCCCTTTTGTAAGGAAAACTTGCTGGACTATTGTCACTACTACTATTTCTAGCATCAAAGCTAGATACGTCCCAAGCCCCCCCCCCACACGTTTAAGAATATACAGTAAACATCACTTGCACCTGTGAAATTCACAAGAAAAATCTGATGTGTTTCATTCACATGACTTTCTCTACCCTCTGCAACAAATCATTGTTGAAAAGCTTATGCTTCTATTTACTTCATGATAATCGATGATAATAATAATAAATAAAAAAAAAAAAACACACAGAAATAGTCTTAAATAGAAGCGAAATAAGGGAGTACCATAGGTTAAAGTGATAGTCAAAAGCTGGCTGCTATGAGACTGAAATTCCTTTGTTTGTATGGACAGGAGTTGGCAAATTCCTGTATAAGAAAAGTATACGTTTTTCAAGGCTGAAACCAACAGCAAAGAATATCTAAAAAACGCTCAACTCCACGAAAAAAATGTATGTGGCATAAATTGTGTGTTTTAATGTGCTCTACAATTTTTGTGTGGTAAGCTTTTGTCTATCTCTTACGGTTTACCAGGTTATACACAATTCCGTAAAATTCATTCAGAATAAAGTAGTCTTCAGAGTCTATTCTCAGAAAATCCAAGATAAACATATTATTTGTCAGGCATATATCTTTAATATACGGTATTTTAATCAAAATCGTTAGAGCCATTTTTTAGAAAATAAAATTTTTCTAAAACTTTTTCTATGTGAAAGGTGCTTCGGGGTGGGGGATATTCTTGAAAATCTTCCTGTCGCATCCTTGGAAGATACTGAACTTAAATACCAAGTTTGGTATTTAACGGTCTTTCCGTTTTTGAGCTATGCTGCCCACAGACACACACACATGGACATTTTTCTAAAAATGTGTTTTTTTTTTGTTTTTTTTTTTTAATTCAGGATGTCTTAAAACACGTATTTCCGGTGGAATCTCGGTATCGAATTTTTGGGTGCATTACAATACCTTCTCCATACACTATGTACATACCACGTATAGAGAAAGTAGAAATACATGAATGATGAATGAGAGAGAAAACAGCAAAGACATTGCAAGCCTGGGTTTTACTCCACGTGTAGGTAACGTCTATTTGTCATTTATGATGTCTACACATTCAATGGCTGAAGTGACACTCTCATTGGTTCACTGCAAAATGTCGGCGACTTACCAGAATAATCAGTGCGTTATCTGAGAAGTTTCTATTGTTAAAGATAAAGCGAATGTTAACCTTTTCAGTAGTACGATAATAAGAGTAAGTGCACAACCCAACGCAGAAAGTCTGAATCGAACACTGCCTTAAGCAGCCTTTTACTCTAAGCGTATCGCTTTCTTAGAAATGCTAGAGTTTTGTTCTGACATTTTGGTACGACGCCTAAACTGTATATTTAGCTAACATGCACCAACTCTGCAATTCAACACCTGCAGATATAACTGGTATGTCACGAAACGTTGAACACAAAGCACTCCACAAGACGACAGCAAGAATATTAATAAATTATTGTTATGTACTGCTTAACATTTACGACTGATTTTGTTTGCACAGCTATAAGCTGGCTCAGGCTGGTGTGTTTGTGGTGTCAGATGTTTCAGTGTTTTATTACAAGCAGGCGAAACGTCGAGCACAGTGAAATTTAAGCCAACAGTTTTTTATTATATGTAACCAACGTTAAAACCACTAGTAGGAATTGAACCAACACGGCTAGAAACATGGGGTTTTCAACAGTACATGCAGTTGTGGAACTAGTTTTTCGAAACTATTCCATTTTTTCTCTCGCATTTAATTATTTCACTCAAAGCAGCACGTATTAAACTTGGCAGCGCAGGAAAAGCTAACTTGCTGAATAACATTTATGGTTTGAAATAGGCCACACCGTCGTGAACTAGTCTTCTGACAAACATGATAGTGGCATATGAGCATCATTACCATTCGAATGTGTTTTGCAAGAATGAGGCGTAAGCAATTTCTGCAATTAAGTGACAGTGGTAATTATGCTCCAAGCTGCATACAATATTTTATCCGCGAATATTAATAACGGCTACTTCACGTTCATGATGCGATCGTTGATATACAGGTGTTAATGAACTATACCGAAATATTTTCAGAGAATATGTAGATTACTTAAATAAGTAATTTGAGATAGGAGACTTATGGTCTGTTTATTGAAATGTCGAAGTAACGGCTATAAGTTTCTGAAGTGCCAGTACGCCACTGGCTAATTTATTAACAATTCGAGAGCATAACACTAAAAATGAAGGGACATATTACAGCGTACCTCTTTGGCGTAATGGTTACGATACTGGCTTTCAAGTGAAAGATAGTCTCCGAGTTCGGGTCTCGTTCACGTATCGGGACACATTGTCTGGAATGGAAAAAATAATAATACAAAATATTTACTCAATGACAGGAATTGAACTCATGACCTTTGGGATTGCAGCTTCTCCCGTTACGCATTAAGTCACCAGAGCATTTGAAAAAAATCTGATGTGTGCCATTCACATGAAAAGTCTCTATATCCCTGCAACAAATTATTCTTAAAAAGCTTATACTTCTATTTACTTTATGCTAATCAGGAAAATATTAGCAGAAACAGCCATATTACTTGCTTCCTTGTAAGTAGAGGTGAAATAAGGGAGTACCATAGGTTAAAGTGATAGTCAAAAGCTGGTTGCTATGTCACTGAAGTTCCTTTGATTGTATGGACAGCAGTTGACAAATTCCTGTATGAGAAATGTATAAGTTTTTCATACGAGAAACCAAAAATAAGGAATGTCACAAAAACGACGAACTCCACGAAAAAATGTATATAACATAAATTGTGTGTTTTAACGTGCTCTACATTTTTTTGTCCATCTCTTACGGTTTAGCAGTTATTCAAAATTTAGTAAAATTCATCCAGAATAAACTACTCTTCAGAGGCTATTCCCAGAAAATTCAAGATATACATTTTATTTGTCAGGTAAATACCTTTAATATACGGAATTTTAATCAAAATCGTTAGAGCCATTTTTGAGAAAATCAAAATTTTCGAAAAAAGTTCCATGTAGGGTAGTTGGGGTGGGGGGATTTCGCTCAAAAGCTTCGTGTCGCATCCCTGGAAGATACTAAACTTAAATACCAAGTTTGATATTTTACCTATTTTTCGGACGGACGGACACACACACACACGGACCTTTTTCCGAAAATGCTTTTTTTTAGATAAAGGAGGACCCTAAAACATATATTTCCGGTGAAATCCCGGTATCGAATTTTTTGGTGGAGTGCAATACATTCTCTATACACTATGTACATAGTGCCTATAGAGAAAGTAAAAACGCATCCAGAGTAGGCTACCTAAAGAACGTAGTTAATGAAGCTCAGTGTCGCACTGTCAAGTGATTAGTTCGAGATTTTACAGATTTTTGCGACATTAAATCTTGAGAACGCATGTAACGAGCTGCTAAAAGTCGATATTTCTATACTCGGGTAGCAGTTTTAAAGACATTCTAAGCCATTTTTTCAACCTGCTTTGCTTTAACACCGACTTATCAGCACCTGATACACAACGTTTAACGCTATGTAGTTGCGTTATGTTTATCCGAGGACCATGCATCGCCGATCTCAAATTACTTATATTAGTCACGTGCACAATCTCGCAAATTATTTCGGTGTAGTTCATTAACACCCTGTATATCACTGTAATGATTCAATCAACATTGTGATACCCTATGACTAAACTTATATCTACTAAAACCATCTTAATATTACTAAGAACGGAATTGTATGAATTATCTGGAACCAAGAAACCCCGTTAATTCGTGCTGAGAGATGAGTGAGTCTGAAGAAAATATCCCTAGCAACTTCGATAATGTTGCATCACTTTTACCAAATAAGAGCCCGTGCCACTCAGACTTTGGTGTCCTTGGAGCTACCAACCCAACTGCCGAACTCACGCTCATTTACACATGGCAGAGAGGTCATGTGTTCTGCATCAGCATCCTCCATTTGGAATGTTTACTATAGACGCCGTGATCGCTGTCTATCGCAGTTCTTCACTTTTCTGATAATGCTGAGTGGGTACCAGTTTTTTATCCGGGACCTAAAACCCGCACCCGTAAAGTCTGGATTTAACCCGGGTGAATTCTGTGGTTGGGAACCACTGGGTCCTAGGCTCTCCCTCGCCCACTGCGCCACGGCGCGGGACTTTCAAGTCGAGATTAAATGCGAATTGGTCCAGAAGCGATATGATAAATGATAAAAATTGACAAATTGTGACAAGAGTTTGTCTACTTACTAATTTACGCAAGTCATTCAAATTAAAGAGGACTTCAAGAAATAGGTACATTTCATTTGTATGGACATCCTTACACAAGGTATTTTAGTCGAAATCCTAGTCTTTGTTGAACAAATATAAAATTAAGGACATGTTTGCTTGCGAAGGATAGTTGGAGTGAAGTAATTTTCTTGAAAATCTTGTGCGTCATCCTTGGAAGATGTTGGAAGTTAACACTACAATCCACTGCAGGGTTCGAGTCCACTCTAAAAAGGTGAATTTTTCATTTATTTAAAGTTTTATCATGTGGTAGCCCTGAATGTTCTCGAATGTTGCTACTGCTTGGTTTGTTCCGCAGAGTTAATCATTTTTCATCTCGTTGCCTCAAACTTGCACTTTGACACTTGTCATTAGGCCAACCAGTGATAAAGTTTACGATTGTTGGTTCAGCCAAGTGTCTACCCATGTTTGTCTCCGTTTTATCGCTCGTTATGATTAGATTACTCACAGCTCGCAATGAATTTTAGAGAGAATGTACAACCATAATATTTACTTTATGAAGCTTCTTCATGTCCCTACCACAATATTAAAAACTATACCTTGTTTCTTATAAAAAGCTTGCTCCGCTGATATGTAACCTATTCGCATACTGATTGGCTGAGAACACCGTTGAATGTGATACACAAACCTTATGCAGAGCAAGCTCCGGCAATAAAAGCGAGCAAACGTCATGATAGATGTATTATCGTTTGGTCACCATGAGGGGCAGGCTTATATAACGAAGAATGTTATATGTATTTGTTGATAAATATTAACTGGCATTTTAGATGCATTAACTCTGTTACATAATATATTTTATTCATGCGGCTATGAAAATATAGTTTTATTTATCTCTTCTGATATATTAACGTATCCAGGCTAATAAAGGAAATCCTTTGTAACGCACAACCGTCTATTCCACCTAGCAGCCAGAGGTAACTGTCACTGATAGTTAAGATATACGGGAAATTCAATTGATTTTTATTTATGGAGGCTCTGTAACTACTGCGTTACTCAGTGCCCCATTCTATATTAGGCGTAAAAGACCGCTTAATTTTGCTCAGAGACCTCTGTATCAGGCTTGAAGTTCCTTTACGTGTCGTAAATCTACGACACGGGACCAAGTTACCTTTCGAAGGAAGAAGTGCTAAAAATGATTACGCCCGGAAAAATCCCGTCGGGTCTGAACCCGCGACCTAGGGAACCAGGCTAGCATGTTACACCTAGATCACAGAGGACACGAAGATACGGGGCAAATTTGTGTGGAACAGACCTAAATTGAGTTAGAGCATATACGAGTATTCCTCCTTTCTTCACGATAACCTATTTTAATCTGCATTATAACTCTCCAAAAGTAAAGGTTTTATAGGGATAAAACATGTTCACGTAATTAACTGCATTTACAAGATACACTTTACCTTTATTATAGTCTTGCTGCTAATATTTTGCCGGAGGACACTGACAAGCATGAAAAGACCTTAATGGAGTGCAGCTGATTGTGCTGGCAATGGCAAATGTAGCCCCTCCCTCTTCCAGCATGAGCTGTTCTGTTCCCGAACATAATTTCTAGCCGCTGGATTGGGAGCGTATTTTCACTCCCCCAAATATGGGGGAACGTTATGTATTATATACGTCAAATATGTTATACTCTGCTGTACTCTCTCACAAATGTTGCAGGTCCATCATTGTTTTCCTCAAATAAAGTTGTCAGAACCGATGTAATAAAAATACAAAAGAGTCGGGTCTATAGTTTCCATAATTTTGCTATTTATTTTTCCTCAAAACATTCACTAACCTCGAAACACGCCTATAATACATATAATTATGTTTAACAGATTTGCCAACATGAATCCAAGTCGTCCAGGTAAAAGCTTGAATTATTTCTTCTCGAACCTTGTGTATTCAAAACGATCAGTATCGACAAGCGTAAATAATTCTTCAATCCTTCCTATAGAAGGCTGAATATTGACGTATTGGACTAGCGTTTCCTTTTGTACACATCGTCTTTCATAGAAGTGATATCCAAACTACCCTTCATTTCACATCGACTATAATAATTCATTAGGTCTTTTTGTGTCTGGATTGTTTTTCAGGCCAGTCACAGCGAACTGATATCGACTGGACGGAGTCAATAGTTGGTTAGCTTAAAGTGGAAACCTTAGGAATGGAAAACACTTGCAATCTAGCGGAATGGGAAACTTTTTATGCACGTTAATGTGAAAGTCCATCACTTTCTGGATGAAATTGTGGGCAATTATCCTGTAATATAAGAGTATACTTTCTTGCGTGCATTAAGTGCTTCTTGTCCTTTCAATTGCGGAGTTTTGTGCAAATACAGTTCACGATCTATATAACGAATCGCTAGACTGTCAATTCAGCCCAGACCGATGATTTTCAAGTGTGCTTAGAAGCGACAGCCCCTTCTCTGGCATTTAAAAGAACTCCTGCGTGTCGAAATTCCGCCACACCGGCGGCAGTGATATAGTCCTGGAAATTGACAGCGCCGTTAAAAGCATAATAGTTTTAAATTTCTAAGTTTTCGCCCCTGAAATTAGAATCAGGCCTATTTCACCAGCAGAAGCTGACTTTATCAAACTTCATTACTTTTTCTCCCGACTTATTTTGATCATTTTTTTGGACAAGGAGCCAGGAGCAGCAACTAGTCGCCCGAGTGTACTCGGGCGGGGGCAAATCACCACGGTACCTATCCGCTTTTCTCGCGGATTTACCCGTGTGATATAAAAGATGTAGTCTTATGCAAGCGTTTTTGTCTGGTCGAAGTAATGTGGGCAGGGTGTTTCCCTCTGTGCAGCCGGCGCGGGCTGACATACCTACCTGAGTGGTCACCCACCCAGAGAGGGACCAGGCCCGATGCTGCTTACCTTGGCCAGCCGCTTGCGGGCTGTCAAGGAAAGCAGTGCCGGCTAGCGGGGAGAACTGAAGGGATATAGGTACGGGGTGGGGGAAGCCAGTGTTGCAGATCTGGTCGGAGTACAACTGGACGGTCACCCGTCCGAGTCGTGACCGGGCCCGATGCTGCTTAACTTGGCGGGTAGAACAATAAAGGGAGAGGCGGCCGGAAAACTACCATCCCAAGGCGTCCTTGGGAAGGCGGTAGCTTACGCGTCTCCTAGGCAGCGTGTGGTCGTAAAGACCGAGAGTGTTCACCAGGAGATTTGGGTGGGGAGCAAGTTTAGTGTATATTGTGCGAGCTCTTTCTCGCACAACGTCCACTATGTAAGGGATTCCGGAGTGGGAATGGAGAATGTGGGACGGGAATCTGCGGTCTGTGCCGTATATCATCCTCAATGCCCTGTTCTGCACGGTCTGCAGCCTGCGGATGGTGGAACGAGCCACCGAACCCCAGACCTCGCAGCCGTACAGCATCGGGCGGGATGACTGCGCGGTACAGCCGTAGTTTTAGGCGTGTAGGCATGGTGGAGCGGAAGATGGGAAACAACTGCCGTAGGGCAGCGTGTCCCAAACCGACATTCTCCCTGACATGTGGAGTGAAAGTAAGGCCGCGGTCGAGGAGGACTCCAAGGTATTTGGCGGTGCGGACCCAGGGGATCCGCCGCCGCCGCAACCTCAGCGACCTCTCCGGTCGCCAGCCACGGACTTTAGCCAGCAGTAGAGCTGAGCTCTTCTGCAGGCTGATGGCCATCCGCCACTGTTCACTCCATCTGCCTATGGTCTGGAGCTGTCTCTGTAGCGGGGGGAAGCAATATCGGGCGTTCTTGTTACGCGCCATTATGAGGACATCGTCGGCATACTGGCACGTAACTGTACTGGGTTCTGTGGGGAAGTCGGACATGTAGGCAGCAAAGAGTAACGGCGACAGCACGCTGCCTTCTGGCACCCCCGCCGCTATGGGTCTGACTGTGGAATGCCTCCCCTCCACCCTCACCCTGAAAGTGCGGTCCCGCAGGAAGCTACTAAGCAGGTGAAGGTAGGGGGGAGGGATTTCTGCGTTCTTGAGCTTGTACAAGAGTCCCTGATGCCACGTGGTGGCGAAGGCCTTTTCCACGTCCAAGAGTACCGCGACTGTTTTGAAGTTGTCCTGGAAGCCCAGGGCAGCCTTCTCAGCCAGTCGCAGCAACTGCAGGGTTGTGGAATGTCCAGTACGGAAACCAAACTGATGATCCGGGAGTAGGTGTCTCTCTTCGAAGAGAGGGGTGAGGCGAGGTAGGAGTAACCGCTCGAATACTTTCGAGACGATCGGAAGTAAGCTAATAGATCTGTAGCTTGACGGGAAGACCGGGTCCTTGCCGGGTTTCAAAATGCATACTAACCTCGCCTCCTTCCAACACGTTGGAAAGTGACGTAGGTGCAGGCATGCATTGTAAATCCGCGTCAGGTGGATTACGGCCTTTCTGGGTAGGTGCTGGAGCATAGGCGCCGTAACGCCGTCATGTCCAGGGGCTTTGTTATGCTTTAGGTTGTTGAGTTGGGACGCCACCTCTTTCGGGGTGACTAAAGGAATGCGGATCTCCTCATGGGGCGGTGGGGGCTCCTCATAGAGGTAGTCTACCGTCGCTTCCACGAGCTCAGTAAAGTCCTCGTCCTGGGGATCTTCGCGGGGTTCGAATTGGGACTCCAGATAATCTGCGAAATCCGTGGCTTTATCCTGGGGCTCAAAAGAGTCTCCCACGGGTGCCATGGATGGGATGCTGAAACTGACTTTTGTCTTTCCTGAGGGATCGGATGATCCTCCAGGGTTGTTTCTCTTCCAGGTTTATATGTGCCATTGTGTGTTCCCAGGCCGCTTTGCGGTGCGCGCGAAGCAGGCGCCTTGCCAGGGATTTGAACCGCTGGTACACTGCTTGGATCCTGGGATGGCGGAAGCGCTGCCATAGCTTCCGTACGGTTGCCTTGGCTTTTAGCAGCTGACGGAGTTCATTCGGTATGGTTCTCGGGTTAGGTTTGTCAGATGTGATGCGGTAGGTATGCGCGCGTACCACATTCAGGAGTTGGCGGGAGAAGGCCGTGGCTGCCGCTTCAGCGCTTCGATGGAATCGATGCGCGGTCGCGGGTCCACGGTTTGGTTTAGGTCTAGGACGGCTGCGTCCCAGTCGATCTCATTTATCCAGTCTGGTGTTACCAGAGCTGATACGGTCTCAGTTGTATCCACCACGACAGGGTCATGGTCGGAGTCCAACTCGTTGACCGCCGAGAGGTCTAGATGAAATGGTGTGTTCTTGGTGATTATGATGTCAAGAACATCCGGTCTGCCGCGAGCCGGATGACACGTAGGTCCTCTCGGTCCGTGCGCGACGAGGACGGGGTTGCCGCTGATGAGGCGGTAGAGCCCGCGGCCTCGGGGGTTGTTGGTGCGGCTGTGCCAGACGGCATGTTTCGCGTTGAGATCTCCTGCGATGCATACCACTGGGTGAAGGTTGAGTAGAGTGGTGTAGTCCGCTTCATGGAAGCGGTGGTTTGGTGGGTCATATGCAGCTATCAGCAGCGCGTCTAGCCCGGCGACGGCAAGCCGGATTGCACAGGCCTCCACGTACTGGGAGTTGGACAGGAGTATGGGTTATGTGGTTCTTAATGAAGATAGCTGTACCGCCACCCTGTCGGCCGACCCGATCGGACCGATGGGTGACGTAACTAGGCAGCGAGAAGTCAGTAACAGCATATAGATGGGTTTCGCAAACCATCAGGATGTCAATTCCGTACGATTGTACAAACTCAATGACGCCTGGGCGTTGCCCCCGGATGCCGTTCGCGTTCCAGTACGCGAGTCGCAATGGTCTCCGAACGAATCTAGAGGCCATTACTTAGCGGAACCCGGGTACAACTGATCCAAGGTTTGGAGGAACAGGGTGTGTTTCTGGAGGGGGGAAGGTCTGGGGACACTTACTGCAACTTGAAGTTTCGCAGTACAGGTAGGACCTTACTTAGGAGGTCACCGAACCACTTTTTTTCTTAAGTTGGACAAGGAAAGAGTTGCAAACACACTTCAGTAGTTGATTTTCATGGATTTGACATTGCTAACCAATAGGCAACTTGCAAGGCCACCAACGACGTCAGCGTTATCCATTGTTATTTTCGTGGAATTCTGTAACACAATCCGAATGCGAAATGGTACGTAAGCAGTGGCTATGTAAGCATGTCGAGCCATATAATAAATTTAAACTGCGACGCCCAAATTATTATTTTTAACTAACTCTAATGGGAAACATTACAACTGGGGGGAGTGGCAATTATAGAATACCAGGAGGAGAGGCTACTCTCTTAGATTGATATTTGGGGAGTTTAAAAATCTACGATTTTTACTTTCTCTATGCCTACTATGTACAGTGTATAAATGAGGTATTGTACTCCATACAGAAATTCCATACCGAGATTTCACCGGAAATATGTTTTAAGTTCCCCTGCTGCAAAACTCCACTAAAACGACAATAATCTCAGCATACAAGCCACCAGGACTCTGCCTCAATGACCAGGATATTACTACTATATTCTCTGACACAGTGCCAACCCTTCTCGTGGGAGATCTAAATAGTAAGCATGAAACATGGGGATGCCGTATGACAACTCCAAACGGAAGACAACTATTAACAGCAGCTGAACGCAATGCAGTTAACATCTTAGCCCCACCTGGTCCTACTTTCTTTAGGCAAAATGTAGCACCTGACATACTAGACATAGTACTTTACAAAAATGTATTAGGCTTTCCCACCATGGCTGTTCTACCTGAAATGGACTCCGACCACTCCCCAGTCTTGATATCATTTGACAACAATTTGATTTTACGTCCACAGTCCACTAGGAGACTCGGCAGAGGTTTCATACATTGGGAAACCCTCCAACATGTAATTGATAACGAGCTAAAACCTGCGTGCAACCTGAAAAGTCCCAGTGATGCAGAAGCAGCAATTCTTGAGTTCACAAAAATCATAACTTCAGCCATAGACAAATCCACAGCTCCAGCTAGATCTCAGCAACAAAGAAAACCCTATCACGGAACTTTGCCCTCTAACATCAGATCTCCCTTGAAAGAAAAACACAAAATGCGCCGGCTTTGGCAAAAGTACAGAGAAACCTGGCAACTTCATCGCTTGAACCAACTCACAAGAAAGGTAAAAAAACAAATGGATGAGTGAGTACCGGTTACTCGACTTACCAACGGCACCTCTCCAGCATTTCACCAGAAGATTCATCCTTGTGGAAAGAAATCAAAAGAATATTAAAAGAACCAACGCTTATTCCACCCTTAATACAAGATGCCAAACACTACCTAACCGACTTTGAGAAGTCGGAACTATTCGCAAATACTCTACAATGTATCTTCAGCCCAAACCCAGTGATAAACGAAGAATTCAACCACGAAATTGAACGTTTACCTGGTTCTTATACCACTGCTCCACTTCCCATTGACTTCACTTCGCCAAAAGAAATCTTGTTCATAATCCAGCAACTACCAGCAAGAAAATCGCCTGGTCATGACCTAATTCCAAATTTTGTATTAAAACATCTGATTCGCAAAGCACTTGCTATTCTAGCCTCACTCTTCAATAGTTTGATACGTATGGGCTACTTCCCCAGAATCTGGAAACACGCTATAATTATTGTTATTCATAAACCTGGGAAAAGCTCCTCAGACCCAAACAATTATCGTCCTATAAGTCTGCTACCAACTCTGTCCAAAGTGTATGAAAAGATTATACTGAAGCGTTTAACAAAATTTCTCAATGAAGCATCAATATTACCTCCCTTTCAATTCGGTTTTCGTCGTAAACATTCAACCACCCATCAAATTCTCCGGATTACAGAGCAAGTGGCACAAGGCTTCGAGAAGAAAGAACACACAACTGCAGCTTTCCTTGACTTCACTCAGGCATTCGACAGGGTTTGGCATCAGAGTCTTCTATACAAACTGTTCATCAAGGGCATTCCAGACTACCTCTATAAAATAATTTCCTCCTTTCTGTCACAACGAACATTCTCAGTCCGCATAGGTAGTTGTCACTCTTCTACAAAACCTATAACAGCCGGAGTTCCTCAAGGATCCATCCTGGGACCAGTTCTGTTCAACCTGTACACCTCTGATATGCCTGCAACGCCTACAGCTCAAATCGCTATGTATGTGGACGATACTGCAATTTTCTCAACACATCGCAATATCCACACCTCCAGAAATCACCTTCAAGAGGCCTTAAACTTAATTATACCCTGGCTAGACAACTGGCGTATTTCGCTCAACCAGCAAAAATGTAAAGCAATGGTCTTTACACTATGCAGACAAAACTATCCACCACCAGTAACGCTCCCAGCGAAACAGATACCCTGGAAAACTAATACAGAAACAGTGAAATATCTCGGTGCACTCCTGGATCGACGACTCACATGGAAACCACATATAAGCAACAAACTAACTAGCCCGCGCAAGACTGGCAAAACTCTACCCTCTCATCAACAAAAGATCTTCACTCAAACTAAAAAATTGCACACTACTTTACACGACTCTATTAAGACCACCGCTACTATACGCTTGTCCAGTTTGGGGAGGAACTATTCCTTCTGAAATCAAACGTATCCAGACATTTCAAAACAAAATATTGCGAATCTCAACGAATGCACAACGGTTTGTCAGAAATAGTCAACTACATAGAGAAACTGGAATCAGCATCATTCAACAGTCAATTTCTTCACAAGCCGAACAGTTTTACAGCAAGCTAAAAGACGTCTCAGGAGCCATTCACTATTCTCTTGGCAGAAAATCTAGCTATCCAACTCGCATCAATAGTCGCCTAACACTGGACCAGCTCTCACAGCAAGACTTTCTGTAAAATAAAAACAAAAAAATGTACCTACTTATGAGGGGCCCGATGGGGCTTACCTCATTTCAATGTTATTCAGTGTCATGCATGTAAATAATGTCTAAAATCAATGATCTGTAGAGCGCACATGCGCTGATCGATCAATAAATCATTTAAAAAAAAAAAAGTTCCCCTGCATCCAAATAAAGCATTTTTAATAAAAGGTCCGTGTGTATGTATGTATGTATGTATGTATGTATGTATGTATGTATGTATGTATGTATGTATGTATGTATGTATGTATGTATGTATGTATGTATGTATGTATGTATGTATGTATGTATGTATGTATGTATGTATGTATGTATGTATGTATGTATGTATGTATGTATGTATGTATGTATGTATGTATGTATGTATGTATGTATGTATGTATGTATGTATGTATGTATGTATGTATGTATGTATGTATGTATGTATGTATGTATGTATGTATGTATGTATGTATGTATGTATGTATGTATGTATGTATGTATGTATGTATGTATGTATGTATGTATGTATGTATGTATGTATGTATGTTCGTGTGTCAGTGAACACGATAACTCAAAAACGATAAGTCGGTAAAATAACAAATTTGCTATTTAAGGTTAGTATCTTCCAGGGATGCGACATGACGTTTTTGAGAAAAATCCCCCCACCCCAAACTACCCTTTACATGGAAAAAAAAGTTCGGAAATTTTGATTTTGTCAAAATTCACCCTATCGATTTTGATTAAAATACCGTACATTAAAATATTTGTGACAAATAAAATGTGTATTTTGAATTTTCTGGGAATAGCCTCTGAAGACCTCTTTATTCTGGATGAATTTTGTGCAACTGGTAGACCATAATAGATAGACA
This sequence comes from Hymenopus coronatus, assembly GCA_030762935.1. NCBI lineage: Eukaryota > Metazoa > Arthropoda > Insecta > Mantodea > Hymenopodidae > Hymenopus > Hymenopus coronatus. Next base: position 39,361,472 of record CM060897.1, on the reverse strand, counting down.
AAACCTTACAACACAAAAAAAATGTAGATCTCGTTAAATCACACAATTTATGTCAGATACGTCTTTTCGTGAAGTTGGCCATTTCTGAGATATTCCTTGTTATCTGTTTCAGATTTAAAATACTTTTCTCACACGGAAAGTTGTAAAGTCCTGGCCCTGCATAGAAGCGGATTTCAACCACATGGCAACAAACTTTTAAAAGATTTGACTATCATTTTAACATAGGGCATTCCCTTATTTTCCTTCTACTGACAGGAAGCAAGTAATAAGGCCATGTATGCTAAAGGATTAGCATGAAGTAGACAGAAGAATAAGATTTTTTAACAATAATTTGTTACAGAGATGTAAAGAAAGTCATGTGAATGGAACACATCAGATTTTTAGAGTAATCTCTACACACAGGAATCTAGTATACGTATGGATTTGAGAACCGTGCGTCAATGCATTTTGAGTTTGGCATTAATGAGAACACTAAGGATGGTCATTAATGCCCGGTATAAAATAAAATAAAAATAAATTTAAAAAATCTGATGTGTTCCATTCACACGACTTTTTCCATCTGGTCTAAAAACAAACTACTCCTGCAAAAGATTATTCTTTTATCTACATCATACTAATCGAAATAAAACGTTGGCAGTAATGGTCTTATTACTAGTTTCCTTGTAAGTAGAACGGAAATAGGGAACACACTAGGCTAAAGCGATATTCAAATCTTTTAAAAGCTGACGCTATGCGATTATCACTGAAATTAGGTTCTGTTTCCATGGCCAGGAATAAAACAAATGCGATATAAAACGGATGACCTGCTCGGTCCCAGTAGTCATGGTCGTTGACGCGTTTAGCGTTGACGTTCTGTCGCGAAAGGGTCGGGGGTTTGTATTCCGTTATAGGCATGGTTGTTTAGTGTTGTGTGTTTCTCTGTTTGTGTACTATTTATATCATTCTCTCTCCCCTGATGGCCAAAGTTGGTTATGCCTGAAGGCTAATAAGTGTAAACAAAATAAATAACCAAAAATAAAATAAAAAACGAACGAGGACTTCCCATTTGAGAAAAATTTAAGTGTTTTAAAACTGAAACCAACAATTTGGAAATGGTTAGCTCTGCAAAATATGCCAATTTGTGTGTTTTAACGATATACATGTTTTATAGATGATTTACGGTTTACCACCCATGAAAAATCCATCCAAAATGAAGAGGACTTTAGGGGCTATTCTCAAGAAATTCAGGATCTACAGCTTATTTACTACTTTAATATACGGCATTTTAATCACAATCGTTAGAGCATTTTTTGAGAAAATCTAAAATTACGAAAAATGTTTCTTGTAAAGGAAGTTTGGGGTGGGGGGGATTTTTCTGAAAACCATCGTGTCGCATCCTTGGAGAATGCTGAACTTAAATACCAAATTTGGCATTTAAAATAATTTTTATTTTGAGTTATTCTGCCCAAAGACACATTCACCCAAATGCACGGACCTTTTTCTAAAAAAGGTTATTTTATTCAGGAGTCCTCAAATCATGCCTTTCCGTGAAACCTCAATATCGAGTTTTAAGTGCAATAGAATTCCTTCTTTAGCTATTATGTGCATTGTACATACATGCTACAGATAGTAAAAAAAAATTGCTACTTTTAGGCGATTCGCTGCAGGTTCGGAACTGAAATGTTATAGATATAAACTTTAAGCATATTTGTGAGTTATTTTAGCTTTGAATTGAACCAAACTAAATTGAATTTAACTAAAACTGAAGGATTATAAAAATTATTTCTCAAAATATATATTATCTATTCTATACTAATATTATAAAGGGAGAAAATTGATGTGTAGGGTAATCTGCGAAATATACTGAAGCGATTTTGATAATTCTTTCACAATTAATAATATTTTTAAGAATCCATCGACCTTTGCCGGGTTTTAAACCGCAACCTTGGGAACCAGAGACTAGCAACGCATTAAGAATTTCTGAATAAATTGTAATATGAGAAATATTTGCATTTTGCCTCTCTTTGTTTTCTTTAAATGGCAAATAAAATACATAATTTGCTCTAAGTCATATCTCAAGAGAAAAACGTATTTGGTGTCAGCTATATATTTAGGCTATTTAGATGTAAAAGGATATATTTGTGTGTGTGTGTGTATATATATATATATATATATATATATATATATATATATATATAATTGTAGTTTAACGTCCTTTCACCTGGTTGGTCATATCGGATGATGAATGAAATTGGTGAAATGATGCTCAAATGATCTCGGGCTCCATTGAGCTTAAAGTTACTCGACATTCGTCTTCTCAAGATAAGGGAAACCCCGAAAAAATAAACCTTATCCTGGTAATTCACCATAATCTAGATTTGAACTCAGGACTTTTTGAATGTGAGGCAGAACACGCTACATCCACACTACCAGGCGGGCGTTATTTGTATATATTGTTTCTAAGAAGAGTTCCAATTACAGTTGCGATTTTGTTTCAATTGTGTGGGGCATCAAATCATATCGTATAATGGTAATATTATCTGAAAATTCGTGCTTAAAATGTTATGCGTTCCATTCACACGATATTCTGTAGCTGTTCCACAATCAAACTTTCCTTACAAAAGATTATTTATTCTTTTATCTACGCCATGTTAATCATGATATCCAAACGATTATTAAAGCCATTATACTGTGGGAGGAATGATCACTCGGAAAAAATAAGAAATAGGGAACAGAAAACAGACATAGGTAAATTCTCCTTCACAAATAGAACAATAAACGAATGGAACAAAATACCTGCAGATTTACTGGAGACTTTGCCTCAAAGGGTAAATAGTTTTAAAAAGAGACTAAAGAAGAGTGATTTATAGTCAGGATAGTAAATAAAAATATTGCGTTATTATTACTGTTGTTACAATTGTGTATGTATTAGTATACTATGATGTCATTGGCATTTTAACAGTGTATTATTCACATTATTGTTTATTTAACTCATTGTATTATTACATTGACAGCGCTGCCACCTGGCCACGCCCTAAGCAGTGAAATAAAGTATCTATCTATCTATCTATCTATCTATCTATCTATCTATCTATCTATCTATCTATCTATCTATCTATCTATCTATCTATCTATCTATCTATCTATCTATCTATCTATCTATCTATCTATCTATCTATCTATCTATCTATCTATCTATCTATCTATCTATCTATCTATCTATCTATCTATCTATCTATCTATCTATCTATCTATCTATCTATCTATCTATCTATCTATCTATCTATCTATCTATCTATCTATCTATCTATCTATCTATCTATCTATCTATCTATCTATCTATCTATCTATCTATCTATCTATCTATCTATCTATCTATCTATCTATCTATCTATCTATCTATCTATCTATCTATCTATCTATCTATCTATCTATCTATCTATCTATCTATCTATCTATCTATCTATCTATCTATCTATCTATCTATCTATCTATCTATCTATCTATCTATCTATCTATCTATCTATCTATCTATCTATCTATCTATCTATCTATCTATCTATCTATCTATCTATCTATCTATCTATCTATCTATCTATCTATCTATCTATCTATCTATCTATCTATCTATCTATCTATCTATCTATCTATCTATCTATCTATCTATCTATCTATCTATCTATCTATCTATCTATCTATCTATCTATCTATCTATCTATCTATCTATCTATCTATCTATCTATCTATCTATCTATCTATCTATCTATCTATCTATCTATCTATCTATCTATCTATCTATCTATCTATCTATCTATCTATCTATCTATCTATCTATCTATCTATCTATCTATCTATCTATCTATCTATCTATCTATCTATCTATCTATCTATCTATCTATCTATCTATCTATCTATCTATCTATCTATCTATCTATCTATCTATCTATCTATCTATCTATCTATCTATCTATCTATCTATCTATCTATCTATCTATCTATCTATCTATCTATCTATCTATCTATCTATCTATCTATCTATCTATCTATCTATCTATCTATCTATCTATCTATCTATCTATCTATCTATCTATCTATCTATCTATCTATCTATCTATCTATCTATCTATCTATCTATCTATCTATCTATCTATCTATCTATCTATCTATCTATCTATCTATCTATCTAAATATAAACATTAGCAGAACATTAGCAGTATCTCCGAAACGGTTAACTCTATGAAGTATGTGAGATAAATTGTGCGATTTAATGAGATCCACGTTTTTTATGTAGTAACTTTTAGTTTATTTCATACAGTTTACCAGTTAGACAAAAGTCATCTAAAATGAGGTCTTCTGAAGCTAGTCCCCGAAAATTCAAGACATATATGTTTCGTCTGTCATGAAAATAAACATATGGCATTTTAGTCAAAATCGTTAGAGCCATTTTTGAAAAAAATAAAACATTTCCGGAAAATGTTCCATTTAAAGTGTAGTTGGGGTGGGGGATTTTTCGGAAAATCTTCGTGTCATGTAAATACCTTTTATTTGTTATTTCATATCTACGTAAATAATTTTAATATTACGTATTTTAATCAAAATCGCTAGAGCTATTTTTTGAAAAACAAACATTTCAAAACATATTTCCATGTAATGGGTATTTTGGGGTGGCGAGATTTCTTTGTGTCGTTATCCTTGGAAGATGCTGCACTTAGTTTAGTATTCATCCAACTTTTCATTTTTGAGTTATGCTGTCCACAGCTATACACACACGGACCTTTTTACACAAAAGTTTTTTTTTTCCCCTATTCAGGGGACCCTTAAGCATGTATTTCCGGTGAAATCTAGGTATCAAACTTTTGGGTGAAATACAATACTTTCTCTAGCTACTATGTACATTGGATTCCAACAATTAACAATAATTGGTTTAATATAAGCGAAAATAGTTCTACGTTTATACACACGCACACATACATACATTTCTTACGGACATGTATTTGCTTACTCTTATTCTATCCCCCCCCCTTTTTTGGATTCATGTCTTATAGTTATTAGTATATAAGTTATATCTAATATAATGATGTAAGGAAAAAATTTAATGTGGTAAATAAATAAAAGTTGGCAACGTCCTGGTATAGGGAACTAGATGCCATGATGTATTAAAAATTTGATTTTATTTGACTTGTGTGTACATTCGTGCTAGAAGAAGTAAAAACAACAGTGCAGAGTACTGAAAGATGAAACTACAGTCTCGTGGCAATGTAGTAAACCGAATAGGAATGAATGTTGCTTTCCAAGCTGTAAAACAGGTAAGGTTCTCCTTTCACGTGCATGATTTTGGAGGAGACTTGTGGACAATAGAGCTTCGCGACTGACCTTCAAAAGGGTTGTAAATTCCATCATAAACCAGGAAAAACCCAACAAAGAAAAGAAGCATTAGGGGTCAGCTTTCCCTACCAAGTTAAAAGTTCCAGACTAGAATTCGCCAGAAATACATGTTTTGAGGCTTCTTACATAAAAACAATCTAATGTGTTTTCCATTCACTTGACTTTCTCTAGATATCTCGCAAACAAACTGTTCTTACAAAAAAGTATACTTTTATCTACATATGCTAATCGAAATATACATTAGATAAATTAGTATTATTACTCGATTATTTGGGAACAGAAGGGAGATAAAGGAATATATTAGGCTAACGCGATACTCCATTCCTTTTAAAAACTGTTCGCTATGTGAAACAATTCAAATTCCGCCCTCTTTGCTTGCCAGAAGTAAATAAAAGACAGATGAAAAAAAGATGACCAACCGTTTGAGAAAAAGTTTAAATAGCTTAAAAAAGAAACCAATGACTAGGAATATCTCGGAAATGGACAACACCACGACAAAAATGTATATGACATAAGTTGTGTGTTATAAAGAGATCTATATTTTTGTGTAGTACTTTTTATCTTCTTCTTAGGGTTTACCAGTTACACAAATTTCAGGAAAATCCATCCAGAATGAACAGGTCCTCAGAAGATACTCCACAAAATTCAAGATCTCTATTTTAATTGTGATGTAAATATATTTAATATGCGGTATTTTAATCAAAATCCTCAATTTAAGCAAAACAACATTTTCAACGTTTTTCCCATGTAAAGGCTAGTTTGTGGAAGAGGAATTTTCTTGTAAATCTTCGTGTCGCATCCTTGGAAGATACTTAACTTAAATACTTTGACTTACGCTGTCAACACACACTCACACACACACACACGCATGGATCTTTTTTTTTTTCTATTTTTTTCAGACTCCGGGGACCTCAAAACATTTCCGGCGAAATGTTGACATCAAACTTTTGGATGGAATAAAATACCTTCTCTATCCACTATGTACATTGTTCATACGTGCTAAAGAAAGTAAAAACGCATTTACAGAAAAAGGCCACGCGCGCGCGTGAATGTGTGAGAGAGAGAGAGAGAGAGAGAGAGAGAGAGAGAGAGAGAGAGAGAGAGAGAGAGCAGCATAGCTCTAAAGCGAAAAGTCAGATAATTATGCGAAACTTGGTATTTACTTTAGTATCATTTAAAGATATGACACGAGGGCTTAGGAAATTTCAGCACTTCAAACTACATTTGCATGAAAACATTTTAGATTTTTTTTTTCAAAAACGGCTCGACAATTTCAATTAAAATAAGAACATATTACAAGTATTTATTTACATGACAAAATTTATCTTGATTTTTCTGGGGAAAAGCCTGTAAAGTATACATTTGGAAATAATTTGGTATAATTTTATACACTACATAATCTTTTAAAAAAATGTAGATCTCTTAAAAACACAAAATTTTTTCGTGGCATTAAGTAATTTCCAAGATATCCGTTATTAATTGTTTGAATTGTTCAATACTTTTTCATTATTTTTAAGATTCTGTTCGATATTAGTTATCCATATATGTATATTCGTACAATGTGTGCATGTAGGGTATTCTCAAAATCCACCGAACCGATTTTGTTACTTTTTTTACCATTTAATAGCTACAAAACACCTAATTTCAATTCATAAATTACTAAAAGATTAAAAAGGGATTTATAGGGTCTGTGTACTAGATAGAATATGAACACATTGGAGCTGAAAACTAACATACTTGAGAAGACGGCTGATATTGCGAAGGAAAAGAAAGTGCATTTTAAACAAGACAGACGCCGCCGATAATATATATATATATAGGTCACATTTAGCAACTAAGAAAACAGAGATCCTTTCTCTGTAGTGTTAAGGTAGCGTGTCTGCCTTATATTCAAGAGGTCCCGAGTTCGAATCATGGTTAGAGTGAGTTACCACATACGGTTTTTTACATTCTTTAGCACGTGTGAATAATGTACATAGTAGATGGAGAAGGTATTGTATTCCAACCAAAAATTCCATACCTAGATTTCACTTATACATCAAACTTGGCATTTAAGTTTAATGTCTTCCAAGGATGCGACAAGAAAATTCCCTATTCCAAACTATCCTTTACTTGGAAAAATGTTCGAAAATGTTGATTTTCAAAAATGGATCAAACGATTTTCATTAAAATGCCATTCATTAAATTCATTTACCTGAAAAATAAAATGTATATCTTGAATTAACTGAGAATAGCCTCTGAAGTTATCTTCATTCTGTTTGACTTTTGTATAACTGGCAAACCGTAAGAGATTGACAAAAACTTACTGCACAAAAAATGTAGATCCTTCAAAGAAAAAAAAAAAAAAAAAAAAAGAAATAAAAAAAAGGGAGCTAACTATTTCCGAGATATTCCTTGTTATCGACTTCAATTTTTAAATACCTTCTCAAATAGGAAGTCGTCCAACTTGCTTTTTTTTTACTCCCGGCCATGCAAAGAAGCGAATTTCAATGACAATCATATAGCGATAGCTTTTAAAAGATTTGACTTCACTTTAGTCTTGTGTATTCCCTTATTTCCCTTTCGGTTATAGGGAAATTAGCAATAAAATTATTTCTGGTAATATTCATCTTGATTAGCGTGGAGTAATAAGAATTTTTGTAAAAAGTTTATTTATAGAACAGGCAGAGAAAGTCAGGTGAATGGAACATGAGAATGTTTTTACTCGAAATGTTCTCTTATACTTAGAACGTGAGTATCGAGTAAACTTTAAGCTCTAGGGCGTTAAACAAAACCCGCGTCAAACCAAAAGAGATTTGAATCTGCTTAAAATACAATGTCATACATGCAATATTAATGCTAAAATATTTAAATACATTTTATGTAAGAAATTTTTGTTTTATTGCCTTATATTTATGTATATAGTAACCAAGTTTGCTAGCAGGGCATGCTAAATAATTGTACAGAAAAAATTGGTATCATTAGAAATAAGTAAACCGACATTTTATAAAAGCATAGGAATTAAGGAGTTGACTTCAAGTTAGCTAAGCCCAAATCTTCATCAATACATAGAACATACACAAGCGACCGTGAGTCATTGACAGCAAGAAAAACGCGGTCTCGTGTTTGGTGTGTGCATGCCAGCAGGCTGAACAGGAGGGTTATTTGTTGTCTAGGATACCACAGCGTAAAATTCAGCAAGTTAATGTCCTTTCGTCCTGGATTTAATGTTGGGACATTCCTATGCCGTTTTATGATTAACAATTAAGATTGTTTTTAGCTTGGTTGGTCAAATCGGGCGACGAATGACATTAATGAAATGATGCTCAAATGATCTCGAGGTCCATGGAGCTTCAAGTTACACGCATTCGTCTTTTCAGGATAAGAGAAACCCCCGAAAAAAACTTTATCCGGGTAAATCACCCTAAGCGAGATTCGAATTCGCGACCTGTTGAATGTGAGGCAGACACAATATCCCAACATTACCCAGCGGACAATTGAGAAATTATTTATCTCGACAGTTGCAGATTATGTGTGTCTTCCAAAGAATCTGTTAGCTGGGGGTGCGGAATCTTCTTATACGCCAACTTCAATTACATTTCATTGTGTGTGTGTTAAGGGCCCTGTATTATATAAAAACAATGTAGTTTTTATGCTATTAAATAGCTTGCAATATTTTTTTGACAACTAAGTTATAATTAACAACAAGATGTAATGCTTACCTATTGCCGCTCCGCAAAAGTCCTTTTCTTTTCAACCTTCTTGATCCTGCAATACAAAGAAAAATAACGCTAAATTACAACGGTTCTTCTTACTCAGAAAGGTACATAATAGATTTTGAATAGTGTAAAATATCTGAGAAATAAGTAAATTTCTGTTTAACCCGACATTGAAATGGGGTGGATAAGGCTGGAAAGGGCCAATTAATATTACTGACCTATAACATAAGTACCCGTAGATTTGCCAACATTAATCAAAACGTACAATTTTGTACACACGATGTTGAAAATCTGTAAATGAATAGGCATGTTCTCTCATGTCGCTGACAGGGACATCCTTGCGGTGGTTTCTGAATTAATTTCTAGTCACTGACTGCGCCACAAGGCGCGCATGGTGAAGGTGATTAGTCCACCGCCTAAAATTACCCTATAGGAGAAGCAGGACAGTGCGGACCCAAAAAATTTGCTCAGGAAACTTCTCAGGGATTCTTTTACGTAACTACAGCTTTATTTTCCTTTCGAAGGTAGCTATGCTAAGGATTTTTATGCCCAAAAATCGCCATCTGCCTCTGTCGGGTTTCAAACGCAACTTCAAGAACTAAAGATTGAGTTATTTATTTAACTACTCTTTAACTACTAGTATGTTCTTAGCGTCTCATTTTATATTGGGCGTGAAAGACCGGATATTTTGCTCAGAGGCCTCTTAAACAAACACCTGGGACTATTAGCCTTCCCATCGGAAGGAAGCCATGCTATGGTTCGGGAACCAGAGGCTATCATGATGGTTTAGTCTATTATTTTTCCCAACTAATGTAGTACGAATTTGCGTAGCGGTGGATCAGTTCGCTGCAGTTTCATCTCGTAAAAAAAATATGACGTTATAAAGGAAGTTTTTGGAACCTGAAAAATATATGATTTGCAATACCGTTTTCCAGAAATAAACGGTGAACACGTCTACATATAGATCGCACAGTGAACATGTGCAAGATAAGGGGGTAAAAACAAGCCTAGGGTAATTTTGGAAAATCAAGAGTATTTTACAGTACAAATAAATTTCCAAAGTTTTGTCCACATTAGGCGGATTTGTAAACTATGAAACTGAAAATATTACTAGGCCAGCATTTTAAAGCTGCAAAATAGCTTGCAATTTTCGCAGCCTTGTTGCCTAAATGCACAAATCTGTGACCATATTGGCGAAAGATAACAATAGATTTTAAAATTTTCAACATATTATATGAGTGAAAACCATGCTAAGTTATGTAGGTAATGTAATTGCTCAGTATTATGACTAGGTAGTCAAGCCACTGCATATGGTAGAGGTAGTTTTTTAACGTTTACAGTGGCCTATAACTTTTGCTGAGCCCGTAAGTATTACTGTATAACTTTTTGTTTATAGTTACAGCAAAGAGTGCTGTAAGTAGATTAGGAAAAAAAAAAAAAAAAAAAAAAAACAAGTGAGCCAACTTTTGCCAAAATCATACCCAAAAGACTCCTTGATGGTAATGCTTAATGAAATCAAAAGAAAATTTAATGGTACACATTGTGTGTATACCCACTCCCCCCCCAAAAAAAAAAAGAAATTACCATATTTTCAATAAAGGATAAAAAATATCCTCTGATATTGGCACAAGCAAACGAGATTGACATGAGTGGAATGAATATGAAAACCGCCCTGAATTCTGTCCCAATTTTATTACTTCTTTTCGAGTTGAAATTTTGCTATGGTGTCAGGATGGAGGATGGATAACATCACAGGAAATTAGAGAGGTGTCTGCCATGGATGCCCCTTAAAATCCACACTGCTTAACATGTATTTGAAATTGATTGTGATTGCCCTGTATTCAGGGGGGAGAGCGATTGTTAGGAGGAGGAAGACTAAAATGCACATGACTTTCTGATGACGTGCTCTGTAGCACACAAGGAAATCAGAGATGAATAATAAATTGTATGAACTAAAGATTATATCTTTAAGAAGAAGAAAAAAAAAACGCGATGAACATGATTAGAGAAAAGAGAAGTGGCAGTGGATTTACATATTTGAGATGTCTAAGATGAAAATGAGTTGTCGAGAAGAACAAACACAAAATTACAATGATAAATATATTAATATGAGGGCGACAGGACAGAGTATTTTTAGAATGCCATATTTCTAATGTTTTGCGAGTTGATTGCCGTGTAGATGATTATAGTGTAGTTTTTCGTATTTCTTTAATAACAGTTTTAAATTTTCATCGTTTAAAGACGCCGTGTTCACTCAAAAATGAATATGAAGAGAAAATTACCCGATTATGATTTTTTACAATATTAAATTGAGTTTTATTTATGGACGCTAACTGCTGCGGTTCTCAGCGTTCCATTCTATGATGGGCATGAAAGACCGGTTTATTTTGCTCAGATGCCTCTTTATTCAGGCTTGAGGTTATTTTATGTGCCGTAAATCTATGAAACGGGACCAATGAGTTTATTTCCCTTCCGAAGGAAGCTGTAAGGATTTTTACGCCCGAATAAAATCCATAGCCTACCGCCCGCGATATTGGGAACCAGAGGCCAGCATGTTACTCCTAGACTTCGGAGGACGACCATTTGGCGAAGAAATCCCATCTACGGCAACAATTTATTGCTGGTAAAGCTGATTCAAAAGATATAGATTTTTATCTTAGGGATGTATTTCGTGACGGACGCACAAAAACTGCTGTTACTGATGAAAACATTGCTGCTGTTCGAACAATGCTCGAAGAAGATCGACAGACAGCTTATGATTTTTTTCGGGGTACACTGGGCATTGCTTTGAGTCAAATCCAAAACATTTTACATCAACAAACACACGTGGGAAAATACTGTTATAGATTGATTTCATATACATTCCTCCCGATCAAAAACAACGCACTGATGGGAGCAGAAAAAATCTGGAAAAATTCAAATATGGTTTGGAATATCAAGACTGGTGATGGATTCTGTTATGATCCTTAAAAAGATAATTAATCGGATCAATTTCAAACAGAACCTAAGCTTCAATAATCCGACGATCCCCTCCCGCTAAAACGGGCAATATTGCTACTAAAGCATCAGATGAAAGATGTACTATTACTGCAATTTGATATATATCTAAATGCCAATTTACAGCACATTTTTTAAATAAAAAGAAAATAAGTTTTCATCATGGCAAAGCACTGTCGCATACACTGAAACTAACAACTGAGTATCTGGATCTCTTAAGCTCAGCATCACAGACCCTCCATCATAATTGTTTTACCTATGCTGTCTTTTTTCTTCTTCTTCTTCCCAGCTTAACGTCTTATAACCTGATTGGTCATATCGGACGATGAATGAAATTGGTGAAATGATGCTTAAATGATCTCGGGGTTCATGGAACTTTTACTCGACATTCCTGTTCTCAGGATGAGGGAAAGCTTCGAAAAACCCCTTATCCGGGTAACTCACCCTAAACGATATTTAAAATCGCTACCTGTTGAATGTGAGGCAAACAGCTACCACCACACTTACACGGCGGGCGACTTAGATTTCTTTTTGTTTCCAAAAATTAAAGATAAAATGTTGGATTCATTTTTTAGTCATGATATGAAGCAGTAAAACATTATAAAAACAAAGTTTATGAAATGCCTTGAGAAGAGCGGCATCATTTAAGGACTGATTTCATCGAATGCAAAAATGTATTGAAGTTACAGGGAAAATAATAAGAATAATAGTAATATCCCCAAAATTTGTGGCAGTCACAATCTATTGAATTAATTGGGACTATTTTCTCTAGCACGTAGGCACAACAATTTACACAGTAGATAGAGAAGGTACTGTATTCCATCCAAAAATTCGATATCGCGATTTCACAGCAAATATATGTTTTGAGGCACTTTGATTAAAAAAAATCATAGAAAAAGGTCCCTGTGTGTGGGGCGAGGGGGGGGGGGGACAGGCATTACAACTAAAAAACAAAAAGCCCGTTAATACCAAACTTGGTATTCAAGTTAAACATCTTCCAGGGATGCGACACGAAGATTTTCAGATAACTCCCCCACACTAACTATCGTTAGATGGAACCTTTTTCGAAAATTTTGATTTTCTCAAAAATGGCCCTTACGATTTTCATTAAAATATCATATATTTAAGATACGTTTATGACAAATGAAATGTATATCCTGAATTTTCTGGAAATAGCCTAAGAGGACCTCTGCATTCTGGATGACTTGTAAAACTGGCAAACTTTGATAGAAAAAAAAGGTACCATACAAAAAGTGTAGACCTTGTTAAAATACACAATTTGTCATACAATTTTTTCCGAATATTCCCTGTTATTGATTTCTATTTTAAAATACGTTTTTCAAACGGGAAGTTCATTCCTTTCTTGTTTTACTGCTGCCAACCTAATTAGTTGCATTACCGCTTTAGGTTTACTCCTGGCCATGGAAAGAGAACCGACTTTCAATGTCAATCGCAAAGTAACAGCTTTTAAAATATATGATTATCGCGTTAGCTTATATTTATCTCGATTAGCATTAAGTAGCTAAAAGAATGATCTTCTGTAAGAAAATAGTTTGTTGCAGAACCGGCAGAGAAAGTCCTGTGAATGGAACACATCAAGAATTTTTAAATGACTAGAAACTGTGAAAATAGATGTTTCTTCTCATCTAAAACACAGAAAAATAATAGTTTCAGAATGTTTTCCTTTATTTATATTCTGAACGGAAAAAGATTGCAATAAAAGTACTCTGAAGCGGGATGGATATATTTAGTTTTAAGTGTTTTTAATAAAATCAGAAAAATGCTACTTGCGCGGGTGTTTTTCTATTATGCAGTTGATTAGTAATTACTTAAGTGTTTCAATCTGATAATGAATTAACTTTATCATTGACAATACTGCAAGCGATAACCCTAAACGTATGCATCAGGCTTGCCCATAGACCTCTAATATTTTGTTACACATACCTAAAATAGCTGTCTTTCACGCCCAGATAGAATGGGCTACTGAGAACCACAGTAGTTAAAGACCGTCCATAAATAAAACTCCACATTTAAATTTCTTTCCGAGCAAATCACAACCCTTGCAACATACCAATGACACTTGTTTTACTACTTCCCTATAATACGTTAGAGTAAGTGTTGTATTCCATTCAAAAATTCGATACCGAAATTTCACCAAAAATATACGTATTGAGGCTCCCTGAACTCAAGAGAAAACACTTTTAAAAAATCTGATGTGATCCATTCACTTGGCTTTCTCTACAAATCTGCAACAAATTATTGTTAAAATGTTTATGATTCTATTTACTTCATGCTAATTGAGAAAAATTAGCAGAAATAGTCTCATTACTTGCTTCCTTGTAAGTAGAAGCGAAATAAGGGACTACCATAGGTTAAAGTGATAGTCAAAAGTCGGTTGCCATGTGACTGAAGCTCCTTTGTTTGTATGGTCAGGAGTTGAAAAGTTCCTGTATGAGAAAAGTGTGCTCTTTATAGCTGAAACCAATGACAAGGAATATCTCAAAAACCATCAACTCCATGAACAGAATGTATATGACATAAATTGTGTGTTTTATCACAATCTACTTCTTTTTGTGTAGTAAGTTTTTGTCTATCTCTTACGGTTTACCAGTTATGCAAAACTCAATAAAATCATCCAGAATAAAGAGGTCTTTGGAGGCTATTCCCAGAAAATTCAAGATAAACATTTTATTTGGCATGTAAATATTTTAAATTTAGAGCTTTTAATCAAAATGTTCGGAATTTTTTCCATGTAAAGGGTAGTTTGGGGTGGAGGTTTTTCTTGAAAGTCCTCCTGTCGCATCCTTGGAAGATACTAAACTTAAATACCAAGTTTGGTATTTAACGGCCTTTTCGTTTTCGAGCTGTACTGTCCACAGACACAACACGGACCTTTTTCCAAAAATGCTTTATTTGGATTCAGAAGGACCCAAACTATGTATTTCTGGTGAAATCTCGGTATCGAATTTCTGGGTGGAATGCAATACCTTCTCTATACACTGCGTACATAGTACGTGTAGAGAAAGTAACAATTCTTGTGTGTGTGTAAATAAAATGCAAATGGACGCTCTTTAACTGCTGTGGTTCTCAGCGTCCCATTCTATTTTGAGCATGAAAGATGCTTAATTTTGCTCAGAGGCCTCTCTATCAGGTTTGAGGTTCTTTTACGCCCGAAAAAAAATCCATCGTCCTCCGCCGGGTTTGAACCCGCGACCTTGGGTATACGAAGTCAACATGGTAACCATTACACTACGGAGGGCGACTGTGTGTGTGTGTGTGTGTGTGTGTGTAGGCCATAACTCAAAAAACGAAGAGTCACTTAAAACATTATATACCAGTTCAGTGTCTTTCATGGAGATATATGTATATCCATAAAAAACTAACCTTTACATAGAGCATTTTTCTGTTTTTATTTTTCTCAAAAATGGTTCCTAACGATTTTGATTAAAATTACAGCTGTTTGAGATCTTTAAATGATCAAAAAACTGCACATCGTGAATTTTCCGGAAATAGTCACTTGAGGTCCTCTTCATTCCACAGACATTTTACTTGACTGGTAAACCGTAGGAGATAGATAAAATGTAGATAGACAAAATTGTAGATCTCATTATAGCACAAAAAAAAAAAAAATGTTGTGACGTTAACTATTTCCGAGATATTCTTAGTTATTCCTTTGAATTTTTAAATACTGGAAACTTTTTTCAACTGCAAATCGGTGTTATTTCCTTCCCTAGTGGGCACTCAAAAAGAATATAATTTCAAAACTATCACATAACGATCACTTTTAAAAGATTTGAATACCGCTATGCACAGATTGTTGTATTCTTCTTATACCTTCATCAAAATATGTAAATATGTAATGAAGATTTAACTCAGTTATCAAGAAGTCGACAGAGTGAAAGAGTAGAGAAAGTCATGAGAATTCAACAAGAATCTTTTTTCTTCAGACGCTTGTGATTCAGACAACACAATGCAGATTACTCATCTCGAAGCTCGATGTAATAAACGTCATCACTATTACTGATTTTTCTTGTGAAGCATAAAAGTTAAACATTTATGCTAAGTTATTTACAAATTTGGGATCTCTCACACTCCACAATTATTCTTTTCTCTCGCCTTGGGCCGGTCTAAAACATTTTATTTACTTTTACAATACTGATATTTTAAAGGCATTTTTCTCTCTTATAAATAGTTTCCTCTATTCATTCATTCCCTTCAATAAATATAATCAGAATGTAAATTCCATTCTCGGTTTCACTGCCTATCGGGCATACACCTTTATAGCATTTTCTGAAATATTTTAAGTTTTCATGCCTTTAACTACCATACTTCCCTTTCCTTTTTGTTACACGTTTCTACATACTTCTTTTCTAATTCCGACTTTTATCATTTTATAAAATACCAATAATTCCATTTCCTCCAATTTGCCCTCTGTTGCTTATCTATGACCTCGTATCTTTCTGTGGCAATTTTCCAGAAACCCTGTACCATTCCATGCCTTTGCTCCCAAATGTCATCAAAACCCATCCTCATTAGGGGTTCTTTAATCCTACTGACATTACTCGTGTTCCAAGTGTTTTCCTTAGCAATCTAAACAGTTACTCACTATATTGTCTTCTGAAAACTGACTTTTCCTAAACAAAATATTCTTTCCATCATCATTCCTCTCGCATTAACTTTCCCTATTTCAAGCAATGGCCTTGCATTAGCTATTTTCTGCGGCACTCGTAGCATTAACTTGCAAAATGCTCTTCACATCATATCCATTTTCTCTCACCTGTCTTACTTTCCACATTTCTATTCCGTACATCAATTTAAGGGTGCAATAAATGGTGTGACTGCCTCGGTGGTCGAGTGGTCAGCGAACTGACTTCTCACCTGGAGATCCCGTGTTCGATTCCCGGCTGGGGCGGAAACTTTTTCTTTAATCGGAAGTATGAATGTGTAACCGTTTAATGATATAAAATGATTAACCTGTTGACAATAATATAAGTTAATATACAATCATTTCACTAATTAAAAGCCCCCGATGTGACCATAATTAAAGAGGGCTATACAAATAAAGCATAAAAAAGTGTCATAAGCTTGTCATTCTATGCTGTTCCAGGCTTGCGATTACAGAGAGCTCTAGTCAGTTTAGTCCACGGTCTCCTTTGACAATTTCTACCACGAAGAGCTCCTCCATGAGACCCTAACAATAGGAATGGAATATACCTTTTCCGGTCCCGGGTTCCAGTAAGCTTCCCGTTAATTGTGAATCTCACATTGTAATACAGATACCTTCCCGTTCTGGTTCCCGCTCCCGGTTATTGTGAACCGGACGAGACAAAGGATATGGGTTCCAGTGATCTGTATTTGAGAGAGGAACATTTCCAAGCTTGCACCCTGCATTCGAGCTGACACTACTGCTTGTCCCTTCTGTGTTTTGATCTTGAACTCCGCCGGCGTGACAAGGAACCTAGGTTCCCCAGCGTCAGTGCTACAGCAGAGGAGAGGGGAGTGTTGCCATGACAACATGAGATTGATTCCTCTTCTTTCACCCTCACGCTGAACTGGAGGGTGTCGCCTTCTTCAGGTCTATCATTTACACAAGCTATCTGAGCTCATATTTAAAGTATTGCGCACCAAGACACAATAACACAAAGAAATGGCATCAGTTTAAAACATTTGTAAAAATCTGTTACATTCACTTGAGTTTCTCTACCTATTCTGTAACAAACTAGTTTTACAAAAGTTTGTTCTGTCCACTTCATGCTAATTTTGATAAACATGGGCATAAATAGTCTTTTTACATATTTCATTTTAGATATAATGTGAATAGTAAAAAATATTAGGTTAAAGTGACATTCAAATGTTTTAAGCGTAGATCGTTATGTGATATTCGGTGCTCTTATACGACCAGAAAGAAACAAAGAAAGAAGAGAAAAATTAAAATAATGACTTCTCATTACAGTAAAGTATATATTTTTCCACAACATTTTTTGTGACACAAGACATTTCTTAGATATCCGTTATTAATTGTTCGATCACTCAATATACTTTCGTCATTCTTTTCAAGTCCTCTCTATTTTCGGTTGTTTATCGTGTGGAATTTTTGGGCCCTATATAGCGCCTAGTACTAAAACATAGGAGTATCGCCATTATCTTTGTGTCTAGAACGAAATATAGCTTTTTGTGGTGTAGAATCACGTTATAAAGCAGGGTTGTTCCAACTAGACTCGTATAAATCAGAGTACTCACGCGTACTCAAACACAAACCTCACAAGAGGGCTGGAGGTGAAGCGTGATAGCAAACACATCTGGGCAAAGGTCATGGCACAATGCTGTTGCTGTCAGTTCGTTCTAACAGATTCAGCTGTGACGATAGCTTGTTCTCAAATCCCAGTTTTGTATTTATATTGCAAGCACCTGTGAATCGTTTGGATTTCGCTCTCTTCACTCCTGCTCCCAGCAGCTCCATCGTGTCGTTGATGCTATTCTTGATTCCTATGAGCGTCAATCTGTATGCATAGGACTGTTTTTGGATACGGAGAAGGCCTTTGATAAAGTTTGGCACGATGGATTGTTATTCAAACTCAAACCGCATCTCTCGGACACTTATTTCCGCCTCGTACAGTCCTATTTGCGCAATCGCACCTTCTCTGTTAAACATGATCGTACATTTTCCAAGGCCCTTCCTATCTCCTCTGGTGTGCCGCAAGGGAGCGTACTGGGCCCCTTATTATACCTGGCTTACACCTCGGATTTTCCTAGTCATCCGCAACTCACCATTGCTCACTATGCTGACGATGTGGCGGCGCTAAGTGTGGGTACTTTGCTACGGCGGCAAGCCGCCTTCAGGACTTCTGCAACCAAATTCACTCTGGTGCCAACGTTGGAGAGTGACTATGAACGCTCATTAATCCCGTGTTGTGAAGTTCACCTACAAAACGAACGTGACCCATCATCCCAATTCTCTCAATGGGACGGAGATACCCACCGCGACTTCTATAAGGTACCTCGGCCTTATCTTGGACAGCCGTCTTACTTGGGGTCCCCATCTCTCCAGTCTAGTGCAGAGGATTCGTCATCGCATCCGCGACGTCCATCATCTTGTGTCCGGTTCCTCGCCATTGCCTTTGCGGTACAAGCGTCTTGTCTACACTTCCTGAATTCGACACATGTGGCAATATAGCTGTGCGATAAGGGGTTCTGCCGCTCCGTCGCAGACCATCAAACTCCAGCGCACACAGAACCGTTTTCTCCGCCTCATGACTGGCGCTCCATGGTGCGTGCGCAACTCAACTCTGCACGCTGACATAGGCCTACCGGAGGTAATGTGTGTCCTCCGCATCAGCTACAAGAGGCTCCATCTATCCTGTTTGCGCCACAGCAATCCTCTTATCCGCCATATTTATCTTCCTGCTGAACCTCAACGACGAAGACTGAAGCGCCGCTGGCACTCCGATCTGCGACTGAACATTTAGCTCTTTTTTATTATTTTCTGTGCTGCTTTCTTTGTATTTTTGTACTATTTCTTTGGGCCCATCGCTGGATGGTACCCCAACCACATATTACATGCTGTTCTGTGTATCTAATTAGCTCAACTGCATTGTACCTAATTGTACAAAAGAGTTTTCTTACAATAAAAAAAAACAAAAAAAAAACCGTGAATCGCGAAGAACTCGCTGAACTTTTGGCGCATACCCAAGCTGGAGCAGCCTGATGTAAAAGATGTTTGTGAAAAGATAAGTAGAACAAGTATTGTGACTGTACGATGCCATCTTCACATTCCTTTCCAATTATTTCAGAAGGTTTCATATACCCCGTAAACCCAACTGCTTCCGCCGTGATGTTATGAAGATTTGTATGGAGAAACCAGAAAAAGCTATTATATTTCTCCTCCAAGGAAGTAATTACACGCCTCATTCAAAAGCGAGGGTGTAGGGATATAAAAGTTAACGAATTCTTTCTTTCAAAGTCACAGCCATAACGAAGGTCAGCGAAGTGTAGCTCGTCCACAAACCACCTCCCACGACTGACAGATCTACCAATCAAAGCGTGTGGGAAAAGCGTCTGCACCACATTCAAGAGTTCCCCAGTTCGTATCTCTATTAGGGTCTGCTACCGGATAAGGCCTTTTCCCTTTTTTCTGTGAAGACAAATGTCGGGCAATTTTAAGCTGGGCTCATTTCACCCATTTCATTCATCATCGGTTATGACCTATCAGGTTCAATGTCGTTTAAAATTCAAGCAAGCCAGCAAAAAAGGTATCTTATGTTCAATCATTAACCTTACTTGGAAGTAATTTAAAAGGGCGAAGTAAAATTGCGCCAACAAAATTTAAATCATAATTCAGGGAATATATGCGATAAAAGTCTTGCTAATGAACTATATCATATTGAAGTTATTAAATACCCGCGGAGAGTTATACCATATTACGTTTCCTGGAATCAGATTCTGATACAGACTTTTAATTGGGAATTCATATACATTTTTGTTTTTCTGCTACTTACCTATACTAAAAAAATGAAATATTACATTTCACCCACAAATAACATACTGAGATTTCATCAGAAACACATTTTTGATATTCCTGAATACAAAAAATAATTTTAGAAAAAAAATATTGCTTCTGAGCATCGTAACTCAAAAATGAAAAGCCAATTGAACTCCAAAATCAAGAAAATCCCCAAATCCCAAATAAGTCATACTGAAAAATGTAGCACTAAGTATATGATAGATAGAGAAGGTAATGTAAATCTAAATGTTTGCTTTGAGGCAAAAAATGTATGTTTAGAAAAAATATCCGTGTGTGTCGTGGACAGCATAACTTAAAAACAAAAATACGGTTAAATACAAATTTGGCATATTAAGTTCTAAGGATGCGACGTGTAGATTTTCAGTAAAATCGTTCCATCCCCAACTATGCTTTATGTCAAACATTTTTCAAAAAATGTGCTTTTCTCAAAAATGGCTAACGATTTTGATTAAAATACCACATGTTCAAGATATTCTCATGGTATACAAAACGTATATCTTGAATTTTCTGGGAATAATATCTAAAGACCTCTTCATCTGTATAACTGGCAAACCGTAGAGATAGACAAAAAGTACTATACAAAACATGCAGATATCGTTAAAACACACAATTTATGTCCTATACATTTTTTTCTGAAGATATTGTAGATTCCGATATATTCCTTGTTACCGATTTCAATTTTGCACTTAAACTTTTCTGAATAGTAAGTCCTATTTCGCTTCGTCTCCTTTGTTTTGCTCCTGACCTTGCCAAGAGAACCGAATTTCAATTGTTTCATATAGCAGCCAGCTTTTAAAAATATTTGACTATCGCTAGCGTATCTGCATATTTCCCTTTACTGACTAGGAACCAAATAAGACAATTTCTGCTAATATTTATCTAGATGAGTATGAGCCTGATAAAATAATAATCTTTTGTAAGATTAATTTGAGAACAGGTAGAGAAACTCATGTGAATGGAACCTATCAGATATTTGTTTTGTTTAGGATATTTGCAATCCAAATAAGTGTATATCTTGAAATGCTCTGAATAGAGCTTGTGAAAGTATCTTCATTTAGGATGGATTTTATGTAATTAGTATACCGTAAGAGATAGAAAAAAAAACATACCTATTAAAAAACCGAAAAAAAAATGTAGATCTTGTTAAAGCACACAATTTATTGAAATAGCACTTTTGTGGCACTAACAACTTCCGAGTTTGTTGTTGGTTAAATGTTTAAATAGCACACATTTATCAAGTGAATAATCGCGGTTTCTTTTTTACTTTTTCTAGCCTGTATGTACAATGCACATAGTGGACAGAGAAGGTATTGTATTCCAACCAAAAATTCGAAATCGAGGTTTCACCACAATTACATATTTTGAAACACCCTGGATCCAAAAAAAAAAATAGAAACATGTCCTGTGTGTGTGTGTGTGTGTGTGTGCGCGTGTGCGTGCGTGGATAGCATAGCTCAAAAGCTATAAGTCTGTTAAATACCAAACTTGGTATTTAAGTTCAGCATCTTCCATTAATGCGACACGAAGATTTTCAAGAAAATCCCCCTACCCAACTACCCTTTACATAGAACATTTTTCAAAAATGTTTATTTTCTCAAAAACGGCTCTAACCATTTATGTTAAAATGTGTTATGTTTAAGTTATTTTCATGACAAATGAAATGTATGCGTATCTTGAATTTTATGAGCATAGTATCTGAATCTCTCTTCATTCTGAATGACTTTGGTAGAACTTTTGTATAACTGGTAAACCGCAAGAGACACAAAATCTTACTACACAAAATGTAGATATAATTAAAACATACAATGTATATCATATACAGCTTTCTCCTGTGGTCATACAAGAACATCAAAGTCATCCAATTTTGACTAGCTTACAAAAAATACAGAAAAAAAAACTGCCGCTTTAGCCTATTGTATTTCTTATACCTGTAAACTATATGTATAATTCAAGTTTATAACGATTACCATGAAGCAGATGGAAGAATAAATTTATGTATGAACAACTTGCGGAGGAGTGATTGGAGAACGAAATGTGAATAGAATGCATCAGATTTGTAAAATCTTCTTTTGTTTTCTTCTATTTATTCAAATGACTCAAATTATTTTGATTAAATCATCAGGTATTTGACTCATTGATATAAAAAGTTGTTTATTTATGTGTCTTTGGTTGAATCATTTATACCTGAGTATAAGAGGGGGAAAACACAATTCCCATTACATCACTTTTTTAATGGATACATGTTAGACACTTAACGAGTGCAGCTATAGGAACCATCATTATAGAGCCTGTTATTACCAATAAACATCTGAATGCTGTTCACTCAAAGTTTGTTACGAAGCACTCATTACAATAGTCTGAAATCATGGCTAAAATAAGCGTCATGATTCATGAATAAAGTAAGGTGGTTAGAAGAATTGCTTGGTATTTAAATATTGTAATTTATAATGGATATGTGTGAATTGTCATTATTGGAAGTTCTGTGCTTTTCACAAAAGAGTTTTACTTTCTCTACTGCGTATGGTAAGTAGGAAAAGTATTCTATTCCACCCAAAAATTCGATGTCGAGATTTCGCCGGAAATATGTTTTGAGGTCCCCTGGGAAATGAAAAAAAAAACCTATTTAGAAAAGATCCGTGGTGTCTATGAACAGCATAACTTAAACATGAAAAGTCTGTTAAGTACAAAACTTGATATTAAATTCAGAATCTTCCAAGAATGTCACACCAAAGATTTTCAAGAAAACCTCTCCACCCCAAATTAACCTTACCCAAATTTTGATTTTCTCAAAATAACTAACCATTTTGATTAAAATAAAAAAATGCAAATGGCGTTTAGGTACGATTTGTGTCAAACACATTGTTTTATGGAGTTGAACATTTGATACTACTTGGTTTTTGCTGTAAAATTATACGTTTTATACTCTTCTCAAAACGAAAGCCATATAGCGCTTTTCTTTCTTTCTTTCTTTCTTTCTTTTATTTTTACCCTTTCAAAGAAAACCAAATGTCAATACATCACATAGCGATCAAGTATTAAAAGATCCCACTATCGCTTTAATCTCCTAAGAAATAATAATTAATAAATTAATTGTTTCTTCCACACTAGCAGCATTGGACAGGTAGAGTCAAGACTGAAAAATTCAACGCCCTAGCCAGGATTTGAACCACGGTTCTTCCGGGCTGTGACCGGTTGCTCTAACCACCGAGTTACTATGGTAACTTGACACTACATTCAACTGACTTGCGCTTTTACCGGTAAACCGTAAAAAGATCTCAATTTACTTTTAGATGACATACCCCAAAGACGTCTTACAACAACGTAAGCATTTATTCTGAGAGATGCGCAGTTCAAATCCCGGCTGTGGCATTGAGGGTTTTTTTTTTTTCCGAATCTACTTTTTTAAATAATTAATAAGATCATTTCTGCTAGTCTTTACGATATCTCAAATGCAATGAATGAGAACAGTAAGCTTTTGAACGAAGTTTGTATCGAATAGGTAGAGAAAGTCATGTGAGTGCAACACCCCAATTAAACAATATTAAAAACACAAGCTATATTCCAAAACATTATTGCAAAACGTGGGAGAATACATTTCGGAAGAATTTTATGAAATCTGAAGCATTTTATCTTGCAGGACTAAGCACCCGAAACAATTTTATTATAACTCCCCTTTTCATAAAACTTGATTGTGTGTCTTTTATTTGATCATCCTAATGCCATAAAGCTCGATAACATCCACGAAATCCGCTTATTAAGCTATAATATAAATAATATCGATAAAAAGGTATCCTTTGTACAGACCCACTCTCATTGGCATAAAAGGTAACGAAATAGCAGATGAAGCCGCAAAAGAAGCAACGTCAGTGATTCGTCAATTGCCTCTCCACACCAAGACGTCAACAACTTCTAGCTGTTTCAGAAATATTTCCTGTTGTCGGTGGAAAGTTTACTGTATTCCAGGCTAAAAGTGGCATAGGCATGACGTAAAAAGAAACACTTATAAATATGTGCAGAAATAAATACAAAAACATAACTTAGAATTACATGATTTACGTAAAGCATCCCCGAATAGAGGATGCATCCGTACAGCTGTGTTTACCAAACATACTGCCCGACAGAAGGTACTTTAATTTTTCATTGTATCCGGTATTAAAAAAACCATAAACACAGCTGGATTCTTACTTAATGCTAAATAGGATATAGAAATAAGTAGCTTAGAGAATTATTAATAGTATGCCTCAGCTAAAACATATGTGCCAGGTGCAGGGAGTTACTTTTCTTATGCATGCGTTTATGATGGGGACCTCAGCTCGAGGAAGTGAATATTGGATAGTTATATTTTAAGGTAACCCCTCTCAAAACGTCACTCAACTGTATCAAAGAACAGAGAATCACCGGGAAAGTGGTTCCGGCAAAGGCGCACCAAATTCCTTTACCTAAAGTGATGCATTTGTGAACATTAGAAAATACAGAGTATGTAAGATATCTTGTTGAAATTTACACCAGTTTTTACACACAATAATAGTATGATTTTGTCACACGTCACAATTCTAGCTTGCCTGTTATTTAAATGATTATTTTGTATTGTCTAAATTAATTGTTTTCTAAAATGAGTCACATGATACATTTTAAAATATTCACACAATAAAAATCCATTTTTTTTAACCAATGAGTTTAAAAATTAGTCCTAATTAGAAAACCCGGCGGAGGGTGATGGATTTTTTCGTGCGTAAAAATCCTTAGAATAGCCTCCTTCTGAAAGGAGGTAAAGCCGTGGGTCCCGTGTCGTAGATTTACGGCCCGTAAAAGAACCACAAGCCAGATAGAGGACTCGGAACAAAATTAAGCGCCTTTCACGCCCAATATAGAATGGGACGCTGAGAACCATAGCAAGTCTGATAAAGAGGCCTTTGAGCAACATTTAACGGTCTTTCACGCCCAATATAGAATGGGAAGCTGAGAACCACAGCAGTTAAAGAGCGTCTATAAATAAAACTCCGTTTACTTTTGAATGCTCGGGTGGAATACAATACACGATGTACATAGTAGATGTAGAGAAAGTAATAAATGGATTCAATGCATCACTTTGTAATACATATTCCAAAAAATTTGACTGCATCCTGTCGGTTGTCTTACTTTTTCTTTCACGTATTGCGATGTTACAGCCTTTATTTCACAGGCTTAAAAAGACTTATAATAGATCTATAATTAGTTTAAAACAGCTATTCATACACTGCGGGGTGCGAACTGCGAACACCAAGCAGTGGTGTAGAAACTTCTCTTCTTGTCACGGGTTATACCCGTCTTTTGTTTATGAATTCACCTTACATTAGTCGCAGTAGGCATCGCACTTGTCGAGAGCACTGTTCATTCTGTACACACGTGCAAAAAAGAAAAAAGTCCTGCGGTCTCCCGCAGAAGATCGCAACGTGGTTTTGCATGGTAAGCAGGTACAATCGTGTAACATCTGGTCGCGCCCAACTTACATTATCGCGCCCATGGAAGATACCAAGCTTGTTGAGAGAGCATGCAAATAAGGTATGGCCCGGCCAGATTTAACGCCCCAGAGGCTTTTATGGAGTTGGGGGATGAATGACGCATTGCTTGCCCCTGCTCCAATAGTGCCAAAGGCAGAGACAAGATATTTGCTACTAGAGGGAGGTGTTCTTGTGACATTTATATATTTACAATCATTTATGTATTTACCACACTCCTATATACGCAAAATAAAAGTTACTTGCAAACCAACAAATGTGGGAAACAATATCGGCGATTATTGCTTAAACGAATCCGTAGTTCACAGAGTTAAGGATTGCAAAAACCAAGTGCAAGGTCTATAACCACTTGAAGATTGCGTTTCAAGTTCGTGAGAAATAGGTACCTAGCTATTATGAAGATTTCTTTTCCTTCTGTTTAATTTTTTTAAAACAATTTATCTCGCACATAATAGGTAGAGAAGGTATTGCATTTCGCCCAAAACTTGAATACGAAGATGTCATCAGAAATATTCGATCTGAGATCCCCTAAATGCCATTTTTTTAAATCGGCCATAAGTTAAAGGCAAAACGTTAGTTATATACCAAATTTAATATTTAGGTACATCTTCCAAGGATGCAACACGAAGATCTTCAATAATTTTCATTTTGTAGTGTTTATTTTTAATTTTTTTGTTTTAACTTTGCGCCGACTTTTCAACTTGTTCATGCGTGATGTTTACAAAACCATTATATATGCATTTTGTGGAGCATTTTTTATATAATACCTATTATCAGCGACATATGATCTAAACCGATGGAGAGATACATCTGTGAAGACATAAGAACGCCATTACCTAGGAAATTTAATAAAAAATACTGAAAACTCCTGACTTTGACATTGTTTGTCTCCGTTTGACCTCTGTGGCTATATCGGTCCATAACATTTTCCAATACTTCCTAGCCGAATGGTCTTCCCTACAATTGGGAAAATTTGCTTCAACACATTCTCCCTTTCATTCCTGAATTTTCTTATTCTCCCCGAAACCAAATAACCCCTTCTCTTTCATTCTTCGCACAAACCTTAAGATATAACTCTCTTTCTAGCTTGGATTTCCATTCGTTGTAAAACCTATGTGTTTCTTTGTCCCTTATTTGTGTGAATAACATTTGCCCATTCTTATCTTCTAGCACTTCCCTTATTATGTTCTAAACTCCCTACATTAATTCTGTGGCATTTGGTCAGAATATAACCCCAAAATTGGCCTTTTTGTGCCAAGACGGTAGTGATATAAAAAAATCCTCCAATCCTCTATCGCTTGGTGAAGACCTGGGGATAGAGGATTGTTTCTTTAATATCACTGTCTTAGTACAAAAACATTTTTTTGGAGTTATCATGCTCTGAACAAATGCCACAGAATTTATATCCTGGAGCTCACATATGTACCCTATAGGGCAACAATTTAATGGTGGTTTCCAAGAAATCACAGTGACCGACTTTACGGCAAACAGAAGTCTAGCCAACGTTATTGGGGTATTACTAGTTTCAAGTCAGTAGGTAAATCAGGCCTTGTTTTGAAACGACGCAAGTTAATTAAATTACGAGTTCCACATTAAGTTGTATTTAATGTGACATTGTGTTGTAAATACAATTAAAACATTAGAACACTTATGTGATCGCTAAAACAATTCCAAATAAACGCACATGTGTAACACAACGTCCTCTGCCTAACCAACAACTCAACCCTTAATGTCCTGCAAGAAAATGCCTGTACGCCAACATAACAGCTTAATGTAGCATTGTTTGTACGTCACAGTTGGCTTTTAGTGAATACCAATATGTTCCCTATACCTTCACCTTCACTACATTCACGCCCTCATTCATACTTCCAGACTCCGCAGAGAGCAAGGGACGATTCTAATTGAAGAAAAATGTCCCCGCCCCAACTGGGAATCGAACTCGGGAACTCTGGATAGAGAAGTCGCCGCGCTGACCACTCGACCAAAGAAGCATTCAAAATAAGTTTATAAAATACCCTTGAAAAGATTGAAAATCGTTGCAAATTTCATAAAATTATAATTCTATACGTTAAAACACAACGCAAGAACAAATAGCAAAGAAACTATAATATCTCTTATTCTTTCTATATTTAAAAATAAGAAATTCAGATGTTAATTTGACTTCTAAAATATTTAAACCGGAGACGAACACTTTCGTGAACTACTGTATGAAATAATCGCGCATATTTCCTAGCCTGCGAAGGTAGCTGTAACGGTAGTTGGAAAATCGAGACAAATCTCCGCTACAACCGTTTGGTTTCCATGGTAAAGGACGTCATGTACAAAATAACAACCACCCTTCTTTCTCACAACAAATTGTATCCATGGCTTTTCCTCGAAGAGGATAGCAAACGGAGGGGGTGAGGTTTGGGACTTTCACTTGTCCAAGGTCGCAGAAATAGGGGAGGGGGACCGCTCGCAAAAGAACTGGCTGCAGCGGGAAAGCTGAAGTGTGAGTTCCTCCAACCCACGAGAAGCAGAGAATAGCATTGTACCAAAAGCATTGCCAGTGAAAATATTTCCACTCTCGTAGAATTTTATTTTATTTGGAAAACACATAAGATAGGAAAGCAATAACTATGGACTATAAACGCAGAACTCGCAAAATTAGTTGATTTACTTTCTCTGCCAGTACGTAGTAGGAGAGAAGGTATTAAGTATTCCACTTCACCCAAAAAATCGATACCCAGAGTTCACCGGAAATACCGTTTTATGGTCCACTGAACCTCCAAAAAGCATATATAACTCAAAGATTTAACTATCCCTTCAATCTCTGTATTCTGTGTGTAATAAAACTATTTCTGCAAGCGCTTATTTCGATTAAGGCAGAAAAAATAAGCTAAAGAAATAATATTTTGTAGAAGAGAAACAGTTATAGGAATGTGTTAAGCAATATTTTTCATCAATATTTTGATGAACGTGTATGTATGTATGTGCAATTTTATTATTAACAAAATAGAAATAAAATTTACTTCTATATCATGTTCACACAATGTACCAATATTTTTATGTGGTCCTTATAAAACATAGGAGAACTGCGACCTAAAATAGTGAGTAATAAAAAAGGCTGATGCGTTGCATTCACGCGGATTTCTCTAGCCATTATGCGACAAAATAATCTTACAAAAGCTTTTATTCCTCTACATTTCAGACTAATCCCGATAAACACTAGTATAAATTTGTTTGTGGACACAAAGGAATAAGAACATAACACCAGCTTAATCGATAGCCAAATCTTTCAAGAGCGGATCGCTATATGGTGGTATTGAAATCCCGTTGTTTGCATATCAGGCTGAGAAAAAGAACAACGATTTCCCATTTGAGAAAAATATTCTTAAATTTAAACCAATAATGTCTTGGAAATGGTTAACTTCACAAAGAATGATCTAATATGAAGTGCTTTAACAATATTTAAAATTTCTTTGTAGGAAGAATTTGTGTATCTGTTACGGTCAAAGAGTTATACCAAAATAAAAATCACCCAGAAGAAAGAGGATCCAGAAGCTATTTCCAGAAAAATCGAGATATAATTTCATCAAATTTGTGGGATTGCAATTAAAAGCCTTCGTCATTTTTCAGAAAATCAAACTTTTCCAAAAAATCCTTCATGTAAAACGAAGTTTAGGGTGAGGGATTTCCTTCAAAATCTTCGTGTCGAATCACTGGAAAACACTGAACATTTAACATGTGTTTGGAATTTAAACGACTTTTCGATTTTGAGTTATACTGTTCACGGATAGAAGACACACAGATTTCTTTTTAAGTGCTGTTTTTTAATTTATTAAGGGAGTCTAAAAACTTGTATTTCCGCTGAGATCTCGGTATCAAAATTTTGGATGGGGTGTAAAACTTCCCCTAACTAATATATCTAGAAAAAAAAAAAAAAAAAAAGCAAGACGTTACTTTTTAGCGAACCACGTTTTTCTAGGAATGAAACATCAAAAAAAGGAGTCTCATCTTAGTTTCCATAGGTCTGTATAATGAGTTATCATCTTCTACATTAAAAACATTTTATGAAAATATTCAGTGTGCGCTCCTCTTGTCATCTGCATTATTCTGAGCCAAGAGGTTTGAGACACTTGTATCATCCAGGAATATACAACAGCATAATGTGAAAGCTCATCAAAAGTCCATCATGCAATCACGAACCTCCTCCGGCTGAGTGTTTGTACTCTCTACGTCACCAACAAATCTTTTCCTGTCTTCAAGGAATTGGCGGCTACAGACACCAAAGCGAGTCTCTTCATTCTCAACTAGTGAGCAATAATAATATAAGAAAATAATAATAAGAAAAAGAAGAAAACGCGCAGGGTTGTAATGCTTAAACTTTATCATTATAAGTGAAAGATTTTATAGAATTTATGTTCAGAAAAGGCCCTCTGCCTATTCTGAAAATACATAATACACACAAAAAGTAACCAGAGAGAGAGAGAGAGAGAGAGAGAGAGAGAGGTGTTTATGAAATTACTTTATTATTGTTTAAACCAGTCAAACGAACTTTCTTTCACTCATTTACTGCGTTCTAATGCGCATGCAGACCTTGGTAGCGCATTTGGGATATGACTGAAGTTCACTGCACATTTACCTGTAGACTTATGCAGCATGTGTTCACCGAATCGGTTTTAGAACAGAGAAGACAAAACAAGTGGCAGAGCAGTATCCTATTGTGAGCCAACAAACACCCTCTTGTCTCTGACGTAATCAATCACCACCGTAACACTGTCAACTAGCAATCCCTCAAAACAGACCTGGGGAGCTTGCTCTCATCGGTGCCCAAACATTGCAACCCCTTCCTTGCCAACTCCACTGTACCTGCTTAGCTGTGTACATGAGAACAGGCAGTGAGTGGGTAGACAGTGACGTTTCATTTAGAAATTACCAATATTAAAAAAGCACGTGTAACTATTTTGCAACCTATGTTTTCAATGTAATAGACGCCCCATTGCAGTTACAATGAGAATTAATTATACACGAAAGAACAATATTCCTCTAAAACAACACGGCTTTCAACTTTATCAAATTTTACCAGCCGATACATGACCCAAATTGAGAGATTTTGCAGGGGTATTATATCCACATACCTAAATGTGAGCATTTCTTTTCTAAATTGAACTATACTAAGGGCGATACATGCTATAGTTTGAAAATAATGATACGAGGGGCGCTATTTATATTTTGAGCCTAATAAATAAATAATAAAAAACAGTAATTTGTCATTGAAAATGGCTTTATTATTTCTCGAAATATTCTTCTTCATGATTGATATATTTTTCGAAACATTTGTCACAACAGTTTATTCCAATCTGCTTGAGACATCTCGAAAACATGAACATCTCTGCACGAGACATCTCCAACGGCTTCTGCTGCCGACGAAAATCGTTGTCCACGCATTTTATTCTTGACGTTCGGGAAGAAAAAGGAGTCTTTGGGTGCTAATTCGGCGGGTGAGTCATTAATTCATTTTTGAGTGTTCAAATAGTCGGTTGTTAGACGCGATGTGTGAGCGCAGCATCTTGATGAAGAACGATCCGATGGCACTTCTTTGTTTTCCTTATTTCACCGAAGACTTCCGGCAAACAAATGGTTGTAAACCATTCAAATTGGGCGTTTTATATTCCTATAAAGACACTGTTGCCATAGACCAGTTTTTCTGAAGAATTAAATATTGGAAAAAAAAATAAAAACAGCCACTATTTGTTTCGAAGTGCTTCGAGTGTGAACAACTTTAGTTGGATTCATTCAGTCAACTGCTGTTGAAGTTCCGGCCCATATGCATAGATCCATGATTCACCACCTGTTACAATCTTATATCGCCCTTTGAAGCTCCACCGCTGAATCTCTTGCGCATTTGTGTGCATCAATTGACACAAGCATCCTTTTGAGTGTCAAATGGTGTAGGCTCCAACGAAAGAAAACCTTTTTCATGGCTAAATGATCATGCAATATTTTATATAATTATGCTGGTAGAACTAGTGCCTAGGGTTGTCTCTATTTCACAGTTTGTGGCATGACGATCTTGCACTATCGGTTTTTGCACAGCATCAATGTTTTCTGATTTTGGACGACCTTCACAAATTCCGGCAGTAAGTGAACGGCGACCACGATTAAACTCGTTATACCAGCGTTTCAAGTAGCAAAGGATGGCGCTTCATCGCCATACGTAGTAATAAGTTGATCAATGCACTCTTATCTTGATAATCCACGTCGAAAATCATAATAAATCATCGCACGAATGTGTTCAAGAGTTGATCCCATGTTTTCGCTGAGACACAATTTTAAAGTCACTGTGAACAACACAAATAGCGCTCTATTGACAAAATATCTGCAATAGGTCAAGGCCAACAACGTCAAACTGTCCAGTGGAAATACCAGATGGAACCTACAGCAAGCAGTGTAGCCAAGGCTCAAAATATAAATAATGGCTCTCGTACTCTGCTATCAATGCTGCGTCTCTGTCTACAATTAAGCCTGACATTGATAAATCACTGTCCAGAAAAAGGTGTTGCGTTCTACTATACTATAAAGATTTGTAAAGCCTTATTTCAGGCAGAAAGGCTGCAAGGTATATTTGTACTCGGCCACTCACCGAGATGGATCCGCCCCTGTTGTATTGTGCATGATGAGCAACAGTCTCGATTACAGCTCCAGGTGTAATGGAGATACGCACACTTCCCCTCCATTTACTACCTCCCCAAGGTTGCCTAAATGATAGCCCGTTTGTGCTCTATATTAATAATCTTATTGCTTTGAATTAAACACACATTTCGTGTTTTTGACAGCAAATCGTAGAAGCATGCTATTATTTTCGAAAAACTGTATCTTGAATTCTTATAGAAGTGCATACAACTCTTTTTTATGTGAATAAAAAATACATCCTGGTCCGCACTGGCAAACACTAGCACGGCCAGCAAGAGAGTGCACAGTAGATGATAGGAACCGTCAAACTCATGCCAGTACTAACTGAACTTTATTTAAACTATTGCCGCATCATTGTTTAACTTTTAATTTTATTTCACTGCTGCATATGCATTTTGTTATTTGTATATGAATTACTGATGGCTTTCATAAATTATTATGCAATAATTGTTAACTATTGTTGATTCTGATTATACAACACTTTAAAAATCTGTTGAAGATAAGAAAAGAGTGTGTCTAATTGTTTAACCGCAGATAACAGTGGGGAGAAAAGATGCTGAAATAAGAAATGGGAGGGAAAGGTGGTAAAATACAATGATCTCACAAAAATGTGCAACAAATTATGTTTATTTTGCTTTATTTCATGTCCCCAAATACATATGTATATTGTCCTAATTGTATAAAAATAGATATTTCGTTGGACAGGTGCTGCACCGTAAAATCATTTTAGTCACAGCAGTTTTTTTTTTTTTTTTTTTTTTTTTTTTTTGAGTGGAGGTGTCATTTGTATAGCAAAATCGGGAACTTTAACTTGTGAAGCAACCCGTTGAATGTTGTCCACTTTAATTGGGCTGTAGTTATCATTGCTATCTTAAGACACACGCATATTCACTCTCGCACGCCAACTTCCAGACTCTGTGGGGGATAGGAAATGATTCTGGTTAAAGAAACATATCTTAACTCAGCCGGGAATTGAACCCGGGACCTCCGGATGAAAAGTCAGCTCGTTGACAACTCGACCACCGCGGCAGTTGTAAAGGTCACATATGTTCTACTAAAACGAATAATGACATTTCAAATACAGCTTGAACCCCCCCCCCAAAAAAAAAAACTAGCCACATTTTTATTAGTTTTTAACATCTTCAAGTAACACCCTAAAGAAGTTTTTTTTCCCTCTCCTATTTTTGGGGCTACAATGATTAAAAACGGCAATATCACAACGCGCATGCTTCATGCCGATTCCGCCACAAGAGTAATATGAAGACAAAAGACAATCACAGGGCAATGCGTTTGAATCAGCCGGTGGTGTATTCCCCATATACCATTCAAGAGGTCGCGAGTTCGAATCTCACTTAAGTTGAGTTACCCGGATAAGCTCCATCCATCCATCCATCCATCCATCCATCCATCCATCCATCCATCCATCCATCCATCCATCCATCCATCCATCCATCCATCCATCCATCCATCCATCCATCCATCCATCCATCCATCCATCCATCCATCCATCCATCCATCCATCCATCCATCCATCCATCCATCCATCCATCCATCCATCCATCCATCCATCCATCCATCCATCCATCCATCCATCCATCCATCCATCCATCCATCCATCCATCCATCCATCCATCCATCCATCCATCCATCCATCCATCCATCCATCCATCCATCCATCCATCCATCCATCCATCCATCCATCCATCCATCCATCCATCCATCCATCCATCCATCCATCCATCCATCCATCCATCCATCCATCCATCCATCCATCCATCCATCCATCCATCCATCCATCCATCCATCCATCCATCCATCCATCCATCCATCCATCCATCCATCCATCCATCCATCCATCCATCCATCCATCCATCCATCCATCCATCCATCCATCCATCCATCCATCCATCCATCCATCCATCCATCCATCCATCCATCCATCCATCCATCCATCCATCCATCCATCCATCCATCCATCCATCCATCCATCCATCCATCCATCCATCCATCCATCCATCCATCCATCCATCCATCCATCCATCCATCCATCCATCCATCCATCCATCCATCCATCCATCCATCCATCCATCCATCCATCCATCCATCCATCCATCCATCCATCCATCCATCCATCCATCCATCCATCCATCCATCCATCCATCCATCCATCCATCCATCCATCCATCCATCCATCCATCCATCCATCCATCCATCCATCCATCCATCCATCCATCCATCCATCCATCCATCCATCCATCCATCCATCCATCCATCCATCCATCCATCCATCCATCCATCCATCCATCCATCCATCCATCCATCCATCCATCCATCCATCCATCCATCCATCCATCCATCCATCCATCCATCCATCCATCCATCCATCCATCCATCCATCCATCCATCCATCCATCCATCCATCCATCCATCCATCCATCCATCCATCCATCCATCCATCCATCCATCCCTCTCCAGAGTTTTCCTTTATCCTAAAAGACGAATGTCGTGTAACTTTAAGAACCTTGGACCCCCGAGATCATATTACCGATATGACCAACAGATTAAAGTTCATTAAGCTACATAGAAAAAAAAGATAATAAAACATTTTTGGAAACGTTTACTTTGATTAACAGGAACCAAATAGAAATAAACTTTTTGTAAAACTAGCTTAGAGAAGCTACATAAAAATAAATGTTAATGGATAGAGAAAGTCACGTAAGTATATCAAATCAGATTTTTATGCAGGGGATCTCAAAATGTATAATTTCGGCGAAGCCCCTTTATCGAAAATGGGCTAGTAATTTCATAGAGCGGGTGGAGGGTGCGCAACGATATTACTCGTAATTAAATCGTCATTTAAGATTCAAATAGTCGCCCGCCAAATCTGCTTTTAATATATTTAAATAATTCAAGTGGTCTTCTTCCTGGTCCACGAAACAAAACAAAAGCGACGAGCATTGTAGTGCAGCTGCATTCTAGACTGTCAGCTGATGCGGTGTTGCCATCTCCTCGCCACTTCAAGGTCACATTAGGAACTTCCTCTTCCTAACTTAATGCGCTTCCCCCAGCGCCAAGTTTTAGTATCAGTGGGTTGCACTTAATACAAATTGCACGATCAACTATGCGAACAATGCCCAAAATATGGTAGAAGAATCACGTGACAGGACGGAAACAACCGACAAGCGAATCTGAGTGCCACGCTACCCTTCCCACTCTGCTGTTTTCACGGTTCTAGACATTGGCTCAAGGAAGATTATGTGTGCAAATACTTAGAATTTGACAGACCACCGGACGGTTTGCGGAACAGTGGTCAGAGTGTAACCTTCTAAACCCAAGATCCCAGTTTGATTTCCTTCTGATTGGCACATTTTTTTATTAAGCACTTGGGTGAATTTGTGCTTTAACACTAAATCAAAATAGTTTATTGCGTTATTGCTTAGAAAACAGTACTTTGTTAGGAACTGCGTAAATTGCTTTACTTCTCACTAGGTAGAAATCACATTATTCACATTAAATATTGAGATCTATATACATATGGGGAAGATGCAGGTAAAGCATAACGTCCATTGGTAGTAATGTGAGCATTGTAATGTTGCATTTCTTGTTCCGAGAATTACATTTTAAGGCCTAGAAGGCATATTTTCCCTTGCACAGTGTTTTCGGTATCGGTAAAACTGGATCTTTTATTTTGCCATTAGGACGTTTATAAAGCTAAGCCGATTGAGTCTTCTGCTCTCTGAGGAAAATAAAATAACATTTAACATGCGTATAAGATATTATTTAGCTATTCTAAGGTCGTTTGACTCCACATTCAGGGGACACACGCTGATGTCCGGTATTATTTCCTTTACAGACACTGCCGCTTTTCATTTTTTATAGTGTTTATCACCCGCTTTTACTACATATGGCACCGTAGGCGATGACAATGATGATACATGGAATGCGATGGCAGCAGAAACCCGAAGAAAACCCGCCCCTACGCCGCCTTGTCCACCACAAATCCCACATGCGGTTGTCTGGGACCGAACTCGGGGCCGCCTTGGGGAGAGGCGAGTGGTCTAACCACTCGGCCACGGCGCGACCCTCCTTTGGTTCTGATTGTACCGCCTACGAATGTTGCTACAGAAGAAGCATTAAGACCAAACTTTAGCTACGGCGGCCAACCATTGAATTATGCTTCTGCACGCGGGTTGCCATGTTTTGTTTTATTTCGTTACAATGACTACTAAACAAAATCTGGTGTGTTACATTCACGTGACTTTCTCTAACTATTCTGTAAGAAATTATTGTTTCAAAAGCTTATTCTTCTCTCTACTTCGTGCTAATCGAGACAAACATTAGCAGAAATGGTTGTATTAATTAGCTCCTTCTAACTAGAAGGGAAATAAAGGAATGCATTAAACTAAAGCGACGATCAAATCCTTTTAAAGCCGGTCGCTATGTGATGCATTTCAAATTCCCTTTTCTTTGAATGACCAGGATGAGAAAAAGTGAATAACGACTTCCCATTTGAGAAAAATCTAAATATTGGATATTTTAAAACCAACAAGGAATATTTCGATAATGGTTAGCTCGACAAAAAGGATGACAAATTGTGTTTTTTAACGATATCTACATTGTCTTGTGAAGTAACGTTTTACCTTTCTATTATGATCTAGGAGATATGCAAAAATCATTCTGAATAAAGGGCTTCGGAGGCAGTTCCAAACAAATTTATGATATAATTTTACTTGTCATGTAAATATCAGTAATATATGCCAATTTTTAGAAAATAAAAATTTCACAAAATCTTCCTTGTTATTAGTTTGAAAACGATGTCTAAACCTGATGTGAAAGAAATGAATTTACCTGATGAGTAATTCAGAAGGATAAGTGATTAATCACCACCAGCAAAGGTTTTAATTGCCGATGTTTTAGAGACTTCATACAAACTGAGTTATTCACACATTCTTCACTTGCTGTTATCTACTTTCTGTTCCACTAACTATTCACGCAACAGCTTATTATTTACTCTTGCACGTATGAACAATACATGTACAGACTGCCTCCGTGGTCGAGTGGTCAGCGAGCTGGCTTCTCAACCAGAGGTCCCGGGTTCGATTCCCGGTTGGGGCGGGGAATTTTTCTTTAACCGGAATTATTCCCTATCCCCCATAGAGTCTGAAAGTATGAATGTGAGAGTGAATGTGCGTGTGTTTAGTAATATAAAGTTAACCTAATGTTCTGAACCTACAGTTTCACAAGTGAAAGCCCCCGATATGACCATTGATGTTAAAGGGGGCTATACAAATGAAGCAATAAAAAAAAAAAATACATGTACATAAAGAAGGTAATGCACTCCACCAAAAGTACCGGAAATACATGTTTTGAATAGGTTTGAACATTTTTAGAAAATGGCCCGCGCGCGTGTGGACAGCATAGCTCAAAAACGAAAAGTCGGTTAAACACTCTCTCACTCTCCATATTTTAATGATATACATTTTTCCAAGTTTCATCTTTACTGGTTGTCAATTAAATTAAATATATTAGAATGGAGCCAATATCTTCCATCTTCACCTTATGGCTTTGATATTAAGTGACCATTACAAAAAACTGTTTTCCGCACTGTTGGGCAGTATGATAATTAATAATCAGCTGACACTGGAATGATACAACGATGTTTGACTCTTAACATTTAGTTCTAAAATTTGGTGCGCTTCAGGATTGTGTATGCACAATGTTTTTTGAGACTGTTTCTAAAGAATATTTATGACTAAACGGAATTAGATTTTGAATGAATGCTTCGTAAAGGTTATGATATACTTATCTTTATGTTTTATTAGTTTTTTTTGTTAATGTTTATATCATTAATAATATTTATTCTCAGTGTATATTTTATTATAAATAATATAATTTATTTTATTGAATGGGAATTAATAAGGCTGGATTTGTAGGTATTCTACAGCCAGTTAAGTGATGCTATAGAACATATAATGGGAAAACAAATGAAACATGTGATTGTTACATCCCAGATTTACGATTAAGAAGTATTTTCGCAAACGAAGGATTATATTTTCGTATGATAATTACTGAAACCGGATTGGAAATTAGACCAGACACAGGAAACCTGACCTCGTCTGACTGTAGCAAGTTCAGCACGATGGTCTGAATAACTTGGAGAGGAAGATATTGTTGGAACCACATGCCACATTACTACTATTTGGGCAAAGGGACTGGTTATTCGGGGCAGGTGGGTTAATTAAACGAAGGAAATTTCACACAGTGACATTGAATAAATTGGGCAGTAAGATTTCACTGGAACCACGTGACATGTTCCCTCTGTTTGGACAAAGACAGGTGGTTGGCCTTACATCTGGACGAATCAAAGAGCATATGATCTTAAGATGCATCTGTGAAATTTGACCAAAATTGAGAATAATTCAAAACATTTTTCATATTAAAATTATATGAAATCTAAACTTTAAAACATAATTTTTCCACTTGACGCATTTTAATTATGAATGCACTAAATCTTAAGGATATGAACAAGCTTATTAATAGACACGCCAACTTTAAACCTCGTTTTTTCGCAAACTTTTTTTTTTCTCAACAGTTTTCCTTGAACAAAATTCTCCACATATGCAATTTTTTTTTACTAATTTGCTTCAAAATGTTTGTACTGCCTTTCAAATGTATTTATATTAAATAAATGTCCATATTCTTTTTCGAAATTATACTCATTTGTTGAGAAATAAGTTATTACTTTTTGAAACATCAAGAGTTTTGAGAATACAAAAACTAATAATGTTTCTACAATAATTATCGTAACTGTAAAACTCTCATTTTATGTGAGTTTTTTAAAAATGCATCCTGTGGAGGATTTTTAGGCAAGAGTAATCTGTTGGGGTCTCTGATTCTAACTTTTCATTGTTTCGCTGTTTTAATGTTTATTATTTTGTATTGAATATGATTTATTTCACAATCCCCCCCCCCATTTTCAAATATATTCTAATGCTTATATTTTAAAAAGTGGGGCAAAGGAAGGATGTTTTGCCCGTGAAAGTAATATATTTTTGTTTATTTATTCATTTAAAGAATAGATAGCTTGCACATGAAAGGGATGGTTTTCAATGTATTATTCATTTAAAGAAATAGTTTGCATGTGAAAGAAATGCTTTTCAATTTATTGTTCATTAAAAAGGATAGGTTCGCACGTGAAAAAAGTGATTTTCACATGTATTATACGTTTAAAAGAATGGTTAGTTTATGCGTGAGAGGAATATACTTTTGTTTATTTATTTAAAGGAATAGATGTTATGTACATAAAAGTAGTAATTTATATATGCTTATTAATTTAAAGGAATACAGTTATTTCTTTTCCGAGTGTGCAGTGCTTGTAAACACTGCCAATGGTGAGTAACTGACGCGACTGTGGGAGAGGCAGGAAATAGCTGACTGGCGCAGAGCCCCTTTTATATGGGCAATAAATTAGAACATAATTGTTCTGAATTTAAGTAACCATGCAAACTATAATTTTAACACAGTAAAACTAAGTCATTGTG
Organism: Hymenopus coronatus; assembly: GCA_030762935.1. Classification (NCBI taxonomy): domain Eukaryota; kingdom Metazoa; phylum Arthropoda; class Insecta; order Mantodea; family Hymenopodidae; genus Hymenopus; species Hymenopus coronatus. The sequence goes on along the minus strand of CM060897.1, from coordinate 39,321,178 downwards.
TGTAATAAGCAAGCCTTGTATTCTGAACGATTTTTTTCCTGACTTCTTACGCTTCAAATTTTAGTTTATTTTAATGTTTTAGGTACCAACGAATGGTATACTGCAATTTTTATAGACCCTAAACTAACCTAATTTTAGGTTAGGACCTAATAAACCTATTATGCGTTGATAGAACCTAAAAAAAATAATTCGGATATTTAAGCAAATAAGAGTGCATTTATTTATAATATATTTTCATAGCGAAAGAATACTGTTCGAATAATGAAAAATTTAAATAATTATTATCTTATGAATTTTTGCGTAATTTCCGGATAAGAAAGAAAGCAAAAGTTGTTTTAGTATGCAGTCCATATTTCAAGGTCTCGCAACAATCGGTCGCGTTCTCCATGAAGATAATACAAGATCATTGCTATGGAAAGCCAAGGAAATAACCAAAATGCAGTTCGCACCACTTACTACATGTGAATGCTTTCAAGCGCATTTTCATGGGACTGAAGATACTTAGGTGTAAACCGCCTCGAGTACTTTATTGCTCTGTGTCACTGGATGTGCAAAATGAATGCTGAAAACTTTTGCGCATGTTTAAAATGAATTTGTTTTTTGGTGCCATACTAATTATATGTGTATTGAAAATACGTACATACTAAAGTTTTACAATATAAAGTTACAGTGTTTTAAACACAACGACATACTCAGTAATTAATACAAATCTATACCCCCAAAATCCTATAAATACCTAAATGAACTTATAAAATCCTAGTATATCGTTAGGGAAACCTAATTTTAACATTTTACATCCTAAACTGGGAGCCCAGTAGGGTTGCCAGGACTACCGTATTTCCCGGGTTCTCCCATATTATAGTCTTATTTTACTGTCTCCCAGCTCCCGTATTTTGGACTATTTCTCCCTATTTCACACACTGTCATGAATCCTGGGTTTTAGAAGGATATTTGGAATATGCGATATATCGAAGTGGTAGTTGCCTTTTCCCAGTGTTGGCAGCAATATTTTAATTAGCTGTTGGTAGCAATGGTAGCACGCGTCTCGTTCACTTGAGAGAGGAACACGTGTTTGTTTGCCTGTGGTTTGAAAAAGCAAGTAAAATCATGGAAGACTATGATGGCCGCAATGAACTGAACAAAACTGCACCTAAGAAGAAACCTAAGTACATGTGTGTTTATCTTTCTGTTTGGGAAGATACTTACTTTGGTCTGGACCTGTGAAGGGTAAAAGGATTGTGCACGTTACAGATTGCTTATCTTTATGCTCATTACAGTAAATTTTAAAATGAGTTGCAAATATCTCTTTAATTATGTGAGAACTAATGTCAAGCATCTGGATGATGTAATTCAAATGCTAAATATTCACAATAGTTTCATATCACATTGTAAATACTTGTACCTATTATTGTTTTAAATTATATTTGGGTACCAAATATGTTTTAGTCCTATACACATTCTCTGCTGAAATCAACAAAGTAAAAGGTCAATAGACCGTGTCAAGGTGTCGGGAAAACCATTCCTGAAATTTTCCCCTCTTCTCAGATACACAACCTGGCAACCCCAGTAACAAGTAATAACTGGTATACCTACATTTCAACAAGATATCTAAGACACTGTGGATTTTCCAAAGTTCACAGATGCATTGCTTGGAGAGAGAAAAGATGTACGAAACCACTTGATAACTCACCTCTTCGTGGCCGCATCTGGCTCGTAATGCTCTATGAGTCTAGACTGACTCTCCCTGATCGGAATTCACTTCTGCCTTAAAGCTCGGACTTCCGAGCTAATTAGAATTCACACACTGGCACTTTATGGAGCCTTGTGGCATATCCACTGATTTGAGTGAGTCATTGCATTGCCGCGAGCTAACTGGACCTGGAGTAGTGTGTTTTGAGCGAGTCCGACCGGCTACGGCTGGTGAAAAGAAAGGCAACACCAGAAGTGCCTGCGTGGGTAGCCTCGCTAAGGGGTATACAAAAATTTATTCCATTTGCCCTGTATCTCTCAGCTGTCACGTGACTATCACCTCTCATTGGCTGTCGTGGTGAAATAGGAGGTTTGTACAAAATATTTCTTAATTTAACATGAATATTTACATATTTAATATCCCATTCGAGGAATTAATATGAGCCAGCAGAAGTAGTTCGAGGATGAGACAGTTTCGATATGGGGTTACTATTCTCTGCCCAACCTTACTTTACCGGTAGTGTAAACAAAAACAAGTTACAATGACTATTATAGGTTTCTGAACGTTTTACCACTTTTCTGCATCACAAAATACGAGGTACGTCCAGAGAGTAAGTTCCGTTTGGTAATAAAATTAAATTGTGTACAGATACAGAATAATTATTTATTGCACAAAATTCTACAACGCTTAAACTACTTTTCCACATAACTGCCGAAATTTTGCAGGCATTTGTCATAGTGTGGCACAAGTTTTGTATACCTTCTTCATAGAAGTTTGCCGCCTGTAACCAACGTGAGCAAAGTTTACGAAATTTCAGTATTTCGGTAACAATTTCATGAATTAGTGATCGTGAGCTTTGGGGAAATTCCATAGCGAGAGCACTAATTGTAAACTTGCAGTTTTCCTGGATCTTGTCATCAATCGCGTGAACCAGTTCTCCTGTAACCAAAGATGGACCCCACTTCGTTCTTCATCGTGCACTTCACTAAGTCCTTCATTGAACTGTAGGACCCATTTTCTCACCATTGAATCACTCATCGCATTTTGTCTGTAAACTTCGCAAATTTGCCGATAAATTTTAATTGGTTTCACTTTCCTAGCATTCAGAAAACGAATCACAGATCTGATTTTACAAGCGGCGGGATTTTCAGTCAACCCCGACATTGTAAACAAGCACAACAAAGCGTACGTGACTCACAGCGATCTCAAAATGGCGCACGTTTCTTCTCCTTGATACAGAGCGTCTACCGCGCATGTGTGGAACTGCGATCGCAGCGCTGCAGCGGGGATAAATTGAAACGGAACTTACTTTCTGGACGTACCGCGTAGTTCGTTTTATATTTCCGAGTGAGTATAGAAATATCCTATTAAACTATGTAATGTTGTATAATTAGTATAGTATGAATGATTAAGAAACAAACTTTTCTGATCATTTAATATATTTATTTATGTAACAATGCATATTCGTTGTACAGTTCAATGGCTTCTTTTAGTCAGCAAGTAATGGTGGAAGTATGTAACGCCAGTGTAGAGAAACATACGCATAGAATTATTCCTAATGTACCTATATACTAAGTTTTGTGACAAATATCTAATTTTTCCATTAAGCAATATTCTCAGCTTTTCGGTAGACTTTGCTGGTGTTTCCGAAAGCAGCATAAAATGTGCAAAGCTCTTAAATTAAACCAGGTGCGACATCTTATATAAACATATTTTCAACAGATGAAAAAAGCAGTGAATGTGGGTTACACATTGTTCGGGAAGAGTAAACAAAATAACATTTGGAGAAAATGGACGTTGACCTATTAGTTATCAATATTCCAATGCAGTTGCAACAAATGAATCCTATCTTGAAGGAGTACGGCCACTTCCATTCTCAGATTAGCTCTTCTAGGTAAGACACTGCATTATGACAGTATTTTAAAGAAATATGTGGTGCATGGTTGCCCAAGCGTGAATGCTAACATTCGCAATAAAAAAAATTGAGTGATTTACGTATGCAATATTTCAGCAAACTTTCAAAACATGTCTCGTTTTATAATCTTACGGGAGAATGTTACATTTCATACAGAATATACTATATGACTCGTCTGCCTGTTTTAATGTGTTCTATTTATTATAAATTTAATAGAATTAATCTGTGAACAGTAAAAGTAGGTAGCTATTTCTTTTCCTGCCAAACGTAGGTACGCGGTTTTACAATTACACAGCAGACGAACCGGCTTAGCACCACGTGGTGTGTACACGTACGTTCTCGGAAGAATGCATTCTGATTTGTTTACATCGCCGATGAAGTAAGGATGGACAGATAATAATAAATGTCACGCGACTATATCGGTCTTCTACATCTTTGCGTAGAGTGCATCCTAACACCTCTTTTCATTGTTCCGTGTTTTTTTTTTTTTTTAATTATTTTTTTATTTTAAATACAGTTCCGGTGTCTGATCGGGACTGTATGATTACTGAATTTCTGATTTACTTTTTACACACACATACACAAACATATAACGCCCATGCCCAAGGCGGGACTCGAACCCACGATCCCCTGCGCTGCGAAACACCAAAGCGAGACGCTTTGGCGAGCGCGGCCATGGGGACCGGCTTGTGTTCAGACCACTCACCTCTCACCTAGACCGGGTTTTCTTCGGGTTCTCCGGTTTCCCCCGCCATCTCATTCCACCGGGGCTTCATCTTCATGTATCATCAGTGTCATTGCCTGCGGTGCCAGAGCAGTAAAAGCAGGCGTTAAAAAAAAGAACTTTTCATTGTTCCAATTAGTTCCTCAGCTTCATTATTGCTGTGACGATTCTGATGCCTTTTTTGGCATCTTTCTAATTCTCTACTATTTATCTAATTATCCCCAGTAAGTAGAGAGGGTATTGCATTACATCCAAAAATTTCCTATCGTAATTTAGCCGAAAGTAATATTTTGAGGCTCCCTGGATCCCACCCCCAATACGAAAAAATACAGTAAATGTTTTGAGAAAGATCGTATTTTTGTCTCTGTGTGTATGTGTGTGGTATTCTGCGTTTGTAGTATTATGATGACATTCTTACCGCTATTGTCTTTATTAGTTCTTTGCCTCCAATCTCAAGGTCACTATAATTAAATTGCCAGCAAAATATAAAATTAGCGACGTGTGTATCCAACCTTATTTGCGCAGTCATTTTCTTCCATTCATTGTTTGTTACGATGATTTTATATTGAAAGAATACTTACCTAAAGGTATAGGATCTTTAGTGGGATTTCATAAGACAACTTTATTGTGCATTATGTCGGTATGTTTACGAAAACCTGCTATAGCACGCGACTCGGTGCTTTTCAACCAACCCGTTTTACCTCCGATTGCGTGGGCAGAGACGTGGCTTTGTTCCGAGTAACTGCCTAATCCACACTAAACATTCAGTGTTTTGCTGATGTACCTTGATTAGTGTATATTACTTTCTCTATACCAGTGTTTCCCAACCTTTTGAAGTTCACGGCACCCTTGGGAATAACATTAAACACCAGGGGCACCCTTTCTTGAATTAAAAGAAAATTAAGCTTAATATGTTAATTTATTGAAATATTATATAATAACGTACACCATAACATAATACAGTAAATTTTACTACAATCACTGAGTAAAAATACATCAATAAATTTTGTTCGATTAATGATTAATGTGAAACTTGTGATTGATGCTTAGAGCACAGATATGTGATGTCGGGTCTTACAGTTGACAGTGAAACACGCAAATCATCCTCAAGGTTATTCAGTCTATTTCTTGCTTTGCATTTTATTGTCACCATAGCAGAGATGGCTTGCTCGCATAGATAGGATGTTGAAAAGGGCAAAAGTGCGTTAATTGATTTCTTCATTAGGTTAGGGTACTCCTCTCTCCGTTGAAGCCAAAAACTAGCCACCGACGCCTCACTCTTGGTGAACTTACCTTTGAGTGTGGAATCAGCGCAAAGATCAATAAATTCATCTTGTTCGCAAGCAGTGAAATCTATTTCCTCTGCACTATCTACGAAATCAAATAGTGAGACAACCCAGTCGAGATTCGTAGTGGAAATAGTTGGAAAGTACGCATCTATTGCATCTTGCAATCTTGATAAGTGATCACAAATGCGGTCTTTCAGTTTACCCAGATCTTTATCTCCTGCCACATTAAGAAGAGATGGAAAGTTCGACAAATCTCCTTTTTGAACTGCAGACTTCCAAGAACTAAGTTTTCTTTTAAAAACTTTCATTTTATTGGTTGAGGAGATTATTGTTTCATGTCGACCCTGTATCGAAACATTCAATTCATTCAGCTTATGAAAAATATCTGCCAGATACGACAGTTCAAAACACCAAGAATCACTTAGTAAGAGCTCATGAAATGTGTATTGATTTTCATCCTTAAAAAAAATTTTAGCTGTTCTTTAAGTTCGAGAAACCGGTTCAATACACGACCCTGCGACAACCACCTTACTTCTGTGTGAAGTAACAAAGAGGTATGAGCTGCATCCGTTGCGCGACATAACTGTTCAAAAATTCTGCACTTTAAAGGTCGAGACTTCATATGGTTCATCATTTTCACAACTTGGTTAAACACTTCAGCAAAATCTTCATTACACGCTTTCACGACTAATGTCTCTCTATGCAGAAAATAGTGAGTTATAATAATGGATGGATTTTCATTGAGAGCTATTGCAGTAAAATCTTTAATTTTCCCAAACATAGATGGTGCACCATCTGTACATATACCACAACAGTCTTTCCATGAAAGATCATGGTCATTGAGAATATAAGAGGATTATACACTTTTAATTTGGGATTTTTTTTTTTTTTTTGGTTTGTACAAGTATAGGAGTATATTCAGTAATATTGGCTGGTTGATCTAATTCTAGTTATGCGTTATTAGGGGGTTTACGTACAGATAGGAATTAATAGAAACGAAAATATCATGGCCTGTGGTTGTAGTCTCCAGCGGTCTACAGAACAGAAACTGTTCACTAATATCTTTTCCATCAATATATCTGATAAAACCAAGGAGTTGCGGTTTGTCACCAATATCGAGACTCTCATCTACTTGCAAAGCAAATGTTCTATAAGTTTTTATTTTCTCCGTGACTTGTTCGTTGATATTGCATGACATTTCAGATATCCTGCGGCTGATTGTGTTGTTGGACAGAGGAACTTTCGAAATTTGATTAGCTGCTCCTTCGCCAAGTATTGTTGAAACTATAGCTTGACATGCAGGGCCAATGATTTCCTCTCCAAGAGTATGAGGTTTCTTTTTTTTAGCTATCAGTTCTACTACTTTAAATGAGGCTTCAAGAGCAGTATCACCTATGGTCATTCTCTTTACCATTCGCACAGCTGTTTTCTTCTCCCTTTCTAATGTATGTGAAAAATGCATTACACTTTTCTGTGACACACTCGGTTGCTTTGTTGTAAGATGCCGCTTCAGTTTGCTAGGTACCATGGCCTCGTTGCTAAGTGTTTCGCCACATACTAAACACACAGGGATAGGGTTTTCCTCGTTGTTATTCCACTTAAATGCATACGCTAAGTAACTGTCCTGGTATGTTCTTTTCTCTCGTTTGTCTTCTTTATGTGGTGAATTCGACGGTCCGGGAGAAACTGTAAGATTTGGCTTCTTAAAGCAAGCAGTAGGAGCCGACTGTTCACTTTCACTGTCCTGGAGTTTACGTTTAACAATGAACTTATCCATAGCTAAACACTGTGAATCAACGCGAGGAAGACAACTGAAAGCATGCGTGCGTGCGTGTCTGGTAGGCTCGTGGTGAGCCTGGGTGTTGTTGCTGTGTACCTACCCTGGTAAGGGTTTAACCACAGGAATGAGGTGATGGTTAAGGTTTTGTTTGAGGTTTCGAGTGTTGGTGTTAAGGAGGTAGCGCTGGTAGGCTCCTCGAGCGGTTGCATTTTCAGGAGCAGTATCCTTTCCTCTGCTCCGCTGGTGTTTATTTATGTATTTAAATATGGTGGTGAATTTTGATAGACCTGTCCCTATGGGAGGGGGGGGGGAGTGCTTTGTTCAGCTATTACGCTGTTGGCTGGTTTAAAGCCGTTGTTACCGGGGTGCCCACAAGCCATGCGGGGAACCCGGAACCGCCTTTTTCGGCGTTCAGAGGGTAAGTACTCCCCCAGTGATCTGACAAGAGCGTTCTCATGTTCGCCCAATCTGGCGTAGAATTTTTGAGCCCGGTGCCTAATAACATCTTCCACATAAGGGAGGGCCGAAGCTTCATGTAGTAGCCTCAAAGGGAAACGTCGACATACAGAATATATGGACCGGAGTCCTCTATTCTGCACCCACTGTAACCAGAGAAGCCAGGAGTCTGCTGCCATACCCCACACTTCGCAGGCGTAGAGCATCAGGGGGACTATTAGCGCCTTGAAAAGGCGTAACTTTAGGAGAACCGGCATCTGGGAGGCCAGCACAGGGTAAAGGGGGGCTACCGCCCCTTTCGCCCTGTCCGACGTTCCCCGCACGTGTTCACGAAAAGTTAGGCCCTTATCAAGAATGACGCCCAAGTACTTGATGGAATTCCCCCACTCTATCCTTTGGCCCTGATAGGAAAAGTTGGGTATCTGGTTTATTTCGGGGCGTTTTCTGGTGAACAGAACAGCATGACTTTTGCCCGGATGAACGGACATCCGCCACTGTCTGCACCAGTCCTGGACGAGACGGAGGTGTGTCTGTATGGGGTTGAAGGCTCTGCGTATGTTCCTGTCGGTGCGGTAGAGCAGGACGTCATCAGCAAACTGGGCCATGTTGACGCCCTGCACCGTAGGGAAGTCTGCCATATAAAGGCTAAACAAGGTGGGTGATAGTACAGAGCCTTCTGGGACTCCGCCTCGTAGGGGTTTAGTTGTAGATGTTTGCCCCGCAACTGCAACTACAAAGGTGCGCTGGTGTAGGAAGCTGTGTATGATGTTGATTAACTGTGTGTGTAGGCCAATCTGGACGAGTTTAAACAGGAGACCCTCATGCCAGGTGGTTGAGAAGGCCTTCTCGACATCCAAAGACACCGCCGACGTGAAGGCCCCGTCCTGGAACCCCAGGGCGGCAGCCTCCACCACCCGCAGCAGCTGTTGGGTTGTCGAGTGCCCAGGACGGAATCCAAACTGATGGAGAGGGATGGCTTGAATGTCGACTACCTGCGGCGACAAGCGGTGTAGAACTAACCTCTCGAAGACCTTCGAGAGGGTGGGTAGGAGGCCATTAACTGAAAGCGTGCGTGCGTGCGTGCGTGCGTGCGTGTCTGGTAGGCTCGTGGTGAGCCTGGGTGTTGTTGCTGTGTACCTACCCTGGCAAGGGTTTAACCACAGGAAGCGCCAAGCGGCGTACACTTTTATATATTCATGTCGAAGTCTCGGGAATGTTCGTGAGGAAGCGAGTAGTCTCGGGAATGTTCGGCAGGGTATAGCTGTAATGCCATCTGTGGGATACTAGTATAACTGAATTATTGAAATGAATCGACCACTATCCCCATCTGCCGTGCATGAGAGTAATTGATTTGACTTATTTTATTTCAAGACCTTACAAGGCTTAAGGTTTCAGTAGAAGGTATTTTTTTTTTGTTTATCTCAATATCTCGCGGCACCTCTTAGCCAATCACACGGCACCCTAGGGTGCCGGGGCACACCGTTTGGGAACCGTTGCTCTTTACGTTACTATGTACAGTGTATAGAGAAGGTATTGCGTTCCACCCAAAAATTCGATACCGAGATTTCACCGGAAATACATGTTTTGGGTCCCCCTGAATAAAAAAAAAGAATTTTTAGAAAAAAGGTCCGTGTGTGCATGTATATGTGTCCGTGGACAGCATAGCTCAAAAACGAAAAGACCGTTGAATACCAAATTTGGTGTTTAAGTTTGGTATCTTCCAAAGGTGTGACAGGAAGATTTTCAAGAAAATCCCCCTACATCCCTTTACATAGAACTTTTTTCAAATTTTTTTATTTTCTCAAAAATAGCTCTAACGATTTTGATTAAAATGTCGTTTATTAAAGATATTTACATGAGAAATAAAATGTTTATCTTGAATTTTCTGGGAATAGCCTCGGAAGACTACTTTATGCTGGATGAATTTTACAGAATTTTGCATAACTGCTAAACCGTAACAAATGGACAAAAACTTACCACAAAAAAAAATGTAGACCACGTTAAGACACACAATTTATGTTATATACTTTTTTCGTGGAGTTGGTCGTTTCTGAGATATTCCTTATTATTGGTTTCAGCTTTAAAAACTTATACTTCTCAACTTGTCAGCTCCTGTCCATACAAAGGAACTTCAGTCACATCAACCAGCTTTTTATTATCACCTTAACCTATGGTACTCCTTTATTTCGCTTCTACTTCCAAAGAAATAAGTAATAAGACGATTTCTGCTAATTTTTTCTCGATTAGCACGAAGTAAGTAGAAGAATAATATTTCTAACAATAATTTGTTGCAGAGATGTAGAGAAAGTCATGTGAATGGAACTCATCATATATTATTACATAGGCTCTTAGTACTAACGTTCACATCTTGGTTCGATGAGCTTTTTAAACATCCTGTATAGTGGGTTGAACAAAATTTATCGATACAGTTCGTTTTAAGTGAAAATTAAAGGCGGTTTTGATAAAGAGTCTTCGAATTGAGGTTACAGATGAACATTTATTAAGACTTTGAAACTGTGCTAACTAAAATAGATACTGCAAGGAAAGATATTCTTAGGTAATTTGCCTGCAAACCGGCGCGGGAGGAACAAAATAAATACACTGTTTACTATTGGAAGCTGAACTACAATCATAATGTAGGTAATACGGGCTAGTGACCGAAATGCTGTTAGCGAATTTATAGACTCTTATTACAAAAATCTGATGTGTACCATTCACATGACTTTCTCCATATCCCTGCAACAAATAATTCTTAAAAAGCTTATACTTCTATTTACTTTATGCTAATCAGAAAAAAAATTAGCAGAAATAGCCTTATTACTCGCTTCCTTGTAAGTAGAAGCGAAATAAGGGACAGCCGTAGGTTAAAGTGATAGTCAAAAGCTGATTGCTATGTCAATGAAGTTCCTTTGTTTATATGGATAGGAGTTGAAAGTTCCTGTATGAGAAAAGTATACGTTTTTCATAGCAGAAACCAAAAATAAGGAATGTCACAAAAACGACGAACTCCACGAAAAAAATGTATATAACATAAATTGTGTGTTTTAAAGTGCTCTACATTATTTATGTAGTAAGTTTTTGTCCATCTTTTACGGTTTAGCAGTCATTCAAACTTTAGTAAAATTCATCCAGAATAAACTACTCTTCAGAGACTATTCCCAGAAAATTCAAGATATACATTTTATTTGTCAGGTAAATATGTTTAATATACGAAATTTTAATCAAAATCGTTAGAGCCATTTTTGATAAAATTGAAATTTTCGAAAAAAGTTCCATGTGTAGGGTAGTTGGGGTTGGGGGGATTTTTCTCAAAATCTTCGTGTTGCATCCCTGGAAGATACTAAACTTAAATACCTAGTTTGGTATTTTACCGACTTTTCGTTTTTGAGTTATCGTGTTCACAGACACACGGACACACACACACACACACACACACACACACACACACACACACACAACACACTCACACACACACGGACCTTTATGTGAAAATGCTTTTTTTGGATATTGGGGGCCCTAAAACATATATTTCCGGTGAAATTTCGGTATCGAATTTTTGGTGGAGTGCAATACTTTCTCTATACACTATGTACATAGTGCGTATGGAGAAAGTAAAAAAGTCCCATGGTGTAATGGTTTGTGCTCCGCTTGTCACGCGAGACAGAACGTTCGATACCACACCGGATATTAAAATTTTAATCTACTTTATTAAGCCCAACTGGGTAAAACATTTTTTTTAAATTGCCTGCAACTCGACCGATATAACTTCGTTGTTATTACTTTTTCTATGTACATAGTATGTACAGAAGATATTGTATTCCACCTACAATTTGATATCGAGATTTCACCGGAATACATGCTTTGAGATTCCTGAATAAACAAAATAATTTATACAAAAAGGTCCTTGTGTGTATACGTGAACACGATAACTCAAAAACAAAAAAGCTGTTAAATACCAAGCTTGATATTTAAATTCAGTAACTTACAAGGATGCGACACGAGATTTTCAAGAAAATTCCGACACTCCATACTATTCTTTTCAGGAAACAAATTTCCAAAATTTTAATTTTGTCAAAATAGCTTACGGTTTTGATTACAAAATGCATATTAAAGAAAATTACATTACAAATAAAGTGTATACCTTGCATCTTGTAGGAATAGCCCTTAAAATCATCTTCATTCTGAAAGACCTTTGCATATCTGGCAAACTGTAAGAAATAGGCAAAACTTCACAAAAATGTAGATCTCATTAAAAAACGTAATCCAAGTCAAATACTTTTGGATCAAGCGTTTCCGAGATATTCCTTGTTGTTGGTTTCAATTATAAACTACTTAAACTTTTGTCAAACGCGGAGTCATCTTTCGTTTCATAATGTTTTTGTTTTACTCCTGGTGTTGCAAACCGAATAAAATTTCAATTGTTACCAGCTTTTAAAATATTTGACTATCGCTTTAGCCTAGCGTATTCCCTTATTTTTCGTTTACTAAGGAAACAAGTAATAAGACATTTCTGCTAATGTTTATCTCGATTAGCTGATGTAGATAAAAATAAATCTTTTGTAAGAATACTTTTCTTACATGTAGAGATGTGTATGAAAGGCACACACTAAAGCTGATTGTTATGTGACTGAAGTTCCTTTGTTTGTATAGACACGTGTTGACAAATTCCTGTATGAGAAAAGTATAAGTTTTTCAAAAGTGAAACCAATAAAAACGATCAACTCCACGAAAAAATGTATGTAACATAAATTGTGTGTTTTAATGCGCTCTACGTTTTTTGTATAGCAAGTATTTTTTCTATCTCTTACGGTAAATTCCGTAAAATTCATTGAGAATATAGCCTTCAGAGGCTATTCCCAGAAAATTCAAATATACATTTTATTTGTCAGGTGAATATCTTTAATATATGACATTTTAATCAAAATTATTAGAGCTATTTTTGAGAAAATTAAAATTTTCGAAAAAAGTTCCATGTAAAGTGTAGTTTGGTGTGGGGGATTTTTCTCAAAATCTTCGTGTCACATCCCTAAAAGATACTAAACTTAAATACCAAGTTTGGTATTTTACCGACTTTTCGTTTCTGAGTTATCGTGTTCACAGACACACGGAACTTTTTCTGAAAATACTCTTTTTTATACATGGGACCCTAAAACATATATTTCCGATGAAATCTCGGTATCGAATTTTTTGGTGGAGTGCAATACCTCTATACACGATGTACATAGTAGGTGTAGAGAAAGTAAAAATCAAATTCCCAGATAAAAATAAGAACAGTTAAATATTTAAGAACGCTGGAACTTAATTTTGTCCATGGTAATACGAGGGGCATACTGAAAGTCACGAGCAACCCATTGTAAAAATTTAAATTTCAACAATGTAACGAAACGAATTGCAGGATCGTAATCTACAGACTTTAAGCCACATGTTGACACATTATGACGTCATTAGCTTCTATCACGTGACTACAGACGGTGTTTGAAAAATGGCTGACATTGATGTTTCGTTTCGACAGCGTGCTGTCATTGAATTCCTTGTGAAAGAAGGAAAATCTGCTCCTGAAATTCATCTCAGACTTCAACGTGCATATGGAGGTATCTGAATGGGTGCCAGCAGTGTTAAAAGATGGGTGAAACATTTCAAAGATGGAAACACGAGTCTGCAAAATGCGCCTCGTAGCGGGCATCCTCGAACTGCCTCTACAGAACGCAACAAGGAAAGAGTTGATGAGCTCATTACAGGAGATACGCGTTTCACTGTGAATGAAATTGCTGCGCAACTTGGAATAGGACATAGTGCAGTGCAAGAAATGATCCACAGCTTGGGTTATCGAAAGGTCTGTGTGCGTTGGGTCTCCCGTTTATTGACTGAAGACCACAAACTTCAGAGAAGAATCACTGCACAAAACTTTCTTCCGAGATTTCATAATGAAGGTGATGAATTTTTGACGTGTATTGTGACTGGAGATGAGAGCTGGTTCCATCACTATGAGCCAGAAACGAAACGTCAGAGTATGGAATGGCACCACTTGAACTCACCATCGAAGAAGAAAGCGAAGACATTGCAGTCTGTAGGAAAAGTTATGGGAAGTGTCTTTTGAGATGCACAAGGTTGCATTCTGGTTGACTTTCTTGAACCTGGACAAACCATAAATTCTGACCGCTACATCAAGACACTTCTGAAGCTCCGTCGGGCTTTGCGTGATAAACACCCTGGAAAGAGGATCATCCTTCAACAGGATAATGCACGTCCGCATACTGCCCGTGCCACTATGGAGAAGATCAGGGCATTAGGGTGGGAAACTCTTCCACATCCTCCCTACAGTCCCGACTTGGCACCCTCCGACTACCATCTTTTCGGTTCTGTGAAGGAGTAGATGCGTGGCCAACGCTACGAGACGCTGGAGGATATTCGGAAAGCAGTGCGTCAGGGTCTGCGGGCAGCTGGAACGGAGTTCTATCACAAGGGCATTTTCAAACTTGTAGAACGATGGGAAAAATGTGTGCAAAACAATGGAGACTATGTCGAAAAGTGAAAGAAAGTCTGTAGATTATGATGATGTATTTGGTTTGGCTTAAAAATAAATATTAAGATTGTAAAACAGTGTTGCTCATGACTTTCAGTATGCCCCTCGTACATAAGGAATATGCAGGGTTACTACAAAAGAAATAGACAACTTCAACTGCCTGTAAAACAAAAACTATTAGAGATAGCAACCTAATTATTTTGGAGGTATGTTGAGAAACTCTCAAAGTTTCGTTTGTTACTATTGGTAACGCTGTAGTGTTTTGTTTGTTGTTGCAGAAGCTGAAATGGCGGAAAATCCTGTGGAAAAGGCATATCGCGTGTTGGAATTTGCTAGAACGCAATCAGCAACTGTTGTCCAACGACATATTAGAACACGTTACCACAAAAATGAAATGATGCGCTCACAAGAACCAGCATCGTCTTCATCATGTCGCAACATGTCGATGCATGTATGACCTTATCTTCTTCACTCAGAAACTGCAACATCTGTAATCTGTAAGGCATCGTGTGCAGTCGCTTCCGCAAGATTTTCCATACAGTTTGCTGTGGAATTTGTAATTGCATGCTTGCCCTAGATGTCGATTTCTGTGGGCTTCTTATGTAGGCAGAACGAACACGTTCAACGTTTTCTTCCGACACTCTTGGTCTTCCCGAGCTCTTCCCTTTGCACAAACATCCCGTTGTCTCGAATTTTCTATACCATTCGTAGATTGACTGTCTAGTCGGTGGCGTTTTGTGGTAACGTGTTCTAAAATGTCGTTGGACAACAGTTGCTGATTGCGTTCTGGCAAATTCCAACACGCAATATGCCTTTTCCACAGGATTTTCCGCCATTTCAGCTTCTGCAACAACAAACAAAACACTACAACGCTACCAATAGTAACAAACGAAAATTTGAGAGTTTCTCAACATACCTCCGAAATAATTAGGTTACTATCTCTAATAGGTTTTGTTTTACAGGCAGTTGAAGTTGTCTATTTCTTTTGTAGTAGCCCTGTATTTGAATGTGTAATAGAGAAAATGGTGTGGATGACACACATCAGACGTATCCAAAGTTCACGCCATTGCGTTGCCCTAATGTGACTGTTGGAATTCTGAAGGAACACAGCTGTACTAATACTAAGAGTTGTGGTGCCGTAAACTCACATTTTATCGCCATGTGTCAGACGGCTGCTGGCGTCGTGAGGCTGAATAATAAAGCGTTAGGTCGCTTGAGTCCAGGTTTGCTACAAATATGCCAGACCAGCATGTTTTCCAGCATGACACACAAGCTTCGGAACTTGACTGCAGCGTGCTTAAGCAATTTGTTGTTTTCCTATAAGGCACTGGTAATGCATACTTTCTCTACCCATTACAACTCCCCATAATTTAGTTTTACTTTCTCTACTTGTACTATGTACATAGTGTAGAGAAGGTATTGCACTCCACCCAAAAGTTCGATACTGCGACTTCACCGGAAATACATGTCTTAGGGTCCCCTGTATCCAGGAAAAGCATTTTCAGAAAATGGTCCGTGTATGTGTGTGAACATAACCCAAAAACGAAAAGTCGGTAAACTACCAAAATTGGTATTTAAGTATCTTCCAGGGATGCGACACGAAGATTTTGAGAAAAATCCCTCCATCCTAAACTACCCTTTGCATGGTACTTTTTTTCGCACATTTTGACTTTCTTAAAAAATGGCTCCAACGCTTTTTATTACAGTATCGTACATTAAAGATATTTACATGACAAATAAAATGTGTATTTGAATTTTATGAGAATAGCCTCTGAAGACTACTTTATTCCGGATAAATTTTAAGGAATTTTGCATAACTGCTAAACCGTAAGAGATGGACAAAAAACTTGCCACACAAAAAATGTAGAGCATGTTTAAACACACAATTTATGTTATATACATTTTTTCGTGGAATTGATCGTTTTTAAGTTATTCCTTGTTTTCGATTTCACCTTTAAAAACGTATACTTTTCTCATACAGGAATTTGCCCACTCCTGTCCATACAAATAAAGGAATTTCAGTCACATGGGAACCAGCTTTTGACTATCACTTTAACCTATGGTACTCCCTTATTTCGCTTCTAATTACAAGAAAGCAAGTAATAAGACTATTTCTGCTAGTTTTTTCTCGATTACATGGAGTAAATAGAAGCATAAGCTTTTTAACAATATTTGTTACAGAGATGTAAAGAAAGTCATGTGAATGGAACACATTAATTTTTATAGTGATGCTTTCTATTCACATTATGTTACTACGTTGCACGATATAATTTTGACTAAGCAATTTGGATTTCGTTACATGCACACTCATAGTCAGCATTCTGGCTTCTAAAATCTGAGGTCCGGATTCATAACCTGGCTGGGGCAACAAATGTTTAACCAGTAGTTTCCTACACTCCAAAATGTCTGAAAGTATGAATGTGTGTTTAATAGCAAAAAGAGTTACATATTAATATTAAAACAACTATATTTCAATAAATAACAACAAAATCAGCTCAAGTAAAAACCTCGACCCTGCAATAGCACTTAAACGAAGTTAAATTATTTCGTAGTCGGCTTACCCTCCCCATATGTAGAAATCACAAGAATACCTAGGGGTCAGAAGCCTGTCGGAGAGCCAAAGGCACGAATCACATAATGAAGAACCTGGAACGCGTGATCGGCCCGTAGCCAGGCATGAACGTAATGAAGTGGATGATAGGAAAGGTGATGGAGCAATTCATGGAATAGTGGCGGGAGAAACCGAAGGACCCAAAGAAAACCCGCCCAGATGCCGTTTTGTCCACCACAAATCCCATATGCGGGAGCTTGAGAAGGAAGCTAAATACTTAAAATAACACAATTATGTTCTAAAACTATTCTTGCCACTCTTACTTGTCTATTCTATTACTGCACTACGAGTAAAATAAAGATATCGTTAGATTTTTTTAAAAAAAATCTTTTTGCTGTGTAAAGGCTTTGAAATTCCATTAAAATAAAAATAGTTTTTTTTCGTGAAAAGGGTGGTTTTGGGAGGGGAATTTTCTTGAAAAAAAATATATATATCATATATCATTGGAAGATGCTGAACTTATATACCAAATTTGGTATTTAACTGAATTCGTTTTAAGCGTCCGCGCGCACACACAAAGACACACACTCTTAAAAATTCAGTGAGTCTCAAAAATTGTATTCCCGGTAAAATTACTGTCGGTATATCGAATTTTTGGGTAGAAAAAAAGCTATATAGTTGGTGTTTAACGCCCGCTTTTACTACCAAGGCACCGCAAGCGATGACACTGGTGATACATGGAATGAAGATGGAGCATAGGTGGAATGCGATGGCGGGGGAAACCGAAGAACCCGGAGGAAACCCGCCCCTGCGCCGCTTTGTCCACTACAAATCTCACATGCAGTCGCTAGGTAAGAGGCGAATGGTCTAACCACTCGACCACGACGCGGCCAAAAACGTGATTCATCTACCCATCAAAAACGATATTTAAGTTCAATATCTTCCAGAGAATCTGAGAAATCAACGAGACATTCAAGATCATACACGACGCCGCACTTGAACATCAACTTCAAGTGTTAAATGCGAAAAACTACCCTCTAAACCATGTGCTGCAATACATCCATTAAATGGACATAGGTCCATAACTGATACGCAATACGAGAGGAAAAAATCTAATTTTCTTTCTGACCATTACAGCAATTTACGTCTAATACTACAGAATTTGTTTATCTTGTTAATATAGCTGAGAAGGTTATCTATCAGACTATCAGTCATTATAGACGATCCTCTACCAAAGGTCTTTACTCCACCCAGAGTAAGTTATCTACATTATTGTAAAATACGTGTAAACAATGCCCGATAAACATAATAAATGAAAAGCAGGTAGAATGTTCTCTGTGCAGTTCAGGAACCTCAGCCTGCAGGTGGCTTACTTAAAATATAATAAAAAGCGCCCAATGATGAATCATGTTGTAAACAGAAGCCATTGTCTATTTTATGACTGTAATGCTGATCCTTGCATTTAGTGCTGTTCAGAAAACAGAAAGAGAAACGCATGGTGTTTGTATCAAATAACCCAGAACCTTTTGAATAGTATTTCTTTTCCTAGAAACCTACAGAATCAAGTGTGAGAAGAGAAGAATCCAGAACCTTCTTTCCGAGAACTCGGAGATACAAATATAAACTGCCTCACATCGAAAGAGTCAGAGACTGCAGATTTTAACGGCATTTTAATCAAAATCGTTAGAGCCATTTTTGAGAAAATAAATATTTTTAATTTTTTTTTTCCATGTAAAGAGTAGTTTATGGTGGGGCGGGGGCGGATTATCTTCGTGTCGCATCCTTGGAAGATAAACATAAATACGAAGACTGGTTTTTAAAAGTCTTTTCGTTTTTTATCTATGCTGTCCACAGACACACACACGGATATTTTTCTAAACATGTTTTTTCCGGGCTCAGGGGACCTCAAATCATATATTTCCGGGGAAATCTCGAACCGGGGTGGAATTTTTGGGTGGAATACAATATGTACCTTCTCTAGCTACTATGTACATAGTTCCATTCACATGACTTTCTCTAAATCCCTGTAACAAATTCTTTTAACGTTTTTATTCTGTGTATTTCATGCTAATCGAGATAAGCATTAGCAGAATGATCTTATTACTCGCTTCCTTGTAAGTAGAAGGGAAATAAGGGAATACACTAGGCTAAGCGTTAGTCAAATTTTTTTAAAAGCTGTCGCTATGTGATGGAAATTCGTTCTCTTTGCATGACCAGAAGTTCACAAATTCATTACCAGAAAAGTTAAAATATTTTAAAATTGAAACCAATAACAAGGAATATCTCAGAAATAGTTAACATTACATCTTTTGTGCAGTAACTTTTGTCTATCTTTTACGGTAGTCCAGTTATAAAAATGCCATTCTGAATGAATTTCTATATAATTCGAGATATACATGTTATTTGCCATATAAATATCATTACATTGACATATTTTAATCAAAATCATTAGAGCCATTTTTGAGAATATCAAAATTTTCAATTTTTTCCATGTCAAGTTTAGTTTGGGGTGGGAGCATTCTCTTAAATCTTCGTGTCGCATCTTTGGAAAATGCTGAATTTAAATATCAAGTTTGGAATATAACTGAATTTTCCTTTTTGAGTTATCGTGTTCAGAGGCACACGGGACTTTTTTCTAAAATGCTTTTCTTGGATTCAAGGTGCTCTAAAAGGTGTGTTTCCAGTGAAATCTAGTTACCGAAATTGTGTGTGGAATGCAATATCCTCTCTACCTATTTACTACATATTAAGTAGAGAAAGTAATAAATTAGATCAGCAGTATCAACTTTTATATAATGGTCCGTGTGCGTGTGGTGTGTGTTTTGAGTTATGCTGTACGCATCGACCTTTTTCCATATAAGCATGTATGTGTGTGTGTATTTTTATATGACAGGAGTGTCACAACATATTACCGGTCTATTCTAGTCTATCAATTTTTGAGCGGAGTGCACTAATTCCTTGGACGAGGGAGCGAAAGTTAAGTTTTTCTTGGCCCCTACAGTTTCTTTTCTTTGTTGGGAATGTGTTTAAATATTCACTAATAATTTAAGGTTGCCCTTAAATTTAGTTCATTAAAATTCAGTTGCACGACTTTTAGAATTCATTCTACGCTCTTTGCCTAACTTTGAAATAATCAGTGAAAGATTCAATTTTAATAAAGTGAATTTAATGCTATGCCTCATTGCAGGTAAATACAACTACTTTACAATTATAAAATGATTCTGTTGGATAAGGATATTAACAGTAAAAAACACTTTATGAAGAAAAGATTAAAACTTTAAAAGCTAAGAGCGATTTAATGGATTAAAAGGGAATAAAGATTGGGAGTTGGAAAGAAAATAAATAATATAATTTAATTGGTAGAAAAGTACTTTGATCTAATAATGCAATGCTTTTACATATTGGCATAGTTCATATTACAATACACAACAGTCTGTTACAACTTTTCTGGTGCGAAGGAGCGCTATTTATCCATCGATACTAGCATGTGTACTAAAAATGAATGTTTACAGACACCTCTTTCTGTACGTAAGCATGCAAACAATCGTATTAACATAACAATGTACCTAGTTCTTTGTCTCTTCGTAGTTCATATAAACGAGCAATGTACTCTGGGATCAATAGTGTCAACTACTTCGCTAACAAGCTGCTTCTAAGAAACCGTTTAGAAGATTGTTAACAACTTCTATTAATCAGTCTACCTGAAGTGTGAAATGATGTCCTTTTTACTTTCTCTATACGCACTATGTACATAGTGTATAGAGAAGGTATTGCACTCCACCCAAAAATTCGATACCAAGAATTCACCGGAAATATATGTTTTAGGGTCCCCTGTATAAAAAAAAAAAGCATTTTCACAAAAAGGTCCGTGTGTGTGTGTGTGTTCGTGTGTCTGTGAACACGATAACTCAAAACCGAAAAGTCGGTAAAATACCAAACTTGGTATTTAAGTTTAGTATCTTCCAGGAATGCGACACGAAGATTTTGAGAAAAATCCCCCACCCCAAACTACCCTTTACATGGAACTTTTTTCGAAAATTTTGATTTTCTAAAAAATGGCTCTAACGATTTTGATGAAAATATCATATATTAGAGATACTTACTTGAAAAATAAAATGTATATTTTGAATTTTCTGGGAATAGCCACTGAAGACTACTTTATTCCGGATGAATTTTGCATAACTACTAAACCGTAAGAGATGGACAAAAGGAAAAAAACTTAACACACAAAAAATGTAGAGCACGTTAAAACACACAATTTATGTCATATGCATTTTTTTTCGTTTTTGAGATATTCCTTTTTCTTGCTTTCAGCTTTGAAAAACATACTTTTCTCATACAGGAGTTTGTCAACTCCTGTCCATACAAACAAAGGAACATCAGTCACATAGCAACCAGCTTTTGGCTTTCACTTTAACCTATGGTAGTCCCTTATTTCGCTTCTACTTACAATAAAGCAAGAAATAAGACTATTTCTGCTAATTTTTCTCAATTAGCATGAAATAAATAAAAGACAAGCTTATTAACAATAATTTGTTACAGAGATATAGAGAAAGTCATGTGAATGGAACAGATTTTTAAAATTTCAGCTACCTTTTGAGAATACACATTAGTCAGTATGTTTTCAGGCCGTAAACCCGTTTCCAACTTACATTTCTTGAGTTGCAAATTTGTACCAAAAATTTAAAAATGCGAAAAATGCCAAAATATGCAGTTATATGCAAAATAAAATTTGGATTTTTAAAAATATACTCCTTTCGAAGTGTAAGAAATTCTTGAATGTGACCCTTCAGTAAAATCCTTGCATTTATAGTAAATCTTCGGTATAGCCAAGTCATTCTGGCCGCTCATTTGCATCTGATCTCTATTTTCCCTTCTCCAGAGAGCACCCAGTGTTGTGAAAGTGACTCATAATTAACAATGATCATCTTTTTATCTGAGCGAAATTAAAGGACTTCCCATACGATTTATCCGCATTGCTCTAGAAAGCAAGAAGGCAAATGACGTATAAACTACGTATCAACACAGTAGGTACATGAAACAAACAAACAAATAAATAAAATGAATTAGAACAACAATACCTCAATACCTACAGGAAATGCTGAACATCAACATAAGCTATGAGAAAACAAAATGTTTTGAAGCAATGGAAAAGAAAACTGCTGTAATTATAATAACTTAATAGGAGATGAAAAAAGCAATAGCACTCTATAGGAATTTGTGAATATTGCTTTTGGGCATGATTTTCGTTGCTACTGCAACTGCTAAGCGAGACCTGGAATGCTATAAAGATTTTGGCCAACCCTGAAAGGAATATAAAGGAATGCCTTACTGGCTGCGTTTCCCGGAAAGTCAGGACTGTCTCCGTCGTCAGGTAGTGCCATAAACCCGATACATGTCCATAAATTCTGTTTCTTTAGTATAACTCAACAGACCGTTTCGACGAGTCGGATGTAAAATTCCATCCCGAAAGTCCCTTTTTCTCACCAACTCTGTATCAAATTTCACTCAAAAATTTGATACTAAGATTTCACAAAAAACCTACGTTTTGACGTACTCTGAAACCCCTCAGAAACATTTTTAGGAAAAGGCCCAAGTGTGTGTGTGTGTGTGTGTGTGTGTGTGTGTGTGTGTCTGAACAATATAACTCAAAAACGAAAAGTAAGAAAATCCCAAACATCAAACTACCCACTTCATGAGTATTTTCGAAAAGCTTTATCTCCTCAAAACGACTTCACGATTTTCATTAAAATATAACTGTTTAAGTTATTTTTATGATGTTTCTTTTTAATTAAACTATTTCCGAGTTATTCATTCTTATTGGTTTACCTAACTTTAGTTTTCATTTATATGCACACATACATTTTTTTACTTTCCTAATACTTATAAGTAGGGAAACTATTGTATTCTACCCAAAAATTGGATGTGGATAGTTCACCGGAAATATGTTTCGAGGTTGTAT
Organism: Hymenopus coronatus; assembly: GCA_030762935.1. NCBI lineage: Eukaryota > Metazoa > Arthropoda > Insecta > Mantodea > Hymenopodidae > Hymenopus > Hymenopus coronatus. The sequence continues at coordinate 39,298,288 of CM060897.1, read as the reverse complement.
GCTTTTAGAAAAAGGTTCGGTGTATGAGTAAAGATTCGATTTTATCCTAGCATTTACCCTCAGATTCCTACAGGCAGAAAGCTAGCTTCAAAACTCAAATCTGATTGCAGACAGCAATCTGATTTAACGAAAAGTTGATTAAATAGAAAACTTATTTCTTCCAAGGATGCGACACAAAGATTTTTAATTTTACTCCCCTTTGCATGGAACATTTTCGAACTTTAAATCTTCTCAAAAATGGCTAGCGATTTTTAATAAAATACCATAGATATTTTTTATGACAAGTGCAAGTATCTATATCATATTTTTCTGAATAGCCTCTGAAGTTCAGTTCATTCCGGATCACTTATCCACAACTAGTAAATCATTAGAGGTCTTATTACACAAAATGCTGATTTCGTCAAAGCAAATGTGTGTCAAATACTTTCCTTGTTATTTGTTTAAATTTTCAAGTACTTACACTTTCTCAAATGGGAAATCCTTATTCATTTTTCTATTTTTTTTTTTTTCCAGTCATGCAAGGAAAATGGAACTTCAACATCATAATAGAATTGTGGGTTTACATGGATTACAAGTTATTTCTGGTGTTTTACGCCCAATAACTTTTCTCCACCTGGTTATTTCACTTTTTATATGTTGTTATTGTGAAGTAATATGTGAATAGTGAGTTGAACGCCGAGCCCCTCCCGGAAGGGAGCAGTTCGGATTGGGTTGGACTCGTCGTGCCAGTGGTCCCGATACCCATGGAAGATTACCCAATCGCCTGGATATCTACAATTTTAATTTTTCGGATACCCATTTTATCTTTATTAAGCTATCGGTGCTTTTACTAGTTCTTACTAGTGATTGAAAGGATACTTATAGAATACCTGTAATAGTCGTTGAACTAGACGTTGGTCAACTCCTGTTGTTGTACTTACACACTTCTGATGAGGATGGATATTTTATGATCATATCATTGCATTCGTAAATATATAATAAACTCTGATTACGAGTGTGGAAGAGAAACTCTTTAAACCGTTTTATGACCCCGTGTTATAATAAGAAAAGCAATACTATACAGACACAGTACTTATTGTTAGTTTCCGATTTACACCACAAGTGCCTGCAGTGCAACAAAGGCAAGCTCGCCTAGGGTGACCTTCAGTGCTATGGCGAGACTGACGTGAATGAAATCCCGGTTTTATACAACGGCAAACATGGGCGTTTTTATTTCTTTCTCTCCACTCTGGTTTCTAAGTTTACAAGTAACGACTTTCCTATGATTGTAATTGTGTTATAGAGAGGCTTTATACCGTTTTAACTTTTAACTTTTATTTTTACTTTCTCGATACGCACTATGTACACAGTGTATAGAGAAAGTATTGTACTCCACCAAAAATTCGATACCGAGATTTCACCGGAAATATATGTCTTAGGGTCCCCAATATCCAAAAAAAAGCATTTTCACAAAAAGGTCCTTGTGTGTATGTGTGTGTGTCTGTGAACACGATAACTCAAAAACGAAAAGTCGGTAAAATACCAAACTTGGTATTTAAGTTTAGTATCTTCCAGGGATGCGACACGAAGATTTTGAGAAAAATCCCCCAACTCCCAACTTCCCTTTACATGGAACTTTTTTCGAAAATTTCAATTTTCTCAAAAATGGCTCTAACGATTTTGATTAAAATTTCGTATATTAAACATATTTACCTGACAAATAAAATATATATCTTGAATTTTCTGGGAATAGCCTCTGAAGAGTAGTTTATTCTGAATGAATTTTACTAAATTTTGAATAACTGCTAAACCGTAAGAGATGGACAAAAACTTACTACACAAAAAACGCAGAGCACATTAAAACACACAATTTATGTTATATACATTTTTTTCGTGGAGTTCATCGTTTTTGTGACATTCCTTATTTTTGGTTTCTGCTATGAAAAACGTATACTTTTCTCATACTGGAGCTTGTCAACTCCTATCCATATAGACAAAGGAACTTCATTGACATAGCTACCAGCTTTTGACTATCACTTTAACCTACGGTTGTCCCTTATTTCGCTTCTACTTACAAGGATGCGAGTAATAAGACTATTTCTACTATTTTGTTCTGATTAGCATAAAGTAAATAGAAGTATAAGCTTTTTAAGAATTATTTGTTGCAGGGATATGGAGAAAGTCATGTGAATGGTACACATCAGATTATTATTATTATTATTATTATTATTATTATTATTATTACCATCATTATCATCTCTACATATTGAATATTCTTTTTGGAAGACATTTTACCTCGTAAGAACTCTTTAAGAACTTCATCCTCTCCTTGAACGAATAACACCAACCGGAACACAGGAAATTCCTAGGCTAGGCTACGCCACGCCATGGCCTCACATACATACGCGCTTGTATTGTTATGCTGCAAACTTCCTACGACCAAACGATAATTTATTAAAGCTAGATGTCTTATTTTGGTTATATGATTAGTCCTTGAGATGATTTTTCTTCTTGTAAATCACACTATTTCTAAACACAGTTAATATATCCGCCACCGAAAGTGATTTGAAAAATCTTATGTGTTACACCCACGTGACTTTCTCTTAACTGTTCTACAAACAAACTTCTTACTAAGGAGCATTCTTCTCTCTACACCATGGTATTCGAGATAAGCATTAGCAGAATGTTCCATATAAGTAGGAGGGGACTAAGGGCATGCGCTATGCTACAGCGATAGTCAAATGTTTTAAATGCTATCGTTATTTGATTGTCATTCAAATTTACTTCTTTACTTGGCTATGAGTAGAACAATAGAAAAACGGACACTTCCTGTCTGAGAAAATTATTTTAAAATTGAAACCAATAACAACGAATGTCTTGGAAACGGTCAGCTCTACAAACAAAAATGCATATTAAATTGTGTGTTTTAAGACGTACATTTTTTATGCGTTAAGTTTTTGCCTATTTCTTACGGTTTACTAGTTATGCAAAATTAAAAAAAAAAAAAATTATCCAGAATGAACAGGTCTTCAGAAGCTATTCCCAAAAATTAAGGTGTGCATTTTATTTGTGATGTAAACATGTATATTGTAAGGTATTTTAATCAAAAACACTATTTGAGAAAAACAAACTTATCAAAAAAATGTTCATGTAAAGGGTATTTTGGGGTGGGGGATTTTCGTGTCACATCCTTGGAAAATAACAAACTTAAACACCAAGTTTGGTATTAACGATCTTTTAGTTTTTGAGCTATGCTGTCGACAGATGTATACGCAGACCTTTTCCTAAAACGCTTTTTTTTTTTTGGACTCAAGGGACCTCAAAACATATATTTCCGGTGATATCTCGGTATCGAATTTTGGGTGGAATGCAATGCGTAATAGTACGTGTAGAGAAAGTAAAAAGCGGTTGGCAAACTCTTTCCATGCAGACTGCTAGCTGGCTGTCTTTGGGCGCTGTAGCCTCTTCTGAGGAAGCGAGGCAGACAGCCACGGTTTGAAATAACCCACATGGGAGCAAGTCGGCTGCAGGAACCTGCTCATCAGAGAAGGAAAAGCAAGCGTTTCTCACACGTCTCACCAGCACCCTTTACGACTAATGACACATCATATAGATGCTTTACTTCCTTCAAGTCACATCAAATACACTTTCTTCAAATTATATTTAGGTCGAGTCATAGAAACCCAATTTGTTGTTGTTAAGAACTTTCTACAAAATATAGATTACCAGAATCAATAAAGAATACCAGTAAGTTGTATGCCATTAATGTGTGATTTGCTGTGGTTGCAAATTGTCCTGGAATACAAAGTATATTTGAATCCCGAATTTCAGAAACCCCTCATGTCAACTGCACAAAACAGGAGTGCCATTTCAATTTTGCCTTGAGTGGAGACGGAGAGGCAGTTTCTCGAATTTTCATGTGGATGATAACGACACGTTTAGTTTTTAAAGTCTTCTTTTATATCTTAGGTATTATTTATTTGTATTAAAATGGTACTTGTAATTTTTCCTTAGGTAGAGCAATAATGACTAATAGCCCAACCTTTTCTCGTAAATTGACCACTTAGACCCCCTAAATGTCACGACTGGAACAAAAATGTTCAGCGTTTATGAATATCTAATTTAAGAAGTCTCCAGAGAAAATTATTTTGCAATACTTATTATATTGTAAGAGATGTATTTTGGTATGTACTTCCCCTCTCCCCCCCCCCCAATCATCGTGGTTATGGGCAAACATTTAAGAATATGGTGGATAAGATGTTTCTGAAGTACATGAAATTCTCAATAAAAACATTTAACTGGATTAAAAGAAACCTATCGGGAACACACACACACACACACACACACACACATATATATATATATTTATTTATTCATATCATCTTATTGGAATTTTTATAACTGACAAATATATCAGGAATCTTCAATTCTCAAACAACTTTTCATTTTATGATGGTAGACCAAGCACAGATCTCATCATAAAAATTATTTTTATTATGATTTTATTTATTTTACGTCACACTAAGTACTTGGTCATATCGCGACGAACTCTTTATTAGTTAAATTACTCGTTTATCGCTAAGTGGTGGGCAGTAGCATTCTAGGTCTCATCGCCATGCAATACCACTTTTGCTTCGTGCCAAGCAGATGACATGGGGAAGTCATCCTGTCTAGCTGTTTTCACAATCCGTAGTAAAATGACGGAGTAAGTTAACTAACCTTCAAGGCCTCATCCCTTTATACTATACCACTTTGTTATGATGCTGTCCAATGTAGCTGCTTTCATTGTCTGTGGAATAGATGGCAGCGTAATCACAGTTACCCTCTATTTTCAGTTTTACTATTGTTTTAGACAGAAGGTATAACTTTTGAGTCCTATGTATTACATATTTAATCCTTGACGATTGAGGGAAATCACGACGTTACCGCCTAAGCCATCTCGCTCGGTATAAAACTCCTGTGTTTCGGCTGTGTCAAGTAAAAAACTTAATTTGATTCTATTTTCTGTGAGCTTATTGTCGGTCTTCCTACTTTGTTCAAAGATGGAGAGTAGGTACGACTTTTGAGCTTCTGTCAGCACAAATGTGTGCTCTTCGAGACCATCAATGTACCTCCATCAATGTACCTTTTACTTTCACAGCTCCTTCATCATCCTTTGAGTTTGAGAATTTTATAAAATATTTACCATTTGAGTGCTGCTTCTTATAACGTTGTTACCCCTGACGCTTGTTTTAAAGAAAACTGCATTTTTACTTTCTCTAACACGTACTTAAATGTATGTATCGTAGGTAGAGAAGGTATTGTATTCCACCCAAAAATTAGATACTGAGATTTCAGCGGAAATACACTTTTCGAGAACCCTTAAATTAAAAAGTATTTTGGAAAACGGTGCGTGTGTGTTGTGTGTCTGTGGACAGCAAAACTCAAAGGTGAGAAGTCGGTTAGTCGGTGAAATACCGAACTTGGCATTTTAGTTTAGTATCTTCCACAGGAAGATTTTCAGAAAAATCCCCTCACCAAAACTACACCTTACATGGAATATTTTTTTTCTTCAATTTTCGATTTTCTGACTGGCTCTAACGATTTTGATTAAAGTGCCATATATTAAGGATCTTTACCTGACACACAAAACGTATATCCCGAATTTCTTGAGAATATCTTCAGAAGACCTCTTCCTTTTAAATGACTTTTGCATAACGGTAAGCCTTAAGAGATAGACAAACTTACTTCATGAAAAATATAGATCTTGTTAAAAACACAATTTCTCATATACAGGTATGGTCTTTTTTTCAGAGGTATTCCCGGTTATTGGTTTCAGTTTTAAAATACTTAAAAAAACTTTTCTCAAACGGCAAGACACCCGTTTTCATTTCTCTTTTGTTTACACTTGGCCGTGGAAAGAGAACCTAATTTCAATGTGAATTGCACAGCGACAGCTCTTTTTTTTTTTTTTTTTTTTTTTTTTTTAAATTTGTAGCTTAACGTCCTTTAACCTGGTTGGTCATATCGGACGATGAATGAAATTGGTGAAATGATGCTCAAATGATCTCGGGGTCCACGGAGCTAAAAGTTACTCGACATTCGTCTTCTCAGGATGAGGGAAAACCCGGAAAAAAACCTTATCCGGGCAGCTCACCCTAAGCGAGATTCGAACTCATGACCTTTTGAATGTGAAGCATATACGCTACCACCACACTACCCAGGCGGGCTTAAAACATTTGACTGTCGGTTCAACCTAATATATTCCCTTTTACTTATAATGAACTATGCAATAAGACAATTTCTGATAATGTTTATCTTCATTTGAATCAAATAGATACAATAATAATCTTTAGAAAATATTTCGTTTGCAGAAAAACAGAGTCGTATGAATGGAACACTCCCGATTTTTTTAAAGAATAGTTTGTTGAATAATGAGAACAGAAATTCATGTGAATGTAACACTTTAAAAGTTGTTTTTAACTTAAAATTGTAACATTGTAAAATCTACTGCAAGGACTGCCCCTGTCAAAATTCATCCAATGAGTTTCCCTGGCCTATACCAAACATTGGGACATATCGCCGTGTTTTCCCCCTACCCGCAACACATGAAGTTGGGGAGAAAAGAGATGAATAACGCAAACCTGTTGTATTAGCACTATCGAAAAGAAAATTCCGCCCCTATTTAGCAAATCTTTTTAAAGTTCTGCAATATCCATTACTTTTCTGGCTCAGTAAGAAATTTATTTGGAGTCTGTGTGAATTCAACTTCAGAATACACGTACAATCGAATCAGCTTCAGACTCAGACTGCCAGCGGGACCTGCGCAATATCTCGCCTTTCCAGACGGTAGTGCGCAGCTGAAACGAGTCCGCAGGTAATTCGAATCAGTTTTGATGCTTGCTTTACTATAGAGTGCATTCATGCATTGTCATATTAACTTTCTCGTTTTCAGCAAGAACAGGACTGCATGTTATGCTGTCATACTTTTGTCCGCCTGGGGGACTCAGTAGGTTTGGCGGTTACTTTCTAATCCCAAGATCGTGAGTTCAAAACCGGCCCAGACCGATGGTTTTTCAGCATGCCCCATATCAGATTTACTGGCATGTATAAGAACTCCGATGCGAAACATCAGCAGCGTTAATATGATTCTGGCAATTGACAGAGCTAACAAGACAAAACAAAAAAATATATATAATAAATAAATAACTCTGATGTGTTCCATTCACATGACTTTCTCTATATCTCTGTAACCAATTATTCTTCTATTTACTTCATGCTAATCGATATAAACTTTTGCAGAAACGGTCTAATTGCTTTTTTCCTTATAAGCAATATGGAAATAAGTGAATACACAGGCCTAAACCAACAGTTGTCAAATGTCTCATCGGCTATTCCCAGAAACTTCACGATATCCATTTTATTTTTCCATGTAAAAATATTTAATATACGATATTTTAATCAAACTCGTTAGAGCCATTTTTTAAAAAATCAAAAGTTTTCGAAAATGTTTTCTTCTAAAGGGTAGTTGGGATGGGGGGGGGATTTCCTTGAAAATCTTCGTGTCACATCCTTGGAAGATATTGAACTTAAATACCAAGTTTGGTATTTTACGGACTTTTCGTTTTGGAGCTATGCTGCCCATAGACAGACACACACACGCTGACAGACATATACACTGACCTTTTTCTATAAATGCCTTTTTTTTTAATTCAGGCGATCCTAAAACATGTATTTCTGGTGAAATCTCGATATCGAATTTTTGGGAGCATTATAATACCTTCTCTATACAGTATGTACATAGTGAAAGTAATAAATAAGTTAATGAATGCATTAATTAATAATATCTCCAACTTACTTGATTGAACCTTTTACTGCATCTTATTCTATATAAATAATTGGTCATAATAAAAAACCTTTTATTGTGAGCAACTACTGGTAAAAACATTATCCACAAAGATAAATACATTTTGGAATTTCCTTTTCAGCTATCTATTTTATGGTAAATATTCGCAAATCCATTTTTTAATATTATTTATTTAAGGTCGCAGAACTCAATGGTTTCAAATACCATTACCTTCAGAAGAAGTTGAAAATGGCATTCTTAATCCTCGTTTCTTATAATGTCCCGTTAACATGTATCCCTCTACGCGCAATCTATTTCTCCTTTCCTCCTGATTGGCTAATATGTATATACATTCGAATGGTTATATATACCCCTAATGGAATGCAAGGTGAGGTGATAAAAGCGATACAAACATTCTGTCATAATAGATGTACGTATTTTGTCATCCTTAGTGGAAGGTTCAAAGCCAAGAATCCTTCTACGTATTTGTTGACAAAAATGTATACGGAAATCAGATGCATTAACTCATTACATAATATATTTTATTCTCACGGTTCTGAAAATACATTTTGGGAAAATTATTTAAATATGGTAGTTATTTTTGAATATATTAACATAAATGGTCATGAAAATAAGGAACTATATTGAACCCGATAGACCTACTCTACGACAGCAGCCAAGGTAAATATAATACCAATAGTTACGGGGCCAAGTTATTGTGTATGGAACGACCTTAGTTTACAGATTATCCCAATGGGTGACGGGTCACGACAATCAAATCTTTAAAAAGCAAGTCGCTATATTGCATGCTTTGAAATTGCATTCTCTTTCCATCATAAAATGATTGGAGAGAATACATTCGGCTGTAGTCGAGGCTGAAATTAAGTACAATACACCACACACACCCATGCCCAAAGCGATACTCGAACCCGCGTCCCCTGAGCCTCGGAGCAACAAAACTAGACACTTTAGCAAGTGCGGCCATGGGACCGCCGGCAAAATATCTGTCGAAACCCTCACCTGTGGTTGCACAAACAGAATTAAAAAGAAAGGAACAAACGAAAAGAAATTACAAGGATGTTTAAATATCGGCTTACGATAAATAAAACATCTTGAAACAACGCTTAAGTTTACAGCAGAGTGAGACTGGGTGTAACATCTGTGTTAAAAGAATAGAAGAGATTATAGAAAAATCTTATTTGTAACATTCAAATAATTTTCTCTCCTATTTTTCAACAGGTAATTCTTACAAAAACGTTTTCTTCCATCTAATCAGAGAAACATTAAAATAATGGTTTGTTACATTTACTTCTAGGTACAAAAGCAACACAGTAGGCTAAAAGTTCCGAGTTGAAAGCTCGCTAGGGACGAATTATCCGGGTATGCTTTTTTCCCGGGGTTTTCCCTTATCCTGAGAACACAATTGTCGGGGAACTCTAAGCTCAATGGACCCTGAGCTTATATGAGCATCTTTTCACCATTTCATTCCTCCATCGTCCGCTATGACGAACTAAAAAGAAAAAAAAAACCTTAAGAGAGGGTCGCAATGAGATGGCATTGACATTCCGTTCTTCGATAACCAGCATGAAAATAAAAATAAAATAGAATAACGATTTCCCAAACTACTCTTTCCATGACAAAATTTTAGCATTTTGGATGCATTTTGCATAACTTTTAAACCGTAAGAGATAGACAAATACTTGTTAAACACACAATTTAAGGCAAATGTTCTTGTTTTGTTTCTCTTTCCTGGAGTTAACATTTATGAGATATTTCGGTTTTAAAACACTTGAACTTTCCTCGTACGCTAATTTGTAAATCCCTGGCTATGTAAAGAAACGGATTTCAACCACACAGCAGCCAGTTTTTAAAATATTTGGTTATCGCTTTAGTTAAATGCTCGTAATTTCAATCGAAATCATCAATATAGTCAACAGATGGCATTGATCAATTGTTGCCATGATTGTTGTCAATCCTGAGCCACTGAGGCCATTAAATTAAATTTCAGATTTATACGAGTTTTCAGAGAAATTATCGTCTATTAAAATAGTTCAGGTTTATATGGATCGCACTGTATAATTAGAACATTCGTATCCAATATTATACATGAAACAAATGAAATTGTTCCGCAATGAGCATTTTATATCAACTAATTAACATCTTAATTATAAGAATAATAACGTGGACACTGGAGTAATTTGGTGATAATTTGCAGAGAGGCTACTATGTGACTACCAAATTTGCAAGCTGCATCATAAAACATTAGGAATTTATGTTTTCACCTGACCGTTCCCTTAACGCCAGCGGAGCTTCTGCTATAATCAGAATTTGGCTACACAAACACTAGATGATGACACGAGACTCGAGTGAAGCCTTAATTTCCTGGCAAGTGGAGCCTGACCTTGCGTCGAATCTTGTTGCCATAGCAACCAACTCCAGCCCCACAGACCCGGTTACTGACCGGCGTTGCATGCTGGGAAACCCGAGCAAGAAGAGAAGAGAGAAAAACTGGCAACAGAAGCGACAGAATCGGCAGTGTGTAGTTGCTAGGTTGTAGAAGTGAACGTGAAAGTGATAGTCATTAATGTGTTAAGTGCTCAATTACCGGTTTGTATTTTATGTGACTCTGCTGTATTTCCAGCTATAGCATTCCATATAGTGGTTTGGTTACTATATAATACCAAATATGTTCTGTACTACGTGCCTACTAGTAGCAGGTAGAGAACCTGTTGTGTTCCACCCAGTTCGATATTTATATTTTACCGGAAATACACATTTTGCGGTAGTAAAAATAAAATTGAAAAAATTAGAAAAAGGTTCGCACAAGCATGAGAGAAAACAGAAAATACTTGCATAAATACTTGGATTTAAGTTCAGTAGCTTCCAAAAATGTGATACGAAGATTTTCATGAAAATCAAAGATTCTAACGACTTTGTTAAAATATCATGTTCAAGGTATTTGCAGAACAAATTAAATATATTTAATTTTCTGGGAATATCCTGTTAAGTCCTCTTCATTCTAATTTCTTTTGTACAAATCATTGGTAAACCATAAGAGAAAATACACCAAATCTTACTACTCAAAAGTTTAGATCTCCTTAAAGCACACACTTTATATCAAAACGTTTTTGGAACTTCCGAGATATTCCTTGTTATTAGTTTGAATTTTCAAATACCTACATTTTTCTAAAATGTTAAGTTGCTATCCTTTAGTTTTTATTATTTATTTTTCCCTTATGGTCATTCAAAGCGTGAAATTTCTTGCAGGTCTTCGCGGCTTAGAAATCTGACTAGCTCTGTCTTTTGTACCCTAAAAAGAATTGAGTAAAATTTAATGTGGAGTGAAAATTAATCTGAATTAGCAAGAGGTAGCTAGAATAATAGCTATTTTATATGAGTAGGGAAAATTATTTGAATTTAACATATCAGATTAAATATATTAGATTCCTATCCAATGATATGCCCGAAAAAATTGCAATTCATGATTTCTGAAAGAGTCGGCCAGTATCTGAAAATATCACTTTTAATATTTAAGATCTCTCTTTGGTCATGAATCCTTGGATTGCTTGCAATGATTGTGTACTCTGACTACTACCAGGGGTTTTAGGGTTTATTGACATTGAGATTTTTCTCATTTCAAGATCACTCTGGGCTGTTTTGAGGAAATTTCCCTCCGCGAAGGGCTTTTATGTGTGATTGAGCCTGCAGGCATCTTTTTACTTTCTCTAGCACGCATGCACAATGTAGATACTAGATAGAAAGGATATTCCACCCAAAAATCGATGTCGAGATTTCACCGTAAATATGTTTTGAGGTAGCCTGAATTAAAATAAAAAAGCCAATAAACAAAGAGCATTTTTAGCAAAATGTCCGTGTGTGTGGGCGCGCGCGCGAGCAGCACAACTAAAAAACGAAAAGTCGATTAAATACCAAACTTGTTATTTAAGTTTAGTGTCTTCCAAGGATGCGAAGCAAATCTTTCAAGAAAATCCCTCACCCCCAACTCTCCTTTACATGGAACATTTTTCGAAAACTTTCTCAAAAGTGGCTCTAACGATTTTTATTAAAATACCGTATGTTTAAGATATTTTCATGACAAACGATATGTATATTTTGACCTTTCTAGGAATAGCCTCTGAAGACCTTTTTCATTCTTGGTGATTTTTGTCCAGCTAGTAAATATAGACAAAAACATACTACAAAAAATATAGATCTCATTAAATCACACAATTTATTTAATATGATTTTTGATGAGTTGACGGTTTCTGGGATATTTCTTGTTATTGGTTTTAATTTTAAACCACTTTTAACTTTTCTCAAGCGGGAAGTCAATTTTCGTTTCATTCCCAGGAATGCAAGAGAGATTCAATGGTGATGAATTTTTAGAAACGTGTTTTGTTTAAATGTGTCTTAATATATTAAACATGAGTACAATGTGAGGAGGAAGGGTTTTCTTGCGATATTAAACGCACACTGCAGTCTGAAGTCAGCATTTAGCTTTGAAAAGGCACCGAACCATTATTTGGACTCCCCTGGTTCCAACATAACCCAAACTTGAAAATAAAGGAATAAAACCTGTTCTTACATTAGCAACAAAAGCAAGTGTGGAATAAATACCAGACACCTGTCCAAATTTCCCTGCATTCTTGGAGAACAGGTCGCTTTCAGGAACTGATACAACATAATAATGCCACAGAAAGAAATGGTGTTTCAATTCCAACTAGTACTGCAAATCAATCCTGTTAGAAAAGAGAATCGCATTCTATAGCAAACAATGACATGTAAACGCGAATCGTTCCCGATAATTTTTCTTCCTTGATATCGCTCGGCAAATTCTACTTAATATTATTTATTCCCGTAAATTAAGAAACAAATGAAATTATGGGTATATAAACCGGAATGTATTCGATCAGTTCGTATCTATTCTACGCCGATCGTACGAAATGCAATATTCCATATCGTACTGTACTCATGTAAGCAAATTATCCCAAAACCCAAACTTTTGTGATCCAAAGGGTATTAAAAAATCTTACATGTTTCACTCACATGACTTCTCTAAAACTATATTTTATTTTTATTCTTTGGTCAGTCTTTTGAGGCAGTGTAATGGGCAAATGTAGGAAACAAATTGCTCCAGCTACAGTTCTAACCGCCAGTGCAGCCACGTGACGTCCTTGTCTCAGCCTTCCACTGTTTCAAAATACTCTGAGTAGAGTATAAATAAATTATACAAACCATTCTTATGAAAACTTATTTCTATAGCTATTTCATTTTACCTAGTTGGGATAAACTTTGGAGGTATAATTGTATTATATATTTCGTTAAATGTCTCGGGTGCATAAAGGAAACAGAATCCAGTATCATATGTTAACATACCGGGTTGCTATTATGCTGGCCTACAAATGCCACACGCTTTTCCATGACATCGCGAGAAACAACTGAATAGCGACAGCGCTTGAACAATTGTTAAAGTATTTAAAAATCCAAAAAAATAACAATGGATAGACTGCCTCCGTGGTCGAGTGGTCAGCGAGCCGACTTCTCACCCGGAGGTCCCGGGTTCGATTCCCGGCTGGGGCGGGGAATTTTTCTTTAACCGGAATTATTCCCTATCCCCCATAGAGTCTGAAAGTATGAATGTGAGAGTGAATGTGTGTGTGTTTAGTAATATAAAGTTTAACCTAATGTTCTGAACCTACAGTTTCACAAGTGAAAGTCCCCTATATGACCATTGATGTTAAAGGGGGCTATATAAATGAAGCAATAATAATAATAATAATAATAATAATAATAATAATGGATAAATCGGAAACAGCCGGTGTCATAAAACATTATTTGAGGAAAATTGTGTTTCGAAGAAATCTGCAATTTGATTGTGTAATACGTTTTATCTGTCTGTCATGGTTTACAGTTATAAATAAAATGCCTTGTGAAAGAAGAGAGCTTCAAATCATTCAAGATAATGCATATCTATCTTGTATTCGTCGGGTAAATAGCTTTAAAATATGGCATTTAAATCAAAGCCAACAGAGCCATTTTTTAGACAGTTAACTTCGAGAAATTTTATGTGTAAATGGTAGGGGCGATTTTCAGGAAAATCTTCGTATCACAACTTTGTAAAATGCTGGGCTTAATATCAACATTGGTATCTATCGAACATTTTGTTTATGCTGTTTTGTTTTATTCTGGGAGGCTCGAAACCTTCCGGTGAAATGTATACTATTGAATTTTTGGGTGGAAGCAACACCTCTTACCCACAATAGGGAGGTGGCAAACACAAAATGCATCATGAGTTTTAACTGAACAAATCCCCCTACCAAAAAAAAAAGTACAGATTAGCTTTCCCTACTATTTTAATACCTTTTCTACAAACTATTCCTAAAAATGATTATTTTTATAATTACTTCATGTTAATTCAAACCAACGGCAGTAATTGGAAAGCTCAAACCAAGAGCAGCGAACATCTAAGAAATAGTTAACGTCATAAAAGGTTTATTTGACATTAACGTGACATTTGTGTGTGTATGTATGTGTGTGTGTGTGTGTGTGTGTGTGTGTGTGTGTGTGTGTGTGTGTGAAAGAGAGAGAGTAGCTTCTGTCTATCTCAAATATTTACCAATACAAAATGATATAAATGTCGTTCAGAATAGAGTACCTCACAAGGCATTTGCAGAAAATCCAAGACATACAATTTATTTATGCCTGCCTGGGTGGTGGTAGCGTGTCTGCCTCACATTCAACAGGTCGTGAGTTTGAATCTCGCTTGGGGCGAGTTACCCGGATAAGGGTTTTTCCGGGGTTTTCCCTTATCCTGAGAAGACGAATGTCGAGTAACTTTAGTTCCATGGACCCCGACATCATTTGAGCATCATTTCACCAATTTCATTCATCGTCCGATATGACCAGCCAGGTTAAAGGACGTTAAACTAAAAAAAAAAAAAAAAAAAAAGTTATGCCAATAACTTACACTATGGTATTTCAGTAAAAAGCGTTAGCCATCGTTATGAATAACGTTTAAATAACCGAAGATGTTTCCATGTAAAGAGTTGTTTGGAATGGAGAGATTTTCTTAACAATCTTCATGTAGGTACCCTTGAAATATGCTGAGTTTTTCCCTTATCCTGAGAAGACGAATGTCGAGTAACTTTGGTTCCATGGACCCCGACATCATTTGAGCATCATTTCACCAATTTCATTCATCGTCCGATATGACCAGCCAGGTTAAAGGACGTTAAACTAAAAAAAAAAAAAAAAAGTTATGCCAATAACTTACACTATGGTATTTCAGTAAAAAGCGTTAGCCATCGTTATGAATAACGTTTAAATAACCGAAGATGTTTCCATGTAAAGAGTTGTTTGGAATGGAGAGATTTTCTTAACAATCTTCATGTAGGTACGCTTGAAATATGCTGAGTTTTAATACTAAGTTTTATAAATGTAGTGAATATACCGTTTTACGACTCATACCCGCACACGCGTCATTATGTGGAAAACTTTTTCTCCTCCGAAATAAAAGATATGATTCACTACATGAATAGAGCTAACTTTGAAAATAACCGTAAATAAATAAGTTGAAAGCAATTTTTAAAACAATTTACAACTCAAAAACAGTAAAATACTGAAATTCGCGGAACATGCAAAGATTATGATCTTATAGCCCCTATATCTATTATGGTCGTATAGGAATCTTTGAACTTTTAGACTAGATTATGGTAGGTTGCCCTCATTTTTCTTTGTACGTATGCATTAAAAATGAGAATTTCGCAACATTAATCTGGTTGCTAGAGATACCTAAAATGTTATGCAAATATTTCATATACCTATTCTAATTGTATAAGGGATGCCATTATGTGGTTCCAATTCATACAGTTAGAATTTCCATGTTTTTCATTATTTTTAAAACATGTGGTTCTGATTTCCAAAGCTTTTTTTTTTCTTTCACGTCTGTAAATCATATTACACGAAATGTATGACTTATTTCAGCATACTATTGGGGACTATTCTAACCACCTTGCTATTACATTAGTACATTAATTCTTCTGTGGTTAAGTGTAATATATGAAAGATTTCCCCAAAATCTTTTCGCCGATAATACGTATTTGAGGTCCCCTGAGAAAAATAATTTTTAAAAAAACCTACATGTGTATGTGCGCGTGGATGGCATTACAAAAATGAAATGTTGAATAAATACAAACTTTCCAAGGATAACAAGGATGACTTTTCCAGAAAATCCCCTCCCTCAGTATAGCCAAATTTCCATTTTCTCAAATGAAAAGGGGGGGGGGGAACTCTTTAACGATCTTAATTAAAACATACGTTTAAGATTAGTGCATGAATAATGCATATATTTTGAATTTTCTGGTAGACTGAAAGCATTTTGTATAATGGGTAAACATGAGAGATAGAAGCTTACCATAAAACTTCACATCTCGTTAAAAGCACATTTACGATATACCTTTGTTACTATTGATTTAAATTTTCCATCATGCTAAAGCACTTTTAAAGTGATAAGTCATCATCATTTATTTCTGGAAACCAACTCGTTATGACCCATGCCTCCTGTATCCCCCTTGAACCTAAAACCTAATGTGTAATGAAAATCTCATTTATATTTTGCAACTGCACCTGTGTACCTTTATTCTATTTCTACAAATTACAAATTAGTGTTCGTCCAGCAGCTTACGATCTCAGGGGAATGAAGGGGAAAGAAGAGACAGTCTGAGTACCTTATGCGCCTGTTTATAACATTTCGGCTATGCCTTTGATGTAGCAGCTGTTGCCAACTTACTTTGATTTTCGTTCTCAATAACAATTATGACATCTTGGAATAGTGGTTGAACAGTCTACAATATCTACAATGTCCAAAGTAAAGAAAAAATCCCATGTTTTACATTCATATGACTTTCTTTAACTATTATTGATTAAGGTATTCTTACAAAAGCATATTCTTGTGTCTACTTAATGCTTAAAAAGATAAAAATTTACAGAAATAGGGTTAGCATATTATGTCCTCGTATGTACAAGGGGAATGAGGTAATACAGTAAGTTAAAGGGTTGGTTGAATAATTTAAAGGAGCTGGTGATTTGTGATGGCTTTGAAATTCCGTTCTTTTTCATGACCAGGAGAACAGAACTCTAGTTGAAGCACTGGAAAATTCCGTGCAATACAAAATATATCTCGGAAATGGTTAACTTCACAAAAAATTATAACAGAAATTGTATGCTTTAACGCGATTTCCATTTTTCGTGCAGCAAGATTTTCTCTCTCTCACGGTTATCAATTATTCAGAAGCCACTATAATGAAGAGGAGTTAGAGGTATTTCCTGAAAATCAAGATATACATTTAATTTATCATGAAAATATCTTAAACACATGGTATTTTCTGTAAGTAGGAGTGCACCCAAAAATTCGATACCGAGATTTCACCGGAAATACATGTTTTGCGTTCCCCTGAATCCAAAATAAGCATTTTAAGAAAAATGTCCGTGTGTGTGTGGGCAGCATAACTCATAAACGAGAACACCGTTAAATGCCAAACTTGGTATTTAAGTTTGGCATCTTCCAAAGTTGCAACACGAAGATTTTCAAGAACCCCCCCCCCCCCAACTACTCTTTATGTGGAACTTTTTTTGAGTATTTTGATTTTCTCAAAAATGGCTTTAACGCTTTTTATTAAAATATCAAATATTAAAGATAACTACCTCACAAAATGTATATCTTGAATTTCCTGGGAATAGCTTCTGAAGACTATTTTATTCTAGATGAATTTTACGGAATTTTGCATAACAGCTAAACCGTAAGAGATAGACAAAGACCTACCAACCAAAAAATGTAGAGCACGTTAAAACACACAATTTATGTCATATACATTTTTTTCGTGGAGTTGATCGTTTTTTAGATAGTCCTTGTTTCTGGTTTCAACTTTAAAAACTTATAATTTTCTCATTCAGGAATTTGTGAACTCCGGTCCATACAAACAAAAAAACTTCAGTCACATAGCAACCAGCATTTGACTATCACTAACCTATACTACTCCCTTATTTCACTTCTACTTACAAGGATGCAAGTAATAAGACTATTTCTGCTATTTTTTCTCGATTAGCATGAAGTAAATAGAAGCATAAGCTTTTTAACAATAATTTGTTGCAGAGATATAGAGAAAGTCATGTGAATGGAACACATCAATTTTTTTTGTGTTGAAGCCCGCTTTTACTACATAGGTACCACAGGCGATACCTGATAATACATGCAATGAAAATGTAAACAGGAGAAAACCCGCCCCTGCACTGCTTTGTCCACCACAAATCCCACATGCGTCCGTCTGAGATCGAGCCCGGTCCGCCCACAAAACTTTCGCTACTCAAAAATTTCATAATATATTCCTTACATATTATTAGCAAACATTTTATTGTTCGATGATACGCTATTCCTGATATATGTTTGCTTAGAAGCGAGCTCAACTCAAGCAATATGAGCTAAGTTACATACAACAGAAATCATTCAAGAGTTCAAAGTCAAGCCGCCGCCACGAGTTCAAGGTAAAGAAACAGAGAAGAATCTCTCAACTATATCAAACATGCTTTATCAGATGACTCAGTCGGCGCTGGCCTTCTGATCACAAGGCAGCGAGTTCAAGCCCGGTTCAAACCAAAAAGTTTTAACTGCGCTTAATTTGTTAATCCAGGTCTGGGATGGCACTTTTCGTGCTGGTCGATCTAAAAAAAAAGTGTTTATTGTTTGGCCAGTCTTTTGAGACAGTGCAAAGGGCAAGGGTATAAGGATAGGTTCCTCATGCCTAGGTCGGTTACGTGTGTCCCCCTTTCATCATCTCAAAAGACTACCAAAGAGTAAAAGCGACAGCCTAATGTCAGAAGGTGAAATTCCGGCACATCGGCTGATATGATCCTGCAATTGACAATGTCTTCAACAAAGAAATATTCATTTTTTTATCAGATGACTGATATTTTGGTGACTGTAAACATACATAATGTATACATACTAATGCTACGAAAAACCTACGTTGCCATGTTCACATTTTAATGTACACACTATTCTTGTAGCAAGTTTTAGTTAATACCTTAAGTATTCCAATTTATATAGAAGAGGATCTCAGGTTATTTATATATTTACGATATACATTTTATTTATTGACTTCAAGCGTTGATATTTTAATCAAAATCGTTATAATTTTTACAAAACAAAATGTAACTTTTTTCATGTAAAGGGTAGTTTGAGCGGCGGGGGCTTTATGGAAATCTTCCGAGTTGTATCCTGGAAAGATGCTGGACTTGGGAAGTTTGGTATTTATCCTTTGCGTTCTTAGCTCAGTTGTTCACACACATTTCCCATTCTAGGGACGAGATCCAGATACTTCAAGGTGTAATTTAGGTAAAATATAGATGCCGAGTTTAGGGCCGTAAGATGGAGAGCAATAACACTATACCTTCAAAATCTACGTTTACACTTTTTGAAGTAATATTAAGATATAAATAAAACAGACATTTTATAAAAATAGAATACCCCCTGGATGTATCGCTGTATTACCTGTGCTCAAGTCGCACAAAAGAAGGGAAATAATTAACAAAGAAGAGGAGAAGTTGATGAGACAGGGAACGAGCGAATGCACGATCAATAGACGGCCGGCCATGTGGTAACTGCTGCGTGTAGGGCTAGGACCGGGACGCATGGCTTGGAGCTATGCTGCCACATTTCTCCTACCCTGCTGTGTTGCCAGCTCAAAGCGCTTTCCTCCCAGCACGGTGGACGGTGCTTTGGCTTCTGTCTCCCTTTCTCTGCGTGTGTTCGCTTCGCTGCTAGGGAAGTATTTTGTTGTAGAAGTTGGAGTCAATCATGTTATGTACATCAATGTACGCGTAATTACACTGTAGAATTTTGCATCTGTAATACCTGTCAGCTTTTTTAAGGTTTTAAATAGATAGTTTTAACAAGGGGATGTTAGCTGTACTGATATAAATATGTCCAAGTCTTAGAACTTTATAACATCCCATAGGTAAATATTAACATATTTATATACAAACGATTCATCCATTACTACATTTTTAACCAGAATTAATTTCAAATTGAGCAACAAGGACTTGATTATACGGAAAAAAAAAAAAAAAAAAAGGGCTATGTGTTCCATTCACATGACTTTCTCTACCTCTCTGCAAAAAATTATTGTTAAAAAGCTTATGCTTCTATTTACTTCATGCTAATCGAGAAAAAAAATTAGCACAAATAGTATTACTTGCTTCCTTGTAAGCAGAAGGGAAATAAGGGATTACTATAGGCTAAACTAATAATCAAAAGATGGTTGCTATGTGACTGAAGTTTCTTTGTTTGTATGGACAGGAGTTGACAAATTCCTGTATGAGAAGAGTATAAGATTTTCATAGCTGAAAACAAAAACAAGGAATATGTCAAAAACGAAAGTGTGTTAAGTTTTTGCCCATCTCTTACGGTTTAGCAGTTATGCAAAATTCCGTGAAATTCATCTAGAATAAAGTAGTCTTCAGAGGCTATTCCCAGAAAATTCAAGATATACATTTTATTTTTCAGGTAAATATCTTTAATATACGATATTTTAAACAAAATCGTTAGAGCCATTTTTAAGAAAATCAAAATTTTCGAAAAAAGTTCCATGTATAGGGTAGTTGGGGGGTGGGTTTTTTTTCTTGAAAATCTTTGTGTCGCATCCTTGGAAGATACCAAACTTAAATACCAAGTTTGGTATTCAACAGTATTTTCGTTTTTGAGCTATGCTGTCCACAGACACACGCGCGTGCACAAACATATAACACCCATGCCCAAGGCGGGACTCGAACCCACGATCCCCGGCCCACGAAGCACCAAAGCGAGACGCCTTAGCGAGTGAGGCCACTTGGGATCGAACCCAGGCCGTGTAGGTGAGAGGCGAATGGTCTAACCACTCAGCCACAGCGCGACCTCCTACTCATTCTGAATTACCTTTCCACAATTCTAAACTGAGAGATAGACAAAAATTTGCTACAAGAAATATACAAGTCTTCAAAAACACAATTTATATCAAATATATATGTTTTGTGGATTTAACCGTTTCCCAGATATTCCTTCTTATTAGTTTATATTTTCCAGTACCATTACATAGCGACCAGCTTAAACCATATTACCATCGCGTTAGCTTAAAGTATTCCCTTTTCTCCTTCTAGCTAAAATGAAATAAGTAAATAAGACAATTTTTGCCTATGTTTATCTCGATTAGCATGAAAGATATAAAAGAATACGTCTTTGTTAGATTAATTTGTTGCAAAATACATAAACAATATCATGTGAGTGCAATATGTCAGATACTTTTGACATAAATATTTCAATCAACATTTTTATGCAGTATTTATCTCTATCTGATGGTTTCCAGCATTTACAAAATTACAGTAAATGCACTAAGAACGAAGGCGACTTCATAGGCTATTTATACAAAATTAATTAGTAATCATGTAGATATTTTAAAACAATATTTAATCAAAATAAATCATTTTCGAAAAACTACATGCAAAGGGTAGTTTGGGATGGAGATTTTCTTTAAAATCTTCGCTTGACATGCTTGAAGTCCGCTAACTCAAGTATACAAATTGGTATCTATCCGACTCCTCGTTATTTTTTAACTATGATGTTTATTGACAAGCATTTTTGACGGAGGAAACCCATATATTGAATTATCGAAATGGAATGTAATAACCCCTTCCTACCCGCCATAGGCAAGAGGATGCCACCGAAGGTAAAAGTTTATTATTCCCCTCCCTACTGGAGGTCTCCCAAAGGGCAACGTAAGAATCACACCTACATATATACATTTTTGAATCTTGTGCAAACAGTCTGCGAAGTCCTCTTCATCCTTACGAATTAATATACGACTAGGAAACCTAAGAGACAACAATTAACATACAAACATAATTTATGCTCACATGACTTTCTCCGCTCATCAAAACTTCGGGTAACGCTTATATTGAGAGCAAGTCTTATATTCATGTTACGTATTTCACGAACAATGTTGAATAAAACAATCTAAAATTAAACAATATGGACTTCTTGAATGCATATTACGGAAAATAAAACACCACTGTTACCATGTCATACGTCAGTTGTTACTAATGAAACCACGAGCGGGGAAAGATTAATGTCATTCTTAATAGATGACGCTTGAAATTTAAATACGGGAAAACTTACTAAACCTTTGAATTTTTGTGTATCACTTCGCCGGTGTCGGGAGAAAGTGTAATTTTTCAGTAAGCAATTTCAGACAATTCTCACAAATAGTTGCTTTACATTTCAGTGACTTTATTATCTCCAAGATTTAGGTTAACTATTAGTGTGATAATTGAACTGTCCACAACGAAGATTGGATTTCCCTTGTCTTGATTCTGAGTATATATTACGTCATGTGTAAAGTGGAGCTTTTGATCGTACACCCATTTTCCCAGTTGAACAGAACACACAACTCTTCTGGTCTTCACAGACTATTCGCAGTAAATTCAAGTTAAACGTTATGCTAATGTCCTAAATACATGTTTATCCAAAATTGTTAATATCGTTTTTGAGAGATACAAAATCTGATGTGCTCCATTTACTTGACTTTCTCTACCTATTTTGTTACAAACTACTGTACAATAGCTTCTTCTTCAAACTACTTTAACCTGAATCAACATTATCAGAATAGTCAGTTTATTAGTCCCTTGTAAGTAGAAGGGAAATAAGAGAATACACTAGGCTAAAGGGGTTGTCAAATATTTTAAAAGCTGGTTGCTATGTATTAAAGTTCCATTTTCTTTGCTTGGCGAGGAGTTAAGAAGAGAAACAAGCATATTTAATTCCCCTTTGAGAAAAGTTTAGTATTTTAAGAATGAAACCTTAACAAGGAGTATAACTCCACACACAAAGATGTATATGACATACATTGTTTTAATGAGATCTACATTTTTTGTGTAGTAAGTTTTTGTCTATTTCTTACGTTTAGCAGTTATGCAAAATTCATCCACAACGATTGAGCTCTTCAGAGGTTATTCGCAGAAAATAGTAGATATACATTTTATTTGTTGTGTAGATAAGTGTATAACATACGGCATTTTAATCAAAATCGTTAGAGCCACTTTTGAGAAAATAAAATGTTCGAAATTTTTTCGTAGTTTAGGGTGCGAAGTTATTTTTTAAAATCTTCGTGTCACATCCTTTAAAGATGCTGAACTTCATTATCAAGTTTGGTGTTTAGACGTCTTTTAGTTTTTTTTTTTTTTTTTTTTTAGTTCTTCACAAACTCAGGGGACCTCAAAGCATGTATTTACGGTGAACTCCCGACATCAAATTTTTAGTGTAATACAATACCTATAGAGAAAGCAAGGAAATGTGTTCCATGCAAAGGCTAATTTGGAACGGA
Organism: Hymenopus coronatus; assembly: GCA_030762935.1. NCBI lineage: Eukaryota > Metazoa > Arthropoda > Insecta > Mantodea > Hymenopodidae > Hymenopus > Hymenopus coronatus. The sequence goes on along the minus strand of CM060897.1, from coordinate 39,275,077 downwards.
AAATTCCTTGAAAATCTTGATCTGGAATGTTTTAGTGCGTATTTCAAATGTGAAATATTGTATTTAAGTGATTATGTAAATGGATGTCACACTGTGTAGTATGTCTGGGTTAGGAGACAGTCTAACCTTCATTAAAATGCGAAAGACAGTAAACCACATGCATTCTAGAGCGCCTGCGTACTAAAGTTGGCCCAGGATGCGTGGGTCGATTGATGGGAGAAGAGAGACTGGTTGCCGGGCAACCCCCCCCCCCCCGCTACATGTAGCTGTTTCACTACTCTTCATTCCACATCTTATAACCTGTATTGGCTGAGAACATTAACCGACAAAGGCGTGCCAGACGATAGATGCGCAAATGTGCTCTAGGAGAACCGGAAATTTCCTAGGACTTGCTAAAGAAGCATAGGAAGTTACTAGTTTTGCTGACATACACAATACTCCAGTTTGTATTCGTGTTCGCTTTATAAACTTCTGACAACGTATTCTGACGGCGAAATACATTCCAAAATAGTTGCGTTAGTCAAGTTCTCTCTTGAGATTGTTTAAAGCTATTTTCACGCAAATATTACCTCAAAATTTGTAATACTAAATGCATCCTAAATGATGTGGCACATAAACATTTAAAATGTTTAATAAATTATGAAACCATAAAATAAAAAAGTCTTGAAAAGCACTAGAACATATCGTTTGTTCGTTCTGCATTCTAAACATTAAATTTTGCTATGCGTTAATTTAATGAAAATATTTTACTTTATCTACCACGTAAAATGTACATGGTAGAAAGGTATTGAATTCCATTCAAAAATTTGGTACCGAGATTTCATCGGAAATGTATGTTTTGAGGACCCTTAATAAAAGAATTTTTGAAGTGTCCGCGCGTGTCTAGCCTTGTGTTTGTAAACAACATAACTCAAAAAGGTAAAGTCAGCTTAATCCCAAATTTGGTATTGAAGTCCTCCATTGATGCGATACGAAGATTATCAGGAAAATCCCACATCCAGAACTAAACTTACATGGTAGATTTTTCAGAATTTTCGATTTTCTCAAAAATGGTTCTAACAACTTAGTTTAGAGTTGTCCTCTTTATTCTAGATGCCTGGTAAACTGTAAGAGATACATAAAAACTTACTACACACAAATGTAAAACTCGTTCAAACACACAATTTATGTTGCGCGCGCGTGTGCGTCAAAATTTCCAATTTCCAAAATTTCCTTTCTCGATTAGGAAGTCGTTATTCACTTTTTCATGAATAGAAAAGGGGAACTCAATAGCATCACATAGCGATTAGCTGTCAGCAATTGCTTGACTATCGCTTTAGTACTCCTTGTTTCCCTTGTACTTAGTAGCTCAGTAAAACCATTTCTGCTAATGTTTATCTCGATCAGTATAAGCAGAGAGGAGAATAGGGAGAGAAAGTCATGTGAATGGAACATATCACTTTTTTCACGCGCGCCCGTACGAACCTTTTTTCTAACAATGTTTTATTTTTATTCAGGAGGCTTCAAAACGCATTGCCGGCAAAATCTCGACATCGAATTTTTCCTTTCGATCGAAAATTCTTCTTACTTCTATAGGTAAATGACAAAGTAAAAAGTATCTTTTAGAGCGTTCAAAAACTACATTTAGGTGAACTGTAAACGCTCCCTTTGTTTATAGTGGCATACGATTTCTGAGTCAGTTTTTGAAACGATACAGGACAAAACAAAGAGGCGAATTGTTTCTTACAAGTTTTACAATTTACTAAATTTTCATATTGTGAATATTTAAAGAGTTACACAATTTTTACTTTACTTTACATACGCAAAATATAAATAAGTTATTGTTGTACTGAAAGAGTATCCTTTGATCATATTACAAAATTTAATATGTTAGTGCACTTGAAAAGACCAAAGGAAAATCTGTCTGATCTGAGAATGTCTAGAGCACCTCGTGATACTGACAAAGTGGCTCTGATGTGGATCCCAGGACATAGTGGTATTTGGGGCAATGAAAGAGCATCTATTCAGGGAGGAAGCTGATATCTCTTGTGGACAAGCTTTCCGGAATTGGATCACTGTGAAACATAAGCAGTAGAAAAATGCTCTCAAAAGCCTGTTTGTAGGGTCCACGTGAGAGGAAACTAAATGACTGTCTAATCTACCTAGCTGGCAATTGTCTTTAACAGTAGGACTGCTTCTAGAGACCCCTACAAAATGGGGAAAATAACTGACCCCTGAAGCAGGGAGTGCCACCATACTGACAAAACGGCAGCCCATGTCCTGTATGTCTCCTAGTCTGCCAGAACTAAGATACCATAATAATTTTCTCTTCGAGGAGCAGTCCTTTGTTAAAGGAACTATGAGTGTACCTTTGGGGATGCACAAACGATCTGGATAGGTCAAAGTGCATGGGCTATTGAAGGACTGACCCCTTACCTTTACTCCTACCAATACCAAAAAACTTTATGCTACTAAACTTTATTAAGGGGGTGATGAGTGAAATTTAGATTTTCCACAATTTTGATGTTAGAGGCTTCAATTTTTGTGTATATATCAGGAGTATAATAGACGATGTTCTGCTGAGTTTCATTTCTCTAATCCGAAAAGTTTATGAGTTATTAACATTTTTGGTTTAAAACATATGCACTTTTCAAAATCTCTCGTGTCGTACAGCTTTTTAACAAAATTAAAAAAGAAATGGCAGACAATAGAAGCATATATAAGAGGTTCAAGTGTCGGATTTTTTAAAAAAATTATATTCATTGTAAAAGCAACTTTTCTAAAAATTTTACTGTTTCTGCACACATTTTATTTTTTATTTAAAAAAATAATGCTATAATTAAAATGATTCCTACTTAGTTTTGTTAACAGTAGTTTTGAGAAGATGTGGTGTAATTTTCAGCTTACTAACATGTATTTTGTGGTTTGCATTAAGTTTTGAACGTGTAGAAGTGTAGAAATGTAAAAATCGAAGTCTAGAAAAACTACTTTTAAAATGTGCATGCAATTGTACAAGAAATCTGTCTTGCAGACTTTTTTAGAAGTGCCCAACTTAATAGGTGGTTCTCTCCCTTCCCCTGGCAGCTTCCAGTATTTAACTGCAAATTGTGATGGTAAAATAACCATGTGCTTTTGAAATAAGAAGGCAAATAGCGTCCTAATCAAAGTGAGTATTTTCCTTGCTCCGTTATGGAAAAAATAAATAGTATTGCTTCTTAAACTGCCACCGTTGTTATAGTATACAGACTACAATGACAATCTGCAAAATTGCATCAATTTTATACAACACATCACAACGGCAGCAACTGCCACCATGAGACATCTAATAATGCAGACCTTTAAATATTACCTAATTAAGGGAACTTGCAGACATCATAGGGCTTTGAAACTTTGCATACATGTACTTTAATGTATCTGGTATTTTTTAATGCAAAAATCCCCCAAAACATGTTTTAAATGCTTGAAATGTCACTCATCGGGAGTGAAAAAGTAGTACGCATACATCGGAGAGAGAGGCAGAGAGAGAGGAAGATAAGAGAGAGGAATGGGAGAGGGAGTGGAGAGAAGAATTGTCACAATAATTGTTAATTATTAACACCGCGAGCGGAGCTGCAGCTTCTATCGTGTAATAACTCGTACTTTTTTGAGAAATGCATGTCTGGAGCCCATTTCCAGGGGCTAGCTAGGCTAGCTGCGAAGTCCGGTAAATTTGTGAAAAAAAGAATTTCTATCAAATTAAAAAACAAGGAATTTATTACTACAGAGCGGGACGAGACGAGAAGGGCAACCTGCGAAGAAATACTCGTAAAATCTCTTCGATCTTCCCTCCTGCCATGCGGAGCAAAGACATGAGTATTCAGTATAGTGAATCTTGTTATTTTATTACTGAAGACGGAATTCATAATTTTTCTGATGGACATAAAATCAGCGGTTATTCATTTCAAAAGTTGATGGAGGTGGTTGGTTATTTTTGACTGTTTTTAATTTTCTCTAAAAGTACTATGTACATAGTGTATACAGTAGGTAGTGTATTCCACACATAATAAGATACCGGGTTTCACCGGAAATACGCGTTTTGAGGGTTCATGAATAAATAGAAAATAGATCAATGTGGTGTCTATCTGTAGTCAGCATAGCTTAAAAACGAAAAGAGCGTTAAGTACCAAATTTGGTACTTAAGTGTCTACCAAGGACGCAACACGAAGTTTTTATAGAAAATCCCCCACCCCAAACCATCCTTTATATAGACAAATTTTGAAATTTTTGTTTTTCTTAAAAATACCGTATATTCAAGACATTTACATGAGAAATAAAATGTATATCTTGAATTTTCTGAGAATGGCCTCTGAAGACCTCATTCTGGATGAATTTTGCATAACTGATAAACCATAAGAGATAGACAAAAGCTTACTATACAAAAAGGTAGATCTCATTAAAAACACAACTTGTATCATATACATTATTATTATTATTATTATTATAATATTATTTTGTAGAGTTAACTGCTTCCAACTGTTTAATGGTTTCAATGCTAAAATTCATAAACTTTTCTCAAACGGAACGACATCTTTAGTTTCATTTCTTCTGTTTTATTCCTAGCCGTGACTGTGAAACGAATTTCAATGATTTGACATAGCGACCGACTTTTTAAAAGATTACACCACAGCTTTAGCCCAGTGTATTATCTTATTTCCCGTCTTAATTAAAAAGAAATCATACAATTTCTGCTAATGTTTATGGCGATTACCACGATGTAGATCAAGGATTCATGTTTTGTAACAATAGTTAATAGAAAATCCATGTGAATGGAACACAGCACAACTTTTTTTTTTAAAATTTAAATGTCTAGTTAATGAGTAATTCCAATTCTTATATCAATCCTCATATTATAATATATGCCTTATATATAACGAAGATATCAATCAGAACGGACTGCATCTTAGAAGCCATGCTATCGCCACCTTATTGCTGCGCCCAGTGGTATAACAAATGCAGCACGTAGGATGGAAGATGCGATATTCACGTGTTCCTGCGGCCTGCCGGCTCTGAGTTGAGGTAGCCGAGCGGTGACGTCACGACAGCCTTGGAGAACCGGCAACGCCGTGAACAGCTGCTCTTGTGGTGCATTGAACCTTCCCACTACTGAAGGTGGCTCAGGGTTCGAGTCCGTCTCATCTTCTTTCAGCATTTCCGGTTTACTGTTGCTGTTCCTACTTTCATAATGTATTGCACAGTACCTGGACGATAGAATTTTGGTGATGTAATAGCCTCGCAGACACTTGAAGCTTGTAAAATCATATCGTTATGAACTCGATTATATTTAGTTTTACTAAACGATCCTAAAGATTCTTTAAGAAAAATGACGCTATTTTAAGTAGGAGGTTATGCCATAGAGTTACAAATATAAGTATTGCATTTAATTACATTTAAGTTATTTAAAACATTGCGCTCAGAGACACTGTACCGTTGATTAATACGAAATAACCTCATGTCTCAAAAATCTTACACGCGGGAGCACCGGCTGTACTTTCCTTCAGAAGGAAGCCATGCTAAGTTTTTTACGCCCAAAGAATCCATCGCCCTCCGCCGGGTTTGAACCCGCGATCACGGGTGAACTTACAGCAGGTAACGAACGAAATTCCCTGTTTACACGATTTAACACTATTTTTACTACATGGGAAAGCAACGAGGCTTATTGACTTTGTGACGGCGCTGCATTCGCTTGATATGTTTACTATTATTGTGAAATACCACGAACTCAACGTACAGTAAAGTAGTAGAGTAAAAATCTAATGTGTACCATTCACATGACTTTCTCCATATCCCTGAAACAAATAATTCTTAAAAAGCTTATACTTCTATTTACTTTATGCTACAAATTAGCGGAAATAGTCTTATTACTCGCATCCTTGTAATTAGAAGCGAAATAACGGACAACCGTAGGTTAAAGTGTTAGTCAAAAGCTGGTTGCTATGTCAATGAAGTTCCTTTGTTTATATGGATAGGAGTTGACAAGTTCGAGTATGAGAAAAGATACGTTTTTCATAGCAGAAACCAAAAATAAGGAATGCCACAAAAACGACGAACTTCACGAAAAAAATCTATATAACATAAATTGTGTGTTTTAATGTGCTCTACATTTTTTGTGTAGCAAGTTTTTTTCTATCTCTTACGGTTTAGCAGTTATTCAAAATTTAGTAAAATTCATCCAGAATAAATTACTCTTCAGAGGCTATTCCCAGAAAATTCAAGATATGCATTTCCTTTGTCAGGTAAATATGTTTAATATCCGAAATTTTAATAAAAATCGTTAAGAGCCATTTTTGAGAAAATCAAAATTTTCGAAAAAAGTTTCATGTAAAGGGTAGTTGGCGGTGGGAGGATTTTTCTCAAAATCTTCGTGTCGCATCCCTGGAAGATACTAAACTTAAATACCAAGTTTGGTATTTTACCGACTTTTCGTTTTTGAGCTATCGTGTTCACAGACACACACACACACACACACACACACACACACACACACACACACACACACACACACACACACACACGGACCTTTTTGTGAAAATGCTTTTTTTGGATATTGGGGACCCTAAAACATATATTTCCGGTGAAATCTCGGTATCGAATTTTTGGTGGAGTGCAATACTTTCTCTATACACTAGGTACATAGTGCGTATGGAGAAAGTAAAAATGGATCACTCTGGAGCTGAGTGTATCCTGATATAAAAGGTTGTATGATACATAATTGTAATTGCACAGCTACACAAGAGGAAAAAAACTTAATGACGGTATGTGCATTACATTTGTTTCTGTGGTCGGCTTACCTTCCCATATTTAGGACTGTGCGTGACACCCCCCTTGGACTTATAAGCCGCCGCCCAGGGGTCAAAAGGCTGTCGGGAGCCAACGGCACGAAACCACAGAATGGAGAATCTGGAACGAGTGGTCGACCCGTGTAGCCAGGCATGAGCGTGATATGAAATGCAAGCGAAATGGATGATATTTCAGGTGATGATGGAGCAACTGATAAGCATTTGTGTTACATTTCTACTGTAATTTCTATTGTAATTAACTAACATGTGCTTTTTCTGCAATTCCCAATAGAAACCACCTTATATATCTTCACACGACTTTCCCTACCCTCTCGTTCATTTTTTGATGTACAAATTATTTTTACGAAATTATATTTTCCTGTCCACTTCATTTTAATTGAGAAAGACTCTATTATCTGTATTACACTTATTGTTACAGATAAAAAGGGAACGGCAATAGCTGGACGCTATAAGCTGGTCTTAAAAGTACTGTATTTCCATGAGAAATAAATGAAAATCTACATGGATTTAAACCAATGAATAAGAACATATTGAACAAAGAACCATTAATATCGGATATTTTGGAATTGTGTGATGCCACAAAAAGGTTATTTGAAACAAATTGTGTTTTGAAGAGGACACTTTTTTTGTAAGCCGTGGTCTTATCGCTTATTTTAAAAATTAAACAAGATAATATAAATTTCCTTCCGAAAGAAGAGGAATTCATGAGCTATTCAAAGAAATTCAAGATAAAAACTTTATTTATCATGTAAATATATTTAATGTGTGGTATTTCATCAAACCGCTACAGCCAGTTTTCATAAAGTAAAACAATTCGAAAAATTCTACTTGTAAACGGTGATTGGGGGGTGGGAGGATATTCTTTAAAATCTTCGTATCGCATATTTGGAAGGTGCTGAATTTTAAATACCAACTGTGGTATTTGTCCGAATTTCGTTTTTAATTTATGCTGTTAACGGATAAGCAAACATGGATTATTTTGTAGAAATGTTTTGTACGTACTACTACAGCTGCAACTTCGCCAAGAATCCTGCTAGACGTGGGGGAGCGTTAAAGAAAGGGTTTCCAGCCCTTGTGATAATTAAAAACTCCACTTCGTGATACGGCCCTCCTCTTCGAAGGCATTCCGGAGTCCAAGCATCTTGAGTATTTCCGAGGGTTCAATAAGTTGAAGCAATGGCTTGCATGTCTGTAAATTTCCTGAAAGAATTTTGTGCTGGTAAATAAAAACATAGACCTCATTTTCTCGCTGGTTCTCCCAAAAATATGAGGTATTTGATGACTGAGACAATGACATAGAAATCACTATCAAACCATATTGTGATAATATATCTGCATTATCTCAGGATAAATTACTAGTATAATATGTTTATGCCTTCATCTACTAAAACAAAAATAATTTTAGTTTCTCACCCATTTACCTATCATAAGTAGAGAAGTAAACATCGAGCCTCTATAAGCTGGATATTGTGGCAAGGAAAAGTACAATAATATTTTGCTATATGCGCTCAGCAACAGCAAAAAAGGAAAACATCATGTCTCACTCCTAATTTGGGACGTGAAACTGAAATTCGATATTCTTTGCATGGCAGCGCTAAAAACAAATTGACCGCTGACTGCAGTTTTGAAGCAAATTGTGTTTTTAACGAGATCTACATTTTGTGTAGTAAGATTTAGTCTTTCTCTTGTTGTGTAATAGTTATTTAAAATGTATTCAAATAAACAGGACCTAACATGCTACACAAAGAAAACTCAAGATAATTATTTAAGCAGCTAAATATCTTAAACAAACGACATTTTAATCAAAACGCTATATTTGAGAAAAATTGTCCATGTAACGGGTAATTTGAAGCGAGGGAGGTTTTTTTTCCCTTCCTTCTTCTCTGGAAAAAAAAAATCATGACATCTTTGGAAGATGCTGAACTAAATATTTAGGTTTGGTATTTATACACGAATCTTTTTACTCGATGTGCTTTTACTGAATTCAGTGAATCTCAAAACATGTAATTCCAGTGGAAATTCGACATACATAGAGGGAAATACACCGCTTTCTTTAACTGCCATAAGTAAGATAAAACAAAATAATTAAATTACAAGCATATTTCTATTAATTGCAACAATTGAAACAGAAGATTGTGATCTCGATATTGGATTAAGATAGTTTTGTGATAGGTGTTCAGCTAGGAAAAAAAACTGATGTGTTCCATTCACATGACTTTCTCTACATTTCTGTAACAAATTATTGTTAATAAGCTTATTCTTCTATCTACTTCGGGCTAATTGAGATAAACATTAGTAGAAACGGTTTTATTACTTAGTTCCTTATAAGTAGAAGGGAAATAAGGGGGCTACACTAGGCTAAACCGACAGTCAAATGGTTTAAAATGTGGTTGCTATGGTATAGAAATCAGATTCTTTGCGTGGTCAGGTGTTGAGGTTCCCGTATGAGAAAAAAAGTATTTTAAAACTGAAATCAATAACAAGAAATATCTTAAAAACGGTCAACTCCAAGAAAATAATGCATATAACATAAATCGTGTGTTTTAACATTTTTGTGTAGTAAGTTTTATCTATCTTTTACGGTTTATTAGTTATGCAAAATTCATTCAGAATAAAGATGTCTTCAAAGGCTAGTCCCAGAAAATTCAAGATATACATTTTATTTGTCATGTAAATATCTTTAATAAACGATATTTTAATCAAAATCGTTAGTGCCATTTTGAGAAAATCAAAAATGGCCAAAATTTTTCCATGTAAAGAATACTTGGGGGTGGGGGGATTTTCTTGAAAATATTCGTATCGCATCCTTGGAAGGTACGGAACTTAAATATCAAGTTTGTTGTTTAACGGACTTTTCATTTTTTAGCTATGTTGTCCACACACACATATACATATATATATGGACCTTTTTCTAGTAATGCTTTTTTTGGATTCAGGAGGTCCCAAAACATGCACTTGCTGTGTAATCTCGGTATGGAATTTTTGGGTGCCATACAATACCTTCTCTAAACACTATGTACAAGTACGTGTACAGAAAATAAAAATTGAATATGTTGTGTTCAAATGACTACCTCTAATGTTTGTTCTACAAGCTATTTATAAAAGATTATTTTTCTATTTGTGTAGTTTTATTTTATACAGATAACCCTTCATTAACCATTTACAGTACAGTTTAGGTAAAAAAGAATTCAGTAAGCTAAAGCTATATACTAAATCTTTTCAAAGCCGGTCAAAATCCCATTCACTTTGCATGATTACAGGGAAGAGATAAAGCAAAAAGTATTATACCTAAAATACAAAAAAGAATAACTGGGAAGTTATTGACAATTGAGTGGGTTAACAAGATATATTTGTTTAGGAAGATTTTATCTAGTGCTTACAGTTTACCCAGTAATGTATTCAAAATGAAGAGTACTTCACACGCTATTCCCAGAAAATGGAAGGTACACATTTCATTTTATGGTGATGAAAACGCCTTAAACATATGTTATTGTAATCTAAATCGTTAGAGCATTTCTAATAAAATAAATATAAAAAAAAATATAATAACAACGTAAATATTTCCAGGTAAAGGGAGTATGGATTGGGAAGATTCTCTGGAAAATTTTCGTGCGGCATCCTTGAAAGATGCTGAAAGTAAATACCAAGTTTGGTAGTTAACCTGCTGTTTTCTGAGTCAAAGATACGCACAGAGAGACCTGTTCTAAAAATGCCCCTGCCGGCAGGGAGTCTGAGAACTTGTAGTTCTGGTAAAATATCGATATGTAATATTCGGGTGGAATGCAACAAAAGAGCACAACGTTACAACGAAAGCTACTTCATTGATATTCTCTATAAGCAATTGAGTGGTTATAAACAATCAACAGTGGGAAAGCGTGCATTTCAAAATAATTGATGTCAAACCGCTGTTTCAAAGACCGCACCCTGTTAATGAAAGGTTAATGAGAATAGTCATACCAGCAGATTTTCCCAGTTCTCTTTAGAGCCAGACCAGAATTTTGGCTGGAACTCTTTAACTTCTGTTCTCAACTGCTGGAGCTTTATTTATAAAGCGATCCTGGAGAAATGAACACCTGTAAGCCTTCGTAACGGGCGACACATCGATTTTACTTTGCAGGCAAGAATCCCGAGACGAAGTGGACGAGTAGCGGCGGACGAAACCGATTGCATCCGAACCCTTACGGGCCTGGGATGTCTGCTTCCCAACAAAGAGACATAACGCACTGCTGGAGACAAGATGTAGAATAGAGAGTATCTTGAACGAACAAGCGGTATAGTACGGAACAAATATTTATGTCCTCTACCCATCCCACCGAGTTTTAAAGTTTTTGCTTGTATACTTGTACTCATAGTATAACCTACTTCTATTTTACTTTCTCTACACGTTAGAGAAGGTATTGCATTCCACTCAAAACTTCATGGCGAGATTTCGCCGGAAATGTTTTGAGGTCCCCTGAGTCAAAAAACTCTTGGATGCATGCGAGTGTATGTCTGTGGGCAGGTTAGCTCAAAAAACTAAAATACTGTTAAATACCAAAATTGATATTTAATTTTAGTATATTTCAAGGGTGCGACACGAAGATTTTTAAGAAAATGCCCCACCTTAAACTCCCTTTACAGGAAACGCTTTTGAAAATTGTGGCTCTAACGAGTTTGATCAAAATACCATATATTGAAGACATTTACATCTCAAAATGTATGTATACTTTGAATTTTCCAACAGTCGCTTATGAAGACCTGTTCTGATGAATTTTGCATATACCTCAAACTATAAGAACTGAACTAAAACTTATTGCACAACAAAATGTAGATCTCGTTAAAACACCAATTTATGTCATATACATTTTCGTTGTAGAATTGACCGTTTCAGACATATCCTTGTTATTGGTTCCAATTTTAAACTGCATAATTTTTCTCAAACGAGGTCACTTTTTGTTCATCTCTATTTATTCCTGGCAATGCAAAGTGAACTTCAATTGTTCACACAGCGACCAGTTTTTAAAATATTCTACTATCGCTTTAGCACAGTGTATTCTTTATTTCCCTTCTACTCACAAGGAACCAAGTAGTAAAGATCATTTCTGCTAATGCTTATGTCAATTAGCATGGTGTAGATAAAAGAATACTCTTTTGTAAGAATAATTTGTATGCAGAACAGGTGGAGAAAGTCATGTGAAAGGAACACATCAGAATTATTAAATGGAATGAGAAATATTAAATGTAAATGGCGTGTTATTTATGGACGCTCTTTAACTGTTGTGGTTCTCAGCGTCCCATTCTAAATTGGGCGTAAAATACCGCTTAATTTTGCTCAGAGGCCTCTCTATCAGGCTTGAGGCTATGTGCTGTAAATCTACGACACGGAACTAACGGCTTTACTTCCCTCTTGAAGGAATCCACCCTAAAAAGCCCATCGTCCTCCGCCGGGTTTGAACCCACGACTTTGGATATATGAAGTTAGCATGGTAACCTTCACACCACGGAGGGCGACGACGAAAAGTTAGATGGTGTAAGTAACTCTACTAGGATATTATTATTATTAATTTTTGTTGTTGTTGTTGTTGTTGTGGTAATTAAGCATTTCCATTTGCTATTGGTTTGAATTTTCCGTTAATACATCATAGAGTTTTTGAAGTGTTAAATACTTTTTTTCCCCCCTGGTGATGTCATATAAAGAGTAATGGAATTTCAAAACCAGCGTGCAGCGACAAACATCTGACAATGGTTTAATATCCTACATTCCTCTAGTGTCTACAATGCAACTGCAAAAGTTTTAGAATAAAAATCTGGTATGTTCCATTCACATAACTTTCTCTAGCTGTTCTATATACAAACTATTCTTACAAAAGATTGTTTAATCTGCATCATCAAATCGAGATAAACATTAGCAGAATTTGTCTATTAATTGCTTCCTTGTAAGTAGAAGGGAAATAAGGGAATACATTACAATAAAGCGATAGCCAAAATATCTTAAAAGTGGACGCTATGGGAAACAATTGAAGTACAGTTCGCTTTGCATGGTCCCGTTTGAGAAAAGTTAAATAATTTGAAATTGAAATCAATAACAAGAAATATTTCGAAGAAATATTTACAAGAAAAGTAAGTTTACTTAAACAATACCTAATCAACCAAACCAATATCTTTGTCTATACATATGTATAGACAAACTATACATCTTGAAAAATATTCAAAATATACATTTTTATTTGTGATACAAATACCTTTAATATATGGTGAAAACACAATTTTTTCAAAAGTTTTTCCATGTGATGGGTGTTTATGGTGTGGGCATGTTCTTGAAAACCTACGTGTCGCATCCTTGAAAGATAAACCGAAGTACCAAGTTTGATATTTTACGGTCTTTTCGTTTTTGAGCTTTTCTGTCCAGAGACATACAGACATACACGAACCTTTTTATATTTCCGGTGAAATCTCAACATCGAACTTTTGTGTGGAATACAATTACCTTCTCTAGCTACTATGTACGTTGTATGTACATACGTGCTAAATAAAGCAATAACTTTTATAAAGAAAGTCTGCAGAAGAGAGAAATTCAGACTATTTGTGTACACAATGTCATGAATATAACACATAAGATTGTTTTTCCCCCTGCCTCTTAGGTTAAAAGATCCAAGTTCAGTGGAAAATTGTAAACTTTCAAGGACGGATTTCTGCTGGTACCTAACATTCCGCCTCTTCAGTCTGTTTGATTCGAACCCTGACAGTGCAGCAATGGGAGCATTGATGGGCTGCTCAGGTTATTGACCCGCATAGCACGAACAGTGGGCGCTATTTTGTTTCACCTTGTGTACGTTTTAGCGCCATCCTGATAACATATACAGATGTTAATCAAATAATCACTCAGGTGTCTTCGTTTCGTGAGGAAAACGAGAGTGAAGACAGCTTAGATTTAAACCGAAAGAAAGCATTGGTGCGTAGCGTGTCTCTAAAATGCCGTAGGCTGATTCCTGTATAAACACGAATATTTACATGCTGGTTCTTGTTAAAAGTACACGATCACTTTCTCTGCTGTTAGAGGAAGTGTTGCAAGTAGAAATCTGGGAGGAAGGAAGGGTATCGGTAATATTGGATGCTAGTTCGCAAAATGTTGCAAGTTGAAGCATTCTGAGCAAACAAAATACATGTGTTATGTTAACAATACAATGTTTCCATGGGGAATTGAAATCGATTTCAGTCCAATTCCATCTTCAGCACGATCCGCGTTTCACATGCTAAATTCAATACGAATTGACATTGTTTATATATGCATGCTTCGAGAATAATTTTATTCATTTATCTATGCCGGTTCAACTTGGAATTGTGTTGGTGTACTTTTTAAACATATTTGCTCTATGTATATTACAAGCAGGTTTCGAAGTTAAATAATAATTATATTTGAGAATACATTGCAAACTTAGAAATCATAAAAGTGATTCTGTTATATTTACTACAGAGCATAAAAAACGCATAACTATAACTTACCGCGTGCAACGAATGCAGCTGAAGACTTTGCCGTATTAAAAACCCAACGATGGAAACACCTCCACAAGATGGAGGTGTTTCCATTCAACATATTTCGATCCGATCTCAATCAATCCCACTTTTTAAGAGGATGATTCATTATTCAATAGGATTTGAATCCGTGTTTTCATGCAGCAAGTGTACTCAAATTGATTTTAATTTCCCATGGAAACCTGGTAAATGTTATCTTTGTTCTTTGTTCAAAATAACATCAAACAGTTAAAAACTGTCACGTGACTAGTCACCTCTCATCGGCTCCTTATTTAACAAGTATATGCGTCAATATATCCAAGGGCTTTGTCAGATTTACAAATATTTTATGCAACAAGTGTTAATGAGGGAAGTAACGTAAAATAATGAAATTCGTTCACAATTTTTCTACTCACTGTCGTTTATACATTGTTCTACAAGTAATTTTGCAAACGGTGTTACTTTATCACATACAATGTAATTACATAAGAGGTAGAGAAGGCATTGCACACTCAAAAAATCTGATGTATTACACTCACATGACTTTTTCTGCTGCTCTGAAACTTATTACAAAAGATTATTCTTCTTTCCGCACAATGCTAATCGAGATAAATATTAGCATCAGTTTCTTATTACTTCGTTCCTTATGCGTAGAACGGAACTAAAGCAATGCGCTAAAGTGATAGTCAAATGTTTCAAGCTATCGTTATGCGATTGCCAATGCAAACCGCTTCTTTTCTGGCCAGGAGTAGGTAGAACAAAAGAAAAACGGAAACTTCCTGTCTGAAAAAAGCATAAGTACTTTACAATTGAAACCAATATCAAGGAATATCTCGGAAACGGTTACCTCCACAACAAAAATGTAAAGAACATAAATTGTCTATTTTGACAAGATCTACATTGTATGGTACGATTTTGTCTATCTCTTACGGTTTAGCAGTTATATATCAAACTTGATATTCTAGTTCAGCAGTTTCCAGGAATGAGACACAGATTTTCAAGAAAATCTCCCCACACTAAACTATCCTTTACATGGAATTTTTTTAACATTTCCATGTACCCACTCAAAAATAGCTCTAACGATTTCGATTAAAATAAATGCCTATGTTTAAGATATTTTCATGATAGATTAAAATACAATTTTCTGGGAATAGCCTTCGGAGTAATTTCTCATAACTGGTAAACTGTAAGAGACAAAATATCAGTAACGAGATCCTCATTTTTTGTGGAAAGCATAAAGTTATGTCAAATACATTATTTTTTTAGAGTTAAGGATTTCCGAGATATTCCTGATTATTGGAATAAATTTACCCACATTCAAACTTTTCTCAAATGTGAAGGCATTCATTCTTCTTTCGTTTTAATCCTGGTCATGACTTTTAGATTTCACTATTGCTTTAGCCTAGTGCATTCTCTTATTTCACTCCTACTTACAGGGAACTACGTAATTAGGAGATTTCTGCTGATGTTTATCTGGATTACTGAAGTAGATAGAAGTATAACGCTTTACTTCACCGGTAATGTAAACAAAGGCAAGACTTGGTAACGGCTTTGATTGGTTGCTATACGTTTCACCGTTTTTCTTCATCCCAAAATAAGATCCTCTTAAATTGGCGAGAGCAGTACAGAAATATTGTATCAAACTATGCAATGTTTCTAAATAATACAGTATGAAGGTTTAAGGAACAAAATATTCTGATCATTTAATCATTATTTCATTATGTAACAATGCACACCTAATGTGTTATGCAGTTGTCTGTAACGGCAGCTTCTAGTCAGCAAGTAATAGAGGAAACATGTAATACTCGTTTAGTGAGCCATAAGCAAGGAAACCTTTAAAAAATGGCGAGAAAAAGAACTATTTCTAATGTATACTAAGTTTTGTGAAAAGTCCGCAATTATGCATAAACAATATTCTGAGCTTAACGGCAGAATTTACCGGCGTTGCCGAAAGCAGCATAAAGTGTGCAAAACTTAAATTTGCATGGTGCAACATCTTGCACAAACAGCTGTTGAACAAGTGAACGCCAAAATATGCAGTGAATGTGTATCACATGCTGCTCGGGAAGAGCAAACTATCAATCCCGCTGATGATTCAGACAGCTCGAGTGCAAATTCAACAGACGACTCGTATCTTGAAAGAGTGGAACCACTTCCATCTTCAAATTAGCTTCTCTGGGTAAGCTATCGTATTAAGGCAGAATATTAAAGAAATTTGTAGTGTATGATTGTCCATATGTGACTGCTAAAATACGCGAAAAACTGATGGAGTCATGTACGTATGCAAAAATTCAGCAAACTTTCAAAACAACATGTCTGCATTTTGTAATTTTACGGGAGGAATTTACATTTCGTACTGAATAACGATTCGCATACTTGTTTTACATCGTGTTTTACTTATACATATCATAAGAGTTATCTGTATACACAGATGGCTATTTCTAGTCCTGCCAAACATAGGTAAGCGGTTTTACAATTGTACAGTATGCGAACACAGCTTAGCACCACTTGGTGTGTGTACGTGCGTTCGCGGAAGAATACATTCTTGTTTGTTTCCATCATCGGTGACGTAAAATTTTGATTTTTATCAAAAATGGCTTTAAATGACTCTTTTGATTAAAACATCGTATATTACAGATACTTACATGGCAAATGAAAGATATATCTTAAAGTTTCTGGAAATAGCCTCTGAGACCTCTTTATTCTGGATGAATTTTGCATAGCTGATAAACCGTAGAAATAGAAAAAAAAAAAGAAATGTACAACACAAAAAAAAAATGTAGATTTTATTAAAACATGTCATATACGTTTTTTTTTTTTTTTTTTTTTTTTTTTTTTTTTTTTTTTTTTTTTTTGAATTTACCATTTCTGAAATATCCCTTGTTATTGGTTTCAGCTTTAATAACTTTACTCATGCGGGAATTTGTCAACTTCTGGCCGTACAATAAAACGAATTTCAATCATCTAGCAACCATCTTATAAAAGCCTAGTGAATCCCCTTATTTCCCTAAGGTTGCAAGTAAGAAGATAATTTCTGCTGTTTATCTCGATTAGCATGAAGTGCATAGAAAAATAAGCTTTATAACATTACTTTATTACAGAGATGTAGAGAAAATCGTGTGAATTGAACACATCACATTATTGATGCGAGTACTTTTACTTATCTTGCAATGTCTTTCAAATGAGAAAATGTGTCAACTTCCTTGTACCTGTCCTTCAGCAGGTGATTACACTTCACATCAAAATAAATATCCGAGAGCTTAATTTTATATAATCGTGCTACAAATGCAGCAGATCCGTTTCTTATTTATAGACTTTTACTTTCTCTACACGTACTATATACATAGTGTATAGAGAAGGTATTGTAATGCACCCAAAAGTTCGATACCAAGATTTCACCGGAAATACATGTTTTGAGACCCCCTGAATCCAAAAAGAGCATTTTCAGAAAAATATCCGTATGTATGTGTGTGTGTGCAGCATAGTCAAAAACGGAAACCAAACCAAAACAACAACAAAACTTGGTATTTAGGTTTAGTATCCTCCAAGGATGTGACACGAAGAATTTTCAAGAAAATCTCCCCACCCCAACTTTCCTTTACATAGAACTTTTTTCGAAAATTTTGATTTTCTCAAAAGCTCTAACGATTTTGATTAAAATATCGTATATTAAAGATATTTACAGCACAAATACAATGTATATATTGAATTTTCTGGTAATAGGCTCTAAAGACTACTTTAATCTGAATGAATTTTACGGAATTTTGCGTAACAGCTAAACCGTAAGAGATGTACAAAAACTTATCACACAAAAAATGTAGAGCACTTTAAAACACACAATTTATGTTTTGTGCTTTTTTTGTAGAGTTGATCGATTTTTAAGATATTCCTTGTTTTTTGTTTCAGCTTTAAAAATGTATACTTTTCTCATACAGGAAACTGTCAACTCCTGTCCATACAAAGGAACTTCAGTCACATAGCAATCAGCTTTTGACTATCACTTTAACCTACGCTACTCCCTTATTTGGCTTCTACTTACAAGGAAGCAAGTAATAAGACTATTTCTGCTAATTTTTTCTCTAGTAGCATGAAGTAAATAGAAGTATAAGCTTTTTAACAATAATTGTTACACAGATGTGGCGAAAGTCATGTGAATGGAACTCATCAGATTTTTTTAAGTTTGTATGTAGGCCGGCCGAACAAGAAAGCAATCCGTGAACAGAGTCCGGCCCCTAGGCCATTGTTTCGCAAACCTTGATGTAAAGGAACATCCCTCACTCGACTTTCTTCAAAATACTACTCACAACCATGGCAGGACCTGAACTAAAACACCAGGATTAGTGGTTAACCGACTTGACTTTTCATGCGAGCGCGAATGAATGAATGAGATACTTTCTCCTAACAAGATTTGCCAATTTGAAAATAAGTGAGGTACAGTGCAAAATATTTCCATAGAGGCTTACATTTCTTCAAGTGGAATAATATTGAATAGAAATATTCCGGAATACCAAAATCCACATAGCTAGATACCAGGGCTCTGAGTTCTTTCATTGCAAGCCACAGCACTATGTCAATGGCTAGCCCAGATTGCCTTTAAGCACCAAGGTCAACGACTCCTATCATCAGCTGTTAGTGGGCTGCTCTGTGCTCCACTCAACCAGTGTGATCTAACTTGAGCATAACCAAAAATACCGGACCACGTTGAGGGGAGCTTTGGAAATCCTATTTTATGATATATTTTAATACACCAATTTATTACCTACCCTACGAAAACGATAAAAATAAGGGTACGGAAACAAAATTAAATAACTCCAGTATCCTTTCACATAAAGTAGAACGGCTTCAACAGAAAATATAAACTTACGAAGCGCTAGATGAAATTTTGAATACATCGCTTATATACTTTATGTATTTCGTTAATAACATCGTAGTGCATTAGAGAAGGTATTGCATTCCAACCAAAAATTCGATCCCGAGATTTTACTGGAAATACACGCTTTAGGGTTTCCTGCAAAATAATAATAATAATAATAATAATAATATAGAGAAAGGGCCTGTGTCTGTAAGGACATGATAACTCAAAAACAAAAAGTAGGTTAAATACCAAACTTGATATTTAAACTAAGTATCTTGAGATAGAATAAAAGGTACTGCACAAAAAATACGGAGCTCGTTAAAATATAATTTATGACATATAGATATACATATTTTTTTAAAATTTTTTTTAGAGTTCAACTATTTCCGAGACATTCACTATTATTGGTTTCAATTTTAAAATACTTAAACTTGTATCTCTTGTGTTTTGCTTTTGACCATGAAAACAGAACAAAATTTCGGTATCGGTCCACAGTGACATCTTTTAAAAGATTTGACTATTGCTTTAGCCTTGTGTATTTCTTTCTTTTCCTTCTACTTAAAAGAAAATAAGTAATAAGATCAATTCTGCTAATGTTCGTGATTACCACAGATACAAGAAAATCTTTTGTAAGAATAATTTGTTTGCAGAACAGAAAGCAATGTGAATGAAATACATTCAATATATTTTTTTTAATTGCCTTAAAACTTCAAACTTCATGAAAGAAATGTGTTAAGATTAGTTATTATCCTCATAATATATAATACACCAAAGTTGTGCAATAACAGAAGCATATTTTTTTTAATATTATCAGTCTATCTCCCATTATACAGATCTTCATCTTACACTTTAATCATAAGTAATAAGTGGAGCTAAGAAAACCTCCTTCGTGCTCTTCATTTACATAGACAAATGAAGAAGCAGTGTAGAGCTTCAGCACCATACATGGACGATTAAGTATCAATGATTATGCCTTACGACTCCTGACAAACACACTTGGTGCACAAATAACAATACAAGAATAAATAAATATATAATAGCATTCATAATATAATTCACAAAATAGAACATATATACATACAGTCATGAAAAAAAATATTCATACACCAGTGTTTATGTAGAAAAACTTAATTTATTATAACTAAAGTTAACATCCAGAGACGTTATATGGTAAACTAACAGTATGATATTTCCTCCTGAATCTAAACATATCAACGCATGACCTAAATTACTCCTCTTCAAAAAGTAAATAAAACATTTGTACCAGCTGGTTTCTCACAATAAGGAAAAAAGTATTCATACACTCAAAGAAAATGACAGTTTGAATATATTACAATAACAAAATTAATACTTTGTAGGCATTCCTCTTTTACACATTACTCTTTGGCAGGGAATGAACCAGGTTTTTTTGTAGTCTCTGAGGTACTATTTTGCCATTCTTGCTGAAGACATTGTTTACGAGCTGCCTTACTCATATGTCATGCTTTCGGACCATCCTTTCAAGGGTGTCCCAAAGATGTTCAGTTGGATTAAGGTCTGCACTGTGCTGGAAACTTGAGAACGTGGGGGTATGGTACAACAACCACAAACGAACAATTTCCGCTGTATGCTTAGGTTCATTGTCTTGTTGAAAGTAGTAATCTGTGCTGAAACTCAATTTATCAATACTCTTTTGCAGATTATTCTTTAGGATATTTAAATATTGAAATCTATCCATGTTACCTTCAACAAAAACAAGTTCCCCAACACCAGTAGCCATACATCCCCATACCATAATTCCTCCTCCACCAGGTGGCTTGAAAGTGCTTGGGTTCAAGCTCAGTATTTTGCCTTCTCAACATCCAAAATTCTGCCATCATTTACAAATACATTAAATTTACTTTCATCTGTGAACAGTACCCTGTCCCAGAAACTCGTGTTCTTGCTTAGATGCTCTCGAGCAAATTCAAGTCTGACTTTCTTGTTCTTCTTGCTGATGTATGGTTTCTTTCTAGATACCCTAGCTCCATAGCCTGCACTACTTAGAACATAGCGAATAGCCCTTGGTGTTATTTCCTTTCTGAACTGATCGTTAACATAGGCAGTCAATGCAGAGGCTGTCAATCTAGGATCTTTTTTTCATCATTCTTATTAACATATTCCTTTCCCTTTGCGTTAGCTTCTGTGGTCGTCCTCTTCTTTCGCTGTTAATGATAGAATTTCTATCTATATATCCTGTTGTTATGGACTGCACAGTTGCCCGGCTTCTTCCAATAACATCAGCAATGTTTGAAAATGATTTTCCCTTTTGATATTGAGAGATAACTATGTCTTTCCTCTACAGTTGTTTCTTTACCTTTGCGGCCCGTATTTCTGTCGCACGACATTCACTACGTAACAGAACCGACAAGCAGGAGGTGTAGCTTGCCACTGAAGGCCTTGCTTGCTGCAAGCGGTTCGTTGGTGGTTTCTGTGTTTACATTTCTAGTGGTGTATGAATATTTTTTCACTGTAAAATACAGTCAGCATTGGGGTATCGTTTATTTCCTTGAGGTACGTTTGTTTAATACTCAAATCTTTATCATGACACTGTTTATTTAAAGGGGTGGCTTCCTACTCAGAATCGTAGCGCTGTCATTTAATTTAATGTGGAAATATCAGCGGTCAATTTCAATTACAGTACTGTATGAATACTTATTTTCATGATTGTACATATTATGTATTCATAATATAATTTTAAAAAAAATCATATAATATGCTCAGTGGAGTTTTAGTTATGCACAACAGTGTGATAATCACATTAAATGGATTGAAACGTGTTAAAAACGTCACCGAACCACTAATTGCGTACATCCAACTGATCTTAAAACATGGATATAAATCCGATTTTGCAATTGTGGATCGAGGGTAATTATTCCTCTACCATCTGTAAGCGGCCAATAACGTAAAAGCAAAGCACTACTTCAATTATACAGAGTCCAACGGTAAGATTCGATCTTCTGTTATAACAAATAAAATTCAGCAATAGAATTTTAAAGTCAACACGAAATTCAGGACATACACCTACCACTTGAGCTTAAAACACTTATATTCAATATTTCCTGAAAACCAAGTATATAACACGACCTAATCAACAATTACTATTTGATACCAGAACTAGAATTTTCACAGAGCTAATAATTTCTGGATAAATCCTGAAAGTTACTTGCTTGCGCAGAGTTTTCGCTCACTCGGACTTTTGCGTTTCTAGACCGCTGTGTAGCAGCATATTTTGCCGGTAGTTGTCCTCTCTCATGCCAACAAAAGCATCCGCTCATTCTCGCTAGTATTTGAAAAACGTTACCCAAGTAAACAGAATTAGTCATATCTGATTATCTGCCAAGTCTCACGCTTGTTCGTACACGATACCTCAGGGGATGCCCTTTGTCATTTTCTGGAACCGCTACCTATAATTAGCAGATCAAACATTGTATTTCACCAAAATTTAAGATAGACATTATTCCGGAAACATACTTTTTGAGTTGGGGCTGAAAAAGGCGTTTTTGAAGACAAAAAACAATGTGTGAATGTGAAACGTACCGCCTAACTACCAAATTTCACATTTGAAGCATATATTTTTTAATACCAGGAAAGGATCTTAAATAAAATCCCCTCACCACACAGCACTCTACAGTGTAAACGGTATAATATTGCCAATTTCTCTGGCCATTATTGATTATTGTATCATATGCTTATAACTTCTGCATGCAAATGCTATGCAAGTGTATGCACACATTTAACATTTTTATTAAGTTTCGATTTCATAGCAGTCAAAACCGGTCACCGTCAAATGCAGTACTTTGCGCACTACCGTAAAAAGAGAAGTGAAATGCTGTAAACAATATTTCAACGGACCACTTTTAAACATGTTAAAAAAACAAAGTCGCCATTTATACACCACCTTCGGCGCACAATTCTCTTTCCCTGATTGGCTAAGTACACGTTTGAATGGCAATATACAAACCCCTATCCAGTGCAAGGTCAGGTTATATAAACAATCCCTCATGATGTATGTATGCTTTCGTCATTTCGCGAGGCAAGTTTATAACGAAAGATCTCCATATATGTATTTTTTGACAAAAATATATGTACGCGTACTTAAGACGTAGTAAGCATTCGTTACTGATACATATATTTGATTCATGCGGCATTAAAAAGGCAAATTTGACAATTATTTCGAAGATACATTTACGTAAATATGCATGTTAAATAAAGAAACACCTGGTACCGCACAAACATCTATTCCACCACTTAGTCACGTCAGAGTTAAGAGCTATGGGACTAGGATTTCTAAAGAAAACAGAATAAATATGCACAATGTTTTAAATGAAAAGGTTCAGGCTTTGGCTAGCTTGGAAAAAATACCTATGTCGAAGAAATAAATAAATATAAATCCACATTTGCTTGAAATAATCATTGTATTAATACTAATTATAATAATAATAATAATAATAATAATAATAATAATAATAATAAAGCAATTGGAACAACAATCCTTAAGGAGTTAAAGACTACCGAGGCCGGCCTAATGCTCACATGTGAATTTTCATCCAAACAATAGAGCGAGTTTGTGGCCGACACCAGACATCCCCATCCAAAATTTTGGTGGCCCACAGATGGCTACTAATAGCTCACTCACGACATATAGTCGCCCTCCTTGGTGCAGTGGTTACCATAAACCCGGTGGAGGATGATGGATTTTTTTTTTCGGGCGTAAAAATCCTTAGCATGGCTTCCATCGGAAGGGAAGTAAAACTATTGGTCCCGTGTCGTAGATATACGACACTTAAAAGAATCTCAAGCCTGATAAAGAGGCCTCTGAGCGAAAGTAAACGGCCTTTCACGCCCAATATAAAGTTGGAGAGATCCATAGTGATCCCTGACAGCCAGCACACACTCTCAGCTGATAAAGGGGTGTGTCTGCCTTTCTGCCAATAGATCCATGAAACGTAAGCAATGATGTTCATCCTAGTTGCAAGATGTAACGAACATTCCTCAATACAGTTTCAGTTAACGCGAATATCCGCTTGTATCGCGCTACTTTGCTTTGCTACAGACTTTTTAGCGTGTTGTATTATACTGTTGTGCTGTGTGCAATTGTTTTAGTTTATTTGAGAATGGCTTATTGTCCTGCTATGGACAGGACGAAGTGGCAACAGTGTGACGGAGTAGCCACGCACGAGTTAAGGCGACTGTAAGGGATCTCTCTGGATATAGAAGAAAGCTGATAACCACAAGCGTCTATAAGCAAAATTAATTTCATTTCACGGTATTGTACATGGATCCATAAAATATGTTACTCCATGTATGGAATCTGGGGCTATGCAGAATCTCTTTTTTGGAACATGCGATCAAATATACACTTGTATATAAGAGCATCGCGGTCGAAAAACCAAACAAATCCTTTGCTATGGTAATTGCAGCTATATTGCTAGAATCGATTTGCCACCTTCTTCTTCTTACTAATTAATCCTCATATAGGTTTGTATTGATTTTTCATTCTGATCTTCGCTCTGCCTTTTTAATTCTTTACGTTTAGGAGTTAATGTCGTTCGCAATTTGTTGCATGGATTGTAGTCTTACTGTTCTTGCCTTCAATTATAATTAAAAATACTCTGGTGTCTTAATAAATAATGTCACTTGAACTTCATTCTTCTTCTTTTTTTTTTTATTCGTTTTCAATTTTTTTCCTCTCTTATAAACTTCTCCATTAATAATGTTATGAGTTTAACTAAATTTTCAGCATTATCATGTCTCAATTGTTTCTATTATTTCTGATTTTAATATCGACCAAGTTTCACGTCTTTATAACGTTATGTTCCATGTATGTTTCAACAAATTCTTATTAATTTCCTAAATATTATTGGATGTAAATAATTTATTCTCCTTACTGAAGGCAATTTGTGCTTGATATATTCTATTAATAATTTATTGTGTACTTCTTCCATTAGGTTATTTTGCTATCTAGGTATCGAAATCCACCAACTTCATCTTTTGAAATTCAATTTAATCGAATTTGTTTTTTCGATTTATTAATAGTGTGTTTTCCAATTTATCAATTAACACTTCTAAATCTTCTATTTTCCATTAAAGTTGAAATACCTCTAAATCAGAATATGTTAATTTACCTATGTCTACTTCTTCAATAATTTCATTATCAAAACATTTAGTAAACACCACACGTGAAAAAGTTGAAAAGTAGATGCAGTTTACAAAAAAAAAAAAGAAAATATAAAACTACTAAAATGTAATCTATAACGTCGTTTGTACTTTCTGCACATTAAAAGCGAGAACTTTTTTCTGTTATTTTCGCCGTTATAGTTGTTAAAATGGATACGAATTTTTGGAGTCAGTATACCTATAATATGATGCATTTGGGACGCGATGAATTAAAAGGTAGAAAGAAGTGTTAGATAAGTATCTTATAGCTGCCTCTAGCAGTGTAACAGTGTCCATATTATAAAATGTAGTTACACTTTTGATCTGCTGGACGATCTACAAACTATTCTGACAAACGCATGTGGCTCCGTGATCTCTTAAAAACAAGTATATGCGGAAATTTCCAAATGAAGCCATGCTTGGAACATTCAGCAGATAAAACCATTTTAACGAGTATAAATAAATACTATTGCATGTTCTCCATACGAGGAGGGCAAACCGCGAAAGAAGGTTAATATTAACTTTAAAACCGTAAACCCTAATTGAAAGAGTTAACCAAAAGAATTTAAGTGTTACATCTTCCCGGTGGGAGAACAATGGAAATATTTAATATTCGAATTGTGCTCAGGCATCCCACAAAAATAGAAACAGTGAGTAAACTGGCAACATTGGAAGGAGTGTATTCAAACGCTGCCGGTCGGCAACAAAATGGGTCAGTCAATTACGGGCAAGAGTGGTCTAACTACGGGGACCTTGACCTTGAAACAGGCCCAGTTTCTTTCGCTCGTGTAGCTAGCAGCTCTATGGCTAAAATGACAGTAAATACTTTTACAATAATTAGTTTATGATATAATCACTGACTATATATTTACCTATAGAGTTTGTGTATTTTCTGTAAATACCTACGTAACCTATGCCCTCTTCATTCAGAATATTTTTTTTTCTTGGTTGAAGTTCAACGCCCTTTAACCGGGTAGGTCGTATCGGACGGTGAATGAATGAAATGGTTGAAATGATGTTCAATTGGGCCCGGAGTCCCTCCAGCTTAATTTTCCCGGCATTCTCCTTTTCAGTATAAGTTCTCAGGGAGAACTATTACCATTGTATAGAAAACGTTAAACAGGGGAAAAAATGTTTGAAATACTTAAAAGAATTAGATATTAAATCTAGAGATGTGAGAATCGTTTGGATTTTATATAAAGATTTGAAAGCTATAGAAAAAGTCAAGAAACAGTTTGCATAAGAAAAGCTGCATTGTCACCTTCAATGTGTACATACATTAAATAAAGTTTTTGAAAAAGCAGTCATAAGTATAAAAATACAGGGATTTAAAATTAACATGGTTTTGAATTGTAGATGATATTACAATTTTAATAGAAAATAATGGTTATTAATAAATTGGAATACACACTAATAAACAATTATCACCTAAACAATTACTAATAAATTGAAAATAAGTTTTAACTTATAGGCACAAAAATAAATAAAACACAGATTAGATTAAACAGAAAATTATTAAATGGACCTGAATACTTTCAATACCTATGACAAATGACTGCTGGAAGAAGTAAAATATAAATTATTAACTGAATATGTCAAGCAGAACTTGCCATCAGTAAGAAAAATAAAATATTTACATCCAATAATATTAGTATAGAAATCAATTTGTTGGAAGCATGTGAATAGAGCATAAAAGGTAGTATGGATGTGAAACTAGGATCATTCCTAAAACCAAAAATAAGAAGAGTAAGAAGCATATGAAACATGGTGGTACAGGAAAATGCTGAAAATTATGGACTAATGTAATCGTGAATGAAGCTTATGAGAGAGCAAAATTAGTAAGAGAAGTTTGGAACCAAATAAGAAACAAATATTAAAATTCATACAGCATTTATCAAGGCACCAAAGTAATATGAAAATCGTAATTAAAATTATTAAAGAAGCCAACAATTACACAGTTCCCTTCACCTTTTATAGCAGACGAAGAAATTTCTCCCCCAGTTTCATTTATATAGCCCTCTTTAGCTTATATGGTTATACCGGAAGTTTTGACTTGAGAACCAATTTTCAGTATTATATATATATATATATATATATATATATATATATATAATAATAATAATAATAATAATAATATTTTTCCCACCCTAGATGGGAATGGAATTCAGGACCTTTAGATTACTAGTGACCACTCGACTGCAGAAGCAATGACAATTGAAATTGTTCATACAACTAAATTTAAAAAGAAACAAATAAGTAATGTCGCTATTTAAAATATTCTTTGGTAAATCGCATTTCTACAATAATGGTTGAAAATCTTTTTTTTTTTTTTGCAAAATCTTAAAACTGAAGTGTCTGAGCACATTTTTAAAAATAAATTGCATACTTAGATAAGAAAAGCCCTGTTTAATTTTGTAATAACACTATTGACGAAAATATAGACCACTATGCATTTAAAATAGGAACTTATGATGTAATTTACATATTAGGTATATGCAGATTTTGGAATGACCTAATGAGCCACATGAAGATAGCTTTCTTTATAAATATAAATTATTTAACAATGTTTTTTTTCTTTTAAAAGTTTATATAACTTTGTAAATCAATGATTTCTCTTGTTGAAGTTTTTAATTCTATAGGTAAATTACTGGCATATGAGATTACGGTCATTAGACCATAAGTAAAATTAACCACAGCTGATTTCATTAGGCTTTTGTTAATTCTTGTATTTATGCACGAGCATACTTTCAAATATTACTTTAACAAATTATTTTATGTTGTAGAGGTATTATTATCAAAGACAGCTTAATCTTTAATCATACGGTTATAATGTTACTTGTAAATTACAAACTTTTTCTGTGCACAAAGTTGAATTCCTGAGGATAATGAATTAAATATTGAACAGAACTTACTCGTTAAAATACTGAAATAGTTTAAAGTGTTTGAGATAATGCAAAATAGATTCTCAGAAATTAATTTCACTTAGTCCTTAAAATGTAAGCCTATTAATTAGCCTGGAATGTGATTTTAGTCACTCCTTCAGTTATGTTATTAATATGTACATTATTATCTGAAGAAAATAAAATAATAGTTTAGGCTGAGTTGAATCATTTATGTTTACCTCTTGTTTTAATGTGTTTAACTTTCGCTACATAAACGCTAAGAATTCCTGCTCGTTTCTCCATTATAATAAACATATCAGCAGTCATCATAGTTTTTTTCCTTTTGGTTTATCTCTCTTTATATCATTTATAAAAAGTAAAATCAATAAGAACTGAAATTATTACTTAAAAAGTAAAATCAATAAGAACTGAAATTATTAATTATGTTCACAAGTTCTTTGTTGGTGAAAACACCATATTTCTGCTGTTTATTTTTTAACAGAATGGCGAGATCCACAGGTTGTAAAAATTTGCTGGATCAATATGTAACCCTGCAGCTATGTTGTTCAAACCAAATCACTTTGAATATTACTATATTAGGTAAACCCTATATTATTATTATTATTATTATTATTATTATTATTATCGACGTTATAGGTACATGTACAGCGCGGCTAGAGTATTGCAGTTGTTAGTGATACATTTTTATGGTTATGCCATGAAACGGATAATACTCACTTATGTATAGTCCTCCCTTAAAATTGGCGCAATTATTATGATCTTGTATCCATAAAATATGAAGATGTGATATTCCATATTATTACTTCTATCTTAAAGAAGATTTTGGACAGGTTATGTAGCCTTTCCTTCACGGGAAGAAATAATCAGTTCAACTGTCAAGCTAGGCGCAATTTCTTATTCGACATGGTCAGAGGTACTTAGAGGTAATATAATATTGAAATCTACGAGATCCAAGATACAATGCAATTACTGCATGATTCAAACAGACAGATAAACTGTAAACTTAGTAAAATGTAAGGTGGCAGTTTACTTTCTGTTGAATGCGAGCGTACATTGGCAGCGTAGGGATGGAAGAACACATGCGGAAAATGAAGGTCTTCTTCCCGACGATGCTACTGCCGCTCTGCCGCAAAGGATTCATTATTCCTTCACACTGGAGTTTTTCTCTGAGCTCAACTATAAAGTACCCAAGTTATGCTAACTTCTACGTAAGGCTGCATATTAAATTTTAAACAAAACCTTAACTGACTTACAACCGCATAATTGTAAATAGAAGTGCCTATATAGCGTGTGGAATAATTATGCATTATGCTGTTAAATGGATGTCACCTTTTGATGTACAATTACGATTAAAACAATGCGCTTTTAAGGAGTAGGCTTGAAAACATTCCTGAAAGTATCTGTAAACCACAAAGAAGAACATCAATACACAAAAATTTGACGAACGCAAAATTTTGGGAGCTGAAAGTTAAACACTAACCACTTCGTTAAGCATTTTAATCCTCATGTACATCATTATGCAAAACTGAAAAGAACAAAAACACATGCACAAACCGTTTGGTCAGCAACAGTAAGTCAGTAGGGGAAAAGCAATAATATTGATAAACCTTCACATGGTACTGGTCTGCAAGTACTTACTATGCGCCGTTGTAAGAAGCGCAGTATTGAAAAGCAATTCCAAAAATAAAAACCTGAAACTCTGTTCAATTTCTGGTACAGATGGAAAATCTCTACGTTTATAGATTTTCGAAATCAAATTTGTTGGGATTTTTCTATGACAATATATAGAAGTATATACTTTATTTTTAGATATATTTAAAAATAGCATGTCAGGTAATGCAGATTAAACTTTTACTCCGTGTTCCAAATAATGCAAATAATTTAGAAATAATTGAAGTAAACTTTTTTCTCCTATTTGCTTCTTTCAAGCGCACACCATGACGCAAGGAAGCCATATTTGTGTGTTAAAGAGCAGCCATTTTAAGATAAAGTCCCTTTAATCTGCATGAAGCCTGGAGCCAGGAAGATCTCCAGAATTCCTTTCACCAGCTAGCCTATTTAAATTCCAATATACTCTTGCAGACACAAAATGTTGGCCAGCCTGTTATCGTTAGCTGGAAATGATAGCCAGGTTGCTAAACTTAAGCAGGCCTATTCAGTACCCGAATGCCCCGAAATGCTACCCACAACCCCTCCAAATGGACTCGCCCACATACTGCATGCTTCCCTTGGGTGCAGCTGCGGCTACCGGAAACAATTAAAACAATTTACTTACCAGCTATTGATGCAAGTGCTAGAAGCTTCTACAGTAGATATCGCAGGTAATCCACAGACAGCGCTATTTACCACGTCACTATGAAACTAAATTCGCTATGTTCACGTCTGCCATTTTCACACCGCACTAGTTCGAAATATATACAACTATATTCAGTACTCTGTCCCAACAATTTGTTGCAATTTTATAACAAAATAAACTGAATTTTAGCACAAAGAAATGTAAAATTTCGAGCGCCTTGCACCTCTTTGAACGCAACTCACATCTACTGGGTTGTGATGGCTTCTCCGCTCCCCTCTTCAACAATCTTCTTTCCGCCCCTTTCACCGTTCCCATTGGCTCAAAGTCCACCAATAGGAGTTGAGTAGCAGGAGGGGCTATGATTTGATATCACATTAATGGCCATAGAATGTGGGGGAAGGGATGCCATGGAGGGGAAACCAGGGAACCCTATTAATATTCCTTTTCTTAAGTCGAGGCCAATCATTGAAAAGTGGCGTGTAGCTTAACAAAAGAACATCATCCCTCTCCCTAACGGTGCGTGTCACTTGAAATGAAAAATAAGTAGCTTAGATGAAAAAGGATAGCTTCACCAATGAGGTACAATCATTAACATGTAACGGCTCCTGCGATTGGCCACGAGGGGATCCTGCGCCATTCAAGTGACATGCTTCAGGAAGGGGAATGTTGTAGGAAAAAAAGGGGTCCTTTCTGAATATCATCATTATCTGACGCACGTGATCCTAATGATAGCCATACAGGCTTGAACACTGTGCGCAGCTAACATCTGCGCATTTCCTTTCGGCCAACCTGGATTACAGTGCACAAAACTCGTTCGTTTTCTCCACAGCGTTGCCACATTGATATTCACCTCTAATCAACTCCACCTCGATCCTTAACCATTGACACCTATTTAATTTATTTTTTAGAAGTAAACTATGATTTTTATGTTTCCATTATTAAACCATATCCAAGATTGAGACCCTATCTGATTTATGATGATAATTTCAGGAATATATCAGAAACGAATAAAATAATTTTCTGATAAATATTTAATAAGTAAAAGCAGAAAAAGATAAATAATGTTAGTTTTGTATTATAATTAAAATTATTCATACATATATCACTATATTTACTTTCTCTTCCTTGTCTTTTCTTTTTGGAGGCAACAAAGGATCATAATTAGTAGATGCAAGTATACCATGTGCCATTTAACAGCACCTTAATTAGCAATTTCTACACTTATTATGAAATTAAACAGTTTTTAATCAACTTTATAGATGTTTGTGTACAACATTTCATATTGCTAGTGTAGGACATTTATTTTAAAACATTTGAATCAGAAACTTGTAATTCCTAAGGCTGCACATTGTGGAAGTGAAAGAATAATTCACAAGGTTAAAATGTAGCCAGGGTTCAAATTTATGCAATTGTACATTTTTAATGAAGTTTAATATAGAAGGTGAAAACAATCTGAAAAAACATTTAGCCAAACTGGAATCTAAAAAAGGTTATGGATTAACGTTTACTTTCTCTAGCTCCTACTTATATTAACCTCCCAAACCTTTGATGCGAGATTTCATCAGAAATACGTCTTTGAGTCCACTTGAATCCATTAAAAAAAGAAAGAAAGAAATGTGTGTAATAGTCTTACTCAAAAACTAAACGGCCTGGAACCATAGCTGAGTCGGTAGGGAATCTGCCTGCTGTACGAGGAGTCTGCGGTTCGATTCTCGGTTGAGGTGGGAATATTTCTCTAGCCAAGATTATTCCCTATCATCCCCAAGGTCTGGAAGAATGAATGAGTGTGTGTGTTTGTGTGTGTGATATAATGAACAAAATTAAAGATGAATGGAAGCCTAACGATTACAGTCCACGAGATATGCCATTGCCGATAGCTGATATTCCACAGGGAAATACTGCCTATACGACCACGTAGTTAAAGGCGGGGTATAATTGGAACAATTTAATTTAAAAAAAAAGTCCAACAAGTGCCAAATTTGGTATTTAAGTATCTTCCAAAGATAACTCGAAGACTCAAGAAAATTCGACCATTCTAAACTATCGGTTACAGGGGAATTTTTGGTTATCTTACTTTTGAAAAAATGATTTTAACAAAGCTAATAAAATATACCCGTCTTGAATTTTCTGGGAAGCACTCTCCATTCGAATGAATTTGGAACGAGTAAACCATAAGATGTTCACGAAAAGTAGAAAAAATACACTTTTGCACTAATCCAGGTAACACGCACACAGCACATGCGTTCGTTATGCGATAACTGCCCAGTTTCAGCCAACGAATTGATTTTATTTCCCAAATACCTACATTTAAAATACTGCATATTTTAATCACTTAACTATCCACCAACACCTTTTAGAAGTAATAACGTAAAGACAAGATAGGGTTTATTTGCTGTTCTTACTCTCAGTGTGCTGAGAGGGCAAGGAGAAGTTTCGCTCCGGTCACGTACTTGAGTCCGCCTCTCGCCTTTGTTTATCCCAAGTGTGTTTATTATTTCGAGGGGAGTACATTATACTTACACAACTTTTTGTGGTATATCCGTTATTAGTTGCCTGAATTGTGCAATGCTTTGGTATTTCAAGGTAAATTGGGAATATCCACAATATACAACAATATATATCTTATTGGAATTGATAGCAGTTATTACCTATGCACAGTAATAGTGATATTTTTATATTTATCAAAATTCTAGCGTAAATAGTTATTTAAATAATATTTTTTACTGTCTGAATTTATTGCTCTGATAAAGATGCGCCACGTGATGCATTTTTAAAAATACTCACATACAAATTCAAGTTTTACGGTAACACTTTTTAAAAATTCTTCTTTTGGATTCAGGGGACCCTAAAAGATGTATTTCTGGTGAAATTCTCGATATCGAAATTTTGGGTTACTATGTAGAGAAAGTAAAAATTGCATTGTGAGAAAACAAGGGTTAAAATTAGGCGTGTCTGTTAATAAACGGGCGCTTGGCCACTTATAGCTTCAGTTAATTGGTAGTTAAAATGCGCCAGGAGAGAAAAGCAATATATTTTCTTAAAGTTTAGAATTAATATTAGTATTTTATTATGACAAAAAATATTTTTTTAATTGTAAGCAACTTTTGGTCAAACTTTGCAGATGCACACTTTTAAGAAGTGCGGTTATCATTCAGTTGTTACTCGCGTTATAATGGAACATTTCTATGGAAGTTCACATCCAATGTATACCAACGCGCCTTTTAAACATTTGACTATAGCTGACTCCTTGTACACCAACTGAATGTGTAATTAAGCTGTTTCTGCAAACAGTTATTTGATTTACAAGAAGTGGTTTCAAAAATAGCTTTTGTAAGTGTAGTTTTTAGGAACATTGCATTGCATAAAGATAGTGGACATATAATATTATTTTAATATTCTAAATAGAATAATACCAATGTACAATTTCATCCTCCTATATGATATAAAATATCGTGGAAAACTTCGTTAACAGGAAAAAAGTGGATTTTAGGTACTACCTACTGATAATTGAATTCAAAGTTATTCTAACCTTTAACATTTTTCGACGTAAAGCGAAATGGAATATATGAATAACATTTCATCTATATTTTAGTGCCAACGTGTAAATCTCTCTCTCTCTCAAAAAAAAAAAAAAAAAAAAAAAAAAAAAAAATGTTTTTGATCTGGGTGGTGCAGTTAGACGCTGACCTTCTAATACCAAGGTCGCGGGTCAAACCCGACCTAAACCAATGATATTTAACTGTGCTTTAAAGCGGCAGCTTTTATTTATTTTATTTCAGTGTCATATATCCATAGCCCAGATAACACATATTTTGCTTTAAAATAATTATAGCCGCATATGACAATTTTCAGCCCAAATTAAATACAGAAAAATATTTATAGTGATTTTCAAATGGGGTGAGGTGTGTCCTTGAGCGCCATCAGGCCGGCAGCCACTCCGAGTGCTGCTGTGCTGACATATTACATTCGCGCTTAACTGGGGAGTAACGGCTAAGTGATTCCGTCTCTCATAAATATACTTGCGCTAAGACAAAATATTCAAATTTCCAAAAAAATATATCACAAGGAAGATAGTAATATTTTTAGCAGAACCCCAAAAACGACAAAGTTTTAGTTCAACTAATTTTCATAATGTAAATGAATATAAATTATCACCAGGCAGGTTTGCATGCTCAGTGTGCGAGAGAGAGGGAAATGTGAAAAGAGTGGGGATAGCGAACTGGCAACGCAGAGCATGATAACACATCTCATTCGCTGCAGAGTAGAGTTCTTCCCATTTGAAAAACATTACAGTTACATCATTGGTATAAAATAGTGCGCACTGCCTACCAAGTCGGTGTCTGTACAGTAGCTAACCCTTTCCCTTCCTCTTAACCTTCTGTTGCATGGGTGATGCAATTTGCAGCAAAGATGACTAGTCAAAATTTTAATATATTTAACTATGTTTTATAGTCATTTTTATACATAACCTATGTAGATATTTTAGATCATAAATATTTTAATATATTTCAATATTATTGTAGTGCTTTGTTTTAAAAAAGTAAAATGCACGCAATTATAGTCAAATGTTAGCCCGTCATCATTCACCTGGGCTATCACACCAGCTATTTTACCTGGGCCCCTCCCCATCCTTTACCACAGGAACACTTGACTGCAGTCGCTGAGTCTCCAACTCATGATGTGCGGCTTTTAATCTTTGGCCATTCCACTGTCTTAAATATCATGGCTATTCGAACCGCTTACGAAGGTGCCTGTTATATGGATTTCTAAGTCTGTTGGAGAATTAGAAGAAAAGTTGCACATGTAGCAAAACAATTTATGAATTAGAGGGTTAACACACCCGCCATAAACATCTTGGGGGAAGAAGAAAAACTTACAAAGGGTAGAGTGAGCATTATTGACCAGACCACCGCCTATGGTTATGTGTGGGAAGATCTTGGTAATACTTTACATAATGGTTTGTGGTCAGATTTCAAAAGACAGTCAATCATAAAATGAAGTAGAATAGAAGGCAGCTCCTCAACTGGGCCGCGCCGTGGCCGAGTGGTTAGACCACTCGACTCTCACCTAGACGGCCGGGGTTCGATCCCAAGCGACCGCATGTGAGATTTGTGGTGGACAAAACGGCGCTGGGGCGGGTTTTCTCCGGGTACTCCGGTTTCCCCCGCCATCGCATTCCACCGGTGCTCCATCATCATTCATGTATCATCAGTGTCACCGCCTGCGGTGCCATTAGTAGTTAAAGCGGGCGTTAAACACTACCAAAAAAAAAAAAAAAAAGCTCCTCAACTGAGTGATTAGACCGCTCGCTTCTCACCAAGGTGGCCCGGGTTCAATCCCAAGGGCCAGCATATGGGGTTTGTGGAGGACAAAGTGGCGTCTGAGATTAAATTTAGTTTTATTTACGAACGCTCCTAAGCGTCCTATTCTATAATGGGCGTGAAATTTTCGTTAATGTTGCTCAGAGGCTGTTTATTAGGTTCTGTTTAGTTTTTTTACGTAAATCTACGACACTGGACCAACACCTTTTCTTCCCTTCCAAAGGAAACCACGCCAAGGATTTTTATACCTGAAAAAAAAACCACCACATTCCGCGCGGGTTTTAACCAGCGACCTTGGGAACCAAACGGCGTCTGGGCGGGTTTTCTCCGGGTTCTGCGGTTTCCGCATCCATTTCGTCTTCATTTCATAGCATCTTCTCACTCCCTTGCCTGCCTACAGGCCGATAACCCGTTTCACTCTGTTTTAATGTTCGTCTGCTCTTCGACAGGCTTCTGAATCCTAGATACAAGCAGCGTAAACTACTTAAGGTAAAAATAAAATAAGGGCAAAGTAGAGGATCATCTTGTTTTCGCGCTGTTATGTTACTACTAAGATTCTTCTCTCCCCTCTCTGCCAAACTTCCCTTCTCACTATCTCCCTCTTACTCTCTCCTCAACTGTCTTCCTCCCACAGCAACTCCCACTCCCACAGTAGCCCCCACTCTGTAGATACCATTCTCTCACTCTCTCCCCCTCCGTGTATTCTATCATGTATAGGTGCAAGGTATATCCAGGAGATTTTTAACAACCGATAACCATTATATGGGTATAATAATACAAGCAAAAGGTTCAACAGTACTTACACAAATCCGTGCTGTCCTAAATCCTCAAGTTGGAAGTTACGAATCGGAATATCACCATATCCACTAATAAACGATGGATAACAGAGAAAGTAAATGTGAACATAACACAATATATATATATATATATATATATATATATATATATATATATATATATATTTAAAAAAAATCCCGTATTCTTTGTTTTCATCCCATATAGGGTGTAACGGAGGTCGACATCCTTCCTATTCCCAAATGACCTAGTTGTCGACGGGCCCTTAAACACTACTACTACTACTCCTTCCTATTGTGTTTTACCTGAATACCACGTCCCGGAAAAGGCGATGAAGTGAAGGAACCACATGCAACTACGGTACACAAACTGACAGGCTACAGAGACGCGCGGAAGTCTCCAACAGTTCCAATCCTACTATTGGAGCTGCACAGAGAGGGTGATGGACAGTCCGTCAACCAAACAGTCATCTAGGAATCAATGGAAATACTTTAAGCATTCGCGCCGTCTGTCTGGCACTGCCATTCGCCACAGAAGCACATCCGAAAGATAGGAAGGAAATGAAATGCCAGGGAAATGGAAGTAGATGTGAAACCATCCCAGCATTCACTTATCGAGCAGAAGCCCAAGGTCGTAGTGGGATCGACGGGTATTGAACCCAGGATCTCCCGAATACGAGTCTCACACGTTACCGGAGAGCCAACTCGCTCGGTTTTTACCTTTTACGGAGAAAACAGGTACTACAACCAGGGCAGGATACCTTACAACTTAAAAAAAAAATCTTACATACTGTATTCACTTTACTATTTACCCCAAATCGCTTATATGTGTGTATAGCTATTAAATAATCATGAAGGTTTAGTTGTTTACTTGTTTTTAATCAAGATAAATCTTCGCAGAAATAGCTACTGTGAACATTTCGTTATAGATACAAAGAGAATAATGACGGTCAAATGTTTAAAAACTGGACGATAAGTATATACTACCTTCAAGTTTCACATTCTCTATTAGTGAAAAACAATTTAAAACCGATAAGACTTTAAAAGGTTTCATGGTGTCATGGATTTGAACCATAAGTAACGGATATCTGGGAAATAGGGTATGTCACAAAAAAGTTATCTGAACTAAATTTTGTTTTTAAAGAAACCTTTGTGCACTACGTTCTCGTCTGTCACTTCCGATTTTGCAGTTGTACGAGATTATATAAAATTCCCTCAGAATCAAACTATTTCTAGAACATTTAAGATAATTATACATGCCATTTGTAAACATATCTAAGATATGCTACTTTAATCAAAATCGATAGCACCATTTATAAGAAAAATGTTCCATGTAGAGCTTAGTTTGGAGTGGGCGGATTTTCTTGAAAAGCTTGCGTCGCTTACTTGAACTTAATGCTGAACTTAAATATCAAGTTAAGTTATTTATACATTTCGTCTTTGAGTTATGCTGTTTAGTGACACCACACACAGACACATTGAGCTTTCTAATTTTGTTATTCGGTGACCCTCAAAACATATATTTTCGTGAAATCTCGATAGGGAATTTTTCGGTGGAATGCAATAGCTTCTTTTCTACTATGTACGTGGCACAGAAAATACAAAATGGTCTTGAATAGGGTTTGTGGTTTACACAAAGCTTTTTAAAATTTTACACAGTATCTTTTTTATTTCAAAACTTATATTTTATGCTCTCATTGTTACACCGTTTTTTTTCTTTTTTTTTTTTCCAGTCTTTGCTAAGAGGTATCAGCCAACAATATTTTTAATGGTGGTATATCTCATTACGAATTAGTTAATATGGTTTTCCGCAGGGATTTATCCTTGGACATTACTTTTTACTTTCTCTACACGTACTATGTACATAGTGTATAGAGAAGGTATTGCATTCCACCCAAAATTCGATACTGAGATTTCACCGGAAATACTTGTTTTGGGTATTTAACTTAAATTGGTATTTGTGTTTGGATTCTTCCAAGAATGCGATACAAAGATTTTCAAGAAAATCCCCCTCCCCAACTACCCTTTACATGGACAATAGTTCTAACGATTTTGATTAAAATATCGTATATTAAAGATATTTACCTGACAAATAAAATATATATCCTTAATTTTCTGGGAATAGCCTCTGAAGACTACTTTATTCTGGATGAATTTTACGGAATTTTGCATAACTGCTAAAGCGTAAGAGATGGACATAAACTTACCACACAAAAAAAAATGTAGAACACGTTAAAACACACAATTTATGTTATATACTTTTTTTCGTTGAGTTGATCGTTTTTGAGATATTCCTTGTTTTTGGTTCCAGCTTTGAAAAACATACTTTTTTCATACGGGAATTTGTCAACTCCTGTCCACGCAAACAAAGAAACTTCAGTCACATAGCAACCAGCTTTTGACTATCACTTTAACGTTTGATACTCCCTTATTTCCCTTCTACTTGCATGGAAGCAAGTAATAAGACTATTTCTGCTGATTTTTTCTCGATTAGCATGGAGTAAATAGAAGCATAAGCTTTTTAACAATAATTTGTTGCAGAGATGTAGAGAAAGTCATGTGAAAGTAACACATCAGATTTTTATTATACAGGATGTTACGGGGCATAATTTCAGGTATGTATTTCCCACATGAAGACAATCAAAATAGTTCATTATAACATGTGTCCGGAAATGCCTTCACAACATTGGAATACACTGGAACGTTTTTCTTTCCGCAGGTCTTTGCCGTCAAAGGAGACATTAGGAGGGCGCTCTGATAGTTCATTCTGAGGAAGGTTACATTCAGTGTTCTTTAGGCGTTAAGACTGTACGACATGTATTCAAATCAAGAGCTGGCAGAGATACACTTCATGTACGGTAAGGCGGACGGCAATGCTGCGCTGGCTCGTCGTTTGTACCAGGAGAGGTACCCACAGCGACAATGTCCAGATCGGAAGACATTTGTACGTCTCCATTCCCGTCTGTGCGAGTATGGAACATTCACCTCTCCTGGTTTGGGAAGGGGACGACCAAGATCTACAACTCCAGAAGTGCAGGAGGAGATTCTGGAGGCTGTGGACAGGACTCCTTCTATCAGCACACGACGGTTAGCGTTGCAAGTCAATGTTCCTCATACGACTTTCGGGAGACTGTTGAACGAGTATCAATTGTATCCTTATCATTTGCAACATGTACAGGCCCTGTCACCAGCAGATTACCCTGCACGAGTTAGGTTCTGTCAGTGGTTCTTGCAGCAGTGTGGTGTAAATCCGAACTTTTCTACCGTCGTATTATTTACAGATGAAGCACAGTTCACAAGAGATGACATAACACATTTCCACAATCAGCATGTATGGTCGCATGAAAACCCACGTGCAACTGTTGTATCTCATCACCAGGTGCGGTTCTCCCTCAACATGTGGGCCGGTATCATTGGTGATCGATTAGTTGGACCCCATGTACTTGTAAACAGACTTACGGGGCAGGCGTACACAAACTTCCTGGAAAACACCATACCTGACGTTTTCGAAGACACTCCACTGATCAATCATCAACACATTCACTTCTTGCATGATGGCGCTCCTGCACACTTCAGTCTTACGGCTCGCCGGTACTTGGATCGAAGGTTTCCTGATCGATTGATAGGTAGAGGTGGCCCAATTGCTTGGCCTCCACGCTCACTTGATCTGAACCCTCTCGACTTCTACTTGTGGGGCCATTTAAAATCATTGGTTTATTCGTCTCCGGTGCCGGATTTGGAATTCCTTCGGAATCGAATTGTGGAAAGTTGTGAGGACATACGCAATACTCCTGGAGTTTGGGATCGTGTTCGCAGGTCAATGAGACATCGATGTGAGGTCTGTATTCAAGCAGGAGGTGGACATTTTGAACATCTCCTGTAATGACAACAACCTGCGGAAAGAAAAACGTTCCAGTGAATTTCAATGTTGTGAAGGTCATAACTCGGAAATGAAGCATTTCCGGACACGTGTTATAATGAACTAATTTGATTGTCTACAAATTTGAAATACATACCTTATATTATGCCCCGTATTTTTGAAACACTCTGTATAAGTCACGATCTTCCTGTTATTATAAATAATGATTGCTCTATATCCCAAATTTATGCTGATGGCCTAGCTTTAACAGCTTTCTGCATATATCAGTAGTGTATTAATCAATATCTACACATCCAAAGAAACTAATGAGATTATTGTGATTTCGTGTAATGCAAATAATCTTAAATTGAACCATCATAAAACTGTAGATTTAAAAATGAAAATTAAATAGCATAATTTGGAAAGACTGTTAAGAGTTTTAGGTTGCATTAGGAATGTTGTCTTGGTTGGTACACACATGTGAATTAATGATTGGTAAAATTAGCAAACCAACAACTACTTATTTTGCTAATTTTATGATCAGACTATTCAAAAACTACCTTCTTAGAAATGTTATTGAATGTGTATTATGCTTAAGTTTTTAGTTATCTTGCATTGGTCTCATCTAAGTGCTAATCATGCCAAGTACCCCTGTTAGGAATGAAAGCACCATTTTTAGCCCCTCTAAAAAGTAATTGTCAAGCTCTGCAAAATAACACTCTCTCTCTCTCTCTCTCTCTCTCTCTCTCTCTCTCGATGATGATGACTTCATTTGATCTAAATTTGGTCCCCGCGAGCCATTTTTTTACGCTTGAGAACAAGAAGAAATCGCTGGGAGTTAGATCTGCCGAATATGGGGGCCGGTCCCCATAGCCGCGCTCGCCAAGGCGTCCCATTTTGGTGCTTCGTAGCGCTGGGGATCGTGGGTTCTAGTCCCGCCTTGAGCATGGGTGTTATATGTTTGTGTTGTAACAGTAAGAAAACAGCAATCCAGCAATAATACAGAAAAACAAGGTAAAAAAAAATAAATAAAAGTAGGGTATACAGTGCCGGAGTCCTGATCAGACCCCGGTACCGTATTAAAAAAAAAAAAAAAAATGGGGCGGGGCGTGCTGCATCAATTTATAACGCAAACCTTGCAGTTTGGCGGCTATAACTCCGGATGAGTGAGCTGGTGTGCTGTCGTGGTGAAACAGCACTTTAGTAGTCTCACTGTAGTATTATCAGATAATCGTGTTTTTCTGTTTCTAAGAAGTCAATGAGTATTACACACTTTTCAACCCTCCAAAAATCGTCGCTATCATTTTTCCGACCGATAGAACCGTCCTTGCCTTCTTTGGAGCAGATTCGCCGGAAGTAACCCATTGTTTTGATTGTTGCTTGGTTTCCGGAATATGATGAATCCAGGACCCATTGAGGTGACAACTCGACGCAAAAAATCTTTCGGATTTCGCGCTCCAAACACAACTTTGAAATTGAAAGCACACCCGCATGTTGTTAACTGAGAGCTTTGGCGACAGCCATGGGTCGAAGACTTTTTCACCTCCACCTTGGCATGCAAAATATGAATTATCATTCCCGTCGACGCACCTATGGCCTCTGCCACTTTGCGAACCATCGTTCGACTATCTCCAAGAAGCCATATCGTGGACTTTTTCAATGATGTCCTCGGTTTCTGCCGGGAGTCCTGGGCGCTCCTCATCAAAAACGGATGGTCGATCAGTTTAAAGCCGTTGAATCAGTATTTGACTGTTCTCATAGATGCCGGAAGGACCCATAAACAGCATTGAATTTCTCTCTTATCTCCTCGCAAGCTTTCCCATACAAAAGTAAAAAAGGCGAATCGCTAAACGATACTGCGCTTTTTCTGTATTAGCGAAAACGACTAAACGAAGTGCCTGCCAATTCATCATTAACCTATGAATCAGTGCCAAATTCGATTTCTTGCTCACGATAGTAACACCAACTTGCCATCCATTTTGAAAGACGGGTACTTTTTGAACCGCCTTCATTTCCCAATATCTAATGTATCTACAGGATACCCAATAAAGTGTACAGGTAAATATTCTCTATATGAATAGAAGAATGAAACTGATCTCTTATTGCAGCAAGGGGACTTACAAACGATGCTATGGGAAGCATTTCCACAGGGCTCCTTTGGGGCACAGAAGGCCAAACTTTGAATTTTAAATGGAACCATTATAATAGATTTTTTTTTTTTTCTGATTCACTTAACTAAGCAACCTATATTACATTTGTTTCTAAAATAATTTGTTGAACAGTTATAGAATGTTTGCATTGAGGTTAGTATACCTACCTCATGAACTCGGGGAGGAAGTAA
This sequence comes from Hymenopus coronatus, assembly GCA_030762935.1. Taxonomy (NCBI): domain Eukaryota; kingdom Metazoa; phylum Arthropoda; class Insecta; order Mantodea; family Hymenopodidae; genus Hymenopus; species Hymenopus coronatus. The sequence continues at coordinate 39,232,225 of CM060897.1, read as the reverse complement.
AGTTCAAAAGCAAAGGACTTTGAGGGGAACTAGAATAGAAAAACTTTCTCACATGACTTTCTATACATCGCTGTAACAAATTATTGTTAAAAAGATTATTCTTCTATCTACATCATGTAATCGAGATACACATTAATAGCAGAAATTGTCCTTATTATTTGCTTCCTTGTAAGTAGAAGGGAACAAAATCTAATGTGTTCCATTCACATGATATCCTCTAGCTATTCGGCAAACAAACCTTTTATTCAAAAGATTAATCTGTTTTCTACATCATGCTAATCAAGATAAACATAAGCAGAATTAGTATTGGTACTAGCTTCCTTGTAAATAGAACGTAAATAAAAAAATGCACAGGCTAAAGCGATAGTCTCGTCCTTTGAAAGCCGATCGCTATGTGAAACAATTGAAATGCCAATCTCTTTGCTTGCCAGGAGAAACGAGATGAAAGATGTCTTTCCGTCGGAGAAAAGTTTAAGTGGCTTAAAATTGAAACCAATAATCTCGAATATCTCAGAAACGGTTAACTCTACAAAAAAAAAAAAAAAAAAAAAAAAAAGCATATGACATAAATTATAATAAATTATATGTTTTAATGAGATCTACATTTTTGTAGTAAGTTTTTGTAGGTATATCTCTTACGGTTTGCCAGTTGTATAAAATTCATCCAGAATTAAGAGGTCTTCAGAGGCTATTCGCAGAAAATTCGATACACCTACATTTCGTTTGTCATAAAAATATCCTAAACACAAGGTATTTTAATCAAAATCGTTGTAGCAATTTTAGAGAAAATCAAAATTCTCTAAAACTGTTCCATATAGTGGGGGTGGGAGGATTTTGTTGAAAATCTCCGTGTCGCATCCTTGGAATATACTGAGGTTAAATATCAAATTTGGTATTTAACAAACTTTTCTTTTTTGAGCTATGCTGTCCACAGACGCGCACGGGCACATACGCACACACGCGCGCGCGGAATTTTTCTAAAAATGCTTTTTTTTTTTTATTCAGGGAGTCTCAAAACATGTATTTACGGTGAAATCTCGGTATCGAATTTTTCTGTGAAAAACAATACCTATCTTTCCTATACACTCCCTACATAGTACGTGTAGAGAAAGTAAAAATGATTATGGTATCATAAGATCCTGAGGTTGCCTCATAAGGGCTCCTTGCTCCTTTATGGTTTGGTATTCTTGGAATTTGGTTATTTTCTATTAATTAACAACCATTTATGTGGACCGTTCTGTATATCAAGCATAGACTTAAGCCAGATAAGGTTCTCGACCTTCCCGCTTACGACAAAAAATGTCGTTGCGGAAGTGATATACGTGACAGGTACGAGTGATTATAATGTTTTTCAAATTGTAAGAGTTCTACTCTGCAGCGAATGAGATGCGTTATCGTGCTATGCGTTGCCAGGTCGCTATCCCCACTCTTCATATTTCCCTCTCACTCGCACACTGAGCATGCAACTCTGCCTGGCACATAATGCTTCTTCTTGTTTATTATGAAAATTATTTGAGCTAAAAATCTGTGGTTTTACGGTTCTGCTATCTTCCTCGTGATTTCTTTTGTTGTTGTAAACTTTGAATATTTTGTCTTAGCGCAAGTAGTACTTATGAGAAGCGGAATTACTTAGCTGGTTACTCCCCGGTTAAGCGCAAGTGCAATATGTTAGCACAGCAGCACTCCGATTGGCTCCCGACGTGGTGGCGCTCAAGGACAAACGTCATCCCATTTGAAAGTCACTGTAGCAGAGCAGTGGCGGACTGCGACACAGTTCGAATTGATCAAGGCGCATTCTAAGCCTGTGTATAAAACTTGGCTTTCCTTGTTGACAATTACTTTCTGTAATTGGGATGGGGGATGGGAGTATTGAGTGAGTGATAAAAAATGAAAGATTAGTGATTGCTTAAGTGAGGTAAACGGTGATATTTTTACAATATATAAAAATTAGAGCTGCATGACTGTTTAAATAAAACTTTTGTATTGTCTAAATTCGGTCGTCTCCTTAGCACGGTGGTAGCGCAGCTGCCTACCAAGCGGGAGACCTGGGTTCGATCCCCAGTACCGGCGTGGGGATTTTTCCCCCGCTGGGAGACCTGGACCGGGGTGCACTCAGCCTCGTGAGGTCCCTGGGGGGCCAATTGAGGAGCTACTTGATGGAGAAGTAGCGGCTCCAGGTCGTGAGGACCGCATTAACCGGCCGGGAGGGGCTCGAGGCGCTGACCACGTCTCACCCTCCAATACTGCACCCCATCTATGACGTCTGTAGTGGACCGAGATGGGGGACGCAGCGGCCGGGCGGTAGGCCAAGGTTCCCCGTGAGCTGTCGTGCCATGGAGTTATTATGTTATTGTCTAAATTCATTATTCTAATACAAATGAGCCAGGGATACATTTTTAAAAATATAGTTCACATTAAAATCCAGTTTTACAGAAAATTAGTTTGCAAGTAGATCTTTCATATTATATTTTATATCAGTCCTAATTAGTGCTGAAAAAATTATATATATATATATATATATACATATATATATTCTTTTTTTTTCTTTTTTTTTTTTTAACAAATTAGTGAAAAATTGCATCTTGTGAAATATTTTGAGGGCGGAAAAGTGTTGGAAAAAGTTTACAAGGAAATAAGGTTTAAAGTTGGGAATCCCTATTAATAAGCATGTGCCTAACCAATTATAGCTTCATTTAATTGGCAGTTCTAATGCACCAAGTTGGCAAAACGATATATCTTCTTAAAATCTTGAAGTCACATTTTATTACGACGAAAAGGCATAATTTTTTAATTTTTCACAATTTTCGGTGAAATTTCACTTAGTGTGTTAATAAGTGATGAAGATAGAACAAATAAGCTACCTGCCTATATATTATAGAACTATATCAAGTAACTTATAGAAAACAAAACCGGGCTTGTAGGCCGTGGTCCACTGGGCCCAGTGGACCACGGCCTACAAGCCCGGTTTTGTTTTCTATAAGTGATTCTAACACCGGCCGTGAAAGCCTTCGAACTTTAATATATCAAGTAAAATAATTTTATTATGTATTGATTTTTTAGTGTATTTGTGTTTAGAATACGTAAGTATTAGTAAGAAATTAATTTACAAAACAGTAGGAAAGATTAAAAAAAGAATCTGATGTGTTCCATTCACATAACTTTCTCTATCTCTGCAAAAATTATTTGTAAAAAGCCTATGCTTGTTCTTACTTCATGCTAATCTAGAAAAGATTTGCAGAAATAGTCTTATTACTTGCTTCCTTTTAAGTAGAAGCGAAATAAGGGAGTACCATAGGTTAAAGTGATAGTGAAAAACTGGTTACTATGTGACTGAAATTCCTTTGTTTGTATGGACAGGAATTGATAAATTCCTGTATGAGAACATTATGTTTTTTAAAACTGATACCAATATCAAGGAATATCTCAAAAACGATCAACGATGTATGTATCATAAATTATGTGTTTTAACGTGCTCTACATTTTTCTTGTGGTAAGTTTTTGTCCATCTCTTACGGTATAACAGTGGTGCAAATTTCCATAAAATTCATCCAGAATAAAATAGTCTTCAGAGGCTATTCCCAAAAAATTCAAGATACACATTTTATTTGTGAGGTAAATTTCCTTAATATACCCGCTATATTTTAATCAAAATCGTTAGAGCCATTTTTGTGAAAATAAAAATGTTCGAAAAAAGTTTCGTGTAAAGGGTAGATGGGGGTGAGGGGACTTTCTTGAAAATCTTCGTGTCGCATCGTTGGAAGATACCAAACTTAAATATCAAGTTTGGTATTCAACGGTCTTTTCGTTTTTGAGCTATGTTGCCCAGATACACACACACACACACACACACACACATACACACACATACAGATAGACACACACCACGGAATTTTTATTAAAATGCTTTTTTTGAATTCAGGGGGTCCTAAAGCATGTATTTCCGGTGAAATCTCGGTATCGAATTTTTGGGTGCATTACAATACCTTCATTATACACTATATACATAGTACGTGTAGAGAAAGTAATAATGTAATTTAAATTCAGTACTTTATACAGAAATATTTAAAATAAGGCTGATATATTTATTATTGTGGATAAAAGCAGCAATATGTAATCATTCATTGGTTATAAATAAATACTTAGGCATGAATAGTATTTAAATACACATAAAATAAATAAAATAAACATTTTAATATAAAATAATATATTAACCCAAATTTATAGTGTAAAGAAATATAGTTAAAATAAATAACCATGGTTATATCCATTATTATCTTTAGGTATTATATGCATAAAATTAAATACTTCATACTGAAATGTTTTTAAAAAGGGTCTTTAAAGATTGTTTAGATAATACGGTTAAAAGTAACAGCAAATAATTGTTAATTTGATTATAAATAAATACTTAGGAATGGAGAATTATTAAAGAAATAGAAGAATAAAAAAATAGATTTTGTTATAAAATAATATATCTACTAATTCATATAGATAGAACAACGTGTAACGAGATGATGTTTAATATAAATAAAACTTGATCATATGTGTGTGTGTGTGTGTGTGTGATGTGGTTAATAGTGCAGTATAGGAAGCAGTTGGATACCAGTTACAAAGCTGATGACTTTCCCGTAATGTTTTTTATTAGAAAAGTGTTTATTTTATTTAATTTTAAGTATATATTTACAGTTTTTATATTCTATATATTTTATTATTAGCTTTAATTTAAATTTTAGTTTGTAGTTTAGTTATATCTGAAAAAATTTAATATTAAATAAATTATTTGTAATGTTCTTAGAAATAAATTTAAAGTTTCAATACTTATATGACCGGTGCCGGGGTAGCATGTTCAGATTTTATTTATTTTGTTTGTTTGTTTGTTTATTGTACCTAATTGGGACTTATGCCCTGTTGAAAGGGACTAAATAAACAGATACATAACTCTTAAATGAGCTTAGAAGAAATCAAAATATAATAAACATGCACGATGCAAATAAAACCTTTACCGCGCAGTTGGAACTGAGTAGCGACTAATGTGTTCCAATCACCTAACTTCCTCTAACTGTTCCACAAACAAAGTTTTCCTACAAAAGATTATTCTTTCATCTAGTCATGCTAATCTAGATAAACATTAACAAAACTGTCTTATTACTTGCTTCCTTATAAGCAGAAGGGAAATAATGGAATATTTTAGGAAAGGGATAATCAAATCTTTTAAAAACTGGTTGCCGTGTGAAACAATTGAGGTTCGGTTCGCTTTGCATGGTGCCATATGAGAAAAGTTAATTAGTTTAAAATTGCAACCAGTAACATTAAATATCTCGAAAACGGTCAACTCTACAAGAAAAACGTATATGACATAAATTATGTTTTTTAACGAGATCTACATTTTTACTTTCTCTATACATACTATGTACATAGTGTATAGAGAAGGTATTACACTCCACCCAAAAATTTGATTCCGAGATTTCACCGGAAATATATGTTTTAGGGTCCTATATAAAAAAAAAAAGTTTTCAGAAAAAGGTCCGTGTGTGTGTCCGTGTGTCTGTGAACACGATAGCTCAAAAACGAAAAGTCAGTAAAATACCAAATTTTGTATTTAAGTTTAGTATCTTCCAGGGATGTGACACGAAGGTTTTGAGAAAAATCCCTCCACCCCAAACTACCTTTACATAGAACGTTTTTCGAACATTTTGATTTTCTAAAAAATGGCTCTAACGATTTTGATTAAAATTTCATATATTAAAGATAGTTACTTGAAAAATAAAATGTATATCTTGAATGTGCTGGGAATAGCCTCTGAAAACTACTTTATTCTGGATGAATTTTACGGAATTTTGCATAACTGCTAAACCGTAAGAGATGGACAAAAACTTACAACACAAAAAATGTAGAGTATCTTAAAACACACAATTTATCTTATACACATTTTTTTCGTGAAGTTATCGTTTTTGAGATACTCATTTTTGTTTTCAGCTTCAAAAAACATACTTTTCTCATACAGGAATTGTTAAAGAACTTCAGTCACATAGCAACCAACTTTTGACTATCACTTTAAACAATAGTACTCCCTTACTTCGCTTCTACTTACAACGAACCAAGTAATAGGACTATTTCTGCTGATTTTTTCTCGATTAGTGTGAAGTAAATGGAAGCATAAGCTTTTTAACAATAATTTATTGCAAATATATAGAGAAAGTCATGTGAATGGAACACATCATATTTTTTGTAGTAAATTTTTATCTATCTCTTACGGTTTAACCTTTACAAAAACTTCTGCAAAGCTCAACTGGATAAAGAGATCCTTTGAAGCTATCCCCAGAAAATTCAATATATACCTTTTATTTGTGGTGTAAATATCTTTAATATATGGAATTCAAATCAAAATCGTTAGATCAATTTTTGAGAAAATCAAAATTTTTGAAAAATGTGCTATTAAAGGAAGTTTATGGTGGAAGATTTTCTTGTAAATTTTCGTGTTGTATCCCTGAAGAATACCAAGATTGGTATTTAACTGGCTTTTCATTATTGAGCTATGCTGTACACACACACAAACACACTGGCGGTTTTTTTTCTATAAATGTTTTTTTCGGACTCAGGGGACCTCAAAACATATTTCCGGTGAAATATCGGTATCGAATATCTGGGTCTCTATCCACTATGTATGTATCTATATTTTTTTAAGGGGCTATGAAAATGCACATTTTCAATTCTCCTCGTATATATTATTGAATATATTGATGTTAAATAAGCAAGTATTCCGTACCGCGCAGCCGTCTGTCTATTCCACCACAGCAGCCAATGAGAGGTGATTATCACGTGAGAATTAAGATATACGGAACAAAGGTATGTTACGATAGCATAAATAGCATAAAATACTTTATAGAAATGTAGATACAGGCTGCTCGTATCTTTTAGATGAAAGACCTTTTGTGAAGATACAGTGAGCTAACTTACCTTTGTTAAACGGTCAGCAAATAATTTCTGATGCAATAACAAACAGCTCTGCTTCTTTATGATTACGTTTCGAGAAAACACAGCGTACAGTTGACTGCAAAGTGTTATGCGTTACGGGTTTATATCATTGCCAGTGTTTTAACGACAGATGCTTAGTTATAGTTGAAAATAACACCAATTCAGAAGAATAAGATGAAGGGGAAATGGCGGGAATAGAAGAAAGTCAAGAAAATTAGGTATAAAGTGTAGTGTCAGCAGTAACCGAGATTGAGAGTGAATAAATGTGACTGACATCACGGATATTTGCTTTGTAGTGGTTGTATTGTAACGGAGAAATATGAGAATAACGTACACAATATCTGACTGCCGTTCCTGCTTCTGCGTACCAATGTTCAAGTAAAGGTGAGTTAAGTGACTCACATCTAACCTCTCATTTCAAAATGTCATTCGCGCGACCTGTTTTCATGAAAATGACGAGAAGATGAGATAGAAATGTCGGGTGACATTACTGGAAGTGTGATATTTGCTTTGTAGTGGCTGTATTACTGCAGCGCAGACGCATGAGTAACGTACACATCTGGCTACCGTTCCTGCTTCTGTGTACCAATTCTCCAGTAAAGGTGAGCAAATGACTCGCATCTAACTTCTCAATTAAAACACATTCGTCAAGTACTGGTGCGCGACCTGTAGTCAAAGCTCTTTTGTGTTAAAGAATAGTTAAATTTATCCATAGACTGGAGGTGTGTGGAAACTCCTGATCACTTGACGCACAACCCGCAAGTCAGTTAACACCACATAGTCGGTCTGGGTAGCTCAGTTAGTTACGCGCTGGGTTTCTGATTATAAGGTCGCGGCTTCAAACCCGGCTCACACCGATGGTTTTTAGATGGCTTTAAGGACACAGCCCCATATCAGTTGATATACTGGCATATTAAAGAATTCCTGCGGGCCGAAATTTCGGCACACCGGCACCGTTGATATGACCCTGATGGCAATTGATAGCATCGTTAACAAGAAATAATGTTAATTGTTTTCGCACAAGCCGAATGTAGTACAGGAGTTGGATAGGTGGAGTAAAACTGTAAAATTCAATGCCATAGTCGGGATATTGGAATTACGGATCTTCCGGTCTCTAGCTGATGGCTCTAATCTTTTTTTTTTTTTTTTTTTTTTTTTGGGTGTGTGTTTAAAGCTCGCTTTTATCTCTATTGCATCACAGGCGATGGCACTGATGATAAATGTAATGAAGATGTAATGTAATGTTTTGCAACTGATAAGTCTTTAAACTTCTCAACACCTTATTTATAATTTTTTACGATTATTAATTTTGGTTCCAACTCCCTATAGGTTTGACATGCATAAGATTTACAAACAGTTCAAAATTATTGTACGTTAAATCGTTTACCTTTTAGCGTTTGTTTGGTAGAATATAGTTATTACATTCATTGTTCTCATTTTTGCTTTCTCTAGCCCGTATGTAAAATATAGATATTATATAACCAAACTTAATGCATCTAAAATACGCGTAATTTTTTAACAACAAACACAAGTTCATATATATGAAACACGAATGGCAACTTTTCGTTTGAAAAAGTATGAAGGATTATAAAATGTTAACAAATAACAAAGACTATTTTGGAAATAGTTAACTCTACAGATATATTAGAACATAAATGATGTGTTTTGAACTAAAGTTATATTTACTTTATGAGGATTATAAAATGTTAACAAATAACAAAGAATATTTTGGAAATAGTTAACTCTACAAAAAATACTGCAGATATATGAGAACATAAATGATGTGATTTGAACTAAAGTTATATTTACTTTCTCTACTATATACATAGTGTATACAGAAGGCATTGTAATGCATAAGAAATTCTGTGTTGAGATTTCAATGGAAATATATGTTTTGAGGTCCACTGAGTCCAAAAAAAGCATTTTTAGAAAAAAGATCCGCGTGTGTCTGGTGTGTGCCTGTGGACAGCATAGCTTAAAAACTAAAAGACCGTTAAATACCAAACTTGATATTTAAATTTGGTATCTTCTAAGGATACCACATGAACATTTTTAAGGAAATCCCCGTACACCAAACTACTCTTTACATGGAAAAAATTTTGAAATTTTTTATTTCCTCAAAAATGGCTCTAACGATTTTGATTAAAATGCCGTATGTTAAAGTTATTTACATCACAAATAAAATGTATAACTTGAATTTCTGGGAATAGCCTCTCAAGTGCACATTAATCTGGTTGATTTTCGCAGAATTTTTCATAACGGTTAAAACGTAAGCGATAGACAGAAACTTACTACACAAAAAATGTTTGTATCATGTCATTTGCACTTTTGTTGACCGTTTGCAAAATGTTCCTTGTTATTGGTCCCAATTTTAAAATACTTATAGTTTCCTCAGACAGGAAGTGTCCGTTTTTCTTTTGCTCTACTCTTGGCCAAGCAAAGAAGTGAATTTCAATGACAATCGCCTAACGATAGCTTTTAAAACATTTTAGTATCGCTTTAGCATGGCGCATTCCTTTGGTTCCCTTCTACTTATAAGGAACTAAGTAATAATAATATTCTGCTAATGCTTATCTCGATTAGAATGGTGTAGAAAGAAAAAGAAGCTTTTGTAAGTAGAAATTAGAACAGCTAAAGAAAGTGATATGAGTGCAGCACATCAGATTTTTGTTTGTTTGGTGACTTATGGTTTGCCAGTCATCCAAAAGTCCTTCAGAATGAAGAGCTCAGAGACTATTCCAAAGCATTTCAGGAATATATTTTGTCATGTTAATGTCTTTAATACACGTATTTTAATCAAAATCGTTTCAGCCATTTTTGAAAGAATCGAAAATTGTAAAGCCTAGTTTGGTATGGGCGAATTTTCTGAAAATCCTCGTGTCGTATCCTTGAAAGATACAGAACTTGAATGTGAAGTTTGGTATTTAATTTTATTCGCACGCACACACACACACACACACACACACACACACACACACACAGGGCCTTTCCGTAAAAATCCTTTTCACTTTCTCTACACATACTATGTACCTACATAGTGTAGATATAGAGGTGTTGTATTGCATCCAAAAAGTCGATACCGATATTTCACCAAAAATACTCGTATAATTAAAGACTATCTGTGGCTAATTCTGAATATTGATTTTAAAATTACCCTCTATTAGTTTACTGTAGCTCATGGGTTCATATGAAGGGAACATGCATAAGTAAACCCAATAATTTGTTTTAATTTGGGGCGTAAGCCAATTCGGCCATAAAATTGAAACTGTAATTGCGTTAAATAAATCGATTAGCTAGATGTGACCACGTTGTCAGTTTGACCACATCAATATTTCATGTGCCGTCGTCGAGTCTGTCGTGTAGCGAGTATAGAGCAAGAGAGGATATTTATAAATTTAAATGTGCACGTGCAAAGCAAGATAAATGTGAGTTGTTGATGTGTATGCCCTGCTGAGGTATTATATAGCGTGTTACGAAATTCAACCGACAATCTTTCAGGGGCTACAGATGGGTATGGTCTGCAACTGTACAATTAAAAGGTAACGTAATTATATTTTATGTTTACTTTCTCTACATAGTACATGTTAGATAGGTAGAGAAGGTATTGCACTCCAACAAAAAATTTGATACCGAGATGTCGCCAGAAATACAGTTTTAGGGTATCCTGTACATAAAAAGCATTTTTAGAAAAAGGTCCGTGTGTCAATGAACTCAAAACGAAAAATCGATAGAATATCAAACTTGATGTTTCAGTTGCCTATCTTCCAAGGATGAAATAGGAAGATTTTGAGAAAATTTCCTTCACCTCAAACTGGCCGTTACATGGGGGGGGGGGGGGGGAATCGTCAATTTAGATTTTCAGATTTTCTCAAAACGGCTCCAACGATGTTGTTTAAAATATCGTATATTAAAGATATTTACATGAAAAATAAAATGTATATCTGGGAATAGTCTCTGAAGACCTCTTTATTCTGGATGAGTTTTGCAGAATTTTGCATAACGGTTAGGCCGTAAGAGATAGACAAAAACTTAATACACAAAAATATTTAGATCTCGTTAAAACACATAATTTATGTCATATACGCTTTTCTGGTAGAGTTGATCGTTTTAGTGATATTCCTTGTTATTGGTTTCAATTTTTCAACTACCTAATTCTTTTCAAACAGAGCTATGCAAAGCGAACCGAATCCCAATCCTTTCACACAGCGACTAGCTTTTAAATATTTGAGTATCGCTTTAGTTTAGTGTATTTCCTTATTTCCCTTCTGCTTACAAGGGGTTTATCTTGATTATCATGATATAGATGTAAGAGATATCTTTTGTAACAATAGTTTGTTTATGGAACAGCTAGAAAAAGTTACCTATGCGAATGGAACACATCACATTTTTATTTTCTCTACATGTAATAGAAAAGGTGATATATTCCACCCAGAAATTCGATGAAGAGATTTCGCCAGAAATATGTTTTCAGACCCTCTGAGTTCAAAAAGATATATTTAGAAGAAGGTCCGTGCGGGTGTGTGTGTCTGTAGCCATCATAACTCAAAAACGAAAATTTTGTTAAATAGCAAACTTGGTATTTAAGTTTCATACCTCTCAAGGATGCCTTACGAAGATTTTCAAAAAAATCCCCCTATTCTAAGCTAAAAGGAAAAATTGTCGAAAGTTTTGATTTTCCAAAAAATGGCCCTAACGATTTTGATTAAGGTGCCATTCATTAAAGATATTTTCATGACAGATAAAATATACTATATCTAGAATTTCCTGAAAGTAGGCTCTGAAGTCCTGTTCATTCTGAGTAACTTTTAAATAACTAGTAAACCGTAAGAGATAGACAGACTTACAGGAAAAAAAAAAAAAAAATAGATTTCCTCAAAACATTTAAATTATGTCATTTACATTGTTATTGTGGAGCTAACCATTTCCAAGATATTTATTGTTGTTCGTTTCAAGTTTTTCTCAAACAAGAAGTCGTCCGTGTTTGTTTCTTGTTTTTTTTCCTGACCATGCAAAGAAGTGAATTTCAATTGATAAACGCAGAGCGACAGCTTTTAAAACATCCCTTGAAGCAAGTAATAAGACCTTCTGCTAATGCATATCTCTATTAGAATGGAGTATACACAAGAATAGTCTTATGCAAAAAGTGTGTTTGTAGAACAGGTAGAGAAAATCATGTGAATGGAACAAATCAGATTTTTCTACTACGTACCTACAGCAAATAGGGGAAGTATTGTATTCTACCTAATAATTCAATATCGAGACTGGAAATAAACCTTTTGAGACTCACTTAATCCAAAAAGGACTGCATGTGTCTGGGTGTGTGAGTATTTGTGCGTGCGCGTGCGTGGGTGTCTATGGGCAGCAAATTAAAACGGAAGAATGGTTAAATACTGTAAGTTGTATTTCAGTTTCAGTATGTCCAAATGATGTTCATGAAGAGTTTCAAGAAAATCATCCACACACACACAAGTTACTGGCTGGCTGAGGTTCAGCCAGAGTGTTTTTGCTGCGTACCCACCCTCAACAGGGTTTAACCGCAGGGTTTTTATTTCGGGATGGGGTGTTAAGGATGGGTGTTTCAATTTTTGGAATAGATGAGGGTAAAAAGGAGGTAGCATTTTGCTCCCCAACGAGTGTCATTTGGGTGCAGCGACCCTTCTGCACTTCTGGTGTCTGGAGTTTCAAAATTACGTGTTAAAAACGTGTTAGAATAATTTTGCAGGTTATAAATTTTGAAGCTAGTCACCTCTTGGTGAGGTAGTAATGGAGCTCAGCTTTTGTGCGGCTGTTGGAGTTGCTCCAGTGTTATCTGGTATGCCCGCAAGCCATGCGGGGAACCTGATGACGCCTGAAGCGGCGTGTTCTGGGATTGTAATCACCAAGAGACCTAACCAGGACGCTCTGATGTTGGTTTAACTTTTCGTAAAATTTTGTGGCCCGGCGTCTAATTTCGTCCTCCACATATGGTAGCGAGAAAGCCTCATGCAGCAGCCTCACGGGGAATGCACGGCCCCGTTGGAGCAGGAGCAGCCAACTGTCTGCGGCCATGCCCCAGACCTCACAGGCGTATAGCATGAGGGAGATTATCAGCGCCCGGAAAAGGTGTATCTTTAGGCGAACAGGCATCCCGGACTTCAGCATGGGGTACAGGGAGGCGATAGCCCCCTGTGCCTTGGCTGAGACGCCCCGAATGTGTTCGCCAAAAGTTAGACCCTTGTCCAGTTTAACCCCCAGGTAGGAGACGGAGTTTCGCCACTCTATTATTTGGCCCTGGTAGGAGAGTGTGGGACAGTCTGCGGGGATGTGGCGCTCTGTAAAAACAATGGCATGGCTCTTGTTCGCGTTCACGGACATTCGCCAACGCCGGCACCATCCTTGGATGAGGCGGAGATGTCGTTTATGGGGTTGAAGGCTCTGATTAAATGTCTGTTTGTGTTGTACAGCAGCACGTCATCCGCATACTGGGCGATGTTGACGGACTGCTGTGTTGGAAAGTCTGCCATGTAGATGTTGAAGAGGGTCGGGGATAATACAGAGCCTTCGGGGACTCCGCCTCTTGCAGGTCGTCGTGTAGATGTTTTCCCCGCGACTGTGACGTGGAAGTGTCTGTGTCTTAGGTAGCTGTGCAGTATGTTGAGTGCCAGGTGGATGAGCTTGTATAGGAGACCCGCGTGCCAAGTTGTTGAGGCCTTTTCAACGTCCAGCGATACCGCGACAGTGAATGCGCCCTCCTGGAAGCCCAGGGTGGCCGCCTCCACTACCCGTAGCAACTGCTGGGGCGTTGAATGCCCAAGACGAAATCCAACTGGTGGTCTGGGATGGCTTGGATGTCCCCTAGAAGCGGGGACAGGCGGTTAAGGACCATCCTCTCGAGCACCTTAGAAAGGGTCGGGAGGAGGCTGATGGAGCGGCAATTGGATGGGTGCACCGGGTCCTTCCCAGGCTTCAATATGCACATGACCCTGGCCTCCCTCCACTCTCGTGGAAAGTGACCGAGTGACAGACACATATTGAAGACCCGTGTGAGAAAGAGCACAGCGTTGAAAGGGAGATGGCGGAGCATGAGGGGGTTAGCCCGTCAGGTCCCGCCGCCTTCTTGGGGTTGAGACGCCGGAGTGCGCCTTGGAGTTCACTAGGGCGTATGACGGGAAGTGGGTTCTCGTCCTCTGGGGGTCTCCGAAAGAAACGTCGAACCTCCCGTCGGACTTGGTAGGAGAAGAAATCGTCCTGGGGGTCGTCTCTTGGACGCATGGTCCGCTCTAGGTAGTCTGCGAACACGTCGTCTTTAGCTTGGGGGTCGTAGGTGAGGCTTCGGGTGCCTTGGAGGGGTTAGGTGTATTGGCCTCTGCGGTTTTTGAGGGTTTTAGCGATTCTCCACACGTCGCCTTCCTCGACGCGCAACCGGGTCATCGTCTCCTCCCACGCTTGCACTCGGTGCTCGCGCAGTCGGAGAGAGACCTGACGACGCAGTCGCCGTAGGAGCGCTCGATTGTGCGGCGTGCGATGTCGCTGGTATAGTCTCCGTGCCGGCCAGGAGCGGCGGATGAGAAGGGTGAGGTCCAAAGGGAGGACTTCAGGGTGCAAGGGTGCCGGGGATTTCACAGTTAGGTTTTGGGCAGTGCGTGTCACAATGGAGGTGAAGGATGAGACCGCGGCCTCCAGGGTTGGGATGTCTGTAATTCGGGGGTTTGGAAGAATGGAAGTGCGGAGGCAGTTTCTAACGCCGTCCCAATCTACCACCTGGTTTTTAACCTGGTGTCGTGGCTGGCAACCCGGGTGTTGATCTCTGCCAACACTGGGTTATGGTCGGAATGTAGTGCGTTGATTGCGGTGAGTGTGAGATGAAATGAGAGATGACTGTGGCCAGTCTTCCACCTCGCGGATGGTGAGTGGGTTGCCAGGGACCCTGCACTTGAAGCTGAGGGTCCGCGTTAACCAGGCGAACTATTGCGTTGCCTCGGGCGTCTGCCCGTCGACCGCAGTGCCAGCGAGGGTGCTTGGCATTGAAGTCTCCGGCCAGTATAGCACCGTTTATATGGAAGATCTTCCGAAATGTTCGTTTTTTTAACAATGCTCTAACAATTTATATTTATATTGCATTTTCTGGAAATAGCCTGAAAGATCCTGTTTATCCGGAAGGTATATTGCATGATCTTATACAGTTAAGCGATAGATGAAAATGCACTACACAAAAATGTAATCTATTTTAAATAAAGAACTGACTTTAAGTTAGTTTTGTTTTGTGCCGTAGGGTATTTCTGAGGTATCAGTAGTTATGGGTTGAATCGTTCAGCATTTTGTCAATTCTGTAAAGTCTTTTCGATGTTCAGTTAATTCTTGCGATTATATCGAAAGAGTATGGAATTTTAAGAGCGATATAGGGTCCACTTGTTAAAACATTTGACCTTCGCTGTTCCGTTAACTAAAACAAAATGTGTAGAGCAGCTATTGCTGCAAATTTCTTGTCTCATTAAAGTGAACTATGATACAAATGTAAACTTTCGTAAGAATAGTTCTTTTACTTTCTCTAGCATGCAATAACCTACATAGAAGATACAAAAGGTTAAATGTACATTCCACCAAAAAATTCGATACAGAGATTACACCGGAAATACATGTTTTGTGAGCCCCTGAATAAAAAAAAGCATTTTAGAAACAGTATGTGAGTTCGTTTGTGTGTGTGTGCGTGTCTGTGAACATGTGTGTGGGCAGCATAGCTAAAAAACGAAAATTCTGTTAAATATACCAAACTTGGTATATAAGTTCAGTATCTTCCAAGGATGCAACTTGAAGACATTTAGGAAAATGCCCCCACCCATAACTACCCTTTACATGGAACATCTTTAAAAAAAATTTATTTTCTCAAAAATGACTAATGAATAATGTTAAATGTTTAAGATATTTTCATGACAAATGAAATGTACCTATAAATTGAATTTTCTGGGAATAGCCTCTGATGACTTCTTCATTCTCGATGACGTTTATGTAACTGGCAAGCGTGAAACTTATTGCACAAAAATATAGATCTCATTAATAGGTATATTTTTTGTATTGTTTTTTTTTTGTTTTTTTTGTTTGTTTTTTTTTTGTTTTTTTTATATTTTGTGATGTGAACCGTTTCCGAGATATTCCTTGTTATCGGTTTCAGTTTTAAACTACTAAAAGTTTTCTCAAACAGGAATTCATCTTTCGTCTCATATCTCTTTAGTAAGGCAGTGCAAAGAGATCCGAATTTCAATTGTTTCACATAGCGATCTGCTTTTAAAAGATAGTCGCTGAGGCATAGTGTCTTCCAGTATCATCAGCTTGTGTAACTTGCTGCCAGATAGTTTCTTAGGTGTAGACGACTTCTTGTATCATCAACTTGAGTAGCTTGCTGCCAGATAGTCTCTGAGGCGTAGTCGTCCTCCTGTATCATTAACTTAAGTAAGCTACTGCCAGATAGTCTCTGAGGCGTAGTCATCTTCCTGTGTCATTGACTTGAGTAAGTTTCTGCCAGATAATTTCCCAGTAACATTTCCATAATTAACTTGCTGTTAGATGGTCTCTGAGACTAGTTTTCTTCCTACATCATCTTCATTAATAGTTTTCTGCTGAATGGCTGTTATACATAGTCGTCTAACAGTATAATGTTCATGAGTAACTTGCTGCTAGATGGCTCTGATGCATAGTCGTCTTACAGTATCATCTTCATGAGTAACTTGCTGCTAGATGGCTCTGATGCATATTCGTCTTACAGTATCATCTTCATGAATAATTTGTTGGCAGATGGCTCTTATGCGTAAATATCTTAGTGTATCATCTTCAGGAGTAAGTTGCTATTAGATGGCTCTGAGACGTAATTTTTTTCCTGTATCTTCATGATAATTTGCTGCCAGATGGCATTGCTGCATAGTCGTCTTACTGTAGCAGCTTCATGAGTAACTTGCTGCCAGATGACTCTGATGCGTAGATGTCTTACTGTATAATCTTCAGGAGTAAATTGCTATTAGATGGCTCTGAGACGTAGTTTTTTTTTCCTATTTCATCTTCATGATAACTTGCTGTCAAATGGCGTTGCTGCATAGTCGTCTTACTGTATCAGCTTCATGAGTAACTTACTGCCAGATCTCTGATGCATAATCTTTTTTTTTCATAGTGTTTAACACCCGGCTTTACTACTTGTGGCACCGCAGGCGATGACACGATGATACATGGTATGAAAATGGAGCCCCAGTGGAATACATTGGCGGAGGAAACCGGAAACCCCAGAGAAAACCCGCCCCACTACAAATCTCACATACGATCACTTGGGATCGAAACCGAACGTCTAGGTGAAGCAAAAGGGTTTTGCTGGATCAAAAGAGTGCTGGTCCGGTGAAGTAGTTCATTAGACCTCCCAGTGCCGCGATCCTGGTGAAGTACAATCAGTATCCCAGTCTGCAAAAATACTGAGAATCAATATATTAGCCAGCCTTTCAGTAAATGTCGAGATGTACAAGAGGTTGGTCTCTTCTTGTGAGTCGGTAAACACCCCCAAATTGTGATATATTGGCCAATGAGGACGTTTAAGAATATCTCGTACATCAAGGCGTTATATCCATGAATCGTGTTGAGCGAAAGAAAGAGATGAATTTGTGTTTGCTCGTGCCTTGTTTCTTGCCTTTGATCGAGTTATTTCCTCAGAGGATCAATGATTAAGGCAGGGCATTATGCCATTAAGGCCACACATCTTGAACTCGTTAAGATATTGTAAGCTTCAGAGCTTCGAACACACCAGCGATATTTGTAACGTCGAGTCTACGTGTGTCTACTGTTGAGGCGGCTTGTACGGTGGAACATGTGTATCAGCTCCATTTTTTATGAATTCCAGCGGCGAACATCCTTCAAGTTTCCAAGAAAGCCCCCTTTTGGTGAGGAAAGGGTAAACCAAGAGATACGGATAGAGAGGTGTCCTCGGAAGCCCGGAAACTCTTACGCATCCGTCATCTGTCCCAAAGCTCCATGCCTATAACTCAATTACAGCTGAACCGGTACCGGGTAGGGAAATCGCAACTCAGACCAGCGATTTTAACGGGACCATCATTGCAGAAAGCTATACCACTATCAAAGCCTTCGACAGCAGCTTCTATGTCTGTAACAACATGCGCCAAATCTGGCACTTATCACTTCACTAAAATCGTCATTAACACTGTCGCCTTCGGGCAATAACACTGGTAAGCCCGTGATATAACGCACCACATTAAGTTCAGGTCCAGTATGATAGAACCGAATTCCTCAAAGAAAGTGAAAATTGTTGTTCTAATCGGTTCGAAGTCCTCGAACCGAAATGTATTTCTGGACAAGGGTCCTCGCCCTTAAAGGAAATGGAGCAGGAGGATTCTGCCCACACTGCAATTATGACAATGAAACAGGAGTAGGACCAAACTGCAGTAAAATGAATTAGCCCGATACCAAAGAAAAAGGGAATATTGATTCGAACAGCGTTGTCTTCACGTAGAGGCACCCTGCGACTGAGAACTTGTCTCATAATAGTTACCATGGCTATATTACAGTGGAACAGAGGTGGAATTAGAGCCCATTGATCAGAGCTGGAGCTCTTGTTCTACAACGGTATTGTTTGCAATATACTAAGCTCCATCCGCAGACAGGTTTAAAATTAGGTGGTACATACTGTATGGTGTGATCTTACACCGGAAGGACGTGTTTCTGCGCACGGAGGCACTGTGATATTCTTCAGATCTGATATATTCGTGAAATTTGTTTCCCTACGTCTGACATCCAATCAGCCGCTGTAAGGATTAAATTGCCATCAATTTGATTCACTATTTGTAGCATTCTTCTGCCTCCGTCTGACGACCTTTTGGTCATCGATTCAATATTCACTGCCCTCTTTGGGGTTCAACTCGGCGTTCTACGAGAGGGAAACTAATTGCCGATTTCTTCGACAATCATAATAAACCTTGCTGTCCTGAACACCGGAAAGACTAGATTTCATTGTGACTCCCTCAGTAGTTCTGCATACCTTAATTTAGTAAAGTTAATTACGGTGGGCAGTTTCCTTATAGTGGAATTTCATCTCTGAATTAAATTTAGCGATCATTTCCCATGACTTATAGTATCGTAACACCAGAAATATGTTCCACACGTTTCCCTAAATGGCGATTGGATCAAGCAAATTGGAAGCTTTACTCCCGGACGCCTGTGTTTAATTGCAGTAAGCACGACATGTGAGTATTTTAGCCTAATCGTCACAGTCACGAATATTTCTGCTTTTAAGAAATATTCTCCAGTCGACTACCCATCTCGTCGATTTCCGGTTCCTTGGAGCATGGAGGAATGACGGAGTACTATACTATACATGTTCGCAGGTTTACTCTCAGCGGTTTCCAGGGTTGCCCTACACTGGATAATCCGATCCAGTACAAAAAGATGCGTGCAAAATCTAGACAATCTATTACGGATAGCAAAAGGACAGTAAGGAGTAATTCTGTGGCTTCACCTCCCTTCACTTCCTCTGTCGCATAGAATAAATTAAGGCTTATGACCGATAAATCAACTTATGTGCCAGTATCCAGCAGCTACAAGAACTGTTTATACATGTGCGTAAATAACACCTTTGATAGTTACTTCGCTCAATGGCTCTCTTCGTGACTGTCAGCAACAGGAGCAAACACAAAATGAAAAGTCGGTATAATACCAAACTTGCATTTATGTTAAGTATCTTCCTTGGATGCGATTCGAAGATTTTTAAGGAAAATCGGTCTACATACATGGAAAAATGCCGATGATTTTTATTTTCTCAAAATAGCTATTTTCTGGAAATAGCCTCTGCAGACCTGTCTATTCTGGACGAATTTTGCTGAATTTTAGGTGATGGTAAACCGTAAGAGATAGACAAAAACTTACTACACCTAAATGTACATGTCGTTAAAATACACAATTTATGGCATACCTATAAATTTATCCCCCGTGGGGTTGACCACTTTGAGATTTTCCATGTTATTGGTTTTAGTTTTAAAATACTTACACTTTTCACATACGGGAACTTTTCAACTCCTGGCAATGCAAAGAAACTCATTTCAACCACATAGAAACCAGGTTTTAAAATATTTTACTATCGCTTTAGCTTAATACATTCCCCTATTCCCCCTCTTCTTACCAGAAAGCAAGTAATAATCCATTTCTGCTAATGTTTATCTCGATAAGGACAATGTACGATATCAGAAAAAACTTTGTTTTTTATGTCTTAAGAGAACGGAATGTTCCAGAAATACACACTAAGCGTTACAGTTTGCTCTAGAAATTAATTCTATCTCTAAATGTGTTCCTTCAAAGCTATTGTCTTGCTTACTTGTAGAGTACTTTGCCGTCTGTTGTACTTCTCTGCCGTTTTTGAAATACCGCGCCGTCTACAATAATGTTTAAAAAATCTTTGAAAATTTAGTTCCATAACGGCTTCCATTTCTCATCTGGGAAGTCAATCTGCATTAATTTCACGCCGTAAGATGCTTCCACCTTCGCTCCAGATGTACTACCACTGACAAATGAGACGAGCTTCCGGGGTTGACGATCGATAGGAAGCTTTGCTGGTCATCGTTTATAGTACAGCTGAAAGACCGATGTGATCGTTATCTATAAATTTTACGGGAATAAAATGGTAAATATTGGGAAGTGGAGGACAGTTTTGCTAAAACTTTATCGCGGGCTGTTCCGATCCGAGTAAGATCTGGGTGTTCGTTTATTCATCAGCAACGCCATTGGCACATAGAAGATTAGATATAGACCATAATCAGGGAATCCGCATGACTGTTGGAACTACAGTATTGACGTGAGTGCTATTAGGAAGCTATAGTCATGGGCTTAAATATATGCCTATGCATCTAACGTTCAGTCCGTTTTCCAACACCGTGCAGAGCGAACGTTATAGGAGCAGGTGATTTTGTCCAAGGCCTATCAGTGTTCGTTTTTGAGAGCTTCTTAGGGACCACGATTGGAAATGCCTAGCATAAGGGAAAGAATGAACCCCCTTTTATTACGTGCAACATTTCACATATATCTCGGAATGACGGCATAACGAAAAGCATATGATACCTGTGTCTAGAATATTTAGTATTTTTGGGGGGTTGGGATATTTATCAGGTTACAATGACCGAAATTTTATCTACACCGATGGATCTAAGTGCATCAACGATGTGATACATCATGTTTGTGGAACAGAACCTATTCTTTCGGTTGTCAAAGTAACATTTCTATTTATACTGAAGATATGTATGTCATATACAGAGCCATTTTATTTGTTCGCCATCGAAATTTGGATGGCTGCCTCATTATGAATGATTCCTTTAGTACATTTCATGAGCTGTATGTATAGCTACCACCACGTTGTGCAGCGCAACTAGGATGTCTTCTATACATTACTCGCTTCCGGCGCTAATTTGGAATACGTTTTTAGATTCCTGGTCACATCAGCTTACCGGGGAATAAACTGGCGAATTGACGGTAACAACACAATCCAATGTTGCAATATCGTGTGTAACGTCGGAAGACTTGAGACATGCGACGTTCAAAGCGTGGCACGATGAGTTACCAGCTCTCCGCGGAAACAAGCTTAAGATAGTGAAGAGCATCCTGATAAATTTCGAAAATTCCTCACGTATATCTCGTCGTGAGGAGTTGACTTTAGTTCGATTATAGATTGGCCGAACCAATTTATGCAATGCTACTTTTTACAGGGGGACTCGTTCCTACTTGTCCGTTGTGTAGCGAAGATCTGTCGGTCCGTCATGTCCTGCTAGAGTGTATTTCTCTAGGTCATCTTCGTGAATCTCTGCAAGGGCAGACTAGTGTTATAGAGGTCCTGGTGGACGATAATAGAGTGGTCAAAAATGCTTTTAAATTGTCACATATTAACATTGAAATCAGGATTTAGTCATGTGTGTCATGTCAGTTTTCGTATATTTTTGGTTAATTTAAAAATCAATTGTATATCTGACCTCTTTTATGAGTAGTTATATATATTCAGAATGATATTTCTAACTTTTGCTATGATTTATTTTTATGTATATATTCATCTTTATCGCTGGCTTTTGCCATGGGCACAGATGCTCTTGTAGTTAAACGCCCTTATATATGGCAGTAGTTACTCAAGCAGATGATGGAATGGTGACTACGTATCCGATGATGATGAGAATGATACTGTGTGTGTGTATATGTGTGTATAATGCATCATATATATTTATCATCGGATACGTAGTCGTCTTCCTGTATCATGTACTCGAGTAACTTTCTGCAGATGGCTCTGATTTCCAGTTGTCTTTCTGTATCAACGGCTTGAATAGCTTGCTGCCAAATGCCTCTGATGCGTAGTCAGCTTCCTGTAAAATCTACTTGAGTAATTTACTGTCAGATAGTCTCTATGGCGTAATCGTCTTCCTGTATCATCTGTCTGAGAATCTTGCTGTAGATAGTCTCTAAGGTTTGTCTTCTTCCTGCATCGTGTGCTAGGGTAACTTGGTAGCAGATGGTCTCTATGGCATGTCTTTTTACTGAATCATCTGCTTTAGTAATATGATGCAGATGGTCCTGAGACCAGTCGTCTTCCTGCACCATCTGTTTGAGTAGCATGCTTCCAGATGTCTCCGATGTTTAGTCGTCTTCCTGTACCATCTGCTTCAATAACTTTCTCCCAGATTTCTTTGAAACGTATTCGGCTTACTGTATAATCTGCTTGAGTAATTTATTGATAAACTGTCGCAAATAAAGGCATTTCATTCACATAGTGACCAACTTTTAAAATATTTGACTGTCGCTTTAGCTCTGGTTACTACTTTAATTCCCTCCTACTTATAAGGAAGAAAGTAATAAGACCGTAACTAAGAAATGTTTCCGGGCTGTTTTGCCGTGGTCTGCTGGTGTTAGGAGTACCAGACGTTTCGTCCACAACTACGGTGGACATCTTCAGTGGCGCGGTCGAAGTTTTCTAGGAGAAGGTTTCGCTGCGTCTGAAGCGTTGACCAGAGTCCAGAGTCCAAGAACAGGTCGCCCAGGTTTACCTGGGCGGAGTGTAAAGTCGCCACAGTACCTAACCCCTAAAAGCTGTTTTACCTGTGCGATATTATAGGGGGAAAAGATTTTGTTCACAAGCTTTATTGTCTACGTCCGCCGGGCGGTGTTGACTGTCGGGATCGCTACTTTTATACTGGCAAGTGGGGGGCGGGGCTTGGGCTCTCCGGCGAACGTGGCTTCTGATTGGACCGCTTCGTTGCTTCTCGTTTGATGACGTTTCCTGCTTTCAATGACGGGATGCCAATTCCTATTGAGTTTTAGTGCCTCTTCTTTTTTATTAAAATTGTTCGGATGCTTGTAAATCTCTATAGCCTCCCGCTGTAGTCGTGCATGGTACTGTGTTGTAGATGAGAGGATAGAGGTGTCTTGGAAATTTATAATATGCTCGCCCTCTGCCTCAATAGCGTGCAGGGCGACCGCGAACTTTTCTGTGTGGCCTAGTCGACAGTTTGCTTTGTGTTCCTTGATTCTAGTAGTAACACTGCGTTGTGTGGTTCCGATGTATACCGAGCCGCAGGAACAGGGAATGCGGTACACCCCGGCTGATGACAGCGGCTCCCGGGGATCTTTGGATGAGCGTAGTAAATTATTTAATTGCCTCGTGGGCTTGAAAACCGTTTTGACATTGTGACGTCGCAATATGTGCTCGATCCGGTCGGTGATATTATTGAAGTATGGCAGAAACACCGTGCCCTTACTTTTTGGTTGGTCTGGCTTTTGAGATGTGGACTGAAACTTGGCAGGACGGAAAGCTCTATTGATTTCTTGGACGGAATAACCATTTGAATGTAATGCCTGTCTTAGGTGCTTGAGTTCATCTTGTAGCTGTTCCGGTTCACAGATGCGGGTAGCCCGATGTTTAAGTGTCTGGATCATTGCTCGTTTTTGTCTGGGATGATGGTTCGAGTCCTTGTTTAGGTAACGGTCAGTGTGGGTGGGCTTCCGGTATACCGTATGCCCAAGAGACCCGTCGGTATTTCTCTTGACCAAGACGTCCAGGAAAGCTAACTGTCCGTCTTTTTCTTTTTCCATGGTGAACTGGATGCGGTGATTAATACTGTTGAGGTGTAGGTAGAAATCTTGAAGGGCTTCTAGTCCATGGGGCCATATCACGAATGTGTCATCTACATAGCGGAACCAGACCGTGGGTTTATGTGCAGCTGCGTTCAAGGCTGTAGACTCAAACGATTCCATGAAGAAGTTTGCCACCACCGGGCTCAGAGGGCTCCCCATGGCAACACCGTCTATTTGTTCGTAGAATGAGTTGTTCCACTGGAAATAAGTAGTGGTGAGAACGTGGTGAAAGAGTGCTACTATATCGTCCGCGAAAAATTGTTTCAGATGTGTGAGGGCTTCTTGTACCGGTACCATAGTGAACAGTGAGACGACGTCGAAGCTGATAAGAAGGTCTTGGGGCTGTAAAGTGATACTTTGTAGTTTTTGGATGAAATGAGTAGAGTCTTTGATGTAAGAGTCCGTTGAGCCGACGTGGGGTTGTAATAGATCCGCCAAATATTTAGCTATGGTGTAAGTTGGAGAACCAATGGCACTAACAATAGGTCTTAAAGGAACTTCCGGTTTGTGAATTTTAGGAAGGCCGTAAAGTCTAGGAGGATCATCATAGCTAAATAGCGAGGGCGCCCATGGGATGGAACCTTCAGGGGATGAGGCGACACCTGAAAACAATTCACATAATGGCCCCGAGGCAGAGGGAAGCCTTTGGGAGGAGGCTTCGGGGGAGGAGATGTGGGATGCAGCAATTTCTGCATGGATGATCCAGCGCTCGTCGGCACACAGAGCTAAGCGAATCATCCAGATGGCATACATCAAGCGTCCAGTACGGGTCCCCCACGCCTGGCCCTTCCTGCAGACCTGACAAACAGTGGAGTGCAGGGAGGGACACCACCACAGCAAAGACGCACACTGGTGCTGGACTTCACCTGGAACCGTTGAGTGAAATCTCCAGAGCCTGCAAGAGGATCAATCACTCCCCAGTCAATAATATCAACAGGTCGACATCTAAGAAAATAAAAAAGGTTAGGCATAGCCATCTAGAGCGTGTTTTTATTGAAAACGCCTTTAAAGGGCGAATATTTAATAGTAAGATAACAAACACAACAGAAATCACTGACCCCCAGGCTTTTTTAGAAGAGTATAGACCTCTTATAATAAATGATATGATTTCAACACGGGCCAGAAACCAATCAAGGTTCAAGACAATTTCTTCATTGCAAGTGACCTACATGATTCAAGCTTCTGAATCTGAACATATTGAAACCACACACTTCAATAGCATGACAAAACTTGGCATTCAGACAACGGTATTGAACGATCTGTTCTCCATGGTCAGTGAAATATTAGAAAACATTTATTCATTTCAAGGACAGGCTAGCTCAAAAATTTTATTGTCTGTCGGTGCCCTGGTTAATGGCGTAACTATTACAACTCCTTAAATGCATCTCGCTACATAAAGCTACCTGCAAGCATAACTCACAAGCATGCTATTGCAAACATACAAAACAAAGATCATTTTTGTTTTGCATGGTGTCTTTTGGCATCAAAGTATCCTTTAAAGAACAATGGACACAGGGTAAGCAACTATCCGAAGGAAAAATTGATGACAGAATTCAATTATTCTGGCGTTGAATTTCCTGCCAGTCTTCACCAAATTGAAAAAAAAAATTTAAAAGCAAAATCTAGGAGTATCAGGCACTGTATTCGGTTTAGACGATGACAAGTCTGTGATTCCATTTTATCAAACATTGCAAAAAGAGTCTCTACATGTAAACTTGCTGAGGATCCCAGAGGGAGAGAACTCTCACTATTGTCTCATCAGAGATGTATCCCGACTAAAACCGAGAGAAAGACGTGGATCTGCGAAGCTTGCATGAGTCACTTTGGCAAGGAGGATGCACTTAAAAAGCATCAATTAAGGTGTAAACAAAGTCAAATTTTGAAAATGCCTGAAGGTGATGTTATCCGTTTTTCAGCGTACTCAAAATGTGCTCCAGTAAACTTTGTTATATACGCTGACATCGAGAGTGTACTCGCGGGGGGTCGCCCTTCGTGGTGTAATGGTTACCATGCTAACTTCATATACCCAAGGTCGCGGGTTCAAACCCGGCGGAGGACGATGGATTTTTTCGGGCGTAAAAATTCTTAACATGGTTTCCTTCGGAAGGGAAGTAAAACCGTTGGTCCCGTGTCGTAGATTTGCGCCACGTAAAAGAACCTCAAACCTGATTGAGAAGCCTCTGAGCAAAATTAAGCGGTCTTTAACGCCCAATTTAGAATGGGGCGCTGAGAACCACAGTATTTAAAGAGCGTCCATAAATAGCACGCCATTTACATTTTTACTCGTGGCGGTACACTCTTACCCGTGCTGTACAGAGCCACGAAGCGATGTCGATATCACTTAAGCAAGTATGCCGACATGATGATACAGTATCTAAATCCATGCTATTTGGAGGACCTAATGCAATCAAGTAATTCTTTACTGAGCTGACATGAGTTATAGCTGAGTTATAGCTGACATGGTTATTTCTCAATACAGCAAAATTGAAGAAATATATATGACTGCTCAGGATCAAGTTGATTTTGACAATGCTCATCACTGACATATATGTCTGAAGGACCTTGTGGAACATTAACTGAAATTGAGGGACCATGATCATCTGTCCGGAATCTATCTAGGTGCAGCTCATAATGCCTGCAATCTAAATAGAAAGGTTCCATCATTTTTACCAATTTTTTTTCATTGTCTGAGCAATTATGACAGTCATTTCCTAATGGAGAATCTGGCATGTAACACGAATCCCATCTCGTGTATCGCAAACTCCTCCAAGCGATATATAGCGTACTCAAAGAGATATCGAAGCATTGAATTCCACTTCCTAGATAGATACAAGTTTTTAGATGATAAGCTAACTAGTCTGGCTAGCATGCTGGATAACGCTGAAATCCGGATAACAAATGCAGAGTATCCCAATCCGGACCACCAAAAGCTTTTGAGAGCTAAGGGAATATTCCCTTATTCGTATGTGGATAACATTGAAAAACTACAAGACACAAAGTCACCACCTATAGTGGTATTCAATAATATCACTGCAGAAGATTATGCACACGCACAAAATGTGTGGTAAATATTCAACATTCAAAATCTAGGCCGATACAGTGACTTGTACCTGAAGGCAGATATTTTATTGCTAGCAGATGCATTTGAGAAGTTTAGGGATCTCTCACTTAAAATATATAAGTTGGATCCGTGCTGGTATTATACACTGCTAGGGCTTGCCATGGATGCCATGTTGAAGATATCCAAAGTAGAATTGGACCTGATCCATGACCAGAAAATGCTTGACTTTTTTTAGGGTGGGACCAGAGGCGGAATGTGCACTGTTTCAAAGAGCTGTGCAAAAGCCAATAATAAATATGTGAAAGGGCACAATGTTAAAGAAACAGATGATGTTATTACACTAATAGACAACAACAACTTATATGGGTGTTCGAAGGAGTGTAACCTACCATGCAGAAAACTAAGATGGTTGAGCAAGGAAGAAATAGAAAACATAGTTTTCGTCTCTGTTCCCGCTGACTCTTGTACGGGATATGTGCTAGATGTTGAGAGTATCTTAGCCATATCCAGATCAGCACAATGAGCTACATTTCTGCCCAAAAAGCGAGATACAACCGCAAGACCAATACAAGAAACTGCTGGCAACCTTAAACGATTAAGAAGGATATACCTTGTACTACAGAAACCTTCAGCAGTGCATTGAATTAGGGCTAAAATTGAAGAAGATATATATAGAACACAAAGTTCATACCATAGAGCAGAACAAGGTCGCTCTCCATGGGAGAGATGACAAAAGAAAGCTGATCGAAGGCACAGATTACACTCTTGCCTTGGGTCATTACTCCTTGGCTATGGCTGACGCTTATATTGGTAATAATGATTCGCCGACATGTGCATTACTGTATATTTGTATATACTTGCTTATTTATTATATTTATTGCATTCTTTTTGTATTCCTGTAAAATATTAATTTTCTAAATTTAAGTGTTGTTTGTAAATATCATTGGTTTTCAGTATTTGACGTGTTTTCTTATAATTAGCATTATTTTTACACACTTGCGTTTAGTTATCTTCTTATAAATAGTATACATGTTTGTGTTCTTTTATGTATATAGCGTATCTTTTCCTCCTTTGTGCTGTTTATTCTAGAAAATAATTTTGAGGAAGAGGAAATATGGCATTGTAAGGATGATAAATAAAAACACCATCTTTAATTGAAGCAGTCTCTTTTATTTCAGTATTGTTATAACAAGTAGTTCCTGTCAATCCATTGACTATTAGGAAATCCATACCACTTCACAAATATGCTATTTCCTTGCCTACGAATCACCTTCCAAACTAAATAAGTGTCGGGAAACAATGTAGATTGGAGTTCATGGCCGTAGAAAGCACTTTTAATCTCCCCTCCGTCTCCTTATCCTTTAATAAGTAGGTAGTAGGATTGGTTCTCTTCACACTGTCGTTTTTGAATATTTCAACACTCCAGTTAGCTTCATAACCCTTTTCAAAATGTCCTTTATGCTTAGATATTCACAAATAATCACCAACTCTAAATTTTCTTGTATTCCTACTCTCTCTTCGATGACGGTTATAGTTGTGGACTGTTATCCTTGACTTTGCTAGGTTTCATACGAAAGGTTGAATGGAAGCTGTTGTTATAATTTGAGATAAGTTGTGGCAGAAGATCAATTCACTTGTATGAGCCTTGGTCTAAACATTTCTTATACATAATATTCTTCAAGGTTCTAAGCAAACGCTAAACAGCTACTGCTTTCACATTGCTATAGGTACTGTACTGGTTAATTGTGCTATTGGGCATGAGCCTTTTAAACTTATTGTTGTAAAACTCCTTTCCATTATCACTCTGAATGTTTTTGGGAGGAACACTCATTTCCAGAAGTATCTCTTCTATAGCCTTTGCAGCAGAAGGTCCTGTCTTGGTTTTAGCGTCTTGTATATGTCATTTTAGAGTAGAAGTTGGCAGCTATGAGGATATACTTATAGTTTTTGTTGAATTTAGCATGAGGAATCATTTCAACCAGATCAATCTGTACAAGGTCATTGATTCCTTTGCTGATAATCTTTCGTCGTAAAACATTTCTCCTTGCTGGGGCATGGAGCTCTGCTGCTATGTGTTTGTTAACTCCATTATGCAATAATTTTAGAATCCTTTAATTCTTGAATAATTTCATTCATTCCTGGGTGTGATTGGTATTTCCAGAGTCTCTAGATACAATGAGTAGTCTCAGACGATTCACCAATGTATTTGAATCATTCCGGTAGATGTAGTCATGCTTTCTCTCTGAGTGATGTTCTTTCCATTCCAAGCCCAACCCTTTATGTTTTCTAACGAGCGGTCTATGATGTTTAAATACTTGTAGGAATTTCCATGCCTTACATTCTGTCAATGAACTTGGGTTGATGCTAGAATTCTAAGCATCCAGATCCTCTTCTGTAAAGACATTCATTTCAGGAATCTTCATTCAATCCAGGTGTAGCATCGAAATTTTCTTGTCCTACTTTGATTTGATTATTAATAAAATCAATCGGCTTGCTTCCTAGCATGTAGCTTCTATCTTCATACCGAACACCATATAACGTATCTATTTCATCTTTCTTTCTAACACGTTTCAGGTAGGTAGAGATATTCTCGACTTTCTCTTATTTTAGCGGTGCAGCATTCTTTTTTCTGTATATCTAAGATATCAAGAAGCGGCTCTGATACTGGTTGAAGAGCTTCGCTCACAATCCTTTGAGTTTCAAACTTCTGTCCCTTGAGCTCTCGTAGCTTTTCTCTTATTGCTTTTGTATGTATAACTACAGATTCTTGAAGGCTTATACTTTGGCTGTCCATTGTGGAAATGACGGCTATTTAGAGCTTGCAATCAATTTATAGTTTGCGATGAACTTGAAGTCTCAGTGTATCGACAGCCTTAGGTATCATTTCAATTGATTGTTTCAACTGATCAGTGACATTGTTGTGTTCGCGTATTCTTGTCTTAAAAATATCAGCAAATATTGCCGTATTGGTATACTGGCTATTGATTGACTCTTCTATAGTGATCATTTGCTCTCCATGCTTCTTTTGACTATTCGCCAATGCGCTTACGTGTATATCTAATGTCTTAAGCTTCTCATCCAAACGTTTGGTACTGAGCTTATTTAAAGTCTCTGTCTTTAGCTTGTTGATTGATTCATCTACTGTGCTAGCTTGCTTCGCCATCTGATTCTCAATATTATTCAATTTCTCGCTCCATATTCGCTGAAGAGTTTTTTTTTCTCATTATCAAAGGTCTCAGACAATTGTCTTATAGAATCCAGTAGTGAATCCGTACTGATTTTTGAAGTCTTTGTTAGAGATTCCACTGGAGTTATAGTTTTATTCATATTTGCGGTAAGGTTTTGGAGTTTCTTGCTTATTTGCGTTTTAATTTCCTTTGGTAAATATCTGGATAGCTGTTGACGTGTCTCATTCGTTTTTCTTATAATCGAGACATTAACGTACCTTTTATTTCTAGCACCCGCATCATTAAGAGGATCCGCTATATCATTAATTCTCTTTTTCCCAAAAATAATGTTACCATTACCGTCTCGCGCTTGTGTTCGAGAATTGAGGTATTCAATGAGGAATTTTCTATTCACTACATCATGATCATGTATCGGACTCAGTAATGTTCTCAATCTAACTTTGTCAATTACAATGTTGTTTTCATCATCTCTCTTCAGAATATATTGTGCAATTAATTCACGGAATCGAGACAACCATATTCTCAATTACTTTTGAATTTTCCTGTATGAAGACTCGCATCCTTTTCTCGATAGCGTCCGCATACCTCTTATTGCTGGCGCCATTATTTCTCATAGGATCAGTTATCTCTGTTAATCTTTTCATTTTAAATGAAAAATTTCCATTCGAATCTATTCGCGTTGCGTTTATATAGTCTTGTATGTATTTCGTGCTAGGCACATCTGTGCCATCCATAGGTGGTAATAATACTTTTATCCTTCAGACTCAAGCAATGTATTGTTTTCAATATATCTTTTCAAACCATTTTTTATTATGTAAGTCTTTAGACCATCGTACTGTGCTTCAAAGGATTTCTTTATATGATTCCTAAGCATAATCTCAAATTCTTCTATTCGTTCATGTGATGCTTTTTCAGTAATATCTTGCAAACGATTTGTTCCAGCAGTTGTAAGTGTATCCACATATAATTTAGTTGTAGCATCAGACTCATCTTGCGGTTCTTGAATATTACACAACTGTCTTTACTTGAACTGATAGTTGCCTTCCCCATCTCTGATAATTATGAAGTGATTAAGCGCTTTTTTAACTGCAGGAGTTCTCTGCGATCCAAACCTGTCGACGCTCATTCTGAACTACAAATGATTTTTTATTCTTTCATATCCACCTTAATATATTGATCAAATCTCTTCCTATATCGCCCGTTGCTCATTGGGAATTCGGGAACTATAGCTACAAACGGTCTTCCTTCTGAAGAGCTCTCCCAAACATTTTTGCATAAATCTTTAAATTCATTGAACATCATGTCAGTGTTTATATAATCATCGTATATATGTTTCAGGTTTAATTTGTCTTGTCGGAAAAGTATAATAATATTTGTCGACATTTTTATATCTATCCATGCTATAAAATGATGCAATCTTTCCTTGCTTTTCAGTGACGAAATCTTCAAATATAACTGTTGACTTTTCTTTAACTTCGGATGGATGCAAGACACTTTCTCCATCTTCAAACGTGTTAACCTCAATGCCCTCAATGTTCTCAAGAAGTTGGATGAGATACTTGTACTTTGGTTGATATAGCGACTTGGTGTAGATATACAGGCTTTCAAAGCGAAGTCCACTCTTGTGTAGCAGCATATTAGGTATTACATTTGTCTTTCCTACACTCGAGCTTCCCAAGATTAGAGCTCGTACATTGCAGGGAAATAGGTTTCCATGACGTTCACATTTAAGATCGTTTTCAAAGTCTAATACTTGAATTTGTAGTGCACAGTCTTGCTTGACGAATTCCATCTTATCAACTAAGGTATAATTACTTGGGTGAATGAATATATTCTGTTGTGTTATAATTCTGTCTGAAATTTTATAGTATAAAAATATACTTACCAGGAGATTGCTATTAGTATGCAATGAGAGCTAGAAACGTCAAGGTCAAGAGATGATCTGGTATCCTAAACAAGATTATTAATTGGCTACCATTTGAGACACATTTGCCTGGATATAGGTATTGCGGTCCTGGAACGAAACTTGAAAAAAGGCTATAGCGAGGGGATCGCGGCATTAATGCATTGGACCAGGCTTGTAAAGCTCACGATATAGCCTACGCTGAGTCCCAAGACGAGACCTCGAGAAATATTGCTGACAAGATTCTAGCTGAGAAGGCCTGGAGGAGAGTTCAATCATCAGATTCTTCAATAGGAGAGAAGATGGCTGCAAGACTTGTAACATCCATCATGAAAGGGAAAGTTGTTCTTTTAGCCAGCACAAGAAAGAGGAAACATGGTGGATTTTTGCCTCTCATCCCTATTATTGCTGCAGGAGGAGCTGCACAAATAGCATCGGCTGTAAATAGCAAGAAAGCTGCAGACAGACGAATGCAGAAAGATCCGACATGACAGAGCTATGGAGGCAAAAGGAAAGGGTCTTCGCAAGACAAAAAGGAGTAGAGGAGGATTACGACCAATTCTCACACTAGCAGCGCCTTTAGTTGCTGCTTCTAAAATCGCCAATGTATTGAAACGAAAGACGTCTACCAAGAATAATGGTCTAAAGTCAAAGTGGAGGAATTGTCATAACAGGAAAACGTCAAAAAATTCGGGGCGATGTCTATAATTATCCCGGAAAAAGCGCTAAGCAATGTTGATATAGAGATATATGCTAGACGCTTGAAGATTCCTTATTTTGGAGGTGTATACATGAGCGATAATCTTCCTTCAAAACCGCGTTTCAATGAAAGAATTGTTGTGAATATAGACTCTAGTGAAAACGAAGGAACGCATTGGGTTGCTGTAAAGAAGATTGGAAATACGTCGTTTTATTTTGACAGTTTCGAAGATTTGAAACCGCCAAAAGAGATAGAGAGATATTTAAAAGGAGTTAAAGTATTGCATAACACAAAGAGATATCAGGATTTTCTTTCAGTCATCTGTGATCACTTGTGCTTGTAATTTCTTTCTCAATGAGTTACACTAATACTGCTAGCGACACTGATTCAGTGTTTACAACATATTTAAATCCTCCTCTACATCTAGATCCAAAAGGATATTATGAGATTGCTCTGTTGATTTTGAGACCATCTATTCAATTCCTAATGTTGACGATAGGAATAATCGCTTTCATTATATGTTCAATGATGAGTTAAGGGTCATCCCTATTCATTCTGGAACGTATGAGATTGCAGATCGTCATGCATTCATCAAGAATAAGCTAGAATTGGGAAGTGATGTCTTCTTTATTCGACCTAATAATAATACAATGAAGGCTGAGATTAAATGTCCTTATACTATTGATTTCACAAAAAGTGTTCTATTGGCTCTCTTTGAGGATTCTCAAATACCTCTGTTATACCTCCTGGAAAGTTGCTAGAGTCTGATTAACTCGTAAACATATTTAAGGTAAGCATCTTTAGAATTGAGTGTAGTATTGCAACAGGCTCCTTCATTAACGGTAAGACCGGCCACTCAATATATAAGTTCTTTTCCTCTGTTGCTCCTGGGTTTCATATTTCGCAAGAGCCATCAAATTCTACATATTTACCAATCATTGATTCCAACTATATCGATCAAATCACTCTGAGGATTGTTGATCAAGACGGGAGCATACTGATCTTCAGAAAGGAGGATATAAGCATAAGGCTTCACCTACGACGAAATGGTGATCGATTTTAAGTGTCGACATCAAGTATATAATAAGTATCTGAATCATCGGTTTGGTCATACTTCACCTCCTGTCATCAGACAATTAACATCAAGCAATCGCACATTCCTGGAGGCATTGGGATATAGACTTCTGTGATGGATATCTTCAATGTGACTGCCACGCCAATTTTCGACAACAAGATTGCCAAAGAAGAGGAACATGTGTTTCTGCCGTATAACTTTTCTACTTTGGAAAATAATGATGAGATTAGAATTCCTTGTCAAGCTGAGGATTTGTAGCAGGAGTTATCTATATATTGAAGGGGTCATTGCTAAACCTAATGGTACTCCTACTGAAGCAAAGCTCTCTAATAATGCTTTTGCTTTCATGTTTGAGAAGATTCGACTGGATATCAATGGTACGACTATTGGTGGAACAAGAAACCCTGGAATTTCAACAACTATGCTGCAACAACTATCTATGGAATCAACACGTTTGCTAAATGCTGGATGGACTTATCCTGAAAATGAGGTTGCCATTGTGCATCCTGGAAGCGGGGCATTCAACGCTATGGTACCTCTGTCAATGCTGCTGGGATATGCTGATGATCATAAGGATCTTATCCTAAATAGCAAGTTTGAGCTGGTGATGATTCGAAGCAAGGACCCTAGAAACTGTATTGTGGCCCCTGCAGAAGCAGAGGATGCTATCGTTAAATTGCACCGCATCGAATGGAGAATGTCTGTGATGCGCCTTGCAGATAGTGAAAAAGTTGAATTTCTCAAGATCGTTAAGGCCGACAAAAAACTGCACATCGCCTTTCGAACCTTGGATCTTCATACCCAGCCAGCTGTGCCGCAAACTAAATCGTTTACATAGAACAACGTCCATGCCTGAGAAACCAAGATTTGTTATAGTTGGAGCTCAAACAGCAAGAATTAATGATGCAAAAAAGAATTGCTCCGAGTTTGATCATTGTTATATCACCAATTTGAGACTTTATCTGAATAGTGAGTGTTATCCTTACCATGAAGTGAATTTGGACTTTGGAAATTCTAAATTCGCCTCATTATATGAAATGTATTTAAAGTTTCAGACCCCGTATTATAACAAGGGGAATTATCCTTTATTGCAAAGAATATATTTTCCGAAGTATGCATCTTTATTCATCATTGACTGTTCTAATTAACCAGAGGAGACTGTCAATGGTGCGGTTAATATTAGACTTGAAATACAAGCAAGTGCTAATATTCCTCTTCAGACGTCATTATATTGTCTGATTATACATGATAAGGTATTTACCTATAGTTCCTTATCACATGTCATACAATCGATAATTTAAAGGTCTATTTATGAAATGAATAGGATATGAAAATTTGTATTGGGTTTAAATAATAAAACAATAGTAAGATTGTATATATATAGATTCTTTTTTATTTACAAAATATTTTCATTACATACCTTCTCCATGTCCTTGTTCCTTCATAGTTTTCATTGCTTACATTAGTTAGATTAAGCAAATGTTTGCTTATAAATGAACTCACTCTAATTAATCCTTTTACATCACCTTTTTTTAATCACACATCCATTATTTAGATTTGTAATCAAAAGTTTAATGAAGTCGTTTTCCATAATCGCGATAATAAGGTATGAAAACACTACATCTTCACTACACTCACGATTCACGCACTTGTGTTCTTTTGTGTTCATGTCAAATTCTGGGATTTTCTTTGTACTAATTCCCAGTCTAGCAATGTCATATATACAAAGTCATTAAGATCCCTTTTGATGAAAACCACTGGTAGCTCATAATAAAGTCCTACACTTGCCCTATTTGTTTTGGAGATGTAGACTTATCTGGAGGTGTTCTGTTGGACTGTTGCGGTTTCATGTTTTCTATGCGCTTTCTTGTCGGGGCGTGATTTTGCGCATGCGGTCTTCCAGTCGTTTAGCTTCCTGAGGTGGTTAGCAAAGGCCCTGTCTTCACACGTATGTCTCTGGATCTGAAACATTTGCATTACTGGTATTAGAAATAGTGATATTTCTTAAATGTAGCTCGAATCCCTGAAGGTTAGTTTCTTTCTTGTCTTATTTTAAGAAATAATAATTTTATACTCACATTGGTGGTCGATTCAACGTATTCGCCTTTGGGTAGTCATCATAGTCTTGTATGTCATTGTCATCGTGTATTTTACACACTTCCAAGGATCTGTAGTGCAATCATTCACATCGTTCACATCAGCTCTATTGGGATCTAGGATCTTTGGCGGCATCGGTGTTGTCTCTCGAACAATGTAAAGAAGAGTCGTTAATATTAATTAGTTTTCAATTGTGCTATATGTTGTTTATGAATTGTATTTAATGTTATCCGTACCTTGTCTCATCTGTCTTAACCGATACATGCTGCAGCTCGTATTGCAGATGAAGTATGATGTTATTCTATCATGCTCTGAGGGTTTTGTACAGATCACTACATGGGTTCTCCCATTGCATAGTTCTGTATGGTCCTCTATCTCATGTACTGATTTAAGCATATCCATTGCATCAATGATATCTGCATCATGAATATGTGTGTTGTGCCGATCGCTAGTTATATAAGAATTTAATAGAATTGGTTATCATTTCGTTACTCAAATATAAAAGATCTAGTAATAGTAGCATTGCAGGTATGATACTTACAAGGTCTTTCTTTCGTGGACTGGACAGTCATCAGTGCAAACACTTTGTGAAGTCATCTGATCATGATGTGCATTACTCCATTGCAGCTCTCTTTATGAGAGAATGCGTAATGTAGAGCTTCTCCGCATTCACTCCAATACTCATCCATATCCTCGAAGCTCTTATGTCAGCTTTCGAAAACACTTTCCCGATAGTCTTACCGAATAAGTAGCCTGGCATTGTAACCTTCATTCTTATATAGCAGCTCTCAGAAGCTCTGTTTTTCTGGTATACAGTAGTAGAGGGGATGATGGTGCTTTCAAAACATGTTTACTCCATTTACCTCAAGGCGTCTATTGTTCTCGTACCTAAACAAACAAGTCGTTTGTTCTTCATAATGTATTTCCTAAGAGTGTTTCAGAATGTACAAACTGTTTTACTCATGATCCCCCCAAATGTGTTTCTAAACCAGCCTCCTATATTTATCATATTAGGAAGTGTTTTACTGTTTTACTACTGTTCCCAAAGCTGTTCATAAATCAGCTAATATACCCTACTTATATATATATATATATATATATATATATATATATGTCATTAAGTTCAATATTTTTAAGTTAAACCATGAATACATTGTGAATCCTAATCAGCTAATGTTATACGAAAACAAAAACATATGATTACGTAAGTTGAAGTTTCAGTGCGATCGATAAAACCTCCCTTTTTTTACACCACTTATGGTCAGGGCAAAGGGCAGAAGAGGGTCAACCGTGTGACTTGGACTGTAGAGAATCATCTAATGTCTGATATAGAAATAATAGCCATCCTAAAAGCATCCTAAAATTTTTCTCGAGTTACTCCCAGAACATTCAAGATAATCATTTAATTGGAGTTGTAAATATCTATAATTTTTGTCATTTTAATTAAAATCGTTAGAGACATTTTTGAGAAAATCGAAAATCCTATTAACATATAAATACAGGCATAAGTAAAAAGAAAAAAAAATTAAAACTGTTTTTTTATTTATTTATTTTTTTTTTTTTTTTTGGTAGTTTAACGCCCTTTAACCTGGTTCATCATATTGGACGATGAATGAAATTGGTGAAATGATGCTTAAATGATCTTGGGGTCCTTGGAGCTTAAAGTTATTCGACATTCGTCTTCTCAAGATAAGGGAAAACTACGTAAAAAACCTTATCCGGGTAACCCACCCTAAGCGAGATTCGAACTCACGACATTTTGAATTGAGGCAGACACGTTACCACCACAGTACCCAGGTGGGCAAAAGTGATTTTAAAAACACAATAGACAGAGTTTAACAATAAGGAACTGCTAAACTTTCAAAACGCTTTCCACATATTAGAAAAGGGAGGGGAAAAGGTGTTATATGAATATAGTCTGAAAACACCTTGTTTCCATTTTCTTCTCCAGTCTTCTATTTGTGAGGAGTAGCGTGAAAGTTGACAAAAGTATTGTTACAATTTATTTTCCTATATACTAAAAGTGCAATCAGAGTATAAAATATATATATATAAAATCTTATGTGTGTACATATTTAATTTATATACATTAATTTATATATACATACATACATTTTCACTTTCCTCAGCTCTTCCGAATTACGTAGTTGAGACTGAAAAGAAAAAATGTTTCTGTTTCAGGTGATGGATATATCTTGCAGTCCTTGACGGATATACCCAGACAATAGAACTTCACTCTTAGATTACTTTGAGTTCGGCTGTTTGATCCAATCGGGGATCGAACTTAAGTGGTTGCCTATAGAGAGCAGTATAAACCTAGGTGGCTTAATGTCCACCGTGATGATGTGAAGTTATTCTGCTTGTTGACCCGGCCTCGATTCCTATTGGAATTAATTAACATATGTAGAAAATAAGGATAAGTATCTATCAGGGTTCGCCTCTTCACCTTAAGGTGGAAGGGATGGGCTGAAGAGACACATGCGGTGGCGGCAGTCCCAAATCAGGTGGGGTCCCTAACGTTTCTAGGTAGATAATCCTGATCCATTTATCCCTCAGTGACCTACCCTCAAGGACAGGTTTCGGAGTCTAATCTCAGATGCCAGGTAGCAATTTCTTTTCAGAGAACGTCCGCCGCTAAGCGACACACATTATTCCGTCCAGCGCATTTGGCCGTGCATGGAGTTGAAATGAGAGGGAATGGAGGTGCCCAGTCTCGTCTACACCGTGATTAAGGTACATTCCATTCATTATCTCGGCAATTAACACATAAAGAGCAAAAAGAGGACCAGAAGGTCTGAGAGTTTAAAGATAATTATTTGGACCTCAAAAACCCTTACATATCAGTTAAGAACATGGAGCAAAAATCAGAATTCGAAAAATTCGGTTTTGTTTTGAACCACTTATATATCATTTTCTGTGCAGGAACACGATAGCTCAACAGTACTGTTGATCTGACATGTTAAAGAACCCTTGTATGAAACCTAGCTACCTATGTTAGATTGATATACATATCAATGTTTTATGTTTCATTTACAGACATATTTTCTTTTTGCACATCTGCGGGGTAGTTCAATAGAGCCATTGAGAGTCCTGAATAGAATCTCGTCTCTAAAGTGACTATTTTTAGTTGGCCCAATCCAAGGTTTCACCTTAGACTGGCTCATATGAAGTAATCCCAAGGCGAGAAGTGTTTTATAGCCCTAGGTAATAGCTGTAGGTCCTCTCATTTAATCAACTCATCATCCTACTACTTGAGCTAACGGACAAAATGTTAAGTGCTTCCTATTAAAGAATGGGTCCAGTCATCACTTTTGAAATGAAGTTTCCGCAAAAGTCATTGACCATATGGATAGCTTTGAAACAACAATATATCTGACATACCGAATCAAACCTAAGTATTGAATTTTCTGTAAAGAGGCTGCGAAGATCATTTCTATCAGGTAAGATTGGTAATAGTTACTGTGAAACCATAAGAGATAAAAAAAAAAACATACTTTTGATTGTAGAGCAGAATAAAAAAAAAAAAAAAAAAAAACTGATGTGTTTACAAGTACATCTCTACCTATTCTGCAACAAATTATTCTTACAAAAGCTTATTCTGCAATGTAGATACTTCCTGCTAATCGAGATAAACATTAGCAGAAATGGTTTTAATGCGTATTTGATTGTGGGTAGAACGAAAATAAGGGAATACCTAGCCAAAAGGAATAGTCAACAATTTTAAGAGCTGATCCGTGCGTGATTACTTTGAAATCCGTTTCTCTTTACATGGCCAGGATTAAAAGAAACAAAGGAAATAGAGAGAGAAAAGAACCGAAAAGGCATTTGTCTGATTTATATAAACTTGCTTTAAGCTAATTATATCTAATTGTAATAAGTTACCAGTTCTTATAACCCTGAAGCAATCAAAATATTAATTATTAATCCAAACTCTACTAAATGTTCAAGCACTCGCAATGATCCACACCACTTTCCATTTCAGAAAAGTATAAATATTAGAAAATATAAATCTAACAATGGAAATCTCTGAACTAAGTCCACAAAAATGTCTTTGACATAAATTTGTGTTTTAACGAAATCTACATTTTTAGGTGGTGAATTCTGTCATCTGATTACAGTTTAACAGTTATGCAAAAGACATCCAGAATGAAGATGGCTTCAAAAGCTCTTCCAAAACATTCAGGGTATGCGTTTAACTTGTGTTGTAAATATCTTTAATTTTTGGAATTTTAATCAGAATCGTTCAAGACATTTTTGAGTAAATCGAAAATTTCGAAAAAAACTTAGGGTGAAGGCTAGTTTGCGGTGAAGGATTTTCTTGAAAAGTTTCGTGTCACATCCTTGGAAGATAGTAAACAACTTTAGTACTTAAGTGACTTTTCGTTTTTACTTTCTCTATACGCACTATGTACATAGTGTATAGAGAATGTATTGCACTCCACCAAAAAATTCGATACCGAGATTTCACCGGTAATATATGTTTTAGGGTCCCCTGTATCCAAAAAAAGTATTTTCAGAATAAGGTCCGTGTGTGTGTGTGTGTGTGACCGTGTGTCAGTGTGTCCATGTGTCTGTGAACACGATAACTCAAAAACGAAAAGTAGCTAAAATACCAAACTTGCTATTTAAGTTCAGTATCTTCCAGGGATGCGACACGAAGATTTTGAGAAAAATCCCCCCCACCCCAAACTACCTTTTACATGGAATTTTTTTCGAAAATTTTGATGTTCTTAAAAATGGCTCTAACGATTTTGATTAAAATATCGTATATTAAAGATGTGTACCTGACAAATAAAATGTATATCTTGAATTTTCTGGGAATAGCCTCTGAAGAGTATATTCTGGATGAATTTTACTGAATTTTGAATAACTGCTAAACCGAAAGAGATGGACAAAAACTTACTGTACAAAAAATGTAGAGCACATTAAAACACACACTTTATGTTATTTACTTTTTTTCGTGGAGTTCGTCATTTTTGAGACATTCCTTATTTTTGGATTCTGTTATGAAAAACGTATACTTTTCTCATACAGGAACTTGTCAACTCCTATCCATACATACAAACAAAGGAACTTCATTGACATAGCAACCAGCTTTCGATTAGCACTTTAACCTACGGTAGTCCCTTATTTCGCTTCTACTTACAAGGAAGCAAGTAATAATACTATTTCTGTTAATTTTTTCTGATTAGTATAAAGTAAATAGAAGTATAAGCTTTTTAAGAATAATTTGTTGCAGGGATATAGAGAAAATCATGTAAATGGTACACATCAGATTTTTTTAGTCATCGTGTGCATAGACACACAGGCAGACTTTTTACTTTCTCCATTCGCACTATGTGCATAGTGTATAGAGAAAGTATTGCACTCCACCCAAAAATTCGATACCGAGATTTCACCGGAAATATATGTTTTAGGGTCCCCAATATCCAAAAAAGGCATTTTCACAAAAAGGTCCGTGTGTGTGTGTGTGTGTGTGTGTGTGTGTGTCCGTGTGTCAGTGTGTCCGTGTGTCTGTGAACACGATAACTCAAAAACGAAAAGTCGGTAAAATACCAAATTTGGTATTTAAGTTTAGTATCTTCCAGGGATACGACACGAAGATTTTGAGAAAAATCCCCCCAACCCCAACTACCCTTTACATGGAACTTTTTTCGAAAATTTTGAATTTCTCAAAAATGGCTCGACCGATTTTGATTAAAATTTCGTATATTAAAGATACTTACCTGACAAATAAAATGTATATCTTGAATTTTCTGGGAATAGCCTCTGAAGAGTAGTTTATTCTGGATGAATTTTACTGAATTTTGAATAACTGCTAAACCGTAAGAGATGGACAAAAGCTTACTACACAAAAAATGTAGAGCACATTAAAACACACAATTTATGTTATATACATTTTTTTCGTGGAGTTCGTCATTTTTGTGACATTCCTTATTTTTGGTTTCTGCTATGAAAAATGTATACTTTTCTCATACAGGAACTTGTCAACTCCTATCCATATAAACAAAGGAACTTCATTGACATAGCAACCAGCTTTTGACTATCACTTTAACCTACGGTTGTTCCTTATTTCGCTCCTACTTACAAGGAAGCGAGTAATTAGACTATTTCTGCTAATTTTTTTTCTGATTAGCATAAATAGAAGTATAAAGTTTTTAAGAATTATTTGTTGCAGGGATGTGGAGAAAGTCATGTGAATGGTACACATCAGATTTTTACTTTCTCTATACGCACTATGTACATAGTGTATAGAGAAGGTATTGCATTCCACCCAAAAAGTCGATACCGAGATTTCACCGGAAATATATGTTTTAGGGTCCCCAATATCCAAGAAAAGCATTTTCACAAAAAGGTCCGTGTGTGTGTGTGTGTGTGTGTGTGTGTGTGTGTCCGTGTGTCCCTGTGTCAGTGTGTCCGTGTGTCTATGAACACGATAACTCAAAAACGAAAAGTCGGTAAAATACCAAACTTGATATTTAGGTTTAGCATCTTCCAGGGATGCGACACGAAAATTTTGAGAAAAATCCCCCCACCCCAACTACCCTTTACATGGAACATTTTTCTAAAATTTTGATTTTCTCAAAAATGGCTCTAATGATTTTGATTAAAATTTCGTATATTAAAGATATTTACGTGACAAATAAAATAAATGTATATTGAATTTTCTGAGAATAGCCTCTGAAGATTTATTCTGGATGAATTTTACTGAATTTTGAATAACTGCTAAACCGTAAGAGATGGACAAAAACTTAATACACAAAAAATGTAAGCACATTAAAACACACAATTTATGGTATATACATTGTTTTCGTGGAGTTGGTCGTTTTTGAGACATTCCTTATTTTTGGTTTCTGCTATGAAAAACGTATACTTTTCTCATACAGGAACTTGTCAACTCCCATCTATATCAACAAAGGAACTTCATTGACATAGCAACCAACTTTTGACTATCACTTTAACCTATGGTTGTCC
This sequence comes from Hymenopus coronatus, assembly GCA_030762935.1. Lineage (NCBI taxonomy): Eukaryota > Metazoa > Arthropoda > Insecta > Mantodea > Hymenopodidae > Hymenopus > Hymenopus coronatus. The sequence goes on along the minus strand of CM060897.1, from coordinate 39,189,133 downwards.
CTTATTTCGCTTCTACTTACAAGGAATCAAGTAATAAGACTATTTCTGCTAATGTTTTCTGATTAGCATAAAGTAAATAGAAGTATACGCTTTTTAAGAATAATTTGTTGCAGGGATATAGAGAAAGTTATGTGAATGGTACACATTCAGATTTTTTTTTTCTAAAAATCTGATGTGTTATATGTGTTAAATTCATATGATATCCTCTGCCGATTCTGCAACATACAATACTAACAAAAGCTTCTTTTTCTATACACTTCATGCCAATGAAGATAAACATTAGCAGAAATAGTGTTATTGCGTTTCAATTTACCAATTATGCAAAATTCAACAAAATTCATTCAAAATAAAGAGATCTTCAGAGGCTATTCCCAGAAAATGTATGATATGCATTTTATTTGTCAAGAAAATATCTTTAATATACAACTTTTAATCAACATCTTTTGAGCCATTTTTGAGAAAATAAACATTTTCGAATTTTTTTCATGTAAAGGGTAGTTTAAAGTGGGGAAATTTTCCTCAAAATCTTTGTATGACATCCTTGGAATATACTAAATTTAAATACCAAGTTTGGTATTTTACCGACTTTTCGTTTTTGAGTTATTGTGTTCACAGACACATGGACCATTTTTCTAAAAATACATTTTTTTTTATGCACGGGATCCTAAAATATGCATTTCGATGAAATCTCGTTATCTAATTTTTGGGTGCAATGCAATACTTTCTCTACCAACTATGATGCATTCCATTTCCTTCATGACTTACTTAGCAATTCTGCAGCAGATTATTCTTACAAAAGCTGGTCTTTACCCCTACTTAATGCTATCAAGATAAACAGAAGATAGCAAAAATGGTCTATTAATTACTCTCTTATAAGTGGAGCGCGGTTCGAGATCACGCAATTGCCGGATTGAGGTTCTGTGCACACAGAGTACTGTAACTATGACGTGATGGAGTAGGTGTAGTTTCTACAGCCGTTTCCAAACGTGTTGCACTATCTAGCATTGCTCACTGTCTAGCCTCGTGCAGTTCCTGCCAGTAGATAAACAAGTGAACAGTGAAAGAGAGAGATTGAAAAATGCCGAAAATACGAAAGATTCAGAAAAAAATATTACTTGTAATTCACTGCAATAAGTTCTGAGAGAGTTTGGTTGATTTATGTTCACTGTCTTTTCAAAGCTTTGCACATTATTATCCTGAATTTTTACTTTCTTTAGCCGGTACGTAAAATGTACAAGTCAATAGAAAAAGTATTGTATTCCACTAAAAAATTCGATGTCGAGATTTCACCGGAAATGGTTATTTTGAGCTCCCGTGAGTCCGAAAAGAGTATTTTTAGAAATTTCAAACTTGGTATTTATGTTTAGGATTTCCCAAGGATGCGACACGAAGATTTTCAAGAAAATCCCCCATCCCTTACTATCCTTTAATGAGACATTTTTTGAACATTTGGGTTTTCTCAAAAATGGCTCTAATGATTTTGATTAAAATGCGTACCTGTATTAAAGATATTTACATCACAAACATTGTTTATATTTGAATTTTCTGGGAAGAGCTTCTGAAGAACTCTTTATTGTGGAGGAATTTTGCATAACTGGTAAACCGTAAGAGATAAACAAAAGCTTACCACACAAGAAATGTAGATCCCGTTAAAACACATCATTTTTGTCATATTTAGTTTTTTTTTTTTTTGTAGAGCTGACCGTTTCTGAGATATCACCTATTGTTGGTTTCAGCTTTAAAATACTTACCTTTCCTCAAACGGTACTATACAAACAAACCAAACATCAATTGTTTCACATAGCAACGAGCTTTTAAAGAATTTGACTATCACTTTAGCCTAATGTATTCCCTTATTTGCCTTCTACTTTTCCGCTTATAAGGAACTAAGTAATAAGACCAATTATACTAATGTTTATCTCGATTATACTGATTTGGATAAAAGAATAATGTTTTGTAAGAGTAGTTTGATTTTGGGACAGCTAGAGAAAGTTATGTGAATAGAACACATCAGACTTGTGTATTATGACAATGCCGTGCGACCTATCTCATGTTCGCTGTGGTATGCGGCAGTGGAGTTGGAATGTAAGACATCGCAGTTGGATGCGTAAACAACGGCGCGACGAAACAGGAGACTTCAGAATGTGACACATCGACATCTTGATTCTTTCTCGATATTCGAGATGTTTCTCTAAGCTTCGGTTCCTACTACATTCGACAGGTTTCCAGAAAGTCTGTGACGTCATTTTCTCGCTATAAAAAGGAGGAAGAATTGAAGTGTGTGTGTGTTTGCTGTAAATTGCACTGAGTGTGAGTGACTGGAGTATTAGCGCAGCGGGGCGCGAGCCATGGATGGCGTGCCGACTTAAACTGTCAAGGTCTAAAGTCGAGGAATTATTTGCAGTAGTGATTTAAACACTTTATTTGTAACTAACTGTTGAGTCAATAAAGACATTTGTTACAGTATCAAGCTATATACTTTTATTTGCAAAAGTACACGGCGTTTTCAGTTACTGATCATATTACGAAATAATTGCTTTATTGGGTTACTTTATGCATTAGAACGATGCGTATAATGTCAAAACATCATGTAATAAGCTATTTTTGGAACAGTTTATACCTCAATGTGTGCATATTTACGCTACAAACTCCTTCCCACTAACCTTTTTTTATACCGCTGGCTGTTCTTTGTGCTTCGGAACCCAAAACCAAAGTCTACTTATAAGTAGAAGGGAAGTAAGTGAACATAGCCCGCCTGGATAGTGCGGTGGTAGCATGTCTGCCTCACATTCAAAAGGTCGTGATTTCGAATCTCGCTTAGGTGAGCTACATGGATAAGTTTTTTTTTTTTTTTTGTTTTGTTTTGTTTTGTTTTTTTTTTTTGTTTTGTTCCCTTATCCTGAGAAGATAAATGTGGAGTAACTTTAAGCTCCATGGACCCCGAGATCATTTGAGCATCATTTCAACCATTTCATTCATCGTCCGATATGACCAACCAGGTTGAACTTAAAAAAAAAAAAAAAAAAAAGTGAATCTACTAGGTTAAAGCGATACTCAAAGTTTTAAAACTGTTGCTATGTGACAGAAATTCGTTTCTTTGCATGGCCAAAAATTGACAAATTCCTGCATGAGAAAAGTATTTTAAAACTGAAACCAATAAAAGGAATATCTCGTCAACTTCACGAAAAGCACGTATATGGTATAAGTTGTGAGTTTTAGCGAGCTCTATATTATTGTGCAGTGAGTTTTTGTTTAAGGCGGCGCCGTGCATGAGACTGGTCCCCAGCCATCTAGGCGGCCCAGGTTTGATCCCAAGCGCCCGAATGAGGGATTTGTGGTGGACGAAGCTGCGTATTGGCGGGTTTTCTCCGGATTCTTCGGTTTCCTTCACCATTTTTTCCACCAATTGCTTCATCATAGCACACTTTCTAGAGAAAGTAAAAGGAGCAAATAAAAACTAATAAAGACTTTGAATTTGAAGAAAGTAAGTATTTTAAAATTGATACCAGCTGCAAGGAACTTTTTGGAAATGTTAATAACAATTATGTGTTTTTAGTAGATCTACATTTTATGTACTATGTGGGCAACTTTTCTGGGCTCTCGGCTCCGTGTGTTCATTCGGTAGGTTTCGCACAATTTCAGAAGCAGAGCAGCAATATTGCAACTTGAAGTACACTATACACACAGATATCCAGTGGTCCCCAATGCTAAGGCTTCCTTATCTGTGGATACCAGAATTCACGTACAAGCACATGTGCACTGTTTCCTCTAATAATTCAACTAGTTTGTGATAAATTACATAACCTAATCACAATAATGGCTGAGGGTCTCAGAGAAGTAAAACTTCCTTTGACAGCACTGCGAAAGTCAGGCGAGCGGTCAAACTCTTCTTCCTCCCGGCCCTCGCCACCCGTAAAAGTAGTGACCAAGAAAAGATACCCGCATAGTAGTACGATTTTGTCCCTTAGTGTTTACGAGTTATGCATAAATCATCCAGAACGAGGACTTCAGCTGTTATTTCTAGAAAATTCAAGATGTACTTTTTATGCATTATGACAATGTCTTAAACATAAGGTATGTTAATCAAACTGGTTAGAGCCATTTTTTGAGAAAATAAAAAATTTCAAAGAATGTTCCATGTAAAGTAGGTTGTTCCAACTCTACTCGTCTAGGTCAAAGTACTCGTGCGTACTCATCCACAAACCTCGAACCCCAGCTAGAGGGGAAGATGATAGCCAATGTGTCTAGACGAGGGTCATAGATTGCGCTTGCATTCCAATACTTAATTCAGCCGTGACGATAGGTTGCCTTCTAAGTGATGAGACTATTCATACAAGAGGCATATCCCTGTGAGTAAATGAGTAAGTCGCTGCTATCTGGTACGTAGCCAAGCTGGAACAGCCTGGTGTAAAAGGTAGTTGAGGTGGGGAGATTTTCTAGAAAATCCTTGTGACGCATCCGTGGAAGAATTTAATAGTCATTTTTTATTTAACCGACCGCGAACCTCTTTTTTTTTTTTTTTTTTTAATCAGGAATCCCAGATCCCAAAACTTGTATTTCCCACTGAAATCTCGGCATCGAATATATTGCTAGAATACAACACCTTCTCTATTTACTATTACGTCAGGCTTGGCGCGTGTCAAAAGAGCAGCGCATTACTCACGACTCAAAGAGGTCTGCCTGCATCATAGAGGGCTAGCTATCGCCACGGCTGAATTAAGTGTGGGAAATGAAGTACGACTTTAAGGACGCAAGCGTTGAGGTCTGACCTTCGCCTAGTAACGTATTGGTTACCACGGTCCCCCTTTGGTTCTGCTGCGAGGTCCGTGGTTGAGTACTCTGACTCAGGCGAATCGAGTAGGTGATAGAGATAATAAACATTGTCCTGTTTATAGAAGAAAGGATGTTTAAACATAGTCCTTGAATTTAAACTTTTCAAAATTACCATCATGTAAAACTTAAAATATTTTGACAAGCTTTTATGAAGTTTAATATCTCAAAAAATTAAACTAAAATTTAACTAGCTCGTATGTGTAATCGAGTAAGCAGTTGCATGAATGTCAAAGTAATTGAAAACTGTGAGATTAGCGTTTTCAAAAAAACGAGAATTATTTCTTCATTGATTAGACTACTAGAACATTTTGAAGCTATATAAGGACACTCAACATGTTAGATTAAAAAAAAAAAAATCAGTAAAAAAAGTGCTTACATGCATTAGATAAATTATAACCACAAGAAACATTTGTTTTAGAACACCGATGATTAGAACTTGTAAGTCTATAATCAGATGGAGATGGTGATGATGATGATGATGATAATAATAATAATAATAATAATAATAATAATAATAATAATAATAATAATAATAATAATAATAATAATGAGGGGTGAGCTCCCAGAAGGTTAATTGGAACCGGATGTATCATGGGAGAGACCACAACCCGATCTCCGTGGTGTAGGAGTAGCGTGCTAGACATTGGTCCCCAAGGTTTCGAGTTCAAACCTGGCGGAGGGCGATGAATTTTTTTCAGGTGTAAAAATCCTGGTGTGGCTTCCTTTGGAAGGGACATAAAGTCTTTGGTTCCGTATCGCAAAATTTACGGCTCAGTGGCCTGATAAAGAGGCCACTGAGCAAAACTAAGGGATATTTCGGGGAGATCCATAGTGATCCCTGACAGCCAGCGCGTTATCTCAACTGATAAGAGGTGTGTCTGTCTCTGTGCCAATAGATTCATGCTACGTAAGCAATGATGTCATCCTTATTGCAAGATGTAACAAACATTCCTCAATGTAATTTCAGTAGGCGCCGAGTAATATAAATATATATATATATATATATATATATATATATATATATATATATATAAGCAATTATAAATATAAACAATGATAATGCCAGTAACTTTTACTTTAGAAACAACAATGACGATTCAGGAGAGAAGCCATGTCAAGCAACTGAGAGGTTTGGTGCTGTTGCCATGACCGGGATTAAGTGGCAGCAGAGTGACGGAGTGGCACGAGGTAAGGCAACTGTCAGGGATCACTATGAATCTCTCCGACTTCAGGCAGGATGATTCCGCGGTGGTATGCCATTGCCTTCCGTGAGATGGAGGTAAAGAGACACAACACCCGGACTTAGGAAGCAGCGGGGAAGACTCCTAGCCGGGGAAAAATGCTCATGCCTCCACTGGAAGTCGAACCCGTGTACTCCTTGCCCTGCTACTTTGTTACGCGGATGACAATCCACACAACCTCCGGATGTTTTCTTGCCGTTTTCTATACTCCGCGTAAACAGCATTATAGTTCGCTTAACACGCACAAGAAAGAGACACGAGTTTGTGTGATGCTAAACCCTTTGCTTGTATTTTAATTAATACTTCAGAAGATATAAAGGATTTTACTAACAGGTTTCAAAACATCAGATGTAGAGCATGGAGAGGGGGAAAGCGATTAAGGGAAGAGAGGGAGGAGAGGCAGACTGTGTCTGACAGGGCAAGCGGAAGGGAGAAAGAGGGCACAAGAGACATAGAGAGAAGAATCCTTGTAATAACACACAGCGGGGCAGCGGATATGAGTAATAAAGCAAAGGAAGAAAAAGTGCCGAAGCTCCTCGCTAAGAGAAAGAAAAATTGGCTGTGGGATTTAATAAAGAACAGTGCTTGTAATGGGATATGCTAGAAGGATGATGAGTTGTAAATTAAACTCAAGCCTAAAAAAGTAAAAATATCGATACAATAAAACCGTATTAGGTCTTTTTACATTCTTTACCGAGAACTATGTACCTACGCAGATGATAGGTAGAGAATGTATTATATTCCACCAACAAATTCGATACCGAGATTTCACCGGAAACATGTTTTGAAAACCCCTGAATAAAAATATTTCTAAAAAAGGTGTGTGTATGTGTGTGTGTGTGTAAACTAGAATATAAGTTCTTTTATTAATCCAAATCCAATCTATTATCAAATCTACGTTGCCAAATCGCACACATAACCTTGAGCATTCTTTCCCGTTGCTAAGTCTTAGAAATGGTCCCCGACCTATTGACTTTCCAGAAATTGAGCTTGAGGTCAGTAAACTTCCTGCGTCCTAGGTTTCTCGGAATTTAATTACCTTCATTGCTGTGGCTTCGAGCTAAATGCTTCTTCCTGCATTACTTGCCTTTTCTAATGACTTCTTACCTAGCAACAAATGTGGTAACTTGTACTCTTTTAACATTGTGTCTCATTAATGGCTTACCCATAACAAAATTACAACATATACAATTTTACATTACTCGTTAATACTTCTCTGTTTCGCAGTATAAATAATTTCACCATGTGCTCATGCTCAAAAACATAACTAAATCTAATAAAAGAAATCTGATGATATGTTCCATTCACATGACTTTCTGTACCTGCTCAGCAAACAAACTCCTTACAAAAGATTATTGTTTTATCTACTTCATGGTAGTCGAGATAAATATTAGCAGAATGGTCTTATTACTTAATTCCTAATAAGCGGAAGAGACATGTGGTGACCAAAGCCGATAGCAAATGTTTTAAAAGCTTTCGCTCTGCTATTGCTATTGAAAACCACATTTTTGCATTGCCAGGAGTAAAACAAAAGAAACGCGGACGTCTTCCTGTTTGAGAACAGTATAAGCATTTTAAAACTGAAATCAATAGCAAGAAAGTTCTCGGAAATAGCTTCACAATAAAAATGAGAATGACATAAATTATGTGTTTTGACAAGATCTAAATTTGTTGTGTATTGAGCTCTCTTACGGTTAACCAGTTATGCAAAAGGCATTCAGAATGAAGAGGACTTCAGAGGTTATCTCAGGAAATTGCATATACATATTTTGTTTGTCTAAATATATTTAATATACGGTATTTTAATCAAAATCGCTAGAGCTATTTTTGAGAAAATCAAATTTTTTGAAAACTTTTCCATGTAAAGTGTAGTTGGGGTAGGGAGATTTTCTCGAAAATCTTCGTGTCGCTTTCTTATAAGATACTAAACTTAAATACTAAGTTTGGTATTCAACGGCTTTTTTTTTTTTTAAGTTTAACGCCCTTTAACCTGGTAGGTCACATCGGGCGATGAATGAATATTGGTGAAATTATGCTCAAATGAACTCGGGGCCCATGGAGCTTATAGTTACTCGACATTCGTCTTCTCAGGATAAGGGAAAACCCCGAAAAAACCTTATCCGGGTAACTCACCCTAAGCGAGATTTGATCACACGACTTGTTGAATATGAGGCAGACACGCTACCACCCCACTACCCAGGCGGGCAATCAACGGACTTAACGTTTTAAGTTATGCTGTCCATAGATATCTACTGATCTTTTTTCTAAATGTGTTTTTTTTCGATTCAGAGGTCCCCAAAACATGTATTTTCGGTGAAATCTCGAAATCGAATTTTGGGTGAAATACAATACCTTTTCTACTTACAATGTACATTATACATACGTGCTGGAAAAATAAAAATAAATAAATAAATATAAATAAATAAGCCTGTCTCTGTTTTGTTCATTTTCAAGAGGTTCTAAAATTCTAATTGAATTCCATTAGACTGTACCTAAAAAGAGTAATTACAAACGAAAATACTGCATATTATCATGCTTTAAATTTAATATACCATACGTTCTAAATTTAATTTCTGAAATGTAGGGTTACGTGGTGGATATTAAAATGTGGTGTTTGCAAACCTTTTTATTTCCTCTAGGGTGCGTGCGTTTATAGTAAGTAGAAAATTTATTGCATTCGAGGCAAAAATTCAATATCTAGATTTCACTGTAAATATATTATTTGGGATACATGAATAAATGAAATAAAAAAAAAAATATTTCTCTACCATGTTACATACAATGTGCATAGTAGAGAAATTATTGGATTCCGCCCAAAATTTTTATACGAAAATTTCACCGAAATTATCTGTTTTGAGGGCCCTTTGAATAAAAATAATAAAATATGTGTGTGCATGTGTTTGGGATCTTACATATTTTGGAAATAGCCTCTGAAGCTCTCCTCTTCTGAAACACTTTTGAGTAACTTGTAAGCCATAAGAAATAGACAAATATCTTATTGCACAAAAAATGTAGATCTCGTCAAAACTCACAATTTAGATCATATGCATTTTTTTTTTTTTTTTTTTTTTTTTCCGTCATTGCCATGCAAATAAAACGGAATTTTAAATCATCTCTTAGCGACCAGCCGTAGCTATCTTAAAATATTTGGCTATCGTTTTAGACCAGTGTAATTCCTTATTCCATTTAAATCTATTAGAAGATATGCATTCGAATCATATCTGCTGATGTTTACCTTGATTAACATAAAGTAGAGAGAAGAATACTCCCGCTAGGAGACCTGGACCAGGGTGCACTCATCCTCGTGAGGTCTCTGAGAGGGCAATTGAGGAGCAGATTCCAGATTGCGTAGACCGCATTAACGGCCGGGAGGTACTCGGGGTGCTAACCACGTCCCACCCTCCAGTACTGCACCCCATTCATGACCCTGTAATGGGCAGAAATGGGAAACGCAGCGGTCAGGCGGTAAGCCTTGGTCCGGAGTTTACTTTTAGCAAATGGAGTTTAGTTTTAGATAGAATAATAAGCTTTTGTAAGAATAGTTTGTAGCAGAGACATAGAAATGAACGAATGTAAGGAGAGAAAGTAATGTTAATGTAGTATAACACACTTTAAAGCCCTAGCAAGTAAAAGGGGACACTAAACTCGAAGCGATGAATTAATTTTTTGTAAAAAAATAATAAAATAAATAATAATAAACATAAATTATTAATCGCTTTTAATTCATACTGAGCATAACTCCCAATTTGCCTCTTAGTGCGTGTTCAGCGTTTTGAGTACCGCCCGACCGCTGCGTCCCCCCATCTCGGTCCATGACAGACGCAGTATTGGAGGGTGAGACGTGGTCAGCGCCTCGAATCCCTCCCGGCCGGTTAATGCGGTCCTCATAACCTGGAGCCGCTACTTCTCCATCAAGTAGCTCCTCAATTGGCCCCTCACGAGGCTGAGTGCACCCCAGTCTAGGTCTCCCAGCGGGGGGAAACCCCCACGCCGGTAGTGGGGATCGAACCCAAGTCTCCCGCTTGGCAAGCAGCTGCGCTACAACCGCGCTAAGGTGAAGAGCGCCCCCATTTCGAATTCAAATTTATCCAGAATCTTTCCCTATCTTCCGTTGAGTCTGGTAGTATAAATGAAGGAGTGAATATAAAGTTAATGGAGAAAACAGTTAAAGAATTCTACAATTCACAGAATAAAATTACCATTCAATAAGTTTTTCTCAATACAAAGCCCCATTATGATCATAAATGTTAAAGGATGTTATAGAATGAATAATAAATAAAACTCTCCTCTTTTAAAGACATATTAACACTATCGTCATACAGTGGTTTTGTTTGTTTTGTTTTTTTCAGTTTGAAGAACATTTCATTAAATCACCGTGTAATTAGTGCAGTTTTTCTCCAATTTGAAGAACATTTGAGAGTATCATCATACATTCAGCGTAGTTTTTCTGCAGTTTGAAGAAAATGTAATAGAATCATGTAGACAGTGTAGTTCATCTTCAGTTTGAAGAACATTTTACAGTTTCATCATATAGTCAGGATAGTTTTTCTCCGGTTTGAAGAAAATTTAACAGTAGCATATGTTATGAGTGTAGTTTTTCTCCGGTTCAAAATTTGACAAAGTCATCATGTAGCCAGTGCAGTTTTTCTCCAGTTTGAAGATAATTTAACAGTATTATAATATATACAGTTGAATTTTTCTTCACTTTAGAGAAAAATTAATAAGTTCAACGTGTAGTTGTTGCAGTTTTTCTCCAGTGTAAAGAAACTGTAACAGTGTCATCGTGTAGTCAGTATAGTTTTTCTCCAGTAAAGACAATTTAACAGTATCATCACAAGCCAGTGCAGTTTTTCTCCAGTTTAAAGAAAATTCAACAGAATATCTTAACAGTGCAGTTTTTCTTCATTTTGAAGAAAATTTAAAAGCATCATCGTGAGATCAGAGCAGTTTTTTTCAGTTTCAAGAAACTTTAACAGTGTTATCATGTATTCAGTACAATAGTATCGTGCAGTCAGTGCAGGTTTTCTCCAGTTGACAATTTAACAGCATAATCATGTAGTCAGCGCAGTTTTTCTTCAGTTTAAGGAACATTTAATGGTGTCATAATATAGTCAGTGCTGTTTTTCTCCAGTTTAAAGAAAATTTAACAGCATCTTCATGCTATTATTGCAGTTTTATTCCAGTTTAAAGAAAATGTAACAGTGCCACAGTCAGTGTAATTTTTCTCCAGAGTTAAGAAAATTTAAAGCATCATCATGTAGTCAGTGCAGCTATTCTCCAGTTTAAAGAAAATTTAATAGTATCATTATTTAGTCAGTGTAATTTTTTTTCCAGTTTGAATAAAATTTAACATTGTCATCATGTAGTCAGTGATGTGTTTCTCCAGTTTGAAGAACATTTAAAAGTATCATAATGTAGTCAGAAGATTTTTTCTCCATTTTAAAGAGAATTTGACAAAGTCATCATGTAGCCAGTGCAGTGTTTCTCTAGTTAAGAGAAAATGTGAAAGTATTATCTTGCAGTCAGTGCAGTTTTTCTCTAGTTTAAAGAAAATTTAACAGTACCATTATTTAATCAGAGTAGTTTTTCTCCAGTGTAAAGAAAATTTAAGTGTCATCATATAGTCAGTGCAGTTTTTCTCCAGTTTAAAGAAAATTTGACCAGTCGTCATGCAGTCATTGCAGTTTTTCTCAGTTGAAAATTTAACTTTTCTTAATATAGAGCAATTTTTCTCTAGTTAAAAAAAAGTAATTGTCATTATATAGCCGGTGCATTTCTCCAGTTTAAAGAAGCGCATGCGTGTCAGCAGTTGAATTTAGTCAGAGTGAGGAACCCAGAATATGTAACTGGAACACGGGAAGCGAGTCGCGTTTAGCTCGGCGTGTTACTCGAGGCCAACTGTAGACCTGCGCTGTGTTTCAAGGTCACGCTCACCATTGTGCTGGCGTCCCCCACGTCCCAACTATTGATTTTTTCTTGTGCTCTCCCTTCCTAAGTCGACCGGGCTTCATACCCAATGCTGCACTTGATGCCTTGCCTTGCGCACTATATCCATCCCTTCCTTTTTTATTTTTTTTATTTGTTTGTTTTTTGTTTCGCAAGTTCTGAACCCCTCCTATCCGACACACGAGGGGCGACGCGTCTAATAAGATATGGTTGTCACAATTCCGGTCGGGTCTTCACTAATAATGCCTTGAAAATATAGTGTCCCTAGAAAGTATGTATTCGTGAAATTCTAACCCTAAATCAACCTAGAAAATTCTCATATTTAATTTTAGAAATAACAGACTATTACAGTTTACATATTCTGTCGTTTTCCGATATATTTAGTGTCATTAACTCTGTATATATGTTTTTAAACTTCCCGATTCAATATCTCTATATGTTTTGTTCATACATTTTTATTATTTTAACAAATGTTTTGCTACAATACTCCTACATTGTACTGAAAATGAATTTTAATCAGACGTAAAACATATCTTGTCTTAGCATTACCAGCGTTTTTACTGACCTTCCTCCCTTATACCTCAGTTTTTATTTCTAAAACCATTCTTACGAAAGTGTTTATCTATTAGTTAAGGATTCATTTTTATAGCAATGGTTTCATTAAATATGTCATTGAGGTAAAAGGGTGATGCAGCATACTACTATAAAGTGCTAATAGTACTCAATATTCCATTAGCCAAAGACAGGTGGTCAATCTGATTGCAAAGCACCTTCTATTATTACACTGATAGTATTTCATCGCAATGCACTTGTTTTTAATTTATAGGAATACATGGCGTGAATCATGTAGGCCGTGACCATAATAATTACAAGTCGAACATGGCGCGCTTTGGTAGTCAAAATATTGCTAATGTAACCCTTGAAAATAGAAACAAGAACAAAAGTATGGCATGGAAGCAATTTACGGTATTTTGTGAAGAGAGACATCATAAAATAGCGGCTCAGTAAGAAAGGGGTTGCTTCTCTTTTACACGTGACCTCACACAATTGCTTCGCTTGTAAACGACGCTGCCAATTGCCAGGATCATCAGTGACCTTACACAATGCATTCGATGTGTGCATACAAGGCTGTCCCTAAACTACATAGGTAAGTCCATTCATAATAAATTAACCATGGCCTTACAAGGTAAAGTGTAGAGCTTCGGTGGTTCGTAGAGCAGGGGATCACGAGTTCAATCCCGTCTTGGGTATGAGTGTTCATGTTTTATCCTTCATTCTCCCTCCCCTGATGCTCAAGATCCCGCCTGAGCGTTTCGTGTTAAGGTGAATAGCACTTGTGTTAATAGTTTGCCACCACAATTTAATTTTTATTCCAAACTGATGCATCTTTTTTGAACAAAAAAATTCGTTAATGAAATACTTGGAAATCTATCGGCACTTGTACTACTGCTATTGATAGCCAAATATTAAAATATGTGGCCTTGAAATTTCATTCTCTGCGTGACATCACGAGAAACAAGTGGCCATTCAGACGATCCTTGGTTCAAATTCTGTAGACCAACGCATCTGACTGAATTTTTTTTTACCAAAGCTCTACCTTCAGTCAAAAACAACAGAAACTGGGGGAGGAAAAAAATGTGATGTGTTCCATTCACATGACTCTCTCTGCATCTCTGTAGTAAATTATTGTTAGTATGCTTATTCTTCTATCTCCTTCATGCTAATCAAGATAAACAGAAGAGACGGTCTATCACTTAGTTCCTTATAAGTAGGAGGGAAAAAAGGGAATGCACTAGGCTAAACTGAAAGTCAAATATAGTTGCTATGGGATTGAAATCCATTTCTTTGCATGGCAAGGAGTAACTGTATGAGAAAAATTTTAAGCATTTTAAAACTGAAACCAATCACAAAGAATATCTTGAAACGGTCAATTCTATCTTAAAACGTACATGACTTTAATTGTATGTTTTACAGAGATCTATTTTTTTTTTTTTTTTTGGTAATTGTTTGTCTATCTCTTACGGTTTACCAGTTATGCTAAATGCAATAGAATTCATACAGAATAAAGAGGTCTTAAGAGGCTATTTCCAGAATATCCAAAATATACATTTTATTTTTCATGTAAATATCTTAAATATAGATATTTTAATTAAAATCTTTAGAGCCATTTTTGAGAAAATCAAAATTATGGAAATTTTTTACATGTAAGTGTAGTTGGTGGTTGGGGGTTTTCTTGAAAGCCTTGTGTCGCATTCTTGGAGGATACTGAGCTTAAATATCAAGTTTGGTGTTTAATGGCCTTTTCGTTTTTGAGCTAGGCTGCCCACAGACACACATGGACAATTTTAAAAAAATGATTTATTTGACTCAGGGGTCCCAAAACAAATATTTCCGATGAAATCTCGGTATCGAATATTTGGGTGCAATACAATACCTTCTCTATACACTATATACATAGTAAGAGTAGAGAAAGTAATAGATGGTAATTGTGATTTGCTGCCATTTATCTGCAAGTAGTGAAAGCAGTTTAGGCAGATTGATATCCCAGGACTATCTGCTTGTCATAGAGTAATGTAGTATGGTGTATAACGCATGATATCTGTATACTTGTGAGTACAGAATGAAAAAGCAGCCAGGCTAGATGGCACCCTTGCACTATTTGCTTGGGGCCAAGGGAGAGTGGTATGGGCACGGGAAAAGACCGCGAAGGCTATTGTCCACCATACAAATCAAAGGAGTGTCACAAACAACCATCACGATATTACCAAGCAGTTAAAGCGACCTTAATAAATAGAATTTAAAAAAAAAATCTGATGTGTTCTTTTCTCATAACTTTCTCTACATCTCTGCTACAAATTATTGTTAAAAAGCATATGCTTCTATTTACTTCATGCTAATCGAGAAAAAATTTGCACAAATATGCTTATTACTTGCTTCCATGTAATCAGAAGCGAAATAATGGAGTATCACAGGCTAAAGCTGGTTACTATGTTTGTTTGTATGGACAGGAGTTGACAAATTCTCGTATGAGAGAATATAAGTATTTTTAAGCTGAAACCAATAACAAGGAATATCTCAAAACGATCAGCTCCACGAAAAAAGTATATAACATAGATTGTGTGTTTTAACGAGTTCTACATTTTCTGTTAAGTTAGCTTTTGTCTATCTCTTACGGTTTACCAATTATGAAAAATGCCACAAAATTCATTCAGAATAAAGTAGTCTTCAGAGGGTATTCCCAGAAAATTCAAGTTATACACTTCTTAAACTTACGGTATTTTAATTAAAACCATTAGAGCCATTTTTGTGAAAACTAAAATATTCGAAAAATGTTCCATGTAATGGGTAGTTTGGGGTTGGGGGATTTTCTTGAAAATCTTCGTGTCTTATCCTTGGAAGGTCTTCTTCTTTTTCTTCCCAACAAGGATTAGGCCTGTTCCGAGGCTACACAAACTGATCACTCCATCTTTTTAATTGTCTTCCAACATTTCTTCGTCCAGTAGGTTGATAAAACAGTGCTTGCCGTGGACATCTCGAGCGGGGCATCCTTAAAACATGGTCCTTCCATTCCTTCTGGTAGCGTTGAATCTCTTCAATCATATTTTCTTCCATAAGTCTTGCTCTTATATCTGTGTTCCTTATTCGGTCTAGTCTTGTGACTCCCAGTAGTGGTCGTTGGAACCTCATCTGAGCTGCTTCTACTCTGGATCCCAGGACCCAGGTTTCGCAAGCGTACTTTAATGCTGGTTTTGAGACAATATTATGTAGTCTTTGTCTCACTTCTCTTCTCGTGCTTTTGCCGAAGTGTCTTTTTATGCAACCATTTAATTTGTTATAGGTCTCCATATTCTCGTCAATATTTACTTTTGTATTCCCAATTGATATTTTCGACCCTAAGTATTTAAATGTTGATTCTTGCTCAATAATATCATCGTCTATGACTATTTTTATTCTCTTTTGTTCTCTTCCGACCATTGCCATTGCTTTCGTTTTCTTTCCAGAAATGTTCATATTATATTCTTTTCCTATTTCATTTAAATGTTTGACTGCTTGTTGTAATTCTGTTTCATTTTCTGCCAGTAGCACTTGATCATCTGCAAACACTATGGTGTCTATATTAGCATTCTTCAGAGCTAAACCTTTTGGTTTATATTTTGTTCTCCAGTCTGCAATTATCTTATTTAGATATAAATAGTATAATATTGGTGACAATCCACATCCTTGTCTTAGTCCTTTATTAACATGTGTTCTTTCCTTATCAGTTTGTATTATTGTTCTATTATATAATGATTTAATAGCATTAATCAAATTAGGTGCTATTTTATATTCTTCTAGGATCTCCCATAATTTATTTCTTTGTACTCTATCATATGCTTTGTTATAGTCTATAAACAGCAAACAGCTTTGTAAGTTGTATTCAGATTTTTTTTCTAAGATCTGTTTTGTGGTAAAAATAGCATCTATACACGATCTTTCCTTCCTAAAACCATTCTGTTCCTCTCCTAGTATATTCTCCGCCATAGGATATAGTTTCTTTTTTAATATTGCAGAGTACAACTTATATGCTGTAGGTAATAAAGAGATACCTCTATAATTTTCACAATTATTTCTACTTCCTTTCTTATGTATGTTTATTATGTTGGCCGTACACCATTCTTCTGGCATTCTTCCTTCCTTCCATACTAGATTGAAGAGTTGAATTAATCTAATTTTTAACTTCTTCCCTCCATATTTCCATAGTTCCATGTTGATATTATCACATCCGGGAGCTTTTCTATTTTTTCCTTGTTTCAGAGCCTCTTCTAACTCTTTCATTGTTATTTCATTTTGTTCCTCTATTCTTTGTGTTATTGTTGCCTCTTCCTCTTGATCATATAACAGACCTGAGTAATATTGTATCCATTGTTTCTCAGTTATGGTGTTGATTTTGGCTCGATCGTTTTCCTCCTCTCTTAGATTTTTAAACACCTTAAACCCAAATCGTTTAGCTCCCGTTATATCACGTTCTATTCGACTTACAAATTGGTTCCAGCTTTCCCTTTTACTTTGTCTAATTAGTTTCCTAACTGTTGCTCTCTGTGTCTTATAATTAATATGATCTTCAATCCTTCTAGTATCCAACCTTTTATATAATCTCTTTTTCTGTTGAATTTCATATTTTAGTTGGAAGATAAAAAACATAAATACCAAGTTTGGTATTAAACGGTCTTTTCGTTTTGAGCTATGCTGCCCACACACTCACATACACTCACAGCCACACACACATGGAAATTTTTCTAATTTTATTTTTGGACTCGGGGGTTTCAAAACATGTATTTACGGTTAAATTAAAAATTCTATACCCAAATTTCACAGGAAATACATGTTTTGAGACCTCTGATTAAAAAAAAAATATTTTTTTGAAACGTGCGTGTATGTCTGTGGGCAGCATAGCTCAAAAAACGAAAAATAGGTTAAATACCAAATTTCGTATATAAGTTCAGTATCTTCCATGGTATCGACTCAACAGTTTTCAAGAAAACCCCCACCCCAACTAATCTACACATGAAATTGTTCGAAAATGTTGATCTTCTCAAAAATTTCTCTAAAGATTTTGATTAAAATGTCATACGTTCAAGATATTTTCATGATAAACGAAATGTTTATCTTGAATTTTCTGGGAATTAATTTTCTGAACCTCTTCATTCTGGAAGATTTTTGTGTAACTTTTGTATAACTGGTGAACCGTAAGATATAGACAAAAACTTACTACACAAAAATGTAAATTTCATTAAAACACGCAATTTATGTCATACACACTTTTTGTAGAGTTAACCGTTTGCCAGATATTCCGAGCTATTGGTTTCAATATTAAGGTGCATAAACTTTTCTCAAACGGGAGACTATTCTTAGTAAGCGAAGAGAACCGAATTTCAATTGCGCCACATAGCGATCTGCTTTTATGAGATTTGACTATCGCTTTAGTCTAATATATTCCCTCATTTCTCTTTTACTTACACGGAAGCAAGTAATAAGACCAATAATTCTGCTAATGTTTACGTCGATTAGCATTAGTAACTAAAAGAATAATCTCTTGTAAGAATAGTTTGTATGTTGAACATTAGAGAAGGTTGTATGAATGGAACATATCAGATTTTTTTATTGTGATACGTTTTACTCTTTCCCTATTGGTATAATTTGACTTACACAAAATTTAATGAGAAATAAGAGGATTTCCCAGGTAATTGAGAGAAACTTCAATATGTACCTTTGATAATGTAGTAAAAAAGCAAATATCCTAAGGAATCTGCTTGGACAGGTGTTTAAGAGATTCCTAGTTTTTATGTTATAAACATAGTAATCTACTGTTTTAAAATATTATAATTATAATTGGGCCTATTTACCAATTTGGGCCTTTAAATTACCAATTTAAATATGGTAGTGCATAACTACATGCATTATATTATTTTTATCTTCTCAATTTCTCGTAACTTAGATATTTCATACTTTCATATATTTTTCTCAAAACAGTATTTAAGATATGCACACCAAATTTTTATTGGATATTTCTGGCTACTGTCTCTTTGTGCTCAACTACTTCGCAGATTGTAAAACATGACCATTTTGTGTTACACAAATTGAATTGTTTATTATTTTCGACAAGTTAAATATATTGCAAAATATTTTGTTCATAGCATAAAATCATTTTATCCTATCTTATAGACTTCATGAAGGTAAGTATGCATTTCATGTATCCTAGGAAACAACAAAAATGAGTCTTTGTTTCATCGTGAAATAAAGTAAGTAAATTATTTTAACTCCTTTGGCAGCTTCCCATTCTTTAAACAATAAGTCATTTGCCCTGTAAGTCACTCGACTTGCCGAGTAACAAACTTAAGTACAATCTTTTTAGCATAATCTAAAACTTCTTCGGGAATATCCCTTTTCGTTCGTTTATTGATTTATTTGGTGCAGTTTAAACAACCAGAATTGAAGAAACTGTTTATTCCGGAGGGGTTACAAGGCAACGAACAAAGCACTACCTACGTCACGACTAAAATTCAATTCTTCGTAATGACGACTCTAATAATATTATCATTAATAAATTTAAGAAAATTTCAGTTAATACTAGGATAGGATAAAATGTTGTATATTACACGTGGCTTATTAAACTATTATTTGCTCATGAGAAATTAGAACAACTGCGCTTAGGCTCTCGTGTACTAAACATTCCATTCACAAATAATACTCGTAAGTCACTTATAAATAACTATCTTATGTGTTTATGGGAAACATAATGGTCATATGCTAAACAAAGTCATAGGAGGAAAGTGCATCTAAATTATGAGTTGTTAGCTTTGAATTTCCAGTTTTTAATATATTTAAGACATTAAATTGGTTATATACATACTCTTTTTTCGACCCGAGTTTTGTTATTTACCGACAGGAACTGAGGCCGGAGGCTCGGCATTTCGCCTGAGACTGGTATTCGGTAGGTCGTGGGATCGGTTCCCCGGCTGACCTCTCTAAACCATGTTTTTTTCCAGAGGTTTTCCCGATTCACTTGGCGAATGCTGAGGAGGTTTCTTCATTCCCCCTAACTTCCTGCCCCTCCATTTCATCCAACCGGTCTCTTTCAGATTTATAAGTGTCAGCGAGGACTGCGGTAATGGCGCCCTTCCATGGTGGTGGCTGTGCTCTGGAAATGCAGCTCTCGGCGGCAGGATGACATTGGAAGTCGTATATAGACTCAGGGAGTTTGGTCAGATCTGGGGCGTGGACTCCTAGCACTCCCCACGTCGGGATGAACTGCTTGGAAACTGTTAGGGCCCTCCACGGTGGCTCCCCCCCACTGTCCGGTTCCAGCCACCCGCTGTAATTACTCTCATCTCATCCTATCCTGGGGTCTGACGTACAATAAGCCAATGACTGCAGTGTGGAATCCCTTACGGCATCCCACACACACACACACACACACACACACACACACACACACACACACAGCCGGAAACAGAATACATTCTATGCAACATTAGGCACAACGTTAGAAACTTATTCATGGAAGAGAAGATTCTGAGGATCACTTTTTTCTTCTTCTGGTGTTTCGGAGATTCAGAATATAACCAGTAGCTAAATCAAGTCAGTTTAACCTTTTCTTTTAATGCTTTTCTACTCTCTCTAGCCCGTATGTGCAATGTACAGCCGTGGACGCTAAAATTAATTATCCCCAGATTCCATGTGTCGGTCGAAGCGCTTCGTATACCTTCTTAAAACCTGGATTCACAGTGCACACGAAAGAACTAACTGTAAATTGGTCTATGACTGAGAGCACAATCACTATCTTATGAATACTGAAAACAGATCACAGAACAATGTTAAAGTGGCCAAGAAGTTAAGAACGCCTTGGTTTTACTCATAAGTTCCTAGGTTCAAATTTCGCACTGTTTGTCATTTTTGTATGTTTGTTAATTTAATGACTGGATATATAGAACACATTACATTTATACAGCTTTGGCATTTGAAGTTATGAGCCTATCTATAAAAACATAATTCTACTAACAGTTGCATTAAACAGCAAAAAATGTATAAATAAACTATTATCTTTTAGAACTAAAACTCAAAAAATAAACATAATTAATATCGGGTGTATGAAACCTCAGTCTGTATAACTGCCCTCAATCTTCAGGGCATACACTACCTTGAGAGAAGTTGCAATATCCTAGGCTTCTTGAATTTGTGCCCAGAAACCATCCTTTGTCCTTCGCCCATCTACAAGAAACTGGAGCAGAGCTGCCATTTCTCGCCTGCGCTGCCATAGTAGTAAAAGTGGGCGTTAAACACTATAAAAAAACTCCCTTTACACCTCAGCTCACACATTCTCAATAGGATGAATTTTTTCGGGTATAAAAATCCTTAGCATGGCTTCCTTCGGAAGGTAAGTAAAGCCGTTGGTCTTGTGTCGTAGATTTACGCCACGTAAAATAACCTCAAGTCTAATAGAGAGGCCTCTGAGCAAAATTAAGCGGTATTTCACACCCAATTTAGAATGGGACTCTGAGAACCAAATAGTTAAAGAGGGTCCATAACCCGCCATTTATTTCAGAGTTCAAATCTGCTGATCAGGAAGGCCTATCTAACCCACTCCGATATCCTACTGATCTAGACCGTCCCTTAATACAGCCCCAACGCGATACAGATACGCCACCATGAAGGAATTCTGAAGCCTCGTATTTTGCATCAGGACCCTTTTGGACAATAGACAATCACCTTTCTTTTACTCGTGGAAGAAAATGTCACCTCGTCTGAGAATATTATGTTATTACAGTTGCGGTTGACATTTTCCTGTTGGATAGTTTTGTGAAGGGTTTGCCATAATTGGATTCCTAAAAATATTATCTTTTTAACAATCCTTTTAGCATTTTTTCATACTATACAAATTGATTCTTTTTTTCCATTGAGAGAACTGTTCGTGCCCGATGCATTTGCGCAACATTCTACGCACCACATGCTTTCGTGTGCAGAATATTGTTGTTGGGTAGAATCATCATAATAACTATTATTAACTGTACCGAATGTCGTGTGTGAAATAACTATGTATAAAATAATAGTCGCTATGTGTTGATTCAACATCATTAAGAGAAGAGGGGGCCCGCGCCGTGGTCGAGTAGTTAGACCACTTGCCTCTCACCTAGACGACCTGGGTTCGATCCCAAGCGACAGCATGTGAGATTTATGGTGGACACAGCAGCGTAGGGGTAGATTTTCTCAGGGTTCTGTTTCCTCCTCCATCTTCATTCCGTGTATCACCAGTGTCACCTTCGGCGTAGTAAAAGCGGGCGTTAACACTACCAAAATAAAAATAAAAAGAGAAGAGGAAAAATATGTTTGATAGGCGGGGAGAAGCGAAACTGTGACTCTCTCCAGAGGAGTAACCTACGCTTAGCCACAGTATTACAGTGGACACACATGGAAGGTGGCAGGTTTAGTAATACCGTACAGTACAAACTGTGTCATGTTTTGTATCAATATTTTTAGTTAATATTGATAGTTTGTTGTTGAAGCAGCTTAAGCTGTGTATTTGATTATGATTATTGATCAAATGGGTTAGTAATATTAAGATTTGGAACTTGCCGCAACTTGTTGCTGTACTACACAACTAAATCGCGGCACTGTGCCGTGTAGGACACACGAATTTGGCGTTCCTACATAACTCATTTTTATTGTCCATGGGTGTACATAGTGGATAGAGAAGGTATTGTATTCCGTCCAAAATATCAAACTAGGTATCTAAATTTAGTGTCTCTCAAGGATGCGGCATGAAGCTTTTCAAGAAAATCTCCCTACCCCCAACTACTATTTACATGGAAACTTTTGGTTTTTTCAAAAATGGCTCTAACGATTTTTATTAAAATATCGTACCTATAGTAAAGATAGCTACATCATAAATAACATGCATAACTTACATTTTCTGGGAATACTTGTGTGTGTGTGTGTGTGTGTGTGAACACGATAACTCAAAAAGGAAAAGTCGGTAAAATACCAAACTTGGTATTTAAGTTTAGTAGATATCTTCCAAGGATACGACATGAAGATTTTGAGGAAAATATCCTACAAAAATCTAATGTATTCCATTCACATGACTTTCTCTACCTCTCTGCAACAAATTATTTTTAAAAACCTTATACTTATATTTACTTCATGATAATCGAGAAAAAATTAGCAGAAATAGTCTTTTACTTGCTTCCTTGTAAGCAGAAGCGAAATAAGGCGGTATCATAAGTTAAAGTGATAGTCAAAAGCTGGTTGCTATGTGACTGAAGTTCCTTTGTTTGTATGGATAGGAGTTAACAAATTCCTGTATGAGAAAGGTATGTTTTTCAAACCTGAAACCAAAAACAAGGAATATCTTAAAAACGATGAGCTCTACGAAAAAAATGCATACAACTTAAATTACGTGTTTTAACGTATTGTACATTTTTTGTGTAGTAAGTTTTTGTCCGTCTTTTACGGTTTAGCAGTTATACAAAATTCCGTAAAACTCATCCAGAATGAAGTACTCTTCAGAGGCTATTCCCAGAAAATTCAAGATATACATTTTATTTTTCAGGTAAATATACGATATTTTAATGAAAATCGTTTGAGCCATTTGTAAGAAAATCAAAATTTCCGAAAAAAGTTCCATGTTAAGGATAGTTTGGGGTGGGGGGATTTTTCTCAAAATCTTCGTGTCGCATCCCCGGAAGACACTAAACTTAAATACCAAGTTTGGTATTTTTCCAACTTTTCGTTTTTGAGTTATGTTCACAGACACACGGACACACACACACACATACACACACACGCGCGCGCGCGGACCTTTTACTGAAAATGTTTTTTTTTTTTTATACAGGGGAACCTAATCTCGGTATCGAATTTTTGGGTGGAGTGAAATACCTTATCTATACATTATTTACATAGTACGTGTAGAGAAAAGAGAAAAAGAAAACAAAAAAGAAACAAAAATCGAAAATATTGATTTTCTTAAAAATGGATTTAACGATTTTAAATAAAATACCTTTACTAAAAATAATTACATGACAAATTAAGTGTATATCTTGAATTTTCTGAGAATAGCCTCAGAAGACCAATTCATTGTGGATGAATTATCCTTACTTTTGCATAACTTTAAACTGTAAGAGATAGACAAAGCTCTGATGTATTCTATTCACATGACTTCCTCTACATCTCTGCAACAAATTATTCTTAAAAAGCTTAAGCTTCTATTTACTTCATACTAATTGAGAAAAATTAGCAGAAATAGTCTTATTACTTGCTTCCTTATAAGTAGAAGCGAAATAAGGGAGTACCATAGGTTAAAGTGATAGACAAAAGCTGGTTGCTATGTGACTGAGTTCCTTTGTTTGTATGGACAGGAGTTGACAATTCCTGTATGAGAAAAGTATACGTTTTTTAAAGCTGAAACCAATAACAAGGAATATCTTAAAAACAACCAACTCCAAGAAAAAATTGTATATGATATAAATTGTGTGTTTTATCGTGATCTGCATTTTTTGTGCAGTAAGTTTTTGTCTGTATTTTACGGTTTACCAGTTATGCAAAATTCAATAAAAATCATCCAGAATAAAGAGGTCTTTAGAGGCTATTCCCAGAAAATTCAAGATATACATTTTATTTGGCATGTAAATATCTTAAACATAAGATATTTTAATTAAAATCGTTAGAGCTATTTTTGAGAAAATGAACATTTTTGAAAATTTTTCCATGTAAAGAGTAGTTTGGGGTGGGGAGATTTTCTTGCAAATCTTCGTGTCGTATCCTTGGAAGATGATAAACGTCTTTTCGTTTTTGAGCTATGCTGTCCACAGGCACACACACACACACACACACACACACACACGGACCTTTTTTTAAAAATACTTTTTTGGATTTAGGAGGATCCAAAACATGTATTTCTGGTGAAATCTCGGCATCGAATTTTTGGGTGGAATACAATACCTTCTCTAATCACTATGTACATAGTAAGTGTAGAGAAAGTAAAAACTTACCACAAAAATGTTGTTCTCGTTAAAACACAAAATGTGTGTCATATACATTTATTTTTTTCGTAGAGGTGGCTATTTCTGTCATATTCTTTGTTATTGGTTTCAACTCCGTTGAATACCAAACTTATTATTTAAGTTCAGTATCTTCCAAGGATGCGACTTTTCTCATATGGGAAATTTGTCAACTCCTGTCCATACAAAGAAACGAATATGAATCACAACAACCAGCCATTAAAAGATTTGACTGTTCTTTTAGCCTAGTGTATTCCCTTATTTCCCTTCTACTTACAAGAAAGCAAGTAGATAATAAGACCATTTCTGCTAATTTTTCTTGATTAGCATGAAGTAAATAGAAGAATAACATTTTTAACTATAATTTGTTACAGAGATGTAGAGAAAGTCATGTGAATGGAACACATTAGATTTATTCCCTTCTATTTATAAGGAACTATGTAATAAGACCATTTCTGCTTATGTTTATCTCGATTCGCATGAAAAAGATCTCGTCATGTTTAACGTTACTATTTATAAGGAAGTATAACATATTCCACACGTGTATACCGAAAACTACATGGTGTGGAACAACTTGAGAATAAGATTATTTCAACATATATAAAGAAAAAGAAAATAGAGTTTAAAATTAGGACGCTTATATATTGTTGATAAACAATACACGTGCCTGCTCTCCATCGTTTCGCTCCCCTACACGTGGGTTAAGATATTTCAAAATAATTACGTCTTGGCTATAATAGTTCGTACACTTTAATGTGCGCGAAGCGTATCCTTTTCTGACCGCAATTTCATAGAAACGCCTGGGTTTACAGAGTTTTAATAGATATTTCCAATGATGTAAACAACCATATGACTATAAAACCTGCAGAAAATTAAGTAAAACGCATGATTTATTTAATAGCATTAAAATCCACTTTTAATATTTATAATTTTTGGTCTTACTCGCATAGTTCACCCATGAGTATCCCAAAAGGTAAGCTTGGAAATAATAAAGCACATTTATAACAAGGTACTGTTACGCTCAGTGCAACGTTACTAATTATCTAGTGCACATCAAGTATTGTTACCAAAATGCAATTAATGGTGCTTTATTCAGTTTATTTGCCTACTGTTGTTTTAAATATTGAATATTCTTGTTTATTTCAATTATTAAACTAAGGTCTATAAGGGTGGTAGATATGAATACTTTTCTTTCAACAACTCGAAGTACCAGCAACTAGCGCTCTTCCAACTTACAATAGAAAATGGTTTATTTGAATAAGGCGAACATTATTATTATTATTATTATTATTATTATTATTATTATTATTATCCATGATTTGTGTTGTTTGCATCTCGCTTTTTGTATTGCATAAATGAAGCATTGAGGCTAGTGATATTATTATTATTATTATTATTATTATTATTAGTGACAGCTTAACGTCATTTAACCTGGTTTGTCACATCGGACGATGTATGAAATTGGTGAAATGATGTTCAAATTATTTTGGGGTCCATAGAGCTTAAAATTATTCGACATTTGTCTTCTCAAGATTTAGGGAAAACCCCGAAAAAAATCTTATTCGGTGCTATTATTGTCATCACCGCAATCAGCAACAAACAAACAGCCATGTCTCGCTCTTTACAAGCTGACTTCTTTGCACAGACCGAAGCAAAATAAGCAACATCTTTACTATGATTCCACCATGTACTTATTTATCATAAATAATATAACGAGAGCTGCAATTTTATCGATAAATTCGCGAGCAACTTGTGAGAAAAATTGTAGCTCGAGTTGTATTTAATAAGACTATGTTGTGAATAAAATAAAATGATTAGCCTAAAATCCCATTTGTCTTGATGTATATTTGCTCCGAAATCCTGCAACTTGATGTCCATATCATAACTTTCAGATCTCTTTGTATTACTACATTATGTTATTATGGCGTAAAATAAACACAGCTCTTTTTGAATTGCTATATTCTATTATTTTGGCTTAGTAAAGTATGATTGCAATTAATATGTCTATTGGAAGTTTCGCCATTATGTACGGGAATATCACTGCACACTGATATTCAGAGAGAAAACAAATACACATAGGTGCGATAAATTTAGAAAAACAATTGTACATGTGTGTGATTAAAATGCCGAGATAATGAGTTCCGATTGGTTGGAATTTTACGCGTTAAGGCACTGGATTGGCCACTTCCTACGATCACGTGTCATGAACGAAATAGTCCGTGTAAAAAATCTGATGTGTTTCATTCACATGACTTTCTTTAATCTCTGTAACAAACTATTGTTAAGCTTATTCTTCTATCTACGTACTTCATGCTAATCGAGATAAAATTAGCAGAAATGGTCTCATCACTTGCTTTCTCTTTAAGTGGAAGAGAAATAAGGAAATACAATTAGTTGAACCGATAGTTAAATATTTTAAAAGGTGGTGGCTATGTGATTGAAATTAGTTCTGTTGTTGTTGTTTTATTTGAATGGTGAGGAATTGACAAATACCCTTATGAGAACAATATTTTAAGACTGAAATCAATAACAAGGAATATCTCAGAAATGATCGCCTCCACGAAACAAAACTGTATATGACATAAATTGTGTGTTTTAACGAGATCTACAACTTTTTCCCTACCTCTTATGGCTTACCAGTTAAGCAAAAGTTATCCAGAGACTATTTTGAGAAAGTTCAAGATATACATTTCAATTGCCTTGTAAATATCGTTAATATAGGTATTTTAACAAAATCGTTAGAGCCGTTTTTGAGAAAACAAAAAAATTTGAAATTTTTTCCATGGAAGGGTAGTTTGGGGTGGGGGGATTTTTCACAGAGTCTTCGTGTCGCATCCTTGGAAGATACGAAACTTAAATACCAAATTTGGAAATTTACCGAATTTTCGTTTTTGATTTATCTCGTTTACACACATACACACTAATCTTTTGCAGAAAGTGCATTTGTTTTATTACAGGGGGCACTAAAACGTGTATTTCCGGTTAAATCTCGGTATCGAAATTTCGGGGGAATGCAAACCTTAATACATTATGTGCATAGTACGTGTAGAGAAAGTAAAAAACAAATGACGACTTCTCATTTGAGGAAATTTTAAGTATAGGAAAAATTAAATCAATAACAAGAAATATCTCGGAAATGGTTAACTCAAAAAGTAAAAGCTATATTGGACCTAAATTTTGCATTATAATGAGATCTATATTTTTGTATAGTAACATTTTGTCTTACGGTTATTTTATAACTTTTATTTGTGATGTACATTCATAGCTTTGACATGTCTGTAGTATTATTAGCAAAATCGTTAGAGCTGTTTTTAAAATAGAAAATTCCATAAAAAGCATCTATGTTTGGGTTGGAGGATTTTTCTGAAAGTCGTGTTGCCACACCCTTTTTTGTGTGATAGTGTTTAACGCCCGCGTTTAGTACTATGATACCGCAGGCGATGGCACTGATATACACGGAATCAATATGGTGGGGGAAACCGGAGAACCCGGAGAAAACCCGCCCTGCGCCGCTTTGTTCGCCACAAATCCCACCTGCAGTCGCTTGGGATTGAGCGGTAAATGGTCTAACCACTCGACCACGGCGCGGCCCTATCGCATCCTTGGAAGATACCGAACTTTAATACCAAGTGCGCGGCTTTAACTAATTTTTTTTTCTCTCTGATTTCAGGGGTCCTAAAAGAGGGCGATGAAATCTCGCTATCGAGTTTTTGAATCGAATGCAATACCTTCTCTACCTAATATGTTTATTGTACGTGCTAGAGAAAGTAAAATATCTAATGTGTTTCATTCATATTACTTTGTCTACCTATTCCGCAACAAATTTCCTTACAACATCTTATAAAGTTATTATTCTATGTACTCCATTTTAATAGACATTAACGGAAATATCGTATTATTTCATTTTAGGTACAAGAGTAATAAGGGATTACACTAAGCCAGACATCACCAACCGGTTGCTTTTGCCTTTTGAGTAAATGTGAGAGAGCAATCTTGCTTGCTGCTCGACTGAATCACCTGCTGTGCACTGCTTGACCCAAATGCGCGGTAATTCCTTCAGTAAAGCAGAGGTGTGCAACATTTTGTGTTTGATACGTGTAATTCACCGTTCATAGGTTCACGATTCGTGGAATAATTGCTTTATTATAATGTCTCGTTCAATAATATTGATATTATATATAGGTATATATTATCATAGGTTTGGTAGTCGTTACGTAAACAGTTGTAAACAAAATGACAATTAACATAGTGTTAACTACATTTATAGCAGTAAGTACGAACAAGCTTCTTGGTAATTAATCAGTATCTAAAATAATTCGACAAGACCTTTCTTTCACATTTGAAGCAGGGAATAGAACAAGCACATACAGGCACCTTGATCAAATGTCCACCTATATAGCAGTGAGTAAGAACAGACGACTTGGTAATTAATTAGTATCCAAAATAATTTCACAAAAAATGTTTCACATTTGATGCAAGGATTATGAACAGGCTCATTGATCATTGAATGTATCTAACACAATTTAAAAATCATATTTTTAGCAGTGAATATGAACAGGTCTCTTGATAATGAATTACTCTCTGACACAATAAAAATTCTGATGTGTTCCATTCACATGACTTTCTCTACCTGTTCTGTAAACAAACTTCTGACAAAAGTTTATTCTTCTTTCTACTTCATGATAATGAAAATAAACTTTAATAGAATGTTCTTATCACTCAGTTCCTTATAGGTTAAAGGAAGAGGGGAGTTAAGGAAACTTATTAGGCTAAAACGATAGTCAAATGTTTTAAAAGTTGTCGCTATGTGATTGTCATTGAAATACGGTGCGGAGCAAAACAAAACAAACACGGACGGTATAGGTATGTTAACACTGAAACCAGTAACAATATAGCTCGGAAATGATTAATTTTAGAAGAAAAAGAACATGACATAAATTGTATGTTTTAAGAAGATTTATATTTTTCGTGTTGTAAATTTTTGTCTACCTCTTACGGTTTACCAGTTGAACAAAACTTATCCAGAATGCAGAATTCTTCTGAGGCTATTCCCAGATAATTCAAAATATGGTACATTACATTTGTCATGAAAATATCTTAAACATATGGTATTTTCATAAAAATCGTTAGTGTCATTTTGAGAAAATTAAACATTTCCAAAAATGTTCCGTGTAATAGGTAGTTAAGGGTGGGGGATTTTCCTGAAAAACTGTGTCACGTTCCTGGAAGATGCTTAACTTATATGCTAAGTTTTATATTTTAAGGAGTTAACCTATCTATCTTTTTCAGTTAACCATTTCGAGATATTCCTTGTTATTGGTTTAAATTTTCCTATATTTATACATTTCTCAAATGAGAAGACCTCATTCGTTTTTTATTTTCTCTACACGTACGATATACATACTGAATAGAGATATTCCACCCAAAAATCCTATACCTAGATTTTACCAAGAATACTCGTTTTAGTATTCCCTGTATTCAAAAATAAACAAAACGTTTTTACTTTCTCTACATAATACGTGGTAGATAGGTAGAACAGATATTGCACTCCACCCAAAGTTTTATACCGAAATTTCAACGAAGACACACATTTTAAGGCCCGCTTTATCCAAAACTATCATTTTTAGAAAAATGCCCCTGTGTCTGTGAACACGATAACTCAAAAACGAAAAGTCTGTTAAATACCAAACTTGATATTTAAGTTGAGTATCTTCCAAGGATGCAACACGAATATTTTCAAGAAAATATCCCTATCCCCTACTACCCATTATATGGAACATTTTTCGAAAATTTTGATTTTCTCAAAAATGGCTCTAACGATATTGCTAAAATACTTAATGTTCAAACTATTTTCATGGCAAATAAAATGTATATCCTGAATTTTCTGGGAATAGCCTCTGAAGATCCCTTTACTCTGGATGACTTTTATATAACTGACAAACCGCAAAAGATATACAAAAACTTACTACACAAAAAATTTAGATCTCATTAAAACACACAATTTATGTCATATACATTTTTTTGTACTGTTAACGGCTTTTGAGACATTCCGGATTATTGGTTTCAATTGTAAGCTACTTAATCTTTTTCTTGAACGGGAAGATATCTTTCTTCTCGTTCATCGTTTGTTTACTCCTGGCAAGAAAAGAGAATGGAATTTAATAATTATTTCACATAGCGAATGGCTTTGATTATCGCTTTAGCCTGCGCATTTTCTTAATTCCCTTCTACTTACAAGGAATCAAGTAATAAGACTATATCTGCGTATGTTTATCTTGAATAGCATGACGTTGATAACAGATTAATCTTTCGAATAAAAGGTTTGTTTGCGGAACAAGAGAAAGTCATGTGAATGGAACACATCATATTTGTTCCTCCTTTTTTCCTGTTTCCAAGGTCCCAGTTTAAATATATACTTTGTTCGAACCAAGAGCTCATGCCTCGCTTTACTGGCTTGTTGCTATTAAATAAACATTTCTATTAAGAAACCGTTATTTGTTTGTTTTTTGAATAGGCATGTGTATGGAGCACACATCAGATTTTTACTTTTTACCTACAAGGAAATATTCTAACGTATAAGGCAGAAGCTTAACAAGTTAATCAGAAACTGCAATTATTATTTCACATGGTGCAATAAGTAATGCCATCATCTAGCTGTGTCATGAGAACTTTGATCCTTCCTGTTAACTGATCTCATGCGTGGGCAGTGTCACAAGTTGAAAATGAATAAAGCATACATACCACATTTAGTTATTTCCTGAGATAGGCGTTTGCCAGTCACTTATAAACATCAAGTAGCTTAAAACATAAAGAATGTGTGGTAATTTAGATGGCATGTGCCGCCGAAGGCGCTGCTGATTCCGCAGCAGAGGGGAAACGAGCTCAGGACACTCACTGAGGCTTATCAAGTTACTCTGCTCCAGGTAATAATCTTTTTATTTTATAACTGGCAATCACAGTTGCACACTTGCATCAAATGAAATGCCCACTAAATTACAATTATTATTATTGCATTATTATTATTATTATTATTATTATTATTATTATTATATTAAATGCATCCTTATTGTTGTATAAGTGTAATTAATGTGAACTGTTCTAGCCCTTACGCTCCCTCGTGAGGTCTTTAGCCACCCCTAAAGCACAGACGCCACAATATGTAGTAAGGGGCATTTAGAAAAATCCAAGACATTACACACGTAGCATCGAAAATGTTTTGTATTTAGTAGTCGTCTCTTACTAGGTGACGGTTAAAATTTCAGCTATATCCTATATATGGTTTCGTTACCATAGGCGATTGAATAAACAATATTGTACTTCTTTAGTTAGATAGAACGAAAAAACAAAAAACAACCAAAACACTGAGTTCGTGTGGTGATTAAATACTTCCATTTAAAAGACTTAACATCGATACAGACAAAAAGCCGACCAGGATGCAGTTCATGGTACATTTGCTCATGCGTCTGCAACAATTTACAGTTGGATAAATGAATTTAAACGTGGCTGTACATCCACAAATGATAAAATCGATTCGGACGTACAGTAGAAGTGACTTCCTCCGAAATAACTCACAAAATCCAGGATATGGTTTTGAGTGACTGACGAATCAAAGTTCACGAAATAGTAGAGGCCTCAGGCATACCACAAGATACAGTGTTCTCAAATTTGTACCAAAAATTAGGTCTGACAAAGAGCTCGGCAAGATGGGTGTCGCGTTTGCTCTCATAGGAGAATAAACGCAATCTTGTGATCGATTCGGAAGCTGGTTTCGCACTTTTCCGTCGCAATTCTGACAAGTTTCTGCGTCAATACATAACTGTGGATGAAATGTGGATGCACTACTACACTCCTGAGACAAAAGTACAGTCAAAACAGTGGGGTTTTAAAGGCGAACCGGCTCAGAAGAAGGTACAGGTGGTGAAATCTACAGACAAGGTGAGGCCTCGGCTTTTTGGGATGCAGGCGGAACCATCTTCTTGGATTATTCGCAGAAAGCAAGAACGACAAATGAAGAGTATTATGCATCATTATTGCAGCGTTTGAACGGATGAATAAAGATAAAACGCCCTCAATTGGCAGAGAAACACATTCTCTTCTACCAAGACAATGCGCAGTTTCGTTGGCGAAAAGTGCGGCGCTCTGGTAATAGGATTTTTTTAGAACACGACACGTCTCATATACGCTAATTCTTTCTGTAGCTTCGGCTTCCACAATTTTATAAATGCTCTGTGGCGTCATTTCTAGCTATAAAAAGGAAGGAAAGATGACAAGCCAAGTCAATGAGTTGAGTCGTGAGTGAGACTTCGACTGGAGGGTTAGCGCGTATGGCGTGCGAACCTTGGATTGAGAGGCCATCAACTATCTAAGCCTTGAGTGATTGGTTTGCGGCAATGAATTAAATACTTTATTTGTAAATACTTTTTGAGTCAATAAAGAGCGTTTCTTTACCTTGGTGTCAGGAGTGAATTTTTACGCCGAGGTGGAGGAACTGATGAGGAGTTTGTTGGCCGAAATTAAGACAGAAATGAAATCAGGATGGAGAAACTGAAATTTTGGATTGAATTCAGCATGGAGAAGATGGAAGAGCAACGCAAAACCGGAATGAAATGGTGAAGGTGGAGGAGAAGATAGAATCGGAATAGGGAAGATGAAAGAGAACATGGAATCGAAAATGGAAAAAGTGCAGCTCGGCATGGAGAAGATGAGAACCTGAAAACGGAACATTCTAGCAAATTCGATGAACAACTATCCGAGATAAAGAAGGATGTGGAAGAGCTTGCGGGAACGATGAAGAACCCTGTCCAACGCGTTGACGTCTTGGAAGACCTCGGGGAAAGCACTAATGACCTGGAAGGAAGAATCGACAGCGGCGCCAAGAAACTAAACGCCATGATGGAAAATATACTCGAAGGAAGGTAGAAAGCCTTGAAGGTGGGGACGCCAGGACACGACACTAAATCCGGGTGCGTCAATCCATCGAAGAACGACGGGACGTCAACCTTCGAAGACTTCCGCCAACAGTTTGCCGCGTTGCCACCCACAAGCGATGGTCAGCAGAAGAGGAAGCCACCAGCGGATAGGAAGCATATAGGGACAGAAGTTCTGAATGCCGTTATTGGCGAAGTTCGGGGAGATATGAAGGAATCTCGAGAACCGCTTCGGGAAGCATGGCTTGGCTGCAGCCTACCACAATGAACTTAGAGCGAGGCTGCAACAACCAGGTGAGATGCTGCAGGAGTTCGCCTCAGCCATCGAAATCTGGTGAACAAAGCCCTGATAAACCTACCACCTAGATACGCGTCTCAGGGCGCGGCTTATTCCTTTGTCAACGGAGTGACTTCTAGATACGACAGACACTGATGCTCGGCGGTATATGACAATCTACGAGCCGACAACGGGAACTCTTAGAATGGTTGAGGCCAGACAACAAATGCGCCCACATCGTAGACCAGCAGTTTTTACTTTGGTAGATAGAGAAAGAGAAGCGACCTAGAAGCGACGACAATAACCTTCAAATGGTATGTGCTGGGGGTGTGGTAAGTCAGATAACACAGTGAATGACTGTCCACACTAAAACGGCGAGCAGGCGAAAGCGATTAAGAACCGGCGTATCAAGATGCACATCCAAGGCATTAACGCGTTCACCACCCGCTCGAGTATTGCTATCTGCCTTGGGCAGAAGAATGGTGGACAATCATTGTAGACGGCGGAATATAGGGAAAGCTATGGTGGATACTCGTAATCTACTCTGACGTGACATTAACACCCAGTCAGCCCTACAAGCCAGTCGGATGACATCTTGTCTGAGCAGAAGGAGACCCTGCTGGAGTTGATACTGAGACGGAGCACTATGGGCCTGTGTGTGATCGTCATGAAGGTAACTAGGATGTAATACTGGAATTGGAGCCCTCAGAAGCCAGACGGCCGACGTTGGCCGGAGTGTTTTTTGGTTCTGCCGAAATAAAATGTTGTTCCGGAGCCCACATGATAAGCTCACAACTGTTGGTAAAGGCGCAGCTGGAGGACCAACGGTCAAGAAACCTAATATTTGAACGTAACTCATCACTGCAAAGATTATGTATTGTCCGAACATTGTTGCCTTACCAGAATGAAGTGCCAGTGAGGCTGCTGTACCCGATGGATGCCGACCAGGACATCCAAGTAGGGACGGAGTTAGAAAATTGCGAGCCAGTTGCGAGTAATCACTCTGTGAATGATCTACTGAGCCAGTAGTTGCAGAACATAGGGTCCCAGCTGAAGGACTTACTGAAGAGGGTGGTTGACCATCAGACCGCTTTACAGCTGGAGAGCGTCCGGCGTCTACTCAACCGACTCCATTTTGTCTTCAGCAAAGAACACGGTGATCACGGTCGCATTTATGGAGAATTCCATAACGTCGACATCGTAGACGGCGACCTATCCGGTAACCACAGGAACTTTAGGACATATTGGAGGATATAAAGTTTAGGAGAAATATTGAAGAGTCCGACAGCCCTTGGTACTCCCCTGTAATCTTGATGAAGAAGAAGAAGAGCGGAGAGCTACCCTTCTGCGTGGACTACAAGAAGCTAGCTATCACCAGAGAGGACTGTTTCCCTTACCCCGGGACAATACCTCGGTCACACTTGCTGGCGAACAGTGATTCTCGACTTTGGACTTGATATCGGGATGTTGGCAAAGGCCCTAGATCATAAAGACATGGAGAAGACCGAATTCTCGACTGGCTAATGACTTAGGCAATTTACGTTATGTCCTTTGGTTCTGCAATCCGCCAGGCACCTTCCGGTGCTTCGTTGAATCAGTGATGAGAGGTTTGACCTATGACCCCTGCTTTCTCTATTTGGATGTCATTATTGTCGTGGGAAATAAATTCGAAAAACATCTTGAGAACCTGATCAATATACTGTAAAGGCTGCAGGCAGCTAACTTGAAGTTGAACGCGAAGAAATACCAACTCTTCTGCAAGGAGGTGAACTATTTGGGCTACATACTCTCATCATGAGGTGGCCACGGACTGGAGAAGGCTCGAACAGCGAGAGATTGGCCTCGCCCGATAAAAAACGAGAGCTAAGAAGTTTCCGGGGCTATGCAGCTAGGTTCGTCAGAGGTTTCTCCAAAATCTCTAAACCCCTCACTTGTCTGACGGAAGAGCAACGGCGTTACATGTGGTTAAAAGAGGTAGAAGACGCGTTCCAGGAGCAAAAATCAGCGGTCTGCAGTGCTCCTATTTTAGTATTTCCACAACCTGGTGACGACTTTAATGTGGACGACGATGCCTGCGACACCGGCATTGGCGGCGTTCTATCACAGATCCATGATGGCCAAGAAAGGGCAAATGCCTACTACAGACACCCTCCAAAGCAGAAAATAATTCATGTTACCCAGCGAGAGTTCCGCAGTACTAAAGGCGCTGGAGCACATCCACAATAATAATTGAGCCTGTACGCTCAATTATTCCACCTGAAGACTGGTCGCTTCGTCCTCATCTGGCTGTTAAGTTTCAAAAACCCGGAGGGCCAGACAGTTCTTTGGGTCCAGAGGCTGCAAGAGTACAAGTTTACATCAGTACATCGAAAAGGAGGGAGCCACTCCATTTTTGATGTCTTGTCCGGAAGACCCTATCCAGAGGAATACGACCACTGCATTGAGTTTGAAGAGAAAGAGCGTGCCGCAGCAGTGCATGCAGATGGAGGAATTGCGCAGGGCTGGGGAGGGAGGAAGAGGCGGATACCGACTTCGGGCCACACCTGTTAGAAGTGGAAGTAGTGACTAGACCGAGCTAGGAAGATATTGCACCAAGGTGTACTATACCCAATGAGACTCATTGAAAATCAAGAACGGGATACAGTTCAGGGTATGATAGTCAGCTGATGTTAAGACCCAGAGAGAGCAGCTAATATTCTCTCGAAGTAAAGTTGCAGACGTCCTGTAGAAAGTACATACCGGGACTTCAGAGGGACATTTGGGACTCAACCAAACTATCGACAAGCTCCTTCAACAGTACCACGTTTGAAACTACCGGCAGATGCTGAGAGATAGTGCCGCCAATGTCACGTGTGTGTGTGTGCGGATAGTCACCAGAGCCCAATGGTTGGAGTCGCATGCAGCAGTGGGTGCACCCTTCGAACGTATAGCCATTGACATAGCTAGGACATTCCCTCTGTCAAAAAGG
The DNA here is from genome assembly GCA_030762935.1 of Hymenopus coronatus. Taxonomy (NCBI): domain Eukaryota; kingdom Metazoa; phylum Arthropoda; class Insecta; order Mantodea; family Hymenopodidae; genus Hymenopus; species Hymenopus coronatus. The sequence continues at coordinate 39,152,408 of CM060897.1, read as the reverse complement.
GTCAACAGGTACCGGTTGGCCACCATAGATTACTCTATCAAGTAGCCGAAAGTGTGTGCCATCCGTAAGAGGGAGGCCAAGACTATTGCAAACTGCCTTGCAGAAGACTCGTTTGTCGCAATAGACTACCAATGAAGCTGCACAGTAAGTATGGGCATTAACTTTGAGTCCAACCTTATGAGGGTAACACTAGAGCGACTCGAAGATTATTTGACGTGCACAAAAACCTCTTCACCCACAGTCAGACAGTATGTTTGAGCGGTAAATCAGGACACTAGAAGAACGTTTAAGGAAGGTTGTGGCTAATCATCAGAGAGACTGGGATGTTAGGGTGTACTTTTCTTGCTGGCATCTGCTCTTCAACTTACGACACCGCCGGGTTGACTCCGGCCAGTTTGGTCTTTGGCAGACAGCTACCAACCTGATGTTCTACTATGCAACCTGAAGTTCGGGAGTCCTCGTGGAGCAGACCAGTTAGCAGTCGACTACATGGAGTATCTCTGAGACTGACTTCATGACAAGTCTGAGATGGCCCGTCAAAATATTTAGGTAGCGAGCGAATGGATGAAGATCTGTTACGAACGGTACGCCAACAGCCGAATATTCCAGCAAGGTGATCTGGTGATCTGGTGATCATCCTATCCGATTCATGGGAAGCTGCTGCAAGCTTCAACAATCTGGCAAGGGTCACACCTGTAGTGAAAAGGATAAACGATGTTGCCTACTGCCTCCAGAGGCTGCCCCAATGGAAGAAGCTGATAGTATATTTGGATCCTCTAGCCCGCTATGATGCGTTGGTCCGGACGACCAGCCCTGAGGAGGGAGCAGTGTAACAATGCCGACCGAGTGCGGCAACTCTCACGTTTGCCTTGGTGTATGAGTTGACGGAATTGGATACCTTGGAATGCGTTTACAACTCAGGAAGTGCGCCACGTCGGTAACCGGAGTATTTGGAACGCGACACGTCTGGTACACGCTAGATTCTTTCAGCAGCTTCATTTACAACCATTTCCGGAAATTTCGTGACATTATTTCAAGCTATAAAAGGAAGTAAGGATCGCAAGCCAAGTCAGTGAATAGTGTTGTGTGAGTCAGACTTTGGCTGGAGCGTTAGCGTGTAGTGGCGGGCGAGCCGTGGATTGAGAAGCCATTAACTGTTTAGGCATCTAAGCGTTGAGTGAATGGTTTGCAGCAGTGATTAGAAGACTTATTTGTAACACATTTTTGGTTCAATAAAGATATTTATTATAATAAGTAGAGAAAGCATGTGTATGCAACATATCAGATGTTTTCAATTGTATTATACGTTTCAACCTTTATCCTATTCAAACTCCTGCTGTGAATGAACAATACATTATCACAGATGTTTTGGAAGATAGAAGCTAGGCTTTGGTTTTTGTCAGTTCCTTAGCGTAGTGTTTTGTCCAAATATATTATACGGTGTAAATTTTTGTATTATAAGGTTGAATATGTGGGAAAAACTAATGTTTTGAAATTTTAAAATAATGTGTAATTTGCATTGAGTCCTATAGCGTAGGTTCTATGCATATAATAGATCGCACAGTAAAGGTATGAATATAAAGATAGGACAGTTTTATAAAATCGTGATTAGACTACACTTTTCTCTGGAGGCTTTGTCCAGATTGCTCAGAGTTACGTAAAGGTTTCAAAATATAAGCAAGGGTTGTTTTTTGTGAATTTTAAGTTAAGGGTAATTTTCAGCAATTGGTAGGAGCACACATTTGTGACCAAGTAGTGCAATTCTGTATATAAGAGGTTGAAAATAAAGGAAGGGTAGTATTAGCAATATTTATTTATGTAGGGGAGACTTTCCTAAGTGGGCCATAGCCTAAGTTGGACCACCGTCGTATTTCGCTGTGTGTTTGTAATTTAAACCTTAACGTTGGCTCTACCGGTGAGAAATGTGGTCGAGGTCGCGTGTCCCAACGGTCAATCGATTGTTGCCATTGAAGCAAGAATAGTTGCCGTTGTTGTGTTCTGTTCGTTTGTATTATAATTGCAAATCATAAGCTTCTGCATGCAGAACGAGTAAGTAAATTATCTGTAGTATAGCTCATAAGTGCGTTTCATTAGTTAACAACTACACATCGCAAAACTAGAGTTTAATTTTATGCGTTCTTGTAGCATTACCTTTTTCTTACATAACGTCCAGTTGCCGAAGCTGGACCACTGTGTGTTTCCATTCTAGGACAAACTCTTAAAAATTAATATTTCAATGCAATAAATAATTAAATATTTAATCAGGGGTAATATTTTTAGGATTTCAAGATGACTAAAGGGGGAATGTACAGGAGATGAGCTGAAGGTCGTTGTGGCATTTACAGAAATGGTGAGTATGGGCCTAATGAGTGTGTTTGTGTATATGGAGTACCCAAAGCTACAATAAATAGAAATGCCAGCAATAAAAAAAAGTTCTCAAACGAAGTTAAGGCATTTGGAAGACAATTAATTTACCTAAGAGACGGAAAAAGTTCTCGCAAATCACCTCTTATTTTAAGAAAGAAATATTTCTGTTCAGACTGCAATTAGACTTCACCGTATTGTATTATAATTAATCTCAGTCTTAGACATGATTAGTGTATATATTTCAGCGTTAAGTGATCTTACATTCTTATATGTAACAAGTTTCTTAGTATTCCTTATTTTAATTTAAAACGCTTAGAGTAAAATTAACCTTTTCCCCTAATTTACCAACATAAATATCTTTTGTAATGAATATTTAATGTATGCATTAGGTATGCCTAATAAATAATTTAAAATACAGGTTTTTAAAATACTAAACTTCCTATTTACAGCTTGCTCATAGTATTACCATCTGGTCCAACTTAAGCAACTAAAGCTCCAAACTAAGCAAATGGTTTCCTAATTTTGACCATTTGCATGCTTCTATATTTTAAATTATATGCCTATAAGCTATGTATTTATTCAAAATGTAATATCATGTCGAAAGTATATAACATGTAGATTGTCATAGAGTATATTTTATTTCGACTAAATGTATAATAGAAATTTGGGGTAACAAAATGTAAAAGTGGTCCAATCATAGGCAACCTTCCCCTATTTATTCTCTAAAATCATTAGTCATAATTTACAAAATAATGCTAGGGCTTTAGTTTATAGCTTGCAATTATTAGGATTTCATATATTATTTATTAAATAAATAAAATAATAGTGCAATTTTTGAGGACGTGATTAATAAATTATTTAAACTTCTGAAAAATAAATTTTCTTTTGAATGTTTTGGTTATAGGCATTGTGGAACATATTTGGCACAGTTAAGATGTTCTAAATTATTTCTCTTTGTACCATTATATTGGACAACCATAAAGTAAATGTTTAACATTTTGACAGGAATATAATGCTTCATCTGAATTAAATTGACCAACTCCGTGGTTGAGTAATCAGCGAGGTCCCAGATTCCATTCCCGGCTGGAGCGGGGAACTTTTCTTTAAACAAAAGCATTCCTTATGCCCTACACAGTCTGGAACTGTGTGTATGAGAACGAATGTGCGTATCTTTGAGGAAAAAAAATTATTTAGAATCTAACGTTAAAGTACTTACAGTCAACGAGTTGTTTCTAAAGCAAAAACCCGATGGACATATATACTAAAGGGGCTTTATAAATGAAACAATTTTAAAAAATCTGGTGTATTCCATTCGCATGACTTTCTCTACATATCTGTAACAAATTACTGTTAAAACGCTTATTCTTCATGCTAATCGATATAAATATTAGCAGACATTGTCTTATTACTTGCTTCCTTATAAGTAGAAGGAAAATAAATGCATCAGGCTAAAGCGATAATTAGATATTTTAAAAGTTAGTTGCCATGTGGTTAAAATCCGTTTCTTTGCATTACCAGGAGTTGACAAATTCCGTATTCTAAAACTCAAACCAATAACAAGGAATATTTCGGAAATTGTCAACTCCGCGAAAAATAAATTGCGAATTTTAATTACATTCTTTATGTAGTAAAGTTTTGTCCATCTCTTACTGTTATGCAAGATTCATCCAGAAGAGAGCTCTTCAGAAGCTATTCACAGAAAATTCAAGATATACATTTTAAGCTGCTATGCAAATATCTTTAATATACGACATTTTAATCAAAATCGTCAGAACCATTTTTGAGAAAATAAAAAATTTCCAATTTTTTCCAAGTAAAGGGTGGTTTGGGGTGGGAAGATTTTCTTCAAATTCTTCGTGACGCATCTCTGGAAGGTACTAAACTTAAACACCAAGTTTGGTTTCTTACCGACTTTCCGTCTTTGAGTTATCGTGTTCACAGACACGTTGACACACACATACACACACCCGACGGACCTTTTTCTAAAAGTGCTTGGATACAGAGCGCCCTAAAACGGGCATTCCTGGAGAAATCTCGGTATCGAATTTTTGGGTGCGGTGCAATAGGTACCTTCTCTACCTATGTACCATGTACTATGTACAAAAAGTAAAAATGAATTATTCTAGTTCAAAGTACGGTTTGAATTTTCCATGTCCAGTCATAAACAGAGTTAACTAGAACGAAAGTTCATAATGCTTAACCTTAATTCTCCCTTCAATTGTTATGGAGGCCACTGATTTTGTGAATTAGCTATTATTATTATTATTATTATTATTATTATTATTATTATTATTATTATTATTATTATTATTATTATTATTATTATTATTATTATTATTATTATTATTATTATTATTATTATTATTATCATCATCATCATCATCATCATAATAATCATCATCATCCTACCACAATTTTCCTATTTTCCATTCATATAGCATCTGTTCTTTTATATTATTTGTTATAAAGTTATTTGATGTCGGCCATAGGTATAGTCTACATATATTAAAATGTGGGCTTTAACAATATTGAAAAGAGACATACATTAGCATGATACCCCGAGTAGTTCGGAATTAATTTTGGGTTCAGTCGAATCATTAGTATGGCCAAAATTCAGCTCATGTCTTATACGAGCTTTGCTAATGTATTTCTTTAGAGATTTGGCGAAATATCAAACTAATATAACTCTATAAATGAACATAAGTTATTAATTTAGTGCAGAAGGTGGCATATATGCATATATAATGTAGCAGACACGCTCAGAATATTTAACACGTGCTGATAATTAAATTATAGGATTTTATAACAATTTAAAAATTTAAAGCTAAACTTCATGTGTTCCATTCACATGACTTTCTCAGTCCGTTCTGTAAACAAGCTAATATTTTTCAAGAAAATGCCCCTCACCCGCAACTACCTTTTACAGGAAACATTTGTTGAAAATTTTGATTTTCTCAAAAATGGTCCTAACGATTTTGAATAAAATAACATGTGTTCCATGTAGTTTTGTGGCAAACGAAATGCATATCTTGAATTTTATGGGAGTAGCTCCTGAAGACCTCTTCATTCTGGAAGACTTTCGTATATCTGGTAAACCATCAGCATCAACAAAAACTTACTCAATAAAAAATGTAGTTCTTGTTAAAACCACAATTTATCAACAATTTAAACTTTTGTCAAACGAAAATTCATAATTCGCTTCATGTCTTTTGTTTTACTTCTGGTCATGCAAAAAAAAAAAAAAAAAACCGAATTTCAATTGCTTCACATAGCGACCAGTTTTTAAAAGATTTGACTGTCGCTTTAGCTTTAGTGTACTCCCATCTGTACATATCTTGATTAGCATGATGTAGATAAAAGAATAAATCTTTTGTAAGAATAGTTTGTTTGCAGAACGTATAGAGAAACTCATGTGAATGGAACACATAAGGTTTTGTTTTTATTTGTAATGGTAACGAATGTATTACAATAGTGTTTGTACCTCATCGAACTGTCCTTAGGTTTTGATTTTTTCCCTAGGAGGAGCCATAGTTACTTCAGATATTATTCCCAGGAAATTCTAGATACACATTTCATTTGTCATGAAACTATCTTAAACATATATAGTACGTATTTTAATCAAAATCGTTGTAGCCATTTTTGAAAAAAAAAAATCTAAAAATGTTCCCTGTAAAGTATAGTCCATATATAGTATTTTTATCAAAATCGTTGTAGCCATTTTTTAAAAAAAAAATTAAAAATGTTCCCTGTAAAGTGTAGTTGTAGATGAGTAAATTTTCCTAAAAATATTCGTGTCGCATCAACTTTTCGTTTTTGAGTTTTGTTGTACACTCATGGACCTTTTTCTAAAAATGCTATTTTTGGACTTAGGGGTGCTCAAAATATAATACATATTCTTTAACCTAGTACAATCCCTTGTCTCTCTTGTACAAACCTACGAGGAAATATGTAATTAGCTAATTACATTGTTTCTGTTAATGTTTATCTTAATTATCATGGAGTAGATAGAAGAATTAACTTTTGTAACAGTACTATGTTAAAAATAGATTGAGAAAGTAATGTTAATAGGATATATCAGATTTTTTATTATTTTTATTTTTCAATTTCTTGAATATTATTTTCTAAAATGACTAACAATTTTGATTAAAATGCCATATGTTTAGGATATTTATATCTCAAACGAATTGTATATCCTGAAAGGGAATAAATAATCTCTGAAGACGTCTTAATATCAAGTAGTTCTTTCTTTCTTTTTATTTGTAGTTGTTGTGTTTGGCTCTTAATCTTAAAATACTCATACATTTCTTAAATGGGAAGTCATTCTTTTTACGTTCTCTACATAATACATGGTACATAAGTAGGCGCTACATCCAAAAATTTGATAGGGATCCCTTTTATCAAAAAAATAATCATTTTTAGACTAAGGTTCGTGTGTGTCCATGTGCCTTTGATCACGATATGTAAATCAAGAATGAAATGTCGTTAGAATACCAAACTCGATATTTAACGTAAGTAAATATCTTCCAATGATGTAACACTAAGATTTTTAACAAAATCTCCCCATCCCAAACTACCCTTTACATGAGAAAATTTTCTAAGATTTTCTAAAAAAATGGCGCCTACGATTTTGATTAGAATACCGCAAACTAAAGATATTAACATGGCAAATAAAATGTGTATCTTGAATTTTCTGGGAATAGTATCTGGAGAGCTCTTCATTCTGGATAAATTTTGCATAACTGGTAAACGTAAGAGATAGACAAAACCTTTAAAAAAAAAAAAAAAAAAAAAAAAAAGTAGATCTCGTTAAAACACACAACTTACGTTACTATGCGCATATAGGTATATATGCAACCTTTTTTCAATGGTTTCAATTTTAAAATACTATAAAACGTTTCACATAAGGGAATTGGTCAATTCCTCAATGAAAAGAAACGAATTTCAACAATATGGCAACTAGCTTTTAAAGATTTGACTTGTCAATTTATTTAGACTAGTGTATTCCCTTGTTCCCCCTACAAGACAGCAAGTAATTAGTAAATTCTATTAAAATTTTTCTTGATTAGCATGACTTTTATTAGAACAGAGTAAATATAAGAAGAATGTAACTATAATTAGTTACCGATATGTAGAGAAAGTCATATGAATGGAACACATCATATCTTTTTCTTTCTTCCTGGTTAAGCAGAGAGAATGGAATTTGAAAATCACGCCATAGGGACCAACTCTTAAAGATGTCACTATCGCCATAACCTAATGCATTTCCTGATTCCCGCGTTGGTTAAATTCATGAAAACGATAGGATTTTACAAAAGGAAATATGATTAAAACCACCAATAGCACCTATAGAAGCGGAAGAGATAGGTAATTATAAATTAATAATCTATCAAAAAGTGTATAGGTAATAAAAGTATTTCTGAAAATGTTTATCTCGATATGCGTGAGGCAGACAGAAATAGAAATGTGATGTGTTCCAACTACATAACTTTCTCTGCCTTTTCTGAAATTCACTTTTCTTACAAAACCTTATTCCTCTGTATACTTCATACTAATCGGGATAGATATTAGCATAAATGATCTTTTTGTTTAGTTCCTTATCTATAAGTAGATGGGAAATAGTAACAAATACAATAGGCTAAAGCAATATTAAATATTTTAAAAGTTGCTATGAGATTGATTTTGAAATTCGGATCTCTTTGCAGGAAAAGCAGTAAAATAAATGAAATAGGAGAAAAATATAACACATTTCAAACTGAAATCTATAAGGAATATCTTACAATCTGATGTGTTCCATTGACAAGTCTTACTCTGCATCTTTGCAATAAATTAATGTTAAAATGCTTGTGCTTCTTTTTACTCCATGCTAATCGTGAAAAAATAGTAGAAATAGCCTTATTACTTGCTTCCATGCAAATAGAAGAGAAATAAAGGAGTATCATAGGCTAAAGTATTAGTCAAAAGCTGGTTGCTATGTGACTGAAGTTCCTTTGTTTGTATGGACAGGAGTTGACAAATTCCCGTCTGAAATAAGTATAAGTTTTTTAAAGCTGAAACCAATAACAAGGAATATCTCTTTAACGAACCGCTCCACGAAAAAAATGTACCTATATAACAGAAATTGTGTGTTTTAACGAGCTCTATATTTTCTGTTAAGTAAGTTTTGTCATCTCTTACGGTTTGCCAGTCATGCAAAATTCCGTAAAATTCATCTAGAATAAAGCAGTCTTTAGAGGCTGTTCCCAGAAAATTCAAGATATACATTTTATTTGTCAGGTAAATATCTTTAATATACGACATTTTAACCAAAATTGTTAGAGCCATTTTTGAGAAAATCACAATTTTCGAAAATGTTTCCATATAATGGGTAGTTGGGGGTGGTGGGATTTTCTTGAAAATTTTCGTGTCGCATCCTTGGAAGATATTGAACTTAAATACCAATTTTGGTATTTAACGGTCGTTTCCTTTTTGAGCTATGCTCTTACACATATACACACACACACGGACCTTTTAGCAAAAATGCTTTTTTTTTTTTTTTTTTATTCAAAGGACTCAAAACATGTATTTCCGGTGAAATCTCGGTATCAAATTTTTGGATGCATTACAATACCTTCTCTATACACAATGTAAATAGTACGTGTAGAGAAAGTAAAAATGGTCAACTCCACATAAAAATTATGATGTATTCTATTTGCACGACTTTCTCTACATCTCTACAGCAAATTACTGTTAAAAAAGCTTATTCTTCTATTTACTTCATCTAATCGAGAAAAAAATAGCAGAAATGGTCTTATTACTTGCTTTCATGTAAGTGGAAGCAAAATAAAGAAGTACCATTGGTTAAAGTGATAGTCAAAAGCTGGTTCCTATGAGATTGAAGTTCCTTTGTTTCTATGGACAGGAGTTGACAAATTCCCTCATGAGAAAAGTGAGAGCATTTTATAGCTTAAACCAATAACAAGGAATATGTCAAAAACAATTAACTTCACGAAAAAATGTATATGATATAAATTATGTGTTTTAACGAGCTCTACATTTTCTATTACATAAGCTTTTGTCTATCTCTTACGGTTTACCAGTTATGAAAAATTTCGCCAATTCATCCAGGATAAAGATGTCCAGAAGCCATCCCCAGAAAATTAAAGATATACATTTTATTTGTAATGTAAATATATTTAATATACGACATTTTAATCAAAATTGTTAGAGCCATTTTCGAGAAAATCAAAATTTTCGAAAAATTTTCCATGTAATGGGTAGTTGTGGATGGCGGGATTTTCTTTAAAATGTTCGTGTCGCATCCTTGGAAGATACTGAACTTAAATACCAAGTTTGAGAAAGTAAAAAAAAAAATCTTATGTGTTCCATTCACATGACTTTCTCTACATCCCTGCAACAAATTATTGTTAAAATGCTTATGCTTTTGTTTACTCATGCTATTGAGAAACAATTAGTAGAAATAGTCTTATTACTTGCTTCCTTCTAAGTAGAAGGGAAATAAGGGAGTACCAAAGGTTAAAATGATAGTCAAAAGCTTGTTGCTATGTGAAGTTCCTTTGTTTGTATGGAAGATTCAAGATGTACATTTTATTTGGCAAGTAAATTTCTTAAGTAGAAGGGATTTTAATCAAAAGCGTTAGAGCCATTTAAGAAAATCAAAATAGCTCTAAAACAAAATGACCGTAAAATACCAAACTTGGAAAAAATTTTGAAAATTTTGATTCTAAAAATGGCTCTAACGATTTTGATTAAAATTTAAGATATTTACATGCCAAATAAATTTATAGCTTGAATTTTTCGGAATAGCCTCTAAAGACCTCGTTATTCTGGATGATTTTTATAGAATTTTGCATAACTGATAAACCTTAAGAGATAGACAAAAACTTACTGCACAAAAGATGTAGATCACGATAGAACACACAATTTATATCATATACATTTTTTCGTGAGTTGGCCGTTTTCGGAATATTCCTTGTTATTGGTTTCAGTTTTAAAATACTTAAACTGTTCTCATAAGGGAACTTGTCAACTCCTGACCACGCAAAGAAACGGATTTCAATCCCACAGCTACCATATTTTAAATCATTTTACTATCGGTTTAGCCTAGTGTATTCCCTTAACTCCCTCCTACTTATAAAGTGGCTAAGTTATAAGACCGTTTCTGGTAATGTTTTAACATTAAATAGATAGAAGAATAAACTTATTAACAATAATAATCTGTTACAGAGATATAGAGAGGTCATGTGAATGGAGCACATCATAATTTTGTGCAGTAAGTTTTTGTCTATCTCTTACGGTTTACCAGCAATGTAAAATTCAGCAAAATTCTTCCAGAATAAAGGAATCTTCAGATGCTATTCTCAGAAAAAACAGAATATATACATTTTAATTATTAATTAAATATCTCTAACAAATGGCATTTTATTCAAAATCGTTTGAGCCATTTTTGAGAAAAACTACATTTTTGAATTTCTTTTCGGGTTTGAGGAGGGGGTATTTCGCTCAAAATCTTTGTGTCGCATCATTTGAAGATACTAAACTTAAGTACCAAGTTTGGCATTTTACCGACTTTTAGTTTTTGAGTTATCGCGTTCACAGACATACGGACACATGCGGATCTTTTTTTAAAATTCTAACATTTACATAACTTTCTGTAAATTTCGGTAACAAATTATTGTTAAAAGGCTTATTCTTCCGTCTATTTCATGCTAATCGATATAAGCATTAACAGAAATGGTTTTATTACTAATTCCTTGTAACCAGAAGGGAAGTAAGAGAATACACTAAGCAAAAGCAATAGCCAAATCTTTTAAAAGCTCGTTGCCATGTGGACGAAATCCGTTTCTTTGCATTGCTAGGAGTTGATAAATTCTCGTATGTATTTTTTTATAAACTGAAACCAATAACAAGCAATATACCTATTAAAAATGGTTGACTCCACGAAAAAAAAAATGTATATGATATAATTTGTGTATTTTAACGATATCTACATTTTTTGTTTAATAAGTTTGTGTTTATCTCTTACGGTTTACCAGCTATGCAACATTCAACAAAATGCATCCAGATTAACATTTTCACAATTTTTTCTATATAAAGGGTAGTTAGGGGTGATAGGATTTTTCTCAAAAACTTCGTGTCTCTGCCTTGGAAGATACTAAACTTAAATACCAAGTTTAGTATTTTACTGGCTTTTTGCTTGCGAGTTATGTTCACAGACAGGCACACGCTTTCTTTTTTTGATACAGGGGACCATAAAACGTGTATTTCCGGTGAAATCTCGGTATAGTATTTTGGGGTGGAGTGCAATACCTAGTCTATGTAATATGTAAGTGCTCTCTAGAGACAGTAATAAAATAAATAAACAATAAATAAAAACAAAACGAAGTTGTTAGGTATGTCAAATTGAATGTCTTAACGAGATCAACATTTTTACTTTCTCCTACATATTGTATAGAGAAGGTGTTGCATTACACCCAACAATTCGATAACGATATTTTACCGAAAATAGAAGGTTTAGGTCCCCTATATCCAAAGAAAGCATTTTTAGAAAAACGTCAGTGTGTAGGTATGTGTCTGTGAACGCGATAACTCAAAAACGAAAAATCGGCAAAATACCAAAATTGGTATACAAGTTTAGTATCTTCCAAGGATTGACACGAAGATTTTGAGGAAATTCCCCACACCCGAAACTCCCATTTACAATGAAAAATTTTCGAAACTGTTTACTTTCTCAAAAATGGCTAACGATTTTGATCAAAATACCGTATATGAAATATAGATTTACATGACAAAGAAAATTTATTTCTTGAATTTTCTAGACTCTGAAGACCTGTTTATCCTGGGTGAATTTTGCACAACTAGTACCTAAACCGTAAGAAATAGACAAAAGCTTACTACACAAAATATGTATCTAGATCTCATTGAAACACACAATTTATATCATATACATTTTTTTTTTTCGTGGAGTTAACAATTTTTGAAATACTCCTTGTTACTGGTTCAGTTTTAAAAATGTTTAAAACTTTTCACTCAACTCCTGCACAAACAAAAAAAAAAAAAAAAAAAAAAAAAAAAAAAAAAAAAAAAAAAAAAAAAAAAAAAAAAAAAAAGATTTCATCCACATAGCAACCAGCTTTTAAAATATCGTTTTACCCTTGTGAATTCCACTTTTTCCCTTCTACCTTCAAGAAGGCATTTCTGCTAATGTTTACCTCGATTAGCATGAAGTAAGATAGAATACCTAAGCATTTTAACAATAATTTGTTACAGAGATGTAGAGAAAGTCATGTGATTGGAACAACTCATATTTTTACTTTTACTGCACGTGCTGTGTACCTATATAGTGTATAGAGAAAGTATTGCATTGTACCCAAAAATTCGATACCGAAATCTTACTGCAAATGCATGTTTTGGGAATACAAAATAAAGGGTTTTTTTTTTTTAAGAAAAAGCTCCTTGCATGCATGTATGTGTGTGTGTCTATGGGCAGCAACTCAAACTTAATATTTAAGTTCAGTATCTCCCAAGGATGCGACACGAAGATTTTCAACCCCCAACCACTCTTTACATGGAAAACATTTCGAAAATTCTGATTTTCTCAATAATGGCTCTAACGATTTTGATTAAATTTTCTTATACTTAAGAATGTGAATGAAACACATCAGATTTTTTGTGTGGTAAATCTTTGTCTTTCTTTTATCTACCAGTTATGCAAAAGTCAGCCAGAATGAAGAAGTCTTCAGAGGCTATTTTCAGAAAATTCAAGATATACATTTTGTCATGTATATTTAATATAGGTATTTTAATCATAATAGCTTGATACATTTCTGTGAAAATTAACATTTTCGAATTATTTCCACATAAAGGGTAGTTAGAGTGGGGGGATATTCTGGAAAATCTTGGTAGCATCCTTAGAAGATGCTGAAGTTAAATATCAAGTTTTATAAGTAACCGATTTCTCGTTTTTGAATTATGCTGTCCACAGGCACACATACCTACCTACCTACACACTGACATTTTTCTAAAAATGCTACTTTTGGACTCAGTGGTTCTCGATACATGTATTTCCGGTCAAATATTGGAATTAAATATTTGGGTGGAATACAATACTGTCACTTTCTGTATGTAGGTGTATTGTCATATGTGTTAGAGAAAATATAATTAACTTTTGTAGAAGTAGTTTGTTACAGAATAGGTAGAGAAAGTCGTGTGAATGTAATATCAGTTTTTTTGGCCTTGGAAAGAGAGGAACTTTAAAGCCAGCACTTAAGCACTTGACTATCTGCAGCCTGCTATATGCCACTCGTACCTACAACAAAAAGCGAATGAAAACATTTCAGCAAACATTTATCTTCATAATTTAACTTTTATATGGATGGAATTATAACTTTTGAACAATACTTAACATAGGAGTGGTTACAGATTTCATCTTAATGTAACACATTATAATCCTCCACCTCTGGTATTGGAACCCTTTTTCGACTTTTCTTCTGATGACATCTAAAAACATCGATTGCATCAGGTCGAGAGAAGTGAAATTAGCATAGTCAGTATGTATGGCATTACACGGAATTATATAGATTGCTAGCTTCCACACTGAGGCTGAATACCCTTATTAAGAAGGGACCCAGATGAAGAGTAAGAGAGCAAATGTTTTCTGATCGGCTAGGCGCAGGAGCGAACTTGCGCAGGACGACTAATACGTAGCCCAATGGAGACTCAAGAGCTGCGCGCGCAGACCTCTCCACCCAGACCAGCTAGCATTGGCCGTCATTTATGCGCCTGCGCAGCCCCGCCCTTATCCTAGACTCCCCCGCTCCCTATGAATAATGGCGTCAACTCGTTTATAAAGTAAAGAGGGGGGGGGGGTTCGTTACCATGTTTGGGTCTGCCTTTAATTCACAACCATTTATAAGTTGGTTACGCGTAGGGCGGGATTTTTGACTCAGTAAAACTTTGGACTTGTCTATGACACCGACATTCCTAGAACCTAAAAAATTTCCCCTGTTCAGTGATTCAGGAAAATCAATTAAAATCCTGGTTTTTTATATTAGCAATATATATGTATTGACTATGTATTTATTGGCACTGTTGGGAATACTTGTATAATGATATTCTCCTGCAGCTTTGCGGATTAAAAAACTATCAAAATTATAAAATTGTTATATACAGTAGTGGCATTAATTCTGGATACCTTTTTAGTTAAATTAACCTTCCAATTTGAATATTTCATTCAACTCTCATTCAGGATCATTCTTATCTGATACATTACATCCAGGAAGATTACCATAATACAGTGTTAAACATTTTACCATAAACTGGAGATAACTTGGCCTTTAATGGGTTACTGTGGCCGAGCTTTGGAAAATATATTATTTTGAAAATATACATCTATTTATCTGTGTTATATAATGTGAAAATCTATTATTGCTCTCATCTTACATAGAGATGCTCAAATTTTGGGAAATGTAGTAATTTTAGGATTATGACATTTCAATACCGTAAGCAACACCATAAACACCATCATTTGGAAGATACCTAATTTTGAGCCCTCTATTATATGCGTTATATTTCATATTGGATGCACAATAAATTATTACTGGCATATAGAAGGGGGGCCCAAATTTGGGGAAATCTGGTATTTCCAAAATTAGGGTATTCAAGCAGTTGCATTTTTATAATCCCAAAATTAATAGATTTCTTCAAATGTAGAGCTTGTCTTTGTAATGTGAGAGTAATATCTCCAAATGAGAAAATGAAAGCAAATTTTCACATTGGCTACAGTTAAAATAAAATACGAGAATATGTGTGTATTTATAAAATAATAGTTTCCAAAGTTGGGTCTAAGTAACCCACTAAGGGCCAAATTAGCTTTATTTTAGAGTAAAGGATTCGATACCGTATTATGATAATACTTGCAGACTAATATTTATCAAATAAGAATAATCCTGAATGAAAGTTGAATGCAAAATTTAAATTTCAAAGTTAATTTAGCAAAAAGTGTCCAGAATTAATGCCACTATATACATATATATTTATTAACTCAATGTTTAGGTACCTACATTAACTGTACACTATTATTTCCTTGCTAAATTAAGTGCTCATTTTATATATATATATATATATATATATATATATATATATATATATATATATATTTAGCATTCGTTTAAATATGTTTCTTTTGTCCACATTAAGATCAGTTTTAATACACGTACTATCTACATAGAGTGTATAGAAGGTATTGCATTCCACTAAAATTTGATATGTACCGAGGTATGAACGGAAATACATGTTTTTGACTCTGCTGTATTAAAATTAAAAAAAAAAATATATATATATATTTTTATATACAAAAAAATAAATATATATACAAAAAGATCCAGGTGAGTATGTGTGTGCGTGTCCGACTGCCTGTGAACATAATAACCCAAATGCCGGCAAAATACAAAACTGGGTGTTTAAGTGTAATATCTTCCAAGGATGCGACACGAAGATTTTGAGAAAAATCACCCTGCCCAAACTACACTTTACATGGAAAAGTTTTCGAAAATTGTGATTCATTAAAAAATGGCTCTGACAAATTTAATTAAAATACTGTAAAGGTATTAAATATATTTACACGACAAATAAAATGCATATCTTGAATTTTCTGTGGATAACCTTTGAAGACCGCTAATCTTGGTGCATAACTGGTAAGCCGTAAGAGATAGAAAAAAACTTAATACCTACACAAAATATGCACATCTCGTTAAAACACACAATTTATGTTTTATACACTTTTTTTTCGTGGAGTTGACCATTTCTAAGATATTCCTTGTTATTGGTTTCAGTTTTAATATACTTATTTTTTCATACGGAAATATGTAATAAAAAAAAAACAAAAAAACAAACAAACACGGATTTCAACCTAACGGCAACGAGCTTTTAAAAGATACGACTATCGCTTTAGCTTAGTGTATTCCCTTATTTCCCTTCTACTTACAAGGAGGCAAGTAATAATTTCTGCTAACGTTTTATTATTATTATTATTATAATAACAATATTGATGATGATGATAATAATAATAATAATAGTAATAATAATAGTAATAATAATAATAGTAATAATAATAATAATAATAATAACAATAATAATAACAATAACAATAATAATAATAATAATAATGATAATGATAATGACAATGACAATGACAATGACAATGACAATGACAATGATAATGATAATGATAATGATAACGATAACGATAACGATAACGATAACGATAACGATAACGATAACGATAACGATAACGATAACGACAACGACAACGACAACGACAACGACAACGACAACGACAACGACAACGACAATGACAATGACAATGACAATGATAATAATAATAATAATAATAATAATAATAATAATAATAATAGGAGAAAGCTTTTTAACAGTAATTTGTTACAGAGATGTACAGAAAGTAATGTCAATGGATCACATCAGGTTTTCTAGGTATAAATTTAAATTATTAAGAAATCTGATGTGTTCCTTTCACATAACTTTCTCGACACACCAGTAACATTATTGTTGAAAAGCTTGTTCTATTTACTCCACGCCAAGCGAAAAAATTAGCAGAAATGGTCTTATTACTTGCTTCCTTGTAAGTAGAGGGAAAACAAGAGAATACACTAGGCTAAAGCGATAGTCAAATCTTTTAAGAGCTCGTTGCCATGTGTTTCAAATCCGCTCCTTTGCATTGCCAAGGCTTGATAAATTTCCATATGAGAAAATAAGTATTTTATTACTGAAACCAATAACACGGACTGTTTAAAAATGGTCAACTCCACGGAGAATATATATATATATATATATATGACATACATTGTGTGTTTTAACGAGAGCTATATTTTTGTGTAGTAAGTTTTTGTGTATCTCTTATGGTTTACCAGTATGCAAAACTCAGCAAAATAAATAGATATTTAGAGGCTATTCCCAGAGAATTCAAAATATACATTTTATTTTTCATGTAAATATTTTTAATATACGATGTTTTAATCAAATCGTTGGAGCCATTTTTGAAATCATAATGTTCGAAAATTTTTCCATGTAAAGGAAAGTTTGGGGTGGGGGGATTTTTCTCAAAATCTTCGTGTCGCAGTCTTGGAAGATACTAAACTTAAATACCAAGTATGGTATTTTAACGACTTTTGCTTTTTGAGTTTAGTTTTAACAGACACTCGGATACAGACACACACGCAAGGACCTATTTCTAAACATGCCTTTCTAGGATACAAGGTACCCTAAAACGTGTGTTTCCTGCGAAATCTCGGTTTCTTATTTTTGGGTGGAGTGCAATATCTGCTCTAACTACGCACTATATCCCTACTATGTAGAGAAAGTAAAAAGTTCTGCATCATGTAGAAAAAATAGGATTTAAATGTTTTTCAGAAGCACTAAGGAATGATAGTCATAATAACGAATTCATTTAGGGGGGTATGGGGGAGGGAAGCTGAACCCTTCATACATTTGCCGTAAGGGACACTGTTTGGGAAAATGTAATTCGAATAGGGCTACAACAACAAAAGGGATACATTCACACGACTTTCTCTACCCATTCTTCGCCAGCCTATTCCTACAAAATCTTGTTATTCCCTCTACTTCTTGTTAATACGGATAATCAATTAGAGAAACCGCTTTATTATCTATATATTTCCTTTTGAGCGCAATAGAAACGGGAGTTAACTTTTTTAAGAGCTGGTCACTTGTAAATGAATTTGAAATTTCGTTCCCTCAAGTTCTTTACTCTAATTAAAATTCCATTTATTTAAGTCATTCTATAAAAATATAATGTTTAGCTATGTATATTGAATTTTCTGGGATTAGCCTCTGAAGTCCTGTTCACTCTAAATGGTAACCCAGGTCTCAGATAGATAAAAGCTTACTACATAAAAATGTAGATCTTGTCAAAATACATTTTATATCAAGTAGGAACCTTTTTTGAGCTAACCATATCCAAGATATTCCTTGTTATAAGTTTGAATTTTCCAGGTATCTACTTAAGTTTTTCTCAAATGGAAAGTAGCTATTTGTTTTATTTTCTCTGCCACGAGGTACAATATACATAGTACGTAGAGAGAGTATTGCATATCCTGGGAATAGCCAATAACATTATATCTGAAGTAGTTTAAGGTCAAGTGGAAAAACCAGATGGCAGCTACACCAATAAGTGTTGCCAAGGATCAAAATATAAATAGGGCCCTCGTATTAGAATCTGAGACCAATTTTTCATTCCCTTTGAATACTCAGTCGGAATTATTTTGACATTCTCTAGCATTTAGGTGCAATAGATAAGGTATTGTACAGGTACTACCCAAAGATTCGACGAGATTTTACCGGAAATACTCTTTTGATGACCCCTGAATCCAGAAAGAAGCATTTTTATAAGAAGGTGTGTGTGTGTGTGTGTGTGTGTGTGTGTGTGTGTGTGTGGACAGCATAACCTAAAAAGATAAGTCGGTTAGATATCAAACTTGGTATTTAAGTTTAGTACCTTCCAAGGATGCGACATGAAGATTTTCAAATATATTCCTCCACATCAAACTATTCTTTACATGGAGCATTTCAGGAAATTTTCGATTTAGCAAAAAATGGATCTAGCGATTTTGATTTAAATGTCGTATGTTAAAGGTGTTTATATGGCAAGTAAAATGCATGTCCTGAATTTCTTGGAAATAGCCCCTGCTTCATTCTGAATGACTTCTGCATAACTGATAAACCGTAAGAGACAAAAACGTATACCGCACAAAAAATGTAGATGTCGTTACAACACACAATTTACGTCATAAAACGTTTTTTTTGTTATTTTTTCGTAGGGTAATCCCTTTCCGAGATATTTATTGTTATTGGGTACAATTTTAAACGACGCAAAACTTTCTCAAACGAGAGTTGATTTTTCGTTCCGTCTCTCTTGTTTTACTTCTAGTCCAGCAAAGATAACTGAATTATAATTGTTTCGCAGAGTGAACAGCTTTTAAAGATTTTGATTATCGCTTTAGCCTGGTGTATTCCCTTACAAGGAAGTAATTTATACTCAGATTTATCCCGTGAAGTAGATGGAAGAATACATTTTTGTAAGATTACAAAACAGAATATTCTATTTGTTCAGCATTTAAAGGTTTTGATTATCGCTTTAGCCTGGTGTATTCCCTTACAAGGAAGTAATTTCTACTCAGATTTTTCCCGTGATGTAGATAGAAGAATAGAATTTCGTAAGAATACAAAACAGAATAATCTATTTGTTACAGAATAACTAGAGAAAGTTGTGTGAATGAAAGACATCAGATTTTTTCCCTTGGCTAATTCTCAGAAGTGGTCCACACTATTGTTCAACAAACTTAATTTCAATTGCTAGCCTTGAGGCTTAATGCAGTTCTTGCTTATTGGGTTTCCCAGAACTTAATTACCTTCACTACTGTGTCTTCGAGCTAATTTCTTTTTCCAACGTAAATTGCCTTTAGCAATGGCTTCTACATAGCAACAGAATTATAACTGGTAACCTTTCGACATATCCCGAAATATATAAAATAACAATTTTTAGAAAAAAAAAAAAGTCTGTGCGGTGTGCATGTGTATAAGTGTGTGCGCGCATGTGTGTATGTGTGTGTGTGTGTGTGTGTGTGTGTCTGTGCCATGAATAGCATAACTCAAAAACGAAAAATGTATGGGTAATTATGGGAAAAATTAAGATAATAGGAAAAGGCTGCCTCCCAAAAAAAAAAAAAAAAAAAAGAAAAAAAAAAAAGACACACTCACTGAGTGTTTTCGCTATTTAACAAACCTTATGTTTTTCGATTTTTGAGTTATGAAGTCCATGAAAAAAAAAAAACACACACACACAAACTCTTATTTTTTTCTAAATATCCTTTTTTGGGTTCCTGGCTCCTCAAATGAATTTCTGGTGAAATCTGGTATCGAGATTCTGGGTTGAATGCAATACCTTCTCTACTTAAATCTACACTGTAGACACGTAGTTGTAACAAAAATTGTTGTAACAAAAGTGTTAATTGATTCAACATTTGTTTACAAATAAAGTCTTAAATTCACTGCTACAAATTATTCTCTCGTCGTTTAGGTAGTTGACGACTGCACACCATCCATGGCTCGCACACCACTGCGTGCTAACAATCTAGGTTCTCATGACTAAATGCAATTCACAACCACACCGGCTTGCAGTTCTTCCTTCATTTATAGCTAAAAATGATGTCACAGAACATTGTGGAAACTTGTGGAAACCGAAGCTTCCAGACGTATCTATCTCGCAGCTCGAGAAGAATTAAGACGCCCTGCATTACGAAAGTTCCTGTTACCGTCGTGCCGCTCTTCCTGTGTTGTTTACATATCCCAAGCTCTCCAACTGCGAAGACTCACTTACCAAGGCGAACGTGAGAAACAACATAGAAGATGGCACTGTCACATTGCTCCCTCCTCAGACCAGCGCCATCGTAGCGGACTAGACGATCCAAATGTACTCTTCTTCCCTTGTGGTAGCTTTTGGATGCGGTAAACGACATCGCTTATCCCCTTCACCATAAGGTGCGGCCCTTGCCATGGTTGTTGAAACTTGGGGCAGCGTCTCTTGGTCCGGGTAGGGTAATATATCAAACCAGATTATCTTACTGAACCTCAGCTGTTGGCATAGAGCTCGTGACGCTCATTCGGTCTCTCACTACCTGGATGTTTTGACGGCCCATCTCATTCATGTCATGAAGTCGGTCTACTAGATGCTCTACAAAGTCGATTACTGGCTGTTCTGCTGCAGGAGGACTCTCGAAAATCAGGTCCCAGCTCTCTGCCAAAGGCCAAACTGGCCGGTGTCAACCCGGTGGTATCATGGTTTGAAGAGCCGAAGACCAGCAAGAAAAGTGACACCCTCATATCCCATTCTCTCTGGTGATTGACCACAACCTTCCTCAAATGTTCTTCTAGGATTTTGAAACACCGTTCTAATGGAAAACTCCACGGAATGATCCCTGGAGAAGTAGGGTCACAGCTGTATAGCTTATGTCCCTATCTACTCTGGAGTCGGATGTCTGATTACCCTGACCTGGGCGTTAGTGAGTTTTCCTACCAGCGGCTAAGAGGAGCATAAAGGATATGATGAGTAGGAAGAGAGGAAAGAAGAAAGAGAGGAGCAGTGCGAAGTTCCGACCACTTCAGCTGCCCCGGCGCGCTGAGGATCTGAGAACCGTAGTACTTCTAACGTTAATAGAAGTCGGGCCGAACATTTGAGCCCCTACCGAAAGGGTTGGTTCGGATTGGCTTGGACTCCGCTGCATTGTGGTACCCGAAAGCCATGGGAGATTGGGTACATCTAGGCGGAATTATGAGACGCCTCAGCGTCTCCGGCCACTAATCTGGAGAACTTAGTAGAAAGAAGCTAGTAGCTCACCTCCACGAGGTTACTCGGTAGTCATCCGTTAGGGCGTTGGTGCGCATAAGTGGCGTATCCATTTCCGTCCTTGCATCAGCAAGGGGGCCGACATATAAGACAGACACCGGTCTAATGGAAAACTCCACGGGCTGATCCCTGGGGCCGTCGGCATATCTGAGTGGCCAGATCACTGCTGCATGGCTTATGTACCGCTCAACCATGCCGTTTGACTTGTGCGCGTATTGTGCACTCCAAGTCACCTCCGTGTTCCTTCATGCCGTTGGACTCAAAATTGGTGCACTGATCACTGTTTAGCTCCATTGGTACCCTTAGTGGATAAACAGTTCTTCCATAGGCAGTTCGCAATGGTCTTGTCCTCTTGCATAATGATGGCATACACCTGCGGCCACTTAGTGTAGTAATCCATTGCGATCAACAGGTAGTTGTTGTCTCTGTCAGACACCGAAAATGGTCCAGCCATGTCAATGACTATAGTTCGAAGGATATTTCCACATTTTTATGCTGGATGCGTCCCCGCTCCAGGGCTGTGGGCCGCGACTTGCCGCACACACATACTATTGGCGGCACCATCTCGCAACGTCTGCCCATAGTCTCAGGCAGTAGTATCGTTGTCGGAGCTTGTTGGTGGTTCGGTTGGGTCCTCCTGAAGTCCCCGCATACACTTCATCCAAGACTTACGCGATCTTACTCTGAGGGAGGATCAACTGCTCTCTCTGGGTCTTCCCGATCAGGTGCCTCCCATACTCCTTGATCTTCAGTGAGTTCCATTGGACAGTAGGACTTATGCACAATGTTCCTTGGTGCGATGTCTTCCAGCTCAGTTTCCCCCACTTCCCCCAGGAGTGACCCCACGTCAGCTGCTCCCTCCTCAGCCCTGCGCTATCCTACCCATCTGCAGGTACCGCTGAAATAACACGGGCTGCAGCGGCGCGCTCCTTCATTTCAACCTTAGAGCAGTGGCCACACTCCTCCGGATTGGGTCGTCTGGACATGGCATCAGCATTGGTGTAGCTCCTCCCTTTCCATTTTCTGATGTAAAGTTGCACTCTTGGAGTCTCTGGGTCCAATGGGCTGTCTGGCCCTCCAGGTTCTTGATACTTAACAAACCAGGTGAGGGCGGAGTGGTTAGTCATCAGGTGGAATGACTGACCATGTAGGTACTTGTTTAAGTGACACAGCGCCTTTACCACTGTCATGAGCTCTCACCGCGTAACGCAGAGTTCTTTTCACGCTCTTGGCCATCCTGAATCTGTGATAGAACGCCCCAATTCCGATGTCGCTGGCATCAGTGTCCACAATAAAACCACTACTAGGTTGATGGAATCCCAAAAGAATGCTGATTTTAGTGCTTGGAACGGTTCTCTGTCTCTTCTGACCACAGGTAAGGCCGGTTCTCTTCCGTAAGTCGGGTGAGAGATTTTGTGATGTTGAAGAACCTCCGAACCGTCTGTAGTTCTGAATAGGCCCAAGAAACTTCGTAAATCACATTTGTCTTTTGGGCGAGGCCAATCTCTCACTACCCGATCCTTCTCCGAGTCCGTGGTTACTCAGATAGTGAGACTTTGAGTCCCAAATAATTTACTTCCCTACAAAAGAGTTGGCACTTCTTCGCGTACAATTTCAAGTTAGCCGCCTGCAGCTTTTGTAGATCTTGGTCAAGCCCACGAGATGCTCTTCGAAGTTACTACCCACAAGATGATGTCATCCAAACAGGCGTCTTAGCTGAACCCCACATCACTGACTCCATGAAGCTTTGGAAGGTGGTTGATGTATTGCAGAGGCCAACGGGCATAATTATAAATTGTCAAAGACTGTCGAAAATGCAGTCTTGTCTTTCTGAGATCTAGGGCCACTTGGCAGTACCCCGAATTCAAGTCCAAGTCGAGCACCACTGGACACCAGCAAACGTGTCCAGGGGTCGTCAGTTCCTGGTAAGCGGAAACAGTCCCTTTTTGTGGTGACATTCAGCATTCAGTAATCCACTTAGAAGCGTAGCCCACCATTCTTCTTCTTCTCTTCTTGTTCACCAAGACTACAGGGGAGCACCAAGGGCTTTCGGACTCATCAATGATTCGCCTTGATGTCAAATTCTTTGTTATATCCCGTACCATGGCTTGCTTTGCAAAGAAAACACGTCTGGGTGGTTGTCGGATAGGTCGCGCGTCTCTGGTGTCGATGTTATGGAGTTCTCGGTCAGTGTGACCGTAATCGCCGTTCCCTACGCTGAAGACAGATTGGTATCGGTTGAGAAGACACGGATCTCTCCAGTTGTGAAGGGGTCAGGTAGTCGGCCGCCCTCTTCAATAAGTCTTTCAACCGTGGCATCAGTTCCTTCGAGGCGCTGGCTGTTCGGATCCGGCGCACACTCATAGCTGGTCGCACTCTCAACTCTGTCCCGGTCTGGATGACCTGTTTGGTGTCCATCGTATTCAACAACCTCACTGTACTTCCTCTCGGAAAGGTAACAATGCCCGGGCAATACATAGTCTGGTAGTGGTGTTCCTCCGGTCCAATACCAAGTTGCCTGATTGTTGACCCTCCAGACGCGCCTTCATCATATCGCTTTTCGCGGGAGCAATTATACCGTCCATCAGGAACACCCTGCAAATCCCTGGATGTACATGTGTCCTCCAGAGCAACACCTCATCTAGGCCGAGTCGCAAAAACCTTCGGCCGACGTCGACCGCTGCAGCGTAGCTCCTGAGAGCATCCCAGTATCACATCCTCATTCGACCCAGCGATGAATATCCACAGGCTCACAATGCTCTTTCCCAGTGTCAACATTAGCAGGGCCTCCTTCTCCACAGGCAAGATGTCGCCCGATACCGTCAGTAGTTCGTAGAGTCGAGTAGGTTTACGTGTCCGCAAGCCGATCGCCACGCCAGGTCATTACAGTCAAGGCTGCACCTGCGTCTACGAGTATCCGGGACAGCATCTCTTGTATCCCGTCGACTGCGATGAGGCTGTAGTCCACTTTTTTGCCCAAGGCATGTAGCATCATTCGAGGGGGTGTTGAAGATGAGACCGAAGTGTTCCTCACCGCGCCGATTCCTACTCGTTTTCCGTCTTGGTTGTAGACAGATCTTCACTAGGTGACCTGACTCTACACACCCCTAGCAAATACCACCTGAAGGTCGTCCTCGTGTCTGGGTTGCTTCTCTCTCCCTGTCATAGAGAATACTCGTGTGCCTTGAGGTGGACGCAGCTCTTATCGTGGCCGCCTCTATTCTAAGTGCTGCGATTAACGCCTCGTGGATCGCCTTGTAGTGGTTGAACATCAGGTGCTGTCTTATCTCGGCGTTGCACACCCCGTCGACGAAGGAGTTGGGAGCTTCCTGGAACACCAGGCTAAATGGTAGGCTCACCAAGACTTTGCGCATAAGCTGTTCGATGCCTAGGGCAAACTCCTACAGCGTCTCACTTGGCTGCTGCAGTTGCGCCTTAAGCTGACTGCATTCAGCTGCAGCTAAGCGATGGTTCCCGAAGCGATTCTCGGGTGCATCCCAGATCTCTCTGGACTTCGTTGACGTTGGGCTTGTTTTCAGTAGACTAGACACCTCTCATTTGGACGCTATGGGGACTAGTTTGTTGTGCAACATAAAATATTTCACTATTTAACTTGAATCCGGGTCGCTCTCTGTAGTGTAATGGTTACCATGCTAACTTCATATACCCAAGGTCGCGGGATCAAACTCGGCGGAGGACGATGGATTTTTTCGGGTGTAAAAATCCTTAGCATGGCTTCCTTAGGAAGGGAAGTAAAGCTGTTGGTACCGTGTCGTAGATTTATGGCACTTACAAGAACCTAAAGCCTGATAGAGAGGCCTTTGAGCAAAATTAAGCTTTCTTTCATGCCCAATATTGTAGAATGGGACGCTGAGAATCACAGCAGTTAAAGAGCGTCCATAAATAAAAATTCAATTTCATGAAATATATCCGTAGGTAATTATCAATTTAAATATACATACCGTATGAATAAAATTCGAGATATTACCTGTATAGAAAGAGTTAATGCTTTTAATTAAAATATTTTAAGAGCTGGAGCTATACGAGAGAATTAAATGCCTTCTACTTGTATGACCAGGATAAAAAAGAAAGAAAAAATAATCACGAGAAAAGTGAAAAGTTGGGAAATATTAAAAAGAAAAAAAAAAAAAAAAACTTAGGAAATTGTTAATCCCATAAGGACTATGTGACATAAATTGTATGTTTTAACGAGATTTACTTTTTTGTTAATAGGATTTTTGTGTGGGTATCTCTTACGGTTTACCGGTTCTGCAAAAGTCATCCAAAATGAAGAGAACTTCAGAGACTAGCTATTCCCAGAAAATTCGAGGTATACATTTGATACGATTTAAATATCTATAAAAATGGCATTTTCATCAATACTTGAAATTATTTTTGAGAAAACCGAAAATTTCGAAAAAATTTTATGTAAAGTGCAGCTACGGATAGGACGACTTTCCTGGAAAGCCTTGAAAGTAAATAATGTACCATGTACATAGTGTATAGCGAAGGTATTGTATTGCATCCAAAAGTTTGATACCGAGATTTCACCGGAAATACATGTTTTTGGTCCCCCTGAATCCAAAAAAGCATTTTTTGAAAAAGATCCGTGTGTGCGCGTGTGTGTCTGTGGACTTAGCTCATAAACGAAAAGACTGTTAAATACCAAACGTATTTAAGTTTGGTATCTTTCAAGGATGCGGCACGAAGATTTTCAAGAAAATCCCCCCCACCCTTTACATGGAAAAACATTAAAAAATTTAATTTTCTCAAAAATGGCTGTAACAATTTTGATTAAAATATCGTATATTAAATATATTTACGTAAATAAAATGTATATCTTGAGTTTTCTGGGAATATCCTCTGAAGACTATTTTATTCTGTGAATTTGACGGAATTTTGCATAACTGCTAAGCCGTAAGAGATGGACAAAAATGTACCACACAAAAATGTAGAGCACGTAAAACACGAAATTCGTGTCAAATACATTTTCTTCGTGGAGTTGATCGTTTTTGAGATATTTCTTGTTTTTCGTTTCTGCTTTAAAAAAAACAAAAAAAAAAAAAAACAAAAAAAAACATACCTTTCTCGTACAGAAATTTGTCAGCTCCTATCCATACAAACTAAGTAACTTTAGTCACGTAGCAACCAGCTTTCGATCATCACTTTAAGCTATGGTACTCCCTTTTTCCCCTTCTACTTACATGGAAGCAAGCAATAAGACCATTTCTGCTAATTTTTACTTTCTCTGCACGTGATGTGTACATAGTGTATAGAGAAGGTATTGCACTCCACCCAAAAATTCCATACAAGATTTCACCGAAAATATGTTTTAGGTTCCCCTGTATCCAAAAAAAGCCTTTTCAGAAAAAGGTCCGTGTGTGTGTGTGTCTGTGTGTCCGTGTGTCTGTGATCACGATAACTCAAAAAAGAAAATACGGTAAAATACCAAACTTGATATTTAAGTTTAGTATCTTCCAGGGATGTGACACGAAGATTTTGTGAATATTCCCCCCTACCCAAACTACCCTTTACATGGAACTTTTTTCGAAAATTTTGATTTTCTCAAAAATTACTGTAATGATTTTGATTAAAATATCGTATATTAAAGGTATTTACCTGACAAATGAAATGCATATCTTCAATTTTCTGGGAATAGCCTCTGAAGACTACTTTATTCTGTATAAAATTTACGCAATTTTGCATAACTGCTAAACCGTAAGAGATAGATAAAAACTTACTACACAAAACATGTAGAGCACGTTAAAACACACAATTTATGTTACGTACATTTTTTGTGGAGTTGATTGTTTTTATATATTCCTTGTTTTTGGTTTCAGCTTTAAAAATCTGATGTGTTCCATTCACATGACTTTCTCTACATCTCTGCAACAAATTATTGTCAAAAAGCTTATGCTTCTATTTACTTCATGCTAATCAAGAAAACATTAGCAGAAATAGTCTTATTCCTTGCTTCCTAGTAAATAGAAGCGAAATAAGGGAATATCATAGGTTAAATTGATAGTGTTTTGGATGGTGGTTGTAATGACGGTTGTAGTGGTGGTTGTGGCAATGTTTCTGGTGGTGTTGCTGATTGTGTTGGAGGTGTTGACAGTTGTGGTGATGGTGTAACAGTAAAGGTGGTGGTGGTTGAATTAGTTGTAGTGATGTTGGCGGTGATGGTTGTGGTAACGGTGTGGTAGTGCTTGTGGTAGTGAAGTTTATGGTGCTGGAAAAGGTGATGATGATTACAATGTGATTGTAGTTGTGATAATAGTGCTGTGGTGGATGGTGGTGGTAGTAGTGATGGCTGTAGTGTTTATAATGGTGGTTTATGGTGGTGTTTGCGGTGGGAAGGTGGTTGTGATAGTAATGTGCTGTGGTAGTGATATTGATTACGATGGTTGTGTTAGTCGAGGTGGTGTTGGCGATGGTGATTATGGTGTTGATGGTGTATATTGTGATGCTGGTGGTATTGATGGTGAAGTATTTGGTGCTGATAATAATTAGAGAGGGAGAGAGAGAGCAGAAATATAAGTTTACGGTGCTAGAGAGGTTGACGACGTTAGAGACAGGGGCAGGGCCGGTACACTCACTGTCCGCTCACGACAATGTGAGGCCATGTAACATAGCCGCTCTTGCTTTATTTTCAACTTATGTCAAACTAATGGTACGATATTTTGCCGAAGACATCGAAGGTGCAACATTGTCATATGTAGTAGAGTTTGTAGAATAATTTGGATCCGAGGTCTTATCTACTAATGAAGATGTGGAAAGGAGTTTTTCTCAGCATAAACGCTGCTTAACAAAATATTGTAGGAACGTCATCCCAAAATCTCTCAAAATGTATATTGTCCATTCTAATAAATGTGACCATAATGAAAGAGACTAAAATATTAAGTACAACAAAGATTAACTAAAATCTTGGCGAAGCAATCAATTAGTCAATATTTACTTCAATACAGATAAGCAAGCTTCTGGTCCCCATTTTCCACAACTTTAGGCGATAACGAGAAGATTGAACACTTCCCAGCAACCCAGACAAGGCACTTTCATACATATTTTCTGGAATGTTATAGAGCAGCACTCTCAACGAATGGTACAAGAAAAGGAGAAATTGAAGTATGTACCTATGTAGATAGGCACAAGGCTACTTCATAGCCGCGACATTGTAGTTCAACGTGGAAACTATAACAGCGAATCTTGCGGAAAAGGCTGATACCGCAAGAAAACTTTGTGACAGAAGTTAGCATATATTAATGGGCTCTAATCTTTCAGCAACAAGGATGTTTCTCTCTCTCTCTCTCTCTCTCTCTCTCTCTCTCCTAGCTTACCAGTCATATAAAATTATACGAAATTCAACCACTATGAGGAGGACTTCCCAGAAAATTCAACGAATGCATTTTATTCTTCCTGCCAATATTACAAACTTCTTCTTTAGTCATCAATCCTTAGATTGGTATGCAACGATTTTCCATTCTACTCTTTTCTCTGGCTTTCTTTTTAACTCTTCGTACATTCAGCAGTTCATGTAGTTCTTAATTTACTCCAATTGCACTTCCTATGCTATTCTCGTCTTCAATTGTAATTTCGATTATAATTTTCAAAATAATATAGAGTATTAATAAATACCCTTTGAATTTTATTCTTCTTTTCATTATTTTTCTAAACATTTTCTCTTTCTGATTTTGCTCTGATGTAAAAATATTTCAAAGGTTATTTTATCAGTTCAAACAACTAGTTTTTTTTTCTCTAGCACCTTATTTTTAATGCTTCTATTCTTCTTCTTCTTTCTACTTTTAGGATTGACTAGGTTTTACACTCACAATAACATTATGCTCCATAGTTCATATATTTCAACAGTTTCCTAATTTCTAAACTAAATTTGTGAATGTAAATAATTTATTAGCCTTGCTGAAGGCAAGTTTTACTTAATAAATTATATTTTAATTTATTTTTTACCTCTTTTCATCACATTTTATTTTGCTGCCTATATATTGAAACTCTTCAGCTTCGTCATATAATTTTTCTTTTCATCTGAGAGTTGTTGTTTCCTTTTTACTTTCTCTACATGTACTATGTACTTACCTAGTGTATTGAAATTATTGTATTCCAATCAAAAATTCGATACTGAGATTTCAACGGAAATATGTTTTAAGGTACACTAAGAGAGAAAGAGAGAGAGAGAGAGAGAGAGAGAAAGAGAGAGAGAGAGAGAGAGAGAAACATGTCTGTGGACAGCAAACTCAAAAACGAAAAGGTCGTTAAGTACCAAACTTGGTATTTAAGTTTAGTGCACTCCTAGGATGAAACACGAAGATTTTCAAGTATATCGGCCCACCCTAAACTACCCTTTACATAAAAAAAATTAGAGACTTTTGTTTTTCTAAAAAATGCCTTTAACGATTTTGATTAAAGATTAAAGATTATTAAGAATATTTACATAAAAAATAAAACGTACATCTTGAATTTTCTGGAAATAGTCCGGAAGACTTCTTCATCCTAATGAATTTTGCATAACTGATAAACCGTAAAAGATAGACAAAAGTTACTGCACAAAAATTGTAGATCTCCTTGAAACACATAATTTATGTCATACACATTTTTTAAAATTATTATTTAAAGTTGAACTGTTTCCGAGACAGGTACTCCTTGTTATTGCTTTCCATTTTAAACTACTTACCTTTCCTCAAACGGAAAGTCACCTTTCATCTCTTCTCTCATCTATTTTACTGCTGGGCGTGCAAAGCGAACCGAATATATCGACCAGCTTTTAAAAGATTTGACTATCGCTTTAAGCTAGTTTACCCCCTTAATTCCTTTTTGCTTAGAAGGAAGCAAGCAATAAGAGAATTTCTGCTAATGTTTATCTCGATTAGCTTGCTATAAATAAAAGAATCTTTTGTAAGAATAGTTTGCTTGTAAAATACACAGAGAAGTCATGCGAATGGATAGTTTTTCTACCATTTAAATTTCTTTTTAAATTTATGAGTATTTAATTGATAATTATTTTAGTATGTTTATTAATAAAAACTTAAATATGTAGATATCTGTTATTTTTTCAGTAAAGTTACAATGTCTTCTGCAAATCGCAGCAAGTTAGTTCTAAGTTCCTGTATGTTTACACCCGTCTCTATTTCTTCCAAAGAAACATTTAAATGTGTTCCAGTTTAAGCTTGTGCTACGTTAATCCCAATCCTTTCAGCTATTTTGAGAAATTAACGCTTGTTGGGATGGGGAAACTTTTATGAAAAATTATCCTGACATCCTTCAAGCATGCATTTTGATATTAATACGACACGTTTGAACTTTCTCTAGCCCGTACAATGTACATAGTAGCTAGAGAAGGTATTGTATTCCACCCCAAAAATCGTTGTCGAGATTTCACCGGAAACCATGTTTTGAGTTCCCCTGAGTCAGAAAAAAGAATTTTTGCTTTTTCTACATGTACTATGTACTTAGTGTAGATATAGAGAAGATATTGTATTGCGCCCGAAAACTCGATACCGATATTTCACCGGAAATATATGTTTTGAGATCACTGAATCCAAAAAAGTACTTTTAGAAAAATGTCCTTGTGTATGTGCGTCTGTGGGCAGTATAGCTCAAAACGAAAAGTCCGTTAAATACCAAATTTTGTCTTCCAGGGATGCAACACGAAGTTTTTCAAGATAATCCCCCACACCCAATTACCCTTTACATGGAAAAAATGCGAATATTTAATTTTCTCAAAAATGGCTCTAACGATTTTGATTAAAATGTCGTATATTAAAGAATATTTACATGAAAAAATAAAATGTATATCTTTAATTTTCTGAGAATAGCCAGATGGATGAATTTTGCGGAATTTTGCACAACTGGTAAACCGTAAGAGATAGACAAAAACTTACTTAACAAAAAATATATATATATATGTATAGAGCTCGTTAAAACACACAACTTATATTATATACTTTTTTCACGCAACTGGTCATTTTTGAGATATTCCTTGTTATTGGTTTCAGTTTTAAAATACTTATACCTACTTTTCTCATACAGGAATTTGACAACTCCTGGCCACACAAACAAATCACTTAGCAACCAGCTTTAAAAAATACACTAAGGATGCGAGAAGGCATGTGCATATGCATGCCATTCTTCGTGGCCTAATGATCGGAGCATTTATTGCTAAAACTATGCTTATGTCAGCGTTGTGCGTATGAGCCCACGCTGTCAGCATTTTTGGCATCTTGCCTCCAAAATTGATTGCTCAAACTGATTTAACATTACCTCTAGCTAAATGACATATAATTTCCCAAAATTACCATCAGGTACCCTACAATATATTTGAAAAGAAAGACATCCCATTTTGGCTTGAGCAAACAAAACACCATAATTACCAATAGTGCATTTTTAGAGTGAAACCTCACTTAAAAGAGGGGGGAAAATTCACCTCCTACTGCAAAGTGTGTAAGGGTTATGCTTTTTACTTTCTCTGCCATCTATATCATCTTGTTTCAATTTGGGTACAGCCCAACAGCAATCGAGTTACTCACAGGGAACTGCCTCCAATGATATATCTCAGCATTGAGGGTAACCTATCGTCCCGGCTGAATCAAGTAGTAGGAAACACAAGCACTTGTGCAATGACCATCACTCTCCCCTTCCAGAGGGGCTCCGAGAAGTGTACTGAGTACGTGCGAGTATGCTCCCTCAGCCGAGCAGAAACGGTTGAGCCTGATCTATATGTTAGGAGAAGGCATTGCAATCCACCCAAATATTCGAAATCAAAGTTTTAGTGGAAATAGTTGTTTTAAGGCCTCTGAAGCCAAAAAGAAATTTCAGAAAAATGCCCGCGTACATAGTATATGTGTGTCTCTAAATAGCTAAACTAAACTTAAAAAAAAAATGGATAACTTAAACTTGGTATTTCAGTTCTGTGTCTTAGAAATATGAAACAAAAATATTTTCAAGAAAATCCTTCCACTACAATTAGCCTTTGCATGAAATGTTTTCCGTAAGGTATACCTTTGCCAAAAATGTATCTTGAAAATATGCAACAAAAAGATTTTCAAAAAAATCCTTCCATCCCAATTAGCATTTATATGGAATGTTTTCCGAAAGGCATGATTTTGCCAAGAATAGCACAAAATTTGTTTAATAAGATACCATATATTTTGATTTTTGCATGAAAATTATTACTTTAATTTTCTGAGTAGAGATGCGATTTTTTTTTTCCATCTGAAAAAATTTTCTTGTATAACTGGTTATGTCTACATTAAGCGATATACGAAAGCGTACTAAAATTTTTAATGTGTTAAATTAAGATGACGTTTTATACCTATTCTGCAACAAACTCTTATATAAGCTTATTCTTCTATGTACTTAATGCTAATCGAGATAAACATAATCAGAAATTATTTGATTATCTGTATATTTCCTCGTAGGTACGAAGTGAATATGGGAATTTATAAACTAACGCGATTGTCGTTTTTTTAAGAGGGTCTCTATGTGTATCCATTAAGATTCCGTTCTCCTTGCATCACCAGGAAGAAAATAAACAAATAAAAAGAATAAGGATTAAAAAAGAATAACGATTTCCCATTTTAGAAAAAATATAACAAAGAAAGGCATCTGATATAAATTGTGTTTTAACAAGATATAGGTATATTCCATTTGTCATGAAGTATATTTAAAATACGTATGGTTTTTAGTAAAAATCGTCATAGCCATTTGTGCCAAATTCAAACCTTTCAAAAAACATCCCATGTAAAAGAAAATTGTGCTATAATGTTTTCTTGAAAATATTTGTGTCGCATTTCGTTCTTTTTATTTCTGCCATTCATAGACACTAGACCATAAACAGACACATAGGTCCTTTTTTTAAAAATACGTTTTATTCGGGAGATTTAAAACGTGTACTTTCGGTGAAATGTAGTATCGAATTTTTTATTGGAATGCAATAGTTCCTCTTTTTACTGTACATAGCAGAGAAAGGGCAAATGTATATATCTTTAAAACATACAAGTTATTTAAAATATTTTACTGGGTGGGGGCAGCCCCAGAGTTTATTTGGTAGTGCACCTACCTGCTCTGTGAGGTTCCCAGTTTCGTTTCCCGGCTGGAATTTGGCAATTTTTCTCTAGCAAATATTATTCTCTATCCTCACCAGAGTTTGTAAGTATGAAGAGAGCGAATGTGTGCGTGTGCGTATGTTCCAAAAGTAAGACACCGCAGATGTGACCATTGCAGTTAAAGGTGTGGTATAAATGAAGCAATTAAAAAAAATCTGTTCCATTCACATGTCTTTCTCTGCATCGCTGTAACAAATTAATGTTAAAAAACATATTTTTCTATCTACTTTGTGACAATCGCGATAAACATTAGCATAAATTGCTGCTTCCTTTGTAAGTAGAAGAAAAATAAGGGAATACACTAAGCTAACACGATAGTCAATCTTTTAAAAGTTGGTTGCCATGCGGTTGAAATCCGTTTCTTTGCAGGGCCAGGAGTTTACAACTTCATGTGTGAGAAACGTTTGAGTATTTTAAATCTGAAAAAAATAACAAAGAATATCTCAGAAATGGCCAATTCAACGAAAACAACGTATATAACAAATTATGTATTTTAACGTGATCTACATTTTTTGTGTAGTAAATTTTTGTCTGTCTCTTGCGGGTTATCAGTTACGCAAAGTTAAGCAAAGTTCATTCAGAATAAAGAGGTCTTTAGAGGCTATTCCTAGAAAATTCAAGAAATTCATTTTAATTGCCATATAGATATCTTTAATATATGGCATTTTAATCAAAATCGTTAGAGCCATTTTTGAGAAAATTAAAATTTTCGGATTTTGGTATCTTTTCGTATTTTAGTTATCGTGTTCACAGACACACGGGAACACATGGACCTTTTTCTAAAAACTACTTTTTTTTTTTTGGATACAGGGGACCTAAAACGTCTATTTCCGGAGAAATCTCGCTATAAAATTTTGGGTGGAATACAATACCTTCTCTATTCACTATATACATAGCACGTCCAGAGAAAGCAAAAGTAAAAAGAAAAGAACAATTTTTTGTGGCGCAAATCACATTTGAGTAATCCATTATTATGGCTCGAATTATTTGATACCGCGAAATTCTGTCCATTCTCCAGTTATTTTTCAAATGGAAAGAGTAAGGCACTTTAAGGCCAGTGTACCCGTTCTTAAACATTTGGCTATGGCTGAACAGCCTTTATAAGCATAACGAAAGGTGTATTGCAGTTATTTCTCCAAAAGTTATTTCGATTAAAATGAAGTAGGCAGAAACATCAGCTTTCGTAAAAATAGTTTGAATACCACTGATAAACGATAGAAGGCAAAAGAAAGTCATAGAATGTAATGCATTAGATGCCTCTCTGTGAACTTTTGCAGAATTCAGACCATAAATGGCAGATGTAGTATCTCGTATCATTTTAATTTCTCTACACAGTGCATGGTACGCAGGTAAACACTGTGTAGCACTCCACCCAAAAGTTCAAAAACATTTTAGAAAAAGGTCCGTGTGTGTATGTATGTGTGCATGTATGTATATATGTCTGTCTGTCTGTCTCTATGTAAGTATAGGAACATGATAGCTCAAAAATGAAAAGTATCTAAAATACCAAATTTTGTATTTAAGTTTAGTCTCTTCCAAGGTTGCGACACGAAGATTTTGAGGAAAATTCCCTACCCCAAATTACATCTTACAAGGAAAAAAATCTCAATATTTTGATTTTCTCAAAAACGGTTCTAACGATTCTGGTTAAACACAATATATTAAAGACCTTTATATGACAAAAAAAAAAAAAAAAAAAAAAAATGTATATTTTGAATTTTCTAGGAGTATTCTCTGAAGTCTTCTTTATTCTGGATGCCTTTTGCATAACTGCCAAACTGTAAGAGGTAAACAAAAACTTACTTCACATAAGATGTAGATATCGTTATAGCATACGATTTATGTCATGCCTATACATTTTTCTTGAGTAGATCATTTCCGAGATATTCTTTGTTAGTAGTTTCAGTTTTAAAGTAGCTCTAATGTAGGATTTTGTGATCTCCTGGCCATGTATGGAAACGTATTTCAACCACTGGTACCAGCTTTTAAAGGATCTATCATTTTAGGTTAGCGTATTCCCTTGTTTCCCTTTTATTTACAAGGAAGATAGCAATAAGACCAATTCTGCTATTATGTATCTCGATTAGCATGATGTAGATAGAAAAATACGCCTTTTAATTATAATCTGTTAAAGAGATGTAGAGAAAGCCATGTGAATGGAACACACCACACTTTTAAAACACATTTAAAATATACAGTGATAAATATGATCATATTTAAGAAAAAATCTAATGTCTAAAATCTAATCTAATCTATTAAAAATCTTATGCTTCTATTTACTTCATGCTAATCCAGAACAAAATTAGCAGAAATAGTCTTATTACTTGATTCCTTGCAAGTAGAAGCGAAATAAGGGAGTACCATAGCTTAATGTGATAGTCAAAATTTGCTTACTATATGATTGAAGTTCCTTTGTATAGACAGGAGTTGAAAAAATTCTGTGTGAGAAAAGTACAAGTTTTTTAAAGCTGAAACCAAAAACAAGAAATATCTCAAAAACGATCAACTCCACGAAAAAATGGATG
The DNA here is from genome assembly GCA_030762935.1 of Hymenopus coronatus. Lineage (NCBI taxonomy): Eukaryota > Metazoa > Arthropoda > Insecta > Mantodea > Hymenopodidae > Hymenopus > Hymenopus coronatus. Next base: position 39,115,971 of record CM060897.1, on the reverse strand, counting down.
TAACATAAATTGTGTTTTAAAGTGCTCTACATATTTGTGTGCCAAGTATTTCTCCATCTCATACGGCTTAGCAGTTATGCAAAATTTCGTAAAATTCATCCAGGATAAAGTAGTCTTCAGAGGCTATTCCCAGAAAATTCAAGATATACATATTATTTGTCAGGTAAATTACTTTATGATATTTTAATAAAACTCCTTAGAACCATTTTTGAGAAAATAAAAATTTTCGAAATTTTTTCCATGTAAAGGGTAGTTTAGGGTGGCGGATTTTCCTCAAAATCTTCGTGTTGCATCCCTGGAAGATACTAAACATAAATACCAAGTTTGGTATTTTACCGAGTTTTCGTTTTTGAGTTATCGTGTTCACAGACACACGGACATACACACACACACAGACCTATTTATAAAAATGCTTTTTTTTGATACAGGGGACCCTAAAACATATATTTCCGGTGAAATCTCGGTATCGAATTTTTGGGTGGAGTGCAATACCTTCCTTCTCTATACACTATGTACATAGTTTATGTAGAAAAAGTAAAGATCCATTTTATAAAGCCAAATAATTCTAAAGCTTCAAACTTCCCCCCGCCATCTACGTTCCCCTAAATGAATAATAGTTTCCTCATTCTAGAAGAGGCAACTTCACAGGGAAATCCGTCTGCGAATATTGAGGATTTAATTCCGCCACCACGGAGTCAGGCGTTTTTACTTTCTCTACACTACTATGTATATAGTGTATAGAGAGGTATTGTAATGCACCCAAAAAGTCGATACCGAGATTTCACCGGAAATGCATGTTTTGAGACCCCACTGAATAACATTTTTTTTTTTTTTTTTAGAAAATTATGTGTATATGTGTTCGTCTGTGCGCATGTGTGTGTGTCTATGGGCAGCAGAGCTCAAAAACGAAAAGTCCGTTAAAAACCAAACTTGGTATTTAGGTTTGGTATCTTCCAAGTATGCGACACGAAGATTTTCAAGAAAATCTCCCCACCCCCAACTACCCTTTACATGGAACTTTTTTCGAAAATTTTGAAAATGGCTCTAACGATTTTGATTGAAATATCGTATATATTAAAGATATTTACTTGACAAATAAAATGTATATTTTGAATTTTCTTGGAATAGTCCCTGAAGAGTACTTTATTCTAGATGAATTTTACGGAATTTTGCATAACTGCTAAACCGTAAGAGATGGACAAAAAGTTGCCACACAAAAAACGTAGAGCATGCTAAAACACACAATTTATGTAACATACATTTTTTTCGTGGAGTTGATCGTTTTTTAAATATTCCTTGTTATTGGTTTCAGCTTTGAAAAACTTACTTTTCTCATACAGGACTTTGTCAATTCCTGTCCATACAAACAAAGGAGCTTCAGTCACGTAGAAACCAGCTTTTGACTATCACTTTTACCTATGGTACTCCCTTATTTTGCTTCTACTTACAAGGAAGCAAGTAATAGCACTATTCTGCTATTTTTTTTCTCGATTAGCATGAAGTAATTAGAAGCATAAGCTTTTTAATACTATTTTTGTAGAGATGTAGATAAAGTCATGTGAATGGAACACATACGATTTTTTTTTTCAATTAAAAAGAAATAAAAAATACAGTTCCGGGTCTCGTCGGGACTCCGGCACTGTATTCCTTATTTTCTTTTTCCAGTATCCTACACTTCCTTTGTTGACCTATTTATTTATTCTTTTTACTTACACATACCTACACATTTGCAAACACACATGCCCAAGACGGGACTCGAACCCACTATCTCCTGCGCCACGAAGTACCAAAGTTAGGCATAGCGAGCGCGGCCAGAGGGACCGGCTGGTGATTCAGGAGTTTCGTTTGGGACTGGCATTTGGGAGGTCCTGGGATCGGTTCCTAACGGCCGACTTTTCTGACCCATGCATTTTATTTGGTTTTTTTCGGGTCACTAGGCGAATGTTGGGGAGGATTCTTTATTCCCCTAAATTTCCTGTCCCTTCATTTCATTTTCTTTTCACCCAACCGGTCATAGGGTTGTAAATGTTGGCGAGGACTGCGGTGGTCACGCCCTCTCGTGGAGGTGACTGAGCTTTGGAAACTCAGCTCTTGACGGTGGGATGACATTGGAAGTTGTCCGTAGATTCAGGGCGTTTGTTCAGTCCTGAGCCGCGGGCTCCTTGCGCTCCAGCGCCAAGGCGAAGAACTGTCTACGGTGGCTCCCTCCCCCGTCTGATTCCGGTTGCCCACTGAAATTATTACTCTCATCTCATCCTCTCCTCCTAGGGTCTGTCGAATAAAAAGCCAATAATAGCTAACGTGCGAAATCCCCGTTGACACACTACTACTCCCCTATAAATCGCACTCATTCTTTTGTAAGTTACCCTTAATTTCTTTCCTTTTGGCCGTTGGACCATCGAACCCACGAATATCTGCAGAATGCAGCAAGATCAACTTTTTCCTCCTGACATATAGAAATTTAACTCTTGTTTGAATTCTCTTACCACGACTATTACGTCACAGAGGGACCCGAGTGGGGTTGTTATTTTGTATTTATTTATCTGTATTGTGGGGACTTTTTAATTCGAACTCAAAAGGGCATAAGAAAAAATTAGCTATCCTAACTTCGAATTAACAAATATGCTCCTTAGTTTAGAAGGTACACATTCAAGTAAATTCATTTCAAACAAATAAATACCTTGCAGTGTAACTCACTGTGTTATTTTCCATATTTTTCTGTGAAATGTACTGTAGTAGTATAACATAATGTTCAAGCAATTCATCAGCAAAAATCACAAAAAAATATCAGTTGAAATAATATACTATACACATATAGTTGTAAACAAATAGTAATTAAACAGACAGACAGACATTAAAGAAGTGTGTGATTTTTAGTTTCTCTACACGTACTATGTACATAGTTTATTGAGAAGGTATTGTATTTTATCACAAAATTCGATACTGAGATTTCACCGGAAATACATGTTATGAGACTCCCTGAATAAAAAAAAATTAGAAAAAGGTCAATATGTGTGACTCTCCCTGTGTGTGTATGTGGACAGCATAGCTCAGAGGCGAAAAATCCGTTGGTATTAATGTTTAATATCTCCCAAGGATGCGACACGAACATTTTCAAGAAAATCCCTCTACCCCAAACTACTCTTTACATGGAAAAATGTTCAAAAAAGTTGATTTTCTCAAAAATGGCTCATCATTTTGATTAAAATATCGTATATTAAATATAACTACATGAAAATAACATGTATAGGTATATCTTAATTTTCTGGAAATAGTCTCTGAGGACCTCTTTATTCTGGATGAATTTTGCCTAACTGTAAACCTTAAGAGATAAAAACTTACCTACTACATAAAAAATGTAGATCTCGTTAAAAAACATAATTTGTCATATACGCTTTAATTTTCTTATTCTTCTCTTACTTTTTTTTTTTTCTTTCTTTTAGAGCTGACCGTTTTTTGTGTAGTACGTTTTTGTCCATCTTTTACGGTCAACTGCACGAAAAAAATGTACATGACAGAAATTGTGTGTTTTAACGAGATATACATTTTTTGTGTATTAAGTTTTTATCAATCTCTTACGATTTACCGGTTATGCAAACTTCAGCAAAAATCATAGAAGAAACAGGTATTCAGAAGCTATTCCCAGAAAATTTGAGATTTACATTTTATTTGAAATGGAAATGGCTTTATTGTGTGGTTTTTTAATCAAAATCGTTACAGCCATTTTTGAGAAAATTAAAATTTTCGAAAAATTTTCCATGTAAAGGGTAGTTTGGAGTGGGGGATTTTCTTGAAAATCTTCATGTCGCATTCTTGAAAGATAGCAAATTTAAATAGAAAGTTGGTATTTAAAGGTCTTTTCTTTTTTGAGCTATGCTGTACACAGACACGACAGACATACGGACCTTTTTCTAAAAATACTTTTTTTGTATTTAGGGGGTCCTAAAACATGTATTTCCGGTGAAATCTCGCTATCGAATTTTTGGGTGGGATATAATACTTCCCCTATACACTATGTACATAGTACGTGTAGAGAAAGTAATAAAAACGTAGATCTCGTTTAAACGTCCAGTATAGTTTTTTTTCTCTACATGTACTATTTGCATAGTGTATAGAGAAGGTATTGTATTGCACCCAAAAATTCGATAGAGGGGTTTCACCGGAAATATATGTTTTGAAACCCCCTGAAAAAATTACAAAAGGGTCTGTGTGTGTGTGTGTGTCTGTGGACAGCATAGCTAAAAAATTAAAGACGTTAACTACCAAACTTGGTATTTAAATTTATTATCTTCCAAGAATGCGACACGATGGTTTTCAAGAAAATACCCCCACCCCAAACTACCCTTTACATGGAAATATTTTTGAAAATTTTGTTTTTCTCAAAAATGCCTGTAATGATTTTGATTAAAATACCTCATATTTAAGTTATTTACAACACAAATAAAATGTATATTTTGAATTTTCTGAGAATAGCCTCTGCAGAGCAATTTATTCTTGTTGATTTTTGCATAACGATTAAACCGTAAGACAAAAACTTACTACACAAAAAATGTAGATGTTAAAATACACAAATTACGTTATACACATTTCTTTCGCGGAGTTTACCGTTTTCGAGATATTCCTTGTTATTTGTTTCAATTGTAAGAAGTTTTCCCACACAGGAAGTGTCCGTTGTTTTTTAGTTCTACTCCTGGCCAACCAAAGAAGTGATTTGTAATGACAATCGCATAGCGACAGCTTTTAAAACATTTGACTGTCGGTTTAGCCTGGTGTATTCCCTTACTTCCCTCCTACTTATAATTTAGGTTAGCATGGTGTAAAAGTAATAATAATAATCTCATGTAAGAAGTTTATAGAACATCTAGAGAAAGTCATGTGAGTGTAACACATCAGATTTTTTTTGAGTAAACGATTTTCGTGAAATTCTTCTTTTTGTTTTAAATTCTCTAATAGTTATACTTTTTTCAAATAAGAAGTGGTCAGATGATGAAGTCTTTGTGATTACAAACTTTCCATTATGCCATATAGCGGAATGCGTCAAACACACGGAGCGGAACGGGTCATGTGCCTGTTGTAGAATGTTCCGCTTAGGTTTGTCCTTGAACCAAGCCTCTCCGTACGTTCACCTTGAATGTCATTAGGGACCTATTTGCACACTTCTTTGTGCTAACTTCAGAAAGCATTGAGATCATTATCTTCTCAAGAAAAGGTTTATCATTGTTGTGCACTGAGGCTGAAGAAACTCAATGTGTCTTTAGTTTCCTATTTCCTGTGCATTCTCTCTCTGCAATACTTCCTATTTGAACCGTAAATCAACTATTCTCTAATACTCTCTTCCTGTTAATGTCCAAGAAAAATCTTGCAAACCTACTGTAATAAGAATTAACAATATGATGTGATATTTTCACACGACTTTCTCTTCCATTTTTAAGCAATCGATTCTTATAAATTATTGTTATTATTCATTCTAACTTTATCTTAAACCAGATAAACTTAAGCAGAAACGATTTTAGTACATATTTCCTTGTAATGATAACAGGGTGAAGAGAGTGCACTACTGCTTGATTTCAAGCTCAACGTGTTTGCCGGGTGCAGTGAAGACGGTTAAGAGGGGGGAATTGTTGACATATGCATTATTGGTATTGCTTGGTAAGCAGAATGCTACTGCTATACATTTCACCGAAATCTGAACTTACCCATTCGGTTACACAAGAGATTTGTTCCTTTTGCTCCAAAATTAACAATATAGGGAAAAGGGGACATTAATATGGATTCCCTCCCATATAGGTATAGATGGCAATGAAATAGCCGATCAACGTGTTAAACAAGCATCCCGACATCCAGTAAGTGATCCCTCTGTAGCCTCCTCGCACGAAGATGCCATTTACCTTTACCAAACGCGTATTTGCAGAAATGGAAAACAGATTGGCTATCACTTGATAGCAACCTCATAAAACTCGTTTAGGCTGTACTAACTTCTTCCAACTCCTTCAAAAAGGACGAAGAGGGGGGGGGGGACAACTCTGCAACCGCGACCCGGCATGGATCTATTACGGTCTACCACCCTCTCGGGGAAGGGTTGAGAGGAGGGGAAACCACAGGTGAGCACACAGGAAACGACGGAGCTAAGCGCAGAGACGAACGGAAGTCCTTAATAGTCATTAGATGGCAGCACTGGCGCGCCACGGAGGCTATACAGCGCCGGGAGGCCGAAAGGATGCCTCTACAACAGCACCTAGCCTCAACCAGCGCAACTAAGGAAAAGAGAGCTTCACTCAGAGCAAGCAACCGTGCCATCTGCCTGCAAATCCTCAAGCCACAACTGCGCCGAGCTGAAAGATGAAGAAAGAAAATGAAATGAAGGAATGAAAGGGAAAGGAACCGTCGTAGACATACATCACCCCAGCATTCGCCTATGCAGACCCCCCCCCCAAATAAAAACACGGAAAAACCTAGAGCCAGAGTGCGCGGTCAACGGAGAGCGAACCCGGACCTTCCGAATGCCAGTCCCAGTAATCATCCTCCGTCTAAGAATTGGCCACTGCAAACTGATACACTCTTTTCTTCTAAACAAAGACCAGTCTCCTACCTGTACCAACTGCAGCACACCATTAACTATCCAGCACATCATTGTGAACTGTCCAATGTACTCCAAGCCATTTGGGATAAAAGATAATAAAAGCTCTATAGTTTCTTAAAGATATTAATTTGTTGATAAAGTATGAGCATATAAATTTCTGTGTTAATGTTGAAATAATTGTTGCATAATGTTTGAAATAATTTGTATATAATGTTGGAAATGATGTAATAATTGTAAGATTATGTATGGTCGTAATAAGACCAAGCAGTCAAAACGGCCAAAAATGAATATTCAAAAAAAAAAAAAAAAAAAAAAAAAAAAAAAAAAAAAAAAAAAAAAAAAAACACTTTGCACCGAGCAGTGGTGCTCTACTACTTCTGAGCATTTTGCCGTGAGTGCTCCAAGTGCTAGAGTGAAAAATCCTTAAAACGAGTATCATACTGCATAATTATAGAAGTAATGCATCCGATGTAGTTTGATATTTAGTCAGACTATATTTTATGCATTCATTAAAATCTCTGATACACCACTGATACCCGGTTACCCGCCTTCCCCTACCTTCCCCTTCCATCACAATCATTCTTTCTTAACGCACATTTAATCGTATTCCTTCCAGCCACACGGTGTTTGGACTCAAGTAGTGCACATGTAATATGTGCCCAGAATCTTAACAAACTTTTTTCCAAAAAGTAAGTTTTTGCTTACCTATTCCACTCCACTCCTCCCATTAGTAAGTTCAATGGAATCACCCACTTTGCAGGTTAAAGAAAAGACCAAGTAGGACCGGAGGCTACCCTATTTTGAAGTGTCGACAGACGATGGGATGAGGAAGCGATGTTAAGAATTTGGTCAAATTATAGACAAATGTATTAAGAGCTGGTCACTATGTGAAAACATTGAAAGTCCGTCTGTATGCATGGCGAAAAGAATAAAAACGAATGCCTTCCCATTTGAAAACAGTAGGATTGGGATATTTAAATAAATAATATGGAATATCAAAGATTTTATTAGTTCCACTAAAAAAAAAAAAAAAAAAAAAAAAAGCGTTTGAACATATTATTTAAAGTGTTTTTTAACGTGATTCACATTTTTTCTTGGTTAAGATTTTGTTTAGGCTTACCAGCTATACAAAACTAATTCAGAGTGAAGAGAAGTTCATAGTTATTCCCACAAAATTCAAGTTATGCATACAATTTGTCATAATAATAGCCTAAACCTGTGGTTTTAATCAAAATTGCCAGAGACGTTTTCGAGAGTCAAAATTGCCTAAAAATGGGGGATTTGCTTGAAAATGCTGAAAGATCCTAAAACTATTGGATAAGATTAGATTCTGTGGGCTCATGATGGCCAAACAGGCCTTCAACATAGAACACGTGAAAGCACACCAAATCAAGTCCTCGTTTTACAGTTAATAGTATCATAAACCTCCAAGTGCATTAAAATTTAAGATAGGTATTAAACATTAAAAGTTATATCATTTGGCTTTTACAGCCTATGTCCCTACACACTGTTTACATCCTTATTTACAAAGGTGCTCAAATTTAATGTTAAGATCTACATTCTCGAAATATTTAATATGTACATAGAAATTTGTCAATATTATTTCTAATTTACTAATTATTACTCTCAAAATCACACCTACAAGGCACATATTTCAAATTACAGTGTTAAAATACATCAATACATATTGATTTTCTAGTTCATTTAATGTAGCGGTTACAAAACATAAATATAAAATAACTTCACTTGACTTTTATACTCTTACTTATTTGCAATGAATGTCAAAATTTGTATTAAAATATACATTTTCAGATATTAAAATGTAGGTACATTTTGGTTAATGATTACAGCCTGCTTATATGTAAAGAGGGTCAACATTTGATATTAACATATACATTCTAAAAATATTAAGTATGTACATTAAACATATTAATTACATTTCTACAAAGAGAGCATGTACTTAAGAGTAAAGATAAATTCAAACTGTAGTCAAGAAGGGGACATTAAATATATAATTCAAAAAGGCTGAACAGCAACATCCATGCTGAATGGAGTTTCATGAGACAAGAATATAACTTTAGAAACCAAATTACAGATATATAAATCAATAATTAGAAGTACGTTAACTTATGGATCAGAAACTTGGACACAAAATAGGAATTTAAATTTAAAATATTATCTACCGAAATGTACTGTTTCAGGAAATCCACTAGACACTCTAAATTAGAAAAAAAATCTTTAACTAAGTGATAGGACAAACCATGAAAGTTCAAAATTCAATTTTAGATTTTATAAAATATAAACACCTACGGACATGTTCGCAAAATTGCTGAGATAAGATTACCAGAACAAGTTTTAGAATGGTACCCACCTGGAAAAGGACGATGTGGTCGACCTAGACTTAAATGGATGAAGATTATTGAAAGAGGAATGAGGAGATTAGGTCTAGATGAATTTGATTGGGAGGATAGAGAAGAGTGGAGGAAGAGGATAAAAGCTCGAACTTTGGATAAAGGAAGATCTTTTTACATTGTAAATCTATTTATAAATAAATAAATAAATAAATTACATGTCTACATTGCCACTTACTTTATGTTGAATTACATACATGAGCTTACAATACTTTGAGCTGCAGTTTATTATGTTTTTAGTTCACTCAAAACGCAGTATGATTACCATAAAATCACTTCATTTGGCTTAGCCTGCGTAACTGTACCTAATTCTTGCATTTCAGGACAAAAATCAGGCTGATTATTAATTGAAGTATTCTTCTACAGATAAAGCAACTTATCACAAAGGCACTGTTTATGAGAAGACTTAAAAATATTGTAGTTGCTAACTTTTTCCTTGAGATTGCTGTACAGAGCATTAAATATTTTAATTGTTTCATAGTACACAACTTTCTGGAAGCAAGAGAGTTTTGCATTAGGATGATGAATTTTCCCTTTTGCCTAATGTTACAATGATGTATTTCCATGTTTGCTATAAAGTAATGTCGGTTATTAGCATAACATTTTAAAATTAATAATATCAATTTTGGAATTTAACGGACTCAAAGGACATTGGCAGTCATTTTTATCACAAGCAATAAAGAAATCTATTTTTTTACTTTCTCTAGCGCATATATACTACTTATATAGTAGACAGAGAAGGTACCTATTGTATTCCACATAAGCATTTTGATACCGAATATAGGTTTCGATAACCTCTGAATTCATAAAAACATTTTTAGAGAAATATCGATGTGTGTGTCTGTCTGCCTGCCTGTCAGTGTGTGTATCAATGTGAAAAAAGGAAAAGTCTTGTGTCTTTTTTTTTTTTTTTTTTGGTATTTAAGTTAAGTATCTCCCAAGAATGCGACACAATGATGTTCAAGAAATTCTGCCCCCCCCAAACTACCCTTTACATGGACAAATTTTATTTATCTCAAAAATGGCTATAACCATCTTAGTTAAAATTCCGTATATTAAAGATATTTAGCTGACAAATAAAATCTGTGTCTTGAATTTCTTAGGAATAGCTCCTGAAGACCTGTTTATTTTGGATTAATTTTTCTGAAATTTGTATAACTGGTAAACTGTAAGAAATAAACATAAATCTATCCCAAAAAAATGTAGATCTTGATAAAACGCACAATTTATGTCATATACATTTTCGTTGTAGAGTTAATCTTTTCAGAGATATTCCTTGTTATTGGTTTCAATTTTAAACTACTTTTCTCGAATGGAGTCACCTTTCTTTTTACCTTTCTTTTATTTTACTGACAATGCAAAGCGAAACAAACTGCAATTGTTCCCCTATCGCCCAGCTTTTAAAAGATTTGACTATCGTTTTAGTCGAGTTACTCTCTTATTTCTATTCTACTTTGAAGGAAGCAAGTAGACAATTTCTGCTAATGTTTATCTCAATTAGCATGACGTAGATGAAAGAATAATCTTTTGTAAGGAAAGGTTTTTTTTTTTTTTTCCATTTATATAGCCCCCTTTAACATCTAAGGTCATATCGGGGGCTTCGAATTAGAAACAACTCGTTGTCTGTAAGTTTACGGTGGGTTTTAAACTATTTTATTTCCTCAAACACACACACACACATTCACTCTCACACTTATACTTCCAGACTCTGCGGGGGATAGGGAATAATTCTGGTTAAAGAAAAATTCCCCGCCCCAGCCGGGAATCGAACCCGGGACCTCCGGGTGAGAATTAAGGGAAGTTTGTTTGTGCAGCAGCTATAGAAAGTCATATGAATGGAACACATCAGATTTTTTTGTAGTACATTATTATTGGAACCTTTGGGTACCCTCAGAGAGTCAATATTTATATGCCCCCCCACCATTGGTTCCGGATTTACAGCCATTCAAATATAATATAATACACCTGTTCCTTAGCATACTATTTTATAAAGCAACATTGTTTTCAAAACTAATTTACATGCCTTCAAAATATTCCACAAGGCTATTTTTTGCTTAATTTTCATTAAAATTTATCACAATGTGCAGAAGTATCCACCATAACATTCTATTGGATAAAATATATGATAATATAAATAATCTATTTTTCTATAAAAATAATGTTAGTTTTACGAAATAACATTTGCTATAAGCTTATAACAATTTTAGGATTAAAGTATCGTACAAGTATTATAACATCGGGTTGCCTCTTTAGCGCGGTGGTAGTGTTGCTGCTTGCCAAGCGGGAGATCTGGATTCGATTCGCAGTACCGGCCTCGCGATTTTTCCTTTTGTCTCAGGAGTATTTTTCTTTGTTTTATTTTTCTGAACATTTTATCACAGAAGACTTGCCCCAGGACCGGGGTGCACTCAGCCTCGTGAAGTCCCTGGGGGCCAATTGAGCAGCTACTTGATGGAGAAGACCGTGAAGACGGGCCGGGGGGGGGGATCAAAGCGCTGACCACACGTCTCACCCCCCAATACTGCACCCCATCCATGACGTCTGTAATGGACCGAGGAGGGGGGCGCAGCGGTGGGCGGTAGGCGGTAGGCCAAGGCTCTTTGTGAACTGTGCCACGGAGTTATATATAATGATATCGATTTTTTTTTTTCCTATTTAATTCATTAAAAGTGTTGTAAAACTATAATGATATAATAATCATTACTATCTAATCCATTTGTACGACTGTAGCAATAAAGAAATCTTTACTACGCAATCTATTTGACCAAAATATTGTGCAGCTTAAATGATACCGAATTATTAACCATTTAATTCCTTTTGGCCCAATTATTGTACAACTGTAATGATAAATAAATATTTACTACGTAATTTGTTTGAGAAAATCATTGTGCAGTTATAATGATAAAACTTTGGAATCTATTTGAATAATGTTTGTACAACTATAATGATGAAGAAATCTTTACTATTTAATACTTTTGGACAGAGTATTGTAATCTTATAATGATAAAGACATCTGTTTAATCCATTTGGCCAAAGTATATATTGTGTGCCTATACTGGCACAGAATTGTTTTCTGCTAAATTCATATCCGATTTACACCGCGAAAGGTTCAGGTGTTAGCATTGTAGTCTGCATTCGGACGGTCCAGGAATCAATCCCCTGAAGTTGACCAATTTGAACAAATGATTTTTTCGAGGTTCTCTTCTCTCGCTAAGCGAATGCTGGGTTAGATGCAGGTTTTCAAATCTTCCCTTTCATCACTCCATTTCATTTCTTTCTTCCCCGACACATGAGGCGTTGAGTTAATGATTATCCTGGATATGCTGCGATGATCCACAGTTAGCTTGCTCCTCGACAGACTTCTGACCCGAGGCTTGAAGTCATTGGGAGTGTAATAGAGTTTTCACTACGGTAATACTGAACAACAGCACTAACAGGATAAAGTTTCTTTCTCTGTTTAACCTTTTCGTGTGTAGGACTAACACCCTTCCCCCCTCAGGTCGTACAGCCAGCGCCAGATTGAGGAGCAGATGCACTAGATCAGAGATGTTTGATCAGCCCGGTTCTCATCTGAGGAAGTGGATGATTTAAAATGACGATGAAGTGGATGACAACAAAGATAATGATGGACAAATTGGTGGAATGAATGGCTGAGGAAACCGCAGAACTGGTAGAAAATCCGTCCAAATTTCGCTTAGACCAACACAATACCCACGTGCCGTCTCCTAGAATCGAACGCAAGAGACGAGTGATCTAACCACTCGGCCACAGCCCCGCCACTAACTGTAGTAAATAAGAGGTTTTATATCTCCTATCTACACAATGTTAGATATGCAAATTATTGGTACATTCAGCTCCTAAACTAGTCAACCTAAAGTTAAGACATTTTGTCACACTGTGCTCTATACCTTTTACCTAATTAAGTTCCTATTATTCAGTTGGGCTATTATTTTCTCTAGCACGTATATACAATGTACATGAAATGTAGAGAAGATATTGTATCCATTAAAACATCCGATACTGAGAATTTACCGGGCATATATGTTTTGAAACCCCCTAATTAAAAACACATTTTTAGAAAAAAACCGAGTGTATGACTGTGGACACGATAACTCAAAACTGAAAAGTCGGTTACATACTAAAGCTAATATTTAAGTTCAATATTTTCAGAAAAATCATCCAACCCCAAACTGCCCTTTGCACAGAACATTTTTTGAAACTTTGGATCTTCTAAAAATGGCTATATGGATTTTAATTAAAATTCCGCATATTAAAGATATTTACATAGCAGATTAAAATGTATATCCTCAAATTCTTGGGAATAGCCCCTGAATTCCTCTTCATTCTGAATGGCTTTTACATAACTGGTAAACCGTAAGAGATTTACTGCACAAACGATCTATATCTCGTTAAAGCACATTTAAAGCTAACCATTTCAGAAATACTTCTTATTATTGGTTTCAATTTTAAAATACTCAAACTTTTCTCAAACGTGAAGCAATCATCCGGTTAATATCTCCTTCGTTTTACTCCTGGCTAGGAAAGAAAACCAATTTTCAACCACAGTCGCAAAGCGATCGCTTTTAAAAGATTTAGAGTCTCTTTAGCCTGGAATATTCCTTATTTCTCTTATACTTATATAATTGTTAAGGCACAGATATAGGGCCACTTCTGGAAATGCTTATCTGATGAGTATGATGAAGATAAAATTAAGAAGAAATGAATGTGTGTGTATGTATGTACGCACGCACGCACGCACGCATGTATGTAAGTGTGTATGTATGTATTTAGAGAAAATTATGTGAATATGAAAATATCAAATTTTTTCCCAGGTGTTTTTTATGTTTTACATATAATTTCAAAGTTAATATTTTTAAAGCCAAAGTTTTCTTTCAATCATTAATCCCTTGTATTTAATAGAAACAGCAATTTAATGTTAATTAACCTTTAAATAATGAAGCTTGTTTGTTGAAGCGTTTTTACACTGAGTGTACCTGAAATTCTAAAAATATCAAATAGAGACAATAACGTAAAGTAGGGGAGCATAACCACTAAACGAGGTGAAACAGTTTAAAGAATCACCTTTATATGCATTTCCTATGGTAGCAGAGTTGAAACTTCATAAATTTACACTAGAATGTTAGTGTACACGATTCAGCGATAAAACAAATTTGAAAATTTTAACCCAGATTAAGGTATTCTTTCCCCTAAAAATGAGTTCATACGAAAATTCAGATAGGTTTTAAAAATGCTCCAGAGAGCGTAATTGGATTTTTATAATCATCCACTTTACATATAGGATATTGAAGTGAAGTATAAAACATCTGATACGTTACATTAAATAGTTTTTCAATCGTTAATTTTTACCGATAATTTCCGAAAATATATGTTTTGAGGTCCCCTGATTAAAATATTTAGAAATAGGTAATTACTCTCGTGCATGTGTTTGTGGACGCGTAGTTAAAAATGAAAAGACCGTTAAATACCAAATTTGGTATTTAAGTTTAGTATCTTCCAGGGATGCGACACAAAGAATTTCTAAGAAAATCCCCCGCACCTCAAACTACCATTTATATGGAAAGCATTTCGAATGTTTTATTTTATCAAAAATGGCTCTAACGATTTTAATTAAAGTACCACATATTAAAAATGTTTACATGACAAATAAAATATATGCCTTTATTTTTCAGGGAATAGACTTTGAAATGAATTTTGCATAACTGATAAACCGTAAGAGAGAGAGAGAGAGAAAGAGAGAGAGAGAGAGAGAGAGAGAGAGAGAGAGAGAGAGAGATGAGATATTCCTTGCTGTTGATTTCAGTTTTAAGCTACTTAAGCTTTTCTCAAATGGGAGGTCATCTTTCGTTTCATCTTTCTTTTGTTTTACTCTTAGCTGTGAAAAGCAAACCTACTTTCAATTGTTTCAAACAGCGACTGGCTTTTTAAAAGATTAGATTTGACTATCGCTTTAGCCAAGTGTATTGCCTTAGTTCCCTTCTACTTAAAAGGAACTAATACAACCATTTTTGCTAATATTTATCCTGATTACCGCGATATACATAAAGGAATAATCGTTTGTGATAATAGTTTGTAGAGAAAGTCACATTAGATTTTCTTCATTAACTTTTTTGTAAGTTTGTGAAAAACACTAGATATAATTACTTAATTATTTAATTTGCTAAAAAGGATTTAGGCTTCAGTAGACATTACTACACGTAGACCATGTTTAAAAAAAATATATATAAAATAAAATTAAGTTAACTATGTTGATCGTACCCCAAAGAGAGTTTGATTGCATGAAGGATGTCTTTCATTTCTCCAGTCGATGAGGTATTTGTAGCACTGCGATGACCCTCCTATCCTCTGCTGAAGACAGAGGCATTACTTTTACTCTGTTAAATAATTCATGCATCAAATCTCCCAAAAATGCCTGGTTATTCTATCATTATGCAAGTTAAACTCCTTATTTTTTTAAACAACAGAATATTCATCTGTTTTATCAAGGAATTTTAATGAATCACAAAGCCTTAAAGAGAAGAATGAAAGGGGGGAAATATTTTTCCCTGATAAGAAAGTAATTTAATAAACCAGGAAATCAATTTTGTGAGCCAGGGAATTAACCCCCACCCGTGAATTCTCACACTGCAACACTTCATTGCCATCTGTTTCAAGATGGAAGGACCATATGGTAGTTTTCGGCGCGTTGCGGCTGGACGGTGGCTTGAGCACTGAAGCATTTTTTTCCTGGTTCGTTACGGGACCACTCTATCGGAACCCACCTTCAGCTGCTTTCTAGCTAGGGCCCTTAAGGGAGTCCCCGAAGGCTTGGAGCTTATGGGTTAAGCCCTGGCGGCCACGGAAGCGCCCAATTGTAAACCTTAGGGACCCCGTCAATGCTTGCGCTCGTCGTCATCCGGATCTGCTCACCCTTCAGGTCTCTCCCCTCATCCGTCCTTTCCGAGGTCACATTTGTCGGAAAGGGTCTATGTGACTGAGGTCCCTCCGAGTGTAATTTTAATCCTATCCCGTCGTCCTCCGAGGTCTAGGGGTAACATTCTAGCCTCTGGTTCCCAAGGTCGCGGAGGCGATGAATTTTTTCGGACGTAAAAATCAGCATTGCTTCCTACAGAAGGGAAGTAAAGGCGTTGGTCCTGTGTCGTAGATTTACGCATGTAAAAGAACCTCAAGTCTGATAAAGAGACCTCTGCGTAAAATTACGCTGTCTTTCACGCCCAACATAGTATAGGAAGCCGAGAACCACAGCAGTTAAAGTGCGTCCTTAAATAAAACAGAACAACAATCTTATGCCATTAGTCAAAAGAATTGGAAAATCCAAAACATGGCAAGAAATATCTCGGAGCTGGTTAACTACACAAAAAAATATTTGACATAAATTGTGTATTAACGAGATTCTGTGTAATAAGATTTTGTCTGTTACAGATTACCAGTTATACAAAAATCATTCAGAGGCTATTCCCGAAAAATTCAAGTACGTTTCATTTGTAAAGAAAATATCTTAAACACATGATATTTTAATCAAAATCGTTACCCATTTTTGAGAAAATAAACATTTTCGGAAATATTTCCGTAAAAAGAGTAGTTTAGTATGGGGGTGATTTTCTAGAAAATGTTGGTGTTGCACCTTTGGAAGACGCCGAATTTATGTACATACCAAGCTTACGTGTAGGTTTTTGAGTTCTGCTGTTCACAGACACAAGTGCGCACACATACAACATACATATCAGTACATACTCACGCGCGGACCTTTTTTTAAAAATGTTTTGGGGCATTCAGGATGCCTCAAAGCGCAGTGAAATCTCGACTTCGTATTTTGGGTGGAATATAATACTTTCCCTACTTAACTATACGTAGAAGAAGATAATATCATTCAAACCAACTGCAAGAAATATCTTGGAAATGGTTACGAAACTACACATTTGAAATGTATTGTGTTGTTTTAGCAAGATACATTATTTTGTCTACGAATAAGTATGTTCTAGTTGGTCGTACTTCTGTCAATTAAATCAATGGAGTAGCGAGGAAAATATTAAGGGAAGGGTTAAGTATAGGCTTCCATTTGTGCAACAATTTGTATAGATCCGTGTGTTAAATAGGAATTAATCCTGAATTGAAACATTAAAAATAAATAGATTAAGGTGCAGCAGTTGGAATTAAAATTAGGATACTTCTACTAGAATTTTAGGTTGGACATTAGGAGGTCCAACACCCAAAACTTCTCTCTAAACGAAGGTATATCTACATAATTTATCCAGAATGAAGAGGTCATAAGGCTGTACGCAGAAAAATAAAGGTGCATATATGCTTAATTTGTCATCTAAATATAAAATGTGATTTGAATAAGAAGTTTTAGAACCGGTTTTGATAAAATAAAAGTAACTAAACAGCTTCCATTTAAGGGCAGTTTGAGGTTGGAGGATGTTTTTTTTTTTTGTTTTTGTTTTAATCGTGTCACATCCTTGGAATGTACTACAACAAAAAGCGTAGACAGTAACGTCGTTCATTGTTCTAACCTGAGACTGAAAACTAAGGCGGAGCAACGTGAGCCTTGATTCATATGCAACCATCAAAACGTATGGGTAGAGTGTGTGATCTAAAATTCCCTAGCGCGATCAAATTAATTTGAAGGGGCATATTGGAAGCGATATTTGTTACTGAAATGGATGACTTTGCTTGGTTTTTTCTAAGCTATATATTTCATTAAAAGCCGAGTAAACTCTTATTTACAAAATACAGCAAAGGTTGGGAATTTTTTGGTATATAAGAATGATGCATTGGTTTAACCCAAAGCAAGTCAACGACCTTTTACTTTCTCTACGTACATTGTACATAGGTAGAGTACTTATTGCACCCCTGCCAAAATTCGTTACTGAAATTTCACTAAAATAAAGATTTTAGGGTTTCCTGTATAAAAAAAAAATTAGAAAAAAAATCTGCGCATGTGTGTGTCCGCGTGTCTGTGTATCTGTGAGCCTCAAAATACTTGGTATTTAAGTTCAGTATATTGCAAGGATGTGACACAAAGATATTGAGTAAAATCCTCCCCACCCCAAACTACTCTTTAAATGCAAAAAAAAAAAAAAAATCTAAAATTTTTCGAAAAAAATTGCTCTAACGATTTTTTTTTATTAAAACACCGTATATTAAAGATATTTACATGACAAATAAAATGTATATTTTGAATTTTCTGGAATTAGCCTATGAAGACCTTTTCATTCTGGAGGAATGTTGCTGAATTTTGCATAACTGGTAAACCATAACACACAGACAAAAATCTAGAGCACGTTAAAACACACAATTTATGTCAAATGTCGTGGAATTGACTATATCCGAGATATTTCTTATTATTGGTTTCAGGTTTGAAATACTTAAACTTTTCTTATGCGGGGATTTACGGATTTGAATCTCATGACAACCAGTATTTAAAATATTTTACTATCGGCTTCGTTTAGTGTATTCCCTTATTTCCCTTCTACTTACAATGAAACAAGTAATAAGACCAATTCTTAGACATACAAAACTTACACACTCCTACATCCTCTCTAAAGAAGAGCCACCACAATGCACAACTTGCAATACAAGAAACAGTATCCAGCACATAGTCAAGAACTGCCCGCGCTACCAACTCTACAGGAAAAAACTCAGGATCCCAGATAACCTAAAGCTGTCAATGAAGGACTCGAGCTCATGTCTTAGACTGATACAGTTTTTTTAAATGCACCAAATTAAAAATTGTATGATAAATTATTGTAAAACTACTTCACAATGCAATCTCACTGTAAACAATATACGTGAATTTGTTTAATATTTTAGCTTGGGAAATATTGTAAAGTTAATGTACTGTATAATGTTATATGTTTATCCCATATGTTAAAGTTTGTATCATGTTTTTGAAGTCGCTATAAGACCTTGCAGTTAGGCAACTTAAAATAAATGCATTAAAAAAAATCTGATGTGTTACACACACATGACTTTCTCTAGCTGTTCTACAAACTTCAAACATAAGATTCTTCTTCTTTCTGCACCTTGCTAATCGTGGTACTCATTAGCACAATGTTCTTATTATTTAGTTCCGTATAAGTAGGAAGAAAATAAGGGAATACATTAGGCTAAACCAATTGCCAAATGTTTTAAAAGCTGTCGTAATGCGATTGTCATTACAAATCGCTTCTTTTCTTGGCCAGAAGTAGAACAAAAGAAAAACGGACACTCCCGTCTGAGAAAAGTATAAGTACTTCACAACTAAAACTAACAACAACGAATACCTCGAAAACGGTAAGCTCCACGAGAAAAGAGTATATGACATAACTTGTGTATTTTAGCAAGACCTAAATTTTTTGTAAAGTAAGTTTATGTCTATTTCGTACGGTTTACCAGTTATGCCAAATTAAGCAAAATTCATCCAGAATAAACAGGTCTTCAGAAGCTTTCCCAGAGAATTCAAGATATACATTTTATTTGTTAAGTAAATATCTTTAATATATGATATTTTAATCAAAATTGTTAGGGCCATTTTTAATAAAATCAAAATTTTCGAAAAAAGTTCCATGTAAAGGGTAGATTGAGGTGGGGGGGGATTTTTCTCAAAATCTTCGTGTCGCATCCCTGGAAGATACTAAGCTTAAATACCAAGTTTGGTATTTTAACTACTTTTCGTTTTTGAGTTATCGTGTTCACAGACACATGGACACACACACACATACACACACACACACACACACACGGACCTTTTCCTGAAAATGCTTTTTTTTTTATACAGGGGGTCCTAAAACATGTATTTCCGGTGAAATCTCGGTATCGAATTTTTGGGTGGAATACAATACTTCTCTATCCCTATGTACATTGTACATATGGGGCTAGAGAAAGTAAAAAGACCAATTCTGCTAATGTTTATCTCGATTAGCAGGAATGAAAATGTTTTAACAATAATTGTTATAGAGATGTAGAGAAAGACATGTGAATGGAACACAGTTTTTTATTATTTTATAATACATATTATAATAATATGTAAATAGCAATTAATTTGTAATTCGTTCCCATATGGAAGTAGCTTCTATACTGTAGTTATTTTCGTTTGGATGTTATACTGAGTAAGAAAGACTTTTTTCTATTAATTTTTAGATGTTTATTTACGTTTATGTGTTATAATGACTTGATAATTAACTCTGTTACTATTTTAGTTTTGATAGCGGTTATTTTTACTTTCTCTATACGCACTATGTACATAGTGTATAGAGAATGTATTGCACTCCACCAAAAAATTCGATACCGACATTTCACCGGAAATATATGTTTTAGGGTCCCCTGTATCCAAAAAAAGTATTTTCAGAAAAAGGTCCGTGTGTGTGTCCGTGTGTCAGTGTGTCCGTGTGTCAGTGTGTCCGTGTGCCAGTGTGTCCATGTGTCTGTGAACACGATAACTCAAAAACGAAAAGTCGGTAAAATACCAAACTTAGTATTTAAGTTTAGTATCTTCCAGGGATGCGACACGAAAATTTTGAGAAAAATCCCCCGCCCCAAACTACCCTTTACATGGAACTTTTTTCGAAAATTTTTATTTTCTAAAAAATGGATCTAACGATTTTGATTAAAATGTCGTACATTAAAGTCATTTTCCTGACAAATAAAATGTATATTTTGAATTTTCTGGGAATAGCCTCTGAAGACTACTTTATTCTGGATGAATTTTTCATAACTACTAAACCGTAAGAAATGGACAAAAATTTAACCCAGAAAAAATGTAGAGCATGTTAAAACACACAATTTATGTTATATACATTTTTTTCGAGGAGTTGGTCGTTTTTGAGATATTCCTTTTTCTTGGTTTCAGCTTTGAAAAACTTATGCTTTTCTCATACAGGAATTTGTCAACTCCTGTCCATACAAAGGAAGATCAGTCACATAGCAACCAGCTTTTGGCTTTCAGTTTAACCTATGGTACTCCCTTATTTCGCTTCTACTTACAATAAAGCAAGAAATAAGACTATTTCTGCTAATTTTTCTCGATTAGCATGAAATAAATAAAAGATAAGCTGATTAACAACAATAATTTACAGAGATATAGAGGAAGTCATGTGAATGGAACACATCAGATTTTTCATAAATATTTCACTAATTTATACGTATATTGATATAAAATACTACATCTTTGGTAAGGCCAGTAGTGAAATGCGCTTACATACATGAGGATAATATAAGAATGTGTATTGATTTCTATTGAAAAAATAAAATCAATTAGCCATAGAAAATATGCGGGGCAGCCCGTGAGCATGATTACCCATTTTTCCAAAAGGCATACAGAATTTCTACCTCTGTGTAGTAGAGTTATCGTGCAAGAGAGAAAGAGAGAGAGAGCGGGAGAGAATCCAGTAAAAATTTGATGTGTTTCATTCACATGATTTCTTCTACCTATTATGTAACAAACCATTCTTTTATCTACTTCATACCATAAGATAAGCATTAGCAGAACTGATCTAATTTCTCAGTTCCTTAAAGTAGAAGGGAAATAAGTGAATACACTAGGCTAAAGGGACAGCTCGTTTAAAAGCTGTTGCTATGTGGTTGAAATTCTTTTTTTTTTTTTTAATTTAATTTAACTTTTTATTTTTTTATTTACAATGGCCAGGCTTTTGCTTTAAAAACAGGAATGACAAATGCCTGTTTGGGAAAAGTTTCGAATAATTTAAAATTGAAACCAATAACAAAGGAATATCTCTAAAATGGTTAGTTAACTCCACAAAAAAGTAGTTATATGACATAAATTGTGTAAAGGTATTGTCTGTCTCTTACGGTTTACCAGTAATGCTGTCATCCACAATGAAGAGGTCTTCAGAGGCTATTGCCAGAAAACTCAAGATATACATTTCGTTTGTCAAGTCTTTAAAATATTTGAATTAAATCCAAATCGTAATAGCCATTTTTGCGAAAAATCAAACTTTTCGAAACATTTTCTATGTAAAGGTATATAGGGCGGGGGAACTTTCTTGAAAATCTTCATGTTGTATTGTTGGAAGATACTGAACTTAATTACCAACTTTGATTTTAACTGACTTTTCGTTTTTGAGTTATCTGTTCACACACATGGAACCTCTTTCCAAAAATGATATTTTTACTTTCTTTGAAAGGAAAGTAAAGCCGTTGGTCCCGTGTCGTAGATTTACGGCGCGTAAAAGAACCTCAAGCATGAGATAGAGAGGCCTCTGAGCAAAATTAAGCGGTCTTTCACGCCCAGTATAGAATGGGACGCTGAGAACCGCAACAGTTAAAGAGCGTCCATAAATAAAACCCATTTCATTTCATTTACTATGTAATAGTGTATAGAAAAGGTGTTGATTGCAATGCACCCAAAAATTCGAAACCGAGATTTCACCGGAAATAACTTTTGAGACCCCCTGAATTCAGAAAAAGCATTTTTAGAAAAATGTCTGTTTGTCAGTGTCTGTGTGTGTATTTATATGTGTATGTGTGTGAGTCTGTCTATGGGTGGTAGCTCAAAAATGAATAGTCCGTTAAATACCAAACCTAGTATTTAAGTTCAGTATCTTCCAAGGATGCGACACGAAGTTTTTCAAGAAAACCCCTCCACCTTCAACTACCCTTACGTGGAAAAATGTTCGAAAATTTTGTTTTTCTCAGAAATGGATCTAACGATTTTGATTAAAATATCGTATATTAAAGATATTTCATGACAATAAAATGTATATCTTGAATTTCTGGGAATAGCCTCTGAGACATCCTTATTCTGAATGAAGTTTGCGGAATTTTGCATAACTGGTAAACCGTAAGAGACAGAAAAAAACTTTCTCTACAAAAAATGAAGACTTCGTTAAAACATAATTTATGTTATATAATTTTTTTTTTTTTTTTTGTGGAGTTGACCGATTTTAAGATACTCCTTGCTATTGATTTCAGTTTTAAAATACTTAATATTTTTCTCATACGGGAACTTGTCAACACCTGACTACGCAAAGTATCGGATTTCTATACCATAGCAGTCACATTTTAAAGCATTTGACTGTCGGTGTATCCCATTATTTCCCTTCTACCTATAAGGAACTAAGTAATAAAACGTTTCTGCTAATGTTTATTTCGATTAGCATGAAGTAGATAGAAGAATAAGTTTATTAACAATAATTTGTTACAGAGATATAGAGAAAGTCATGTGAATGGGGACCCTAAAGCTTTTATTTCTAGTGAAATTCCAGTAACGAATTTTTGGGTGGAATGCAATATCTTCTGTACATTAGTACTATACTCTAAGTAGAGAAAGTAAAAATGGACATGAACGTAGCTTGTCCTGCTCTCTAAGAAGCGAAGTTCGGTGATAGTTTTGCATTTCACTAGCAGAAACCTTCAGTAAGTAGATGAGAATATGGTACGTTTTGCTCCATGTTGGTGCTTCTCGAGGTTGCGACTGACAGTCAATATTTTCATTGTTGGGTATTGCAACTGCAGGCGAGATGATTCAGCGCTATCCTCCCTCCCTTCCTTTTCTACCCCTTAACCCCACAACCCCTCGAGATAATGAGCAGCTGGCAATGTTACCAACCCCAGGGATTAATCCCTCTTTATAAGAAGTTTTAATGCCACCTGGGGATACAGGGATTGGTATCTACTTCCAATTCACGGTTTCTTGCTCAGTCTTTTAGGTGTGTTCGCTGTTGTGAAGCGCCTATAAGCGTATCTCTGTGTATTCGTGCGCATGAAACATTCAGCAGCCGCCAAAGGTAAGAGTTGAAAAGCTGAAGCTTTATAGAAATCTGATGTGTTCCATTCATATTACCATCTCTACCTCTTCTCCAAAAAAGCTATTCTTACAAATGATTATTCTTTTATGTGCATCATGCTGAATTAAAATTATTGTTAATAGAACCAATGGTTTGGTTTATTCTTAAAAGTTTGAATTTTTGGGCGAAAAATCTTTTTATGAAATATTGTATCATCAATTGGATCAATAATTTCATTTATTGCAGTTACATTTATTCTCATTCTGAGATAAACATTAACACAATTTATCTTATTACTAGGAAATGTCTAGGCTAAAGAGAGATTAAAATCGCTTAAAACTGGTCACTATATGAAACTCTTGGACTTGATTATCTTTGCATGGCTTGGAGTAAAACAAAAGAGATATGAAACGAATGATGACTTCTCGTTTCAGATAAGTTTAAATACATTAAAACTGAAACAGTTACACAAGAAATAACTCGGATATATTAATAAATATACGTATAATATAAATAAATAAATATACGAATAAATCTGATATAAATTATGTGTTTTAACGAGATCTATATTTTTATGTGAAGTTTTATTCTGTCTCTTACAGTTTAACTATTAAACAAAAGTTATTCAGAACGACGAGGACTTAAGAGACTATTCCCAGAAATATCAAGACATGCATTTCGTTTGTCTTACGAATGTTTTAAACATTATTTTAATAAAAATCGTTAGAGAGATTATTGAGAAATTTAAAATTTTCGAAAAATGTTCCATGTAAACGGTAGTTGGGGGTGGAGGATTTTTCTGAAAATCTTCGTGTCGCATTCTTGGAAGATACTGAACTTAATACCAAGTTTTGTGTTTAACAGACTTCTTTTTTGAGTCACATTGTCCACACAGACACACCGGACCTTTTTTTTTTATTACTTTCTCTACACGTTCTATGTACACAGTGTATAGAGAAGGTATTGTATTGCACCCACATTTTGATACTGAGATTTCACTGGAAATACATGTTTTGAGATTCCCTAAATACGAAAAAGTCTGAAGTGTAACACTCAATGTCTTTCTCTAGCTGTTCTACAAACAAACGTCTTACAAAAGATTATTCTTCTTTCTACCCCATGCTAATCGAGACAAACATTAGCAGAACGTGCTTATTACTTAGTTCTTTATAAGTAAAAGGGAACTAAGGGAATACACTAGGCTAAAGACATAGTCAAATGTTTTAAAAGATGTCGTTATGCGATTGACATTGCAGTTTGCTTCTTTGCAATGGCAGGAGTAGAACAAAAGAAAAGCGCACGCTTCCTATCTGAGAAAAGTATAAATACTTTATAATTGAAAGCAATAACAAGGAATGTCCCGGGAACATTTACCTCCATAACAAAAATGTGTATGACATAAATTTGACGGGATATACATTTTTGTGCAGTAAGTTTTTGCCTATCTTTTACAGTTTAGCAGTTAAACAAAGTTCGGCAAAATTCATCCAGAATGAACCGGTCTTCAGAGGCTATTTCTAGAAAATTAAAAATATACGTTTTATTTGGGATGTAAATATCTTTAACATACAGTATTTTAATCAAAATCGATAGAGCCATTTTTGAGAAAATCAAAATTTCCGAAAAAAGTTCCATGTAAAGGTTAGTTGGGGATGGGGGATTTTCTTGAAAATCTTCGTATCGCATACTTGGAATATACCAAACTTAAATACCAAGTTTCTTATTTAACGGTATTTTCGTTTTTGAACTTTGCTGTCCACAGACACACTTGGACCTTTTCCTAAAAATGCGACACGAAGATTTTCAAGAAAACCACCACCCCCAACTACCCTTTACATGGAAACATTTCGAAAATGTTGGTTTTCTCAAAAAATACTCATAACGGTTTAGATTAAAATGTCTTATATTTAAGATCTTTACATTACAAATAAAATGTGTATCTTCAATTTTCTGGGAATAGCCTCGGAAGACCCTTTTATTCTGGATGAAATTTTCTGAATTTTGCGAAACTGGTAAACCGTAAGAGCTACACAAAAACTCGCTACACAAAACATGTAGATCCTGTTAAAACACACAATTTATGTTATATACATTTTTTTTCGTAAAGTTGACCATTTTCGAGATATTTCTTGTTATTGTTTTAAGTTTTAAAATACTTTTTTTTATATGGAACTTGTCAAATCCTGGCCACGCAAATAAACGGGTTTTAATCCCATAGCAAACACATTTTAAAATATTTGACTGTTGGTTTAACCTAGTGCGTTCTCTCATTTTCTTTTACTTATAAAGAACTATGTAATAAACATGTTTCTGCTAATGTTTATCTAAATTAGCATGAAGTAGACAGAAGAATAAGCTTAATAAGAATAATTTGTTACAGAGATGTAGAGAAAGTATTCGAATGGATCAGATTTTTACATTCTGTACACATATACTATGTACATAGTGTGTAGAGAAGATATTGTGTTCCATCCAAAATTCGATACCTAGGAAATACGCGTTTTAGGGTCCCCTAAATCCAAAAGAAAAGTATTTTTAGAAAAAGATCCGTGTATGTGTGTATCCGTGTGTCTTTGACCACGATAACTTAGAAACGAAAAGTCGGTAAAATACCACACTTGGTATTTGAGCTTATAGTCTTCCAAGGATGCGACACGAAATCTTTTGAGGAAAGTTCCCCCACCCCAAACTACCTTATACATGGAAACATTTCGAAAATTTGTATTTTGCCAAAAATGATTCTAACGATTTTGATTAAAATAATATATTAAGGATATTTACATCACAAATAAAGTGTATATATTTCTTGGAATAGCCTCTGAAGACATCTTCATTCTGCATGTATTTTGCTGAATTTTGTGTAACAGGTAAACCATAAAAGACAGACAAAATCTTACTACAGAAAATTTGTAGATCTCGTTAAAACATACAATTTATGCCATATAGGTACATTTTTCCTCAAGTTGACCATTTTACTTTCTCTACACGTAGTATGTACATAGTGTATAGAGAAAGTGTTGTAATGCACCCCAAAATTCGATTCAGAGATTTTACCGGAAATACATGTTTTGGGACCCCCTGAATAAACAAAAAGTATTTTTAGAAAAATGTCCGTATGTTTATGTGAGTGTCTGTGAACATCCACTCAAAAACGATTAAGATACAGTATTAGTTTGATTATTTTACTTTGCTACTGCGTATGATAAGTAGGGGAAATATTGCATTCCAACCTAACCTTCGACACTAAGACGTCACTGGAAATACATGTTTTGAAGATAGCTGAATTCGTATTTTATTTACTTTCTCTACACGTGTTATGTACATAGTGTATAGATAAGGTATTGCATTCCACCCAAAAATTCGATGCCAAGAATTCACCGGAAATACATGTTTGGGTCATGATTTTGTTTAAAATCTCTTATATTCAAAATATTTACATGCCAAATAAACTGTACATCTTGAATTTTCTGGGAATAGCCTCTAAGGACCTCTTTGTTGTGGATGATTTTTATTGAATTTTGCATAACTGGTAAACTGTAAGAGGTAGACAAAAACTTACTACACAAAAAATGTAGATCGCGATAAAACACATAATTTATGTCATATACATTTTTTTGTGGATGATCTTTTTCGAGATATTCCTTTTAATGGTTTCAGCTTAAGAAACATTTTTTTTCATACAGGAAATTGTCAACTGTCCATACAAACGAAGAAACTTCAGCCACATAGCAACCAGCTTTTGATCATCACCTTAACTTATGGTACTCCCTTATTTCCATTATACTTAAAAGGAAGCAAGTAATAAGGATATGTATGCTAATTATTCTCAATTAGCATAAAGTAAATAGAGGCTTTTAACAATAATTTGTTGCAGAGATGTAGAGGAAATCATGTGAATGGAACACATCAAAATGTTTTACTTTAGCACATAGTGTACATAGTGGGTAGAGAAATAATTGTATTCCGCCAAAAATTCAACGAGATTTCACCAAAAAATACATGTTTTGAGGACGTCGGTACCTTTCAAAAGCAATTTAGAAATCAGTGCGTGTGTGTCTGTGTACATCCACTCAAAAGCGAAAAGACAGTTACATTCAAAATTGGTATTTAAGTTAAATATCTTCCAAGGGTGCGACATGAATATTTTCAGGAAAAATCACTCACCCAAAACTGACTTTTACATGGAAAAATTTTCTATTTGCTCAAAAATGACTCAACGATTTTTATTATACCATATATGTAGGTACTAAATAAATTTAAATGACAAATAAAATGTATACCTTGAATTTTGTGGGAATAGCCTCTGAGGTAATTTTCATTCTGGTTGACCTGCATGGTAAACCGAAGGATAGGTATGGACAAAATAGATGTACACAAAAAACGTAGATCTCGTTAAAACACACAACTTATGTACAACATATTTTTGTGTTTAAGATGTCATGGCAGAAGAAAATGTAATTACATATTAGTATCACTTGTTTCATGAGAGATTAAAACTAATGGTTTCCGATCATTTTCATAGTTCTCAAAGCATTGGGTGGTATGAATAAAAGTGAGACACGTCTTATGAAACGCCGCTAGCAGTCTAGAGACGTGTCTCGTAAATTTCGTATGAATAAAAACTTCCCCTCAGAAATAGAATGCCTTTCCCGCGTCTCACACACGTGCCACAGCTATCCCTGCGTGTAATGCTGAACAATGCATTGTTGCATGTGTAGGAAAGTTTGTTGCCGCTTTTATGATTCAATTTGGGCTGTCACAATGGTGAACGAAACATCGGGATTTTCAATCGCATTTCTTGCACATTTTACAGAACCATGTGGATATTTTAATGAAATCGCAATTGTCACACTATAAAAAAAGGATATCTGTTGCAATGGCCAGAATTAAAGAAGAGATAAGAGGTTTGGAGTACACTGAAAACCATATTTTTAGGAAAATAAGAAACATGAAGAGTAGAGTAAAACAAAAGGCGTACTACGAGCCGGCAACAAGCCCATCAACCTGACAGAATGGGAGAAAAAGTTTTTGGAATTTATAGAAGGGGAAGCTAATCCTTCTGTGAATACAGTGAAGGTAAGATAAAATCATTTCAAATGGATTATGTTACATATCTGTAATTTATTCGTAGAGTTTTACATGCTATTATTGTTCTTATTAAATCATGCATGTATAAAAATCCTGTCATTTGTTTCAGGTCTGGCAATCGGTGGAACTTCTGTGGTGTCATCTGAAGAGCTGGAGAACGATGTTGCACCAGCTACAGTTGGACTCCCGCCATGGTTTCCCTTCATCATAGCAGCATTGCTAGAAAAAAACCAAAAACTTTGGTTTTCCTCAATGTTTGTGTTAAAGAAATAATAATAATAATAATAGTAATAAATTCATTTGAAATAATTCAAATGTTAGTAGTTATTAAAATGCGTGTAGTTCTCCGTTAAACAAAATATGATTAATTTTGTAATGTAAGTGCACTCACATAATCAGTTTATTCACATAATCACAAATGCTATACTCGTAAGATAGAGACTGGTGTGCAAAAAAGAAAGGATGATGATGAAAGTAAACGACACAGGTACCTACACTAGATGTAAATGTGTGTTTGTATTAATAAAAATCTGATGTGTTCCATTCACATGACTTTCTCTATCTCTCTGTAACAAATTATTGTTAATAAGCTTATCTTTTATTTATTTCATGTTAATCGAGTAAAATTAGCAGAAATAGTCTTATTCCTTGCTTTATTGTAAATACAGATGAAATAAGGGAGTACCATAGGTTAAAGTGAAAGCCAAAAGCTGGTTGCTATGTGACTGATGTTCCTTTGTTTGTGTGGACAGGAGTTGACAAATTCCTGTATGAGAAAAGTATAAGTTTTTCAAAGCTGAAACCAAGAAAAACGAATATCTCAAAAACGACCAGCTCCACGAAAAAAATGTATATAACATAAATTGTGTGTTTTAACGTGCTCTACATTTTTGTCCATCTCTTACGGTTTAGTAGTTATGCAAAATTAATCCAGAATAAAGTAGTCTTCAGAGGCTATTCCCAGAAAGTTCAAAATATACATTTTATTTGTCAGGTAAATATCTTTAATATATGATATTTTAATCAAAATCGTTAGAGCCATTTTTTAGAAAATCAAAATTTTCGAAAAAATTTCCATGTAAAGGGTAGTTTGGGGTGGGAGGATTTTTCTCAAAATCTTCGTGTCGCATCCCTGGAAGATATTAAACTTAAATACCAAGTTTGGTATTTTACCGACTTTTCGTTTTTGAGTTATCGTGTTCACAGACACACGGACACACACACACACACACACACACACACACACACGGACCTTTTTGTGAAAATGCTTTTTTTTAGATAAAGGGGACCCTAAAACATATATTTCCGGTGAAATCTCGGTATCGAATTTTTTGGTGGAGTGCAATACATTCTCTATTCACTATGTACATAGTGCGTATAGAGAAAGTAAAAATCTCATGTGTACCATTCACATGACTTTCTCTATATCCCTGCAACAAATTATTCTTAAAAAGCTTATGCTTCTATTTACTTCATGCTAATCTAGAAAAATCTGATGTGTTCCATTCACATGACTTGCTCTATATCTCTGTAAATTATTATTGTTAATAAGCTTATCTTTTATGTATTTCATGCTAATCGAGAAAAATTAGCAGAAATAGTCTTATTGCTTGCTTTATTGTAAGTGGAAGCGAAATAAGGGAGTACCATAGGTTAAGGTGATATCCAAAAGCTGGTTGCTATGTGACTGATGTTTCTTTGTTTGTATGGACAGAAGTTGACAAATTCCTGTATGAGAAAATATGTTTTTCAAAGCTGAAACCAAGAAAAAGGAATATCTCAAAAACGACGAACTCCACGAAAAAAATGTATATAACATAAATTGTGTGTTTTAACGTGCTCTACAATTTTTGTGGGTTAAGTTTTTGTTTATCTCTTACGGTTTAGTAGCTATGAAAAATTCATCCAGAGTAAAGTAGTCTTCATAGGCTATTCCCAGAAAATTCAAAATATACATTTTATTTGTCAGGAAAATGACTTTAATATACGATATTTTAATCAAAATCGTTAGATCCATTTTTTAGAAAATCAAAATTTTTGAAAAAATTTCTATGTAAAGGGCAGTTTGGGGTGGGTGGATTTTTCTCAAAATCTTCGTGTCGCATCCCTGGAAGATACTAAACTTAAATACCAAGTTTGGTATTTTACCGACTTTTCGTTTTTGAGTTATCGTGTTCACAGACACACGGGCACACGGACACACTGACTCACGGACACACACACACGCGCGCGGACCTTTTTCTGAAAATACTTTTTTTTGGACACAGGGGCCTAAAACATATATTTCCGGTGAAGTCTCGGTATCGAATTTTTTGGTAGAGTGCAATACATTCTCTATACACTATGTACATAGTGAGTATAGAGAAAGTAAAAATTGATGACAAACTAATAGCACTCATAATAATTCAAAGCCGGTACCTGTTAAAATATCTGTACTTCATCAAGAATACACAAAAGCGAAATGATTAATTTCCATAATTAATTATCCATACATTTGCTTCAAGTTTATACCATGCAATATACATGCAACGAATAGTGTGTACAATGTATTTAGTTTTGAAGTTAGTATTTGTTTAACCCTTAGTTGCCTGCATTACTATATTACATATGCCGTTTTTCCTTTAATTCAAGTTTAAAAGTGGAGCTCTAATAAAAATGTATGGGAGTAAACCTATAAAATTATTATTTGCAATAATAGAAAAAAAAATAGAAATGAAAATATATGTAGATCCTTTATTAATCTTTTTCTTCCCAATTAAAAGTTTAAATTCTTCTAGACCAGTTTTCATAATCCTGCCTAAAGCACTATCAAAAAGTGGTTCAAATGGCCATGAGTGTTAGGTGATAGGTAATGGACTGGCCATCCATTCAAAGCCAAATGCTGCAAGTTCAAATCCCAGTGACTGTGGTAAAGGTTGGGGAGAGTCCAAGTAAAATAATCGGTGTGATGCTTGGAAGATAATGGGGTTACATTTGACTGTAGTTATGTGGGTTTTACTCTTTTATTTATTTAAAAAAATCACTGCAATTTTAGGGCAAAAATTGTATATATTTTTACAACATATTGCCTTGATTACTTGTCGTTTTCTTTGTATAGTTACGCTTAAAACAAGCGCAACTTATAGGTACCGACAGGCAACAAAGGGTTAAACAAATATTTAACCATAAACTAGAAATGTTCCACACGGTGAAAAATTAATAATTTTCTTCATTGTAACATTTATTCCAAAACAAGTGAAAATTATAAAAATAAAATGTCGGGTACATATTTTATTACTCTTCTAGTTAGGCAGGAAAAATTATAAACTTTGTAAAAGCAATTTTTTCGATAATTTTAGGCAACTAATGAAATGTAATAATTAGTATGCTCACAAACATCACCATTTCAGAAAAATCTCTTGCAATCTTTTTTTCATTTGTACATTTTATTTTTAGTCTTAATATTTTTGTGCGCATTACTGAGTGACAAATACAGATTATGAAACTAGAAAATTCTAAGATAATTATAATGAATAGATTTAAACATCTATTTTAATGCATTTTTATTAATTTTCACATTTACATAACCTTGAACAAACAAAATGTTAGTACTCTTTTGTTACAAAAGTGTATTAACATTAATAGGGTAAGAGTTGCTAATCTCTGATTATTCTTGATATTGATCCCTTTTTGTTATCCTTTTTCTCTAATATGCCCTGCTTCCTGTCCATCACCATCTTCGTCATCATTGACCGTTCTTCCTTCTCCTTCCTCCTCTTCGCCGTTTCGAAACACAGGAATCTCGTAATCGTCCTCCTAGAAACGTTTGGCTATGCTGTAGCTCTAGAACCATACAACACACTGTGTTCTGTCTGTATCTAATATAATTTTTGACTGAGGTACTGGAAAGCTGACTAAAACACCTTTCTATTGCAACACCTTCCTTGGGTTGGCATCTGTTGTATGCGGTTTCTTGTGCTGTGGCAGGATTATTAAATGCTATCATGATCCACGGAGCAATTCCATCCCCATGAAGTAATGCATTCACAGTGTTGTTGCTAACACGGTATAGTTGTGTTCTGAGCTCGTGAACTCTGCAGGATGAGGTGTGGGGAGAGGGGAAAGCGATATCTAGTTACCCGGAGAGCTGTTATGCAGTAATCATTCTAGCATAGCCTACTTAGCATATAAAATGCAGAAGTAGTTCAATGTTGTAAGAAGATTTGTATTCTTTTTATCATTTCTGAAGTTAAGAAATGTAAGGTAGTGATTACGAAGGGCCTTAAATTATAAATAGCGTTATAGATAAATGTGATGAAGAAGCTCTGAATAAACAGTATTTAAATGCAGTGCCACAAGCTCACAACCAGTTGCATGTTATACTGGTGTATCCGTGTCAACGATAAAGAGAATTTGTAAGGAGAAGAAAGAGCTGCGGTCAAGAGCAGAAAATAGTATATTGAGCACTCCTGGAAAAAGAAGAAAAGCTAGACCCGAACATACTGTTGCGCAAATCAATGATTTTAATGCTACCGTTATACGAAGAATAATACGGTGTACTCATTTTATATTTATTTATAAAAAGGTCTATGTCAAAGTGTGTGCTTTAATGAATTCTACATGTTTTGTGTAGTGAGCTTGTCTTTCTCTTACTTATAAAAGTCTCCAGAATGAAGAAGTCTTTAGAGGCTATTTCCAGAAAATTCAAAGTATACATTACCAGAAAATATCTTAAACATATGGTATTTTAATAAAACTCGTTAAAGTTAATTTTGATAAAATAAACATTTAAAAAAATGTCACATGTACAGGGTATTGAGGGTGGGGGAATTTTGTTGAAAATCTTTGTGGGGCACCCTTGGAAGATTTTGAACTTAAATACTTACCAAGTTTGGTATTTAACAAGCGTTTCGTTTTTAGCTATGCCGCCCACAGACACGCGCACACACACACACACACACACACACACACACACACACACACACACAATTAATCTTCATAAAATGAAACAGCTTCGTGATTGGAATTGGCACGGCCACTAAACTTTTAAGATAGGCTGCTTGTTATTCTTCAATACCGTTTCTATCTGCGTGTGTCACCTTATCTCTACTCATGTGTGTGTTATATACGCATTCCTTTCAGGGTCCATGAGCTGGGAACGCAACTATACGTGGAGTAATACGGAAGGTTATCACAAGCTGAATGCTCAGTTAACTTCCGTGCTGATGACGTCAGCGGGTGTAGCGCACGCTAGCCGGCTACCTGGTTGCTCTCATTACAAAGACAATATTTATGAGGATTTTGATTATGCAAGCTTCCTTTGAATGTTGTATATGATCATGAAGGAATTAAACGACACCTGTGCAGTTGCTTCCTCATCAACACTGGTTGGAAAACAACACAATTAAAATATATTTCTTACCATAGGTTCCCCAAAAATAATGAGCCGAAAAACAAATGGGTTCAGTTATGTTGAAGGGTGATCGTTTCTCTCCAGATAACTCCCGCATTTGTTCCATACATTTTGACGAGGAATTGAAAGCGGAGCTCCTCAAGCTTGCTCATAAAAATATTAAAAAACATTTTTGAACCACATTTAAATTTAAAGTTGTCCAATGACTTGTGTCAGAAAGTTAGTAGTCCTAAGAAAAGTAGACAAAAACAGTTTCTAAATAAATATACAAAATATATTAAATGCTCTGTTAGAAGAAACAAACAGCAATTCGGAAGTAAATATAGAAAATATCTCCGAAAATCCTGTTACGTCTACCTTGTCATTTAACACAGCACCTATAAATATAGAGGGCATTAAATCTGAAGTCGAAGCACTTAGAAGTCACAATTTAAAGTTAGAGCAGAAAGTAAGACTTTTGGAAAATGAATTACAAAAAGCACAATAAAGTATGTTAAGAAGTGTTGAAGGTGCATTCCAGCAAATGTTCTCATTTTTCCAGCAGCAAGTTTTACTTACGGGTAGATGTAAAAATTGGGACCCTGATGACAATTCAAAGACAGTCCCTTTGAGATGCATGTCTAAGAGGGCTAATGATTATGTGAGAGAGTGAGAGAGAATATCCTCTACCAAGTTCTAGTAGCAACTCTGCTATAGTTCTCACACGAACCCGTGTCTCACGTGTTGAGACATCAACTGAGGTGACTTAGCGACTTGGTAGACGCGTCTCAATATCTTAAGCATATGGTTCTCTTGTTCTTTTGTCATTGTTTTGGATTGGTTTGCAGCAGTTCTCCATTATAAGCTTCTCTCTGCCAATCTCTTCATACGTTCTGCTGTTCATTTGTTCCATGTATTGTAGTCTTGCTAATTATGCTAATATTTATCTCGATTAGCATTATGTAGATAAAAGAATAATCTTGTGTAAGAATATTTTGTATTTGGAACAGCTTGAGAAAGTTGGGTGAATAGAATACATCAGATTTTTTATTTTATTCTGCTTTTCATATTGTTTATTTTTCTAAACAATTAATACAGAGATATTTTGGCCATGCAAAATGTTTTCAAATAATTAATAAAAATATTAACAATTTGTTTTTTTAAATAAAAATAAATAATGTTAGCTACAGAGTGCCTTCGT
The DNA here is from genome assembly GCA_030762935.1 of Hymenopus coronatus. Lineage (NCBI taxonomy): Eukaryota > Metazoa > Arthropoda > Insecta > Mantodea > Hymenopodidae > Hymenopus > Hymenopus coronatus. Next base: position 39,080,576 of record CM060897.1, on the reverse strand, counting down.
TTATCGTATGCGGTATGGTTCTGAATAATAAACATTTCCAGGAAGATGATTAAGATCCCTGTGATCCAAGATTACGGAGAGGAGTAAGAGCAGAAAGACCGGCATATAATGATGATCACGAACGTGAGGTTGATTATGGTGATGATGATGATGGGCAGGAAACAGATATGTTAGGCAAAGGGGATCAAATAGCAAGTATAACAAGACATTTACAGAGTGATTACACGAGTACGCTTCTGTAACAAAAGCAATATTACAATAATATATATAAAAGGAACTACAGCTATTTTAATAAGTACAAGCGTTTGAATTATTTAATGAAGTTATAATGAGGGTCATTAAATTACTATTATTTTCATGTATGCAGTTACAAATTAATACATATAAGTGAACTGCACAATTTCGTCATCATCTTTTCTTTTATGACTCATGACTATGAGATATAACACTTCTTATGACGTTCTACAATAAAATTGGGGTTTGCACTACTGAACACAGTGGAACTTTTATAGAAGTATTTTTATTTAAAATTAACTGAATAAATAATAGATACGTAAAACAATGCACTTTTAAAGTTTTATTCTTAACTTTCACTATTTTTCGAGGATTTTTTTCTGCTATCAGGTTCAAGGACTTTCTTTTCTATTCTTTCGGATGTATAGGCTTGTAGTCCTTTCTAAAGCATTTGATTTTAACTTTCTCTAGCCCGTATATACAATGTACATAGTAGATAGAGAACCACTTTGTATTGTATTCCAGTCAAATAATTCGATGTCGAGATTTCACGGGAAATATACAGGGTTACTACAAAAGAAATAGACACCTTCAACTGCCTGTAAAACAAAAACTATTAGAGATAGCAACCTAATTATTTTGGAGGTATGTTGAGAAACTCTCAAAGTTTTGTTTGTTACTATTGGTAACGCTGTAATGTTTTGTTTGTTGTTGCAGAAGCTGAAATGGCGGAAAATCCTGTGGAAAAGGCATATTACGTGTTGGAATTTGCTAGAACGCAATCAGCAATTGTTGTCCAACGACATTTTAGAACACGTTACCACAAAACGCCACCGACTAGACAGTCAATCTATGACTGGTATAGAAAATTCGAGACAACGGGATGTTTGTGCAAAGGGGAGAGCTCGGGAAGACCAAGAGTTTCGGAAGAAAACGTTGAACGTGTTCGTTCTGCCTACATAAGAAGCCCACAGAAATTGACATCTAGGGCAAGCATACAATTACAAATTCCACAGCAAACTGTATGGAAAATCTTGCGGAAGCGACTGCACATGATGCCTTACAGATTACAGATGTTGCAGTTTCTGAGTGAAGAAGATAAGGTCATACGACGTGACTTTTGCATCGACATGTTGCGACATGATGAAGACGATGCTGGTTTTGTGAGCGCATCATTTCATTTTTGTGGTAACGTGTTCTAAAGTGTCGTTGGACAACAGTTGCTGATTGCGTTCTAGCAAATTCCAACACGCAATATGCCTTTTCCACAGGATTTTCCGCCATTTCATCTTCTGCAACATGAAACAAAACAATACAGCGTTACCAATAGTAACAGACAAAGCTTTGAGAGTTTCTCAACATACCTCCAAAATAATTAGGTTGCTATCTCTAATAGTTTTTGTTTTACAGGCAGTTGAAGTTGTCTATTTCTTTTGTAGTAACTCTGTACTTATGTCACACAAAAAAAAAAAAAAAAAAAAAAAAAAAAAAAAAACAGTTTTAGAAGAGAAAAAAAGTCCATGGGGTCTGTGGGCAGCATAACTTCAAAACGAAAAGTCCATTAAATACCACATTAAGTATTTAAGTTTAGTATCTCCCAAGGATACGACACGAAGCTTTTCAAGAAAATCCCCACACCCCAACTACCCTTTACATGGAAAATTTTGATTTTCTCAAAAGTGGCTCTAACGATTTTTATTAAAATGATTAAATATATTTGCATGTATTATCTTAAGGACAAGAGCATATTAAAATATTTACATCACAAATAACATGCATATCTTGAATTTTTTGGGAATAGCCTTTGAAGACCTCTTTTATTCTGGATGAATTTTGCTGAATTTTACAAAATTGGTAAACCGTAAGAGATAAACAAAAACTTACTACACAAAAAATGTAGATCTGGTTAATGCACATCATTTAAATCATATACACTTGTTTTGTAGAACTGACCGTTTCGGAGATATTACTTGTTATTGGTTTCAACTTTAAAATACTATACTTATCTCAAATTGACCATACAAAGCGAACCGAATCTCAATGGTTTCACATATTGACGAGCTATTGAAGGATTTGACTATCGCTTTAGGCTAATGTATTCCCTTATTTCCCTTCTAATTAGAAGGAAGCAAGTAATGAGACCAATAATTATGCTAATATTTATCTCGATTAGCATGATGTAGATACACAAATAATTTTTGTAAGAATATTTTGTATTTGGAACAACTTGAGAAAGTTAGGTGAAACGAACACATCAGATTTTTTATTTTATTATGCCTTTCATATTGTTTATTTTTCTAAACAATTAATTTTCATTATAATCCAAATCAAGAACTTTTCCTAAATGTTGCTTAATTCTGGCCATTGCAATAGAACTCCTTTTATATTTTTCTGAAAATTATGATTTTATTAAATAGTTTTAACTCACTTGCAAGACGCGGTTAAAAAGAAATGCAATGTTTTCTCCTCCATTTTGACAGTGCAAACTGAATCATAAATCCTGCAATAAGCTTTTCCACACACGCAACTTATACACTGTTGAGCTGTTTAAGCATAGATAGCAGCGGCACGTGTATGAGACGCAGGAAGCGCATCTCACTTCGGAGGGGAAATCTTTATTCATATGAAATAACGAGACATGTCTCAAGACTACATTCGTCTCACATTTTCTGCTAGCTACGTTTCATAAGAACGCGTCTCACTTTTATTCATTACCTTCAAGAAACTTCCCTACAGATGCGTGAAGATCTCTAAAGTTCAATTAGTAACACTTAAAGGACAAGGTAGTCTGAACGAAAATTACACCTTAAGTGAGTTGAGTTATCACTGCTATTAAAGTATTCAATTATTTTTCCAGAAATTTGTATGAATTATTCTATAAATCATGACAATTATTTCAAGTGGTTGTTTGTATTAATAGGTTTTGTGGTTGAGTCTATAAAAAGCATTTCATTCAGCAGAAAAGTAATAAAACTTAGTCTTAAAACATGTGAATTCATGTACCTTTTTCTCTGATACTACTTGCAATACATAATCAAACTTTTGCATGCTTGTTCTTAGTATAATCAGCTATCTTCCGAACCTTAGTTATTTACCTATGATACAATTTCAATATAAATTAAAAAAGAAATAAATTTGTAAATTCAAAAAAATATTTCTTAATATGATCAATATATACTATAACATCACGATTGTGGTTCAAAAAGTTCAACTATGTGTTGTATATGTGTGCTGAAAATTTCAGCTTTCCAGCTCTCATACTTTCTGAGAAAAAGCTACATAAGTATCCAAAAATTTTGTTTTGAGAAAACTGAATTTCAAGATACAAATGTTTTAAAAAGGGGCATTGCAGCATTAACAGCTTTAAAGAAATACAGACTAGCATTTAAATTGTATTTAAATTGATTTAAATTCTTTTAATTCCCCAAAAGTACACTAGGAATAATAGAGGTTTTATTAGTGTCTAAAACAAAAAATATTATTTTTTACCATTTCAGAGTACATTGTCCCCTTAAACATCCTGGGAGGTTCTTCAATAAGCCTGAGGGAGAAAGCACTGCTTCTTTTGTTTGTAAAAGGTGTCTGTCAACTAACAAAACGCTGGCTATAAGATTCTTGGAAATCCTTTGACTTGACCACTGAAGCGAAGGGAAAAAGGAAAACATTTCCTCTACCTGCCACAAGCTGAAGAGCGGAAATACTGGAATTCCAACATCTTCCAAGGATGGAACAGTAAGGTGTTAAAGATACTTTCCGTTCCCAAGTAATCTTTACATGAATGCTATATTTTTTATTTGTTCAAAAATGGTTCTACAATATTTATTAAAACATCCTTATCATAATGCAGAACGCTTGAACAATTCATATTGCACAGTACTACAAATATCTTGAATTTTCTGCAAATATCATATAGAAGCCTTTTTATTCTTATTGAATTTTGTATACATTTAAGTAAACCAGAAACCGTGAATATATTACGGAGAAAAAAATATAATACTTTTATTACATATTTCCAACGGGATTAGGAGAATAATATAGGGAATACTGCAGGGACTACTGGGAAGACATCGCATCCGGGAGTAGTGTGTGTAAGTCCTACTGGGCCCAATGGGGCTCATTGAAGACCAAGGAAGGAATAATGTTCATAGCGTGGGAGTCACATGACGGGAAGACCCAGATCCTCCCTCGAAGTAAGGAGACGGAAGTCCTGGAGGAAGTACAAGGGGGACTTCGGAAGGACATCCTGGGCCAAACCGAACAATCGATAAGCTCCGACAACGGTACTACTGTTTGGTGCTACTGCCAGATGGTGAGACCACAACGTCATGTGCTGCGACAAGTCGCTGCTGACAGCCCAGGAGCCGAGGTCGCATACAATATCTGCAGGAGAACCTTTTGAACACACAGTCATTGATACAGTTGGAGCATTCTTTGAATCAGAGAAGGGTAACAAGTAGTTGTTGGTGGTTATAGACTGCTTCACCTAATGGTCGGATGCGTACCTATCCCATATCTCAACCGGGAAGTCAAGACTATCGCGAACTGCCTTTTAAAAGAACTGTTTTAACGCTTTGGAGTACTGTTGGAGCTATACAGCGATCAGGATACCAACTTTAAACCTGATGAATGAAACATGAAACGCTTGGAGGGCGAAAGACGCTAACGTCACCTCTCTACCCACAGTCAGACGGCATTATTGAACGGTATATCAACACTTCTAAAGATCATTTGAGGAAGGTTATGGCCATTCAGTAGAGAGACTGAGATGTCAGGGTGCCTCATTTCTTACTGGCCTACCGCTCTTCAAGCTACGACACCACTGTATTGGCACCAGCTAGTTTGGCCTTTGGCAGGGAGCAGACTGCCATGGACTGTTTGGGGGCTCTCCTGAGGCAGAACAGTCAGAGTCGACTACGTGGAGAATCTAGTGGACAGACTTCATGACATGCATAAGGTAGTCCTCAACACGCCCAGGAAGTGAGCGACCGGATAAAAGCTCGTTACGACCGATATGCCAACATCCAAGGTGTTCAGTAGGGCGTTCTAGTGTGACTATATCGCCCTACCCGGAACAGAGGTGCTTCCCCAAGCTTCAACAATCATGGCAAAGGCCATTACCTCGTGGTGAAGAGGATTAATGGTGTCATTTACTGCATCCAGAGGCTGCCTTGAGGGAAGAAGCTGGTGGTACACTTGGATCGTCCAGCCCATTACAATAGTGCTGGTCGAGACGTTGGTTACCTAAAGAGAAGTCGAACAGCCAAGAACAGGGCGCACACTACAAAGGGGCGCCCTCAGGATGGAGGGAGGTTGATATGAAAGAAAACACCGGCATCATAACTGACGGCTCAGCAATAACTGGTTCTTTACAGTGTTCAGATTGAGACACATCGACAGTTAGACAAACAGACCGGGGAATCCTGTCTCATCTAGAGGGTTCCATGCCCCTCATGAGCTGGTCTGTATACTCCGACAAAAGATAAAGGCCGAGATAGAAAAAGTTCTGCATAAAGAGAGCATCTTTTTTACTGCCACGCTGCACTGACAACCCTGAGGCAGACTAAAAGGAGTGAAGACTGAATAATATTTTGGGGATCTCGAGGAATAATTACAAATATGTTTTTGAAATGGAGGGCGAATTACAAAATTAACAGAAGAGCGGAACAAGCAAACATGCAGAACGTCATAAAACATTCCGTAGACATTTTTCAAAATCATTTGTATGGTTTAAACAGAACGTAAAATTATTATGGTTTATAAATCGCTTTAGTTTTGCAGTTTTTTTTCTCTTTTATTGTTATAATTTTTATTATTGCACATCTTTTATAATCTTTGTTACACTTTATTCTCATAGCTTAATTTTTATATAACTATTATAACGCATGTTAAAACATTTTTTTTTTTGTAATATTCACTTATAACATTTTTTTGTAAACATTCCTAAATGTATATTTTATTCTATGTCACTAGGAAAATTCATTTATGAGTTAGACTAATAAATAAATAAATGGCGATGTGGAAAGCCAGGTTAGAGAGAACGGTTGACAGTAACCCAATTCGCGACCACCCGAAAGCGAATGGCACGCGTAACCGCGGCACCAACTCGCTTGGTACCATAGGAGTACTTTGGGGGGGAGGGGGGCAGGAATGTATTTTCTCTCTTAATAGTTTCAACTTAAAATTCTATTTTGAATTACTTACATAAAAGCACACACTTTTATTTTGTATATCCATTAGTATACCTGCTCAGCTCAAACATCTGTGCATTATGATCACAATTACCCTATAATGACAAAAGGTCTGACCTTGGTGGTTCGATGCTAAGTGCGTGTTTATATCAGCTGTCCCAAAAATCTCTTGACCGAGTAAAATAGTTGTTTATTGATTGGTGATTCTTACCTGGATGTGTTCCAAAGTATAGCTTTAGTGTGCTACAAAATTGTCATTTGTTTGAGATTTATACAACTTGGTTTGACAGTAACATTGCTCTCCACCACATTACAGTTTTTCAGTAAACAAATGCCCAGACAGGAACTTACTGGATCGAAAGACGCAGCACAACTGATTGCTCCCCGAGGTCATGTGATCAACGCAATTGACTTTTCAGTGTGGATAAAGTTGAAAAATAATGTTTTCTCTTAAAGGTCTGTACATTTGAAACATCCAAAAAGAAAGTGAAGCGCTAAAAATATATATATAAAAAAAAAAAAATCTGATGTGTTCCATTCACATGACTTTCTCTACATCTCTGCAACAACTTATTGTTAAAAAGCTTAAGCTTCAATTTATTTCATGCAATCGAGAAAACAGCATCAATACCTTACTTCCTTGTAAGTAGAAGCAAAATAAGAGAGTACAAGTTAAAGTGATAGTCAAAAACTGGTTGCTACGTGACTGAAGTTCTTTTATTTGTATGGACACGAGTTGACAAATTCCTATATGAGAAAATTATAAGTTTTTCAACCCTGAAACTAAAAACAAGGAATATCTTAAAAACGATCAGCTCCACAAAAAAAAAAAAAAAAAAAAAAAAAAAAAAAAAAAAAAAAAAAAAATGTATATAACATAAATTGTGCGTTTTAATGTGCTCTACATTTTCTGTGTGGTAAGTTTTTGTCCATCTGTTACGGTTTAGCAGTTATGCAAAATTCCGTAAAATTCATCCAGAATAAAGTAGTCTTCAGGGGCTATTCCCAGAAAATTCAAGATATACATTTTATTTATCAGGTAAATATCTTTAATGTATGACTTTTAATTCAAATCGTTAGAGCCATTTTTGAAAAAATAAAAATTTCGAAAAAAGTTCCATGTAAAGGATAGTTGGGGTGGGGGGATTTTCTTGAAAATCTTCGTGTCGCATCCTTGGAAGATTCCAAACCTAAATACCAAGTTTGGTTTTTAATGGTCTTTTCGTTTTTGAGCTAAGCTGCCCACAGATACACACACAAACACATACAGACTGACACACGGACATGTTTCTAAAAATGCTTTTTTTGGTTTCAGGGGGTCTCAAAACATATATTTCCGGTGAAATCTCAGTATCGAATTTTTGGGTGCATTATAATACCTTCTCTATACACTATGTACATAGTACGTGTAGAGAAAGTAATATATGGTTTACAATTCGAAACAATATTATGAAAAAAATATTTAAATAAATGAAAAGCATTTTGAGCAACTGTTGAAAGCTCTGAACAGTTTAAACAATAGTCAATAATTGCCCAAGTGTTGTTTCTTGGCTTTGTGGTTTTCGTTTTTCAATTTCTCGATCAAGCTATTCTTGGGACATTCTGTATTCCCTATTAGCCGCATAGCTAACAAGGTGGACTGGCTGCAGCGAGAACTGAAATCAGCTGAATCTTCCAAGCATGGCCAAATTAAATTATATACCTAATTCTATATATTATTCTATATCTAATTCTGGCCTAATTCCATATTCTAGAGAAACAGATAAATCTGGCACATTTAATGCTAGTCATATTTAAGGCTACCATTGGTGTGTGAGAGACAAATTGAGGCAAAACTTTAGACAGACAGCTCTCATTCGCACACTTGCAATTAGGGGAGCGATACAATCCGTGCTACCCCTTCCATTATGTCCACGGAACTGTCAGTGGCGGCCTGTTCCACTCTACAGTATCCACATACTTCATCCTCGCGATCGTTATCTTTAATTCCGATTATACAGCTCGATCGATTACCGCGTCATTTAATCCATATTTGTCCCAATAAAAATGTTCCTCCTTTTCCTCATTTTCACACGCCTTTATCCAAATGTTGGGTGTCATCTTTGATATATCATTTTATGTAATCGGTTTGGAAGTAGAGGAAGAGCAGTATATGAACCAAAATAATTCTGGAATTAAGAAATTAAGGAATCTGTAAATTGATTGCAGTTTCTCTACCCTGTGACTGCTGTGACTATCCTCTCCTTTCCAACACCGGCTTGAATAATAGTTAATACAAGATTAAACATTATGAAACACTGAAAAAAGTCAAAAACTTCTGAGCTAAGCATCTTGCAACATAAATTGTACTACGTAGTAATCTTCTCCACTTTAATTACCGTTATGATAATGAAAAAAGCGAAATATCACACTACTACACAACAGTAAGCAATTTAATATGAAGTCCAATAAAGCCTAAAGTAAAACATATACAGCACAAAAGGTTAAATAACACTGACAACCTAGAGCAACGGTTCCCAACTGGTGTGCCCCGGCACCCTAGGGTGCCGTGTGATTGGCTAAGGGGTGCCGCGAGATATTGGGATAAGCAAAAAAAAAATACCTTCTACTGAAGCCTTAAGTCTTGTAAGGTCTTGAAATAAAATAAGTCAAATCAATTACTCTTATCCACGGCAGATGGTGATAGTGGTCGATTCATTTCAATAATTCAGTTATACTAGTATCCCACAGATGGCATTACAGCTATACCCCGCCGAACATTCCCGAGACTACTCGCTTCCTCATGAACATTCCCGAGACTTCGACAGATGAATATATAAAAATGTACGCCGCTTGGCGCTTTCAGTTGTCTTCCTCGCGTTGATTCACAGTGTTTAGCTATGGATAAGTTCATTGTTAAAGGTAAACGCCAGGACAGTGAAAGTGAACAGTGGGCTCCTACTGCTTGCTTTAAGAAGCCAAATCTTACAGTTTCTCCCGGACCGTCGAATTCACCACATAAAGAAGACAAACGAAAGAAAAGAACATACCAGGACAGTTACTTAGCGTATGGATTTAAGTGGAATAACAACGAGGAAAACCCTATCCCTGTGTGTTTAGTTTGTGGCGAAACACTTAGCAACGAGGCCATGGTACCTAGCAAACTGAAGCGGCATCTTACAACAAAGCATCCTAGTGTGTCACACAAAAGTGTAATGTATTTTTCACATATATTAGAAGGGGAGAAGAAAACAGCTGTGCGAATGGTAAAGAGAATGACCATAGGTGATACTGCTCTTGAAGCCTCGTTTAAAGTAGTAGAACTGATAGCTAAAAAAAAGAAACCTCATACTCTTGGAGACGAAATCATTGGCCCTGCATGTCAAGTTATAGTTTCAACAATACTTGGCGAAGGAGCAGCTAGTCAAATTTCGAAAGTTCCTCTGTCCAACAACACAATCAGCCACAGGATATCTGAAATGTCATGCAATATCAACGAACAAGTCACGGAGAAAATAAAAACTTATAGAACATTTGCTTTGCAAGTAGACGAGAGTCTCGATATTGGTGACAAACCGCAACTCCTTGGTTTTATCAGATATATTGATGAAAAAGATATTAGTGAATAGTTTCTGTTCTGTAGACCGCTGGAGACTACAACCACAGGCCATGATATTTTCGTTTCTATTAATTCCTATCTCAATGACCATGATCTTTCATGGAAAGACTGTTGTGGTATATGTACAGATGGTGCACCATCTATGTCTGGGAAAATTAAAGGTTTTACTGCCAGAGCTCTCAATGAAAATCCATCCATTATTATAACTCACTGTTTTCTGCATAGAGAGGCATGAGTCGTGAAAGCATGTAATGAAGATTTTGCTGAAGTGTTTAACCAAGTTGTGAAAATGGTGAACCATACGAAGTCTCGACCTTTTAAGTGCAGAATTTTTGAACAGTTATGTCGCGCAACGGATGCAGCTCATACCTCTTTGTTACTTCACACAGAAGTAAGGTGGTTGTCGCGGGGTCGTGTATTGAACCGGTTTCTCGAACTTAAAGAACAGCTAAAAACTTTTTTTAAGGATGAAAATCAAGACACATTTCATGAGCTCTTACTAAGTGATTCTTGGTGTTTTGAACTGTCGTATCTGGCAGATATTTTTCATAAGCTGCATGAACTGAATGTTTCGATGCAGGGTCGACATGAAACAATAATCTCCTCAACCAATAGAATGAAAAGTTTTAAAAGAAAACTTAGTTCTTGGAAGTCTGCAGTTCAAAAAGGAGATTTGTCGAACTTTCCATCTCTTCTTAATGTGGCAGGAGATAAAGATCTGGGTAAGCTGAAAGACCGCATTTGTGATCACTTATCAAGATTGCAAGATGCAATAGATGCGTACTTTCCAACTATTTCCACTGCGAATCTCGCCTGGGTTGTCTCACCATTTGATTTCGTAGATAGTGCAGAGGAAATAGATTTCACTGCTTGCGAACGAGATGAATTTATTGATCTTTGCGCTGATTCCACGCTCAAAGGTAAGTTCACCAAGAGTGAGGCGTCGGTGGCTAGTTTTTTGCCTCAACGGAGAGAGGAGTACCCTAACCTAATGAAGAAACCAATTAACGCACTTTTGCCCTTTTCAACATCCTATCTATGCGAGCAAGCCTTCTCTGCTATGGTGACAATAAAATGCAAAGCAAGAAATAGACTGAATAACCTTGAGGATGATTTGCGTGTTTCACTGTCAACTGTAAGACCCGACATCACATATCTGTGCTCTAAGCATCAATCAAAGTTTCACATTAATCATTAATCGAACAAAATTTATTGATGTATTTTTACTCAGTGATTGTAGTAAAGTTTACTGTATTATGTTATGGTGCACGTTATTATTATATAATATTTCAATAAATTAACATATTAAGCTTAATTTTCTTTTAATTCAAGGAAGGGAACCCCTAGTGTTTTATGTTATTCCCAAGGGTGCCGTGAACTTCAAAAGGCTGGGAAACACTGACCTAGAGAGTTAGTGACACGAACATCAACCTCGCCTCTGTCCTTCCGATTGTTAGCTGACCCTATCTACCTACAGTCGGACCCACAAATCCACTCACTACCCACCTACTCACCTACTCACTTACCCGCTTACCTTCCTGCCTGCTTACCAATCTACAGCCGGACCCATCGTTCTTGGGTAGAGGGTAGAGCATGTTAACAGCGAGGGACATCTCGGCAACTGCAACCTAACACCTATTGCGGCCTAACACCCCCGGGGAAAGGGAAGAGAGGAGGGGAAGCCACAGGCCAGCACACAGGAAATGACGGAGCTAAGCATAGATACGCACGGAAGTCCCTAACAGTTACTAGATGGCGCCACGGAGGCTATATAGGCGCCGGGAGGCCAGACGGATGCCTCAACCAGTGCAACCAGGCGGAATGGAGTTTCACTAAGAGCAAGCAACCATGCCATCTGCCTCCCAAGCCTCAAGCCACACTTGCGCGGACCTGAAAGATGAAGAAGGGTAATGAAATGAAGGAATAGGAACCGTGGTAGATATACAGCACCCCAGCATTCGCCTAAGCGGCCCAGGAAAACCACGGAAAAACTCAGGGCCAGAGTGTGCGGAGATCGAACCCGGACCTCCCGAATACCAATCCCAGACGAAACGCTTGAGCCACCTGGCTTGGTGGCCTTGACTATAAGTCCAGTAGGTGAAATCATTGTGTCTTGCGTTAGCTCATATCTCTATGAATGAAACCACGCACAATAAGCGGGGCGGGGGGAGGTAGTCATGCCACCTGCATCTGAGGCACAGTCCTTTTTAATACGTTAATCGTTGCGCAGCTTACAGTTGAAAACATAATTAGAACTTCGCGATAAGGAATACGTATTGTGCATTTGTGAGGTCTGATCATTGCATAATCAATTATATCACCAGTACTTTCTAAATTTGGGTCCAAAATACAGTCAGAGTCGAGAAATTGTTTCAAGTGTATGGGCATACACTGGGGTGCCCAACCTCTGCTCTTATGAGCTGATTGCGTCACCTGGTCGTGTTACCCCGCCTCCTTCGCTTTGTGTATAGCCAGGCAGGAAGCATTTCTCCTTCAGTCACTCAATTGCGTTTAGCTGGGTTTGACTCTCGATACGATGGCAGGTTTCAACCGAACCAAACATATCGTATTCTAGAAAGAATGGGAGGAAGAATATTTTTTGTTAAAGAGGATAGTACGGTGAAATGTCTTACTTGTAAGCACCACTTATCTTGGGGTTCCCGATGTAATTTTAGCAACACTTTGAAAAATCTTATACTGATAATGGCAAACGCTTTTTGTCAGGTATGCTGTCATTAACAGCACTTGAATTTGAATTAATCCTGCCTGCAAAAACGCTCCTGACGATTTCCAGATGGAACTAGCTGCTTTATTAAATTCAACAGTCATTAAATATTCTTAAAAAAATGGGATTTATTTAAATCTGCTCCCAAAAATTTCCCAAATTGCAGAATTTTTCTTCTAAGTTAATATCAATATTTGGTTCTACTTATATATTTGTAAACAGATGTTCTCGAAAGTGAATCAAATAAAAAGCAAATGTTGTAGTAGGGTAGGGAGGGCAGGATCATTTGATCTGCCTTTTAAGACTCTGTTGTTCATCCCTGACGGCAAACATTGATTACCTGGTTACAAATAAAGAATACCAACCAACTCACTAACAAGAACTGCGTTCAAGAAACTTCGTTTTTGTCTTTTATAAAAGTATTTGTACCATTCCATATAAAATTAAGTTGCTAAAATCCCCGCCACTAATACAAAGCGACGTCATAGAGAGGTTTTTGCCTGCCGCTACCAAACAAATGGGTGGAGGAGGTAAATCTGCCCTCCTCTCTATCGCTGTAGGTTGGGCACCACTGGGCATACATAAAGAAACTAAAAACAAACAACTGTTTACATCAGAAGATTTTCTTTAAACGTTAAAAAAGTTCATAAGCGAATATTAAATATCACAGGAGTGTCAGAAACATCGGCGAAAAGAATTATTCAAGAACAGAAACAAAATAAAAATCAGTACACATCTTTTGTAACACCAGGGATAAACAATATTCCGAAACGAATACCAAATCTAGATAATGACAAACCTAACGATAATAACCTACTATGATCAGATTGGTTGTTTCACAAGTCAAAGCTCCCAATATGACCATAGAAGTTAAATGGGGGCTATACAAATGAAACAATTAAAAAAAAAATCTGATGTGTTACACTCACATGACTTTCTCTAGCTACTCTACAAACTTCTTACGAAAGATAATTCTTCTTTCAACACCATGCTAATCGAGATAAATATTAGCAGAAATAGTCTTATTACTTGCTTCCTTGTAAGTAGAAGCGAAATATGGGAGTATTATAGGTTAAAGTGAAGTCAAAAGCTGGTTACCAGGTGACTGAAGTTCCTTTGTTTGTATGGACACGAGTTGACAATCTGTATGAGAAAAGTACAAGTTTTTCAAAGCTGAAACCAAAAGCAAGGAATATCTCAAAAACGATCAACTCCTCGAAAACATTTTATATAACATAAACTGTGTGTTTTAATGTGCTCTACATTTTTGTGTGTTAATTTTTTGTCTATCTCTTACGGTTTAGCAGTTATGCAAAATTCTTCCAGAATAAAGTAGTCTTCAGAGGCTATTCCCAGAAAATTCAAGACATACATATTATTTGTCAGGTAAATATCTTTAATATACAATATTTTAATCAAAATTGTTAGAGCCATTTTTGAGAAAATCAAAATTTTCGAAAAAAGTTCCATGTAAAGGGTAGTTGGGGATTTTCTTGAAAATCTTCGTGTCGCATCCTTGGAAGATATCAAACTTAAATACCAAGTTTGGTATTTAACGGTCTTTTCGTTTTCTGAGCTATGCTGTCCACAGACACACACACATACACACACGGACCTTTTTCCAAAAATGTTTTTTTTTTGATTCAGGGGGACCCAAAACATGTATTTCTGGTGAAATCTCGGTATCGAATTTTTGGGTACATTACAATACCTTCTCTATCCCTATGTACTCTGTACATATGGGGCTAGAGAAAGTAAAAATCTGATGTGTTCCATTCACATGACTTTCTCTACTTCTCTGCAACAAATTATTGTTAAAATTCTTAGGCTTCTATTTACTTCATGCCAATTGAGAAAATATTAGCAGAAATAGTCTTTATTGTTTCCTTGCAAGTAGAAGCGAAATAAGGGAGTACCATAAGTTAGTCATAGTCAAAAACTGGTTGCTATGTGACTGAAGTTCTTTTGTTTGTATGGACAGGAATTGACAAATTCCTGTATGAGAAAAGTATGTTTTTCAAAGCTGAAACTAAAAACAAGGAATATCTTAAAAACGATCAACTCCACGAAAAAAATGTATAGATATAACATAAATTGTGTGTTTTAACGTGCTCTGTATTTTCTGTGTGGTAAGTTTTTGTCCATCTCTTACGGTTTAGCAGTTATACAAACATCCGTAAAATTCATCCAGAATAAAGTAGTCTTCAGAGGCTGTTCCCAGAAAATTCAAGATATACATTTTATTTGTTAAGTAAATATCTTAAATATACGAGATTTTAATCAAAATCATTAGAGCCATTTTTAAGAAAATCAAAATTTTCGAAATTCTTTCCATGGGTTGGGGGGATTTTCTTGAACATTTTTGTGTCGCATCCTTGGAAGATACCAAACTTAAATACGAAGTTTGGTTTTTAACGGTATTTTCAATTTTGAGCTATGCTGTCCACAGACACACACACACACACACACACACACACACACACAAACACACATAAAAATCCTTTTTTGGATTCAGGGGGTCTCAAAACACATATTTCCGGTGAAATCTTGGTATCGAATTTTTGGATGCCATACAATACCTTCTCTATATACTATGTACATAGTACGTATAGAGAAAGTAAAATTTTAGACTTCGACAAATGCGTCATTAAAAGAACTATTCAGAATTTTTATGTTTATGAACAAAATGCTCATATAATACCTAAACTACTTATTACTTTAAGAGACAGTATTAACTTTCAGGGCAGCAAGTCATCCTTAAACAGAATAGTGTAAGATCTGGGTTTTAAATGGGAAAAAAAAAAAATCAAATTGAAAACTGCTAATAAACAAGCAGGACATTCCTTCTAAACAAGAAGACTATCTGAAAGCCCTACGAAAGTATGTAGAAGGGAAGGATCATTTTTACACAGAGGAAACGTATTCACAGTAACCATACCAACCCAATTAAGGGTAATACAAGATCTATTGGAATGAATTGCCTATTGGTTTTACGGTGAAACATTACACTGTCCCTAAAAATTAACACAAGATAGTGTAACTGTTTCGTGTTTTATCTGTTAAACTCTGGAATCTTAATAATTTATGCCTTAAATAGTTTATTTCGTATAAAATAAATCTGATGTGTTCCATTCACATAATATTATCTAGTTATTATCAAACCTCTTATTGAAAACATTAATCTGTTATCTACATCATCCTAATCAAGATAAACATAAGCAGAATTAGTCTTATTACTAGCTTTCTTGTAAATATAAGGGAAATAAAAAAAATGCACAGGTTAAAGCGATAGTTTCGTCCTTTAAAGTCCGGTAGCTATGTGAAATATTTGACATTCCAATCTCTTTGATTGCCAGGAGTAAGCAAATGAGAAACAAGAAGAAAGACAGACAGACATTTTTCTAATTTTTTTTATTCATGGGGTCTCAAAACATGTATTTCCGGTGAAATCTCGGCATCTATTTTTTGTGTGCAATACAATATCTTCTCTATAAACTATGTACATAATATGAGAAGAGCGTAAATTACCCTGATTCGCTGAACTGCTAATCAACGAATACCCTTGCGATCACCACTAAGTGAGAGATAAGTCCAGCGCAGTACTTAAGCGTTACCTTAATACAACTTTAAGACGAAAAAACAGAAGACGCGGTAATAACTAAATTTTCGAAACAAACGACCTCTCATTAATCTAAGGCCCACCTACATTGTGACTACCCACCAATTCTCCTATGTTCTACGTTGCCAAACCTTAAGTTTTTTATTCATCTCTGACATAACTTTTCACCTATACTTAGCTCATTCTAAGTATTCTTGCTCCTTCGTAATTATCAGAAGCGTTTTCGAACATACTTCAGATTTCTGATCGCACAAATTCTAATGAGCTGAAACTTACCTAATGGATTTCTTGTTCATTGAGATCTCCAGAACACTTAATTACATTCACATCTGACTTCAATCTGTTTTACTTTCTCTACACTACTACGTAATACATAGTGTATAAAGAAAGTATTGTATTCTACCCAAACATTCGCTATCGAGATTTCACTGGAAATGTATGCTTTGGGGTTCCCTGAGTCCAAAAACACATTTTTAGAAATAGATCTGAGTGTGTATTTTTTTTTTTTTTTTTTTTTTTTTTTTTTAATGTAGCTTAACGTCCTTTAACCTGACGGGTCATAGCGGACGATGAATGAAATTGGTGCTTACATGATTTCGAGGTCCATGGAGCTTACTCGACATTAGTTTTCTCAGGATAAGAGAAAACCCCGAAAAAACCTTATCCGAGTAACTCACCCTAAGAAAGATTCGAACTCACGACCTTTTGAATGTGAGGTAGACACGCTATCACCACACTACCCAGGCAGGCTTGCTTATGTTTGTTGACAGTATAAGTAAAAAACGAAAATACCGTTAAATATCAAACTGGGTATCCAAGTTTAGTATCTCCTAAGGATGCGATATGAAGAATTGCATTAAAATCCCCCATCCAATGGAGAAAAAAAATGATAATTTTGATTTCCTCAAAACTGCATCTAATGGTTTTGATTAAAATGTCATATATTAAAGATATTTACATAACAAAATGGGTATTTGAATTTCCTGGGAATACCTCTGAAGTCCTCTTCATCTTGAATGACTTTTGCATAGCTGGTAAAGCTAAGAATAAATTAAAACCTTACCACGCAAAACATATTGAGCTCCTCAAAACACACAATTTATGTCCTTTACACTTTTGTTGTGGAGCTAACAGCTTCCGAGATATTCCTTGTTATTGGTTTCAATTTATAATATTTACACTTTTCTCAGACAGGAAGTCGTCCGGGTTTCTTATGTTTTTTACTCCTGGCCATGCATGGAAGCGAATTTCAACAAAAATCGTATAGCGACAGCTTTTAAAATGTTTGACTATCTCTTTAGCCTGGTGTACACCCTAAGTTCCCTTCTACTTATAAGGAACTACGTAATAAGAACATTCTACTAACGCTTATCTCAATTAGCAGGGAGTAAAAAGAAGAGCATAAAAAAAAAAAAAAAAAAAAAAGTTTGCTTATAGAACAGCTAGAGAAAGTCATCTGAAAGGAACACATCTGATTTTTAAACTAGTAGTTGTATTATTTATTTATTTATTTATTTCAGTCTACACGCAGGACTATTGAAGAAAATGCGCTGGTTTGTTACATGAGAATAGATATCTTGTCGAATTTTAAAAAAGTTTTGTATTATTACGCATATTGTAAGAGAGTCTAAAACATATAAGGATGTTAAGATTATATAACGACTGCTACACACCGATTTTTAAAATTCTATTTATTAAGGATACTGACTGAAATGATGAACATCTAACTAAGCATGCTTAATACATTATTATTATTTTAAATCCTATTTTATAACAAGTGACTGAATCCTACTTTTAAGCTTATTTTATGCTCCTCTTCATTATGTACTTTCATTAAACGTCCTTCCCCCCAAACTGGATGCCGTTACGCCCATGCCGCAAATCATATTCAGTTTTTTTTTTGCTAGTGTTTAACGCCCGCTTTAACTACTTATGGCACCGCAGGCGGTGACACTGATGATGCATGAATGAAGATGGAGCACCGGTGGAATGCGATGGCGGGGGGAACCGGAGAACCCGGAAAAAACCCGCCCCAGCGCAGCTTTTTCCACCACAAACCTCACATGCGGTCATTTGGGATCGAACCCGAGCCTAGGTGAGAGGCGAGTGGTCTAACCACTCGCCTCTCATCGCCAAGCTGCAGGCTACGAGATCCTTTACGTAGTGGCAAATCCTCTGCCTCAAGAGCGTGATATGCTAAGCCACGATTCACAATTGTCACGTTATCGACAGCAACAGACCACGGGGCATAAATACTACGGTAACGTAAATCCGGAAAAAAAAATAAACAGAATAAAATATATATAAAACAATAAAATACTAGTTCGTGGTTATTCTAATTATCAGCACTAGACACAACTTGTCTATTATGTAAAATGTCTTAAAATTACTTAAACTTAAGATTTAAATATTCATCGTTACTATAAAATGTCTCATTGATTAAGTATTCTTTGAGTACCTAGTTTTTTGAATTTGTTATAATTTGTGCAAGTTTTTATTTCACGAGGCAGTACAGTATATAACCTTGCTCCCACATAACTACGCACCCTTTCTGACATTTGTAATCACTCATCAATCTAAACTGCTCCAAACCAAATCTCAACCCATCCGTATAATCCTGTGGTTTGATACCGTAATTATTGGCCGTATTATTGAATATGATTTTAATAACGAAGTAAATGGTTATTAAATCATATTGATAAATTAATGTTAATATATTTGAGATAAGGATTATTACGAAGGAATAATTTAATGATAAGTAGCCACAGTATTTAAATTAAATAACTAAGACGAGGTTAAATATTTTAACTCACTGTCACATAATATAATGTTGCCGAGTAGATGGTTAAAATGTGGCTGGAATGTGCTCATTCTGTCTTTTGGGTCGCTACCTGGCGTAATGTGCTGACCGCGGTGAATTGAGGAAAGTTGTTCAGACTGGTTTGGCAATTAGCTGCCAGGCGAACAAGGAATCACCAGCTAGCGGATTTCGGGGAGTTTGGTGTGAAGCGAGTGTATAATTAGCGTGTTCTGAGCACCCCGCATGGCTTGGTTCTGTTTTCTACTTTCTCTATATGCACTATGTACATAGTGTGTAGAGAAGGTATTGCACTCCACCCAAAAATTCGATACCGAGATTTCACCGGAAATATATGTTTTAGGGTTCCCTTTATCTAAAAAATCTGATGTGTACCATTCACATGACTTTCTCCATATCCCTGCAACAAATAATTCTTAAAAAGCTTATACTTCTATTTACTTTATGCTAATCAGAAAAAAATAGCAGAAATAGTCAAATTACTCGCTTCCTTGTAAGTAGAAGCGAAATAAGGGACAACCGTAGGTTAAAGTGATAGTCAAAAGCTGATTGCTATGTCAATGAAGTTCCTTTGTTTATATGGACAAGTTCCTGTATGAGAAAAGTATACGTTTTTCATAGCAGAAACCAAAAATAAGGAATGTCACAAAAACGACAAACTCCACGAAAAAAATGTATATAACATAAATTGTGTGTTTTAATGTGCTCTACATTTTTTGTGCAGTAAGTTTTTTTCCATCTCTTACGGTTTAGCAGTTATTCAAAATTTAGTAAAATTCATCCAGAATAAACTACTCTTCAGAGGTTATTCCCAGAAAATTCAAGATATACATTTTATTTGTCAGGTAAATATGTTTAATATACGAAATTTTAATCAAAATCGTTAGAGCCATTTTTGAGAAAATCAAAATTTTCGAAAAAAGTTCCATGTAAAGGGTAGTTGGGGGTGGGGGGATTTTTCTCAAATATCTTCGTGTCGCATCCCTGGAAGATACTAAACTTAAATACCAAATTTGGTATTTCACCGACTTTTCGTTTTTGAGTTATCGTGGTCACAGAAACACGGACACACACACACACACACACACACACACACACGGACCTTTTTGTGAAAATGCTTTTTTTGGATATTGGGGACCCTAAAACATATATTTCCGGTGAAATCTCGGTATCGAATTTTTGGCTGGAGTGCAATACTTTCTCTATACACTATGTACATAGTGCGTATGGAGAAAGTAAAAAAGCTTTTCACAAAAAGGTCCGTGTGTGTGTGTGTGTGTGTGTGTGTGTGTGTGTGAACACGATAACTCAAAAACGAAAAGTCGGTAAAATATCAAACTTGGTATTTGAGTTTAGTATCTTCCAGGGATGCCACACGAAGATTTTGAGAAAAATCCCCCCACCCCAAACTACCCTTTACATGGAACTTTTTTCGAAAATTTCAATTTTCTCAAAAATGGCTCTAACGATTTTGATTAAAATTTCGTATATTAAAGAAATTTACCTGAAAAATAAAATGTATATCTTGAATTTTCTGGGAATAGCCTCTGAAGAGTAGTTTATTCTGGATGAATTTTACTGAATTTTGAATAACTGCTAAACCGTAAGAGATGGACAAAAACTTACTACACAATAGAACACGTTAAAACACACAATTTATGTTATATACATTTTTTTCGTGGAGTTCGTAGTTTTGGAGACATTCCTTATTTTTGGTTTCTGCTATGAAAAACATACTTTTCTCACACAGGAACTTATCAACTGTGGTCCATATAAACAAAGGAACTTCAGTGACATGGCAACCAGCTTTTGATTATCACTTTAACCTATGGCATATCGATTCTACTTACAAGGAAGCAAGTAATATGGCTATTTTTCCCTTATCCTGAGAAGACGAATGACGAGTAACTTTAAGCATCATTTGAGCATCAACAGTTTATAAAAATCGTTATAAGCTATTTGGTAATAGTTGCTCTCATAGATCCATTAGTTTTGCCGGCATAAGCCTTTCACTTATAGCCCTCTTGCGCTTTCGTTCTCGCTGGTTTACTTAATCACGGCAACTAGCAACACAAATGGCAACCTGACAAGTCGAGAGGGTATCAGATGTTATCAGATGTGTGAACTTGTGAAGTGATCAGTATTGGCAGAGTTACAACTGACAGCAGTTTTCCAATCTCAGTGGTTGTTAGGTAAATGCAATGAGAGGTTTCTTACGCAGAATAATTAAGATTGGCTGTGACTGCGCAGAATTTTTTGTAGCAGTAATCGGTTTGTTTATATTCATGAGCGTACGGTGTTTTCAGTACTTCAATTTTACAAAAGGAACCGCATCAGAATATGGATAGTATCCAGTTTTACTCTAGTTGAACAACTCTGTATACGAGATTTTATTGCTAGAGATAAAACATAACCTAACCCGTAAACAGTGACCTTGCACGTCAGTTGCCAAGCGGTCATAATCAAGATAAATGACAAGCGTTTCAGCCCGTTCTCACGTGTCACTGTCAAGGCATGAAGAACTACTAGCAAGTACATATGCATTCCAACCTTTAGAAATTATCTTCAAACTTTGTTTCAAGAGGGAAATTAAGTATGTTACTTACATCACCAGATGTCTTATCATAAAACATTAAATGCTCTTGCACTCATTATGAAGATTAAGATAAGGGAATCTAAGGACACAATCTCTATTCTGCCATTTGTGTAGCAGGCTGCATACGAGCAGCATCTCTTGCCTCCAAAAGAAACTACACATTTCATTCTCTTTCACATTTTACTGTAAGTGTTTAAGTACTTATATGAAAGCATTAAAGACACTATTTTGTGAAAGCTCATTTTTCTGTTAATTACTATCATTATAAACAATATGTACCTACTGATTAATTGATTGTATGTGCTGCTCACAGTTTTTCTTATTTTTCCTGCTATAAATAACTGAATGTTAACAACCAAGTATTAAGGAGCATTGCATATTTAATATAAGTGTGATAATGTATTTAGATTTGATGTCATCTTTGTATTGCAAGGAACTTGTCTAATTGTTTTCATTTTCACATCTACAGGACTGACCTCTGAAATCCACCATCACATATTTTTTTACACATTTACTAAGCTATTCTTAGAAAACCATTTTTTTTCTTCTCTAATCTATATTTATAGTATTAATCAAGTTTAAGGCCGCAGAAATGGCTTCAGTGAATATTTTGTTTTAGGTGCAACTTAGGAGACTGAGTTATATGGTAAAATTTTGAAAAAATAAAATTAATAATTCCAAACATTGATTATAGTTAAAGTTTCAAAAACTGTAACACAAATTGTGTGCTTTAATGAAGTTTATTTAAGTTTTTGTCTATCTCTATATTTTACAAGCTGTACAATATTATACAGATTTCATTCAGAATCAGTTCATTTTGCAAGCAATTTATAGAAAATTCAAGTATTTTAAATAACATGCAAATTCTTAAATGGTTTTATTTTAATAAACATTTTGGAGCCATTTTTGAGAAAATAAAAAACAAAGAAAACGTTTAGTTTGGGATGGTTTGATATTCAAGTCAACCTTTTGTTTATGAGTTTTGCTGTTCTTTCTCTCTCTCTTTCTCTCTCCTACACCTGGTGTGTATGCACATGCACAATTACTATTTTTTTTTTTTTTTTTTTTTTCAAAAATTTAGTTTTGGATTAAAAAAATATCGACTCATGTGTTCCTGGTAAAATCTTGAAATGGAAGTTTTGGATGAAAAGCAATAGTTCCTATTCTTACTATGTATAAAATTGCTAGAGAAACTAAAAGTTTAACTCAGAGAAAATTTTCATTTTTACTTTCTCTACTATTACTACTGCTACATACTGCCTATAGTTAAGTAAAGAAAGTATTGGAATCCATGAAAAAATTCAATTCCAAAATTTCATCATATAAATATGTGTATGTATGATTAAGGTATTTGCATGGCAAGTAAACTTTCTGAGATGTTCCTTGTTATTGGTTTGAATTTTCAAATACTTATATCTTTTTAAGTGGTGGGTCACTGTTTTTCTCGTGATAATATAAGGAACAAGGGGGTATGAAAACCATCTTATAGTGATATGCTGTATAAAAATGTATTACTTTAACCCACTATATCCTTATGCCTTCAACAAAATATGTAATGAAAGTTTATTTCAATTCACAAGAAGTAGACAGAAGAATTTGCTTTTGAAGAATAGTATGTAGAAGAATGAGTAGAGAAAGTTATGCAATTGCACCACATAATAGTTTTTGCCTTTCTACAGTTATTTATTATATTTGTTTTTATAATTGGGATTTCTTTCTGTAACTTCATTATGTAGTGGTAGAATGAGGGGAATTATATATGCTGTATTAGTTTAACATTTTTATTTGATATCAACATCCCTGAGCAAGGATGTCGTAGTGAAAATGCAAAGGACAGCTTTGCATGGAGATGCTTGTCAAGGAGACCACAGCTACAATTTTGAAAAAAATTATTCTACATAGACACCCTTTAACTTCTAGATCATATAGAATTTGATTTGAGAAACAACTCTGGTGATGTTATCACTTTCTGAACTGTAGGGTCTTTTTAATATGAGTTTTTTTATTAACTCTTACACTGAAAACACTCACATTCACTTCTGCATTTGTACTACCAGACTCTATGGAGGATAGAGAATGATTCTGGTGAAAAAAAATTCCCTACTCCAGCCGAGAATTAAAACTGGGACTTCTGGGTTATGGAGACTGAAGTTTCACTGACCACTTGACCAGAGAGACAGTCGCCTACAAGTTGTAGAATGGATGAACATTATTTTAGATCTAACTCCTGTGTATAAGATCATAGAATGCTTGCAAAGGAAGATTCTTTTTATCTACTCAGATCCAGAAATATGCACATTTTCATGGTTAACGCAAGTCAGATAAGAAATGCACTTGATGGCTCCCATAAGCATTGTTTGCATTCAGTAATGTTATATCAAACCACATGTAATGAGTGCCCATTGCTTTGTTTCCAGGCTGTACAATGTTTGTGCGAAGAGTGGTAGCTCGTTATCTACACACAGGCCTGACAATGCGTCAGGCTGAAGTGGAGCTCACAGCTGTTCGATATCCTTCTGTAAAACGTGGTAACTATGCCAAATTAACAGATGCCGATGTACAACATTTTCGCCAGGTGCTGGCACCAGAGCGAGTGTTGACAGATCCTGAGGATATTTCACCTTACAATGTGGACTGGCTTAGGATGGTTAGAGGTATACATTTTTTCTTATTTCATTTACATTGTTCATCGAGAAGGGAAATTAAAAGCTAAATGTTGTAGTGTTCACTTCTGTGACCTTTTTATTTGAGGGCAGCAATGAATGAAATGAGTAAAATGATGCTCAATATGATCCTGGGGTCCTTAGAGATTGGAATTATCTGAATTCATCTTTTCAGGATGAGGGAAAACCCTGAGAAAAACTTATGTGGGTAGCTCTCCTTAACAGAGATTCAAGCTTGTAAGGCAGATACTACCCTTACACCATATTGTAAATTGCATCATATATAATTACCGCAACCTCATTTCATTTGCAATACTAAACTTTGGGTTTAACCTGGAAAACACAGATATTTTGGTTTTTCTGCAGTTTACTATGACATAATGGTCTAACTACTCATTCTAAGGCTAGGTCGGATTAGATTAGATATTTGACAAGGAGAAGAATAGGAAGGACAAACCTCTTCCTGCCTGCATTGAAATCATTGGTCCGCTTCTTCCCAGTTTTTCCAGTCACCTTCAGCTTAATAAGTCTCAGGAGTCCATTGAATAGGTTTTTATTAGGTTCTATCTCATTTGGATCAATAGTTCCAAACTGATTATGGCTATTCACTTCCACTGTTTCATGAAATATCAAGTACAAGGCAGTTTCCTCCTCTACACCAATACACTCCATTATCTGCAGGTGTTTCTGATAAGTCCTATAACCAGTCACCAAACCCATCATGAGCCTCAGCTGCTGCCTACTTAATTTAGGGACTGCAGTACTCCTAAGACAAGTCTATTTCATCATTAGCTTTCATGCCTTTATTCCTAGATACATGTATTCTATAGGCTGACTTTGAATCCTATCTAATAGATTTGTCCTTATCATTCATTTAGTAATTACCAAGACTGGTTCTGGAACTAAAAATGAGGTCTGTGCTCCCATTTCAGCTAGCCTTACTATATTTTGATTTCCAATTACCCCAGTGGCCAGAGGTCCATGAGTCTATTGCATTCCCTAGTGCTTCTAGGGCTTCTTGACATTCCTTAACAATCTTAAATCTCATGAAGGGTGCCATTAGTGCCTGCAGTGCCACCTGGCTGACTGAGATATCCAGATACTTCAGTGCCATGAGATAAAGTGGCCACGCCCTTATTGGCACTTGGGTCTGGGGCACATGCTACTCACCTGCTGAGATAGCAGTTCCGACTATAGCGTTACATATGGCATGATCTTCTGGCTCATGCCGTGCATATACTAAACAAAGGCAGTAGAAAATGCTGTTTGGTGGTATTTGGTGTTAGTGCAGTCATGGTCCAGTATACTACAGCACAAAGAGTTTTCATCTATGTCTCTGTGTTGTTGAGTGTTTCAGGAACACTTTCCTGATATTGATTCCCCTAACAGAAGTACAATTCATAAAATAGTGAACAAATTTAAAGGGATGGGGATCAGTGTTAAACCGGAAAAAAAAAAAATTGAAAACATCAGTTTAACAGAGGAAAAGATTGATGATATTGGTGCACGGTTGAAACATTTGCCAAGAAAGTCTCTCGAAGTTATTTATTTTTATTTGTGGGGCAGTTTGAAAGACAAAGTGTATAAATCTAATCCCTGAACGTTACAAAAACTACAAAATAATATACAGGAAGGAATAACCACATATCCCAAGAACAATTGTAACATGTTTTTAACAATCTGTTAAGATGCTGTAATACCTGTCCTTGAGCGAAGGATAATGTTTCAAACATCATCTTTGTAAATTTAAGCATTCAATATTGTAGTTTGTGAAATAATAATGGTTCTACTTGACCAATTCATTTCGATGCATATGATGGTATGCACAGGGAAAATGTGTCAGGAGGGAAGCTGTGCACAACTGCAACACAGGTGTCATTAAAAGCAGGGCTGCTTAATCTTATGACCCTATATATTTCCTCTAGTGCCTGTCCTCACTATTTTGAGGCTAACATCTTTTAAGAGTTATTACAGTGCATATAACAAATAAATGTCAGTCTTACTCTACCTATCCAACTCCTGTCCTACACATGGCTTGTGTGAAAAAACAATTTATCCAATACCAATTGACCATAATAGTTGGTTATACTATGAATCCTGGACCTAAAGTACTTACAACATTGTAAGTCACCATTGGGGTTGTCATCTCAGAATAATTTGAGATCACCTTGTAGTTTACTGGGAAACATACAAGTCAGTTGAGAAATTCAATGCTATGCCGACATGTTGCTATGGTAGCTCAGTGGTAGAGCAATCGGCTAGAGATTGGGAGATCCATGGTTCAAATCCCGGCCATGGCATTGAATTTTTCAGTCTGACTGCACCTATCCAACTCCTGTCCTACACATGGCTTGTGTGAAAAAACAATTTATCCAAATGTCTATTATGTTTTTCAAATGGGAAGAGTTCTACTCTGCAGTGAATGAGATGCATTATCGGTCGCTACCCCTACTTACTTGCACACTGAGCATGCAAATCTGCCTGGCGACATAATGCTTATTCATGAAAGCTATTTAAGCTAAAAATCTGTGGTTTTTACGGTTCTGCTGTGAACATTACTCACTATCTTCCTCATGGAAATTTTTTTGCAAAATTTTAACATTTTGTCTTAGTGCAAGTAGATTTATGAGAGATGGAATCACTTAGAGCTGTGTTTCCCAACCTTTTGAAGTTCACGGCACCCTTGGGAATAGCATTAAACAGTAGGGGCACCCTTCCTTGAATTAAAAGAAAATTAAGCTTAATGTGTTAATTTATTGAAATATTATATAATAATAACGTACACCATAACATAATACAGTAAACTTTATTACAATTACTGAGTAAAAATACGTCAATAAATTTTGTTCGATTAATGATTAATGTGAAACTTGTGTTTGATGCTTAGAGCACAGATATGTGATGTCGGGTCTTACAGTTGACAGTGAAACACGCAAATCGTCCTCAAGGTTATTCAGTCTATTTCTTGCTTTGCATTTTATTGTCACCATAGCAGAGAAGGCTTGCTCACATAGATAGGATGTTGAAAAGGGCAAAAGTGCGTTAATTGCTTTCTTCATTAGGTTAGGGTACTCCTCTCTCCGTTGAAGCCAAAAACTAGCCACCGACACCTCACTCTTGGTGAACTTACCTTTGAGTGTGGAATCAGCGCAAAGATCAATAAATTCATCTCGTTCGCAAGCAGTGAAATCTATTTCCTCTGCACTACCTACGAAATCAAATGGTGAGACAACCCAGTCGAGATTCGTAGTGGAAATAGTTGGAAAATACGCATCTATTGCATCTTGCAATCTTGATAAGTGATCACAAATGTGGTCTTTCAGCTTACCCAGATCTTTATCTCCTGCCACATTAAGAAGAGATGGAAAGTTCGACAAATCTCCTTTTTGAACTGCAGACTTCCAAGAACTAAGTTTTCTTTTAAAACCTTTCATTTTATTGGTTGAGGAGATTATTGTTTCATGTCGACCCTGCATCGAAACATTCAGTTCATTCAGCTTATGAAAAATATCTGCCAGATACGACAGTTCAAAACACCAAGAATCACTTAGTAAGAGCTCATGAAATGTGTCTTGATTTTCATCCTTAAGAAAAGTTTTTAGCTGTTCTTTAAGTTCGCGAAACCGGTTCAATACATGACCCCGCGACAACCACCTTACTTCTGTGTGAAGTAATAAAGAGGTATGAGCTGCATCCGTTGCGCGACATAACTGTTCAAAAATTCTGCACTTTAAAGGTCGAGATTTCATATAGTTCACCATTTTCACAACTTGGTTAAACACTTCAGCAAAATCTTCATTACACGCTTTCACGACTAATGCCTCTCTATGCAGAAAACAGTGAGTTATAATAATGGATGGATTTTCATTGAGAGCTCTGGCAGTAAAACCTTTAATTTTCCCAGACATAGATGGTGCACCATCTGTACATATACCACAACAGTCTTTCCATGAAAGATCATGGTCATTGAGATAGGAATTAATAGAAACGAAAATATCATGGCCTGTGGTTGTAGTCTCCAGCGGTCTACAGAACAGAAACTGTTCACTAATATCTTTTTCATCAATATATCTGATAAAACCAAGGAGTTGCGGTTTGTCACCAATATCGAGACTCTCGTCAACTTGCAAAGCAAATGTTCTATAAGTTTTTATTTTCTCCGTGACTTGTTCGTTGATATTGCATGACATTTCAGATATCCTGCGGCTGATTGTGTTGTTGGACAGAGGAACTTTCGAAATTTGATTAGCTGCTCCTTCGCCAAGTAGTGTTGAAACTATAACTTGACATGCAGGGCCAATGATTTCCTCTCCAAGAGTATGAGGTTTCTTTTTTTTAGCTATCAGTTCTACTACTTTAAATGAGGCTTCAAGAGCAGTATCACCTATGGTCATTCTTTTTACCATTTGCACAGCTGTTTTCTTCTCCCCTTCTAATATATGTGAAAAATACATTACACTTTTCTGTGACACACTAGGATGCTTTGTTGTAAGATGCCGCTTCAGTTTGCTAGGTACCATGGCCTCGTTGCTAAATGTTTCGCCACAAACTAAACACATAGGGATAGGGTTTTCCTCGTTGTTATTCCACTTAAATCCATACGCTAAGTAACTGTCCTGGTATGTTCTTTTTTTTCGTTTGTCTTCTTTATGTGGTGAATTCGACGGTCCGGGAGAAACTGTAAGATTTGGCTTCTTAAAGCAAGCAGTAGGAGCCGACTGTTCACTTTCACTGTCCTGGCATTTACGTTTAACAATGAACTTATCCATAGCTAAACACTGTGAATCAACGCGAGGAAGACAACTGAAAGCGCCAAGCGGCGTACACTTTTATATATTCATCTGTCGAAGTCTCGGGAATGTTCATGAGGAAGCGAGTAGTCTCGGGAATGTTCGGCAGGGTATAGCTGTAATGCCATCTGTGGGATACTAGTATAACTGAATTCTTGAAATGAATCGACCACTATCACCATCTGCCGTGCATGAGAGTAATTGATTTGACTTATTTTATTTGAAGACCTTACAAGACTTAAGGCTTCAGTAGAAGGTATTTTTTTTTTTGTTTATCTCAATATCTCGCGGCACCCCTTAGCCAATCACACGGCACCCTAGGGTGCCGGGGCACACCGGTTGGGAACCGTTGACTTAGAGCATTACTCCCCAGTTAAGAGGGAATGTAATATGTCAACACAGCAGCACTCTGATTGGCTACTGGTCTGGTGGCGCTCAAGGACAAACCTCATCCCATTTGAAAATCACCCTAACTACATAATTGAGCTTTCTCACCAATCAAAATTTGTAATAAATCAGCATAAAACACCTAGCAGTAGCATCTCATTTAGGTTTTTTGAGCAACACAACTTCTGCATAATTACTATAAAATGTTACAGAAGCAAAAAGTAGCAAAATAAGAAATATAATATTTACCTAAAGATTTTATATAATAATGAAAGAAATGCTTAAAGTATGTTGAGCTTTATTTTTAAGAATAGAATTTACAAAATTAAGTACAATTTGTGTGCCAGCAAATGTTTTGACAGGCATTTTGCCATAATACAAAATTACATTTATACATTCCAGATCACATGTACCATTGTAAGCATTGTGTCACACCAAGGTGCGTGGTTAATATAACATTATTTTTGTAATTCAAAATTCTTTGGCACACAATAACTGAAGTCTAAAGATGTGGGTCCTAATAATGCCTGCTCTGTTACATGTTCTGGGTTTGTTTTGTTTTGTTGGAATGTGGTTGGAGTGCAGTTTGGGGGTGGAATAGTTTTCCTAGCTGCCGGCCTTGAGCTTCTGTAGCTGCTCCCACATCCCTTTGTTTAAACATGTGTGCCTAGTGCTCAGATATTAAAATCAATGTGTGCAAATCAATGCGTGGACAGGTTGAACCTGGTATCTTTGTACCCCCCCCCCCCCCCCCTGTCTGCTGTATTGCTGGATAACAGAGCGACCTTTTGTTTTTTCTTTCTTCTTTTCTGTTGGTTCATTATTTTCATTATATTCCTATTAACCATTCAATAGTGCATTAAAATAAAGTATTGTGTTTATGGGCATGCCTGACTAAAAATATTGGGTGGGGGGAGGTGGTTTTGTGATTTTCAAAAGTAAAGTGTGGGGGAAAAAATATTTGTTATTAGTTTACATATTTATATATAATTTACTTTATAACATTACACTCCATTTAAATAAAACAAAAAAGAGCATTATTGCCAGAAAAAGAAGAAAAAAAGGGCATGACTCACAATGGACCACTGTTATATTCGTGGTATAGATTGAGCTTTTTTTGTAGTGAAATTAGTTCTTGGTTATCTTTCCCATAAGCCCATGTTTTATAAGAAAAAATTGTTTACAAATTAGAATGATCTACCAATAATATCTAATTCCTTGCATATATAGATGTTTAATAATTATTAAACAAAATATCTTACAGTGTTTTTTTGGAGGCACCCATCACTGAGAAAAAAATAAATTAATGTAATAGTGGCTGATTTTGTCTTAGAAACATGAAATCTTGAGTGCAAGTTATCTTTAGTGCAGTCTTGTTCACAGAGACTTGTAGGCTCAATGTGGGCGACGTTCATTATTGGTGCCTCACATACTAAAGCAGCTGATCATTGGGCAGAAGACTGGTCTAAAGTCAGCCGTTACAACTTAAAACTGTTTTATTTTTTCCACTGGTAGAAACCTTATGGGAGAGAAAGCCAGAACAGGGTGTTTTTGTTTGTGATGTATTTTTAGTATAAAGCATCACAACTGAATATGCATCATTAAGGTGACAGTGGCCCCATGTCAGTGTAGCCAACAATTTTGTCATGAAGCTTATTTTTCTGATAGAGGCAGAGAATTCAAAATATTTATTCAGAGTAATAATTTGAAATTTTAGGTGGCAAAAGCTTCAAACTAGAATTGGGAGGGATGTCCAACTCATTCCTCCCCCAAACCTCCCACCAGGCATGCCTGTGAATGAGGGAATAAACACTGATTGTATGTTATAACCTGTCTGATTTTTGTACATTATGCAGGAAGCAGTCAACTGGTACTGAAGCCCAAGACGACTGAAGAAGTGGCAGCTATTCTGCGACACTGTTCTAGTCGTGGTCTTGCAGTATGTCCTCAAGGTGGAAACACTGGTTTGGTAGGTGGCAGTGTGCCAGTGTTTGATGAAGTGGTACTTTCAACCTCTCTAATGAACCAGATCATCAGTTTGGACCAATTATCAGGTTTTATCACAATTACAATCATCTCCTGTAATAATTAACATGCAGTTCAAATTAGCATTCATAATATGATTGGAATAATAGCTACTTTTTAATTTCTTTCCTACTTACCTTATATAAGTAGGGAAAGTATTCTGTTTTATCCAAAAATTCTATATAGAGATTTTAATAGATATACAAGTTAGATTTTGCTCTTACACTCATAATGAAGGTAACACTGGTAATGTCTGATTTGAAGTTCTCTATCAAAATAATTGTCTAAGACTCCTCTCTATTCTAAGAAAATGTTTGATGTTGTATTATGGCTGGTTCACAACAACCAAGAACTAAGAGACATCCAGACGGGGGATATGGTGAGACAAAACACCAAGCGAAACATTAATAAAAGAATCTCAAAAGATTTAAAAACTGGACACAATATTAGTAAGAGAAATATAAACTTAACTAAAATTGAGTTACCTATGTATGGTAAATATAAAAATAAATGTTTGCTTGCCTAAACTATAAGGCATAGCTTTATGTTTGCTGGCCTACAATGATCTGCTAAGCCATAAAGGGTGTGTAAGAAATGAGATGCAGGTGTGGTAACAGCAGTTAAAACAAATGTTATGATTCTGATGGTTGTGCTATTCCACTACATGACTATTACATTTGCTTTTTGTGTTGTTTATGTCTTACAAAATTGATCCTTTCTTAACTAAGAAAAAGAGATTAAATGATTTTACTTTGCAAGCAGAAATGAGCAATGAAACATTTTTGACTTTAGTATAAAACCTATACAGGTTGAGGTTATATAAGTGACATCATCAAGATTTGGTGGGCAAGAACAAATTATTGTCTTTATAATTAAGCAACGTATATGGAGAATGAAAGTTTTCATTTCTTCACTGTTTACATGGCCCCCTCCCCCTTTTTTTCTTGTGAAGTAGTGCTTTAAAATGTTAGTAAAATTACTAGGATTTTACTTGCACATTGTTTAATCACAATTATTTTCATATATTTTCTCAACTCTAATACTTTTTTATAGTTGTTCAAAATATAATAAATATTTTTAGTACTAGATATACTATTATTTATTTTATCCTGTTTAGGATATATTACTCTAAATTTATTCCACCTCAAAATCTGAATTTCCAAAGCTAAATTTTTTAAAATGTTCTGGGGGCCTCCCAAATCATCTGGCTCTCCCTTACAGAAATCTGGGACCTGCCCTTGCTCAGAATGGTAACCAAAATGAGAAAAGTTGAAATACAAGTATTTTAATGGGGTGTTCACAATTGATGAGAATGTTTTCCAGGAAAGATGTCTTTGGTCAAGTTCTAACTTTCTTGCTCTTGTTCCCGTGCACAGTATATTAAGATTCATATTGTCCTTATTAGACTCTTCACTGTGGGTATAGTTCTAGGTGGCAGTGACATGAAACAAGCTCTAGGCTCACTCTAGTTGCAGGTTGATAATATGAACTGGAAGAAATTCTAGTAAATGTGCAATCTAACCTCAAATCTGCAGATGCATTGAATGCTGCTTTTTTAGCAAAAATGTCATTTTGTAGTTTATTTATAGCAACTCAAAACTAGCCTTTGTCTCAAAAACTACAAAGAACCGAATAAATCAATAAAAATTAACAAAGAATGACAAACAACATTAAAATGTGCAATTAATAAATGAATGAAAGTACGGTAAGGCTAGAGGAATGGAAATAGTAATGGATTTGCATTTAGATAATGTTCACTCTTTCAAATTTTGATGTTGGTTAACCCTAGGCTTGCCAAATGTTCCATATTATATGGAGGCTGTGCTGTGGCTGAATGGTTAGACCACTCTCCTCTCACCAAGGCTGGGTTCGATTCCAGTCAACCAACCACATGTGGGATTTGTGGTGGACAAAGTGGCACAGGGATGGGTTTTCTCTGGGTTCTCTGGTTTCCCCTGTCATTGCATTCCACCGATGCTCCTTCTTCATTCCATGTCTCATCAGTGTCATCACCTGTGGTGTCATAATAATAAAAGCAGGCATTAAGCCTTTAAAAAAAAGATTGGGATTTCCTGTATTTGAGGAGGAAGAATCATGACTTGTATTAAACCCAAATTATCAAATAAAACATAGCAAACTTTTCAAATAAATTATGAAATAAAACATGCATGCGTGGGAACTATGAGATCTACAGACAGAATGAAACCTTTCATTGAATCCACTATATATCAGGGTGTATAGAGTACTTCCTATCACAATTTTGTCTCTGAGCTCTTCTTGCAAAATCATGCAAAACCTACTGAATGAAGACTAGAGTACCAAGCACTAATGGAAAGGTGTGTGCTTAGTATGATAGTCTGTCAAAATATATAAATAACTAATCATTTGTATATTATTTAGAGCTAATTTTATCTATGGAAATAAATATATTGTAAAAATAGTGTTTTAATTTATATATTCCAGGGAAAATACCCTGGGCCTTCCTATAAAATTTTAACATAGAAGACAGATACATGTTTAATTGATGTAAATATAGTTATTTTTACAAGCCATGATTTACAGTACTACCTCTGGCCATCAAAAATGGGAGGAGGATGAGTGTCCCTTATTATTGTTCTAAAAATCTAACCCACATTATGTTGACTGAATTGGAAGCAAATGAAACAGTATCATTGATCATGAAATAATAAAATAAATTATTAAATTTAAAATAAATTATTAAATAAAAACTAGAATTTGAATTGAAAGAATAATTATTCCATAATGTGTAAACACATTAAAATAATACTTAATCTGTATGAAATTCCAGTGTGCAAAATTGACTTTCCACTTAGTGATTGATATCATCATCAATATTCATTCCCATTCTTGTTATAGAGTATTTATTTATTGTTCCCTCTAACTATATGGTCCTATCAGTAGCACTTCCCTATGGAATATATTACTTACTTATTGGCAATGGTGCTAATCTCATCACATATTTTTTAGGTTTCTATTCATCTTTTAATTTTAATCATTAGATCACACACATTCACACTCACATTCGTATTTCCAGACTCTGGGGAAGCTAGGTAATAATCTGGGCTAGAGAAAAATCCCTACCCTCCAGCTGGGAATCCACAGTAGGCAGGGGGCTATGGGGCCAGCCATTATGTAATATTGCAAAATGAAATCTTGTATCCTACAGTGCTGCCTGTACTTGTTTCAATTTTGGTTATTGTTCTAGAGTTATTGTGAACCAGCATTTAGTATGTATACTATTAAACTATAATACAATATTTAGAGATATAATTTTAACATGCAGATTCAATAAGTTATGTTAATATGACTCTTTGAATTTTACTTCCATTGAATATTGCTATATTGAAGTTGGCATATTTCAGTAACCCTAATGTTGGATGTGTTTGTGCAGGTGTATTGGTGTGCCAAGGAGGCTGTGTCTTGGAGAATTTGGAGAATTATCTCCAAGAACATGGTTTCATAATGCCTCTAGATCTTGGAGCTAAAGGCAGCTGTCAGATTGGTGGAAATGTGGCCACCAATGCAGGAGGTATCAGACTGTTGCGTTATGGCAGCTTGCAGGGAAGTGTTCTTGGCATAGAGGCAGTAAGTATCATCACAAGCTGTTTTTCATAAAAATAATGTCAACAATGATGCAAATTTAAATGGTGGGTTACTTTCTAAGGGGGAATTAAGGGAAGAAAATTCTTGTATGAGTGGTTTGTGAGGGGTGTATTGAATAAAAAAGAGCAAAGTCCTGCCGTGCCAAAAATTGAAAATCATGCCCATTTTTGCAGAAGTTAATGATTTTATGGCATTTCTTAAAGCATTACAGATAGGTTTGTTAACTAACCCACATTCATCATGTGATGGAGGTAGCGAAGGTTTTTTAAATGTTTTGGAGAGTAAACCATATGGGAATGATCTTATAGTGGAGAAATTAGAGATCATTGGGCATAGGTTCTCACCTTCGAAAGACTAAAAGAAAGATTTATCAGGAAAAAAATTCTTCAGATGGAAAAGCTATAGGGGGAGCAAGGAGATCCACTGATGGCATCATAGATAAATTGTAAATTACTATGGTCAAGCCATTAGAAATAATTTAAATGATCTACAGCATATTCAATGTGCAATTTAGGCTACGCACTTTCATGAGCTCTCCTCTGATGAACATCCCCAACATGGTGTCTGCCCTAAGATGACAATTCTTGGTGCAAGTACATTAGAGTGGAAGCAAATTATGTACCTGATGCCATCAAACCTATATATAGAGAGGCTTATCCCAACTAGATCTACTGAAGAAATGCTTACATGGAAAACTCAAAATGCAAGCAAAGCATTTATTAATGTTTTGCAGTGTATGCTCTCTAAATAAGCTTGCCATATTATGAAAATGATAATAAGGAAACTTGCTTCCCACCTGATTTTGAAGGTGGTATTATAAATATTGACTTACAAAAAAAAAAAACATACATTTGTTCTCTGTGTGAAAATTTCAAAGGAATGCCCACATTAATTTTAACCTGAAGTATGTACATTAAAAATAATTTTACACTAACTTTATTATTTCCATAAGAAAATTTTCTCTAATATATAATTAGTTACCTTAATATGCTGAATTATTGTACTTCACATGTGATACTTTTCATCGCTCTGGTAAAAGAAGCTTGCATTAATCTCAATAAGGCCATAAAACCCTGACAGGCCATACTATAATTCAATGTGATTTTTAATTTCACTTTCTATCAAATTTAAACAACATTCATTCCTTTCAGTGTTCAATTTTTTGTTCGAAATTGAAAATACTCCCTCTTACAATCTTATGAACCAGAAACAGAATAAGTATGACATTAAGATACTCAAATGATATCACTGAAAAATATTATCAATTCTTTATAAATTTTGATCTATTCAATGATCCTAAACTATCTCAAAATACACAAAATTCATCATAAAGGAAAATCCCTTATACTTTTTGTTCCCAATACATTCTCAATTAAGGCTTCTACTTAGGTTCTTAGCTTTACCACATGACCCTGGGAAGTGACCATGCACACAAAGCACTACTATGCAGCACTACGACTTGGCCATATGACTAGTGGTTACCAATACTAATATACTGAATGAACATGCATACTTTTCAAATTACAATTGGAATACAGCATTTTTTTAAGTCTGGTAAGATGGTATGATTTTTAATCATAAAGTTTGATAATGAAATTTGATTAATATAATCATCTGTCGAGTTCTGAAACGTGTGGATGCTGCTGAGATCTGTCAGCAATTGTTCCCCACATTATCACTGCCCTCCTCCCTTAATGACTATGCCTCATGCAGAACCATGAAGTTTCTAGACGACCAGCCTCTATCCTCTGAAGATGTCCACCACAGTATTGGACAAATCCTCAAGTTTTACAATGCAAACCAATGGACCACAGCATCAAAACCAGGAAGATGATTATATGAATACAGTACTAGCTGTGAAAGCCTATGCCATTATTTAATAAAATTTGACTTTTGGAAAAGAGCAATAAAAAGAAAACTATTAACATTTAAAGAAAACCAGTTCACACAGTTATAGTTGAATCTGTATTAAATGGCCTCTGAAAACTTAAAAAACTTGTACCTTAGTTACATACATAATAAAGTAACAGCTTGATTTAACAATGTCAATGCTCATTTTCAATCATTGGCGGCAACATTTTTTGAAGCGGGTATTGCAAAGCTTGTGCACAGGTATGATAAATGTCTCAATCTTTTCGGTGATTATGTTGAAAAGTAACCATAAGTGTACAAAACTTTTAGTAATAAAATAATTGTTTTCTATGAACTTGTATTTTATTTATAGCCTGAATAGGTTGAAAAAAAAAAAAAAAAAAGGCCCTCGTACTTCATGTTAATCCATATTGTAACAACCACTCTGTTTTATTTCTTAAGCAAACTGATTACAATCAGAATCTGCTCACAATAATGGCTTTTTCTTTGTTACTTCAACAACTCTGCCATATAGTTCCTTTCGGCATTCACTGCCGTGACTTCAAGTACATTATACGAATTAACAGTTTAAACTGCTGCATGCTTCCCAGTTGAAACTGAATTCTGGGGAGGGCTTCACATATAATAATTTTATAATATTTTAATTTAATATGTTTGTAATAGAGCTCCATTATTGTGTATGTAGGTTAAGGCAGATGGCGAAGTTATAGATTGCTTGAGCACCCTTAAGAAGGACAACACAGGATACCATCTCAAACATTTGTTTATTGGATCAGAAGGAACACTTGGTATTATTACTAAGGTGGCTATTCATTGTCCGCCAAGTCCAAAAGCTGTAAATGTTGCTTTCTTAGGTAAGATGGCTCCATCACAGAAATACATGTGAAAATAAATTCACCCCTGGTTGAAAAACACGCAAAACATCAGTTTTTAATATGTTTAGGTTTACAAACATTTGAGGATGTATTGAAAACGTTTCAAGCAGCTCGTCGTGGCCTGGCTGAAATTCTGTCATCATGTGAGATGATGGATGCCCTCTCTCTTGATGCAGCCACGTCCAACTTAGGTTTGAAGAAGCCCATTGGAGACTACCCCTTCTATATGCTAATAGAAACGGCAGGTAGTGATTCAAGTCATGACGAACAAAAGCTGTCATCTTTTCTGGAGTCCAGCATGGCCAATGGTACAGTACTGGATGGGACAGTAGCCTCTGAGCCTTCAAGAATAAAGGTATGTATGATTATAATCCTTAAATTCATTTTTATGCAGGGTATTTTATTTATTCAAAAAAACATTATTTTCTGGGAAGCCAAAATTATTAAATGACTCCAGAATTTATAAACAGAATATTATACTACTAGCCAGAGTAGTGAGAGATGTGAAACAGAGTAATTGTGTATCTTGAAAATTTTTGTGAAGCATGAAGATCATAAAGCTTAATGTGCATTTGAACATCTTGCCAAGAATGCAGTATCAGGCCAAAAACCCTCCTAATAATTCTAAAAGAAAATAAAAGAATTCTGTAAAAAAGCTGATGTGTTCCATTCACATAACTTTATCTGCAGCTCTATAACAAATTATTGTTAAAAATCTTTGTGCTAATTGAGATAAACATTAGCAAAAATGGTCTTTTTACTTGTTTTCTTGTAAGTAGAAGGGAAATAAGGGAGTTCACTATGCTAAAGTGATAGTCAAACCTTTTAAAAGCTGGTTGCTATGTGATTGAGTGCTCTCCATGGTTTAGTGGTCATCATGCTAGCTTCTAAAACTCAAGATTGCAGGTGCAAACCTGGCAGAGGATGAGGATGTTTTTAGATGCAAAAATCCTTATCGCTCATCACCTTGGTGCATAGCGGCAAACTCATGAACTAGAAATACAAATCCAATCACAGAAACATTGTAACACTTAGGAGTTACAGGAAGTAACTAACTACCTTGTGATTGAAATTCATTTCTTTGCATGGCCAGGAGTTAGCAAATTTCCATATGAGAAAAGTGTTAAGTGTTGTAAAAGTTAAACCAATAACAAAGAATATCTTGGAAATTGTCAACCTCACAATGTATATGACAAATTGTGAATTTTAATAAGATCTGCATTTTTTGTGCACCAAGTTTTTGTGTATCTGTTGCTGTTTACCAGCTATGCAAAAGTAATCCAGAATGAAGAGTTCTTCAGAGACTATTCCTGGAAAAATCAAGATATACATTTTATTTGTCTAATAAATATCTTTAATGTGCAATATTTTAATCAAAATCATCGAGTCATTTTTAGAAAATCAAAATTTTCGAAATTTTTTGCATGTCAAGGATGATTTAGGGTGGGGGGATTTTCCTCAAAAATTTTAGTGTTGTATTCTTGAGAGATATTAAACTCAAATACCAAGTATGGTATTTTATCAACTTTCATTTTTGAGTTATTGTGATCACAGACATGCATGCACGCACACATGCATGCACACTTGCATACTTTTTCTAAAAATGCTTTTCTTTTTTTGATTCAGGGGATCCTAAAACTTATATTTCTGATGAAATTTCGGTATCAAATTTTTGGTTGAAATGCAATACCTTTTCTATCTACTATGTACATTATACATGCATGCTAGAAAATGTAAAAAGAAAACCTTAAGATACCAGACTCATCTTTCCTTTCAAATATTTTGGTAATGACATTGTAGTCTTAAGAAGTGACAAAAATATTTATCTAAATTGCTTGCTTAAGTGTTGGAGAAAAGTCAGGAAAAAAAAAAAGAGGGAAGAAGTAAATAGCGAAAATGAGGTAAATTAGTTGTGAATTTGAGATGAGTGAGGATGCATATATATATACAAACAGGCAGGGTGTTTAGGTGTATGTGTTTCAAAATTTCTATTGTTATGCAACTCCTAAGAGAATATACTAATTGATATAAATAAATTATAAATTCTGGCAATAAATAAATAAAAAAAATAGCAGTAGTTTTGTCTTTACACCAAGGTCAGAGCTCAAGGTATCAACTATGAAGCCTTTTGCTTGTTCATAAGCAGACAAAATTTATCTAGCTACATTATTAGCAATCTTTTCAGTGCAAAACGTGTGTAACATTACAAACTCAGTGATACAGCTTTTGAACTAGAGATATTGTTTGTCAGTGATGTTACATCAGGAGAATTTGTACATTAGAAACTAGAGGTAGGTGAAGTGTGATGTACAAATGCAATTAATAATGAAACATGCCAAAGACAAAGTGATTTCCAAGAAATTTCGACAAGAAATTAAGTCAGTATTTCATTTCATTTTCCTGTACGAACATTTTGCTTTAAATATTTTCAGTTATTCATAATTAATAATTGCATAGATGATTTAAAATGCAAACACCTTGTATAACTATACAATTCTCAAGTAAGAGAATTGTTGTTTACTTCAATCCTAGCTGACCGTGATACCTGGTTTGTCTAGACAGAAAGTGCAGTATATGCTTCAGTGATGCTATGTTCGAAATATGCATTATAGATCATCAATTTTTGGCGAAATGCTTGGAAATGCATGAAAGGTTACACGGATGTTTTCATCTGTTTATCTGTCTTTTTATCTTTTCATCTGTTTATAGTTTAAAAGTGGACACCTATACCTCCTCTATCTTGCATATTTAAAGTTATTCAGTAAAATAAAAACAATTGGAGACATAGAGGACAATATCCTTACTAAATGCCTCATTTCAAAGTTTTAAAGTGTAATAAAACTGACAGAAGGAACATTTTTATTGGTGAAAGGATTATAAAATTGGTTGATTAGTTTCCAAGATTAACCCTTTTTGTTTTGTTATAAATGAATACAAGCTTTGCATTTTAATGTTGACTGATGATAATTTAAATGCATAATGTTGGTGTCATGAACCTGGTGACTGTTCTCAGCTCTTATGGGAAGTGCGAGACAAGATCCCATATGGCATGCTGAAGGAGGGATACTTCTACACATATGATATGTCTCTGCCTCTGCAGTATCTGTATGATATCATACCACCATTGACTCAGAGACTTGCTGGCACATCAATTATTCGTTGCACCGCATTTTGTCACCTTGGTAAGGCAGACTTTGCCAATTCAGTTCCACTTGGTTTCTCTTCTTTTTGTGTCCTGGTTTATTCTGTCTGGGTTATGTTGTGACTCACACTTTGTATCTTTCTCTCTTCACTTTGTTCTTGTTCAACTTCGTGTAGCTTCTTTAGCTTTAATTATGTTCTCTAATACGCTTTTGACCTTGTATAATACTTGTATTGGGATTAAAGCAACTATAGTTGACAAAAGGCAGATCCAGGGAGGGGGAGCACATGCACAGTAATAAAAAAAAATCTGATGTGTTCCATTCACATGGCTTTCTCTACATACTATTGTTACAAAAGATAATCCCATGATAGTTGAGATAAACATTAACAGAAATGATTGTGTTACAAGTAGAAGAGAATCAAGGTAATATACTAGACTAAAGCAATAATCAAATCTTTTAGAAAACTGGCCGCTGCATGAAACAAATGCAATTTGGTTTGCTTTCCACAGCCAGGAGAAAAAAAGAACAGAGATGAAACAAAAGATGACCTCCCATTTAAGAAGTAGCTTAAAATTGAAACCAATATCAAGGAATATCTCGGAAATGGTTAGATCTACAAAAAAACTGTATTTGACATAAATTGTGTGTTTTAACAAAATCTACATTTTTTAGAGTAAATTTTTGTCTATTTCTTACGTTTATCAGTTATGCAAATTCATCCAGAACAAAGAGTTCTTCAGAAGCTATTCCCAGAAAATTCAATATATACATTTTAATTGTCATGTAAACATTTTTAATATAGGTATTTTAATCAAATTTGTTAGAGCCATTTTTGAGAAAAATGAAATTTTCAAAAAATGTTCCATGTAAAAGGTAGTTTGGGGTTGGAGAATTTTCTTGAAAATCTTTGTGTCCTATCCTTGGAAAGTGCTAAACTTAAATACTAAATATGGTATTTTACAGTCTTTTCCTTTATGAGCTATGCTGTCTATATATATATATACACACACCCCACCCACACCCACTCTCTCTCTCTCTCTCTCTTTTAAAATGCTTTTTTGGATGCAGAGGATGTTAAAATGTGTACTTCTAATGATATCTTGGTATTGATTTTGGGAATAGAATTTAAACCTTCTCCATCGAAGTATTATGTATGAAACACAGAAAGTAAAAATGGATTGCTTCTTAATTCATATTGAACTTTTTTTTTTTTTTTTTTTTTTTTTTTTCTTCTTCTTCCCACAAGCGAAACTAAGCAATGAAACATCTCTAATTTCAGTATAAGAGAGGTTATTG
The DNA here is from genome assembly GCA_030762935.1 of Hymenopus coronatus. Classification (NCBI taxonomy): domain Eukaryota; kingdom Metazoa; phylum Arthropoda; class Insecta; order Mantodea; family Hymenopodidae; genus Hymenopus; species Hymenopus coronatus. Next base: position 39,038,120 of record CM060897.1, on the reverse strand, counting down.
TCACTGCCATCGTCATTGTCTTCTAAACAGATTTGGTGAGCAAAAACACAAAAGCATGGTTTTTGTTCACTTAAGTGATACTAATAATACATTATAGAAGGAAAGTTGGTTTTCTTTAGTCTTTACCTGGGTTCTCTTTTTGCACAAGAAAAGTGATTTTTTAAAATGAAAGTAAAAACTACTAGATATTTTACTTAGTTCCACTAGTGTTATATATTTTTTCTACTGTAATACTTTTTGTTTATGGTTCAAAATGTAATAAATATTATTAGTACCAGAGTTTACAAGTTCCTCCAATTTATCAGTAGTTGTAAGCTTTCACGGCCAGAATCCAAATTATAACTAGAAGAATTTTCCGGGCTGAGAAGCCATGGTCTGCTAGAGTTTTCAGGTCCAGACATTTTGTTCATGATTGCAGTGAACGTCTTCAGTGGCATGGTCTAAGTCTTCTCAGTGAAGGTTTGGTCGCAGCTGACTCGTTGACTGAGTATAAATACTGCCGCTATTTCAACCAACAAGTCAGTTGCGACCAAACCTTCACAAAGAAGACTTAGACCATGCCACTGAAGATGTTCACTGCAGTCGTGAACAAAATGTCTGGACTTGAAAACTCCAGCAGACCACGGCTTCTGCCCGGAAAATTCTTCTAGTTATACTTTCCTGCAATTTAGTTTTTTTACTTAAAAATTTACATTTTTTAAGCTAAATTTTTGAAAATTTTCTGGAGAGGACCCTCAAATCACCCAGTACACCCCACCTTACAGAAATCTTGGATCTACCCTTGATAGTTGAAAACTGTACTGTACTTAGTGACATAACAGATAGATCCCCACTTGTGCATGTATCAGACAATACATATATACATCCTAGTTTACTAATCAGTTATTCAGTGGAATCTTAGATGCAAATATGAAAACAGAATTAAACATCAATAAGCTTGAATCAGGTTACAAAATATAGAAGCTTAAAAAAAAACTATGCATTAATTACATACGATACTCTCATTTCAATGAAGAAGGATCAGAAAAAAAACATGCATGCACACAATCTATCACTTTCAAATCTAATTTGGCCATCAGTTATGAAACTAAAAGTTATTTTCTCTTAAATTATAAATTATTATAGGTGGGACATTTAGTGGACTAAATGTAAAGCTTTTTCCAGACTTTGACATCATAGTGAATTGGAATTCCTCCTTTTTATCTTCCCAGATGTTTCAGACGCCATCAGTTGGTGTGCTATGGCTTATGGCCTATTTTTAACAAATAGGCAGACTTTGGATAGAAACACTAATCTTGGAAACTATTAAATCAATTTTGATATTAACATTACTGTAAGCTAATTTCAGAGAAGTTTATAGGCATTTAAGATTTCCAAACTTTATAAGCAATTAAAAGATGTCCTTAATGCATTTATAGGATGTTAATATTATTATTAATATCTGAGTATTTTTTTTATCCTTTATCATGAGTATTAGGATAAGGAATAAAAAGGAACAGTTTAAATAGGAAATTTCATAGTTAATCTCACTTAGAATTGAGTTTTATATGTTTTTCATAAACATAACCCTTAATTCCAAGTAGTTTTTTCATTCAGGAACAAAGGCAGAAAATGACATTTGCATGTAGTGGGAAGAGGAGTGGCTGCAAGCATGAGGTGGTTTGATGGAGCTGGCCTGTATATTATCAATTAATACACTACATAATAATGTACTTTATTATTTTCAGTGGATTTACCTTCAGAATGAGAATCCCAAATATGTTTTTACCATAGTCAATTTATATTTCAAAGTAGTCCTCTGTGGTCTAGGGGTTTCTTAGCCTCTAGTTCCCAAGGCCATGGGTTCAAACGAGTTGGAGGATAATGGCTGTAAAATTCCTTAGCATGACTTCTTTTGGAAGGGAAGTAAAGCTGTTGGTCCTGTGTCATAGATTTATGGCATGTAAAAGAGGCTTCTGAGCAAAAATAAGCGGCCTTTCATGCTCAATATATAATGATTGCTGAGAACTGCAGCAGTTAAAGAGTGTCCATACATAAAACTCAATTTAATTTTATGGTTCAAAATTATCAAATTTGATGGTTGAACAACAAGCAAACACACTCTGAAACAGACAACAGCTAATTGGCTAGAAAACATATGAACATATTGTGACACATTTTGTATTACTGTGGAACTGCCTTCGTTCTTGTAACCTAAGTAGGATTTTTGTGGAAGAGCTATTAACGTAATGTTGCTTTAGTTGTTGTGTCGTATGTTGTGACAGTTAATGTGGAACCTACGTGAAGGAATCACTGAAGGGTTACGGCACGATGGTTATGTGTTCAAGTATGACATATCATTACCCCATGTTAGCTTCTATGCTATCATTCCTGAACTAGAGAAACGCTTACCAAAGGATAAGGTGAAGAGAGTCTGTGGATATGGTCATGTAGGTATGTTCCTTTCATTTTGCTGTTTATTGAGGGCCAGTTGTACCAACTAATGAAGAATTCTAAATTTGTTTGATAAGTTGCAGGAATAGCTCATGAAGAGGTGTTCTTTTCAGGAGTTGAATAACATTTATACATATTCTCCACTTTGTTGTGTACCCATAAAATTTATGAATGCAACAGCCTTTTTATGACTTCAGAGCAAAGGAGTCATTTTATGGCTTTGTTGATATAGATTTCATCCTGGACATGACAAAGCATTAAATTCAATTACATTATATTGATATTTAAGATTACAGGCTGAATGTACGTGCTAGAATAAAGTGTTCTGGTAGGCCAGAACTTAACTGTATGTCTATCCTTAATGATGATCATAGTCCCCTTTCATGGTTACAACATGCTTAACGTGCATTTTAAACATTTGACAATACAACTAGTTACCTTTCATAACCAGGAATAAATTAGCACGAGCATTCAGTAATGGACTACGTGAGTTGCAAAGTGAATTCCCTCACATAAATTGTTTATTTCTTTTGCATGCTAGGGCTGCAGGATATGTTTCTCAGTTTTTGTGCAAGTTCATGTTATGAAGCATAAAATGTGTACTAGAAATCTTTATAACCCAGAAAATTATGTCCTTTTGCTTTAATGGTGTTAACTGTTGTACCAAGAAGAATGTCATGTGTGTAAATTCATTTATTTTAAAAATTTGTATGTATTTACTACAGTGAACATTTTATACATTATAAATTTCATGACACTGCAAATTTTTTATGCTTTGTGGTGTAAGGGAAAGTTTTATGGATTTCAGTATCATTTTAGCAAGTATATTTGTGGATGTTTTTGAGCTGTTTGCCATGTGCTCGATGCTTTGAGGGCATATGGGAAGAAGTGATTCTGGCAAGGTCAAAATGAGTGAAAGTCTAGTGCTTAACATGCCAAGCACAAGAGTGCACTTCAAAACTTCAATGCTCTAAAACCGCCCTAATTATCACTGGGTTGAAGCCATTTCAATTTTGAGAAACCCCATGTATTTTGAACAAAAACTTGGTTTTGAGCTTTGGGGAATGCATGTCATCTTAGTGATGATGTTGTAAGGCTCTGTAGAATTTAGTTTGTAAACAACAGTCTGAAAAAGAACCATTCACAACCAGTAATTAATATAAGAACTCAAACAATTTAGAACATGCTTTGATGAAGGATACCTTAATCCTTATAATGGTTAGTTGCTGATAGTCTATGATTTGAATTGAATTTATTTTCAACTAAATACAGTCTCAGAACAATGATTATATAGTAAACAACTCCTAATGCAATTATCCCTATTGAATAAAATAGACGTAAGAATCTTACTTATATACTGTCAATGTCGCCTTTATAAGTTTGCTTGCCTAAATTTGTTTAGTTCCAATACACAACTGCAGTCATTTGTGTATTGGTGACCATCACAATTATGTTACATTTTTATTCTTATTCTACACCCTTTCTTCATGCTCCTACCTTACCAAAATAGTTCCCTAAACTCTTTATATTTTTTTCTTCTTTTATAGTTAATATTTTTTTAATTAAAATTTCCCCATCTAAATTATTCATTTGTTGCTATGCCTATTCTCTCCATACCTTTGTGTTATTGAAGTACAATACACAAGGAAGAACTAGTTGTCCTCTACACTTTGAACATTTCAATAAATCTTTGTCATGTCTTATGTTTTTCAAATTCATGACTCCAATTCAATGCTCTTGCCCAAGCAAACACTTCTCTACTGATTTATCACACCTTTCTATCCATTTTTTTCTATGCCAATTTGTTTTTATTTCCCTATAGGGCCTCAAAGAACCCTCTCATACCACCAAATATTTCTTGTCTTTTGATATTATTTTATTTAGTCTCAGACTTGTTTCTTTCCAGAACCCTTTGTTTTGATGCTTCTTATTAATTCATCACTCTCCCATCTCTGTCTCTTGGATATCTTGTTAAATTTTAAGAACTTAAGGTCTGTTTCACTGGATAAATAAAATAAAAGTTCCTCACTAGACAAATAGAACTTAGTAAAGAAAGGAGAAACTGGTTACAGGCTATGGCTCTAGAAGAAATAGAAGACGAGGTGGATTTCCACATAACCTACTGTGTTCCAACTGTGCACCCACCATATCCTATCATGTTCCACCTTGTTTTGATATCCACTGTGTCTGAGTTGTGGGCTATTTTTGCTTGATTCAATCTAAAGACGGACTAGAGGAGACAAGAGGGTATAGCCTCCTCTTAATTGTACAAAAGGCATAGAAAATATTTTGCTTTGGTAAATTCAAAATCAACCCTTTTATTTCTATTAAATTTACTTAAACCAAATGACATTTGTTACCCTTTGTGGTGTACTGGTTGCCATGCTAGCTTCTAAAACCCAAGATTGCAGGCTCAGATCTGACAGAATGATGGATTTTTTCAGATGTAAAAATCCCTAACAAGGCTTCCTTTGGAAGGGAAGTAAAGTCCATGGTCCTGTGTAAAGTTTATTTGTATGTAAAAAAATAGACTGCTGTGAGAGAAGAAGGCTCATGAGCAAAATTCCACCTTTTCGTGTTTGCAACTCGAGATTTCATCCTACAATGCCATCTATGGGCAGTGAGCTGATCCTTCATCACCATGGCATATAGCAGCAAACTCACTAAAAATTAAAATCTGATCATGGAAATGTCGTAATGGTGGTCTATGCTCCACTTGGGAGTTACAGGAAATAACTAAATGACATTTAGTCGTACACAGCCAGTGAATGAATTTATTATAGTGATATATTAGATCTCAAAATATGTTCCACTAATTGGAAAGGAAAAAGTCTGAATTAATTATGGTTTACATTTACAATTAAATAATTACTTCATTACAGTGAGGATCAATAGCATAACAGTAGAATTGAGTAATCAAACTTTTTAATATAATATTTAAAGGCATGTTTATTAAACAATTTAGAAGTTCTCTCAAAATTTAAAATAAACTTTGCATTCAAAAAACAATTTGTGTATCACTTATATGATCAGCTTGAAAAATGTTATGCCACAGCCAGGATTTGAATTACCTTTCAAGAGAGAGCAAGTAATCATCATTTATATATTTGAAAATTTAAAAATTAGAACTCTCTATTTCTGACTAGGTTTTACTTAATGCTAATAAGTAAACACTTAGCTTTTAGAATATTTTAGATCCCCCCTAAAGGAAGTCTGGTTCCGACTCATCATTCTGATTGTTTTGTCATTTCTGTTTTTCCAGATCACAAAGAAGAAACCTTGTTTTAGCCTGTGGTGCCTATTTAGTTTTACTTTCACCTATAATCTTCCACATGCTATTTTTAATTAGTGTATTATCATGTTATAATCCTTGTGACAGATGATATAGCAGGCTGTGTGTGAGGTCATTCTGAATGAATAGTAGATAAACATAATTTTGAAGCATATTTTAAGATTAAGAATTTATGAAGATGACAAGCATATTTAATATTACAGGTGATGGAAACTTGCATCTGAACATTACTTCACCACAGTTTGACCCAGAGGTTCATGCACTTGTGGAACCATATGTGTTCGAGTGGACATCCAGGCTGAAGGGTAGCGTCAGTGCTGAACATGGTATAGGCTTCAAGAAGACACAATATATCCATTATTCCAAGTCAGAAACCTCCCTCAATCTCATGGCCAGTATCAAGAAGCTGATGGATCCCAAAGGAATACTCAATCCATACAAAGTTCTTCCTGCGGTGCACTGATACCTGCTAATCAGAGTTGAGAATTACACAGGGTGGAGCCAGAATTAGCCTTTCACCGCTGTCATACCCAGCAATGTGTTTCTTAGCTTTATTGTTAGGATTTTAAAATTGCTTTTTTTGTACAACTCCCTAAAATTGTTACTTTGTAAACTGAAAGTTGTCTGCATAATGCTGCTTTAGTGGACAATATCATTTAAGAATGGACCAATAACCAATTAAACCATTCCTCTGTAAAGCTTTCAGCCATTTTGACTCCATGGCCTTCTTCAATGCTGTTGGGTCCATATTTATGCTACATTCACAATGAGATGCAAGCGCACATGTAACGTAGCATAAGCGAGGATGCAAGGAGACACCATACGCAATGCAATCGTAAGCACAATGCAAGAAGTTGGCACAGGATTTTAGATCTGTAAGTTACATGCAAATATCTTCCAAGGGCTCTGCAAGTTACAAATTGAATAACATAACCAGCAATACCACATAGAAAATTCACTCAATATTTTACAAGTAAATATGTTATAAAATTACATGCTAACAACTGACCCTCATGGCAGTGACGTCACAATAATTGCTCATTCAAAATTATTGAAAATAGTACAAGCATAGAGACTTCAGAATGTGATAAAGCTACATATTTAATGAATTAAGAATTATCTTTCTGCTTTTTCGATTTATTCAAGAAATCTAGATGCAGATGATAGTTACATCCATTAAATCAAAGAAGGATTTGCAAGAAGACTGTCCTAATCTCTTGAGGGAAATTAGAGATGGCATGGCACTGCATGACCAAATAGAAGAGCATGCATATACAGCAGGCTCTGTAAAGTCTTGCAGTGCGATTGTTTGTTGTTGAATTCATAGGCACTGTATAGAGAAAAGAAGTAGAATTCCTCCTCTTTGCATGCAATGCAAGGATAAAGTTTGGAGTTTGCAAATTCTTGCATTGCATTTCGCGTGTTTCTATGTGAAAGCTTACATTAAATAATATGAGTCCAAACACTTGCGCTTACGTTGCATCTGCGCTTGCATTTCATTGTGAATGTACCATAATACTACAAAACAAAATCTTGTAATTGGTACACTATAACAACCAAACATGTGCCAAGCATCTAAACTTAAAAAACAATTATTTGATTGTTCCATTAATAAACCAATCACATGTTAGTCAGCAGCAGCCTATGAATTGGGGTGCTGCAGTGGGGTTATAAATACGCTTGCCTCATTTAGTAATATAAACCAGGTTTATTAATCACCCTATTTCTTTGGTTCCACCTACATTGCAATAAAATTAAAAACAAAGGGAACAAATTATTAGTCATTGCTTCAAGAAGCAGGTTAAACATGCTTAGAATCCACATTTTGTACAAAAGTTGTAAATAGCTATTTTTTTAAGTGAAAGTTTTGTAGTCACAGTTGTTTCATGCAATAGCAGCAATAAATGAGCAGTACCTGAGAAAGTTTATTTCTTGTAAACGAAGTCAATTTTTTTACTCTGAAGATTTGAAACACTCTTACTATAGCCTGCTGCTCCAAAGAAATGTGGGAATGCACCGAGATATTTCCCAAATGGACACAGTTCCCTTATTCTTGATATGCTATATTAAAAGGATTCTATTGTGCAGTTATCTTCAGCTAGAGGTATATTCTAGCTAGAAATATAATATATCAGAATTACACTTCTACAATGCTATATAATTTACTTTACACTATTCATATATATCAAGTGAGTCAAAAAGTATAAAATGGTTGCATGATGTTTTCTGCATGCTCATTGCCATCTGCCACTATCATAGAAAGGTGCGAATGAAACCATACAACATTTTTAAAAATACTTTTAAAGGCTTTACTTACCAAATTTATGAAAGGAATGCTGAAACTGGCCATCGTTGTTGTCCATACATTTTTGGCATCTCTTTAGGAAAATATACATCACTCACTGTAGTTCACCTTGAGAAATGCTGGCAATTTCCAGATGGATGTTTTGTTTTAATTCTTCCAGGGTGTGTGGGTTTGTCTTGTACACTTTATGTTTTAAGTTAGTCCAGAGATAGAAATTTCAGGGGATTAGGTTGAGGGACCCATAAATCTCTTTTACTAATAATTCGTCCTAGAATCAGAGAGTGAGAAACATAGTTTTGTTTCCTGTCCGATCTTAAAAAGTTGCAGCCCCAAATGCTATTTCAAACTATAACTACCCCGCAACTCCCTTTCAGCCTCTCTTCATCTCAAAACTGCATTAAAGGATCTGCCCACCACTGCAGTACCAAGATGCCAGATTGTCCAATATTGCTCGGTGAGTTTACACAGTCACCCAGAAAAAGGAAGTTTCCTGTAACTGATATAGTCCAAGTTGTCTAAGAAAATAGCAAATAAAAATGCAAACAATTCTCTATGCTGGTCCCCCACAGATGGCCCGCTTTGGCGCTGTTCTTTGCATGAGTATGCTATTGCTTCCAGGTTTCACTGAGATGAAGCCCCTTGTCTCTGTTAAAATTGTCATTTATCTGTATTTCAGTGGCTTCTTTAATTATACAGTTCTAGTTACTGATGGTTTTGTCAGTGGCAGAAAGAGGCCATGATGTCAAGATGGCTGAAAGCTTGGCAGAGGAATGTTTTACACTCAGCTGAGAGCCTGTAAAACCATCATTAACAATTACCACTGAGAAAGTTTTAAGTATTTAACAGTACCCTGGTTGACCTGTTTATGGGCCTTTTTTCTGCAATCCATTGTGTTCTAAACACTGAACAACTGCAATGCATGTGATTACCAAAGAACTTGTAAAAGTCGTATATCTCTCAGATACCTGAAACCTAGAAACTAAAAACATCCACTGAAGTATAACCCATTATTGTCCCCTTGAACGTCACACCATTATCTGGTCTTTACCATCTCCAGGACATGAGAACCAGGTTTATTGGCAGTGTCCCTTACACTTATAAAAATTTACATTAAACTGTTGATTCATGGAACTATTTTTGGAGTACTTTAAGTGTAGGTAAAGAATAATTTCATTTTTTCCTTGAAAACTTGGTTGCTGGAAGTTTATATGTGGACTTACAGAAAGCAAATTAACCAGTGATGACATTTTCCTCTGTATAAATGAAAACTCTTAGACTTTTTGTTCTAAATTTTATTTTTTTAAGCAAATATGTTGGATGTATTGATAAAATCTAGATATCTAGGCTATGAAAACACATGAATAATCCAGATTTTTTTTTCATTGCAATTATTTCTGTTTTAAACCATGTTTTAATGTTTGGAACGAGAAAGATGTTAAAACCTGCTTTCAACATAACTTTTATTTTATTATTTTAAGACGTATATTTAAATTACAGGATTTTCATGCATATCATTGTGATCCAAAAAATGTTATACCGAAGTATATGTTCCTATTTTACCTTAGTTGGATTTTAAAAAACACATATTTGGCAATGATGCTTGGTTCTTCCATAAGAAAGCATGGGACATAAGAGCACATTGTGGCTTCATGACATGAAAGCCGTTATAACAGCGTATGTTCAGAAATATGAGTCACCATGTTAACTTTGGCAATAGCAAGATCTTAGCAGTACATGCCCTCTTCTCGCACAGCATTGGTGAGAAAGCATAAAAATAATTGAATACAAAATCTGAACTAACATTTGAGAATGCTGCTCACTGAGATCAATGCATTGGCAGGTTAGCAGCCAGTAAGAAATTTGACTAGGGGTGGGGCATCAGGCAATTAATTATCTTTGTATAAATAATAAGACCAGATACATCCATTTGATACCAGTGTCTAGAAGAAGTTTTTGATGTGAAAGTTTTGCATAAATTAATGCAATCTTTACCTGAAGTCTTTAAATTGTTTTACTTTGAGAGATTTTTATAAAATGAAATAATTTCTCTTTTTAAGTTGAAAGAAGCTGAGTTGTTTAGTGGGTGAGATAGAACAGATTAATTTGAAAAAATGTGTCAACGTTGTGTGTGTATGTGTTTGAGAGAGAGAGAATTTAAAATGTATTTTTATATAAATGTTCTATCTTAAAGATGAGTGTTTCTACATGGAGAATCTGCTATGCTTGCAGAATTCCAAAGAAATACAACTTTTGCAGTGTAAGTGTGAAATATGCACAGAAAGTTCTTGTAAAGGGTTCTTACTGTAATATCAAGTTAAAACAGAACATCTAATTTACTCAGGTGAATAACCAGGTGTGTCTGAAGTATGGAAGGGTTATTTCTTGGAATGAAGCACCAAATAAAGGCTGATTATTTTAAAATTGTTTTTATTTTTATAGGTCCCCTTAAAACCAATGTTCTTCTAAAACACAAAAGGCAGATGTATTTGTTACTTTCTTTAGCAACTACAATACTTACTAATAGAATAGAATACAATACTTTTACTTAGTAATTAAGGTATTGTAATCTATTCAATTCATCTAGCGATGAAATTATGATCTCTTCCCCTTCTGGAGCCAGCCAGACACCTGCCAACAATGAAGATGAACATCGTTGAAATGCATCCAAGGAAAAAACTAAGTAAGTGAAACTATAGTCCTTATTTGACTCAGATTACTTATGTAATAATTCTCTTACTATTTAAAAGACCTATTCATTTTGATTACAAATGGGCTGTTAAACACTTCATAATTTCAATTCATTAACTATTGAAAAGAATTTCAAATGTCTATGTACTAGAATATGTATATAAAAAACTATACTTGCAGAGAAGGCTCGACTTTTCATTGAGAATACCATACTCCAGAGAAAATTCTACCAATATTTTATGTATGGTTATGTAACAGTCGTTTGAGTGAGGTGATGTGAGTGTTATTATGAAAATGGACAAAATCGAGTATTGATCTGTCATTAAATATTTATTTTTGAAAGGCAATACGCCTACACAAATCAAAGATGAGTTGGATTCTGTGTAAGGGGACTCAGCACCATCATTTACCACAGTGAAATTTTTTGCAACTGAATTTCAACGTGGCTATAAGAGCTTGGGAGATGATGAACGTTAGGGAGGTCCAAAAACTGCAACTACCGACGAAAACATCGCCAAAGTTCACCAAATGGTGCTAGACGACCGCCAAATTAAAGTGAGAGAAATAGCAGAGGCTATGAACATGTCAAAAGAACGTGTTTGTCACATATTAAATCAACATTTAGACAAGAGAAAACTGTCCACGCATTGGGTGCTGCTTTTACTCATGTTTGACCAAAAATGTGTTCGAATGGACATTTCCAATGCTCTGTTGGCGCAATTTAGGCACAATAAATTCGAGTTTTGGCGCCAATTAATTACTGTAGATGAAACTTGGATACACAGTCAAACAAAATACAGTCCAAACAGTGGACTGTAAAGGGGGAACTGGCTCCAAAAAAAGCAAAAACTGTTTTTACGGCTGGGAAAATGATGGCAACTGTTTTTGGGATAGTCATGGAGTTATTTTAATCAATTATCTTCCAAAAGGAAAAACCATTACAGGAGCATTATACACAGAACTTGCTGCTGAAAAAGGCCACATTTTTAAAAAAAAGAAAATCCTGTTTCAACAAGACACACTCACTCACTCACACCGCAACGGTTGCAATAGCGAAAATCCACGAATTATGGTTTGAACTGCTTTACCATCCGCTTACTCACCAGATCTAGCCCTAAGCATCTTCTTTTTGTTCCTTCATCTGAAAAATTTGCTTGGAGGACAGAAATTTTCGTCAAATGAAGAGGCAATCACCTTTGTGAACAAATATTTTGCAGAGAAAAACACAGAGTACTATTTGGATGGGTTACCGAGATGGGAACATCGCTGGGAGAACTGTGTAGAGTTACAAGGAGACTATGTTGAAGAAAAAAAAAAAAAAAAAAAAAAAAAAAATTCTGAAGAAATGTCTTGTATCTTTATTAAATCAGAAACTTTTCAGACCACCCTCTCACACCCCCCCCCCCCACGCGCACTCACACACAAACTTTTTTCATTTTTAATCTTGATTTCTCACATGCCATTTAATCAAGAATGACATCATAGCTGACTGGTGGCCCTGAATTGCAGTCGCAGTGCTCTCTACCGAGATGAGCTGTAGTCATTTGCCAAAGAGAAAGCTCTATCTAGAAAGAGCAGTGATAGTTTGAGGGTGAAAATTATTACAGTGACCTCCATCTAGAAAGAACTGATGGTGTTTGCGAGAGAGAAAGCAAAACACAGTGCTCTGGATATGACCATCTGCTAACCAATACAACAAGCCTTCCCATACCCCCTCCCGTCGCAATAATGAATGTAATTCAGAGGTTGCCCTATTCTTTGTTACAAAGATCCAAGATGAGCTTTCTGGTGTCAAGGTAGAAGCAGCATATAAATATTATTTATATTGGTGTATAAATGATTTTGTGCAAAGATGTCCAGAATTCAGACAAGTAACACAGAGGGTAATAGTTTAAATATTCCAGGTTTAGTCAAATTGACATATGTTGTTTCCAATATGAATATATGTTTATGCAGACATTAAATTCTATCACCTATAATTAAATTGTCTTCAATGTGCACATTTAGTAATCTGTTTAAACCAATAGGCCCATCATATGTCTTATTGCAAAATGAGAGAAACTGGGGACTGTGAAGTATCTGGAATTAAAGATTCAAACACGCTTGTAACAACTTGGAAGGAAAACCAAGACTGGTCATTGACTTGCCATACCAGGAAAGTACTGTGACTGTACCTGTATAAAATTACCAGGTTGCATAAGTTGTAGAATGCTAACCTTCCAACCAGCTTCTGAATGTTTTGAAGATGATGAGCAATAGGACATATTCTTTACTTCAAATGAATGTTTGTTCCAATTGTCAGGTCATGTTAACATACAAAATGCATGAACATGGAGCTTAGAGCCACCTTACCGATCTGTGGAAATTCCTCAGTATGAACAGAAAATTGGGGTCTAGATAACAATGTCTCGACAGAGAATAATCAGCCCAATTTTCTTTGAAGGGAGACCAAATGCACTAGAAGTGGTCAAAACCTGTGCCACTCTCACTCATTACTCATAAGCCACACCACTTTTCGAGAGTGTGGCCTTGAGAATCTTGATATCGAGAACTAGTGCTCAAGAGCGAGGTGACTTTGAGTATTCTCATAACTACAAGACGAAGTAGGTACACGTATGATCCATAGTATAAACTGGTCATGAAATAACTAGGGCCCAAATTTTTAGGTTTTAACCTACTTTTTCCCTTGTAAGTAAGTTAGAAAGTTTCAAAGTACTCTTATGTTTCAAGCCGTTTGGTTGCTAGTGTGTGATTCTTATTCAATCTAAAAAAAAGCTAAATGGGCGATTAAGACCTAAATTTTGCTAACCTAAAGTTTTATTTTAATCTATTGTTTTAAGCCTCGGGTTAAAAATGTATAAATTTTTTTTTCAACTCATCTGAATTATAATTTTTTTTTTAATAATTTGTTTAGTTTTGAGTGTACTTGTGGGGTTAACCAGGGAAAGAATTTATCACACTTTTTATCTTGGTATAGAAATTGCATGTATGCGATATATGCCAGCAATATCATGCAATGTTGAAGGATCTTTTTCTGCCTATAGAAATATATTTAAAAACAACAGAAAATTTGCAAATGTGGGTAGTTGTATACAGCAAAACTACTGAAATGTGAAGTTTGTTGAGTGTTATATATTAAAAATACATACTAAACTTTAGGTTAAAGTGTTTGAGCACGAGTATACTGTGTAATAAATTACCTTTAATTACAGAATGCTTCCATGAAGTAAAATAGTTTTCATATTTTTATTTATATTATTTTATAAAAGGCATTTGTCATCAAGTTCCTTAACTAGGTAGGAAAATTGTTTAAAACCCTAACAAAAAAACAAAAAAGAGGCTAGGAACATTGGTTAAAAACCTAAAGAGTTAATAAAAGGCTAAAAATCCAGGCTCTAGTAATAACACAAGATTACTCATCATTTAACAGCACATATATCCCAAATGCGTCCACAGTAAACGATTGAATCAGCGACATTAATTGTTAATGACATACCTATACTTTGTGTTACCAAGTATAAATATGTTCAGATTACAACCGAAAATAGAATTACTTCTTGCAACATAAGTCTTGGGAGTAATAAAATATTTACACACTTATTTTAATAAAAGTGGAAACCATGTACACATATCTGCAGATTCTGTGATACCATACTTTAATTTTAACCCTTTCCCCACTGTGGGTTATTTAAATATATTTATCCTGGTAGGCTATTTAAATCTTAAATCATTTAAACAGATGAAATAATACAACTTGCAAGACTGATTATGCAAGTTTCAGCACATTACACCACAGTCTTGCTATCAGTGAGACTCAGGAGTCTTGCGAGAATCAAGACACTCGAGATTCCTGTATGCTCGCTGGTCAACCTCCCTCATGCCAGCTATGCTGTGAGAGGCGAGCTAACTAGCAGCAAGAAACGAGCGAGACTGAAAACTGACTTGACCGGCTGTAAAATGCACAATGCTATAACTGAGTTCATTGACCAACTGAATGAAATTGAAAAAAATCCATGGCTGGTTTCAACAGGATGGCACCTTTGTACATACAGCCAACAATACTGTTGTGTTCCTTGAAAGACTTTTTCCTGTAGAGGTAATACGTATACTTTATGAATGCAAGAGAATAAGAAAACACACTTCACACAGCATTAATTATCTGAATAACTTAATTTTTTTAATAGAATCATTACCAACCCTTTTTGCCATCTGAGGTCTCCAGATCTCATCCCCTTGGATTTTTTGTCAGGGTTTATTCAGGATGACCCAAGTCCTTAGAACATTGCAGTAGATATCTTCTGAAAGGTATTATAGCAGTTTTCAATCTGGTGAGTCCCCAGATATGGTGAATAGCACAGATGTTTGATTCCATTAATTGTGTAATTTCTCTAAATTTGGTTAATATTTGCAAGGCTTTTATTGTATTGCATTGCATGACAATAATTTACAGTTTAGTATATATAAACCCACTATTCAGTGTTTTATGTAAAATATGAGCTTTGATGTATTTTGAGTGTTTATGTTGTTTACATTTTTCTGCTTACACTAGGATATTTTATCATTGTCATCCTGAACATCTTCATTCTCTAATGACAAAGATGCAGTTAGGCCAATACAGTGGCATGTATTTTGTGCTAGAAATAACTTGTTTGAAAGGTACAATGAAATCAAATTTAAAACATACTTTCTATAATAGTGCTACTGTTATAAAAGTTTACATTATTACCTTATCATTACTCATTACTTTTTTAGCATTTTGTTTCATGTGTTACCAAGCTTCATTCTTTGTTTAATATTAGTGCCATCATTTATTTTGTTTTCAATTATATTCTCCTTTTTGGACACTAACTCTATTATCATATTTTTTCAAAGTCGTCAAAGTTACTACTGCATTAACAATTCATTTTACTCAGTATGAGGTTAAGTTTCACATGTGCTGAGCTCTGTTTCACAATATATAAATTTATTGTTATTCATTTAAGTTGGCTACTCTGATATGAATATATAAAGTGATATATCTGGCATATCAAAATTACATGGTTACAAGTGTTATTGTTGTCACTTTTACAGTTAAGTGATGAAAAGTTATAGATCACCACCTGTTGTCGAATTCTGAACTAAACTGTAAAATGGATTGTTATCAAGGAAGCAAAACTATCTCAGAAACTGATATGATCTATCTATCAATTAAGGTTTATCGAACAAATAACTATCAAGTAGTTATCTAGAGGTTTATGCAGCTGGGTCTAAAACAAATAACAGCATGCCAAATTAAGACTCATTTGATATTACACAGATGAGAACAAGAGAACCATCAAGTATAACACCTGCTGCTAGAGGGACAGTATTCAACTTGCCTAATCACTCTTTGCATCACATTAAGTATGATCTCCTGCTGTTAGATGGACTCAACTCTCGGCCTTGGCATCACATTAAGCGATCTCCTTGAAGTACAATCTCCTGCCATTAGAGGGACTGTACATAAACTTGCTTCATCAGTGATGCTATCGATGACATTTCCTGCACAAGAAATATCATCAATACCATCACTGATGAAGCATGCTTACATACTCTGGGAAGAATGATTAGATGACTAAGGTTGGCAAAGGGGTGCTCAGTTGAACTATAAGACCAGGATCCTAGGCAAACTGAGCAATAGAACATTAAGTTAGCCAATAAGGGAAAACATTGTAAAAAGGATTATGTAAAAAGCTGCCCAAATGTGTATGTTATTGTTATTTAATAGCCAATTGTAACCATTATCAATATTTCAATTGCTGGGTATAACCCTCAACACACATGTACTAATGTGACAATTAATCTACATCAGCACAACTATATGCAGCACAGTTGTCAAGATTATAAAAAATGTACGCACTTGCATGGAGTCAACTTGAACACTCTTGTTCAACAGCTCTCAAGTTATATACTTCCAATCAGAAATTGGGATCAAATGCAACATCTCCCCTTTAGAAAAAAGGACAGAGAAATTATAAAGGAGACTTCAATGATTCATTTAAGCAACATTAATACAAAATTTATTTTCAAAAAATCTATGAAACTATTTCAATCTTCTTACAATGTTACATAACAGATTTGCAACACATGATAAGCACTAGGTATATTTACAAAAATGTTGAGTATTATCAGGGTGGTGACATTACGTCAGGGAAGAACTGTCTTGCTTGCTCACTTGGTGATGTCCTTGAGGACTGTGTAGGTGAAGGAGTAGTTGCATGAACCCGTGTATGTCGAGTCAGACCTCCTGACTGTGAGAAACTCTTGAGGCACACTGCACAAGAAAAGGGATTCTCACCAGGGTGGGCACGTCGAGTATGTCGGCTGAGGTCACCAGACTGGGAGAATCGTTTCAGGCACACGGAACATGAGTATGGCTTCTCGCCAGTATGTACGCGAGCATGACGAGTCAAATCTCCAGACTGTGAGAAACATTTACCACACACACCGCACGAAAATGGCTTCTCCCCTGTATGCACTCTGGTGTGCCTCGTCAGATGTGCCGCCTGAGTAAAGCCTTTGCCACATACATCGCAACTAAATGGGCGATCTCCTGCATGTGAGCGTGAAGTAGTGCTGGAAGGGGAGGGTGTACTGTTCGTAGGGGGAGGTGTGCCCTTGAGGCACATGACACAAGACTGCTGCTCGTCCAAATCTGTAGGGCTGCTGGGAGAGGTGGTAGGTACAGCAGTAGTAACAGGTGTAGCACTAGGGGGTGGAGGGGCATGACTAAGTGGCAGCAAGAATTCCTGCCACAATTCACGAACATGCTGCGTGGCTGCTTCACCCCATAATGGTGCCCTTGTTGCCCCTCGGCCGGGACCTCCCTGCTGGAGTTCTCCCCACAAAGGGGAGGGTCCATCTGCACGCACTGCCAGCGTGATTCTTCACCGCTGAAACAAATCACATCAGCAGTAGTTGCATTTATTACATTATCTTATGGCAACAGAAAGACAAGCTTTTTATCCAAAATTCTTATTAATTATGTTTCCACAATGTGTAATTACCCACTATATTAATTTTCTATTTTGAATAGTTTTACATAATTTTTTAAGATAGTTTTGTTAATTTTATTTAAAAGTTGTAATAGAATAAAGGTTGGTTCACAACAATTGAGAATGACATAGATTTATTTTAATAGAAGCATTCACATCTGATGGGAAGTTTTCCAACATTATAGGTGTCTTGCCCAAGTTTTAACTTTCTCATTGTCATTCTCGAACACAGTATATTAGATGCATAATGTTCATAATCTCTTTACTTGGAGATTATTTTAGGCATCCATCACATGAAATAGTTGCAATTCTTTCAAATTTTGAAGTTGACTAAACTTTACTTATATTGCCTGAATTGGAGATGGATGAAAAAATATTTTTGGTGAATTAAAAACAAATGAAATCCCAATGCGCAAAATCAGCTTTCCACTTTGAGATCAATATGGTTATTGATATACACTCCTATTCTCATTACTTGATTGTTGTGAACAAAAATCCTGCATCTTACATGGCTTCCTGTTTGGTTATCGCACACCAGCCTTAAATTATAATGCAATATATTATTTAAATATGCACGTAAAATCTGACATACATTTATGCTCTCTTCTCATTGCAGGGGGAAAATTATTAAAATTATATAACAGGTATTACAAGTTTTATACAAGGTTCATATCTCAACAAAAGTCAAAAAATTTACAAAGAAGGCATTAAAGTGTAAGTGAAATTGAGTTTTATTTATGGACACTCTTTAAATGCTATGATTTTCTATATCCCATTCTGTATTGGGCGTGAAAAGACTTAAGTTTTCTCTGAGGCCTCTTTATTGGGCTTGAGGTTCTTGAACATGATGTAAATATACGATGGGACCACATGCTTTACTTACCTTCTGAAAGAAGTCATGCTAAGCATTTTTACATACAAAAATATTCATCACCCTCAAATGGGTTTGAGCTTGCAACCTTAAGAACCAGAGGCTAGCATGGTTTTAAACTATGTAAAAAGACCACTTTAAAGTGTATCTCATCTTTTTCAAGGCATATGTGAGAATTAAATGGGAATTTTGATGAGGTGTAAGACTTATATCATGAGCTATACTTGTATGCTATAAAAATCCCATGTTCCACAAGTTGCATAAATTATTTTATTTACAACCCATAAAAAAATTTACAATAAACAGTTTTGCAAAATAAAAATTAAAATATGTTGAGAGAGGGCCTTATGCAACTGAATGTACGTACACAGCATGTCTTTAAAGTGAAAGTCCCTGTTTAAGAAAATTAATTTGAAAAATGTTACTTCTTGCACAGGAAACTGCTTGACTATGCTGGGTTTTTTAATTATTATGGTTGTAAATAAAATAAGTTAATGATAAAATCTGAAGAAAACTAAGTACCTTCATATATAAAAGCTGTGAAGAAACACATAATTTTAATTTTATATATGTCTTACCAACAGCATAGAAAGGATTTTGCTCTCAATGTGAGCTGCTTATGGCTGAATATCTCTTGTAACTGCTAACATGTTTCTTTCTACTATGCTTTTTTCTTCTTCTTCAAATACATAAGCGTTGGCATCTCTTTCTTGACATTTCATTTTCTGTAAGGTCCAGTTTTACCTATAAAATGTATATGGTTTTACCAAAACAGATCTGCTAGTAATGCTTAAATGGAACTACAGTAAAACCCTATAATTGCTCTCTTCACAGGTGTGGCTTAAATGTGTAACAATTGGGATAGTGTTACACAGTGGATATGATTTATTAGGTATGAGAAAGCAATTTTGTCACAATTTAATATGAAATGCACTACAATAATATTATTTCTGAAGATTCTGGTGCATTACAGTGCAAAACAAGAGATAATTTTTCTGAAAAACATTTTCAGATATTGATTGCTGTGTACTTAAGACCACTACTATGAAATATTACATTTACAGTTTGCTATTTTGTACTACTGTATAACAGCTCCTTACAACTGCACAGAATTCAAAGAATCATTAAAATGATATAACAGGGAACCATTTGAAAGTGCAAATTCTTTTCAAGAAAAGGTACTGTTACATGCCCCATAGTGCAGACTGAGGGGTTTTCCAGATAAATTGCTCAAGTTGCAATGAACACCAAGTACAGTCAAACTGCTTTCACACTACACTTTTACAACATTAACAAATTTGATAATTATATACCTACAATATTTTTATTCAGTTTGAATGCCAAAAAAGTGTTAATATCAGGGTTTGGAGGCATTTAAGGGAGTAAAATCATGCAGTATTAATATAGAACATCCAAGAAGTTTACAAATAGAGCATAATGAAGGGGATAGCATTATAATCAGTAGCACAAACATGTGGTTTTACTGTATTTTAATAAAAATGCCTGAATAGCTACATTGCAAAAGATATTGAGGCATAACCGGAAAGAGCATTAATACATCGAAAAAATTGAATACTCTTTTCCCTGCTTACATAGATTTGTAGAAAGAGAAGTGACTGATTTCCTTGCAAGTGGTTGAGACAATTCATCATTGAGGGTTGTATGAAGCTGCTTCAAAGCTTTAATGCCAAGGATACACTATTGCATATTAGGAACATATTGTCACAAGTCAGTTCTTTTGGGCACTTGGATCAAGAGTTTTAATGTTCAATGAAAGCAACTAAAATTAAAATGCTTGCATTAAGTTTGGGGGAAAGAACAACAGAAATTACACAAGATATACTATACTAAGAACTAAATAGCTTTCCATCAACAGAAGGGAGGAGGAGGAAAGATCATGTATTACATATACATCTATATTACTGTAATTTAATACTTTCTCTTCTAGAAACTATTCTTATAAAAGGTTATTATTCTAAAACTTTTATTTCACATGAATATACTTCATTGAACATAAGAGGTATACACTAGGTATTGATAATACTAGCAAGTCAAATTTTTAAAAAGTGTCATTTTGTGATGGCTAAAAAAAATGAATATGCATTGACTTTCTGCTTCAGAAAAGTGTGAGTATATTAAAATTCAAACTAATAAGAAAAAATATATTGAAAATGGTTAAAGCCATAAAAAAATATATTTGAGATAAATTTAAGAGACCAACATTTTTTATATAGTCAAATTTTGTCTATCTTTTATGATTTATCAAAACTCATTCAGAATAAAGCAAGCTTAAGCTTTTCCCAGAAAATTCAGGATACAATTTTACTTGCCATTACATGCTTTAAACATATGCATTTTGATCAAAAGCATTAGGGCTATTTTTTAGAAAATAAAAACCAACGAAAATTGTACTATGTAAAGGGTGGTTTTGCATGGGGGAGTTTGTTCATACAATTTGATTTTTGACTAAACTTTCGCACTTGACCCATCTTAAACTTTACTAAAGGGTAGAAGATGTGGACAGTTTGAAAGCTTTTAACCCATCTATCCGTCCCAAGAAAAGTATTTGCTTTTATAGCAAAAATGATGCCATGCACTAAAAATCTGATGTGTTCCATTCATATGACTTTCTCTATATCTCTGCAACAAATTATTGTTAAAAAGCTTATGCTTCTATTTAATTCATGCTAATTGAGAAACATCAGCAGAAATAATCTTATTATTTGCTTCCTTGTAAGTATAAGCGAAATAAGGGAGTACTATAGGTTAAAGTGATAATCAAAAGCTGGTTGTTATGTGACTGAAGTTCCTTTGTTTGTAAGGACAGGAGTTGACAAATTCCTGTATGAGAAAAGTGTAAGTTTTTTAAAGCTAAAACCACAAACAAGGAATATCTCAAAAACGACCAACTCCACGAAAAAAATGTATATAACATACATTGTGTGTTTTAATGTGCTTTACATTTTTTTGTGTAGTAAGTTTTTGTCCATCTCTTACGGTTTAGGAGTTATGCAAAATTCTGTAAAATTCATCCAGAATAAAGTAGTCTTCAGAGGCTATTCCCAGGAAATTCAAGATAAACATATTATTTGTCAGATAAATATCTTTAATGTATGATATTTTAATCAAAATCATTATAGTCATTTTTGAGAAAATCAAAAACTTGGAAAAAAGGTCCGTGTAAAGGGGTGTCGCATTCCTGGAAGATACTAAACTTAAATACCAAGTTTGGCATTTTACCGACTTTTCGTTTTTGAGTTATTGTGTTCACAGACACACACACACACACACACAGATCTTTTTCTGAAAATGTTTGTTTTGGATACATGGGACCCTAAAACATGTATTTCTGGTGAAATCTGGGTATTAAATTTTTGGGTGGAGTGCAATACCTTCTCTATACACTATGTACATAGTATATATAGAGAAAGTAAAAATAGGCCAATTGGCTATGTGAGGTTCATTGGGGTTTTGTTCCCAAAGCCGTGGATCCAAACCCCATGGAGAGTGATGGATTCTTTTGGGCTTAAAATCCTTATCATGGTTTCCTTCAGAAGAAAGTAAAGCCATTGGTACCATGTTGTAAATTTATGGCGTGTAAAAGAACCTCAAACCTGATAAAGAGGCCTCTGAGCAAAATTAAGTGGGGGATGCTGGGAACTATAGAAGTTAAAGATCGTCCATAAATAAAACTCAATTTATTTTTTTTCGTTGGGGTTAGCTTTTTACCAAAATGAGCTCCAAGTGTGGAAGATTGCTTGAATTTTCAAATACTTATACTTTTCCAAACTGTTTTTTTTTTCCCCCTTCATTTTTTCTCACGGTCATGGAATGGTCATGAAATTTAAAGAGTTGCATAGGAATCTGCTTTAGCTTAAAGTATTATTCTTATAGTTACAACAAGGCTGCAAAAAAGTAATTGTTATACAACAGGGGGGAGAGCCTTTGATTTTTTCATAAAGAAAACTTAAAGGAATTAACCTGGACAATTACCTAAAATCCCATCCCTATCCTTCTCATGGTGCAGCTGTTAGTAATCATGTAATTATATGGGAAACATAAGTGAACATGTATTTATATGATGAACTGAAGGGAGGGGCTACTCATCTATCAGCACTGGTCAGCTTAGTGAGTTAATGACCATATCTGGTATCCTTATTCCTTACCAGATTCTCTCTTTACACTTTCCTATCCAGTCTCCCTTGACTGAACTCTGTTATTTTCAACCCTGATAGTATTAGAGTACTTGAGGTCTAAGGGATCACTTCCTATGTTTTCTCTATCTTCTTTTCTTATAAAATTAATATAATACTGGCTCGTCACAGCATTCTAACGTCTCACAATTGGTAACTGTGAAGAAAGCCAGTGGATCAATATCCTCCTAGTTAGGATAAATGAACCCATTAACCAAATACGAGTGCAGTCCTCCAATCTTATTGGGGGTTGTGAATGGATGATGTAATCGCCAAAATGTAAAATAAAACGATTAGAATCTGTGCAATAAATTACTGCAAAAAAGATTACACATCTCAAAGCAAAATATTTCAGGGTTAAAACTGTCCTCCGATCGGGTCTCCGGGTAGGGACTGCCTTGAGATTAAATCAAAACATGAACATCCTATAATGGAATGTAGGAGGTTTTTCTCAAGATAAGAAAACTGAATTAGCCAAAAGCTTATTTCTAAATGACATAGACGTCTTTAGCATATGGAAGCCAACATATCAGAACAACAAACGTGTTACATCAAAATTAAAGGATATATTATATACTTACTTCCGAAAACAAGACAAATAGCGAGTGGAATATTAGTAGGAGTTAAAAGTACCTTAACATCAGACTTCAACATAATTAAAGAAATGATAAAAATGAAATAGCTACAGTTGATGTTTGGAAAAATAATGAACACTATAAAGTATTTTTTTTTTTTTTTGGGTAGTGTGTAACGCCCACTTTTACTGCTCAACACCGCAGGCGATGATACTGATGATACATGAAGATGGAGCCCTGGTGGAATGTGATGGAGGGGGAAACAGGAGAACCTGGAGAAAACCCACCCCTGCGCTGCTTTGTCCACTACAAATCTCACATGCGGTCGCCTGGGATCGAACCCAGACCATCTAGGTGAGAAGCGAGTGGTCTGACCACTTGGCCACGGCATGGCCCACTATACAGTACATAACCTGTACAACCCCCCGCAAAAATATACCAAATCTGAATCATTTAAACATAAAGCAGAAAACCATAATTGTTGGTGACTTCAATGGACATTCAAAATTATGGGGATACTCCAAAGCTGTTAGAGGTGGAAAAAGTATTGAAGAATTTCTAAATACAAGTGCAGTAGAATTAATATTTAATAATAACGACAAGCCAACATATCTTCATCACACAGGAACTACTACAAATCCTGATTTAGCATTTATGTCTTCTGCTATTGCTGAAAAAACAAATAGACAAGTTAGTGATGATTTTGGTACAAGTCATAGAGCTGTAACTTTAAACATTGATATTTCATCACATAAAACTAAACCTCAAATTGAAAAAACTATTTGGAATTTTAAAAAAGGAAACTGGAGAGAATACACAGAAATATTAGAAAATACATTATCAAATAAAATAACTATAACAGAATCATCAAATCATTTAAACAAAAGACTTTGCAAAATTTTAATAAATATAGCTCAGAAGTACATCCCTAAAGGCAGAATCAAAGTATATAAATCTTTCTGGAATAAAGAATTAGATATATCAAAGAAAGATTATGATGAAGCTAGAAAAAAGCAGAAATTTCTAAAGATAAAGAAAGCCTGATAAACTGGAAGAAGAAATGTGCACTTTTTAAAAAAACACATTTTTTTTAATCAAAAGGAAAAACATATAATAATTTTGCAGAACAGGTTGATTGTAGAAAATATGGAACTAAATCTTACAGGTATATTTCAGGACTACAGAAAAAGGATAGTAAGAAACAACCCATTACTCACAATAAAAAAAATTACAGGTGATTACAAAATAGCATCAGTTTTTATTACTCAATACACAGCATCAAAAGTTTCTAGTATGTATAAAAAAAGACAAAAAACAATTAAATCAAGTGTAAAAGTTCTAAATCAAACTGAAAAATCTTTGCCAAAATCAACCGAAGATATCTTCTCTAAACAAATAGGAGTAAAAACATAGATTACACTCAAACTTCACTCTTGAAATAAAGTAACTTACTTTGGACATGTTTCGGTGGCTTTTGCCACTATTTTCAACGGAGATTCACTGATGAACTCGTGGTAGCGGCCTGTGGAGGTCTCTCTTCCGGATAGATGAATTTTGAGATGAGTCCATTTGTTTGTGGTATGTCAAAATTTATGACCTTGTTTTTGTTTTTTAAAATTAATAGATTTTCCCAAACTGTTAATCCAATTGGATTTTATATTCAGCTGCAAGGAATGTGAAAAGATTTACATAGGAAAAACAAAATGAAACATTGGACAACATTTTAAAGAACACATGAAATGTTTAAAATATAAACAAACAGGTAATTTAACTGTAGCACATCCTTTTTGGACTCAAAATCATAATTTTCACAGTCAGCCCAAGTTATTAAAATAAGTACAGAATCCAATTGGATTAACAGTTTGGGAAAATCTATTAATTTTAAAAAACATTTTTTAAATTTTGACATACCACAAACAAATGGACTCATCTCAAAATTCATCTATACGGAATAGAGATCTACACAGGCCGCTACCACGAGTTCATCAGTGAATCTCCGTTGAAAATGGTGACAAAAGCCACCGAAACATGTCCGAAGTAAGTTACTTTATTTCAAGAGTGAAGTTTGAGTGTAATCTATGTTTTTACTCCTATCTGATTAGTTACTTCACTGTGCATTCCCATTAATGTTTTAATCTTCTCTAAAGAGAACTCAATGCAGCTCTCAAACATCTTAAAGCAAGGAAAACATCTGGATCAGATAAAATTCATTCTGAATTTCTACAATCTTGGCCCCAAAGCTAAAGAATGCTTATTACATTTCTATAATCATGTTTGGAAAGTTTCTGTTCTCTCAGACTGGTAAAAAACGATTATTATTCGAATTCTAAAACCAGGAAAAAATGCTGCAGAAACTAATAAACTGTTGACCCATATCACTAACCAGACATATAGCAAAAGTCATGGAACAAATGATATTAGCAAAGCTTAACTGGTACCTAGAATCCAATAATCTCCTCTCCTCATCTCAGGCTGGCTTTATAAAAAATCATTCTACAAATGAACAAGTGATCCTACTAAGCCAAGAGATAAAAGAAGCATTGAATGAAAAACATCATACACTTGCCATATTCGTAGACTTTAAATCAGCATATGATTCGATTTGGAGATACAACCTAATTAAAAAGTTACAAAACATTGGAGTAAAATGTAACATGCTACACTGGATCTCTGAATTTTTAATACAAAGATTCTGTGCCACATTCTATGGTGTAGCAACATCCAAATTTAAACAAGCACATTTAGGACTCCCTCAAGGAGCTGTTCTTAGTACTACTCTTCTGCCTATCACCATTCAAAATACTGGCATGAAAACCGCCCTATCTGCAGATGATTTAGATATGTGGCACTCCCACAAAACACAAAATATTAAACAATTAGAAATGACACCTCAATCATCTCAAGAAATTTTGAAAAAATGGTGCTCAACAAATCACATGACAATAAATACAGAGAAAACTAAGTATCAATTTTATTATTCTCACTAACCAGAAAACAATTTGAATTAAACTTACTATTTTAGAAAGGACAAAGAAAAATATTTTGGAGTGGTTTTTGAAATACACTAACCTGAAAAACTCATATAGATTATGTATGTGATAAGGCTACAAAAAGATTTAAACTACTGAAAAGATTAACAGGCTGTAAATGGGGCAGTTCCTAAGAAACATTAAATACAACTTAAAATACTTATATCAAACCGGTAATAAAATACTGTGGAGAAGTATTATAACATCATCATCAAATAATAAAGGAAAACTAGAATGCACCCAAAATCAATCACTTAGATTAATAACTGGGGCAATTAAAACAACCCCAATAGAAGCACTGCAGACTGCTACTTCTAACAAACCACTGAATTTAGAACTTAAAAGTTCAAGCTATTTTACAAAATGAAAAAATGGTAAGATCTCCAAACGGAATAATAATTCAACTGTATATAATTTAAAAACACAATCTGGGTTCATACAAGAAGTCAATAAATTAGAAAAAAGGTTAGAAATACCAACTCAAAGAGAAAATCTCATCACTTGCATCAACCCTTCTGAGACTATTACAATTGAACACCAGTTAAATCTAAACTATGAACTCAACAAAAAAAATGTTAGTTCTGTTATAGCTAGAGTCCTTACACTAGTAACCTTAAATCTAAATTATCCAACTCACGAATGGACACATGTATACACAGATGGTTCCCTCTCTGATGCCAATGATGGGGCTGGAACAGATGGTATATGCCAGTTCTTTTCCTTTTATAGAAATGTTGAAAAAAATACCACAAATTTTGATGGAGAAATAGAAGCTGTTTATATAACATTGTAAAATGTATTTCCCTGCAAAAATATAGTTATTCTTTCAGACTCACAGGCTGCTATACAAACAATAGTAAGACTCCCTAAAATGGAAAAAATTAAAGAAATCCAAAAGATGATTCATCAAATTAATAAACTGGGGAAAAAAGTTGTATTGCAATGGATTCCATCTCATTGTGGAGTGGATAGTAATGAAAAAGCAGATTTTTTGACAAAGAAAGGAACCCAAATTAAACAAAAAACTATGATAAAATTTCCTTATGGATCAACCAAACGCATTGTAAAAAGAAAATTAGATACAAATTGTATAAATAAAATACACAAGAAAATAAAATTTCAAAGTGGCTACAAATTGCACAAAATCCTAATTTAATTCTAAAATTACCAAGAAAATTAGCTGTTGCCTGATAACTGGACATGATTGTCTGAATAATCATCTCTATAGATTTGGCCTTTCAACCTCACCAAACTGCCCATTATGTACCAAACAGAAATTATAAATATGGAACACCTAGAATCACGCCAAGCTTTGAAAATGCATCCTAATATTGTCGCCAAATACTGGGAAGCTAGAAGGAGAATGACTTCATTATCAATTCCTGTGCATTAATATACATATGTCTCATTCTCATACACATACACACAGTTACAACAAAATGTGTGAATATGTAAATAAAGTTTACCTTGATTAATAAGTAGTAGATAAAATATTAAACTTCTGCAAAAATAGTTTGTAGGAGAGCGAGTAGAGAAAGTCTTGAGAATGCAACACATCAGGCTTTTTCCTTAACATTAGTATTTCTGTTGACCTAAGTTTTAGACCAATTAGCATTCTCCTACAAATCTTAATAGTGTTTCAATATTATTATTTTATTCATTCAAACTCTTTATCCTAAACCAATATTTTAAAATTCTTACCATTAGTATTCCTTTGTTATTCTGTTTGTGCAATTCCATTAGGTAAGGATTTTGGTGATCCCAGAATTATACATAAATCCTGTGAATCAATTTCACATTTAATCAACTTTTGTCTATAGCCTACATTTGTGCACAGTATTTCAGTCTCAACTTCTACTGAATTTTTCTCTCCAACTCTCTGATAATTTATGCCTACATACCTACAAGCAATAATAGCTTTTAATGTCATCCTTTATTTTTGGTACAGTTTTTTTCTTTAACTAAAATATAAAATATATGCCACTATTGTTGAAGCATTAGCTCTTATAAAAGTATTGTTTGTTACATATAAGTTTCCTCAGGGTCACCTCATGCGATGTCTATAAAGCGTCTTACAATATCTTTTTTCTTTATCCCTGGAAGAATACATTAATAACAAATACTGCATTATAATTGTTCTCTATAATGTGCATACAATCAACTCTATATTGCACAATTTGCATTATTTCTAATAAAATTATCATAACATAAAATGAAGAGAAGAATCTCATTTTATATTTACATAGAACATATAAGGCTTCTGAAGTTATAATTGGTATAGGAAGCCATGTCAATATGAAATTAGATTTATTGTTATTATTGCTTAGGACAATTATTAGGGAATGGAAGCAATTTTTTTCATCAAATGAAATGCTGTCATTGTTTTCTTTAATTTGGAATACTTTTACAGTTTGTCAGTGAACATAATAACATTGAACATTAATTATAACAAAATATTTTTAAAGCAAGAAGTCAATAAATTACATAAAAAGTACAACTGTGTTTTTACATTTACTGATTACAAAGTATCTCTAATTCAAATATTTTACAACTATAACCAATCTTTCTACGTCCAAACTAATATTCAATAAAGGGGAATGAAAAAAAAAACAGAAATTAACAGCCTTATTTACCTTATACTCTTATTACCTCATTTAAATATCAGAAACTGACAGAAAAGGGGCATTCAAGGCACAGTTATGATAACTATAAAAAATAAAGTAGATAATCTGCAAATTCATAGATGCTATCCTTTAGTTTTTGAAAATTATCAAATATATTAATGCCTGTTAAAAGCAATTGCGCTAGAATACTGGAAAAAAGCGTTCCAACAACTTTCTCAAATTTACAATATGCCACTCATAATAATTGATCTGGTGTATAAATATTCTGTAAAACGTAAACTTCAGTGTCTTAGCAGAAATCTCAAAACGAAAATTCCTGCTTTGAACATTCGCAATCCTTGAAAATGCTTCGCTTTTTTCAAAATAATGTGAAATTAGGTTAGGGAATGTTTAAAATTACCTCTCACAAGTGTATTTTGCATGCGATTTATTCCACCAATTTTGTCTGACATTCAAATAGTTCAGCAACATTTACGTGCGTTGTATTTCCTTAAATAGTTTCTTTATATTGAAGTTACACCAAATCTTATTCCAAAATACTTTAATTTTTTGTATCTATAAAACGCTAAACCTCATTACTCGAAATGACAACAAAAATAACACCGTTCATCTTATGCAACGTACTGGCATAAACATCAAATTTTGATGTTTGCCAATTACATTTAATTGTTTCATATTCTGCAAATATACAAACAGGGAATCTTGATTTTACGATACGAGCCAAAATTGCCATATTTTCATTGTTTTTTTCTCAAACAGTACGGGTTTGTTTTCCTAACATTATTTGTGTACGCTAATGTTGGTGTTTGAATCTCACAAAGAGCGATAAGGCGCCTTTTTTAAAGGTTAAAAGTTTTGTGCTAACCAATGTAAAACCATTGATATTTTTAACATTTTAAAAACCACTCCAGACATTAAGTCATACGCAATATTATATTTTATGTGAACGCTATATAACAGATTATTAAATTAAAATATTTAAAAATATGGTAATTCAAGATATAAAACCAGTAGCATACTCAGAAAAATATTAAGTGGGTTTAAAAGGATCCATTTTTAAAAACATTGTATAAAATCAAATTATAAATATTAATTAATCCTGAGTTGAAATATTTTTAAAAAATCTGTCTTATATTCATAGATCAAGTCCAGCAATTGTAATTAAAATTAAATATTGCTATTCTTAATTTTTTTTAGCAAGGGGGTTACAAATTCCAAAACCTGACCCTAACTATGCCTCTTTGTGAAACTATTACTGAATATGCCTATGCTATGATTCAGATAAAAACTGTAAATACTAAAAGGAGAGTAAAAGAAAAAAAATCTGAGGTGTTCCGTTTACTTGACTTTCTCTATATTTCTGCAACAAATTATCGTTAAAAAGTTTATGCTTCTTTTTACTTCATGCTAATCGAGAAAAAATTAGAAGAAATAGTCTTATTACTTGTTTCCATGCAAGCAGAAGGGAAATAAGGGAGTAGTATAGGCTAAATTATTATTCTAAGCTGGTTGCTATGTGACTGAAGTTCCTTTGTTTATATGGACAAGAGTTGACAAACTCCTATATGAGAAAAAGTTTTTAAACCGGAAACCAATAACAAGGAATATCTCTAAAACGATCAACTCCACGAAAAAATGTATAGGAAATAAATTGTGTGTTTTATCGTGATCTGCATTTTTTGTGCAGCAAGTTTTTGTCTATCTCTTACGGTTTACCAGTTATGCAAAATTCAATAAAAATCATCCATAATAAAGACGTCTTTAGCAACTATTCCCAGAAAATTCAAGATGTACATTTTATTTGGCATGTAAATATCTTAAATATAAGAGATTTGAATCAAAATTATTAGAGCCATTTTTGATAAAATCAAAATTTTCGAAATTTTTTCCATGTAAAGGGTAGTTGTGGGTGGGGGATTTTTTTTTGAAAATCTTCGTGTCGCATCCTTGGAAGATAGCAATCCTAAATATCAAGTTTGGTACTTAAAGGTCTTTTCATTTTTGAGCTATGCTGCCCACAGACAAACAAACACACACAGACAGACACACACATGGACATTTTGCTAAAAATGTTTCAGGGGGTCCCAAAACATGTATTTCCGGTGAAATCTGAGTATCGAATTTTTGGGTGCATTATAATACCTTCTCTATACACTACTAGCTGACCCGACGAACTATCTTCCGCCTTAGAAGCAATAAATGAGCAGATATTGGATTTTATTAAGTTTAATTTTTTATTAGGATAATAATTATAAATACAAAAATCAAGTATTTTAATGATTATTTATTGACCATGTATTTTGTTCACTCTTCAGTAAAGCATCTTGTGATAGACGATATTTCTTGTTTTATTATCAGGCGCAAGAACAAATAACGCAGATGGTCTTCCGACTCGTGAACATGCCAATATAATTGACCATGGGAAAAACATGGATTCAGACCACAAATTTTCAAGGATTGGCCTTGTGATTTGTTAATGGTCATGGCGAATGCAAGATGGGTCGGAAATTGAAGTCGTTTAAACTCAACCGCAAATCGGTTGGGATCATCGGGATCCTCGGAATAAGAACTTCCTCACCTTCGAGTTTTCCTTTGAGTATCGTCGCGTAAATCACATTGTTCATCAACTTACTTACCACCAAGCGTCTTCTGTTGCACAGTTTTGCTTGGTTTATGTTTCGAAGCATGATTACTATGGAGCCAACCTTTAGTCGTAAATTGTGCGGTGGTAAGCCAGGCACATCCAAAGAGTTTAAAAATTTAATTGGATAGTTGCTCTTCACGTGTAATTTCATTCGCAATGTTTCGAATCCTTTGTCGGGAAAGATTTGATTGTCTTGGTCACGGCATTGTTAATGATAGTATCGGCACAATAAGCCAATAGAAATTCGAAACAAACACCATAGACAACAATGCGTTTTTCTGTCTGATGCGTTTTGTTATACCACGTTTTATGTCACGTCACACGGAAACGGGATAAAAAGCATCCTATGTCCGTCTCTTGGTTCTCAGCATCTCAGCTACCTTCCCATCGATTTTCAGCCATATCGGTTCAGCCGTTCTTGAGTTATAAATAGTGTAACTAACGCGACTTTCTTTTATATATATATAAATGTACAGAGTACATGTAGAGAAAGTAAAAAAGAAAGCACCCCCTAATGAAAGATATGGTTAAGTAACACACAAAAAATATTAGTCTAATTTAGTTTAAGAAAAAAAGCTGGGGAACATTATACTTTGATTTATAAACCTTCTATAGAATTTCTTTTATTCATACCACTAAGAAAATTAATTATTCATAGTGTTAAGAAAAAAAAAAAAAAAACAGTTAAAGTAACCCACATAGATATTCTAATAGCTGTTAATTCAATTTAATAATTCAATAACTGATTGTAGTGGGCAGAGCACATGCTTACTGTGCAATAGTTACCAGAGTTTATTCTGGACTGGATTTGAGAAATGTTTCTTTATTCAATCAGAACAACTATACTATGACACCAAATAGAAGTAAAGCCCTATCCCCAAAATGCATTTAAGAAAGTAAATTAGTATAAAGGGGAAGTTGTATTCTGTAAAAAATAACTTAACGTTACATAGTATCAAAATGTAATACAATATTCTTACAAAATCACTTAATGTTAGGTAACTTACAGTTGCATAGTGTAAACTACCAAACCTTTCATTTTTAATATTTTAACACGGTAATAGTACTACTAGCTATAGCATTTATCTTTCATGAACGGCGCAATACACAATTTAAGACCACTTAAACTGACCTTTAAAGGCCAGTTTAGTAGACACTGGCCTTCCATGTCCCCTAAAAGATGTATTTTTACTTTCTTGTGCATACTAATGTAAGTGCATGTAGGTAGCAAACGTATTGTGTTCCACCCAACAATAATGAATGCTAAGATTTCCCTGAAATACTTATTTTTAGCTCCGCTGAGTCCCAAAAAGCATTTTGAGAAAAAAGTCCATATGTGTGCGTGCGCGCGCGCGCGCGAGTGTGTGTCTGTGTGTGTGCGCGCGTACGTGCGCGTGCGTGCGTTTGTGTGTGTTGCGCGTGTGCACATGCACCTGAGAACAGCATAACTCCAAAACATAAGGTCTGTTAGAAACAAAACATGTTTAAGTTTAGCATCTTTCAAAAAGAACAACACAAAAGATTTTTAAGACTACCTTAAGAATGGTTTTTGAAAATTTTGATTTTCTCAAAAATGACTCTAATGACATTATCACTCAAAATATTAAAGGCATTTATATGGCAAATAAAATGTATATCTTGAATTTTTTGGAAATAAACTCTGAAGCCCTCTTCATTCTGGAGAACTTTTATATAACTGGTAAATATAAGAGATAAAGAAACTCTTAACTTCACAAAAGTCGTTGAACACATTAAAAAACACAATTTATATCATATACATGTTTTGTGGAGTTTACAATTTCAGAAATATTCCTTGTTATTGGTTTTAAATTTTATAATACACTTTTCTGAAACGGGAATCCTTCACTTGTTTCACTCCTGCCCATGCTATCGCATAGTACCAGCTTTTAAAATGTATTCCCTTCTACTTATAGCGAATTAAGTAATAAGATAATTTCTGCTAATGTTTATCCCAATTAGTATGGAGGAGATAAAAGCTTTTTTAAGAATACCAGTTTATTTGCAAAACAAGTAGAGAATCTTATATGAATGGAACACATAAGATTCTTTTAAAGGAATGCCTGATCGACGTACCCGTCTTTTCAGGTTTTTACAACATTCATGAGCAATTAAAACATTAAATTAATGATTTTTGCCCGCCATAAATTCATTTACAATATTTTAATTAGCTAGCAGAATACTAAAACTTATCCTATTACTATTAATATTGTTTTATTAATTTATTTCTTCCTGATTTACTTTGTCGTTTTGACAGTCCTTAAATTGAAAAGGGTTATAGCATAGATTACGGTTATAATAAGAAAAATAATTTAATTCCAATTTGTTAAATTTGTACATTGATGTGGAGTACAATTTAACTGCGGTGTTTGGCAATTTTGTTTTCTGGTGTTGGATAAAAACAAAAGATGTATAAAATGGTACCCAACTTAATGTCTATCTCACTAAAATGGTCTCGAACATAATTATGTATGCTTTAATCCTTTGATCGTATATGAAGGTGGTATGCTTAATTAATTAAAGGGTTGTGCTGTATTAAACTTCTTGTGAAAGAAGATACTGTTAAGGAGATTGAATGCACACGAAATCTATCGGATATATTTAGTAGCTTTTAATTTTCAATGGTTGCCTTTGCTTTGTTAGCCTATTATTTCTTTTCCATGAAATTTAGTTAAATACGATTTATAAGACAGTTTTGTATCGATAGAAAGGTTTTAAAACCGGAATAGAGAGCAACGTGTGACCTGAAAACGTAGTTCAAAAAGCGCTGAAAATTGAGTAAGGCTATCTAATTTTGCATTCTAAATAATCAGTGTCTATTTGTATGGCTGCTGTCAACAGTCCTGGTACCTTCTAATGGTAAGGCATTTTTACTGCGCAATACAATACTTATTGGAATAAGGTACGATGGCATCTGTCCTACACCATTATCTAAGTACCTTTAAAGCAATAGTAACCGCGTCTGTTTTTTTTTTTAAACAGTAACGGAGTCTGATCAGGACTCCGGTACTGTATCCCTATTTACCTTTCCCCCCGTAGGTTTTACTGATTACTGGTTTACTGGATTTACTGTTTCTTTTACAAACATATACACATTGCACAAACATATAACACCCATGCCCAAGGCGGGACTCGAACCCACGATCCCCTGCCCACGAAGCACCAAAGCGAGAGGCTTTAGCGAGCGTGGCCATGGGGACCGCCTCTGTTGCAATATGTGCGATGGAATGGGTGCAAGAGAATACAAAGTTATAAGTTTACTCTAGTTTGTAACATACTTTCGTGTTGCTTGAAACAATTAGGTAATTCAAAGAAAGATTAGGTAATTCAAAAAATTAAGTAATTTCAAGAAAGAGCTTTGTTTAGTGAAGCGGCTGCACCAAAGCTGCACTTCCTCCTGAAATAATGCTGTATTCCTTGGACTATATTTCTGATGCTTTTATATATTAACTTGTTTTTGCAGTGATAAATGAGTTCTCAACAGAGTCCAGCTAACCTGCAGCCTGCAGTTGACCGTGAGAAGATCTACCAGTGGATAGTAGAGCTATCCAATCCAGAAACTAGGGAAAATGCCCTTCTTGAGCTCAGGTCAGTTTAGATCTGAAGGGTAATTAGGAATTCTAGTGAAAGAAATTGTGTTTCTTGCGGTGTTCCTGTTTCTAAAAGGAGAAGAGCATAAATAATAAATGGAATGTTGAATATGAGCAAACTTTGTCTAAGAATTTTCTAAAGTACTACACAAAGATAGATAAGCTCCTGAAATAGGGTAGTGCTAGGAGTTGCTGCAGGTATGTATAACACATTTGCAGCTGCAGTAGTTTTGGATAAACTCCCGAACAAAGGGGATTCCATCACATTATGTACTATTTCAATACCAAAAGGTGGAGACTACATGCCAATAAGGCTTTTGCAACTTTTGCAAATATATTTTTCACTTGTTTATGATCGTAACTTTTTCACTTTTGTCACTTCTGTGTGTTTTCTTTCATAAACGTTTCCTTCCTAAGGCATCATGGCAACATTGCTTCTTCTGACCTTGTCTCTCCATGTGATGCAAACATTTATTGTCTGAACATAGTGAAAGCATAGCTGAGGGTAGAGGGCCCTAAGCACAAAGCATAGCCTAGGAGTTTAAGGCACTAAGCTGCAAGGCATAGCCAAGAGATTGAGGGCCCTAAGCTGCAAAGCATAGCTGAGGAATCTGTGAAATTATAGAAATAGCTACAAATTGTATGAGGCCTAAACCCAACCAAATTAAAAAGTTCAATTTTCATTTTAGTGACATTTTTATAGTTTGGTAACATTGATTTACTGCTATTTTTGGCACTCAATAGCAGATAATGTAGTTGATAATGACATTACTTTGCCATATCTAGGTAAGCTCACAAACAATGGTGGGTGGTTTGGTAAAATGACTTTGTCCAAGCAATGTTATGTCCCTAATATATTCCTTGCTCCTCCAGGAGTATGGTGAATATAAATATCACCAGAATCTATAAGTTATTAACTAGTAAAACATTTACCACTGAGTTTGGGAGTTAAACCGTATTTTGTCAAAATGTGGGGAATACACACTAACAACACTTGTTCACATATGCATTGCATGTTTAAATGCTTTTATAACATAGACTTCTCATTTTTTTTACTCCTGTTCCTCATGCGCAACTCATATGCATAACATACCCAAGAAATTGTGGGAATATTGCTTCTGAGATTTTGTGTTGCCAACATTGGTGGGTCCTAAGCCTCAAAACAAAGCCAAGTTGTTGAGGTCTCATAAGCAGCAAAGCATAGTCGAGGGATGTATTTTAGAAGAGTGGAGCAGTCACAACCAAAGGCTGTAGTTGTGGAGCACCAGCAGGGTATGACCGAGGGATCTGTGAAGAGCAAACCCCAGTGGAACACAGCATTTAGTGACATTTTCATTAGCAATTTTTTGACTACATTGGATATGCTGCACTTCAAAATGGTGTTATTCTGCCATATCTAAATGAAGTCGCCAGAAATGGTAGATGAGTGTGTAATCAATTTTGTTGGAATAACATTTTGTACTTAATGCCTTCCGTATTCATTCAGGATTACATTGGATATACAATTTACTGGATTCCATGAGTACCTAATTAGCAAGTAAAACATGGGAACCCACAATTAGAAGTCAGGCCCACAAAGATTTTGAAGAACTCAACCGAGACATGTAATTATTCTTTTTGTAGAAAACAATTTTGATTATTTATATTATATAATAATTCTTAATGATTTTGATAAAAATATCAATATGTATATTTGCAAGAATAGTTAAATATACATAATTATTAAATTGGCTAAATTTAAATATTTTAAGACCATAAGAATTTTAAGAAATGAATGAATGTAGAGAAAATACCACAGTTAGAAATTTAGAGATGGGAGCATTTGGAAAGCCTGGAACCAACCCATCTATTCTTTCCAAGACTTTTTCTTTTCATAGCTAAACCATTGTGGAATGCCAATAAGTACTCTTATCTTGTAACTACTGCATATGCTTTCAAGAAACTGCCAATTCAAATGGAATCTGCAAAAACTAGTTATTTGAATCCCATTCACACGCTCACTCACTCTCTCACTCACTCACAACTTATTTAAAAGGCAAAATGTTGTCTACTGCCACTGCAGAGATCAAATTTGTGTGCAATGAAGATCATGTAGGCCTAGAGTTGCCAATTCTTCTGGAGTGGCTGGGAGTCTCCTGAAATTAAATGGGATCTCCCGGCTCCTGGATCTAAATTTAAATCTCCCAGAGTTATGTGATCTCTCTCGGTTCCTTTCTTCTTCTTCTTCTTCTTCTTCTTCTTCTTCTTCTTCTTCTTCTTCTTCTTCTTCTTCTTCTCCTTCTCCTCCTCCTCCTCTTGTTGTTGTTATTATTATTATTATTATTTATATACAGAGCGACTTATATAGACCTGATACATTTCTTTCTTTAATTATTCGTGAAATTCATTCAATGACGCAATTTTAGGACCAAATTAAGCAGAATGTTCTGGAGTTTTGATTACTTGTCACTAGATGCACAGAAGTTGGCAGCTGTTTCAACATTTTGTTCTTGTAGTCAATGTGAAAATGCAGTACACATTAAATCAACAACTCTCCCATGTACAGCAATACTGGATTATGAATTCAATTACAGCTACTCAAAGGCCATACCAGAGAGAATTTGGTGTTCGTAATCCTCCCAAAAGAAACACAATAATGGGGCTGGTAAACAAATTGGAAACAACTGGATCTCTGTGAGTGAAAAAGGCAAACATCCTTCATCTAGGCTTCCAACGGTTGTTGTTGACGTAAGAGCACGACTGGAGCAGTCACCCAAAAAATCATTAAGACGTTTGTCGCAGGAGACAGGGTACATCTACTCAATTACAGACGTGTAATTGAAAATTATGCAAAACGACACCTCTGAAAACTCATTGTCAAGAGTTATTATTTGTAAATAAATGTATTAATAAGTATGAATAAATGTAATTGTTTATCATGATCTACATCCTAGCATTTGGGCTTTGAGTCTAATCTCATAATAGGATATACAGATTGCAATGTTGGAATGTATGTGTCGGAGAGCTGCAAAAAGTGTAGCCCTAAAGCCATATAGGGTTACAGTTGTTCATCAGCTACAGGACCCAGGATAAGGATAAAATATTGAATTATTGTCGTTGGTTTCAGACGTTCATTGTGCATAATCCTGCCATATTGTCCATCACATGGTTCACAGATGAAGCATGGTTCCATCTATCCGGTTATGTGAACTCACGCCATTGGGCCATCGAAAATCCACATGTCATCCATGAAGCACCTATGCATCCGGTTAAAATCAGAGTTTGGTGTGCAATATCTGCACAGAGAATAGTGGGGCCAATTTTTTTTTTAACTAGACTGTGAACACTGCAGAGTACCGACTGATTTTCATGGAGTTTGTTGAGCAATTGGACGATGTAGAGTTGAGTGAAGGATATTTTCAGCAAGATGGTGCTACATGCCATACATCAAATGAATCCATGAAACTAATTGCAAGTTTCTTTGTCGACTGGATAATTTCCAGAAACATATGGCCACCAAGATCTCTGGATTTGACATTGCCGGACTTCTTTCTATGGGGTTAATTAAAAGACAGGGTTTACGCCACACGTTCCCAGACATTGGACGATCTGAAGCATAACATCACAAAATTCATGCTATTGACGACAGAGTCCTCCAACGAGTGGCCAGTAACATGGAACAACGTGTTGAGTTGTGCCTTATGTAGGATGGAGGACATTTTCAACATATGCTATAGAGGTAAATAATCTTGCAAAATTCCTCTACAGTTTAGGTATAATAAGTTGTCGCTAGCACAATTCGTTTTGAAACAGTTAAAGAAAGAAATGTGTCATCTCTATATAAATCACCCTGTACTATATATATATAAAATTTATAATATACAAGTGTTTCATCTGTTATATGCAAGAGTTGGCAGTGCATAGAAGGAAATAGTAGTGTTTTGAAATGTAGGAGGTCAGGAGGGAGAAGGGAACCAATTATTGTTCTGTCAATATCAAGTTGCCAGTCTATCTATATTTACAAATAGAATTCACAAAATCAGTAATTATAAGCAATTTGATGTCTTAGAGTCGAGGACTTTGACAGTGGTCGTAACTTGGATATTGTAATGGCTAGTTCATCAGGAGTAGAAATGAAAAAGAAATACCATTGGTCATTTAATGATGCCTGAAAAAGTTCATATGAGTGTTTTTTGTACCAATTTTTCTAGCTTTACTATTAATTTAATTTTCTTCTGGAATTCAGAGTTCGGAAGTTGTTAAGCCAAGTAGGTCATTCAGTGCTGGCAACAAGCAAGGTTGCTTTCTTTGCATTATTTAAAGAGCAACCAATTGGTGAAACTTGAAATAGACAAAAGCTTACAGCACAAACAATGTAGATCTCTTTAAAACACAGAATTTAATTAAAATGTTATTATGACAATGCCCTCCTTGGTGTAATGGTTCCCATACTAGTCTCTAATATCCAAGGTTGTGGGTTCAAAGCAGACAGAATTTTTTTGGATGTAAGAATCCTTAGCATGGCTTGCTTTGGAAGGGAGGTAAAGCACTGGTCTCTGAAATGTTTATTTGCACAAAAAGAACCCTATATCTTGAAAGAAAAGGTCCTTAGGGTCTAAATGTTGTCATTTTCACATCTGCAAGTTATGATATCATCTTAAGAGTGCCATCTATGGGCAGTGAGTTGATCCCTCATCATCCTGGGTGCATAGTGTGAACTCGTGAACTAGAAATTTCCTTGATCAAGAAACTGTTGTTAAGGTAAGCTGATATGACGTGACGAAACTTGAATTTTGTGATAATAATTTCTGAAATATTTGTTTCTGTTGGTTTGAATTTTGTAATACTTATATTTTTAAGTACCTGACCAACATTGGTTTATTTCTCATGTGTCTTGGAAAGAATGGAATTTAAAAGTCAGCATTTAGTGATCAACTTCTTAAAGATTTAACTATCGTTTCAACATTCTTTATCTCTCTTGTACATGTAACAAAATGTGTATGAAACCTTTTCTACAAGATGCAAAATGTAGATAGAAAAATAATCTTGTGTAAAAATATTTTGTAGAATAAATTATATGCTGAATAAATAAAAGAGGGTAGAGCAATAATTTTATTTTTTTCTCAATTTCTTTTAAGTTTTAATTTTTTTTTAGTCAACTCAGTTAAATGAAAAACTCATGTAGAAAACTGCCATGAATGCCTGCATTGCTAGTTAAATTACGTTTTAGGGGACATTTACAATGGAAAAACTAAACTAAACATAGTAATTTAAGAGTTAACATGTAAACTTAGCAGTATGTAGACAATCACAATGAAAGACTTAATGTAAACATTGCCAGTCAAGAAGAGAAAACTAACAAAGGTCAACTTAGCTGTTAAAAAAGACTGCTTCTAAACAGCAATAACATTTATGCATATATGCAACTTGTAGTAACAGATTTACTTGGAGTAGTATATTTAAAAAGTGGATGCTCTTGTGAAGATAATGTTGTGTTCATTCTAAATCAAAGAAGAATTGACCACAGGGACTTTCATAATCCGTTACACAAAATTCATAAATTCTAAACAGAGCAACTAGGAGGGATTGACTGGTTTATTCAGTATCAAAATGAACAAAAGCTAACTTTCCAGTTGGCAGTTGTTTATGTGTAATTCAGTGTTTTTGTGTGATTCATTATGAATAGCCTCTGAAAATTTCTTTGTTCTGGATGACTTTTTTATAACTGGCAAATCTTAACAGATATACGCAACTTACTACACAAAAAATGTAGATCACATTAAAACACACACATTTATGTGTGTGTGTGTGTGTGTGTGTGTGTGTATATATATATATATATATATATAATTTTTTTTATTATGGAGTTAATCGTTTTCAAGATATTTTGGATTATTGGTTTCAATTTTAGCCACCTAAAATTTTCTCAAATGGGAGGACATCTTTCTTCCCGTTTCTTGTTTATTTACTCCTTGTAAGCAAAGAAATTGGAATTTCAATTGTTTCACATAGCAACCAGCTATCACTTTAGCCTGAGCATTTCTTACAAGGAAGCTAGCTCTGCTTATGTTTATCTTGATTAGCATGATGTAGATAACAGATTAATGTTCTGAATAAAAGGTTTGTTTACCGAACAGCTAGAGGAACAATCAGATTTTTTTCTATTCT
Organism: Hymenopus coronatus; assembly: GCA_030762935.1. Taxonomy (NCBI): domain Eukaryota; kingdom Metazoa; phylum Arthropoda; class Insecta; order Mantodea; family Hymenopodidae; genus Hymenopus; species Hymenopus coronatus. The sequence continues at coordinate 38,996,698 of CM060897.1, read as the reverse complement.
ACTTACAAGGAACCAAGTAATAAGGACAATTTTTGCTAATGTTTATCTCGATTATCATGAACTAGATAGAAGACTAATTTGTTACAGAGATGTAGAGAAAGTCATGTGATTGAACACATCAGATTTTTTTTTACAGTTAATTTACATTGTGAATAGGGCTTTACTGTGCTTTGACTCTAAGTGTATATGTTAAAATTTGCAGGTGTGTAGCCTTTCCTGTTGTTATAATTTGGTTTGAATGTTCATACAGCAAGAAGAGAGAAGTGGTACCAGATCTGGCACCAATGCTGTGGAACTCATTTGGTACAACAGCAGCACTATTGCAGGAGATAGTGAACATATATCCAGCTATCAATCCAGCAACTCTGACAGCACACCAGTCCAACAGAGTGTGTAATGCCCTAGCACTGCTACAATGCGTTGCTTCACATCCAGAAACACGCTCAGCATTCCTGCAGGCACATGTACCTCTTTTCTTGTATCCTTTCCTACATACAGTGAGCAAGACAAGGCCCTTTGAGTACCTCCGACTCACAAGCCTTGGAGTCATTGGTGCTCTCGTTAAGGTAAAGGAATTGAAAATCCTTCTTTTAAAATATTGCAATTTCTGTTATCTGTCATGTTGAAATGTTTGGTATTAAGAGGGTTATATTAAGAGTCAAATTGAAAAATTCAATGCCACAGCCAGGATTTGAACCATGGTATTTAAGTTTTTTTATGCCTTTATTGTATCCAACTACCATGCAACATCCCCAACTGGCTCCAATTTTTCCCACTAAAATACAAGGTGCTCTCAAAATGATTTTGAGATAGTGTATCCCATTGGCAATTGACATTATTGCAAGTATTTTAGTGGCACTGTGGCCGAGTGATTAGGCTGCTCGCCTCCCACATAGATGGCCTGGGTTCAACCCCAAGTGCTCACATGTGGGATTTGTGGTGACAAAACAGCATCTCTGCAGGTTTTCTCGGGGTTCTCCAGTTTCCCCTGCCACTCAATCTACCAATTGCTGCATCACTTTTCATAACATTCATTTCACTTACATTTCATATCATCCACTTCCTCACGCTCATGCCTGGCTGCAGGCACCAGTCGTTCCAGGTTCTCCATTCTATGGTTTTGTTCTTGTTGGCTTCCTGACAGATTTCTGGCCCCTAGGCATCCTCTTGTAAGATGGGGAGGGTAAGCCAACTAAGGAAAAAAAAATAAGCAATTACTTTTAAATCTGAGCTGTTAATGTTAATTTTGGCTAATGAGATAGGCTGCATTGCAAATCAGAATTACTTATGGTAAACTTAAACATGCCTAACATTGAATAGCTTCACGAGATAATGTGGTTTTTTTATAATTTAATAAGCAATTTATTTGAAAGGATCTAAAAATATTGAGTCAAAATTTTAAACCTTTAAAAGCCTTCCTTATGTAAGATCTTTTTTAAGAGTAGTTTGAGGGTACATCCTCTCTATCTTCAGTTAGTCAACTGCTGCTCCCATGTTGTGATTGGTTCCACTGAAAGTTGTGCTGCTATCTATCGTCCCTGTTAAATGGATGACATCCTTTGTACTTATGAATAAAGATGTTTTCAGTTCCAAAGGTTGTTTTAAATATTTAATTAATTTTTGGTTCTATATTGTGATTTTCTGTCCAAAAATTGTTAGCTATGACTGACTTGTCCGTGTTTGAATATAATGTTTCTCATGTGCTCCTTTTTCTAGTGTCCATAATTCTCCTTGTTTGGTAGTTTAGTAGATTTCTGATGTTGTATTTATTTTGTAGTACCAGCTTTTTTAATATGAAATATGCATGCATACACAATTTTGTGTTTTGAGTTTCACAAGCTGGAAGCTCTGATGTTGTGCCTCACCTATTTGATGGTGTCATTTTAGTGAACATACTTCAAATGTCAGGACATTTTGGATTGATAAGTGTGAAAGAACAAATATAAAATTCTTTAAATTTATGAGGGCAGATGCTTTTGATATACTGAGTAAAGTTACATTATGGTATAAATAAGTTTAATTATGTAATAACTTTCTTGTGAATAACCTTTGTTCTGGTGTTATTTTACAGACTGATGAACAGGAGGTAATCACATTTCTGCTTACAACAGAAATAATTCCACTGTGTCTCCGCATCATGGAAAGTGGCTCTGAACTGTCCAAAACTGTGGCCACCTTCATCCTACAGAAAATATTGCTAGATGACAGCGGATTGTCGTACATCTGTCAAACATACGATCGATTTTCACATGTGGCCATGATTCTGGTAATGGAATTGTTATCATCTTCATATATTTAGTTTCTGTTTACAAAAAGACTTTTTTAAAATGTACACTGCACTCTTTCTAACCCTAGGGCTTCTTAGTTATTTAAATGATTGCATTTTTACTAGATATGCAGTACTACTTAAGCACAACTAGAAGAGTAAGAAACCATAAAAAAAAAAAAAAAAAAAAAAGTCTGTATGCAGTCAGATATTTTCTGTAGCACCTAAAGCAGAGGAAGTATTGCATTCCACTAAAAAATTCAATACTAGGGGCACATAATAAGTCCAATACACTCTTTTCTGAAGTTAATTTTCAAGGTATTCCTTGTTATTGGTTTAAATTTTTCAATACTTATACATTCTCAAATGGGATGTCATTATTCATTTTTCTTTTTATTTTTTACTGCTAACCATGTAAAAGGAATGGAATTTCAAGCCATCACATGATGACCAGATTTAAAAACTGTTGCTTTAGCTTAGTATGTTTCCTTATTTCTCTTGTACCTATAAAGAAATAAGTAACAAGACTATTTCTATTAAGACTTATCTTAATTTATAAAATCATACAGATTGAGTTGATCAGACAATTTATGGCTTCAGATACCTAAACTCTTCCTGACTCGCTTCACCTTCCTTTGAAGGCATCATCAAAATGTCGACTGGCTGGAACTCTGGTGCTTCTGTGGGTCTTTCTTCTCTGGGGTGGAGACATCTGATGGTGGTTTTGAGGCTGAGTAGCAAGTTAACTTCTGGCGGGATGTCAAAGTTCATAAGAAAATCACTGTGTCAATCTGTATGATTTTATAAATTATTACAGTGCTTCACAGTGTTAATTCCAATTGTTTTTTTTAAAACTATTTTTAACTAAGGTGTATCTTGATTAGCATGAATAGTTAGAAGATTTAGCTTTAAGAATAATTTGTTGCAGAATAGGTAGAGAAAATCTTGTGAATGTAATGCATTTCCCAATGCACTAAAAAGTAATAGTAAGACCAATATACAAGAAAAAAAATTCAAAGCATGCAATGGAAAATTAGAGACCCATATCATTATGTTCAACATTTTCCAAAATAATAGAGGGATTGTTTTTAACTCGACTACAGAGCTTCTGCAGTAAGTATAAAATAATATCAGAGTACCAATTTGGTTTTCAAAAAAAGAAATCAACAATACAAGCTATCTGTAAAGGAAATGACATCCTCATAAATGCAATAGACAGGAAAGAATATGTAATCACAATCTTTCTTGACCTTACTAAAGCATTTGACTGTGTAGATATACATAAATTAATAACTAAAATAGAAAATTATGGCATCCGGGGCCTACCATTAAAATGGCTAAAATCTTATCTACAAAATAGAGAACAATGTGTGGAAATTATATACAATTCAAATGGTAACCTAAATAAAATCAGATCATCTTTTAACAAAGTGACTCACGGTGTTCCACAAGGATCGAAACTAGGGCCATATCTATTCCTTATATATATATATATATAAATTGCTTATTCAAAATAATAAAAGAAGCAGGTGAAATAGCCATTGGATATGCTGATGATACCACAATTATATTAAGGGGAAATACAGAACTTGAAGTACAAGATAAATCAAATATACTACTTGAAAAAATTAGGGAAGAGCTAGGAAACCTAAGGATGGTAATAAATACAAATAAAGCAGAATGGATGCAAATCAGCTTAAAAAAGAAAATCCCACCCAATATTCAATTAGTCCTAGACAATAAACAAATACAACAAGTAACAGAAACAAACTTCTTAGGATTAATAATAGATAACAGATTAAACTGTAAGAAACATATTGAAAAAATAGCAAAAAAAATAAATACAGGACTATACATCTTAAAACAAGCAGCGCAACAAATGGATAGAGATAGCTTAATACAAATATACTATGCCTTCATACATTCTCATTTGAGCTATGGGGTTGTATTATGGGGTAATGCACAGAAAAAAACAATGCAAAGAATATTAAGACTACAGAAGCATGCCATTCGAATAATATGTAAACTAAAGAAGACGGATACTTGTAAAAATTTCTATAAAAAACTAAATATATTAACATTTCCAGCACTGTACATATATAAATGCATTAAATACTCAATAAAAAATCATAGTAATCAAAGTAGAAACATGCACATACACGAACATGACACAAGAACGAAACAAAATTATTTCATTAACAGACTAAGAGGAACGTTAAGTAACAAAAGTATAGAAAGTAAAACCAAAGATTTGTACAATCATTTGCCTAAACAAATAAAACAGATAACTGAAGAAAACTGTAAACTTAAAGCAATTAAAAAGTATCTCTCAGAAAATGTATTTTACTCTATAGAGGAGTATAAAATGTTAAATTAAGTAAGTTATGCTGTATGACGGTACCCCCCATATTTTTTTTTTTATAAAGTGTATATACTCATGTTATTATTTATACTATATGTTTAGTTTTGTAATCAATCTGACGATCCTTGTAAATTATGTATTACAAATGGAGATAATAAAGAAAAAGAAAAGAAATAGAAATGTTTGTTTACTGTATACTTATTGTTTTGATACACATTTTGGTATATGTTTAAGAAGAATACAGTAAACTAAGTGACACCAAATCTTAAAATGGGTTGCTTTGTGAGTTTGTTTTTCCATGAACATGAGGAAATAAATAGTCACCATTGGGGTATGTCATCTCAAAATAATTTGAGTTCACCATGTGGTTTACCAGAAAACATGCAAGTTAATTGCAGAAATTAATGCTCTGCTGCTATGTTGACATGGTAGCTCAGTGGTTAAAGCAACTGTCTAGAGACAGGGAGATATGTGGTTCAAATTCTGGCTTGGCATTGAAGCATATGGCATAGCAAATCCAACTTGTGCCCTACACACGGTTTGTGTAATAAAACAATTAACATTAATTAGCCTAATGATTGGTTAAATTATGTAGCCTGGTCTTAAAGTACTTACGACATTGTAAGTTGCCATTGGGGTATGTTATCGCAAAATAGTTTAAGATCGCCTTGTGTTTTACCAGGAAACATGCGAGCCAGTTAGAGAATTTAACGCTGTGCTGGCATGTTGCCATGGTAGCTCAGTGGTTACAGCAACAGGCTAGAGACCAGGAGATCTGTGGTTCAAATCCTGGCTATGGCATTTAAATTTTCAGTCTGACTCTTCCTATCCAACTTGTGTCCCACACACAGCTGCATGGAAAAACAATTAACATTAAATAAATAGTCATTTTCAGGATATGAGGTGAATATAAAGTGTTTGAAAATTCAAATGAATAACAAAGATTACCTCGAAAATAATTTCTGCCATGATATGTGTGTGCTTTAATGAAATATATATTTTTTGTAGTAAGATTATGTCTATCTCTCTTACCTTTACCAATTATTCAATAGTGATCTTTTTTACCATTTGTTCTCATAACATAGTTTTTGTGTTTAAGTATTGTAACATATGTTTTGTAATACTCACTCTTTTGTTTTAAACCATTAAAGGTATATTTTATTCTGTGTCACTAGGCAAATTTATTTACGAGTCACACTAATAAATAAAAAACATATGTAAAAAATGAAGCTAGTAACTGTAAAGCAACACAAATTTTAATATAGCAACAATTTTCAAAAAAATTTTACTTATCTTTATTATTAACTCAAATGCACAGTACTAGGTTTGGAATTCACAATTCCATTGCATCATCAGCTTAACTTGAGAAAATGAAAATAGCAAAAGTTTTTCCATGTAAAGGTCATTTGGAGATCAAGGATGTGATAAATAGGATAGAATCTTTTTAGTTGTAGATAAACTGAGTAAACCAATGGTTTAGAAGTTTCTTTAAATAAAATTTTGGGTTAAAGTTTGATTATATTGGGAGGACAGGTCTTTGTTTCATTTTACTTAACTGTCCCCTTCACAAACCATTCCATTATCCCTCTCATAAACAAATACCAAGTTTGGTTAATTTATGTTTAGAGGGATTTAATAACAGTGACAGTCAAATTATACAAGTATATTTGTAGAATCAGTTTTAACACTACGAGACTTACACTTAATTTTTAAGGGACTAGTTTCAGGAGCTGTAGCCAGATCCCTGAGGTTGCGAAAATAGAGCCATGCCTTCTGAGATTAGCCCTCATAAATAAAAAATCTGATGTGTTCCATTCATATGACTTTCTCTACATCTGTGTAACAAATTATTGTTAAAAAGATTATGCTTCTATTTACTTCATGCTAATCAAGAAAAAAATAGCAGAAATAGTTTTATTAGTTATTACCTTGTAAGTGGAAGAAAAATAAGGGAAACCATAGGTTAAACTGACAGTCAAAAGCTGGTTGCTATGTGACTGAAGTTCCTTTGTCCTTATGGATAGGAGTTAACAAATTCCTGTATGAGAAAAGTACAAATTTTTCAAAGCTGAAATCAAAAACAATGAATGCCTTAAAAACGATCACCTCCATGAAAAAAATGTATATAACATAACTTATGTGTTTTAATGTGCTCTACATTTTCTGTGAAATACGTTTTTATCCATCTCTTACGGTTTAGCAGATATGCAAAATTACGTAAAATTCATCCAGAATAAACTAGTCTTCAGAGGCTATTCCCAGAAACTTCAAGATATATGTTTTATTTGTCAGGTAAATATCTGTAATATACAATATTTTAATCATAATCGTTAGAGCCAGTTTTTAGAAAATCAAAATTTTCGAAAATAGTTCCATGTAAAGGGTAGTTGGGGGTGGGGGGATTTTCTTGAACATTTTCGTGCCGCATCCTTGGAAGATACCAAACCTAAATACCAAATTTGGTTTTTAACAGGCTCTTCGTTTTTGAGCTATGCTGTCCACAGACACACACACGCTCACGCACACACCTTTTTGTGAAAATGCTTTTCTTTTTTATTCAGGGGGACCCAAAACATGTATTTCCGGTGAAACCTCGGTATCAAATTTTTGGGAGGAATACAATACCTTCTCTATACACTATGTACATAGTTTGTATAGAAAAAGTAAAAAGTGTGAGTGACGTAGTGTTAAAAACTGACTCCACAAACATACCAAGTTTGGTGTTACACTGTATGTTTTGAGTGAATTTGTTCACAGACACACACACCCATGCATGTATGCAGACATCATACCTATTTTTAAAAATGCTTTTTCTTGGATTCAGGAAGTCTCAAAATGTGTGTTTCCAGTGAAATATGGATACTAAATTTTTGGGTAGAATGCAAGTGCTTCCTTACAAGAGTAAGCAGTAAAAAAAGTAAAAAGCTTTATTTTTCATGATAGAATGTGTGTATTTCAGGGTAAAATGGTGCTTTCACTTGCCAAGGATCCTTCTGCAAGACTGCTGAAACATGTGGTACGCTGTTATCTGCGACTGTCAGATAACCCAAGGTGAGTTAGGGGAAGCAATGTTAAAGTTATAATGTCTTACATCTGTGGTTATGTATTCTTACACTATGATTGGTCAGCAACCTGACGAGCCCCTGCCAGCAGATGCCATTTTAAGTTATATGATCTAATATGCATTTAATGCTCATATTTCAGAGCTCGGGAAGCCCTAAGACAGTGTTTGCCAGACCAACTCAGGGATGCCACCTTTGCCAGCTGCTTGCAGGATGATAAAGCTATCAAACATTGGCTATCACAGCTACTAAAGAACCTGGAAGCTGGACCTGTTTCTGTAGGTGATCCACGAAATGTAGGCATCTCGCCGTTAGCGCCTCAGTGAAGCTAAGTTACCAAAAGTGATTCTTGTACTTGCATAAAATGATAAATATAATTACTTTTACTCCAATCCACTTCAGTGGTCATCTGCTAAGCTCCTTGATTTTTGTAAGAAATACTTCCATTTTGTAAAAAGTAAAATCAAAACAAAAAAAAAAAACAAAAAAAAAAAAACATTAAGGAAAAGCTATTGGTATGATGTACAAAATAAACATAAAATAGATTATATTTGCGATTATGTTGCATGGAATATTGTGCTGCAGAAATATCACAAATGAAATTGGTTGCACCAAACCTTCTTTTTACCACTTAAATTTTTAATATTGGCTATTTAAGAAATTGTAAGGGCTCAAGTATTTGTCAGAATATGTTAATAAGATTGAAAGTATATTCATTGTATTATTTTTTTCTCCCAGATATGTATCCAGGTGACTTCAAACACAATTATGCAGTTGTTATGATTAAGAAAGTTAGACTAAGACAAAAATTACTATTGTGTTTATAGTGTATTTCACTAAATGTAATACAGAGCCTTATTTTTTCTTGCCCAACTTTGAGATTTAGCACTTTAAAACAAAATGTAATAATCAAGTCTAATTTGTGTATGTAATTTTATAATTTGTATAGAAGCAATTTTAAATATGTGCAGATGTTTAAAATATTTGGGTATGAGAAATCATAAAATGAAATGAATGTCATACAAAATTCTAATTTTTTGTTTTTACTACCATATTTCCCCAAATACAATATATAAACAAAGGAAGAAAATGAAGTAACTTAATTTTCTTCTAAAACTATGCTCAACATAGCATGCACATGTTTAGTATAAAATGATATAAATTGAAAGAATGAAGGCATTTGAAGTTAAAAATGGTTTTTAATTTACAAATGGTCTTGCAGTGATTTTAATACCCCAATAGAATTCTTCACCCAAAAAGATGCTTAGCTTGCAACATACAATTGTGATTGTTCTCCTTAATTTTTTAGCAAAATCTTTTAAAGTCATTGGAATAATAGGGTCGATGGTGAAAATGATTTTCAAAAAGATGCATTAAGATGTCAATATCCATAACAATTATACAGATGTAATGGATAATTTATTATTAGAACCTGGATGTTTAGGTATTTATAACAAAAGAAACAAACAAACAAACAAACAAACAAACAAAAAAAAAAAAAGCAATTAAAACAAATATGCAAGATAAATTTTAAAAGTGTGATGTGTTCCATTCACATAACTTTCTCTAGCTGTTCCATTTACAAGCTATTCCTATAATAGATTATTCTTGTACCTAATATCATGCTAATCAAGATAAACATTAGCAGAATTGATCTTTTTACTTGTAAACAGAAGGGAAATAAGGGAACACAGTAGGCTAAAGCAATAGTCAAATATTTTAAAAGCTGGTCGCTATGTGAAACAACTGAGATTTGGTTTGCTCTACATGGTCCCGTTTGAAAAAAATGAGGTAATTTAAAATTTAAACTAATGACAAGGAATATCTCAAATGGTCAACTCTACAAGAAAAATGTACATTACATAAATTATGTGTTTTATCGAGATCTACATTTTTTTGTGTAGTAAATTTTTTTCTATCTCATAACAGTTTAACTGTTATGCAAAATTCTGGGAACAAAGAGCTCTTCAGAGCCTATTCCTAGAAAATTGAAAATATGCATTTTATAATTGATGTAAATATTTGTAATATATGGTATTTTAATCAGAATCGTTACAACCATTTTTTGAGAAAAACAGTTTTCAAAACTTTTTCCATGTAAAGAGTAGTTTGTGGTGGGCTTTTCTTGAAAACTGTTGTGTTACATCCTTGGAAGATACTAAGCATAAATACTAACTTTGGTATTTAACTAGGGGTACCAGATTATTTTATGGTAATGTAGGGCAGAATGATAAAAAATGTAGTACATTATCGGTTAATGGAAAAATAATAAAGTTATAATTTAAATGCTGTTCGTATAAACCCACAGGTATATAGATTTACATTTTCTTAAAATCCTGAAAATATGATGTTCAATGCAATTGAACATCAGTCATATTTCCTTGAACAAGTAATCTTGCTCAAAACATCTACCTTGCTTGAAATATAATTAAGAAATTCCATATATTATCCTGATATATGGTGGACTTTGAGACAGTGATGTGACAAAAGTAGGAGTGAAGTAGAATTACAGCTATATGAATTACACTTGAAACTAACCAAAAAATTAGGAAGCATCATTTGGGAAAATTTAGAAAACAATCTTTTGGCTAAATTAAGCATCAAAATGAGAAACAAAACTTTAACGCAAAAACGTAAACTTGAAAAGCTGTGCAAAGAACAGGGGAAAAGAAAACCAATTCAAAAGTCCACACCACAAATGAACGTCAAAAACCTATCGGACCAAACTTTCACCAAATCAGAACTGGATTTCTTAAACAAAGGGATGAAAACTTGCATCGATTTTTCAGAAAAAATTGACGATTACATTGCGGACGTACAAATAGCCACCCAGCACATAAATGATATTGATAAAAACATAATAAAAAGTGAATGTTGCCAAATTATCGAAACAATAGAAAGCAAAAAGAAAACTAACCCCCAAAAAAATGTAATAAGAGCATTAAAAAGCAAACCGGTAATTTATAGCAAAGCAGACAAAGGAAACACAATAGTAATTATGGACAAAACTGAATATGTAGAAAGAATGGAAACACTTTTAGAAAAAGAAGAATACTCTACAATACAAAAGAACCCTCTAAACCAATGTTTAGTTAAATTAAATGCCAGTATTCAAGAATGTAAACTAATAGACAAAAAAGAAAAATGCAAAATTAAAGTTGATAATCCAGTTCTGCCCAGAATTTATGGCCTTCCAAAAATACATAAGCCGGGAAATGCAATGAGACCAATTATAAACAATATAAGTGCACCTACTTATAATCTAGCAAAATGGTTAACAAACAGATTCTCCTCCTTCCCTAAATTTGAAACAGCAAGTATAAAAAACTCTCTAGATCTGATCGAAAAAATTAAAGACATAAAATTAGAAAAAACCGATATGTTAGTTTCCTTTGATGTTACTGCTCTGTTTCCAAGCATACCTACAGAAAGCATACAATCCCACATCAAAAATTGGTTACTTGCAATAGGAAAAACAACAGAAGAAGTGCGAGAATACATCATATTAACAAATCTGTGCATAAATCAAAATTTTTTCACATTTAACGGGAAATATTACAAACAAACATCTGGTTTAGCTATGGGCAGCCCGCTGTCACCTATATTAGCAGATCTCTTCATGAGCACTATGGAAACCAGGATTAAAAAGGCAGTCCCCTGGATGTTCAAAATATGGTACCGATATGTAGACGACATCTTTGCAATAGTCCCAGAAAGACACCTAGAAGACGCACTAAAACTCCTAAATATGCAAGAAAAGTCTATAAATTTCACAATGGAGAAGGAATGTGATGGACAACTACCATTCCTCGACCTAAAAATCATAAAAACTAATAATCACCTTACATTTGGCATCTACAGAAAACCTACCCACACCAACAGCTATATAAAACAAAAGAGTTACAATCCCATTCCCCATCAGCATGCTTTACTCAACAGCCTTACACACAGATTGATAAATGTACCAATGGGAAAAACAGAATACCAATGTGAACTTGATAAAATTTTGGACATAGCTACAGAGAATGGATTTCGGGCAGAACTGGTGTACAAAAAAGTTAATAAAGTCAAAAATAGAAAGAGAATTAAAGAAGTCAGCACACTCACTCAAAACCAGAAAGAAAACAAGATCTACAAGAAGTTTACATACCACCCTACAACTTTCTACAAATTCCAGAGGATCTTCAAAAGACATAACATCATTCTAGCCCCAAAAAACAATTACTCTATAAAAAACATTTTAAATTCCAAATTAAAAGATGATATCCCACAAGAAAACAAACCAGGAATATATCAGTTCAGCTGTAATGACTGTGAAAAAATCTACATCGGCCAAACAAAAAGAAATATAAAAACCAGGGCAAAAGAACACCACAGAAATATTAAACTCAAACAAGAAGAAAAATCTGCAGTAGCTTGGCATTTTTGGAAAGAGAAACACACTATAAATAGAAGCCCAAAAATCCTCAAAAACATCACAAGGAAGACAGAATTAAAAGTTTGGGAAAACATATATATATGGAAAAACAAGAACCGGGTTTTCAATTTTGAAATACCGCCAGGCGATCTACTCATACAGAAGTTCATCAAACCACCACCAGGGACAGAGACAACCACCACAGCAAGCAATACCGGTAGTCGACCAAAGGAATTGACAATGGAAGCACATGGCTTCTGAAACATGTTTTCCGAAATTAAAAAGTAAGTGATGTAGTGTTACAAAATCGACTCAACTAAATTTTAAATTCCATATAACTGAAGTTTTTAAAAGTTATGCTTCACTGAAACAACACCTTTGACTGAATCAATAGATATTTATCTCCTTTCATCTGTCCACTGTACTCTTATTAATGAAAATACCTTTTCAACATTAGCATTGTGTGCAGGAAAAGCAAAAAAAAAATACTGAACTATTATCAGTGAGAAATTTCCTTGTGATTGACACTTGTGGGGTGTATCATCTGCTGGCAGGGGCTCGTCAGGTTGCTGACCAATCATAGTGTAAGAATACATAACCACCAGAGACGTGATATCATCGGTGTTGCAACACTTTCATGGCTCAGTGGAAATTTACGCGTGCATTCTCATGCATGACTGATCAATTGTTTGCAGTCTGATTGTTTGATTGCATTCTATGAAAAGTTTGGTTGTGTTACACATGGTGATTGTAAGGATTTACATTTATAATCGTTACTACCTTTTATATATCATTGCTCTTGTTCTCATCCTAGAAATATTACGAGGACACTGTAATTTGAAAATGTTTTACATCTGTGATAAGTAAGTTGAGGTTACTTTAGCCTTAATAATAAAACTTTTCTGTTTAGTGAAATACAAGACCCAAAGTGGAAAGGAATAAACAAGGTAACTAGTGAGAAATGGGGGAAAATAGTTCCACATATGAGAGGTATGCATGGAGAGAAGAAGGCATTTTAGAGGAAGCAGTGGAACGTTTGTCACTGCAGACGGACAGCGAGTAAATAGGGCAACAGCGCACCGAGGTGGCTATGTGTCGGCAGAATGTCAATCACAAGGTAATTTCTCACTGATAATAGTTTTGGCACTTCAGAATGGCAGACCTCATGCTCAAGATTTATAAAGTTGTCTTAACCCACTATCATTACAGGACAATTTCTCAAGTTCAGAACTATGCTGCTGCAAAAACTGTTCACATTACATACCTCATCCTAACACTGTACATCATCTGTTACAATAGTTTTATCACTTGAGAACTGCACACACTTTTGCACATCTGTGCATACTTTATCATTTAAGTTTAACAAACCGAAACATCTGAGTTCTGAAAATGACACACACCATGTATTTAAATAGTTCAGACATTCGCCATACAGTGAAACAGTATCAGCTCAAAATTGTTAACTTCTTTATCAAGGCCCTCCTCCCTAGCACTTATCAATGTTTGTTTAGTGACATGAAATTACTCTCCAATCTATTCTTACATACACAAGAGAACATACATTATCTAATATTGCACTCATCTCAACAATGAATTTGTTTACTTTCAACCTGTTTTATCCCATGATGAAACATAGACATCAATAAATAATAATAATAATGGTTAATAATAATTTATTCACCATTAAACTTTACAAGAAAGCAATAGGTTTTGTCAAAATCATATGTACAATTATATTCAGGAAGTGTAAATATAGTTTTGCAGTAGCTTGTATAAAGAATACAGTTATTATTTAGTGCTATACTCTTAACAACAACATAATTTTGATATAAAGAAATATAAATATTACTTAGGGCTAAAAGTCTTAACAGCATTAAGCAATAGCTTGCGTCAAAAGCAATGTACAATTATATAACAGGAAGTGCAAGTATATATATATATATATATATATATATATATATATATATATATTTTTTTTTTATTCAATTTTTATTCATTGCAGATATACAATTTGTACATATGGCTTCGTCATCACTTAAAACAAAATAGTACAAGAAATATACAGGTGTAATATAATACAGTTGTCCTAATAGGCGCTAAATAACATGCCAAAGAAAATCATTAATGTTATAACATTTGTATTTTAATAATGATTTATGCACTTTAGATTTAAAAATGTATCCTGACACAGCTTTTAATGATCTGGGTATCTTATTATATAAAATTATTCCTTTTTTTTTTTCCTTCCCACTTTCGTCAGCTCATTTTTTGCGTATCCATCAGGATTTCCTATCTTGGTCAGTTTTGGTTTTAGCTCCTTGTTATCTTTTCTTAATATTTTTATTTCCTCTGGAGCACTTTTCAGGTCTTTGTTGAGTATATCAATCACGGTTTGTAGCAAGGCAATAACTTCTGTGTCACATGATGCCGGGCTTGCACCATGCAGTTTTATTATAATTTGATATTTTATATTTTCTGGAGTTTTACCTTCATTTTACTGAGCACTATTTGTATGTATAACTTTGCTAAGGCTTGCTGTGCTGATGACAATTGGAATAGTTTTACTTTATTTCTCATCAGCACTCCTAATTGCAATTATGTGTGGCACATCCATTTATATTTTTCATGTCGACGTTTGCACACTTTTCATGAATCCAGAAGCACAATTATCACACTTTATTCCTTTGAGAACTCTTTCCATTCAAGATTTACATTTGTTTACAGACAATTTTATGTTTTCTGAGGAACTTCCATCACAAACATCAACTGTGCCATCTTGTCCACATATACATTCATAAATGGAGGCTTAAATTTCTAGAGTAGTCCCTGCATCTTCTCAAACTTATATTAATAATAATTGGATTTATTGAACATGATGTGTACATGGTTACAGATATAATGTTTGTGAAAAAATGTTCCTCTTTTGCATAAAACGTTAGTAATTTTGACCTTGCTGGGCATGTGAGCAGATGATACAGCCGACAGCTGTGTGCACAGAGTATGCAGATACACTGCTCTGAAGTCGGGTGGTATCCTCTTTGCGCACAGACTTTATATGAAATCTGTGGGCCGATTTTTCCTCGTGAAGACATGTTGCAGCTCGAAGTATGCCTTCTTCCATTCTTTGAGGTCATGGCTGGGGTTAGGAAGCATTCTGAATCTATGTCTGCTATTTTGACTTCCCTGTCTCTGATGTGGACCTCGTATGCTGGTGTGATTGGCAGGCCATTGTTTAGCATTAACTCTCTTACAAAGAAGTCTGTCCATCATTAGATATCCTGTCCTCGTGTTGTTCTTGATAAATATAGTGCTTCCTTTAGGTACAACGCTTTCACTGCTTCCAGTCTTCTGAAGTTCGTAGTAGTCCGATGTATTTTAGCACATATCTTGCAATTGGTATGCTTTTGAATCAGAAAAGACGAAGTGCTATGCCCAGGGAGAGTTTCTGAAGCTTCTTTATATCGAACATAGCCTTCATCGCTGTTGAGCATCTTTCTTCTATGTGTGTAGTAAATGTTTTACATGTTACTTGCAGCATTAATCATAGATATTTATATGAATTTACAATTTCCAGTTTGTTGCTACCACAGATGATGTCAGTTTTGGAGATGTTTCCTGCTCTTCTGAACTTCATGACCTTGGTTTTGCCTGTATTTACGGCTAGGCCATTCCTTCTTGACCAACCATACAGTCTATCAAGCCCTTCCTGAAAGGCCTTGTTGCTCGACGTAATCATGTCTTATGCATACAGGGACATGGGTGTGTCTTTTGCTACCTCCTGTATTACATCATGTGTCAGCAGGTTGAACATCATCGGACTAAGAGGGTCCCCTTGAAGGACACTGTTTGTCTGGGCCTTATATGAAATGTGTAATCAACATCACACATGATATAGTATTATACTCTGATCACAATGAAGTTGTACGCCATTTTGTATCTTACTATTTTAAAGACAACCTTCACAAAGGGACCACTACATTTTACATGTGCAGGACAACCCACAAAACAAAAAACCATTGCCATTAAAGGTTCGTTTTTTGCCAGTTCTTCATTCTTCCTCACAGTGATGAAGGCTATTGGGAAACAGAAAAACTCGAGGCACTAATTCCCCACTTATAGCAGAAGCTCTAAATCATACTAAGAGATATCAAGGAGAACCATGTGCAAATACAGATATCCATTCTCATAACACAAGAAAAAAAAAAAGAACAAATATTCTAAAAAATAATCTCACAAATTTAGGCAGTAAACTATATAATAAACTACCCCCCCCCCCCAAACAGCATAAAACAGCTGAATAAACAAGAAAAAATCCTTTCTACTACAACATACCTTTTATTCAGCAAATGAATACATGACTTTGAATTATGTATATTGTAAATTTGGTATAATTAGTGTGTAACTCCTGTATAATTGTTCTTTTGACGAAACCCATATCATGTAACATCATCTAAATGGTGAATAAAACTTATAATTGTTATTATTATAATATCATTATTATTACTGTTCAAAATCAGTAGTGGTCTGTGAGTATAGATTTTGGCTGTTCACAAAGTAAAGAGTCAGGTAGTCCTAAAAATGTGAAATAGCATCTGCTGCATAATAGTTATGATTATGAACAAATTGGTACAACTGCAGGTAAACCCCTGATGATGTATAAGTTGTTTATGAAGGAAAGGATAGTTTTTGTGGATGTCTGTTGTATACTTGATTAAGTATAGTGTTCTAAGGCAATAACAGAGTAATGTGTGAATTAAATTGCTGTTGAGAATATGGATGCTCTGAAATATTCAGGAAAAACTCGTAACGAAACATTAACAATGCCGCCAACTAGTAACCTTGATGTCTGCCATAGTGAGCTACCACCAAGTGGCATTAGTATAAATAATAATAATAATAATAATAATAATAATAATTAATAAATAATAATAAGTATTTTGTCCATAAGTTTCATACGTTAGTATGCATTATCACTACACTGAGTTGCTGTGTACCCTGGGTACCCTGCAGTTGTCGAACTTTGGGTTCTATTTATATCTTAAATCTAATACATACTACCTACTGTCTAATTTTCATCTTTGTCCTGGTTACTAATTTTCCTCAACCATTCAGTTCTTACTGTAACTAAAAGGTTTCTAATTTTGATTAAATTTCTTCTAGATTTTACATTTGTTAACTTTATCGCTTGAATTTCTTTTGATAACATTGCCCATACCTTTTTACAATTCTCTCCCTAAGCATCCTAGTTTCTTCACATTGTAAGCTATATGCTGTTCTCTTTCTTTCAGGTGATTCAAAGAGTATTTCTCCAAATCACCCTCTCTTCTCAAACTCTTCAACTTTACAAGATGAGATATGCTAGTGACCTTGTTTCCTCATTGTTTAAAGGAGTTGCTTGATAGCTTTAAATGTACATTTTAAATAATACCATATATACATTAATTTTAGTGGCATTCAAAGAAAAAATAACAAAAAATTCTACAAGAAGTCAAAATTGTGGATGTTATGCTCTTATGTTATAATATAGTAGCTGCCACTGATCAAAATGATTTCCTTATAATACTTCCGTTCAAAGAGAATTGCTGGACCTTTAGCCACATACAATAGCAATACAGAAGATGGTCACATTAAACATAATAAACTTCAAGAGGTGTCCATCATCTAGACCCTGCATGCAATACAAAAAAAGTTAAAAATGTGATCAAGTTGATTGGAAAAAAAAAAAAAAAAAAAAAAGGCAAAACTTGCCATGTATAACACAAATAGGCAGCTGGACCTTAAAAAGGCAAAATATAAGTTGGTTCCATCTCTTCCATATGTCTCAAAACATGATTGTATTATATAACTTGGGTTTATTACCATTAGGTAAAAAAGGCATTTTGCCTAACATCCAGGTTCCATTAATTAATAGGACTAAATATGAAATTGTATGAAGGGGATGTAGTAGGGAGGGAAGAGAGTGATTACAGTATCTCTCTCGTTCTGCATTCCTGTTGACTTTCATATCATCAATTTTGAAACTAAATTTCATTTTCAACTCTAATAAAAAGTTCTGCACCAATAGGAATCTTTTGATCCAAATTTGTAAAGCATTACTTTTTAACAATTTTATGGAAAAAATTCTCAAACTTTGTAGAATCAGTATTTGGTTATAGGTTTGTCTTTCTGCTATATATCTAAATGCAAGGGTTTTGTATACTGGTATATTCAAATAGTGAAATTTTATAACCAAAATTTCTCATAATCTTGTTTTCTTGCAGTTGCAGCTTAAAATGCCTGTTCTACAATTTTTGTCCAGTTTCTTTCAGATTTTCACGTGTTTTGAAGGTTGATGGAGAGATCTAAAGACCTTTTCTTGATACCAAACATAGTTTTGGATTTAAGGTATGAATATATGTGATTGTTTTTTTAGAAAACTGAATTATTAAATAATTCTTATTTTTTAAAGAAAAATTTTAATGTTACACAGAATGTAATTTTTGATTGTAAAGAACTGTATTAGAAAACTAACAGCAAATATAAAAGTTTAGGCTTAAATCTTCATTACATGGGAATTTCATATATAACTTTCTCTATTTTTTGAAAATTATTTTTGTGGAAAATTAGGTACATAGCATGTAAATTGGAATTAATTTTCTGCTATAACTAGGTTGAAGTAATGTATGTTAGGAATTTCAACTTATTTGATTGTAATTTGTATAAATTAAAATTTCAACCCCTAGTACCCTTAACTCGAACATAAATTAAATTGCAGAAATTGGCTTATAAGCTGTGACCTCGACAACACTTTCAGCATTTTTCAAATGCAATCATTCCCCTAACCCAAACCATGTGAGTTTGAAGCTTATTTCTTCCATGTAGTACTCTGAAACTCATGAGATGATCATGTTTTAACAGGCCTGTTAGAAAAATAAAAATTGAATCTCCTTAAATTCGGAGAAATATGCTATATCATCCTTCAGTTTCATAGCCATATCTTTATATATTTGCAGCAAAAAGCAAAAGCTCTGTTGATTTGTTGATACAAAAAATATGTGAGTGTAAAATTTGATGTAAATAAATTACTATATTTTGATTTCATCTATTTTGTACATAGGAAGTTAAAAAGAGCTTCATTTATTCATAGAGCAGGTCATAATTAAACCACTCATCAATAAACCTTCACTTTTATAGCAGGTTATATAGTGCATCTTACAGAACTTGAGGATTTTATTAATAACTTCCAATAGAAAGTAGGAGATAAAAGTTTTGATAGGCTCATTTTACCTATGGTAACTAAAAGTAGTGTGCTATTTCACTGAAACATTCAATACTGAGATTTCACTAGAATTCATGTTTTGAGGTTTGATGAATAAAAAAGAATTTTTTTTTATGAGAGAAATTAAAAATACTGATTTATAATACTTGGATTACTTTCTCTGATCATTCCTTACAAATTTCTTGCAAAACCTGGTTCTTTTGTCTTCTTCTTAGTCGAGAGAAACATTCTATAAGAAGAATACAGCAGATTAAAAGCTATAGCTACCTTTAAAAAAAAGATTGCTCTGTGATGGCTTACTACATGCTTTTGTATGACCACAAGAAAAAATCAACTTTCTACATGAAAATGTATAGGTGTTTGAAAATTCAGACCAATAAAAAAGAACATCTTGAAAATTGTTAAAGCCACAAAAAGTTTGAAATAAATTGTGTGCAGTAATGAAATCTACGAGGGCCGTTCAGAAAGTAGCCTCCGGTTGATTGCAAGAAATTCACCAAGTTAAATAAAAATATTTTAATATATACATCTTACAACTACATCTTTGCACTATTTTTCTACATAGTCTCCATAACGATTGAGGCACTTATCGTATCTGTTCACAAGCTTTGAAATTCCTTCTGCATAAAAATCACCCGCTTGTGCCTGGAGCCAGCCTGTGACCGCATCTTTGAGCTCTTCGTCGTCATCAAACCGCTGGGACCCGAGCCATTTCTTCATATGCATGAAGAGGTGATAATCGCTTGGCGCCAGATCTGGGCTCTAAGGTGGATGGTTGACAACGTCCCACTTGAAGGACTCAAGAAGGGCTGTTGTTCTGCGAGCAGAGTGAGGACAGGCGTTATCGTGCAAAAAAACGATACCGGAAGTCAGCATACCATGGCGTTTGTTCTGTATAGCCCGTCGTAATTGTTTTAGTGTTTCACAGTACACGTCTTGATTAATGGTCGTCCCACGTTCCATGAATTCAACCAAAAACACCCCTTTTGCATCCCAAAACACCGTTGCCATCAATTTTCGGGCAGAAAAATCTTGCCGGGCTTTTATTGGTTTGGTAGGCGAATTTGAATGTGCCCACATCTTTGATTGTTCTTTTGCCTCAGGGTTCACGTACTTAATCCAGGTTTCGTCCCCGGTCACGATTCTGTTTAACAATGGTTCACCTTCGGCCTCATAACGTGACAGAAAGTCTAATGCAGAAGCCATTCTTTGAGTTTTGTGGTGGTCGGTAAGAATTTTGGGCACCCATCGTGCACAGAACTTACGGTAACCCAATCTTGCTGTCACTATCTCGTACAAGAGAGTCTTAGAAATCTGTGGAAAATCGGTAGACAACTCCGACATTGTGAAACGTCGGTTTTCACGAACTTTTGCATCAACTGTCTGAACGAGTTCGTCCGTGACCAATGATGGTCTACCACTCCTCTCTTCATCATGAACGTTTTCTCGTCCACTTTTAAATAAACGTACCCATTCACGGACCACTCCTTCACTCATAACTCTTGGTCCGTACACGGCACAAAGCTCACGATGAATAGCTGCTGCAGAATATCCTTTGGCTGTAAAAAACTTTATAACAGCACGCACTTCACATTTGGCGGGGTTTTCTATTGCAGTACACATTTCAAACGGCCACAAACACTAAACTAGCGCAGGTACGTCTTTCACTCGACCACGGCTTGATGCCGACTGACCTGCTGAGTGCGTGAATACACAGATGGCGTCGCTACTCCCCCCACTACCCGCACTGTGACCGATCGGAGGCTACTTTCTGAACGGCCCTCGTACATTTTTTTTATGTATTAAGATTTTGTCTTTTCCATGTAAAGATTAGTTTTAAGTTGAGGGGATTTTTGTCTTATAATTGAAAGATACTGAACTTAAATTCAACTTTGAAATTAAACTGACATTTCATTTTTGTTTCTCACACACATTTATCAAAAAATGCTGTTTTTGGATTCAGAAAACCTTAAAACATGTATTGCTGAAAGCTTGCCATAGAATTTTTGTTGGAATGAAACACTCCCTCTAAGGAGTAGCGAAAGTAAAAAGAGAAAATAAAAATACTGTCCTTAGACTTCTGTGGCTTTGGCTTTATTAGATAAAACTACGTGGAATATTATGTATCATACTTTACTTTACTTTACTTTACTCTTTTTTTTTTTTTTTTTTTTGAACAACACAAACTTAAAATGTGTTTCTGGACTTCTGAGTGGAGTTGGACATATAAGCAGATGAAGCTTTTAATTGAACTTCTGGTAGTACTTGGAGAGTGCCATGGCCATTTCCCTGTCGGTCCTCAGGTCTGTTACTGAAATCATACAAACAAAATTGTAGATATACATTTATGTTTCTCAAGTGCGATTATGAGAATAACAATTAAATATTTGAAGCTAAATTCAGTAAATTAAATTATCTTTTCTAAAAGGTTTAAATTCAATTTAACATTTTAATACACAAATTAAATAACTATTCTAAATACCAAAAAACAAGAATTAAATTGTAACATCCTTAAATTAAAAATCTGATGTGTTCCATTCATATGATTTTCTCTAGCTGTTATACAAACAAACTTCTTAAAAAAGATTATTCTTCTTTCTACTCCATGCTAATCAAGATAAGTATTAGCAGAATATTCTTATTACTTAGTTCCTTATAAGTAGTAGGGAACTAAAGGTATACACAAGGCTAACAATAGTCAAATGTTTAAAAACTGTCGCTATGTGATGGTCATTGAAATTCGGTTTGGTGCATGGGCAGGAGTAAAACAAAAGAAGCACAATGACTTGTTGTTTGAGAAAAGTATAAGTATTTTAAAATTGAAAAAAAAATAATGAAGAATATCTGGGAACTGTTTAACTCCAAAATTAAGATGTAAAGGACATCGTAATCGTGTTTCGACAAGCTTTACATTTTATGTGAACTAAGTTTTTGTCTATTTCTTACGAAAAGTCTCTTATGGAAAAGTCATTCAGAATGAAGAGGACTTCAGAGGCTATTCCCAGGAAATTCCAGATATATGTAAAGGTCTTTTATATATGGTATTTTAATAAAATGTTACAGCCATTTTGAGAAAATCAAAAATGTTGAAAAATTTTCCATGTAAAGGGTAGTTTAGGGTGGGGAAATTTTCTTGAAAATCTTTGCTTCGCATCATTGGGAAATATTTAACTTAAAATACCAATTTTGGTATTTAACAAATGCATTTTCGTTTTTAAGTTATGCTGCCCCCACCCCCACACATGCATGCACATGCACACACATCTTTTTCTAAAATGCTTTTTTGTATCCAAGGAATCTCAAAACATATTTACAGTGAATTCTCGGTATCAAATGTTTGGGTGGAATACAATACCTTCTCTACCTACTATGTATGCTTGACTTATGCTAGAGAAAGTAATAACAAATTATAAATTCATGAATTACTCCTATTTAAACCTGAATTTTAATTAAAAATTAATATTCCTGCAAATATGAGTTTTTCATTAAATGAATAATATGCAGTAGCACAAACGAAGTTAGATTGCCATCATTTTATTATTCTTAATTTTTTTAATTAGAAGTTATTCATTGGGCATAACACAAGTTTATCTAAGGTATCTTAAGCCTTCTAACTCTTAAAGTGCTTTGACTAAATACAGTAGTGGCTGATGAATAAATCTTTTGGGTGTGTACAAAATTTTAGATTTTGATATGAGGGTCCCTCTGAAAGTTTTGAGAAAGATAACAGGAAGTTTTGGTAAGCCAAAGAAGGTCTTCCTAGCTTTAGAATGAAGTTCAGATAATATGTATGAGCTTGAGTGTGTTCCAACAATGTACATTAGCACTGCTGTGTATGTGCATGTAAGTGTTCCTATACTTATGTCAAGATGGATGTTAAGTGAGAACATTTTCATGCGATTTTCAAAGTCTGTATGAGAGAGAATGCCTTGAAAGACTATATTAGGCATTTGGGGATCTTTGCCCTTTGCAATCCACAATTTATCAATGGTTTGCAGAGTTTAGAAGAGGTAGAGATTCCCTCAAAGATGAAGACCGTGCAGGATGGCTGATGAAAATGTGATGAAAGCAGAGACATGTTGCACATATCAGATTCAAAAAGCCGTGAATATTGAATCAGCAGCAGTGATAGTACTGGCCTATTCACAATGAGAGGTAAGTGCAGACCACAGGGCGGAAATGTTAGCATTTTGTTTAAGCACATTTTGTGTCCATCCACCATCTTGTGCTACCACTACCATATACACCATGTCAAATTGTTTTCTAAGTTTTTTATTTATTTATTTACATAGAATGTCCCAATGAGCATATTGCTCTAGGTAGGGACTGCCCTTTAGTGAGGCGGTAAGCAAAATACAAAGAATAAATCACATTAACACATATAAAAAGAGTATATAAGAATACATTTTATATATATATATATATACAAACAATTTTTTTTTATTGTAATTTGTGTGGGTGTGTGATTAAACTTAATGCAATATTTCAAGAAACACCATAGGGATTTTCTGTTGTCAGATTTTTAGGAATTACAGTACTGCTCAAGTAGGTATTTGAAGAGTTTGTTTTTAATTGGGATAAGTTAGATGATTGTTTAATGTTAAGTGGGAGACTGTTGTATGTTTTGGTGGCACTATGTAATATACTTTTTATTCCATATTTGATAAGAGTTTTTGAAGTAAAAAACAAAGGACAATGGATGGGGAGAGATTTCTAGTTGAAGGAATATTTAATACAGTCACATTTTTTGGCATGTCAGAAGTTATTCATAAATTGGTATTATTGTAGTAAATATCGTGGCAAGGTCATAACTTAATTTTGTTGTAATTTCTTGGTCTAAAACTGAAGGAGGGCAAAATATCAGATTTTGACCAAACCTTTTGTTTGTCTCTCATGCCTATAGTCATTAATGCCACTACATGAGCTTATTTTAAATGCACACTAAACAAAAAAAAAAAGGATGACAAGTATCATCAAAGACTTATCCTAAAGTTTATAATGACTTTCTCTTTTGACTGCACATATTGCATTCAGAATCCAATGAACATACCCCCTATTCTTAGGGTTCTGGTAACATAAGCACATAATTTGATAGTAATGATTTGTGTGATAGCTGCTAAATGGGCAAATTAGCAAGAGGTTTCTTATAAACTGGAGTAGTTTGCCTATTTTGTCTGCTTCTCAGCTGTCTTTCAGAGTTGGAAACCTTAAATGTAACAAACAATACAGAATCGTTCTGTTGATAATGTATAAAATATTTCACTAAGTATATCACTGAAAAATCACTTAAATAAGTTCACTAACCCATGTATTGAAATATTTCACTAAGTATACCGCCGAAAAAATCACTTAGATAAGTACATTACCCTATGTATTGAAACACATTTCCCTTTCCTTGTTTTTGCTTCTGCTATTCGAGAAACTGCAACCAAACACCACACACATATTGACCATTATACTGGTTTAAAACCTCTGTCTAAATTTACTGCTTAATTGAACATTAAACACCACCAAATCTTATTTTTGGTTGCACATTTAACGCACACAAGGCGTACTTATCTCAAAAGTGTAGTGTCTAAATATGACATCTTGGCAAAAATGTGCTTCACCAACCACATGCATAAGGATAGGGCATTTCCAATCTAATTTCTCTATATCTGTGGTGCAGACGCTTCTGATTATTGTCACAGCTGGAAAATTGCGTTTAAGTTTAACGAAAGTTTTTAATATAGTCTTCCCAGGGTTGGGTCAATAAATGTAAGTTTTCTTCTTCTAAGTTCACTTAGAAAACCATGTAGGATAGGTAGATATGCAGAAAATTATGTAGAATATGTAGAAAATCTAAGAGTTTAATAGTGAATAATTAGAATAATATAAACAATAGTTATTTGTTTGAATACTATGGTTTATATTATACCAAATTTGGCAAAAAGTTAAAACTAATACTTTGTAATTCAAACTTGATGTAGTTGAATTGACCAAGTCTTTTGAAGGAAGTTTGTTTCTTACAATTAAGAAACAAATATATTCATATTCCATCTACATTCTGAAGTCAAGCTAAATGTAGACATTCAATTTTGGTTAAGCTTGTGAATATGTTGGTAATACATTCCTGCAGCATTTGCACAATTTGAGTTATATTTTCATTATCCCTAAAGAAACAGTCTTAACATTTGGTAGGTAAAAAAGATTTCTTGTGCATCACATACTAAAACGTAACAAATATTTTAACAGATAAATATTGACAAATAAATGAAAACTTGATATTAAGCATTACCATTACTTCTACTTGTGTACTGATGCATGGACTCCATTGCAGCATAGAAACAAGTTGTCACCCAACAGTCATTTGCATTGCACTTTAATTCATGTGCAGAGGAACCTATACCTTAGAGGTGCTTGTTATTGGCAAATGCTCTCATAACATCAGAAAACTGACAGGATCAAAATAATTACACAGTAATACTCTATCAGAAGAGCACTGGTAAACTGAATCAAAGCTTTGATAGTAACACTCTAGTGCATATGTACAACATGCATAGTAGATAGAGAAGGTATTGTATTCCACCCAAAAATTAAATACCGAGATTTTACCAGAAACATATATTATGAGAACCCCCGAATAAAAATAAAAGCATTTTTAGAAAGGTGTGTATGTGCATGTGTGCGTGCTTTACTGAAAAATGAAAGGTCCATTAAACATCAAACTTAGTGTTCTCTCATTAGTGTTTGAAGTTTAGCATCTCCCAAGGATGCAAAATAAAGTTTTTGAAAATCTCCTCATCCCAAATTACTCTTTATATTGAAAATTTTTAAAAAATTTTGATTTTCTCAAAAATGACTCTAACAATTTTGATTAAAATACCATATGCTTGACATTTTTATGACAAACAAAATGTATTTACTGAATTTTCTGGGAATAGCCTCTGAAGACCTATTCATTCTGGATGACTTTTGTATAACTGGTAAACGTAAGAGATAGAAAAAAAACTTGCTATACAAAAAAAAATGTATTAATCATTAAAACACAATGTTTGTGATGTGCGTGCTGTTCCATTCAAGTGATCGAATTTTTAATTAAAATTTTACCTTAGGATTTTGATTTGGTATATCAACAGATTGAGATGAACTGGGTTTTAATCTTAAATTTCACAATTTTCACTCAATCCATTTTCAGTGTACATGGTTTGAAATTTTAAAAAATGTGTAATTTCGGTCTTACACATAAATACAAAAAGTTAATTTCCTGGAGATATTTCTCTGAAATAAAAACCATTTGCTCAGTTTTTTTGTAGGCTTTATTTGATATTTAACATGATTAGATTTGTGAAAGCTTACATTTTACATTATTGGTCCAAAATTCAAAATTTGATATCCAAAAAAGACATGACTAAATATTTTCAGAAAAATATATTTTCTTCTTTAATATCTGCAAATCATTCCTACAAATTTTGAGGTTGGGATGTCAATGGGAGTTATATAGCTATAAATTAATGAAAAAAATATATTTAACTGTAACATATGAAAAATAAAACAAAGTTTTCTTTTATTATTCATACATTATAGTTAAATATATTAAAACAAATACATATAATTCTATTTGTTATATTTTTAATGTTGGCAGAGGCAGTTTATTTCACTTGTTTTTCAGTGCTCTAATATGATAGAACTGCTTTGTTCATTTGCATGTTTGAACACATTTGAACCTGTGTAGGTCTGTTGCTCAACAATTCACTTCATGCTAAATAGTAGTCTGCATTAAGCTCTTGTATGACATAGTGACAATTTCAAGTAAGCTAATGTGAAGCTTATTTACATATGAAGTAGTGATATATGAGAAGGTTGGTATCAGTAGTTGTTTTTTCTACATAAATTATTATGCTATTATTACTAAATTCTAATGTAAGCAATTGTCTGATACAGGTAAATATCTTGTAATCCCTTTGAGAAAGAAGTCCATAAAACTGTTAAAAATTTAAGTCCAATTCAAAATTGGATGTCTGAAGTAAGCACGGTAAGAGTATTAAACCAGAATGAAGATATGTCACAGCTGTAGAAGACGGCAAAAGAAAAGGAAATACAACCAATGAAAAAGGTTGTAGATTGTGAGGAAGGAACTACAGAAGATAAAAAGTTTATTGATTGTTTATTGAATATTTAAATAAATATTCAGTGTAATGATGCATCACATATTGCAAAAGAGTGAATATCCAGTTCTGGATACTGCAAAACAAAACTAGAAAAAGTGTAAAAGAATTTAATTACAAAACTGGTAAATGAAGTTGTAAATTCTGAAGGTGAAGATAATGATCCCAATTTAGAAATACTTCTGCAAATGAAGCAAAAGTTCAGCCAAGAACAAAGCAGGAGTACAACATTTCAAATTCTGACTCTTCTTCTAAAAACGTGGTCATGTAAATAAATGCAAAATGAATTCAACATTAGCAACAGAATAGCTAAGAAAGCAAAACCCCTAGTGAATGAAAATGGGATTTTATCCAGCCCTGATCCAAAACCAGGAAAAGTGTTAGATGATTCAGTCACAGAAAAAATAATTTCTTTTTACAGTGTGATGAGGTAAGCAGAGTTATGCCAGGTAAAAAAGATTCTTTGTCCATGAAAACAAAGCATAACACTCATGATCATGTCCAGAAAATACTAATTCTGAGTAACCTAAAGAAACATGAATTGTTAAAAAATAAGTACCCTTTAGACAAAATTGAATTCTCTAAATTTGCTGAATTATGCTATATAAACTATGTTTTAGTAGATGCAAGTGTTACACATTCAGAGTGTGTGTGTGTGTGTGTGTGTGTGTGTGTGCGTGCGTGTGTGTGTGTGTGTGTGTGTATGTGGGTGGCTGGGTGGGCGTACGTGTGCAAAGTGAAATTGTTACAAAGATGTACTCTCTGAATAATAAAACATATGCACATAGTACTGGAGGCTCAAAAACTTTAGCAGTTGATAAAATTACTGGTTTTGTGACATGTGAATATGATCAAAAGTGGTGGCTGGCTTGTACACTTTCCTGAGACTTTGATAATGAAGAATTAACAGCACTATCTTGGAACCCCCAGGACAAGCAAACTCATTTGTATATCCCAATAAAGAAGATATATTGAAGATGAAAAGAAACCAAATTTTAACACAAGTTCAACCAAGAACTGAAACAGGCAGAACTAAAACCTTAACCCAAACTGAGATGTTTGCTGTTATCAAAATACTGGAAACTAGATTAGCTATTAAATTATCTTCTGGAGATGAACTCTAAAAAAAAATATGAAGTAACTGTAAGTATTAACGTTTTAACTATAATGATTTTGTTTTTCTAGTTTTATGTTTGTAAAATTAATATTGACTTAACTGGTGTAAAATTTTTTATATAATTTTTTTTTTTAATTTTTAGAATATTTTAATATATCAGTAATATACAGGGTTACTACAAAAGAAATAGACAACTTCAACTGCCTGTAAAACAAAAACTATTAGAGATAGCAACCTAATTATTTTGGAGGTATGTTGAGAAACTCTCAAAGTTTCGTTTGGTACTATTGGTAATGCTGTAGTGTTTTGTTTGTTTTTGCAGAAGCTGAAATGGCGGAAAATCCTGTGGAAAAGGCATATTGCGTGTTGGAATTTGCTAGAACGCAATCAGCAACTGTTGTCCAACAACATTTTAGAACACGTTACCACATAACGCCACCGACTAGACAGTCAATCTACGATTGGTATAGAAAATTCGAGACAGCGGGATGTTTGTGCAAAGGGAAGAGCTCAGGAAGACAAAGAGTTTCGGAAGAAAACGTTGAACGTGTTCGTTGTGCCTACATAAGAAGCCCACAGAAATCGACATCTAGGGCAAGCATGCAATTACAAATTCCACGGCAAACTATATGGAAAATCTTGCGGAAGCAACTGCACATGATGGCTTACAGATTACAGATGTTGCAGTTTCTGAGTGAAGAAGATAAGGTCATACGGCGTGACTTTTGCATCGACATGTTGCAACATTATGAAGACGATGCTGGTTTTTGTGAGCGCATCATTTCATTTTTGTGGTAACGTGTTCTAAAATGTTGTTGGACAACAGTTGCTGATTGCGTTCTAGCAAATTCCAACATGCAATATGCCTTTTCCACAGGATTTTCCGCCATTTCAGCTTCTGCAACAACAAACAAAACACTACAACGTTACCAATAGTAACAAACGAAACTTTGAGAGTTTCTCAACATACCTCCAAAATAATTAGGTTGCTATCTCTAATAGTTTTTGTTTTACAGGCAGTTGAAGTTGTCTATTTCTTTTGTAGTAACCCTGTACAATTCTACACATAATGAACGAGAAACTTATAAAGAAAAATACGTATTTAGAAGAGAAATGCATAAGAATTTCTAATGTGTACCAGAAAACAAAAATCCATAAAACAGAACATCCCGTTACGATCCTAAATTCAAAATTTGTAAGCATGGTCTTAAAACATCAAAGAAGAAAATATATCTTTTGAACATTTTTAATCATATGCTATTTTGGAAACCAAATTTTGAATTTTGGCACCAATAAAGTAGAATGTAAACTTTCACAAATCTTTCACATTAAATATCAAATGAAAGCCTGTTGAATTCTGAGCAAAATGGTTTTGATTCTGTCTCAATATTTGAAAAGAAAATAAGAAAAGATGAAAATATAAAATTTTAGGCTTGTGATCCCCTGATAGAGCACTAAATATGTGCAGAGTATCAAGTAAAAAGAAAATGGTAAGGTAAATTGCAGTAGATCACTTGACATACATTCTTTCTTTAGAGTTAACCATTTATGAGATATTCTTTGTTATTGGTTTCAGTTTTAAGCTATTTAAATTTCTTTTAGCAGGAAGTTATTTATTTTTGTCTCTCTTTTGTTTAGTCATTGGAAACAAAGAGAACTAATTTCAATTGTTTCGCATAGTGATCATCTTTTAAAAAATTGACTGTTGCTTTAACATTCTCTTTATTCCCTTCTTCTTACAAAGAAGGAAAGCCGATGCTTATCTCGAATAGCATGATGTAGATAAAGAATAATCTTTTGTAAGAAATGCTAGTTTGTGGAATAGCCAGAGAAAGTCATTAGGTTTTTTTTTTTTTTTTTACTACAGATAAGCATAAAACACATAATTAATGAGAACATAACTTCAATTTTCTGTATGTAAAATGTGTAGCATAAGAAATATTGTACATTATATAAATTACTTTGAACAAACAGCATTTAAGTATAGAATGAATAACGTGGATCAACAGATTGGCCTCTACCAGGTATAGGAATGAGGAAAGAGATGATATGAAATCAAGGTACAATGGATGATAGGAAATTTAATGATAGGTTATTAATTGGTGAAATGAATGGTGGGGGAAACTGGAGAACCTGAAGAAAACCTGCCCAGATGCTTCATTCTCCACCACAAATTCCACATTTAGTTCTCTGGGATTGAACACAGGCTCCAGAGGTGTGACAAGGCGAGGCGAGAGGCGTGGCGAGGTGAGGCGAGAGGCGAGGCTTTTATCTCTTAGATTAGTAGGATCACTTGTGCATTTGTAGAATGATTTTTTCTAAAGTCAGCCTGAGATGAGGAGAGGATATTATTGGAATCTATTGCTAATATAATTTGTTCCATGGCTTTTGCTATATGACTGATTAGTGATATGGGTCTATAGTTTATAGTTTCTGCAGCATTTTTCCCTGGTTTTAGAATTGGAATGATAATCACTTTTTTCCAGTTTGTGGGAACAGAAGACTGGGAGGCACACAGCACCACCTTCTACATTACATCCTCTACAGCATGTATAACAAATTATGATTATTTTGTAAGATACACCCTCTATAAATACAATCCTGTAACTTCTCTCAATGGATTTTGATAGATCAATAGAGGAAAACAGCATTAAGTAACCATTAATGAAAATGCAATGTGTTTTTGCTACTTACTGCAATATGGTGTATGAGCTTTGGTTACTACATAGAAACTGCCTCTGGCTGGAAAAATATCAGATAGAATGCCCATCTCGGTACAGTTGGTGACACTGCATGATGAATTAAGAGCTTTCTCTGCATGTCTGTGAGCAAGTAAAAGAAACATTACTGCCTATTTTTGTACTTTGAATAAAATATTTTAATGATTAAGCAATAATTAAAGTAGTAAAATGTTGTCTAGACATACGTCTCATTAAGCAATAATTAAAGTAGTAAAATGTTGTCTAGACATACGTCTCATTAAGATTCCATTTGTGGCCCCAGAATGAGCAGTCATCTGTTCTTTTGGTTGCTTCGGTGAACAACAAGTACGAGCGTCCATGGCTGCATACTGCATTCTCTATTCCTGAAAATTATGTGGAAAATAACATGATTTATTTATGTTTGAGTGATTGTTTTGAAAACAGAAGCAGCATTTCTGATTATAAAGGCCATTAGACCTCTGAGAGCCAAATATATCTGTCCTTGCATATCGGAATTGTACATGATGTATACAATTTAATAAAGAAGTTTGCTTCTTAAAAAGGATACTTCTTTTAATTACACAAAAAAGACATTCATATTTGTATCTAAAACACATTTATGACCAGTACCTTAATGTGACAAGAGGATTGATTCTGTTTTTGGTCGCTAAATCAATGAATTTTTATCATTCATACAAATACATATGAGACCCTATTCAAATCTTGTTACATTGTATATTTTTAAAGATCTATCGTTTTGATCTTTTGAAGCTCTATCTACTACAGCTCTGCATATTTTGTAATATTGAGTTTTCATCATATAAATTGTGGATCCAATTTTTGTGCTAGGTTTTACAAAGAACATTTAATGAGTTCTTGGAATCACCAACAAAATAGCAACTGAACTCATTGAAACTATTTTCATTTTTCAATGAGGTCTCCTTGAGTGGACCCTGTGGGGATAGAAACTGCACATTCTGTCACCTAAATGAATTTGTGATATCTGAGGTGGTTTGGATGTGCTTCTGGAAGTTTCCTGTCACATGATCGACAGGTATAAAAATGAGAAACTACACCCCTGAGAGTTCAGTTTCAACTGGGAATGCATAACATGCAATAGTTGAGTCACTTTCAATGGGAAATTCATATTGTGCAGTAGAAGCCTCTGCAGTAATATTGAAAGGAAACTATACAGCAGAATTGTTGTGAAAGTATTGAATAAAGACAGTTATATGTGAAAAGATTTTAATTTGTAATCAATGGAAGAAATAAAAAGTTGTTTGTTGCAGTAATAAAGAGTTTTTGTTACATGGTATTAGTAGTGGGATTTAATTTTACAATGAAGAAGATGATGAAAAATTTACTTGCAAAAATAAAGAACATGAAAATTGGAGTCAGCAAAATGAATATGGAAATGAAATCCAGAAATGAAAATAATGTAAAAGATGGACATGAAGATAGAATCTGAAATGCAGAGGATGAGAAATGAGATAATAACTATGAATTGCACGACGAAGAAGACAGAGGAAAAAATGGAATCCAGCATGGTCAAGTTGGAAGGGAAAATGAAATTAGGAATGGAGAAGATGCAGGTGAAAATGAAGACAGAAATGAAATATGGAATGGGAGCACTTTTTGAGAGCATAGCCATTGATATAACTGGGCCATTCCCTGTGTCAGACAGGGGCAACAAGTATCTGTTGGTTGCCATGGATCACTTCAAGTGGCCAGAGGTGTATGCCATCCCTAACCAGGAGGACAAAACTATTGTGAACTGCCTCATAGAACTGTTTTGTCACTATAGGGCACCATTGGAGCTGCACAGTGACCAGGGTAGCAATTTTAACTCCAAAACGTGATGAGAGAAACACTTGAACAACTTGGAATGCTCAAGACACATACTTTCTTCTTTGTTGAACTGGCTTCTTTTGCATATTTTTTCTGAAAAGCATACATAGTATTCTTCTGTAATTATTTGACCAGTACAAAGATGACCTATCAGCATAAATCTAATACCATGACTTTTATGGCTGATTATATTGTCTTGCTTTCTTTGGTGATGGAGGATCAGTATGCTTCCACTGCATCAACTGTGTTTTGTTTCTGGTATATAGCTGTGGATTCATGTTTCATATGAAACTGTACAAAAAATGTTGTGGGTTTTTCTGAAAACAGACTAAACATTGTTCAGAAATTTGCACTCTGAGGTGTTTTTGAATGTGTGTTAACAATCTATTCTGGCAGATAATTTTTTCATACCCAATTCCTCCATCAAAATGTGATATACTCATTCACATGATATCCCTGTAGGTTCAGCAATTTCTCACACTTTCAATCGGTGATCCTTGACTATTTTGTGTACTTTTTTTAATCCATTCTGACACATCTTGGGACTACTATGTGGATCATCTTCTAAGCTCTCCTGACAAAATTTAAACTTGTTGGTCAACTTTCCACTCACCAACATTCACTATGAAGTAGCAGAGTCCCCCCATTGTGGTCTGAAAATTGGCATGAACTTCATTTGTTTTCATACCTGGCATAACCAGCTTGAGACCAGAGTTTCACAACAATACTACTACTGCAAGACAGGAACTGAGTGGAGTGGGGGAATTATAAACTCCTGGCAATGCAAAGAAATGAATTTCATCCACATGGCAACCAGCTTTTAAAAGATTTGACGTTCGTTTTAGACTAGTGTATCCCATTATTTCCCGACTACTTAAAAGAAAGCATTTCTACTAATGTTATCTCTACTAGTATGAAGTAGATAGAAGAATAAGGTTTTTAACAATGAGATGTAGAGTAAGTCATGTGAGTGGAACACATCAGATTTTTTTTTTCAAATGTGTTGGTTTGTATTAATGTGCAGCAATCTCAGCTTACAAAATCCACTTTTTAGAATGTTCCATATCATTAAT
The DNA here is from genome assembly GCA_030762935.1 of Hymenopus coronatus. NCBI lineage: Eukaryota > Metazoa > Arthropoda > Insecta > Mantodea > Hymenopodidae > Hymenopus > Hymenopus coronatus. The sequence continues at coordinate 38,962,446 of CM060897.1, read as the reverse complement.
AATGTTATGATTTTGATTATAAAACTTAATCAGTATATAATTTTTGTTTTGTTTTTTGTTGTATTTTATTTAATGTCCTTGTACCTGGTAGCACATATTGGACGATGAATGAAATTAGTGAAATAAATTATTGTCAAATAAGTTCAGAGTCTATGGAACTTAAAGTTACCTGATACATTTTTCTTCTCGGACAAGGGAAAACCCTGAAGAAAACCTTATCTGAGTAACTCACCCTAACCGAAATTTGAACTTGGGACCTCTTGAATGTGAGAGAGATGCACTCCCCACACTACAGAGGCAGAGTTTCTGTATAATTTCTGATATTTCTCTAGGGGGAAAAAAAAAACAACCTTTAAAATCAAATGTGAGTTTATGCGAAATGTCTATTATTTAAAGAAATTGGAAAAAATAGGAGCATCTAATGCTGTTTAGAAAGGAGATTACAAACTGCAGCACAAGTATCAAACCAGGCAGAATCCAGCCATACGTGCATAGCTTCTTTCAATATTTTCTAAAAAATTGGAGAAATGGACATATCTGGTTTTGAAAATAGATATCAACTTTCAAAAAGTTTTATTTTAATATCATGCTTTCTATAGCTCTTTCACATCTGAATCTTAATTTTAAAGAGAATAATTAAAAATGTTTGTAATTGATGGTGGTATCACAGCTTACAAATAACTATTCTTCTTAAAATAAATATTGTTTACTTACTATTTTTAACCTGGTTGTATATTGGAAAGAGCAGAGTGTCCTGCGTCTTAGAGCAGCCAGGTTGCTGGGCACCACCATTTGGATAGAAGTCAACATGACCTTCATATAAAAATAAACTGGATGTTATTTAGAATATAAATTAAACTTTGAAGTAGCACATAGTGAAAGAAAATTGCTATTTTATAGAACACGTTTTGAGTCAATGTTAAACTTAACTATGTAGCTTCAGTAATCCTTTTTGTTATAGAATATGTTTGTAGATATGTCTGCATTCTTAACAGAAGATGTCTAGATCAGGAGCCAACAATGTTTCTGGCAGTTGACAATAGCTGAGGATACAGACTACTATCTGAGAAAAACATTCCTTAGCAACAAAGATCCCTGAAGCTAGTTTATAGTTTTCTATAAAGTACATGTTATTTAATGAGGTTTAAGAACTAATAGTAAGTCAAAATTAATCTGCCAGATTAACTGCTTTGTATATAATAGAGATGGGAATAATCAGAGCTTTAGTTGGGCTACTGGCACCTGGTATGGTAGCTATAGAATTGCCCAAACAAGATACTGGAATCTATGGCAGAAGGAACTGGTTCATAAAAAATTCTATAAATTTACTGAATTTGAATCGGGTAAAACATTCTCATATAGTACACCTAGTAATGGGTGAGATGATATTAATGCAGTAGTAGCTTTATTCATCCATAAGTCAATACAATGACATGGGATACGTCAGTACATAGATATATTACAATACTAGAAAAATATGTACATTGTCATAATATATAAGTATAACAGGTCATAATTGATAATAATTAACAATAACAACAGAGGTAATAATAAGTACATACATAGTTATATACAATTTTCTGGTTTACAGCTGCAATGTATCTATAAATTCAGTCGCATTATGGAAGCTATCCCGTAATAAAAGTTGCTTTAAAGTTAGCTTAAAGTGCCGCATGGAGTTTATATTTTTCAGGCTAGCTGGTATTTTATTATATAGGGTGGCTGCTGAATATCTAACCCCCTTAGAATAAAGTGTAGTTCTGTGTGCTATTGTTCTTATGTTAGTTTTACTTCTGGTATTGTGATTATGTATTTGGTCATTTGTAATGAAATTTCCGAGATTTTGTTTAGTGTGACATAGTAAACAGTAAATATATAGACTGGGTAGGGTTAAGATTTTTAGTTCCTTGAAGAAGTTTCTGCAAGAATCATACTTCTTTGCAGACATTATACATCTTATGATTCTTTTTTGAGTTTTGAAAACCAAGTGTCTATCTCTACTCTCTCCCCAGAATATTATGCCATACCTCAGTACACTTTCTGCATAAGCAAAGTATAGGGTTCTTATACTGGTACAAGTTAGCTCGTCTATTATTATTTTTAGTGAGAAAGGAATTTATTCAGTTTTACAAGTAAATTTTGTATATGAACACCCCAGCCTAAATGCTGGTCCAAGCAAATTCCCAGGAATTTTGCTTCTGTCACATGCGGGACAGGAGTATTATGTAATTTGATATCAAGTTTTCCAGAATTTTTATTTCTTTTATGACGAAACAACATTGCTGATGACTTGTTTGCATTTATAAGTAACTTATTTTCCTCAAACCAGGTTTCTATTTGAGCAGTTATGTGGGTTGCATTTTCATTTCCATTTATTATAACATTTGTATCATCAGCGAACATGGTGTCATAAGTTGGTTTTAAGAAATTTGTAAAGTCATTAATAAAAATCAGAAATAGCACAGGTCCCAGTATTAATTTGTTCTGTATTTGAATAATAATTATGTAAGACATTCTGTGCATTGACTTTTGTAATTTCGTTCATTTGTTGTCGATTGTTTAAGTATGATTGAAACCATTCCCATGCTATACCTCTTATCCCATATGAACACAACTTTTACAATAGAATTTCATGTTGTATCATATCAAATACCTTGGTTAGATCTATTAGTAGCCCTGTACAGTCATTATCATTGTCAATAGCCTCTAGTATATGCTCGGTAAATTCAAATATTGCTGATGTGGATTTTCTTCTAACAAAGCCATGTTGAGCAGGATTGATTATATTATGTTTTTCAAAAAATGATACCATTTTCACTAGCATAGCTTTTTCCACAACTTTTGATAGTGATGGTAATACTGATATTGGCCTACTCTTTCCCTATCTCCCTTTTTAAAAATTGGCTTTACTTTGGCAATTTTTAGGCTATCAGGAAATTTACCCACTTCAAAAGATTTATTAATTAAATGACATAATGGTTTGCTTAGGACACTACTACAAGATTTAAACACTGTTATTGGTATATGGTCATATCCAACTGCTGTTTTGTTTTATAGTGATTTCAGTATGGTCTTTATATCTGTTTCTCTCTCTGGTGTTAGAAAGATAGTTGCTCCAATAGTGTTTTCGAATGTTTTGCCTAAATTAGAGCTTTGGTTCCTGGTTAAGTGGTCGACCATCTCACTAGTAATTCTGAAATACACTGGCTCTAATTTGAGGATTTTTGGGTACAGTACCATTTGGTAATCTAATAGTTATGTTCTTTTGTTGGTTATTTTGTTGTAGGTACTTTTTAGTTAGACTCCACATAGCTTTTTGTTTATTTTCAGCATTATTGATGAATTTACTATTACTCTGCTTTTTTGCCTTTTTAAGACATTGTTATATATTTTTTTATATTTCTTAAAGAATTCTTCTAAAGTCGGATCTAATGAAGAAAGATATTTCTTTTTGTTGCATGTTATAAAGTGCTACAAAGAAAAACATGTTTCAACAATGAGTTAGTTCTTCTGACATTAACCGTGTTGTCTGTTTGTACCAAACCATGTTAAATGTTAATTGGCAATAGTCAATACAATATATAAATGCAGCATTGAAATATAAATTTAATCTATGTTTTATGTTAAATGAGATTTGTATCTACAATTAGGTTACATTTGAAGCAGGATCTCGATTGCAATAGTAGTAGGTACTGTGACTTTAGGAATCAGGTGTAATGTTTCTGGTCATGAAATAAGCAAAATGAAATTAATAAACTGTTAAAATAAAATTTGGTGAAACTGGTGAAGGTTAAAGTAATATTACAAACATTTTAAATAAAGATAGTGGTATTGCCAACATTGCAATAAAAAGACCTACCACAGTGGTAAGTGCAGTAAGTACCTCTGAAAGCTCTGAAATAAATTGTGTACTTAATGGGTTCATTGAATGAATGCACTTTATTCCTCCTTCCATGGATAAGTAATAATAAATGAAACTTAAGATGTAAGATATGCTCAGAAGCAAATTTTATTCGTAACAAACTTCAGGACTTCACTTTCTTAGCAATGGGTGCAGGGAAAAATAAATCTCCATGGAAGTGATAAAAATGCTCAATAGAATTTGAGGGGAAAAAAAAAACCAAAAAAAAAAACCTCATTAAGCTTCACAAAGCAATATAGTCAACAAATTGTATAGTTTGTATGCATTGGGCTATTCCAGCTTATCCAGATATTTAACATAAACAATAATAATAAATTAATATGATACACTTCTCATACAATGTAGATATCAAGGTGATAAGTTAAATACAATTACATAGTTGTAGATAAAAATGATACATTTCATGTAATGTGGGTGTCAACAGTGATAAGTGGCCAAGTACAATTACAATAATTTTGTAAATAACAATAATATAAAGTTATTATAAATACAATATATAAAGATAAAATGGCGCAGTTCACATACCAAATAAATGTTATCAATAACTATAATACAATATGTTAAGTAAATCACACATATCTGCATCAGAAATATTAGAATTAAGCAAAATGAAATACTTAGAACAAGGACTTTGTAAAAAGAAGTTGAAAGCACTGCTTGTTTTTTAGAAGTGCTTACAAAATTGCAAAATAAGAGACCATATAACCAACTTTCAATTGTTTCACATAGCGATTGGCTTTTTAACAAATTTGACAATTGCTTTAGTCTTGTGTATTACCTTATTTTCCCTTAAAGTTCTTGAGTTGCTTCTGCAAAAGGCAATTACACAAGATACCATTTTGATCCACATAAACTTGTCAGATTCTTTTAATTAAAATACAGATAGGTATGTTTCTTTCACATTATTATTTATACCCATTCTTAAAGAATCTGATGTGTGCTATTCATGACTGTCTCTACCTGTTCTACAAACAAACTTATTACACAAAATTCTTCTTCTTTCTATTCCATGCTAATCTAGATAAATTTTAGCAGAATAGTCTTATTACTTAGTTTCTTATAAGTAGAAGGGAAATAAGGGAATACATTGTGCTAAAGCAATAGTCAAATGTTTTGACAGCTGTCATTGTGCGATTCTCATTGAAATTCACTTCTTTGCATGGTCTGGAGTAAAACAAAAGAGACACAAATGACTTCCCCTTTGAGAAAAGTATAAATATTTAAAAATTGAAACCAATGATAAGGGATACCTCAAACGATTAGCTCCACAACAAAAATGTAAAGGAAATAAATTGTGTTGACAAGATTTACATTTTTTCTGCAGTAAGTTTTGTCTATCTCTACAGTTTACCAGTTATGCAAATGTCATTGAGAATGAAGAGTTCAGAGGCTATTCCCAAGAGGCTATTCCCAAGAAATTCAAGATATACCTACATTTTATTTGTCATGGAAACATCTTTAATATACAGTATTAAAATCAAAATTGTTAAAGCCATTTTCAAGAAAATCAAAAACCTTCAAGAATTGTTCTCTGTAAAGGATAGTTTCTTGAAAATCTTTGTGTCCATCCTTTACTATACTTAAATTCAAAGTTTGATATTTAATGGACTTTTCATTTTTGAGTTATGCTGTTCGACACACACATGCACACGCATAGAAAGACACATGTTTTGACCTTTTTCTAAAATGTTTTTCTTTTTTATCGGATTCAAGGGGTTTCAAAACATATTTTTGGTGAAATATTGACATAAAATTTTTGGATAGAATACAATACCGTCTCTATCTACTATGTACATTGTACATATGTGCTAGAAAAAGTAAAAATCTGATGGTTCCATTCATATTACTTTCTCTACCTATCCTGCAACAACTTATTCTTAAAAAAGCTTATACTTCTATCTACTACAAGATAAAAATTAACAGAAATAGCCTTATTACTTATTTCCTTGTAGGCACAAGAGAAATAAAGGAATACATTAGGCTAAAGCAATAGTCAAATCTTTTAGAAGCTGGTACCTAAGTGATGTCTTGAAATTCGATTCTCTTTGCATGCTTAGGAGTAAAAACAAAAATGAATGACAACTTCCCTCTTGAGAAAAGTATAAGCATTAGAACATTTAAACTAATAACAAGGAATATCTAAAAAATGATTAACTCAACAAAAAAATTGTGTTATGCATAAATTGTCCTTTAATTAGATCTACTCTTTTGTAACATTTTGTCTCTCTCTTATGCATAAGACTTTCTAGCGTATGCAAAAGTTATCCAGAATGAAGAGGGCTTTAGAGGCTCTTCCAGAAAATTCAAGTTGTATGTTTTATTTGTGATGTAAATATCCTTAACTTTGTCAAATTATTTAATCAAAATCATTAGAAACATTTTTGAGGAAATAAAACATTTTGTAAAATCTTTCATCTAAAGAGTGATTTGGGGGTGGGGGAATGTTGTTGAAAATCTTTGTATCGCATCTTTGGAAGAAACTGAATCTAAGTACCAAGTTTGATGTTTAACCAGCTTTTTGTTTTTGAGTTATGCTGTACATAGGCATACACACAGATAGACATGTGGACCTTTTTCTAAAAATCTGATGCGTTTCATTTAGATGGCTTTCTCTACCTACTGTGCAACAACCTATTTTTACAAAATTTTCACTCTTCTTCATGCTAATTGAGATAAACATTAGTATAAATGCTTTTATTAGTTAGTTCTTTCTAAGCATAAGGGTAAAAAATAAAGGGAATCCACTAAGCTAAGGGATAGTCAAATATTTTTAAAGCTGATCATGTGTGATGCAATTAAAATTGCCTTCCCTTCCCTTCTCTTTGTATGACCAAGATGAAATAAAGTAAATTACTACTTCCCATTTGAGAAAACTCTTAATTATAGGATATTTTAAAACCAATAACAAGTAATATCTCAGAAATGGTTAAATCCCAAAAAGCTTATTTAAAATAAATTGTTTGTTTTAAAGTTCTTATTATTATCTGAGTGGAAGTTAGACTTAAATTAAACCAATTTAAATTAAAGTACTGTCAAATTAAAATTATTCCAAGGAATAACAATATTCTTTAATCAAAAGCAAAAAAAAAAGCCTAAGAAAAAGTAAAATGGGTAGCTTAGGGTGGGAAGATTTTCTTGAAAATTTTTGTGTTGCGTCTTTGAAAGGCATTAAACTTAAATATCAACTCTAGTATTTAGTGAATTTTTAATTTTTGAGTTAATATTGTTTGCAGATGTACATATGGACCTTCTTGTAAAAATACTTTTTTTATGATTTATTTATTCAGGGGACCCCAAAGCATGTATTTTTGGAGACATGTCAATGTGGATTTTTAGGTGAAATACAATACCTTCTTTACAAACTATGTACACTGTACATGGTAGAGAAAATAAAAACAAACATTGAGAGTCCTCAAAACGTGTATTTTCAGGGAAATCTCACTATCAAATTTTGTATAGAATGCAGAAATTTTTATGATGATTATACATAGTAGAAAAAGTAAAAATGTCATATCTCTCAAAACTTTCAGAGTAAACCTCATATGATGCTCCCATATAGTCACTAAACACCCGTTTTGTTTGAAGTATCTAGTTTATTAATTCTTTTAGAACAATTTACATTGTTATTCGGACATGTCAGTGGTATAAATATTCCACTAACTTTATATATGTGTACAGTAGTACTGTAGCTAAGGTTATTACAAGGTTGAATCTTTTAGTCCTGTTTCCTTGGTGAGGAGTGTAGATAGTGAACCTTTCACGTACTTACCCACAGGTTGTGGCATTCCTAGGCCAATCTTGAGCAGGCTACGGCCATTGGTGTGTATCACATCAACGAATTCTGCATCCCCAGAATCCAATTTAATCTCAGGGTCATCTGTCTGGAAACAAGGCTGTGCAGGGTCTAGACCTGAGAAATGAATATATTATTATATGTACAATGCCATCAGGTTAGGTGGCCATGCTCTTATAGCACCTGGATCTTGGACGCAAGCCACTCGCCAGCTGAGAATGCAGTTGCATCACATATGACATGACCTTCTGAATCACACCATGTACATTAAGGCAATAGAGAATGTTCTTTGGTGGTTTTCAGTTGTGTGTTAGTGCAGTCATGGTCCAATATACTACAGAACAACAATTTTTTATTGGTTGCAGCATTATAAAACACGGATCTTCATTACTGTGTTGTACAGCATTTTGGGAAAGCTTTCCTGATGTTGATTCCCATTAACAGAAGTACCATTTATAAATAGAGAAGAACTTTAAAAGTACGGATCAGTGTTAGAGTGGAAAAGAATTGAAAATGTCATGTTTTAACAGAGGAAGAGATTGATGATGCTGATGTGCACTAAGGAAGTCCCACTTGAAGTTAGCATGCAAGGAGGAGTAAGCTACGGATGAGCACAGAAAGCAATACAGTGTATAAATATAATCCACGAACATTACAAGAGCTATAAAATAATACACAGGAAGAAATAATCAACATATCCCAAGAAGAATAAAATTGCAAAATGTTTTTTTAATAGTCTGTTAAGATGCAGTACTGTATGCTTGATCCATAATATGATATGCACAGGGAAAAAGTGTCAGAAAGAAGTGGTGCACAACCATGGCCCAGATGCCTACTTAAGTCTGATGATCCTGTATCTTAATAGAGATAAAACATAACATGAACATTGTAGGAACCCATATGAACATTACCTGTAATACGAGATACACCTCCAAGATGAAATGCTGCGTAAGAACAGATATGTGCTCCAAGACTATGTCCAATCAAGTGAAGATTCTTTGGATTTGTACCAATCTTCTTTATGAATCTGTGGACAACAAAATGCTTATGACAATTTAATTTAAAACTGGTGTCACATTTTCCCATGATACGTTTTGGAGGTAGAATAAACAAAAGCTACACAATGAAATGGAGTATAAAATAAACTAGTTTTTGAACAGTTTTCCGGAAAATAAGCATTTTAGTGGTGGTGATGGTGGTGGCGATTGCAATAGTAGTGGCAAGGGTGGTAGTTAATATGAATTACTGATAGCAAGCGGTTGCAGATAGTTGTATTTATATATGTGCTCTGCAGAGCTGAAGAGTGAGAACCAGCTAGAAAAATGTAGAGCCAAAATAAAGCTATTTAATAATGTTGGGTATGATTCAGGATGCTTCAGTGATGTCCTATGTCTTGGTGCTAAAATTGGAGTAGAGCTAAACCCTGGACTGGAGATGGAACAAATTATTTGAATGTTAAAGTGCATCACAAAGGGAATGATTAATTTAAAAGGAATGGAAAAGATAATTGACAAGAAACTAACAAGATAATTTGAAGAGATAAAATCATTATGAGGAAAATCTAAATGCCACGAAAATTAAAAGGTTTAGGAGCAAGAGTAGACCAAGGAAGATGTTTATTGTGTGGTAGGAATGGTAATAATAATAATAGTTAATAAATAATAATAAATAATAATAATAATAATAATAATAATTTATAATAAATAAATACCAAATAATAATAATAATAATAATTTATAATAAATAAATACCAAATAATAATAATAATAATAATAATTAATTAAAATAACAACAAAAAAACTATAACAATAAGGTATTGGCATTTTATATGAGAGTGTGAGGAAGAAAAATTTTGTTTGAAAAAGTGAAATTAGAGATAAAAAGATGAGTGTAACGTTTAAGAAAACCATAATGGAAAAGAAAAATATTTACGTGTAATGAGCAATAAATGGCTAAGAGAAATTAGGAAGAACAATAAAAAAATTAGTTATTTAAGGGTTAATAGCTCAGTAACCACAGTTGGAACCTAAGGTCCTAGGAAACTAAGCAACGTAGGTGAGTATTCTAGAAAATAAGAAATGAATGCATGATTTTACTGAATGCAGAGTGGTGTATATTGTAACTATGTTTTGATTGTATGCATTTTTGTGATTATAATAAATTTATATCTATCTAGTTAATATCATAGTTTGTAGGCTGAGACTGCTAAAAGCAAATGGTTATAATTATGTCAGCTATGATGTTACAAACCTGAATGAGAAGCTAAAGAAGCAAATACAAACACTTAGGGCAAGGCATACTAGAGAGCTCATTGTCATAACTCTAGATATAAAGATGCTCTTGATGTCACACTGTTAATGCATGGAATGAAGGTGGAGCACCAGTGGAGTATGATGGCAGGGGAAACTGGAGAACCTGGAGAAAACTTGCCCCTGCGCCACTGTCAAACCCCATATGCAGTCGCTTGGGATCGACCCCGGGCCATATAGTTGGGAGGCAAGTGGTCTTATCACTTGGCCACTGGCACAAACAAGGTACATAATTTAATTTAAGAGTCTATATTTTTGGGCCCTGAAGATATTAAGAAAGTCAATATCAGGGTCTTTCTCTCCTATATAGGAAAAGTGGACCTGTATTATGTTAGTGCAAGGGACACGATGGGGCCCTTGTGGCCTAAGTGCAGGTCTCTGCATATTGGAGACCCCATCCGTCCAAATGCTAATAGTTGGTCTGCAATCTTATTTGCCTTTACTAGGGTCACTGCAGCACACATTAAAATATATTCATAGATGAAAATGTAAATATTGTTGATCTTTACATCATTTGCAGTTTATTAATAGGGAAATATAGCACTGAATACGCTAGGTCAGTATGTCACATGGCTCTCCTATTATATGTGACATTTTAGCTTAAAATTATACTGTCAGTTTTAATAAAATACTATGTTATGCTTTTTCTTAAAGCAAATCAAAACAAAACTTATTTAATTGGAAATATTAGCAGGGTGCATTTCCTCCCCCAAGTTATGTCTATGTACCATACCAAATGTTCACTGTGGAGGAATTACATGCTCTCAGATTACATTTATGTGTGCAAGGTTTTAATTTCATAACTATTTAATGTTAAACTAATCTGAAACAAACACCAGTTTAAATATTTGGAGACAGCTTAAAGCCAAGGTTAATTGCATTTTACGTTTCATGTCTAATTACTCCATCCTTGAAATCAAATTGGATTTTATATTTGATACTTATTTTGGAAAGGGTATTCATTTGTTAATGAATGTCAGATCATATGAGTACATAGGTATAATTTCCTTTGAGTGACAGACTAGCAGCCATTACCTAGCGACCTCTGCTCCAACAATTCTGGTGTTTCCAACAGCCTTCCAGTATTGCCAGCTGCTGCCACCTCCATTCCAGTCTACTGCTATGACATTTACATTTCCCTGTAAGAAAAAAGGTTCATTATGAGACATATTTATTCTGAAGTGTTTAATGTTACTTTTAACTTCTGAGGTTGCCAAAAGGGAAAATGAAATGGGTGAAATGATGCTCAAGTAATCCTGGGGCCTTTGGAGCTCATTTAATATTTGACTGACGAGGAAAATGAAAATCCTTGGGTGAATACTTATCCAGGTGACTCATCCTATCTGAGATGTGAAAACAGACCCTGTAGGTTTGAAGGTAGATATGCTATCCTTAGCACATGGTGGGAGTCATTTCTCTAACAAAAACCCTTAATAGACCTGTTTTACTGTTGAAAAAAAATCTGATGTGTTGCATTTAACATGACCTTCTCTACTTTTCTAAGTTTAGTCTTCTATTTACTTCTTGATAAGGAAAACAAACTTTAACAAAATTAATTATAAGTCAGCCTTATGAATGCATTTGGTGGGAGCAGGCACTAAACAGTCATGGAACAGGTAGACATGGCTGGACGTGCAATCAGGGAAAGAAAGCTTTTGCAGAGATGCTGTTACTGAAAATATCAGCAGATTAATACCGTTTCAATTAGCTAACTGTATTTTCCCATCATTGTCTGCCGTCTTACTCCTCTTGGATATCAAACTTTGATGATGTTTTGCATTGTCAACAAAACAGTGTTTTCCTCCTCCAAATTCACTCAATATCAATGTAGGTATAAGAGAGATACAATAAGCTAAAGTGATACACAGATATTTGAAAAAAGTGAGTTTGCTATGTAATGGCTCTTTGCATGCCCATGAATTAAAACGAACAGCAACTTAAAAAAGTATAAGCATTCAAACCAGTAACAAATAATATTTTGGAAATGGTTAATACCACAAAAATTATTTGACATACATTGCTTGCTTTAATAAGATCCACTTTTTTTGTACAGCACGATTTTGTTTAATTCCTATGGTTTGGAGGTACACAAAAGTCATTCAGAATGAAAGGGTCTCACAGATTATCCCCAGAAAAGTCAAGATTTACATTTTAATTCTATTAAAATATTTTAAACATATGGTATTTTAATCAAAATTGTTAGAAAAATTTTGGAGAGTGTATAAAATGGTGAACATTTTTCTACGTAAAAGGAGTTTGGGGTGGGGACATTTGCTTGAAAATTTTTGTATTGAATTCTTGGAAGATGCTGAACTTAAATATCAAATTTGGTATTTAACCGACTTTGCTTATACGCACGTACATGTTTATGCTGGTTTCAGGAATCCTCAAAATGTATAATGTTCCAGTGTAATCTGGATATGGAAATTTTGAATGGAGTGCAATACTTCCTGTACTTTAGATAAGTAGTAGAGGAATTAAATGTAATTGCAACTCATCATTGTGTATTATTTAATCCAATTACTTTGTCTCATGCATATATAATTTTAAATGACACTATTAATAATTATCATTTAACATTGGTTCTGTTTTCATCCCTGGGGAGGAAGCTTTGAATGGACTCCAGCCACAAGTCCATCTGCTGGCATCATCCTTGTATTACATCAGAGTGAAAGTATCTGTATTCTTCATAAGTGTTATAGCATTAATCACAGTTAGAAACAGTGGAATATTTCTTTCCTGGTTGTAAATATATGAAATACAGGACACCTACAGGGAATATATCATCCTGTAGAGTCTAGATTCATAGCAATATCTATTACATGCATTGGCAGATCAAGGCTCTAGCCCCCCCCCCCCCCAACCCCAAAACTTAATTAAAGAAAACAATAGTATTTGTTACATTTAAGGTTATGGTGTTACTTTGCTTTCATAAAATCAATACTTTTACTCCTATATTAATTATTTAAACTAGATGAGCATCTGTATGTTCAGTTGCCCATGAGTTCATCTTAGTGTGGACTATCTCAAAAGGTGTTCCACTCCTCAAGAAGAAAAATAAATAATTAGACAAAAAATAAACATGTTTTATAATTACTAGTAAGAGTGTCTCCATGGTCGAGTGGCCAGCCAGCTAACTTCTTAATTTGAAATCCCAGATTCGATTCCAGGCCTGAGAGTGAGAATTTTTTTTGACTAGGATTATTACCTACCTTCCAAGGAGTCTGAAAATGTGAATGTCAGAGGAATGTGCATGTGAAAAACCTACCTGAAGTTCAAAAAAAGAAAAAAGAAAAAGAAAAACAAAACAATACAATGTTTCAGTATAAAAGCTCCAGATTTGATTACAATAGTTAAAGGGAGCTATAGAAATTAACTAAAAAATCTGATGTGTTCTATTTATGTTTGTTCTACAAACAAACTATTCTTACAAAAAATTATTCTTTTATCCACCTTATGCTAATTGAGAATAACTTTAGCAAAAATTCTCTTATTACTTGCTTCCTTGTAAGTAGGAGAGAAATAAAAGAATACACTAGGCGAAAGTCAAATACTTTAAAATCTGGTTGTTTGTGAAACATTTCAAATTTGGTTTTCTTTGCATCCCAGGAGTAAAAAGAAAAGAGATGTGAAACAAAAAATGACTTTCCATTTGAGAAAAGTTGAAATATATTAAAATTGAAATCAAAAGAAGGAATATCTTGGAAATGTCAATTCTACACAATATATACATTTAAATGTATATAAATTGTGTGTTTTAACAAGATCTATGTTCTTTGTTAGTAGGTCTTTGTCTATCTCTTATGGTTTACCATTTGTACAAAAGTCATCGAGAATGAAGAGGTCTTCAGAGGCTATTCACAGAAAATTCAAGATACACATTTTATTTATCATGTAAATACTTTTACTATACGTATTTTAATCAAAATCATTAGAGCCATTTTTAAGAAAAACAAAATTTTTGAAAAGTGTTCCATGTCAAGGGTAGTTTGGGGATCAGGGATTTTTTAAAAATCTTTGTGTCACATCCTTGAGACACACACACACACACACACACACGCACACGCGCACGCACGCACGCACACACGGACCTTTTTCTAAACATTCTTTTATTGGATTCAGAGGTCCTTAACACGTGAACTTTTGGTGGTCTTGGTATTGAATTTTGCGTGGAGTACAATACGTTCTCTACCTACATGCACATCATGTATACATGCTGGAGAATGTAAAAATTATGGTAAATAACTGCTGAATAAGAATTAGATTCTGAAATAATAGGAGCAAAAGAGCAAAATCTTACAGTAAAACTGAGTATTTATACTAATTATGCTCTACCATGTCTATTTGTAGTAATTATATATCTAGTAACTGCACTTTAATGGGCGTTATTAAAGAGCACCTCTTCATTAAAGTACAGGTTACCACCAATCGGATCCATATATAACAATCCACCATCAACTTCCAGTATTCCACAAAACACAATCCCATAAATGAATCTTAACAACTGTACAATAAACAACCTGTATTTGAAATAAAGTATTTTAAAAATTTAAATTCATCTTTCCAAAAAAAAAACACACACACACACACACATGCACACGCATGCACCCATGCACACGCATGCACCCATGCACACATGCCCACGCGCACACGCCCACGCGCCTCTCTCACACTCTCTCACTCTCACACACACGTGTGGGCACTCACAGATTTGAAAAGTTGGAAAGGTAAAACTTTATTTGACAGAATTTTCTTATTGGTGTGTGGTATATTTCAAAATGGATTAGTTTTTCTTTAGAGGATTCCTGAATCAGCCTTCTGATCATATGTACAGCTTTTGGTTCATGTGTCATTTATATATGTGAATACACAGGCAGTTGTTTTCTTACCGTACTTAGAAGTGCTTTTGTCATGTTCCACACCCAGGAAGTGCTCCCATTGGACATGAACCCATGAATGATGAATATAGTGCGACGTTTAGGATCAAAGTCTGAACCACTCAGGTTGCTTCTTGGTTTGATTTCTTTACTCTGTGGTTGTTTTCTGTGAATACATATGAAAATGTTGAAACTACTTTAAACATTTGAAGAGGTGGGGGAAAAAAACAAGCCTTTCCTAGTGATATTCACGGTTTTGATCCATTCTGTTATGGCCCTATGTATTAGTACAACAAACAAAATACAGTTCGCTAAGAAACTCAACTAAAATGTACAGCTTGTTTCATATGTAATGCTTAAATTAATGGGCACTTTAATGAAATATATAATTTCTATGTTATTCACGCAAAACTTTTATCATGGATTTGCTGAGCATAATTATGGCAGAAACTTAATTTTAGTGTCCTATATATCTTATTACCACGAAATAACTTAAAAAGTTGGAAGTCTTAATTTCCATCTTATTCTCCAAATATATTTCTTTAGAATCAAATAATAAATTTGTGTTACATAAAATGCTTGTACAGAAAAAAAATCCAAATCACAAACATATTTGATATCAAGAAGATGCACACTGAAAATTTGAAAGAAAACAAGATTTTGAGAAAATCTTGCTAATTGCACACACTATTTAAATAGTTGCTTTAGAAATTTAATTGGCCAAATGACAAAAAGTATAATTGGATTCTGATTCTACAATATGTTGTAATTTTTTGATAAACATTTTTAAAAAGTAATTAAATGAAAGAAAATTTATTGAAGATACAGTATAGAGTGTTCTTAAATCTTTCAGTGCTAAAGAAGTAATGCAAGGGCAGTTCATTAAGTACCCATATTAGAAATGTAGACACCATTTTTTCCAAACACAAATTATTTATTTCTCAACGTAGTACACTTATAGGAATATAAACTTCTCTCAATGTTCCTGCCATTTTTAACCACTCCAAAAAATAGGAAATTTCAAGTTTTGCAAAATAAACTGCTATCTTGACATTGACCTCCTCATTTGATTTTAATTTTTTTCCATGAGCCATTTCTTCATTTTTGGGAACAAGAAGAAATTGCAGGGAGCCCTTGTATATTCATTTGAATACTGCCTTATTTCATGATGGTCATCTGTGATTATGTTTGAGACCTTTTCTTATGAGGTCAGCTGTGTACTCTCTCTGAACTCTGTCTGTTCATTGTATGATCTCTATTCATGGCTTTTGTCTCAGTTTTGCCTTTTATTTTGGAAACAGATAGATTTTGGATTTCATTAACTGCAAATGAATTGATTATGCTTGTATGTATTTTACACAGACATAATGGTGTGATTGTGTTTAGATATGGTAACAACAATAATATATGCAGAGTTAAATTTTGAACATGACTCCAACTAATTTCTCTGACTGCAAATCGAAAGTAACAGGAAGTCATCTGTACCACACAATAACCCCCCTCCTCCCAAATATTTTGTTAGTTGAAGGTGCTGTATCATATCAGCGCTGCCAGTGTACTGGAGTTTAGTCCCACAGGGGTTATTGTGCTATTTTATATGCCAGCAATTCTATTGGGGCTGTCACTTTTAAGCACACCCGTTAAACCTCATATGTATAGGCAAATTCTCCATTCTAAATGTAGAGCAGAATGATCTATTCTAATGAGATGAATATCATAAGTGCCATTTATTGAATGGATTGATCTCCAGCATACTTAAGAGCAGAGAGTTGCAGATAGATCAGATATGTAGAAAGCAAATTTGAATCCCCAATAAAAATAATGGCTCATTTCATGGAAATTTAGGTAGTGGTTCAGAAACCAAAATGGTTCTTGACTTTCCACATATGACTTGAAGTTGTCATTGCCATATGGCCTATGGTGTCATATGCAGTAAGAATCAGCATTAAACACTACTAAAAAGGAAATAAATAAATAAAGAAAAAACAAGATCATTTCTGTTTATAAGCTTTTACACCACTAAATGAAGTTCATGACTTCTTCATGATGGCAAAGGATCTCAGCTACAACGTATATGCATGGAATTTCATTACATGGCATCTCAAGTGAGAAAAGTAATTTTAGAAGCTTGCTATCACTAAGAAATGAGGACACATGACCTCAAAATTTGAGGAAGCAATTTTTTTTTTCTTTTTTGTAGCTTAATGTCCTTTAACCTGGTTGGTCATATCAACAAATTGTTACTTTTGGTTAACAATTGAACTCTGCATTTGATGTAAAGGTAAACCTTCACAACTCCATTCAGTCTATTTAAATAATGTTTATGCTTGTTTAATGAGCATCTTTGAATTTTTTGTTGAGGGGCGATGCCCCTGGCTTTACAAGTTAGGAGGCAGAAAGATCCTTGCTCCCCCTAAGTCAGCACCTATGAACTGAGTGCACTTGATCAAAGGCAGGTGGTAGAGAAATAAAGTTTTTCAAACATTCTAGCTCTTCATTGCTCTTGTGTGAAAGAATGTTTCATTTTGAATAATGCTTTAAAACCATTTATAACCTCTAGCTACCATATGAATAAAAGTAGCTATATTCGAAACAATTTAGACCAAATTTTCTAAGTCAAATTTATGGTATACTGAGTTTTTGGTATTCTTTGGGTACAAACTAGGTCAGTGTGTTTGTACATTTTTATTTATACACTTGACAGCTGAGTAAACTTTATACACCTGTGTGTCATCAGTAAGTATGGAAAATACCAAGATATGGAAAAATATAATGCAAATATATTTATACTGTTGGCAGCTGAATATAATTTCTATAGCTGTATGTCAATAGCAAATATGGAAGATACAGAGGTTCATACATATGTCATCAGTAAATATGAAAAATAACTATTTATTCACATAACTATGAAGGTCATTGAAACATCTATTATACAGGCTTTATTAGTTTCTTACTACATACATTAAGTATTACATTTTACCTAAAAATTAGATGTCAAGATGTGTGTGTGTGTGTGTGTGTGTGTGTGCGTGCGCGTGTGCGAGCACGAGTGCGAGTGTGTCCTTTACATAACAGCTGTAAGAAATACAATAATGGTTAAAAATATGTTGAGAAGTAAGACACATTTGTGACACCTTTTGTAGTGGTGCTAAACCACAAAAAATGATATTATTGAAGTACAAAATCTGAAGTATTTAATAGGATAAAATTATTTTATAGGTTATTTTTTGACCAGTTTTCACTGACAGTAAAAGGGTTAATTTTTGGTGAAATGTTGGTATATATTTTTTGAGTAGAATATATAATGCACCCTCTTCTTACCAAAGAGAGGTAGTAGAGAAAGTAAAATGGCCGTATTTGATGCAATGCACATGTTACGTAAATATTAAGTTTTTGGTCTTCCCCAGAAAGAAATGCTCACTTATAGACATAAATTTTCTGAGCCAGAATTCTCTGTGTTAATGCTCTGTGGTGTGAAATACTGTAATTCAACCCAAAGGTCAGTAAATTTAAACATTTTTATTTACAGCATTGGCAGCTGAACACATTTTATACAAGTGTATACCATAAGAAAATCGGAAAGACATTTCTTATATGCACATGTGTTTATTTAGATTACTAATAGATGAATATTAAAACCATGTAAATATTAACTATGGTACAGCCAATGCTAAGGGAAGAAAATTAATGGCAACAGTCTTTAAATGTGTCAAGAGATATGCATAATAGCATTCATTTGCTTTTTACATGTGGATTAAATTATTGCAACATAAGCTATGCAATTTGAAAGTAAACCTATCCTAAAAACAAAGTGCCAATTAGATTGTATATAATGTAATTTAATTATTAATCATAGGTATACAATAGTGTTACTGATTGTCAGAAAAAACCCAATATTAAATTTAAGATAAATTTTGAGTCAGAATAAAGACACTTTTCGTCATTTAAAATGTTTTTTGTCCTGACTGTTCCGAGAACAAAAGGCAGTTCTTGAAATTCTCAGACAAAAAAATTATTATAAGTGATCTAAAGTATCTCTAATCTAATTCAAGCTGTCTTTTAGATTTAAATTTCACATCACTGTTACAGTCTTATCCAAATATTATATGAGCTAAGATTAAATTGAAAATTGCATGGAATGAAATATATGCAAGTAGGATGATGATGATTAGTATTACTATTATTATTATTATTACTAATACTTTTACTATTATTATTATTACTACTACTACTTTTATTATTATTATATTTTAGGATTTCCTGAATAAAACTTTAGAAAAATGTCCGTGTGGCCTGTGTGTTGTGTATGTATGTCTGTGAACAGCTTAGCTTGAAAACGAATAGTTTGTTAAATACCTTGTTATTTTAGTTCAGTATCTTCCAAGGATGCGACAGAAGGTTTTCAAAAAAATCCTCCCAGCTCCAACTAACTACCCTTTACATGGCAGACTTTTTGAACATTTTGATCTTCTTAAAAATGGTTCTAACAATTTTGATTAAAATATCACACGTTTAATATATTTTCATGGTAAACAAAATGCATATCTTGAATTTTCTGGGACGTTTTCATTCTGGATGGCTTTTGTTGTAATTGGTAAAATGTAAGAGATACACAACAACTTACTGCACTAAAAATATAGATCTCGTTAAAACACACAATTTATTTCATATACATTCTTTTTTGTAGTGTTAACTCTTTCCAAGATGTTTCTTGTTATTGGTTTCAATTTTAAACTACTTAAACCTTTCTCAAATGGGAAGTCATCTTTTGTTTCATACTTCTTTTGTTTTACCCAAAGCCACATAAAAATAACAGAATTTCAATTGTTTCACATAGCAATGACTTTTAAAATATTTGACTCGCTTTAGCCTAGTGTATTTCCTTAATTTTCTTCAGCTTACAAGGAAGCAAGTGATAAGACCATTTCTGTTAAGGTTTATCTTTATTGGCAAGATGTAAGTAAATGAATAGTCTTTTTTAATATCTTTTCCTCATTAGCAGGAATACCCTGACGATACTCAGATTATACTGACGTAAGAATAGTTGTTTGCAGAACTGGCAGAGAAAGTCATGAGAATGGAAAACATTAAATTTTTGTGAAGTAAGATTTTGTTTCTTACGGTTTACCAATTATCCAAAATTCATTCAATATGGAGAGGACTTAACAGGGTTTCCTCAAAAACTCCAAGGTAAGTGTATATACAAGTATACATTTCTCATGCACATATCTTAAATATACTGTATTTTAATCAATATAGTTAGAACCATTTTTGAGAAAACAAGAATTACGAATATTTTTTCATATGAAGGATAGTTTGGGGATTTTTCTGAAAATCTTCATGTCACTTTTTTATATATATCTTTCTGATCTTCTGGTTTTACATGCATACACACACACACACAGACACACACACACACACCAATGCACTGAGGTGGGACTTGAACTTACGACCCTCTGCGCCACGGAGCACCTAAGTAAAGACACTTTACTGAGCACGACCACGGGAACCGTCTTCTTGAAATATGCTGAACTTAAATACCAAGTTTGGTATTTAACCAACTTTTCGTTTTTTAATTTTGTAATTCAAAGACGCGCGCACACACTCACACTTCTTTTTGGTACTCGGAGGACTCAACATTTGTATTTACTATGTAGTAGAGAAAGTGCTCCTTTCACTAACTTCCTCTTCCTGTTCTGCAAACAAACTATTCTTACAAAAGATTATTCATTTATCTACATCATGTTGACCGAGATAAACATTAACAGAAACAGTCTTATTACTTGCTTCCTTGTAAGTAAAAGCTAAATAAGGGAGTACACTAAGCCAAAGCAATAGTCAAGTCTTTTAAAGCGGTTGCTCTATGATCTTTGCATGGCCAAGAATAAAACAAAGGAGATATGAAACGAATGACAACTTTCCGTTTGAGAAAGGTAACTAATAACATGGAATATTTCAGAAATGGTTATACTAAATATGTATGACATAAATTGTGTGTTTTAACGAGATGTATACGAGATTCTTACAGTTTACCAGTTATAGAAAAAACCATCCGAGAGGATAATAATAACTCCATGGCACGACAGCTCACAGGGAACCTTAGCCGCTGCGTCCCCCATCTCGGTCCATTACAGACGTCATGGATGGGGTGCAGAATTGGAGGGTGAGACGTGGCCAGCGCCTCGAGCCCCCCGGTTAATGCGGTTCTCATGACCTCTCTCCATCAAGTAGCTCCTCAATTGGCCCTCCAGGGACCTTACGAAAATGAGTGCACCCCGGGCCAGGTCTCCCTGGGATCGAACCCAGGTCTCCCGCTTGGTAAGCAGCTGCGCTACCACCGCCCTAAGCAGACGACCATATCTTAAACATATAGTAGTTTAATCAAACGTGCGTTTTTTTGGGGGTGGAATAGGTACAATAGATACCTTCTCTACCAAGTATGAACATTATACATTGTGAAAGAAAGTAAAAATGTTTATAAGGTATGTTTACTTGTGTTTGTTTCACGCAACTCTAAGAATTTCTGAAATTTGAAACAAGTAAAGCTGAAACTCACTAACATATAAAGCTATAATCAATTGGATAGGTACAGTCTGACTGAAAAATTCAATGCCATAGCCGGGATTTGAACCACGGATCTCAAGATCTCTAGCTCGTTGCTCTGCTAACTCCTGTCCTACACACGGCTTGTGTGAAAAAAAAAATAACAATTAATCTTATAATCAATTATTTGTTTAAGCTGCTCATTCTCGATGTAGTAAATTTTCGGCAGTGAATTTTTCATTTCCAGGCAAGTGAATGCTTACTCAGAGGATGTTACTTACCTAG
Source organism: Hymenopus coronatus (assembly GCA_030762935.1). Classification (NCBI taxonomy): domain Eukaryota; kingdom Metazoa; phylum Arthropoda; class Insecta; order Mantodea; family Hymenopodidae; genus Hymenopus; species Hymenopus coronatus. The sequence continues at coordinate 38,940,717 of CM060897.1, read as the reverse complement.
TGGAAAGATAAAACCGAGTTTTCGTCGTTTTGTTTGTTCGGAGGGAATATCTCAACGCATACCTTACTGTTCCAGGTATGCCAAAGCAATCAAATGTTTCTGGTATAGATATTTTTATATTTAGAGCTTCACGGAGTATGTTCCAGTCGCCTTTTTCCTCTTTTTCCTCTTCCCCATCGTCTTTAAATGCGATGTCATCCAGGTGCTCCAATTCTTGGTTTACGGCGTCCACCACTTTTCGCCACATGGCAACTTTCGCCACTGATAACGAAAAACCTGCAAAGTTTATGTTTAGATGCATGACAACTTGATAGTTATAAGAGAATCTGTATTTATACTGCATATATGTGTGTTTGAGAGAGAGAGAGAGAGAGAGAGAGAGAGAGAGGAGAGAGAGAGAGAGAGACAGAGATTATCTCCCAAGTGCGTATCAGATGTTGCGCGAACACCTTGTCGAACACCAGTTACGAACTAATTTCATTACCCCCCCCCGTTATTTATGAAATTATGTACACTGTTCTAGAGGGTTTTATACTGAAACCTCCCCTTTACCCTCCGCCACCTCCAAGAGTGATGCGAGCGTTGGCGGTTGTCCATCAATCCAGAGAAAAGACATGGTATTCTCTTTACCAAGCGCAGCTCTCCTACAAACTCTCCACTTTCAGAAGGATTGAGTATACGAAATCCATCACCTACTTGGGGGTGAAACTTGATAGGGGCTTAACTTTTGGAGAGCACGCCAGGAACTTGAAGTGTTGGGGCACTTGTACTCGATGCTGAGGTCCATGATGCCGGTTCCCCTTAAGTGCGCTTTTTGAGGTCCGTCATAATCCCCAGCTTAATCTGCAAGATCTAGGGCATGGCAGCAGGCACCAATCTGCTACTGCTTCAACAAGTGTAGAATAAATGTCATCGGGCTATTTATTCTGTCCCTCTCTCTTTTCCCGCGAGACTTCTGCATAAAGCCTTTGGCCTACCATACATTTAGGACGAGGTTAAGCGCTGCACTGTTAAATTTAACGACAGTTTGACAGCCTCGGCTGAGCTCCTATAAAATCCTTTCATGAGTTGCTTGGACGTCAAAATTTAAATAAAAACCTCAAAATAATGAATATTTTAAATAAATTTGCACCAGCGGTGCATAGGGCCGTTGCACCATGACTGGCAACCGTTGAGAAGCAATCTTACTACCTTTCACTCCCCAACCTGTCTCAACCGACATCTTGCAAACCCCGCATTCCCTCTAGAACGAGGTTAAACCCCAGCAGGGGTAGATATAGGTACGTTTAACACACCTTCGGGTTGCCCTCGTTCGCCACTGCTGATCGTCGTCTCCTTTATCCCATGTAATCGTAATAGTACACAGTCCCAACTATTCCAAATGATGGATGAAAAGTCCCCCAATATTCAACAAATGGATATGACTTTCGTTCCACTACAATGATGGGCGCCATTATCGTCAGTGTATATATCATTCATTCACGGCGAGATTTACACGAAGATGAGCTAAATCACCTTCAAGATTTTCAAGATACAATAATAGGCATGCATCAAATATCTGCAGTTGCTCAAAAAGCTAATCTAACTTTTAATCTAAACCCATGTAGATGGTATAGCAAAAGAAAGGCCCGTGTGCAAGCAAACGAGTTCCTATACCTCGTAATCGAAATTCAAAGCGAGCAAGCCAACCTAAATACATCAATAGTTGGCGCTATCCGTGCTTGGGTAGCAGCCTAATGTTTTTTAAAAACTTCCTCTGCGCTCTATACGCCCTTCTTGCACCAAAACATGTTCAAGGTCGCGGGGTAATCGCGTACGAGAGCGTGTGGGTATTCTAACGCTCTCTTCCGCTTGATCCAGATAACAAGCTTCAACACGTTATTCCTGCAGCAATGCCGCCGGCGGAACATCTAACTACCTTAACTTCCCCCTGACAGTCTTCCCAATTCTGGAAGTGTTGCATAGGTATAAGTATCCTTTGTGTGTAAAGGAATCCTGAGTCGGAAAGCTTGAGTTATTTTCATGGATACATATAATAAATTTAATATTCAATAACATAAAAGCTGCATATTTTCAAATAATATAGAATAATATACAACTTATTAAAATTCCCCACTCCCAGGCCACCAAGTTAATCTTTTTGGAGAAATCACGTCTGTCTCAAAGGAGAAACATTATATATATATATATATATATATATATATATATATATATATATATATATATATATATATATATATAATGTTTCTCCTTTGAGACATATATCCATTATCAAATATTGATTCACTGATCTCAAGTTAGCAGTTTTCTCTCTTTGTGCAATTATTTAGCATGCCCTGCTTATGAACTTGATTATGGCATACATACAAAGGAAATGAAGTGAAGTAGAATTAAAATAAAGATTATTCAGAGGTTCTAATACCGTTTGCTTTTTAAACTCTATTTTGGGTAGACTGACATGTTACATCATGGGCATTTATGCATATTCCTTGCAATCAAATGTAAGCGGCTTTTGTTTTTATACTCGGTGTGCAGCGTTATATTCTGTGAAATAACAGCGACAATTATTTTCTTCTTCATATTTTCAAGGCCTTACCCAAGTATGTTCTGTTATAATTGCAATGTGTTCCTGTTCAAATACAAGGAGTTTGTAAATCCTTTTTAATAGTTATAGTAGTTTATGAAAGGAAATTAGGAGCTGTTTTGTAGCCCCATTCCCGTCAAAACGAATTGGACTTTTTAATGACAAAAGAATTGTAAAAATCAGTTGAGTGATTTTTACGCTACCGTACAAATGCACAACTTTTCTCTTCATAATATTCGTATAGATTAGGATTTCTGAAGAAAACCTCACATAACAAAATATTATAAGTACGTTTCTATGCGCTGGCAGATTATATGACCACAGCAGAAGGTACACTTGCGTAATGTTTTCATCACGCTTTATGGTGCTCCTGACTTGTAAACATGCTATTAGGAAAAGTCAATATTTTGTTAAAAGGTATCGCATATGCAATGCTTGAGCCTAAAGTTGAAATAGTGAAATTGTCAGAATGCGTGTAAAAATCGTCAAACCCTCACCTTTTAAAAGAGGGTGTTAGTTGACACCTTAAACTTATTTTTTATTGCAAGTCCAAATGATTTTAATTTATTTTATTGTACTTATGAAAGAAAACATAATCACAAAAATAACATTAATACTCCTTGTTCTGAATGAAGCATAACTTAGGTAGCTTAACCTATATTTACTACGGCTAGTGTGTGTTAAAAATTAATTATAAAAACTGCCGATTTCAGACACTCAAACAAAATCAGGTAAGTCAGACAATGATTCTTCTTCATGAACATCATTATCTTCACCAGACACATATGAAAGACAGGATCACTTCACCGGGTAGTTCTGCTACCCGTTATATGCTTGTGGACCTACGTCTAGAACTCTGCTGCCATCACTAGTCTCAGCAACAGCTCGCCAACAGCAGTCTCATCTGCCTCGAGGCCGCGCCTGGAGAACTGGCAGCAGCCACTACACAACAGCAGCATAGGATCCATCTTTAACTGTTGTAGTCCGCAGTAGTGAAGCTGCACTTGAAGTTCTTAAGAGGCTGGAGGACCTGGAGGCGAAAATGCTCCACCCCTCAGCAAAGGTAAGCCAGCTCGAAGAAATACTCTCGATGCTCCAGCGAGCCTTAAGTATCACACAGGATGACGGATCACGATCGTATTATCAGGATAGTCGACTCTCTTGGTCACTCATGTCACCGGAATCTACTCTCCATAAGAAGGCTCGTCAGCCCTCCAGATGATACTGGATGACCAACAATGCACATCATTCAACCCACACTTTCCAGTAACCGATCGTCGGGTGCAACGTTCCAAAGACCACGAGACTTCAGTGACACTCCTGAACTTCACAAATCTACCACCTTTCATAGCCTTCACATTGAATACCATACTCCTCCATTCCGAATACCTCAAATTCTCACCCTGAATTTGCAATGGGGGCAGCCTGGACCTCTCGGTTAAGCCTGTCTCCTAACCTCCAATCTTTCACTCTCTGACCGCTACATCCGGCCCAGCATCCATCACTCTGAATCCGCTGGTGTTTTACGCGGTATTTTCGATCCCTTTCCATTCCAATACCCATAGAGGAGTTTTTAGTGTGTATGTCGCGAAATGCGGAGAGCCCCATGTGTCCCCCTCAGCCATTGCACCTCGGTTGGGGGGGGGTCGAATGCAATAATACATGTTTCTCCTCCACTTGAAACAAAACACGAAAAAGTCTTTATACATCATTCTCTGAAAATAAGAGCGACATTAGCTCTAGAAGGCTTGGAAATCCTTCCAGATTTTTGCGACGTACTGTGTGTGTGTAGGTGTGTGAGTGTACACGTCCAGATCACAAGTCCTCAGAGTGACGTATCTGGTTGACGTTACAGTCCGCCACTGATACACTTGTTGCCCTCGGCTACTCAGGAAGTTTGGTTCGGAGTCAATGGTAGAGCATGTTTTTCGACTCACCCAGTGGGAAACCAAATGGGAATACACATTAAATACACTCAAAATAACACAGAACTGGTACATATAGTACTTTATTTAGCTGAAAATAGGGTTCGTCGTCGTCGTGTAGCATGCTTATTGTTACAAGCACTGGGCTTACCTTATTTCTAAAGTTCAAACTTATGTTATTACTGCGCGACGCTAGTACATTCACTTTTTCACACTTGCGTATCCAACCGGACTCTTTGCACGTCACCTCTCAACTCCTGTCTGTCCTCCTACCTTCCGTCCAGGTAGCAAACATACACCTCTTTCCTGAATGCTTAAAATGTTACAATGCAATTGAGGGGTTAGGGGAGATCCGCTAGTCGACGATGTAAACACTTTCCCTTAGCTTCAACAAAGAGATTCCAGGCAGAACCCTCTGTTCGTCAAATCCTGCATTCCCAAAGACTTCTTGAAGCAGACGTTTATACATGGGAACAAGTAAATATTATATAAATAATTAATATATCCGTAATTGGTTATGCTTCTAAATGTTACCGTTTCAATTCACCTAGATGATAGCCCGAGGAACATATTTTAATTCATAAATTATTAGTATTTGTCCCATACGAGAGATGCCAGCATTAATCTAAGCTTTTTGGTTTTGAAGGTTAGACTATTTTTACGCACAGCCTCTAATTGTATTGTAGTATGCGATATATAAGTAGAAGTCATGAACATCCTATCAAACTTGTCGTAACTTTATTGCTTCTAAGTATAGTTGCAGTACTTACTGTTATACAGTTCATCAGATTCTGTGAAGGTGGTGGTGCCATTGCTGCTAGGTTTCACGTCGTCCACCACCTTGTCAACAAAGAGACCTCTACTAACTTCTAGCGTCAGCATCAATGGCACAAGAGCCTTCATCCTGTGAGAACAGCGTCCCATTAGTTTTATTAACTAGAGGATATGCATAACACTAAGAACAACATTTGTTAGACATGTGATATATTTTGAAAAAATTGAACATGCTTACATTTATTTGTGTAACATATCAAGGAAATGAGATAAACATTAATCTTTTAAAAACCTAAAGATGAGTATTTTTGTAGTATTTGGAAAATCTAGTAACTAGGCATTTCTTTTTATATCTCTTCAAACGCTTCCTGAAAAAAATTATTTGTATGCTGCATGCTATTCGAGATAAACGTTTGCAGAAATAGTTTTATAGACATTTCTTTATAGGCACAAGCAAGGACAGAAAAGCTGAAGTGATAGTCAAATGTGTGACATATTTTCTTTATTAACTATGGTCTATTAACATTAAAGTGCTTTATGCTAGGGTCGGCTGATAAGTCCCGGGCCTCTCAATGAGAAACACATTTAATTTTTTTTTTTTTTTTTTTGCATTATTTCTCAACATAATCTCCAGAAAGGCTAATACGAGTGCATATTTTGTCATAGCGGTGGTGTTTTAATTTAATTAAACCATCTCTGCGATTGATCAAGATCTTCAAAATAGCTGTTTACCGCATCAATGACCTCCTCGTTGCTGTGAAATCTTCATCCTCCAAGAAAGTTTTGAGGTTTGGTAACAGGTGGTAGTCACTGGGTGCTAGATATGGCGAATAGGAAGGATGTTCAAACAAATCCAACTTTATTTCGCACATTTTCCCCATTGCAATGACTGAACGATGGGCCGGAGCATTGTCGTGATGAAACAAGATTTTTTTTTCTTTGCCAAATGAGGTCTTTTTTTTTTTTTTTTTCATCTCATCATTCAAACGTTGCGGTAAGCTTGCATAATAGTCACTAGTGATACTTTTACCCTTTTTCAAGTAATCAATAAAAATAATTTCCTGTGCGTCCCAGAAAACACTCGCTATAACCTTGTTAGCTGACAAAATTGACTTTGCCTTTTTTTGGAGTTGGTTCACCTGGTGCAATCCACTATTTTGACTTTGATTTACTTTCTGGAGTATAGTGATGTATCTAAGTTTCAACCATGGTAATAAGCCGTCTTAAAATTCACTGGATTTTTACCGTAGAGCTCCATGCTCTTAACAGAAACAGTTTTTCTTTGCAACTTTTGATCAGGTGTCAACAAACGCGGCACCCATCTTGCACATACCTTGTGAAAGCCCAAAGCATTACTTGAAATATTACCCACACGTTCTTTTGATATGTTTATAGCCTCTGCTGTCTCAAACAACTTTAGTCTTCCATTACTAAACGATGAATTTTTTCAATGATCTCTAGAGTTGTCACTTCTCTGACAATTCCAGAGATCATTGAAAAAATTCATCGTCCAGAGCGGGGCTCATCATGCTCGTACGTCCCATTTTAAACTCTGCAATCCACCTTTTAATCATTGAATATGAAGGGGCAGAGTCTTTCAATGTACTGTCCATTTCCTCCTTGATTTTTTTAGGCGTTAAGCCTTTCAAATGGAAGCATTTAATCACTGCTAGTTTTTTCAAACCCTCCATTTTCGTGAAAACTCTAAGATTGTTTTGTTTAAAATGTTGATATTCGAAAACTAAACAGGCTATTGACCTTTAACTATGGATACAAGCTAGTGTAGAATTAAATTATACGATGCTACCGTCTATCTGGCCTAGTGACGCCATATCTGTGTGAGGCCCGGACTTACCAGCCGACCCTCGTAGATCTCTGCTCATAAATAAATTGGTAACATAGTATTTTTCTGAAACTGACCATAGTTCCTTGAACGATAACCACGTAGAAATAAATTAAATTTAAATCTTTCAGGTATGCATAAGACAGTTATTTACGTAATAAAGGTAACGAGTCGGAGTTGTTTTTGGGAATTATCAGTGAGCCGTGGCACTGATTGTGGTTGTCTTCTGAGGCATGTTGGAACACCGGTAGCAGGAACAACTCCAGAAACAGTAGACACGAGTGATTATGGAGTGACAGAGCCTTAAGAGCTGGTGAGTAGTAGAATGATTACAGCAGAATCCAAATTAAAAAGACAGGACAATTTGATTGTGATAAATATATTTAGAAAGTCGATGATGAGTAGTTTTCTAAATGAGGTTTCATAGTATAACAGTAAGCCTATAGGTCTATAGCTAGAGAGAATATGTTTTGGCTTATTTGGTTTATGAGATATTGTAATTTCCACACTTTTCCAAGCTGGAGGAAAGCGTCGATGCGGAGAACTGTGATATATATATATATATATATATATATATATATATATATATATATATATATATAGATCATCAACATCGTTAAAGATATTTTTGAGAAAATAAAACTTTTCCACAAAAAGAGTATTTTAGGGTGGGGAGGTATTGCTAAAGATCGACTTGTTTCAAACTTTCTTATGCATTCTACTTTTCGCTTAGGAATACATAATTTGTAAACATCCATACTTTTTTTTTGTAGTGGTTAATGCCCGCTGTTACTGCAATGGTACCGCAGGCGATGACACTGATGATACATGAAGATGGAGTCCCGGTGGAATGTGATGGCGCGGGAAACCGGAGAACTCGGAGAAAACCCGCCCCTGAGCCGCTTTGTCCACCACAAATCTCACATGCGGTCGCTAGGTGAGAAGCGAATGGTCTGATCACTCGGCCACGGCGCGGCCACATACATGCACACGAACCCCTCTCTGAACATGCTTTTTTTGGATCCAGGCAAAATCAAAATTACATGCTGTTGTTATATGGATTTAAAATTTTTACTTTATCTACTACGTGCATAGTATATACAGAAGATTCTGCATCACCCAAAAATTTCATTCCGAGATTTCACCGGAAATGCATGTTTTGACGACTCATGAATACAGAAAGAGCATTTTTAGAAAATATTCTTGTGTGTATATAAAGATACGACACGAAGATTTTCCAAAAAATCCCCCACAGCCTTAACTGTTCTTTACATGGAGAATTTTTCGAATTTTTTCTCAAAAATGCTTTTAAATTTTTGAATAAAATACAAAACGTTACAAATATTTACATGGCATATAAAACGTACATCTTGAATTTTCTAGGAATAACCTGTGAAGTCCATTTCATTTGGAAGGAACTGCAGGTATACACGCCAAATGTTGTATAGAATTTTCCCCATCTCTTGCGGGAATAGCAGTTATGCACAATTCCGTAACATTCATCCAGAATATAGTAGTCTTCAGAGGCTTTTCTCGGAAAATTCAAGATATACATTTTATTTGTCAGGTAAATATCTTTAATATACCTTATTTTAATCAAAATCGTCAGAGCCATTTTTAAGAAAATAAAAAATTTCGAAAATTTTTCCATGTAAAGAGTAGCTTGGGAATGGGGGGATGTTTTTGAAAATCTTCGTGTCGTATCCTTGGACGATACCAAACTTAAATACCAAGTTTGGTATAAAACGGTCTTTTCTATGATGTCCACAGACACATACACATACACACAGACAGACAGGCAGACCTAAAAAAAAAAAAAACACACACACACACACACACACGCATTTTTCTAAAATTCAGGGTGTCTCAAAACATATATTTCCGTTGAAATTTCGGTATCTAATTTTTGGGTGCATTACAATACCTTCTGTATACGCTGTACACAGTCCGTGTAGAGAAAGTAATACAGATACGTCGTTCAACATTTTGTGATTATTTTTAAGTCTTATCAGGTTTCAATCTTTCTTGCGATTCCTTGGAAAGGGTATGAAATTTTAAGGCCAGGCCCCATAAAAAGCGTCCAATTCTTATACATTTGACATCTCTGTTCGCTTTGTATCTATAATGAAATATGTGATGTATCTATTTCTGCAAAGGTTTATATCGATTATATGGAGTAGGTAAAAAAAAATTAACTTTCGTAAAAATAGTTTGTATAGCCACTAATAAACGATAGAGGACAGAAAAAGACATACGATATATTTTGGTGAAATTCAGTGCTTTTTCTACGTAGACTGAGTGACAGAGAAAGCAATACGTTTAAACAAAATAATAAATACATGCTGTTTTGGATACACAATCATATACACTGTATATTATTACATACTAAATCTTTAGAGCGTAAATACCTAAAAGTGCTATTAATTTCAATAAACCGAGGTTTTGTAATATCGGCCGTTGATATTTTATTGCAGCAGATTACAGCTTTCAGAAACAGATACTTTTTTTTTTTTTATTAAGCTTTATTTATGGTCGTTTTAACCTCTCGCCACGATCTTACATGATTTACAACAATACATTAATAATATTTATAACTTACAATTACTAGTTTGAAATACATTTTGAAGTTTTTTGGTTATATAAATTTATAAACATTTATCTCTTTGAGGTAACTGGTTGTTAGATAAATTGTGTGTTCGGTATTAAATAAATGTATAATTTTTTATTACAAGGAAACCTTAAAAAGATATACAAACGCTTAATTCAGGGAAAATGTAAAGCTTTTTAAGAAATTTGTGCCAAACACTTTTTTCACAGCGTTAGCCGTTTTCGATACTGCAACTTTAGACATTTAGATTTTTCCTAAGCTTCATCTAAAGGGCATACTTTAACGTTTGTGTTTCTTGCTTGCCGCCCCTTTTTTTCCGAAGGTAGCCATTACACCCTCCGTGGTGTAATGGTTACCATGCTAACTTATTATACCCAAAGTCGCGGGTTCAAACCCGGCGGAGAACGATGGATTTTTTCGGGTGTAAAAATCCTTAGAATGGTTTCCTCAGAAGGGAAGTAAAGCCGTTGGTCCCGTGTCGTAGATTTACGGCACGTTAAAAGAACCTCAAGCCTGATAGAGAAGCCTCTGAGCCAAATTAAGCGGTCTTTCACGCCCAGTATAGAATGGGACGCTGAGAACCACAGCAGTTAAAGAGAGTCCATAAATAACACGCCATTTACATTTTTTTTTACGGAGGGCGATGAAATGTGGGTATGATTTCCTAAGTGTAACAATTAGTACGAGGTACGTCCAGAAAGTAAGTTCCGTTTGGTAATAAAATTAAATTGTGTACAGATACAGAATAATTATTTATTGCACAACATTCTTTTCCACATAACTGCCGTGGCACAAGTTTTTGTATACCTTCTTCATAGAAGTCTGCCGCCTGTATCCAGCGTGAGCAAAGTTTACGAAATTTCAGTTTTTCGGTAACAATTTCATGAATTAGTGATCGTGAGCTTTGGGGAAATTCCATAGCGAGAACACTAATTGTAAACTTGCGCTTTTCCTGGATCTTGTCATCAATCGCGCGAACCAGTTCTTCTGTAACCAAAGATGGACGCCCACTTCGTTCTTCATCATGCACTTCACTACGTCCTTCATTGAACTGTCGGACACATCTTCTAACCATTGAATCACTCATCGCATTTTGTCCGTAAAGTTCGCAAATTTGCCGATAAATTTCAATTGGTTTCACATTCCTAGCATTCAGAAAACGAATCACAGATCTGATTTCACAAGCGGCGGGATTTTCAATCAACACCGACATTGTAAACAAGCACAACAAAGCGTATGTGGCTGACAGCGATCTCAAAATGGCGCACGTTTCTTCTCCTTAATACAGAGCGTCTACCGCGTATGTGCAGAACTGCAGCGGAGATAAATTGAAACGGAACTTACTTTCTGGACTTACCTCGTATATTGATGTATTTTGTGTGTTTAAGTGTTAACTCGAGGATATTAGAACAACCACGTGAATTTTCAAGGAAACGTTTTTGCTGGATGAAACTGAGTGCATATTCTTTAAGAGATTCTTGATTAATTTTCTAGCAGGTTCAATAAGATCATAATTGGGGGCTACTGTCTTAATTTTTTTTTTTTTTTTTTTTTTTTTTGCTACTATGAATTGTTGTTTTGTTTAATTTGTTTTCTTTTCTATGTGCTCACCATTGGAAAGTTGATATAAGTTGTTAAGGGATTAATCTGAATAACTTGTCCTCTTCAATACTTTTCTCGTTAGAGGAGCTGCTTGTTAGTGAGAGTGGTCTTTTAATTGATGATATTTGTATTTCAGTGCTGGTTTTCATTGGTGTTTCTATGTTTTGTTGGTACGGGTTTTGGAGTTTCAACTGTTTTGTCATAGAAGCTTACAGCGCTTGTGTTTGCATGTGAAGTTCCTGAAACATTACTTTCAAGGTGAGATTTATTTACAATGCATGCTTTTGCTGACTCTGAGAATCCTGGGGGTAGTGCTCAATGTTAGATTTATTTACAGCATATGTTTTTGCTGATACTGAAGCACCTGCGGGATTGTTTTCAAGTTGAGACGCTTATTTGTAGCAGTGGCGGAATCTGTTTCTAAAGGTTCTGCTACTTTGTTTTCTGGACACTTTGCGGTTGCAGTTATTGCCCATATATGGGAAATTCTGTAATAAATCTGCATTTTGTGCGTCCCTTACAGAAGCCATGGTTTCATTTGTTCTACAATGTTTAGCTCAATTTCCTTTAGCTTTGCGTTGGAAATAGATAGAATTGTCTGTTGAGAAATACCCAGTAATTTGTATTTTCATAATCTGTAGATGCTCTGGTAACTTTTGTAAGCCGTCAGGGATTCATACATATGTCTCCTGAAGCTCATAATGTGTGTATATCCGAGATATTCATGCTCTAAGGTTGTGTATGCCAATGCAGGTGATAGGTATATCTATCCTAGCCATATGTTCTTGAAGTATATTACTAGGAATTTTGGGCTAGTATTAGAGATAACTACTTTTTACTTTCTCTATACGAACTATGTACATAGTGTATAGAGAATGTATTGAATTCCACCCAAAAATTCGATACCGAGATTTCACCGGAAATACATGTTTTGGGTCCCCCTGAATCCAAAAAAAGCATTTTCACAAAAAGGTCCGTGTGTGTGTGCGTGTATGTGTGTTTGTGTTTGTGTGTGTCTGTGGTCTGTGGACAGCATAGCTCAGAAACGAAAAGTCCGTTAAAAACCAAACTTGGTATTTAGGTTTGGTATCTTCCAAGGATGCGACACGAAGATTTTCAAGAAAATACCCCCACTCCCAACTACCCTTTACATGGAACGTTTTTTCGAAAATTTTGACTTTCTAAAAAATGGTTCTAACGATTTTGATTAAAATATAGATATTTACCTGAACAAATAAAATGTATATCTTGAATTTTCTGGGAATGGCCTCTGAAGACTACTTCATTCTGCATGAATTTTGCATAACTACTAAACCGTAAGAGATGGACAAAAAATTAACACACAAAAAATGTAGAGCACGTTAAAACACAAATTTATGTTATGTACATTTTTTTCGTGGAATTGATCGTTTTTAAGATATTCCTTGTTTTTGGTTTCAGCTTTGAAAAACTTCTAATTTTCTCATACAGGAATTTGCCAACTCGTGTCCACACAAACAAAGGAACTTCAGTCACATAGCAACCAGCTTTTGGCTTTCACTTTAACCTATGGTACTCCCTTATTTCGCTTCTACTTACAATAAAGCAAGAAATAAGACTATTTCTGTTAAAATTTCTCGATCAGCATGAAATAAATAAAAGAATAAGCTTTTTAACAATAATTTGTTACAGAGATATAGAGAAAGTCATGTGAATGGAACACATCAGATTTTTATTCTTGGTAGGGCCTGACGTCTAGACGAATTTGGGCGTGGAAATGTCAATTTTTCTACTAGGTATATTCTTACTTGCCAAATACATACAGATTCTTCCATTTGATATTCTAAATACGAATCTGATGTTATAGAAACCAATGAGTTCACCTAAAGCAAAGACGAATTCTCTTATAGTACCTATGTTGTCATTCGTTTCAATAACCATTGCTTGTTTCCTGCTAGGTGTGCTGTGAGCTGCGGATGCATAACCTTTATTTTCATTAGTTTTAGTGTTCTTTGGGTTACTTGAAATTAGAAGGTCTCCATTTAGCGATTTAAAATCTAGGTCAATAAGTAGCTTGTTTTCTTCGGAAAGTTCTCTACTTTCTCCAAAGGTTGTTTCCCTCCGAGGTGTAGTTGTTACCTCTTGTACCCAAGATCGAAGGCTCAAACCCAGCGGTGGACGATGGATTTTTTTTTCGGGCGTAAAAATCCTTAGCATGGCTTCCTTCGGAAAGGAAAGTAAAAACGTTGGTCCCGCGCCGTAGATTTATGGCACGTAAAAGAACTCTCAAGCTCGATAAAGAGGCCTCTGAGAAAAATTGAGCGATCTTTCATGTCCACATAGAATGGGACGCTGAGAACCACAGTAGTTAAAGAGCGCTCATAAATAAAACGTTATTTCATTTCCTGCAGAGTATACGGAACACGAAAAACAGAAAAACATGGATGGTGGAGGCGATTTTTTCCGAATTCTTGTATAATCTAACGTGGTATTTCCTTTTGAAGAAATATCAGTAGATGCCAGTGATTAAATGGATAGGTATTTACTTACATAAAACAAAATAATGCTCACTGATAGCTTATCGCCTTATTATAGCATCACAAAACCGTAAACTTGTACTTTTTACACAGAAGTTGGGAGACAAATCTATCTCCGTTTCTTTCTCAGATGTTTTCATTTTTTGGTAACTTAACATATACTTAATTAGATCGCACATGTGGAGAGAAATGACAAGTCTCGTGACTTTCTCTACTCATTAACATTTCGTAGTGAATCTAAAAAATGTTTATAAAATGCTTATTAAGTTTCTCTATCGCTTACCTTTGTAGATAGATTACGTTAAGATATATTTCCCTAAAAATTCCATAACGAGATTTCACTTTAAATAACCGTTTTGAGGCCACTTGTTATATAAAAACGCAAAAAAGTGAATCTGTGCACAGCAGATTACAAATCCACAGGTTATATATTTCTTACATAAGCGCCGACTTGTTTTACATTTGAGGGGGACAGGTTGTTCAATAGAGCCATCCATATATTAATAATATATTTCGTGCAATTAAGTATAGTATAAACGTTTTCTATTGCCTGAAAATTAAACAAATGCTTGATTAATTTGAAATCTAAAGAAAAACAATGCTAGGTCTGTCGAGTTTAGCATGATTTAGATAAATGAATCTCTTGCAAGAATAGTTTGTTTGAGAACAGGTAGAGAAAGTATATCAGTGGAACACATTAGATTTTTTTAAGCTTTTGGCAGTATTAAATCCACAGTTTGTATACAATCATAACAATCAATTGTTATGCAGTACCTACCTGTTCTTCTTCACCACTAATGACAAATCTTCAAGTTGTACCCTCTAAAGATCTTGGAATATAAACTAAATTTTCAAATGTTATATGTTTTACAGCTATTTTATCGCTCCACTATTTCGTGTTTTTACTGTTGGTGTTATGAATATAGATCATAAAACGGACTGCGATTAAAAGGACAATAATTGTATCGCCAGTCGTCAAGTACTGCTGATTAACATTCCGCACTAAAATTATAATTCTAGAAGTACGTAAAACATTTTACTGCGAACTCCATGTTTCATTGTTCTTATTACATTTTCGTGCTCACAGGAAACAATTTGCCTATTCGCTATCTTATTTTATTTCAGTAAAAACGAAACGGCATATGAATGTTCCATTTACCATACAAAATAAAGAGAATGTTTTTACTTTCTCTACTCGTACTATGTACATAATAGGTAGGAAAGATATTGTATTCTATCCAAAAGCTTATGTCGATATTTCACCAGACATGCGTGTTTTGAGGTCCCTACGAGCAAAAAAAGTGCATCTTTAGGAAAAAGAATACCATAAGTGTAAGACATATTCATGATATATCAAGAGATAAACAAAGCTTACTACACAAACATGTAGATCCCATTAAAACACGCAATTTAGGTAATATACATTTTATTAGTTTCTCTAGCCCCATATGTACAATGTACATAGGAATAGAGAAGTATTGTATTCCATCCAAAACTTCGATGTCGAGATTTCACCGGAAATAGATACATGTTTTAGGACCCCTGAATCAAAAAAAGCATTTTCTGAAACATATCCGTGTGTGTGTGTGTGTGTGTGTGTGTGTTTGGTAGTGTTTAACGCCCGCTTTAATTATTTATGGCACCGCAGGCGGTGAAACTGATGATACATGAATGATTATGGAGCCCCGGTGGAATGCGATGGCGGGGGAAACCGGAGTACCCGGAGAAAATCTGCTCCAGCGCCGCTTTGTCCACCACAAATCTCACATGCGATCACTTGGGATCGAACCCCGGCCGTCTAGGCGAGAGGCGAGCGGTCTAACCACTCGGCCACGGCGCGGCCGTGTGTGTGTGTGTGTGTGTGTGTGTGTGTGGACAGCATAGCTCAAAAACGAAGAGACGGTTAAATACCAAACTTGGTATCTAAGTTGGATATCATACAAGGATGCGACACGAAGATTTTCAAGAAAATCCCCCACCACTAACTACCCTTTACATGGAAAAAAATTAGAAAATGTTGTTTTTCTTAAAAATGTCTCAAACGATTTTTATTAAATACCACACATTAAAGCCATTTCTATCACAAATAAACTGTATATCTTTAATTTTCTGGGAATAGCTTCTAAAGACCTGTTTATTCTGGACGAATTTTGCTTAATTTGGTATAACTGGTAAACCGTAAGAGATAGACAAAAACTTACTATACAAAAATGTATATCTTATTAAAATACACAAGTTATGGCATACTCTTTTTTTGCGGAGCTTACCGTTTTCGAGGTATTCCTTGTTATTAGTTTCAATTGTGAAGTACATCCTAATTTTCTCAGACGGAAGTGTCCGTTTTTCTTTTGTTCTACTCCTGGCCAAGCAAAGAAGTGATTAGCAATGACAATCACATAACGACAGCTTTTAAAACATTTCACTATCACTTTAGCCTAGTGCATTCCCTTACTTCCATCCTACTTATAAGGAACTAAGTAAGAAAATTCTGCTAATCTTTATCTCGATTAGCATGGTGTTGAAAGAAGAATTCTCTTTTGTAAGAAGTTTGTTTGTAGAGTAGCTAGAGAAAATCATGTGAGTGAAACACATCAGACTTTTTCTTTTGTAGACTTCACATTTTCGAGATATTCGTTGTCATGGATTTCAATTTTAAAATACTTTTCTCAAACGGGAACTCCTAATTTGTTTTGGCCACTCAAAGAGAAGCAAATTTGAATTATATCACATAGCGACCATCTTTTAAAAAACTATCGCTTTAGCCTAGTGTATTCCCTAATTATCCTTCTACAGTGTGACCCAAATAAACCTGAACTACTTTAATTTCCCTCTGAAAACTCGTAGAAATGTGAAATTTGTTGTATGATCATTGTGACTGTGGGAGAATCAGTGTCACTGTCCACTGTTGACTATTTTGTTGGTTTCGATTGCAATTACGATCATGTTGACAATATTTAGCTTACAGAAACGTTCGGAACTGACTTCCAGAGTTTGTTTTCATTCTGAAAACGTATTCGATTCATCTCAAAAAGGTCTTTCAACTCCCTAATTTTGTTTCTGTGGAGAGCCGACCACTCTCCATGCCAGCACGAAAGTACCGCTCTCCGCACAGCAAGCAAAAAATCTTCGGCTGTTACACATTTAATTCTAACACTGGGCTCTATGGTGACTGTCCGTGCTGACAAATCCGCAAGTTCATTCCCAGGCAAACCAATATGACCGGAATCCATGCACACTCCACATTAACGTAAATAAAAGAATAGCCTTTTGTAAGAATAGTTACGTAGTCGGTTTACCCTCCCCATATGTTGGACTGACACCCCCCTAGGACTTACAAGCGGGTGCCCAGGGGCCAGAAGCCTTTCGGGGAGCCAACGGCACATAACCACAGAATCAAGAATCTGCAACGAGTGATCGGCTCATAGCCATGCATGAGCTTGAGGAAGTGGATGATATAAAATGATAGGAAAGATGATAGAGCAATTGGAGAACTGAGTGACAGGGATACATGGAGGACCCGGTGTAAGAATAGTTTGTTTGCAAAACAGGTAGAGAAAGCCATATGAAAGAAATGCAACAGATTTTTAATTTTTCTATCCCCCATCTACGACGAAGATATGGCCATAGTATACAGCACTGAAAAATAAGAGATTGCATTGGAATTCCAAGTTATAAATTGCACCATAAACCTCTAATTAATACTGCATCACTAAAATTATAAATATAAATAGTGCTGTTCTCTACTGAACACAAGGTTATACTTTGAGATATAGAATTTGCTATTCACAATACCATGCAAAGCGTAACCGAGCATTGAAACAATTTTCTCCAGATTTCTCTTAGGGTAAGGTACAGGTATAGAACGGAGGAGGACACCTTACAGACTGCAACCTAAGGGAACTCTATTGCTGTCAACACCATCCAGCAGAAAGCGACATGGTAAAGGAACTACAGAAAGCTACAGGCCGCAGGTAGACAGGGTACAGATGCGAGGAAGTCCCTAACATTTCCTGGGTTGAAAATTCGTTCCATTCCTGGGACTGTCTAGACTGGGTGATGAACAATCTGTCAGCCAAACAACGCTCTAGTGACCATGGGGAATATTCTTTCCTTGGAGCTAGTACCCGAACCATCTATCCGGCGTCACCCCACTCCATGATACCTACAACACGTCTCACCTGAAACATGGAAAGAAACAAAATGAAAGGGAAATTTTGGAAAGGTAAACGAGAAACCACTACAACATTCAATTACCGAACCAGAGAAAACCATGAAAATCCTGAGGTCAGTGTGGCCAATCGATGGGAATCTAACCTGGGATCTCCCAAATGCATGCCTCACATACTGAAGCTTATCAATACATGTTGAAAGAAAATGCAGACTTTAGGGCTGGTTTGTGATTACAAGATAAAGTACTCATTTCGTTGAACAGAGGTTGCAATTATCTGTCAATAACCATAACAATTATGCCGATGTAATGAATGATACTTTGAGGAATCTATATTTTGCACATTTCAACAGTTTATTAAAATTTGGCGTGATATTTTGGGGTAATTATGATAAAGAAAACATAATCTTCAAAATTCAAAAACGGGCAATTAGAATAATAATGGGGTAGAAACAAAGGGATTCCTGCAACAATTTATTTCAAACACTCCGCATTTTGACACTTCCTTGCCTGTATATATTAGAAGTTGTCACTTTTGTTAGGAAAAATCTAGTATACTTTCAGGCAAACTGTGAAAAGCATAGCTATCACACAAGAAATAGTCATAAATTGAGCATAATTACACATAAAACATCATTATTTGGCAAAAGCATAAGACATTCTGGGATTATATTATATAACAAGTTACCAGATAATATAAAACTTACCACCTCAGAAGCTACATTTAAATGCAAAGTAAAAGAATTGTTGTTGCAGCACTGTTTTTACTCAATTGAAGAATTTGCAAATACTTTTAAATAATTATGATACTTTAGGGTGTGTAATTTAACATATTGTAATTAAGTGTATATAGCTATTCTTATCTTGTTAATTTATTGTTTGTTTTTGTTTTGACGATACCATGAATTCTTGTAATTCCTACGGTTGACAATAAATCTAATCTAATCTAATCTAATTTATTATTAGAGTCTGTATGTTTAGGTATTTATAACAGAAAAGGCAATTAAAATAAAATATGCAAGATAAATTTTAAAAATCCATTCATATAACCTTCTCTAGTTGTTCCATATACAAATTATTCTTACAATAGATTATTCTTGTATTGACATCATGCTAGTCAAGATAAACATAGGTAGAATTGATCTTATTACTTGTTTCCTTGTAAGTAGAAGGGAAGTAAAGGAACATATTAGGCTAAAGTGATAGTCAAATCTTTTAAAAGCTGGTCGCTATGTGAAACATGTGCTTTAACAAGTTCTATATTTTTTGTGTAGTAAGCTTTTGTCTATCGCATATGGTTTGTACAAAATTCTGCAAAACTCTTCTAGAATAAAGAGCATTTTAGAGGCTATTCCCGGAAAATTCAAAATAAGCATTTTTGTTTGATGTAAATATGTTTAGCATAGAGTATTTTAATCAAAATTGTTAGAGCCATTTTTGAGAAAAGCAAAATTTTCAAAAACTGTTCCATGTAAAGGGAAGTGTTTGGTGGGAGGATTTTCCTGTACATTTTGTGTCGCATCCTTGGAAGATACTAAACTGTTGGTATTTAACAGTCGTTTTGCTTTTGAGCTATGCAGTCCACACATGCGCATGCACACACACACACACACACGCATGCACGCACGCACGCACACACACCTGTTTCTAAAATTGATTTTTTGGACTCAGAGGACTTCAAAACATATTTCCGGTGAAATCTCGACATCAAATTTTTGGGTGGAATACAATACTTTCTCTAGTTACTATGTACACTGTATGTACATACTAGAGAAAGCACAAAGGCATATATTTAACAACCAATATTTGGTTTAAAAATCAACAAAAATTTATACTATTATTCCCTCACATCGTCACATGGTACTGCTGTGATAGTTAAGACTCTACCACATCAACTGACGATTTACACCAATTTAATGTCTGCTAGATGTGACAACAGCTTTTGAAAGAAGCTACATTTTCTTATCACGCTTTGAAGCAAGGAAAATTAACACACAATGATTGATAAAATATATTTTTTGTGATTGTCTATTTCCAAACCTTACAGAATAAAACTGTTCGATCAGTTGAAATTAGATAGGCACTAAATTTAGTGACATAAATACTGTGAAGTTTAATTTTCAATGATTGACTGAACTTGGCAAAATAACTAATTTTATAATCTGCTTTTTCATGACAGAAAAATGTGATAGAATATTTACAGTACAGAAGAGAGCTATAAGAATATTAAGTGGAATAGATAGCAGTAAGACCCGTTGATCTTATTTTAGGAAATATAGCATTCTACCATTAGCAGGTATCATTATGATGATGGTGGTGGTAATAATATTCTATTCATCACATGACACATTTTGAACTAATGTTTGTAAATTGGTGACTTGTCAGATATGAAATAACAGTCGTATGATGAACAAATTATGATAAAACTGCCTATGTACAATTGATCCTATCCAACATTTATGAGATCACAGTTCATCTTCCATATACTCCTTAATTGTTGAAAAATACATTTTTTAATGATTTTTTAAAGTGATTTTCATTTTGCATTTCCCAAGATTTAGTGGTAATTTGTTATATAGTTTAATCCCCATATATGTAATGTGGGCTTTTTTTAAGCATTGCAAGCCCTATGAATGGGGTACCTTATATCCCTTTTACCTCTTGTTTATAGTTATGTTTGTGCTGATTGTTTGGTAGACTGTCATATCTGGTGTGAACATATATAGTGAGATTATACATATATAGACATGGTTGGGTCAGGACTTTCAAATTTTTAAAAAGTGATTTGCAAGAAACTCTAAAACTTGAGTGGTTCATCATACATATTATTTTCTTTTAGAATTGAAAAATTCTTTTACAATCTTTTGCATTTCCTCAAATAGTTATTCCATATGAAAGTATTGAGTGAAAAAACTATAATATATAATTTTTCTTGTTTGCAGGTTAGTAACTTGTGATAGAGAGGCCATGTTAAAACAGGCATTGTTCACTATTTTACTATATAATTTAGTTGGCTAGTTCATTTTAAATGCTCATCCATAAGTACTCCCAGAAGTTTTGCCCATGCATCTGCGGATGTTATTTGAATGTTGTTTTCAGCTAAGGTTTTAAATGTTATTATTTCTGTTTTAGTATTGTTTAATTTCAAGCCAAACCATGTTTCCAATTTTTTTTCAGTTTGGTTAAGGTTTCTTTTAAATTTTCAATATTTAAAATGAGTTAGAAGTCATCAATATAAATATTGGATGTCTGTTAATTATGAGTGTAAGATCATTTGTATATATGACATAAAGTAGTGGACCATGTAGGATCCTGTAGAACTGCATTTTTAACATCTTTCCATCTTGTATGAATAGGACCTTCCATACCCTCAAATATTATTTTCTGTTTACAGTCTGCTAAATATGATTTGAACCATTCCAAGTTTACATTTTTTGTACCATAATGGTATAGTTTACACATTAATATTTCACGTTTTACACAGTTGAATGCTTTGATATGTCACAGATTAGGGCAGCAGTTTGTCTTTTTCTAGATCTGTAAGAGTAGAAGTAGTTGAGAGATGTTTTCTAAATTCATGCTGGCAGTCACAGAATGTTTGCATTTTCAAGGTGAGATAATAACTGTGATTGAACAATTTTTTCTAAGATTATTGAAAAGGTTGGAAATAAAGAGATCAGGCAGTGATTTTTTGAGACATCTTTTCAGCCTTTTTGAATGGGATGTATTATAACATATTTCGTTGTTTCTGGAAAGATGCCCATTTAAAGTGACTGGCTGCATATCCATACAAGTGGCATACAAATTCATCTTTCACTTTTATTAGCATTGGTGGGATATCATCACATCCTTTTGATGTTTTTTATTTAAATTCGGATATTATCTTTTTGGCCTGGAATGGTAATGAGAATGGAAGGAAGAAGGAGTGTAATGACTGAGTACCTGGGAGGATAAGGAATTGAAAGAAGAATAAGGAAAGCGAAAAGAAATTGAAAGAACGGGAATGAAGAGGGGGAAAACAATGATGGAGATGAGAAGAATGTGTAGGAACTGGAAGGTTTGGGGATCTGTACAGAGTGATGTGAGCCCAATGCTTGATGACACTCAGGGACAGAAGAAGAAGAATGCCTGGTTAAATTCATGTAGTGTTTGCAAATTATTTTGACCTAATTTTTGTTTTGCCTGTAGGACTAGGAGGTGGAGATTCTTGAATTGTGTTTGCTGCTTCTGTAAAATATTTATTCAACTCTTTTAATCTATTCTTACTGTTTCTGGTTATTAAGTAACTACTTGTTTAATATGGTTTGAATTCATACCTGTTTCTATTCATTTTTATTACGTTCCAGATTGCTTTTGTTTTCAGAGTTTTTAATGCATTTTTCTACTGCCATATATTTGACCTTTCTTATTATTTTATATATTTTATTGTATTTATTATAATACCATGTCAACTTACTGCTGTAAGATATTATTTAGCTCTCTGTATAGCATCCTATTTTGCTTACTGTAAACCTGGATTCCATGAGTACCTACACCATCTTAAATTCAAGGTTTTTAGTATTTATTTACATGAGTCTTTGTATGCTAATAGAAATTCAATTAGGAAATTAAATTATTGTAGTTTTCATTTATAGTTTCTTCATTATTAAGCTGCCAATTTATGTTAGCTAGTTACTTTTTCTACATGTTCTATGTACATAGTATATAGAGAAAATATAGTAATGCACCCAAAATTTTGATTCCTAGATTTCACTGGAAATACATGTTTTGGGTCCCCCTGAATAAAAAAAAATTTTAGAAAAAGACTGTTAAATACCAAACTTAGTATTTAAGTTTGGTATCTTCCAAGGATGCAACATGAAGATTTTCAAGAAAATTCCCCACCCCAAACTACCCTTTACATGGAACATTTTTCAAAAATTTTCATTTTCTCAAAAATGGTTCTAATGCTTTTGTTTAAAATACATATGTTTAAGATATTTTCATGACAAACAAAATGTATTTTCTGGGAATAGCATCTGAAAACCTCTTCATTTTGAATGACTTTTATACAACTGGCAAACTGTAAAAGATATACAAAAACTTCTTCACACAAACGTAGATCTCATTAAAACACACAATTTATGTCTTATACATTATTTTTGTAGAGTTAACTGTTTTCGAGATGTTTTTGATTAATGATTACAGTTTTAGTCACTTAAAACTTTTCTCAAATGGAAGACATCTTTCTTATCGTTTCTTGTTTGTTTATTCTGGCAGGCAAAGAGATTCAAATTTCAATTGCTTCACATAGTGACCAGCTTTTATAGGCTGAGCCTATTGCTTTAGACCATGCATTTTCATTACTTCCCTTCTACTTACAAGGAAGATAGTAATAAGACTAATTCTGCTTTTGTTTATCTTGATTATCATGATGTAGATAACAGATTAATGTTTTGAATAAAAGGTTTGTTTACCAAACAGCTAGAGGTCTTCATGTGAATGGAACACATTAGATTTTTCCCCTTTGATGATTATTAAAAAGCTTATTTTTCTGTCTACTTCATGATAATTGAGGTAAACATTAGCAGAAACTGTCTTATTACTTAGCTCCTTGTATGTAGAAGGGAAATAAGCAAATACATTGGCTAAATCGACAGTCAATGTTTTAAAATGTGGCTGCTATGGGATTGAAATCCATTTATTTGCATGACCAGGAGTTGACAAGTTCCCATATGAGAAGAGTTAAAGTATTTTAAAACTGAAACCAGTAACAAGGAATATCCCAAAAATGATAAACTCCACAAAAAAATGCATATGACATAAATTTTGTGTTTCAACAAGATCTACATTTTTCGTGTAGTACATTTTTGTCCTTGGAAGATACAGAACTTAAATACCAAGCTTGGTTTTAACCAACTTTTTATTTTTAAGCTATGATGTCCACAGACACAGACATGCAGACCTTTTTCTAAAATGATTTTTTGGACTCAGGGGACTTCAAAACGTATTATATTCCTGGTAAAATCTTGGTTTCAAATTTTTAGGTGGAATACAATACTTCCTCTATATACTATGTAAATAATATGTGTAGGGAAAGTAAAAAGTTGAACATGTTTTTAAGTTGATTGACAAAAAGGCAAAACTTGGCATTTATAATAAAATATGCAGCTAGATCTTAAAAAGGCAAAATATAAACTGGTTCCATCTCTTTCATATATCTCAAAACATAATTGTGTTGTATAACTTTGGTTTATTACCACCAGGTGAAAAAGAAATTTTGCCAAATATCCAGGTTCCACTAATTAATAGGACTAAATATGAAATTGTATGAAGGGGGTGTAGTAGGGAGGGAAGAGAGTGCATTACAATATCTCTCTCGTTCTGCATTCCTGTTGACTTTCATATCATCAATTTTGAAATTAAATTCTGTAATTTCTATTTCAACTCTAATAAAATGTTCTGGTCCAATAGGAATCTTTTGAAATAAATTTGAAAAGCATTACTTTTTAAAACTTTCTGTGGAAAAAATCCTCAAACTTTGTAGAGTTAGTATTTGGTTATGGGTTTGTCTTTCTGGTTATATATGTATAAATGCAAGGTTTAAGTTGTACACTGGGATATTCAAATAGTGTGTGAAAGTTTAAAACTAAAGTTCCTCGTAATCTTGTTTTCTTGTAGTTGGCAACTTAAAATACCTGTTGTGCTGCAATTTTTGTCCAATTTCTTTCAGATTTTCAATATTTGTATGTGTTTCGACGATTGATGGAGAAATCTAAAGAGCTTTTTCTTGATACCAAACATAGTTTTGGATTTATGGTATTAATATAATATGTGATTGTTGTTTTTAGAAAACCAAAGTATTAAATAATTCTTATTTTTTAAAAGAAAAATTTTAGTACTACACAAAATGTAATCTTTGATTGTAAAGAATTGTATTAGAAGAGTAATAGCAAATATAAAAGTTTAGGCTTACACTTTAATAACATGAGAATTTCATATGAAACTTTCTTTATTTTTGAAAATTATTTTTGTGGAATACTTAATACTTAGCAAGTAATTTGAAATTAATTTTCTGCTATATTTAGGTTGAAGAAATGTGTGTTAAAGATTTCAACTTCCTTGATTGAAATTTTTATGAATTAAAATTTCAATCCCCATTACCCTTAAAACATAAATGAACATAACGAACATAAAATTAAATTGCAGGGATTGGCTTATAAGCTGTGACCTCAACACTACCAGCATTTTCCAAATGCAATCATTCCCCTAACCCAAACCATATGAATTTGAAGCTTATTTTCTACCATATAATATTCTGAAACCTGTATTGC
This sequence comes from Hymenopus coronatus, assembly GCA_030762935.1. Lineage (NCBI taxonomy): Eukaryota > Metazoa > Arthropoda > Insecta > Mantodea > Hymenopodidae > Hymenopus > Hymenopus coronatus. The sequence goes on along the minus strand of CM060897.1, from coordinate 38,915,384 downwards.
TAACATAGGATGATCATGTTTTAACAGGCATATTAAAAAAAAAGAAAAAAAGAATCTCAATATGGTACATCATCTTTCAGTTTCATAGCCCATATCTTTGTATGTTTCTAGCAAAAAGCAAAACTCCCTTGCTTTGTTGATACAAAAAACCACGTGAGTGTAAAATTTGATGTAAATAAATTATATTTTGATTTCTTCTTTTTTGTGTATAGGAAGTTAAAAAGAGCTTATTTTTATTCATAGATCAGGTTATAATTAAACCTCTCATGAATAAACCCTCACTTTTAAGAACTTAGGATTTTTTTAACAACAGAAAGTAGGAGATAAAAGTTTAAATAGGCTCATTTTACCTGTGGTAGCTAAATGTAGTATACTATTCTACTGAAACATTCAATACTGAGATTTCACCAGAATGCATGTTTTGAGGTCTGATGAATAAAAAAAAATGTTTTTTATGAGAGGGAGAGAGAGGGAGGGAGAGAGAGAAACAAAAAGAAAATAACTTCCTGTGTAAGAAAAATTAAAGTAGCTTAAAACTGAAAACAATAACAAAGAATATCTCAGAAATGGTTAACTCTACAGAAAAAAAATGTATGTGACATAAATTGTGTGTTTTAATGAGATCTTTATTTTTTGTGTAGTAAGTTTTTGTCTGTTCTCTTATGGTTTACCAGTTATACAAAAATCATCCAGAATGAAGAAGTCTTTGGAGGCTATTCCCAGAATATTCAGGTTTGGTATTTAATGGATTTTTCATTTTTGAGTTATGCTGTCCACACACATGCATGCAGTCTCATATACACATACACACGTGCGCATACATACACTCTGACCTTTTTCTAAAAATTCTTTTTTTGGATTCAGAAGTCTCAAAATATATATTTTCGGTGAAATCTCAGTATCAAATTTTTGGGTGAAATACAATACCTTCTCTACCTATTATGTTGTACATACACACTGAGAAAGTAAACAAACAAAAAATAACAGTTGAGACATTTTCATTTCAATTTACCATTTAATAATAAAAATCACAGTTTTCTATCAAAGCTTTGATTCAGTTTACTAGTACTCATCTGATGGAATACTATTGAGTGGCTATTTTGATTCTGTCAGTTCTCTGATGTTATGAGAGCATTTGTCAATAACAGGCACCTCTATAGTTCCTAAGCAAATGACTTAGTTGAGTGATAACTTGTTATTATGCTCCCATGGAGGCCATGCTTTTAGGACAGAAGTAATGACAATGCAGAATATCAAGTACTCATTTAGTTGTCACTATTCATTTGATAAAATATTTATGAAGTTTTAATATATGATACACAGGAAACCTTTTTTACCTACCAAATGTTAAGACTGTTTCTTGAAGGATAATGAAAATAAAACTCAAATTGTGCAGAAGTTGAAGGAGTGTTTAGCAACATATCAATAAGCTTAACCAAAATTAGATGTCTATATTTAGCATGGCTTCAGAATACAGATGGAATATTAATATTTTTATTTCTTTTTAATTGTAAGAAACAAACTTCCTCTAAGGATTTGGTCAATTCAAGCAGATCAGTCTTTTATTGCAGAGTACTAGTTTTAAGTTTTAGCACAATTTGGTAGAATATAAACCATAATATTCAAATATATAACTACTGCTTACATTATTCTAATTATGCACTATTAAACTCTTAGATTTTCTACACATTCTACATAATTTTCTGCATACTCTACCTTCTAAGTATATTTAGAAAAAGAAATCACATTTAATGACACAACCCTGTGAAGACTATATTAAAAGCTTAAAATTATTTGTTAGCAATGCTATCAATTAGCACCGCCAGTGTGCCGGAATTTTTTCCCACAAGAGTTCTTTTACGTGCCAGTAAAACTACTGACATGGGTCTGTCGCTTTTAAGCACACCTAAAATTGATCACTCTGGGCTGGTTTGAATCCACAACCTTAGGCAACTAGTGGCAACCCACTGAGCCACCCAAACTGAATGGAAAGTCTGAATGATAGATAGCTTTGACATAAATCCATCTAATATTTAGACCTTCCTGATTCATTTTGTATATAATTAATTTTGATTTATTAGAGGTAAATTTAATCTGCTCTTTTAATATTTTTAATGCATGCTTTATGATTTAGTTACCTTCTCACTTGTTTACTTAAAATGTTTACCTCCAAAAAGCTATGTTGTTATTTAAAATTATAGTAAATTCCATTGTACATAATGGATGAAGAAAGTCTTTTACTTTCTCCACATAGTGTGTAGGTAGAAAAGATTGATAACAAGATTTCACTGGAAATCCTCATTTTAGGGTCCCCAGGTTTAAAAAAGTATTTTTTGAAAAAGGTGTGTGGGGGGGATGTGTACACAATAACTCAAAAATGAAAAGACAATAAAATACCAAACTTGGTATTTAAGTTTAGTATCTTCCAAAGATGCAACATGAAGATTTTGAGGAAAATCTCCCCCATCCTAGATTAACCTTTACATGGAAAAATTTTTGAACATTTTTATTTTCTCAAAATTGGCTGCAACGATTTTGATTAAAACACTGATGTTTATGTGACAAATAAAATGTATATTTTGAATTTTCTAGGAATAGCCTCTGAAGAAGTCTTTATTCTGGATGAATTTTGCATCACTAGATAACCGTAAGAGATAGACCAAAACTTACTACACAAGAAATGTAGACCACATTAAAACACAATTTATCTCATATATATATATATATATATTTTTTTTCGTGGAGTTGACCATTTTTGTGATACTTCTTATAACTGGTTTCAGTTTTAAAATATTTTAAACTTTTCTCATATGGGAGTTTGTCAACTGCTAGCAATGCAAAGAAACAGATATTTATCACATGGTAACAAGCTTTTTTAAAAGATTTGATTGTTAATTTAGCCTAGTGTATTCTCTTATTTCCCTTCTATTTACAAGGAAGCAACTAATAAAACCATTTCTGCAAATGCTATTCACGATTAGTAGATAAAAGAATAAGCTTTTTAACTTGTTACAGAGATGTAGAGAAAGTCATGTGAATGGAACACATCAGATTTTTGGAACTTAATATTATTAAATTTAATTGCAAGTTTTCACTGTGTAACCTTATTTGTGAATGCTCTTTTGAAGAGCAGGAAGAGAGCTTTGGGTATACTGAGCTTTGAAGAATCTGAAAAGTATTTAATGCTAGTTTCTTAATACATACATACATCACCACATGTGTCAGTCTGGGTGGCTAAATTGGTTAAACATTGGCCTCCCAAGGTCACAGGTTCAAACACAGACAAGGCTGATGGATTATAAGTGTGCTTAACAGTGACAGCCCCATGTCAATAGATTTATTGGCATCTAAAAGTAATTCCTGGGACAAAACAACAGTGGGACTGATATGATCCTGGCAATTGACACCATGGTTACAAATAAATAATTTAATATAGCATCAAAGGCAATAGGCGCAATGAAATAAAATGATAATTCGAAAAGAAACTTGGGAAAGAATAGTTCCAAGCCTAATTGGCATTTGCCAGTGTTGAGGACTGAGGAAAACCTGGAAAAAGCCTCAGTCAGGGTGGGGAGTCCTTGTGGAAAGTGAACTACAGACCACCCATTGACAACTTTATGCCTTAATGATAAAAGTTTTGAGCACAGCATAGCTGCAATACAATATAGTAAGCATCACAAGAGATCACATGGTTGCATTCTGTCCAGCCAAATTTCTATTAACAATACAGATCTTGCTACCAAGCAACATGTTTTTGAGGTAAAGGGCCATTTTCCAACTGGGGCAATTATCAGAAGTATCTGCACTTACCTCTCATTGTGAATGGGCCAGAACTGTTCACTGCTGCTAATTCAATATTCTTGTCTGATTTGTGCAACATGCTCTCTGCTTTCATCACATTTTCATCAGCCATCCTGCGCAGTCTTTATCTTCGAGGGAATCTCTACCTCATCTAAACTCTGCAAACCATGATAAATTGTGGATTATGAATGGCAAAGATCCCCAAATACCTAATACAGTCTTTTAAGGCATTCTCTTTCACACAGACTTTGAAAATTGCACAGAAATGTTCTCACTTAAGATCCATCTTGGTATAAGTATAGCAACACGTACATACACATACACAGAATTGCTGATGTTGCACATTGTTGGAACACACTCAAGGTTATACATATTATCTGAACTTCATTCTAAGCTATGAAGACCTGCTTTGGCTTAGCAAAACTCCCTGTTATATTTCTCAAAACTTTCAGAGAGACCCTCATATCAAAATAAAAAATTTTGTATACATCCAAAAGGTTTACTTATCAGCTGCTACTGTATTTAGTTCAAATCACTTTAAGAGTTAGAAGCCTTAAATACATCTATAAATTTGTATTACACTCAATGATAAACTTCTAATTAAAAACACTAAGTATAATAAAATTATGTCAATCTAACTTCATAAGAAATTGTTTGTGTTACTGCATGTAATTCATTTAATGAAAAAATCATATTTGCAGGAATATTAATTTTAAACTAAGATTCAGGTTTAAATAAAAGGATTTTATAAATTTGAAAATTGTTATTACTTTCTCTAGCATATAGTACAATATACATAGTAGGTAGAGAAGTAATTATATTCCACCCAAAAATTTGAGACCGAGAATTCACCAGAAATATGTTTTGAGATCCCCTGGATACAAAAAGCATTTTTAGAAAAAGGTATGTTAAATTCCAAACTTGGTATTTAAGATGAATATCTTCTAAGAATACAACATAAAGATTTTCAAGAAAATCCCTACCCTAAACTACCCTTTACATGGGAAATATTTCAACATTTTTGATTTTCACAAAATTCTCCGATTTTGATTAAAATACCATATATAAAAGACATTTACATCTCAAATAAAATGTATATCTTGAATTGCCTGGGAATAGCCTCTGAAGTCCTCTTTATTATGAATGATTTTTCCATAAGAGACTTTTCGTAAGAGATAAACAAAAACTTCCTGCACATAAAATGTAAAGCTCATCAAAACATACAATTTATGTCCTTTACAGCTTTGTTTTGGAGTTAAATGTTTCTTAGATATTCTTCATTATTTTTTTCAATTTTAAAATATTGCTACTTTTCTCAACAGGAAGTTATGTTTTTTTTTTTTTTTTTTTGTTTTACTCTTGTCCATGCACCGAACCAAATTTGAATGACAATCACATAGTGACAGTTTTTAAACATTTGACTATCGCTTAGCTTAGTGTATACCCTTAGTTCCCTACTACTTACAGGGAACTAACTAATAAGAACATTCTGCTAATGCTTATCTTAATTAGCATGGAGTAGAAAGAAGAAGAATCTTTGTATCCTTGATTGTAAAGAACTGTATTAGAAGAGTGATAAACAAAAATAAAGGTTTAGGCTTAACTAATTTTCATCACATGGGAATTTCATATAATATTCCCTTTTTATTTTTTGAAAGTTATTCTTATGGATAACAAGGTACCTACATAGTAACATGAAATTAATTTTATGATATAATTAGGTGAACAAGTATGTGTAATAAATTTAAAATTAGAAATACTTAATATTTTTATAATTAAATATAAAATAATTTATATCCCCCCGAATTAAATTCATTTATTAAAAAGCCAGATATCCTTAAAAACAATAAACATTTCATTATCAACAAAGAATTTTTAATTGAAATTTGTATGAATCAATCCATAATATCCTTAATTTGGTATAAAATACGCAGAAACTGGTTTATATGTTGTGACTTGATAACACTTTCAGCATTTTCCAAATGCAGTAATTCCTTTAATCCAAACCAGTTGAGTTTGAAGCCTGTTTCTTTCCATGCATTACTCTGAAATCTGTATTACATAAACAAAATGATGATATTTTCAATAACAATGTTTAAAAAAAAAATAAAAAAAGATCAAACCTTATATTTGAAGAAATATGGCATTTTGCATCTTTCAATTTCACAGTAAAATTTTTGCATGTTTGTAGCAAAAACCAAAAGCCATGCTGCTTTGTTGATACAAAAAACCATGTGTGTGTGTAAAATTGAATGTAAACAAATTATTATATTTGCTTTCTTCTTTTTTGTTTATCGGAAGATATAAGAGGTACTTCATTAATCATGGATTATGCTGTAATTAAACCACTCATCAGTAAACTTTCACTTTTGTATCCAGTTGTATAGTGTACCTGTTGTATTAACAACTTCCAATAGAAAGTAAGAGATTAAAAGTTTTTAGAGGAAAAGGAGGCTTGGTTTATTTTCTTGCTTATCTGTGATAGCTAAAAGTATTATCATATTCCACCAAAAAATTCAATATAGACATTTCACCAGAAATACATGTTTTGAGGTGCACTGAATCCAAAATAAATGTTTTTACGAGAGAAATTAAATATTCTGATATGTAGCATTTGGACTACTTTCTTTACTCTCTATATATTTCTTACAAAACCTGATTTTTCTGTCATCTTGTTAGTCATGAGAGACATTCTAAACTCACAAGAAGAATACAGCAGCTTAAAAGCAGATCTTTAAAAAAATAGATGACTTATGCTGTTTCTGACCATAAGAAAGACCAATTTGCCACATGAATAATGTATAAGTATTTGAATTACATAAAAATCTTACAGAACGAAGAGGACTTTAGAGACTACACCAGAAAATTCAAGATACACATTTTATCATAGGTACAAATATCTTAAATATATATAATCAAAATATTCAGAACCATTTTTGAGAATACCAAAAATAATGGATAATTTTTCCATGTAAAGATATTTTAAGTTGAGTAGATTTTCTTGAAATTTTTAATGCCACATAATTGAAAGATATCTGAATTTAAATACCAACCTTTAATTTTTGTTTTCTCAAACACATCTTTCAATAAATATTGTTTTTGGGTTTAAACAAATCTTAAAACATGTATTTCTGAAATCTTAATATAGATTTTCTGATGGAATGCAATAGTTCCTTTACTTACTGCAGGTAAAGAGTAGTGAACGTAAAAACTTGAAAATTAAAATGCTGTCCTTAGACTTCTGTTTCTTTATTAGATAAAATTACATGGAACAGTACATGTCATACTTCTGCTTTCATTGTTAATACCCGTATTGTGAACACTACAGCCTTAAAGTGTGCTTCTGGACTTCTGGGTGGTCTTGGACATATGAGTGGATAAAACTTTTAATTTGAGCGTCGGTAGAACTGGGAGAGTGACTCGGCCATTTCCCTATCGGTCCTCTGATCTGTTACTGAAATCATACAAACAAAGTTGCAGATACACATATGTCTCTCAGGTATAAATAAGTTAATAACAAATATTTGAAGTTAAATTTTCAGATTATTATTGGGCATATCACAAATTTATAAAGGTGCAAGCTAAAATAACCTTTCCCGTGTTTTAATGGTTTATCCTTTCAACATGTAGCCTTAGGTTGCTTGCCCAATAGTCATGCATTCCTTCAGATGTATTTAGAACAACACACTAAAACAAATAGTTGATTAAAACTCAGAAACTACAAAGGTAGAAAAGTAATTCAGGAAACAATATGCAAAAGCATGGTTGTACAACCACAAATGGTTCCTTGCAAATGCAGCTATGACTTACACATCACATTTGGAGTGACTCATCACTATTTACAGAGAAAATTTCAGAAAGAAATAATACCAGCTTAAATAATGTCAACATATCCTTGTTTGTGCCCAGCCAGTAACTTACATAAACTTACTAAGAAAACACAAGAAAGGGGAAAAACAAAAAAACGAAAGAGCAACCAACAAAATATTCACATGAAAAAGAAAAGGAAGAAGAAGTGATACTTTGCCTGGTTTGATGCTATTGCTGTTATTCATGCCCATTTTATCGTTTTTGTATGTCATCAGTTTTGTTTTTCTGCTTATAAAACATCACATTCTCTTCTCAAAGAGAAAAAACTACTAAATCCTTTTGTGTTATTACATTCTCTACATGTATTATGTACATAATGCACAGAGAAGGTATTATATGCCACCCAAAAATTTGATACCAAGATTTCACTGGAAATACATGTTTTAGAACCTCCTGAATCCAAGAAAAGCACTTTTGGAAAAAGGTCTGCATGTGCTTGTGTATGTGCGCACGCGCGCATGCATGCGTGTGTGTGTGTGTGTGTGTGTGTGTGTGTGTGGGGGGGGGGGTGGGGATGGGTGTGTGTGAACACGATAACTCAAAAACAAAAAGTCAGTAAAATACTAAACTTGGTATTTAAGTTTAGTATCTTCCAGGGATAAGACACAAAAATGTTGAGAAAAATACCCCCACCCCAAACTACCTTTTACGTAGAAAAACTTTTGAAAATTTTTATTTTCTCAAAAATGGCTCTAATGATTTTTATTAAAATACCATATATTAAAGATATTTTATGACAAATAAAATGCATATCTTGAATTTATGGGGAATAGCCTCTAAAGACCTCTTTATTGAATGAAATTTGCATAACTGGTAAACTGTAAGAGATAAACAGAAACTTACTAAACAAAAAATGTAGATCACGTTAAAACACACAATTTATGTCATATATATTTTTTTCGTGGAATTGACCATTTCTGAGATATTCCTTGTCATTGTTTTCTGATTTAGAAATTTTTCTCACATGGAAAGTTGTAAACTCCTACATAGAAATGGATTTTAACCACTTGCAACCAGCTTTTAAGAGATTTGACATTGGTTTTAGGCTAGTATATTCCCTTATTTTCTTTCTACTTACAAAGAAGCAAGTAATTAAGACTATTTCTGCTAATGTTTATCTTGATTATCATAAAGTAGACAGAACATGGATTTTAATAATAATCTGTTATGGCGATGTAGAGAAAATCATGTGAATGGAACACATCAGATTTTTTAAAATCAACATACAATAAATAATCATATGAAGATAAATAAGGTGATTATGATAAAAAGAAGTATTTTGTGTGGTTGGATTTTTTTGCTGTTATTACAGTTTAATATAATGCAGTTCAAAATTTTGCTAATCCTTCAGCCATGCAATATCACCTTTGATCTTGTTTAAGCTTAATAGCTGTTGTAATTATTTGACTGTTTTATTATTCCTTAATCAATTTCTGATATTAGATTAATGAATAAATTATAAACTCTCTTTGTTCGTGAAAGCCTAAGTGGATAGTCTGTTTCCTTATAATGACAATCTCCAGCTATTATGACAATCACTAAGAAAGATATATACATACATTACACTGACTTCTATAGATCAATAGAAGAGAAAAAAAATGTTAAATAAGTATAAATAAGAATGCATGTGGTTTTGCTACTTACTGCAATATGGTGCACGAGCTTTGGTTGCTACATAGAAACTACCTCTGGCTGGAAATATATCAGATACAATACCCATCTCAGTACAGTTGGTGGCACTGCATGGTGAAATAAGAGCTTCATCTGAATGGCTGTGGGAAAGTAATAGAAACGTTGCACTTTGACTAAAATATTTTAATCAGTAAGCAATAATTAAAGTAATTAAATGTTATGTAGACATACCTCTGATCAAGATTCCATCTGTGGCCCCAGAATGAACAGTCATCTGATCTTTTGATTGCTTCAGTGAAGAACATATATGAGCGTCCATGGCTGCATATTGCCTTCTCTATCTCTGAAATTATGTAGACAATAAATATGTGTGAGTGTTTTCAAAACAAAAGAAGCATTGCTGATTATAAAGATTATTAGACCTATGAAAGTCAAATATATCTGTTGTTATATATCTGAAATGAAGAACAATATATACAGTTCTATAAAGAAGCTTATATCACATAAAGATACTTAATTTATTTATACAAAAAGGACATTCATATGTTATCTAAAACATATATCCTAATAGGGCCTTAATGTGATTTATTTACTTTCATTACCTGTGAGTGGACAAGAGGATGATAGCATCATTTCTTTTAAGAGTTAATATCGAAAGGGAGGAGTGTGACTTCAATATTTTTTGGGGAGGGGCAAAATCAACGAATTTTAGTCTTTCACACAAATAAATTTGAGTTCCTATTGCAATCTATGTATTTTAAAGGTCATACCTTGTCTCCTTTGGGCTATTTAAAGCTCTACTGCACCTTTGTATTTTTTTGCAACATTTGATTTGTCATTATAAAATTGTTCCTTACCTATCACTTGTGATTCAATTTGTGTGAAAACTTTCACAAAAATGTTTACTAAGTGCTTAAAATCACAAACAAAATACCAGCTGACCTCATTGAAATTATTTTTACAAAATATTCATCAACTCTGGCTATCAGTTCTTCATATAAGAGAATCTTTGTCAACTGAAGGAACTTTTGCACTTAGTTAAGAGATGAAGTCTTATCGAACCATATCAGGCAATTAAGGCAGGTGTGGCAACAATCCCAATGTCATGTATTTTGCCATGGCAAAGACACGTGTGTGCAGGCATGCATTGTCCTCCTAGGGGATGACTTTCATCCTTGCTAAACCTGCCTTTTTTTATTTATTTATTTGTTAATTTTATTTTATATATGTATGGTTTCAAAAGGTTTAGTATAGTATTCTTCTGTAATAATTATTTGACCAGTAGGAATATAACCTATCAGCAGAATCTCTTTCATATCCCAGAAACTGATGCCACAACCTTTCCAGCTGATTATATCGCCTTTGCTCGCCTAGGTGGTGGAGAATTAAAATGTTACTACTGTTATTTTGTTTCTGACGTATAGTAGTGGACCCATGTTCCATCTGTGGACTTGAAACTGTACAAAATAATATTGTGAATGATTTTAATAATGGCCCAAACATTGCTCAGAAATTTGTACTCTGATGAGATTTGATCTTGTGTCGGGACCTCTTGAATGTAAGACAGATATGTTACTCGCACACTAAGGAGGCAGATGATGCACCTTTAATATTTCTCTAGGAAAAAAAAAGTTGAAAATCTATAGTGAATTTATGTGAAGTACCTATCATTTATAGAAACTAAGAAAATAGGAGCATGTTATGCTGTTTAGAAAGGAGATTACATTCAAGCTGATACAGAAGTATGAAACCAGACAGAATCCTGCTATATGCATCCTAACTTCTTTCAATATTTTCTTAAAAATTGGAGAAATGGACATATTCTATTTTGAAAATACATACCTCCCTTCAAAAAGCTTTATTTCTATATGATCTTTTCTAAAGTTTTTTTACATCTGAATTTTTGATTTTAAAAAGAATAATTTAAAGTTATTATAGTTGAAGGTGGAATCAAGATTGAAAATAATTATTCTGAAAATAAATACTGTTTACTTACTGTTTTTAATGTAGTTGTATATTGGGAAGAGCAGAGAGTCCAGTTTCTTGGAGCAGCCAGGTTGCTTGGCACCACCATTTGGATAGAAGTCAACATGACCTTTGTATTAAAATAAACTGGAGGTTATTCAGAATATAAATGAAAGATATAAGTAGTACAAGGTGAAGGAAAATTATCATGATATAGAGCACAATTTGAGTCAATGTTACATTTAAATGGCCTCATTATCAGAACTTGTTTGCCTGTTCTATATGCTACTTAAGTTAACAAGCAGTCTAAGATCAGCAGTCAGTAACATTTCTGGCAGCTGAGGATGCAGACAACAGTGAGCAAAAATATTTTTAGCAACAAACTACCAAAGAAGCTAATTCTGTTTGTTGAAATAGTGTTCTATAAAGTGGATTTTATTTTATGAGATTTAAGAATTAATGGCAAGTGAAAATTAATCTGCCAAATCAACTGCTCTACAGTGATGGGAACAATTAATTTGTCTGTTAAGCCTTTCTCCAAAGCAAGCAGTTAAGTGAGAAGCATGTACAAGATTATGTTGGCTTAGCAGAGCATTCATGTCATTAAGCCTTGGTTTGGTTAAAAGTGAACATTAAACATAATGTCAATTCTTAGGTTACTTTGACACTTATATGATGTAATCTACCCACCAGATCAAATAGCTTAGCACAGAGGATAAATGTGTTATATGAAAATTTTCTATGTATATTTTCTGTACTTTCGTAACCTTCTAATATAAGTAAAGTATAGTTCCAAAAGAAAATGTGTAAGAGTTATTTTGAAAAGTTTTTGAAAATTGAACCATTCTAAAAAAAATCTGATATGTGCCATTCACATGACTTTCTCTAGTTGTTCTGCAAACAATTCTTATGAAAGATTGTTCTTTTATCTATATCATGCTAATAAAGATAAATATTACCAAAATTGGTCTTATTACTTGCTTCTTTGTAAGTAGAAGGGAAATAAGAAAATGCACAGGCTAATTTGCTAATGAAATCTTTTAAAAGCCAGACACTATGTGAAAAAATTTAAGTTCTATTCTCTTTTCTTGATAGGAATGACTCTGCGTTGAGACAAATATTTTAAACTGAAACACAACTCGGAATATCTCTTAAACGGTCAACTTTACAAAAAGAATGTAAATGACATAAAGTGTGTGTTTTAATAAGATCTACTTTTTTGTGCTGTAAATTTTTGCCTATCTCTTATGGTTTACCAGTTATACAAAAGTTATATAAAAGTCATCCAGAATAAAGAAGGCTTCAGAGGCATTTCCCAAAAAATTCAAGATATACATTTCATTTGTTATGAAAATGTCTTAAACATATTGCATTTTAATCAAAAGCCTTTAATTGGAGCCATTTTTGAGAATGTCAACATTTTTAAAAAAATGTTCCATGTAAAGGGTAGCTGTGGGTGAGGGAAAATTCTTGAAAAGCTTCATGTTGCATCCTTGGAAGATACCAAACTTAAATACCAAGTGACAAAGTGTATAAATCTAATCCCTGAACATTACAAGGGCCTACAAAATAATATGTGGGAAGAATTAGCCAACATAGTGAGAGGAGTTGCAACATGTTAATGATGATCTGTTAAAATGCTGCAATGTCTGTCTTCAAGCACAAGGAGAATATTTCAAATATCCTCTTTCAAAAGGTAAGTAATGTATGGGACATTCAATATTGTGATTTGTGAAGTGATAATGGTTCTAGTTGACTTCATCTGTTCATCCTATATATTTCAATGCATAAACAGTGCACACGAGGAAAAAGTGTTAGGAGTGAAGCAGAACACGACCATGACTGCGACCCAGGTGCCATTGAAAGTATGGCTGCTTAATTTGATGATCCTGTATTACATCTCAAAGCTTTCAGAGTAAGCCTCATATGATGTTCATATATAGATACTAAACACCCCAGTTTTGATAGTAGAGGTATCTGTAGTGATTTATCACAGGGTTGAATATTTTAGCCCTATTTCTTTGGTGAGGAGTGAGATAATGAACTTTTCACATACTTACCTACAGGTTGTGGCATTCCTAAGCCAACCTTGAGCAGGTTACGGCCATTAGTGTGTATCACATCAATGAAATCTGCATCCTGAGAATCCAGTCTAATATCAGGGTCACGTGTCTGGAAACAAGGCTGTGCAGGGTCCAGACCTGACAAAAAAACATGTGCATCATCAGAGAGATCAAAACATAAATATGAACATTGCAAGAACCCAAATGAACATTACCTGTAATTCGAGATACACCTCCAAGATGAGATGCCACATAAGAACAGATGTGTGCTCCAAGACTATGTCCAATCAAGTGTACATTCTTTGGATCCACACCAATCTCCTTTATGAATCTGTGGACAACAAAATGCTTATGACAATTTAAAACTCATGCCACATTATCCCATGACACAATTTTGGGATGCAGAGGAAAGCTACATAATGAAACACAATATAAAATAAACATGAGTCCCAAAATGCAGATGGTGTGGAGAGAAGAAAACTTGTTACACATATATAGTTTGGTGGAAAGCAACTGGGTATTATAAAATGACTGTAGAATTTTTAATATTGATAGAATCATAATGGGCCACTGTGTCCTGATGAAGAGATGGTGGTGCACTATGAATGAAGTAAAAGCAACAATTCGTCCAGAGCCAATAGAGAATTGTCACAGAAAGTTAATGACAACAGGCTCAGCAAAAGATGCAAGAAGATCTGGTCATCCATTCATTCTCAATTTGATAATAATGTGGCAACTGTGCAGGAAATGTGTGATTGCAGCCCATCAAAATCAATATCAGGTAGTAGGTGAATGTGGACTCACGAGGTGTGTGGTATGTCAGATCTTGCATAATGAATTAATTGCCAAATGTGGAAACCTCATTATGTGTAACAATTGATACAAAAAGATTGCGATCACAGAATGTAGTATGGGGAGTTGATGTTGGGTTGGCAGGATGATTGACTTCAGTTGTTTAATAACATCCTCTGATGAGACTGTATTCTATATGGGAGGTTTTGTTAATCAATACAAAGTCATTTATGGGTGACACAGGATCCAGGCAAAACAGTGGAGAAGATACAATCTCACCCAAAAGTGACTCTATGATATTTAATGGCTGCCACAAATATCCTGCATGATGCAATGAATGCAGAATGCTACGTGCAGATGTAAAGATTACATTTTCTTCATGGTATCTATTGGGAATAATATCGAAAACTTTATTTTTATACAAGATGGCATGGCACCTCACTTAGCAAATACTGTGTGAGCTGGATGGATGAGAAGTCTCTACGGCACTGGCTGGGAAATGCAGACCTATTGAATGGTCTGCAAGAAGGTCAGACCTGACACCACGTGACTTCTTTTTATGGAGCTTTGTATTAAGTTAGTGCAAGGACACAATGGTGCATTTGTGACCTAAGTTCAATCTCTGTGTACATCCATCCTAATGCTAACAGTTGGTTTGTAACCTTACTTACCTTTACTATGATATCACTGCAGAATGCATTAAAATACATTAATAGATGAAAAAATAAATATTGATGATCTTTACATAATTTGCAGGTTATTAATTGGGGAAATAAACATAGCATTGAATTCCCAGGTCAGTATATCTGATGGCTCTGCTCTTATATGTGGTATTTTAGCTTAAAATTACTGAGTCAATTTAAATACAAAGTACAGTTTTATTTTTTCCTTAAAACAATCCAAAACAAAAGTTATCTAGGTAGTTGGAAACATTAGGGGGGTCACAAATGCACTCATTTGCTCCCCCAAGTTATGTCTAAGTACCATACCAAATGTTTACTGCCGAGGCATTACATGCTATCAGACTGTTAGGTACATAACATTTATGTATGCAAGGTTTTCACTTTAAAATTTTCAAATCTATTTAATTTTACATTAATCTAAAACAATTGCTAATTTAAATATCCGGGGGATAGTTTATAATTATATTTTAGGTTTCATGACCTGTTACTTCTTCCATGAAATCAAATGGAATTTTATGCTTTGATACTTATTTTTGAAAGAACATTCATTTGTTAATGTCTTCATCAGATAAAACATAGGTGTGTCAGTAATAGCAATTTCCTCTGAATGATATGACTGCGAGCCATTACCTTGTGACCTCTGCTCCAGTGACTCTGGTGTTTGCAACAGCCTTCCAGTATCGCCAGCTGCCGCCACCTTCACTCCAGTCTACTGCTATTACATTTACATCTCCCTGTAAGGAAAAGGGTTCACTCTGAGACATATTTGTTCTGAAATATTTAATGTTCATTTTAACAACTGAGGTTGCCAAAAGAGAGAATGAAATGGATGAAATGATGGTGGAATAATCCTGTGGCCTTCCAAGCTCATTCAACATTTGACTGAAGAGGAAAATGGAAATCCTTGGGAGGATACTTTATCCAGGTGACTCATCTATGAAATCGGACTTTGTAGGTTTGAAAGTAGACATGCTACCCTTAGACCACAGTGGGGGCCATTTCTATAGCATGAACTGTTATTAAAACCTATTTTTCTGTTGAAAAAGTCTGATATATTGCATGTAATATGATTTTCTATACTCTCTCCTCTGCAATTATCATTACAAAAGTTTAATCTTCTATCTACTTCTTGATAAATAAATCAACAAATAAATAATAATATGCAATATCATACCTAATTATTTAAACCAAGGCATGTATTCGAAATTCTAACATTTATTTTGTTTAATTATGCAACCATGTTTCATTATTTTACAAATAATTTAAAATTAATATTAAACTACTTGGTAGCTAATATTAAACTAAAATTTCCAAAGTTATATAATACTAATTATATAAATATGGTTTTTAAAATAATACTTTATATACTTAATCTCTCTTTTAATTAACATTACAATTTTTCCACATGTTTACCTATTAATTTATAACTATAACTTCATTTTATACTTACTTAAGCTTTTCCTTAATTATAATGTATAATTTGACTTATAAACCAAATCAATATTATATATATATATATATATCTTTACTTCCTTTTATCTTTATTTCTTCCTGTATAAATATTCATACTTCTGTATACTTTATATGTCCCTTTTTATTGACTTTTAATATTATTTATATCTATCATTAATTTATAGCTTTATTATTATAACTATTATTACTATTTTTTATTGAATTAACATTATTACTATCAATTCAAACTCTTAACATTAATCCTTATAATACTTTACAAATAATTTTTATACCTTTTATTTTAATTACTTATTCCTTTATATTCATAAATAATTAACTTCAGAAATTATTACTATTACCAATTTGAATTTAACTTCTAAAATTTCAATTATTTCACTTAAAAATAATTTGTATTATTTTTATTTGTTTATATCTTTATTCTTGACCTTTATTAAATATATACTTATAATAAACTTTATTGGCAGCCAGTAGTAACACAATTATTAATATAATTCTAAATTCTAATCTACAATCTAAATTAAAGCCACTGGATCCCCTGAGTAATGGTTTCCAGCACAAATAAAAACCCCTCATGTATAAAGAATCATCTTTCTACATATCTACATGGCTAAAATAAAACAAACTTATAAACTCTAAGTTGCTACTAATTTACAAAATCCTTAGAGTTCTTAGATTATAAATTAAACTTGATAAGTTAGTTAACTTCTTGTAGCTCCTAAGTGGAGCATAGGGCATTGTTGCAATGTTTCTGAGATCAGATTTGAATTTTTAGTTCGCCACTATGCCCACAGATGGCACTGTAGGATGAAATCATAACTCTAGGATGCAACATGGTGCAAGTTGCCCAGAATCCTTCATCTTTCAAGAAAGGGGTTCTTTTACATGCAATTGCATCTAAAAAATCCATCATTCTCAGCAATGTTTGAAACTGCAAACTTGGAATTTAGAGGCTAGAATGGTAACCACAACACCATGGAGGGTGACAAACTTGACTAAGAAATAGTAATTTCCTTGATAAGGTAAAGAAACTTTAATAAAATTGGCCATATGAATGCATTCAGTGGGAGCAGGCACTAAACCATTATTAATAAGACATTAACAGGAACTAAATATTACTAAACAGAAGGCAAGGCTGGAAGTGCAATCAGGGAAAGAAAACATTTGCAGAGATGCTGTTTCTGAGAACTAATGTGTAAACGTCAGGAGGTCAATACTGTTTCAATTAGGCAACTGTATATTCTCATTATTGTCTTGCACCTCTCTCCCCTTGGATATCAAGCCTCGTCAATGTTTTACATTGTTGATAAAACAGTGCTGCTCTCCTCTAAATGCACTCAGCATCACTGTAGATATAAGAAAGATACAGTAAGCTAAAGTAAAATACAGATTTTTGAAAAGTGGATTACTATGTAATGGCTTTAAAATTCCATGCTCTTTGCAGCCCCAAGAGAAAAAGCATACAGTGACTTATTACTAGAATATCTTAATGTCATGAAAAGTTTTATTTGTCATTTATTACATACTTTACGAGATCTACATTTTTGTATAATAAGATTTTATCTAACTTCTATGTTTTGATTTATACAAATATCATTCAGAATGATAGGACTTCCCAGACTATTCCCAGAACTCAAAATATATATTTTATTTGCATTAAAATATTTTAAACGTATGGTATTTTAATAAAAATCATTAAGGAAATTTTGGAGAATGTATAAAATGATGAACATTTTTCCATGTGAAGGGAATTTGGAGTGGGGAGGATTTTCTTTGTCACGCTCTTGGAATATACTGAACATAAATACCAAATTTGGTATTTAACTGACTTCACTTTTGAGTTATCCTGTTTACAGACAGACAGAAAGAAAGACAGATAAGGCAGTTAGTCAGACAGACACAGACATTACATGTACATATACACATATGGCTGTTTTTTTAAAAATATTTTTGGCTCCCAAAATGCGTATTTCCAGTGAAATCTTGGTATGGAAATTTTGGGTGAAATGCATCTTGCTCTGCTTTAGGTAAGTAGTAGAGAAAATAAAAGTAATTCCAGTTCATAATTATGCATCAGTTAAAACAATTGCTTTGTCATGCACATACAGATTTAAATACTACTACTAATAATTATACATTTACAATTGGTTCTGTTTTCATCCCTGGGCTTTGGATGGACTCCATTCACTCAAGTAATTCTGCTAGTGTCATCCTTGCATTACAACAAAATAAATGTATCCTTATTCTCCAAAATAATTATAGTCTTTGGTGTTAATCACAGAAACAGCAGGATATTTCTATCCTGGTTCAATATATGGGAAATATAGGACAGTTATCATCTCATCTATTAAAATATAATATTGTTCTATAGGGTCTAGGAAGCACAGTAACCAAACAAAATAGTTTTGTCTATAAAGGGTTGAAAATAAAGAAGAGTGCCTTGTAACTCAATGTTAGATGATAATAATGATGATGATGATGATGATGATAATAATAATAATAATAATAACAACAACATAATAATAATTTTATTCACTATTTAGATCATATTACATGATATGATGGGCTTCGTCAAAAGAGCAATAATTATATACAATTTTCATAATACTTATACATGGTTTATAATGTATATTATTTACAATTAATGTCATATATTCTCTTACTGAATAAAAGGTATGCTGTAGTAGAAAGGATTTGACTTCTTTATTAAATTGTTTCATGTTGGCTATTTTTTTAAACATTTGCTGGTAGTTTATTATATAGTTTAATTCCTAAATTTGTGAGATTATTTTTTATAATGTGGGTTCTGCATATCTGAACATGAAGGTCATTTTTTATTTTATGCTATGAGGATGGATATCTGTATTTGTGTATAATTCTGCTTGATTTTTCTTAATATGTTTTACAACTTTTGTTATAAATTTATACATGCTAATGGTAAAATGTTATGTTTCCTTAAGTATGGTCTACAGGATGTGCTTGTCTATCCCTCTTAATATTCTTATAGCTCTCTTCTGGATTATAAATATTCTCTCACATTTTTCTCCCCAAAATCTAATACCATATGTTAATCAACCATGAAACTGAGCGAAATATACATTTTTCAGTCCTACTAAATTTAATGTACCTTTTAGACATTTTAGCATATAACAATAGAGCCAAGTTTAGTAGCTAATTGATGAATGTGACTATCCCATTTAAGGTTTTCATTTGTGTATATACCCAAGAATTTGTTTCTCCTTTGTAGTCAACATTATTTCCATCAAAGGAAATTTGAGATTTCATGCTGGTTTTACACTACCAAGTACAAAAAGCCATTGCAATAGTTTTTTCTTTGTTTATAATTAGTTTATTTGTTTTAAACCAGTAGCTGAGGTTAGTCATTATTGTGTTTACTTTATTGGTTACTTTAGATAGTTTTGGAAGTTGTAAGATAACTATGTTTTTGCCAATCCTATTGTATAATTGAGCATATTTTGACTATATGATTAAAACAATGGAGCTTTCTATATAAGGGATTGAAGGTATGGTAAAGGTAATCTTTATTAGAATTGTAAGATTATAATTTTCATTTTGTCCTATAGTATAAGCACACAGGATTTCATCTAGATAGGCCAAAGTATGTTAATTTGTATGTTAGGAGCTGAAAATAGCTGTTAAAGATAGCTTATCATTTTTGTCAGTTTCTAAAATAACCAAATGTACATATTCTATCAAAATCATACTAAAAATGTTACTTGATATGCCTTCAGTAATACTTGAATGAAATGGAGTAAATGATATCAAATCCCCCTTAAACACCCTAAAATAACCCAATTTTAAAATATCTTAAACTTACCGTTTATACCATTGGTCTTGACTAATTGGAAATCTGCCATATTTACAATAAAGTGACAAATATAGCCTTTGATATCCATATTCAACATAACAGGGTTGAAATTTGGCAGCATGGATGTGAAAAATAATCCCCTAATGCACCAGTTTTCAAAATTTTGGAAGTATTTTATAGTTTGTGTCCATTTGTAACAGTATGCCTTTTCAAGCATTCCCTCGAATAAATAATATAAGTTTTTTGGCTTTTACCTCCTTCCATTGTCTTATCTGGTGAAAGAATTCTCAAAATCAGTTTATTGATTTTACCCTTCATACACATGAACATGTGCACATGCTTTCATACACAATACTATGGTTTATAATACTAATATAGATTTGAAAAGTTGGAAAGTTAAAATTCTCTTATTGACTGTATTTTCTCGTTAGTGTGATGTACTTCAAAATGGGTTAATCATTCTATAAATTATTCCTTCTATAAATGATGTACTATTTTTGGCTCATGTATCATGTATATATGGATACACAGATAATTGTTTTCTTACCGTACTGAGAAGCGCTTTTGTCATGTTCCGCACCCAGGAAGTGTTCCCATTAGACAGGAACCCATGAATGATGAATACAGTGCGACGTTTAGGATCAAAGTCTGAACTACTCAGATTGGTTCCTGGTTTGATTTCTTTACTCTCTGGTTGGTTCCTGTGAACATATATGCAAATGTAAGAAACTGCTCTGAATGTTTGAAGAGGCAGGGGAAAAAATAAACCTTTCCTAAAGATATTCATAGTTTTGATACTATTCTGTTATATCTCTACATGTTAGTACAATGCAACAAAATACAGTTTGCTAAAAAAATTGCCTCCAAATAAAATTACAATTTGTTTCAAATACATATAGCTCAGCTAGTTGTAATGCCTAAATTAATCGACAATTTGAAGAATAGGGTTTCACCCAAAATTTTTATCACGGATTTGTTGAACATAATTACAGCAGAAAATAAAATTTTATGGTCCTGTATATCTCGTTTATTAAAAAAAAATAATTTTCCAAAAATAAAAAATAGAGTCTCTTGTAAAATGTTCTTTATGATTAACATTTAAATGCTGAAAGTGTTAAATTTTGCATATACTTCTCAGAATATATTTCTTTATAATATAATAATACATTTTGTATCACATAAAAGTTTTACAGAAACAGATTTTCAGGAAACTCCCAACATCCCAAACTACCTATGGAAAAATGTTTAATTTTTTTTTTTTAAAAAATGGCTTTAACGATTTTGCAAAAATTTCCATGTATAGATATTAATGTTAC
Source organism: Hymenopus coronatus (assembly GCA_030762935.1). Classification (NCBI taxonomy): domain Eukaryota; kingdom Metazoa; phylum Arthropoda; class Insecta; order Mantodea; family Hymenopodidae; genus Hymenopus; species Hymenopus coronatus. Next base: position 38,893,963 of record CM060897.1, on the reverse strand, counting down.
AAATTAAATGTATATCTTGAATTTTCTGGGAATAGCCACTGTAATCCTCTTTATTCTGGATGGATAAACTGGTAAACCATAAGAAATAGACAAAAACTTACTACACAAAAAATGTAGATCTCGTTAAAACACATAATTTATATCTATTCGTTTTTTATATAATCACACCATTTCTAAAATATTCTTTGTTATTGGTTTAAATTTTATATTGCGTGACTTTTTTCAAACGGGAAGTGACCTTTCATTCATCTCTCTTATTTTTCTGTAGGACATGCAAAGCCAACCAAATTTGAATTGTTTCACACAGCGACTGACTTTTAAAAGATTTGACTGTCTCTCTAGCCTAGTGTATTACCTTATTTCCCTTCTAGTTACAAGGAAGCAGTAACAAGACCAATTCTGCTAATGATCTCAATTTGTATGAAGTAAATAATAGAATAATCTTTTGTAAGAATATTTTGTATGAGGAACAGATTGAGAAAGTTATGTGAAAGTAACACATCAGAATTTTTACTCAATTTTAAATGCAATTAATTGTAATAGAGAGGGCGATTCAATAAGAGCCCATGTTGGATGAAGATGCAATTTTTCGAACACAAAATATTTATTTCTCAACACTTTTCCCAAATTCCTGCTATTTTTAACCTCTCCAAACTAGGAATTGTCAAACTGTGCAAAATATGCTTCTGTTCTTGACGATGGCCTCATTTGATTTAAAGTTTATTCTTGTGAGCCATTTTTTTCATGTTTGGGAACAAGAAAAACTTGCATGGAGGCCTCGTATATTCATTTAAACACTGTCTTATTTATGGTGGTCATCTGTGATTACGTTTGAGTCCTTTAGGTACTTATTAGGTCAGCTGTGTACTCTCACTGTATGAATGTGTTTGTAGATTTTGTTTCAGTTTCTACCTTTTATTTTGAAAGCCGATAGATTTTGATTTTCGCTAATTACAAATGAATTGACTATGCTTGTATGTATTTTATACAGGCATAATAGTGTCATTATGTTTAAGTTTGTGATGAGAACAATAATATAAACAGAGATACATTTAGAACAAGACTCCAACTGACCTTCCGTGACTGCAAAGTGAAACAAATAGAAAGTCGTCTACACCACACAGCACACCCCGCCAACTACTTGGTTTGTTAAAGACGACATAAATCGCAAGGTGCATATCGGTGCCGCCGGTGTGCCGGAATTTAGTCCCACCTGAGTTGTTTGAGCTATTTTACATGCTTGTCACTTTTCAGCAAACCCGTTAAATCCCTTACGTAAAGGCAACTTCTCCGTTTTAAGAGCAGAACGCATCTATTCTAATGAGATCGATATAATAAGCGACACGTGTCGAGTTTTTTGCTTTTGAGGGCAGAAATGCTCACTTATGCACAAAATCGTTCTGAGTTAGAGTCCTTATGTCAATAAACCATGATATGGAATGTTATAATACAAAGTAGAGGGTCAGTGACTTTTTAAAATTTTATTTACACTGTTTGGAGACGAATAAATTTTATACAGCTGTATGTCATTAAGAAGAATGGAAAATAGCGAGGTACATCGTATGCCATCAGCAAGTGTGGAAAATACCGAGGAATGGGATATCACAATGCAAATAGAAGGTCAATGACTTTGTATATTTTTATTTACACTGTTTGGAGATGAATAAATTGTATACAGCTGTATGTCATTAAGAAGAATGAAAAATAGCGAGGTACATCGTATGTCATTAGCAAGTATGGAAAATGGCGAGGTACATAGTATGCCATCAGCAAGTGTGGAAAATACCGAGGAATGGGATATTACAATGCAAATAGAAGATCAGTGACTTTGTATATTTTTATTTATACTGTTGGCAGCTGAATAAACTTTATGCAGCCGTATGGCATTAGCAAATATGGAAAAAAAGCGAAGTACATACGCATGCATCATCAAGTATGGAAAATACCGAGAGATGGAATATTATAATGCAAATAGAAGGTCAGTGACTTTTGCATATATTTATTTACACTGTTGGCAGCTGAATAAACTTTATGCAGCTGTATGTCATGAGCAAATATGGAAAATAGCGCAGTTCGTACATATGACATCCACAAGTATGGAAAATAATGTGGTATGGACTGTTATAATACAAACTACATGGTTAGTGACTTTGTTCATTTTTATTTACACTATTGACAGCTGAATAAACTTTATGCAGCTGTATATTATCAACAAGTATGAAAAATACCGAGGTATATACTATGTCATCAGCAAGTGTGGAAAATACCCAGATGTGGAATATTATAATGCAAATTGACGGCCAGTGACTTTGAACATTTTTATATTATACACTTTTGGCAGCAAGCATGGAAAATGCCGATATGCATGCAAATGTATTCACCTAACTACGAAGGTAATTAAAAACATCTATTATATGGGTTTTTATTATTTCCTCTATTATACCAGGTGGCCCATCTGCGCCGTATTTGACATGTGCAGAGCGATCTCGTTTTACTCCTCTCAATGAGCGCAACCCGCTCAACCACCACTGATAAGCAGAGTTACAGATTTCCGTTGAGATATGCAACTCTTTTAGTGTACGAAGGTTAAAACCTTGGTATTTAAGTTGAGCATCTTCCAAGGCTGCGGCGCGAAGCTTTTTCAGAAAATTCCTCAACTCAAACTACCTTTTACACGGAATATTGTTCGAAAAATTTAATTTTCTCAAAATGAGTCTAACCAGTTTGATTAAAATTCCTGTTTCTTCATGACAACTTAAATGCATATCTTGAGCATATTGTGTCTGTCTAAACATTTAATCACGGTTTTAATTTAAGTAAGCACTTATTTATATTTTTTTATTTTACTTTATGACCCTGAAAATTTTTTTTTCTTTAAAATTTATGATAAAAGCCACTTTTAGACACTATTTTTCCTCCGTTAATAAGGAAGGAACAAAAATTTCACTTGGGTACAAGTAATTCTGAATTAAATTGAATGTTAAAATCAATACCTTAATTGTTAATTTTTAAAATTGCATCGTGAAGGACGTTCAAAATCGCTTGAAGGTGAGATATAAAAAAAGTCTGTGTTCCATTCACATGCCTTCTGCACTGTTCTGTAAACACACTTCTTACAAAAGATTATTCTTCTATCTACCATCATGCTAATGGAGATAAACATTAGCAACATATTTTTATTTCTTAGTTCTTTTTAGAGGGGAACTAAGGGAATACACTAGGCTAAAGGGATCGTCAAATGTTTTAAAAGCTGTCGCCATGCGATTGATATTGACATTCGGTTCTCTTTGCATGGTCAGGAGTAAAACAAAACATACACGGAAGAGATTTTCTGTTTGATAAAAAAATAAGCATTTTAAAACTGAAACCAATAACAAGGAATGTAGCTCCACAACAAACATGTATGCGATATAAATTATATAATTTGTCGAGATCCATAATTTTTGTGCAGTAAGTTTTTGGCTAGCTCTTACGATATTGCAAAAGTCATCCGGAATAAAGAGAACTTCAGGGGATATTTCGAGGAAATTTAAGATGTATATTTATTTGTCATGTAAATGTGTTTAATATATAATATTTTAATCAGAATCGTTAGAATCATTTTTTGAGAAAATCAACATTTTTGAACATTTTCCCAGGGAAGTTTGAGGTGGAGGATTTTCTTGAACATCTTTGTGTTGTATCCTTGGAAGATACTAAACCTAAATATCAAGTTTTATATTTAAAGGACTTTTCAGTTATACTTACAAATGTAACTTTTTCTAAAAATGCTTTTTTGATTCAGAGGTCTCAAAACATGCATTTCCGTTGAAATCTCTATATCGAATTGTTTGCAGCAATGCAATACTTTCTCTACCTATTATGCATATTGTACATAGTCGAGAAAGTAATTAATACTCATAAAAGTATTAAAGCTAAAAAGATTAAACTTGGTATTTTACCTTTAATGTGTTTATCAAATGGTAACTTTAGGGAAAATGCAATAAATGCTCTTAGAGTTTTTATTTTTCACAGATACTTCCCCTTTTGGTCCATTAAAATACCTGTTTAAATTCACTGTTATAAACGTGAAACCTTTTTCGAATTCTGTGTACAATTAATTTCAAGAAGCCTGCGCATATCCGACTTTTAAATATGAAAGTTTTATTTTTAGATTGGTGTTAGACACCAATTAATTAAATTAGTTGGTGTCTAATTAATCAACAAAATCACTAACGTTTTATGCAAAAGAGGAACAATTTTTACAAACATATCTGTAACCATGTATACATTGTGTTCAATAAATCCTATAATTAACAGTGCTGACCAAGTTAAGTAGCTTGTTGTTTTACTATGTCAATATCGTAATAATTATCGTTATTTTTGCAGCTGTTTATATCTCAACTAACAAACTTATGAGAATGTGCATGTTGACATCAGTACTATCAATACTAATGTAAGAGAAATTATATTAGATGGCGTATTCTACCAATCATAAACCTACAATAGTTTTGTATTTTAAACGCAAAACTGTGCTTACCGCCACTGCACTGAACGAATTTCCATGCAGTTGGAAATCACAGAGCACAGTAGGTGATTCAGTGCGAGCAAAGATCAAGGTTACTCTCTTTCTACCTTACTCGAAGAGTAACCAGTTAGCGACGCCTCCTTTAAACGGTAGACAAATAACTTAAACGCGGGTCACTGTGTGACGAGTTTGAAATGCCATTCTCTTTGCATGATCACAAAACAAAAACAAACGTACCAAAAATGACTAACGATCTCCCATTTGAGAAAAAAATAAATACCTGAAAATTCAAAGGAGTAACAGAAATGTCTGCGAAATGGTTAACTTAGCGCGCGCGCGCGTGTGTGTATATATGCGTATGTATTTGGCGTAAATTGTCCGCTTTAATGAGATCTATATTTTTGTTAGTAAGATTTTGTTTGTCTCTTACGGTTTATCAGTTAAGCAGAAGTCTTTCAGAACGAAGAGGACTTCACAGGTTATTCCCATAAAATTAAAAATTTGCATTTCATTTGTCATGTAATTGTCATAAACTGTATTTTGATCAATATCGTTAGATGCACTTTTGAGAAAATGAAAACTACGAACATTTTTCCATATAAAATGTAGTCTGGGTTGGGAAATTTTCCTGAAAATCTTCGCGTTGCTTTCCAGAAAGATGTCGAACTTGAATACCAAGTTTGGCGTTTAACCGACTTTTCATTTTTGAATTATGTCGTCCAAAGACACACACACACACACACACACACACACATACACACACACACACACACACACGCATGCGCGCAGACCTTTTTATAACGATGTTTCATTTTGGGTTTATAGGGCCTAAAAATGTGTATTTACTATTGATAGCAGAGAAAGTAAAAGCGCTTTATAAGCTATGCTTACTCTTGTGAAAGCTATAACCAATAATTTGTTTAAATTGCAGATTCTCGATATAGTAAAATTTTCGCATTGGATTGTTCACTTCTAGACAAGTGAGTACCTTGCATGCGCACTCAGGATGTTTCTTACCTGGTAGAAAGATAAAACCGAGTATGCGTCGTGCTGCTTGCTCGGAAGAGAAATCTCAACGCCTTCGCTATTGGTCCAGGTAAGCCATAGCAATCAACTGTTTTTGGTACAAACATGTTCATATTTATTGTTTCACCGAGTCTGTTCAACAAGTCGTCGTCTTTTTCCTCTTCTTCCTCCTCGTCATCGTCTTTAAATACTATGTCGTCCAGCTGCTCTGTTTCTTGGTTGACGGCGTCCACCACTTCTCGCCACCTAGCAATCTCTGGTAACGAGAAACCTGAAAAGTTGTTTTTAGATGGTTGAAAACTTGATTGATAGTTGTAAGATCATTTTTATTTGATACTGTGTGAATGTGTGTGAAAGAGAACCAGAGAGGTAGATAATCGAATCAATTGATATAAATTTTGGTATATATCACACCTAAATAGGCTATATAATCGCAGCATTATAGTGTTTTACTCCAAGGAAAAGAAAAAAAAAAAAAAATCAAAGAAGTGATATATGTCCTACAATATTTACTAAATTGGCTTACTCACCAAAAAGAAGTGCTGGTTTTCTCTTGGTATATTTTATTAGAGTTAGAGCACTCATCTCAAACTGTTTTATTTTTTGCTGAGTCTAATACATTTGAATTTATCTTATTGTATTTAAGAAGTAAAATATAACAATAACATTTATATTCCTTGTTCTTAATGAAGCATAGCTTAGACTGCATATATTTTTAATTATTATTAACAAAAGCATCCTTGCACATTTAATTTAGATTTATCACATTACAACTTATTAGAAATTAATTATAAAAACTGTCCTTAAAATTGGCCTATCTGGCCTGTTTTAGACACTCAATCAAAATCAGGTAAATCAAACGGTGACTATTCTTCATGAACATCATTACCTTCCAGAAACAGATGAAAAACTTCTGTAACATCTCGCACTCGTGAAAAAATGGAGGCGAATAATCGATCAGTTTAAGTACATCTTTTGAGTTTTGACGGCGCTATGGACCGTGAATTTTCTTGATCACAAGAAATAAAAGCCATTATATTTATTTATCAAGCTATTTAAGTGTTAGACCATCAACAGGTTATCCGAATTTGTCTTAAACAAGAGATGGAAGCTCTAATCAGAAACTTTGAGGGTTAGACCATTTTTACGCACATGCCTTCAATTTTATTACAGCACGCGAAAGCTAAGTGGAAGTAATGGACATCCTATCATCTTTTTTTGCCTCTTATGTCTACTTATTTCAGTACTTACTCTCATCCGGTTCATCAGGTTCGTCATCTTCTCTAAAAATAATGGCATCACTACTAGGCTTCACTACGTCAACCAACTTGTCTATAATGGTGCCATTGCTGTTAGGTATTACTACGTCAGCGAACTTGTCTATAATAGTGCCATTGCTGCTAGGTTTCACCACGTCAACGAACTGGTCTATAATAGTGCCATTGCTACTAGGTTTCACCACGTCCACCAACTTGTCAATAAAGAGACCTCTACTAACTTCTAGCGTCAGCAACAATGACATAAGCACCTTCATCCTGTGAAAAGCGTCCCATTAATCTTAGTAACTAGTAACTATATACATAACAATAAAAACAAAATCTCTTAACAATATGACATATTTGGAAAAGTTGAATATGCTTATATTTGTTTGTACAAAATAATAAAGAAATAAGACACATTCCTTTCAAAACCAAACGGTTTAAAGATTTGCATCTTTGTCATATTTGGAGAAATCTAGTAGGCAAGCGTTTGTTTTATATCTCTTCTTCAAACCATTCCTGAAAAAGCTTATTTACATTTTTCGTATCATTCGAGATAAACGTTTGCAAAAACAGTTTCCTCAGATATTTAGTTGTATGTACAAGGGAGGACCAAACAGGCTGAAGCGATAGTCAAATCACGTTTTCTTATTCAGTTATGACATTATGGTGCTTTAAAGATCTCTGTTCATAAAGAATTGGTAATAGAGTACTTTTCTGAGACTAACCATAGTTCCTCGAACGACAATTAGAAGAAATAATGTACCAAACTAATGGTATTAAATGCATAAGATAAGTGATAAATGTAGGTGGTTTTGGAAATTGCAGAAATTATAATATTCCATAAACAAAATAAGCCAAAACATATTATTTCTAGCCATAGACCTATAGGCGTATTTCCCACGTAATCAAATCTAGTTTAGAAAACTATTCATCATCGACATACATGTTTGGGTCCCCCTGAATCCAAAAAAAAAAAAAAAAAAAACATTTTTGGAAAAAGGTCTGTGTGTGTGTCTGTCTGTCAGTCTGTCTGTCTATGTGTCTGTGGACAGCATAGCTCAAAAACGAAAAGACAAGTTTAATACCAAACTTGTTATTTAAGTTTGGCGTTTCCAAGGATGCGACACGAAGGTTTTCAAGAAAATACCCCTACCCCCAACTACCCTTTAAATAGAACTTTTTTCGAAAATTTTGATTTTCTCATAAATGGCTCTAACGATTTTGATTAAAATATCATATATTAAATATATTTACCTGACAAATAAAATGTATATTTTGAATTTTCTGGCAATAGCCTCTGAAGACTACTTTATTCTGGATCAGTATGAAAGTTTTACTATGTGCGTGGTACACAAAGTAAAATGTTTAAATCCACATTGCAACAAAATGTAGTTTCACGGTTCCTGTGTCCAAAAAGAAGTATATTCAGAAAAAAGTTCGTTGTGCGAGTATATGTCTATGAACTATGTATTTCAAAGCGAAAAGTCGAATACATTCGAAAAGTTGTAACAAGAGGATTTCCAATTATACCTCATCACCGGAAATAGATGTATTGATAATCCATGAAGCCAGAAAGAGCGTTTTTAGAAAAAGTTTCGCGCGGGCGCACTTGCACGTGTGTGTGGGTGTGTGTGTGTATGAGTGTGTGTGTGTGTGTGTGTGTGTGTGTGTGTGTGTGTGTGTGTGTGTGTGTGTCTGTGTGTTAAGTACATTTCATTCGAAAGGAATTTTGAAGTGTATTCTTGTATAACTGGTGTAGGTTAAGCGAGACAGAAAATGTACTGTACACAAATTTATTTCTCTTCACAGCACACTATTTATTCCATATAGGCTTTTTAGTTACACAAGCCATTTCTGAGCCATTGTTATTAACTATTCATTCTTTTGAAGGCTTGTCAATTTTCAATCTTTCTCGCAATTCCAGTATATGACGCCTAGTTCTTAAGCATTTGATGTTTATATTGTGTTTACATTTGACACATTATGCCTGTAATGAAATGTGTAATGTAGCTATTTCTGCAATGGTTTCTCTCAATTCAAATTAAATAGTTAGAAAAAAATATGTGTTTCATTCTCATGATTTTCTCTAGCTGCTCTGAAAACAAGCTATTCGTACAAAAGATTATTCATTTATCTGCATCATGCTAATCGAGATTATTAGCAAAAATGGTCTTATTATTTACTTCCTTGTAAGTGGAAGGAAAATAATGGAATCCAATAGGCTAAAGCGATAGTAAAATATTTTAAAAGCCGGTCGCTTATGAACAATTAAAATTTGGTTCGCTTTGCATTTCCAGAAAAACAAAAGAGAGATGAAACGAAAGGTGATCCCGTCTGAGAAGTTTCCTAGTTTAAAATTGAAACCAGTAAAAAGGAATATCTCGGAAACGATCAACCATACAACAAAAATGTATACGACATAAATTGTGTATTTTAAGGAGATCTACGTTTTTGTATCATGCGTTTTTGTCTATCTCTTATGGTTTACCAGTTATGACAAATGCAGCAACATTCGTCCAGAATGAACAGGTGTTCAGAAGCTATACCTAGAAAATTCAATATATTTGTATATACTGATTTAACATATGGTAGTTTAATAAAAATCGTTAGAGCTAGTTTAGAGAAACTCAAAATTAGATATACTTTTTAATGTAAACGAACGTTTAGGGGTGGGGGATTTTCTTGATTTTTTTTTTTTGTGGCAGCCTTGGAAGATATCAAATTTAAATACCAAGATTGGTATTTAACGTTCTTTTAGTTTTTGAACTATGCTGTCATCAAACAAACACAGACATTTTTCTAAAAATGCCTTTTTCGGACTCCGGAACCTTAAAACGTACCTATATTTTCGTTGAAATCTCACATCGAATTTTTGGGTGCAATACAGTGCCTTCTCTATACACTATGTGCCTACATATGTGTAGATAAAGTAATAAGCCTTAGTAGGAATAGTTTGCACATATAGCTACTAATAAGCGATAGAGGGTAGAGAAAGTCGTGTGAATGTAATATATACTTTTTGGTAAAATTCAATAGGTACTGCTGCTCCGTAGAAAGATAGAGAATCGTAACATTTTAAACAATATGATAAATATGTGTTTTTGAAATACGCAATACAGTACATTGTATATCTTTACATACTAATCCTTTACGCGCGAAAATATCCAAAAGTGTAATTAATTCCCATTAACTGAACTATTGCAATAGGGTGTTGTTGATATTTTATTGCAGTGTATCACAACTTTCAGAATTAAATATCTAATTTCTGTGTTCTTAATCAAACAAATGTTTAATTTTGTATTACAAAGAAACATTAAAATATATACAAAGGTTTAATTCAGGGAAAATGTAAACTTAAGCTACACAATTTGTGCTAGATACGTCTTTTTCGTAGCATGAGTTGCTTTAGAGTTATTCCATGCTGGAAGTTTAGACGTTTAGATTTTTCCCAAACATCGTCCAATTGGCAATCTTGAACGTTTGTGTTTCTTGCCTAACCACCTTCCCTTTTCTTTTCTTTCCATCGCAAGAACTTGTTACCACAAACAAACATTTGAATACTTTTCCCGCAAATTGAAACATTCTTGTTTAGTTTGAAACAATTTATAGATAAAAATATATCGTTAGTTACTGAGCAAGATTAGAAGAATTGTTTTATATACATTTGAAATTCGTAGTGAGTGTATCACGTTATATTTGTCGTCCTCCATGGTCTTGCGGTGCCATACTAGCATCAAATCCCCGAGGTCGCGAGTTCAAACCCGGCGAAGGATAGTTGATGTTTTCTGGCGCAAAATTCTTAGCATGGCTTCTTTTGGATGGAAAGTAAATGCTATGGTCCTGTATCGTAGGTCTGTGGCATGTAAAAGGACCTCTAGCGTGATAGAGATCTCTGGTAAACATTTCTGATCTTTCACGCCCTATATGGAATAGGGTGCTAAGAACCATAGTAGTAAAAGCGAGTTCGAAATTTAAACTCAATTTCTCATCAGATTTTTGCAATTGATTCGCTGTTTTATTCTGCCACGAAGTGTTTGTGCATGAGCTGCTTTCCTGAATCTTTAACGGCAAGCTGGACTTTCCCAAAGCTTCCAGGAAACATCACTTCTTTTGCCTACCTTACTATTTCCGGTACAGTCTGATTTGATGGTAACTGTCGCCATAGAGACATTAATGAAAGAGAAACGAAATGAAAATTAAAGAGTTTAGGAAATTCTGTTTAAAAATAAAACTCATCAGAGAATGGTTCACCTTTCAGAGAGTATACGATGTGTAATATACTCTCTGGTTCTGACAGAGCTAATTAATACACCAGTTGCTTTTATTTTTATATGTAAGTCACAGGAGCTGTGTTTTTCCATCTTGGCTACCGCAAGGTCACTTCTTGCCATTTCGAGGTCACGCAAGAACTAATGTGACTCAGAACTTAATGGCAGAATCAAGCCTTGCCAGCAGAAATGTAAGGCATGAACAAGGACAAAACAACGGAAAAAGTAAAGGAAAATTATAGTGAAATGCTGAAGGCTGTTATCATTATATGTTAACTACTTACAGGAATTCTAGGGCATTAGTTTGCAAATTTCAAATTCTTGTGCTTATATAACTAACATTTTGGAATTTTAGTGCCACTTCAAGAGTTCAGATTTTGGGAGAATTCGTAGGAGTTACCTGCAGGATGAAGCCATTCATAATGGCTGTGGATTATACTGCAAGAACGGGACCCCAATAAATCAATACGCAAAATGTCCCTCTTTTTTATTTATTGATGTCCAAAAATACAAATTAACAAACATTTGTAACCATTACTCATTAAAAAGGGCTTAAATCGTATGGCTATGGCGTCATATAAATAACTTTGCAAAATACAGCAAGAAATGTGTTTAGACATTTGTAATATTGCATGGAATTTCTGATATTTTAATTTCGATCATAATTATGCTCAAGTTGTCATGTGCAGCAACATTAGAACGTTGAATACACTTTTCCTGAAAAGCGTTTATGATTTTTTTTAAATTGCTTCAAATATCCTTTCTTTCAATAATTTACTTCAAAATTTCTGTGGAACTTATATGCTCATTAAATGTGTTTAATTGTATTGCGTTCTCGTGAACTTATGTACTCAGGTAAATATTTGTTCTTCTGTGTACCTCTCCTTAATCGAGATAAATTTTCATTACACATTTACATATTCTTTGAAGGTATAAGAAGCATACAGAGGCTAAAGTAACAGTCAGATTTTTAAAAACAAGATCGTATGTGCTAGTTCTGAAATTCCATACTCTTTGCATGGCCATGAGAAAAACGAACGGTGACTTACCACTTGAAAAAAAAATTAAATATTATAAAATTCAAACGCATAACAAAGAATATTGGTTAACGGCAATACATATTTTTGTGACATATAGGTATTGTGTGATTTACGAAATTTTGTCTAAATCTTACGGTTTTTCAGTTAGGTATATAAAAATCATTCAGAACAAAGATGACTTCACAGGCTATTTCCAGAAAATTTATGATACACATGTTATTTCTCATGAAGATGTTTAAATATGCTATATTTATTTAAAATCGTTGAGAAAATTAAAAAAAAAATCCTTGCTAAGGGTATTTTGGGGCGGGGGAATTGTCTTGAAAATGTTGTGTCGGGTCCTTGGAAGATGCTGAAATTAAGACCGAGTTTGGTGTCTAACCAACATTTCGTTTTTTATTTATGTTGTTTACAGACATAAACATGTGCATACAGATCTTCCTCTATAAATGCATTTTTTTATTATTCAGGGAGTTTCAAAACATGTCTTTCTGATGCAATGTTAGTATTAAATTTCCGGCTGAAACGCAGCATTTGCTTTACTTAAAGAAATAGAGAAAAATAATATATATCTTCTTTCTCAATTTGACATTTATATATGGAATTGGCAACAGCTTTCAAAAGCAAAATAAAATAATACTTTATTTTATTTTACGTTTATTTTATTGTTACAGGCATTTTTAATAAAATATTAACAATAATAGATAATATCTAGTGTAGAAATTGATGAACAAGTGCTAAGGGGAGGTGATATTCCTCACACATAACTAACTATACAGAGTGTACAAATATAGTAATATTATTAAACAGTAACATAATAAATCAGTAATTGTAATGATAAAAGGAACAAGAAATAACATTAATTTTAGGCTGCAAAAAGGAATTTTATTATTAAAGTTGTTTAGAAACTAGCAATTTAGTTTTAAAAATAAGGAATACGCGCCAAAGTTATACTTATAATAAACAAATAACGCTAATGCAATTGTATTTATGTGCCCGGCCTCGGAGCTGTGGGGGTAGCATGTCTGACTCTCATTCAAGAGGTGGCGAGTTTGTTTCTCGCTTAGAGCGAGTTACTCGGATAAGCCTTTTTTCGGGATTTTCCTTATCTTGAGCAGACGAATATCGAGTAACGATAAGCTCCATGAGCCCCGAGGTCATTTGAGCAACGTTTCATTAATTTTAGTCACCGTCCAACATGATCAACTAGGTTAAAGGACGTTAAGCTAAAAACAAGTATAGTGCGGATATTATTTCTAATAATGCTTTTAATTTTGCTTTTTAATTTAAAATGGTGTAATGATGCATATTTGTATATTTTTCTTTCTCTTTCACGTACCTAGAGGAAGTCGCACTTCACCAAAATTTTGATATCGAAATTTCATCGGAAATACATGTTTTGCGGCCGCCTGAATAAACACAACAATTTTAGGAAAAGATCCATATGTGTGCAAGTATGAGTTTATGTGCGCGCGCATGTGTGTGTACGTGCTTGTATATTGCCTTTCTATCTATTAAAAGCATAACTCGAAAACGAAATGTCGGATAACATCAAACTTGATATTAAATTCAGTATTTTCCAAAAAATACCAGACGATTTTTCAAGAAAGTTGCTTAACCCAAAGCTATGCTTCATGGAACATTTCTCACAAATTTTATTTTCTGAAAAATGTTTCAAACGATTTTGATTGAAATAAAATATGAGTAGAATATTTTCTTGACTAATAAAATGTATATCTAGATCTTTTCCGAATAGACTGAAGGGAGTTTTATCAAACTTTAATAACTGGTAAACCATTACAGATAAAATTAAATTACTACACAAAATTGTGGAGCTTATTGAAATGTAGAATTCATCTCGAATGATCATTTTTTGTTGTATTACGCATTTTTAAATATTATTAGTTACACCTTTGGTTTACCCAGGTTGAATTATCATTCCGTATGTGTAAAACATCTTACGTAATGTCCATTTTCCCCACATGGATTCATAGGTAATAACTTTCCCGTACCTAGGACAACGGGCAAATATTCTTCTACAAATTTATGGAGAAGAACGCACGTTTGAAATATAGTGTGATAATGCAGAAAGGCAGTTATAAAAAGTTATACTTCACTTCGAATGAGCTTAAACCAAAGAGTTATTATATAATCATCGGATAATGTATTGGCAAGCATGGCTACTGCAGTATTTGCTGATACATTATGCATCTTAGGAACCGATCTAGCATTAAGAATGTATTGGCTTACCTTGAACACTTCGACGTGCGCAGGTCTGCGGTCGCTGTTCAAATGTTTTATCCGTTGCGGTTTATCGCTTCTTATACGAACACCAGAGCCTTTCAAATGTTTACTCATTTATGTACCTTTTACGCAGGTTGGGAGACAAATCCATCTCTCTTTCTTTCTCAGATGTTTTCGTTTTTAGGTCACTTAACACATAAGCTAATTAGATCGTACACCTGGAGGGACATGACAACAGTCACGCGACTTTCCCTATTCATTATCATTTCATAGTGAATCTATCAATTATTTATAACAATAGTTATTTAGTTTCTCTATCGTTTACTTATGTTAGTAGAGTATGTATATATTGCATTTCTCCCAAAATGTCATGATGAGATTTCACAAAAAATACACGTTTTAAGATCACTTGAGATACAAAATAGAAACGTTACAAAATAGATGTGTCTGTATACAAAAGATTACACACCAAACTGTGGCATATATTTTATATAAAACATGTTATATATTTACATAGAGGTCGACTTGTTTTACTTTGGAGAGGGGATTGTACAGCTGAGTCGCGTATTCATAACATATTTGGTGCAATTAAGTATAGCATAGATGTCGTCCTTCGTGGTCTAGGGGAAACATGCTAGCCTCTGGTATCCAAGGTCGCGGGTTCAAACCTGGTGGATGGACGGTTTATTGGGCGTAAAAATCCTTAGCATGGCTTTCTTCGGAAGGGAAGTAAAGCCAGTTGTCCCGTGCTGTAGACTTACAACACGTAAAAGAACCTCAAGCCTAATAAAGAGGCCTCTGGGCAAAATTAAGTGGTCTTTCACGCCCATTTTAGAATGAGACGCTGAGAACTATAGCAGTTAAAGAGCGTCCACAATTATGTTTACAATTGCCTGAAAATGCAACAAATTTGAAGTTTCAAGAAACACAATGGCTGTTGAGCCTCATATCTTACAGGATAGGATACTGTCGGAGGGAATTCGGCACCGAGCCTAAGGTTATCGTACCTACGACTCACAAGGGGGCGTCCCCAGGAGGGAGGGATGAGATGAGAGGTAGCATCTCACGGCCGGAACCAGGAGCGACGCCACAGCAATGTCAGGGTCCCAATAGTTTCCGGATTGAAGCACCCCGGCTGCCGGACAGGTAGACCGGCCCCCCCTCCCCACACAGGGTCCAACGCCAGGAGTGGCATCCCGGCAACCAGCCGACATTGGGGAACGGAGACATTTACTCAGAACATCCTTTTTCCCTGTCACGCCGACACTTCCAACCCTGAAAGTAGTCAATGGGATGAAAGATGAAGGAAATGACAGTGGAAATGACATGGAGGGACAGGAAATTCGGGGGAGGAAAGTAACCGCCTGGCGACTCAGGAAAACCCCCGAAAAAACTCACGGATCAGGTAGGCCAACCACAGAAGCGAACCTTGACCTCCGGAATGCGGGTCACAGACGAAACCGCCTGAGCCATTCCCCTCGGTCTAATATCTTAATGTTTCCATGAAACTGTTTTGCACCTCAGTACATTCCTACCAAAACGCGTGACCGAGGTTGACTTATGAACGGAGATCTACGGTTAAAATTCAATAGGGACCATACTACCCAACAGATTTCTGTCTTAGTTTTACTCGATCCCTAGAACTGGAAATTGCAACGGAAGGGGGGGTACTCTAAATTTAGGCCTGGGATTGGGGGGCCGGGGATTCACGGCCCCTTCAGTAAAATTATGGACTTCTAAGTTGGGGGCAGAAAGTGCTTTGCTCCCGCCCGCTAAGTCGGCGCTTATGATTCCTTATATACAGTTCTTCTCAGTGAACGTTTACGGGAAAACTGTAACCCTCCGGTCTGTGGGTCTGATGCAACAACTCACAGTCTCGAGATTTACGAGCACTCGTAAAAACTGGGCACAAAGGATTAAATACTTGTATGTATTACTCAGCCTTATCACAGAAGATGCTAGAAGTGCTGATCTTCTTATCTAAAACATATTTCACATCTTCTCATGAAATTATCATTCACACGGATCACTTCTCTGCTTAATGGACCTAAATTATATTAGAGTGTTTGGTTAACTTCCTCAAGCATGTGTGGATTAGTGGTATACACCTTATTTTCGTCAATTTTTACTTTCTATACGCGTACCATGTACATAGTATAGAGAAAGTATGACATTCCACCCAAAAATTCGATACTGAGATTTCACCGGAAATACATGCTTTAGGTCCCCCTGAATAAAAAAAAAGCATTTTCAAAAAAAGGTCCGTGTGTGTGCGTGTGTTTCTGTGTGCTTGTGTCTATGGACAGCATAGCTCAAAAACGAAAAGACCGTTGAATAGCAAACTTGGTATTTAAGTTTGGTATCTTCCAAAGATGCGACACGAAGATTTTAAAGAAAATCTACCCTTTATATGGATTTTTTTTCTCGAAAATATTGATTTTCTTATAAATGTCTCTAAAGATTTTGATTGAAATATCGTATATTAAAAATATGTACCTGAAAAAAATAAAATGTATATCTTGAATTTTATGTGAATAGCCTCTGAAGACTACTTTACTCTGCATCAATTTTACGGAATTTTGCATAACTGCTAAACCGTAAGAGATGGACAAAAACTTACCACATAAAAAATGTAGAGCACCTTAGAACACACAATTTATGTTATTTACATTTTTTTTCGGGAAGCTGATCGTTTTTGAGTTATTACTTGTTTTTTATTTCACCTTTAAAAACTTATACTTTTCTCATACAGAAATTTTTCAACTTCTGTCCATACAAACAAAGGAACTTCAGTCACATAGCAACTAGATTTTGACTATCACTTTAACCTATGGCACTCCCTTATTTCGCTTCTACTTACAAGGAAGCAAGTAATAAGAATATTTCTGCTAATTTTTTCTCGATTAGCAAGAAGTAAACAGAAGCATAAGCTTTTTAACAATAATTTGCTACAGATATGTAGAGAAAGTCATGTGAATGGAACACACCGATTTTTTTTCCAGTCGTTTCTTATTTCTTAAAAATGTTTTAACATGTACACATATACAATACTGAAGTCTTTGCCAGATGATTAAAACCGTTTACTATATGCTTGCCTTGAAATTCCACATATCGTTAGAGCCATTTTTGAGAAAGTAGATCATTTCGAAAAATCTTCCATGCAAAGGGTAAAACTTTTGGGTGGAGGGATTTTCCTGCAACTATCCTATCGCATTTTTAGAAGATTACTAAACTTAAATGCCAGGTTTGGCATTTAACGGACATTTTGTTTTTGAATTATGCTGTCCACACACAGTTATGCAAACACTCGGATCTTTAATTAAAATCTGACGTGTTCCATTCACATGACTTTCTCATCTGTTTTGCAAACACACTATTCTTACAAAAGATTATT
Source organism: Hymenopus coronatus (assembly GCA_030762935.1). Lineage (NCBI taxonomy): Eukaryota > Metazoa > Arthropoda > Insecta > Mantodea > Hymenopodidae > Hymenopus > Hymenopus coronatus. Next base: position 38,876,222 of record CM060897.1, on the reverse strand, counting down.
GTTTTATCCGCATCATGCTAATCAAGATAAACAGTACCAGAAATGCTCCTATTACTTACTTCCTTATAAGAAGGAAAATAAAGGAATGGACTAGGCTAACGCGACAGTCAAATCTTTTAAAAGCTGTCGCTAAGCGATTGACATTGAAATTCGGTTCTCTTTTCAAGGTAAATTTTTATAGCGTTTAACACCCGCTTTTACAGCAATGGCACCGCAGGCGATGCCACTGATGATATATGGAATGAAGGTGGGGCACCGCCGGTGGGGAAAACCGGAAGATTCGGAGAAAACTCGCCCCTGAGCCGATTTGCCTAACACAAATCTCATATGCGGTCGCCTGGGATCGCACTCGGGCCGTCTGGCTGAGAGGCGAGTGGTCTAAACACTCGGCCACGGCGCGTCCCATTGGAATAAAACAAAAGAGATATGAAATAGACGAGTACTTGCCTTTTTAGAAAAGTTTTAGGTATTTTTAAACGTAACCAATAACAGGGAATATCTCAAGGCTAGGGAGGACACAAAAAAGTTTGTATATTACATAAATTGTGTGTTTTTACGAGCTCTAGATTTTTTGTGAAGAAGGATTTTATCTATCTTTTACTGTTTACCAGTTATGCAAAATTCATTCAGAAAGAAGAGGACTTCATCGGCTACGCCAAAGAAATACATGATATTTGTCTTGTAAATATCTTTAATGTACAGCTCTTTAATCAAAATCGTTAGAGTCATTTTGAGAAAATAGCAAATTTCGAAAAATGTTTCATCTAAAGGATAGTTTGAAGTGGAGTGTTGATTGGTAAATTTATAATATTTGATGAAGGATCAAAAACTGAAAATAAATTAGTTATTATTTTCAAGATAAAGTTTTAGTAATTACTTTAATTGAAGGAAGAGACGTTTTTATATTTGTAGGGTACGTAATAATTTATTGCATTAATTAAAATTAATATAAATGAGAAAAATGAAAATTTTCCTAATTTTTTCCAAAAAATTAGAAACATTTCCTGAAAATCTTTGTGTCGCATCCTTGAACTGAACTTAAAAACCAGTTTAGTGTTTCATCCACCTTTTGTTTTTGAATTATTCTGTCCACACACGGACACCTTTTTGGATTCAGTGGTCCTCAAAATATACATTTCCGGTGAAATCTCGGTATCGAATTTTTTGGTGGAGTACAATACTTTCTCTACCCACTATGTAGGTACATAGTAATTGGCAGAGAAAGTAAAAATTGGTGAATAAAGCATTGAATAACAGCTAACTAGAAATCTGCTACAGAAAATATCCCAAAAGTTGAGTTTTCAAAGACACTTGAAATAAATGAGCAAATAAACGGAAAAGCTAACAAAAAGCTCAGATGACAAAGAAATGCTTTCCCTAAGTGAAAGACCGAAGCATATCAGCTTCACCAAGCTTCACAGCTCTTGCCACAGGCTTCTGAGAGGTTGGTAAAATCACCGATTCAATATAACAGTAAATGTGCCAGCTATATTCGGTAAAATATCTTATAGCAACGTTTTGTTTAAAAACATTTAAATTGCAAAAAGAGAAATAAGTGAAAGCCATAGGCCAGTTGCAAAAGTATGTGATGAAACCACAGACAATTTTATTTTCTAGAATTATAAATATAACAAACTTGTTCTATTGTAAGTAACTATTGAATGGCAAATTAGATAACCTATATCGTTATATATTATTAACATCGTTTTAAATGTGCTAGCTATTTTAACATTATAGTTAAATTAATATAGTAATACTTATGTACATGCCTTCCAAATATTATTTTAATTCATCAGAATCAGTACATTTCATATATCTCCATTAGAATAGCATAGGGAAAACTAAACTGGCTAAACCTAATGTTAAATAAGCAACATGTGACGGGTAGTATTGTTTTAAATGTAATGAAACATATATAAAATAAATAAAAATACCCCCTCTCTCTTCCTCTCAGTCATACACGCACGACACACTAACATACACAATACAAGCACACACACACACATACACACACACACACACAGGTAGGTACATAATTATATTAAAACACATGTTCAAATATATGCAGGCACACAGGTAATAACCAATACATACACATACATATGCACGCACACACACAGATGCGCGCTCACTATATTTTTTTTAACAAGACCTGATCTGTTCTATTCACATGACTTCTTACAACACATTATTCTTTTATCTACATTATGCTAATCAAGATAAACATTACCAGATTACCAGGACTGGTCTTATTACTTAGTTCCTTATAAGTAGATGGGAAACAAGAAAATACTATGAGCCAAAGCGATAGTTAAATCTTTAAAGTTGGTCGCTATGCGGTTGTCATTGAAATTCCATTCTCTTTTCAAGCCCAGGAGAAAAACAAAAGAGAGACGAAACGCTCCCATTTGAGAGAAATTTTAAGTATTTAAAAAATTGAAACCAATAACGGGAATATTTCTACATACTGTATACGAAATAAATTCTGTATTTATTTTAAACGAGATCTACATTTTTGCGCAGTAAGTTTTGTGTAGCTCTTACGGTTTACCAGTTATGCAAACGTCATTCAGAATGAAAAGGACTTTAGGGGCTATTCTCAAGAAATTCAGGGTATAAATTTTATTTGACATACAAATACCTTAGTCAAAACCGTTTGAGCCATTTTTAGAGAAAAACGAAATATTTCGAAAAATGTTCCATGTGAAGGGTAATTTTAGGTGGGAGGGATTTTCCCTGAAAAATCTTGTGTCGCATTCTTGCAAGATACTGAACTCAAATACCAAGTTTGGTATTTAAGCGACTTTTCGTTTTGATTTAAGCTGTTCAAAAACTGACATTTTTCCAAAAATGTTTGTTTGTATTCAGGGGTCCACAAAACATATTTCTGGTGAAATATTGGTATTGAATTTTTGGGTACATTTAAAAACACAGGAACACTAATGCCCAAGGCGGGACTCGAACCCATGAGCCCCCTGCGCTAGGAAATACCAAAGCTAGGCACTTGAGCGAGCGCGGCCACGGGGACCGGCCACACAGTGTAGCCCGACGCAATTAAATTCCGTCGAGAAACATTCTTTACATCTCGACTCAAGACCATAATTTGGTGGAATAGGTGACGTGGGAGACAGGAGGACCCAGAGAAAACTCGCCCAGACGCCGCTTCGTCCACCACAAATCCCATGTGGGCGCTGGGTTTGAATCCGGGACCTTTAGGGGCGGTGAGAGGTCTAACCACTCGGTCACGGTGGCACCTTTTAAGAAAAGTCATGGTCACGACATTCAGAAACTTATCAAGTTAAACTTCCTACGTCCTCTACCAGGGGACGCTCAGCAGTACCTCAATTCCGGACTTAATATAGCGGAAATAGTTGAAAACGGCCTCTATGCTGCAAGGTAAGTTGATTTAAACGTTAATGAAAGTAAGGATGTAAGTGGTGGAAGTGTTAGGGCTGAAAGTATTTGCTGTTGCTACTTGGTAATGATGCTGATTGGTGTTTACGGGCGCTGAACTGCTAGTCTTTGGCGCTATTATAAAATAAATCGTGACACAAGACAGAGATAAAAACAATATAAAAAGAAAATAAGAAGCAGAGTTAGATATAAAACCCAGAGTAAATAAAAGTACCCATGGCAGAAAACATAAATGAAGCTAAAAACTGTTAAAAACAATAGAACTAAAAATATATAACTATATATAACTAAAACATAGTCACAGGTGAAAAACGTTTAGAAACCTTAGCTACCGAACCATGATCTTGTCATGATAAATGAAACTAAATCTAAGTCTTAATACAAAAGTCTTGATAAACATTTAAAAATCTTTTCTACCGCTCTGTTATCATCCGCCAGGAGCTCTGCAAGGCGGACCGGCAGCTGCAGAGAGCCTAGAGGAACAAATTCTAGCAACACACGAAGGACAGAGCACACAGATAGGAGTAGGTTCCCGCTTAAGCAGGTAGTTCTGTGTAAAAATGCAGTGGCCAATACCAATCCTCCTTACAACAAGATACACGAGAGGAAGTTACTTAGAGTATTAGAAGTTCCATCACTACTCTTAGCTTATTTCCACGGAGAGCTGACCACTCTTCATGCCAGCACGAAAGCAGCGCTCTCCTCACAACAAGCCTAAAGTCTTCAGCTGTTAATTGCAGCACTAGGTTCTGTGGTTACTGTTTTGGCTGTACTTATCGATGACCTAGTGAAAGGGGAATAAGTAAGACAATAGCATTTTCGCTAGACTATGCCCATACCTTCCTCTTCATTTACTTCCAGATGCGTCGATATGCTCTCAAGATGGTGGATCACAACCTTAGCTCAAAATTATCGGGGAACAGGTTGAACGAGAAGCATGCCTTATTAATAAACATTTCGAATAACGAAAAAATGTGTATATCAGTTGAACTGGATGTAATGATTAGATTGAACTGACTTTAATATATAATACTTATCAACCTTTATCATTCATGTGACATATAATTGAATGAACCTCCAGGCATATAAAGTTATGAAAATTACAAATGTAATTGAGAATATATCGAACTATTATAGGATTTTTCAAAGTTTATAAGCATGTATCGTTGCATGAACATAGCACAGGAATTTAGACAGCTATTTACATTAAGGTCGCCCATTAGCGAGGTAGTGAATTGTTGCTTATTATGCGGGAGGCCAGGTTCGATTCCTGGTGCCGCCATGAGAATTTTCTCCAACGGGAGACCTGATTCGTGGTGCACTTAGTCTTTGGAGGGGAGCCAATCGAGGATCTAATTGAGGGGAAAGTAGCATCTCCAAATTGCGAGGACCGCATTAACTGGCCGGGAGGGACTCTGGGCGCTAACCATGTCCCATTTTCAATATTGCACCCCACTCACGACGTCTGTAATGGACAGAGATGGTGGTTACTGCGTTCAGGCGGTAGTCCTTGGCCCAACTTAGGGCTGTTGCACCACAGAGTTTAGTTTAATTTAAGTGTGATTTACAGTTTCCTACTCCTCCCCCTCCCCCTCCACTGTAAGGCATAAGGAGCTCGCGCCGTAGGGATTGATTCTAAGAAGATCTCGTGTTCAAATGGCAGGAAATGCCTCTGCGCATGTGTATGCATGGAAAGGCCTTTGTTTATTTTTACTTAATTCACCTCTCTCTTACTGATCCAATTCACCTCTGTCTTACTGATCCAATTCACCTCTCTCTTACTGATCCAATTCACCTCTCTCTTACTGATCCAATTCACCTCTCTCTTACTGATCCAATTCATGTGTGAGAGAGAGAGAGAGAGAGAGAGAGAGAGAGAGAGGGAAAGAGAAAAAGAGATTCCGGAGGATATTCCATACTACACCCACCGTGCGTCAGGTCTCAGGAAGATAGGTTGAAATGAGTATTATCGATAGCCTACCGAACGGACTGCGGGAAAAGAGCTACAGTGAAGGGTTCTTAACATAGTCCAAGCAGTTCTTCATCTCGACGCGGTGAACGCTGTGAGCCCGAGCCTCAGATACCCGTGGGTCCTACAGACGACTCCAACTCCATTCCGCCACCGAGAGCCGTGTTTCCAAAGAACATTCACCACCACGGTAGTATGCCACTACCGTAGTCTTCGGCAACACAACCCTGAAAGAGTTCGGTTGGATGAAGGTGGAGACGAAATGAAGGAACGGAAAGTTCGGGAACCTAAGAAACCTCCCCAGTATTCGCCTAGTGGCCTGGGAACCCTCGAACCCTCCCCCCCCCCCCATACATGATTCAGAAGGTCGGCCACGAGAAAGAACCCTTGATTTCCCGAATGTCAGTCTCAGCCTTAGACACCTAGCTCCTTGGAAATGCCTGTAGTATTAATACAGCTAACCCTACTATGAGTTTGACCTTGCCTTCACCAATGAGCCTTATTATTTCAAACGTGTAGAATTTAATAATAACTTAGATAAGAAATGTAGATAATTGAACATGAGTGTTGTTACAGAACGGCTTTTAATTGACTATTTGAGAAGCCATTTTCTTCAATTACTCATTTTAGGTGATATAGCATAATTTATATATACATACATTTTTGACAATATACTATTCATATACATGCTTGTGGACATGTAAAGCTGGTTTATTAACGCGGAACAGCAGTCTACACGTTGTTGTTGTTATTATTATTATTATTATTATTATTATTAAATTTTTTTTGTGTAAAGCCGTATTAGATCTTAATCCCATTATCATTTTCCACAATATGAAAGTACGTACGAAAAAAAAAACGAGTTCCATTCACATAAGTTTCTCTATCTGTTCTGCAAATAAATGATTGTGACAAAATATTATTCTTTTATCTACATCATGTCAATCAAGATAAACGTTACCTGAAATGGTCGTATTACTTAGTTCCTTATAAGTAGAAGACAAATAAGGCCAATACACTAGGCTAAAGCGACAGTTACATTTTTTAAACGCTGTCATTTTACAACTGTAATTGAAATTCTGTTTTTTCTATGGCCAGAGGTAGAACAAAAGATATAAGAAACGGATGGGGACTATCCGTTTCAGAAACGTTTGAGTATTTTAAAATTGAAAGAAATAACTGGGAATATCTCTGAGATTGTTAACTCTACTAAAAAAAAAAAACTGTATATGACATATGTTTTTAATGAGATCTACATTTTTTGTCAGCCTCTTACGGTTATGCAAAAGTCTTTCAGAATGAAGAGGACTTCAGGGTCTATTCCCAAGAAATTCAGGATATACATTTTATTTACAATGTAAACATTTTAATATCCGGCATTTTAATCAAAATCGTTAGAGCCCTTTTTTTTAAAAGAATATTTCGAAAGTTGTTTCATATAAAGTGTAGTAAAGTGATTTTTCTGAAAATGTTCGTGTCGCATCTTTGGAAAATGCTAAACTTAAATACTATGTTTGGTATTTAACCGACCTTTCGTTTTTAAGCTATTCTGTCCACCGACACACACACACACACACACGTGGACCTTTTCCTAAAAATGATTTTATTAAGCGATCTCAAAACATGTATTTCGGACGAAATCTTGGAAATGAATTTTGGGTGGAGTATAATACATTCTCTACCTACAATGCACATTCTACATACGTGCTGGAGAAAGTAAAAGGATAGCTTGGGTTCTGTAATTAGCTCCGTTTATATATTCATAGACTGAGAGGTCTGTGGATCAAATCCTTCCATTCTGTCCTCTCTGACTGTAGTTACTATCCAGGTTTTCTTGAGTCCTCTTAAATGACAAATACCAGGGAAGTACCCTAATTTAGAATTGCAAGGTTTCCTTTCCAAATTCACTTTCTCAAATATCATTTCATGGCATGTACCATTAGTGTCCACCGCTTGTGGTGCCGTATGCAATAAGATGGGATGTTAATCCTACTAAGTTATTTCGATTAATATGAAGTAGATAAAAATAAGCTATTGCAAGAAAAATGGCTAGAGAACCTGTGTGAATGTAATATTTAAGCTGATTTAAAATTGAGGCGCAAATGGGGCAACGTCAGGAATTATCAACGCTTCTGCAGAAGTTCTTCATTAAGGCCTGAGATTCGTCAATTTGAATCATGTGATGATGAAATTAAATACATTCTCTGGCTCCTCTCCTTTAAAAAAATGCAAAAGATCGTCTGGGTTAGTCTGTTGAGATACCTAAATATTACCTCATCTCCGAAAGTTAGAGAAAGATCTCAGATTCGTCACCCAGAAAGAGACAGCACAATAATTAACACATCCTTGTTCCACTCTCCTGTCGCCAAGGCTGCCTGCTAATTGCGACCGGATATCCGCCTGCACTCGTCTGTTGTTTGGAATGCTGCTAATGTAAAAAAACAATGCACTAATTATAGCTTCCTTTTTTGCTCGTACCTCTTACAGCGAGATAAGATACGCAGGTACTTGGTTGCTTTTAAAGCAGACTTCAAACTTGTACAAGAATCAAGAAATATATTTCATTTCAGGGCAGTTCGTAGCGCTTCACGTACGTGGATGATAGAGCTGTACTGTATTCCACACAATAATTTGATATTGAAATTTCATCATAAATCAACCACACCCAGGAAAGAAGAAGGAAAAGAGCACTTCTAGAAAAATATCCTTGCACGCTATCGTCATCTGTATACCATTCTGTCTGTGCCTCCCCTTTTTGTGCCCTGGTACGAACGCCGCGAACTCTTAGCACTTGTGATACTTCTGACGCAATTACAAGAACTTCAGACCGAACATCGACTGGGCATTTGTTTTCGATATCCTTGGAACCCTCGTCTGGGTCTGAAAGCTTGGAGGTAGTTGCCTATACTCTGTTGCACACTCCGAGGTTTAATTAAAGTCACTTTCTTTTAGGTTTACGCCTGTCATTGACCACTTCAGTTCTTCGCAAGCGGGCGATTTTTAAGAAATCAGTCATTGGACCTAGTATTGGCCGCGCCGTGGTAGAGTGGTTAAACCACACATTTCTCACCTAGGCGGCCCGGGTTCAATCCCAAGTGACCGCATGTGGGATTTATGATGGACAAAGCGGCGCAGGGGCGGGTTTTCTCGGGTTCTCCGGTTTCCCCCGCCATCGCATTCCATGTATCATCAGTGCCATTTGTAGTAAAAACGGGCGTTAAACACTATAACAAGTCTGATGTGTTACATGCACATGACTTTCTCTATATCTCTGTAACAAATTATTGTTAAAAAGCTTATTATTCTACCTACATCATGATAAACGAGTTAACATTAGCAGAAATGGTCCTTATTACATAGTACCTTGTAAGTAGAAGAGAAAAATCTAATGTGTTCCATTCACATGATGACCTCTAGCTGTTCGGCAAACAAACGCTTTGTTCAAAAGATTAATCTGTTATCTACATTATGCTAATTAAAATAAACATAAGCAGAATTAGTCTTATTACTAGCTCCTTGTAAGTAGAAGGTAAATAAGAACATTCACAGGCTAAAGCGATAGTCTCATCCTTTAAAAGCCGGGCGCTATGTGAGGCAATTGAAATTCCAATCCCTTTGCTTTCCAGGAATAAATAAACGAGAAGAAAGATGTCTTCCCGCTTGAGAAAAGTATGAGGCTTAAAATTGTAACCAATCATACGGAATATCTCGAAAAGATTAACGATATAAAAATTGTATATAACATAAATTGTGTGTTTTAATGAGATCTACATTTTTTGTGTGGTGAGCTTTTATATATCTCTTACGGTTTGCCAGGTATACAAAAGTTGTCCAGAATGAAGAGAACTTCAGAGGCTATTTTCAGAAAATCCAATATATACATTTCGATTGTCATAAAAATGTCTTAAGCATAATATTTTAATCAAAACCGTTAGAGCCATTTTTGAGAAAATTAAAATTTTCGCAAAATGTTCCATGTAAAGGGTAGTTGGGGGTGGGGGATACATATATAATTACATATAAAGTTTGGTATTTAACCGTCTTTTCGTTTTTGAGCTATGCTGCCCACATGCAGACACACACACACACACACACACACACACACACACACGGACATTTTTCTAAAAAAGGCTTTCTTTTATTCAGGAGGTCTCAAAACTTGTATTTCCGGTGAAATCTCGGTATCGAATTTTTGGGTGAATAGGTACGTTTTGTAAACAGCATAACTCAAAACGATAAAATGTCATACTTGCACCTGGCATAGTTTGAGGATGTCAAGGAGATTTTAAAACAAATTTCTATCCACTCTAAACAAACCTTTAGAAAGAAAAGTTGTCATTGAAGATAAGGACAGCCATCAATAAAGCATTTCTATAAAGGGATTTCTATATTCGGTAAAGACTAGCTCTATTGCGAGAGAGAGAAGGAGAGGGGGAGCTTGACCTTATGTGGCAGGCACAGCGCAGGGATGTTTCTAATGTTTCCTGATTGTACGTCCTCGGTCGCACAATCAATGTACCTACACATACTGATAAATCATATAAATAATATAATTTGTGATAATGTTGTATTTGTTTATTTTTATTTTTATACTTATTAAATAAATTATATTTATATTAGGTATATTGTAATTTAGGGCCGTCTCCTTAGCGCGGTGGTAGCACAGCTGCTAGCCAAGCGGGAGATCTGGGTTCGATTCAGTACCGACCTGGGCCGGGGTGCACTCAGCCTCGTGAGGTTCCTAGGGGGCCAATTGAGGTGCTACTTGATGGAGAAGTAGGGGCTCCAGGTCATGAGGTTCGTATTAAGCGGCCGGGAGGGATTCGAGGCGCTGACCACGTCTCACCCTCCAATACTGCACTCCATCCGTGATGTCTGTCATGGACCTATGGGGGACGCAGAGGCCGGGCCAAGGTTCGTTGTGAGCTGTCGTGCCAAGGAGTTATTAATATTGTAATTTTCATATTTATTATATGTACCTAATAAATACTACTAATAAAATTCAGTGTAATGTGCTACATGTGATTCTTCCTTTTATGCTCCAACATCCTTGCACAGATTTGACCAAATTTGGCCCACATATTCTTTAAGGACAAGAGTAAACACACTGTGCGGTGGTAACACAAAAACCCTTAAGGAAGAGGGGGTGAAAATGTCCAACTGGAGGCAATTTTGAGGATTCTAAGCAAGAATTGGTTGCTTCACAATACCTTTATTTAAATAAAAGCATAAATGTTCGCTTCATTCCTTTAGGGGCACTACCAAAAGCGAGATATGCAGGATGTTCCGTACGAATAGAAAATTTAAAACACTAATACTTTAGGGCAATACTAGAAATACTGGGGATATTATCACACTCATACTCACACACACACATACATACACACATACACACACATACCTAGCGGTAGAGGAGAGGAAAGTTTTCAGCGGGAAGCAATTTCAGGCTTTAAATTATCTTTTCTATAACAAAATCATCCCCAACGATAGTCATTTGAAAAACAAAAAGTTCTCCTGAGGATAATTTTTATGATATTCAGCATAAATGGACTTATTTTGTAACTACAAAAGTATAAATGTTGCCCTTTTCATTATTTTGGGGTTGGTAATGCGATGAATGAATAAGGACGAAAACGTATGGGAGTTAATTTTACGGATTTTCAGAATCAATCGGACATTTTGTATAGTTAAAACGAAATGGAATTAAAAGAATTGAATATCAGTAGTATTTTAATTGAGTTTAATTCGTTTAAGAGTGCCTGGGTAGTGTGATGGTAGCTGTCTGCCTCACATTCAAAAGTTCGTGAGTTCAAATCTCGCTTAGGGTGAGTTGCCCGGATAAGGTTTTTTTCGGGGTTTTCCCTTATCCTGAGAAGACGAATGGCGAGTAACTTTAAGCTCCATGGGCTCCGAGATCATTTGAGCATCATTTCACTAATTTCATTCATCGTCCGATATGACCAACCAGGTTAAAGGATGTTAAGCTACAAAATAAAAAGAAAAATTAAGCGTAAATAAAACTATTTGGAAAGATAGAGCTGGACTAAAAATTCAAGGTCATAACCAGGATTTGAACCATGGATCTCTCTCCGTCCGGTTATTCTCACCAGCATATCGCCATGCCATTTAATTCCCCAACTGATTCGCATTTTTCCCGGTAAACCACAAGGAGTCCTCAAATTATTTTGAGATGACTAATCCCAATGGCGCCTAACAATGTCGTAAGCGCTGAGATCGAGCATTCAGCGTTCCGGCTTCAACCCGAGATTCCGGGTTCCTTTCCCGACTGAGACGGAGAACTTTTCTTCAGCCAGAATCATTTCCTATTCCCCACAGAGTCTGGAATTATGAATGTGGGAGTGAATATACATTTAATTATATAGAAACCCTACAGTTCAGCGAGCAAAGCACCAGCAGCCGATATGGTCATAGAAGTTAAAGGTAGCTACATATATAAATGAAATAATAAAATACCAAATGTGTTCCATTCACATGAATTTCTCTACCTGTTCTGAAAACAAAATATTCTTACAAAAGATAATTCTTTATGTACATCATACTAATCGAGATACATTAGCAGACATTGTCTTATTGCTTCCCTGTAAGCAGAAGGAAAATAATGGCGTACACTAGACTTGCAATAGTAAATTTTTTTAACATTTTTCAGAAGTGAAGAAATTGAAATTCGGTTTTATTTGCGTGGCTAGGAGCTAGGCAAAAGAGCTATGAAACAAAATATGACTACCAGTTTGAAAAAAAAAAAGAATGTGATGTGTTTCAATCACAAGATCTTCTCCAAACTTTTCTTATAAAAGATTATTCTTTATATATATCATCCTAATCAAGATAAAAATTACCATAATTGGTCTTATTACTTGCTTCTTTGTAAACAGATGGGAAATAAGGGAATGCACAGTGTAAAACAATGTCAAATATTTTAAAACTCGATCACTATGTGAAACAATTGAAATTCGGTTCTCTTTGCTTACTAGAAGTAAACAAAAGGGAGACGAAAAGAAAGATGCCGTTTGAGAAAATTTTAAGCAGCTTAAAACTAAAACCAATAACTTGGAAACGGCTAACTCTACAAAAAGATATATGACATAATTGTGTGTTTTAACGAGAAGCATATTTTTTGTCCAGTAAGTTTTTGTCTATATCTTATGCTTTACCAGTTAAGCACAAGTCATCCAGAATGAAGAGGTATTCAAAGGCTATTCCCAGAAAATTCAGGACATGCATTTTATTTGTCATAAAATACCTTAAAGATACCTATGCCATTTTAATAAAAATCGTTAGAGGCATATTTGAGAAAATAAAAATGTTCGAAAAATATTCCATTTAAAAGGAAGTTGCGGGTGAAGGATTTTCTCTAAAATCTTCGTGCCGCATCCTTGGAAAATACTGAATTTAAATGTTGTTTGGTATTTAACCGACTTTTCGTTTCTGAGCTATTCTGCCCACAGACACACACTCGGACTTCTTTCTAATTTTTTTATTTCTTAAAACATGTATTTCCGGTGAAATGTCGGTATCGAATGTTTGAGTGGAATACTATACTTCTCTATCCACTATCTACATTATGCATACGAGCTAGAGAAAGCTAAAGGTTTAAATAGTTTGAAACTGAAATCAACAGAAAGAAATAAATATCTTGGAAACGATTAACTATACACAAAAAGTATGACATAAATTGTGTGTTTTAACGATATCTGTAATTTTTGTCTATCGCTTATGATTTACCAGGTATACAAAACCCATTATAAAATAAACAGGTCTTCAGAGAATATTGCCAGAAAATTCAAGCTATGCATTTTGTTTTTACTTTCTTTACACGTGGTGTATAGAGAAGGTAGCACCCAAAAATTCGATACCGAGATTTCACCGGAAATACATATTTTGAGACCTCCTGAATCCAAAACAAGCATTTCTAGTAAAAGGTTCGTGTGTGCGTCTGTGGACTGCATAGCTCAAAATCGAAAAGTCCGTTAAATACCAAACTTGGTATGTAGTTCAGTATCTTCCAAGGATGCGACACGAAGATTTTGAAGAAAATTCTCCACTCCCAACTGTCCTTTACATGGAACATTTTCCGAAAATTTTTATTTTCTAAAAAATGGCTCTAAACGATTTTTATTAAAATGTCGTATATTACAGATATTTACATTAAAAATAAAATGTATATGATTAATTTTCTGGGAAAAGCTTCTGAAGACATATTTATTATGAATGAATTTTTGCGGAATTTTGCATAACTGGTAAACACTTAATACACAAAAAATATGGAGTTCGTTAAAACACATAATTTATGTTATATGCATTCTTTCCTGAGTTGACCTTTTTTAAGATATTCCTTGTTATTTATTTCAGTTTTAAAATACTTAATACTTTTTTCATATGGGAATTTGTCAGCACCTGATCACGCAAGGAATTGGATTTCTATGTCATAGCAACTACATTGTTAAACATTTGACTGTCGGTTTAGCCTAGTGTATCCCCCATTTCCCTTCTACCTATAAGGAACTAATAAACCGTTTCTGCTAATGTTTATCTCGATTAGCATGCAGTAAATAGAAGAATAAGCTTATAATGTGTTACAGAGAGATAGAGAAAGTCATGTGAATGGAGTACATATTTTCATGAAAATATTGTAGGATACTCTCCTTCGCATCGTTAGGCATTGCGAGCGAAGACGAGCTTACGTTCACAAAATCAGATTTCATACTTCCTTCTGTCTTTGACCTAGACTAGAATGCTACGTAGCGATTTTCAACTCGCTAAATGAGAACTGCTTACAGAATATTGGTAGAAATACTTCCTTATTTCTGTTAATATACATTTCGCAATTGTTAATCCAAATACCAATGAAATTTACATTTTCTAACGTCTCACCCGGAGGTCCCGTGTTCGATTCCCGGCTGGGGCGGATAATTTTTATTTAACCAGAATTATTCCCTATCCCCCACAGAGTCTGGAAATATGTATGTGAGAGTGAATATATGTGTGCATGTTTGAGGAAATGAAATAGTTTAACCCAACGTAAATCTACAGACAACGAGTTGTTTCTAATTCGAAGCCCCCGATATGACCTTTGATGTTAAAGGGGGCTATATAAATGAAAAAAAAAAATCCCTTCATTTCTTATTAGATGTGTATGTTTACGAATGATAAAATCTTTTTAAAAACGCATGATACAACCATGGGTGGAATTAATTTTATCTCTTGTGATGAAAATATTGTATATTTGCGAATGATAACATATAAAAAACGCGTGAATGGGGATGGAATGGGACATAAAAAGTTTGTGAGGGCGCCACAGAAGTAACTTACACATATTAGAGGGATAGAGAAAAGTTATAACGTATCTCCAGCTTTATCTTTACAAGGGTAGTGCTGAACGGGGGTAAGAGCACGTCTTCTGCACACCTTACTTTCTTATCTCGTTTCTGTTCTTTTTCTTCTTCTTTCACTAAAGTAATCTGGGCTAGTGGCCATCGTTCTGCATGTGCCATTTTAGATGTGCAAATTCGGCCATCTTAGCTATCGTGTCGCTCTTCAAATCGATTATTGCGGAGTGCTTCCTCAGGAAGTCCATGCCCAGTAACATGCTTGGGGAAAGTTCTTGACTACTAAGACTTTGGATATTTATTTGTGTATCCACCTGATGCGGGTGTTTATCAGAGTATTGTTTGCCGCCCTCAGTATGACGTAAGGGGGTGCTGGTTCTCTTGATATTGGTGCGATAGCATCATTAATTATGCTCACTGAGCTGCCCGCATCTTATGTCAATTACGTTTTTGCCGTTGAGCGTTCGCAAATGTTATCAGAGGCCGCGTCGTGGCCGGGTGGTTAGACCGCTTGCCTCTCGCCGAGACGGCCTGGGTTCGATCCCTGACATCCTATTCCATCGGTGCTCCATCTTCATTGCATGTATCACCAGAGTCATTGCCTGCGGTGTCACAAGTAGTTAGCGGGCTTTAAGCATTACAAAAGAAATAATAAAAGTGTTGTCGAACGTTTTATTGCTGCTACTGTTAGTGTTATGAGGGTGCATCGTTTGAGGCCGGCTGAAAAAAAATTCGGGGCCCTAGCCCTACAATTTGCGAACGTATGCCCAGGTATTCTACGATGGCTGCAGTAGGGTCCTAGATTCGTCATTCTTCTCTGCTTAAAGTCGCTTCTGCGCGTGGGGTTGATAAATGCCGTCCTGCCTTGCGTCCTAAATTCTTGTTCTCTTCGGGGAGGCGGCTGTCGAACGTTTTATTGCTGCTACAGTTAGTGTTATGAGGGTGCATCGTTTGAGGCCGGCTGAAAAAAAAATTCGGGGCCCTAGCCCTACAATTTGCGAACGTATGCCTAGGTATTCTACGATGGCTGCAGTAGGGTCCTAGATTCGTCATTCTTCTCTGATTAAAGTCGCTTCTGCGCGTGGGGTTGATAAATGCCGTCCTGCCTTGCGTCCTAAATTCTTGTTCTCTTCGGGGAGGCGGCTGTTGAGGTCTCTCCTTCATATTTTTCACTTGCGGGGAGAGTTCACTTATGGACGTCATGACCTGCTCTAGCCTATCCTCCTTTTCTACTTCTTGCCTAATCGGGGTGGGTACCTCTCTGTCCTACCAAGAATCGATGTGTTGTTTCTCCTTACGAATCTCAGCAAATATTCCACCTTTTGGTAGTCTTAGGGCAGCGCCTGTTCTATTCAGGAGGATTTCAACCTCCTTAGTATATGTTTAACAATCTTTTGTTAACCGGGTTAACTTTGTCGCATAGGTCAACCATGTCATACACATACTGTTCAATGGGTTCGTTCGGGTCTTGGAACTATTGCTCAAGCTTAAATCCCAACTCTTCTTTCGCTGCATGGGAGAAGGCATTTATAATTGCTCGTCTTAAGTCTTCCCATACCGTATTTGGTTCCCTGGCCTTATATGCTCATACCAGTTTGCTGCATTTGCTCAGATAGCACGGCAAATACTGTAATTTGTGTTGGTTCCGACCAATTATTGGCACTGGCGATGATTTCAAAGTGTCCAAATAATCCCTTACATTTTCTCCTAGTTTGCCAGAAAAGCTCCTGTGTCGAGGCAAGGTCTAGCTTTCTGCACATGGAAGATGCTAGCTGTAATGACAAGAATTCGTTATTTCTTTCTTGTGATATAAAAGTTGATGCTGTCGGGGGAGTCACTTTGACGCCTAAGTTTTCATGTACACTTGAAGGGCTTTTTAATATTAGTATTTTCCCTGACTTTGATACAATTTTTTTGCCAGATTTAATTGCTATAGGTCAACGAAACCGCTGTGAGTTTTGTTTTACGCGGCGTTCCGTGCGCCGTAATTATGTATTGATTGTACTTTGGAGGGCTCGCCCTAGCTTAAATTATATGGGAAGAGAATATTGACCCCTTGAGTTCAAGTCCCTCTGTTTGTCACTTGTTTTTATGTCGAGTTGACCTCCATCTAGCTAGTGCTGAATTATTTGCTGTCGTCGCATTTTCATGCCTGACTTATAACGTAACGTTATAGCTGCATTAGCATTTCTCTAACACATGTTGCTTATACTAATCCTCTTCGCTGAAAATGCTGAAAAAAGTCACTAAGGTACCCTTATAACAGCTCACTTAACCTATTAATTATAGTTATCATACTTATAAGGGTCGAAGTGGGAACGTAGTAGGTTTTGGACAATAAGGGAGAGGAGACCAGTTTTGGTAAATTGTGGGGGTGTTTAACACTCTCATTACGTCCACCAAATTTAGGGGTTTCTGCACCCTCCTTGCTCCTACAAGGACAGTGCCTGGCGCGGCAAATAAATGTAGGATACCCAGTGTGGGATAGGTTTTCACCCCTACATTGCACAAACTAGGGAGTAGTAGCTTCAGGAGTTGAGCTGTCCGCGCCTGCGAGAGGGAAGCGGGTGGCTTCATGGTTTAAGGTGCAGGAGGGTGAACTTTGAGTGGAAAGATCAGTGTGTTTAAGAAATAGATAACGTATGGCTAGGAGGAGGAAACTCAAGGGTTACCTACACTTCATTCCACTCATTTGGTAGACTATGAAGCTGGTAGTTTCACGCTTTAAAATAAAAACTATAATGTCGGTCATACGTCGGGCTGTACGTCTCTCATCGTCAGCAGCGCGATGAATAAAGCTGGACAAAAGACTGACAAGAGCCTCTTCTGAACTACATACTCAAGCTTTTATAATAACATCCATACTTATGCCAGCATTATGTTAGGAGGGCACAGGTAAGTCAGAATTTCGAATTCTTGCCACTAATAATGAATTCGGAAACTGGTGTCACATTACCTTCTTACTAAATGAAATCTAATTTAGTCAAAATGACTATATCAGGTATTCTACAATATCTTAAACATATAGTATTTTAATAAAAATCATTAGAGCCATCTTTTGAGAAAATCAACATTTTCAAAAATTGTTCCATATGAAGGGCAGTTGGGGTTGGAGAATTTACTTGAAACTCTTCGTGCCACACCCTTGTAAGACGCTTAGCTTAAATACTAAGTTTGGGGTTAAACTGACTTTTCGTTTTTGAGCTATGCTAACACCCACGCGCGCGCGGCCTTTTTGCTAAAAAAACTTTATTGGGTTCAGAGTGTCTCAAAAATGTATTTCCTGTGAAATCTCGAAATCGAGTTTTTGGGTGGAATACAATACCTGCTTTCTCTATCCACTATGCACATTGTAACATACGTGCTAGAGAAAGTAAAAAGTTTAAATAGTTTAAAACTAAAACCAACAGAAGGAATATCTTAGAAACGATCAACTAAACAAAAAAAGTATCTGACATAAATTGTGTTTTAATGAGATCTGTAATTTTTATTCATTAAATGTTTGTCTATCTCTTACGATTTACCAGTAACACAAAAGTTATTCAAAATGAAGAGCTTTTTAGAAGCTGTTCTCAGAAAATTCAAGATAAACATTTCGTTCTTCAGAAAAATATCTTAAACATATGGTGTTTTAATAAAAATCGTAAGCGCCATTGCTTCAGAAAATAAAAATGTTCGAATATTCTTTCATGTAAAAGGTAGTTGGGAGTGGGGAGATTTTCTTGGAATTCTTAGTGTCGCATCCTTGGAAGATGCTTAACTTAAATACCAAGTTTGGTGTTTAATGGACGTTTTGTTTTTGAGTTATGCTGCCCACAGTCACGCGCGCGCGCACACACACACATACACACACATATACGGACATTTTTGTCTAAATGTTTTTTTTTTAATTCAGGGAGTCTAAAAACAAGTATTTTCGGTCGAATTTTTGGGTGTAATACAATAGCTTCTCTATCTATTACGTACATCATACATACGTACTAGAGAAACTAAAATGTCGTCAGTACTCTAAGTCCAGAGCTTGTAGTTTAACCAATCTTTGAGCCAATCAATGGTAATTATTTCTTTCCCCACACAAAACGCGTGTAAGACAAGAGTTGGAAAGATTGTCCCTCATACAGCTAGTGCAGAAAAAATGAAATTACCAAATATTTTGGAAGTTGGTATTTAACTACACCTTCTAAGTCCCAGGGAATGCTGAGTATTTCGGCTAATAGAATAATTGTTGTGTAGACAGTAAGTTGTTATTCTGCGGTCAGAGGTTTTGAGACAGCAAAGGGCAAAGGTAGGAAATCGGTTCCTATGCCCAGGTCGTTTACGAATGCCGGGATTTTGTGCTAGGTGCTGTGTAGCCACGTAGCTTCCACTGTCTCAAAAGAATGTGGCCAAATAATAAGTTTAATCATACTTATGAAGCTTAGTTCCACCGGTGGGATTTGAACAATGGATCTTTGGCTATCTCTGCTTAGAGTTCTATTGCCTGAGTTGTAATGCGGGATGGATAGTGTTATACGCATTAAAGATTTTAATCTCACCAATGGTTGACCTTTGAGTAAAACAAAGAGAGCAAATTTACTCGATGCTACAGTGTACTGTGCGACCAACTGCGCGAAAAGCAAGAACAGATAATTCCTTCAGTGCTATGGTGGTATGCAACATTTTGCGATTGAAATAGTAGTCCACCTTTCATAGGTTAATACACCTATTGTAGGTTTATGATTGGTAGAACAATTGCTTTGTTATGTCTCTTGTATTGATATTTACATTTCGAATATGAACATATACATATTTTTATTGGTTTAGTGGTAATTAGTAGTCGTACCATAAATAACTGCAAAATTAATAACGACAATTACTATAGTATTAACCTAATAACTTCCGTAACTTGGTTAATGCCATTATAATCACATTGTATCGCCAGGTAGCCCAACTATCCTAATTGATGTTTGCCAACATCACTTCGTGTGTTAAAATAGTTGCATAACTTACCGGGGCTATTTCAAGTTAAAGCCGGTCAGTGGAGAACTGGAGAGTGCGATTTTCGTTTTACCCCTCTCAATAAGTGCGACCCGTTCACCGACTCTGTTGATAAGCAGGAAGGATAAAACGAAGGTCGCTCAGTCAGTTCCCCAATTGCAGGTTTTAAGTAGTAGTTTCGTTGATTTCTGCAACTCTTTAAACACACGAAGGGACATCTGTACACGTCAGATACGGAATAGTTGGGTCACCTGGTATGAGATTTAGTGGAAAACTGCCACATTTTCACATATATTTTGGTAATTAATTGCAATTGAACACAATTTAAAAGAAACATTCCTCTGTTTGGTAATTGTCGTGCTCGTATGGATTGTACAATGACGCTGCAAATTGAATTTTTATAGTGCATAAATTTGGCGCAAATTTAATTCCACTTTCCTGATGATGGCATCAGAGTACGTCGTTGAAAGTGCGAAAATTAATTAAACACTTACCGAGAAGAAATCATTAATAATTTAACCAGCGCCGGGAAAGACTCAAGTCTTTGACAACTTGTTTCTTATTCCACCTCTTCTATTTGTAAGAACGGTTGCTTTGCAAAACGGGTCTAAATATAGGAGTCTAACAAAAAAAAACAAAAAAAACAAACAAAAAAAAAACAAAAAAAAAACAAAGAAAAACACCATACAAGTAAGAGAGACAAACGCTGCTGTCATTTGTTTGTCACTGCATGCACGGAGCAAGCTATTTGCTTCGCGACAAAATCAAGCAAATTGGTGACACCTAATCTAAACCTTCAAAGCAACAAGCAATACTCGATATATACTTTAAAGGCATGCTACAGGTATTACGAATGCTTTGAATTTTATTCAATTAACCTGAGAAGCATTCTCAAAAGCGTTGTTTATATAACTTGAAAATCTGGAGAGGTTTAAAAACCACAAACTCAGACAGATAATTCAGATGTAGTCAAAATACCTTTGCAATTTACATCAAATAACTTTTATGTATTGGATGTTTTTGGTTAGTAGGAAGCGGAGGAGGATTTCGGATTTTAAGTCTGGAAAACTTCCAGGAGAAAGGCGTGAAGCGAAGGTCACAGAGGACGGCTAACTCGGACACTCACGGGGTCCTTAACGTCTTCAGACATGTCCTGACCCGGTGGGATCCACCATAGGTCAACCTCTGCTCTCGTAGAAGTCTCTTTGAGACCTCTGCCCATATCGAACGCCAAGATTTCACAAAGTTCCACAGTGCAAACGCCACCGCCATTTTCATTGCCCGCCGTCCACTCGCCTGGTCCTTCGAATCTGGAACATAAAATGGAAATAAAATGACAGGAAGTACGGAACAGAAAACAGTGGATATATAACCTCTCCAGCATTCGCCTACCAACCAGGGAAATTCACAGAAAAACTCCAAGGGAATCGAACCTGGGATCTCTCGAATGCGAGCTCGCTCGTTCAGTTAGACAACAAATTTTAGAATACAAATAAGTGATTGTGAGATACTTTCTGCCTTGCAGGAAAGATGAAGAAGTTGCCGATGTGTGCAGGCGCTTGCAGTTGAACTACCACACCAGATGCCAGTTGTCACAGATTATAAAAAGTTAATTTGTGAATCGTCATGTTGAAAACAAACTGCACGGCCCTGTGTTTTGTTTCTTTACACGTGGCAGAAAATGATAAGAAAATGATAACTCGTATATTGACAATCCAGGATTGAGACCTGCACAGCGATGCAGCAGTATCAGCACTTGTGGTGAATGCTTTTACAAAATGGGTTGTAAAATCAAAGTGCGTTATATTGCTCCAAGCAGTTGATGGCAACGCTATTCTAACGTCAGAAGATCCCCGTCAAGTGAACTGTGTTTTAATACTTAAACATTTTTACTTTCTTTAGTACGTATATTACTAAGGGAAAATATTGTATTCCACCCAAAAATTCAATACTGAAATTTCACCAAAAATGTGCTATGAGACTCCTTGTATAAACAATTGTAGAAAAAGCTCTGTACGCGTGTTTTATCTGTCTGTCTGTGAACAGCATAATTCAAAAACAAAAAGTTGGTTATATACCAAACTTGAATTTCTGTTCAATATCTTTTAAGGATGCGACACGAAGGAGTTTAAAGAAAATCTTCCACCCCAAAGTACCCTTTACATTGAACATTTTTTGTAACGTTTGATTTTATAAAAAAAAATACCATGTGTTTGAGGTATATTCGTGACAAATAAAATTCATTTCTTGAATTTTTTGAAAATAGCCCCTGAAGTCCTCTTCATTTTAAATGATTTTTGTCAACTGATAGAAAAAAGTCTTACTACACAAAAATGTAGATTTCGTTGAAGTACACAATTTATGTCAGATACCTTTTTATGGGGTTAAACGTTTCCGAAATATTTCACATTATTCATTTAAGTTTTCCAATACCTGGTAGTTGTAATATTAGAGACTGGATCCACTACAAAACCTAGAATCCAATGGATGTTATAGGTCAAATTATACCATACATAAAATTCAAATTATACCAGTGACACACTACGTACTTTCGAGTTGGCGCGCAATACTAATAATTATAATAATAATAATAATAATAATAATTATTATTATTATTATTATTATTATTATTAGTAAAACAATACGTCCTCTTGCATGGTTTTTGTCGGGTGCCTCAAAGTTTTGATTTACTCTCAGAAATCTATTCTTTAATTTTAAGTAAAAACTGCGTATACACAGTTACAAAAGTAACTATTGGTGGAAACTTGTAGGGGAATTTATTCTCTCAGAAAGTGTACACTCTTCTTGTATATCATCAGGAACTCTAATACAAGTGCATGCGCTGCCTCTCGATGTGCGTGATTCCTTCACCGTTTTCGCTGATGCAAGAAGCGTGCAAGGAAGGCAGCTCGCGGTATTTGCTAAACTGCCACTGACCAATTCTAATTTCCCCGTTGAATTCAGCAACTCTTTTGTCACACGAAGGGTCTTATGCTAGTGTAAAATACGACGTTGTTGGACCACCAGGTATCTGTTGTTTTCTCAAATGGGAAATCGTGATTCTTTTTTTCAGAACGGAATTTTAATACCATCACATGCTGCCGCTTTAGCCTACTGTATTCCCTTATTCCCCGTGTACCTACTAGGGAATATGTAATAAAACCATTTATGCTAATGTTTATCTTGATCAGCATTAAGTAGATAGAAGAATAGGCTTTTACAAAAAATGTTTGTTGCATATTAAGTGGAGAACGTCACAGACACACTTCTATATGTGAACAGCATAATTCAAAAACAAAAATCAGGCTAAATACACAATATGAAAAAGTTATGCATCTTCCAACGATACGGCACGAAGATTTTGAAGAAACATCCCCACCCTAAACTACTCTTTACATAACATTTTTAAATTTAAATTTTGATTTTCTCAATAATTTTGATTTTCATTAACATGCTACATGTGTAAGAAATGTATAATTTATGAGAAATGAAATGTGTCTTGAATTTTCTGAGTATAGTCTCTGAAGCTTTCTTCATTCTGAAATACTTTTACATTAAAAAGTAAACCGTAAGAGATAGACAAAAAAATAATATTATTACACAGAAATGTAGATGGCTAGCCTTGTAGCTCAGTCGATAGAGCACCTACCTGCTGTATGAAGGCTCAAGTTCGATTCCCGGCTAAGGGTCGAGATTATTTCCTGTCCTCCAAGAGTTCTGAAGCATGAATGAGAGTGTAAATGTGTGCGTGTAAACCTAAAGAAAACATCTAACCTTAGCCCGCCACGGCAGTGTGTGTGTGTGTGTGTGTGTGTGTATGTGTGTGTGTGTGTGTGTGTGTGTGTGTGTGTGTGTGTTGCCCTCGTGGTGTAATGATCGATAGATTTTTTTGGGCATAAAAATCCTTAGCATGGCTTCCTTCGGAAGGGAAGTAAAGCAGTTGGTCCCGTGTCGTAGATTTACAGCACGTAAAAGAACCTCAAGCCTAAAAAGAGACCTCTGGCAAAATTAAGCGGTCCTTTACGCCCAGTATAGAACGGGACGCTAAGAACCACAGCAGTTAAAGAGCGTCCATAAATTAAAAAAAAAAAAACTCCATTTCACGGTAGTGTAGGGATAGTGTGCCTCACACCCGAGTTCGAATCTCGCTCAGGGTGGGTTACCCGTATAAGATTTTTTCGGGGTTTTCCTTTATCCTGAGAAGACAATGTCGATTAACTTTATGCTCCATGTACTCCGAGATAACTTGAGCAAATTTAATCGATTTCATTTATCGTTCGAAATAACCAACCAGATTAACTTAAACTAAACTAAAAAAAGATAGTCAACAGTAAACGAGTGAACGCCAGTGCCATGAGCAATTTTTCCAAAGAGAAAGCCAACGATATGACCTTAATGTTAAAGGTGGATTATAAATAGAAAACAAATGTAGATCTCGTTAAAGTAGACAATGCATATCAAATAATTTTTTTGTGCAGTTCACTATTTCCGATATATTCCTTGTTATTGGTTCAAAATTTCCAGTATTTAGACATTTCTCAAACTGGAAGCAGTTATTCACTTTTTTCATGCTGTTCATTCAAAGAGGATGGAATTTCAACGTCATTCACATAGTAACCGGCTCTTAAAATATTTGACTATCGCTTTAGTCCATTGTATTTCCTTATTCCCGTTCTGCCTTTAAGGAAATATATAATGAAACCTTTTTGCAAACATTTATCTTAATTAGCATGAAGTAGGTATTTGGTCTTTTCGTTTTTGATTTTTGTTGTCCACATACACACAGATACTTGCGGATATTTTGCTAAAAATGCTTCTTTTTTAATTCAAGGGCCTTAAAACATATATTTCCGGTAAAATCTCGATATCAAATTTTTGTACCTTCTATATACATAGTGCGTGTAGAGAAAGTAAACATTTAGAAAAGTCGGTTGAATATCAAACTTGGTATTTAATATCAGTATCTTCAAGGATGCGACACGAAGACTTTCAAGAAAATCCCCCACACCAAAATACTCTATAAATGGAACCATTTTAGAAAACTTTTATTTTCCCAAAAATGACTCAAACAATTTTGATTAAACTGCCATATTTTAAGATATTTTTATGACAAACTAAATGTCTATCTTGAATTTTCTGGGAATAGCCTCTGAAGTCCTCTTCATTCTGGATGATGTTTGTATAACTTGTAAACCGTAAGAGATAGACAAAAACTGTAGATCTCATTGAAACACAAAATGTATGCCATATTCATTTCTTTTGTAGAGTTAACCGCTTCCTAGATATTCTTTGTAATTGGTTTCAATTTTTAAACTTTTCTCAAGCGGCAACTCAGATCCTCGTTTCATCCCTTTTGTTTTATTCCCAGGAATGCAAAAATGAACCGAATTTCATTTCTTTCACATAGTGATAGCTTTTAAAAGATTGAATTATCGCTTTAGCCTAGTGTAGTCCCTTATTTCCCTTCTACTTACAAGGCAGCAAGCAATAAGACCAATTTTGCTAATGTTTATCTTGATTAGCATAACGTAGATAAAAGAATAATTTTTTGTAAGAAAATGCTGTTTGTGGAACAGCTAGAAAAGGTCATGTAATGGAACATATCAGGTTTTTTTTTTTTTTTTTTTTTTTATCTTCGACCAAGGTATCCTATCTAGCAAGTATAATATTTTGGCGTGTTTGACGCATCGTTAGTAAAAGGTTTGTTATAAACTACACACAAATTATTATAGATATAAAATAAATCAGATAAATTAAATAATATCTACTCAGAGGTGTTGATATACCGACTTCGCTGCAGACTTCTACAGATTTTGATAAAATATTAATTATTAAAGAAATAAATATAACACATGCCTCGTACGCTTACACAAATGCAGCATTGACTCACTTTTGTTTCGGTGTCTTCTGTTTACTTAGCAGTCCTCCATGACTTAGCTGTTACGTCATGGCCATCTATGTGGATTCGGGGATTCGGAGCTTCTTCTTCGTCTCTTAAGGATGGCTAAGAAGAGACAACGCAGACTCGCCGCTGCTAAGGCAGCACCCGACCCCTCTTCCCCGGCAGCCGCCGAGGAGGTAGCAACTCCGAAGCCACCGGTCCCGGCAAGCCCTGCTTCGCCGGCCGCCACCGCAGTCTCGCCGCAACTGCAGCCGCAGTTGCCGCCAACACCGCCTCCACCCAGCTCTACGACGCCGCCCCGGTTCAGTGCCGTGGTACGGGGGGTCCCTAGGGACCTTACCACCCGGCATCTGCTCACCGCCGTGCAGTCGCGGTGGCCTTCATGCTTGAGGGCCACCCGCATTTACTGCGACCGGGGGCCAACGCCGCTCGTCCGTTTGGAGATACAGGACCAGGCTGACCTGGAAGCTGCCTTGGCGTCAGGGTTGCCCTTATTAGGGCGACTTCTGGTCGTCGAGGCTAGCCGACAGGAACGTCATCGGCCCTGCCGACGCTGCTGTGCCTACGGCCACACAGCTGAAGTCTGCTCTTCGACACCGAGGTGCCACTACTGCGGTACCAACTCCACCACCACCGAGTGCACTGGGCATGATCTCCGCCGTCGCCGCCGATTCTGTGCCACCTGTCGTGGCACAGGACACTGCACAGGGCAAGCCCAGTGCCCTCTCTACCCAAGGAGCAGCACTTCCTCACCACCTCCTGCCCGCCGTACCACTCCACCGCAGACAGCAACCACTGAGGCCTCACCACCTGCACTCTCAACAGACGCAGCGACGCGAGAAGCCATTCAGGATCTCCACGCGGAGATCCTGAACGTCGGCGCTCGACTAGCTGCCCTGGAAGAGACATGCAGCCTCCTCACACAGAAGCTGCAGGAATTGCAAGCTTTTAACGCCGCAGCAGCCACCAGCCAGCAGACTACAGCCGCCGACCTGTCCACCAGGATCGACGCCCTCATGCAGCCTCTGAGGCAGGTTCTCCTGCAGCAAGCTGCATACTCTGCTGAGCTGTTCCAATCTAAACGACAGCAACCCAACACTGCTCCTCCTCCTGTACAGGCTGAGGGGCACACACAACGGCCACCCACATAGTGGAAGACTACCGGGAGCTTCGTGGAGCAATTCCGAAGCAGGTATAATCCATAAGATCTACGTCCTATTCTCTCCTCTATTTCCACCCTTTATTTCCTTACCAATATCACCTCTATTCCCTAGGCTGCAGTCAGGTTCCATGGCTGTCAGCCTAGAAATAACCTTTCACCCGCTCCCGCACATTGTGCGGCAGCTTCCTACCTCTCGACTACTAACGCGGGTGCATCAGCGGGACCGCGCAAAGCCACCTGATTCTCAAGAAACTACTGTTATAACGTGGAGGGGTTTTTTTTAGTGGGTATGCCGCATGAGGAAGCGGAGAGTCCCACATATCCTCCCAGCCATTGCACCTCGGCTGGGGGTTGAATGCGTAATGCATTTTCCCCCTCCACGGTATAAAAAAAAAAAAAAATAAAATAAATGTGGGTATCTTGTTCGTAATGAAACATAATGACGTTTGTTTTACGTGCCATCAACAATGACGAAGAGTCAAAGCCATTTAAATAAACATGTTTTATTATAGCCGCATCATGTTCGAATTCAAATGTCCATGTCTTGTAAGGCGTTTACCTTCTCTAGCACGTATTTGCAGTGTAAATAATAAGCAGAGAAAGTATTGTATTCCATCCAAAAATTCGATGCTGAGATTTCACTGGAAATACATGCTTTGAGGTACCCTTAAGCAAAAATTAATTTTAGTAAAAGGTCAATGTGTGAGTGTGTATAAAACGAGAAGTCTGTTAAATACCAAACTTAATAAAGGATGTAAAACGAAGATTTTCAGAAAAATCCCCCATCCCAAACTATACCTTATATGGAACATTTTTCGAAATTTTATAGATTTTCTAAACTTTAGCTTTAACGAGTTTTATTAAAATACCATATATTAAAGATATTGCATGACAAATAAAATGATTATCTTAAATTTCTTAGGAATTGCGCCTGAAGTCCTTTTCATTCTGAATGATTTTCATAACTGATAAACGTAAGAGATAAGACAAAGACTTACTACACAAAAATATACAAGATGGTTCACCTGTTCTTTATTATTTTGAAGGTAGTCAACGCTTCATACTCTGAAAGTAATAAGTTCGAATTACCGTGCTTGTCGGCCATTTGGTAACCATGCAAATATAGTCTACTCTCCTTCGGAAAATAGACCTTAACATCAATAGTTACATCCATTCTAAAAACATGCGCTTAATAACTCCTGTTACAGTACATTTTATATAAATAGGATCGCTGTCATACGTTCTACAACGTAAGTTATAATGAATGAGGGTTAAATGAACGGCTTAAGCTACAAAAAGTGGTCCACAACAGTTATAAAGAGATCAGAAGCGGAGAGGGAGGCATATGTGATATTATACCTACAAGTTTTAAGGGACGAGCGGCTTGTGATTATGGTAGCTCAACTGGTTATCGTCATATTCCCTACTCATCTCCAGCGTGTCAGCGGTTCGAGTCCCACAGTCAGTGTATACTTTTTTTCTTCATGTTTTATTCATCGAGGAGGAAAGTTAGTTCAGTGTTTGTCACTCCAATAATTTTAGGTGTAAACAAAAAGGTATACGAATGAAGAACAAACGACAGTTCATATTACATGTTCTTTAGTCCTCGATCCTTAATTTTCTATCTACTTGTTTTGAAAAACAAAATTCACTAAGACAATGAATAATAAAGGAAATATTCAAAACGTATAACGTTAATAAAAACAATTTCAAAATACTAGAACACCTAACATGTTATCGATTGTTCTTCGTAGTTAAAGAATGTTCTCTACAAAATTTTGGCAGCAGGAACCCTCGGTGGGTTAGCGAATATTACCTGAAGACACTTTAGGTCTAGACATGCCCGTTAGATACAAATGCACGAAGTAAATCTGTAGGCATGTACTATACCTACAGCTAAGGTTATCTCCTATGAACCTCACGGCCCATTAGATAGGCAGACTCAGTTGGTCGTGAACTCGTCATCATTTCGAACAGCTGCTGCGCTAAATGAAAAAGTTTCATCACTAAGTTTCATTTCGGAAACATTTTATCTAGAGGATATTGATGAGTTTGTTAAATTATGGGGATTAAACCTAATTTTCTTTTCAGCTGAAAGTATTGGTGAATACCTATGTATTAGGCACAGTTTATGATTGTCAGCCTAGGTATTTTGTGTATTTTTCGTTTTAGAGATACGCTGAAAATGGGTCTGGTTCTGTAGTATCATCTGTAATACCCTAGTTAGTTTTAAAACATTGTAATAATACCTGCATATTAAGAAGAAACTGAATGTTTATTTTCATTTGCATTTCCTATAACTGGACTGATTAAGTTAGAATAAACATACATAAAGAGAACAACAATAAAAGAAACAAAGAAGCGAGTTAAAAATATTCCGATATGCCATCTAGCATTGTGCCAAATCAGGAAGAAAGAAAGGGAAAAAGATTGTCAACATTTTGGAAAGATTCGAACCTGAACCGAGCATCTTGGAATTAACGCTAACACCGTGTGTTAATCATATACGCTACTGTTCAGCTTATAGCCTCTAGCGCCAAAGTCTATAATGTTGGTGTACAGAAGATGGGTATCGGGAACGTTTACAGGTTAGATTGTAATCTGCGAGTTGCATAAAACCAGAGAATAAGGGACGGGTGAACCACCTTGTAGATCTCGTTAAAACATATAATTTATGTCGTATATATTTTTTGTAGAGCTAACAATTTCAAAGGTATTCCCTGTTATTGGTTTCAATTCTAGAATACCTAAACTGTTTTTCAAAAGGAGACCCTCATTCGTTTCTTATATCTCATTTTTTACTCCTGTCCATGGATAGATAACCGAATTTCAATGACTATAGCATAGCGACAGCTTTTAACAGCTTCGCCTAGTGTATTTTCTTATTTCCCTTCTACGTATAAAGGACTAAATAAGAGGACCATTTCTGGAAACTTTTATCTTGATTAGTAGATAAAATAATGATTTTTGTATGAATAGTTTGCTTGTAGAACAGATAGAGACATGTGAATTGAACACACCAGATCTTTTTATTTTATTCATGTAGGAATTGCAATTAGAAGTTGTCTTATAGTCTATTTCTACTGGGAAGAATAGAGCTTTTTAGCAATAAATAAATGATAATAAATGATAACACGCAGTGAAATCGTGAGATTGTTTTATAACCTTTCTTTTTTGTTCGACTGTTGTACTAAGTTCCGGATTCTAGAAATAATTTTTTGATGAAGAAGATTCCTCAATTCATCCTGAGTCTGGCGGGGCGACACTAAACATTTTTAGAATGCCATGCTTCTATGTTAGAACAAATGAGATTTGTTTGTATCTGATAGCTACTTTCTATGTTTTTCGAGTTGATTGCCGCGTAGTTTGTCCGATTTCTCCTAATAGCAGTTTTTTATTTTCATCATTTAAAGAATTTGTGCTACCCTAAAATGCACTTGATTAGAGAGCATTTCCGTTTTATGACCTTTTTACGATTTTAAATTATCATTAATGCCTAAAAAATATAAATATCGACTTAGAAACGTATTTCTCGATGAAGACCCATCAAAGGCAACAATTTGTAATTGGTATAGCGAATTCAAAAGAGATCGGGTTTTTCTTAGTGTGAATTTCGTGAAGAACTACTGTTATTATAAAAACATTGCCGTTGTTAGAGCGATGCTTGAAGGACTTCGTATAAGTTTATTCGGGCGTCAATGGGCATTAGCTTTTTTTTTTTCTTTATTTATTTATTGTTTCATTTATATGGGTCCCCTTTAATATCTAAGGTCATATCAGAGGCTTTGCATTAGAAACAATTTGTTGACTGTAGGTTCTTTACGTAGGATTTTATCATTTTATTTTCTTCACGCACATTTACTCTTACCTACATACTTCCTGACTGTGGGGGATAGGGAATAACTCTGTTTAAAGAAACATTCTCCGCCCCAGCCGAGAATCGAACCCGGCACTTCCGGGGCTTCGTTTAAATTAAATCCAAAACATTTTACGTCAACAGTTATAAATGAGCAAACTTTGTTGTCGATGGATTTCACATAAACTGATTGCCGATCAAAAACAACGCACCATCGATGCAGAAAAAACTCTGGAAACATTCCAAAGCGACACTTCGAAATTTTTTTGAAATATTGTTACTGGTGATGAATTTTACAGATATTGTTTTGATTCTAAAAATATTGAAACTGTCTTTAATTTTCGTACGCTGTTTAACTGCTGTGGTTTTCAGCGTCCCATTCTACATATGCTGGGGCGTGAAAGATAGCTTAATTTTTCTCTGATGTCTCTTTATCAGGCTTGAGGTTCTTTTACATACCGTAAATCTATGACAGGGGCCTCCTAAGGAAGTCATGCTAAAGAAAAATCCATCACTCGCCGCCAGGTTTGAAGCCGCGACCTTGGGAACCAGGTTAGCTTGCTCCTAGACCACAGTGAAGGAAGGCTCTATGTGTGCTAACAGCGTAACTCAAAAATGATAAGTCGGTTAAACAATAAAATGGGCATTTAAGTTCAGATCTCCCAAGGATGCAACACGAAGATTTTAAGAAAATCCTTCCAACCCAAACTACCCCTTATACGAAAGATTTTTCGAAATTTTTGATTTTATCAAAATGTTTTTGATTTTTATTAAAATTCCACATATTAATTTGCATGACAAATAAAATATTTATCTTGACATTTTTTTGGGGAGCAGCGTCTGAAGTCCTCTTCTTTCTGGATGACACTAGCATATCACGTAAACCACATTAAATACATTAAATCTTATTACACAAAATATATAGATTTTATTAAAACACACAATTTATGTCATTTACATGTTTGCGGAATTAACAATTTCCGAGATATTTCTGTTATTGGTTTTAAAATTTCCAATACCCAGACTTTTCTCAAATGGGAAATCCTTACTCAATTTATTTTTTTTTTCATCCTATGCATGCAAAGAGAGGGTGTTTCAATTACATCATATGTTGACCCTTATTTCCCTAACAACTAAAACCATTTCTAGTAATATTTATCTAGATTAGCATGAAGTAGACAGAAGAATGCCCTTTTTGTAAGAATAACTTGTTGCAGAATTGGTTGAGAAAACCATGTGAATGGAGTACATCAATTTTTTCCCTCAGTTATGGGTGCCTCCAAGGGAAGATACTGAACATTTTTGTAACTTCTTTCATTTTATATTTTTAAAACCCGATTTATGCAATAAATTAAACAAATAATGTATCATTTTAGTTTATAAATAATAGTATTCCTGTCAAACGTGGGCATATACCAGAAATAACCGAGTTTAAGAAAGAATTAAAAAAAGAATTCCAAGTGGATCTGTGACATTAATGTGACAATAGCCCCTCGTAACGTATGCCACAAAATTAAAAAGAAATGTTCATTCCGTATTCTGTTATTGCAAACAAATGTTCCTTTTTTATAACCTTAATATCTAAGAGTTGTTCATATTTCTGATAATATTAATGAACTTACGGGTAAAACAATATAATTTTTACAAAGCGAAGAATCATCGACGTTGGAAAAAAAAAATCCCCATGTATGACCTTAACATCAATTCCGGGGAGTTACATCATTCGACGTGAAGATGTGCAGTATAAAAGAGCGTCACGCTGCAGAGCAGATACAAATCGCAAGATGATATTCTGCAAGTACCTAATGATAGTAGTCATCTGTTTCACTGTGGTGTCTTCAGATGACCAAGGGACGAAATGTCTCACGTCTCTAGGGAAACATCCCTTTGACATGGATCAGGTAAGTGTTCTATTACATCAAGCTATAAGAAATGTGTCTAAAACTGGCACATGAATCTTTTAGGTACTACTCACATACAATTTGGAATTTTGTGTTTCAATTTAAGGCAGTATATTGGTGAAATTGAAGACGAAATGAGGAAAATTTATAGTTATGCTTTTTATTTTCTCTATTACATTTGGTAAGCAGGGAAATATTGTATTCCACTCAAAAATTCAATGGCGAGATTTCACCTGAAATGTATGTTTTGAGATCCCCTTCCAATTTTTTTTTTTTAAAATATCTGTGTGTCTATGAAAAACATAACTTAAAACCAAAGCCCGTTAAATGCCACATTTGATGTTTAAGTTCTTCATTTTTCAAGGATGGGATAAGAAGATTTTCAAGAAAATCTCATCACCTAAATACCCTTTACACGGAAAATGTTCCTCGCAAATAGTCTTAACGATTTTGAATTAAAATATTTATATATTTTTATGATAAATGAAATGCATGTCTTGAATTTTATGAAAATAGCCTCGAAGTTCTCTACATCCTGGATGATTTTTGCTTAACTAATACAACAGTAAGAGATAAATAAAGCTTATTGAAAAAGAAACAAACAATCAAAGCTCTCGTCGAAACACAATTTATGTCAAGTACATTTTTTGTGGAGTTAACCACTTCTGAGATATTACTTTTTAAATGTCCAGTACTTAGACTTTTCTCAAATGAAAGGTCTTTATTCATCTTTCTCATCCTGGTCATGCAAAAAGAACGGAATTCCAACTACATCACAAAGCTAAAACGTTTAAAACATTTGATTATCGCTTTGGTCTAGCCTATTCCCTTATTTTCTTTGTAATAATAGCAGAAATTATATCTTTAAAAAGGACAATTTCTGCTAATATTTATCTCGCTAATCATTGACTAGCATAATTAGATAGCAGATTAAGCTTTTGCAAGAATAGTTTGTTCCAGAATAGGAAGAGACAGTTATGTGGTTGGAACACACCAATTTTTTTTGTCCTGCTCATGCAGAGAAAAGGGAATTTCTATTGTAGCACATAGCAATCGGCTTTTTAAAAAATTCACTATCGTTTTGGTCTATTGTGTTCCCTTTTTCCCTTCTGCTTAGAGAGAACTACACAATTAATACAACTATTTCTACTCGTGTTTATCTTGATTATTATGAAATAGATAGAAGAATAAGCTTTTGTAAGAATAATTGGTTGCAGAATAGATAGAGAGGATCTTGAGAATAACTTTTTTTTCCATTTATACCTTACTTTTAGGTCCATGACCATATCATCTGCGGTTTTTTTCTTCTTCTTTTGAAACATATTTTCTATTGGCAATGGTGTTAACTCTGTACAGCTGTCTATGGATTTCTGTTTTTCCTTGGGTTTTATACACACTTTAAGACACTGAGGAGGATGGAGAATAGTGTTGGCCTAAAGAAAAATTCCCACTCCCGTAGGAAGTCGAACTCGGGACCTTTCACACAACAGGCACACACTATACGGGCTGAGCTATGGGTTCTCGGTTTTTCTACTGGAAACCCAACTGCTTATTTGTTTACCAAAAACTACTTCTAAATGCATGTATATATTAAAAATAGTAATAACAATAGATAGGTGCACTTTGTTTATAACAGATGATAACTGATGCATGGCAATGGCTATATTTTGTTAAAGGAAATTAAACACCTTCTTAGTAAAGTAAACGGTTGAATAAATAACAAAAGTTATTAAAAATAAATGCCTATTACTCCTAAATTTCGTTAAATAATAGATAAAATATCGAGTGCAACATGTTACAAAATTATCTGAAGCTGTCTCAATAACTACCATGCTTATAGCAAAGGACGAATTATGTATTGCATTGATGTTTATTTAGTTCATTATTCAAATTTTTGATAAAGAACTCACTACGAGTAGATAAAATATTCACTACTGCAATATAAATGATCGTATGTTTCATCATTCCTAGCAACGTAAATACTGGTTTTACTCAGTGAATAAAACATTTAATCCATTGCTATAACATGTTTATTTGATTTCTGATTTGTATTTTTAATGACATAACAAACCATACATTTTAGAGGCCATTGAATTCAACAAACCGTGAGAATCCACCAAAACGTTTTCAAGAATAAGTTTCTCTCATAATTGCCTGTATCAATTTGCCCGCCTCTGTAGTATGGAGGTCCTAGTCTGCCGCTCATGGGGTCCTAGTTAGAGTGAGTTACTCAGACAAGGTTTGTTTCGGGGGTTTCCCTTATTCTGAGGAGACCAATGTCAAGTAACTTTAAGCTATGGATCCCGATGTCATTTGAGCATCATTTCATCGATTTCATTCATCATCTGATATGACCTATCAGGTTATAGAACCTTAGACTTAAAAAGAAAAAAACAATGTTAGTTTATTTTATATCTACGAGTATCTCCAAGACAACCAGCATTGATGCCACCATTTAGCGACGACAGGTCTACATATTTAATTAAAATAATTACTCTGATTTTTATTTTAGTAGTGAATAAAATATTGTATGCCACATGAGATTAAAATATAATTATAATTTCGTGAAAATTGTCGTCCTCGACAAGTTGGTCATTAACATTTTCAGTTAATGTTAAAATATTATTTTAATCTATTACCTATACCATATGCCTATACTCTGGGGGGGGGCAATTGAGGAGCTACTTGATTGAGAAGCGGCTCCAGATCGAGAAGACCGCATCAACCGGCCGGTAAGGATTCGAGATGGATGCAGCTGCCAGCGGTAGGCCAAGGTCCCTTGTGGGCTTCTGCCTTAGAGTTACGTTACCTATACCATAAAATACAGACGGGGCTATGCTGAAAAGTTAAACCTCTCACCTCTCACCAAGGCTGCCCAGGGGTCAGTAAGTGAACAAAAGCGAGGAGTGGACTAATTTTCTCCGAGTTCTCCAGTTTCTAAGGTATCTTTTTCCACCTTCACTATAATCACCTCTCCTTTCACCCATTTCATCATCATATAACCTTCTTCCGCACTTCATATCAGGCATCGGGCAGATCGCCAATGCTGACTATTCTCTGATCAACAGTCATTTAACCTCAAGCGCTGGTTTGTATGTTCTGATGGTACAAGTCCTCCACACTAGAAGAAGAAAGAATTTCGTAAACTTCTGTAAATTGTTTGAAAAATGTATGTAAAATTAGCTTTTAACAGTAACAGTTAAGTATAAGAATGTTTAACATTGCAGTTTTCTGGAACATGGTATGTGGTTGCCAAAGTAAAATCACCTCATGAACATCACGGGGATCTGACTTGTGCCAAGATAATCTACGATAACAAAGAGTCTCACGTGCATATCCTGGTCTCCTTGAAGACGTCTGATGGCAGCGAGAGGAAACTCGAGGGCAAGGGCGAGGCCACGGGTGCCTCAAGTGTCATGTCGTGGAAGTCTCCAGAAGGAAGCGAATGGCAAGGTCTGTACAGAAATTCTAACTTGCTTTAAATTCTAATCTAGATAAGCGTTTCGTTTTGTTTCTAAGCGCCTAATAAAGTTACAATTTGTTCTGCTTGGTGAGCGCTGCTTGCAATTATTATGTATAGTTATCCAAAAAGTTTGTGCCCCACTTTTAAAAACTTTCAGAAGGGAGAGATTCTCAGATTTAATATGCAGAAAGAAAAATTACATTTTACATTCTGTCATTTTTCCAGAGATTGCTTTTATTACTTTTATAATACTTTTACTTTCTCTGCTTAGTACAGAGGTAGAGAAGTTATTACACTCCACCCAAAAATTCGATACCGAGATGTCACCGGAAATACATGTTTTAGGGTCACCTATACCCAAATATAAGAATTTTTAGAAAAAGGTCCGTGTGTGTTTGCGTCTGTATCTTTGAACACAACACCAAAACCAAAAGTGGCTAAGATACGAAACTTGGTACCTTATTAAGTTTAATATATTGCAAGGATGCGACACGAAGCTTTTGAGGGAAATCATATCGCATCCTCGGAAGATAAACGTTTGGTATTTAATCGACTTTTGCTTTTGAGTTATGCTGTCCATAGACAGACAAACATACACACGGACCTTTTTTCTAAAAATGCTTTTTTGGGATTCAGGGTTCTCAAAACATATATCTGGTGAAATATCGGTATTGCATTTTTGGTTGGCATAAATATCTTCTCTACCTACTATGAATTTGAATAAGGGGCAATTTTAGAGTAGTATTTAAGCCTTAACCTTGACGAGTCTTCCGTTTACGAGCTTAACTTACTGTGTAAAACGTAAACGCTTTGTAACAATAAATGTTGTTATGATTATGATGATGATTGTTATTATTATTATTATTATTATTATTATTATTAAATCCAGGCTTTTAGGGGGGAAGTGAAAGCAGTGAGTAGAGAAAATAACACGACACTTTGGGGTATGGGATGAGAGTTAGATTAAGGTGCTCTAACCGAGTATGTCATATGGGATTGATATTTAAATAATGTACAAATGAACTCGGGATGCACAGGGCAATACTGTATCGGAAGAGGACTTTTCGCGCACTGAGGCACCATCTATTGTGGCTACACCCCCCCCACCCAGAAGACACGGATGAAGTGAAGCAGCCATAGGTGGCTGTAGGAATATAGCTAGAGAGACGCCATTTTCGGAACACCCGCGCAGCATTAGCGAGCAACCCCAGGAGGGCGACGGAGGGACCCAGGTAGCCGAGCTCTCTCTGGCGTACACCGGAAGACATTTTTCCAGATTGCAAACAACATTGCCGACGCTGCATAAACTGAAAACGCACCTGAAATATGAAAATGAAATGAAATGCGAGGGAATGGGGAAAGGAGAGACATGGAGAGGCACACCTCCATAACAATCGCCTTGGTGACCAGGGGAATACCACGAAAAAACTATAGGTCAGATGGTCGCCGGGACCTCCCGAATGCGAGCCAAACACGTTATCGAAGCCTGTACGTTCAATGCAAAACATTAGGATTGTCACTGATGATCTGGCTGCAGCTAGCGGACCGAGAGGTTGTTTGGCCGCTGTATTGCGCGTAATCGAGCGGCGTTAAGGAACGTCAAATAGATTGTTCTGTGTGAGTCTAAAGTTCTACAAGGAAAGAATTTTTAATGATGGAGGCAATACGCCGGCAAAATACTTTGCAAATCTCATTTCGAGGAGCTGAACGTCGAGCCAGCGCGATGGAAGTGCATGACTGGATTCACGACTACATGAAAATACCACCTGATCAGGTAGATACACTACAGTTTCATTCTAGAGAAAAATCAGTTTTTATAAAATTTATATCTGTAACACACTATGAAAGATATTTACTGCAATTTCATGGCAAAGTTTAGTTATGAAAATGGTGAAATACTAACGGTAAATATTGGGCCCGTTGACTGCCGCATTGTAAATGTCCGGGTTTTCAATTTAGTGCCTGAGATCACTCACACGTTTCTGGAACAGAAACTTTCACAATATGGGAAAATACTAGAGGTTCAAGAAGAACAATGGAACGCAGGTTATAAGTGCCCCGTCAAGTCTGGTGTTCGTTCTGTAAGAATGGAATTAAGAAAGGAAATTCCATCTATAGTAGTAGTGCGTGGGTTTCCTGTTGGTGTGACCTATCTAGCACAACCGCAAACTTGCTATGTGTGTGGGGAAGCTTCTCATTTTTGCTCACACTATCCATACAAAAACTCTGTACTGCCTGTCTCTGTCTCGCGCAGGGCTGTGTTACTCAGCGATGTAGTGAGAGGTCTAGTTAGCGCTCGGGCGGAAGAGGAAAGTAAACAAGCAGTAGGTGCGTCAAATGGGCCCGCTACTGAAGCTTGTGAAA
This sequence comes from Hymenopus coronatus, assembly GCA_030762935.1. Classification (NCBI taxonomy): domain Eukaryota; kingdom Metazoa; phylum Arthropoda; class Insecta; order Mantodea; family Hymenopodidae; genus Hymenopus; species Hymenopus coronatus. The sequence goes on along the minus strand of CM060897.1, from coordinate 38,837,867 downwards.
TAGAGCCTGTTTGTAACGTCAAACCTACAGAGGAAGTCTACCCGACTACCAGCAGTATGCGTGACGATGTGGCGGTGCAGGAGACATCTGTGTCCGCACCGGTAGCTGTCAATACTCCCTCAGAAGTAGCAGAAATGGATGTCTCATCCCCTACACGATCTTCTGTTGTTGTGGTGCCTAATAGTGGTGACTAGAACATGGTTGGCCGCTGCGATCCACCAGACACTGTAATAATTGAACACCAGAAATGGAGTGAGATGGATTCCGACGAACCTGTGCCGGTTAGGAGAGAACGCCCGCTGTCTGTTAGTGAGGAGGAGGGCACCGAAGAAACAGAGTCTAATATCGCGTGGGAGACCGTGAGAGACCCTCGACTCAGGAAGCACTTGCCTTCTCGGTCTGGAAGCCTGCCGAAAAAGTTTCCACGGGTATCAGGAACACATATTCATGCCGTTGAAAATGACTAGATACATCTTGGACGGTGACCTGCTCTGGTTTACTTCTGGCCTTGTCTTAATGGTTGTCTTACGTACCTTTGCCACTGTTAACATCAACTCCCTACGCTGCACTGCCAAACAGGCTCTTTTACGTGCTTTTGTGTGGACTCATGATTTAGATATAGTTTTCCTCCAAGAAGTTAACATAACCGACTTTGGCTTTATGGGTCCACAGTACAGTTGTGTGGTGAATGTTGGAGAACATATGCGTGGTACTGCTATTTTGTACAGAGCAGGTTTGACGTTTGCCGAGATAGAGATGCATCCTAGTGGTCGTGTTATAAGTGCTAGAATGGACAACAGGCTGCTACTTAACCTATACCTGCCTTCAGGGAGTGATAGGCACCATGAGCGAGAAGAATTTATAACAAACATTCTACCCTATTATTTGAGATGGAATTATGCCCTGCTTTTAGCAGGAGGCGACTTCAATTGCGTGCTACATGCTAAGGATCAGCGTCCTGGTTATAACAAGTCTTTGGCATTGGATAAGCTGGTAACCGGGCTACGTCTTTGTTATGTTTGGGAACATATGAACGCTACGTCTGTAGAATTTACTTACTGTCGAGCGAACTGTGCCTCAAGAATAGATCGTTTCTATTTAAGCGCTCAGTTCAACTCTATGATTCACACAGTGCGAATTTTACCTGTTGCCTTTACTGACCACCATGCTGTCAAACTGCAATTAATCGCTGAGAGTCGCATTCCGCTATATGGCAGAGGTTATTGGAAATTAAACGAAGCCTTATTACATGACAACATTATTGCTGCTGATTTTGCCAAGTTGTGGAAAAGTCTTCAGGGTAAAGCTCGACGCTCTCCGCTGTCGGTGGTGGAGAAATGGCGACGTATATTTAAGCCTGGTATTATGACCTTCTTCAAGACCAAAGGTCGTGAGAGGGCAATTGAACGACGTCACACCTTCGACTTTTACCAAGAAACATTAATGGGTCTTCTCTCTAGACAACAGAGTGGTCAAGAAGTATCCCATTGCCTTCAAGCTGTGAAGCGGAAGCTCGTGGAAATACAGCAACATGTTTTGGCGGGAACTATGACCCGTTCGCGAACTCATGACTCCGTCGTGGCACAGGAGAAAGCTTCATTGTTTCATACCATTAAGGAGAAGTGTGCTGGTAGTGGTCGTTACATCCATGCTCTTCTGACACCGGTAGGCGCCAAGGTCACCTCTGTGCCTCAAATCCTACAGACTATCCATACATCTTATAGCACCACTGACCTACGCAATGACGCCATGGAGGAGCTCTACCAATATGTTGACACCGGTATAACTGTCGAGGAACAGCGTTCCTTGGAGCAGCGATATTCTGCCACCGAGATTCTGCAAACCATTAATTCCGCTAGCCTCCATTCCTGCCCAGGAGAAGATGGCCTGACATATTCATTTTACAAGACCTTTTGGAGTATAATCAAAGCAGAAATTGTAGAGTTGGTAAATGAGATCCTTATTGGATCGAACTGTTGCCCTGGATTCGCAGATGGCATCGTCATCTTAATCCCAAAGAAAATATCTCCAATGAGTGTCTGGGACTATAGACCCATAACACTTTTAAACAGCGACTACAAAATTGTGATGAAAGTACTTGCATCCAGATTAAGGGTTCTTCTACCTACAATTATAACCTCCGGACAAACATGTGGCATCCCGGGCAGGACCATAATTGACAACCTTCTGGTCCTCCGAGATACAATTCTCAATTATGAACGGAATCCGTCGGAGGCTGCGGCGTTGGTCAGTCTGGATTTTGATAAAGCCTTTGATAGAGTTGGCCATGCTTAGATGTTTAAAGTGCTTCAGAAATTCAAACTTCCACCGTTGCTAATATCTGCAATCAGAGCCGTCTACAGCGGGATGTCTTCGAAGGTGCAAGTCAATGGATACTTCAGTAAGCCTATAAAGCTTACTAACTCTGTACGCCAGGGTTGTCCACTATCAATGATTCTCTTCTCCCTTTCTTTAGAACCCTTTCTTCGCTATCTTCAGGCTAAGTTGACTGGGACTGTCACTTCGGCTCGATTATTTTGTGCCAGAGCTTATGCTGATGACGTCACGCTGCTATCCGTAGGCGTGAGGCCTTACCCTTGATAAATACCGCCATCACACTTTATGAGGAAGCTTCTAATGCCAAAATGAACACCGCGAAATCGCAACTGCTCCCTCTTGGATCGTGGCCAACTGATCACACATTTCTCGATATCCCGATACAATATAATGTCAAGATTCTTGGCCTCATCTTCTCCAAGCCGTTTACATCGATGATTGCTCGCAACTGGGATCACAAAATAAATTTGATTAGGCTGAATACCACTGCACATCTTGGCCGGAACTTGAATCTTCTACAGAAAGTGTGGCACATCAATCAGTTTGTTTTGGCAAAATTATGGTATATGGCGCAGATACTACCAATGCCTGAAAAACACGTCTCCCGAATTGAACGACTTATTGGATACTATTTATGGAGAGCACGGCCCTTTCGTGTAGCCAAAACCCAATTGTGGCGAAAACGTAACGAAGGCGACTTAGGTTTAATTGCAGTGGGACCTAAGAGTAAGGCGCTTCTTGTTAAATCTATTATACTTGCCACTAGGGGATATGGAGAGGAACAAGAAATAGCATTTTGGGAACTCTTCAAGAATTCTCTTGCAACTCCAGTTCGGGCTGCTCCTGCGGGTTTTAAGAGAGCACTCCATGCTTTGGATGGCATTGATGTCGATGTCCTACCTCAGCAACCTAGAGGACTAGCAACTGAGCTCTACAAGCTTTTCCTACAGCGGCTGCTTGCACCAATTCATGTGGTGGATAGGATGCCCAACAAACCCTGGTGTCAGGTATGGCGGAACATCCATTTGCGCAACATATCTACGGAGTGGACTACATGCGCATATTTGGTCATCAATGATGTTGTGGCTACAGAGGATAAAAAATTCCGATACAACATGGTGAGGACCCCCACATGCAACATTTGCGGTGTCCGGGATACTCTACGCCATCGTTTTGTTACCTGCACAACAGCACGACAGATCTGGCACTGGGTTGTTTCGCAATTGCACCGTCTTGCTCCTTCGCAAAATCCCAACGATTATGCTCGCACATTACTACAACTAGAGACTCGAAGTACTACCGACCGCTTCGCACAGGTGTGGCTCGCACTTGGCTTTCAGCATTATATGCTGTCTGAAACGCATCCCAGCGTCGACGGTTTACGTTGTCATCTTAGAGCAGCAAGAGAAGATCTGCAAAAACATAGGCGTCTTTCACTGCAATCGGCAACAGCTTTTGCCTTGCTCATTCTATAGCGATTACAAAACCTTCTCATTTTGTTACCATCTTCCTGCACATGTTTAATTTAAACGCACAGACAACATTGTTCATAACTATATATAAAAATTGTGAACTGATATACTGTATTTATAATATAGCTTATACCCTTTGTAATTAACAAAATGAATAAATAAATTAAAAAAAAAATGAGGTCCCAACCGCTGGTCACAGCTGCCCACGTAGTAAGTAATCTTTTGTGACTTACGTGAACCCTGAGATATACATATATATATATATATATATATATATATATATATATATATATATATATGAGGCGAAAGTCCCGAAAGGTGGCCATATTCAGATGACTGATGCAAACACGAAGTCCCTAATGTTTACAGATAGAACGCACGCGACGTCGCCGGCGCACTCATACAAGTCCCTGAACCCCCGGTGGCTTTCCGAAGGATCCCGAAGGCAGGTCCTGACCGGGAAGCACCCGTAGATACGTCAGGGAGAAGCCAGTCGAACACCGTCGCCGGTCCTGCAACTTTGAAGCAGATGACAAGGAAGTGATGGGTACTGGGAATGATGGGCAAGAAAACAATTTTAGAAAATGAACCATCCCAGCATTCCAATCTGAATCGGGGAAACTACGAAAAACCCAGGAGTCAGAGTGGGCAGTGGGACCTCCCGAATTCGGGTCATATACTTTGCGCGCACGTTTTCTTGGGCGCTCGGCGCTTCATTCGGTAGGTTTCTGCAACTTTGGAAGCAGGCCAGAGTAACAACATTGAGCTATATACATTCTAATATTTAGCGGCTTCAATGCTAAGGTTTCATTCTGTCTTTAGGCCCAGAGTTCATGCGCATGTGCGCTGTGTTTCGTTTAATAATTCAGCTGGTTTGCGGTAAATTAGATAACTTATTCACCATAATAGCTGAGGGCCTCAAAGAAAGGAACTTTCTTTAGTTGACAACACTGCCGAAAGATGGGCGGGCTACCTCTCTCTTCTCCTCCCGCCACCCTTCCTCAAAAAATCTAGCGCCCAAGAAAAGGTGCGCGTATAATACGTTACCGACTGATGCATCCCGCTCTGTCATCCAAGACCATAAAATAGTTTAAATTTACTTTAGAAGCTATTTGATAACAAACTAATGGCTTTTGCTTATTAAGTCTTTGTTCTTTGTTACAGGCGATTTCCATTTCAGCATCTTAGCATCTGATTACAAGACATATGCTCTGTCCCACAGCTGTAGGGAAACTTCGGACTCAAGCAAAATAAGACACGATAGCATCTGGAGCCGAGAGCCTTCCCTGGACCCTGTGGTTCTTCACACATTGCAGTCTGTCATGTCTGGCCTCGACATCGCCGATGATGATTGGGAAATGGTCAACAATTCTGGCTGCTAGCCAGAACATGTAAAAGGAATAATCGCTGGTTGCAAAACAATTTGCATGTAGTGCATGGCCTTTATATTATAGCAGGAAACAGCTTCATTCCCTTTCTTTCCGTCCATTTAAATGTTTCACACAGTGGAATTTTCGTATACTCGTTTCTTATTTTAGTGTATGCTCTTGTAAGATCAATAAAGAAGTATAGGAATGTATTGTTTCAAACTTCAAATACTTCCATAATTACGCCTTTATTTTAAAAACTGTTTATGCATTTTTGTTTAAAAGAGGAGCTACATGTTTTATATTATGTGAAAAACTATAAGTGTATAAACAACAATCCTTTGTACGAAGGGCAACTTAAAAATCTATTTTGTATTCACTATTTAATTTTTTCAAATTTGTAACAAATAAATAAATAAAAAAAATTAAAAAATAACGAAAGCTCTTTGAGCATTGTCTCTAAAATATTAACATTTATTGAACTATAAATGTTTAAATATTCTTTATGCACATCATATACAGCAATAATATAACTCTAGAGTGATTAATTATGATTTTTAATTTTCAAAAACACGACTAATTCGTTGGTATCAGTGGAAGAGTGTATAAGTTTAAAAATGTAATTTATCAGGCAATTCTCATAAATAAATTTTCACACTTCACGTTCTGAGTATATAAAATGCAATTTTTGGGCTCATACGCCTTACCCCAAGTACCAGGAAATTTGTTGCTCAATAAAATTAATGCGCAAGAAACATAAACCACAATAATATTTGCTGTGCTGGAAATGTCTAAACTTTGCTTAGGAAAGAGTTTTTTTAAAATAGATAAAAATCTAAAGATTTAATCTTGTTTTGCTCGATATAAATGTGTACTGAGTCCTTGTGTACTTTCCCTCACACCCTCTCCCTCCCTCTCTCTCTCTCTCTCTCTCTCACACACACACACACACACACACACACAAACACACGACTTTGTTGTTGTAGTAAATTTAGCATCCTTTTATTCAAACAACTCGGAGGGTGGATGGAATAATTAAACAAATGAGCTCGAGTGAGTAAAATACTAAAGTTACCTGATATTCAGCAGTTTGAGGGCTGAGAGAAACCCTCCAATAAAAATCTCATTCAGACAGTTTGATACAATTAGGTTGAATACAGGTCACCAGCTTTAGAAATGAAATGGAGTTTTGTTTGTGAATGCTCTTTAACGGCTGTAGCTCTCGAGTACCAATCTATATTGGGCGTGAATGACCGCCTAATTTTGCACAGAGGCCTTTTTATCAGGCATGAGGTTCTTTTACGTGCCGTAAATCTACGACACGAACCCAAGGGCTTTACTTACCTTCCGAAGAAAGACATGCTAAGGATTTTACGCCCGAAAAAAAAAAATCCATCGCCCTCCGCTGGCCTTAAACCCGTGACTAGCATGGTAACCACTACACCACGGATGGCGACATCAGCTTGAGAAGCAACATCTTTGTGCCTTTGGACATTCAAAATTACAGTATTCTCTAGATTACAGAAAGAGACAAAATTTACCTACCCCATTCCGAGACTCGCGGGTCCTTCTCTATCGCATATATGTGTTGTCTAAAAATATTCACATAAGAAAATATTCTGATATTCACATTAATTATTCAGGATAAACTTTTACTTAGGAATATTTCAAATTAGTCAATTGGTACTTCGTTACATGAGGAAACAACACTCAGTTCGCAAATGGGATTTGCAGGGAAGAAAGATGAAATTGCCAACATTTTTAGCGGACAAATTGCATAATGAAATACCTAATTAACAATTTGGAAGAGAAAATATTATATAAATTAATTTATGTGGCTATCGAAAGTAACAAAATGGAAGGTATCATAAACAAGAAGAAGTGATCAAGGTCTGAAAAATCAATTCTAAGGATGGCAGCAAATAAAGTGTTCTTCATCTGAGTACACGATTAATTGGGAAGAAGACTGGAAGGATTCAAGATCTAGAAGCATGCATTTATGTAGTATCAATGAGAATTAATAACAAAGTGAATGTGGAGGTAAATACTTATTAGGTGAATGTGATATTCAATAAATAATAAACTTATTGAGTAATTGGATAAACGACAGCTATAATAAAGGAAATACAGCAATTTTTATAAGAATAATAACACCTAGGTAGGTATAAGCAGATGATGATGGGCTGTAGTAAATTATGAAGAAGAAGAAGAAGAAGAAGAAGAAGAATAAGAATGTTGTTTTAATGGAATTAATGGCAATGAAAGTGATTAATGTGTTATGAAACAGATGGATACAAAACAACTGAATGGAAAAAACATAATTTATTGTAGTAAATAATCTCACAGAAGGTCCCGGATTCGAATCGTAGCTGGGTCGGGGTATTGATCTTCAACCAGAACCATTTTATATCTCCCGCAGTATCTGTGTGTGCGCGCGCATGCGTGTGCGTAGAGTGAGTGTGTGCGAGTTTGAAGAAAAGAAAATATTTAAAGAACCTAATTCAAAGAGTTAAATATTGTAGACTCCAGACGTTAAAAGGATCTCAGTTATGTCAGGACGTCTTTAAATAAATACATAGAATAATCAGTGATTAGGTATTTTTATGATGGAGAAAAGAACTAGACTTTCCAAGCGAGTTCGTCATTTAACTAGGAATTAGAAATCTTGCGAGCATAGCATATTTAGAAGTAAGTCTATAAAAATGTTTATTTGACATAAATTGTGCATTATAATGATCCCTGATTTGCTCGTCTTTTATGATTTTGCAGTTATAAGTAAATTGTACAAAATTCAATAAATATGGACAGGCGTTTTTACAGGCCATTCATAGAGAATTCAAGATATGTGTTTAATATTTCACATTAACATCTCAAACATTTTTAATTTCTCAACCACGTATGTACAATGTGCATAGTAAGTACAGAAGACATTGCATTCCACCCAACATTTCGATACTAAGATTTCACACATTTTGAGAATACTTAAATCCAAAACAACTTTTTTTTTTAAAAAAAAATGATCCATGTATGTGCATACGCACGCATGCGCGCGCGCGTGTGTGTGTGTGTGTGCGTGTGTGTGGTGTACGTGCGCGGTGTCTTTGTGAACAGCATAAACTAAAAACGAACAGTCCGTTAAATATCAAAATTTATATTTAAGTTCAGCATTTTCCAAGAATACGACACAAAGATTTTCAAGAAAATCTTCCACCCCAAACTATCCTTTACATGGAAAATGTTAAAAAAATTGGGATTTTTTAAAAAATGAATATCAATGTTCATTAAAATACTATTTATTAAAATATTTCCACGCAAATAAAATACATATTTTGAATTTTCAGGGAATCATTTTGAATTTTATAAAGCCCCCTTCATGGAATGACTTTTGCGTAACCAATAAACCGTTATTGATAAATCTATTACTACAAAAATCTACTACACAAAAATACACAACTTACTTTCTCTATTTCTATTTTATAGTTCTTAAACTTTTCTCATAAAGAAAGCCGTCATCCGTGTTTTTCTTGTTTTACTCTTGGCCATGCAAAGAAAACCGAATTTCAATAATATCGCATAGCGACTGCTTTTAAAACATTTGACTATCGCTATAATCTAGGGTATTTCCTTATTTCCCTTCTATTTATAAGGAGCTAAGTAATAAGACCATTTTACTAAGGTTTATCTTGATTAGCATGACGTAACTGGAATTTTTTTTAATTCTTTTTTTTTTTTAATGAAGAATACTGAGTTTGGCTTGACAAGTATTAGCCATGACAAATTTATAATATTGCTGGAGCTTTCGGCCATTTCTGTCGCCCTCCGTGGTGTAATGGTTACCATGCTAACTTCATATACCCAAGGTTGCGGGTTCAAACCCGGCGGAGGACGATGGATCCTTAGCATGGCTTCCTACGGAAGGGCAGTAAAGCCGTTGGTCCCGTGTCGTAGATGTACGGTACGTAAAAGAACCTCAAGCCTGATGGAGAGGCCTCTGAGAAAAATTAAGCGGTTTTTCACGCCCAATATAGAATGGGACGCTGAGAACCACAGCAGTTAAAGAGCGTCCATAAATAACATACCATTTCCATTTCGCCATTTCCAGCTCCAAGGCATTCTTCGGGAAATGTGTTTGTAAGAATAGGCAGAGAAAGTCATCTGAATGGAATACATCAGATGTTTTCAGCTGACTCTGCCTTAAAAACAATAACTTTTACAAGAAAATAAACATAAGAGAAACTATATTTGAGAAAATCGAAAATAAGAAACTTTTTGCATGAAAAGGGTAGTTTCAGATGGGACATTTTCTTGGATATTTTTGTCTAGAATGTTTAAATAGTGTGTGTCCCAATTTGATATTTATTCGAGCTTTATTAGCTACTTTGACTGACCGACTAACTCACTCGATCAATCTATCAATCAATCAACCAGCGTTTTTATTATCCGACGCTTTCAGAACATTGAATTGGCTATATTATAATTCGGCTGTATGCTTATGGTGCCTTCGGAGGCAGTGATTTATGGCACCTCTGCTGTAATTCATTTGAGTCGGGGTTTTGTTTAACATCTAGAAATATCGGCGGCTTCACCTTTTGGAATAATTGCTCATGGCAATGATATTCACCCGTTTGGGGAATTATCTTTAATTTTACACGGACACATTCACACTCATTCATATCTCAAGACTCTGGGGAGGATGGGTATAATCTTTGCTAGAGAAAAATTCACACCCCCAGCCAAGAATCGAACCAGGGACCAATTGCAGAGCAGGAGTCGGGATTTTGTTTCGAACGATATCAGTAGGTACTAAATATTCTTCTTCCTTGTCCCTAATATTCACACTTCATCATTTAGCAACTTTTCCTAGCAACTCTTATCTCCTACTTTACTAAATTTAATCAATTTCACTACACGTCACTATTACAAATTGTCCGTTTGAGACTTATTTGAGCATCATTTCACCGATTTTATTCTACGTCTGTTATCTCCCAAGTTAAAGAACGTTAAATTTAAGAACAGTAAATATTACATTTCATTATCTGATGCTCTTTCGAGTCCTTTATTTATTACAACATTTTGTTGACAGAAATGTAGCAATAGAAATTAGTTTGCTTAAAAACAAAATATAGTAATGATTTATTATTATTATTATTATTATTATTATTATTGTTGTTGTTGTTCTTCTTCTTCTTCTTCTTCTTATTATTATTATTATTATTATTATTATTATTATTATTATTATTATTATTATTATTATTATTATTATTATTATTATTATTATTATTATTATTATTGAAGAAAAGTAGGGAAATTTGAAATAGTAGAGAAACTGTTATAGCGTGTCAGAGGTATATTTCACTTACGGAACGTGCAGTTTGCAACCTTGGTTGGACCACCAACACGTGCAGTCGTGCAGAAAGGTGGTAGAAAGGGTGGTGGTGTAGTTGCTGTCTATACACGAGACACGCTGTAAATACATTACCATGGGAAAAAGAAAGGTATGACATTTTAGAGATACGTTGACAACAGGTTGTGCACTTTTCAGTATACAATTGAGAAATAAGTATGCCGAGAAATGCAATATTTTGGTTCGCAATGTATGCATCTTAGAGCTTAACCTATAATTGTTTTTTTTAAGAATTGTGTTTCTCGTGAAGGTCCAGAGGTTTAATGCGACTTTACTTTTATCCGATCTAAGATATAACGTCTTACAATAGCTCATGGTAATATTAATGGTTATTAAGTTGGAAAAAATTTGACGTTTCTGAGTATACATTGTTAGTTTGATTTCATGCACCGAAAATAGGAAATTGAAGCGTATTGAGCTTGTAGAATTATGTATGCAAGTAATTGGAGTAAATTAGCCAATTAAGTCATAAGGAGATGCAAAAACTATACATAATGTGTTATATTTATGAAATTAGGATATAATTGCCTCATCTCCCATACTTATCACGGATTTAAAAATTAAGAAAATTAAATAATAGTTGAATTAACTTAGTATTAAGAGAGCAGTTGTTGACATCTTCTTTCACCTTGAAAGAAATCGATGATGATGCACAGGAAAGCAAATTAGTAATTATTAATAGAAAGAGTTATAAAAATATAGATAAATTCCCGCAGAGGGGAATCACTATTTGCATTACATATGCACATCTCTGGTAGTACTTTACTATAACCCCCCCCCCCCCCCCAAAATGTAACTCTGTAGAACACAGTATAAATTTGATGCCAATGCATAAGTACACTAATAGGATATTTGAACTTCATATGTATGACACATGATTGCATTTTTAAAATTAGAAATGTTAAAAATGTTTTCGTTTATAAGTAGAACTGTACAGATACTTATAATCATGACTGCAATAAGCTTGTAATACAATTGGTATAAGTGAATATTTATGGATATATGCAATTGCATACATAATTGTTTGAATTCCTAACATTACATTGATAATCAATTCCAAAATAATTAAACTTAATTTTACTTGTTATCTAGCCAAAATAACAACAATATGGTTTCATCATGAAAGAGCGAAGCTTTTTTAGTTATTAATGGTCCCACGCACATTTTATTTGTTAGGTTATAAAACTAATGAACTAATTGATGGAAGATATTGCATTCTTTTTTTGTCTGTCATTTTCAATGATTCAGGCAAGATAGGAAAGCTGTTAGTATACATTAATAGCAGAATAAGTGTTAAATTTATAATAACTAATGTTGATATATTCATTAATGAAAGTTTTGTTTGCTTTGTATATACATTTCACCCAAACCCCTATATCAACAACTCTAGCTTGCAAGTCTATGCATATTACAGTATTAGTTTACAAAAGAAAGTGAATATAAAATGCAGTAGATGTGAAGCTTTACACAGACAATGCAGATTTGAAAACTTGTTGAAAACATTAATATGTTCCAGTGTGAGATCTGCTAAATAGCCGAGGTTTTGACTTCTTCTTGGGATCATTAGTGTTTAGCTTCACAGATCCCTCAGCTATACCCTGTTGTTACTCTGCCAATCTACTTTTAAAAAGCAACTTTGGCTGAGCTTTGCAGCTCCTTGGCTTAGGGCTTTTAACAGTACATAACAAACTAATAAGCAACTACAAAGTGATTCTAATGAATAACAAAAGCACCCAAACTGGGTTATGTATGGAAGTAATTCCACAATAACATTTACAATTTACTGTGAATATAGCGGATAAAACTTGAGAAATTATTGTAACAATATTATTTTTGAAATGTATAATAAAGAGGTTTGCAAAATTTAGTATTATATAATAATATATAAATGTTCAATAAGGAAGTACCTTTCATCTTCAAAAAAATGAACAATCAAATAATAATTGCTGCACTATCTGTTCATTACGATAAAGACATTGGTAAGTAGGTACTAACAATATTAATATGATATCTTTGAAAATAATTTTGAAATTTTCCATGACCCATCGTGTACTATGTGATTACAAAATCAGGATGAAAATAACTTGCATTTAAAATTATTATTTTAGTAAAGAAAAGGATCTTATAAGTTGTTCTTTGCTGTTATTTATCCAGTAGCTGTTCCATGTATGAGTTACTAACTTCCAATGAGCTACTAACTTCCATAGTCTTTGTCTATGATGTAGGACATTTTGAATAGGATAATTCCTTGTGACTAATCAGAGCAGTCTTTGCCAGTTCATCTGTTCTCCCATTTCCTTTATGACCCATAACCCATGACAAAAAAATAAGTTACTATGATTTATTATATTTTTTCCTGATATGGTGACTATGGGGTGAAGATAATATTTATCATTGATAGTGTTGATAGCATGTTGAGAGTCACTATATTTAGTAGTAGCATAATTAAAATGAGAAATGAAATGGAATGGCAATTTATCTGTGGACAGTCTTTAACTGCTGTCATTCTCAGTGTCTCATTGTATACTGGGCATGAAAGACCGCTTAATTTTGTTCAAGGACCCTTTAACAGGCTTGAGGTTCTTTTATGTGCTGTTTGAAGAATGAATACAGACAGCCATGAGTGGAAGCTTGCACAAACACGAACAAATAAGTGGTATTATGTCATCACTCCCGGTGCCTGACCTGTGTAGTTCGGCAATACTGGAATAAGCAGTTGAGGCTCTTACAGTGGGCGGATTTGAATGAAGTCAAAGTGTAAACACTGGCTCACACAGTCATACGCTCACAAAGCAGAAAATTGATATTTATTAGTGATAAAGAAACAGTAACTTTAACCTGTTTTGTCAGATTGCAATGTACTATATTCCTGCTTTATCTGTCTGCTCTAACCATGCCATGCTACACCAGTGACCTCCCCAAACAACTGCATTCATTCATCAGACAAGTAGTACATTTGGTTATAAATTATATTGTGTCTGTGATACACACACTAGATAAGGAATAGAGTCTTAACAATTTGCCTAGTTTACCTATAAATTTATGTTTTATGCAACATAATGTTGAAATATTCAGATATACTGTATGGAGTGAGTGCTAATCAATGACTTAAATTCCTTATTGATAGCTTAATGCTTCTTGAATTCTTAAATAGCTTTACACAAACTTGAAAGGTCATTATGATAGTAATTATTATTCTTGTTGTGATTTAACATATATTCTGTTTTAGTGCACTTACCTTTATGGCCTATTTTGACCTGTGGGTCACCACATGACTAGCAGGCAGAACTGCAGAGCTCGGTATCAGGCACATTTTGAATTATCGTATAACCATTTGTTCTATGGATACTATTTCTATATGAATACTTTTGTCTTGCATAAAATACAACACTTAAGAAGAAATATTTTTGTATTTTGTAGAACACTGTAAATGTAATCCTATACATTAGTAAACTAATCATATAATTGAAAATCATGTGTTTGAAAAATGTTTGGATACACTAGCTACGTTGTACAATTTGATTAACAGTCACGAAGCAAGAAGAAAAATAAGCAGATTAATAATACAGATGAACCAGATGAACTCACCAGAGCTCCTCATTCATTTGTCATCCACAGAGGAGTTGTTGGGAAACACATCCTTGAACTAACCAAGGATTTTAGGAGAATCATGGAACCTTTTACAGCTTCCTCACTGAAGGTAAGGAATACATCCTCATCTACTGTATCTCTATCCTGCATAAGCAGCATTTTAGAATGGCTACTAAAGGCTGGTTCACATTTTATTGGGAGGTAGAGCAGGAATGCATATGTTAGCAAAGTGGGATGTTGATAATTTTCTTCATTGGGATGTCATTTGTTTCTGGATAACTAATGATGTTTTTACACTTACTTCTAATTCAGCAAACAATGCAAGTTAGCTAATGTTAAAACTGAAAGAATAAGCATTTGATAAATGTACAGCTGTTATTATTTCTGATTTCTCTAGAGAAAATGTCTTACTAAGCGTCATTCTTTTATTAATAGTGTACAAGGGCTGTTAGAAATGAAGAAACCATTTTTTTCAAACACAGATTATTTATTTCTCAACATATTCCTCTTTTAGAGATATACATTTCCTGTAATTTTTTTAATCTCTCCAAAACAAAGGAATTGTGAAACCACAAAATACACCTGTGTTGACAGTGGCCTCATTTGATCTAAATTTTCTTCCTGCAAGCCATTTCTTCATGTTTGAGAACAAAAAGTAATTGCAGGGAGCTAGGTTGAGTGAATATTGTGGGGGGTGGGGGGGTTGCAATTCATGTAGTTTGGCTGCAACAGTTTTGCAGGAATGTGCCGGGCATTGTCACGGTTATCTTTACCAAATGGTGCTGTGTCTCTGTCAATTTATTGTTGAAGGGTCAGTGACTCACTGTACTATATATCCAAGGTCGCGGGTTCAAACCCGGTGGAGCACAATGGATTTTTTCGGGTGTAAAAATCCTTAGCATGGCTTACTTTGGTAGGGAAGAAAAGCTGTTGTCCCGTGTCGTAGATTTATGGCACATAAGAGAACCTCATTCCTAATAGGCCTCTGAGCAAAATTAAGCTTTCACACCCAATTTAGAATGGGATGCTGAGAACCCACAGCAGTTAAAGAGCATCCATAAATAACACATTTACATTTTTATTTATTGTACTATTGCCTAGTAATCATTTAACTTTTTCTAAGAAGTCCATGAGTATGGCACCCTTTGCATCCCAAAAAATTGTTGCCATCACTTTTCTGGCTCATGGGACCATCTTTGTCTTATTTGAAGCAGATTCACCAGAATCAACCTATTGTTTTGATTGTTGCTTGGTTTTCAGAGTATAATGCTGAATCTGAATCTTATTGACAGTGAAAACTCAACACAAAAATTCTTCAGATTTTGCTTAAATAGCTGCAAACATAGCTTCGAAGTGAGACCCATATCTATTTGCTGCCCACTGAGATCAAGTGCAGCACCCATCAGGCAGACAACATTTTCATTTCCAACTTGTCAAAGAAGTTCATGAGTATGACAACTTTTGCATCCTAAAAAATTTGTTGCCATCACTTTTCTGGCAGATGGGACCATCTTTGTGGCATTGAATTTTCCAACTGGTTTCTAATAATAAAACGTACCCCTACTGTTCGAAAGTGGCTTCATTTGAAATTTTGGTTTCACTAAACATGAGAATAAGGTTTGGTCACCACTTCTCATATCCTGAAGAATAAGTAGGGAAGTAGGTATTACATTTTATTGAATTTGATACTGAGATTTTAGCAGAAATACATGCTTTGAGGATCCTTGAATAAAAGAAATGGATTTTAGAAAAAAGTCTGTATGTATGTGTGTGCGCACATATAACTTGCGAAACAAAAAGTTGGATAAATACCAAACTTAGTATTTAAGTTCAGTATCTTCCAAAGAGTTTCGAAAGAATCCCTCACATCCAACCATCCTTTACATAGAAAATTTTTCAAAAGTTTTGACTGTCTCAAAAAATGGCTCTTAGCAGTTGTGATTAAAATACTGTATATTGAATTCTTAGAATTGAGGAAAAGAATTTTGTACACTATTGTGTAACTGGTAAATATTAAGCAGTAGACAGGAACATACTACACAAAAAAGCAGATCTTTGCAAAATATACAATTATTTCTGTGTGTGTGTGTGTGATCAATTTGGGAGATATCCATTACTAAAGGTTCAAATTATTCAAACACATTGTCATTCTTCACAAGTCTTATCAGTATTCAGTTGTTTCTCTTTATTGCATAAAAATAGTATGGAATTTTAAGGCAAGCTTATGACATCAGTTCTTAAACATTTGATTATTGTTCCCTTTAACAAAATGTGTAATGTGCTATTTATGCAAAGGTTTAACTTGATTGAAATGCAGTAGATAGAAGAATATTTTTTCGTAAGTCTAATTTGTACAGCCACCAATAAACAATAGAGGGTAAAGAAAAAGTCATATGAATGTAACACATCAGATTTTTTTATTGATTTTATTATTACTTTAGCTTCTATATCCTTCTTGTACCTCAATAAAATGTATAATGAATCCATTTCTACAAATGTTCATATTGATTAACATACAATAAGCTTATGGATAGTTTGCAGAAGTCCTACAAAAGCATCTGAAATGTGATTCATATGATATTCTCTACCTGTTCTCCAAACACTTAATTCTTACAAAATATTATTCTTTTAGCTTCATCATGCTGATCAAAATAAGCATCACCAGAAATTATAAGTGTTTTAAAATTGAAATCAATAACTAGGAATAGTTCAGAAATGGTTGTCTACAAAACAGATGTACATTATATGACATAAACTGTGTGTTTTAATGTGATGTACATTTTTTGTTAGTAAATTTTGTCTATCTGTTACGATTACCAGTTATGTAAAAATCATCCAGATTAAAGAGGTCTTCAGCAGTTATTCCAGAAAATTCAAGATATACATGCCATTTGTCTTGAAATTATCTTATAGTATTTTAATCAAAATTATTAGAGCCATTTTTGAGAAAATAAAAACTTTTGAAAAATGTTCCATGTAAAGGATAGTCGTAGTAGGGATGATTTTTTATGAAAACATTTGTGTTGCAACCTTGGAAGATGCTGAAGTTAAATACCAAGTTTGGTATTTAAAAAACTTTTTATTTTGGAGTTATGCTGCTCATAGACACACATACAAAGGGATCTTTTTTCTAAAAATGCTTATTTTGGATTCAGGGAACCTCAAAACATATTTCTGGTAAAGTTTTGACATCAAACTTTTGGGTGGAATGCATTAGTTTCTCTACTCACTATGTATATAGTAAGTTATAGAGAAAGTGTTAAGCAAAGTTGCTAAAGGAAATCAAGTGAATGTAACTCATCAGTGATTTTGTGTATATTAAGTTAAAATTACAGTGGTTTGTTTTAACTAAATTTTACTCAGAATTGAGTGGACAAACATTCCTAGGTTTCTCTCACCACATTTAATGCAGGAATATATTTTTGTGAACAGTTGCTCTCATTGTCAGCTACTGTTGAGAAGCTCAAATATCCAGGTCCCACATTGTCTTGCACTGTTGCCCTGTTGGTAGAGGTCAGGGTTGCTGAATTTGTTTCACATGATTTTGCTAGAATTGTTTAAAAAATCATAAAATTCACAATTGGGGGGGGGCAAAATAAAAGCTTTGATTTAGCAAGTAGTGCTACCAAATTTTGTTTGTATGTTTTTGACTTTAAGGTCCATTCCAAAGTTAATAAAAAAAGAAAAATGAACAAACAAATTATGTTATCACCTGAAACCTCCTTATGCCATCTGTATAGTTCAGGATTACAAAGGCAGCTCTTGTTAAAGTATCACATTTTCCCCACTTACCTGTTAATTAAACTACAGTATATACTTTATATTTAAACTGCAATTTCACTAACAATATTATTCAAATGCCTAACACCCACTACGTAAAATATATATTTGCAGTTGAACAAATTCTATGCATATGATTCAAATACAGTATACTCCCAATTATTCATGCATCTTCTCGCCCACATTACCCCAAATAATTGGGTATACTGTACTTATCTTGTAACAAGGAAAAGGGAATCAGAAAAACAATATAGTATCTAATTCTGTGAATGCTGTCTGTGGGTATTGTAGAAGTTGCACTATTTTGTTAGCAGTGACCAAACAAATTTACAATCATTGTACTTATTAATTAATTTAAGACATTGTATAAAAGTACTTTTCAAAGAATACATTTAAAATTCCTTTGTGGATTCAGAAGTAGTCCAAAAATTTGCAAATGTCTCCTTTAAAAATTTATTGCAGAGTTGATCTTTTTGTAGCCCTGTCCATTAATTTTTATTCACTCAGGCAACCCTGTTAGAGGATTCAACTATAAGAAAGTCAGGTATTAAACAGCAAATGACAATGTGCTCTTAAAAACATGTTCTGCTTGAAATGTTGTGATTGAAACCTAAGAGTGTTAGTTGCCTTAATCCTAGATTTTGATTCATATTGGTTTCATGTATAAGTTCTTTTAAGAAGCTAATTTAAATTATATTTGTTTCAGTCGCGCAAGAAAAACTCTGTAAAGGACTTTGTGTCAGTTGCTGGTGTTCTCCATGTATCACATCTTTGCATTTTTACAAGAACATATCAAGGAGCATATATGAAGATTGCAAGGCTTCCTCAAGGACCAACTTTAACATTCTGGGTTCACAACTTCTCGTTAGCTAAAGATGTAGTGTCCATGATGAAGAAACAATATGTTTTTGACAAATTGTTTAGGAACTCTCCGCTTATAGTTTTGAATAGTTTCAGTGGTGAAGGTCTGCATATGAAGCTTATGTCATCCATGTTCCAGAATATGCTTCCTACCATTAATCTTACAAAGGTAAGTGCATAAGTGTCATAAGAAAACAGAATTAAACCTTTGTGCTGAAGAAATGAATAATTTCCATAAAATAATTAAAAGGAGAAAAGCTTTGGATCTGGGATATTTTCATAAGATGACAACTAGGAGCTAGAGAATCACTTTTCGCTTTCTCTTCTGCTTACCTACACACACACACTGAAAAAAACATTTTTTGCATGCAAGCTGTTGCTTCTCTTTTCCCCCCCCCTCTCTTTCCTACAAAGATTTTTTAAGATGATATACCCACCCAAAACTACCCTTAACGTGTAAGATTTTTAGAAAGTTCTGATTTTCACAAAAATGTTTCTAACGGTTTTTATTACTTTTTCAAACATGAATGTATAATGTACATAGTAGATAAAGAAGGTAGTGTATTCCATTCAGAAATTAAATACAGAAATTTCACTGAAAATACATGTTTTGAGACCATCTGAATAAAAAAAAAATAGAAAAATTGTAGGTGTTATGTAAGTGCCCATGCATGTCTCAAAAATGAAGTGTGTCTTAAATAATACCAGACTTGATATTTAAGTTCAGTGTCTTCCAAGGATGCAACACGAAGATATTCAAGAAACCCCTTCCCCCACAAATACCCTTTACATAGAACATTTTTTGAACATTTTGATTTTCTCAAAAATGTCTCTAACATTTTGATTAAAATATGTATAAGATATTTTCATAACAAACGAAATGTGTATCTTGAATTTTCTGGCAATAACATCTGAAGATTTGTTCATTTTAGATGACTTTTGTTTAATTTGTATAGCATAAGAGAGAGATAAAAACTTACCGTACAAAAAATGTAGATCTTGCCAAAGTACACAATTTATGTACTTAACATTTTTGTTGTGGACCTAACATTTCTGACATATTCCTTGTTATTGGTTTCAGTTTTAAAATATTTATACTTTACTCAAACAGGGAGCCATCCATGATTCTTTTGTTTTGCTCCTGGCCATATAAAAGAACAAAGTTCAATGATAATTCCTTAGCGAAAGCTTTTAAAACATTTGATTATTGCTTATCTCAATATAGAATAGAAAGAAGAATAATCTTTTGTGAGAACTATATAGAACAGCTAGAGAAAGTCATGTGAATGGAACACACCAAATTTTTAAATAACATATATTAAAGATATTTACTAGACAAATAAAATGTGTATCTTGAAATCTCAAGGAATAGCCTTTTAAGTCCTTTAATTTGTATAAGCTTGTGTACTCTGGACTTTTAAGCCCAGTACATAGTGTCCAGTTTTGAAGCATTTGAATATCACTATGCCCTTTTTATATGTAATGTATAATATAGCTATTTCTTCAAAGGTTTATCTTAATTAGAATGAAGTAGAAGAAAATATAAACTTTTATATGAATATTTTGTGTACCACTCAATAAACAATAGAAGGTAGAAAAAGTCATGTGAATGTAACACATCAAATTTTTGTATAAATAGTATAAAATATAAACATACAACTGAATTTGTTATGGTTAGAGAAGCTTGTGAGAGTGCTATATATAGAATGTTTTTGCTTCCTCTAAACTTGCCTATAGTATGTAGCTCAGGTGATTTTTGTTCAACTCAAAATGTTGATGTAAAGATTTCACAGAAAAATTTGAAACCAAAATAAAAGTATTAGAGAGCATAACTATAGAACAACATTTTAGATAAATACAAAAAATCAATACTGCTGAAGTATTCCAGACCAAGGTTTTCAACTATCTTTTATATAGAAAATTATTTTTGATTTTCCTTTCTCAAAAGTAGCTCATAATAGTTTTGATTAAAATAATGGAAATATTCAAGATATATAGATATATATATATATATATATATATATATACAGGGTTACTACAAAAGAAATAGACAACTTCAACTGCCTGTAAACCAAAACCTATTAGAGATAGCAACCTAATTATTTTGGAGGTATGTTGAGAAACTCTCAAAGTTTCATTTGTTACTATTGGTAATGCTGTAGTGTTTTGTTTGTTGTTGCAGAAGCTGAAATGGCGGAAAATCCTGTGGAAAAGGCATATTGCGTGTTGGAATTTGCTAGAACGCAATCAGCAACTGTTGTCCAACGACATTTTAGAACAGGTTACCACAAAACGCCAACGACTAGACAGTCAATCTACGACTGGTATAGAAAATTCGAGACAACGGGATGTTTGTGCAAAGGGAAGAGCTGGGGAACACCAAGAGTTTCGGAAGAAAACGTTGAACGTGTTCATTCTGCCTACATAAGAAGCCCACAGAAATCGACACCTAGGGCAAGCATGCAATTACAAATTCCACAGGAAACTGTATGGAAAATCTTGCGGAAGCGACTGCACATGATGCCTTACAGATTACAGATGTTGCAGTTTCTGAGTGAAGAAGTTAAGGTCATACGGCGTGACTTTTGCATCGACATGTTGCGACACGATGAGCGCATCATTTCATTTTTGTGGTAACATGTTCTAAAATGTCGGACAACAGTTGCTGATTGCGTTCTAGCAAATTCCAACACGCAATATGCCTTTTCCACAGGATTTTCCGCCATTTCAGCTTCTGCAACAACAAACAAAACACTACAGCGTTACCAATAGTAACAAACGAAACTTTGAGATAATTAGGTTGCTATCTCTAATAGTTTTTGTTTTACAGGCAGTTGAAGTTGTCTATTACTTTTGTAGTAACCCTGTATATTGACTGATAAAATGTATATTTTGAAGGACTCCTCAATCTGAATGAATTTTGTGTAACTGATAAACTATAAGAGGTAGACAAGAACTTGTTGCAAATAAAAATGTAGAACCATTGAAATATATAATTTATGCCCATCTTTTTTGTAACTGTTATTTTTGTAATACTCATTGCTATATTTTTAAGTTTTCTCTGACCTGAACTGTCATCTATAAAGCATAGTTACTTAATTTTTTAAGCTGTAGAAAGGGAAGTTAGAATCAAATTGATTCATTTATTGACAAAAATTTACTTGTGATGTTAAAAAAATTGTGTTTTGTTTTCCTATCATGCCTTCTATCCAGTTCCCTTGGACAGAAACATCACTGATAGTATTAGTACTGTAGTATATTATAAGGGATTATGTGAAGTTGTATGGGTAGAGAAGGTCATTTAGAGTGTTATACATAAGATTTTTCTTTATTTTAGGTGAAGCTAAGCACTATTAGACGTTGTATTCTGCTGAATTACAACCCTGTTTCCAAGTTGATAGACTTCAGACACTATGCAATAAAAGCAGTGCCAGTGGGTATCTCTAAGAGCGTGAAGAAGCTTGTCCAGAGCAAAGTGCCCAACTTGGGACGACTTGAAGACATCTCTGAATTTGTTACAAAGTAGGTGAGGCAGTTGCAGAACATTTCTAAAATAACTAATCTATTTTTTAGAAACCATTTACACAAAATTTCCAGAAAATGAGTGGATACATATTTATACTGATAGATCTAAAATTGGGCATAATTTTTATGATACAGCAGGTGCTGGAATATACAGCAAATTATTTTGCTCTGACATATCTCTTGGTTCAAACTCAACCCATTTTGATAGTGAACTTGAGGCAATCAATTCTGCTTGAAACAGCTTTTCTACCACATTAATCTCTTCAATAAAGCAGTCATCTTTGTGATTCCAAATCTGCATTACAAGTCATTTGTACTAGTGTATGTAAAACAAAAAGAACAGCTGAAATCTACCAGAGTATTAAATACTTACAATCTCTCCACAAATCGATAGTTTTACAGTGGATCCACAAGGCACGGATGAAACCATACAACATTTTTAAAACTACTTTATTTGCTAACTTCATGAAAGGAGATGTCAAAACTGGATACTTTTGTTGTCCATACATTTTGGCACCTCTTTAGGTAACTTATCTCTCACTTGCCTTAGTTCACCTTGAGAAATGCTGGCAATTCCCGGGTGAATATTTTGTTTTAATTCTTCCAGGGTGTGGGGGTCTGTCTTGTGCACTTTATGCTTTAATTTACCTCGGAGATATAAATTGCAGGGGAGCCACAAATCTGCTTAGAATTCTGTCTTGAAACTCAATGTCAATTGTTCTCATCGAAAGATTGGCTGCATGAACTGTTTAAGAGTCTTGTTGAAAAAAGGCAAAATTACTTTCCCTGTCTGCTACTTCTCTAAATAAAGGAAACAAAATTAAATTCAGTATGTATGGGCATCAATTGCTTACTCAAAAAAATTGACCCTATAACTCTTTCTCTGCAATCTTTCTGCAAGTTGTGCTTTCACTTGGCAAGCTGACTGAGTTAACACATACAAATCATAAATAAATACATGCTGTGCAGTAGAAAATATACTGAGCCATAATATACTTTTTTACCAAGTACAGGACAAAATAATAAATTGCTTGTAATAACTGAACTACACCACATCACTGTTAACTCAATACCGTACTTCCAGAGCAGAGCAAAACTGCGACAGAAGCATGACCTTATTTACAGTAGCAGTGCTGAATCATGTGTCTATATATCTAGTGTAACCGATACAGAGTTTTGACTGATTGTGCAATAAAGTATACTAAAAATGCAGAATGAACTGAGAAAGAAAATTGTAACAAAGCATCACAACGTCCACCTGTCTTAAGAGTTTGCTTGGAGCACCGCTAAATGCTCTGTGGTGTTGCTATTTATGCAGAATATACCCCCAATATCACCTATCTTTCTGTCTATATTGGTAAACTCATAGCTAGTTCAATTCCAAAGGCGAGTATAAAGGGCAGAAATCAAACAATGACTGACTTGTAAAGTTGTATGAATCTTATTCAGAGATTCCATAGGAATATATAGTCTATTATTATATCATTAATGCATTGTATTTTAAGGTATTTTGAAATAAATGTTCTAGTCGTAATACATTGTTAAACAAATCCACTTTCATGTATGAAAGTGCACAAATGGAAGAACCACTCCTGCTTGCCAATCTGTCTACAGCTGATGATGAAGGCCAATATCTGCTAGCAAATACTGATTGTCAAACAAGTAACACTAACTCCTCTAGTTAGTGTTGCAAAACTCATGTCCATATAAATGTATCTGCTCATTCCTCTTACTAGCTTGAAAGTCAATAATTTGTCACTATTGGATATAAGCTTTGTTAAAGATGATAGTTCCTAATAAACTGATGGGTGGTATCAGGTGTATTACTGCTACATTTTTATAGATTTTTCGCATTCATAGTCATTACTGCAATGCTATCTTTAATAATAATAACAATAATAATAATGATAATAATAGAGCTATAATTAGAAGTAATACCTACATCACAATGAATTTGCAGGTCTGGTCAATTATCAGAAAGTGAAGCAGAAGATGATCCAACCAGTCATGTGACTCTTCCTCAGGATCTTCCTTCAAGGGGCAACAAAGCATCTGGTCAGTCAGCAATAAGACTAATAGAAATAGGACCTAGGATGACATTACAGGTAGGTGAAACAAATTCAGAGACTGAAATAAGTACTCATGCAGCTGTAAATATGTATAAAATATATATAAAAATCTTGTGGTTAAGGGTTTATTTTAAAATCTCCAGTCCATTTGCAGAGGAAATGGATGTTTAATGATATGTAAACATTGAAGCTAGTAACTGCAAACCACCCAAATAACCCTAGACACAATATAATTTTGTGGCACCATATATCTTTTTAAATATATAAAAAAACAAAGAACATGTTTTGCATCTTCAATTTCCAATGCATTAAATTTTTTTGTTCTTTAAAAAGGGCATAACTAGCAATTTTCAATATATGTTTAATATAGTATGTGACTAATTAAATACACATATGCTTTAAAATTTTCTGGTAATAGTCGCCTACATTCAAAATGAACTTGGAATAGTTTTGTATGCCCAGTTAAACCAACACTTGCTGCAAAGATTTTTTTAAAAGATGCAATTTTTTTTTTTTCAAATAATGAATTTTGTGGCATCAGGTATTTTCATGGTCATTGCTTTGAATTTTCCACTGGTGCTACTGTTTGAAGTTGTTTCTTGTGATACATGGAATGAAGTTTTAATGGCAGTCTGTAGCAACCTGTTTTTAAATATTTGACTATCAAGTGTATCTCTGCTAACCTGTTGCGCCTACAGTGAAATAGTCAATGAAACTCTTTCTTCACATTTTTATGTCAATTAACATAAAGAGATAAAAAAAATCATGTTTTTACAAGAATCGTTTATAGAAGCCATAAACAATAAAGGATAGTGAAAGAAAAAAGGCATGTGAATGTAACATAATTTTTATGCAGTTTCTCCCTATTTTGAAAGTGCTGAATTGATCTGTAATCTTTTGGTTTCAAATAGCATTCTTTCACATCATAACAGGGAGCATTCAGTTCTTGGGATGAACAAATGAAACTTATACCATACTAAATATATGCTTTGTTAGCTCTGTTAGGATTTTGTGGAACCAGCTATTGTTGCATTTACATTTTTAGTGCAAAGCATTGTTACATCAAAATTATATCATTTAAAATTGAATTAATAAAAGGGTTAAATTTACACACACTTCACTTACTTATTTATAAATACCCAATAAATAAGTAAGTTTAGTGTATGTACATTTAACCCTATTATTAATATGATTATGCCTTCACAGTTAGTAGCCTCACAATTTGTGTCGCCTAAGATACCATTTGTTAGAGATCTGAGATTGAAAGCTAACAGTTTAAGAAATGAGGTAGATGTTCATTCAAGGAAGAGAATGAAATTAAAGAAAATGAAGAGGAGTAAAAAAGTTGAGGTCGGTAAATTAAACTACCACATTTTTCTCTGCATTTCATATTGTTTTGATAAAAAGGCAAATTCTATATATGTTAGTGCTGACTAAAACAGCAAGTGCAGGATTTCCTTCCCACAACCATGGCTGATGGTTGCACAGTAAGAGACTCTACATTTCTCCCCCTTGCCCATCAGGTACATCTCCATGTTAATTTTAACTATAATTTTTCAACAATGCATTATATGTATAAAATGCAAAATGAGTTGCATTTACACTTGAATTTATTTAATAATTAATGAATTACCTGAACATGTTTCATAGGCTGGTGTTATCTACATCATCAGCAGATTTAGACTGGTGGGCCTATCGCTAATATCCTCTGTGGAATTAAAAATTAAAATTTAGTTGAGTCGATTTTGTAACACTACATCACTTACTTTTTTATTTCGGAAAACATGTTTCAGAAGCCATGTGCTTCCATTGTCAATTCCTTTGGTCGACTGCCGGCATTGCTTGCTGTGGTGGTTGTCTTTGTCCCTGGTGGTGGTTTGATGAACCTCTGAATGAGTAGATCGCCTGGCGGGATTTCAAAATTGAAAACCCGGTTCTTGTTTTTCCAAATATATATGTTTTCCCAAACTTTTAATTCTGTCCTCCTTGTTGATGTTTTTGAGGATTTTTGGGCTTCTATTTATAGTGTGTTTCTCTTTCCAAAAATGCCAAGCTACTGCAGATTTGACTTCTTGTTTGAGTTTAATATTTCTGTGGTGTTCTTTTGCCCTGGTTTTTATATTTCTTTTTGTTTGGCCAATGTAGATTTTTTTTTTTTACATCGGCCAAACAAAAAGAAATATAAAAACCAGGGCAAAAGAACACCACAGAAATATTAAACTCAAACAAGAAGACAAATCTGCAGTAGCTTGGCATTTTTGGAAAGAGAAACACACTATAAATAGAAACCCAAAAATCCTCAAAAACATCACAAGGAAGACAGAATTAAAAGTTTGGGAAAACATATATATTTGGAAAAACAAGAACCGGGTTTTCAATTTTGAAATGCCGCCAGGCGATCTACTCATTCAGAGGTTCATCAAACCACCACCAGGGACAGAGACGACCACCACAGCAAGCAATGCCGGCAGTCGACCAAAGGAATTGACAATGGAAGCACATGGCTTCTGAAACATGTTTTCCGAAATAAAAAAGTAAGTGATGTAGTGTTACAAAATCGACTCAACTAAATTTTAATTGTTAAAACACATCACTGTCTCAAAGTTCACCATATAGCAGGATAATCCTCTGTGGACTTTTTGTGCTTTTCTGGGATGGATTGATGAACTTGAAGAGCTGGGTATTTTCAGCGGGAATTCTAAAGTTCATTAATTTTATTTATGTTTAAGGATAAAAATGTTTTCTCATATGTCCAGTTCTGCTGGTTGTTGTACTGATTTTACCAGGTGTGCACTATTTGCCATTTTGTGGTTTTTGGTCCTGAGATGTAATGCTTCTGCTGATTTTTCTGTTTGATTGTTTTTCTTTTTGTGTCTTAGGTATTCCTTCAATTTAGTTCTTATGTTTCTTTTGGT
Organism: Hymenopus coronatus; assembly: GCA_030762935.1. Lineage (NCBI taxonomy): Eukaryota > Metazoa > Arthropoda > Insecta > Mantodea > Hymenopodidae > Hymenopus > Hymenopus coronatus. Next base: position 38,810,546 of record CM060897.1, on the reverse strand, counting down.
CTTTTCTATGTATAACTTTCTTCAGTCTTCATACATCCATGGATATCAGTGACAGGCCCACCAGTTAAAATCTGCTGACAATGTAGGCAATACTCATCTAAGAAACTTGCTTGTGATTGAGATCATTTTGCATTCGATAAATCTGGTGCATTACCAGTGACATATTTTTTTGTTACTCTTGAGACAAACAAAATCATATTCCTAGCGTAGGACACAGGAATGATTTTTTTATACAATTATTTCAAATTGAATAAACTTTAGTGCCTGAATTTAATATTAAAATATGCTTTATGTTATAGCTTATGAAAATAGAAGAAGGTTTACTGAATGGAGAGGTTCTCTTTCATGAAGTTGTTCATAAAACAGAAGAGGAAAAACAGATTATAAAGAAACGACGAGATGAGAAAAAGTAAATATGCTATGTTTTAATGAAAGCTCTATACTTTATGGTTAATATTCATGAGGTGATGAATGATTTTGAAAGTTTAAATTTTGTACCCTATTCCTTGAATGTGATTTTAAAGATTTAATTTGTAACATCAAAATTTAGATAAAATATTAAAACTATTAGTTTTTCAAGAGTAAATCATGCATTAAATTATTAAAACTTTAAATCCAAAACTACAGTTCATATCAAGAAATTAAACAAAAATGGCATCAAGGCAACATTTACATGTGCCAAAAATGTAAGAAAATCAAGTTTTACAATATCATGCAGTAATTGTTCATATCTATGCAAATCATCTTAAACCTTGTTTTCAGGTGTTTGATTCCAATTATATAATATTTGAAAATATTTTCATGAAAATTTTAAATTGATTTTTGTAAATGTTATCAGAATTAACAAAAGCTGCTAAATAAATTGTTACTATTTGCTTCGTTGAAAAAAAATAATCAATTTTTAATGCTTGCAACATAATACAAAAATGTGTAGATGTGATGGCAATTTCTCTTAAAAGCATCTTTAGGCAAAACCTTAGCTGTTAGTTTTAATCTGAAGCTTCTGATATCCAGTGCCAAATTACTCATTTAGTAGAATAATTCTGAGATGGATTTATAACAATTGTTGGTAACTGTACTCATTTAGTATTTAAAATTTAGAGAAACAGTCTTGTATCAACTTTATATTGGGCAACCCTGACTGCTTGCTTAAATGTTGTATTTCGAGGATGTAAATTAAATATTGATTGGATTGAATGAATATATTGAATTATGTGACAGTATATTTAATGAAATCATTTCTGCAAATGTTTATACCAAATAAAAAGAAATAGGTAGAATTAACTTTTGTAAGAGTAGTTTGCAGAATGTGGAGTAGATAAAGTCATATTTGACCAGAATTTGAACACAAAAATTTTATTATGCATTTATATGCATTTTAGGTGCCCATTAAAAGCATATTTTTAGGAAAAATGCAAGAGAGAAAAATAGCAGCATAAATCTAAAAGAAAAGCTAAAAACGTACCAAATTTAGTATTTTGGTTGAGTATTATAAGTGTGTATGTGATGCTTGATTTTTTGTAAGAAAACTCCCCCACCCACCAATACTACCTTTTACGTAGAAATTATATCAACATTTTATATTTTTTCAAAAATGACTTTGTCAATTTTGATTAAAATACCATATATTTAAGATATTTACTTGAAAAGTAAAATCTGTATTTTGAATTTTCTAAGATTATCCATCAGTATCAGAAGTGCTATTGTTATTCATATTTTCTTGTGATATTGGAAAGAATATGGAATTTCAAGCCCCGCAGATATTGACTCGCTTTGAACATCTGGCTATCCATTTGAGTTCTTTACCTTGTATCTACAACAAAATGTGTAATGAAACTTTCTGCAAAGGTTTATTTTGATTAGATTTAGTATTTATTTAGTAAATAGAAAGATAAGCTTTTGTAGACTCTGTTTAAAAATAAATGGTAGTGATTAGAAGTCATATGATAGTGACTTGAAATAATTTGGTTATAATCATGTCTTTTGATAGCTAGCAGCCTAAAAATTTATCTCATTCTTGTTTTGTTTATTAAAGGAAACTGAAAGAAAAACGAAGAAGAGTTCAAGAGGAAAACAAAAAATTGAAAGAGAAAAAGAAACAGGAGTTAAAAGCAAAGTCGCTGAAAGGAATGCAGAAAAGGTCAGAAAATGAAATAGAAATGCACAAAGCAGTAGCTGAGGCAAGAGCAGGTGACTCTGGGGAAGATGATGATGCAAATTGGTATAGAAAGGAAGTTGGAAAGGAACCTGACTCAGGTGAATTAAATATAGTATTTTTCATAAGTAACTCATTCATTGTATCTACAAAGCTAAAGTTTACTCATTTTTAAAAAAATAAAAAAACTGTTTGAACATGTCCAATTTAATACTTTGAAGGCTTTCGGAGCTTTAAATTCTCTGATATGTGCGCCTATTTCAATCATGTTTATACACTACTGATAGTTGTCCATTTTACTCATGAGTTTCATTAAAAGTATGCATAATTTTTGTGTCTTCTGTCACTAAATTATATCATCAGATTTTGTAATTCTTAAAAGTTTTCATAAAAATGGTTTATTTTAGAATTAAATTGCAAATAAGATAGTTTTCTTAGGCAAAATTTAATTAAATTGTTTTGAAAGCAATCAGTAAATAATCAAAAAAAAAAAAAAAAAAAAAAAATGGTAGGAACCCCAAAACTCTTCTCTAGCTATGTCTTTGATTATTACTAACTTTCAGTAAGAGAGGGGGGGAGACAAGTAAAAGATGAAGAAATGAATAGATTGCTATTTTAAAAAAATGTTGTCAATGTCACATTCATAGAATAATGTTTAAAGGTCTCTTAAAATAACATATTTGATGTGTGCAAGCATTTTTTAAGGAGTGAAATCCAATAAAAATTTCAATCTGATATGTTTTGCAGGATAAGGGATTTTAGTCTTCCCTTAAGTTGTATCTATATAAACAAACATTTAATTCCTCTTTATTTTTCAGATTTGTTTGCCACTGGTCAGCATTTACAAAAGAAAAGACCTAAGTTTTCTGGGGGACCACCAAAAAAGAAACAAAAGACAGCAAAAGGTGAAACATCAAATGAAAGTGAAGCAAAATCAAACAAGTATCCAAGATTTGGAACAAAGAAAGTGAGTGCTACAAAGTACAAGGGCAAATTTCTCAGAAAAAAGGGATCTAGCAGTAATATGTTTAAACAGAAAAGACGATGACTTGAGTAATCTACTATGTAATCTGACTACATATGTACACATATATTTTTAATATTTGTAATTAAAACTAATAGATGTGAAAGTATTTGTTCCACATATAAGAAAGCCGCATGTGCAGTTAACTTTAATTTAACAATTTCCATGTATCTTCACTATGTTTATATTGACCTGACAGAACCTCTTTCTCAAACACCTACCTCTTTTCAGCTGTTTAGTGCAGAATTAGTGGCTGCAAATATTTTCATTTTGGGTGAATTTGTAGATAAGTTTGTGGTCCTATGTGTGTAACATTTAATAAACCTTTATTCTTCTCTTTGTCTCTCCCTCCCTGTCTCTCCCTTTCCAAATTTGTTAGCTACTCCATTCAGCATTGAATTATTCCTTTATTTACATCTAAGGTTTCTAGTTGAAAGTTCGAAGCACCACTTATTTTAAAATAATGGATGTGTGTGTGTGTTTTTTTTTTTTTTTTTTTTTTTGGTGGGGGGTCCAATTGGTCCTGGAATCCATACAGATTAATTGCTCAATTGATCCTGGAATCCGAAGAGATTAGTTGCTCAATTGATCCTGATATCCATGTTGATTAATAGTACTCATTCGTCTTCTCAGGAAAAGAGAAAATCCTGGAAAAAGCCTTAGCTGGGCAACTCACCCTAACCAAGATTTGAACAAGAGTCAGACTCACTGCCATGGTAGTGTGGAGGTAGCATGTCTGCTTCAAGAGGTCATGCGTTCGGATCTCCTGTAGGATGAGTTACCCAGATAAGGTTTTTATTGGGATTTTTTTCTTATCCTGGGAAGACAAATATTGAGTTACTTTAAACTTCGGACACCCTGAGATTATTTTGAGCATCATTTCACTGATTTTATTCATTGTCCGTTATAACCTACCAAGTTAAATCTATTAAGCGCATACACACAAAAAAAAAGTTACGCTCATGGAAAATTTTTATTTCATTTATGTATGCTCTTTAACAGCTATAGTTCTTGCTAACCCATTCAATTTTGATCAAAGGCATCTTTGTCAGACTTAGATTCTTTTATGTGCCACAAATTTATGATACAGGAACACTGGCTTGTCTTCCTTTCCAAATGAAACCATGCTAAGAATTTTCATGCCCTATAAAACAAATTGCTGTCTGCTGGTTTTGAACTCACAACCTTGGTGCATGGCATGGTACCTGTAGACCACAGAGAGGACAAATTCATGGAAGTGTCGAATATACCTAAATATTGAATATTGTGATTTTTACTAGAAATAAATGTTTTAAGAGTTCCTCTTTTGCATAGCATCCATTATATCTCCACCTAGTCATCACCCTCCATGGCTACCATGCAAGCCTCATATACCCAAGGTCACGGGTTTAAACCTGGTGGAGGACAATGGATTTTTTCAGCCGTAAAATTCCTTAGCATGGCTTCTTCAGAAGGAGAGTAAAACTGTTGGTCCTATGTCGTAGATTTATAGCATGTAAAAGAACCTAATGTCTGATAAAGAAGCCTCTGAGCAAAATTAAGTGGTCTTTCATGCCCAATATAGAATGGGATGCTGAGAACCATTGTGCTTAAAAAGGTGTGTTCATAAATACAACTCTATTTCATCTCATTTCACATAATCTCTCATACAATTAATATAGTACTTGCACAAAATTGTGTTTCTGTTCACATTACAATAAATTGACTGCAATTATTCTTATCGTAAAGCAATATAGATTTGATAGTAACACTACTGTTCCACATTTAACATCAATTTTTGTTTCTAATGAAGTCAAAAGCAAGAAAAATAATTGCATAACCTGTTTCTTAGATGTCATGGCAATTGAATATAGGGAAATTTGAGAATGAATATTTTGAAAACAGCCAATGGTGCAGATCGGAATCTATTCCCTGCAGATCGGAATCGTCGTTTGAACTGTTCATACTGCTGCTTTAAAATCCAAGTTTGATAACCAGGTTATCAACAAGTGTCACTTAAACTATCCATCTCCAAAAACAACGCTTCTTCTTTCATTACATGTTCGAACTGGAAGCAACCGTTACTGTGTAAACAATTTGCGGAAATCAGGTGACTCATACGAATTGCATGCTGGGGCTTGTAGCTCTGTTTAATGGTATAAATCTGTGTTTATTAAACTCGTAGGTATTTGTATACAATATACCATTTAAGAATAAATTATTCTGTCATTTAGATTATTAGCATGGTATTCATTACTGCGTGCACTGCTACTATGTTGTACTGTGGTCCACTGACCACGTGGATCCGTTTTGGGGGGGGATCAACCTAAGAGTGAATAGAAAATAGCTCACTAGCTGTTGCACCACACAAAGGTTTCTGTGTGCTGACGTGAGATAACACATATGCTCAGCGGTCTATTCCTATATTATCAGCATTAGAATTCTTACAGTTGTGCATTCTTTGTTTGATGCAATAATATGAACCTTTATTGACAGTTTATTGTATTACAGAAAGTTGGAAGGGAGAAAACAATAATGCACTTTCACAATCACTGCAGCCATTTATACTTTACCATTTGTAAACTACACAATATTCTAATTTTTAAAAGATGATAATCTGTGCTTAATCAGATAACATCAATTAATGACATACATTGAAAATGACTTGATATTTCAGGTAAACTAAGTAAACTACTATCTGTAGCGGTCTAAAAATAGTTTGCTGGGCATTAATGGTTTAAAAAACTGATTTTTTTTATAGTTTATTAATTTTATTTCTAAACGTGAATCTAATTGTGCTCAAATTACAATTCTGTTACTTCCTTGCTTTTGTGTGGATTTTCTTGTGTAAACATCCCTGAAAAGTACCATGCATCTTGTGATGTTTTATCAGCGGATTCACAAAAGTTCTCATTGTTGATAACTGTAGTTATTTTGTCAACTTCTGGTTGAGGAAAGAATGGATAAACTGTACCATTTGGTGGTGGCGTCAGCCAGTGTTGAAATGATGATCTATCACTTTTGTGCAAGTTATGCTGTAGAAATAAATTGAAATGAAAATACTTAATATTAACACTTTTAAAAGCATCATTAAATAAAATGAAGTAAATGATTAAGAAGTACATGCTTAGACCCCTCTGCAAATCATTTGACTCTCAGTAGAATAATTTGGCTTTAGTTCTAATTTGCTCCAGAGTTGATTCGCACTGGTATCTCTGCGAGTATTTAGTAATGTTTTACAGTGCTTCTCAGTGAACATTGGTGGGATAACTTATCCATCAGTGTGCAGGTGTAGTGCAACAACTCCCAGTCTTGTGTGCCATGAGCGCTCGGTAGAAATTGGACATGAAATTAAATAGTATGCATTACTCATCCCTATCATGGAAGATGCTGGAAGGGCTAACTATCTTGTCTTATGCATATTCCACATCTTCTTATGAAAACATCATTCTCACAAATCAGCTCTTCTACAGTAATGGACTTTACTTCTGTTAGAATGTTTGTTTTAAGTTCCTCAATAATATGCAGATTAGTGGTATAAGCTTTATTTTTCTGTTCCCCAAGAATAAAAATCACAACACTGAGATCTGGGTACCAAGGAGGCCACAAACCATATCCCTAGCAGTGTGGGCTGCTGCATTACTTTCTGAGAATATACTGTTACACATTCTCATAAGTTCACATAATGGTCCCAAAATTAGACTGTGTATACATAACTGTTTCTTCAGAAGAAAAAAAACTGATGTGTTCCATTCACATGACTTTCTCTACATCTCTGCAACAAATAATTATTATTAAAAAGCTAATGCTTTTATTTACTTAATGCTAATCGAGAAAAAAAAAGCAGAAATAGTCTTATTACTTGCTTCCTTATAAGTAGGAGCAAAATAAGGGAGTACTATAGATTAAAGTGATAGTCAAAAGCTGGTTGCTATGTGACTGAACTTCCTTTGTTTGTACAGACAGGAGTTGACAAATTCCTGTATGAGAAAAGTATGTTTTTTTTTTAAAGCTGACACCAAAAACAACCAATATCTCAAAAACCATTCAACTCCATGAAAAAAATTTATATAATATAACTTGTGTGTTTAAATGTGCTCTACATTTTTTATGTTGTAAGTCTTTGTCTATCTCTTACGGTTTAACAGTTATGCAAAATTCCATAAAATTCATCCAGAATAAAGTAGTCTTCAGAGGCTATTCCCAGAAAATTCAAGATATACATATAATTTGTCAGGTAAATATCTTTAATATACAGTATTTTTAATCAAAATCGTTAGTCATTTTTGAGAAAATAAAAATGTTCACGTAGAGGGTAGTTGGGGGTGGGGGATTTTCTTTAAAATCTTTTTGTCACATCCTTTGAAGAACCAAACTTAAATACCAAGTTTGGTGTTTAATGGTTTTTTTGTTTTTGAGCTATGCTGTCGACATACACATGCACATAAACACACGGACCTTTTTCCAGAAATGCTTTCTTTTTGCATTCAGTGGGACCCAAAACATGTATTTTCAGTGAAATCTCGGTATCAAATTTTTGGGTGCATTATAATACCTTCTCTATACACTATGTGCATAGTATGTGTCGAGAAAGTAATAACACCAATAATTCTTTAGCACATCACATTCCTATTTTTCTGTTGTGCAATGGGGCCTCGTAAACTGAGTCTCATTTTTCTGATAACCAGTTACTATTATTACATAAAACTACATCGCTGATTAGATGAAACCTCACCTCATCAGAAAATAAAATTTCCCTGAATCAATTTTCCCCATTATTGACTTTTGCCAACATTCAATTACAGAAATGAAGTCTTTGTTATAATCTGTATATTGTAATTGATGAGATACAGAAATTATATAGGGCTTTACTTTGAGTAATTTTGTTGCCCTGTGGGTTGATGCTATCAAAATGTTGTCCTAAATGCTACAATATTTTCTAGGTCTACATTCCAAAGAAGCACTGATTTTGTCAAGTTTTTCCTCGGTAAGGATATGACTGTTTCATTAGCTTTATTTGCTTTACATAGAAAACCTGTTTTGTTAACCTATTCAGTAAGTTCAGTAATCTATTTCTATAAGGAAGTGGTCTGTAAGAAAATTTAAGTCCAAATTGTTGCATCATTTTTATATTCAAATACGTTCTTAAAAATGTTTTTAACATGTACAGACACACATTGCGAATAAACAGCTATACTGTAGTATGAGCATGTATAAATACATACATATTCATTCCAAGGTCTAATCTCACGCTGAGTGTGTCTGATTTGTAGCAGAGCAAGCCAGATATGAAGTCAGAGATGCACGATTTCTATTGAGTATTCATGGCACACAAAGCTGGGAGTTTTTGCACCAGACCCACCATTGGCCAGTTATTCTGCCAATGTTCACAGAGACATACACCACTTTTATCAGTTTTATGGAGTTCTCGGTGTCAAATTTGTGCTGATAGCCTAGAAGTTGTAAGTAGATATCTAGCAGTGAGAATTACCCAAGTTCAAATCCCACCCATGAATGTGTTTTATTCTAACTAATGATAAACACAATATTTAATTATAGAATTTGAAAAATAAAACTTCATATGCAGAATAACACTAAAGTCTGGAAATAGCACTTTCAAACGGAATTTTCTTATGTATACATTAAAAAAAAAAGCACCTAAATTGATTTAGTCTGGTTTTTAGTACTAGACTTTAATTGTAGGCAACAGGTTGACTAATTAGATCAGACATTAAAATTCATTGCCATGCATTGACCTGAAACAATGGATCTTGTATCAGATTCAAAATTAGCATATAGTGACCCCTTTCTAAAGATTTTGTTGTTTCAGCTTCCTATATTCTTCTGGAATCAGTAAGAACATTTTTAATCAAGTTATTTTTGCAAATGTTTAACCCATTTAACACAAAGTAGAAAGAGAAATACATTTTTATAAGAGTATGACAAAAGAAAGACACAAATAAGCAACATTGGGTAGAGAAGTATTGTAAATGTAATACCTCAGTTTTTTTTTTTTTTATATACAAAAAATTAGTATAAACTCACATTACTTATAGCTTCAGCTGCTGTGATAGTAGATGTGGCATCGTAAGTTGTTGTCCATACATTGCAAGTCTGAAAACATAGTGCTACAATCATTAAATGACTGATGTGCAATGGTATTATTGTGATGTTGAAACTTAATGTAGTTAACATTGTAATCATTTTTATTTATTTTATTTTTATAAATTTAGCACATAAAGTAAACTGTTTAGTAGTCCCTTTTTTTTCCTGTGTTCCTTTCAATCTATGTTATTATAAAAAGTGTAAAATTTCTTGACTTAAATAACATTCTGAATAAAATTATGAATCTTCAAGACATGTGAAATCACTTTTAAAATGATTTAAAAAATAATAGGGTTTTGTCTAAACCTAATACATGATACAGGTTACAAAATGACAAAGTGACACTGGAAAGTTGTTTATAAATTGACCTTCATAATTTCTGTTCCGGAAGAGTAGACCTTATATATTATGAGATTTTTTTTACTGTTTTGTTGAAACATTAGAATAGAACATACCTGATAGTAAATGAACAAAATGTTGAAATGCTCAGATGGGCCCAGTGTGGAACTACCAGGCATTTGTGATCTCAGGATAAGAGAAAATCCCGGATCAAGTCTTTTGTAGGTAATTCACACTAACTGAGATTCGCACTTGGGACCTATTGAGTGTGAACTAAACACATTATCTCCAAATCATAGAGGTGGGCAGTTTCAAGTTCTTGATTCTTCTGGGTTTGCAGGGAATTTATTCCGATATATAGTGGATATTCTTTGCTTTCTCTACCACATACAATGTACATTTTTTTTTTTCATAGTTGGCTTACCCTCCCCTTATGTAGGGCTGACACACCCCTAGGACTTAATGGCAGGTGCCTAGGGGGAGCCATCAGCACGGAATCACAGAATGGAGAACCTGGAACGAGTGGTAGGCCCATAGCCGGCATGAGCATGAGGAAGTGGACTTATGAAATGCAAGTGCAATGAAGATAATAGGTAATTTAATACCAAGATTTCACCAGAAATACATATTTTGAGGAGACCTGATTAAAAACATTTTTAGAAAAAGGCTGGTATCAAACTTAGTATTTAAGGACAAATGAAGGCCCATTCTGGATGATTTCCGTTTGCATAATTGGTACCACAAGAGAGAGGTTAATCTTAATACAAAAAAAATGTTGAACTTGTTAAAACTCATAAATGTCATAATGCTTTTATTTTGTTTTTGTGGAGTTTAATTCCCAAAATATTCCTTGTTTTTTGTTTAAATTTCCCATTCCTGGTCATGCAAATAGAATGGAATTTCAAGGTCATTACAGCAGCCAACCTTAGCTATCTTAATAGATTTGACTATTGATTTACAGTGATTTTCAAACTAGATGAGGTTGGCCCTTGAGCACCATCAGACTGGCAGCCAATTGGAGTGCTGCTGTGTTACATATTCCATTCCCGCTTAACTGGGGAGTAACACGCTAAGTGATTCCATCTCTCATAAATACCACTTGCACTAAAACAAAATATTCAAATTTTGCAAAAAATAATTCACAAGGAAGATTGTTCATAGCAGAACTGTAAAATCTACGGTTTTTTAGCTCAAATAATTTTCATAATACACATGAATAAACATTATGTCACCAGACAGATTTGTATGCTCAGTGTGTGAGTGAGAGGGAATTATGAAAAAAGTGGGGGTAGCGACCTGACAACACAGGCTCGATAAAGCATCGCGTTCCCTGCAGAGTAAAACTGTTCACATTTGAAAAACATAATAGTCTAGTATATTACTTTATTCACCATGAACCATTAAAAAAAATAAATGTAATAAAACCATTTCTGCAAATTTTTAAAATTCATTAGCATGAATAGATTGAAAGAATAAGTTTTTGTAAGACTAGTCTGTTAAAAATAGGTAGGGAAGGTCTTGTGAATGTAATACATCAGATTGTAAAATATAAAATTAACTTATGAATTGCAGATTTTTAGTTTTTTGGTTCTGGTTCTGATAAGCAGGTTAGGTTTTCAGAACATGTTTTAAGTTGCAGAGAGAGAAACATGATGAGGGCTGGAGGGGGATGGGATGAAGGGCAAAGAAGGAGGGAATTGTGTGTGTCCCTATCTACTGAGTCTGTCAATGGTACAGCAATGTCACATCTGTTTCTTAACATACTCTATGGGCAGCCTTGCAATAAAAGGGAATTATGTTAAATATGTGTTTCTGTAAACTAATTTCAACATAAGTCAGTCCCCATGGCCACGCTCACTAAAGTGCCTTATGACAAAGGGGATCGTGGGTTCGAGTCCCACCTCGGGCATGGGTGTTTTATATTTGTAAAATGTGTGTATATATATATGTGTTTGTGTGTGTGTGTGTTGGAAGCAAACTGCAAAACGGTAATCAAACAGAAAACAAAGTAAATGTCAGGAAAATGCAAAAAGAGGAAAAAGGGTATACAGTGTCATAGTCCCGACCAGACTCCGAACTGTATTTAAAAAAAAACAAAAAAAAACATAGCACTTTAGCAAACATTTTCACAGCACAAGAATCGAGTAAAGTAAAAATATGGAAAAGATAAAAAGGTAATAAGATTTGAAAATAAAAAAGCTTTAAATCCAAAATGTATGAGATTATAAAAGTGGAAAATGCTGGACAAAGGAGAAGTGTTATCTTGTGTTGGTGAAAAGAACTTTAATAATTTTGCCTAAGGCTGTTGTTAGAAGAGAAAGAAGTGTGTATGTGTGAGTGTGTGTAATGGAAGAGGGTGGCTAGACACTACCAAATTTTGTAAAACTCTGTGTGAAAACTAAAAGTTTAAGTGTCTAATACCTATCTGACGAGTATTTGGATATCATTAAAAGTGCACAACAGCAACAGAAATAGACACAACTAGAGAACTCTTTTGAGCAGAAGAGCATATTCAATAAATTGCATTTAAAGAGAAAACTAATAATTCTGAGATGTTGATTAAATGAAAACTTCAGGATTATTTCCTAAAGTTTTGATTGTCTATTAAGTGAATTAACAGCAGTAGGATGTACAACCCACTGTGGTGCCATAAGTAGTTAATGTGGGCATTAAACACTACAAAAAAAAAAGAGAAAAAAAAAGTGGGATATACAGTCAATGAGATACTCAAAATATGCTACCTGCTGTCATTAGAGCCACCACAGCATCAAGACAAATGACCACAGAAAATAACATTGATACAGAATTTGTAAAAGCAAGGCTGTTGGATGCAGAAGTGAAGGAAAAGAACAAGTTAGTGACAAGTTGGCATGTATGCTTTAAAAATAAAGTATACTACTATTAATACTCACAGATTTTAGAGGTTGGTCAGTTACTGTTAGTGTTTTAATATTTTTCTGCCAGGTTTGGTCATCCTTCTTTTTCTTCTTCCCAAAGCAACATTGACACATTTCAAAGGTCCCTTTGAACATGCCACAGCAATTAGTGGCACATATTGTTGACTTACTATTGTTTGTTCCTATAGGCACATTTTCTTTACTCTGTAAATGATTCACGACATTCATCCTTAGTATGCCAATTAACAATAAATTCATGTATAACATCAGCTATAGTGCAACTGAATTGATTCTGGGAGAATTTTAACATTTACAAGACAAATGCATTCACTATTGCAGAGCCCCTGTTAATATTACTTTGTCTGTCTGTTCATAAACACAAAACAACTAATTTGAGGGAATAGAAGCTAGCAACTGTGATGCATAGTCATATAATAATACCCGTTTCAGAAACGGGTATTATTCCCAAAATGCTTCCAAATAAGTGTTTTTTCAGTTATGTGTTACCATTTGTAAATGCATTGTAAACAACTAAACTACTGCATATATGAGGTCAAAATGCTATATACATTGACCCCAGAAAGTATTCATTTCTACAATGTCTGATATATAGCATTTACATGGATTTCCCTTTGTGCTACCTACAAATTACTTTTTACAAAGTCATATTGTTCTATTTCTTGTCAATCAAAATAGGCTTTCAATGCACATTTACACATTTTATTATAGGTATATGAAGAGTATTGTAAACTAAAGCTAGTCAGATTTAAAGAACTTGTCACTTTGCAATGGCTTTGAATTCTGTGTGCTTTGTATGACCATGATAAAATCAAATAGCAGTTTACCACTTGATAAAAGAACCTATATTTGAAAATTTAAACCAATAAAAGAATACTTTGGAAGTGCTCAAAGTCACAAAAAAAAGTATTTTACCTTAAGTTGTGCGCTTTATCAAGATATACATATTTTGTATAAAATAATTTTTTAAAATGTTTCTTATTTTTACATTGCTTTAATAGCTTTGTCATATTGCAACAGAACTGTTCAATAAGATATCTTGTTCATGATCTATGATGGACAGTGCTATACCATCTTCATTTTGTGCCAAGCAGGTGGAGCTAGAGTACTATTGAGTCTAGCTGCTCTACCATCCATAGTCAGATGGATAAATGTAGTTAGCCTTTTGAGGTCTCACCTCCGATGAAGTTATAAGATTAATTAATGGATTTAAAAATAAAATTCCACTGGATGGGATGGAATTAGCTCTAAATTGTTAAAAAGATGTAAACATGTTTTGAGCACCCCCTTGGTTCATCTAATAAATACATCACTAAACCTAGGAATTTTCCCAGATTGTTTAAAAATTAGTACTGTGATTCCGATACATAAAAAGGGAGACAAAAGTAACATGCAAAACTATAGACCTATAACCCTTACCTCGGTAATAGCTAAGTTGTTTGAAAAAATACTATTGAAGAGAATTATGAATTTCTTTGAAAAATATGATATTTTAAATGATTTTCAGCATGGCTTTCGGGCTAAAAGATCAACCACCACGGCCCTAATAGACTTTATTCACAACATCTTAAGTAATCTAAATGAAAAAAAGAAAACTGTAGGCATATTTTTTGATCTATCTAAGGCGTTTGACTGTGTCCAACATGATACATTACTATTAATCTTAGAAAAGTACGGTATTAGAGGGGTTACCAATAGATTAATTTTGTCGTATCTAAAAGGTCGTGTACAATACACAGAAATAAGTTTCAAACAAGGAAAGAAAAGAACAAAATTTAAATCAAGTGCTGAAATAGTTAAATATGGTGTACCCCAAGGCTCAGTACTTGGACCATTATTCTTTATTTTATATTTAAATGATATGTATTCGACACCTAATTGTAAAATTATAAGCTATGCAGATGACACCGCTATTATATGTAAAGCAAACAATGATCTTGACTTGAAATCATTAGCCACCAATGAATCGCTAAGAATAAACACATTTTTTAAATCTCTCAACCTCACTAATAACCCTGACAAGACAAATATAATTACGAGGAGCATACTGAAAGTCATGAGCAACACTGTTTTACAATCTTAATATTTATTTTTAAGCCAAACCAAATACATCATATCAATCAACAGACTTTTTTTCACTTTTCGACATAGTCTCCATTGTTTTGCACACATTTTTCCCATCGTTCTACAAGTTTGAAAATGCCCTTGTGATAGAACTCCGTTCCAGCTGCCCGCAGACCCTGACGCACTGTTTTCCGAATATCCTCCAGCGTCTCGCAGCATTGGCCACGCATCTGCTCCTTCACAGAACCGAAAAGATGGTAGTCAGAGGGTGCCAAGTCAGGACTGTAGGGAGGATGTGGAAGAGTTTCCCACCCTAATGCCCTGATCTTCTCCATAGTGGCACGGGCAGTATGCGGACACGTATTATCCTGTTGAAGGATGATCCTCTTTCCAGGGTGTTTATCACGCAAAGCCCGATGGAGCTTCAGAAGTGTCTTGATGTAGCAGGCAGAATTTATGGTTTGTCTAGGTTCAAGAAAGTCAACCAGAATGCAACCTTGTGCATCCCTAAAGACACTTCCCATAACTTTTCCTACAGACTGCACTGTCTTCGCTTTCTTCTTCGATAGTGAGTTCAAGTGGTGCTATTCCATACTCTGACGTTTCGTTTCTGGCTCATAGTGATGGAACCAGCTCTCATCTCCAGTCACAATACACGTCAAAAATTCATCACCTTCATTATGAAATCTCTGAAGAAGGTTTTGTGCAATGGTTCTTCTCTGAAGTTTGTGGTCTTCAGTCAATAAACGGGGGACCCAACGGGCACAGACCTTTCGATAACCCAAGCTGTGGATCATTTCTTGCACTGCACTATGTCCTATTCCAAGTTCCGGAGCAATTTCATTCACAGTGAAACGCCTATCTCCTGCAATGAGCTCATCAACTCCTTCCTTGTTGCGTTCTGTAGAGGCAGTTCGAGGATGCCCGCTACAAGGCGCATTTTGCAGACTCATGTTTCCATCTTTGAAATGTTTCACCCATCTTCTAACACTGCTGGTACCCATGCAGACACCTCCATACGCACGTTGAAGTCTGAGATGAATTTCAGGAGCAGATTTTCCTTCTTTCACTAGGAATTCAATGACAGCACGCTGTCGAAACGAAACATCAATGTCAGCCATTTTTCAAACACCGTCTGTGGTCACGTTATAGAAGCTAATGACGTCACAATATGTCAACATGTGGCTTAAAGTCTGTAGATTACGATCCTGTAATTCGTTTCGTTACATTGTTGTATTTAAATTTTTACAATGGGTTGCTCGTGACTTTCAGTATGCCCCTCGTAAATTTGAGTTAAGCAAGAAGAAAAAAAGATATATTATTTCATATTAACTCTGGAAATGTTGCAATACAGGAATCTGATTCTCACAAATTTTTAGGAATGCAAGTAGATAAACTCATGTCCTGGACTAATCATATCGATGACCTATGTAAAAAAATAAGTAAAGGTTTGTATTTAATGAGGTAATTTGCAAAAACTTGTAATGTTGAGGTTCTAAAACTTATATACTATGGGTTAATTTATTCACATATCCATTATGGTATTGAATTATGGGGGGGTTGTAATAAAATGCATATGCAAAGGGTTCTAGTGCTACAAAAGAAATGTATCAGAACTATGTTTAAAATGGGGTGTCGAGAATCATGCAGGGAAGTTTTTAAAAGAAAAAAGATGTTTACTGTAGTATCTCTATACATATACAAAGTAACTTACTTAATTAACCAGAAAAAACCAAAACTAAATAGTGAAATACATAACCATGATACTAGATGCAAACTTGACTTACATTATACCAGCTACAATGTAAAATCTGTAAATAAAGATCCCTATATAATAGGATTACACATGTATAATCGACTCCCTGCATATGTAAAAAATGAAAATGCTGTTAAATTTAAACAATATCTCAAGACATATTTACTGAACAATCCTGTATATGATATCAATGAATTTTTAAAATAATTTATGTAGACTAAATTAATACTTTGTTAAACCAAACATCCTGAATATATTAATGTATTTTTATAATTTATGTAGAATAAGTTTATTTAATGCTAATTTTGTTTAATGTAAACTGACAATGCCCAATGCCCGAAGAGAGTCTATAGGCTGCTAATAAATTATAATTATATCTTACCACTTAGTTTTGCAACAAGCAGTTAGGGTTAGGGTATCATCCAGTCTACTGCTTTCACAATCTTTGGATAGATGGCATCACAATCATAATTCCATCTATTTTCAGTTCTACTATTGCGAGACTGAAGGTGGAATTTTGGGACATGCTATTAAATATCCAGTTTGTTATTTATCTTGGTAACTGATGGAAACCCCTCCCCCCAAAATAGATTGGTTGGTCCATAGGGTTTGAACCCAGTAGAACTGAAAATAGATAGTAATTACAATTGTGGTCCCATTATCAATAGATAGTGAAAGCATTGCACTTCCTGAATTTGGGTTACAGACATAATCACCGGAGTCATCCCACTCAGTTGTATAAGATTTTTAGTTACTCAAAATGTTTAGTCATTTTTCAGAACATAATAAGCAACTAAATTTATTCCATGTAAAGGAATTTTGGGTGAAATGTGACTTTCTTGAAAATCTCCTGTTGCATCCATGCATGTACTTGAGCATCATAATTCAAAAACAAAAATTTAATAAATACCAAACTGAGTTTTGAAAACCAGCATCTTCTGAGGATGTGTGAAACACATATTCTTGAAACACCTACTTTTACATGGAAACGTTTTATTATATTTTCACAAAAGGTCTCTCACAATTTTAGAGAAAATACAATATATTTGACAAATTGACATGAATAAAATGAATTTTGTGCTACTCTCTATAACTTGGAAACAATAAAAGCTTAACAGAAACTTGTAATAAGAAAAATGCAGATAGAGGTAAAAATCATCTATTATGTAAATTACTTTTTTTGTGGCATTAACCATTTCTGAAATATTTGTTTTATTGGCTTGAATTTTCAATTCTTCTTAATACATTTAATGAAGTGCTAAATCACCATTCTTTTGTTTCTTGTAATATCTTGCAAACATTGGAATTTCTAAGCCGCCAGTGTACAGTGATCTATCTTTTAAACATTTTTATTTTAACTTCCTTAACCTGTTAAGTTATATCAGACAATGATTGAAATCTGTGAAATGGTGCTCAATTGAGTTTGGGTCTGAGGAGTTTAAAGTTACTCCTCAACATTCATCTTCTAAGGATAAAGAAGAACCATGAAAAAAAAAAACTTACCTGTGAAACTCACCCTAAGCAATACTCAAATTCAGGACCTCTTGTTTATGAGCTTTTAAAGATATGTTTTGAGACTTCTCCCCCCCTCCAAAGCATTTTTATAAAAAGGTATTCATCTCTGCGAATACATGTGCGGGCGCACATGTATAACTCAAAAACAAAAGGTAATTTAAATGTAAAGCTTCAAATTTTAAGCTGAGCATATTCTAAGGATATAAAAAGAAAATTCAATAAGAAAATTCCCTACTCCAAACTGCTCTTTATGTGGAGATGTATTTTTTATATTTTACATAACTGGTAAGCCATAACAAAAAATTTAGACTCGTCAAAGTTCACAGTTTATATAAAATACATTGCTTTTGTGGAGTTAACCATTCCTAAAATACTCTTTGTTATTGGTTTGGATATTCAAATAGTTTTTATAAATGGAAAGTCATCATTAGTTGTTGTTTTTTTTGTTTTGTTTTGTTTTTTTTTGTTTTTTTCTGGTTATGCCAAAAGAGAACGGAATTTCTATTTACTTAAGCATATTTTATTCCCCTATTCCCATTGCACCTACAGAACATTTGTAATAAAAATAATTTGTTCAAATGCTTATCTCAATTAAAACAGATAGAAAAATTAACTCTTATAAGAATGGTTGGTTGAAAATGGGTAAAGGAAATCATGTGAATGTAACAATACTTTTTATGTTCTTTTTTTAAATTTCTTTTGGTAGTGATAATAACTATGACAGTTTAAAATAAGAATTTTATTGGGTGGAAATTAATATGTATGGATACAATTTAAAAAGTTTTAATGGCACATATTTATCATTCAGATAACCTTAGCTTCTTCAGATAAATATTTTTGAATAAATTACTCTTAAACTGTCTCACCTTCATGTTTGATTACCTTACATGCAAACTGATGGTAGAAGTTTTCTCAGTTTTGGTTGTACACTGAAACATAAACTCCAGGAATGACTGAGAGGGTACATCATGATGACATCTGGATCTAAACGTTATGTTGCAATGCAACCTGTTGTTCCTGTTTTAGCTTGAGTGTGCCAATAATCAGAAGGAAGTCCCTGACATTCTTTACTTGAGCTGTCATTGTGTGGTCATAACCTCCAACTAGACCAAATTTATTGGAGCAAGAGTGGTTTATAAACATTTCTGGTTTCATTTAACTTGTTTAATTTAATGGCTTATAATGGTGCCAGTACAATTGATGTCCCCACTTGGATCATATCACTGTTGCTCAAAAAGAACTCCAAAAAGTAGTACATCTTTTTGAGCAAAAGAGTTCATTTGTTTTAGTGTTATGTGTTAAATAAAACACCTTGTCTTTTCCAGATATGAAGATTATTGCAAACTGAAAGGCAAATCATCATCAAAAAGTAACTACTGGAACATTTATTTTAATATGTAATGGAACAGGGCAATGGACTAAACCATTAAAGGAAGAAGAAGTATTAATATGGTGGCTTGCTGGGGCACTACTACCATATTGCAGGCATAGAAAACACTCATTTTTATGGGGTATTTTTTAGTTTCCAAAGCAAGAGAAGAGATATTTTAGAGATAAAATAACAATCATGAATGAAATTTATGTTTATCATGCACCTGCTCTTCTACATTCCATTTTACAAAAGCTAGTTCTGTCTACTTGTTAATCGAGATACAATTTCATTACACATTTACACATTTTTATGTAGGTATAAGAAGGATGATAATGATAAGTATTCAACGCAAAGGTCGGCTAATGGCCGGGACAGAATTGTGGGAGAGACCACAAACCCCCTTGGTGGTGTTGTCATTTCCTTTCTGCAGAATAGTGATAATGATAGGACATATACACAGTCCTTGCAGCAGGGAGAGAATCCCTATGCTGGTACTGGGAATGGAAGTGAAGTCCCCCATACTAGAGATAGGTGTGTCACCACTGTGCTAATGATGGACATAGGAAGGATACAGTCGGCTAAAATGGTAGTCAGATATTTAAAAAGCACATTGCTATGTAATGGTTTAAAAATTTCACGTTGCTTGCACCACCACGAGAAAATCAAATAACAACTTTCCACTTGCAAAAAGTTTAAGTACTTTGAGAACTTAATCAATATCAAAACAAATCTAGAAGTGTTTACTGTTACAACAAATTTTAGATAAATTCTGTGATTAAAAAGATCTACATTTTTTGTACAGTAAAAATTTGTCTATCTCTTATGGTTCTCCAATTATATACAAAGGTCATTCAATTGAAGAGGTCTTCACAAGTTATTCAGAGAAACTTCTTACATTTAATATGCAAATATCTCAGGAGAGAAGGGTGACTAGTCCCAAAAGAACCTTGCATTATTATTTTTGAAAAGAATAATATATGGGTTTACATAACTTATCTATCTACTCTGCAACAAATTATTCTTATAAAAGCATAGTCTTCTATTTATTTTATGCTATTGAAATAAACATTAATAATTTTAAATGGTTTTACTATATATTTCCATATAGTACAATGAGAATAAGGGTATACACGGCTAAAGTGATATTCAAATCTTTTAAGAGCTGGTCTTAAGAGACTTGAAATCTCTCTGCTTATCCAGAAGAAAGAAAAATTAATAATGATTTTCTATTTGAGAAATGTATAAGTATTGAAAACTTTAAACAAATAAGGAATGGCTCAGAAACTGTTCATTAAAAAAAGTATATTAGACATAAATTATGCACTTTAACAAGATCTGTGTGTTTATGTTGAAGATTTTATCTGTCTTTTTGATTTACCACTTATTCAAAAGCCATCCAGAATGAAGAGGACTTTCAGAGGCTATTCCCAGAAAATTCAAGATATGCATTTCGTTGTCATATGATAGTTTAATCAAAATAATAATCATTTTTGAGGAAAATAAAATTCTTCTTCTTATCCTCATAGATAATTAGGAAACACAGTGTTTTAAAATGATTAACCTTCTAAAGGAAAGAAATCCAAGGGACTTTCATAGCTGTGTTAAACTAGGACAGTAGAAAAGGTACCAATTTAAAGCTTATAGACAATAGGCTTGTGGTATGAGCAGTGCTGACAAATGGAGCAGATGCATGTGCATTGTAAATGCTGCTTCTGGCATTGAGGTGATGTTTGGATCGCTGTCCTTGTGGGGGACAAGACCCTGGTGTTGGTGGATCCTGGTGCCGGGATAAATAATTTTCAGCCACTGAATTAAGGCCTATGGCATCCTACCATTGCATCATCCCTTCCTCCTGGTAAGTGTTAGCGCACAATAGATCTGTATAGGTGATAGTGCATGAGGTGTCCCCCACTGTTGTCAATCCTTTACCTTTTTTGCGTTGTACATTTGTGTGTGATGCCATCATTCTGGGTGCAAAACTACATTAAATTCATGGCCACCACCCTTGATGATGGCTACAAACTGACAGGATCAGTTAAATAATTCCCTCTTTACTTAAAGACCACTCTGTTGACCTGTGAACAAATAAAAATGTGCTCAGTATTTCACTAAGATTTCAGACTTATGAGACGATGTGCAGAGTTCTCAGCAAAAGGGTAAGGGTTGACAACATAGGGGAACACCTCGCGCACGGTGACCTATGCAGATCTATTGTCCCCTCAGTAGAATGGGATGCTATAAAGGAACCATAGGAGGACACCAGAAACATGTGGAAACTTCTAGGGTTTCCAAGCCAGATGGTCCTTCCAACAGCCAGTGAGGGCGTGCAAGAGACCTGTCGACCTGACAGGAACCTTTCACGGAGAGAAAACTTTCATTGAGCATGCATCTGAGCCATATTCCACACTGCCATACATCATGAACTTAGAAAAACACTTAAAAGATGAGAAGGAAGCAAAATACGTGGGATATCATGGTAGATGAGAAACCACCTCAGCATTCACCTGATGACCCCGGAGAAACCACTAAAAATCCCGGGTCAGAGCGGGGGTTGCCGGGGGTCGAACCCGGCACCTCTCGAATGCGAGTCGCACACGTTACCGCGGGGTCACCCAGCTTGATATGTTAAACGCTTAGGGAATGCAGAGGAGGGATAGTGTAAGTTATGTAAATTTTAACTTGTGTAAAGCAAATACAAGTAGTTTTAAATGGCAAACGCATTAAACCGTTACTTCGTTGCGTGTCTATGAATATGTTTAAATCGTTGTGCCAGTTTAGCATGCAACTATACATATCAACAGTAGGTAACCTGTTTCGTGGAGTGTGAGTTACGATATGGCTGTTACTTAGCTAACTGATAATTCCACAAGGTCATGCTAAATGATTTATTCTGTAGTTTCACGTTTACTTACTGCTGTTTTTTCGAATGTATAACTCGGAAAAGTATTAGTGTGCTTTTCATTTGAAAAAAAAATAAGAATTTCACCATATTAGAGTGCTATAACATCTTCTGTATAACCGGATAGGAAGGAAAGAACCAAGCACAAAGACTGGCTCAATTTCTTTTTAGTCGTTCTACACCTAATATTCTATCGTAGGGGACCGTATAGACAGACCTGTTCAGCGACACATAAAAGAACCTCAAGACTGATAGACGTCTGAGCAAAATTAAGCGGTCTTTCACGTCCAGTATAGAATGGGACGCTGAGAACCGCAGCAGTTAAAGAGCATCCATAAATAAATAATAATAATAATAAAAAAAATGCACCCGTGCGAGCGCTGCGAACCCCGAGCACCCGTGGCACTTTTGGCGTTACTAGAAGTAGTCGGGCCGAACATCTGAGACCCTCCCCAAAGGGAGTTGTTCAGATTGGGTTGGTCTCGACGTGCCAGTTGGTCCTGATACCCATGGGAGATTGGGCATATCTGGACAGTGATGTTTGGGTGGGGTTATGAGACATCTCAATGCCTCCAGCACTGGAGAAATATTAGACGGCTTCTAGGTGACCCCCACCGAGGTTCTTCGGATGTCTTCCCCACGGGGTTGACGCCCGTAAGTGGCGTATCCACTTCCGTCCTAATGGAAAACCCCAAGGAAATTCCTTGGGCTCCATGCGACTCCTGGAGTGAATTAGATCAGATGTTGCGTTTAGAGTAGAGTAATAATGTCCATTACTTTCTTATCATCTGTTGCAGGATTGAAGGACCAGGCGACACTGTTCGGCGGGTTGCGGCTAGTTGGTGGCTTACACACTGTAGAGGTTCCTGGCGTCGCCGTGGTGTAATTCTATCCGGGCCCATCTTCGGATGCTTTCGGGCTCAGGGCTCAGGTGGCATCGGAGGCGTTCAATCTGGAACCCTTAGGAACACCGTCCATGCTTGGATTCTATCCATATCTGGTCATCCTCGCGTCTCTCCTCATATCCCTCCCTGCGGTTACGTAAGTCCCGTCCTGTATAATCCTAATTTTACTACACAAAAATGTAAATCTCGTTAATGCACTCAATTTGTGTCACTTTTATATGCTGTTTTACGGAGTTAACCATTTCCGAGATTTTCCTTATTATTGGTTTAAGTAGTTACACTTTTCTCAAATTGGAAGTCTTCATCCACTCTTTTACTCCTGGTCATGCTAAGAAAACCGAATTTCATGACATCAAACAGCGAACAGATCTTAAATTATTTGACTAATCGTTTTAGCGTAATGTATTCCCCTATTCCCCTTGTACCTGTAAGGAAATGGGTATGTAATAAAACTATTTCTGCAAATGATTATCTCGATTAAAATGATGTAAAAGAATAAGCTTTTGTAAGAATACTTGGTTGCAGAATACGTAGAAGGCATGAGAATGGAATACATCGAATTTATTTTACCAGAGATAATCAAATATTTTTGAATGTACCTACTATTTCATGACACTGAAATGACTCAGCTTTCTCCACAGCGGTACTCAAAAGGGCAAGGCCGCGTTTTTGATAACGTTGAAATGTTTTTGCCAGTTCTCAGACACTGCATTGTATATGCCTATCAGAATTCTGATTTTCAGAAACACGTTATGTATAGCACGCTTGAGCCCGGCTTTCTGGAACATTTCTGGCGATATCTAATCCGGGGGGTGTTGCTGAACCAGATAACAAACTGTTATATCGTTACTGATTACATACCTCGCCAGATACGTTTCCTGCTATCCCCATGCACTGTTTTTCAGAAAACGTAACATGACATAAATGTTTCTTCATTTGGAGGGGTAAGGAATGAATTGAATTTTGATGGATTAGACAGTTTACTTTAACCGGCTAACATGCCTTTCTCTAGCTATTCCGCAACAGATTATTCTTACCAAAGCCTTCTCTCTACTTCGCGCTAATCAAGAAAAACAGAAGACAGCAGAAATGGTCGTACTAATTACTTCCTTATAAGTAGAAGGGAAATAAGGGAGTACACTAGGCTAAAGCAATAGTCAATGTTTCAAAAGCTGTTGCTATGTGATTAAAATTCATTTCTTTGCATTGCTAGGAATTGATAAATTTTAAAACTGGAAAGCATAACAAGGAATATCTCCACGAATTTTTGTCCAGCAAGTTTTTGCCTATCTCTTACCATAATGCAAAAGTCGTCCAGAAAGAAGAGAACTTCAGAGGCTATTTCTAGAAAATTCAAGATATGCATTTTATTTTTCATGTTGATATCTTTAATACACGGTATTTTAATAAAAATGGTTAGAGCCATTATTGAGAAAATCAAAATGCTCTACTTTTTTTTCCATGTAAAAGGCGGTTGGGTATTTTCCTCAAAATCTTCGTGTATCTTAAGTATCTTGGAAGATACTTAACTTAAATACCAAGTTTGGTATTTTACCGACTTTTCGTTTTTCAATCATCATGTTCACAGACCAGAGATACATACAGGACCTTTTTCTAAAAATGTTCATACGGGGATTGTAAAACGTATATTTCCGGTGAAATCTCGGTAGGTATCAACTTTTTGGACGGAGTGCAATACCGCTGTACCTATTTACTATGTATTAAAAATAAGTAGAGAAATTACTTTTTTTTACTTTCTCTAATCCCGTATTACAATGTACATGGGGATAGAGAAGTATTGTATTCCACCCAAAATTCGAGTCGAGGTTTCACCGGAAATACATGTTTTAGGACCCCCTGTTTTCAGAAACAGGTCCGTGTGTGTGTGTGTGTGTGTGTGTGTGTGTCTGTCTGTATGTCTGGCTGTGTGTGTGTCTGTGGTCAGCATAGCTCAACAACGAAAAGACGGTATTTAAGTTTGGTATCTTCCAAGGATGCGACATGAAGATTTTCAAGAAAATCCCCCCACCCCTAGCTCCCTTTACATGGACACATTTTCGAAAATTTTGTTTTTCTTAAAAATTGCTCTAACGATTCTGATTAAAATATCACATGTTACAGCCATTTCTATCACAAATAAAATGTATATCTTGAATTTTCTGGGAATAGCTTCTAAAGACCTGTTTATTCTGGATGAATTTTGCTTACTTTAGAATAACTAGTAAACCGTAAGATATAGAAAAAAACTTGCTGTACAAAAAATGAAGATCTCGTTAAAATACACAAGTTATGTCATATACATTATTTTCGTGGAACTTACCGTTTTAGCGGTATTCCTTGTTATTAGTTTCAGTTGTGAAATACTTATACTTTTCACAGACGGGAGTGTTCGTTTTTCTTTTGTTCTACACCTGGCCAAGCAAAGAGGCGATTTGCAATGAGAATCGCATAACGACAGCTTTTAAAACATTTGACTATCACTTTAGCCTAGTGCATTCCCTTAGTTCCAGTCTACTTATAAGGAACCAAGTAACAAAATTCTGCTGTTTATCTCGATTAGCTTGGTGTTGAAAGAAGAATTATCTTTTATAAGACGCTTGTTTGTAGAGTAGCTAGAAGCCATGTGAGTGTAACACATCAGACTTTTTTCTGTTGTTTTTTAGTTTGTTTATGGGGGACCTCCTTCTCTACCTATGTATTATGTACTAAATAGAGAAACTAATAAAGAGAGTATATGAAGATAATTCCACAGATGTTCTGTTCAATTCTTAGGTATTTACGTACGGAGTCGAAACTTGTTACACAAGTAGCCCAGTACCTGAAACACTATTAACCTGTTTATTAATTCCAGTTTCAAATAGTTTCTGTTGTTATTATTATTATTATTATTATTATTATTATTATTATTATTATTTTATCGTTCCATTCATACTCCACCTTAAATGCAAGGTCCTATCGGCGGCATTCCCCTTTGGAACATATTGCTTGTCGGCAATGGAGTTAACTCGTATACTATTGTAACTGAGTTTCTATCATTTTTAATTTTAACCAGTAAATCACACGCATTCACTCTCAGGGCATGCTTCTAAACTCTGGAGAGAATAAGGATAACCTGGGCTAGAAAAAATGCCGGAAATCGAACCCGGGACCCCTCGCGCAGCAGATAAAAGCTCTACCGAAGTGTAATGATTTGTGTTCTCATTGTCACGCGGCAAATGAGAGTTCGTTTTCGCACCTAATGTTAAAATGTAATTCAATCTGATTAAATCTTAAACGTCCTAATAAATACGTCTTTGAAATACTTGATATGTAAGTTAATCATTCTGAACACATATTTGATAATGTAAGCTACTTTTACATCATTTATTAATTGCCATGCCAACAAGCAATGTAAGTACTTATAGTACGAATTTGAGAGGTCATTAATACTTAATTAGGAAATGACGTAACACTCAAGACATGTGCTACTTCAAGTAAAGAATCTGTTGCAAAATTCATTAACAAAAGAGTGTATAAGAAGGTTTTATCCATATAATTTAGATGTAGCCTTTCATTTGCTCACATCGAGAATTCATTTTTACTTTCTCTACACGTACTATCTACAGTGTATAGAGAAGGTATTGTATTCCACCCAAAAATTCCATACCGAGATTTCACTGGAAATATATGTTTTGGGTCCCCCTGAATAAAAAAAGAAACACACTTTTGGAAAAGGACCGTGTGTGTGTGTGTGTGTGTGTGTGTGAGTGTGTGTGTGTGTGTGTGTGTGTGTGTGTGTGTGTGTGTGTGTGTGTGGACAGCATAGCTCAAAAACGAAAAGACCGTTAAATGCCAAACTTGGTATTTAAGTTTGGTATCTTCTAAGGTTGCGACACGAAGATTTTCAATAATATCCCCCCCACCCCCAACTATACTTTGCATGGAACTTTCTTCGAAAATTTTGATTAAAATCTCTTATATTTAAGATATTTACATGCCAAATAAAATGCATATATTGAATTTTCTGGGAATAGCCTCTGAAGACTACTTTATTCTGGATGAAATTTACATAATTTTGCATAACCGTTAAACCTTAAGAGATAGATAAATACTTAATACCACAAAAAAATGTCGAGCACGTGAAAACACATGATTTATGTTACATACTTTTTTTTTCTTTTTCGTGGAGTTGATTGTTTTTGAGATATTCCTTCTTTTTGGTTTCAGCTTTGAAAAACTTACTTTTCTCATGCAGGAATTTGTCAACTCCTGTT
This sequence comes from Hymenopus coronatus, assembly GCA_030762935.1. Lineage (NCBI taxonomy): Eukaryota > Metazoa > Arthropoda > Insecta > Mantodea > Hymenopodidae > Hymenopus > Hymenopus coronatus. The sequence goes on along the minus strand of CM060897.1, from coordinate 38,783,265 downwards.
AACTTGTCACATAGGAACCAGCTTTTGACTATCACTTTAACCCAACGGTTCCCAACCGGTGTGCCCCGGCACCCTAGGGTGCCGTGTGATTGGCTAATGGGTGCCACGAGATATTGAGATAAACAAAAAATAAAATACCTTCTACTGAAGCCTTAAGTCTTGTAAGGTCTTGAAATAAAATAAGTCAAATCAATTACTCTCATGCACGGCAAATGGTGATAGTGGTCGACTCATTTCAATAATTCAGTTATACTAGTATCCCACAGATGGCATTACAGCTATACCCTGTCGAACATTCCCGAGACTACTCGCTTCCTCACGAACATTCCCGAGACTTCGACATGAATATATAAAAGTGTACGCCGCTTGGCGCTTTCAGTTGTCTTCCTCGCGTTGATTCATAGTGTTTAGCTATGGATAAGTTCATTGTTAAACGTAAACGCCAGGACAATGAAAGTGAACAGTCGGCTCCTACTGCTTGCTTTAAGAAGCCAAATCTTACAGTTTCTCCCGGACCGTCGAATTCACCACATAAAGAAGACAAACGAAAGAATAGAACATACCAGGACAGTTACTTAGCGTATGGATTTAAGTGGAATAACAACGAGGAAAACCCTATCCCTGTGTGTTTAGTTTGTGGCGAAACACTTAGCAACGAGGCTATGATACCTAGCAAACTGAAGCGGCATCTTACAACAAAGCATCCTAGTGTGTCACAGAAAAGTGTAATGTATTTTTCACATATATTAGAAGAGGAGAAGAAAACAGCTGTGCGAATGGTAAAGAGAATGACCATAGGTGATACTGCTCTTGAAGCCTCATTTAAAGTAGTAGAACTGATAGCTAAAAAAAAGAAACCTCATACTCTTGGAGAGGAAATCATTGGCCCTGCATGTCAAGTTATAGTTTCAACAATACTTGGCGAAGGAGCAGTTAATCAAATTTCGAAAGTTCCTCTGTCCAACAACACAATCAGCCGCAGGATATCTGAAATGTCATGCAATATCAACGAACAAGTCACGGAGAAAATAAAAACTTATAGAACATTTGCTTTGCAAGTAGACGAGAGTCTCGATATTGGTGACAAACCGCAACCCCTTGGTTTTATCAGATATATTGATGAAAAAGATATTAGTGAACAGTTTCTGTTCTGTAGACCGCTGGAGACTACAACCACAGGCCATGATATTTTCGTTTCTATTAATTCCTATCTCAATGACCATGATCTTTCATGGAAAGACTGTTGTGGTATATGTACAGATGGTGCACCATCTATGTCTGGGAAAATTAAAGGTTTTACTGCCAGAGCTCTCAATGAAAATCCATCCATTATTATAACTCACTGTTTTCTGCATAGAGAGGCATTAGTCGTGAAAGTGTGTAATGAAGATTTTGCTGAAGTGTTTAACCAAGTTGTGAAAATGGTGAACTATATGAAGTCTCGACCTTTAAAGTGCAGAATTTTTGAACAGTTATGTCGCGCAACGGATGCAGCTCATACCTCTTTGTTACTTCACACAGAAGTAAGGTGGTTGTCGCGGGGTCGTGTATTGAACCGGTTTCTCGAACTTAAAGAACAGCTAAAAACTTTTCTTAAGGATGAAAATCAAGACACATTTCATGAGCTCTTACTAAGTGATTCTTGGTGTTTTGAACTGTCGTATCTGGCAGATATTTTTCATAAGCTGAATGAACTGAATGTTTCGATGCAGGGTCGATATGAAACAATAATCTCCTCAACCAATAAAATGAAAGGTTTTAAAAGAAAACTTAGTTCTTGGAAGTCTGCAGTTCAAAAAGGAGATTTGTTGAACTTTCCATCTCTTCTTAATGTGGCAGAAGATAAAGATCTGGGTAAGCTGAAAGACCGCATTTGTGATCACTTATCAAGATTGCAAGATGCAATAGATGCGTACTTTCCAACTATTTCCACTACGAATCTCGACTGGGTTGTCTCACCATTTGATTTCGTAGATAATGCAGATGAAATAGATTTCACTGCTTGCGAACGAGATGAATTTATTGATCTTTGCGCTGATTCCACACTCAAAGGTAAGTTCACCAAGAGTGATGCGTCGGTGGCTGGTTTTTGGCTTCAACGGAGAGAGGAGTACCCTAACCTAATGAAGAAAGCAATTAACGCACTTTTGCCCTTTTCAACATCCTATCTATGCGAGCAAGCCTTCTCTGCTATGGTGACAATAAAATACAAAGAAAGAAATAGACTGAATAACCTTGAGGATGATTTGCGTGTTTCACTGTCAACTGTAAGACCCGACATCACATATCTGTGCTCTAAGCATCAATCACAAGTTTCACATTAATCATTAATCGAACAAAATTTATTGATGTATTTTTACTCAGTAATTGTAGTAAAGTTTACTGTATTATGTTATGGTGTACGTTATTACTATATAATATTTCAATAAATTAACATATTAAGCTTAATTTTCTTTTAATTCAAGGAAGGGTGCCCCTAGTGTTAATGTTATTCCCAAGGGTGCCGTGAACTTCAAAAGGTTGGGAAACACTGCTTTAACCTATGGTACTCCCTTATTTCGCTTCTACTTACAAGAAAACAAGCAATAAGACTATTTTGTTAATTTTTTCTCGAATAGCATGAAGTAAATAGAATCATAAGCTTTTTAACAATAATTGCAGAGATTTAGAGAAAGTCATGTGAATGAAACACATCCGATTTTTTCTTAATGTACAGTAACATATTGAAAAGCAATTTTGATTTATAATCGCTTTTTTACAGTTTTTTTTAAGTATTTCAAAAAGTAATTGGCTAACCACGAACTGTAAGTTACTTACAGCTCTTAGTATATACTATGTATTAATTATCTGCAAGTTGACTGAAGGACATAACTATGTTTTTTATTTTACCAAAATTGTCCGTCGGTAAGCTACCATAAAATTGCATTTTTCTCATCCTCCCATATTTAAAAGTGAATAAAACCTAGGAGAAAGCCATAAATTTCAAGACTCTCTGTCATACAACTAACGAAAGTAACGTTCATGTTGTTTGGCTTGCAAAATACAAACTGCACACTGTTGCATGTAATGAAATATAGATTGTTTTTGCGGTCGAGTGATCAGCGATCTGGCTTCTCAACCCAGATCTCCATTTTCGAATACTGTCTTAATTATTTTGCTGATGCTTCTAAACCATACGCTGAAACAGTTTAATGTCCTTCTTAGTAACCAATTATCCAAATTGTTACATTTTTATTTTTTTAGCTCCCATGTACAATGTACAAAGTGAATGGAGAAGGTATTTTATTCCACTCAAAAATTCTATACCTGATTTCATCAGAAATATATATTTTGAGGTCCCCTGAGTCCGAAATAGGAATTTTTAGTAAAAGGTCCATGTGTGTGTGTCTGTCTGTCTCAAAAACGAAAAGTCGGTTAAATACCAAACTTGATTTTTAAGTTCGGTATCTTCCAATGATGCCACACGAAGATTTTCAAGAAAATCTCCCCACTCCAACTACCCCCAACCACATGGAACATTTTTCAAAACTTTTTATTTTCTCAAAAATGGCTCTAATGACTTTGGTTAAAATATCGCATGTTAAGGATATTCACATCACACTTCAAATGTAATAACCTCTGAAGAGTTCTTTATTCTGGTTGAGTTTTGCTTAAACCGTAAGAAATAGACAAAAGCTTGCTACACAAAAATTTAGATCTCGTTAAAACACATAATTTATGTGAAATACGCTTTTTTTATTTATCTATTTATTTTACATCTGGTCGTTTTTGAGATATTACTAGTTATTGGTTTCAGCTTTAAAATATCTAATACTTTTCTCAAACGGGACCTGACAAAGCAAACCGAATCTCAATTGTTTCACATAACGACAAACTTTTAAAGGATTTGACTATCGCTTTAGGCTAACTCATTTTCTTATTTCCCTTCTATTTAAAATGAAGCAAGTAATAAGAGCAATTATGATAATATTTATCTCGATTAGCATGATGTATATAAAAGAATAATCTCTTATAAGAATAGTTTGTATTTGGAACAGCTTCTTAACGCCGTCACAATAGTGTTTGAAAATAGAAGATTTCAATGAAAATACGAGACACTGATTACTAAAAGGACTGAAAAATTATACTGTGCATAGTTTTAAGAGAATTAAGAAATTACATTTTTATTGAAGACAGCTGCTAGTTCAAAAATAACTGAAAATACCTACAAGTATGCTTTTTCGTCCAAAAGGAATTTACTAAAGGTATTTGAATGTATGTGATGGAAAACTTTACCATAAACTTCTGCTTTTAAAAGTAGACGTCTCGATGTTCCGAAAAAGGACTAAAAATCTCTTATTCGCAAATGTTTATGTACTACATTCTAAAATCGAAACTTTCATTCTTAGGATTGGCAACCTGTACTCTGATATTAAGTCAAATGTTAAGGCGGGATCTTTGATCATCATCATCATCATCATCTTCTTCTCGTTTTTCTTTTTCTTCTTCTTCAACGGATTACCCTCCTAATTAGGACGGCCCAAGTCTTGCGCACTTTCGCCTTGAGTTAGTCGAGGAGCAAGCCAACTCTTGATCATAGCATATCTAGAATAGGTTAGTTTTACCTCATTTGGCGGCGAAGAGGGAAATAAAATGAATAATGAAATAGATTATAGGAAACTTCGCAAATCAAATTATCCTAGCGACCGAGGAAAGTCGCGTAAAATGTCTTCGGTCAAGTTGGTCTGGCCCGGAGGAAGTTGAAAATGTAACTTTTTACTTTCTCTATACGTACTATGCACATAATGTATAGAGAAGGTATTGCACTCCACCCAAAAATTTGATACCGAGATTTCACCGGAAATATATGTTTTAGGGTTCCCTCTATCCAAAAAAAAGTATTTTCAGAAAGAGGTCCGTGTGTGTCCGTGTGTCTGTGAACACAACTCAAAAACGAAAACTCGGTAAAATACCAAACTTTGTATTTATGTTTACTATCTTCCAGGGATGCGACTCGAAGATTTCGATAAAAATCCTCCCACTCCAAACTACCCTTTACTTGGAAAAAATTTCGAAACTTTAGATTTTCTCAAAAATGGCTCTAACGATTTTGATTAAAATATCGTATATTAAAGATATTTAACTGACAAATAAAATGTATGTCTTGAATTTTCTGGGAAGAGCCTCTTGAAGACTACTTTATTCTGGATAACTTTTACGGAATTTTGCATAACGGCTTAACCGTAAGAGATGGACAAAAACTCACCACACAAAAAAATGTAAAGCACGTTAAAATACACAATTTATGTTGTATACGTTATTTTCGTGGAGTTGATCGTTTTTAAGTTATTCCTTGTTTTTGATTTTACCTTTCAAAAAAATATACTTTTCTCATACCGGAATTTGTCAACTCCTGTCCATACAAACAAAGGAACTTCACTCACATAGCAACCAGTTTTGGACTATCACTTTAAGCTATGGTACTCCCTTATTTCCCTTCTACTTACAAGGAAGCGAGTAATAAGACTATTTCTGCTAATTTTTTCTCGATTAGCATGAAGTAAATAGAAGAATAAGCTTTTTAACAATGATTTGTTGCAGAGATGTAGAGAAAGTCATGTGATTGTAACACATCAGATTTTTTCTATAGCTTCATTGAGATACCCGTACACAAACTTATGTTCTTTATGCTTGTTTTCGATCAGCATTAGATATACTGATGTTTCTCACGGTAAGTGATTTACGTACACGAATAACAGAAGAGAGAAAAATAGCATTGATATACAATTTTAAATACTTATTTTATCGAGATATTGTATGTAATGAACTTAACTGGCCAAAAACATTATGCTTATATTTTTATTTTAACACTTTAAAAATAAATAATACGTAAGATATTTCGTTTTTCGACATTAGGGCCCTTAGAACCTCCTTTGTTAACAAAAAGAAATATATATGCCCTATTTTTAAATGATACCTAAGCTAGTTCATTAGTAGGTACCTATTTTCATAAAAATCGGTCCAGCATTCTTGAATTAAAAAACAAAGCGCGCGCACACACATACAAATACAATCAAAAACTAAAGTCTAAAACAAATTAAAAAAAAATACTTTGTTTTGGCTTCAGGATAACCCATCATATGCATTAAAATCTTTAATTCCTATAAAATTGCAGAATACAAGAATATTTTCGGCTGATGTTATAATATATACTCGTAATATGTCAGGAAACACATCGAAAGCGCTTGCTATCATTTTTGTGTCTGGCAGCGGATGGTAGAGTGATGCATTACAGGTTACCCACTTTATCAGCGGACTATCAGATATAACCTCCCCCTCACTTTTGTTTTAGGCACAGATAAATCTGCAGCCTATAGTATTGCAATCAGAAGGGTTAGTCTGTGTTTCACTACGACCGTGTAACCATTGCATCTTTCATTACCAGCTGTAAGTATTCTTTTATGAAAAATGGTGTGCATCATAATAACTTTTGTATATTTCTCTCAGAGACCCCGACGTTCATTGAATGAACGGCAGACATTTTTACTTTCTCTACACGTATACATAGATATGTACATAGTACGTGTAGAGAAGGTATTGCATTCCACCCAAAAATTCGATACCGAGAAAACAGTTTTGGGTACCCCTGAATCCCCCCCAAAATCATTTTACTTTCTCTACACGTACTATGCACATAGTGTATAGAGAAGGTATTGCATTCCACCCAAAAATTCAATACCGAGATTTCACCGAAAATACATATTTTGGATCCCCTTAATAAAAAAGAAATCTGATGCGTTCCATTCACATGACTTTCTCTACATCTCTGCAACAAATTGTAGTTAAAAAGCTTATGCTTCTATTTACTTCATGCTAATCGAGAAACATTAGCAGAAATAATCTTATTATTTGCTTCCTTGTAAGTAGAAGCGAAATAAGGGAGTACCATAGGTTAAAATGATAGCCAACTGTTGCTATGTAACTGAAGTTCCTTTGTTTGCATGGACAGGAGTTAACGAATTCCTGTATGAGAAAAGTATGTTTTTCAAAGCAGAAACGAAAAACCAAGAATATCTTAAAAATGATCAACTCCACGAAAAAAATGTATATGACATAAATTGTGTATTTTATTGCGAGCTACACTTTCTATGGAGTACGTTTTTGTCCATCTCTTACGGTTTAGCAGTTATGCACAATTCCGTAAAGTTCATCCAGAATAAAGTAGTCTTCAGAGGCTATTCCCAGAAAATTCAAGATATACATTTTATTTGCCAGGTAACGTCTTTAATATACGACACTTTAATCAAAATCGTTAGAGCCATTTATAAGAAAATCAAAATTTTCGAAATTTTTTCCATGTAAAGGGTAGTTTGGGGGAGGGGATTTTCTTGAAAATCTTCGTGTCGCATCCTTGGAAGATACCAACTTTGGGCTTTAACGGTCCTTTCGTTTTCGTGCTATGCTGCCCAAAGACACACACACATACACACAGACAGACAGACACACAGACACATACACGGATATTTTTCTAAAAATGCTTTTTTTGGATTCAAGGAGTCTCAAAATATGTATTTCCGGTGAAATTTCGGTATCGAATTTTTGAGTACAATACAATACCTTCTCTATACACTATACACATAGTTCGTATAGAGAAAGTAAAACAGGATTTTAGGAAAAAGGTCCGCGTGTGTCTGTCTGTCTTACTGTCTGTCTGTGGACAGCGTAGATCAAAAACGATTTTCAAGAAAATCTCCCACCCCCAACTACCCTTTAGGTGGAACTTTTTCGAAAATGTTGATTTTATCAAAAATGGCTCTAACGATTTTGATTAAAATGTCGTATATTAAAGATATTTACCTCACAATTAAAATGTATGTCTTGAATTTTCTGGGAATAGCCTCTGAAGACTACCTTATTCTGGATGAATTTTACGGAATTTTGCATAACCGCTAAACCGTAAGAGATGGGAAAAAACTTACCACACAAAAAATGTAGAGCAAGTTAAAACACTCAATTTGTGTTATATGAATTCGTTTGGTGGAGTTGATCGTTTTTGAGATATTCCTTGATTTTGGTCCTTTAACCTGGTTGGCCATATCGGGCGATGAATGAAATTGATGAAATGATGCTCAAATGATCTCGGGGTCCATGGAGCTTAAAGTTACTCGATATTCGTTTTCTCAGGATAAGGGAAAACCCTGAAAAAAACCTATCCGGGTAATTCATCCTAAACGGGATTCGAACTCTATGAGGCAGACACGCTACCATCACACTACCCAAGCGGGCTGTAGTAAGTTTTTGTTTATTTTTTATGTTTATCAATTATGCAGAAGTCATCCGGATAGAAAAGGTCTTCAGAGACTATTTCTAGAAAATTCAAGATATACATTTTATATGACAGGCAAAATCTTTAATGTGCGATATTTTAATCAAAATTGTTAGAACAATTTTAAGAAAATAAACATTTCCATGTAAATGGTAGTTTGGGATTTCCCTGAAAATCTTCGTGTCGTATTCTTGAAAGATAATAAACTTAAATACCAAGTTTAGTATTTTGCCGAATTTTCATGTTTGATTTATTGTGACATACAGGTGCGCGCGGACCTTTTTTCTAAAAATGCTTTCTTTGGATATAGTGGACCCTAATACGCCATTTCCGGTGAAATCTGGTATCTATTTTGGGTGGAGTGCAATAACTTATTTTCATATGTACTATGCAAGAAATAAATAAAGTGAAATCCTTTCTTTGGATACAGGGGGGCCCTTAAACGTGCATTTCCCTAAAATTTCGGTATCGAGTGTTTGGATGGAGTGCGATACCTTCTCTACCTATTACACACACACACACACACACACACACACACACACACACACAAGATGGTTGTTAGTTTTGGAAGACGGATATATTGCTACTACATATATACATTACATTGTAACATTAGAATATAGATGTACCGTTTCTGACGATTGGTACAAATATGTGTGTGTGTGTGTGTGTGTGTGTGTGTGTGTGTGTGTGTGTGTGTGTGTATACCTACTAAGTAGTGAAAGTTAAACTCTGATGTGTTCCATTTACTTGCCTGTCTCTACATCTCTGTAACAAATTATTCTTAAAAAGCTTATTGTTCTTTATAGCTCATGCTAATCGAGATTCGGCTTAATGTGGAATTGGATGGGGTTAGCGTATCGGTCTCACATTCAACAGGTCGCGAGTTCGAATCTCGCTCAAGTAGGTAAGGTTTTTTTCGGGGTTTTCCCTTATCCTGGGAAGGCGAATATCTATTAGCATTAAGCTTCTTGGACCCCGAGAACATAATTTCAACGATTTCATTCTTCGTCCGATATGACCGTTCAGGTTAAACGACTTTAAGCTACCAGGAAAAAAATAAATCGCGTTAAACAATAGCATAATTAGTCTCATTACTTAGTTCGTTATAAGCAGAAGGAAAATAAGAGAACACGTTAGGCTAAAGTGAGAGTGAAATTTTAAGTCCGCCTGGGTAGTGGGGAGTTAGCGTGTCCAGTTCACGTTCAATAGATCGCGAGTCCGAATCTCACTTAGGATGAGTTACACGGATAAGGTTTTTTTTCGCGGTTTTCCCTTATCCTGAGAAGACAAATGTCTAGTAACTTTAAGCTCCATGGACCCCAAAATCATATGAGCGTCATTTCACCAATTTCATTTATCGTCCTAAATGACCAATCAGGTTAAAGGGCGTTAAGCTACAAAAATAAATATATAAATAAAAAATAAAAGCTGGTTGCTATGTGATCGAAATTCTTTCTCTTTGCTACGCTAGGAATTGATAAAATACCGTATGAGAAAGGTTTAAAATCTAAAATTGAAATCAACAGCAAGAAATATCTCGGAAATGGTTAACTCAAAAAAAAAAAAAAAAATGCATATGAAATAAATTGTGTATTTTAACGAGTTCTACATTTGTTTGTGCGGTAACATTTTGCCTATCTCTTACGTTTCACCAGTTATTCAAAAGCATTAATAATGAAGAGGACTTCAGAGGCTATTCCCAGAACATTAAAGATATGCATTTTGTTTGTTATATAATTATTTTTAATGCACGATATTTTAATAAAAAAATGTTTAATTTTCTTCAAAATCTTCGTGTCTCATCCTTGGAAGATGCTGAACTTTTCGTTTTTGAGTGTTCGTGTCAGACACACGGACACACACATACACACGGGTCTTTTTCTAAAAATGAAAATGCACGGACCCTAAAACGTGTATTTCAATGAAATATCAGTATCTGATTTTTATGCGAAGTTATGACTTTTTTACGGTTTTAAATTATGATTAACGCCTAAGTAATATGAAGATCGGCTTAGAAATGCATTTGGCATAGGAAGGGACAAGAAGTCCCATCTAAAGCCACAGCTTAAAATTGTTACAGCGAATTTAAAACAGTCGGTTGTTTCTTAGTGATGAATTTCTTGGACGCCCCAGAACTGCAATTACTGATGGAAATATTGCCGCTGTTCGAGTAATACTTACAAGATCAAAGGGCATCTTATTAATTTATTAAGGCATCGTTGGGTATTGGTATGAGTCAAATTCAAAACATTTTACATAAATAGTTAATTGTAAGAAAACAGTTGCAGAATTCCACATTAACTCTCGAACAAACGCAGCGACACATTATTCGGTCAGAAAAGCTCTGGGAAAATTTCTTCATATTTGGTTTGGAATATCGTTACTGGTGATGAATCTTGGATTTATTATTTTTTATGATTCTGTAAAGAAAAGTAAATCAGCTTAATAGATCTTTCGTACAGAACTTAAGCCTACAAAAGTTCTACGTATTTGCAGTGCTGGTAAGATAGTTGCTAGTTTTGGAAGACGGATATATTGCTACTACATATATACAGTACATTGTAACATTAGAATATAGAAGCACCGTTTCTGCCGATTGATACAAAAATGTTATCACAAAGTTTTGAAAAAGTTGGTGAAAAACACCCAAAAGTAAAACTAAATTTACATAAAAAAACTAAATTTACTACCCATTGTCGCATACAGGAAAATTAACAACTGGGTATCTATTTGCCCTAAAGTTCAGCACCATGGACCCATACAGCCCGTGTAATTTATTTCTCTTTCCAAAAATTAAAGATAAAGTGTGTGAATCACTTTCTCGTTAACAGAGGAAGCAGTGGAAGATTATAAAAACGTGGTTTTTGAAGTACCTCAGGACAGGAAGACTGGGCATTATTATTTTAAGGACTGATTTCATCGCATGAAAAAATTGCTTTGGTATTAAAGGGAAATGTTCTTTATTCCTTTGGCGATCCAGATTTCGTAGTATATTATTTGGCCGTTAGGAGCGCTCATGTAGTTGTTTACAAGGTTTTCATTGTTTCCCTCTCTATCATTCATTATGGCGGTGGCTTCCAACATTAATAACAAAAATCTGATGCATTCCATTTACATGAATTTCTCTATATCTGCAATAAATTATTGTTAAAAAGCTTATACTTCTATTTACTCCATGCTAATCCAGAAAAAATTAGCAGAATTAGTCTTATTACCTATTTCCTTGTAAGTAGGAGCGAAATAAGGGAATGCCATAGGTTAAAGTGATAGTCAAAAGTTGGTTGCTATGTGACTTAAATTCCTTTGTTTGTATGAATGAACAGGAGCTGAGAAATTTTTTGTATGAAAAAAGTATGTTTTACAAAGCTGAAACCAAAAACAAGGAATATCTAAAAAACGACCAATTCCACGAAAAAATGTATATAACATAAATTGTGTGTTCCAACGTGCACTACATTTTTTTTTTTTGTTTTTTTTTTGTTTTTATGTGTGGTAAGTTTTTGTCCATCTCTTACAGTTTAGCAGTTATGTAAAACTCATCCAGAATAAAATAGTCTTCAGAGGCTATTCCCAGAAAATTCAATATATACTTTATTTGGCATGTGAATGTCTTAATTATAAGAGATTTTAATCAAAATGGTTAGAGCCATTTTTGAGAAAATCAAAATTTTCGAAAAAATGTTCCCTGTAAAGGGTAGTAGGAGGTGGGGGGATTTTCTTGAAAATCTTCATGTCACATCCTTGGAAGATACCAAACTGAAATACCAAGTTTGTTATTTAACGGACTTTTCGTTTTGGAGCTATGCTGTCCACACACACACACACACACACACACACACACACACACACTGAACGTTTTTCCAAAAATGCTTTTCTTTTGGATTCAGGGAGGCCCAAAATATGTATTTCCGGTGAAATCTCGGATCGAATTTTTGGGTGGAATACAATACCTTCTCTATACACGTACTATGTACATAATGTGTGCAGAGAAAGTAAAAACTGATGTGTTCCATTCACATGTCTATCTCTACATGTCTGTAACAAGTTTGTGTTAAAAAACTTATTCTTCTATCTACTTCATGCTAATAGAGATAAACATTACCAAAAATTGTCTTATTACTTGCTTCCTTGTAAGTAAAAGGGAAATAAGGGAATACACTAGGCTAAAGCAATAGTCAAACCTTTCAAAAGATGGTTGCTATGTGATTGTAATTCTTTCCTTTGAATGGCCAGGAGTTGAAAAATTCCATTATAGGAAAAACTTTACGTTATATTTGTTATGTAAATATCTTTAATATACGGTGTTTTAATCAAACTCCTTAGAGGCATTTTTGAGAAAATCCAACATTTCGAATTTTTTTCCATGTAGTTTGGTTGGGGGGATTTGCTTTAAAATCTTCCAGCCATATCATTGAAAGATACTAACTTAAATACCAAGTTTGGTGCTTTACCGACTTTTCTTTTTTGAGTTCACAGACACACGGACATACACACATGGATCTTTTTCTAAAAATGCTTTTTGGGATATAGGGAACCCTAAAACGTGCACTTCCGGCGAAATCTCGGTATCGAAGTTTTAGGTGGAGTGCAATATATCCTCTACCTATGTAGCTAATATGTATTAATTGGAGCAAGTAAAAAGCGTTAAGGCTCCTTCCCCATTATTTTGCATGTTTTCATACACACAAGAGTCTATGGAATGATAAATTCATTCGCCCACAGGAAACGCAGTCAAGGTCTATAAAGAACTACGTTTCGTCTCATTTACCCCTCCCCTTCGCTTGTGTCGCAGCCTTGGCTGATGCTAAATCTAATTACCAAGTTTGGTGTTTAACGGTATGTTTTGAGCTGTGCTGTCCTCAGACACATGCACGGAGCTTTTTCAAAAAATGTTTTTTTCGCACTCAGGAGACCCCAAAACATATTTCCGGTAAAATTTCGACATAGAATTTTGGGTGGAATACAATACCTTTCCTATCCACTATGTACATTGTACATGCGGGCTAGAGAAAGTAAAAATATAGATTTCGTTAAAATGCATTTTTTTTAGGAGTTGACTATCATTTTAGCCTAGTACTCCCTTATTTCTCTCCTACTTACAGGAAAACAAGAAATAAGACCAATTTCTGCTATTATTTATCTCAATTAGCCTGAAGTAGAGAGAAGAATACTTAAGCTTTTTAACAAAAAGTTGTTACAGAGACGTAATGAAAGTCGTATGAATGGAACACAAGATTTTTTTTTTTTTTTTTAAATGTCTTCGTTGAATTCAGGAGTCTTAAAACATGTAATTTTGAAATTTCAATAACAAAATGTGCTAGCAGTACAATACTTCCTCTACCTATTGTAGAGCAAGTAAAATACTGGCGCTAAGCTTTCAGAATTACATGTGCAACAAAAGCATGGAATGTCATTAGACATAAGGAAGCAAAAGGGAAGTCATGGTCGCTACATGGGTTAGTGCCACCTTATACCGTGGCCCAGTATTGCAGAACATGCAATCTGTTCCATTTTCATTAACTTATACGTGAATTGATTGGTTTAATTGTGACTGGCGTCGTAGAGTTACCCTGTAGCTTCGGACCTCCCCACTCCAAACACTTGCCTGTCGTTATTATATACAACATGACATAATACAGTTGTATTCGTGAGAACTTCACACGTTCAATTATTGTAGAATGTTGATTAATTTTCTGTATGCACAATTAACAGTTTTCGAAATCACAAGTTGTGAATAAAAAGTTGAAAATGACGATTTAGAAAAAAAATTAAACTTTTAAAAATAGTATTATTTCTCAACCCATTTTAACTTTCGCTAGCACGAATGTACAATGTGCATAGTAGATAGAGAAGGTATTGTATTCGATGCCGAGATTTCACCGGAAGTACATATTTTGACGATCGATATTTTTTTTTTTATTTGCATGTTCATATCTATAATATGCGGTGATTTAATCACATTCAAAGTCATTCAGAGAAAGTCAAACATTTTGAAATTGTTTACATATAAAGGGTAGATAGAGTTGGGGGGATTTTCCTGAAAATCTTCGTATCGCATCCTTGGAAAATTCAACTTAAGTATCCAGTTTGGTGTTTAAACAACGTACGCACGCACGCGCGCAGTCCTTTTATTACTTTTTTTTTTTTTTTTTTTTACAGGGACCCAGTGAAATCTCGGTATCGAATTTTTAGATATCATGCAAAACCTTCTCTATATATGTATTGAGTACTAACCGGAGAATAATTTTTTCTTCTCTTGTATGTACGATATTAAGTAGAGAAAGTAAAAAGTAGAAAATGTATGAGAAATGTGGTTTATTAAGTTTGTCGTTAAAATTGTTATAGATCTCTAGTTTCCAAATTGCCTTAAAAATTCTCTCCTACTGTAGATACAAATACAGAAAAGATTATGAGATTTTACCGAATACAGCACAATATATACACAGGCTTATTTCAGTGTTTGTTTTTTATTTTTACTTTCTCTACGTAGTACATGGTACATGCGCAAAGAAGGTATTACACCACACAAAAATTCGATAGCAACATTTCAACAGAAATATGTTTTAGGGTTCCTTTAATTCAAAAAGTATTTTTATAAAAATGACCGCGCGCGCGCTCTCTCTCTCTCTCTCTCTCTCTCTCTCTCTCTCTCTCTCTCTCCCTGTGTGTGCATCATTCTGAATATGATAACTCAAAAACGAAATGGCGGTAAAATACCAAACTTGGTATTTAAGTTTAGTATCATACAAGGATGTGATATAAAGATTTTGAGAAAAATCCCCCCACCCCAAACTACCCTTTACATGGAAAACATTTCGAAAAGTTTAATTTACTCAAAATGTCTCGAACAATTTTGATTAAAATACCATATTTTCATGATAAATAAAATGTATATCGTGAATGTGTATATTTTCTGGGATAGCCTCTGAAGACCTCTTTTTTATTCTGGATGAAATTTTCTGGATTTTGCAGAACTGGTAAAGGTGGGCAAAAGCTTATTACTCAAAAATTGTAGATTTAGTTAAAACACAAAATTTATGTCATGCATTTTTTCGAGGAGTTGACCATTGGAGATATTCATTGCTATTGGTTTCAGTTTTAAAATACTTAAACTTTTCTCATGCAGGAATTTCTTAACCCCTGCTGCGCAAAGAAACGGATTTTAACCACATGGCAACCAGCCATTAAAACATATGACTATCGCTTTAGCCTAGTTACTCCCTTATTTCCCTTCTACTTATATGGAAGCAAGTGATTAGACTAAGACTATTTCTGCCAATATTTACGATATTAGTATGAAGTAGACACAAGAATAATCTTTTGTAAGAATAGTCTGTTTGTAAAATAGGTAGAGAAAGTCATGTGAGTGGAATACACCAGATCTTGTTTTAAATGCATTCTCTTATCTGACCCAAGTCTATCTCCTGACACAATTTGAATCAGAAATGTTTCGCG
This sequence comes from Hymenopus coronatus, assembly GCA_030762935.1. Taxonomy (NCBI): domain Eukaryota; kingdom Metazoa; phylum Arthropoda; class Insecta; order Mantodea; family Hymenopodidae; genus Hymenopus; species Hymenopus coronatus. The sequence continues at coordinate 38,767,502 of CM060897.1, read as the reverse complement.
TTCTCTTTTGTAGTGTTCAAGAGAAAATATGCCAATCCCATCCAAAGAGTCTTGTATTAGTATTTAGAAAGATCTTCAGCTATCCATTGGTAGCAAAATTTAGCCTAAATCTACGCTCTCTCTTTGTAAACCGCAGTATAAGACTCGGAAACTGATCGTAGAACTCTGAAATAGTGAATTGGCGAGTTTCTTTTTTTTGTCAACCATTTTAATAAGTTCGTCATTCAGGATACCAGACCGACCATTCTTTTTCTCCTCGTGAACATTAGTTTTAACAGCTTTAATTTCTTTAACGTGTACATACAATGCACATTGTACTAAGAGAAGGTACTGAATTCCACCTAAAAATTTGAAATCAAGATTTCATCGGAAATACATGTATATATCTTGATATCTCCTGAATAGAAAAATATTATGCATTCCATTCACATGATTTTTTCTACCTGTTCTTCACACAAACTGTTCTTATAAAAGATTATTCTTTTATCTACATCATCCCTTGAGATAGACTTTAGCAGAAGTTGTCTTTTTGGCTGCTTCCCTCTAAATAGAAGGGAAATAAAGGAATAAGCTAGGCTAAAGCATTGTTAACTCTTTTAGAAGCTGGTCGCTATGTAAACAGTTAAATTCGGATATCTGCATGGCAGGAGTAAAACAAAAGATGACTTCCCGTTTGAGAAAGGTTTAAGTAGGTAGTTTAAAATTGAAAGCAAATAACAGGAAATATCTTGAAAACGGTTAATTCTTCATTTATAAAAAGTAAATAAATGACATAAATTGTATGTTTTAATGGGATCTATATTTTTTGTGCTGTAAGTTTTTATCTATTTCTTACAGGGCAATTCCCAGAAAATTCAAGTTATACATTTCATTTGCCATCTAGATATGTTTAATATACCAAATATCAATCAAAATCGTTAAGTCATTTTTGAGAAAAATAAAATGTTCAATTATTTTTCCATATAAAGGATTGTTTGGGATGGGAGATTTTCTTCACACACACACACGCACACACGCAAGCACACGCCCATGCACGCACGCGCACACACACACACACACGTTCACATGTGTTGATCTTTTTCTAAAAGATGCTATTTTATTCAGGGGACCTCAAAACATATTTATGGTGAAATCTCAACATTCGATTTTTGGGTGAAATACAATTCCTTCTCTACCTACTATGCGCATAGTACATGTAGAGAAAGTAAAAAAAGTATTTTTAGAAAAAGATCTGTATGTGTCTTTGAACAGCATAATTTAAAATCAAAAAGTTGAAGTAGCAAACTTATTGTTTAAATTCAGCATCTTCCAAGATCTTGGTATCTATTCAGTTGATTTCCTTTGACCCATCTACTCACAATTTGAGAAATTGTCAGCTATAAAATCTTGCACAATTTATGCTTAATGAGGAGGAGCCTGGTCTTGCTGAAAATAGAACTCATTATCATTGCCCACTCATAACATTATATGTACCTGTAATTGTATAGGTATCTTTTGTATGGATACTTTTACTCAGTCCTCGGTACTAGAATAGCAACTGTAAATATTCTAAGAAAAAATGCAGCTGCCAACAAATATTTATATTCACTAGCCTGGGTGTAGCTCCAGCTCAATAAGGGCAGGTTGTGCAATAAATAGACAAATAAAAATAAAATAGTTTATATGTATACTGCTCTTGGGCTTCTACGTTAAACTTAATTATAATAATTCATCTGTAAGAAAAATAGGTAAACATCTTAACTTAATAGCTAAAACACTGTTCACTCATATGTAGATATGTAGTACCCTCACTCAGAACTACAATTTTTTTGATCTTGAGAAAAAAAAACCTTGTTTTTACTTGATATGCTTTCATATATATATATATAAAATATTGCATTGTATATACATATATATATATATGTATATACAATGCAATATTTTCTATATAGTTTATTTTAAAGAGTATTTATGTAATATTATGGCTGTTTCTGCATATTTTTAGTGGAATATTAATATACCTATGTAATTTTCCTTGATTCTGATTTGAATTCATGTTATTTTTTATTGCTTTTAAATTATTAGAATAACTAATACTTCTCTTAATATTAGTAGTTAATATTCTCAATTTTACTAATCTTATTTAACATAATACATTTTTATGCATCTTTGTTAATAATTTATGCTTTTTTTTTTACAGGGCAAATGAGTGCCTGCTGAAATTGACCTGGAGCCATGATTCCCTACAGAGGAATAATATGCTGTACAATATTTATAGCTCTATGCTGTCCATTAGTATTTGCTCAAGTCGTTTTTGAAACACAGTAAGTAACTTTTATACTAACAGAAAAACATTGATTGTGTAACAAACACATAACTTTCTCTTCTTTCATTTATTTTCACATTTATTCCAGCAGCAAAGCTAATCATAATTAACTGGGGAGGCTGAGGCTTACCTTAGATTGTCTTGTAGATTAACCCCATAAGACGTATGAAACAAAACATCTACCTCCACAATTGCTACTAAAATATTTTTTGGATGATGGCCTTGGATCCATTATATTTTCACAGTAAACAATCAAAGAATGAATGCCTGCCTGGGTAGTGTGGTGGTAGCATGTCTGTCTCACATTCAAAAGGTTGTGAGTTCAAATCTTGCTTAGGGTGAGTTACCTGGATAAGTTTTTTTTTTAGGGGGTTTCCCTTATCCTGAGAAGACAAATGTTGAGTAACTTAAAGCTCCAAGGACCCCAAAATCATTTGAGCATCATTTCACGAATTTCATCGTCTGATATGACCAATCAGGTTAAAGGGTGTTAAGCTACAACAACAAAAAAAAAAACATGTACTCTGGAGTTGGCCTTGATTTCACAGCACAATAGAAGACGTAAATTAAAATACCCTGTAATACACAGTTCCAAGCTGCACTGGAAGTCAGAGTCTAGACTCCGAGAATGCCTACAAGTATTACAGTAATGTGGCTTGGAGGAAAGCAGTTCTAAGCAATGTCTAGTAAGCTGCTCCCTTGTGTCAGCATGTGCCAGTCTGGCATTACCTAAACTCCTAAATTTTTAGGCTGAGTTAAGTCACTGCAGCAACTTACTGTCAACTTTTGGAGACTTTTCTTGCTATTTACGTCCAATATATAACATACATGAATTATCCTGATATATGGTGGACTTTGAGACAGTGATGTGTTTTAACAATTAAAATTTAGTTGAGTCGATTTTGTAACACTACATCACTTACTTTTTTATTTCGGAAAACATGTTTCAGAAGCCATGTGCTTCCATTGTCAATTCCTTTGGTCGACTACCGGCATTGCTTGCTGAGGTGGTTGTCTCTGTCCACCACAGCAAGCAATGCCGGTAGTCGACCAAAGGAATTGACAATGGAAGCACATGGCTTCTGAAACATGTTTTCCGAAATAAAAAAGTAAGTGATGTAGTGTTACAAAATCGACTCAACTAAATTTTAATATAACATACACTTTATCTATATTTAGTTGAGGTAACCTGAGACTTTCAGACACTCCTTCAGCTGCACCACTGATCTTTTCTATAATTATTCATATAGAGTCTTAAAGCTTATTTGTGAATCTAATTCTTGATAATCATGATAAATGTACAAAAGAAATGTTAACATCTTTTGTGACAGTATACAAGAGCAGACTGAATGGTCAGTAAATGAAGCCTTGGTATCAGACTCTTTGCATGAATTCAAAAGAAACAAATGCCTGCTTAATAGTTCAAAATATACTGCCTCAATATTGTGAAATTTAAATGAATAATCAGTACCTTACTTCAATTTGGTGAATTCACTAAAAAGGGTATTTTAATCAGCTCTGCATTTCTCCCTGAAGAAGCAATATCAAACAGAATCCTTCATTAGGGATATCATTTCTAACAGTAATAAAACTAATCTATTCAGAGTTTAAAAATGTATTGACACTTGTTGGATAGGTAGAGTCAGACTGAAAAATTCAATGCCATAGCCAGGATTTGATCCGTGGTTCAAATCCTGGCTATGGCATTGAATTTTTCAGTCTGACTCTACCTATCCAACTCCTGTCCTACACATGACTTGTGAGAAAAAAACAATTATTCCATACATATTGACAGATTATTTTAATGATGCTTTGAAAAATAAAAAATGGAAGTACCTCACCACAATTTTATTTAGAAATTGCTGATTATTCAATGAAAAATGCTGTTTCATCTTTCAGATTAATAACAAATTATGAATGTCTATCAAAAGACTTGTCCAGAATAATTGGAATTAGGTACTTTTTCTCACTTTGTTCCTTGATTTCTCTACAAGAAGAGATGGATTAGATTCATGAAAATTTAATATTCACACCATTTAACATACCCAATAATGCTATGATGACAATAAAAACAGCAGAAACAGTTTTTTTCCCTCTTTATCTGCAGCCATCTGTTGTAGTTTGATTCAGCAATATAATTACTATCCCCTGAAATTCCTTGAGCTGATGATCTTTCTAATGACACCAGGTTTGTGTAAAACCACCAACTGACAGTAACATTATACCTATTTATAATTATGGAGTACACTTGCCAACATCCCATATTACATGGGACTTTCTATATCCAAGGAGGAAGAATCGTGTCCATATTACCGTTCTTAAGGGACGCTAAAAATTTCATATTTCATTCTATGCTTAAAGTTTGTACACATGGCTGTGAATCCAATTTTAAACAGGACTTTACATTCTATCATAAAAGAGCAGCACAGACCTCCTTGTTATAATAGTTTTGATTGCAATGGTAACTCTTCGACATGTGTTTAGTGACAATTTTGGGAAAATAAGGAAAATGGCCTGCGACAAACCAAAGTAGAAGCTTTAGAAGATAATGTTTTGGAATGAAAAAGTGTAAGATATTTTATGTTACAATGAATTCTGGATATTTTGAGATAGTTTAAAATCGTTGAGCATCCCAAAATTTCATCATCGGAAAAAATGATTTTTGGTGACCACCTTTCATTGGATATCCTAAGAGGAGTATGTTAATGTCATATGAATGTTCTGGCTCAAATGTTTCTATAGAGAGTGATTTTCAATTTTGAACAAAATGCGGGACAATGAAAGCAGTAGATATTGTTTACCTTTGATAAAGTGTAATATTGATCACACTGAATGATAGTGGTCATCAAGGTTTTATTAAGACTTATATAAATTCTTTTGCAAAAGTTTCAAGTATGAAGTAGGATGATCCATTAGAATAGACAAATGACATAATTGTGTATTAGGGGTAATTTTCTGTTATAAAAATAAATAAACATGAATTAAAATATTGTTAATGTATATACGAGGTGTGATCTAAAAGTTTCCAGAATGACATCATAAATACTACACAACAGTTTGTTTTGTGTAATCTGCACTGTCACCCTCGAATTAGTCTCTTTGGGAGTTGATCCACTTGTCTCAGCGCTTCTGCCACTGCTGGAAGCACCTCTGGAAACTCTCTTCTTTCAACATGTTCAGAGCCTTCTGCGATTCGCAATGGATGACATCAATGTCCTCAAAACGGTGATCCGCATTTTAAGTGGTGGGAAAAGAAAAAGTCCACTGGTGCCAAATCTGGAGAATAGACGAGATGGGGAACAGCATTCATCCTATTTTTATCCAAAAATTGGCGAACAGAAAGAGCTTTGTGTGCAGGCGCATTGTCATGATGCAGGAACCAGTCACCACTCCTCCATTTCTCTGCCATTTGCGTCGCATATTCTCCCTTAATGAGTCAGAAAGTTCTTTTATTGTAATGCACCTAACATTTAAGACCTGATGATATTTTCATCGGCTTTGCTGGAACAGGGTCGTCCCGAACGACATCTTTAATTGATGTCACGCCACTTTCAAATTTCGAAAACTGCTCAAATGCTTGAGTTTTGCCCATAACTTCCTCCTCATAAGCTGTTCTTAACATTTCATAGGGTTCTGTTGCAGTTTTATAGCAAAATTTTATGTTTGTTTTGTGTTATTTGTAATCTGACATTTTTGCTACGTGGAAAAATTGCAGCACATGCAAAACACGTGTTCACTTCAGAGGGTCTACCTCGTCACTAGCTGATCACAGGAAGTCACGTAACCTCTCATTTTTATTGGGAAGGAGCGCTGCATGTACCGTCTGGGTTAGACTTTAAGAAATCTCAGCGTCAGTATTGTTGCGAAACCATTCTGGAAACTTTTTGATCACACCTCGTATTTCAGTGAAAAAAAACACTGGGCCTTCCTTTGAAATTTTCATACTGTAAAAATACATGTTCGATTTGTGCATATATAGGTTCTTTTGCAATTGTATAGTTACCTATACAACTGCCTTGGGTTTCAAATATGGGGGGAGGGGGAAACAAGAGACCCTTATTGTTATTCTAAAAAACTGGCAAGTATATTATGGAGTGTTTATGTGAATCATCCATATGTATAAATAATCCTATTGATTGTTATATATCACTCAGCTATTGCATATATGTTTTTGTTTCTTAGACCTAAGATTGTCACTCAAGATGGCCATTTGCTGCTGTTCAGTGGCAGGGATCGTAATATTACCCTCCACACTAGTGGTCGAGGCTATGTGAATCTTAACAATGAAAACCTTGCATCACTTGCAAAAATGGTAAGTTTATCTTCATAATATACCTTTTGGACCTAGAGTTCAAGGAACTTGAGAATTAGTATTGATGATGAGAGTATTCCTGAGACATGACAAAACTTTCTTGGGATTTTGATTGATAAACATCTTAGCTGGAAGAAACACATAGAACAAATATCTAAAAAAAATAAACAAAGGTATATGTGAAATGAGACAAACTAAGAAAATCATGGGGAATGAAGATATATTATGCTTTGGTCTACTCACAATAAATTATGAACTTTCTTTATGGGGGAATATAAATGCAAAAAAGATATTAAAATGTTTCAGATTACAGAAGGCTATTAGAATCATTGCAAATGCTGATGGGACAACCAGCTGCATTTAAGGCACTCAATATTCTAACTGTTCCATGCATGAATATATGTGAAGTATAAAATACATAATACAAGGGGACATCTATTAAAAAATTGTAATATGCATTCATATAATGTAAGAAATAAAGCAGATTGTTTTAGGACCACATTTAGAGGAGCATTAAATAACAGAGCAATAGAAAGTATTGGGAAAGACTTGTACAACAGATTGCCTAAAAGAATAAAATACAATAACATTAAAGTCATAAAAAGATGGTTAACAGAGTAAGTTTTTTATACCATTGATGAGTACAAGAATATAAATGATGTATAATGTAATAGATTTTTAAGCAATTGTAAATAGTAATCATTATGCATTAATTGTTATGGTATGTCATATCATTTGTATGTAAATCTAAAGGATGAAATAAAATGAAATGAAACATTTTATACAACAAAACCACTGTGAAGGAGACTACTGGAGAAAAGCCTAAAGTACAGGAGAGATTATGTGAACAAATATAAAAAGATATATAGACAGGTTATAAGACAGGCAAAGAAAATGGAAAATGACAAGTTTATAGTAAGGTCAAATAATAAAGTTAGAGCCGCATGGCAAATAGTAAACAAAGAAATAGGGAAAAGTACTGACAAGGAGGTAATACAGGAAATAAAGAGCACAAAAGGTAACGTAACAGAACCTCAATTAATTGTAGACTCATTCAATGTGTATTTTTCAGAAATAGCTAGCAAATTAAGTGAAACTAATACATATCACGCAAATTATGGGAATGTAACTGATAAAATATGAGTAAAAAGTAGTATGTTTTTAGAACCAATTACAGAATTAGAAATAATAAAAGTAGTAGGACATATGAAAAATAATCAGTCATTGGGAATGGATGACATACCAGACTGGATAATTAAGCAATGTATTAATTACATAAAGTTTCCATTAGCAAATATATATAATTTATCAATTGAATCAGGGAAATTTCCTCAGAAGCTAAAAATTACTAAATTGTTCAAGAAAAGGGATAAGTTAGAAATGGAGAATTACAGACCCATATCCTTATTATCAATATTTTCTCTAAGATTTTTGAAAGGTTAATATGCAGGCATATGGTCTCATTTTTGTCCAAATAAAATATTCTTTCAGATGCACAGTTTGGCTTTAGAAAAAACAGGTCAACGGAAACAGCAATTTATCAATTATTAGATATAGTAGAAGAGTCAGTCGAGAGAAAACTTCCAAGCATTGGTGTTTTCTTGGATTTATCCAAAGCTTATGATGTTTTGTTTCACAATATATTGTTATCAAAATTAGAAATATACAGTTTTTGTGGAAAAATAAATGACTTATTAAAATCATATTTAACAAATAGAAAGCAAATTGTAGAATTGGAATTCTTGAAAGGTAATAAAATGAACAGATATATGTCTAAAGACAGTGAAATTAATATAGGCGTGCCACAAGGCTCTACCCTTGGTCCGTTATTATTTTTAATTTATATAAATGACATGCCATCATCTGTCAAACAAGCGGACATAATTCTTTTCACTGAAAATACCAATGTGCTGATAAAGGGTAACAATCAAGATAGTTTACAAAAGACAGTAAATCAGGTAATGGCACAATTATATTCCTGGTTTCAAGTTAACAAACTAATAAATGAAAGCAAAACTACTGTGATATCCTTCCACACATACCAAAATAAAACACATCTTGTACCCCAAATTTATTATAACAATCTCAACATTTAATATAGGAAAGATACACAGTTTCTGGGAATAATTTTAAATGAGAACCTAAAGTGGAAGAACCATATTGAAAAGTTAGCATCTAAATTGAGCTCAGCTTGCTACTTACTAAGATCTATTAAAAATAAAGTAAACTTAAATATCCAAAGGAATGTTTACTATGCAAATTTTCACAGCCTAATGCGCTATGGCATAATTTTCTGGGGAACATGCTATGAGAGTGAGCAAATATTTAAACTACAGAAAAGGGCAATTAGAATAATAAGTGGCAAGGATAGTCGGTGCTCATGTAGAGCTCTTTTCAAAGAACAAAAACTATTGCTTCTTACTTGCGTATTTATATTGGAGACATTAACTTATATTAAAAAAATGTACAATCAGCTTGAAATAAATCAAAACCTCCATCAATATAGTACTCGACAAAAGAATGCACTGCATATTCAGTTCTGTAGAACCAACATAACTAAAAATAATGTAAAGAATTTGGGTATTAGACTATTTAACATATTGCCTCAAAATATCAAAGTAATTACTAAAATACACCATTTTAAAAAATGTTTAAAATCATTCCTGCTACTGCACACATTTTATTCCATAGATGAATATGTATCATATTATACAAATACCATGAGTTAATAAATATGTGTTATAGTGTGTTTTCAAAATATAATGTGAATTACTAGCTCTTAATAACTTAATATGTGTAATTGAAAATTGTCTTATCATTTAGCTACAGTACTACTGTACACATGTATAAAGTTAGTGGAAGATTTATACCATTGACATGTCCGAATAACAATGTAAATTGTTCTAAAAGGATAAAAATAAATAAAAATAAAGTATGCAAATATTAAACAGACAACTTTGATGTGCAATAATCACACAACCTTCTCTACCCATTATCAGCTCACATAATCTGTTATAATAGTATTTGAGATGCTATTTATGATACATATTTGCCTTGAAATAGTTTTGTATAAAGCAATAAGGGCTTAGTTACAACATGGAAAGAGCATTCAAATATTCATATCATAAGATATAGTAATAAGCTCATACAAAGTGAAAGAAAAGAGAAACAAGAATTATAAACTTTCAGACCTATTCCTTCAGAAGTTGGATGAATGTAAACATATACATTGGTACAAAAAAAAATATTGCCTGTGTTACATTCTTATGAATCTTTAGTGTCTATAGTTAATTAATGAGTATTCACACTATTCTTATGAAAACTTATTTTTCAATCTACTTCATTTTAATTGGAATAAATTTTTGCAGTAAATAGCTATATTTCATATTTTGTTATAGGTAAAAATGTATAACAATAGTAAAATATTTAAGAACTGGGTGCTACATGCTGGCCTTAATAATCCTCACTCTTTCCATGCAATTGTAGGAAACAATTGAATATTGAAGGCACTTGGAAAGAATGGTTAAGTATTGAATGATCCAAACAATTAATAAGATATATCTTGTAAATGGTTTTTGTTTTAAAAAGTTTATTTGGAATAACTTGTGTGATTTAAAGAGATCCCCAGTTTTTGTGTAGTACATCTTCATCTATCACTTAACATATATGAGTTATACATCATTGTACAAAATTCCTTCTAAATAAAGTTGACTTCACAGGTTATTCCCAGAAAATTCAAGATTTACATTTTGTTTGTCAGATAAATGTATTTAATATATGGTATTTTAATCAAAATTGTTATAGCCATTTTTGAGAAAGTAAACAAATTTGAAAAATAAGAACTGAAGCTTTCCTGGCGATGTATTAATTCAAAATCTTCTCGGGCTTCTAACCAGGTAAAAACTTGGCTTGATACCAACGTTTCAAAGAATTGCATCTTTCTCGTCTTCAGGGTGAACTGATGGATTGAGCTTGCGGAGACTGGTATTTATAAGAGCTGGAATGAAGCTAACATCTGATTGGTTTGCGTAATATTATGGTCATCTTAAATTCCAGGCCATAATATCACGCGAACCAATCAGATGTTAGCTTCATTCCAGCTCTTATAACTACCAGTCTCTGCAAGCTCAATCCATCAGTTCACCCTGAAGACGAGGAAGATGCACACTTCGAAACGTTGGTATCAAGCCAAGTTTTTACCTGGTTAGAAGCCCAAGAAGATTTTAATTAAATTTTAAAAAGTTTCATGTGAGGGGTAGTGAGGATATTTTCTTGAAAATCATCATGTTGCATCTTCGGAAGATGCTAAACTCATACAATGATCTTTTTTGGATATAGGAGACCTCAAAACTTGTGTTTCCAGTAATATTTCAGAATTACAATTTTAGGTGAAATACAATACCTTCTCTACCTACTATTTATGTGGTAGCGAAAGTAAAAAAAGTGATGTAATAAAAGAAGAAGTAGTAGAGTAGTAGTAGTATCAGTGGTGGTGGTGTATTCATTTTTCAGTAATTCCATTAATTGAAAAGGTTTTGTCAAAGTAAATCAAAGAAAGGTCATAATCCTATGTAGGTAAGTAACATACTAATATATGGTTTACATAGCATTTTTAGTTTCTTTTTCAAAATTTTATATGCTGTACAAAGAATGTCTGTATGTAATTCTATATATTTTATCTTCCAGTAAGTGATTATTTATTTATTCCTAGAGGAAGTGAAATGAGAAGTTTTGTTCTTGTTATTTTATAATATTTAGAAGTCTTCTGCAGGTCATGGAATGGCATATCCAGTCTATTGCATTTAGCTCTTTACATAGTGAACAATTCCTATCATTGGAACTGTGATAGCTCAGTGGTTTCATTTGTGGTTCCCATGCTGAGAGTCTGTGGTTCGATTCCTGGCTCTGGGGCTGGTGATTTTTAGTGGCCCTACATAAGCATTCACTTTGACTAGCTTATGCAAAGTATCTCTAATGTGGTTCAGAATCAATTGAAAGCATGTAGGTCCTTTTGTCCCACTATCATCATTGTCACCCCTTCATTGGAGGTAATGGATTCTCTCTCTGGTTGCCTCCAAGTACTAAATGAGTTCTTATATCACTTGGTGGAAAAGATTTCCTCACACTGTATGTGAAGCATATTAAACCAATCAGCAGTTCCTAATACTATGAAAAAGTGGTTTGACCTAATTTGTATATTTTAATGAGCTACACTTTTTTGGAGTACATGTCTCTTTCTCTTAGGTATTCCTAGTTATCCAAAATATAAAAATTCTATCAGAATGAAGAGGATTTCATGAAAGATTCAGATATGCAGTCTATTCTTAAAAAAATTTATAATCAGATAAATAGATTAGAAAGCAAACAAAAGTAAAAGTATATTAAAACTATTATTTAAAAGCATTATGATATATATCACCCTCTGTGGTGTAATGGTTAACATGCTAACTTCATATACCCAAGGTTGTAAACCCAATGGATTTTTTCAGGCATAAAAATCCTTAGCATGGCTTCCTTTGGAAGGTAGGCAAAGTCATGGGTCCCTTGTTGTAGATTTACGGCACATAAAAGAATCTCAAGCCTGATAGAGAGGCCTCTGAGCAAAATTAAGCGGTCTTTTATGCCCAATATAGAATAGGACGCTGAGAACCACAGCAATTAAAGAGCATCCATAAATAAAATGCCATTTCATTTCATTCATAATGTTATATGGACCCTTAATCCCAACTAAAAAAGAGATTGATGGATGGATTTTTGGAGATAATCAGTATGGATTCCAGACACAAAAGAATTAGAAATGATAGTACAGTCAGAACAATATTAAGGGGGAGAGGAAAAGTGTATGGATCCATTTTTTTAAGACATTTGTATAAAGTCAAATAATAAATATGAGTTAATCCTGAGTGAAATATTAAGAAAAAATTTATTTTGTATTCATAGATTAAGCATCTTAAGTTATTTCAAAATCTTCTCGGGCTTCTAGCCAGGTAAAAACTTGGCTTGACACCAACGTTTCGAAGAAGTGCATCTTCCTCGTCTTCAGGGTGAACTGATGGTTTGAGCTTGCGGAGACTGGTATTTATAAGAGCTGGGATGAAGCTAACATCTGATTGGTTCGCGAGATATTATGGCCTGGTATTTAACATGATTGAGACATGGGCACGGACTTCGTAGAAAACTATTTATAGCAGTTATTCGGCTAATGTTTTGTATTTGAGCACGCACCTGCTAGAAAATAAGTCTTGGAAGACTGCAGGTACAGGGTTAGGTGTTAAGGCTCTTTATCATCGGTGTCCATGCTGAACTTAATTGTAGGCCAGAATCGCGATTTAGATTATTTGTTTCAGATGAGATGGCTAAAGCTTCTTTTACTCTCCTTTCCCAGTAGTTCGAACACTTTGCCACTATCTTGGTGTTAGTAAAGTTAGCTCTGTGGCTCTGTTCTATACAATGTTCAGCCAGTCCAGATTTTTCGGGTTGCATAAGCCTTATTGATCTTTGGTGTTCAGAAACGCGTGTGGCAATAGTGCGTCCTGTTTGGCCAATGTACGCTGCGCTGCATTCGCAAGGAATGTGGTAGACACCAGGTACTCTGAGAGCTAAATTATCTTTAACTGGCCTGACCAAATTTTTGATTTTAGGTGGTGGCTTATGGATGGTTTTGACATTATATTTGTAGAGTAGTCTTTCGGGAAAGATTAGTAGACTACTCTACAAATATAATGTCAAAACCATCCATAAGCCACCACCTAAAATCAAAAATTTGGTCAGGCCAGTTAAAGATAATTTAGCTCTCAGAGTACCTGGTGTCTACCACATTCCTTGCAAATGCAGCGCAGCGTACATTGGCCAAACAGGACGCACTATTGCCACACGCGTTTCTGAACACCAAAGATCAATAAGGCTTATGCAACCCGAAAAATCTGGACTGGCTGAACATTGTATAGAACAGAGCCACAGAGCTAACTTTACTAACACCAAGATAGTGGCAAAGTGTTCGAACTACTGGGAAAGGAGAGTAAAAGAAGCTTTAGCCATCTCATCTGAAACAAATAATCTAAATCGCGATTCTGGCCTACAATTAAGTTCAGCATGGACACCGATGATAAAGAGCCTTAACACCTAACCCTGTACCTGCAGTCTTCCAAGACTTATTTTCTAGCAGGTGCGTGCTCAAATACAAAACATTAGCCGAATAACTGCTATAAATAGTTTTCTACGAAGTCCGTGCCCATGTCTCAGTCATGTTAAATACCAGGCCATAATATCTCGCGAACCAATCAGATGTTAGCTTCATCCCAGCTCTTATAAATACCAGTCTCCGCAAGCTCAAACCATCAGTTCACCCTGAAGACGAGGAAGATGCACTTCTTCGAAACGTTGGTGTCAAGCCAAGTTTTTACCTGGCTAGAAGCCCGAGAAGATTTTGAATTAACATGTCGCCAGGAAAGCTTTAGTTCTTATCTTAAGTTATGTTTTTTTTTTTTTTTTTTTTTTTTTTTTTTCCCTACTGCTTTCCTCAAATTCATTCCAACCAGTTTACGCTGTAGCATAAAAAATACATGGAGTTACCACATTGCCATACCTCATTTATTCTACCACTGTGGAGAGACTTAAAAAGATTGCACTGTAATATGAATTATAATCAGTAACAGATTAAGGTTACTTATCATTGTTTTACACAGTTAAAATCAAGAAAATTTATATCTTCTGTAGATGCAGAGTGGGAGCAGTAATTCCTAAAAAAATATTATGTTTAGGCTCGAGATGCTGCAGATATTGTACAACAGCTGCACTCAGGAACTTTGCAGTCCTTGGAGCAATCATTACAAAGTGTAGCAAGTACAGTTCTGGGACCACAAGGACTTCAGGAAAGGATTTACTCTTTGGAAAGATCTCTTCGGAATGGAACAATTGGCAATACAGTGAGTATAACACATTATGTGAGATATTTAGGCAATTCATTAATGAAATTCAATGAAAAAAGAAATAAAATGATTACTGACTATTAATGAGTCAAAAAGTATGAACTGGCTGTATCCTGTTTGCGTCCTTGGCACTCGTTTTAGCTGTCACTATCATAGAGAGGCGCAGATTACACCAAGCAACATGTTAAAGGCTTTACTTACCAACTTTATGAAAGGGGATGCTTTGTCCATACATTTTTGGCACCTCTTTAGGAAGCTATCCATCACTTACCGCAGAACACCTTGAGAAATTCAATTTCCTGGCAGATATTTTGTTTTAATTCTTTTAGGTGTGTGGATTTGTCTTTATGTTCTAAGTAACCCCAGAGATAGAATTCGCAGGGGGTTAGGTCAGGGGACCGAGGAGGCCACAAATCTCTACTAATAATTCTGTCCTGAAAGACACTTTCAATTGTTTCAATTGTTCCAATGGCCTAAAATTTATTGTAAAGTTTATGGCTTGTACAACCTAGAACTTTTAATCTGGAATTCTCTCTGCAAATTATACTTTACTTGTCAAGCTGCTTAAGTCAACACATTCAAATCAATAATAGATACATGCTGTGCAGTAGATAACATATGCTGAGCCATAATACACTTTGTGACAAAGTATGAACAAAATAATAACTCGCTAATAACTGAACTACACCATATATTGTAAACTCAATACTACACTTCTAGAGCAGAGCAAAACTGCATCAGAAGTATGACCTTGTTTACAGCAGCAGTGCGGTATCAGATGAACACACGCCCAGTGGAAAAACACAGCACAACCTGTTTGGAGGTTTTTGATTCACTTGGCAGAACTCACAGCTATGTTTGTGTCTTCCCAACTACCTTCTGAGTTCTCTTCCCTCCCCCTTGCCTTTTATTCACACACACACACCCATGCACGTACGCACATGGACATGTTTCTAAAAATGCTTTTTATGGATTCAAGGGTCTCAAAACATGTCTTTATGGTGAAATCAGGACATTAAATTTTTGGGTGGAATACAATACCATCTCTATCCACTATGTACATTATACATACAGGCTAGAGAAAATAAAAAATAATTATGTTACATTTCAATCAACAGATGGTACAATTAAGAAAATAATTCTATCTTTCTTAATAAATATACTCATTGTATAAAAGTGGATCACTGATGACAAGAAGGCTGACAAAATGGCTGGAACCCCTACTTCCACTAGAGCAATTTGGATGCAGCAAGGAAGATTATGGCAGCGAAAAACCTACTTGCTACTACTTAATCACTTCCTCTTCTACCTTTTGACATAGAGGATTTACATATGGTTTGCCATCTGTTCCTATTTATTGCACACATATCTGGATTGTCTCCATTTCACTTACTGTTTGTGAAGAGCGGTCCTAACATTTTCTTCCCAAGTCATGCTTTTTCTTCTCCTTGGTCCATACCCTTCAAATTTTGCATCATATGTTTTCTTTAGGAAACAGTGTTCTTCCATATTTATAGTATATTCATACCATCTTTGCTGAGCTTGTTTTATGAGCTCTTTAACTAGAGTAACCTATAGGGTTTCTCTGACTTGGGATTCCTAATATGATTCTGTGTGTTTTCCCTTTGATTTTTTTAGGTATTGCATTTTTGTTCCTGTGCAGCTTTCACTTGACAATAAGTATCAGAGTAGGAGGTGTTTATAAAACTGCAGTGATATTTAAAGTATGTGCTCAAGCTGAAGTATACTGTCTATTTGAAAGGTGAATTGGACATTAAAGTAAGCTGAAAACAATACTTGTGACTTTTCCATTTAGTACAAGATTTTAGAAAATGATGAGATTATAAGATCTGTGAATTAAACATTTTTATTAAATGTTTCATTTCTTTCCCTTGTTCTCATGCTTTCATAGGTATCCATAAAGTTTAGAGAACATTTACTTAAGCAAAACTTGTTTTAAATAAACATAATTGCATTCCTTTTAAAAGAAATGGTTAACATTTTTAGTACATTCGAACAGTTATTTCTTCTGTAACCAGCTGAAGGGAGCAAGAGGCCTGCCACTGTATGGAATTATTTAAGTAACAATTTTAGGAGACTTAAATCCATAGGTTAGTATTGGGATATGGATATTTCTATATACTGTCATTTTTGTACTTTTGGATTTCTCCTTTTTTCCTATTAGCAATTTGCTTAGTGCTCCAAACAATCTACCTGTTGCAAAGTACCTGCTGGACCAAATAAAGCTTACATTAGAAGAGCCCAAAGGAAGCTATATGTAGTCTTTATTGACTACTCAGTCTTCGATCTGGTTAACTGGAAGATAGTTATTGATAAGCTAGAGGAACTAATTGGCAGAACAAGTAGAACCATCTTTATTTCAAATATCCTGGCAAAGAACTACCTCCAAATAGACGACGGGGTAGGAAAACCAGGTTGGCTATCCCAAATGAATGGCACACTTCAAGGTGACCCACTAAGTTCAGTACTGATTAATGCCCTTACATATTACAATGTAAAAGAAACTACAGGTGCCAGCACGTGTATTTACACTAATAACATGACTATCACAATGAGAGACATACACAACACTTCAGGCAGCAATAGATATATAAAGCAACTGGGCTGATAAAAACAACATAAGAATAAATGAAGAGAAGATCAAAACTTAATAAGGAAGAGCTTCATTCTGCACGTCAGAATAAGAATGGTGGCCACAGCTAGGGCCATGAATGAAATCAGCAGCATTAGACTGCTATCAATTGACACAGCTCTGGACCTATTCAGGTAAAGATATTACCTTTCCTTATAAATGGAATCAACTGCTTATCCTACCAAGTAATGTTATTCTTATGTGGTGGTGCTTCGTTGTACACATGATGATATTCATATGGCTTGCAGTTAGTGATGTTGCATCATCAGCTGTGTGTGCACACACTTGCAGATCATACTATGGAATCTTGGAGTTTTCATTTAATTTGGTGAGATTTCACATTTGTTTCGTTGATTTCCTGTGAGCGGTTAAAGGTGCACCATGATTTTATGGACGCACTGTATACTCATAACCCATATAGTCATTAAAAAGCTGTAAAAATGAGCTTAATTGCATAGTGGCCTTCCTATACCATTTATTTATATTCCTTTAGTTCTGTATGTGAACTTTTGGTCACAGTATTGAATATCCAATTTGATGCTTACCTTGCAATTGAGAGAAACCAAGAAAAATCCCTAGTTTGGTTGCCTCGTATACAGATTTTAAACCCACAATCTTCTAAATATAAGTTAAAGATACAATCACTTGAGCTGTGTCACACAGTTTTTGTATTTGAAGCATTATACTATGTTTGATGATAAGTTAAGAAATATTTCCCTATTTTATTATTCAGAAAGCAAGTTATTTATCTGCTAGACTGGAATTCCATCAGTAGGTTATAGGCATCATGTGATTGCTCTGTTTCTTTTTGTGCATCTTTTGTGACCAACAAGAAATGATTTTGGTTTTATAGCTTATGATGACTTCCTTTTACACACTAGTGGAGTTAGTGCATGAAATAGAAATATAATTTATTCACCTTATGAAATACAATGAATTCATGGCATGTTTTAACAGAAATGATTTCATTTGTGTATATATTATACTTTACACTAGTGATAAAAATAAACACAATTGACACTAAGTACATTCTTGATCATCAAGGTTTGTCTTGAGCGAAGTGTATCCCTCAGATGAACAGGATCCATTAAAGAAACAGTATTTCATGTTATAAAAATCAGATAAGCAGCTGGATGGATTATCTTCCAGATTCAGATTCAAAATAAAGAAGTGCCATAGTTTAATATTTTTAGTACACAATTAATCAAAACAATGTATACATTCATATAATTGTCAATGAAATAAAACATGCAATTTAAGAGTAAATTTTTAATGTTCTTCTTAAATGCCTTGCTTTGTGGGACTTTTATAGCCTCAGGAAGTTTTATTATATAAATTAATGCCTTTATGGGAAAATGAATTCAAGCTTTTGATTAATCTGCATTTTTGGAGATGGATTGCTGTTGATATTCTTGTATTGTGTAAATGGTGTTTGTTGTTAAGCAAGTACCATCTTGTTGGCATTAAACAAACTTCTGTACACCTAACCCATAATTCTTATGTAGGTACTATTGCACCTATGCTTGGCTGATTTGGACTTTTCCCTGTTGTATAGAAATATCTATGGAGCAGTTTTCTAGTTATAATGAAATGAAAGATAAAATGGTTCTGGAACAGAACATGACACTCTATAGTCATGACAAATACTTGTACATCTTACTGATACATCATATCATTAAGTACCAATAAAACAGCATTGTTTATTTTGAGTATATTTATGTATTAACCTCTTAAGAAATTGAGAAAACTTATGTTCTAGATTATGGTCACATCCATAGCCATTTCAAACATATGCATTCAGATTTCAATGTTAATAAGTATTATAATTATATTTTCAACTAACCAAACTTTTTTTTTAATTTCAGAACACAGTTTTAAGGAGAAGAATACTTCTTTTGGCCAGAAAAGTAAGTACATAATTATTCTTTATCTATATTTATGCACTTATTATAGTTTGTTCAGTTTTTACTTCCATCACTCTTTTGTTTCCTATTGGTTATATATTTTCAAAAGGAAGTGGCTAAAATAACATATAAATGAGAGAACATAAAAGTGAATTTTCTAATGAAACTGAAATTGTGCTTTTAGATATTATTCAACTAATTAAATATTATTTAATATTAGAAAGCTATAAATCAAACATACAGTATTCATATTTTAAATTTATTATAATTTACATCCTGGTGCTTTACATTAGTTTAAAAAAGCTAATGTATTATATTCTATGTGTTTCTCTACTCTGTATAATTTATTAGGGGCTGTACAAACCATTCTTATGAGCTTATTTATCTATCTACTTCATTTTAACTGAAATAAACTTTTGCAGAAATAGCTCCATTACACATTTTGTTATATATAAACACAGAATACCAATAATTAATCAAATGGTTCAGAACTGGGTGCTATATGCTGACCTTAAAATTCCATTACTGTTTCATGCAATCACAAGAAAAAACTAATTATTCACAGGACTTTAAAAGAATGACAAAGGACCGAACAATTCAAATTACAAACAATGAGTATCTTGGAAATGGCTTATGTCAGAGAAAATATTATTTAAATAAATTGTGCATTTAAGAGAGCTAAATTTTTGTGTAGTCCTATATTTTTGTCTATCATTTAATTTTTACCAGTTATATAAGAGTATACAAAATTACTTTTGAATGAAGCACTTCACAGGCTATTCCCAGAAAATTCAAGATATCCAAATTATTTGTCATGCAAATTCCTTTAATATATGTATTTTAATCAAGATCGTTAGAACCATAAAATCAGTGTTCAATGTAGTTGTAGTTGGAGGTGAGGTGTACTTTCTTGAAAATCTTTGAGTCACATCTTTGGAAGATATTAAATATGAATATCAAGTTTGGTTTTCATCTGAATTTTAATTTTTGAGATTCTATTCGCATGCACACATGCAGCACATACATTTCTAAAAATTCATTTTTTTATTCAGATGGCTTTAAAGTATGCATTTCCAGTTAAATCTCAAATTTTTGGGTGAAATAGTACTTCTTCTCTCTACTAGGTATGTGAGAGGGGAAGTATAAATCAAACATAATTGCATTACTTTTTCCAATTAAAATGTATACATAATTTTTAATGCTACCTATAACATTTTGTCACGTGTAATTTGTATAATTTCTAATTGAGTTAACATTTAAAAGATATGTAAGGATTATATTTTAGCATATTCCTATTAAAATTATTAATTTAACCTACTTTTCATAAATAGATAGTGAATGCAGAACGGAAGATAAGAAATATGCGAACACTGCTTGCTGCAAACGAATGTAACAGCAATCCTTGTACAAATGGAGGGACATGCATTGATAAGTATAATGGCTTCTTCTGCCAGTGCCCTCCAAATTGGCAGGTAAGATAACAATTTTAATTATTATTATTATTGCTATCGTTGTATAATGTGTAATTGTTGTTACACATGCAATAAATTTAGTACTCAAGATAACAATTATGTTTATGTAGATTAGCATTAAGTTCAGTGGTTTGTATTTCTGCATTCATTCTTAAACTGTATTAATATCATAATGTGGAAACATTTACGTGGTTTGTATTTATTTATTTATTTAGTGCCAAGTAAATTATGCAGTCTAAGTGTTTTGGGCCAAGCCATTCTGCCTAGAGATAAGGTTACCAGATTAGTTTCCTAAAATATTGTTTTAAAATGTATAACATTAGATAAATTGAATATCCAAGCAAAAAATGTAATCTAAATGTATACAGCACTTATTGGCCAGGAAACATTTTATATTTTTATAAAATATTTAAACTGTTTGTATCTAATAAAATAATTCATGCTCATCAATTATACTTTTCTGAGGATTTGATCTTATGCAACTCATCAGGCTTGTTTAAGATTTCACAAATCTTTAAACCAATGAAATCACAGTGATTTCATTTGCAGCTCTATGGTTTCATTTCTGGCTGTGAAGTGTCGATTTTAAGTTGGCCCTATCCATGCTTCCACCTTTGACTAACTTATGTAATATTTAAGACCAAACATGGTTCTGAGTCCATGGTAAAAACTGTAGGTCCTCTCATTCTTCTGCCATCCTCATCATCATCTACCATCAAAGGTAATGGAATACTGCCTGCTAGGTGTCTCTACCTCAGAAATGGGTCATCACTTGGTGGATGGTGGTAAACCTGAAGGTTGATCATTTGTGGAGCGTTGATTGCTAACTACACTAATATCTTTGGAAAAAATAGTAAAATAGTTCCAGAAGTTCAGAATGACAGCGTTTATGCTAACTAGCATTGAAATAACATAATTCACTATTTCTTAAAGACAAATTTTGTTGCACTTTCTTTTAGGCATTTTGGTGCCTACTTCAGTGGGCCACTGTACTTTAGCAACATTATCTATGATATTAAAGATTACTTAGATGTATGTGATCATTGATAAGTCATACTGCTATACTAAATTTTGGTTAATTTTTATTTTTCCAACTCGCTGATAAATACAGGTAATAGTAACATGATAAACATTATTTACAGAAATAATACATCTCAATTCAAAGATATTCACTTGTATTATAAAAACAATTTCTGATGCATACCCATAATAAATGAAATAAGAATTAACTGCATCTTCTTACATATAAACCTACATTATATGAGAGTATTTTAATTATAATAATCTAAAATTATATACTAACATATCTACATATCTAATAGGAACTATTAACATTTTTAAAACTGACTTAAATAAATTCTTACTTTTAAATCAGTTAATTCACGAGGATTTTAATGAATTTCATTTGCTAATAAATATCTAAAGGTAAGAAGATAAAATAAATGTAAAACACAATATAATTACCAATTTTAATACATTAAAGATTCAGTGCTGTTTTTATTTGTGTTAAGATTTCAAGTATAAATGAAAGGACTGAAGCTCTCTTGTATATATTGCACAAGATTGTTGTATTTAATCATACACATTGCTTTTAGCATTAATGCTGTGTGTATATATGAAACCTGTATTGCATCATGTTGTATGTATCACATCATGAAATTCAAAATATGTAGGTAATGATTGTATTGGCATTATGTAATCGTCTGCTGTTTTAAGAAATCCCAAAACACACATCTTTTATTAGGATGAAATAAATTGAATGGCCATCTTATGTAACGCTCACCATTATTGGTTTGTTCCCAGGGTGAGATGTGTAATATGGATGTCAATGAATGTGCTCGATTTGCTGGAACTGATCTTGGTTGTCAGAATGGAGCCACTTGTCAGAATACTCCAGGATCATATGAGTAGGTTTGAACTTCAACTATGTATTTTTGAAATCAGTGGCAGAAAAATAATGAGTGTCTCCATAATGATAATACAAATTCATAGAAAACATTGAAGTATATTGCTTATTATCAAGTTCTTTATTTAAAAAATCTCATGTAATCCATACACATGACTTTCTCTATATCTCTGCAACAAAGTTTTATTAAAAAGTTTATGCTTCTCTTTACTTCATGCTAAGTGAGAAAAAATTAGCCGAAATACTCTTATTACTTGCTTCCCTGTAAGTAGAAGCGAAATAAGGGAGTAACATAGGTTAAAGTGATAGCAAAAGATGGTTGGTAAGTGACTGAATTTCCTCTGTTTGTATGGACAGGAGTTGACAAATTCCTGTATGAGAAAAGTATGTTTTTTAAGGCTGAAACAAAAAACAAGGAATATCTAAAAAACGATCAACTCCACAAAAAAAAAATGTATATAACATAAATTGTGTATTTTAATGTACTCTACATTTTTTGTGTGGTAAGTTTTTGTCTATCTCTTGCAGTTTACCAGTTACACAAAATTCCGTAAAATTCATTCAGAATAAAGTAGTCTTCAGAGGCTATTCCCAGAAAATTCAATATATACATATTATTTGTCAAGTATATGTCTTTAATATATGATATTTTAATCAGAATCGTTAGAGCCATTTTTTAGAAAATCAAAATTTTCGAAAATTTTTCCATGTGAAGGGTAATTGGGGGTGAGGGGATTTTCTTGAAAATCTTCGTGTCACATCCTTGGAAGATATTGAACTTAAATACCAAGTTTGGTATTTAACAGTCTTTTCGTTTTTGAGCTATGCTGCCCACAGATACACACACATACACAGACGGACACACACACATGGCCATTTTTCTAAAAATGTTTTTTTTTTTTGGATTCAGGTGGTCTCAAAACATGTATTTCCAGTGAAATCTCGGTATCAAATTTTTGGGTACTATGCAATACCTTCTCTATACACTATGTACATAGTATGTATAGAGAAAGTAAAAATGCTGTATAGCAGTTTTGTAAGCATAATATTCAAATAAGTTTTATTATTTACAAAAGTTTAAGAAGTTACAAACATTTTTCATTGCTATTTTTGGGAAAACTGGTCATCACAAGAATAAATATAGTTCTGCTTACATAACAAGCACAATAAAGCGGCACACATTTGTATACTGTTAAATCTTCTATTTATGTTTTAATTTTTATTAACACTTCATGAAAAGCAATTTAATTAATAGCTTTCCAAGCTATAAGTTGCACAGAGAGGAGACAAAGAGAGAGAGAGAGAGAGAGAGAGAGAGAGAGAGAGAGAGAGAGAGAGAGGGAGGGAGGGGATTAAGGGTGAAGAAGAAGGTGGGAGAATTGAGGGAATAGAAGAGAAAAAGTTAGAACAGAAAGGGAAAAGAGAAAGAGAGAGGGGGGAATGGAAGAGGAAGATTGAAGGTGAGAAATATGCAGATGGTGGGGGAGAAGGAAGTAGAAACAGTAAAAGACTGAGAGGAAAGGAGATGAGAAGAATCTTTACATTTAACACAATGTTATGAATAGAGATCGAGTTTTGTTCAAATTTAAATAAAATAATGTATTAAATTCGAAATCTTTCATGGCCGGTGTTATGACTACTAATAGAAAACAAAATCAAGCTTGTTTCCCAGACATTTTGCTTGCATCTGTGGCAAGCATCTTCAATGGTGTATGTATCGCCTTCTAGAAAGGATGAAACACTCAGATTAAATAAAACTTGATACCCAGTCTAACAGAACAGATCAAATAGGAAAACACGTGCACCAATCGGACACAACACAGACCCAGGGGACCGCAATCTGGACCAATCAGGACATGTGAGGGCGGTACCACCCACAGTGTATAAGCCGGCCACTCCAGATAACCTACCAGTCACTATTGAGAGATCACGGAGGAGTTACATATGCCATTGAAGATGCTTGCCACAGATGCAAGTGAAACATCTGGGAAACAAGTGGAGAAGCCAAGTGGACCATGGCCTACAAGCCCGATTTTCTTTTCTATTAGTGGTCAAAATAATGTAGTTTATATTTTTGTAATTCTTTCAATTTTGAAACAAAAGTCCATTTTATTACTACTAGCACATAGTATCTACAGAAGATATTGTATTTCACCAAAAAATTGAATGTCAAAAATTAATATAAATATATGTTTTGATGTCCCCTGAGTCCAAAAAAGGCATTTTTAGATAAAAGTCCATGTGTGCGTGCATTAATGTGTGTTGATAGCATAGCTTATAAACAAAAAGACTGTTAAATTCCAAACTTGGTATTTATGTTAAGTATCTTACAAGGATGCGACAGAAGATCTTAAAGAACATTTCTATCCACAAATGTGGTTAGAGATTTTATATGGAATATTTTTTGAAGCATTTGTTTTTCTCAAAAATTGCTTTAACAATCTTGATTAAAATACTGTAAATTATAGATATTTATCTCACATTTAAAATGTATATTTTGAATTTTCTGGGAATAGCCTCTGAAGACCTCTTTATCCTGGATGAGTTTTGCAGAATTTTGTAGAACTCTTAAACTGTAAGAGATAGACAAAAATTTGATATACAAAAAATGTAGAGCTTATTAAAACACATAATTTATGTCATATATGTTTTTTTTTGTAGAGTTATCTGTTTTCGCGATATTCCTTGTTATTGGTTTCAATTTTAAACTTTTTTCATATGGGAAGTTGCCATGTAAAGTGAATCAAACCTCAATTCTTTCACTTAGCTGCCAGGTTTTAAAATATTTGACTATCACTTTAGCCTAGTATATTCCTTATTTCCTTCTACTTACAAGGAAGCAGTTAATAGGACCAATTCTGCTAATCTTTCCTTGATTAGCATGATGTGAACAAAAGAACAATAACAACAATAATAATAATATCAATAATAAAGATAATAATAATGATGATGATGATGATAATAATAATAACAATAATAATAATCATAGTAATAATAATAATAATAACGATGATGATAATGATATTTATTTCATCCATTTTATCAATACAATGATTTTGGACACGTCATTACATACATATATACAGAATCACAATTTATAGCTCATCCAAATTATATAAGCATCTATTTAACAGATATGCCTTCAATTTTAAGTTAAATTGTCTTTTTGACACCTCTGCGATTGCTTTAATTTCTGGATGTTAAAAATTCCTTGATGTTGTACATTTTACACAGATACATTTTTATTTACATTACATCTATAATAGCTCATGTTGTCTCTTGTATTGTATGCATATTTTTTATTTGTTCATACTTGTCTATTACAAACATTATTGCTCTATAAGCATACAGAGAGTAAATGGTTAGTATCCTTTTATTAATAAACATCTCCCTGCATGATTCCCTGAATTTTAAATTAAACATGATTCTAACACTTTTCTTTTGATATAGAAGCAATCTGTCCATATTATTTTTCAGCAGCTCCCCATATTTCAATCCCATAGGTTAAATGTGGGTAAATACATCCATAATAAATGAGTTTTAAAATGCTAGGGTTTTTATAACTGCTAAAATATCTTATTAAGTATACTGACTTGCTGATTTTATTGCATATGGACTCAATATGTGCCCACGTTAACCAGTTATCTACAATAATACCTACAAATTTTTATATTTTCACTTCTTGTACAATGTGTTATTAACTTTTAGAGTTAAATTGCCTGTTATTCAACATACTATAATGCATTATGGTAGTTTTACGCATGTTACACTGTAGATTTATGGATTTAAAATCATTTAACAGCACAGAAGTTGTTTTATTGAGGGTTGCATTTAGGCCCTCTATGGTTTTATTCCAGCACACTGCAATAGTATCATAGTTTGTATATGGAACAGCTGGAGAAAGTTTTGTGAATGGAACACTTTTTTTTTTTCTCAGTATTTGGATGTATATGTAAGGAACACTGTTTCAAATTGTATTATGTCCACCAATGGACAAAATTGAGTTTGATACATTTTTTTTAAAATTTCCAAAGTGATTTTTCATGCTGTGAAGTCAGATTTTAACAAATTGTATTCAATAACAATTTAAATAGCTGCTAAAAACTAGCTGTTGTTTCAAATCACATTCAGTTCTATATAGAGTGTGTGTTTCAAATCATATTGTGTCCAACATTAATACTACATGAAACTGTTTAGTTAATTTGTTCAGTTTGTATATTGACAATCAGCACATAAGTAAACATTTTGGGGATGATTGAGGTAGCATAAGAGATTTAGATTTCTATGTTAATATTATTGATGCAATTAGTATGGTAACTGGCAATGAAGAGTAAAGCATAGAAAAAAACTTGTGTCACATGTTCGAAAGAAGAGTCTAGTAATTTAAACAAGTATTTAGATAAAACAGTATATCATTAAATATTTAAAACAGAAAGACATTGTGAATTGTATATCAAAATGCTAATGTAAATGTTTTTATTGTGGAATAACAGGGTCTTCATAATAACATGTTTAATTTAATATAAATCTTATTAAAGTCAATTGGTAGCAAGAAGGACATTATGAACGCTCTATACATCAGAACAATTATTGGCAAAATTAATTCTGTATTAACAGATAAATGCTCTTCTTGGTTAATTATGTAATTACCTTATTAAATCCTTTTATTTGTAAATTTACAATTATTGGATAAAGCATATTAATTCCAATAAATTTTTCTTAAATTTGAAGCACATAATTGCAAATTGATTTCATTTTTTAATGTTTCTAGAAGTAAGCCTTAAACACAATAATTTCACATTTTAAAATTTGTGAAAAATCTCTTAGGTCACAGTTTTTTGTTTATCCTGTAAATTTTTTTCTTTCTTTTTGGATCTAATGTGTTTTGAAGTGATGCTCCTCATGTTTGAACTCTTTATTTTTATATAAGATAGTTTAAACATACTATACCAATAGCATATCCCATTATAAAATGTGCTGCAATGATCTGTGCTACAAACTCTTTCCATTGTTTGAGGGTAAAAGAAGTAAGACATAGTTAATCTTTATTTCCTTGCAATTATGTTCTTTCTTAGGGCTCTAAAAATAGTCAATAAGAACAATATTATTCTAAAAAAAATTGACTAATTGAATTTTTGTGTGGGCTTCCTTCATATTCTGCATAATCCAACAGATAACTAAACCTAGCTTTCCTCTGTATATAAAATCTCTCTTTAACATATATAAATATTGAGTTTTTATATAATTATTTAACAAGTAATAAGTGCTGATATTTGTTTAGAATATTTGTTCATTCATGAGGTGTACACACCAAATATGACATTGCTTGGTAATTTCTGATTAAACTACTTTTAACCTCTGAATCTTCTGTTAGGACTTCAAAACTGCTGACTGTATTATGTATTCTGTGATTCTGAAGCCCCACTAGCATTGTCCTTTTCTGGGATGCTAGGTGAACCTGCTTCCTGGTAATAACCTTCAAATAATGGAAAAATTCTATTTTCCACTGAGCATTATCCATATACATTTATAATAACTCATTTTAATATATTCATTAAAACCTCTATTCCTTCTCCTGATGTGTGTATTTGTGTGTTTAGTGGTTTTATTTCTGTGTTTCTGGGCTTTTATTTTTTAAAAATACCTTATTAAGAAAGAGTTCTCCTAATAATTCATTCTTAACAGAAATTCTAGGGGTGATACTTCAACTAAAATTTATATTCATCACATAAAATTAAAGCTTCCCATAGCATGAAGTAATGCTATCTTTAATTGCTGGACAAAAGACTTTCAAGTCTATGGGGCATTTTTATTGAAAGCTGGAGAGTCCCCCTTCCAAAAAAGAAACATAACTCCATCACATTCATACATCCAATATTAAATACTTGGGATTTTTAGGCAACTAAATGAAGAATATGAAATACCATACAGTTAGATTCACTGGCAAGTTTTAAAGTATAAGCTGTACCACTGCTTAATTCTAATTACAGTTGTGTCTGTGCTGCTGGATGGTTTGGTGTTCATTGTACTCAGCGTTCAAATGATTGTTCAAGTGCCTCATCTACTGAGCTGTGTGGGCATGGAATATGTGTAAACCAGTCTCCATCTGGTGGCAGAGCGTACAAATGTATCTGTGACCAGGTAATTATACAGTTGAAAACTAATTCATCATTTTCTGAGAGAGCAGGTTAAAAGAATGATGAATGTGGATGGAAATCATGTACAAAAACACAGTAAATCACAAAGTGAAATAAATTAATGATTACTCAATTGGAAGAGAAGAGTTCAAGAGGATTATACATGCCTCTTTGTTTTTCACATCAACTTCAGTAGCCAAAAGTATACACCTGTTACTGATAACTATCAAGCATCTCTATTTATGCTTACTGTCCCTCCGCTGTTTTAATTCCCTACCTGGCTGGAGCAGGCTGCTTTAAAAGTAAAAGTAACTCCATGCAAATTTCAACAATGCTTCAATTATTTCAGCTTAAAAATGATCACTTGAAAGTTAGAATTTGTTTACTACTGGACTTCGTTAATGAATAATGTAGGAAAATGATACTTTAATGTACAGTGAATATAGATTTTATTTGCATAAGTTATAATTAGGGACACTCATTTTCGCATTAATGATAAAATCGACAAACATCATATTAAAATGATTTCCCATTATCTTTCTGAATTATGAAACATAATTATGTGATATTGATCAATAAATCAATGTTATTATTTTACCTAATTTTGCAAAAAATGCAAAAAATCCAGTGATTTTGAATATAAAAATTAGTCTCACTTTCTTTTAAGTTTATTCCTGTGAATCATTAAATTAGAAAAAGAATAAAGCAAAACTTTCAATTACAAAAATAGTGAAGTAATGGCTGATGATTAAGGATCATAAGTGAAGTGATGGTCTGGATAGTCAAAGATAGATTAGCACTTTTGGCAATTGACCTTTTTTTTACCTGACCATACTGAGCATGAATAGATGCCAGATGGCCCTGGGTTGGGAAGTAGAAAAGAGTGGGGAATTCTTGGAAAACTAAACACTTTGCACTTAGGTTTTTCATTGTTTCCTTTAAATATGTATGACTTCTTAAGAGTCTGTATTTAGGTGTAAAGATGGGATGGAGAGCAAATGTTACGGTGAACAGCAGAGCAAAAGAGTTTCCTAATAAAGACTTATATGTGTCGGAAAGCAACATTTTGATGTGCAAATTTTGTAAAGTTCGAATAGAGTGGGAGAAAAAAAACACTGTATCAAAACACACTTTAAAAGAAAGGAACATTTTAAATGTAAATTAAATACAACATGTGGGAAATACCAGACATTCATAGAACTTTCACAAAAAAAATAGAAGAAAGCCAAAATAGAAAAAAACTGAATTTGTAATGGACACACTGCGATGCTACTGAAAGCCTATCCCAGTGGAAAAGATAGATGTGCAACTCGTGAGTGGCTTCAGAAGTATGTTCCAGGTAAGAGTAAAAAAATAGATATATAATGTATTATTATTTATACCTACACCCATGTATATAGGAAGATAGGACCTCAAAGGTGCTTTCCTTGGATTGTTAAGGCTCCATTCAAAAATGTTTCTGTTTTCTTTAGTACTAGAATCAGGTGACCTTTCTAAAGCCAACCAACTAATTATATGCATGTTCCTCATTGTGCAAATGAAATAGAGCAAGTATTAAACAACATGGAATAAAAAAAGAGATATGGCATTAATCTGTGATGAAACCAAATCAGCAGGTTGCTGTGTATTTGCAATATTAGTTGAAACTCAACATGCAGTATTTGAACAGGAAATTTTCTTGTTAGATTGCGTGCTTTTGGATGCTGCAAACAGCAAGGTATGTTCCCAAGCAGTTCTGAGTGCTTTGCATACATTTGAAATTAAGCATGAAAATATAAAATATCATTGATTCTGCCATATATATGGTAAAATGTTGTGAATTAGTGCAGGAAATTATGAGAGAACATTTATCCTGATATATGGTGGACTTTGAGACAGTGATGTGTTTTAACAATTAAAATTTAGTTGAGTCGATTTTGTAACACTACATCACTTACTTTTTAATTTCGGAAAACATGTTTCAGAAGCCATGTGCTTCCATTGTCAATTCCTTTGGTCGAAAGGAATTGACAATGGAAGCACATGGCTTCTGAAACATGTTTTCCGAAATTAAAAAGTAAGTGATGTAGTGTTACAAAATCGACTCAACTAAATTTTAATAAGAGAACATTTAATCCATATAACTTGCTGGGCCCATAAATTTAATTTGTTTGAAGTCCACAAAAGAATTTGTGAGAACTTAATACAGTTGTTTCAATGACAAAAAAACTGCTTCCACATGTCCAGGAAAATCAGACATGAGTATCTATATATTTGGATGAAAGACATTCAGAGAAGCCAGCATCTTGGGCCTGTGTTATCTAGATGGGGAAGTTGGTTCAAAGCAGCTAAATATGTACATACAAATTTAGAAATTCTCTGGAAATTTTTTAATAGTTGCCAAAAAATTCTGCTCCTGTAACAAATTGGTTGAAAGAAATGGAAAATTTAAGATTTTATAACTTATCCCAGGCAGCATTCATTTTTCAAAACTGTGAGTTTATTGCTGACATAGTGTTGCTATTAGAAGGGAGCAAATATCCTTAATCACATGTGTTGGTTTCAAAGATCAATGAATTGAAGAGAAGGATGGAACTCATAGCTTCTGGTCACATTGGCGAATAAGTTGACAAGATTATTAAAGAGTCACTGTAAAGAGATAGCAGACAGCTGCTGTGGAATGCAGGCAGTATGGTTTTACAGAAAATTGAAAAACATACTTCGCAAAATGATGCTTATAATTTATTTTGACTGTTGAATGAATTTTTCATCCAAGTAAAGTGTGCAAATAAGTACTCAAATGTTTTAACGTTAGTAGAAAAGTGCAACAACTTCCTCACTTCAAACTGCCTAAAGGATGCAATATTATTGCAGGGTATTTAGCTTTGAAAGATTTAATTGTACAGCATATCAATGAAACATTTAACCAGCAAATTGATATTATGCAGCTACTAAAGGCACTGAAATTAATGCTGCATTAAAATCTGTTTGGATTCCCTGCTCTTCAGTCGATACAGAGAGGTATTTCTTGAGCTGTTATTTAATTATTAGCAATCGAAGGTGATTGATGAAAGGAAGCAATATTGTAACAAGAGCTATGTTGTTTTTTGCAAAGTAAAAGTGCGTAATGTGTAAATACTAAGAGCTAATAAGAAATGAAATTAAAGTAACATTACTGTTTTGTAATTATTGTAGTTTCCATAGTACACAACATCTTCCATTTTAAACTGTAATACCTACGTTAAATTGCATATTAAACATATTTAATAAAATATATACAACTAACAAAAATAAATATAGCAAGATATATGTATACATAAAATACAAACCATATTGTGCAAAAAATGAAAACAAAGTCATTTCACAAAATTTGAAAAAAATGAATGCTGGAAAACATTCCTCCAGTGTTATTTACCATGAGTTTATAAAAGAATATTACAAAATTAAAGCAATAATACAAGCCATATAGAGAAGAAAAAAAAAAAATTAAAAATCAGAACTCATTTTGCACAAAAAAGAAGAAGATTAATGCAAAAAAAAAAAAAAAAAAAAAAGAGTGTCCCTAGTTATAATGTAAATTGGTTGGGAGCACATAAATTGAATGATGAATGTGGGAAAACAGGAGCTCTGGGATTGATATTTTAAATTTTAATTGTAAATGTAAAACACATAATCGGTAGGGACACAAATTTCTTGAATAAAATGTTGCTAAATTCTTGAGTAATAAGAGAGAAAATTCTTGAGTGAGAAGGTAAAATTCTTGAGTTAGAAAGGAAAATTCTTGGATACGGTAATTCTTGGATATTAACTTACTCACCTACAAAAATAGAAATAAATGCATAATTAATAAATGCATAATTAATTTATACAATCTAAAATATAAAAACGCTAATAGCAAGCATAATTTACACACACTCTAATGGTTTACTTTCATAATTATAAGCTGATAGCATCTCCAAGTTTGTGATTGTGAGATTTGTTCTGAGGTCCGTCAACACACACGAAAAGTTGGAAAAAAACCTTTCACAGTTCACGTTTGAGACAGGAACCCACAGCGCCCTTAAGGCACCATCAACAAAAAGTTGATGATCATCACGCATTGCATGAAGAGCATCTTCTACTGATATATTTACATTGCTCTTCAGAATATCCTGAAGATCCCTGTAAGCATGCAGTCCTTCATCGATGGGAATACCCTTCATTGATGGTACTTTGTGGAAAAGGATTTTCAGCTCGTCTCCTGCAGCAGGCTGTGACAGCACATTCTGCCTGTAGAAGAGTGCAGCCACAGGCTCCAAAAATGCACGGGCAGGGTCCCCCAACATAAGATTGTCCAGCTTGGTGTGCATATGGCCTGCTGCAATTTTTATGTCCTGCATCGAACTTCCCCTGAGATTTCCTTTCAGGGCATCAAGCTCCTCCTGAACTCTGTCACTGAAAGTTCCGGCAGCAACTATTTGTAAGCGCTTCTTCAAATTCTGAAGTTTGGGATACACTTCTGCAGCCATCGGTTTGGAATTTGTTTCCAGGCTGAGCAACAATTGCTTCATCACTGAAGCTAAAGATTTCACAAACAGAGTTTGCACATAAAGCATCTGTAGCTCAGAATCAGTAATATTCTGCAGGTGTGAAGATGCTGCAGTAAATGACTCTCTGCCACCAATGGAGCGAAAAAAATAAAAAAGAACGGTCCAGTTATCTGCCATCCACTCAACTGCTTCCACCCAGGAATTCCATCTTGTGGCCACTGGAATTGGAAACATTCCTGCTGCAGATCCTTTCTCCTGCATGAATTGCCGAAATGCATGTCTTTTTTTCCAGGCATGCAGAAAAGTCTGCTTGACTGAAATGACTAGTTTATTTAGCGATGACAAGTAGTCCATCACCACACCAATCAGATTTATTTTGTGTGCCCAGCACTGAATATGTAGGGACTCATCTGGCAGGAGAAGTGATAACCCAGCATAACAGGAGGTCATATAACTGGCTGAGTCACTTACTAATGCCACTACTTGGTCAAAGTTTACCCCTGTGTTCCATAGTGCCTCGGTAATTGTTCGAGCACAGGACCGTCCATTCACTACCTCCAGTGAAGTGACAGCAGCCACATATTGCTCCTGCGATCTGGAGGGCTCCACTGTAGACAGCAGAACAACGAAAATTGCCCTGCCCAGCTTGTCTGTTGTTTCGTCAGCCATAACAGCAACCTTCTTGTTCTGTAGGGCTGCAACAACTTTTTCCTTCCTGGAGTTTGCCAAGAGAGGTAAATACTCTCTACGGAGAACATTGCTTCCTGGAAGGTCTCCACCGCCAATAACGTTCTTCTTCACCCATTCCTTGAAGGCTGGGTGATCTGCCTTCTCCAATGGAATATTGGTTGAAATCATCATTTCAACCGTGGAAGTGACAAATCCAGTTTGGCAGCCTGGTAAAAGTAGAAAAGAAAACATATAAGCATAGACCAGAACTTTTGCAAAATGTCTTTTTAAATGTGTTAAATCTTGAAAGCGAACCTCCAAGATTGATTCTTTGAGATTAAAATGCTGCAGTTTATGTTCCTTTTTATAACATGTCTTTTGTTGCCTTATTTTTCATTTTTATAGCCCCCTTTAACTTCTTTGGTGATATCGGAGGCTTTAACTTTCAACGGCAACAGGCCTAACAGAACTAAAAATTATGTCCTACCCGTGTATTTTGTATGCTACACTTCATATCTGTGAGAGCGTGCTCGCATGTCCCTCAACGTGCGTCATACAACCGGCTAAATCACCGCGAACCTAAAGCAGCGTTGTGTTATACACCCGATGTCAAGTTATAAACCAAAATAAATTTGAAATATGATATAAAATCATGTAAAACATATAACTGAGCAAAATAAGTATATGCGATTAAGCGAAGAGTGCAACTACACACGATATTTTACTATTAGCCAAATAATGTTCTGATTTCTAAAAACATGTGCTTTAAAAGGAAGTAAACTGGCATTTAATTTTAAATAGGTAATACACCTTTACCTCTTTACACACAAGTTTCAAACTCTAAGTAACAAAATAAAAATTGTCACAGAATTGAAGTAGATAAATGCAGAAAATGTGGAAATTACATACCTTTGCTCCTTTTGAACATTCAGCCGCCTCGAACATTGTTCTTTGTCGCTTACGCGTTTTCGTTGCATCCACGTGTTTCTGGCTAGCAATATGTTTTTTTACAGCATCCGAAGTTTCATATGGAATTCTTTTATTGCAAAAGCTGCAAAGCATTATTTCTCCCGACCTCTTCATTCCGTCCTGCGAGAATTGCTTTACCCGCTCATCTAAGCTCACTTTCGGTGGCATGCTGTACTATATTTCAGAACTACGCTACTGCTAGTTAAAACGAACTGAACGCATGGATGAACAGGAACTAGTGGGATACGCGTAGAAGAAGTTACTTAGGGTAGTAACAGAATGCGTGCGCAGCGCATACCGGATATGAGCGCTCCTATCTCGCTGGTTCAACGGCTTCGCTGGTCCGCCGATACTGCAGACTGCTGTTGTTATCGATCGAACGCTGACAAGATAGCCAATACCGTGCTAACAGACTCCCACGGCACTTAACAAAGCTTAAGCTGGAAGCAAAAAACGTTAACCGAAATTTGATAACAAGAATGTGTGATCTTTTTGCTATATGCGATAAATTTCGCGAGTGAACCTAAAAATTCGTATATAGAGCGGGAATTTCAAAATTTCGCGAGTAGATGGTGTGTCAAAAAGTATTTAAATTAATCAAATATGTCTTCGTATACATTTATTCCCTAATTTTAAGCATTTTAAAATTTTTCGCGAGTTTCGCGAGTCGCGAAATTTGAGTGTCCCTAATAATCGGGAACTAAAAATATTATAATTATATATTATGCTGTATCTGAAAAAAATGAATACAAATAAACTTATTTAAATGGCCAAAACTATGACCATTGACATCTTAAACTTGAGTTTGATTCTAGTGTCTTAAAAATTGGAAGCACAAAGTACTCCATTTTGAATGTGCAAGGAAAGATTCTAATTTAGGATCAGAACTCCTTCATAAAATGAATTTGTGCACCTTTACATTAAAGCCAAACTCATCAAATATAGAAGAGCTCCATTGTTCATGCATAAATTCATGTATAAGGAATAGAATAATTGTTGCACAGGTTGGCAGAGAGGCACAGGCACCTAGGATGTAGATAAATGCAACATTAGCAGTTATCCAGATAACATTAATAAGAGCTGAACCAATTGTTAACTACATCTGCTGTCTGTTTCTAGGGCTGGACTACAGACACTATTACAGGGGCTTGCACCCAGGATGTGGATGAATGTAACAGTAATACTCGTCCGGCCTGTTCTGTGAGCCCACCTGTGCAATGTATAAATGTTCCTGGATCTTTTTATTGTGGAGCATGTCCTTTTGGTAAGGATCTTTCAACTAACATAAATAACTGTTATACAATTTTGTTAATGCTATGAATTTATTTCAGTGTATAAATTTATTAATGAATATGTAATACATTTATATCTGATCTGGGGAGATCAGAATATATGTTACATATACGTTGGAACCATTTCAGTTAGTGCTTCAAATTATTGTAATAGATAACTTTATGTAATATATATATATATATATATATATATATATATATATATATATATGCAACAACCTTATGAAAGACCCAGTAATCAATATGTGAGTTTTTATTTTAATTAAAAACACAGAACCAAAGCTGTTAATATGAGAGTGTTATTGAAAATGTAATTTTTTTTTCAAACACAAATTATTGTTTCAACGTAGTACCCTTTTAACATTTCTCCCAACACTCCTGCCATATTTTTAACTGCTCCAAAAATTAGGAACGGTTAAGTTCTGCAAAATATGCCTCTGTTAATAAGGACCTCTTCATTTAATCTAAATTTGTTCCTGCAAGTCATTTCTTCATTTTGGGAACAAGAAGAAATTGCAGGGTGCGAGATTGTGAGAAATGGGGCAGTAGGGTAGCTGAAAAACATTAAAGAAGGGTGAGTTAGTGTAAGAATCCATTTTTAAACAATTTGTATAAAATCAAATAGTATGAATTAATCCTGAGTTTAATACTTTAAAAAAAAATGATTTCACTTATAGATTAAGGTGCAGCAATTAGAATTAAAGTTAGATTTTGCTATTGCTTTATACATTTTTTAGGGGGATTGGCTGCCTCTGTGATATGTGAGGGGCAGCAGCAATTCATTATGCAATTTGCAATTTGACAGCAACAACTCTGGTTGAATGTTCTGGTGCATTGTTATGGTGAAACAGCAGTTTCTTCTTTGCCAAATGTCTCCTTCAACTTTTTGTCAAATTACATCAATAACTCACTGTAGTATTCTCTAGTAATCATGTTCTATTTACTAAGTAGTTAATGAGTATGACACCCTTCACTTCTCAAAAAATCGTTCCCATCACTTTTCTGCCGATGGGACCATCTATGTTTTCTTTGGAGCAGATTCACCAGAAGCAACCAACTCATTAGGTGATTTACCAAGATCAAGTCTTTTTGTGTTTTTTCTCTTATCCTGTAAAGACGAATCTTGAGAAAACCTAAATCTAGGGGATTCCGACTTGAATAGCATTTCACCTATTTCATTCTTTGTCTGATGTGACCAATTAATGGCCTATGAATGTTTATCAAGTTTTAAGAAGAAAATAAAAGAATAAAAGAAAGTTATTGGCAGGTGATGAAAAGAATCAAAATACTGGAAGTGGTGCACAGTGAAGCATAATTACACAGTGGTTATAAAATGTGTCAAATTTACACTTGAATTGCTTCACTAAGTAATAAATTATCTTGACATGTTTCACAGGCATATGTTGTCTGTCAAAATCTGTTGATGATGTAGGCAACATACGCCTGCAAAACATGTCCAGGTAATTTATTACTTAGTGAAGCAATTCAAGTGTAAATTTGACTCATTTTACTGGCAGGTATTTCAAGCAAAGGTAAAACATAACATCTGAATAAACAATGCCTTTCATTGAACAATTCTTATTTGGATTTTCATTCTTTGATATTGTAGCAATACATCTGTGACCCATAGTTTGCTGTACCAAAATATTCATATGTATGTTGCTTAGCTTCATATGTAAAGCCAATCTCATTTTAAGCACCTCTTTATAAGTATATACACATTTTTGTATTTCATTGAACTAACCAAAATTCTTCAGAAGTACATATATTACTATGTATTTTTATTGATTAAATACTTTTCAAACTTAGGTTTTCAAGTGCATTAATGGCTAAACTAAAAGTTTGATTATGAAAGTATTTGTAGCTTTATAGACTTGCCTGTTAGGTTTAAGCCAGGATTATGATGAACTTAACATAACATGACAACTTAATGTGATGTAACTTGAGAATGTAATACTTTATATTAAGTGGAACTATTAAGTTTGATTTAATATGATTTAACTTATTGCAGCATGATATATAATGTACCAAATAACAGTGGTGCTGGCGCAGGTGCAATTTGCCCTCTCTTCTCTTTCTACAAAAGATTAAATTTAAATACCACAAATTTTGATGGAGAGATTTCGGCAATATTTCAGAGCTTACAAAACCTACAATGTAAATAAATTTGAAAAAGTTGTATTATTATCTGGCTCTAAAGCAGCTATAACATCCAAAACATCTGATGTAGCACTTAATAACCTAAATATTACAGAATTCCACAAAATCATAAAACAACTAATTCATTTAAATAAAAGATTAATACTTCAATAGATACCAGCACATTGCAGAATACAGGATAATGAAACAGTTGACTTTTTAGCCAAGAAAGATATTAAAATTACATCAAATTCATCTGATCCAATAAGTTATCACTCTGTCAAAAGAATCATTATATCAACATATAATAAGAAAATTAAAGAAGATAATGTATTGCAAACAAAAGGAAAACCATGGGAAAATTTATGTAATAACACGACCAGAATCACTACATTACCAAGAAAATCCTCTGTAGCAACTTTTAGACTCCTAACAGGCCATGACAGTCTCAATAAACATTTATTCAAGATTGGTATAGAGAGATCTCCTTCGTGTCCTTTCTGTACACTTAAAGAAGTTATGGATTGAAACCACCTACTCTGCTGCCCAACCTTTAGTCAACATGATATAATAACATCAAAATGCTGGAATGCAAGAGAGCAAATAACTTTACTGCCTACTGCTGAACATTAGATACCAACCAACCAACTTAATGCAGTATAACTTCAAACTCTGGCATGTTCAAATTTTTCCTTCTTTTTACATTAAGTTTGATATCACATGGTAATTAAACCAATTTGCTTGAAGCAGTAGCATGGAGTAATAAAAAAAATGTACCAATCGAGAGTCATTTTCATTATGCTATGTGTATCCTAATTAGACCTTTGGTTTAACAATAGACGATGCCGTGGATGAGTGGGTAAACCACTCACTTCCCATCTGGCCTGGGTTTCACTCCCAAGTGCCCACATGTGGGATTTGTGGTGGATGAAGTGGCATCTGGGTGGGTTTTTTCTGGGTCCTCCAGTTTCCCCTGCCACTCATTCCACCAACTGCTCCATCATCACCTTTTCCTATCATCCATTTCGCTTGCATTTCATATCATTCACTTACTCATGCTTATGCCTGGCTATGGGCTGACCACTTGTTCCAGGTTCTCCATTCTCTGGTTTTGTGCTACTGGTTCCCTGATAGGCTTTTGACCCCTAGGCAGCTACTTGTAAGTCCTAAATATGGGGAGAGTAAGCCAACTACGAAAAAAGTTTAACAGCATTCTTAACTTCACATTATGTTCCATCAAATTCAGTAAAGTTCATCACAATCCTGGCATTAATCCCCTATCATTCTAAGATGTTCAGGATCTACAGAATTAGATGAAGGTTTATGGTAAGTTTAGAGAGATGGTCATGGTAGTTCAGTCAATAAGAGTATATCTAATCAAATGACTCAAGCTTTTAATATCCAATTTTCCATTCTACACCGTATTCTTTCATTTCTTAATTCCTATCTTTCAAAAGCTCCTTTTGTTTAAAAATCCATAATTTAAAATTGTGTAATGTATATAGTATCTTCAAGGTGATCTTAGTGTCAATAAGACAATGTGTTTTTTATAGGGTTTACTGGTAATGGATATTACTGCCAAGACATAGATGAATGCATGACAGATAATGGTGGATGCAGCAAAAGTCCTCTTGTATCCTGTACCAATACACAGGTAAAGAAACCTATTTTAGTTTTTGCTTTTCTTTATGATGGATCAAGTTTTACATATGCACCTTTGAAGCAAAGGATAGACATGAAATAGTGTTAATATTTTCAATTGTTAACTCCATGCAGGACATCCAGTTCAATAAATTTTTATTCGCTGTATCATTTTTCTACAAATATGTTGGTTTCACAATCCTTTTCTGTAAAATTTCAATTTTATGATGCAGTACAACAGTAAACTAATTAGAGATTTACAGTGTAGCAGCTTGAACTATGCTTCATCAACTATATTAATATATTAGACATTTACAGAATGTATCTTCTGTGTCTTCTTAGGAGTAATGAAATTATATTTTAATTCTAAAGTTCTTTTGTGGTACATAGCACATGACAGAAGAATATTTTAATAGAACTTAATTTTAGTTCCTGTATAACATATGTATGGTAATGATTGAGTCAAAAGCTATGAACTGGCTGCATGGTACTTTGCCTGTTGTGTCCTCAGCACTCATTGCCATCTGTCCCTATCATAGAAAGGCTTGGATGAAACCATACAACATTTTTAAAACTACTTTTAAAGGCTTTACTTACCAACTTTATGAAAGAAGATGCTGCACTGTTATTGTCCATATATTTTGGCACCTCTTTAGAAAACTATCCATCATTTTGAAAAATGCTGGCAGATATTTTGTTTTAATTTTTTCAAGGTATGTAGGTTTCTCTTGTACACTTTATGTTTTAAGTTACCCCAGAGAAAGAAATCACAGAGGGTTAGATACGGGGACCAAGTGAGCCACAAATCTCTACTAAACAGTGTGTCCTGAAACACACTTTCAATTATTAAAATTTAGTTGAGTCGATTTTGTAACACTACATCACTTACTTTTTTTTTTTGATGTAGTGTTACAAAATCGACTCAACTAAATTTTAATTGTTAAAACACATCACTGTCTCAAAGTCCACCATATATCAGGACACTTTCAATCGTTCTCATTGAAAGCTTGATCATATGAGCTGTTGCAAAATCTTGTTGAAAAAGCCAAAAATCATGCTCTCTGTCTGCCAATTCTCTAAAAAAAAGGGGGTGGGAATAAATTGTATTCATGTATGTACACGAATTGTGTGTATGGTGCCAACTTTTGACTTGAACTATAACACTTTCTCCACTAATGGCATACAATACTCCAACTTTTTCGTGTTTCTGAGAGCTCCAATAATGATTATTTTGTGTACACTTATATCCATGAAGGTGGAACCAAGCCTCGTCTGTGAAAAATATTTAATGTAGATCTATTTTGTCATTGTATACACTTTTGAGAGTTCACTCACAAAATGTACACTGGATTACAGGATCACCTGATTGAAGAGCATGTGCCACAGTTATTTTATATGGTTTTAACTTCAGCAATTTAGTACCTCTTGGCACAGAGCCATAAGAAATGCCTACCGGTTGTGAAAGATGCTTAAGCAATTTTTTGAGGCAATTCTCCAAACGATGACTAATGTTCTCTAATGTTTCTTTGGTAAGAACTCTGTGCTGTCTTTTAGATTTCTTAGCCTGAATACTTCCTGTGGCCTGAAACTTATTGTAAAGTTCATATATTGTTCTACAGCCTGGAACTTAGCACTTGGAAATCTTTCTGCAAATTGTACTTTCACTTGGTGAGCTGACTGAGTTAACTCAAACAAATCAATAATAAATACACGGTGTGCAGTAGAAAACATATGCTAGCCATAATATGCTTTGTGACTAAGTACAGGACAAAATAAAAAATCACTTATAATAACTGAACTACACCATATCACTATCAACTCAATACTGCACTTCCAGAGTAGAGCAAAACTGTAACAGTAGCATGACTTTGTTTACAGCAGCAGTGCAGGATCGTGTCCACACATCCAGTGGAAAAACACTATGCAGCTGGTTCAGAGGTTTTTGACTTACTTGCTAGGTGGAGGATGTACTATACTCCACTCAAAAATGTTGTATCAATATTTCACCTATAGTGCCCATTTTGAGGTCCAATGATGTTTAGATGTTGATGATTTTGTATGTTTTCAGGGATCAAGTGTGTGTGGCCCTTGTCCACCAGGTTACCAGGGTGATGGAAGATATTGCAGCTTTGTTGGGATATGTGCTGTAAATAATGGTGACTGTCATCCCCTAGCACTTTGTATTGACAACCCAAGTAAGTTACTTCACACCTTAATTCATTCTTCGATGGATCACAGTTACATAAACATAAACTAAACAGAATAATACCTATAAAATGTGAGTACTAAAACAGACTTGAACACAAAGCTTTACATGTGGTTGCACCCGTACAAATTTCATTAGATTAAATAATTACCTCAGAACTAGTTTTGAGGAACTTCTTTCTCATTGTGAGCTAACTGGATGATCACAGTCCTTTTGTCAGTGGTTTCAGTAATTTTATGATGAGATTTTGGACCATTGGGATCTCAAAGTTTATTAGTCTTGGTTGACGTTTACATAAACAATTTTTTCAATGTTTCCCAAAATCAACTGAACTGAAAATTTGGGAAAATGATTTTTAGGGAAAAATTGACCAAGGTTAATGAACTTTGAGATCCCTTTGGATTAAAATTTCACCATAAAATTGTTACAATTTCCAAAACAGGAACAAATAGTAAGCATGTTCACCGGGGACCAGCTATCCATTCATAGTCAGTTGGCAATGGAACAGTTGTGAGATAACCTAATTCAATAAAATTTTTATGTGTGTGACCACATCTAAAACCTTTTGGAATCATTTCACTGTGTCTTATGAAGCACAAAGAAGTCTTTGTCTTATGAAGTACAAAGGAGTCTTGAACAATTTTAAATTTGCAAAAATGCAAAACTATTTCCTGATTCCAAACTAAACAACAACAATCTCAACTTTAAACCCCACACCCTATTTGATATAATGCCCACAATATACCTTCTGCTCCAGTCCTTCCCTCACTGCAATCTCACTACGACAAAATGAATCTTGGTCTCAGTCAACTTGCAACTGCTGAGGATACATGCATAATACTGTGTAACAACTTACAGCGATTACCTACGTAAAACAACATATGAAAGTTTACATTTCTCTAGTGATTATAATAGGATGTTTTGCCCCTTAGTTAAATGATTACAAGTTAAAATATAGGTTCTTATGAAACAGTATAATATGGAATTCTTGGTAGTAGGGGAGGTCGGGGTACTATGAGCCTAAAAAATTCAAACTCTCAAAGGTGTACTCAGATACAACATGATTTTAACCAAAATTTGCATATTTTTAAAGGGGAGTGTATATTTTAATATTAATTGTTCAAAGTTTTTAAAATTATCAATGTCTTCAGAAAAAATTAAAATACATTTTTAGGTAAATGCCCCAAGACACTCATAGAACAGCTAATTCCATTCAAAAATAACAGTTAAGTGAGCTGAACTGAATTTTATTTTATATATGAGAGGCTTTTTTTTCAACCTCCGATAGGCTATAAATAAAAGACAAGTTCATAGAAAAAAATTATTTTATTACTAAACATTTTCAACATGGTTACTTTTCAACATAATCACCGAAAAGATTGAGACATTTATCATACCTGTGCACAAGCTTTGCAATACCCGCTTCAAAAAATGTTGCTGCCAATGATTTCAAATGAGCATTGACGTTGTTTTGAAGATCTTCATAGTTTATGATGTTTGCGGAGAGCCATTCAAAACAAACGAAGAGGAATGCTGACTTCAGGAATTGTGTTGATCCATGACAACGCTCATCCAACTATTAAAGAGAGTGATAATTATATTGGAAATCAATTCTGTATTCCTCAAAGACTATCAGAGATTATTGGAACAATTTGGTAATCCATAACCTATGAATAAAATTTATGACAAAGAGATAACTTCAATTGAAAATTATTGTATGACCTATTACAAAAATATACATATTTATGAAATTTTCAAAAATAATTGCGGATGGCAAAATAGACTGTTGCAATATGTCTTATAAATACCTAGTAAACTCATGGTCATCTATCATCCTAAATATGGGAATTGAGCTTACCAAAAGAGTGTAGTAAACTTTGTATGTACATCAATTCTCTTATTTTATTTCAGGAATAAGCCAGACATACAGAGAATGTATATGTCGTGAAGGTTACACTGGCTCTGGAACGGGTCCTTCAGGATGCACAGTTGTAGTTCCTGGTGGAGGTGGAAGTGGAGGTGGCAGTGGAGGTGGTAGTGGTATTATTGTAGTGAACCCCTGTGACACTAACCCTTGTGTTCATGGCAGCTGTAGCGTGCTTAGCCCCACTACT
The DNA here is from genome assembly GCA_030762935.1 of Hymenopus coronatus. Taxonomy (NCBI): domain Eukaryota; kingdom Metazoa; phylum Arthropoda; class Insecta; order Mantodea; family Hymenopodidae; genus Hymenopus; species Hymenopus coronatus. The sequence goes on along the minus strand of CM060897.1, from coordinate 38,723,347 downwards.
TACAGATGTGACTGCCTTCCAGGGTATGGAGGTAAGTGTACAAGTGATCTTAGACAATGTTGATTGTCTGAGAAAAAATCTGATGAGTTTCATTCACATAATTTTCTCTAAATCTCTACTGCAAACTATTTGTAAAAAGCTTATTCTCTATCTACTTCATTCTAATTAAGATAAACGTTAGCATAATTGATCTTATTAATTATTTGCTTCCTTGTTAGTAGAAGAGAAATAAGGGACTACATCAGGCCAAAGGGATAGTCAAATCTTTTAAAGACTGGTTGCCATGTGGTTGAAATCCATTTCTTTGCATGGCCAGGAGTTGAAACATTTCCATAAGTGAAAACTGAAACCAACATCAAAGAATATGTTGGAAATGGTCAACTCCATGAAAAAAATGTATATGACCTAAATTATGTGTTTGTTTTAACGAGATCTACATTTTTTGTGTAGTAAGTTTTTGTCCATCTCTTATGGTTTACCAGTTATGCAGAATTCAGTAAAATTCATCCAGAATGAAGAGGTCTTCAGAGGTTATTCCCAGAAAATTCAAGATATACATTTTATTTCCCATGTTAACATCTTTAATATACAGTATTTTAATCAAAATCGTTAAAGAGTCATTTTTCAGAAAAACAAAATATTCAAACAATTCTCCACATAAAGGGTAGTTTGGGCTGAGGAGATTTTCTTGAAAACCTCTGTGTCATTTTGTAAGCTCCTTGTCCACTTATCTTTTACCTTTTCTAAGAATGACTCTATCATATAAATATTTTTCTCCCTTGTGTTTGCTAGCATTTCAATTGCAATTATGTCTTTAAATTAAATTATTAAAATTTGTGTTCCATATATCAACTCTCTGCATCCTTGAACCCTTTCACATTCTGTTAATCAGTGAAAATTATCCCCAACTTTTTCACACAAAATATACCACTCCCTTATTTATTTTCTGCTTGCTTAAAAAAATTATCCCTGTTCACATCCCTAAAAACTTATTCTTTGAAATTGATCACATATAACTAAATATTTCCCCTGAGTCAATTTCTTTAAATTGTTTTATACAAAACTAACTTTATCCTCAAAACTATCCCTTATTTCCTGCTTCTCTATCTCTTCCACCCTCAGCCTCCATTCTCTCCAAAATCTCCAATTTTTATTTTTACCTAGTAGCCAGATTTTTCTCATACAATTTCTCTAAACAATCAGAATAAAACCAACTTCTCTGAACCGATTCTCAGTTCCTGCTGTTGAAACTTTATGCCTTCTTTTATTATATTATTATTATTTGTATTTATGCATTTGTACCATTACTTCAGAATTCTTGCCATTATTACACCTTTACTTCCTCCTGTTCCTATCTCTGCCAGTGTTACTTTGGTAAACTCCTGTGTAAACCCAGAGCTTCCCTAAAAGCATTCTCTGTACTAAATCAATCCTTAACCACCCTAATTTTTATTCCATAATCTTAGATTTGACTACTACTTCATAAAGCCTTTCTAACCATTTCATTGACATGTTATACAAACATGTTCTAACAGCCTTCATAGCTGGTTTTTCCTTCATTTTTGCATATAAAAATGTGACACTCACATCCCATTGCTTGAAAATCTCATCCCCCAAATAATCAAAAATTTTCACTACTTCTATAGACCCTTTATAAACCATCTGTTATCCTTTTTTAATTTTTGATCTTTCTTAAACATCATTAACTTTGACTTTTATACTCAACCTCCCATTCAAATCAATCTAACAAGCTCTTTAATAATACGCTGTAGCCCTGTGACACTTATTACCCCTGATACCAGATTGTCTTCAAACAGTAATCCTGGTTTATTTGACAAGTAAATTAATTACACTAAACAACACTTAAAAAAAAAAATAAATGAAGTAATCCTGGTATATCTTTCTTCATAATAAAAGGGAATGCTTACAGCTTTTTATTATTCCATCTAAATTCCATTTATAAATAAATAAAATAATTGATATTTGCAAAGAAGCTTGTGACAGTGATATGATTACTATTTGGTGGTAAGAATTGAGTAAGTTTTTGTAACCCAAAACATCATTCAATAATTACTTATTAGGGCCTATTTTGGGAATGTATGTTGATAAGCCAGCTTTACAGTTTTATATTTGGTGTAATTTCATGTCCTGATGACTAGAAGTGATGATTTTTCTGTTTGTTTGTATTTTAGGTGATGTATGTGTTCTTTTAGTTAGGTTTCCAGACTTCTTTTTGTCCTTCCTATGCACATAAGATTAAAGTCTGAGCATTTTATTTCTTAAATTCCCAGATTTTTTGTTTACTTAAATAGGATCTTTCAGCTTTTTATATAGTAGTTTTTGAATACTATCATTGCCTTTAGGAGCTAATGAAGATCTTCTGAAATTTGTTGAGCCTAAGGGTAATATGTGAATTTACTGTGTTGCCCTCCATTTTCTAGTCATTAGGACATGAAATTACAGTGAATATAAAACTGTTGAAACCAGTTTATCAACATAAAGAATTTGAGGTCTTGGAAAAACTCTACAACATGAAGAAGAACCTTATTATGAGTTTTGATTTACTGCCATACCTTTGGAAGTTTATACAACCAGCACCAGATGCCTCCACAAGTAATGCATCCTCACAATCAGTGGCGGCTCGTGGATTGAAAATGTAGGTGTTCACAAAATCAGCACTTTACCACCACAACGACTACTACTACTACTACTACTACTACTGCTACTACTATAGCTGCCATCACCGTAACACCAAATCCAGTAATATTAGAAACAATGATAGTGCCTAAAAACAAGAATTATAAATTTGTTACACAAATCGTCACTCACCCAGTATTGTAAAGATGTTGAATTTCTTAGTCTCCGATAGTTAACAGCAATATGAGGTTCCCAGATGGTGATGAAGGGGTAAAGTCCTTTGATATATGTAGTTCATGTGAAGAATGATATTTACAATAAATGATATTTACATTGTTTGAATTAGGCAATGGACACCAAAGTTATTTGTACAGAAATTCCACACGCCTGTTTTTCAAGTGTGCAAACTTTTCTATCACTCGGTGATTAAAGTCTTTTATGCTGTTGACCAGTTTCTTCTCAATAGCAAGCATTGCCAATGCATATTCCTCGTAAAGGTTTTAATTCTTTTCAATGTGGAAAAACATCTTTCTGGTTCTGATGTAGTCATGGGCGTAGTGATAACAATCTTCAGTAGCTCGGTTAATTGCGGAAAAGTTTCTTCGTTGAGGTTGTTTTCTGTTATGAACTGCAACATAGATGATGCTCCTTCAGCGTTCATCATATCACGCCAGTTATACAGTACTAGAAGTTCTGTTTTAAGCTGTGACTTGAGCAACCATGGGCAGATTTCAACAGTAGTGACGAGATCTTTTTCTGGAAAATCTTCGGAGAATGTCTGGAAAGAAGCGACATCAACTAGCCTCGAAGCCACTAAATGATCGGTAAATGAAAATCTGTCATTTATGTGACTAAGTATCGCGTCGCACACTTCCTTTCCTTCTGCCACTCGATTTTCTTGCCTCTTTCTCTTTCGATTTTCGGAAACTTCATATCTGTTAAGTGTAGTGTCTCTAATTTCCTGCACAGCAGACAAGAACCGATCTAAGTAGCATTTTGCTTTTACAGCATCGATTTGTTTGTGTTGCAGTACTCTAAATAAGAACTCCACCTGAGGCATTATTCTATGAAAGAATTTCAACCAGAAGGTGAATGCAGAATCCTCCAAAGCTGCTAAGAGGCCGCTTGACTCACGTCTTGTTTTGTCATCAATATTATCAAGCAGACTTATTTCCTCTAGACACTCGATGAGACGTTCTTTATTTTCATACACAACATTCACGAATGTTGCAAATCCAGCGTGTAGCTGCTAGCCTCGGAACTCTGTTTTGCACAATTCTGTCAAGTATTTTGGTTCTTAGACAAGATCTTGAAAAAAATGCAGGAAATCCTGATAGTGTTGAAAAGAAAATCCTGGATGAGCTGTTTATGGTAGCAGCCTTCTGCAGAACCAAATTGCATTGATGGGCATAACAGTGTATATAATATGCATGAGGGTACATAGCTCGTATTCTCGCCTGAACTCCACTTGCACTGCCACTCATAACAGCTGCACCATCGTAACATTGACCTATTAATTTATGTTTCTGCTCTCCTATAAGCTCTAGCAATGCAGTGTTTGTTACCCCAGATTTAGCATCAGCATCTTGGGCAACAGGATTGAAAAAACCCCAAAAACGCTCAACAGCCGAGCCTTGCATCTCGTATCTGTACAAAATAGCGAGTTGTTGCTGAATAGACACATCCGTTGTTTCAACGGCCATGACTGCTAAATAATGAGCTACCTTTATTTCTTCTGATATAATTTCCCTGCAGACCGCAAGCATGCAGTCGAGGATGTCATTCTGCACCGTCTTTGAAGTACCTTTGAACATGGTTGCATTTTCTAAGTGTTCTTGCATTGCTATGTCAATAGAGCTTACAAAATTAACAAGCCCACGAAACACCCTGGGATTTTCAGAATTCTCCCGCTCATCATGACCGCGTAGAGCTAGTTCAAATACTCCACAAAATTTTACGCAATCAATTAGCCTAGAGAGAATGTACATATTTTTGTCAACTTGCTCGTTGTGTCTCTTTACCGACTGCCTGTAAGTGTTGTCTAGTTGAATGCTGATGTTCACACGACCAAGCATGGCGAATCGAATACATGCGTTCTTATGTGCACGTGAATTCTCATGTTTTTTTATCTTTTCACTGAGATGCACCAGGTCGGCACATCCTATTCTTGTCCAGTTACTCGTCGCATTGGAGCTAAACATAAGACAAGGAAAGCAAAACAGCGAGTTTCTGATCCTGCAACCACAAAGCCATTTGCATGTTGCGTATACATTGTTATTACATTTACGTCTATAGTCCCACTTTTGAGTTTTTGTTACATGCTTAATTACCAAATCGGGCTGTGGACGTCCCAGTTGTTTTATTTCTATTTGTTCCTCATATGTAAGTTTTTCATGGCTTCTTAATATCGAGTCCACTGAATTCATGGCTACCTTTGAAAAGTCACAAGAATTGAGAACCACGAGGTCACTTGCTCAACACAGAGAACATTGTTGTTAAAATAATAAGCTATGTTTAAAACATGCTAGAAAATCCACACTAGTCTCACCTGTTAATTCATTAAGTATTGTTACAGTAAGATAATCACATTATACCAGAAATAACTTAGTAAAACTGCAGCATGCGCCAGTCTTAAGCGAGCTCTTGTATAAACTGCAAATTATTAAGAAAAATAGCGCCTCATCAAATGCAGTTGCATTTCCGGATAATTTCAGCTAAATCTCATAGATAGCAGCACCTCCCGATAATAAACAGAACCCTGGTGATGTTAATGAGAACTAAAGTGCACGATTGCAATGTGCTCATTTCTGGCTGTAAAATTCCAAGGTGTTTTGTTGGCCGCGCAAGCGCAGAGCTGCTAAATGTTAGTAATATGCTAGCACACGAGGCCTGTGCTACAAGTGTTGTTGCCACATACTCAGGTCCTCGGCTGTGTTCAATCTGAAGAGCAGAGCGTGATATATTTAAACAAGTGGCACCAGATAGCGCATTTTATTAAATGTTTCCTGAAAGAGAAAAAGGAGATCCACTAAGAAATATTGGAGGTTCACGTGCTCTCGTGCTCCTACACAGCAGCCGCCGCTGCTCACAATCACCACCCTCATCTTTTGTGCCAAAGAAAGATTTAGTCAGAATTGGGGATTGAAAGTAGGCACATCATGTGTTCCTGAAGCCAGTCCCAGTAAGTAATTATTAAGCAATGTATAGTGTTACAAAAACCAACTGAACACTCACCATTAAAAATCTGATGTGTTCCATTCATGTGATTTTCTCTACATCGCTGTAACAGACTATTGTTGAAAAGCATATTCTTCTATCTACTTTATGATAATAATTGAGATAAACATTAGCAGAAATTGTCTTAATTATTAGAAGGAAAATAAGAGGATACACTAGGCTAAAACAATAGTCAAATCTTTTAAAAACCGATTGCCATGTGGATGAAATCCATTTCTATGCAGGACCAGGAATTTTCAACTTTCCATGTAAGAAAAGTTGAAGTATTTTAAATCTGAAACAAATAACAAGGAATAGCTCAGAAATGGCCAATTCAATGAAAAAAATGTACATGATATTAATTTTGTGTTTTAACATGATCTACATTTTTTGTGTAGTAAGTTTTTGTCTATCTTTTGTGGTTTACAGCTTATGCAAAATTCAGCAAAATTCATTCACAGTAAAAAGGTTTTTATAGGCTATTCCCAGAAAATTCAAGACATACATTTTATCTGCCATTTAAATATCTTTAACATAGAGTATTTTAATCAAAATCATTAGAGCCATTTTTGAGAAAACAAGATTGTTGAAATTTTTTCCACGTAAAGGGTAGTTTGGGGTGGAGGGATTTTTCTCAACATCTTCGTGTTGCATCCTTGGAAGATACTTATCTTAAATACCAAGTTTGTTATTTTACTGACTTTTCATTTTTGAGCTATTGTGTTCACAGACACACGGGCACACTGACACACAACACACACACACACATGGACCTTTTTCTAAAAATATTTTTTTTGGATACAGGAGACCCTAAAACAACTATTCCCGGTGAAATATCAGTATCAAATTTTTGGGTGGAATGCAATATCTTCTCTACACACTATGTACGTAGTATGTGTAAAGAAAGTGAATATTAAATAATATTGGGCTCAGTTTACATCCTTGCCACAAACACATGTTTTAAATGTGTTGTAATTGTAGCAGAATTGACAGGTTGTTGTCATCGTCATATCATCATCATCATCATCATCATCATCATAATCATATTTAATATTTGTCTGTAACTGAACATGTATATTTTTCAGGTCAAAGATGTGATATGACAGCTGATCCATGTTCCAGTCTTCCATGTCAGCATGGTGGAACATGTGTACGAGATCCACCTTCTGGCTATCATTGCTCCTGTAGTGCTGCTTATACAGGACGACACTGTGAACAGCAGAGACAAAGTGAGTAACTTTAGTGTGGCATCTTTACAAATGACAGCTTGCAAATAAAAAGGCAGATTATCAATGTGCTACTGAAGAGTAAAAATCTCACATGAAAAATCTCTCTCTATCTGTTCTGCAAACTATTCCTACAAAAGATTATTCTTTATCTACATCATGCAAAAACATTAGCAGAGGTGTTCTTATTACTTAGTTCCATCACTTTCTGCACCAATGAAAAATCCACATATTATATTCATTATGTATTAAAATATTCATATAAAAAGTGATTCTTTTAAGCATATTACACAATTCATTATATATTTAAAATTAATTTTAAAATATATTTAATGATTTAAAGCACTTAGTAATATGCAGAAGTAACATTGAAGTGTTTACTTAGCCATGGTTGTTCACGTTTGCATATAAATAGCTCTTGCAATAGAAAGAAAATGAACAAAGAAAAAATCTGATGTGCTACATTTACAAGGTTTTCTCTATCCTGTACCATGTTTTAGTAGGTGTATAAATTATTCTTATGAAAGTTTATTTTTCTATCTTCTTTATTGTAATCAAGATAAACTTTTTTTTAGAAATAGCTGTATCAAACATTTCATTATAAATACAAAGTGAATGGCATAGTTTAATGCTTAAGAATTTGATGCTGTACATGGCACTTATAGTTCCATACTTTCCATGCAATCAGGAGAAACAACTGAATATTGACAGGGAAATTATGTGAGAAAAGTGCACTTATCTCAAAACTAATTTTGCATTCAAACTATTTCATGCATATAAAATATTTATAAAATATTGGAAAAATTCTCCACATATTTTCAAAAAATATATTTACTAAAGAATTACTAGAGATAAAGTTAGAAAAAGCTTTTTTGTTGTAAAGCTTTGGAAAATTTAAATTTACCTAGTAAATAAATTATTTTATATGATCAAAATAATCATCCCATTTTGAGTACCTCTGTGAAATGAAATGGAGTTTTATTTATGGACGCTCTTCAACTGCTGTGGTTCTCGGTATCCCATTCTATACTAGGCGTGAAAAATGGCTTAAGTTTGCTCAGAGGCCTCTTTATCAGGCTTGAGATTCTTTTACATGCCATAAATCTACGGCATGGGGCCATTTCCCCTCCCGAAGGAAATCATGCTAAATGAGTAGCTATGTGTCAGTTTCTCCATATACAAGAATACCTAACAATAACATAAATTTTAAGCATTCAAAGCTAATGTGTATGGAAGTTTTTGATTGCAGCATGAAATTGTACATTAAAATTTGATAAACACTTCTTGTTTTGAAACTACAGGTAAAATTTCATTTAAATTTAATTTAAATTTTACACTCAGCTCACAGATATTGCTACATCAAAATAGAAATAATTGGATAAATGATGTAAATCAAAATTCATTCCAAGTGTTTCTTAAATCACCAGTGATCTAAACTAGTATTACCTGATTTGCAGCAATGGCAGTCATTTAAATGTCTGAGAATAATTAAAAATTAATTTTATCTTTTACATGTTTTGCAGGCTGTGGTGGGGTATTCGATGTGAATGAAGGTGAAACAAAAACATTAGTATTTCCAAATTCAACAAATCGTCAGCAATATAGGCATAATCAAAACTGTGCATGGGTCTTCATAACCAACACTTCCTTGGTTCTACAGATCAACTTCACAAGATTTGATATAGAGCATTCACCTCAATGCTCCTATGATTGGCTTCAGGTTAGTAAGGAAAAAACTTTCATACAATTTGCATATTTCTGCATGTTGATTAGAGTTGTATTCGTCTAAGTGAATACATGGATATTATTGGGGACATATTAGGATTAAGTAACTTACAGGAGCTAATATTTTATTTGCCTTTAATAGTATAAATATTTAATTTTAAATAGTTATATATATTAAAAATGCTGCACATTTAATAGTTAAATAACTATTTAAAATTAAATATTTATACTATTAAAGGCAAATAAAATATTATACATATATATTTGGTGAAAGATTTCCTAGATTTCAAGTGGAAACATCTCTGAAAAACAAAAATGAATTCAAAAACTACTTTCACAGGTATGAAGACTAGGGAGGGTAAATATTCCAGGCTAGGGGTTGCCAAACTTTTCACAACTTGGGTCACATTAACTGTTAGAAAGGAATTGTGGGTGAAGCCACATAGTTTAAAATAAGGACAATAAACTCACAGGCAAGGTGCATAGATCACATTAGTTTTCAAACATAGTATTTCATTGAACTAAAATTTACATTTACACATATCATTCACTTCTCTGTACTTCAAGTCCCTTTTTCTTTGCATTCTATTTTGTATTTTCTTCCCATTCTTTTAAAATACCTTCTTTATTTTTAGAATATTACTTGAATCCTTCCATATTTGAAAATACAGGCAACTTTCTATAGAAATTCATTTCACACTTTCAAGAATCATTTTCTCCTTTCTTCTAAAGTTAAAAAAACCCATGACTTATTTCACATTATGATTTTCCTTATACATTCAGTGATTGAATATGACTCAATGAATTAGCAAACATGAGTGCAGTTGTTTTTCAAAGGAAAGGCATACTAATGAACATCATAAATCAGTTATAATACCCTAAAATAGGGTAACTCTTATTGTTTGTCCTTGAAAACCAGTAGCAATCGGATTTTATGGAAATAGCCACCATATGTTGACCTTATGTAAAGAAAAGGTACAAGAGGGAAGCCACTTCCAAGAATCAATGACAAGCCTATGTTAGGGTTTTAAGGGTGAAAAACATTGATTAAGACTGGCTGTTTAATTCAGAACACTTTCTGAAATTTGTTTGGCCACTGATTGTGTTGTGAGGTGGGCATTATGGGAAAATTAATCAGTTCCACAGATAAACGACTGTTATTGAGGTGACTGCTAAGTGTTGGCTGTTTATGCAGGTTTGACACTATTTACATTAGTAGTAAGTATTCTGCCTTTAAGCAGGTCCTCAAGCTTGGTGAAAATTTGGTTCTCCAGAGCTATCATCTGCGTCCTCCTTCAGCATCAATATTTCTGCATTTCCTTTAAATCATCTAGTAGTTGAACTCTTCTTCTCTAAGTATAATTGTCCCTTCTACCTTTACTTCTATAACCTCTAGTAGACAGTTTATTCTTAAAATGCACCCCATCTAGTTTACTTTCCTCCTATGATTTGTGTGTAGGATTGATTTCTTCTCTCCCACTCCTCTCAGAACCTCTTCATTTGTCACCTTGTCCATCTACTTTATGTTTTCTATCCATCTCCATCATCACATCTCAAAACTCTCCAAATATTTCTTCTCCATTTTCCTCAAAGTCCATGTCTCTGATCCATAGCTCCAAACTTTTATGTTGCTCTAGGTTCATACTACATGTCAGCAAAGGCTTTCTTGGCCATGGCAACCCACCGATCATTCCTTGCAGTATTTATGTTTCTTTGTCAGAAGCACCAGGTCATATTCATATTTGATGCTGTTTTTAATCGTTTCATTTATATCACTCCCTTTAATTTCTATGGTCATATCAGGGCTTTGCTTAGAAAAAAACTGTTGGTGTTTTCTTGCTGAACTGAGGCTTTATAAACTTTACTTTTCTCAGTAGTACCTATATTATTAAACATACATAAATTCACTTTCACATGCATATTTCCAGATTCTATGCGGAATAGGTGAATGAGCCTAGTTAAAAAAAAATCTCCCTACCCCAGCTGGGAATTGAACCCTGGATCTCTAGGAGAGAAGCCAGAATGCTGACCACTCGACCACACAGTCATACTTGATGGTGTTAATTGCATTTCTCCCATCACAAAGTCTTAACTCCTTCTGAGGCTTCTTTTGCTCACCAGTCTCCATAAAGGTTGACCCTGGGTGACATATTAACATCCTTGACATACATCTCTTCCTATTTCTACACTATAGATCATCCTATGCTCTAGAAGCACTAGAGCCCCATGCATGCTGTGAATGAATCTTCCATCCTTCCAATGTTTGAGCTTATTCCATTAACTTTTCCCAATTCACCAGTCATAAGATTTTTACCAATCAATAAAGCAGGCACACACTTCTTTGTTAATGTATTTACAGTCTTATGCCAAAATAATTTTTGAACACTTATTGCCATGAAATTGATGTGACTACAGCAGATAGTGACATGCTGAGATAGTGCTTATTCTCTGGGTGATGAATTTTTGTGATCTAAGGCTAAATGTATACGTTGTTCACAGATTCATGATGGACGAAGTTCAGGATCACACCTATTAGGCAGATTCTGTGGCACAAGTATTCAAAACTTCACTTCAACTCATAATACCCTGTATATGTGGTTTCATTCAGACAGTTCCAATAATAATGACGGTTTTTCATTCCAGTACAAGGCTGTGCACCCAGGTATTTTACCTATATTATACTAATGTATGACTGCATGCTTATAGGTTTCTTTATTGGAATAAAAATGTTGTACTTATTTATTTTACAACATATAAATGAAAAATTGGTTCTTTTCTGCAAATGAATTCTCCCATGAAGTGAACCTCACTTTTAAGGTCCAGTTTCATGGTTTAAGCTTAAGCTTCAAATTGGGTTTAAACAGAGGCTTAAGCTAAGGAGGAGTTTTATAGTATGAAATTGAAGTGATAAGCTGAGCTTTGAGGTGGCTTAGCTTAAACTGTACCACTGTGATTTATGCTAACATGTCACTGTGTTATCTGAAAAAGACAATATTAACGATGAAGAAATGCAAATTATTTTAACCCAATGTGCAACAGAAGATGATCTAGAACTTTTAGAATTTGTCCAAATCATTATTACTTATGGAATGACCAAGATCTATGAGATTTTGATAAATAAACAGTAGGCAGGTATCAGAAATTATTCAAGAGATGATTAAAATATGTTTAATTATATCATTTAACTGACTGGTGAACTGACCATAAACTGTAATTGACTGGGAAAGAAAACTTAATTTTAAATTTATAAGTCATACTTTTATAGTATACTTTGTCATACTTATTGTAATTTCATTTATAAGTATTGCTTTATATTTTCAGTAACAAAGCCTCCCATACTTTTCATGGCAATAAACACAAATGGAAGCATGCTAATTACAGATTGCAACCATCTCAAAAGCTATATCATACATAACTTCAAAGTTGTTTCACACCATTCTAATCCACTCATCATAATGCAGTTTTCCCTCATGTTTGATATTAAACTTTTTAGTTGACTTGCAAACAATTATTGTCATAAATAGTTCATAGTCCTTCATCAGTCAGTATAAGCATTAAGTTTTATTTTTTTGATTTTTCTTACTCCATAGTAACTTGTCTGATTGCTTGTACTGTATTATGTGCTTAGGCTGCTTGAGAATTTGTAGGAGGATGCTCATTTCTTGAGAAGTAAAATTTGTAATGCATTTTTAATCTGATTTTTCTGTCATTTTTTATTATGTTGCTGGATAACGTCCAAAAAGAATTTTAGCACTAGTACCTTCATAAACATATGATTGGAATTCATAGAACTGGTTCTCTTAAATTTAGATTGGAATTCACTTAATGCGTATACACAAACGTTGCCAATTTTCCAGTTCTTGAAATTGTTCATTCAATAAACCTGAACATGGTTATCCTACTGTGCAACTTGCAATGCTTAAATGAGAATAAACCTGGCTTAAACAGCACCTAAATAAAACTTTGGCTTTAGCTTAAACTGTGAAACTGACCCTAAATATGTATTTTATTCAGTTCCTCTACTGATAACAAATTCATGTATATACTTTATAGTAATGCACTATGAGTCGTTTTACACAAGGTTTCTTCAAGATTGTTACTTACCTACACAGCAGAATCAAAGCATCAGCTGCATGCAACTACTGGATGCAGGTGAGTTATTTGTGGTGGTAGGCTTCTTTACCTCTGGTGGGGGGTTGACAAACTTCATCAGAATTGATAAGCAGAATTGATTGATTGCAACTTAAAATTATCAACTGCAAAGACTGTGATAAAATATACATTGGCAGGACAAAAACAAATATAATAATCAAACTGAAAGAACATTTTGGTCATGTAGCAAACAAGTGCACCAAAAAATCAGCAGTTGCAGCCTATTACTGGCATGAACAACATGAAATAGAACACAACATTCACCTTAAAAAACATGTTCAAAAAGTTGTTGAACTGGATACCTGGAAAAAAAAATATATATGGAAAAATCTGATGTTAAAATTGACACCAATAACAAAGATTATCTTGGAAACGATCAACTTTAGAACAAAAATGTACATGATATAAATTGTGTATTTTAACGAGATCTACATTTCTCGTGGAGTAAGTTTTTGTAGATTTCTTATGGTTTACTAGTTATGCATAATTCAGCAAAATTCATCCAGAATGAACAAAACTTCAGAAGCTATTTCCAGAAAATTCAAGATATATATTTTATTTATGATGTAAATATCGTTACATACTGTATTTGAATCAAAATTGTTAGAGCCATTTTTGAGATAAAAAACTTTTTCAACAATTTTTCCATGTAAAGGGAGTTTGGGGTGAGCGGATATTCTTGAAAATATTCATGTTGTATCCTTGGAAGATATTAAACTTAATACCAAGTTTGCTATTAAACAGTCTTTTAATTTTTGAACTATGCTGCCCACAGACGTATCACACACAAGCATAGATATACACACCCACATGAACCTTTTTTCTAAAATTCTGATGTGCTCCATATACATGACTTTTTCTACATCTCTGTAACAAATTATTGTTAACCTTATTCTTCTATTTACTTCTTACTAATCGCGATAAAATTAGCAGAAACGGTCTTATTACTTGATTCCTTATAAGTGGAAGGGAAATAAGGGAGTACTAGGCTAAAGTGATAGTATACATATTTTAAAGCTGAAACCAATAACAAGGAATATCTCAGAAATGGTCAGCATTAAAAAAAAAAAAAAAAAAATATATATATATATATATATATATAAATTATGTGTTTTAATGAGATCTACATTTTTTTACGTAGTGAGTTTTTGTCTATCTCTTACAGTTACCAGTTATGCAAAATTCACAAAAATTCATCCAGAATAAAGAGGTTTTCAGAAGCTATTCTCAGAAAATTCAAGATATACATTTTATTTTCATGCACATACAGTCACTCAAAAAAGTATTTGTTTAACTTGCCTTTTAAAGTATAAAAGCAGATAAAGGTTAGAAAATCAAACAATAAAGTTTGACTTGAACACTGGTTTTGTTATGTTCTAACAATACATTAAATATTAACCAAACATTCTTTTCTGTTTCAACAAAAAATAAAAAAAATAAAAAATAAATAAATAAAAAAATTAACAAATCACGAGCCCACCTGGGTAGTGTGGTGGTAGCGTGTCTACTTCACATTCAACAGGTCGTCAGTTTGAATCTTGCTTAGGGTGAGTTACCCGGATAATGTTTTTTTTGGGGGTTTTCCCTTATCCTAAGAAGATGAATGTCGAGTAACTTTAAGCTCCCTGGATCCCGAGATCATTTGAGCACCATTTCACCAATTTCATTCATCGTCCGATATGACCAACCAGGTTAAAGGATGTTAAAAAAAAAAGAAATCGCAATGATCTCTTTTCATGTCAAAAATAAATTGTTTCCATATTGCTTTGACTTACGGATATATATATTAATACTAGGTGGGCCCTCCTTTCCTTTTTACTATCTCATGCAACCTTCTAGGCATTGATCTCACAAGATTTTCTGTAATTGAAAGTTAGTTGAGTCGATTTTGTAACACTACATCACTTACTTTTTATTTTGGAAAACATGGCTTCTGAAATATGTTTTCCGAAATAAAAAGTAACTGATGTAGAGTTACAAAATTGACTCAACTAACTTTAAATTGTTAAAACACACCACTGTCACAAAGTCCACCATATATCAGGATAAGATTTTCTGTAGTTTCCGTTGTAATTTTTTTCTACTCCTCCATTAATTGCTCCTTAAGGTCATTCTTGCTAGGTATCAGGTGTTTTCGTATATTTTCTTCAAGAATACATCATACATTCTCAATTGGATTGATGTCTGGGTATTGTGGAGGTGTTTCCATTCATCTTGGTGTGTTGTATTACAACCAGAGCCTTATGTTCAGAACTGTGTGTTTGAGATCATTCTCTTGTGTGAAGATGTAGCCATCTGTAAGACCCATATTATTCACACTCTGTGGAAGATGTGATTTTAATATGTTGATATAAAGTCTGTGGTTAATGTTACTATCAATAAAGCACAGATCACCTACACCATTTGCACTCATACACCCCCATACAAGCACAGATCCTCCACCATGTTTAACAGAGGCTGTGAGATTTTTCATTTCCAACTCACATTTTTTCTGTCGCTATATCCTTACTCTTCTTTTAGATACACATATACTAAATTTACTTTCATCAATAAAAATTACTTTTTTCCAGAAGTCGTAATCACCATTTATTTGATTTTTCTCACATGCCAGTCTCTTCCTTCTATTAATCGTGCTCATGTATGGTTTTTGGTTGTTGTATTTAGCCTCATGAAGAACATTTCTTATTTTCTGTGGATTTATATGTTTTCCTGTTTCCTTTTCCACTTTTGCAGCAATGGATCTATTTTCACTTTTCTCGCTATATGTCGTTTTTCAGCCAGAGTCATGACCTTTTTGTGGTTTGTTTTTATATACTTTTGTTTGAATATACCTGTACTCTTAACAATAGTAATAGGCCTATTTAATGCTTCAGCTATTCTTTGAATGTTTTGCCATTTTGGAGGCATCGTGTTACAATCCATCTTTCTTACTCTGTAGTTTCCTTATTTTTGCATCCCATAGTTTTAATTCTGATGTTCTCAGTTTCAAGGCACAAAACATACTGACCACAGCACATGGTCACCAGCTGAAGGAGGGAGAATCATCTAATGGGGTAGTTTTGTTGCTGCCAAGTTTGCCAGACAAATACTTGTTTGACCTCCAAGAGAGGTGGGCTATGGCATTTTCTATCATTATTATAAACTAAAGACAATATTTGCCAATTTTTAACTTTATTGTTGATAGGCAGACAATAACATTTTATACACCAGAGACATTGGAGTTAATTGATTTTAGTTTGCAAATAAAAGAGTATTATTGTGATACAGCTGAAAGGACAAATACTTTTTTGAGTGACTGTATCTTTAATATACAATATTTTAATCAAAATCGTTAGAGTCATTTTTGAGAAAATAGAACTTGTAGCTTTTGGTGGGGTATTTTTTGAAAATCATTGTGGTGCATCCTTGGAAGATACTAAACCTAAATACCAAGTTTGGTATTTAATAGACTTTTTCTTTCTGAGCTATGCTGTCCATACACACGCACCCACACACTCACCCACGCCTACACCCCCACAGACACACACACATACATACAGACAAATATACTAACCTTTTTCTAAAAATGCTTTTTTTGATTCAGAGAGTTTCAAAACCTGTATTCCTGGTGAAACCTCAGTATCAAATTTTTGGGTGAAGTAAAATACCTTCCCTATATACTATGTACATATTACATGTAGAGAAGCTAAAAATTCAAAATCAGACTTATGACTTGATTTCTAGCTAGAAGAAGATTTACTGTTGAAGTTCATCCAGAGGAAAATAATCTGACCAACAAAAAAAAACTCACTGGCATCGAACAGTTGTATGTAGCTGATGATGTAGGAAAGATCCTATCATTATCATTCTTGTTATTATTATTATTATTATTATTATTTATGTTATTTATTATTAATAATAATATTAACAATATATGCCTTTTATTCATGTAAATCTGATTCTTCTATTCAGATTACATTATTCACAAATCATGTTTATATAGGAGCTTTAAGCCAGAAATCTTTCAAGCAAATGAAAATAGTTGGTTGTTGCACTGCATTTTATGATCTGCCTGGATTGCAGGCATGCGTGATCTGTACTCTGTCTGTTACCAATGGGAGGGGGGGGAAGCTTTTCTATTCTAAACTCCCACAATTATATGGTCATGAGTAATGGTAACATATACTGAAATGAGTGATAATCTTGAAATAAACTGTGTTGAAAGTGGTGTTCATTTCCATTAAGACATGTCTGGCATTCCTCATCATCACAAGCTGTAATTTATGAATATTAGTTATTCTAGGGTTTAAATTTTAAAGGTTTAACTGTATGAAAAAAGTTTTTGAATCACCCAGTTGCTGTGGAACACCTCTGAGAAACTACTTTAGAGAGCATTCGAACAACATATCAATGTCATCAATTTTTTCCTCCATTAGAATATATCTTTTCTTTTTTTGCTTCTTAGTTTTAGCATTTAGCAATCTTGTTTTCCTAAACAATTAACTAGACAGGTGACAGTATATCTATTAGGAACTAGAATACCAAGATATCTTCTGAAATTGAATTGGAAATTACAGAAAGGTTATGAGTGCGTCTTTTTATGAAAATGAGTTTTATACTGGATTGGTATGATTAGGGGAAGATGAAGCAGTTTACACAGAAATGGCACACATATGCTATTAAATATACTGTTAAAAATTAATTGTTAAATTAAGTGTTGACCTAAGTAACAAGCATTTCCTTCAAAGCCTTAAATCTGTAGAGTAAAGTGCCTATCAATGCAAGGAAAATGGATGATGTAATTAAAGGAAAAAATAATTGTTCCATAATAAGATTTTACAATGGCTAACCGACACTGCTAATGATGAATATATGGAGAAGATTTGATTTTGTTTTCATTCACAGGTTTAATCTCCTTCCTGTTAACATGAAAATATACCAAAATGACATTAATGAATGTCTGTAACATTCTCAATAGTAAAATGAATAATGTAATATTTGTTTCTAGAACAGTTTAGAGTTTGTAAATGTAACATTTAAGTTATAGAGTAAGTAGCTTCTTCTAAATAAAAATGTTGTAGGTATGGCATCTGAATTTGATTACCACAGACCGGAACTTTGGAAGAATGAGTTTTAAATTTGTTATATCTATCTTATTTGAAAGTAAGTCTGTATGATTTACATCATTGTAATTAAAACACACTGTTTTATGTATTGCCTGTGGTGCCATAGTAGTAAAAGCAGACATTAAACACTATAAAAAATGCTTTATGTTGACTTTTTCTGCCTTTTTTAAGTAAATGGTTTCTGTTGCTTTTTTATTTTTATTTATTCCTTTATTATTAAAATAAGAATGAGTATCAGCATAAAAATAGATAACAGTAGGTAAGGTTTCTAATTATCGCTTGCATTTACTTTGCTTCCTATCGGATCATAGGTATTGATGATTTCATTATTTTTCCAAACTTTTTTTTCTTTCAGTTTTCATTCCAACTTCTTTATGCAAGCTTAGTAACATACTGAAATTCAGTGCTCCTATATGTAGTAAATTTCAAAGATAGATACATTAATACTTTCACATCCAACTTCTGTGCAAAATATGTAGCAGTCAGTGAAGTATAAAAATTTAATTTCTTAATTAATCAGTGCATCCCAAAATAAAAATGCCCTTTCCAAGGCTACTAGGAAGATTTCTTTGCCTCCAACAGCAATTGTAACATAAAGTTGAAGATTACAATTTGCATTCAACTTATGCAAGGCATTATAATGCATGGGCTTTCAATAAATTTTTCTATTTTCTGCCAACAATTAGCATTTTGTTTAAAACTTTAAAGATACTTTTAAAATATAATAGAACAAAATGTTAACATACATATGTTGATTGTGTGATGCCTGAATAATGACTAGTTCTACATTGTCTATTTAAGCTATTTATAATCCCTTTTTGTCTGTCTATTTTAAGAATTTATAATGTCTAAACTTTCACTCTCTGATGATTATTCTCAATAACAGCTCTTTCACTGCAGAAAGAGCATGAGTCTTAATTATTAAAAACTGCATTATTGAAAAGGCAAATTACTAAAAATAAAGGTTTTTGTCAGTTCTCTAAGCCTGGTATACTCTTTCTAACAATGACATTGAATAAAGAAAATAGTAAATTTGTTTCCATTCTAAATTGTTTTTAATTTATCCTGTAAAATTTAAATTTAGTGACTCATGATATTTCTGCAATGACTAATTCAATTGACAACATGACTGTCTACATAATTTGATTTTTACATATATATCATACAGGGAAATTCTTTATTCAGGCATAAACTTTTCAGTAGGCATTTCAGTAGACTAATGACAAGCCAAGAACAGCAAAGTAATAAGAATATTCCAAAGTAATTCACACACAGCACAGATGTTTGAATAAACTTTCATTTTAGATACACAAAGAACAAACTCTGGTCTGTACAGCACAAACAGAACCAGTAATCGAAATCAATAAGCATAACCTTGAGTGGGTCATTCACTGTTAGTGAGCTAGCGGAACATAACTATCGCTAGAATGCCAAGCAAATCACATATACACACAATTGTTGTGGGTCAAAAAAGGGTACTCTGTATTTATACTTCAAATAGCAAAGATGAGGAATAACCATATTATTTTAATTATTGTTTCATAGAAGCATAATAATTATTTTCAATGCATTTCTTTAACATTCAGTGCTAGTGCAGTGAAAGATAGTAACTACTTGGATATTAGTTGGATGGTGAAGAAATACCAAGAAATCCAATAAGGGAGGTAAGGGAAAATGGGTACTTCCTTGTTGAGGAATGTGAGGTTTTTCTATTGTAAGAGGTGTAAAAGTGTTATTTCTACACATTCTTTACATTGGCAGTTCCTTGAGTTTCCAAAAGCAAACGGTTTGGTGGAGGAATAGAGATAGAGAGATACAATGTGTGTTATTTGTGGGTGGGCCCCTTTTTCTGGATGGGACATCATGGTCACATAAACATGCAGAAACAATGTTCAAATATTTAATCATATGCACAGAGGAATTAGTCCTGGAGTCATATTTAAGAGAGAGAGAGAGAGAGAGAGAGAGAGAGAGAGAGAGAGAGAGAGAGAGAGAGAGAGAGAGAGAGAGAGAGAGAGAGAGAGAGAGAGAGAGGGGGGGGGGAGGGGGGGGGAGCAAGTCTCAAACTTTCAAATTTTTTCATAATACTTCAAAATGTGAATATACAACATAGTATTTCAAATATGGCACAAGCAAACCAAAAATATCAATCTAAACTGTGTATTTTAATGAGCTCTACACTTTTCCTGCATCTCTGATGTTTTGCAGATTTTAGGAATTATAGAAAATTCATTCAGAATAAACAAGAGTTCACAGGATACTTAGAAGAAATTTAAGATTTGCATTTTGTTCTTAATGTTAATATCTGAAATGTGTAATATTTGAGTGCAAATCATTACATATACAATTATCAAAAGTTTCCCTTGTGAAGGGTAGTGAAAATCTTTACATTGTACCCCATCGAGAGAGGTGGCACTGCATAGGAGGTCATTGGCTTGATTTCCTTGGGCAGCCTACCTGACCTATAAGTTTTTTGGGGGTTTCCATGGGCCACCAGGTGAATACTGGTTGGTAAGTCCATTACATACCCCAAATTTTCCTGTCCATCATTTCCTTGTCCTTGTTTTCAGAGTTTTCTGTTACAGTGTTGAGCAGGTTGCAGCTGGATGGCAGCTTACTGTAAAGGGTTTATCCTGGTATTGTCATCATTGGTACCTTCAATTGGGACTTGCTTTCAGGGATTTTGAGCTCAAGCTCCCTTGAGGAACCACCAAAGGCTCAGGGCTCATGAGTAGGACCAAATGGCTTCAGAGACATTCCATCTATAACTGTTAGGAACCTCATCCATGCTTTGCCCATCATCCGGAGCTGGTCACCCTTCAGATCTCTCTCCTCATCCCTCCCTCAATGGGGTCACATTAGATTCAAAGGCCCCTAAGTGCTGACAACCTGTGCTCTGCTCCGTATCTGGGGAACCCATCTATTTGTAATCCTAATCCTACATTGCCCTGCACAAACAGTGAAATGTTAACATTAAATTTTATAAATAATGCATTTTTGTTAACATTTATACATGGGTGTATCTTTTTTGGGTTTTTGTTGTTGTTATTTATTGGTTTATTTATTTTTACAGTCTGTGGTTCTTTAGAACACTTCAGTACCCATGGAACACTTGCATCACCAGGTTCTCCTGGCAGGTATCCAAACAATAGAGATTGCATTTGGATGGTCCATGGACCTTATGGCAAAAGGATCCAATTTCACTTTTACAATATTCAGATTGAGCCCAGTGCTAACTGCAGCAATGATTATTTAGAGGTAACAATACATTAAATATTCTTCATTATTTTTATTATTCTCATAAATTAATTCTCTTTTAAATGTTCTTAGTACAACTCAGTGGCAGCTCCTGGCCTAAATGATAGGTGACGCTCTTTTCACACAAAATAACACAAGCAATTTACTTATTTCTCATACATTAAATTGACTCTCTTGTCCTTTTGGTTGGCTATTCATCTCGATAATGTTGTTGTGAATGGCTGCCACCCTATTAGATTCATGCAACCAGAGTTAAAATTAACAATAAAAGTTTGTATGTCTCTTGAAATATGTCTTTAACACTAGCTTTTAAAACTTCTGATGTCACACTTGACACCCTTTCCTTGCACTTGCATCAAGACACCAGGAATTGACTTGGTCTACCAGTTATTATTGCACCTTTCTTATCATCCTTTGTCCATCGCAAAAAAGAATTTTGTAACACGCAACACACTGTGATTTTGGAGATTCATTGCCAGTCACCCATGGTTTAAATGCTTTTAAGACATACATTTATTGTTGATACTTTGAATTTACACTAGCAAACTTTCAAGACCATACACTCTATGATAATAATTACTATGTACAGATTGTTTTCGCATATGCACTGAAGTAATATACTGAAAGACTGATTCAGAGAACTTGGAAGTTTGAAAAGTGATTTGAAGGGAAAACATTCTTTTACCCAAGGAAGGGGTGTTTGAAAGGTTTTCAGCCATCAAATAGCCTTTGCAAGGGGCCTTTCTACCTAAAAAATTCCAGGTTTTTAGCTTCACCATAGCCTCAAAGCAGGTAAACCAGCACTCACACATTCCAAGCTTGAGTTTGTTGCAATGGGAACCAGACATAAACAGTGCATCTGAACATACCACAGCCGAGAGTAGCTGCACCCAGCCCTCTTTATACATGGTCATGGACATTGTGAATTTTCCATTTTGCTCACTTTTTTCCCTCCTCTTTTCTTTCTTTCTTTTCCCTACTACTGTCACAGTAATACTTCGGCATGGGATATTTTCACTCCTAAATTAGTGATTTCTGTAATTATATCCTACTATGTGAATAGTGGAATATTTAAATATAAGATGTTTAAAATAGAGATAAAATTATATTCAAATGCAATAGTTAGAAACAGGTGAAGTGGCACTTACATTAACTTCACCTGCGGAACTGCCTGAGGCACAATTCTACTGTTGCATATAAGTGCTTGGTTTACTTCTGGTGGACAAT
Source organism: Hymenopus coronatus (assembly GCA_030762935.1). NCBI lineage: Eukaryota > Metazoa > Arthropoda > Insecta > Mantodea > Hymenopodidae > Hymenopus > Hymenopus coronatus. Next base: position 38,700,801 of record CM060897.1, on the reverse strand, counting down.
TGGCATGTTACCTGCATGTAAATAATAGAAAGAAAAATGGTATTAATTTTATTACTTTCCTCAGTTGAGGGCTGCCATGTAGACAAAGTATAACTACACAATTAACATTTTTAAAAATAATTTACAATGCTAAAAGATAAATTGTATAAATAAGTATAGGTAACATAAAATTATAAATGATAAACTTCAAATCTAATACAAATAGCACATACAAATCTTGTCACAAAAAAAAAAAACACATTACAGTTACATGACTTTCTCAAAATATTGTAATTTATTTTATGAATAAATGTACTAATTATTCATATTAAAAAGCTTGTTTGTTCTATCTGCTTTCTATTAATGTGTAAACATTGGCCAAAAGACTTCAATAAATTATGTTTTAAGTATTAAGAGCATATAGGAGTCAGATATAACAAACATGTTGTAAATGTTTGTGTTTATATTACTCTTTGCATAAACTCATCAAAAACAAAAGAACAGTTTTGCTCCAAAGATATTGCTTGAAGTATTATAGAATTACAATAAACAACAGTAAATATTTAATAAATGTCTACTGTTGGAAAGCCATATAAGACAAATTGTATGTTATAATGGCTTTCAGATATAAATTTTTACATAATTACTTTTCTGACTTCACAGACTTATACAGTTTATTTGTATTAACAGTATCTGAAACATATGGCATTTCAGTTAAGATTGTTAGAGCTACCAATTTTCCATGCAAAGAGTAACTTTCTTGAAAATCTCTGACTGGCTGAATTAAACATTGGCTCTATTTTGAATTCAGGTGAACTAAAACTTGTATTACCAATGAAATATTCTTCTTCTTTTCCTCTCTCTTAACCCTTTAGAGAATCAGGTTTCCTCAGCTGATCATTGTCCATTTCCTATATTTTGTCCTATCCCTAGTAGTTATTTAACTTCCCTCAAAGTCTTTCCTTTCTTATTCCTATTTTCTGTACATAATCGCTCTATTCTATTCTTGGTTGCCCTCTCCCTCTTCTTCCTTCCCCTCTGGCCTCGCATTTCTGTTTTGGTTTTCTGCTCTCATCCATCCTATTTATGTGTCCAAACCATCTTAAAACATTTGTCTCTATTTTTTTTATTACTGGTTCTTGATTAAGGATATTCCTTATTGGACAGTTTCTTATCCTGACCCTTCTGGTTTTCCCTATACATTTCCGTAAATACTTCATTTTTGTACCTACTTGTATTTCCACTTTCATGTTTTGACAGTACTGTCCAGCTTTCTGAGCCATAAAGAAGTGTTGGGAGATAAACCATGTTATACATTCACATTTTTGTATCATTGTTAATTTTCTTTTTTCCTATTAGTGTTTGATTTGGTAATAGATTTGGTTTGCCTTATTTATTCTATGATTTATTTCTGTATCTATTTTTCCTTTTGAATTAATGAGATTGTCCCTAAATATTAAAAATTCTCAATACTCTTCATGGTTTCTCTGTTCCATTAGATATTTATTCTTCTCTGTGTCTCTTTGATACATGTATTCATTTGCTTTTATTCACATTTGCTTCCATGCCTCTATCTTTGCACATATTTGCCCACTCTATTACTGAATTCTGTAGTTCTTCACTATTGGCCATTAGGACAATGTTATCTGCATAAACTAGAATCTGAGTGCATCTGGTTTCATGTTCCAACTTCCTATTTTCACTCGTCAATTCATTTACATTGTTTAATTGAATACCTGCCGGCATAAACGTTGTAACCCTCAAAATGCAAATTTTTCAGGAGAGAATAAATACAAATAAATTTCTGCATCCGAGCAAACCACAGCAAAATTAAAACAAAAGATAAAAGGCACATAATGTTCATGTTTGCCAATATAACTTCACACATGCCTCCCTTTTACCATATACAATGTTTATATGTGAAAATCTAGCATTCTATAAAAGTGAAGGTTACAACGATTTTGCCAGCAGGTATTCAATTATTTGGTCCATGCATATAATATACAGTAATGGACTTAAGCTGTCCCCTTATTTTATTCCTCTATTCATTTCAAATTCTTCCAATTTGGCACCTCCTATTCTTACAACCCCTGTCGCTTTATTATATAAACGTTTTATCTTCTTTAGCAAAGTTTCTAATGTTCCCTTATCTTTTAGGGCTTTCCACAATTGTTCTCTAGGTACTCTGTCAAAGGCTGATTTCAGGTCTATAAAAGCCAGATATAGTTCCCTCTCTCTACTCATCATATCTATTACTATCCTCACTATGAATATATGATCCTCAGGCCTGAAAGCACTTTGTTCTTCCTCCATATTTTCTTCAATTTCCTTCCTCAATCTGCTTTCCTGTATTCTTGAATACGGTTTCATTACCACTGATGATAGGCATATAGCTCTGTAGTTTTCACATTTAACTGTAGATCCCTTTTTGTGTATAGGTATTATAATGTTTCTCTCCCAATCTTTTCTCTCTTGTCTCCATATCTGTCTAAATAATTTGGTCAGCCATTTTTTAACTTTTCCTCCTCCATATTTAATTAATTCTGGTGTTGTACCATCATCTCCTGCAGATTTCCCATTTCTCAGTCTTTGAATGGCGTGGTCTATTTCTGCTGATGATATTTCTGCTTACTCATCTTCATTTTTCTCCTCCTGTCTATTATTATTTCTATTGTGTGTTTCAATCACAGGTAAGTCTTTTTCCAAAAATATATTTCCTTAGTATTCTTTTCAGATTTTTAATATTTCTTTTGCTTCTTGTTTGGTTTTATTATTATCCATGATATTCCATATTCATTTTTATACCCCCCTTTTAAGTTTTTGACCAAATGCCAAAAACTTTTTAAATTTAATCTATAGTTATCTTCAATTTCCTTTCCAAAATTCTCCCACATTTCAGTTTTTGTTCCCTTTACTTCTATTTTGGATTTGTTCCTTTTTTGTATATATTCTAATTGATCTTCTTCTCTGTTAGTCCTTATAAATTTCTTCCATGTGTTCTTTCTTTCTTTTATTTTATCTTTCACAGCATCATTCCACCATTTGGTACTTTTTGTTTTATTACTAATATTAAACAGGCCACATAATCTTGTACTGTTTTGTTTATTTATTTATTTATTTATGCTAAGCTTTATACAGGTGAATATGACCGGTGTTCAGCCCTGGCTCTTTACCGGTCATACTCATATTTTACAATAGTTTATTAATTCTAGTTTATTACACCATTTTGTCTATTTACTGTCCATATCCATTTATTTTTCACTTTGCATAAGAATTGTCCAATCTTCTTACTATCTTTTTGAAACATTTCAACTACTACTACATTTCTATCTATTTTAAACCATTTCTTATTAATATACTTTTTTCTCCAAATTTCAGTTCCTTTACATTTAAATAAAATGTGTTCTATATCTTCATTTCCGCCACATATAGGACATTGATTTTGTGGAATACCTTTCCTTAAACCTTTTAATCTCCATACTCCTGCTTTCAGCCATGCAATACCTTCTCGCTCCTCTTTATTTGTCACATCAATGTACTTTTCCCTTCCCCATGAGACTTTCATTGGTATATAGAAAACTAAAGATCTCTTTTCAGTTATTTCACTAAATATTTTTTGTATTTCTATATCCTCAAATCTTTTCCTTGCCAACTTCCAGAAGTTATTCACATTATTTTCTCTTCTTCTCCACATTTCCCCTAACCCACTACTTTCCAGGTTATTTCGAAGACAGTCTACCCATCCCTTGTTCTTCAAACTTTTCTCTTGATAAATTAAACACTGTTTTAACAAATTCCTTTCTTCCAATTTCAATATCCTATGCCAAAATTTCAATGCCCTTTCCATAATCTTTCCCTTACTTGCCACTGTACCCAGCTCTATTTGTGCTACCTGCCTAACAGTTGCATTTGGTAACCCCAGTATTTCTTTGCAAAATTTCCTATGCACCTCATCTATGCCTTCCCATCCTCCTTCTAATCCCCATACTTCTATCCCATATAGCATTTTTGCCTCAACCACCATATTGTACACTTTTTCTAACCATCTAATATTTATATTAGGTGCTTTGTATTTGCAACTTCTAATAGCTGATAAAGCTCCTTTTCCTTTTGCCAATGCAAATTTCTTTTGCTTTTCCCAATTGCCACCACTATCAATTTTAACTCCTAGATAAATACATTCTCTCACTACCCTGTACTCCTTTTCATTCTCATTCTTCCATTTTTCATATTTGCTCAATTTTCCCCCTTTTTTGAACACTACAATCTGCGTCTTGTCCTGGTTCACTTTTAAACTCCACTCTTTACAGTAATTATTTAATGTTTGCAAGGATTGTTTCAAGCCATTCACTGTAATTGCACCTATAACTAGATCATCTGCAAACAGTAATCCTGGAATCTGAATATTATTAATTACTGGCATCGAGTTATTATTTCTCCCAATTTCTGTTAATACATCATCTATATATAAATTGAATAGGACTGGACTTAACTTACATCCCTGTCTAAGGCCTTTCTCTTGTTGGATTTCTCTTGTTACAACCCCTTCCTCCACTCTTATACAAAAAGTATTTTCCTTATATAATGCTCTAAGGGTGTCCACCATTTGTTTACTCACTCCTTTAGTCAACAACTTATGCCACAGCAATTGGAGCTCTATCCTATCGTATGCTTTCTCTAAATCCACAAAAGCCATATATAACTTTCCTCTTTTGTCTTTCAAGTATTTATCTACCAGTGTTTTTATAATAAATAAGTTATCAACTGTCCTCCTCCCTTTTCTAAAGCCCATCTGAAGTTCCGAGAGGATATCATATTCTTCAACCCATGTTTGTATCCTGTTTGCCATAATACCAGTAAAAATTTTTCCTACATTTGATAATAATGCAATGCCTCTATAGTTGTTTGGTTTGTCAACACTACCCTTGCCTTTGTATATTGGATGTATGATTGCTTTCCTCCACTTATCTGGTATATACCCCTTCACCTTAATTGTGTTAAATAAGTCTACTAAAACCTTAACTCTGTTTATTTCAGTGCACCATTCCTTAAGGAACTCTGAAGGGATTCCATCTATTCCCGTTGCTTTATTTCTCTTCATTATTTTCACCTGTTGGATTATTTCTTCACTTCTTATTATATCATCGAGTATATCTACATAGTTATTACCTATTTCCCAATTTCCTATCTCATTTTTACTCTTTTTTTCCCCATACAAATTTTTAAAATATTCCATCCATTCTCCTGGTTTTATACTTGGTTTTGTTACATATTTATTATACATTGATTTCATAACCTTCCATATCTCATTTGCATTATTTTCATTTAGAATTCGTATCAAATTACTTTCATATTTTTTCATCCAGCTTGTTTTCTTTTGTTCCAGTAATGAATTATATAAAATCCCTCCCTTGCATATACTCTTTCTTTAATTCTATGTTTCCTAATTCCCTCCACTTTATGAGCAGCTGTTTGACTTGTCTTTTAGTTACTCTACATTCTTCATCAAACCAGCCCTCATCTCTTTTGTAAACCTTCTTTCTCATTTTCATTTCCTCCCCAGCCCTTAGCATAATGATATTTAAGATATCCATAGCACTTTCAATTTCTTGTTCCTTTATCATAAAACTTATTCCACACTGACATATCTGGCCATAATTAGAGTTTAGTGTCTGCCTAAATTTATTGCAATACTCTTCCTTCCATTTGTATCTACTGTATTCTTCTATGTTGCACTTTTCCTCCCTTAAATTATAGACTATTTGCTCTGTGCATGTTTTTATGTCTACTATCAATGGAAAATGCCCACTGTTGGAACTTAAATTTAGTATCTTAAAATTACTTAAAATATACCCCATATTAATTGGCCATAATACATAATCAATCACACTTTGACCATTATTACTAACATACGTATATTCTCCATTCACATCTTCTCCATATTTCCCATTCAAAATATCAAAGGCATTCAATTCACAGAATTCTATAAATTTCATATAGCCTTTGTCAACTATCTTATCTTTGCTGTATCTAATTTTCTCAGGTTTCTCTAATGTATCATTACTCATCCACCTATTCCCTCCAATAACATCATTTTCGCCAATCCTAATGTTAAAGTCTCCCATTAATATAATCTCAGAATTACCATATCTCTCCTTTAAATGTTCTATTTCTATCTCTAGGTGTTTAAGGAGGTCCGGATTATGAAAGCGCGAAGGAAGAGGAGGATTGTATACTATGCCTATACATATAACATTTTCAACTATTTGTTTCTCCTCTAATACAATCCATAGTATTTCTTTTCTCCTTGACCAAGTTTCTTTAACTCCTTTACTTAACGTCTTCTTTACAAAAAAGCCTATGCCTCCAGATGCCCTCCCCTTTCTTGCTACCTTATCTCCTTTTATCCCTACAAAATCAAAATCCTTTACGTAAACCTGGTCCTCTTTTAGCCATGTTTCAGCTACCGCGAGATAATCAAGTTTTGTCAATAATTGATTTAAACTCCCCGCATATATTTTGTTTTTAACTCCCTCACAATTCCAGAATCCAAGCCTCCTTATATTCTCCCTTCCCTATTGTGAGCCTGATCTAAATCTAAATGTTTACTGTTTTGTTAATGGTTTCTTTTAGTATTCTTCATGTCTATCTATATACCTTATTTCTCCTTCCTTTCCTCTCTCTGCCTCACTGAGCCTTCCATCACTTTCTTTGTGTATTTTTCCTTCCTTTCTTCTTTCTGAAGTTCTCTGATTTTCACTTTAGTAAATTTTGTTTCTCTTCTTTTTCTAGAAGTTTTGAACTTTGTTTCCATAATTAGCAAGCAATATTCAGTACTGAGTTCTGCACTTTGGAAAACATGAAATCTTAATACTGAATTTGTTGATGGAATAGGAATAAAACACTTCCTCTACCTACCATGTTAAGTGATAGAGAAAGAAAAATGTAAATGTTTGTCCTATGAACAATATAATATGTAGATGCTGAAAAATTACATACCTGCAAATCAGGACAAAAAACATCCTTTCTAAGAAACTCTTTCTCTTATTCAGATTTATGATGGATGGCTTGACAACTCACCACTGTTGCAACGTTTTTGTGATCATATAAATCCAGCACCTTTAGTTACTTCAAGCAATTCTGCAAGAGTTCAGTTCCACTCAAACGAAGCTATTAATGATGTAGGATTCCAACTTGTATATGCTGCTATACAAGGTAACTTCTTCATATGATTACTTATTACTTAAGGTAGATTTCTAAGAAAAGGTTTGATTGTAGCTTTGGGATGCACAGTGGGACTGTAAGAGGATGAATAATGATGATGATGATAATGATGATGATCTTTATTAGCTTATAGACATTTTACAAGTTTCAAGAAAGCTTCAACTTCACATTTGCATATTTATTTATATTTATATTTATTTATATGCAATAAAGACTTTGGGTATATGAAATTAGCATGGTAACCATTACACCATGGAGGGCAACGTCTGCATAATGAATGCAAGAAGTTACAGAGTTCTGGCTTTTTTTTTAAATCTGTCTCCAACCCACTCAACATTTTCTTTTCCTTGATCCCCATTGTAAACTTAGTAACAAAAAATGTTGTTGCTAGCTTTTTTATTGCATAGGCACAGAATTTTCTGAAAATTTTAAATTTGAAAAAATGGTAATACTCATCTTGTTAAGATAGAGATTTCAAACTAGGTAGGTATCAGCACTCTAGCTTACTCAGCTAAGAAAATATATTGTTGCATGCTACTCTTTACTTTTTTAGTTTCTCTGTGAGGTTGCTCTAACCACCCTCCAACTGATTCATGTTTTTAGCCAGTTTAAGTTTCTTTTTAAGCAGTATATAATTTAACCAACATTTACAGTCAGTTTTACATAAGCAATTATCATTGACTATATATATATAGTATGAGGATGCCCTAATCTAAAGTGTGTTTGTTTTTCAGGAACACCAGGCTGTGGAGGTATATATAGCTCTCCTTCTTCAGAAATCACTTCTCCAAATGAGTCTGGTGTATATAGAAGCAACATGGACTGTGAATGGCTGATACAAGTACCTGTGGGAGAAAAAATTAAACTCACTTTCCATACCTTTGATCTAGAGGATTCTGATCCATGTCGCTATGACTATCTGGAGGTAAGAGTGATCAACAATCAACTTCTTTCACATCAGGAGAAAAGAAAGAATGGGCAGCATCAAAACATATCACAGCCAAAGTAAAATTGTAATCGATATGTCAAAACGATCATTGTAATTTGCCAAATCATTTATGTATGCCTTTGTAACATTAAAAGAGGAGATTGGTGGGGGGAAGTTGTGACCAATAATTACAATTTATATATTTTTAAGTGAAGTTTATGAAATTTTGGTACACACTCATACATTACTCAAATTATGCTGTACAGGGTTTCAATTATATAGTTTAAATAACCATGAAAATATTGTTTAATTACCAAATTAATTGTTGTCTCAGAAAGTCCTGAGATCAAAGTTTTTATCCAATAAAGTTGAAATTCTTATAAATAAAGTACAGAAACCTAGAAACAGAAATTATTTGGGCTTTCTTATGTGCAATGAAAACCTATTTTAATTTTAACTATGACTTATGAAAATATGTTTTAGCATAATTTAAAAGATATAACTCAAACAAAATTAAAAAAGACCAAAACCAAATATAAATCTAATTTCTTTTACATAGATGTATTGAAATATACTCTGAAAGTTTCAAGTTATTCTGATAAAAATTTCACTAAATGGCACATTTTATAGACAAAAAAAGGCTGAAAATCTAAAAACACAAGTAAAATACAAAACAAAAACAACTACAGTTATATTTATTCACTCCTAGGTTTTTCACAGATATACAATGGTGTGCAAAACCTATGATGAAAGTAACATTCATATGCTCTGTTACTGCCAAATAACATGCTCGATGAAACTTGAATAATACATAGAGAGCACTGCTACAGTATGCTCCAGGAGACAACTAAATTAAATAAGCAATGAGATGAACAGAAATTACACTTTTATTTATAGCAAATGAGCTACATTAAAATAACTTTGATAGTCCTCTAGATTGAAAAAAAAAGAGATATGGTGCTTAAAAGTGTGTGTGATCGCCACAGACAGCAATGCATGTTCTGTATAGTGCTCCCGTGTTGGCCAAAGGGTTGGTAAGGAGTTCTTGTGGTAGGGTGTTTCAATCTTCCACCAGTGCTGTTGACAACTGTTGGATGGTTGTTGGTGCATGTGGACATGCTGCAATGCATCTCCCCAAAGCATCCCACAAGTGTTCAATGGTATTTGAATTGGGGAAACAGGCAGGTCGGTCCACTTGCTGAACAACCTCTCCATTCCAAGATATGCAATTTGTTGCCCTCTGTGGTGTAATGGTTTCCATGCTAACTTCATACACCAAGGTCTCTGGTTCAAACCCTGTGGAGGACGATGGATTTTTTGGGGGCGTAAAAATCCTTAGCATGGCTTCCTTTGGAAGGGAAGTAAAGTCATTGGTCCCATGTAATAGATTTATGGCTTGTAAAAGAACCACAAGCCTGATAGAGAAGCCGCTGAGCAAAATTAAGCAGTCTTTCACGCCCAGTATAGAATGGGATGCTGAGAACCACAGCAGTTGAAGAGCATCCATAAATAAAACTCCATTTCATTTCACCTATGCAATTTGATGCAGTCGCACATTGTCATCCATAAAAATGAAGACTGGTATGTCTGCACCTCTGGAAAGGTTCATATGAGGAAATAGTACAGTATCACAATAACGCTGACCAGTGAGCATAACGTGTTCAAAGATTTGGAGGTCTATATGCTCATACAGCATTATGCCTCCCCATACCATTCACTCATACCACTAAAATGCTCATGTTCAAGGATATTCCTGAGTGCCAGATTCAGTATGTAGAGAATCGCTACTAAGACTGAATCTGCTCTCATCCGAGAAGAACACGCAACCCTATTCCTTGTTGGTCCAATTCTGATGCTCTTGGGACCATCACAAGCAGTGCTACAAACATGGGGATGATAAAGGAACACAATTTACTGTTGCCTTCGGGCAAAGAGCTGTGCCACTCTGTAGTGTGAGGTTGCATGCCTAGCAGTCCTGTTAAATGTGGTTGCAATTGCACCCGCTGTTTGACATGGATCCCTTTTTGCTTGTTGCACAATGTAGTAGTCATCTACTGCTGCAGATGAACATGGTCGACCACCTCTCCTTGGAACGGCAGTGCCTGTGATTTGGAAGGCTTCCCATTCATATGAAACAATGCTGTGAGCAATACCAAACTCCTGGGCAACACTTGTCACACTTTGTCTTTCTTCCAGTTTCCCTATAATTCTTCCCTGTGTGAAGTCATTTTAATGTTGTCTACAGGCTATGTTTTGAGGAAGAACACCACTACAGTGCACTGTAATATCTTGCTGATTGCCACGCACTGTCTTGCCCTGCTTCTTCAATTGCCTGGGACCAGACCGATTTGGCACTATAATCTTGCTACACTCTAGCCATGTGCATTCAGTTTTCTGTGTATAAGTGAGAGACTTCTGGCAACATGCTCCTGCACTTTTATTTATTTCCAACAAGTAGTTCATATTTGCGTTAATTTAGGTTTCGCACTCCAATGCATGTTAAAAATTTTAAGCAACAAACTTTCTCCAGTAATGCCTATTTAGTTCTGCTACACATTTTTGTTCATATGTTTTCACATTAATATGTCACATTTCTCAGGTCATAATTAATGCATTAATTTACTTATTCATTATATATTATGTTTATGCTATGTTAAGATATGTTATTCATGGTTGCTGAATGCTGTATCCTTGCTGTCACAACACAAAATAGTAGATATATTAAAGGTGGTATCAATAATTTCAGAATACATTATTGCTGCAAGTGTGTTAACAATAAATTGGGCAAGGTAATACTGAGAAATTATTTTGATATTTTTGTAAGTCCTATACATGTCAAAGCTGCAAAGGGTCGGGCTGTATTTGCAGGTACAATTAATATCCATGAAAAATGATATATTTTTCACAAATAAGTTATGCCAAGCCAAAATCTCAGTGACCAATGAATAACTATTCATGCAACTGACCTCTATTGGATACAATACAGATTTTAATGAAATGGTTAGAACATAATAGAATATAATTAAAAATACAATGTTTTTTGTATTATTTTTACTTAGTCTAACCTGTATATAACAGAAATCATTACTATTTATCTAAGAATTAGCAACTTCCTCTGTATTCATTGTTGGCTTGTTACTCATTAATTTCAAACTAAAGTGGTGTTGGTCAAATTTACAGGTTATGTGTCAAGTGGTTTGGGGTTTACCCATACCTGTGTTATGCACTTAAATAGTCATGATCATAACATAACAATAATGCTTTAGTATGACCATTGTTTCCCTCCAGTAAGTAATGTGGGAATACCAATGACTGCGTGGTCATGATGATAAATAGAAACTAATTATTTAAAATATATTTAAATGAAAGTATTGCTAAAATAGTGCCATTATTCACTCTCTTTACCATTTGAATTACTAAAAAGGTGTTGATGATGACAACAATAAAAAACACAATGATGGTGATAATTTATTCACCAATAGGCAATTATAATAGACTTCATCAAAACTAACTTATACATTTTAACTGATTACATTTCCACATACACAATATTTTAAAATAGTGACCAAAATGCTAAATACAACTGATAACGAGCACAATCCTGGCCCTGAAGGCAGTCGTCAAACTTCCTCCCAACCAAAGCACATCCCCCAGATCAACTGGATCCATGAAACAAACAAATTCACAAGGCAATATCTTCAAAAAGGTAACTGTGGCTCAATGCTATAAAATCAAAAGAAGATGGCTTTTCAAGCATTAATTTACAAAAAGAAGATGGATGGGTTATTCAAATTCAAACTAAATAAGTGGTATAATTTATGAATTTTAGAACATAAATTAGTCAAAATCATATAGCCATGAATTCATCAACAGAATAAAACATGTAGTTTAGGAATAGATTTTTAATCTTCTTAAATATGCTTTAAATGTTTTGTTTACTTATCTCTAAAAATTCTTCTTTTTTATAGATTGGGATTTTTATTGACCATTTATATATTGTACCTAAAAATATTTGAATATTTATATTACATGTTTTGGAAAGAAGTAAATTAAATATTTTTATGCCATTTACCATATGGTACGTTGTGGACTTCTGAAACCTAAGATAGGACATATCCACTTTGTTCTTGTTTTGTGTGTGGCACATGTGTATTTACTTCTTGTGCAGTGCAGTAACAAAGTAATTCCATTGCTTGAAAGGCATGCATTGGAATGGATGGAGAATAGCTTGTTCTCTGGTGGTTCAGAATGGATATATTTGTGATAAAAACTCACTAATCATAAGCATGTGTTTGTTAGGTTTACCAAGGTCCTGGTGAGCTCAGAAGCCTGCTAGGAAGATATTGTGGTTCAGCAATTCCACTTCCTTTTACTTCTACAAGCAATGAAGTTCACCTGCATTTCCATTCTGATTATTCTAATTCTGGAGAAGGATTCCGTATTACATATGAAGCAAGTATGTCAACCTCCCTAATATTTCTTATTTGATAATGCTAGTTACAGTATATGCCACATTTCTGTGTACCATTTGTTCTTTTATTTTATTCTCCTTCATCACTATTTTTTTTTTTTTTGCGACACTTTTTTTGCGACTATTTTCTCTCTGTCTGTCTCTCTCTCTCTCTCTCGCTAACTCCATCTTCTTCCGCCCCACCCCCTTTCACTCCTTGCCAGGCCCTTCCTCCCTTCCCCACTTCTTAGATATCTTCTCAGTTCAAAAAGTACTTGCTTCCACTTTAAACAACAATTCTAGCAGCCAAATTAAGAGAGAAAAGTCATTTAAATATGCAGAAAGGACAAATAATATTGCTCTTAATGTGTTGTACTATTTCTCTAAACTTTCTATTTTATTAGTTTTTTAATGTTCTTGAAAATCTGTACTATATGATATTTAGTACAAAAAGTTTTTGGTGAAATATATGAAATTGCAGTGGAAATGTTTTTTCTCTGCTATAGGAAACATAATGTTAAATTTAGAAATTATCAGTGTGTTTACTAAACTTTCTTATTAATGCCTCAGATTTTACATTTCTGAAATGCATTTCTCCATCAGTTGAAGGCATATGCCAAAGATATTATCAAGTATTATATTAAAACAATTGGTCTACAAAATGCACATAAAATGATTGCAAATAAAATAAAAATTTGGGATAACATCAGGACAGTCAGACTGTAATATTGTTTATAGTTTCTGTATACTGAAAGTAGGAATTTTCTCTCCATTAATTTTGCTAATTAAAATAGAGACAAACACTTGTGTATTACTATAAAATTGTTAGCAAAACTATCCTTTTTAGCTTGTTATATTATATATATATATATATATATAAATATCTTATGGTAACTCCTTTGCTTACAAAAGTGATAGTAAAAAGAAAATTGTTATATCTTAAATGTTCATTAAACCTAAATTTTGTTAACAGGTGCAGTCAGAACATTATGCTTATTAAATTTGGGAAAGAGCATTTTCCAATAAACTGAGCTGTAAAAAATATTTTTGTTCTTTTGATTTTGACTGTATTTGAACTGCTTCTCTGGGAAAAGTAAATAAGATGCATATAGGCTGTTCCTAAGTGAGACCAAGGATGCAATATATATTATGTTTCATACAATCAATTTGGCAATTTTTTATGGTCTATAAAGCTTAAGAGTCACCAGACATTTGTCTAATGAGGAAAAGAAAAATCACTGGATAGCACACTCCACCATAATATATATTCAAACAGAGAGGCAGGAAACTCATGCACAAACAATTTTAAAAAGGTACTTTTTGGTATAAAGTTAGCATAGTGTGTTTCGAAAACTACCACAAAATCTCACTGTATGAAATTGGATAAATTGTCATATGTCATGTCATGAAATCAAATTTCACAAATTTGTACTTGTGTCAATTGAGATGTGCATGCCACTTGAGTTCATGGTAGTTGATTGTGATTATTTCAAATTCATTCAAGCATAGATCCACTGGGGATAGGATGAAATGGATAATGTCCCTCCTTCAATCAGGTTTTCTCAACACTTGTATTCTCATGAATTGTCTTTTGTATGGAGTTATTTTGACACATGGTGAGGGATTGCTTGGGATGAGTATCTCACGTTTCTGACTTGTCATAGGGTCTAGAATGTATGTGAACATCTCTATATGAGCAGCAGAACTCAAATATGAGGTATGTTCAAAAAGAAACCAAACTTTTGAAATAGCTCACCAACCAGCAGAGGGCAGCTACTGAGTGCACGTAGCAGTAGGTTTAAAAACAAACTGCTATTCGTTGTGCTTTACTCTGACAGTCACTGAGCTATAGCTGCTGGAGTGAGCATGAGCATAAGTTTTTTTGTTTTTTTTAGCCTAACGTCCTTTAACCTAGTTGGTTATATTGGACGATGAATGAAATTGGTGAAATGATGCTCAAATGATCTTGGGATCCATGGAGCTTAAAGTTACTCAACATTCGTCTTCTCAGGATGAAGGAAAATCCCGAAAAAACCTTATCTGGGTAACTCACCCTAAGCGAGATTTGAACTGGCGACCTGTTGAATATGAGGCAGACACACTACCACCAGACTACCCAGGTGGGCTAGAACACAACTCTGTGTGTGTGTGTGTGTGTGTGTGTGTGTGTGTGAGTGTGTGTGAGTGCGTGCATGCATACATCGGTGCATGTGTGCATAAGAAATTTGCAACAAAATTAGCAAAACATTCACAGACATTGCAATTGCATAGCCAAAACACATTAAAAGGACATTGTTTCCAAACCATAGGGGACATTCAAGACAATACAGCAAGCAACCTGTGTACAATCCCAGAAAATCATTCCAAAAATAGAAGAAATGATAGGAGTGGTATTGCCAGTAGAGGGGACTATTTTGAGGGTAACAGTGCTTAAAATGTTACAGAATGAGCAATAATGGTTTTATAGCATAAGTTTGGTTTCTCTTTGAATATATTTTTACAGCATATAAATTTTGAGTCAATTAAATGGGCATGGTATAAAAGAATATACTATACTAGTTGCCACTACAGAAGGATGCAAAGATTCATTTCTGAGTGCACAGTACATTACGTGGTGTCATTCACAGTCTTTTCACTGCATTCACAGCTACACTTAGTGTCTGGCTAATGGAACATTTTAATTTTGCACATCTTTTGGTGAAAGTCTTAAACAGTAAAGTGTGTAATAAATATATCTGAGGTCATAGTCCACACATTTCCAGCCATCACAAATCATAACATCAGTAATGTAGAAATCACTCTATTTTCTCTCTTGAAGGGGTATAGTTTGAGACATAAAGAACTTTTTTTTTAAGAAGTTTACTTTTAATTTTTCCATCTACTCAAGATGTTTCAATTTTAGGATTGTCAGTTAATATCTGGTCTGGTAGGAGGATCTTCTCTGAAATAATTTTAGTGTAGTTTTGATGGGTTTATGTCATTCATAGCTCTGATAATAGCAACAATTTGTTTATCGATTTGGTGAGTAAATTTCCAGTGGTCTGCAAAGTGAACCTAGATACTTGAAATCAGGTACACTTTTCAGTGGCTTTTCTTCTATGTTTAAATTGATGGTTTTCCTCCCTTCCTTAGTGCCATAGATACAGTCTTTCTTTGTTTAGATCTAATTTGTTTTCTTCTATCCACCTTACCAACAGGTCAAAGGCCTTCTGAAGTTGACCCTGAGACTTTGAGGTTAGCACTATATTATCTGCATACATATATAATGACGCCTTCTGGAATGTTCGCTGTGATACCCACTGTAGCTATGATAAATAGTACAGAACTTATGAGCATATACATTTTAAATGCACAATAATTTCAGTAGATGGAGTTCAAAAAAGATACTTATATTATTTGCTATTTAATACTTCGAAACATTTCAGCAACAGACAATTTTTTTCTAATTTTTTCTGTCAACCGGCTTTATAACTACAGTTATTTTGTTAAATCAGCATACATAAATAATTTTAATTAGCAAAATTTGTTGTATTCAGACAATTTACCAACAGTTTCTGTAGATGTTTGCATAAATATATTTTGTTTTACACATAGTAAAATGTTTAAAATTAAAATTGTGTGCACATTAATCAATATGACAAGATTAGTAAAATTCAAGAGGTGGACAGATATCAAAATGGTAAATGGTCTATTAAACTAAGATATATTCTCAAATATTGAAAAAGGCCAGTGAGCCTTGGTGTGAGGGTAAATTAAATTGAATTTTATTTATGGATGTCTTTAACTGCTGCGTTTCTCAGCATCCTATTCTATAATGGGCATGAAAGAATACTTAATTTTGTTCAGAATATTTAATTTTGTTTATGATTTTATCAGGGCTCAGGTTCTTTTACGTGCCATAAATGTACGACATGGTACTAATGGCTTTAGTTCCTTACTAAGGATTTTTACATAAAAAAAAAATCCATTGCTCTACACCGGGTTTAAACCCACATCCATGAGTACTAGAGGTAGCATGGTACCCCTAGACCACAAAGGATGATGTAACTTTCAAGAAGTCCCAAGTTTCACTCTCGGTTATGGTGAATTTAAATTAAAATTGTTTGTACAGTAGTGAAATATAACAAGATTAGTCAAATTCAACAGGTGGAAAGATATCAAAACAGTAAATGACCTCTTAAACAAATGCATATCCTCAAATATTGAAAAAGGCTGGTGATCCTTTGTTTGAGGTTAGCATGTCTGCGTAACATTCAAGAAATCCCAAGTTCAACTGTCGGTTATGATGAGTGTGGGGTTTTCTCTTATCTTAGAATATGAATGCTGGCTAAGTCTAAGCTTTAGGGGCCAAGGCCCATTTGAGCATTATTTCAACCATTTTGTGCATTCATTGTAATGCTCTACTTGATTAAAAGGGTATTAAAATCAAATCAAAGAGTAAGGTTGAAAATACTGTGCAGAAATATAATGAATACCGAAAAAACAATTACATATGTCAATTAAGAACTCTAAGCTACAATTTAAAACTGTACATCACAGAAAACAGCCACATAAAGAATAATTAATATTATAAATGAATATTTGATAATTCTCTTTCAAACTAGCTATATGTAAGTAGTAAGTTGGTAGCTCAAACATTGGCATGGAGAGCTAAAGATTAATGGTTCAAGTCATAGCCATGGCATTGATTATTTCAAGTCTAGTTCAGCTTTCCAAATAAAATGTTTAATTTTGACAATTTACATTTCGTAGGAAATATAATTGTACACAAATTATCTGTTCTAAAAATGTTATTAACAAAATTCCAAATTGACATACTCATTATGTGTAGTCAACAGTGGTGACTCATGAGCTTATGAATTGGGGATACTGTAGTGGAGCTAGTTATATCAAAATTTTGCATCACAACACACAACTACCTTGGTAATCAATTCATTAACAACTAAGGTTACCTGTTCCTTTGGTCTGCCTAAACTTTAAAGGAAGGAAACAAAATATAGTCATTCCTTCAAGAAGTATGTGAAACATGCTTAGATTCCAAGTTTGTAAGAAAGTCATATGTATTGTATTTATCCAAATACAAGACAACCTCGAATGCAAGATGAGCCTCATTTTTCAGAACTTAATTTTGGAATTTAGCATTATCATGTATATAAAAAGAAGACATAATTTAATAATTTAAATTTAATTTAATTAAATTTAATAATTTGAAGGTTTGCCATTTATATTGAACAAACTAATGGACAATCATGGTTATTATTATTATATATATATATATATATATATATATATATATATATATATATTATAATAATAATAATAATAATAATTTATTACTATTATTTATTTATTTTTTATTAATTATTGTATATTATTATTAATTATGATTTATTATTATAATAATTTTGATTCATTACTATTATTTATTTATTTTTATTAATTATTGTATATTATTATTAATTATGATTTTTTATTATTATTATAATAATTTTGTTGTACTTTGAATTTGCACGAAAATTCACGTTTTGAGCAGTTGACGGAGAGGGCAGTATGGAAATGTATGGCATGGGTGCGATTGTACAAGTGACGGCGATGGTGGTGGCAGCATAACAACATTGATGGATATGATTTTGCATTTAGACAACATACTTCACATAACACATTGTAAATGATTTTATATAATTTGAATTTGTGCAGAAATTCTGAAATTCACATAAACAGGAAAGTATGTGTACGATGATGACTATGATGGCAGGGTGGCGGCAGCATAGCAGTAACGCCCATAACGGGTATGATTTTCTATATGTAATACAAAATTCCTAGGTCTTATTATTGATCATAACATGAATTGGAAACACCATATTGATTATATCTTACCCAAACTGAGCTCTGCATGTTTTGGAATTCGATCTTTAATTCAGCTTATAAATAAGAGCATACTAAAAACAGCTTATTATGCATATTTTCATTCTTTGATGATCTATGGAATAATATTTTAGGGAAATTCAGTAAATGCTACAAAGAAGTATTCATTATGCAAAAAAAGGTAATAAGAATAATGGCAGGGGAAAGACGATCAACACACTGCAAGCCACTCTTCAAAATGTTTGGAATTTTACCATTAGCCTGTGAATATATTCTAGCCATATTGTCATTTGTAATAAATAACCCAGAAAAGTTTACAAAAAATACAGATATTCATAATAAAGAGACCAGACATAGGCAGGACTCACATAGACCAACAAATAATTTGCAGTTATTCCAAAAAGGGGTTTACTACAAAGGAATAATTTTGTTTAATTCACTTCCCTCCTCTATAAAAGAATTGCAAATGAACAAAAACAAGTTTAGATCAGAATTAAAAAGATACCTTATTACTCACATCTTCTATACAGAGGAGGATTTCATTCAATCAAAGAATACTGGTAATAATGTAACAATGTTAATATAATAAACATGAATATTCTAAGAATGCAAGTGTACGGGTAGACTTTTGGAAACAGACGTGTAATTGAAAATTATGCAAAACTGACACCTCTGAAAATTCATTGTCAGAGTTATTATTTGTAAATAAATGTATTAATAAGTATGAATAAATGTAATTGTTCACATGATCTACATCCTAGAGTTTGGGCTTTGAGTATTAGCTCATAATAGGGTCTACAGATTGCAATGTTGCGTGTGCGTGTGCACGTGCATGCACGTGCACAACATATTTAATATAACACATCGTAAATTTTTTTACCTAATTTTAATTTGCACAGAAATTCACATTGTAAGTGGGATAGAGACGGAGAACAAAAATCTGATGTGCTCCATTCACATGACTTTCTCTGTATCACTGCAACAAATTATTCTATTTACTTCATCTAATGGAGCAATAATTAGCAGAAATAGTCTTACTACTGCTTCCTTGTTAGTAGAAGCGAAATAAGGGAGTACCATAGGTTAAAGTGATAGTCAAAAGCTGGTTGCTCTGCGACTGAAGTTCCTTTGTTTGTATGGACACGAGTTAACAAAGTCCTGTATGAGAAAAGTATGTCTTTATAGCTGAAAAAAAACAAAACAAGGAATATCTCAAAAACACTACTCCACGAAAAAAATGTATATAACATAAATTGTCTGTTTTAAGATGCTTTACATTTGTTGTGTGGTAAGTTTTTGTCCATCTCTTATGGTTTAGCAGTTATGCAAAATTTCGTAAAATTGACCAAGAATAAATTAGTCTTCAGAGGCTATTCCCAGAAAATTCAAAATATACATTTTATTTGTCTTGTAAATATCTTTAATATATAATATTTTAATCAAAACCGATAGAGCCATTTTTTAGAAAATAAAAATTTTCGAAAAAAGTTCCATGTAAAGGGTAGTTTGGGGTGGGGGGATTTTTATCAAAATCTTCGTGTCGCATCTCTGGAAGATACTAAACTTAAATACCAAGTTTGGTATTTTACCGACTTTTCGTTTTTGAGTTATTGTGTTCACAGATACACGTACACACTGACACATGGACATACATGCACACACACACGGACCTTTTTCTGAAAATACTTTTTTTGGATACAGGGGACCCTAAAACATATATTTCCGGTGAAATCTCGGTATCAAATTTTTTGGTGGAGTGCAATACCTTCTCTATACACTATATACATAGCATGTATAGAGAAAGTAAAATGTACCGGTATGTTTGTGTACCAGTATGTTAGCGGTAACAACGATTATGGATACGATTTACAATTAAGACAACATATAATACATCGTAATATGTCGTAAAAGCGTTTTACCCTATTCGGCTTTACGTGTAAATTCATGTTTTAAGTGTAAGTGACAAGGGGTACTGCAGAATGTGTGCCATGGTAGTGTAGATAAGCTATTGAATATGGTAGAACGTGACGTTGGCGACGATGGCGGGAGCGCAGCTGAATCAACGATTATGGATCCTATTTTTTTTTTTGTTAAGACAACAAAGGCCTATTAATAGCTAATTTTTGGCGCGAAATTAAACACACAGAATCTGCAGCATTTGTCATAACTTCTGCGGTAAGGTAAAATCACGCATGGTATTCGGAAAACATATGATGAATGCAAGATGATCTCTCAGTTCTGAACATTAATATTTTGGAAAAAAAGATATTCAGATAAATACGGTAATTTTCTCTTTTTGATTAATGAAACAATAAATGAAAGAATCCTTTAGCTGTAGTATTACAGTCATTAAAAATATGGCAGAAGGTTGGAACAAGAAGTTGATAAAGTTTATTTTTTATTATTCTGTCCCATCTGCAGTTACATGGGCTATTTCAAATTGTAACTACCCCATCTCCCTTCTGCCCTCTTGCCTTCTGAAAAATGCAAACAAGGTTCTACCTACCTCTGCAGTGCCAAAATCCAATATTGCTCAGTTAGGGGAGTTTAAGCATTTAACCAGAAAGAGGTTTCCTGTTACTTTGTAGTCCAAGTTGTCTAACAAAATAGTGATGTATCTACCCTAGAGTAGTCTATTAAAGTGAGAGTGTTGCAGCTCTGTAACTTTTATGGATGAATCACCCCTAATATTTAATATATTTTGTAGATGAAATGTGTTGACATAAGTTATTATCTTGATACATTTAACCATATTTTGTAGTTATAAGTTTATATGATATTAGTGTTTCTGTTTGCATGTTTTAGTTTGTGGAGGACAGTTTTCTGAGCTCAGTGGCATTGTAAAATCACCTTTTTATCCAAATTCTTATCCAACCAATAGAGTGTGCATGTATGAGATCGAGGTGCCTCCTGGAAATGCAGTAAGCCTTCATTTTCAGGATTTTGAAGTAGAAGACACATACTCTCCTCCTTGTTATTTTGATTATCTTGAGGTAAGTTATTTCTTTGCATTTTTTTTTTTCATTTAATTTGTACAGTCCCCTTTAATAGGGGCTTCTTGGGAAACAATAGATGGTGTTATTACTTGTTGAACTAAGGTTTTAATATTGATTTTAGTAATTTTTATCATGGATCACATTTACAATAACTTCCAAATGCATACTTCCAGTCTAACTGTGTAATAAAACAGTTTCTGTAATTTGTGAAAAATATTAATATAACAATTAAAATTTGTAACAAAACTTCACTTATGTTTTTTCATATTCAAAAGACTAGTTTCACAATCATAGCTCCATTGCATCATCAGCTTCTTGTTCTTGCTGTTTATTTACATCGTTATGGTTACTGCTACCAAGGGAAGCATTGTATAGCAAGTATTGCTCACTACTGGAATCAAAAAAATTAATTGCATGATTTCTATTCTTTAAAGTAAATATTTTCTCCCAAACCATTAGATCTATGGGTTCATTTAAGAGTTTTAATAATTTAACTTCTGGATTTACTTCATGGTTAAACTTCCAAAAATGATCTGCCACAGCTGATTTTTCATTGTTTGTATTTAATATTTCTAAAATAGGTGTTCCTTGACTCTGGTTTCCAATTGACATTTGGTCTTATCAATGTAAACAAGGTCACAATTTAATTGATAAGTGCCAAATTTTTTTATTTTTTAAAATCTCATTTTTTTTAAAGCCTAGCCAAGTTTTTTATGTTGTATTTATTTTGAGGAACCAATATTATACCATGTCCTTTAAAAATGTTTGTAAATTTTTTATTTACCCAAGGGCAATAAGTAAATTTTTTAGAATTGTAATTATCTTTTATTTTCTTTAGAGTAGAAATCTCCTTAACAGCTCTTTGATATTTAAACTTCTCATTTTTTATTCATAAAATCAGTATTAAATCATTAATTAAAGCAGTGGTAACAATTTTGCAATTTTTTTATCTTGCTTAAGTTGAAACAGGTAAAATAATAAGCTTCCTAAGAATTGTTGTAGAATGGTGGATAGAGAAAGTCATGTGAAAATAACACATCTTATTTATTTATTTATATATATTGTAAATATAAAAGGGCAAAACTAATTTATCACTTCTCACAGCAAAATGATTCTAGTCCTTAATTAGCAATAAAGATTTTAGAATATGTGAGAAAAAATCAATCTGTTATTCTATTTTTTGACAAGGAAAAGGAACAACTTTACCTTCTCTTTTCTTTCCTTTTTTTTCAAAGTTAATTATTTTATAAATTTAGTCTATAAGCACTATATCAATAAAAACTACAGGAAGACTTGATTGAATCATATTTAGGGGTGATAGCATTTTGAAATCAGAAATTTAACATTTTGATTTGTGCATTCAGCATTTTGTAGCATTAATACATTTTCAATTTAGCATTTTGAAGAAAAATCTACATCTTGAATTGATTCTAAGAAACAGGTACTGTCTCATGAAAAAGCTTTTATCACAACATTAGTAAAGGGTTAGTAGTGAGATAAATATGCATAAAATGAATTGTGACTTTATTTTAAATTAATTAATATAAAATAAGAACTAAAGCTTTCCTGGCGACGTGTTAATTCAAAATCTTCTCGGGCTTCTAGCCAGGTAAAAACTTGGCTTGACACCAAAGGTCAAGCCAAGTTTTTACCTGGCTAGAAGCCCGAGAAGATTTTGAATTAATTAATATAGTTTGAAGCAACAAACAGAAAAATAGAACAGATTAATGCCAGCAAAGAATAACACATAAAAAGAAAAATCTCTACTGTTGTAAAATCAAAATAATAAAAAGAAAATACAAAATTATAATTAACTTTGATTATGCAAGTTCATGGATCAGTAACACTATTAAATGAAATCGTGGAACAGAATTCAATATTTTGTTCTGTCATTCGTGTTCTCCTGACACTTACAATTAAATTATTATTACTGGAATATCTTTCAGCATCTATGCTGTTGGTAGGACCCCAGATACATTGCAGAGCTGCTTGGGCAAACTCCAGGTATTTGAGCTTAATAGCCAACAGCAGTTGCAGACAATCTACATCTTTATTTATCTGCATAATTCCTAATAGTTGGGAATGAAAATATTCATATCCCTCAACAAAACTATCCATATTAATACGTAAAAAACAGGGATCTTTCTTTTATTTTCAGCTAAACCTTTCAAATTTATTGATAATACTCATCCAGCAGTGATAGGATTAAAAAGCTAATCAACCTCTTGGAAAAAAACATTTTTTGCATTTTCTTGCATGTGATTGCTCAACTTTTTGTTGCATTTAAGCATATGCTCCATACACATTTTTTTCTTTTTACTTTTTACATTCTCATTTGCAAAAGATCCATTGCAATATGTCTGTGGGTAATCATCCTGTAGCACACCTTTTCAGCACAGTGCATAAAGTTAACAACTCATCCCACAACTTATGTGCAAAAAGGTAGGAAGAGCCCTCCAATGATGTAATTAATTTACTAATTGTGGCTGAGACCTGAGCTCCAAATTTAGTCTGACATTAGATTTCAAAATAATTGTTTACATCATTAAAAGGTATTTAGAAGGCTGTTTAAAACATTTTCATTCAAAGAACGAAAAAAAATATATTGTAAAGTATCCAAATACTTGCTGACATTCCACAGATTGAAACCATGAACCTAGGTACCCACTTGCAATTCCTAGGGGGGTATCAATCCTACATAAGGGGAAGGTAAGCCAAATATGAAATATGAAATGAAAAATGTCTTGTAATGTTTTTACTGCAGGGGTATGGGAAGAGTTTTTTTTGCTCTATCATTGATGTGGAATATCAACGAGAAACATGTAAAAGGAATGGAGATAAAATAAAATTAACTCTCTAGAAATCCTTTCACAGTAAAGTATATTTTTCAATAAGTTTTTATGAAGTTAAGTTTTAAATTTATCAGTGTACTGTAGCTCTTATTTTTGGTTTGGAAGAAGCTTAATATAAAATGTGTTTACTATTTAAAGTGTGTTTCAGGACCTCTGCGACAAACTCTGAGGAATGATAGATCTCGCAGGGGGAACATTTTTTATGAAGCAAACACCATTCTCCAATGCAACCTTAGGGAGTTATTCACCTCTCTTTGAAGCATATCCAGTAAGATAAATTTGAGAGGTACAACCCAATTTAATTCTGTGTTTGTTTACAAACAATGTTAACCATGTAATATCAGCTTTTTTTTGTCCCTTATTCTATGTAACATGTCTTAAGCAGCAATCAGTAATCATTCATCAAATATGCCTGATTTTGATTTACCTACATGACAATATATTCTGGACAGGCTGTTGGAAATGAAGAGCTCTGCTTATCTACCAAGAGCGATTTCCTGGCAGATGTTAACCACACCACAATGTTTGCTTGAAGTTATCAACGTGACATGGCACATAGGATAGAGACAAGAAGAAGCTGATATCACATGGTTCAACATTGTAAATAAACAGAGAGTCAAGTTGTACTGGCTGTGCCTCTCAAACCTATCCTATCAGATAAGCCTTAAACAGTGATGAATAACTCTATAATGATGCGTTGGAGGATGGTGATTGCTTGCAAAACATTTTCCATTCTATGAGATCTATCATTCCTCAGAGTTTGTCACAGAAGTTCTGAGACATCCTGTTTGTAAGGGAGTTTTATAAAGTGACTAATTACAGACAGTAATTCTGAACAAGTCTTAAATTGTGTTTACCAATCACTGAAGCAGTCGTAAAACTACTTATAGCATAAGTCTTTTACATAAAACTAAGGTATTTGTGATAAATAAATACAAAAAAATCTATTAGCACTTTGCATACATAAGTTTATGTTTAATAATACAAAATCCTATTTGCAGATTCGAGATGGTGACACTCAGAATGCACCTGTAATAGGAACTTACTGTGGAGGAATGCAACAGTTCCCATCTCCAATTATCTCTACATATAACTACTTGTGGCTCAAATTTGTCACAGATGGGAGTGTTAACAACAAAGGATTTTATGCAAATTACACTGCTGTAAATATTTGTAAGTATCCAATTAATTAGGTAATTACAAGGACTACTATATAGCCACCTGAACATAACCTGTAACTTAGAATGCTCTGTACCTATGTATCTATTTGATGATGGGACATTTAAAGTGAAATCAAAATGCAAGTAACCATGCATTTTTTATTAATTATAATTTTTCCTATTGTAAACAGTGCTAAGAAAGCACATTTATCCAATATCAGCATATAAAACCCATGGAAATTGCGTAATAACATTAGTGAGTTAATACATGTTGTGTCACTTTAAATGTTCATTACTCTAGAGCCCTTTATTTCAGAATGTGAAACCAGTTTAATTTATGCAACAAGTAAATAAATGATTATGGCATAAGCATGTGTTTCTTGCACTCACTTTCATTTATGTGACAATTTTCAGAGTGTCAATTTGATTGTTCATTATTTGAAACTTAGAATTATAAATTGCAGGAAATAAATAAGACAATATGATATCCATAGTTGAAATAAATGAGAGCCTCATCATAAGTTTGTATATGAGAAGTTTGCTTCTCTTTCTTGCTCTTGTATGCATTCCCTTCTTGGGGGAGAAGTGAGCAAGTGTTACAGACTGTGATATAGCCTATTATTAGTTAGCATAAAAAGTAGTTATAAACGAAGACCTTAATTATTCTGATTTTAATAATTTATAGAACTTTTGCATCTTTGTTGCTCAGAGAAAAGATATCACAGAATGTTTTTATGTTCTTTCTTTTAGCACAACAACTTGGAATAAATAAATAAGCAATTAAATATATAAAAGCTATGATTCTCCATCCCAGTGTCCTGATATCTAAACTGGGATATATATTGTCAATTTTTTTCCAGTTTATTAGTTACAATAGATTTTACATTATTATTATTGTAAGATAATAATTAACAATAACTATAAAATATAAACTAAAAGAAAAAGAAAGAAAAAACGAAAAAAATATTTCATTCATTTAGTAAAGGTGAACACTCAAGTACATTTCAATTGACTGTCAATACAATATGTTTTGGAAGCCCCAATTAGATACTGGTAGCCATCACTTCTGTTAGTTTAAAAAACAAAAAAAAAACAAAAAAAAAATAATAATAATAATAATACATTTAATTCATATAATTTATCATTATTTATTATAACCATTTATAAGATATTTAAAGTTTCTCTTTTCTTTTTATAATATTCATGTGATTCTATAGCCTGATAATTTAATTTATAACCATTTTTGCTTAAACTATTATAACATTCATTTCATTCAAATCAAGTTACCTCACTTCACGATTTTACCCTAACTTCTTAACACTTAAAAAAATTTAAAAGTCATAAATTTTAATAATTTGTTATTGTTGTATTTGTTTTACTTCATTAGAACCATAGTGTAATTTATTTTTCACTATCTACTTCACTGACACAACCAGCATTTTAATATTTTCTCTTCATGCTCAAAGAACTTCTCCTTATACTCCTCTCTTAATAAATGCACCAATCCCCTCGCTTTCTCTATCTTACACCTTTTCTTCTTACTGGCTCCTCCTTACCCTGTAATCATTCTTCATTTCCAATCATCCTGCTATTCCTCCTTCCATATTATATTGATTTGTTATGTGTTTATATCTAATGTTTAGTAAATTTAAGTTAAATGTTGTTCTCATATTATCATTGTGTTGTTGAGATTCTTGTTATTGTTTTGTTTTAGATATCGTTTATTTTGCATTTTTGTTATTAATTGAGCATTAGCTATTGGTAATTTTGTTAATATTTGTTATTTATGCTATATTCATGTTATTGGTAATTGTTATTCTGGTACCTAATTTAAATTAATTATATCCCATAATATCACTGTTGAAGAAGGAATCACTTATTTGACAATTTCAGTATGTGGTGGAATCTACAAGTCAGATCAAGGTACAATTACTTCGCCACGGCATCCTTACTACTATCCTCCAGACACTGTATGTCGATGGATTATTTCAGTGAGGTCTGGATTTGTAATTCGTTTGACTTGGCAAACTTTTGAATTAGAATATGGTCATGGTACATTTTGTCCCTTTGATCATGTGACTGTTTACCAAAACAGCAGCAATCCACTTTTAGAAGGATTCATGGGAAGGTAAGAAATTTGTATAGTTTTCATAAATATTGAAGTACATTGAGCAGTATCCAGTAAATTTAGTATCAGATTTGTAATTGTTTATATATTAAACACATACCTAAATCAGAATGTGATAGTTTATTAACAGATTTTTGTATATTCAAACGTATTCAACATTATAAAGAATTACTTTAGTTTTCATATAAATGTTCAGAAATGTGCAAATAAAATGTATTCAGACTGGTCATTTACTATTATGTTTAACATGATGATGGTGATGATGATGACGATGATGATGATGATGATGATGGTGATGATGATGAGTGTTTAAGGATACTCAACTATTAGGTCATTAGCACCCTGTTACGTTTACCAAATCCATTAGTCAGATGATTAAAACACCCCAACTTTCTGTGCATAATATCTGAATATACTAAACCTAAATTGGTGATGTTATTTTTATTGATGCCCTACTAAGGGTCTGTGTTTTACTGCTATAACCAGATAAAAAATTCAGTGCCACAGCTGGGAGTTGAAATGGTTCTCCCACTCCCTGTGTAGTTGTTCTAACCATTGAGTTACTGTGACAACATGCCACTATGATGCCCAATCCTCCAACATATTTGTGTTTTACTGGTTATGGCAACTTACGTAGTATTACACACACACACACACACACACACACACACACACACACACACACACACACACACACACACACACACACACACACACACACACACACACACACACACACGCACGCACGCACGCACGCACGCATGCACGCACGCACCCACCCATGCACGCACGCACGCACGCACACACACACACACAAATTTAGGATATATAACTCATCATTAAGATGCTATTTCTGAAGTGAGATATACACTACCCTTCATTAGTTTGGATACACCAAGTAATTATGGAGACTAGAAAGAAAATGCATTATAAAATTACATTTTATTGTTTTATAAATGTTTATTATACTCAAACAATACATAGATAAATGCAACTTTTACATTTTAAGTTCCTCAAAATAGCTACCCTTTGCTTTAATCACTGCCTTACATACTCTTGGCATGTGATGGATAAGTTTTTCCAGGGTTTCTATTGCAGGACCTCTCATAATTGTGTCCTACTCATGATTTCCAGCTTTCAGACCCTGCTGTTCAACTCATCCCATGGTAGCTTGATTGGGTTACAATCGGAGGATAGGGGAGGCCATTTCAGTTTTTCAAAATATTCTGAACCTCTAGAGACTTTGTATAGTTCTGACACAAGCAGGATGTATGTTTCAGATCATTGTCTTGGTAAGACTGACCCTTTCCTAATGAGATGCAAACCTTGGCATGTTGCTGGAGAATGGATGGGTTTTTCCATCTACTTGCACCAAATCTCCAACTTTATTCCCTCCAAGAGATCCATATACCATCACAAAACTCCCCCCATTTTTCACAGCTGTAATTACACATTGAGAATTCAAACATTCATGAAGTAAGAGGCATACATATTGACTGTGTTTACTTCCAAATTATTTCATACTTGTAATCATCAGTGAATAAGACTTTTTCCCAATTCCCTGCTCTAATGTGTCTTAGCCCATTGAAACCTTATTTTCTTATTAACAGGGTACAACAATGATTTCCTTGCTGTTACATAACCCTGGAAGTTGTTTTCTGCCAGACATTGGAGTATTCTTAGTTGTGTTTAGTTCAGCAGTCAAATCACTAGCAGTTTTGAATATATTACATTTATTGGTCACTAATAAATACTTTTCTTGGTGTTTTGATATTTTCCTGGTTGCTCCTGAATGAGGATGATCATCAGAGGAGTCTGTTTCTCAATGCCAGTGTATGGTCTTGACAACTCTGCTGATGGAAATCTTCAATTTCTTTGATATTTGTTGGACATTATTACTTTCATGGTGCAAAGTGATTACCTTTACGTGTGATACATAAAGAATGTGCATGTACCACCTTCTTTTGCTGCATGGCCAGTTATGACTGAACAGACCTTAAAGAGCATACAGCTAAATAGTTGTGTCGTCTAATGGTACCACCCATTTTTTTTAGTAGAACTGCTTGGACAGGTAAAGTTAGTTTATATAAAACTGAGCAATACCAACATGTTCCTATATCCTTTTTTATTTTGGAAGTTGATGACAGTGTTGTTGAGATGAAGTGAACATTGAGTCGATTAATGACACTAAACAACACTCACATTTAAATTTCCCAGAACATGTTTTGTAGGTTAGTTTCCTCCATTGTCAACCGGACATCGACAATTGCTGATGGTGGTGCTGATCAATCCATTGATTGCTCTGGTGGTGGTTCTATGAATTTGTACATTTTGTAAATAAGTACACTATAAAAAATGTACTTGGATCCATCACTAAAGACAGCATCCCATCAAATAAAAAATCCGGAACTTACCAAATAGAATGCAACAGTTGCAACAAAAGTTTACATTGGGAAAACAAAGAGGAATTTGGAAAAAAGAACCGAGGAACACTTCAGATGCATAAAGCACAAACATCTAGAGAAATCAGCAGTTGCTACCCATTTTTGGACAGAAAAGCATGATATAAACCCAGAGCCAAAACTATTGAAACACGTAACTGGAAAGCAGGAAT
This sequence comes from Hymenopus coronatus, assembly GCA_030762935.1. Classification (NCBI taxonomy): domain Eukaryota; kingdom Metazoa; phylum Arthropoda; class Insecta; order Mantodea; family Hymenopodidae; genus Hymenopus; species Hymenopus coronatus. Next base: position 38,670,605 of record CM060897.1, on the reverse strand, counting down.
TTGCAACTTGGGAACAGATTTTCATTTGGAAAAACAAAAATAGCATTTTCAGCTTCGAAATCCCCTAGAGCAATTCATTGTACAAATTCATAGAACCACCACCAGAGCAATCGATGGATCAATCAGCGCCACCACATGCGATTAGTCGATGTCTGGTTGACAATGGAGGAAACTAACCTCTGAAACATGTTCTGGGAAATTTAAATGTGAGTGTTGTTTAGTGTCATTAATGGACTCAGGGTTTACTTTTAATGTACCTATATGTATGTATATGTACAATAATTATCTATACAATACTTTAAGTGTCATTATTAATCATTCTATTCACACTATTCTGTATTCTGACCAATAACTCACAAAGATCACTCCCATCTTGCTCCATTGTAATATGCAACATGGTGTTTTCTGAGTTATGGAGAATATTGTACCAGTTGGTTAACCAGGTAAAAACACAAATCAGTTAGAGGATTGAATGTCATACCAACTGTCATAATACGAGGGCCGTTCAGAAAGTAGCCTCCGATCGGTCACAGTGCGGGTAGTGGGGGGAGTAGCGACGCCATCTGTGCATTCACGCACTCAGCAGGTCAGTCGGCATCAAGCCGTGGTCGAGTGAAAGTCGTACCTGCGCTAGTTTAGTGTTTGTGGCCGTTTGAAATGTGTACTGCAATAGAAAACCCCACCAAATGTGAAGTGCGTGCTGTTATAAGGTTTTTTACAGCCAAAGGATATTCTGCAGCAGCTATTCATCATGAGCTTTGTGCCGTGTACGGACCAAGAGTTATGAGTGAAAGAGTGGTCCGTGAATGGGTACGTTTATTTAAAAGTGGACGAGAAAACGTTCATGATGAAGAGAGGAGTGGTAGACCATCATTGGTCACGGACGAACTCGTTCAGACAGTTGATGCAAAAGTTCGTGAAAACCGACGTTTCACAATGTCGGAGTTGTCTACTGATTTTCCACAGATTTCTAAGACTCTCTTGTACGAGATAGTGACAGCAAGATTGGGTTACCGTAAGTTCTGTGCACGATGGGTGCCCAAAATTCTTACCGACCACCACAAAACTCAAAGAATGGCCTCTGCATTAGACTTTCTGTCACGTTATGAGGCCGAAGGTGAACCATTGTTAAACAGAATCGTGACCGGGGACGAAACCTGGATTAAGTACGTGAACCCTGAGGCAAAAGAACAATCAAAGATGTGGACACATTCAAATTCGCCTACCAAACCAATAAAAGCCCAGCAAGATTTTTCTGCCCGAAAATTGATGGCAACAGTGTTTTGGGGTGCAAAAGGGGTGTTGTTGGTTGAATTCATGGAACGTGGGACGACCATTAATCAAGATGTGTACTGTGAAACACTAAAACAATTACGACGGGCTATACAGAACAAACGCCGTGGTATGCTGACTTCCGGTATCGTTTTTTTGCACGATAACGCCCGTCCTCACTCTGCTTGCAGAACAACAGCCCTTCTTGAGTCCTTCAAGTGGGACGTTGTCAACCATCCACCTTACAGCCCAGATCTGGCGCCAAGCGATTATCACCTCTTCATGCATATGAAGAAATGGCTCGAGTCCCAGCGGTTTGATGACGACGAAGAGCTCAAAGATGCGGTCACAGGCTGGCTCCAGGCACAAGCGGGTGATTTTTATGCAGAAGGAATTTCAAAGCTTGTGAACAGATACGATAAATGCCTCAATCGTTATGGAAACTATGTAGAAAAATAGTGCAAAGATGTAGTTGTAAGATGTATATATTAAAATATTTTTATTTAACTTGGTGAATTTCTTGCAATCAACCGGAGGCTACTTTCTGAACGGCCCTCGTAGTTTAGTGGTTAGAGCAACCACACAGAGAATAGGAGAACAGTGTTCAAATCCTGGCTGTGGCATTGAATTTTTCAGCTGGTTCTAACAGTAAGGTACTAAACCTTTTCCAAGAGTGTGTACTTGTCTTCACCTTTAGCTTGCACTAATATGAATGAATGAATGATCATGTATTTACATTAATTATTTACAATATGTTTCACTATTCTTGGAGTGTCTATCTGTATTTGGATCTGATAAACCCTAGTTATTGAGTGCAAAGGATCCTGGTTCACTCTAACTATACAGTTTATTAAAAGTAGACAGTAATATTCCATTTTAACCTATTTCTTTACTTTCTTTATTATAACTATCATTAAGTTATATCTGTGCCTTACTCATTTTTCTCTCATAATTAGGAAATTGCTCCTGAAGTTCCTTTCTACTAATTCCAAAAATTTTTAATATCAAAATTTCTGTCTACAATTTATCCCATTTCTTTTTGCATACTTCATCTCTCTTGTTTTTAGCTTCTAAACAATTTGCTATAAAACAAAGACTTTTATCTACATTTTCATATTTCTTTTCTTACTTTTATCCCACTTAAACACATTATACCTGCTCTGCCCCATGCAAATCCTTCCCTTTCCCTTTTATTGTAAATATCTACATTCCAATGTCCATCCTTTCTTAAACTTCCTATAATATTTCAAAGTACACTTATCTCCTAGTTCATATTTTCTGCTTTTTCATATCGCCAATCCTTAATTTCACTATAATGCATAAACTGTTTGCATTAAATATCTGTTGATTACCTATCTCACCCATTCCAATTCTATTTTCTCTATCTGAGATAACCAACTTCTTTCCCATTTTGCTTTCTCTTATATCCATAAATGGTTTATTACAATGTTTTCTTTTATTCACCTCTGTAGCATGGGGGGCGCTGATAACCTAGTAGTTGAATGTCCTTAAACCCCAATCATCATCATCATCATCATCATCATCATCATCATCATCTGTAGCATGGGTTAGCATTCAAGAGGCCCAAGTTCAAATTTTGGTTAGATAAACAATTGGATAAGGTTTATTTGTTTCCAGAGTTTTCCCTTATCCTGAGAAGATGTGAATATTGAGTAGTTTTTAACATTGTTACTGTTAAACCACCTGAAAAATTCAAATTCTGACTCTGGCATTGAATTTTTCAGCTGGTTCTATGTAACAGGACAAAGTATGCCCATAATAACATAAATATAGCAGCATTACCAATACAATAATGAAACTTTTAACATTCTTTAACTGTGTATGTGTGTGTGTGTGTGTGTGTGTGTGTGTGGGTGGGTGTGTGTGCGTGCGTGCGTTGAGCATCTCTTTTTACATTCATCTACATAGTTTAAGGCTATTCCTTATTCTACAATTTTCCTATTTGGTTAATTTTATTTATTTTAAAGTTCCTAACTATTGGGAGAGCCAAAATTCCCCTGGTCCCTCCCTTACACATGTTGCAAATTTAAATACAAAAAAAGGAAATTTGATTGAGAGTGTTTAACAGTTGTAGATATAGATATTGCTGTATTTCTATAGCTAGGCTATTCTGCCACAATAGATTTTTGGTCCCTATTTTAACTCACTCATATCATATGTTACAGTTATTGTGGTTCAAATCTACCACCAGTACTGACTACAGTAGACAATATGATGACTATTGAATTCTCTTCTGACTATGGTGCTCAAGCAGATGGATTTTCAGCTACATATGAAGCAATTGATACTTCAACAAGTAAGTTTGCTTTTGAGATATTTCTGAAGTTTCACATAGAAGATAATGGCAGGCATGGCTTCTTGATAGAGTAAGGCTTTGGTCATTTTGGAAAAATTCTATTGTAACCGAATAGATGCTCAGGAAAGAAATAATTTTAAACATGGTACTTGCTGTTTGAAGTTGAATGAATATGTAATGTAAGTATTACACATTTACAAGTGTCCATTTAAATGCAAGAGAAGGTTACAGAATTTATTAAAATCAATTGAAAATGTACCATGTTAGATACAACTGATATTTTCCACATTAAAATCACTTTTTCTGAACACTAAATTTTTGGTAACAAATCCAGGCACCTTTCCCCATTGATTTTGCACTGAAATAATTCCAGAACAAATCCATAATTTTCTTCATTGTTTGCTAGTTAATGATTTGATGCTTTTAATTCTTCTCTCATTACTCATAGGTTTATACTGCTTTTTGTTGTTCTTGGTGCTTTGGCTTTTTATTTTTTTATTTTCTGTTGAAAAAGACATCTTTTACTGTGGACATCTTCCAGGTTTTCAAATCTGAAGTTAGTCAAATTGATGTCCCCCCCCCTCCTGAGATGGCATTTTTTCTCTGGAGTTGATAAAATGACCTTGACAACATTGTGCAGAGAAATTTTATTGGATGCTGGTATTATGGATTTGCCATGCTCTTCAGTGACTTATCTTCTATTAGAATAGCGCATATTTGTTTATCACACTAATCATATTCCTTTAACTGAAATATCCTTAAATATACATAGCTATCTGTAGTAATCGTGTATATGTCTATAATAATCAATTGTAACTGACTAAACTACCAACTGCAATGATTGAAATTGTACCATTTTTCTGATTGAAAATATACTGTTTGTAGGAGTGAAATCACGAGTAAATATTACTGAACTATGGCAAGAGATAGCAGCACATGTCACACACTTTTTCTCTATGCAGGAACAAAATGCAAGTCTCTAACCTCACTAATATAGCATTTTTAAGCACATAGAAACATACAATTTTATAAGATTGCATTAAATTTAGTAACTTAATTACCTCTTAAGAAGAAAAAGTTTATATCTCTGCAGCACAAACAGTATATTCATGGAAAATATAGGAAGTATAACAGTATATTCAATATAGGAAGAGGTGCAGAGATGATGCTGTACATAGAAACAATGCATTCCACGCAGCCTCTTTCAATAGATACCATATTTTTCAACACTAAACTAAAAAGGGAAAGGAAATTAAACTTCTTGCTATAAACATCAAATTTAAAAATCACTTAGCTTTTAAAACAAAAACAAATTATGTTAACAGAAATGTTAATAGCGATATATGACTGAATGTGTGATTGTAATGTATTTTGAGTTCCTTGAGCTTTATTTGGTAATGAAGATATATTGGGGATCCATTGATAAAACATAGTGTGGGAATCTTCATGACTCCCCCAACAGGTTTATAATAACAGAATTACAGATAAATTTATAGTTAGCCCACCTCAGTAGTTTGGAGTAGCATATCTACCTCATATGCAAATCTTCTTAAGGTGACCTACCTGGATAAGTTTTCATCAGGGTTTTCCCTTATGTTGGGAAGATGGATGTTGAGAACTTCAAGCTCAACGGACCCGAAGATCATTTGAGCATCATTTCACCAATTCCATTCATCGTCCAGTAAGACTAACCAGGTTAAAGGACATTAAGTTATAAAAAATGATAGTAAATATGCTGATGACATTTGGAAGTGTCTACTGGATAACGACTAGCATTTATAAAGAGAAATTGATTCAATTCAATTTGAATTTAATCACCATATGATTTCATTACAGAAATATCGGCTTCGTCACTTACAAATAATGCAATATTACAGATACAAATAACTTATAGACTAGTATGTACAGATTAATGAAAGTAAATACTTAAGGAACTAAAGGACATGAAGTGAGGGTTTACAGTTTTTATTACTTTGACAAATTAGAATTACAACTACAATTAACTTTGTGAACCACCAAAGTTAAGACTCACCAGCCACCTTTGTATAACCCCTTGATGAGTACATCATCACTACATAAATTGCATTTTCTTTTAATTCATAGGTTGCTTTAAAATATTCTGGTTTCCTTAGAGAAATAATGAACTTATTCATCTTACTTAAGTTATTAATAAAGTATGACAATTAATACAAATGTTTGACATATTTTGACTATTCAATTGTTATTGTCATTTTGCTTTTCCTCACATATAGCTCCATAATGAAACACATATGAAGTAACCTTCTTCCTTCTGTTTCATTCACTGGGTCATTGAACATAATACCTCTCTAATTACTTATAGTAGCAGCATTTACTGTATATTGCAACTGTCATCACAACTTCATTCATAAAACCATTGAGTAACTGCTCGTTATATCATATCAAAAGCAACAACTCATTTTCTCACTGACTGACTGTCAATAGCCCACTCGCCAATTTATAGCCGCTGATGTTTTGACAGAGTTCTTGGGAGACGGAATCTCACTATCTCATGCTTATGGAATTTTCTCTGCCTCTTTATCTCAAATTGACCAGTCAGTTGGTTGCTTTCCATTTCATAAGTCCAGATCATAACAGCTGCGTCACAATATTGCAACATAGGTTTGTGTGCAGACATAGCATGATATAAAACAGATAAAACTGCCCCTGCCAAAATGCCAGATTGGCATTTCCAGGCAACTTCTAGTCATCCTATTAAACTACTGATTATTTTACATTATTTCTGCTCTAATAATAAGTATTTCTGCTAGTGTGGTTACTGAGAAATTTTTATGTCATATATTTACAAGTAAGTTTCCACAAACCTTGAGAGAGAGAGAGAGAGATAGAGAGGGGGAGAGAGAGAGAGAGTGAGAGAGAGAGAGAGAGAGAGAGAGAGAGAGAGAGAGAGAGAGAGAGAGAGAGAGAGAAAAAAAATTAAGCATAGCATTTCTCTTCCATTTCTCCATTTTTTGTGCTTGACCTGTACATCAAGGCCATGTGCATATGAGAAGATGCTTTTACAAGTGCACAAATAAAGATTAATGTAAATTCATTATAAAACTAAAGAACAATGTTTTTATTTCATCCTATAAAAATAATGTACACTGCTATTGGACATGTCAGCATATAAAATGTTTACAGTAGTTAAACACATACACAAGTGCACGTACATGCATATGCACTCACTCGCTCACGCGTGCACACACACACATACACACACACAATCACACAGACAAATAATTAAGATGAAAACAAACAATTTCATATTCTTATTTTACTTCACTTACTTATCTTGCTTTTTTAAGCATTTGGGGATTAAGTTTTAAGTTGTAGTATTGTTGTACATTAATACACCTATGTGATAAATACTCAGAAGGTTGTTAGTAAGCCTCCAAATGTAAGTTTGTGAGACTTCTTATATTATAGTTATGATATTCCAGTTTTTATGGAAGTAAGTTCTATTTTTGTATATGATATTTAATGTTTTGAGTATATATGTACAAGGTGTAGGTAGGGTTTTAAGGTCATTGAATAGATATTTACTTGAGGTTCTTATATGCACCTTCAAAATTGCTTTTAATATTCTTTTTTGAATTGTGAAAATTTATAATGCTTTACGAAAAATACCATAGCTAATTAGACCTCTATACAGCTAAAATGTACTACCTTTAGCATTTGAATGGAACCTACATTAGGCAGTCTACGGATGTCATAACACAACCGATTAAGTTTAACACCAGTTGAGATATATGGATTTCCCATGAAAGTTCATGATCAATCCAGATTCTCAGGAATTTTGTTACACTTTTTTTTTTTTTACTAAGGGTGTTTGATTCATTTGCAGTTCCAGATTGAAATTTTGTGACTGTTATACAAAGTTGAAGGCAAGAAGTTAATCATGGGCACCTTTGGCAGACAGGATGTGAAGGATACCTCCCTCTCTTTATTTGTATCTTGATTCATTTAACTTTATTGTTCTGCATTATTTATAATGTACATTGTTACATTTTGGTGCTAGGATGAACGTTATCTTCTAAAATTTTGGCAGATTATTGTAAAGAATATGTAGACAAATGAGCAGTTTAATTTCAATGTATTACTTTCTCGACATATACTATGCACATAGTGTATAGAGAAAGTGTTATATTGCACCCAAAATTCAATACCAAGATTTCTCTGGAAATACATGGTTTGGGACCACCTTGAGTCTAACAAAAAACATTTTTGGGAAAATGTCCATGTGTAGGTGTCCGTATGCATGTGTGTGTGCATGCATGCGAGTGTGTGTCTTTGTGTTTGTGGGTGCATGGACAGCATAGCTCAAAAACAAAAATACCAAACTTGGTATTTAAGTTCAGTATCTTCCAAGGATGCAACACAAAGATTTTCAAGAAAACCCCCCACCATACACTACACTTTACATGGAATATTTTTTGAAAATTTTGATTTTCTCAAAAATGACTAAGAATTTTGATTGAAATCTCTTATATTTAAGATATTTACATGACAAATAAAATGTATATCTTGCATTTTCTGGTAATAGCTTCTGAAGACCTGTTTATTCTGGATGAATGTTGCAGAATTTTGCATAACTGGTAAACCATAAGAGGTGGACATACTTAATAAAACATGTGAATCTTGTTAAAATACATAATTTATGCTATACACATTTTTTTTTTGCGGAGTGTACCATTTTTGTGATATGTCTTGTTATTGGTTTCAATTTTAAAATACTTTTCTCATATGGGGATATCTCAACTCCTGGACATACAAACAAAGGAATTTCAATCATGTAGCAACCAGCTTTTAAAAGATTTGACTGTCTCTTTAGCCTATGGTACTCCCTTATTTCCCTTCTTCTTATAAGGAAGCAAGTATTAAGACCATTTCTGCTAATTTGATTCTTGATTAGCATGAAGTAAATAGAAGAATAAGCTTTTTAGCAATAATTGTTGCAGAGATGTAAAGAAAGTGGTGTGAATGGAACACAGATTTTTCTTCATATAATATGCACATTTGCACAGAGTTTACAATTTAACTGCATGTATTATCTTTTACTTAACTTTTAAACACTTTATCAATGAGATGGCATATTAAAAAAAAAACAATATGCAATGTAAATAAAATATGTATTAAGATATAATGTAGTTACAGGCTTTCTTTCATTACAGTTATTAGTATACCTACAGTTTTAATCTGCTATGGATGCCCATGCCAACAACACAGTAGTGCTTGTGCTAGTCTCCAACCCTCAAAATTAGTAATATAGTTCCAACTTCTTCAATTAAATGTGATGTGCTGAGTAAACACAATGGCTTAAATTGTGATTTTAATATGAATGAATTAATGAATTTATTTAGTACAAATCATTCATATCTTGGGCTACCCTTTGGACTTGGGACTCTGCTTTTCTGCCATTGAACAGCCCTCCACACGTTTACATATACATACAAATTTGCAGATATTTTTGTGTGCCCTTGTATTTACTGTCTCATTATATATTTTTTTCCAATTTTTCGCTTCTTCTATTTCCCCTGTCTTGCTCTCAGCCTAGATTTTATGTTCACATTCCATTTCCTATAGCCTCATTTGAATCTTACCTCAATTTTCCCTTTCCCATTCCTTCACTTTTCTTGCCTCTTATTTCTTATCAAGTAATCACTTATCTCTCCCGCCATTTCATCTTAATCATTCTGCACTTGATTTAATTCTCATGCCCTCCCCTTTTCATATCTAACTACAGCTTCTTTTTGCTCTCTCTCATCACTTGCCACGATCTGTCATTTCCTCCTCTCATCTGGATCTAACATATTATACATTTTTTCCCCCTTCTAATACCCATTTTCTACTTACCTTATCTTTCCACACTAGAAACTTGTCTATCTGCTTGCTTTTCTTTTTTCCACAAAGCACACCTATTTGTTTTTGGTCACCTTAACCTCCCATTTAAATTTTTCATGTTCTACCCCAAGCTCTTTTTCCTTTGCTATTTCTTCCTCTAATTCCCTCTGTATACCTTCTACACATCTTTCTTTTGGAATAGCAACACCGTTTTTCTTGCCCACTGACAAGGTTCTTCTCTTCTACTCATGCCCACATTTACCCCTCTATTCTCTTCTCCTCTTTCTCCTTTCCCTGCCTAGTTCATTGCATCATGTCATTGCCACTTCTTTTTCTTCTCTTGCTTACAACCTTTGTTACTCATCCTGATTAAACTTTAGTCCCCCCCCCAAAAAGCCAAAGGCTCTACTAACAAACAAATGTTTTCTTTTTGTTAACTAAGTTATTCTGAACCATGAGTAAAGGGAGCTAAGAAAGGATAGAGTAAATGACTAATTTGTTTAATAATGTAAGAGGGCCTTCATTATCAGGTAACCCTGGGGTTGTATATAAGAAAGCCCAACATAGGTGCATGCTAGACTTATTAGTTTACAAATTTAGGCTTAGCACTTTAGTTGTAACTGCAAAAATGTTTCTGCTGTTTATATATATATATATATGTGTGTGTAAAACTGTATTAAGATGAGAATTTGTTTAATAAAACTGTACAAAACATTATTTTTGTCTGCTTCCATGAATTCTTTTTGTTTTATTTTCTGCAGTGTGTGGTCACATTTATCATTCTACTAGAGGGATAATTAACAGTCCAGGTTATCCAGGATACTATCCCAGAAATAAAGTTTGCACCTGGGTAATACGAGTACCCCATGGTCAGCACATCAAACTCAATGTAACAGATTTTTCACTGGAGAGAGCCAGAAGATGTCTTTATGATTACCTTGAAATTAGGTATGCAAGCAAGATTGTATTTTTAAGGAACCCAAAACTGTATTCTTTGTGCTTTACTTTTTAATACCTTTACAACTTCACTGTTGTATAATCTCAAGATGCCCTCTACAGAATGGAATAGGATACATCAAGTTCCATTTTAGGAGGCTGCAAAGAATTGTGATATTACTATGTATATTTAAGTTATACTAAGTTATATGGCTAACGGAACAAATTACTATGTTTCACTTCTCTTTGGCTTAATATTTTTTGAGATTACTAGCGAAATGCAGCTCTGCTTGTATTATTATCTTAACATAATTATCTATGTTGCTTACTTTCTTACTGCTTCTACCTCCTCTTTCTATCCCTCTTTCCTCCTCTTCCTTCCATCTTTCTCTTTCTCTTCCTCCATTTGGGAAGAGAGCAAGAAGGTGAGGAGTTGGAGAGAAAGATACCTTCTCCCTGTCTTTACCCTCTCTCCCTCTTAAGGTGTGGTTCCTTAGCGATGTGGCATTGGTGCAACTTTGAATTGAGAAGTCTTGAGCATTCACAGAATAGTTTTCATACTCATGCTGCTACCTTACATAATGTTTTGGCTCAACTGGTCCGAATAGCAGTATAAACTTTAAGTACTGGCATGTGTTATGAGAAAATTACTAACTATGGCAGAAGACAGCTTTTTAATTCAGCTAATCACAAAAATGACAATATTAGAGAGAACATTAGACAGATATATCTCAGAAGTTATAGTAAGAAATCTGACTTATCTAATAAAACTTCCAGGTGTTTCCATGTCCAGCAAGTATAACGTTTTAATAATGCATGATATTTGTGGTTACACAAAATAAGTTTGGCATCATGACATTCACATAATTGCAGTTCCTATAATACATCCTGACTTTTTTTTTTTTTTTGTCTTTATTTTATTGTTATTTTTAATACCTGTAGAGTGTACATATAAATATTCAACATGTAAAATCTCATTTTGTCTGTTAAATGTAAGTTTCACTTACTTACCTGAAATGGTATTTTAATATTGCGTAAGATGTTATTTTAATGTATGTTTTATCTTCAAAATTCAGAATAAATTGAGCATATTTTTGAATATTCTGATATTTTCAGGACAAAATATGAGAAACAAGCTAGCCTTCTTAAACAAGATTTGTATTTATCATAACAGATGAGCCGCGAATTAATGCAAACACATGGGGTTTGATCTTGATAATCTTAAGACTGCTTGATAAATTAGGCAAAGGTTGATTTAATGTTATAATTTTAATATTTTAATATTAAGAAATCACACTCTTTAATATTTAGCTTTGTTTCTATAGACTCTCATAGGTATGCTTCAAAGCTGGCTTTAATAAACAGAAAATTGAGACACATTGTAATCACTTGATTATGAGGAGATTTAATGATTTTTGTTGCAGTCTTTGCATGCTGAAACTTTTAAGTGTTAAAATAAGAGGGAATAAAAGCTAACCACATGAATAGCCATACACAGCTTGTAAAATGCAGTATTATAGTATGAAAATATTTATCACATTTCTCCTGCTGCGCTATCTAGGTAACAAATAACAATAAAATATTAAGTATGTAAATAAATAATAAAATAAGTCTAAGAAGTATCTTAATATCTAATGTGAATACATATTTGTATGGCTACAATGCATCCTTGACCAAGACAGAGTCACATGATGTCAGCTATGTGAGTGAGGTACTGACAGTTTCTGTTACAATACAAAGGAAGCTAGAAAATGAAAACCATGTTGCTGAGGAAGAACCTCTGCTACTTGCACTTCTCAGCAAAAAGTCTCATCTTTGCCTGTATAACATCGTCATCTAGTAGAACTAAAATCAACTACAAGAAATTATGATCTTAGGCTTTTACAGCCGTGTTATATTTTACAAAAGAATATCTTAAAGCTGTCGGAAAAGAGCTACGTTTTGAGAGGTGCTAAAGATACAATACAGACATTCAAGAGGCCATGTAAAGGTATCCTGCTCACGATGATTAAGTGGATTTTTTCTTTAGTATGGCCCTATAAAAACAAATTGTACCTTCTCTAATTGCTGGTGAAGATGACAATTTATAATATATTCATAATTTCCAAATTAGAAATATGGTCATACAGTCCTATTTCCAATTGATAAACATCCTTCCTACAGAAAACCCTGCCACATGTCTATGTTTGTTGTTAATTAGGAGGGGCTAAATACAGAGAACAATGAATGTATGCAATTTAATTAGGTTTTATCTAATTACTTACTATGGTAATTATCTTTCTGTTAAGGATTGTTTTGTTTATCAGATTTAATCCATTCTTTAGTTCTGTGTGCACGTTTAAAACAGTTTACCTAGCCCAGTGTTTACGAATCGTCAATTAATAAGTGATACTCATGAAAAAATTAATAAACCTTATATCATATTCAAAGTAAATCTTTTACATAAATTGCAATTATTTATGTCTGTGCAACAAATGAATTAATCACACATAATTTAAAATGTATCATACTTTAAAACCCACCTCAAAGATACTTCAAGTTTCTCACCGCACATTATAATTTGCTTAAATCCTTTGTGTAATTTCCTTCACTTCTACTTCATATGCTTACACTGTAATTGAACTGATTCGCATTCAGTTAGAAAAATTCCCAAATTTTGCTTCATTAATGATAAGTCTGTTAATTTGGCATTGAAACCTTCAAATGCAGTAAGCCATCATATGCAGTGGATAAACGCTCTTCTCATTTAGTACTTTTAATCAGTTAGCAACAAACAATAACACCATCTTCCTCTAAAAGAACATCCATTGTTGACATTTTGCAATCAATCAATCAATCAACCAATCAATCAAGGTATTTAGGTACTGATTGTACCAGGGCTATTTTAGGGTAATGCCCCTCTTCAGCCAATATTATATATTTTGTTATGGCTTGCTTTATTTGGCAGAGCTTTGTGAGAAACTGTACCTTTTTTCTATGTTCTAAGGAAGCATGCTGCACTGAGCTCCTATTGTCACACCCCTAGGAAACTATATAGTGGTCAGACTGACATTCATTGCCATCACTGTGCTCAAGTGCTCAAACATAATGCCTCTTAAGGAAACAGACCTTTACTCTCACTTTCTTGTCCTCTCTCCATTGTATTGCCTTCTCTTCATCTATTGTTCCTCCTCCCTCTGTGCAATGTACACTTCATCTGACATTTCGATCCTTCAGTGTCCCTCTTGTACCTGCAATTTATTAAATAATCAACCATTTTTGCAAATATTTAACTAGATTATTATGGAGAAGATTAAAAAATAAGATTTTTCTAAGAATAGTTTGTAGAAGCATATTGAACTTATACCACTGCAGTTTTTTACAGCAGCAAAATTTTAGATGTACTAAAACAATATAAATGATTATAACATGTTTTCATCATAGATTATCTAGTGAAATTTGCATATACTGTTATTATAATTTGTATTCCAAAATATTTGAAGATCAGTATTATATCAGAGATATAATGGCATAGAATGTATCAAACATAAGATGTCTCTAATCTTCTGCAGTAGCTGCATTCACTGAATGTAACAATAATCATCAAGACTCAAGGATGTTAAGCTACACAAAAAAAAAAAAAGAAGAAGAAGAAGAAGAAGAAAGAAAGAAAGAAAAAAAGAAGACTCACTTGGAGAATGCCCTGAATAGCAAGGCACTGTCTCCCACCAGAAATGGATTCACTAACTCACTTGCAAGAGTAAGCACTTGCTTATATAGCTGTTGGAAATTTCAACAGAACATTTTAGAGCATTCTGGAGGCACAGAGAAGGGACGATCCCAGAAAATTCTGGTTATTTGACGATAGTGCTTCTAGTGCTTATGTAGGGCTATAACATTAATTTTGCCTATTTAACTCTCCAACTGCTCAGCACTGATCTCCCAAAGCTTGAGCCATAGCTGCTTCACCACAATATTTATTACTTTCTCTACCGCTAACCCAACATTTTGAAATTGACATTTCATCAGAACTGCATCCTCAAAAAGGAATTGTGAAAAAAAAGGTCCATGTATGCACATTTGTGTGCATACCTGTATATGTAGGTAAAAAATTAATACCAAACTTGGTATTTAAGTTCTGCATTTACCAAGAATGCAACCCAAAGATTTTCAGGAAAATATCCCCCACATGGTAACATGAGGTTGTTGCTTGGGATACAATGAAAAAGATAAATCTTTAATTTTTCTTTTTTTCCTTCTTTTTCTTTTCTTTTCTTCGCTCTCTCTCTCTCTTTCTTTATTTTTTTTTTTTAATTTTTTATTATTTCTTTTTAATTTGATTACTAAATAGAAACCCTGTATTATTTCCAGTGCAATATAATAGCAAAGGTAACACTAAGAACAGCTTTTTTTTGCATTGTAATAGATCAATAATATCACAACATCAAAATTACCTGCAATATGGAGTTATGAACCTCAGGACATGCAATTGAAGTATGTTTCAATGCATCTCAGGCATCAATTTCACATTACAATTTCTTTGGTTCCTAAAGTTATTTTCTATGTTATCAATTGGTCAAGAATAGTGGATGGTTTCCATTTAAGAAATAACAAGTTTATCTTGAAAATCATACTTTTAATATGTATTTTTAATGCCTGTATCATCAACTTTAAAGAGCCCCCCCCTACCTTTATGCTTGTGTCATTTTCAGTTCCTATTTTATGCAATTTCTGTATTATGTATTAACAGTAAGTAGAGGAAGTACTGTTTTTCACCCAAAATTCATAGTCAACATTCATTGGAGATATATATTATAGGTCCTCTGAAGCCAAAAAGCCTTTTAAGAAAAACATTTGTGTATATGTATGTGTGTGTATAGAATATCCAGAAAAAAAAAAAAAAAAAAAAAAAACCCAACAAAATCCAATTAATGCCAAATTTGGATTTAAGTTTACTATCTTCCAAGGATTCAACATGGAGATCTTAAAGAAAGTCTCCCCATCTCAAGCTACCCTTTTAATGGAAAAAATGTCTGATATTTTATATTTAGTCAAACATGACTGTAATGATTTTGATATATGTTTAAGATATTACATGACAAAGAAGTGTATATCTTAATTTTCTCTGAATAGCCTGTGGAGTCCTCTTCATTCAGATGTAATTTTGTACATTTTTGTATAATGGATAAACCATAAGAGATAGACAAAAACGTAGGTACTACAGAAAAACTAAAAACAGTTTTCCGTGTCATCAAATATTTCTCAGATATCCATTATTATTGGTTTGATTTGTTTAATACTTTGTTATATTCCTAAAGTGCTGTCGCTATTCATTTATTTCTCACAATTATATGGAAACAGTATGGAATGTTAATGCTAGCATTTGTTGCCTAGCTTTAAAATAGCTGACTATTGAGTTGATTTACTCTATTTCTCTTATATTTACAATGAAATGAGAAATGAAGCTATTTCTTACAAAGATTAATTTCAATTAATATGAAGTAGATAGTAAAAGAAGATTTTGTGGAATCTATATAAAGGTAAATGATAGAGAAAGTCATGTGAATGCTACACTTTAGATTCTTTTATTCAGAAATATTTGCAGTGGAAGTGTTAAGTGACTCGCCTAGACATGCACAGAGTTATTTTGATGGAGGAATCATCAAGATGATCTGGTGGTTATGGACTATACCTGGGAGAATGCAGGAGGGAAGGTCTAAAAGTAGCATTTTCCTCTTAAAAGAGACCATCCTTTTTAGTTATTCAATAATACCTGAACTGACATCTATTGCAAGTTTCTGTTTCATGAGTTGTAATAATAAAATCTCTAGACTCTTCCCTCATAGTAAATCTTAGTTTTGTTAGTAATGAATGAAGCTTAGAGAATTCTCTCTCACAGGAACAGCTACACAGGCAGGAGGGAACATTCAGAATGCAGCGGTGAGCCCACAGAATCTCATTCAATTGCTAATGAATTATAATGGTGATGCCAATTTTCTAAGCATTCCATTCCAGACATGCCAAATGATTCACATTGCTCATATGTGTATAATTTAAACATTTGTTTTTATACTCCTGTATTTTAATATGCTCAATTCAGTTTATTCATCCTTTCTATCTTGTACAAGATAATGGATATGTCAATACAGAATTTAAAAAAGAAAAGTAACATAGTGATTGCAAAAAATACAAAATTTACAAAAGAAAATATAACAGAGTATTTGCAGAAGAGATATACAACTTATACAAAATAAAGTATAATAATAAATCTGATAATAAAACTAACTTACTTAAAAACTCTTGTATAGAATAAAAACACTTCCCAATTAAAATCTTTTGAAGCTGTTTTTAGATGCTGTGACTGTGTTTTTTAAATAAGGTGTAACTTACTATATATTTGTATACCATTATAGGTGAAGGAATGTTTATACGGCAAAATAAGCTACTCTGACATATCTGCTGAAATTCGTTAATTTTATTATTAAAAAAAAAAAAAAAGAAAAAAAACTAGTTGCTTACTAATGGGAGATGAAGCTCCCCTGGTCACTCACCTGTGCATGCCCATGGTGACTCACTCTGTATAGTGACAGATAAGTTTTTCTTAAGGTGAACTTGTGATGCCTGTTGAAATTGTCAATATTTTTTCTTTGCTGCAGGAATGGTGGGTACCATAACTCTCCCCTCATAGGAAAGTATTGTGGGACTCAGCTTATGGGGAAAGTAATTCCATCAATGAGCAATCAGCTGTATCTACGTTTTCAAACAGATTCTTCTAGACAAGGCAAAGGCTTCAGTATTACCTGGGATGGAACTGCCTCAGGTACATCATAATATGATTTGTTTTCTTCTGCTTAATTTTAGGGAACATGAATAATATTAATGATATGTAAACCCAGGTTAGATTAGATTAAAATAAGGTAAAATGGATAAAGCTGCCCCATTTGTTACTTTCTCTAGCATGTATGTATAATGTATATAGTAGATAAGGTATTGTATTTAATTTAAACTTTCCATACCAGATCACACTCAAAATATATATTTTGAGATGCCCTTAATCAAAAAAATATCACTTGTAGAAAGTCCACGAGTCAGTCTGTCTGTATGAGTGTGTCTGTGGGCAGCAGAACTTAAAAACAAAGTCTGTTAAATACCAAACTTGGTATTTAAGTTAAACATCTTCCAAGGATGACTCAAAGGTTTTCAGGAAAATCCCCCACTCCTAACTATGCTTAACAAGGAAAAATGTTCAAAAGTTTTTATTTTCTCTCAAATGACTCCAACCATTTTGTTTAAAATACCATATGTTTAAGATGTTTTCATGACAAATGAAATGTATATCTTGAATTTTCTGGGAATAGCCTCAGAAGATCTTTGTATTCAGGATGGCTTTTGAATAGCTGGTAAGCTGCAAGAAATAGACAAAAACTTATGGCACGAAAAATGTAAATGATATTAAAACACACAATTTATGTCATATACAACTTTTTTAAATAATTTCTGAGATATTCCTTCTTATAAGTTTCATTTTTAAAATACCTATTTATACTTTTCTCAAACAGGAAGCTATCCATGTTTCTTTTGTTTTACTCCTGGCCATGCAAAGCAGTAAATTTCAATGACACTCACATATAGCTTACAAAACATTTGATTATTGGTTAGCCTTGTGTATTCTTTTATTTATTTTCTACTTACAAGGAACTAAATAATAAAACCATTCTGCTAATATGTATATCAATTAGCATGCAGTAGAATAAAAGGATAACATTTTATAAGAAGTTTGTTTGTAGAGTACATAGAGAAAGTCATGTGAAAGCAGATTTTTATCTAATATTTTTCCTAAGCTTTAATGCATTCATAAATAAGTTTAATATTGTTAATTGATTACCAGATAATCTATTATAAACAAAAGAAAAATAGAGTACAAAAGGGCATCTGGACATATACATAGTTGGTAAAAGATGTGTCATTAATACCTGTCATAAATAAAAAATCTGAACCTATTGAGAAGACAGAACAAAAATTTTATGTATTCTATTCACATGATTTTCTCTACCTATTCTACAAATAGATTGGCAGGCATTTCAATTTGTTGTTCAAACTGTTTTCCCTAAAATGGAAAAAGTAAAATGTCATTCAATGATTTGCTGTTTACTTTTAAATGGAAAAGCTTATGAGGAGATAAAAGTGAAATAAAAAACTGTATATGGGAATCTTCACTATTCTATGACAAAAATTAGATATTGGTTCAATAGCTTTAAATGTGGTAGAACATCTGTTTTTATGAGGAGCACCTAAGACCCCATCAGAAGTGATTACCGGGAGAGGGCTCTAGAAGCATCTTCATATTCATTTCAGCCAGTTTCATACTGTTTTGTTAAATGTCAATATTTTGACACTTTTTATGAACATGTCAAAGGGTAATAAGGAAGGCTTAAAATCTAAACTGAAGTAACTGAAAGGAAGGAGTTGCATATCCTGTTCATATCATTAAACTTCCCTCTGAAATTGTTTATTTTTGATACAATTTTGACAAAATTGGGTTTCAGAATCTGAAAAAAATTTGATGAGTTCCATTCATATGACTTTCTCTGCCCTTACAAAAGACTGTTATTTTATTTTTTTATCATACTAATCGAGATAAACATTGATAGAATTGGTCTTATTACTTGCTTCCATGTAAGCAGAAGGGAAATAAGAAAATACACTAGGCTAAAGTGATGGTCAAATATTTTAAAAGCTTATTGCTATGTGAAACAATTAAAATTCAGTTCTCTTTGCGAAACAAGGAGTAAATAAAAGAGAGATGAAACAAAAGATGACTTCCCATTTTAGAAAAGTTTAAGCAGTTTAAAATTAAATGCAATAACAAAGCATATCTTGGAAACAACTCTAAAACAGAAAAAAAATATGTTACATAAACTGTGCATTTTAATAAGATCTACATTTTTGTCTTTCTTTTATGGTTTACCAGATATCCAAATCACCCAGAATGAAGCAGTCTTCAAAGCCGATTTCCAGAAAATTCAAGATATGCATTTCATTTGTGATCAAAATATCTTAAACATATGGTATTTTAATCAAAATGGTTAGCCATTTTTGAGAAAATCAACATTTCATAAAATGTTCTGTAAAGAATAGTTGGGAGCGGGGAAATTTTCCTGAAAATCTGTGTCGCATCCTTAGAATGTACTGAAATGAAATAGCAAGTTAACCAATTTTATGTTTTTTCTAATTATGCTGTCCCCTTGCATGCACGCACACATGTACCCACCTACCCACCCTCCCACACATGAACCTATTTCTAAAATGCTTGTTTTGGGTTCAGGGGACCCTAAAACATGTATTTCCGATGGAATCTTGCTATCAAATTTTTGTGTGCAATACAATATCTTTTCTACCTACTATGTACATTGTAAATATGTGCTAGAGAAAGTAAAAAATGACAAGCTTAAGTTATAGAACCCCCCCCCTCCCCAGAAATTATAGGGTCTGCGTTAAAACTCTTAAAAACTAACCCTGCCAATATTTCAGTCTCTAATGTAGAAATCTACACTGTATTCAACAAAACCTGACCATATCTGTCATAAGGGACCTGACAATAATCAAAGGTTACATTACAGCTTCTAAACGTTACCCAAACCTTATTTTCAACACATAGTATTTCAGAATATATATGTGTGTGTGTGTGTGTATGCAAATAAATACTCTTATCCTTTATTTTCAACTCTTACAGATAAAGCCTTACAGCATGAACGATCAGGGTTCAAATGTATGCACTCACACTTCAACCCCTTATATACAAAGTTGTACAAATGCCAATCTGAACAAATATTTATACATTTACTCCTCAGGTACAAGTGAAAAGTTTGTAAATTACTCATAAGTTTTAAAAGCAATGCTGTTGTTTTAAACTCCTTGCTTATAAAATTCCAGTCAGGTAAGTCAGATACTATGTTATATTTAAAGGATATGTAAAATTTCCAGGGTTTGGAGAGAGGGATAAAGAATAAAGGAATAAAAAATACGAAATATTATTGGCTTACTGGGAAAGCCTGCTATTTTCATAAAAGCTACTATTGAGATATTTGAAGTGGAAAGTTTGAAATCGCAAGTTTACTTTGTGCCTCCAAAGCTGGATCTCAAATTATGCCTCTGATTGTGTGGATGGTGTTCAATCATTATATTGATGTATCGTCAACTGAATACAGGTTGCCTTGCACTACAGACAGCAATGGTACTACAGAAAATAATGGATATGTAATATGTATGTATGTATGCTTTGAAAATGTTAGGCAGAAGAGCATGTGTTCACTTGAGAAATTATTTAATCTTAGGCTGTGGTGGAAAAATGAATGGTCCAACTGGTGATATTCAATCTCCTAACTATCCAGAACCTTATGGTGCAGAAGCTGAATGTTTTTGGAAAATATCTGTGAGTCTGGGAAGCATAATTCAGTTAGTTTTTGTGGATTTGGAACTGGAGCAAGAGCAAGAATGTTATCACGACTATCTAGAGGTAAATACTTCTGACTGGTCATATTTTAATCATTGCTTTTTATTATACCTTTATCAATACTGCAAATGCATGAAAAACATCTGTGGCGTGTTTGAGAGGGTGATGAGGGTAAATAAGTAGACTACCATAAAGGTGAGGAACATAATAAAGTTGTTGTGTATCTGACTATGATTATTATGAAAAGAATATTAGCAAAATAAGCCTTTTTACTATACAAAATATTTGTTAGTACATCAAACGTCATGACTTGCAGTAATCACCATATATATATATCTTACGTTTTTGTTTCTGACCATTCCTCCGGAGATATTTTAGTTTTGTCGAAAACAAGAGACAGACAAAGCTGGCAGCATTGCAGGTTGTGTGGGTGTCACTCGCACTAAGTCAGTACATAAACATGCCTCACTAGGACATTGAAGGAATTCCCTTCCGTTTTTACTGTGCGAGTGTAGGCTATCAGAATGCCAGTTGCACTCATTATTTCCCAAAATATTACATCGCCCTGCATTATGTTAGCAAGTGACGATGTGTTTACATCCAGAAGCTGGTTCAGAAACCTGACCAACCGCAATGCAAGGTTGCCGAGCTACTTCACATCTGAAATGCTATTCGGAATAATCCTTTGATTCTTTTAATTTATTAATTATTTTGAAACTTTGTGTGATCTCCCATATCAAAATTAATGTCAGAAATACATTACTCTCATTTAAAGGTAACAAACCTTATCTTCGTACATTCTTGTGCGATTACACATCCAATTTGGAACAAAAATCATTTATTTTTTCAAAATTGGCTGATCAAAGAACAATACACCATTAAACTTTTTTGTTTGTAATGCTACTATGAAGCACATATCAGAAGAAATGTAATAAGTTCCCTTCCAATGTATGTGTGTATGTATATATTCACCACACATGCATGATATCCTTGAATTCAAGCTAACACTTCAGAAAACTATTCTGTGGAAAAATTGGAAACAGAAAGTTATTGACATTCTTTTCTAGGTAAAGTAGCTCTCAAGTTAAAGCAAAGAAAAGTTTATCGGAAAGATGTGATATCTCTCAGAATATAGTCTACACATTTGGCATCCTAGTGCTAATAACAAGCAGGTTTTCTTGGCTGCTTGGATAAAGGTTAAATGCATCTATCAGGTAAAAGGATGCAGATGTTTCTCAGGAGGCAATTTTATGTTTACAGATTTTAGTTTTTGAGCTCTTATTTCCCCAGAAATGGAAATGGCCTGTTATTTATGGACGCTCTTTAACTGCTTTGGTTCTCAGCATCCCATTCTATATTGGGCGTGAAAGATCGCTTAATTTTGCTCAGAGGCCTCTCTTATCAGGCTTCTTTTACGTGCCGTAAATCTACGACACGGGACCCACAGCTTTACTTCCCTTCCGAAGGAAGCCATGCTAAGGATTTTTACGCCCGAAAAAATCCATCGTCCTCCGCCGGGTTTTAACCTGCGACCTTTGGTATATGAAGTTAGCATGGTAACCATTACACCACGGAGGGCGACTTATTTCCCCAGAAAAAAAATATGTAGTGTTCATTTTTGTCAACCTAATTCAAATATGGGGTGGCAACTCTGCAAGTTGTATTAAAGTATATGTCAGTATATAGCAGCTGATCTTGATATTCTTCCTTAAATCTTGCTACAATTTAATTTTTTTTTTTGTACAATCATCATTTTCCTGATAGTCAATAAGTTGCAGCCACATACTGAACTTAATATGCTGCCATAACTTAGCATTCAAATCTTACAGGACTTTTGGTACCACTCTCTGAAAAAGATATGACTAACTCTTTATCCTGCATTGTTGCTATTTTCTTTTACTGCAGATTCAAAAGAAAGTTAAAATAAAAAGTGAGTTAGGGTAGTTTCTAACATCCTATTATGTAATTATTTAAATAAAATAATTAGTGTTGATTTGCTGTAATGCTATAAATCATAAATCATTTGCTTTTATTTGTTTTTGTTGAATACTTAAGTAAATGTTTTTGCATATACAATTAAAAACTCTTTTACCTGTTTTGTTTCTTCTTTAAGTAAATATTAGGTAACAGTATACTTTTTTGTTTCAATGTTTCATTCACTTTAAAGTAAGTGTTTCAGCTTTAGTATTTACTTTTCATTAATTTGCTGCTGAGCATAAAATAACTGCCTTGAAACTAAAATTGTGTTGGGGGGGGGTGTTCTTTTCTCCATAAAAACCATCACTCAAAAGTAAAAACTCTCATAAATATCAAATTTGCCATTTAATTAAAGCATTCTTCAAGGATGCCACATGAAGGTTTAAAAGACAGCCTATACCATGCTACTGTTTAATGTTAAACAATTTTTGTTGAGTTTTTATTTTCTCAAAAATTAGAGTGAGTCTTATTAAAATACCATATGTTGAAGCTAATTGTATGACAAATAAAAAAAACAATTGTGAAAATCTCTCTTTTGAATGAATTTTGTATAACTGGTAAACCAAAGACAGACAAAAATTACTCCATGAAAAATGTAGAGCTGTTTGAAGTGTAAAATTTTTGCAATTAACTTTTTGCGTAGTATCCGCTATTTTAAAAATATTTTTTATTACATCCATAAATTTTTTCAAGTTGAAATGTCATGCAGCACTATAAAGTATCTTGTGCAATTCTTCATTTTTTTGCTCCAAGTAATAAAACAAAAACAACTGAATTTTGTTTTCTATATTATGTGTGCACCAAGTCCATTTTGCAAATGTTTAGATTATTTCTCCTCAAAAATGCATTATGAGCAATGTCTTCTGAATAGAATAAGAGTTTTTGTATGAAAATTATAATATATGAAGGATTGTGTAAAGTTGTAATGGGCAGAGTAAGGTGTGACACTTCAGATCTTTATTTGATTTACAGCTACATGATGGAGTGGATTCATCAGCCCCAAAAATAGGAAAATACTGCACTCAAGCTCCATTACAAATTCAGACAACAGGAAATCATTTATATATTAAATTCAGAACTGACAGAACCCAAGAATATAAAGGTTTTCATATTCGCTACAGTGCAGGTAGGTAAAAACTCAGTATTTAGTTTATATTAAGGAAGACAAATTAATATCAGGAAAAAAGCAAAAAAAACTGTGAGACATAAGTGAAGTCAAATATAAATATACCTGAGACATTTTTTATTTTTGACACAAAAAAACATATTAGGGACAGAGTTTAAAGAAAACATAATTTTACTCTGATTTGTCTTTGTACATTTAGAATTAATGGATGATTTCATATAGTTCAGTCAATGAAACAAGTAATAATTAAACGTGACAAAGAAATTGTGAATTGAATAAATATTCTAAATTCTGTATTCTTGGTGTTTAAATACAGGGGTCAGCTACTGAAATGCTGATCAGAAGATCTCTAAAAAGTTGCTCAAAGCAACTGTCATTGGTATGATTAACTTTAAGTTAAGATTTTCATTCTCTATTATGTAAAAATTAATCTTCATCTAATGAAGATCTCCCATATGGTTAACTTCAACAAGTCTGGACATTTTTCAGCAGTTGAATTTGTTTCTTCTATCTCATGGTTCCCCTACCAAAAGTGATAAAGAACTGTGGACTTTCTTTGTTAATTTAGGCATAACTTTAGGCCTGAATTGAATTAACATTTTATATTGAGCTACTTTAAGTACAAGCAGAGAATTGCATTTTATATTCAAATTAATAGAATAATTCCCAACTAAAATATCTGTGCATGTTGAACATATCATTTTTAAGGAGTGTAAAAGGATATACAAAAAGGGATCATATTAAAATGAAAGTATAACATAAGAACTAAGAATCTTTAGCATGAATGAAAGATTAAAGACTTTTCAAAAGCAATGGACACAGTGAAATAGTGCTTGACACTAGACTCATAAAATGCTGATCAAATACATTCCTAAAAGAAAGATATCTATGGGCAGACCCAGGAAATGATTGCTGGAGAACCTTGAATTGAATACAAAACAGGCAACTAACTGCACCTACCATAAGTGAAGAAGAAGAAGAAGAAGAAGAAGATGCTCCTGCTGATGATGATGGCAATGATGATGATGATGATGATGATGATGATGATGGAGTACACTTATACACAGCTCCCCTATAATGACAAAGAGACTGACATTACAGGACTCAGTGTCAGTCTATTTGTATTTCTCTATCAGATAAACTGGGAGTGATATAAACATCATCAGCGTGTTTTACCATAATGTAGTAGAATATTTTAACATGTCCCAGAGTAAAATATCAATATCTAATTATTGGTGGTGGTGGTGGTGGTGGCAGCGGCAGTGGTGGTGGTTATTTATATTTATTGATCCACATTTTATTGCTCATTATTAGCCTTCAAAATATATTGCTTCAAATAGGAATGGTTAGTTTGTCCTTCAGACTGATAAAAAGCAATTCTGTATAAATAGGTTCAGCATGATTTTTTAAACACCAATGAGAAACAAAGGTAGTAAGGACTTACGGTGTCTGCAACCCCCTACCACCACCGCACCACCAATAATTATGTATTGCTATTTTACTGGAAATGCATGATTTGTTGTCACTTGGAAAAAAAAAGACTCAAACAAACAAAACAGCATTTTTAGGAAACTGTCAGTATGTGTGAGTAAGCAAGAAAGAATGTCAGACAAATACAAACTGGGTACTGAATTTTAGTATCTTCCAAGGAACTAACACAACTTTAGGATAATTTCTTCTCCCTAAACTAGGTACTCTTTATATGCAAACATTTTAATTAATTTCAATTTTCCCAAAAATAACTCTTGTAACACTTTTGATTAAAGTACTATATGTTTAACATATTTGTAGCATTGTTTTTATTTTAATTTTTTAATGTTTTGTCATGCATTTTTTGAAGTTCTAGATCATCATTCTTTTATTTCTTCTGGTGTCATGCAAAGAGTATATAATTTAAAAGCCAGCACATAGTGAATTGTGTTTTAAAAATATGACTCACTTCAGTCTGCTGAATCCTCCTTCTAGCTGCAATAACATACTTGGTAAAACTGTTTCTGCAATTGTGTATCTTAATAACTGAAGTAGATAAAATATTGTAAGAACAGTTTGTAGAATAGATATAAAATAAATGTTAATGGGTAATAAAGCCATGCAAATGTACACTATTAGAATTTTTTTTTCAATGTTAACTTGTTGCAGCTCTATTAATAAGTGACAAAGTAGTCATAGTGATAAAAATATTAAAATCTATTTCATTTTTCTATTTTGCAGTGTGCAATAATGTAATAAAAGGATTTCATGGAACAATAGAGAGTTTTAACTTTCCATATCCATATCCTGAGAATTTGGATTGTACTTGGAACATAACAGCTCCAAAGGGCAATAAAATTAACATAACTTTCTCACATTTTGATTTGGAAGATGCCAATGCATACCGCTGGCAGACCCGGCAAAGTCCAGCTGTACCATGCAGATTTGATTATCTGGAGGTAATATCTTTAAATGTTCATTTGTTTACTTTCACATATCCTTTCCCATATATGTTATTAATTTTGTTTGGATATTTACAAAAATTACCTCCCAAGGAAAAGGTCCAATTTGGAATGTGCAATGTTACAGTAAAAATGTTAATCACAATCTAACAAGGAATGTTTTACATCGTCACTGACTCGTTTGGTGAAAGTTTCAATTTCAATAGGTATTTAAAAGTTGCTGATTTCAGCAATGTTATTCATTCCTTACAAAATCGCTAAATTTTCATTTAAGAAGAGCGATTTCCAAACTTTCCTACCTTGCATTACCCCCCTTCTAGTATAGAATAGAATTAATTGGACATTAAGCTATTTTTACAACATTGCAAGTGGTCTCATCAAGTATATAAATTTGTGATGAGATTTTGATATTGGAGCTTCATATAATTATTTGCATTGTTTGCAACATAATAGCTACTACTGAAAATTTACATAGATCTTGTACAGTATTGGGGACTTAAACATATCTGTTTACATACACACATGCATATACCCTCTCACATACATACATACACACACAAACATGCACATCCATGCACACACACACCTCCCCCACCCCCACTCTCTCTCTCTACAGTACAGTCTGTCACTGTTTATATGTATGATAAATATTTATATCATGTTTATCATTTTAGTGACCTAATTAACATTTTACAATGCTCACTTAGGAATCTACTATGTATGCACCTTTTCTTTGGCACTGTTTTATGGGGAAGTGAGAGCTGGGGGGAAGAAAAGAATACTACCCCACCTGTCTTACTGCTTTGTTATCAACCAAAGAAAATTTCCTTCGTTGAGGCCCTCAGCCATTATGGTGAATAGTTTATCTAATTGACCACGAGCTAGCTGAATTATTAAACAAAAAACAGTGCATGTGCAGTTGTGTGAACTCAGGGCTTTAAAGACAGAATGACCTTAGCATTAAAGTCACTAGATATCAGGGTGCATAGTGTACTTCATGTCTCAATGTTGTTGCTCTGTTCTGCTTATGAAATTGCATAAAAACTACTGAATGAAGACTAGGGAACTGAGCACCCAAGAAAAGTTATGCACATATTACTCATCTATGTGAAAATTGTTACATCCATAGAAAACTTCTTTTGAATAGAATTCTTTTTCTTTTAGCCATTTGTCCATAAGTTTTGAATTATGATTGGGTAGTGTGGTAATATGTTTTAGAAGTTTTATTTTTAGTTTAATATCCTTTCCTGGGAGGTATATAAGGCAGTGAATGAAATTGGTGAAATGATGCTCAAATGATCCAAGGATCCACAGAACTTATTTGTTACCTGGAAAAAAAAAACCTTATTAGGGCAAGTCATACTAACCGAGATTCAATCTCGGGACCTCTTGAATGTGAGGCAGAGACACTACCACCACACTAAAGAGGCAAGTTTTGGAAGTTTATTACACATACTTAATTTTAGATATTTATGGTTGCAATGTATTTTTGATACTCTTGAAAAAAGGTAAGTCTAAGGTAGAATTATTTTGTTATGAGATGCTTTTCTACATCATCTACACTCTTATTGAAATATTTTTTGTTCGAAGCTATATTGTGTCATATTATTTATTTGTTTTTTTCAGTCAATATTGTACAGTGTTCTGCATCTGTTATAGAACATGTCAAAACTTAAAGTCCAACAAATTCAATAATAATAATAATAATAATAATAATAATAATAATAATAATAATAATAATAATAATAATAATAATAATAATGATAATGATAATGATGATAATAATAATAATAATAATAACAATAATAACAATAATAATAATAATAATAAGTGACAAAGGGTAACTAAAGTAAACAAAAATTGTAGTGTACATTATTTAAGGAGATATTCATGTATGAAACACACATGTATAAAAAACATGTGACACAAATTAATAAATTATATTTTTTTGGAATGAAAGATTTATTCCAAATAAATAAGCATGGGAATCATTAAATGAAAGTTCTTTGACTTGAGAATCTTTATAACATAATTTGTGTATATGGTTAGTGAGGTCTATTTCATTATATATTTTCTGCACATTTACTATCCCTATTTCTAATGCTTAATTTCTGTTTATGTTTAATCTGATACTGTTATATCATTTTTGACAATAAAATGTCTAGCTGAGGTTAAAATGAACACTTTTCCATGCTAATTCATGGAGTACATTATTCCAGCATACTTGTACCTTAAAACGGCTATAGTACATATCATTGATCTTGGTACTTATCACTAGGGATGGGCAGAAAATAACATAATAGTTACATTGTAATGGTTACCATAATGTAATGGTAACAGAAGTAATGGGGACAGAGAGTAACTAGTTACCCATTAACATTTCCAGAAGTAATGAATACACAGTTACTGTTTATCTTCTTAAGTGTTACTGAGTCTGAATGACATAATTCACATGTGTGTATTGGTATCAATTACCTGGGACATACATAGTTATCCTGTTACGCAGTATTAACATCCTCCACAAGAAGTCATAAATGACATTGCGATATAATATACATCTGGCAAGAAAAAGGCCTGCTACCCATCAACTTTGCTACATACCTGTATGAACTGAGTTTATCTGCAGATGCTTTAGAACATCTCAAAGATTATTGTATGATTTGCAATATTTGGACCAGACACACATTTGTGTGTAATCATTGCACAAAGGTCCAAGAATTGTTTATTATAACAGTTTCTTATCACTTTGAATGTAGGTACAGTCACAAACATGTTAGCTCTCACTCAGGCAGCAAAATTGCAATCATTACATTAGGATATGATTTATAAGTGCACAGGTTTGTACCTATACAAGATTGGCATGAATAAACTACTAATGTGAATTAGTAGTAACATATGCACATGCTGGTAGAATCAAACAAGAATACATAATTAACAGTGGTGACCCAAGATCCAGAGTTGCAAAATGTCAGCAAGTGTATTCTCTAAGATTACTTAAAGAAACTGCAATTTCTCCATGTTTCAAATCCATAAGTATATATGAAGATGTATGTCTACATTTTACGTTTGTTTAGAAATTGTTGTCATGGATATTTATGTCTTTAATCTTATATATAAACAATGAAAGACCACAGATGCACAACAGCACATCTGGAATCAAACCTCGAAGATGAAAAGACTGCCCCATTACCAAACACATCATAATTGTAAGTCAATTATTGTTATTAATATTGCAGAATGCATACTTCCAATCTTGATTTGCATGATTTTTTGGCAGTTATTCCCCTCTGCAAGTGCTAAGAGAACTGCACTTAAGGCAAGGACATATTAGCCATCAAGGAGAAAGAAGAACGAAGGAATATATTTTAGTGTAGGTTGTTTGTGTCTATGTATGTGCACGTACTGCACTTGCATGTGACATACACTACATGTATACGCAGGAATACAGAGAAATTTCTTTTTAGATTGCAGCGAATAACAAAGCAAGTCACTATAGAAATGTATTTACAGTCAATTGGGCCACGCCGTGGCCGAGTGGTTAGACCACTCGCCTCTCACCTAGATGGCCCAGATTTGATCCCAAGCGACCACATGTGAGATTTGTGGTGGACAAAGCGATGCTGGGGTTGGGGTGGGTTTTCTCCGGGTTCTCCAGTTTCCTCCACCATCACATTCCACTGGTGCTCCATCTTCATTCATTTATCATCACTGTCACCACCTGAGGTGCCATAAGTAGTTAAAGCGAGCGTTAAACACCTCCAAAAAAAACAAAATAAACAGCCAATTGTTACTGGTAACTATTAAAGCAAATACTTAATTGTTACTGATAACTATTACATGTGATGCTGTTAATCTGATAACCATTAAAACAAATAGGAAACTTCATCATTACTGGTAACCATTATCGCACTGTAACTGAGACAGTTGTAACTATTATATGAAAATAACTGTTAGTCAAACCTCTACTTATGAAGCACATTTTAATGAAGCTATAGAAGAGGTATTACTACTTTCTATTTTGCATTAAAACCTTCTTCTTCTTGCCCCTTCTCCCTAATACAATCACCTGGGAGCTCCTTTGTTGTACATTATTGATTTCTTTGTACAATCATTAATTTCCATTGTTTCACTAATAGCATAGTCCTTTTTGTCTATATTTCTGTCTATCACTTTCTGAACAATATAAATTTACCCATTTCCTAAAAACATGTATTCTTTTTCATCTTACCACAAATCACAATTAAGTGTTATTCATGTTAGCAATTATGAAATTGAACCCATTTAAATTCCTTTTCTTGAGTGTCTTGATGTGGCTATCTAAAGTTCTTCTTCTTGCTTTCTTCTTCTTTTTGTTTTTACCTTAAATTCCCTTTAATACACATGTCAAATTTTAATTCTTTATTATTATTATTATTATTATTATTATTATTATTATTATTATTATTATTATTATTCAAATTTTTAGGAGTTCACAGTATGAATTCCATTTACAGTTGTTCTCAAATAAAAAGTGCTGAAGTTTTATTTTGAAATGTTGAGCTTTTCTTCAGCTTTTATTTTGCCTGGAAAAAATATTATCATCATCATTAACATAGGCAGCCTGGGTTTGATCCAAAGCACCCATATGTGGGATTTATGGTGGACGAAGCGGCATCTGGGCAGGTTTTCTCTGGGTCCACCGGGTTCCCCCGCCACTCATTCCCTCAATTGTGCCATCATCACCTTTACTGTCATCCATTTTGCTTGCATTTCATATCATCCACTTTCTTGTGCTCATGCCTGGTCATGGGCCGACCACTTGTTCCAGGTTCTTCATTCTGACCCCAAGGCATCCATTTGTAAGTCCTAGGGGATGTCAGTCCTAAACATGGGGAGGATAAAACAACCATGAAAAAAAATATACTATGATTTTTAGCTTTTGTGCCTTTTGTTTTCGTTGAGGATCCCCATAAGATTATACATCAGAAAGTACAGAATGTAAACTTCTTTTAGGACTTAAGAAGAGGATACATGACTAAGGATTCTCGTTGCATAGCTTAGTTTACTGAGCTTTATAACTATAAAATGTATATGTATCCTCCAGCTTAGGTGAGAATAAAGAGTTGAGAATTGAATGCTCACATTAGTGAAGTAATTAATTTCAACAAAATACCACTGGATATTTGACTAAAAATAAAATATAAACTAAAATATCTGAAAACACAATCACACACTAAAATTCTCAGTTTTGTAACTAAATAATGACTTCATTTGAATCATATACAGAGTGTTCCACATTATAGGTATAATAAACTAAATAGCTATAACTTCTGAACTAATATGGATCTGGAGATAAAACCACCTATTACCAATAGTGAAAATGGGACTTTTTTTAACCTTATATTTCCTTATGGTTGCCATTAGAAAATGTCCCACCAGTATTCAGTCTCAACCCATGTATTATAGAGCACTGTGGTATAACATTCTCAACATCAGCATAAGTTCTTTGAAATAAGTCTACCAAATCACATATTGGTGTCTGTGGCTCTGATCCTTAACAAATTCTTATAGGAAAAAATCAGGTGATGTTAGGTCTGGTGACCTGTGATGTATGGTGATCCTCTTCTGATCTATCTCTCCAAATATGTCTGATCTATGTTGGCAAAGTATGGTGGTGCCCCATCTTGCTGGAAGATTGTTCCAGCAGGGATTGAGGTACAACAGACAGCTGCAACCTATCCAAGTATGTGCTCCCAGTGTCTTCTCAGCAAAAGAATAGGACCAAAGATTCTGTCATGCACTAAACATTCCCTTTAGGGGAATCCTGCTGGTGTTCAAATATGACATGCAAATTTTCAGACCCTAGATGCCACAATTGTGTCTGATAAAAGAGACCTCTCAGCAAAATTAAGCTTCCTCCATGCCTAAAATAGAATGGGATGCTGAGAACCACAGCTGTTAAAGAGCATCCATAAATAAAACTCCATTTCATTTTTCTTGTGCAATCCACTCACTCTAGTGCTTCCCTCATCAGGTTAGACTTAAATTTGGTGCCCTGATTGCTCTGTTGCTCCAATGATACCCCAAGGTGACAGAGCAGTTCTTTCACAAGGCAGTTTGCAATTGTTTTGACTTTCTGGTTAAAAATGGTATGCACCTCCATCCTTTTGGTGAGTGATCCTTGCCACCAACAGATACTTGTTACATTGTTGAACACGGGAATGGTCAGCAATGTCGATGGCGATGCACTTAAGACTGGTGCATGTGTTCACATCTTCAAATCTATGAGCCATTACTTGCTGCACACACATACAGATGCAATTTCGTTTGCTCCCTGTCCTATGTCACTCTCAAGCCATATGCAGTCAACTACTTTGTCTGCTTTCTGTTATAAATATTTAGACAGTTATACAATCAGACTTAAAATACTCTCCATTAGACAGTTTGGGTAAGGGTTGATTCTGCTGCAGTCAAAGCATACTATCACCCTGTTGATTTTATTTTCATTTAACCTTTGAATAATTTATGTTCTTAGTTTCAACCATGCAGTATAAAACAAGGATCAGTTGAGTTTTGTGAAATCTTGAAAAATGGAAATGTTTTGAGTTTTATGAAAATTTGCTATATTCATGTGCCTCTTACAACAGCAAATATTCAGTTTTGTCATATTTTCTGTTCTGCATTATATGATACTCATATTAAATCACCAGAATCCGTTAAAAAACAAATTATGAAAAAAAAAAAAAAAATAGTGTTTGTTGAGTTTTGTTAAAAAGGTCCTCAATCATTCTTGGTGGTTATAAATAATGTCCAGAATATTAAGATTGGTTGATTGCAAAGATAGGAATCAGCCAATTTGATGCTATTGTGTTGAATATTGATGTTGGACTTCCCTCTCACGCTGAATGTTTTGCTTTGTAAAATTGCTACATAGATAAAACATAGGTACCTGGTACCTAAATTATTTATATATAAAGGGCCTTGAAAGCTCTTAACTGATACACTTACCTACCTAAAATAATCCTTCAACAATACAAACAAAAAACTTATCACTAAAATACACTTATAATTGATGATATTTTGTAGGGGGTTAAGGAAATCAGAAACAGTAATGGCTCTAGTCAGACAGGCCTAAAAATGTGAAATACTGCATAATACAAGATGTAATTATGAACAAATTGTTAAAACTGCTGCTACCAATAATAATGATGATGATGATGATAATAATAATAATAATAATAATAATAATAATAATAATAATAATAATAATAATAATAATAATAATAATAATAATAATAATAAATGTTATAAACACGTTTTTTTCGGTTTCTTTTCTTCTTCTTTTTTTTTGTTTTTTTTTTGTTTTTGTTTTTTGTTTAAATGTATCTAGCTGTATATTAATTACACCGTGTTAGGGAAAATTACTCGGAAGTCGAGAATTAGGAATAGCTTGGTTTTGTGGTGCTGTTACCATGTTTACATTCAAGTGGCTTTTTATTCGCTTGAACTTGTTATCACAAAGCTTAAAGCAGTACCTACTAGTAGCTGTTTTGGCCACAATAAATAATTCTAAAAGTAATATTGTCCTCAGTAGTAGGTGCTTCTACTAAGGTTTGTTCTATTATTACTTTAACCAAACATCTTAAAGATCACGTGAAATACGTAGTCAAGTTCCATTTGTTGCCGTCGTGGAGTAGGGTGTTGTGTGATATAAATCAGTTCCGTATTTAATACGATAATTTAACTCAGTATATTCGAAGGGAACTGTCAAATTTACATTCCCATAACCGTATGAATCAACCATATTATATAGGGTCCTCCGCTTCCCCCCGCCATCAAATTCCACCGGTGCTCCATCTTCATTCCATGTATCATCAGTGTCATCGCCCGCGGTGCCATAGTAGTAAAAGCGGTGTTAAATACTATCAAAAATAAATGAGTTAATGTATTTGGAATGCGTATATTCTTATCATGAATTAGATGGCAGCATCCTGCCTCTCAGGATGACGATTGCACGTGCATCTATCCTAGCAGTGTTTATATTGCGTTTATCGCCTAACCTTGCGTGACACACGGCTTGTTTATCACTATTTTAAATGTGTATATTAGCTAATCAGCAGAACAGGGAAGATGACACAGCGCGGAAGTACCTATACATATCTGCAGGCAAGGCTATAATAAACAAATATTACCGTACTAAGGTTAACATGGGCTTTATCTTTGTTAATATAAACCTCTCGGATAACGCACTGTTTTATTGTGGGAAGTCGCCGACGTTTTGCAGTGCACCAATGAACGCCTCACTTCAGCCAATAGAAATCACAAATGACGAAAGACGCGGAGTACGCGTGGAGTAAATCACGTCCTGTCGCAGCTTTTGAAACCGACATGTTAATCGTTTGAGTAGCACGGTAATACTTATAAGAGTAACTCTAACGACAGCGTGATACCGTCTGTAATGG
Organism: Hymenopus coronatus; assembly: GCA_030762935.1. Lineage (NCBI taxonomy): Eukaryota > Metazoa > Arthropoda > Insecta > Mantodea > Hymenopodidae > Hymenopus > Hymenopus coronatus. Next base: position 38,635,810 of record CM060897.1, on the reverse strand, counting down.
CCCGCGTTATTTTGGCCCATATGTTAATTGCGTATATCACTTGCGCATGCTCAGAAAATGCTCCCTTTAAATGAACCAAAGTCAAGACGTGCTAGCGACGTTGTTCTCATTGTCTCGTCGAATTTAAGGGAATAGCGTGGTGGTATGCTTAAACACCGTATATTTTAAATTGCAGCTTATAATTTACGTTGAATAACATTCCAAAAAAAAAAAAAAAAATAATCAACACAACCGTAAGGTGTCAAAAATTGGGTGTTCAAGTGCTCTAATGCAGCAGATGCCGCTGATCAGATGAACCTAACAAAATCCGTGAAACGAAAGTTAAATTGCAGTTAGTTACCTTGGCAAGGCAGCATCCGCAAAATTAGTTGGTATGTTCTAGTTAAATACATTCTTTTTCGGGGAAAAAAATAAAGTACCCGAGGTTATACGTTAAGTTCAAGTGCATACAGAATACAGTGACACAGTGTATGCGTTTACTCGATCTTCGCCCGGTAATGCTAGATTTGTCATAATATTTATCGCCGGCTGAAGAATAGTAAATTAAACATTGATTACTAATATAAGCATAAATATATTTTACTTTCTCTAACACGTATGTGCATACAATTTACATAGTAGCTAGATAAGGTATTGCATTCCTTCCCAAAATTCGATTGTCAAGAGATTTCACCGGAAATACGTGTTTTGAGGTCTCACGAGTCCGAATAAATCATTTTACTTTCTCTACACGTACTATGTACATAGTGTATAGAGAAGGTACCGCACTCCACCCAAAAATTCGATACCGAGATTTCACCGGAAATATATGTTTTAGGCCCCCCTTTATCCAAAGAAAAAAAAAGAATTTTCAGAAAAAGGCCCGTGTGTGTCCGTGTGTCTGTGAACATGAACATTCAAAAACGAAAGGTCGGTAAAATACCAAACTTGGTATTGAAGTTTAGTATCTTTCAGGGATGCGACACGAAGATTTTGAGAAAAATCCCCCGCCCCAAATTACCTTTTACATGGAACTTTTTTCGAAAATTTTGATTTTCTTAAAAATTGCTCTAACGATTTTGATTAAAATATCGTATTAAAGATATTTACCTGACAAAGAAAATGTATATCTTGAATTTTCTGAGAATAGCATCTGAAGACTACTTTATTCTTGGTGAATTTTACGAAATTTTGCATAACTGCTAAACCGTAAGAGTTGGACAAAAACTTATCACCAAAAAATATAGAGCACATTAAAACACACAATTTATGTTATATACATTTTTTCGTGGAGTTTTTTTTTGTTTTTTTTTTTGTTTCATCTTTAAAAACTTACGCTTTTCTCATACAGGAATTTTTCAACTTCTGTCCATATAAACAAAGGAGCTTCGGTCACATAGCAATCTGCTTTGGACTATGGTACTCTCTTATTTCGGTTCTACTTCCGAGGAAATAAGTAATAAGACTATTTTTTTTCGGTTAGCATGAAGTAAATAGTAGTATAAACTTTTTAACAACAATTTGTTGCAGAGATGTAGAGAAAGTCATGTGAATGAATCACATCAGGTTTTTAGAAAAAGGTCCGCGTGTATCTGTGGAAGTACCTATAGCTCAAAAACGAAAAGACAGTTAAAAATCAAACTCGGTGTTTACGTTTAGTATCTTTTAAATATGCGACATGAAGATTAAAAAAAAATCTCCTTCCACCACAAACTAACCTTTATATGGAAAAAAAAAAAAAAAAAAAAAAAAAAAAATTGAAAATGTTATTTCTCAAAAAAGACTCTAGCGATTTTGATTAAAATACCGTATATTACAAATATTTACATCAGAAATAAAAGTAAATTTTTCTGGGAATAGTGTCTGATGACCTGTACTTTCTGGACGAGTTTTTCAGAATGTTGCATAACGGTTAAATTGTAAGAGACAAACAAAAACGCACTACACAGAAATGTAGATCTCGTTAAAACACATAATTCGGGGTTGGGTGAGAGGCCATTCAGTCAGTTTTGAAGAAAACAGTAGCTATTGGTTGCGAGGCTTGTGAGGTCACCGCGCGGACATTAGTTGTATTGCCAGGAGATCCGTGCAAGTTTGCCTTGTTCACATATGCGCAAATATGCACATACCACTTAAATATTATTTAAAATGAAAAGAACTCATCATCGCATTTTCTGGTAAAGTAATTAAATCGTAAAATATTAAAATATCACGAATAATTCAAAGAAATGTCTCCTTTTACAAACAATAATTACTGGATGATTGTAATATTACAACTACGCCTTTCGATATTATTTTAAAAAAACTTACGTAATAAACTGTAGAACCTGCCTATGAAGTGTAGACCACGTCATGTTCCGTTTCGCATTTAGCGGGAACTCTTTTGTGTAATACACTTCGTACAAACTAGTAGTTCCTGTTGTATTAATCATAACAATTTTCCTTCCCCATGCGTAGGGAAGAGGATTTAAAGAGGATCTTTGACCGCGGAGAACTTTTAAAGTTGAATTATTTTACTTTAACACTACATTGTCTTTAACAGCGCCACGTTATATTTCCATTTCACATTGAGCTTTTAACTTTTTCCATTTCTTCTCTAAGATTATCTTGTTGTACTGGTGTACACCATGCTTCATTCAAGACACTTTCATCCCCATTTTCAGTGGGAGGTGATCAATGCTGTTTAATAATGTTCCATTTTCGATTTTATGTTCTCATACTCCTTTTAAGTTGAGATCTTGTGCATGCCAGTTGGATTTGCATTGAGAGAAGGTTTCAGGTTCGTCTTATTGGCTAATCCCAAAAGTTTGCTTTTTAGATCCCTTTCATAATATTCAGGGAGAAAATTATACATTACAGACCCTTGCTTTTGACGTTTATATTACTTTCTCTACATGTACTATGTACATTGTGTATAGAGAAGGTATTGTATTGCAACCAAAAATTCCATACCGAGATTTCACTGGAAATATATGTATTGAGACCACCTGAATAAAAAAAAAAAAAAAAAAAAAAAAATTAGAAAAATGTCCGCGCGCGCGCGTGTGTGTGTGTCTGTGTTTGTGGGTAGCAACTACCAAACTTGGTATTTAAATTCAGTATCTTCAAGGATGCGACACGAAGATTTTCAATAAAATCCCCCCACCCCAACTACCCTTTACATGGAAAACCTTTCGTAAATTTTGATTTTGATTAAAATATCGTATATTAAAGATATTTACATGGCAAATAAAATGTATGTCTTGAATTTTCTGGGAACAAGACATGTTTATTCTGGAAGAATGTTGCATAACTGGCAAACCGTAAGAGACAGGCACAGCTTACTGAACAAAAAAAGTAGAGCTCGTTAAAACACACAATTTATATCTATATTTCGTGGAGTTCGCCGTTTTTTGAGATATTCCTTGTTATTGGTTTCAGTTTTAAATACTTATATTTTTCTCATACGGTAATTTGTCAACTCCCTCAGCCATATAAGCAAAGGAATTTCAATCACATCGTGATCAGCTTTTAAAATACATATTTGATTATCAGTTTAGTCTAGTGTACTCCCTTATTTCCCTTCTACTTACAAGGGAGCAAGTTTCTCTCATGTCTCTTAATTTTATCTCGAATAACACGAAACACATAGAAGAATAAGTTTTTAACAATGTTTGTAACAGAAATGTAGAGATAGTCAGATTTTACTTTCTCTACACGTACTATGTACATAGTGTATAGAGAAGGTATTGTAATGCACCCAAAAATTCGATACCGGGATTTCGCCGGAAATACATGTTTTGAGACTCCCTGAATCCAAAAAGGCATTTTTAGAAAAATGTTCGTGTGTGTGTCTGTAGGCAGCATAGCTCAAAAACAAAAAGTCCGTTAAAAACGAAACTTGGTATTTAGGTTTGGTATCTTCCAAGGATGCGACACGAAGATTTTGAAGAAAATTCCCCACCCTAAATTACCCTTTACGTAGAACTTTTTTCGAAAATTTTTATTTTCTCTAAAATGGCTCTAACGATTTTGATTAAAATATCGTATATTAAAGATATTTACCTGACAAATAAAATGTATATCTTGAATTTTCTGGGACTAGCCTCTGAAGACTACTTTATTCTGGATGACTTTTACGGAATTTTGCATAACTGCTAAACCGTAAGTGATGGACAAAAACTTACCACACAAAAAATGTAGAATACGTTTTTTTCGTGGAGTTGACGGCTTTTGAGATATTCCTTGTTATTGGTTTCAGCTTTAAAAAACATACTTTTCTCACACAGGAATTTGTCAACTCCTGTCCATACAAACAAAGGTGCTTTAATCACATTGCAATCAGATTTTGACTATCACTTTAACCTATGGCACTTCCTTATTTCGCTTCTACTTACAAGGAAGCAAGTAATAAGACTATTTCTACTAATTTTTTCTGGTTTCTCAGGTTTCTGCTATCATAAGCACATAATTTGATAGTAATTATTTCTCGCGATAGCTGCCAAATGAGCGAATTACCAGAGGTTTCTTATAAATTGAAGTAGGTTGTCAATGTTTTTTTTTTGCGAATTTCCCTTTGCTTGTTTTTGCTTCTGCTATTGGAAAAACTACAACCAAACACACTGATTTAAACTGTACACTCTAAATATACTGCTTAATTGAACATTTAACAGCATAAAATATACTGGTTTAAAACCTTCAGTCTTAATGTACTACTTAATTGACATTTAACATCACAAAATCTTATTTTTGGTTGCACATTTAACCCACAAATTCCGTTCTCATCTCAAATGTTTATAACCACAATATGGTGGCTCGACAAAAGCATGCTTCATCAATCATAATGCATTTCCGATCTGATCTCTGTATATCTGTGGTTTGTTGTTTTTATTAGCACAGGCACGTGCGTTTTAGACACAAATTTTAGGTTATTTGACGTGTTGCCATCTTAGCAATCTTATCGCTAGTCCTAACCCTAAATAGAAAAGTGCTCTGCGGCTAAAGCTATTGTTCCGTTGCTGGGGAGAAACATAGTTATTGTTTTTTTTTACTTTGGAAAATAATGTAAAATCAAAATTCATAGATGCTATTTTAATGAGCTTCTATAATTCTATGTAGGAATCCAGAGCTTGTTTTATTTATTTTTATCTTGATGTGTATGGATATTTCATTGCTGATAAATGCAGTTGTGATAAATGTGTCAGATTGAATATATTCTGAAAGATTTACCTCCTTGATTTACCCTTTTGTTTTGCAACTAATCGATTGTTTTCGTTTTAGTTCTATTCTGAAAATAAATATATTATTGGCCTACTAATCGAGTAACAAAGGATGACGAGGAACAACAATTGCATTACAGTTGTTAGCTTTCCAACGTTAACATGACGAGTGGATGAAAATATTAGAAATGAATATTAAAATCTGGATATTTTAATGGAAATCGCGGATTTTCAATGGCTATCGTGCAGGTATCCGACAATTATTGTTGGCAACGCTGAGGGGTATTTCGTATGGAATAAAATTATTATGGCTGAAATAAAGTATTCTATACAACAAAGAGTGTTTATTTATGATTCGTATTTGCGTACAGAATCGGCTCGGACTGTAAGGACATTGTTTCAAAAGAGTTTTCCAGGCGTTAAAATTCCAGATCGAAGTACAATTCATAGGCTAGTGAAGAAAATTCGTGAAACTGGAAGTGTACAGGATAAGATTAAGAAACGTAGCCAGCAACGCAATGTGCTCACAGAAGAAACTCTGGATAACATCGAATATTTTCTGGAAAACTCGCCCCAAACATCTCTTAGGCGCCTTTCGCAGCAAATGGGAATTTCGTATGGCTCTGCTCGAACTGCTACAAAATTACTGAAATTAAAGCAAAACAAAATTACATTGGTTCAAACTTGATTGTTGAATAGTGAGAGTAGCGGAGTTGTGACATTAATCTCATTTTGTTTCGTGTATATAATACAATGGTAGGGTAATCTGTCATACTTGTTCCACACGACAAGTATAGGAGATCTCCGTATGTTAATGTGCCAGTCAGTTGAAAAATCTAATTTGCTTTGTGAGAAATTTCAGGTAATCATAACATTGGAGTTGTCTTAATATGGACCAACTTTGCAAACATAGGGGAAAAAGACAACATTGTCCTTTAATGCAATGCTTTGCTTGGGGGGGGGGGGGAGAAAGAAACAATTTTTGACTTTATATAGGCATCATGTTATGCAAAGTATTCCTGATATTCTCCACACTTGTTATCTCTTTCAGCACACTTCTTTCTGTTAGTTGCCATTTGTGACATCAGGTGAAGTTGAGCTGCCAACATAACTAACAAATACAGTGGTAAAATAAGAACTGAAGCTTTCCTGGCGACGTGTTAATTCAAAATCTTCTCGGGCTTCTAGCCAGGTAAAAACTTGGCTTGACACCAGCCAAGTTTTTACCTGGCTAGAAGCCCGAGAAGATTTTGAAATACAGTGGTGCTTGATGCAGTAACATTGTAAATATACTGGGCCCTAAGCCACAAGGCGTAGCTTAGGGATGGGTTTAGAAGAAGAGTTGGCCACAAATGTGGAGAGAGGACAGGGTGCAGCCGAGGATTTATATAACTAAAAGTCTGAGCATGTATAGTATACCCGAAGGACCTTGCTAATCAAGCAGATTTCTATTCTTTAGGTTGGCAGTAGGCAATGGTGTGTATTTCATTGCTTTTATCTATAAAAGAAAAGCTCTATTTAGGGGAGTAGTTGTGTGGGTCGTAGACTCCTTACTGCCACTGACTCAAACAATAAGGTAATTTAATCATTATTATTTGATTTTTCATAAGATTTAAATCTGTGATAAGCATGGGAGAAACTCATGACACATGATATAACTCTATGCAATTATTTCCTGGTGGACTTAAACAGCAAATGAGCTGCAGTAATTAATAGTCAAGGATGACAGCAGTTTTCAGTATTGCCAAACTTTGTACACTGGAACCTCAAGAATGAAAATAAACAAACAGTTAAGAGTAATAATATACAAAAAGAAAATAGAGCATGGCCTGGATTGTATGTCACAGATTCATTGTCAGCAACAAGTGTAGAGAAATGATCACAAACTCTCAATATATATATAGCGATAAGTACTGCAACATGCAGAGTCTCTAAAAAGACATACCACCAATTTGGACCACAGTGCATCTAAGTTGTGCAATAAATACTCTGATCACCATCACATAATGGTATAAAAAAGAGGTTAATATCTGTAATAGATTTCTGCATTAGAACAATTCTTATATATTTTTGAAATAACAACCTGATATTAATAGACACAAACATAAAACTAATCACATCTTCAAATGAATAGAAATCTAACATTCTTGAGGGAAATAGTGTAGTGTAATGTAATGGTTCATTTCATAAGCAACATTGACAAAATTATGGAAAATGGTCATCCCTTGTTGGTTTACGTAGTTTGAATGAGTGAGTTATTTATCAAAATGGCATAAAGAAAAAATGGTCCTTTTTATTTTGAACTTCCTGACATCTGAGCAGTGGTACCCTGAGATTGACCTGCCTTGAATGTATACACTGAACACACAGATCCACTACATATTGTTCACCCATGCAGATTACAATACATTGGTAATGTATTTTAATGCCTGCATAATTCAGAAAAAAAAACTGCCAATTCAAATGAAGATTTATTGGTGAGTTGGTACTCCCTTTTGATTTTCTCTACCAATATCTGTAATAAGTAGAGAAAACGTATATTCCACCCAACAATTCAATATTAAGGTTTCACAGAAGATCCATTGAACCAGATAAGAGTGATTCATAAAAAAATGGGTCAAATAAATACTAAAGTTAATGTTTTAGCCAGACACTGTATATCTCATGTAAAAATGTTCAAGAAATCCCTCCACCACAAACAACCAAATAAGCGGAAAAATGTTCATTCACTTTGATTGGCTCTAATGATATAGATTAAAGTAGTTTATATGCTAATTAATTATTCTTCCACAAATGTTATATTTAGCCTAAGGTTGGAGAGGTAGATTCAGGCTGAAAAATTGAATGATAAAGCAGGGATTGTAACCACAGATCTTTAGCCTTCCATGATATTGCACTGCCCAACTGAGCTACCACGATAACATGCCAGTGCAATATTAAATCTCATGTTTCACATTCTTGCCAGTATATTCATTTTGAGATAACACATCTCAATGTTGACTTATATACTCATAATCTCATTATGGGCTTCATACTTTGAAAATCACTTAATAGGATATCAGAAGAAAGTGCAATATACAAGGTGTGGCAGTAAAGAAACTGGATTCATGCTCTAACTCTTTATTGAAAAAAAAACTTGCACAACTAAAATGTTATCCCCTTCAATGTAGACTCCTCCGCGATCCCTTCTCCGCTCTATATGAATTTTCCTCTGTTGGAAGCAGTGTGCAAATCTTTTTCTGTTATGCTGTTGAGGAGTCTTGTTGCTTTTCCCTTCACTGCATTCACAAGCTTGAACCTGGTTCCTTCGAGCGCAGACTTCACCTTTGGGAAGAGAAAAATGTTGCATGGTGCTAGGTCAGGCAAATATGGTGGATGTTCCATCACAGGAATGTTGTTTTTTTGTCAAAAACCTCTTCACATGTTATGGGTCTGCACGTTATCCCGATGGAAAATCCAAGAATGATTCTCCTTCATCACACACATCCACAGGGGTCTTCAGAATAGTTGTATAATAAACTTGATTGATAATCTGGCCTTCAGGCACCCCAATCAATGTAGACAACCCCTCAGATATCAAAAAAAAAATCATCATTGCTTTGAAATTTGATTTGCTCATGCACACTTTCTTCTTCCTAGGGGATTGAGGGCTCTTCCAATACATGGATTGTCACTTAGTTTCTGAATTAATTGTATTGGTATATCCATGTTTCATCATATGTAACTATGTTGTGGAGATAATCAGGGTCATTTTCAATGTTTTCAAGAGTGTCAGCACAGCAGTTCTCTTGATGTTGCTTTTGCTTGTTTGTGAGGATTCTTGGCACCACTTTAGCACAAACCTTTGTCATGCCCACATCATCAAACAGAATCTGTCGTAACAGTTTCCTTATTGATGCAGGCAAGTTCTGAAACTCTCAAATACTCAGGTGGCATTCTTCTCGAACAATTCTATTTACCTTCTCCACGTACTCGAACTGGAAGGATGGTCCGATTTTGGATCATCTTTGACATCTTCCCTACCATCCTTGAACCTCTTAACCAACTTGAAAACTTGCATACAAGATAGATACTGATCACCATAAACTTGTTTCAACAAATTGTAAGTTTCTGTGGTGGGTTTTCCAAGTTTTGTGTGGAATTTGATGTTAACACATTCTACTTTAGAGCGTAGTGCAATTCCGACAGAGTTCAGATATTTCTAAGAAGGCTCACAGCCAGACTAACCATCACAGTGGTGTGAAATTTTACGTGCATCAGGGAAAATTCAAGGCCAATTCCCCACTCTTCTCTTTGTCATCGACAAAGCCGGAAATGCGCACAACAATCAGTCCGATTTCTTTTTGGTCACACTTTGTAGCTATATGTTTTGTGTGTTAGTTATTCAAATATCTTAAACATTCAATTTTTAATCAACATCAATCTTTTTATGTGCAAATAAGAAACAACAAAAGTATTTCCATGTAAAGAGCAGTTTTGGGATGGGGGAGAACTTTTATTAAAAATCTCTGCTTGGCAGTGTTTAAAGAGTACATAAAAAGAATGAATTTTCTTGTAAACACTCCCCCATACATGCTTGTGCATGCACGCACACACCCCACACCACAAACCATACCATACCACACCACACCACGCACACCACACATACACTATGCACACCATACACACCACATGCAGCACACATCACACACACATATGCGACGTGGAGAATCTTTAATGTCAATGTTAGTTTTTGACATATTATTTGCCATTTCTGTAATGACATTTCTACATACTCAAAGCATCAAGAAGAAGAAGGGAGAAGGACAAAAAATCACTTAAAATTGGGATACCTACTCTATCCTTATAGCCTGAACCAAGAATGCTTAGCATCTTGGTGCTTTGCCCTAAAATTTTCTTCTTTGAATAGCATCCTTAAAATTTTTTAATGTTTTACAGATATTTCTCTTGTAGCCTTCATTGTGAATATGCCCAACAATTGTTTTTCATAAACTAGTTGTTTTCCTAACATTTTTCATACTTTGCTAGTAATATCAGTATTTAAAATTTGCATGCAAATCAGTTTATTTGCTTCTTATTTACATTTTACAGTTACATAATTTGTAGTTTTGCTATTTAATTTTTGAAATAATTATGCCTCCATTTACCTCACATGATCTATTCTAAGAGAGAATATACAAACATTTTTGTATATGTAGAGAATTGAAACTTTGAGCAGACCTTCAGCAGCTTATAAGCATATTATAATAATATGCTTATTATGTTTGTGATTTCGTGCTTCTGGTTTCAAAATGAATCATATAAATGGAATTGTTTTCTATCATAAAATAAGATGCAGTTTCATAAAATTGCATATCTTTTGTTTATAATAGCACATTTGCCAACTTTTATGCTTTAATTGTAAAATGTATGGTACTTCAAGGATTCTTCTAAAATACAATTCCAGTTTATTTGGTATGGAATTTTGTACATTAACTACACTGAACATTTTAAAATTCTAAATTTCATGCAAAATAATTGCACTTTGCTGGATAGGACAAAATTGTACAGTTTTATTTAGGAAGTTGGAAGGTATGTGATTGTGGCCTAATCAAAATAGAACATTTTAAATTTGTAGGGCATATGAAACATTTTAGTTGAAATACAAAGAATGTATTAAATGTAAACAAAAATAATATTTATAATCCAGAAATAGCATGTAAACTTAGCTTATAATCAGGTAAAATGCAGTTTCTTACCTTTTTAACTTCGGTCCAGTTGATGAAAACTTACCTCTTTTTTTGCTCATTGCTATGCAAAAAAAAAAAAAAAAAAAAAAAAAAAAAAAAAAAAAAAAAAAAACAAAACGTGGAAACTACATTTTACTGAAAATGTTGCCAATGAAAAACTAAATATGCATAGATACATATCCTAGTAATATTTTTATATTGCCTTTATGTTGCATTTCTCATGTTATAATAACAACTTCAGGTATATTAGTTAAAAAGCTGTAATTTTAATATTTCACAAATAACTTTTGTGTATTGTACTTTAATTCTAGGTGAAAGAGGGCCATGATTCAGATCCACCTACAAATGCATTGACTGGGAAACTGTGTGGTTCAAACATTCCACCTCCTATTTATTCCACAATGGATCATGTGTATGTACACTTTGCAACAGACGTTAGTATAGGATTCCCCGGCTTTCGATTAGAATGGGTTGTAAATGGTAAGAAATGATTGCATAATTAAAGCTACTAATACCTACATTCAAAGAAAAAAGAAATGTTACTTAAATTGATTTTTATATTGTGATAAAAATATGATAGCCCGCCTGGGTAATGTGGTGGTAGCATGTCTGCTTCACATTCAAAAGATTGTGAGTTTGAATCTCGCTTAGCGTGAGTTGCTCGGATAAGGTTTTTTTGGGGTTTTCCCTTATCCTGAAAAGACGAATGTTGATTAACTTTAAGCTCCATGGACCCTGAGATTATTTGAGCATCATTTAAAAAAAAAAAAATAATATATATACATACATACACATACAATGTCTTACTTTCAAATTTGTATTCTGTTAAGTATTTTTAATATAACAGAAAGGTTGAATAAATTTGAAAATTGTAATGTTAACATTAATGTTAAATATCTGCTCTACTAGGTATTTATGTTTCAATCTACCTAAATATGAGAATTAAAATGCATGTTATAATTATTTTTCAAACTAGTGTCTGAAATCTATTTTTAGCCAGTAATTGGAATAGCATGGCTTTCTTTTTATTACAGGATTTTTTTTATTATTTTACCAAAGCAGCCACTTGAATTGTTCATTTTAATAATGACAACTTCCTTAATTTTATGCAAAAAAATTCATTTCATAGTCCAAATACAATACTTGAAAGGTAACAAAATTAAGAAATGGGTAGACACTTGAAAACAAAATCCTACAATAACAATAGTGGGGTTAGCATTTCTGCCTAACATTCAAGAAGTCTTAAGTTTGAATCTCAGTCAGGGTGAGCTGCCCAGATAATATTTTTTCTGCGGATTTCCCTTATCCTTAAAAGATGGATGTCAGGTAACTTTACACTCTATGAATCCTGGGCTCATTTGAGCATCATTTCATCCATTTTATTCATTTATCATCTGATGTGACTTGCCAGCTTAAAGGATGTTAAACTCAAAAAATAAAATAAAAGATAACCAACATGCCCCATGGTTACAAGCAATTGTATCATGAATTTGGAATTCTTCCCTTACTTTAGAACATTCAAAAATTTCCCTGCAGTACTCATATGTTCAAAAGATACAGACTAGTTTCAACTATCATGCAAGTATTTATCTTTTACATTTGAGAAATTAAATGTCATAATTGATGAATTAATTTCCATTATTATCTTTGAGAAGCCCTTATTGCCAGTCTCAGCAAATTACTATGATGCCAGTATTTTATGAACAGAAACTGCTATAATGCCGGTCAGTTATAAATAATAATGATGATGATGGTGATCTGCCTCTGTATTGTGGTATTACTGCATCTGCTCATTTAAGAGTCCGAGTTCAAATCTAGGCAGGATGAGCTATGGATAAGTTTTTTTTCACAGGGATATTCATCATCCTGAGAAGATGATTCATTTATTGTCTGATATTGCCTATCAGGTTAACCAATTTATTACGTAACTAATTTGAATCAAATGTGGACATTATAGTTTCACTTATTTAGTTTTTTCGGTTGCATTTCAAAGATGAACATGCAACCGAAAAAACTAAATAAGTGAAACTATAATGTCCACATTTGTCTCAAATTAGTTATGTAATAAATTTAAAGTTTCACTGTATACATCACTTCACATCATATTTTTGAGGTTAACCAATATTCAACTTACCAAAGAAAGAAGAAAAAAAAGGTTTGATAATGATGATAATTAATGCCATCACTGGTATTAAACATAAAAACAGTAAAGGCCCTTTCAGTTTCCATTTGATTTTAAAGCTTTGAATGTATCAAATCAGAAAGAAAATGAAAATCTATTTTATGATACTCAGGAGCCTAGTATAAAATATTTGATGAAGTTAACTAATATTGGACTTTTAAATTGCTAGAAAACTATACAAAACTGAAAATTTGACAGGAATTGGCAGATTAAAATTAAATTTATTTTAGTTTCTCATGTGATGGGTTAAGACTGCCTTTTGTGCTCATGTAACTTTGATCATTACTGGTCTTTCAACCTTTGTTATTGTTAATTGTATGATGCTGCATAATGAAGGGGTTAAGTGGAAATGAAAATATTTCTTTTATCTCTCGAATACCTATGCCACAAGTATAAGTAATATAATATAATTGAAGCAATTAGCCTTGAGTCTTATATTTATAGTAGTGGTACCTAATGCTCAGATATTCCACCTGTGTGGCATATTGAAAAACTATGAATGTATTGTGCCTTCATTGCATGTCCAGATAATTTTAAAAATTTGTCAGATGTGGGACTCCCCTTTTTTTGTTTGATTGTTTTACCCCTATTTACATTGGCATTCTTGGAGACTTTGACTTGACAGACAACTGATGGTGTTATAACTTGTGAATGGTAGGTTTATCACATTATTTTATAAATTTACCATGAAGCACGCACTCACTTAGCACGTTTAGAATTTCATTCTATGCAATGCAATTAAAGAAAAATTCCCCCAGCCCACCAGAGTCACATTTTGATTTTTTGAATAAATTATCAAAACACTGACCACTCAACTACAGAAGCAGTTAGCGTATATTTGATGGTAAAAACTACAAGCAGCTATTATATCCATAACATCTGATGTAACACCTAATAACTTTAATATTGCAGAATGGCGCAAAATCATAAAACAACTACTGAATTTAAATAAATGATTAATACTTCAATGGGTACCAGCACATTGTGGAATACAGGGTAATGAAACAGCTGACTTTCTGGCCAAGAAAGGTAGTAAAATTACATCAAATTCATCTGATCCAATAAGTTATCATTCTATCAAAAGAATCATTATATCAACTTATAATAACAAAATTAAAGAAGATAATGTATTACAAACAAAAGGAAAACCATGGGAAAATTTATGTAATAACACGACCAGAATCACTACATTACCAAGAAAATCCTCTGTAGCAACTTTTAGACTCCTAACATGCCATGACTGTGTCTCAATAAACATTTATTCAGGATTGGTATAATGAGATCTCCTCTGTGTCCTTTCTGTATACTTAAAGAAGATATGGATGGAAACCATCTACTGTGCTGCCCAACCTTGAGTGGACATGATAATATGACATCAAAATACTGGAATGCAAGAGAGCGAATGTCTTCACTGCCAGCTGCTCAACATTAGATACCAACCAACCATATTTGATGGTGAAATAAACTCCTATAAAGTAATGTCAACAATGGTTATTTCACAATAACAATTTGCAGCAGAAACAATACTAGGGACTTTTTAAATTTTGTTTTTGGAAGTTTTACTTTGCTAATGTGGAGTGAGAATGAACTTATATGAAACCAGTACTAAAATTAGACCAGGTTACACAGATTAGAGTTACCTTACATTTGTTTCTCCAAATAAGGGAAAACTTTGGAAAGAAACTTTAACTAAGTAACTCAACTCAACAAAGATAAAATCTTGGGTGCTTCAGATTATAGGTATATACTATTTCATATATATGTAAGCTCATAAAAGTTATGTTCCATAATAACTGAAATAAATATATGCAGGCTGCACGAATGCACACATATATTCTGTGGATGGGCCTAAGATGTATGAACCTAATCCTACCACTATAGATATTCAGTACACTCCTCAAACTATGCTAATCTTCTACTCCAAATGGACCAATCATACTGAAGTGAGCCAATCAAGAAGGCACCTTCCCAGCTGCCACTAATCTGCAATTCCGATTCAATATAAAATACAGTTGTAACATCTCACTGTTATCTACACAGTTTTCTTAGCTCTTTAAGAGAATTGTGTTATTGGCCTTTAGGAAAGCAAGTAAAATGTAGCACAAACTCCATATACTGTTGTAAAAGAGAGTACAAAATCTGCAGCTGTTATTTATATGTATATTTTGCTCTTTATTTACAGAAATCGGTGTTTTGTGTTAATGATCTGTTTCAGAGTAATTAAATGAAAGCACAACCTGAGAAATTATTGAACATGTTCACACGTATCATTCACCCATTGGCATGTTATTTAAATACCATTAATTAATATTAATTCTGAAATTGATATAAATCTCTGTGGATTTTAAAGTTTAGAAATCAATATAAAATGAATCAGTATTTATTTTTTGAAATTTTTTATGCAAAATATTAGAAGCATTGACTTACCAATTTTTATAGCCTATTAAGATTGGATATAGCAGATCTGAAATCAGTTCTCCAAATGAAGGGCAACACAACACTTCTTGTGTTGCCAAGAATTTTGCTATTTTTCCATAATGTAGCAAACAACACATTTGGGGGGGGGGGATTGCATTGGAAAAGGGAGTTCATGTGTTAGCTTGCGGAGTAGAAGTAAAATGGAGTAGAAGTCAAACGTTAACACTGAACTCTGGTAGTGTTAAAGTTTGAGGCAGGTGATGAGTCTAAGCTTGTGTAGTTTTAGCATCATCTTATGTAATGAAACAATTGATTATGGTATGTCTAGCATATTTTCCTGTAACCTTTAGCTGTTTTGCATCATAGGAAACAAACCTGATTTACAGATTGACACCTCCCATTCATTTCAGATACTCAAGGGCGCACTTTTGTTAGATTAGCCTCTCTCTTAGGGTCTGACCTTTTCATCTCAGCTTGCTGTTGCTATAACATCAGCAGTTTTGTGTTTCATTTATAGGAATTACACTACTATATTGTCCCTCCACTTCACACAGCACATTTATTACAGACCATGATTTATACTAAGCATGTTTTACTATAAGATATTCGCCTGCAGTGCCACAAGTAGTAAAAGCGGGCATTAAACACTCCAAAAAAAAAACTATAAGATATATTGGATAACATCCTGTTTATTTGCGTTCACGGTACCAACAGCATTAGTTTTTCATTCATTAGTTTTTTAAAGAGATATGGAGATCTTTTGAATGGCACCTGATGGTAAAACTGCAAGTAAATATAGTTTTATTGGTCACTGCACACTTTTCAGCTGTGCTTGTAATACAATTTAAATGCCAAAGACAGAACATATGAATTAAGTAACTGATTGCAGCTTTCATTTTGTGTTGACTTTTATCCATCCTACTATGTAATAGATTCACTATTGATTCTTAATATATTATATTATATATATTATATATATTATAATATATATATATATATATATATTTAATATAAAAATAATAGTTGCAACAAATCTTCACTTATCTTTTGGAATCCTTGCTTTGGACTAGTGAAGATTTGTTGCAACTATTATTTTTATATTAATATTTGTGTTATTACTTCACTGTCACTAGCTTCTTTTTACATTTATATATACATATATATATATATATATATATATATATATATATTTATTTGTTTATCAAGGTTGTGGAGGCATTCTGGAAAAACCAACAGGCACTTTGGTGTCTCCTGGATATCCAGGAGCATATCCATTATCTACAGTCTGTGAATGGTACATAAAGGCACATTTTGGTAATAGCATAGAAATAACATTTGAAGAATTTACATTGGAAGGTGCACATGATTGCTATTATGATTCCCTTAAGGTGAGTATTTTCACAGATATAAGTATTAAGGGAAAGCTTTTTCTAACTGTATATTTAAACAACCAGAAAAACTGAGTTTAAAAGTTTAGTAATAAATTATATTTTTTTTAAAATTACATGCATCCATTTTACCACTATACCAGTCACAGTTTTATGATAACAAGAGAGCACAAGAAGCTATTTTTATTTCTTATGAATTTAAAGAAATTTAACATCTACTAATACAATATTTCATATTGCAATTATATTACAATCTCCTCTTAATACTTTAAAGAACCTGTTTTTTTCTTTTGTCCATTTTGTACTCATACATGAAAAAACTTTCCAATATTATGTTATTCTATGGCTCAGTTGGTTATCGTCCTCCATGGTGTAATGGTTACCATGCTGACTTCATATACCCAAGGTCGTGGGTTCAAACCCGGCGGAGGACGATGCAATTCTTCGGGCGTAAAAATCCTTAGCATGGCTTCCTCCAGAAGGGAAGTAAAGTCGTTGGTCCCGTGTCATAGATTTATGGCACGTAAAAGAACCTCAAGCCTGATAGAGAGACCTCTGAGCAAAATTAAGCGGTATTTCATGCCCAATTTAGAATGGGACACTGAGAACCACAGTAGTTAAAGAGCGTCCATAAATAACACGCCATTTACATTTTCAGTTGGTTAGGTGCTGGCCTTGTGATCCCAAAATTGCGGGTTCAAACCTGGCTTAGACTGATGCTCTTTAAGTGTGTTTAAACTTGACATCCTCATGTCTTCATGTCGCATCCCTTTTTAAAAACCATAATCTTGGTTTTTCTATCTATTATAAACCATAGGTACTTATTGAACTGCCCTCGTACAACAAAGCTAACAACATGTTATTTCTATCACTCTTAATAAGTAATCTTTTCTATTCTTTTTTTTTTTTTTTTCCAGATCTACAATGGGAAAGATGTAACAGCACCGCTGATGACTAATTTATGCCATAAGATGTTGAAACCAGAAATTTACACTTCTTCAGGCAATAATATGTTTCTGAGATTTCAGTCAGATGCTTCATATTCATCAAGGGGTTTCAGAGCATCATACCGCACAGTTGAATCACGTATGTACTTTAATAAGTTGCCCTAGAGATCAGTGGGCTGGTTGTTAAACCCATTGGTCCCAGGTTCAATTCCTTGCTGAGGAATGTATTAGCTAGAATGGTTTCGTAGGTAGGATCTGGAAACTTCAGGTTAACATATGTTAACATTGAAAGCATAAGAAGCCAATGTAAATAAATATAAAAAAAATCTGATATGTTCCATTCATATGATTTTCCCTACATCTCTGTATTAAATTATTGTTAATTCTTCTATCTACTTCATGCTAATTGAGATAAAAATTAGCATAAATGATCTTATTATTTGCTTTCTTGTAAGTAGAAGGGAAATAAGGGAATGCACTAGGCTAAAAGATAGTCAAATCTTTTATAAGCTGGTTGCCATGTTTGTGATTAAAATCTCTGTCTTTGTATTGCCAGGAGTTGATAAATACGTGTCTGAGAAAAGCTCAAGTATTTTAAAACAAACCAATAACAAGGAGTATCTCAAAAATGGTCAACTCCATGAAAAAAACTGTATATGACATAAATTGTGTGTTTTACTGAGATCTACAATTTTTGTGTAGTAAGTTTTGTTTAAATGGTTTACCAGTTATGCAAAATTCAGCAAAATTCATCCAGGTTCAGAGCTCTTCAAGGCTATTCCTAGAAAATTCAAAATATATATTTTATTTGTCATGTGAATATCTTTAATATACAGTATTCTAATCAAAATCAGTAGAGCCATTTTTGAGAAAATCACGCTTTTTGAAAAATTTTCCATGTAACGGGTAATTTTGGGTGGGGGTTTTTCCTCAAAATCTTCGTGTCACAAACCCTTGAAGATACTAAACTTAAATGCATCTTTTGATATTTTACTGACTTTTCATTTTTGAGTTATCGTGTTCATGGATGCACTTGTGTACCTGCTCTTTCTCTGATAATGCTTTTTTTTTTTTTTTTTGGATACAGGGGATCCTAAAACAGGTCTGGTGAAATCTTGGTATCAAAATTTGTGCAATACTGTCTCTACCTATGTACTATGTAGAGAAAGTAAAAACACTTCTGGATAAACTTCTAATGTTACATTGTCGACATATAAAGTGTGTAAGAAATAATAAACTACAAGGCTCTGTGGTAGGTAGATGGGTACCTTTTAATTTATTTTGTTATTATACTCATTCCAGAAATGCTTTGCTTGCATGCTAGGTATCTGAAAAATTCAGAGAATGTAGTTACTTGGGCCATAAAATATATGAAAGAAGTAGAAAAGGAAACTGAAATACTGTAACTAAACAGATAACATTTTGATCAACTGCAGAAGATGCTTAAATGGTTGTTGTGGACTCTGATACATTTTGTACCTCACTTTGTCATATAACGTCAAATGCATGGTAAAAATTCAAATTGTGATGGCATGTCTGCAGATTGTTAGGATTGTTAAGATGTAATCTGCCTGTTTAACTTAATAGACTCTGCCACCTGGAAACATGGTGTGGGCTGGGTGATGGCTTTTGGAGTTATGTGGTTGATGGAGCTGCAAGCTTCTCTTGCATTCCTTTCTCATAGAAGAGAAGCATAATGGTGTGCTCTGCATTTGTGTGCAATGTAGAACACATTGTTCATTCCCTTTTGACAACATCCACTCAAATGAGTACTGGAATATTCTTTTTTTATTTTTATTTATTTATTTTTTTGTGTGTAGCTTAACATCCTTTAACCTGGCTCTTTTGGTTTTCACCATTGTGTTGGAAACAAGACATTATTCAATTGTTTTGAACTATGTCAGTAATCTTTTTAATTCAAGTTGATTGATAGCATGGAACTGATGTTGGCATAATTTTAAGTATAGTAAGATAATTGGCTCACCTATGAGTGTGGTGATAGCATGTCTGCCTCACATTTGAGAGTTGCCAAGTTGGAATTTTGTTTAGAGTGAGCTATCCAAATAAGATTTTTTTCTGGGATCTTTTGAGCATCATTTCACCCATTTCATTCGATATGACTTACCAAGTTAGAGGGCATTAAACAAACAGAAAAACAAACAAAAACAGAAATTAATAATAATAATAATGAAGATAATCACATAATAAATCAATTGAAAGGTAGGTTTTTGGTAATGTTGCCACAGAGGTCAATGTGTCAGGCAGGCAGACAGGCTACCTTGCAGAAATAAAACTTGCAAAAAACCCATTAATTTATATCACTATGTTTTTTAAATCCACCAAAGTTGTTACATCACTTTCGATTACTATTCTGGTGCGATTCATTCAATTAATTCTGGATATTGTTGAAATAATTAGCCAGCAGCATTAAGAGGAATAATTTACACATAATTGCTGACCAAGAAATTTTGAATAATTACACAATGCCGAATGAAAGCTGGGACTTAGAAAACTTGCAGAAGAATTAGCAACTCCAGAGCTAGCAGCATTTTCTTTCTGTTTCATGCTTTATGTCCATTATTATTCATGTTATATTTGTTTATTGCTTTGTAGTGATTATTTATATTTGTTTATCCTTTCTGTTTCATGCTTTAGTCTATTATTATTATTATTATTTGTTGGTGTTAAATTTATGTACTGCTTCACAGTGATTATTTATATTTGTTATTGCTAAACAATGATTATTTTTACATGTGCTACATTTCCTTTCTATTTTATTCTTTGTATCTGTTATTATTTCTTTTCGTTATATTTGTTTACTGTTTTGCAGTGGTTATTCACTTGCATTAAATTTCCTTTGGGTTTATTGTGCCTTTTTTGCATTTATGTACCATTTCATGCTTTTCTATTGCTACAGTATATTACATTTTGCAACTGCACCAATTAATTCTGTGTTTACTAAAACCACAGTACTACTCAGTAACATAACACATTAACAACATCTACCACAATAGATGGACCTCTGTGTTAATATTATTATTAGCATGAGTAGTATTTAGTAGTAGCAGTGTCTACATGCATAAAATGAAGGAAGTAAGAAAGGGAGGAGAGCAACAGTGACATCCAAAATGCCTATGATAATTATAATAGGATACCAGCTAAATGTATATACTTTACAGGCTCAGCTCATAAAACTACTAAGCAGAATGATAACCTTAAACATTACCATTGGCTACAGGTATGTTGAAGGACTGCTGTGCAACGGCTGATGAAGTACCATTAGTAAACAATCTTAAGTAATGAATTCAATGTCTATTGCTTGTCACACAGTTTATTTTATTACAGTCAACCATATCTCATTTCAGAGACTGAAATGTAATCAAAGAGTTCTGGACATTGGTTTGTATACAAGTTATGATCAAAGTACTCATCTTTCTACCACTGAGTCTTGTAACATATACTTTTTCTACACCCTGTATTAATAAATATGGTGGTGATATCTGAAGTATTGTTATATTTATTTAGTATTTTATATGTTAATAATTTTAGTTTAGCTTTTAGGAATTTATTTACATTTATTAAAATGGAATGGGGAAGATTTAGGTTAAATGGTAGAGAACACATGTTTGGGGTGGGTGCTGTCATGGTTCAGTTCCTTTTGTGATTGCCCAGAGTTGGTCAGATGATGTGTGGATAGATGGTTGCTAAACTAACAGCTTAGATTTGCTTTGTTAGAGTGAATAGCAGACGAGTCAGTGTAAAGATGGCAACACAGCTGTATACTTTGTACAAGGATGGTGTTCAATCTCTGAATCTTGAAGTATTCACTGTGATGGCCAGGTCAAAATTAATTGATGTTCAACTTTCTGCATCAGTGCTCTACTGTGAGCTACCATGGCAAGATGCCTGAATGTACTTTGATATATTCATACCAGTAAATATCAAGGTGAACTAAAAACAGGGATCTCAAAATCAGTGCCATGAATGATAACTGATAGCCTACATGGCACATTCTGCAGGACAATAGGGTTGTTGTATATTGAAAGTTGTGTGCGCAAATCTAACTTATGACAAATCACATTTTTTGCCCACCTGGATAGTGTGGAAGTAGCGTGTCTGCCTGATATTTAAAGGTCGCAAGTTCGAATCTCGCTTAGGGTAAGTTACCCATATATGTTTTTTTTGGGGGGGATTTTCCCTTATAATGAGAAGTCGAATGTTGAGTAACTTTAAGCTCCATGGACCCCAATATCATTTGAGCATTATTTCACTGATTTCATTTATCAGCCGATATGACCAACCAGGTTAAAGGACATTAAGGCCCCCCCCAAAGTTACACTTTGAAGAAACTGAGTTCTGAGGTAATGTAATATTCTATATGCTCATTTCTATGGGATATTTATATCGTGAATAAACAGCTGTATTTGAATGCTGTATAAATGAAAGCACTTCTATTTTATTACACTAATACCACTGTGTTTGCTGTGCAGAGGAACATTAGTCTTCTGAAATACAAATCTGCTTCTGCAGTTAAACATGAAAGTAAAACAAAAAGACAAAAAAAGGTACAAATTGTTTGCCAAGGGGAAAAGTAGTGGCATCACATACAAGATATTTATTGTTTAAAATGTTATATATTAATATAACCATACAATCCTGTAGTGAAAAACAGATTACTTCTCAGAATTTAATTCTTTGCTTTCTTTAGACAACGTAAATCCATCAAAAGTGATCTGAAGTTCTTAGAAATGCAAATATATAAACTATTACTAAAATTTTATTCAGCTAATCTTTCTCTATGTCGAGTTTTTAAAAGTTTTATAACAGATAATGCTTGTTCACATTAATACACGTGTACTTCCTAATATTGCAATTAGTTCTGAGGCATGATTTTTAAGATTACTTCTTTGCATATCGAAACCTTTGTGAAATACTGCTGTACTCTTTGGTGTAGAATTATTGACCTGCTCACATAGCTAATGGTCATATCTCAGCTCAGTAAGCTCTAACCCTAAACCTGCATCTGGAATTTTGTTTTATACAGTGATGTGCTTCCTTTGACAGTATATCATTTTGACTGAGCAAGGAGGACACTAGCAGAAGTTAGCTAACAGTAAGCACTAGAGAAGTGCTGACTGTCTTGTTATCTTAACACAATGTAAGCCATGCCACATTAGACCTTGACATGTCTGCCTTAAAAGCAACTCTGAATTTTGCAAATATTTTTAAATCATACTATATACCTAATCATAATGCGTTAGGGTAAATTCACTTATTGATGCTCTTTC
Organism: Hymenopus coronatus; assembly: GCA_030762935.1. Lineage (NCBI taxonomy): Eukaryota > Metazoa > Arthropoda > Insecta > Mantodea > Hymenopodidae > Hymenopus > Hymenopus coronatus. Next base: position 38,612,681 of record CM060897.1, on the reverse strand, counting down.
ATACTGACCATTTATCCATTATTATTGTTATTAATTTATTTATTTATTTCCACAGGTTGTGGGGGCCTATTTAAAGCTTCAGCTGGAAATATTCATTCATCAAATTATCCAAACAATTATGGACCAAATGAAGATTGTATGTGGCTCATAGAAGTTGATAAAAACCATGTGGTTGCACTCACATTTGGTGACTTTGATTTGGCAGAATCTGGTGCTAATTGTAGCGGCGACTTTGTCAAGGTTTGTTACTTTTCTAATTACTGAATTTGAAATTTTAGCCTGATTTTCAAAATTTTGATGCCTAAGTGGCAAATTTCATGTAGAATAACTGACGGTTAAAGGGCATTATGAAAATAATGTTGTGTTTTAAAATTGGTTATGTTTATTTTAACCTTTATCAAATATATTTAATTGCGGCATTTAGAAAATGTTTTGTTTTTATTCAATACATCTGTCAAGTAATTTCATAAGGGGGGATATGTGTTAGAAAAGAGTACATGTTTTTAATTTGAAACTCATCAGCTCAGCACGTGTTAAGCCTATCATTGCATTTTTTATGCTGTATGACTTGAGTACCAATTTTAAATTCTCTTAAAATCTGAATTCTCAAGGATTTCAGAATAATCTCTTTGGATTTTCCCAATGATATATAGGGTCTAAGAAGTCAGATTACTCTCTGTTGTAAGACAGCCTCTATTTCACAGCTGGAAATACGAGGGTCACTACGAAAGTTTTGAGATACGCGTAAACTAAAGTTGATCAATTTAAACAGATTGCACCATTGGATAGCCGCATTCGAGTGTAAACTGTATCAATTTGTATCCTCCATCTCCCCTCACAGTCTACACTGCAAGGTCAACACTAGTGTGGCATCAGTTGCTTGCCAGCATGGAGATGGAAAGAGAGCGCTTTCATGCAATGATTTTTTATGATTTTAAAATGGGTATAAATGAGACCCAAAGTCTTGAGCGCTTACCACAGGCTTTTGGGGACTTGCTCTGACCTGTGTCACAGTTTTTCGGTGGTTTCAAGAGTTTAAAAGAGGCCAAATTTCATTAAAGAATGAGGTTAGGAGTGGTTGTCTGTCTATGGCAGTGACTGAAGAAAACATAGCTGCTGTGTAAGGAATGTTCCGCGAAAACAATTGTGTGACACTTAAGAAAATTGAGGCAAGTATGCAGATTGGATCGCCAGCAATTTTGAAAATATTGCATGACTATCTTCATGTGAGGAAGGTGTCATCCCATTAGGTGCTCCATAATTGATCTGCAAAAGCGCATCTGTGTTGAATGGTGTGAAGAAATGCTGGCCAGATTTGCTGGAGGCAATTCTTGGTGGGCTTCTGACATTATCACTGCTGATGAAACTTGAATTTACCAGTTTGACCCTGACACTAAGCGTCATTCAGCTGTGTAGATCTTTCCGGATGACGATCTTCCAATGAAAGTGCAGCAGCCATGCAACATCAGGAAGAAAATGGTGGCCTTTTCTTCTCTAAATCTCATCATGTGGTTACCAATCCACTTGTGGAACAAAAGACAGTTACTACGCACTGGTACACAACAGTTTGCTAACCACAAGTTTTTGAGAAGCTCCGTGAATTGCAGCCAAGAACAGGACTGCAAGGAATTCTGCTCCATCACGACAATGCCTCTGCGCACACAGCCAATGCAACGATCCAGTTTCTGGAGATCACAGAGGTGAAGTTGAGGACTCATTCCCCCTACAGTCCAGATTTGGCTCCATGTAACTTCTTTTTGTCCCCACAGTGAAAAATCGCATTTGTAGAATGAGGTTTTCGAGCCCTGAAGAACCTGTTGCAGCATTCAAAAATAAACTTTTACACCAACATAAAAATGAGTGGCAGGAATGCTTTCAAAAGTGGTTTGAGAGAATGAGAAAGTGCATACAGTGGGTGGTGAATACTGTGAAAAGCTCAAGCAGTCAAAGTGGTTCTATCCAGTTTAGTTTTTGTGTATCTCAAAATTTTCGTAGTGACCCTCGTATGCTCTTGGCATGGTGTAGCTAAGACCACCATAAGATCTTAGCTAAATATCCACCTTCTGTGAATTTGAATATGGCACTGTTAACGAAACACACGTAGGCTACAGTAGTTCTGAGTTTATATAATAATGGTAGTCTTAAACATGACCAACACTGAATAGCTTCATAATATAAATGTACATTTTCCATGAATTTAAGAAGAGATTTGAGCTAGGGCTGAACATATGTCATATCCATCTGTACATAGCTTAGCATGAATAAAACAATAAAAAATAAAAGAAGAGATTTATTTGCTGTTTAGAATATGGATACACAAGGATGAGTCATTATAATGTACACTGTTTTCACAATGTTATTGTAGCTGGGACAATGAAATGTTGCAGACTTATGGTAGAAGTTCATACTAGAAACATTATGTATGGCAGTAAGAACTGCTCCACAAAGATGTGCATGTTTTGTTATCAATTTGTGAAGGTCTAAGAATTGTTGCTCTTTATTTTAGTAAAGGGCAAAATCCTAGGGAAATTTTCGACAAGACTGGACCCTAGCAACTTCTCCAGGTGATACATATTCTTAGAAGGTGGCCAAGTGAATTTTGTTGACTTGCCATGTTCTGGATAACCATATAGTGCAACAGAATGTCACAGCCATTGGATATTAATTTTGAGCATGAAACACTGAATGTATGTCTAGTTAGTGTCTACTGTGTACTGAGGAACCAGTTAGGTGTCAAAATGTGAATAAATTATAACATTCTTGGAGCACTTACGGCATTATCTATAGATTATGCCTCTTTGGAAGAAATTGTGACTGCCACTATATGGGCCTTTATGTAGTGAAAACATCCCAATTCCTCACCAAAGAAGAAATGATTCTAAGGAGATTCAAGTATAGTATTCAGCGATATGCATAGTGTTCTGTTGATAGAATTTATTACAAGGAACCTTTGTGAATGCCACATCAAAAGAAAGAATATTGGTGAAGTTGCATGCTGACGTCCATGACAAAGTGCATTGCTGCAAATGTCAGACTACTCCGTGACAATGCTATACCATACAATTTGGAATTTACATCCTTGGACTTTAATCTGTTTGATTCACTGAATAAATTCCAGGGAGCCAATGCTTTATTCTGATGAAGTGCAATTACATTCCCAAAAGACAAAGAGTTCTATGAATAGGGTGTATTGAAACCAGTGCCAGGATGGGAGAAATATGTTGAGTGAATTGGCTCCTTTGTTGAAAAGTGGTCAAAGGATGTGGGTTCATTATATGAAATTATTTTATCTTACCTGTTAAGCTTAAGAAAAAGATGCACCTTGTGAACTATTTTACTTTGTTGGGCCATATTAGGACAAGTATCAACTGATTTAAATTTACATCATAGCTAACGTATCTTATTAACAAAGGGATGGAGTAGACCTATGTTAAATAAACAATGGTACTGTTTGTCCAGATTACATTGGAGCATCCAGTGTGAGACCAATTTTATGAATTTTCAAACATTTTACAATGCTCACTTTTTAAGCTAATTTCTTGGAATTATTTTGAATACTTTTCTTTCCAGAATAAATTTTTACTTTCTCTACTTAGTACATAAGAGGGGGTATTACATTCATCTTAAAAGTTTTATACTGAGATTTCATTGGAAATACACGTTTTACAGTCTCCTGTATAGAAAATCATTATAGAAAAAAACGTGTGTGTGCGCGTGAGGGTGGGTGCGTGCGTGCATCTGTGAATAACATTATTCAAAAACAAAAAATTGGTTAAATACTAAACTTGATAATTAAGTTCAGCATTTTCCAAGATGGGACACAAAGAGTTTCAAGAAAATCCCCCCACACCAAACTGCCCTTTACATGTAAAAAATTTTGATTTTGTCAGAAATGGTTTTAACTGTGTATTAAAGATATTTACCTGACATATAAAATGTGTGTACATATATCTTGAATTTTCTGGAAATAGCCTCTGAAGACCTGTTTATTCTGGATTCTTTTGCATAATTGGTAAATTGTAAGAGATAGACAAAAACTTGCTGCACATATACAAGACAGTTCATGTCTTGTATATGTTTTTTGTGCATTTAACCATTTTCGAGATATTCCTTGTTATGGGTTTCAATTTTAAAATATTTAAACTTTTGTTAAATGGGAATTGGTCATTCCTGTTGCTTTTGTTTTACTCCTGGCCATACAAAGATACTGACTTTCAATCACACAACAAGCTTTTAAAAGATTTTACTGTTGCTTTAGCATAGTGCATTCCCTTACTTCCCTTCTTCTTAAAGGAACTAAGTAATGAGACCATTTCTGCTAATATTTATCTTGATAGTAGATACAAGAATACAATTTTGTAAGAATCTGTTACAGAATAGATAGAGAAGATCATGTGATTAGAACACATTACATTTTTTCAAACTTGGTACACTTTTGCTCCAAAATGATGCAAACTATATTCACATTTTTCAGCCTTCCAGATAAAAAGTAACTGCAGATTTTTATGCAGAGCCTGTCCATCTTTATCCTCTAGTCTTGATCTTACTACCATTCAAAATCCTCTTATGAAATTACCAATTCTAACCCACATATCTCCAAGACCATTTTTCTAAAGTACTTCCCTAACTTGTCCCAGCCAGTGACTACTTGTCACACCAAGTTTTTCTTCTTGATATCTTAAGTATATTTTCAAAATGACTGTATCCAGCAACTCTTAGATTCTAAACAAGCATTTTAGCATCCTCTCAATCATTAATCCCCTCACACTTATCATACTTAACTTTGCCAAAGCTGCAGCAATGGCCGAATTTTACAGCACTCCAAGCATCACTTTACATAAGGCTCTGTAATTACTACATTTATTCAAATACAAGACAATCTTGAATTCCCATTTTTCAGAGCTTAATTTTGGAATTTAGCATACCATCTATACAAGACATGTAGCTACATCAAAAGAAGAATATTTAAATTAAATTTAAAGATTTACCCTATATTGTGAACAAACTAATGGACACTTAAGCTGATCAAGTCCCTTATTTATTTATTTTTGTACTTAATTCAAATTTTCATGGAAATTCATGTTTTAAGTGGTTGCCGAAGAGAGGAGTATGGAAATGCATGACATGGGTGCGATGGTACAACACCAGCAGCGCTGGTGGTAGCATTACTGTAACAACGATGATAGATATGATTTTGTATTTAAATAACATAACTTAAATGTTTTTGCCTGATTTGAATTTAGTTAGAAATTCACATTGGGAGCAGGAGAATGAAAACGGTATATGCAATGATAAAATGTGGTAGCATAGCTGTAACGATGATTATTTACGGATGCTATTTTATGTCAATACAATATACTTAATATATCGTAAAATGTTTTACTTAGTTCAAATTTGCACGTAAATTCACAATGCAGTATATGTGCGGCCTGAGGAGGGGAAATGTGCCGCTAACCTCCTCTCTTTTTGGTTGACCATTGATTCCGATATAACATTAAGTGCAACCTCCGATGTGAAAGGTAGTCCTGTAATTTTATTTTAATCTCAGAGAGTAATTTTTTTTCCAATGGGAATGCTCAAGGCTCCTTAACAGCTAATTTTTGGTGCAAAATGAAACGCTCAAAATCTGCCGCAGAAGTCGCAACCTTGGTGGTAATCTATACCATTTCCCCAAGGCTTTGCCACTGTCGTGCCTGCAAAAATTGAAACTTACTTTTTCCCTGTAAGTATTCGGAAAACATATATCGTGAATGCAAGATGACCCCTAGTAGGTACTGAACCTTAATATTTTGGAAAAAAACATTATCTTGTATTTGGATAAATACGGTAAGCCCATATTATCCCAACCCTCATATAAACTCCAAATTTCCATCCCATACATCCATCACACTTTAACCAGGACAGAATAAATCCTTTCAGGCTACTAATACTCATTCCTGGTGTTAAATATAAACATTTTGAACTACTGGCAATTCTCCTTTGGCCACCTACCTGTGTTTTATCCATACCCTGTTGCTATTCAATTAACTCCCATGTATAAAAAGTCACTAAAGGTGGAATTCCTTGATCTCCTATTTTCCATTTCTCATCTTTACATAACTTGCAGCCTTCTTAAAATATAGTTTTTGTTTTATCTGTACTTATTTTTAAATCCTAAACCTCATAATTATCTTTCAATTTCTTATGTAACTATAAACCAACCACTGATATTGAACATGCTACAAGATCAACATACAATAATCCTAGAATATTAATATTTTTTACTGCAGGAATGTAACTATTCACCTTTGGGCCAAAATATCATCAATAAATAATTGAATAACATTGGGCTGAACTTATAGTATTGCCTGATTCCTCTTTCTTTCTTTCTTTCTTTCGTTCTTTCTCACTTCACTGATAATCTCCCTTGAATCACATTTAACACAAAATTTATTCTGGTATAACCATTGAAGTTTCACCTTTAGGCCAAAATATCCAATAAATAATTGAACAACACTGGGCTGAACTTATAGCTTAGCCTGATTCCTCTTTCTTGTCTCATTTCACTGATAATCTTCCTAGAATCACATTTAACTCAAAATCTATTCTGATGTAACTATTGAAGTAACCTAATCATATTTCCACTCATACTCTTCTTGCTTAATTTATACCAGAAAATCTCTCTAATCCCTCTGTCATAAGATTTTTCTAAATCAATAAATATAACATATAATCTCTCTCTTTTCTTTGATGATAAATACTTGTCTATTAATGTCTTAATAAGATATTATCTGTTACCCTCCTGTTTCTAAAACTGGCTTGATAGTATGATATTTTATTATTATGACTTTGTATTTACTCTGCCATAATACCTGTAACAATTTTCCCAAAGTTAGACAATAATGTAATTCCTCTGTAATTATTAGAGTTTTCCTCTACTGTTACCCTTGTGTATGGAGAGAATTAATGCTATGCTCCAACTCTATGTCATCCTGTTCTTATCTTTGATGACATTCATCATAATTGCAAATTTTTGTGGAATGAAATTTTGACACATCTGCTCATTTTGTTTTGGTATTGCTGGATAACAAACATTTTGTCTTTATTTTGATATTGAAATATAGGAGAGGAATAAACAAAAAGATATTACATGAGAATTTATAATGAAACTTCTAAAAATGCTAATACTTCTGAAATGGTACTGTGTTTGGTGGTGTATTGTAAAACTCAAATGCCTTTAGAGACCGCCCTAGTGATTAAAAAACTGTTAAAAATCATGAATTACTGCAATATTATTAAATGTTGCTGTGCAAAGTTTGGTAACAATATGTTCATCTTGGGAGACATGAGCAGTTCACTAAGATACTTGTTTTTGACAAACATCACCCCTTAAGTAAAGCCCAAGCATTTCTTCTTTTTTTTAATTACAGAAGTGAAGTGAAGTGAAGGTTAATTGCAGTGAGCTACAGCATCAATGACACATACTTCACTTCACTACATAGTTTTAAAAATATTAAAGCTTAGAATTTTTTCAAACTTGAAGGTGGTCCTTCAGTAGTTTTTGTTCAACTATTCACTAGTTGCCATAAGAAGTTGAACATAAGGTTTTGCTGCAACTATCCAAATGGAATAAATTTAATTTATTGAGGTTGTCCACTGGTTGAATGTTGAAATTAATTAAATTATCTCTGTTTTTGTTTATGTGTATAGCTGTATTGGTTTATTAATGCAAGCTTTGTTTTCTTGCAAAAATATTATTGTTGTTGCTGCTTTCTGTACAAATAGTCATACTCAATATCTGTGGGGATTCCCAAGTTTATCTTGGTTTTGTCTGTATGTATGAGTGTGGGTGTTTGTGCATGTGTGAGGGTGACATCTTACACAGGTTTATTTCAGTGAATACAACTATTTCAATAACAATAATATTTTGGATGTATTTTGCACCTAGGTATATGATGGAAATAGCATTGATAGTAACCTACTGCTGAATCACTGTGGCAATACACTGCCTGAACCATCCAATTTTACTTCAACAGGGAACCAACTTCTGGTACATATGCATTCTGACAACAGATATGAAGCAAAAGGTTTCCGGGCAAACTACAGCATGGTGAGCTCCCATTATTTTATTTATTATTTATTTATTGGTACTTGGCTACAAACTTTGTAATCAGCACTTGTTTTTTACTAATCCATAACTAAAAGAATAAACATAAGGTATATTTATGATTTGTAGTACTTGTAATTTAAGCTCTGTCCATTTATTTTTAATTTTCTATGAAGATTCCCTTAACAATTTTAAACTGTGATCTCGGAAATTTCCCATTGTATTATTTCTTTACTCATTTTAAATAATTTTGGCTTGAATAAATTGCTTTGTTCCAATATGTGCTTCACATTTTTCTTTCTAAAAAGTTCTTTCTCATCCTATCTTGAATTTTTGGATCACCATACTCTATTCTCAGTAATGCTTTGCCTTAATATTATAGTCAAATATACCATTTTTTTTAGGAGCAATCTGAATAGTTGCATACAATTAAAAAGAAGAAAGGCATTTACATGAACAAATAGCTATGTTACATTTTTAAAAAAATGGAACTATTTATGGGAGTTTCTTTTATACTTATTTACACTTGCATATTGATATTTTAACATTTCTGGAGTGCAGTGCACTTAAATAACTTGAAACAAAAGTCTTAACTGAGTAGTGTGGTGGTAGTGTGTCTGCCTCTCATTCAAAAGGTCGTGAGTTTGAATCTCGCTTGGGGTAAGTTACCCGAATAAGGTTTTTTTTTGAGGTTTGCCCTTATCCTGAGAAGACGAATGTCGAGTAACTTTAAGCTCCATGGACCCCGAGATCATTTGAGCATCATTTCACCAATTTCATTCAGCGTCCGATATGACCAACCAGGTTAAAGGACGTTAAGCTACACACACATATATATATATATATATATATATATATATATATATATATATATATATATATATATATATATATATATGTATATATAACAAAAGTCTTAAGCTAACATACTTCTTGCATGAGATACCATAATAATAATTGTCATTTTTAAGTAGAATTTTTTACACCATTTTTGACAGATTCAAAAAATCTATTTTACAGAACTTTACCAGAAATAAAACATTGTGTCCTGATGCATTATATTGTTACTTAAGATTACAGACTAAAAGTATCAGGCTAAGTGGCATACATTACTAAGATAAACCAGCTTAACTGTGTATTTATCCTTCATCATGATCATAATGCTGGTTCATTGAACTGCTATAGAATGTATAGTGTACAGACAAAATTTAATTGCACCGCTAGTGACCTCTAATAAGAGCAATAAATGGCTGCAAACATTCAATAATGGATGATGTGAGGTGTAAAGTCAACTTCCTCAAGGCATTTTTTATCCTATTTGCTTTCTATTGCTCCAGGATGTGTTTCCCATTTTCTGTGACATTTGTTTAGCAGACCCAAGTAATGTGGGAGTAATGTGTCTGCCTCACAATCATGAGGTTGTGAGTTCAAATCTTTCTTAGGGTTAGTTATCTGGATAATTTTTTTTTTCTCTGGGTTTTCACTTATCCTTAGAAGATGAATGGCCCCGAGATGATTTGAGCATCGTTTTATGGATTTCATTCATCGTCCGACAAATGACCAACTAGGTTAAAAGACATTAAGTTAAAAAAAACAAAAATTGTTTTATAATTCATAAGGACATACTCTGCATTGCATTTAATGCATTTGTTCAATATGGCATTTCAATGTTCTAAACACTTTTCAAACTCATCTGTTGTGACAGCTGATGGCATTTCCCTTTTCTTTTCTTCTTCGCCTCATCTACATTGTCAAATTTATTAAATTGTTGTTTGGTTTAAGGGTTGTAAAATAACTCATGTTTTCTCACCAGAAATAACCATTGACAAAAAAATATGGTTTGTGTAGAGGCTGTTCTTACAAAGCATGCCATGCTTCCACTTGTCACTCCTTTTGTTGGCCAGTCCGAACCCAAGGCACCCATTTTGCAGCAGCCCTTCTCATTCCCAGACCTTTGGTTGAAATCTACTGGACCGAGCTCCAAGATAGTCGCGACATATCCCATATCTATTCAATGGCTGTCGTGCACAAGTGCATACATTTTTTCCTTATTTTTGTCTGTTTGAGAAGTTGACAGACAGAATCAAGGTATGTTACCAATGGCAAACAAGCTGTCCATGGACAACCAGAGAATGGCAGGGGAAGAGTCAGGAGCTGTAGATTTTGAATTTGAATTCACAAAAGACTTTTGACATTGACCTTACAGAAAACAGATTGTGACTTGACACATGATTCTCCATCCTTGGAAAAATCACAAGAGCCTAAGCCACATTCGTGATATTGATGGCTGAAGATGCTTGATTGGGCTAAACAGCATAACAATGCCATTGCAAGTAACTGGAATAGCATGTTGAAGGCCATAAAGTCAAGATGACTAAAACAATCAACAATCTACAGAACCAACAATCTACAAACTCAATGATTCATAGAATAATTGGCTGACATTCTGTGAGACTACAATAATAAAATTAAAATCCATAAATTTGTTTTGTTCATTTAAAATAATTGATTACGAGTGTATTCTGTGAATAAATATGCACTATTTATTTTTACATAGGTGTCTACTTATAACAACCAACAAAAATCTATTATTTAATTTATTGCTTTCAGGCCTGTGGTGCCCGAATTGTGACAGATGGATATGGTGAGATTACAACTCAAGAGGCTTTAAATGTAGGAGGGCTCAATGAAAACTGTTCATGGATCATAATTGCAACTCATCCAGGTATAACCTCTTATATATGTTACTTGAGTATAATTTTTCTGTTTGGGAAGAAAAAGATATCCCTGATAAAATTAATAGGTATAATAAAAGTTTGGGAATCATTAATAAAGTTATGAAGTCATCTCTTGTAATAAAGTATACCAGAGTGTATAACAACTTATGTATATAACTGCTATAATTAGCAAGACCAATATTAACCTATGGAAGGTGGCTACACGAAAGCAGAATTATAGCTTGCAACATGAGATTCATGCAAAGAGCATCAGGATACACCAGATGGGTTCAAAAAAGGAATACTGACATCTTAGATAAATTGAAAACTATGCCAGCATTAGAAATATAAAAAAGTGCCAACTAAATTGGAAACATCATAAAAAATGAGTTCAGATTGTTCCCCAAAGCTGTTTACAACTATAAACCAAGAGGACGAAGATCTTTGGGGTGTCCAGTGAAAAAGGATCATAACAGGCCACCACAGGGCTAATTCTTGGAAGGATGATGATTTTTATTGTTGCATGCAAGATACAGGAAAAGAGAACTCTAATTGAAAATTGGTAAGTTTATGACCAATGTATTTCAGAACTCTTAATATTTTCAATTAACTGATATGGAGAAGTTGAAACAATGAAGTTTTACTTTAGTGCTAATTTTTTTAGGAGGAGTTCATGATTAACAGTATCAAATGCTTTATTTAGGTCAATGAAAAGTGCACCTGCAATTTGTTTGTTATCTAAAGCTTTTTGCAATAGGTTAACTACATAAAGTGCTACTGCTTCTGTGCTATGTTTGGGTAAGAATCCATATTGAAATTTAAAGAAAAAATTTATCTGTTCCAGAAAGTTTATAATTCTGTCTTTGTAATCTTGTTGTGGATGGTTAGCTGCTTCTGTTTAGCAGCCATTTTTGTTTAATGAGGAATACATATGTCAGTATCACAAACAGCTTAACATGGCTAAGCAGTGAATTTTAAATTGGAAGCAGAAATCAGAGGTCAGAGATACAGAAGTAACAAGTTTGAAAATGTGATTGCAGAGCTGCCAACCTTTGCAGTTTATGTAATGTGAACTAAAGCAGAGCATGAAGTGATGCACAGAGTCTAATGAATTTGAAAGCATCCAAAAAGGTATAATGCAGCCCATTATAGCGGAGGTAATGTTAACTGCATTCTAAAAATCTTTAATGCACTAACTATGCAGAGGAAGCTGCACAATTGCAAATTTGAGAATAATATTTTCATTCAAAATAGACTTTATGTTAAAATGATTGTGAAAAACGTGTTTAAATAACGTTCACTTATGGACCTTTGGCAGGGCTTCCAAAAATGTTCATTAAAAGAGGACTCATTAAAACAGTACTACTGTACCAGTTCATCATAAAAGAAAATATATTACATATTTATACCCTCTGTAGCCCATGTACAATGTGCATAGTGGATAGAGAAGGTATTACATTCCACTAAAAATTTGATGTCAAAATTTCGCCGGGGTCCCCTGAGACTGAAAAAAGCATTTTTAGAAAAAGGTCCATGTGTGTGTGTATGGGGGGGGGTGGAGGAGACAGCATAGCTCAAAAACAAAAAGATTGTTAAATACCAAACTTGGTATTTAAGTTTGGTATCTTCCAAGGATGTGACACAAAGATTTTCAAGAAAATCCCCCCACCCCAAACTATCCTTTACATGGAAAAAAATTCAAAAATTTTGATTTTCTCAAATATAGCTCTAACGATTTTGATTAAAATCCCATATATTAAAGATCCCAAATAAACTATATGTCTTGATTTTTCTGGGAATAGCCTCTGAAGACCTCTTTACTCTGGATGAATTTTGCTGAATTTTGTTTCTGCTAAACCTTAAGAGATAGACAAAAACTTACTGTACACAAAATGTAGCTCTCGTCAAAACACACAATTTATTTTTTTATGTTTTTGTTATGGTGGTAACTGTTTGCAAGATATTCCTTGTCATTGGTTTTAATTGTAAAGTACTTATACTTTTCTCAGACAGGAAGTATCAATTTTTCTTTTGTTCTACTCCTGGCCAAGCAAAGAAGGGATTTGCAATGACAGTCGCATGACAGCTTTTAAAACATTTGACTATCACTTTAGCCTAATGCATTTCCTTAGTTCCCTTCTACTTATAGGGAACTAAGTAATAAGAAGATTCTGCTAATGTTTATCTCAGTTAGCTTTGTGTAGAAAGATGAAAAGTCTTTTGTAAGAAGTTTGTTTGCAGAGCAGCTAGAGGAAGTAATGTGAGTGTTAACACATAAGATTTTTAATTACTTTTAAAACTTTCCCCAACAAAGGGTAGCCATATATACAAACTATATTTTAAACCAGATAATAGAATCTAAAGGTAAGGGAAAACATGGCAAAAGAGAATTGCATTTTGTATAGGGTAGCTAATGCTACCTGCAATCAAACATAGGACTAGAGCACAGTAAACTTGACATCACATATCTATGCCAATGCAATGTGCCTACTGCATGTCTAAATGCTTGCTGCTAGTTTCCCAGCATGTGCATATTGATTTCAATTTTCAATTTCAATTTTTCAATTTTTTTATTAATCCTTTAAAATCAATTTTGTACATTGTACTCTGATACAGGATACGTCAATGATTAGATTTATATTACAACAGTTACAGCAAGTTAGATATGTACATATTTACAGTATATAATGGGTTTATACGGATATGATACAAGATAGTTAATACAATGATATAGTATGAGGATATTTATTAAATTGTAAGTATTCCTTTACAGTGTAGAAGCAGTGCTCCTGCAAGAAAGCATTTGCTCTGGTTTTAAATGCATTATAGTTTCCAGTATTTTTGATATCACTGGGAAGAGAGTTATATTAGCTGTTATAAACCTTCAGATACTTTTAAAAACTGTTCATATCTACAAATTGTTCTACTTAAATTAGGAATAGATGGTGATTAGAAGACATATTACATGCAGTACTAAAATGTGATGTGAGGATTTCACCAAAAAAAAAAACCACATTCAATTGTTTATACACAGTATAACTCAAAAATGAAAAATTGGATAAACACTAATTTCATATTTTGGTCAGAAAATTTTTAAGCATGGCACGCAACAGTTTTCAAGAAAATTCCCCCACCCCAAACTACATCTTGCATGGAAAAATGTTCGTCGTTTTTATATCTCATAAGTAATCCTTAACAATTTTGATTAAATTAATACATGTATAAGATTTTTGCTTGACTTAAGAATGGCAGCAGCACTAGAATCAATTTTTAACATGAGAGATATGCTCTGTCTAAATTGAGTGAGGTATAATGCTCAGGCTTAAGTATTCTTTGAATAGGCAGCATCATTCATGATTCACATTAATAAATGCAAGTGAAGTGGTTCATAGTTCACCACTACCCAGCACTTAAATAAGCAGATGTGCACTTGCAGCAATTAGTTTAGTGGACTGTAATTTACGCCAAGAAAGAAATAAAAGCATCATTAAGAGCTCTACCATCTATTTTGCAGAAGTGAGGCAGGTGATTTTCTGAGTCACTCAGAAATACACAGAAAGGAGCAAGCAAGTTGTGCAGTGATACAAATTTATGAAACTGAAAGTTCTATTTAGTAAAAAAGAAGTAAATATTAATTACTAACATTCATGTTTTCCAGATGCAAGGGTAACATTGACATTCACTGTAATGGATTTGGGAAGATTCGAAGATCCAGAATGCAGAAATTATTTCATTGAAGTAAGGGATGGAGAGGATGCTGAAGCCCCATTAGTGGGTACTTACTGTGGCACTAGAATTCCACCACATATTACAAGCCAGGGTTCAGCTATTTTTGTCAGAGCAGTGTCAACATGGGGTACACATTTTGGACAGTTTGTAGCTACTTACTCAGTGGTCAGTTCAGGTAAGCTCCTTTTGCATCACTGTTTAATATTATGTTTACTATACACCTTGTTATGCAAACTGAAATAAAATCCTTGCTTGTAATAATAGTATATAGTATCTAATATGCCAGACACTTAGATGATCTCCATTTGTCTTGCTCTGCAGTATAATTTTGTTGTAGTCCAGATGAATTGAGATTACTTTTTACTTTCTCTAGCATGTATGTACAATGTATAGAGTAGATAGAGAAGGTATTATATTCCATCCAAAAATTTGATACCAAGATTTCACCGGAAATATATGTTTATAGACCCCTGAATCAAAAAAAAAAAAATAGTTTTTTTTTATAAAAATGTGGGTGTGAGTGGGGGGCAGCACAACTCAAAAAGGAAAAGCTCAGTATTTTGCAAGGATGCGACAAGAACATTTTCAAGAAAATCTCTCTACCCCCAATTACCCTTTACATGGAACATATTTAGAAAATTATTGATTTTCTCAAAGACTATTCTAACGATTTTGATTAAAACGCCATATACGATATGTTTATGACATACAAAGTTTATATCTTGAATTTTCTGGGAATAACCTCTGAAGACTTCTACTTCTAAATGACTTTTGTATAACTTGTAAACCATAATAGACAAAACTTACTCCATAAAAATGAAGATCTTATTAAAACAAACAATTTATATCATGTCATATATTTTTTTTTGTAGAGTTAATTGTTTTCAAGATATTCCTTATTATTGGTTTCAATTTTAAACTATTTAAACTTTTCACAAGCAGGAAGTCAACTTTTATTTTATCTCTCTTATTCTACTGCTGGTAATCCAAAACAGAACCAAATTTCAATTGTTTCACACAACAATAGCTTTTAAAAGATTTGATTGATGCTTCAGCCTAGTATATTCCCTTATTTCCCTTCTACTTATAAGGATTTCTGCTAATGTTTATCTTGGACATAGCTTTTAAAAGTATTGGCTGTCGCTCTAGTAGTGTATTCCCGTATTTCCCTTCTGCTTATAAGGAAGCAAGTAATAATACCATTTCTGCTAATGTTTATCTCAACATAAAATAGAAGAATAAACTTTTATAAGAAAAGTTTATGTGTAGAACAGCTAGAGAAAGTCATTTGAGTAGAAAACATCAATTATTTTTCATTGCATGTACAGATGAGCTAAGCAGTCATGTCCGGTCAGTTATCAAAACATTTACCACAGCTTCTTGGTTATTCCGGGTTACTGGACATAATGAACAAAGAATGCAATGATTTATTACAATTTTTGGTTCTAAGTATTTCCTGTAATTGTTTTTAATAATGCTGTTCATGATTACTTTTGTGGAATTATATATTACATAATGTTTAGTTTTTAGAAGGTTTTTGTGCCTTCCTTTGCAAGAGAATCTGCATATTTGTAACCCAGAGCCTCAAGGAGCAAGTACCCACTCTAATTTAACTACCATATTTAAAGCAGTTATATGTGTATGATTTTATTGGGTTTCTTTCATTTTAGAAGTTAAGAAGTAGTTTTGTGAAAAAAATGTTAGAAGGCTGCATAACGTAAATTTGTTGAATCACCTAAAATACTGCTGTTTTAAACATGTTAATTTTAGATAATAATTGTATTACAGCCAAATTTACTCTCGTGATTTCTTCATCAAATTGTGATATGAGGAAATGTAATTGAGTGAATCCCTCCAGCTTTCATAATGTAATCAAAATCTATTCACAGACATAACTGAAGTAGAAAATGATATACATTGTTAACATATTTGTTAAATTTTAAAATGTTAAAAAGCCATTACATACAGTGAAGCTATTTTGTTCAAATCTGGACATCTCTTGCCGACATGTGCTCCATTTGGACATGGTATAGATGATGTTACACTGGACGCATTTCGACAACCTTCGTTGTCCAGTGTAACATCATCTATACCATGTCCAAGTTGAGCACGTGTCGGCAGTAGAAGGTGTAGATGAAGTTACACTGGACGCGTTTCGACAACCTTTGTTGTCCAGTGTAACATCATCTACACCATGTCCAAGTGGAGCACGTGTCGGCAATAGATGGTGTAGATGAAGTTACACTGGATGCATTTCGACAATCTTCGTTGTCCAGTGTAACATCATCTATACCATGTTCAAGTGGAGCACGTGTCGGCAATAGATGGTGTAGATGATGTTACACTGGATGCATTTCGACAACCTTTGTTTTCCAGTGTAACATCATCTACACCATGTCCAAGTGGAGCACGTGTCTGCAATAGATGTCCAGATTTGAACATATTTGTTAAAACTACTCTCAAATGGTTACAGCATGTGGAGGGAATTACACAGCAGAGCATGGCTCTTTTGCAACACCAGGATATCCGAACAGCTACCCTGTTGAATCTGAATGTGTGTGGGTAATAAATACATCACCAGGTGAGACACTTTCTTATTTCATTTTTGTTTCTTAAATGAAAAAAAGAGAGAAAAGAAGTAAATAATTTATAACACGTTTAATATGTGGCCACATATACTTCACTTAAATGAATTTAAAAATCCAAGATGTATTTCAGGAAGATTTTCCTGATGATAGGACTTCCCCTCAAAAATGTAGAATTCAAATTTCATTGTAAATACATATGGTTTTAGATAAAATATATGTATGAGTAAGAGAGGGAGAAAAAGAACATTATAACTCAAAAATCAAATGATGTGTAAAAACCAAACTTGGTATTTAAGTTCAATATCTTAATTCTTTAAGGAAATATCTCCAATCCTGAACTACTTTTTACATGGAAAAAGCTTTAGTTTTACTAAAAACCATATGTTTGGGATATTAGCATTGGAAAATAACATGTATATCTTGAATGTGGTATTAATTTGTTGAGTCAGTATTTTTAACGCTACATCATTTACAGTTTAGTTTCGGAAGCCTATGCTGCTACCATTTTCAACCTCATGGGTCCAACTGCCATTGGGTTGTGTCTGCCTGTGTTTCTCTTCTCTAGTAGTGAAACGAAGCAGGAAAAGACAGTAACAACACATTCAAAAAATTCACTTACTAACCTTGAGCATTTAGAACATTCAAAAAGATCCTCTAGGAACAAAACATCACCCTGGCTCCAATAAACAGATTTGCTGTAATAAAGTTGCTAAATTCAAAAATCAAAGATGAAATTCTACCAGAAAATAGATCAGGAATATATCAAATTAAATGTACAAATTGTGAAAAGTTCTACAAAGGACAAACCAAAAGAAGTTTAAAAATCAGAGCCAAAAAGCACTTAAGAAATCTAAAACTGAAACAGGAAGATAAATCAGCAGTAACATTTCACTTCTGGAAGGAAAACCGTAATCTAGATCAAAATCCAAAATTGCTAAAAACCATTTCAGGCCATAATAAACTCATAACCTGGGAAAACATCCTCAAATGGAAACCAAAGATCTCCTAATAAACTTTGAAATCCTGCTAGTTGACAGCTTAGTTAAGAAGTTCATTGTTTCACTGCCAGAGAAGAGAAAACAGGCAGATGCAACCAACAATGACTGTTGGACCCATGAGGTTGAAAATGGTAGCATAGGCTTCCAAAACTAGTCCCTTGTAATAAAAATGTAAGTGACGTAGTGTTATAAATCAGACTCAACAAATTAGTACCACATATAATTTGGCCATCACTGTTACTAAATACCTCCAAACATCAATGTATATCTTGTTTTTCTTTTAATATCCTGTGAAGTCCTTTGAATTGTGTATGAGACATGTAAACTTTTTCTATATTGGTAAACCATAAGAGGAAAAAAAATTCATATTCACAATTGATATAAAATAATAAAATTTATGTCAATAGCAGTATCTGAGATATTGATCATTATTGGTTTACTTTATACACATTTGAAGTTTTGTTCACTATTCATTTGTGTCTCATGATATGGTTGTTAAATTTAAAAACCAACAATTACTTAAAATATATTGAGGGCAGTTTAGATGTGGAGCCTTTTATAAATTTTCAATTTTTAAGTGAACCATGTATGTATGGAGTTAATTATTATGAACCAAATTAGTAAATGTAGATCAATCTAAAATTATGGGTAGTTGTGATAAGTAGTCAGAATAGAGGTTTCAGCCTGAGTATTTTCAAATAAGGTCCAAAGCAAACTTTGCTAGCTAAAATAAATATTGAAATCAAGTATATACATAATTGGCTATGAAGGGCAGAAGAAAATAAATACATACATTTTTATTTTTATTTTATTTTCATATTGAATAGATGATCGGTCCAATCATTAATGTAACATGCTTAAAATTGTTGCAAATGCTGATGACAGAAAGACCCATCATTGTACAGAAAAGGTCAAGTTATGCAATGACAGATGCACCCAACAAAGTATGGAATGAGTTAGCTACCTTATTAAGTCCTTTAATTAAATAAACATATTTTTAATGAATTAAGAGTAAAAATATAGATTACACTCTTCACTCTTAATTAATTCACAGACTTCTTAATTAATTGTTGGAAGAATATGCATGTCAGAAAATTAGATTACAACAAAATCTAGAGAAAGTATCAAGAACTGAGAAAACATGAGATAAAATGCATAAATTTGGCACTTTGAAGTATATGTGGCTCATAAAAGATATGCTGGAGTATACTCAGAATTTTTTTTATTTGGCCAAATATAAAACCCAAATATATTCAGGCTTTTATGTTAAGAGGTTAATGAGGTTCTTATGTAATGGTGGTTTTTGGGTCGCACAACTATTATGGTCAGTAGCAAATGTATGCAATGAAATATTATGCTGATTATGTTGCTGTTATTTAAATGACAAGAGAGTAAATTAAGATGTTAAAGAAATTAAAACAAAAGCTAAGTGAATATCCATGGATGTAAATTTGAGATTCTTAGAAAGAAGAATAGTTTGTGTGGAGGTGATTACTAAACAATGGAAATTATTTCATAAAATTTCTATTAAACATCAGAATACAAATCAAATAAAAATCAATTCAAAGTTATTCCCCCTAAGATTTTATTACATATTGGCTCTGTCAAATATAAACAACTGAAAATTACAATATACTGCTTAAAATTACATTATTGAAAGGTTTAACATAATCAGGAAATAAATTAACAATATAAAGTTTCTGTTTGCAACAAATTACAATGGAAATACAAGATACATTATTAGAAAAACATAAATATTGTACGCCATTATACATCCTAATAAATTACAAACAATGACCAATTTAATATAAAATAGATTTCTTGAAGTAAATGCAGTCACTTAGTCTTCTTCTCAATAGCTGGTAGTGCATTCTTCTTTCTGTTTATTTATTCACCATGGCAGTTCTTGGACATGTAACAGACCCCATAAAAGTAATGTATTGGTATAAGTAGTTATTAAGTGGTACAGATTATGCAATTCACATAATTTCAAATCTTACCTATTCAGTGGCCCTTAAATTCATCGATTGAATAGAACTGATTATTAAGTAGGAATTTATGGATTTCATTTTTGAATTATGTTATGCAACTTTTTTTCAAATGTGTAGGAAGATGATTGTATGGTATAATTCCAATGTGTTTTAAATGATTTTTCAAAGAGACGGTTTTATGAAAGTTCACATGCAGATTATTTTTATTTCTAGTATTATACGAATGTATCTCAGCATTGGTTGACAAACCGTTATATTTTTCTTAACATGAGCTTGTAGTTCTTTTATGTATAAACATGGTAATGCTAGAATATTTAATTTTTTAAAGTGCTCACAACAACTTTCTGTGTTAGATATTCCCAGAAAATATTGCAAACACCCCAAAATGTAATGCTATGACTACATCCATGATCATGTAACAAATTACAGAACTTAAATACAATTTAAATTGTATTAGAGTAAATAAATTTTGAGTAGAAACCTTTACAAGCTGTTTCATTGGTAGTGTTTCATTACTGTTTACAAATCTCATTCTAGGGAATAGAGCACAACTGAGTTTTAGCAGCTTTAACATTGAAACAAGTGAGAATTGTGATGAGGACTATGTGGAAGTGAGGGAAAATGATGACATGGGTCCTGTGATAGGAATTTACTGTGGGGATGAAATTCCAAATAACATAACAGCTGCCAACACGCTATGGGTGAAATTCCGCAGTTCTGGCTCTGGCACTGCTAATGGTTTTGTTGCAGACTTCAACTTATGTAAGTTCATTATTTTCATAAGCTTGCTATTGAAAACAGATGAATTTATATTTCAGTAAACACAAAATAAATGACAGTACAATATAAATAAAAGTCTACAAACTGGCATCTTATCTCATCTTATATTTCTGTCAGTTCTATTATTCTGGCAACATTGTCTTCG
The DNA here is from genome assembly GCA_030762935.1 of Hymenopus coronatus. Classification (NCBI taxonomy): domain Eukaryota; kingdom Metazoa; phylum Arthropoda; class Insecta; order Mantodea; family Hymenopodidae; genus Hymenopus; species Hymenopus coronatus. The sequence goes on along the minus strand of CM060897.1, from coordinate 38,591,647 downwards.
CTGTTATTTGAAGTATCAGTCAATAACCAAGAGAGCACAAATGATAGATTATGAAATAGAGTTATATAGTATACTAACAGACTAAGCTTTATGTTGAATGCTTAACCTTCTAAACTACAATGATCTACATCCTAACACTAATCATTTTAATTTCATAATCCTGACATATCCAAATAATGAATGAAAATTCTTAGATGTTTTCACAAACGAATATGAAACATCAGTAGAATGCCTGACTTTCTTAATTTTCCCCGGATGATGTACCAATTTCTGGAAATGCTACACAGTGTAAAGTACCCTTTGGTGATGGAACCATCATTAATTGCAATGATCAATTAATTTTAAGATAACTATACTAGTTTAACTTTTAAACCTTTATATCTTCTTTTAATATCCTAGTTACTTAATAATACATTGGGTCTTTTTTCCAAACTTATTGTTATGGCTTAATATAAGTCAAGTGCTGTAACTATAGTTACAGATCAAACCTTATAATGAAATTTGGCATAGTGAAATTACTTAAATAATAGTGACCTGTAATGATAAATTTAAAAAATAAACCCCATGAACAATGAATTGGCTTCATATGTAGAATTTTTTTATGATGAAGCAGTGAATAGAAGCAGTAATTAAGTCAAAGATGCTTTATATGTAGAATAGAAATCTGGGGAGTCACAAAGGGATGGCTAAAGATTAATATAGTTCATAGAATGTTTTGCAAAGAAATTTTTGATTTACCCAAAAGTTCACCAAGAGGTATAGCACTGGCAGAGTTATGAAGGGTAGGGAGAAAAGGCATAGTAGTAGAAAGAATTTTGAAGCACTGGTATAGATGTATAAATTTAAAAGAATGCTTAAAGTTTCAAAAATATGTAATAGGAAGCGAGAGTTGGTATGGGGAGATGGGAATGAGATTAGAAGAAATAGACATGTGGAATATTTTTCTGTCAGATAAAAATAACATCATTGGGGTTTGGAAAGAACTAAAGTTGAGAGTGGAAGACATAGAGAAACAAAAAATATGGATAATTTTTGAGGATAAAAGTTCTTTGAGATTATATAAGATGGTTAAGACAAACTTAATGTGTCATTGCAGAAAGGTACCTAAGTCACTTGAAGGAGTTTTGTGGGAAATTAAAAAATACTGTGTAGCTGAATAATTACGAAATATACAGTAACAAAATAAATACTGGATAATCTTCTGATTACCAGAAATAGGTCCTGTATAGGCAAATGTTCATAATCAAAATAATTTAAGAGTACAAACATATTTAATATTGGCTGACTTAGGTACCAATATGAAATAATCTTCATAAATTAATTTCAGTGAGTGAAGAATGTTGTTATTATCCACAGATATGAATAGTATAACACCACATCTTAAACATAACCTCTTGATAACTGTTACAACAATTTGTTATACATGGAACATCAAAACTTTGTGCATGAAAGTGCAAAATTTAAATTTCGAGTCTCAACATATAGTAAAACTTCTATTTCAAAATGTTTAGGAATCAGCATGTGGCCAGTACAAGATTTGTTCATAAAAATGAACATGTTCCTCAGGGATATATTGAAGGATTTTTTTAATATCTGCTATCTTACTTAACTTTATCGGAACTTTACCATCTGGATACAATTTTTTAATAGGAAATAAAGTGCGGCACACTTCCTGGTTGAGATAGACAAATGTATGCTCAACAAGTCCACCAATCCAGTTTCTTGTTGCAACATACCCATTCGTTTTGGAAGAGTACTTGAAATAACTAAAGTGGGAAACATTGAACCGTTGTTTCTTGTCTCTAGGAGCACATAATGTTTCTAGGGATACTATCATCTTATAAAATTGAGGCCAGCAGTTTGTAAAATCCTTAATATGACATGCCTCAGCCATTTTCAATGAAAATGCACCAGTCTTTGAAGATGAAACAATGACCCGCAGTACTCATAGGGTATGTAAATTCTACCTCTCTTCTTCAGAGCACGTTTAATCATCCCAAACTTCCTGTCGCACGGCAAAAATGAATATCCTCTCAGTGGATAGAAGTGGATTCATATCAGTTAAAGCCAAACAGGTCCTTATAAGGGTGTTGTTCTTATTTTGTCCACAGCAGTTATCAGAAAATAAGTGTAATTCTGATATATTCTTTGGGACAAATTTGCCATTATAATCAATTAGAAATGATGAAACTTCATCTGCACCTTTTCTTTCCTGTCCCTTGTGGTACACAAAGAAATGAGTTTTTCTGTCTTCAAATTATGAATGAAAAAACATTAACTGTTAGTTGCCGCAAATAGAATATATCTTGAACTGATATAGCTGACAAATGTATGTTTTTGCATAGAATCAAACACTAAAGGCATAATGTTTTCATTGTTCATACATTTTTCCTTGCTCTGTTTCAAAGCACTGTAAAATCTGTTACTTCTCCTTTTATGAACGATTAATTCGGCAGCTGCTGCCCGATTTGCTGTCCCATTCTAATTGGGATTTTTGATTATATTCTTCAGTTCTACACACACATGCACACAGGCACACAGGCACGCACTCATGCATGCACGCACAGGCAACTAAACCGTAATGCACAATTTTCATTGAAATATTTGTAAACTTATAGTTTATCTTGGTATTTGGATGTTTCTCTTTAAAGAGTGAGTACATCTTGCTTACCGCCAAAGAAGCATCTAAATAATGGATTACTTTGCCAGAATAATGACTTTGCTTTACTGGAAACATTTCAATATGTTCACTGGATGAGCCAAAGTTCTTCTCCCTTTATAGCATTTCCACTGGATTCCTTGCCCCTAGCTTCATGTGGGGACTGTCCCATGAGTAGTAACTTGAGAAGTCGTCTTACATGCTTATCAGACACACTATATAAAGAAAAGAATGCTTCCATGCATACTTCTACTTTCTTATCATGCAACAGTATATGTTACGTAAAAGATTTGTCCCTCAAAGTTGGATTTTCTCTGCAAGGTCTGTGTGTTGCAGGATCCACTGCTTCAATCATTCTTTGCAAGTGAAGATCTTGTTCGTCCTTTGAATTCATCCTATAGAGGGTTAAGAATATCTCTTCCTGATCCTCATTGGTGAACATCTCAAAACATTTCTTACGGCACCTGTAAATTAAAAATGTTATGATACTGGACTGTTGGTACAACTTTGCGAATTAATGCGAGGGTAATATGAACGATATTACTTAGGCCAGATATTTTATTTGATTTTATATTGTTTTAAAATATTTTTTGTCACCATGCATACTAACTTATGAAATATTTCAAAATTAAACAGCATATTACAAAAATATAAAGGCACACCAATAGGAGAAGGTACACGTACCATGGTTTGAAAACGTCACCCTATAACAACTTATGTCAGCACAACACCAGAAATCAGTATACCACACTTAACTGTTTATCTGCATTTTGAGCCAATTTCCCGAGGTACTGTCTTCCCATTATAGGAAATGTAGTCTTCACCATGTACACATGCTCTGATGTGAGAATGCAGAAAAGTACTTCAATTACTGACTTAGGAACCTTTCTGAAGTACACATTATTTTCACATTCAATTTTCATCCTTACAAACGTTGATGACATCAGTATTTTTCTGTCCAGAATATGTATCTATGTGTAGGGACTCGAAAAACCATATAATGTCAATTTCACAAAAAATCTGACTTAGGACCCTTTCTGCAATGACACATTCAATTGGTCAGGGTGAATTATGTAGACATATGTGAGAAATCAGAAAGGATAGGTTATGTATGGATGAGCATAGGAGTATTAGTGTTAAAATGAATAGGAATCAGTTGCCCAGGAAAATGTATTATGTGTGAGAAATTGGCTGAAGTTCTATATTGTTTTGTAAAATGTTGAAGTTCTACATTGTTTAGTAAAATCTGAAAAGGTCAAAAGATGGAGAGAGGATATATGGAACAAAAATGGGATAATTTAAACAAAGGAATAATAGTGATTAAAATGTTGGTAAATCCAAAGGCAAAAACAATTAAAATGATGGGGAAATTCTTAGGAAATATAAGAGAGAAGTGGATAAGAATCCTAAAAGAGGGAATAACAGATTAGAGACAGCTTAGAAACTGGAGAGTTAATATAGTAGATCTAGACCACACTAACAATTTAGGGTTTGAAGTTTGGAGGAGCTAGCAGGTATACACACTAAATTCTAAAACTTTATTTCAATGTAAGTTAATCTTGTAATATTACAGTAACAAAAGATAGAAATAAATCATTCATTCATATTATAAAAACTACAGAACATATGCAACAAAATAAAATTCCATACACTCTGGCCACCAAGTTAATCTCTCTAGAAGAGACACACAGTGTTGCAATCAAGGAAAATAATCTCAGTTAACATAAAGTTTTTTTTTCTTTCTTTTTGTAGCTTAATGTTTTTTAATCTAGTTGGTCATATTGGATGATGAGTGAAATCAATGAAAATCTTGGGGTCCATGGAGCTTAAAGTTACCCTACATTCATCTTCTTAGGATAAGGGAAAACTCCCAAAAGAAACCTAATATTGGATAGGTAGAGTCAGACTGAAAAATTCAATGCCATAGCCAGGATTTGAACCACAGGTCTCCCAGTCTCTAGCTGGTTGCTCTACCACTGAGCTACCATGGCAACATGCTGGCATTGCATTGAATTTCTCAACTGACTCGCATGTTTCCTGGTAAACCACAAGGTGATCTCAAATTATTTTAGATTACAGCCCCAATGGCGACTTACAATGATGTAAGTACTTTAAGTCCCAGGATTCATAGTATAGCCAATTATTTTGGTCATTGATATTAATTTAATTGTTTTTTCACACAAGCCATGTGTAGGACAGGAGTTGGATAGGAAGATTCAGACTGAAAACTTCAATGCCATAGCCGGGATTTGAACTACGGATCTCCTGGTCTCTAGCCAGTTGCTCTACCACTGAGCTACCAGAGCAACATGCAGGCATAGCATTGAATTTCTCAACTGACCATTTACCTATATAATTGGATTAAAGGCAATTCAGACATTTACACACAGCTCTGCAGTATTTGATAATTTGCAATTAAAGAAATAAAAATAACTCAGGTTCGATTGTCACTTTGTAAACTCACTCTTTCATTTCATGAAGTGTTTATAAAATGTAACGGGCTTGCTTTATTGGAAGGAATTCTGTGCATTAACAACAATTATTTTCTATTCCACGACATTTAAGGCCTTCTCAAGCGTGCTGTTTTATAACTCCAGTAGACAAGGGCTTTGTAAATCCTTTTTAATTTTTAGTAACTTTATGAAGTCAAATTTGAAGATATTTTATATTCCTATATCTTCAGATAAAATTATGTTATTAAGTGGTTAAAGAATTATAAAATCAATGTTGGGTGGTTTTTGAGATTACCCTACATACACAAAGACATACACACATATGCATGCATGCATGCATGTGCGCGTACATACACACACACTCTCTCTCTCACTCTCACTCTTTACTCTCACTCTTTCTGTGTTTGTAAAATTAGTATAGATTAACATGTTAAACTACCATTGCAAATATACTTGAAACAGAAGTAGGTATTGAGAAATGATATTGAGAAACAACATAATTGAAAACCTTTTATTATTTTACTGCAATTGATAACATGGAAACTAACATTAAGAATGGTTGTTATGCAAGTAAATTTAGTCAAATATGGACACTAGTTTCACTAAGTTTTTTCCCTGAAACTATAGTGTGCATATTTGACTCAAATTACTTATGCAGTGATTAAAGTTTCACTGTATAATTCCTTTATAGACATACTTTGTTGATTAAGAATAGTATTTCCAGTTAGGTTTCCTGTTTGAATTTCCTTACATGGCCAACACTTACATCCTTAAATTACTGTATTTATCCGAATACTAGATAAACTGAAATACAAGATAATTTTCCCTTTTTTCAGAACTTAATTTTGGATTTTAGGTATTATATATGTAATAAAAAGAGAAACCTGATAATTTAATTTTTAAAGTTGTATTTTGAACATATATTTTGATAAGGGGATTAGGCTGATTAAGTTTTTTATTTATTTATTTATTGGGAAATTGACAATGGATGGGAGAGAGGGGGGATTGAAAATGTATCTATATGTAGAAGGTGACAATGCAGCAATGTTTCAATGATGAGATGGATAAGATTTTCTAATTAGACAATATACTTAACATAACACAGCATTTAAACAGTTTTACCTTATTTAAATTTGTGCGGAAATTCTAGTAATGGACAGAAGGAAGAGAACAGAAATGTACCTCTCTGCATGTGGTAAAAGGTGAATGTAACAATGGCAGCACACTGTAACAATTATTATGGATAAGATTTTCTATTTAGACAACACTCTTACTATAACATATTGTTATAAAAAGTTTTATATTATTTAAATTTGCATGAAAATTTACATAATGGTCAGAAGGGAGATGGTAGAATGGAAATTGCCTGACATGTGGGTGACGGGAGGAGGGAAATGTGCAGCTAAACCTCACTTTCTCTTTGATCATTGTCTCCCAATACATTAGGTACAAACACCAATGAGAAAGGAAATCCTATATTTTTATTTTAGTTTCTGAGAGTAATTTCTTTTCTAATGACAATGTTTACAATCCTAGGTCTGTTAACAGCTAATTTACAGCTTGAAATGAAACACACAAAACCTGACTAAAATGTGATGATGACTTTTATCATTTCCTCCATGCTTTGCCATTGTTGCATCTGCAAAATTTGAAACTTACTTTTTTCTTCCTGCAGGTTATTCCTGAATACAAGATGACCCTCAGTTCTTAACATTAATATGACAAATAAATAAATAAAAACATTGTCTTGTATTCTGATAAATTTGGTAAGATATGAGCTCTTCAATTTTTTGTGTTGGTAAAGTTAGATGTCTTTCTCAAAGGACATTAAAAACGTGTATCACAATTTGTATAATACTTGAAAATACTTGAAAAAGCTAATAACATTTATGTGGAGTTTAAATTTAACATAAAGTTAAGAGTCTGGGTTGGAACACATCACTTACACTAATTGTACCTGACTGGTTTCAAGAGCAGTTGCTGTTATCTTCAGAGGAGTCCAGACAGCTCTTGAAACCAGCCAGGTACAAATATTGTAATTGATGTATGTGTTTAGAATAATAATAATAATAATAATAATAATAGTAATAATAAAAATAATAATAGAAATAGTAGTAATAATATTAGTATTAATAAAAGTAGTAATAATAGTAATAGTAATAATAGTAGTAATAATAGTAATAATAATTAATAATAATAATAATATTTGTAATAGTAAATAATAATAATAGTAATAATAGTAATGATAATGATAATAATAATTCATCCAGTTTATCAATACAGTGATTTTGGACACACCATTACATACATTTACACAGAATGACAATTTATAACTCATCCAAATTATATAAGCAGCTATTTAATAGACATACCTTCAGTTCTAAGTTAAATTATTTTTGACACCTCTGTGACTGTTTTAATTTCTTGTTAAATAAACTTAATTCTTTGATATTGTACATCTTTCACAGATACAATTTTATTTACATTACATCCCCAACTCTTAACTTTATATTAAATGCATCAGAATTGTTTTCTCACCAATACATAAAAGCTTCCCCCTACAGTGTTGAAAAACTCACAGGTAACTGCAGATTCTACCATTATGCAGCATTTATATACAATACCAGAGTTTCTCACACACTGAATGGTCAGTGAATAATAGTCAGTGTCAATGCACTTCAGTTTTATTCTCAACTGAGGTATTAACTGTATTCAAGTACCAAACAGCAAACAAACATTGGCAATCTAATAAAAATGCATCATGTGATACATGAGTCAAATTTAAACATGAAAAATATTCACAAATAAATTTCATAATAATGTGCCATTAATATACAAATAAGTATTTGTGTTAATTTCATCTATGTTGCTTGTAATAAGCAGTTAAGCATTCAGCAATCTGTGAAAAAGACTACACTCTTTTGTTTATATGCAGAGTAATGTAAGAGGAAGCTGGGTACAGTGAGAGGGAACCTAATGACAGGCCATCAGCATGAGAGCCATAACTGTAACTATGGAGCTACTTGTGCCTCCACCTGGTATTGGAGAAGGGAAATAATGAATATAAGAAAACACCTCTGAAATTCTGTTTACTTAAAAATGATATATTCTCTTTCTATTATTTGCCATGTTTTTGTTTCAGTGCATGGAAATGAGCTAACTGGTCCAGCTGGTCAAATTGCTTCTCCTTTATATCCACGGTATTATATGCCTTATGGACGCCTCACTTGGAGAATCACTGTCGACTTTGGAATGGCTATTGCAGTGACATTCAGAGACTTCTATGTGGAAGTGTTTAGAGAAACATGTAGTTTCTATTTGGCTGTAAGTACTGACAAAATATATCAAGCTATTTGTGAAGCAAATAAATCAACGATTACATGAAAATATGTTAAGTATTCATTTGGGTCAATTGTAGCACATTTGCATCACTGACATGTTTTAATTACTTAGACAATTAATGACAAATATAATCTTCGTCCAAATGATGTTGATATCAGACAGATAATTCAGGAATACAATAAACATATATCTTTATTGGGTAGGAGGTCATGATGCAAATAAAAACAATGAAAGCTGACCAATTTGCTAAGACATTACTGTAGCCTTAAATATAAGTATAGGTTATTATTGTAAAACTGGGCCTAAGTGTGGTGTAGATGTCTGGGGATTATTTGCAGAGGTCGGCTATATTGTGACAAATGAAGTACATGTGGCTACTATGCAAGAAACAATGGGGCTTATAGTCATTTGCAGTTTCTGTCTGCATGCGCATACACAATGGTGAACCTTTGGAATTTGAGAAATTGTTTGCCTACTTGCATCACATGCTCAAAAGTATCCCCAAGAAAGGCTTTTCTTTATTATTTGCCATCGTGTTAACTGAATGAGGTGGTATTACAGTAATGTGTGTGACTTGCATTGGGAAGGTCCTAGGTCCCCTTGGGCTGACCAATCTAACCAAAGGTTTCTTCATGGTTTTGCTAGGTGAATGTCAGATTGGATAATTTGAGCCACAAATTTTTCTATCATCCCTTTCGTCACTACATTTCATTTCCTTCCCTTCTCCATTGCCATATCAAACATTAGGTTGATCACCCATTCTAGATATGCTGATCCAGAGTTAGCGTGATTTTTGATTGGCTGATAGTCCAAGGCATTGACTTATAAGTCCTTGAGGGTGTAAGTCCTACAAAGGGGTGAGCAATTAATTTAAAAAGAAAAGTAGTCACAGTGTTATGATATCTGGTTTTTCTATTTTGTTAAAGTTTATATTTTTACTTCTTTATCAAGTGCTATGTATGTACATTGAACTATATAGTCGGTAGAGATGGTATTGCATTACACCCAAAAACTTGATACTGAGATTTCACCAGAAATACATTTTTAAGATCCCCTGAAAAAAAAAAAAAAACATTTTAGGAAAACTGTCTGTGTATGTATCTGCCTGTGTATGTGTCTGTGAGCAGCATAACTCAAAAATGCAAAATCTATTTAATACCAACCTTGGTATTTAAGTTTAATGCTTTTCAAGGAAGCAACATGAAAATTTGCAAGAAAACTCTCCCACCCCAAATTACCCTTTACATAGAAATATTTTCAAACATTTTGACTCTCAAAAATTGTTCTATTGATTTTGATTAAAGTAGTGTATACCAAAAATATTTATATAGAAAATAAAATGTGTATCTTGAATTTTCTGGGAATAACCTCTGAAGACAACTTCACTTTAGATGGATTTTGCATAACTAGTAAACTGTAAGAGGTACACAAAAACTTTCTCTTGCATTTCATTTAATTCCTCACGCCCATTCTGTGATTTTGTGCAGTTGGCTCCCCGACAGGCTTCTGACCCCTAGGCATCTGCTTGTAAGTCCTAGGACGTGTCAGTCCTAAATATGGGGAGGGTAAGCCGACTACAAAATGAAAACTTGTAATTCTACTTGCATTGTGACAAATGTCTTTAACCAATCATGCAGCTTTTGTGATCCAAATATTAAGAATTAACTGCTCTATGTGAATGACTGCTAATGAATTGACAACTTTTACTGTTGGTACATAAAATCTATGGGAGCAGGATTCTCTTTGTGACTTTATGGCAAAGGTTCCCCAAGACGTGAAATAGGACTGACCACAATGGCTAAATAAACATAATAAAGTGACATGCAATAAACATAAACAAACAAACAAAAATAATAAAAAAAAATAAATCTGATGTGTTCCATTCACATGACTTTCTCTACATCTCTGCAACAAATTATAGTTAAAAAGCTTATTTTTGTATTTACTTCTTGCTAATTTAGAAAAATTAGTCGAAATGGTCTTATTACTTGCTTCCTTGCAAGTAGAAGGCAAATAAGGGAGTACCATAGGTTAAAGTGACAATCAAAAGCTGGTTGCTATGTGACTGAAGTTCCTTAGTTTGTATGGCCAGGAGTTGACAAATTCTGTATGAGAAAAGAATAAATTTTTCAAAGCTGAAACCAAAAACAAGGAATATCTAAAAAACGATCAACTCCACGAAAAAAATGTATATGACAAATTTGTATGTTTTAATGTGCTCTTCATTTTTTGTGCGTTAAGTTTTTGTACATCTCTTATGGTTTAGCAGTTATGCAAAATTCTGTAAAATTCATCCAGAATAAAGTAGTCTTCAGAGGCTATTCCCAGAAAATTCAAGATATACATTTTATTTGCCAAGTAAGTATCTTTAATATTTGACATTTTAATCAAAATCATTAGAGCCATTTTTAAGAAAATCAAAATTTTCGGAAATGTTCCATGTAAAGGGTAGTTGGGGGTGGGGAAATTTTCTTGAAAATCTTTATGTCGCATCCTTGGAAGATGCCAAACTCAAATACCAAGTTTGGCATTTAACGGTCTTTTCCTTTTTGAGCTATGCTGTCCACAGACAGACACACAGACACACACACACATGCACGCACACACATGCACGCACACTCATGCGCGCTCACACACACACACACTTTTTGTAAAAATGCTTTTTTTTGGTTTCAGGGGGACCCAAAACATATATTTCCGGTGAAATCTTCGTATCAAATTTTTGGGTGCAATACAATGCTTTCTCTATACACTATGTACATAGTATGTGTAGAGAAAGTAAAAGGGAGGGGGTTTGTTCTTAAGGCTTTGTGATCAGATTAAAAGTGTTACAGAGTTTCTTTACAGACATAACAATTAATTCTGCTGCATTATACTGCAATAAAATTTGATCTTAAGATTACTTAAGAGTACAGACTGAATGTATTGTGCTAATTGGCATACAATCCTATGAGTTTACTCTTGTTTCTATCATTCATCACGATCTTGGTCCTGCTTCACAGACAATACTAAACATTGCCTGATATAAATTTACCTTATTTGTTTTCTGTGATTATGGAGCATTGTCTTCCATTTTTGGTGAGAGGTTTTGTTTTAGTTCAGTTTACGAAGAATAAAAATGGACCAGAAATTTGTATATAACTTAGGAAGTGGTGTTTTTTGCTTTAATTAATGTATTATGGTACTAGGAAAAATTCCAGCATGTGTGACTAAAGGAATCAGTACTATCAGATCTTCAAGAATTATTATAAAATGTAATTCCCATTTATTTAACTCACTGAACCTTTTACTCATCCTAAATTTCATATCATCACAAAATAATTACATTTTGGTGGATGAAAGTTTTATGAGTTTCATTTTAGAAATTTGGCAAATATGGGTAATAGTAAGGGAAATGGTTACTTAGTGTGAATGAACTGAGTTTATGGCCTTAAATTGCTCATAATCAAATTATAAAATAAGATGTTACCATAATGAAGAATCTGGCATCACAAGTATGAAATAAAAATATCACTTTCTCCTGAAAATATAATTGTTTTTGGTAGCTATGTTTTGAATAAATTAAACATATTATTACTTAAAATGTTTAAATAGTTTAAATCCAGTATTTTTGCTGTCAGTTTCTAAACATACTATGACTCATATTTACTTGCAGATTTATGATGGCTATGATGAAACAGCTCCACTGCTTTCTAAAACCTGTGGTTCATTAAGGCCAGATACTATAACATCCAGTTCCAATATTATTTTCATTGACTTAGAAACAAATGCCTATCGAATTGGTTCTCGCTTCCTTTTGGATTGGCTGCAAGTAGACAGACAACGTTTTCTGCCATCAACAACAGAGGAAATTTCCTTTAATGGTAAGAATGTCTGAAATAAAACTATATGCATACTATTTATTAGATGGAATTTATTAGATGGAATTTCTATAGTGAGCTAAGAATGTGCTTTTCTCATTTTATATAAGTATAGTTGTATTGCTCTGAGGCAAAGTCAGAGTTGATACTTTATATTTACAAGTGTTCTGAACATGCTTCCCTGGTCAGATGTCTTAATGGTTCTGTTAATAGTGTTGATGATGATGCAGACAATGATAGTAATAATCTTTCTAAAACCTGCAGTTCATTAAGCCCATATAGGTATTTAACATCCAGTTCCAAGTCAGTCTGGGTAGCTCATTTGGTTAGGCACTGGCCTTCTGAACTCAAGGTCGCCCAGATTGATGATTTTTGAGTGTGCTTAAACGAGATAGGCCCATGTCAGTAGATTTACTGGCATGTTAACTCCTGCAGGACTAAATTCTGGTACATTGGCATTGCTGATATGATCCTAGCAATTGACAGCATCATTGACAAACAAAATAATTTAATTCTCACCCGGAGGTCCCAGGTTCAATTCCTGGCTGGGGCAGGGAAGTTTTCTTGAACCAGAATTATTCCCTATCCCCCACAGAGTCTGGCTGTATGTATGTAAGAGTAAGTATGAGCGTGAGTGTGTGTGTGTGTGAGTGAGTGTGTATGTGTGTGTGCATGCGTGCATGCTTTTTTTTTATTTATTTATTTATTTTTTTTTTATTGGTGTAATTGTAACACATGAGCTTTTTTTTTTTTTTTTTTATATGATTCTCTTTTGTGCTTTTCTATAAAATGTATCAAATTGGATTTGTATATTTAGAAACTATCTGCTTGTAATGTCAGCTTATAACATTTTGCTGTCAGCTTTAAAATTATTTTTGCAAGACATTTTATAGTAAGAATAACATAAACTGTAATACATTTCCAGGATGTGGTGGAATAATTAACTTGGCTGTAACCAGCAATAGGACTACAGAAAATGCCACTTATAGTCTTACAAGTCCAGGTTACCCTAATGGTTATGATCATATGCTGAACTGTGTATGGATTTTTGAGACACTTCCTGAACATCACTTGGGAATTAGGTTTAATGACATGAACCTTGAGACTCAAAGTTCCTGTTTTGCTGATTTTGTGGAAATATACACTGGTATGTATCAAATGTAAATGTGCTTTATCAAATACTTCTTGTACTTAGAAGATGTGTACAATGATATAGGTATTATCAATGAGGAGAAAGTGACAGCCAAGTCAATAGATTTACTGGCAATTAAAAGAGCTCCTTTGAGAAAAAATTCTGGCACTCTGACTGCACTGATATGAATAGTAATTGACAGGATCATTAACAAACAATTTAAAAAAAAAGTTCAAAACTTACTAAATGTTATTGGTGTTTATGGATCAATATGTTTTATCATGTTCAAATTTTTTGTTTTTTGTATGTATTTTAACAGTTCAGGTTCTGTGTTTATTTCATTATTTTTTTTGTAAAAAGCATGCTGCTCTTACTAATTTTTCTTCTTGTCTCTATTTTATGTTCCTGATATGTCCTTTGATTCACGTTTTTATGCTTCTGCTAGTTTTACTGATATAGAATTTGTCACACTGATTGCAATATTTTTACACCCCTGACAAATTGTTCTGTTTCGATATGATGTCTGTTAGTTGCATATTCAGTACTAAACATGATAGCTTCAGCTTAAAACAACATAAATATCCAGTATTCAATAGGCTTATCATGGACCGATAAGCATTCCAATGAATGAAGTAGAATACAAAAAGAAAAACGGCACTTCATGAAAGTCCCAGCAACCAATAGATTCAACAGCACAACCATTGCAAAGAAAATACAAAAAGCTGAAAAGCAGAAGCAATAAAAGAAATCAATATCCTATCCGCACAAAGAGATTTATGCATACCATCCAACAGTTCACAACTGACTCAAGAAAATCTTCAATGATCTCAACTTAATATTGCACTGAAGAATGATTATTCCATTAAAACCTGCTGAATTTACAGTTAAAGGGCACCATTTACAAAACATGTAATATAACAAATTGCACTGTATGACAAATTCTTTATCAGATTAAAACTAAAGAAACATAGTTTAAAGAACATCTTAGGAATAAAAATATAGACAAAAAGAAAAATAAGTAGTAGTAGTAGTAGTTATAGTAGTAGTAAATTTTTGGAAGACAAAATCATGAACTAAACCCCAGAATGTGTACTGTTAAAATATGTCATTGAGAACAAAAAATACAAGGAAAATATTTTCATCCCTAAATTTCAGCCCCATTTAATAAATTTTGAGATAGGTATCTATCAGAAAGATACAAGAAAATAACTTGAAACATCATCAGAGAACAGCAGCAATGAGCATCCTGTTTATTCATTTATACAAAGTATTCATACATTAGAATATGGCTATCATCAGCCCGGGGTGGTGTATTGTATATCTAATTTTACTCAAATTCTATTCTTTGATTTGTTATCTGTTTTAGTATACTAACAATGGAATAGCAGAAATGATAACACAGTGGAGCAGCAAAAGTGACCCTTCTTAGCAGTTAAACACCCTCTTAGAGTAAAATACAAAATAATTTCTAAATTTCCCAACTCACCCAATAGCAACAAAGAAATACCATAATGGTTTCAAAGTTTGACAGCAACTGATTTCTAATGATTTGTACATTTATTTCTCCATTTTGTGTACATACATAATTACATTCAGTTGTCTACTACAATTAATCCATTTCTTAACAAGTAAACATACCTCTATTCTGAATTCTTGAACCCCAAATTGCGAGTTGCTGTCTAATCTATTGGTCCCAGCAAGCTCCAGTCCAGTTATCTTGCTACTGGGACTACTATATACAAAGCTCCCTCCCATTATTTGCATCTAATGTTCTTTATTTCCCTTAATATAATTTTCTCATTCATTTTTGTCTTACCCCTCTTAAATAAATATCAATTTTCTTAATACCCATTTCTGATTTTACTTTAAGTAGCCTTTTCCCTTTTATATTTTCCCTTTAATGGGAAAGGACTACTTGGACATACTCTATCCATCACTTCAAAATCTACCAAATGCTCATCTGGCTCTTTTGTAAGCATCAACCACACTCTGCCCATTGTTATTTGCTAAAGTATATTCCCCAGCAATATTTTTCTCTTTAGTCCCATTGCATATTACTGAATTAAATTACTCAAAAAAAATATAAAGGATTCTTTCCTTGCTTATTTGCAAATTTTATAATTGCGAGCCCTTTGTCTCCCTCTTCTTTGTCTCTGTCTTTTTCAATATTCACCTATTTAGTTTGTGCCTCACCTATTCTTGCATTTAAATTCAGTCTCATTATCATTAAGTTTTTATACATGTATCTATTCTGCAGTTCTTTTGCATCCTGTCCTAATTTATTTAACAAATTTGGGTTAGCCTGTCTCTAGTGTAGAGGTAGCATGTTTGCTTCACATTCAAGAGATCCAAGTTCAAATCTGAGTTAAGGCGAGTTACTCGGATAATGCTTTTACCAGGATTTTCCCTTATCCTGAGAAGTTGAATGTCGAGTAACTCAAAGTTCGAAAGTTCCATTGTACCTGGGCTCATTTTGCATCATTTCAACCATTACCATTTATCGTGTGATATAATCTGCCAGGTTAAAGGTGTTAAAAAAATAAATAATAATTAGGGTTGTAAAATTTTGATGCCTTTGGTGGTTTTACTCTGCTGCCTTTCTATTCTCCCTATATCACCTATCTCACGTCAACACTAAGTCAAATTTATATCTTTTATTACTTTCACTTGCAAACTTTCTCTTATGAACGACCGTATTTCATCTGTCATCTGCCCCCTCTCTTTTCGTAAAAGTTAAATCCAACCATCTCATTACCAATATCCTTTTCCAGCTATGCCTCATTTACAGCAATTACATCATCTGTCTTAAACAACTACACTATTTCTCCATTCTTCATTCTTCGTCAGTTCTTCAATGATCCAACACATAACCTCCAATTCATTTCCCTTTCTGACTTCTTTCTCTTGAATCTGAAGTCTGGTAATGATTTCTAATGATATACAACCATGTGCAAAAAGAGAGAGATATTCAAATTCTCGACTGCTACTGCTAGGACAGCGAATTTTGAATTTTGGAGATTTTAGTAATTATGGTAATATTGCTGTACTTTTCATGGTACTATTAGAGAAGAAGTGGAAGCCTTATGGCCATGGGCCCATTATTATATATATATATATATATATATATATATATATATATATATATATATATATATATATATATATATGGTATTTAAAATACCTATTGTAAGTTTTAAACATAAAATTATATGCATACTGTTAATCTTCAGATGCATTAATTTTGACACAAATATGCAGTAGGATTATAATATTTATGTGTTATTATGAATAGTTTTGAAATATAAACCTAAAAGTCATATATTTTTAGGAGGCCTCCATATAAACTACCTTTAATTTGGTGCCTATTTAATAAAATTTTAAATGGTGGACAAACAGTTAAGACAAGCATATTGTGACTAGGCCTTGCAGCTGTAATTGCCGCACATGTGTGAGCTTGCTTTGAAAGTCATAGCAGATCGTTGTTGTGCATTGTTACACTTGCCAGAGTGGAAATGTGTGTCATCGGCTTCAATGTAAATTAATTAAATTTGTTTTATCATTCCATAAAAACTTAGACCAATCTCTAGAATCCCAAGTTTGATGTTTCTTTGCAAACTTTAACCCTGCTTTTGTATTTTTGTAGCATATGAATGGTTTACATGATGGTTGTCTATCATTTAAAGGTGACATTTTACAGTAGAGACATGTAGATTAAGTTGATTATGATGATCCAGATCATCCCTAATTTTTTGAGCCAATTTTCTTGGATCAGTAACCAAATGCTTACACAACATTCTGACCTCCATCATTGTTGTTTTTCAAGGATAACCTGACATTTGCTTATTGGCTACAGTTCCTTTCTGTTTTTGTCATTGACTCCACACACTTATTAGTTGTTATGTTACGCCAAAGTCTCTAGCAATGATACACTGCAACTCTCCCTTCTTCAGAGGAGTCAAAACAACTTGTCTTATAGCAGTTGAGTAGTTGAGTATTCTTTTTGTTTTAGCATGCTTCTAATTGTCTCTATAAATAAACAAACACTATCTGAATGCCTAAGTAATAATATTTAATGAATACTACACCACAAAATAAGATTAAAAATACTTTTGAGTTAAAGAAATATGTACTTAATTATAATATGTAAAAAATTGAAGCAACAGTGAAACAACAATTAAAACTATGATTCAGTTAATATAATTATGATAGTTAATGCCATAATTATGTAGTTTTTCGTTACATCTTTGCCTGGAAATGTCTTAAGACATTAATAACTAAACAGTATCAGACAGATCACAACTTTATCAGGATGCAATCATTAGGAAGAACTATCTTCTCTTCAAAAAAAGTACTTCTTTTTATTGGGAATTCTATCCTATAGCATTCCACCATTTTAAGATTACAACACAGTTAAAGTGCGAGATAATCAAAGAAAACTGGCTGATCAGATTTAACCACAGTAAATTCTCGATAAACTTTTACCATCGTTGATACATCATAAATGACCATTTATCATGGTAAAGTCATTAATTAAAATATTAATTAAAAAGGTCATGGTAAAATATTAATTGAGGAAGGTACACTAGGCCATTAATATAAAAGTTTACCAGTGAACTTAGAAGGAATGGCAAAGCCATGAATTCATTGTATTTCTTTAGGTGAATAAATTCTATTTATAATGCGTGTATATCCTGTAAAATTTTCGGTTGATAACTCATAAATTTAGATAATTTAACATGGGCAATATAAGACTTTTAATCAGCCATCTAACATAAAACGAGCAGAGGTGTATGTATTGCATAATATACTAAAATAAAGTACAACTTGTTGCTTCACTTTGAAATCCATTAGATCCTATTACTATAAAAGTTTATATATGAGGGGCATACTGAAAGTCACGAGCAACCCATTGTAAAAATTTAAATCTCAACAATGTAACGAAACGAATTGCAGGATCGTAATCTACAGACTTTAAGCCACATGTTGACATATTGTGACGTCATTAGCTTCTATCACGTGACCACAGATGGTGTTTGAAAAATGGCTGACATTGATGTTTCGTTTCGACAGCGTGCTGTCATTGAATTTCTTGTGAAAGAAGGAAAATCTGCTCCTGAAATTCATCTCAGACTTCAACGTGTGTATGGAGGTGTCTGCATGGGTGCCAGCAGTGTTAGAAGATGGGTGAAACATTTCAAAGATGGAAACACGAGTCTGCAAAATGCGCCTCGTAGCGGGCGTCCTCGAACTGCCTCTACAGAACGCAACAAGGAAAGAGTTGATGAGCTCATTACAGGAGATAGGCATTTCACTGTGAATGAAATTGCTGCGCAACTTGGAATAGGACATAGTGCAGTGCAAGAAATGATCCACAGCTTGGGTTATCGAAAGGTCTGTGCCCGTTGGGTCCCCCGTTTATTGACTGAAGACCACAAACTTCAGAGAAGAACCATTGCACAAAACCTTCTTCAGAGATTTCGTAATGAAGGTGATGAATTTTTGACGTGTATTGTGACTGGAGATGAGAGCTGGTTCCATCACTATGAACCAGAAACGAAACGTCAGAGTATGGAATGGCACCACTTGAACTCATCATCGAAGAAGAAAGCGAAGACAGTGCAGTCTGTAGGAAAAGTTATGGGAAGTGTCTTTTGGGATGCTTAAGGTTGCATTCTGGTTGACTTTCTTGAACCTGGACAAACCATAAATTCTGCCCGCTACATCAAGACACTTCTGAAGCTCCGTCGGGCTTTGCGTGATAAACGCCCTGGAAAGAGGACCATCCTTCAACAGGATAATACGCATCCGCATACTGCCCGTGCCACTATGGAGAAGATCAGGGCATTAGGGTGGGAAACTCTTCCACATCCTCCCTATAGTCCCGACTTGGCACCCTCCGACTACCATCTTTTCGGTTCTGTGAAGGAGCAGATGCGTGGCCAACGCTACGAGACGCTGGAGGATATTCGGAAAGCAGTGCGTCAGGGTCTGCGGGCAGCTGGAATAGAGTTCTATCACAAGGGCATTTTCAAACTTGTAGAACAATGGGGAAAATGTGTGCAAAACAATGGAGACTATGTCGAAAAGTGAAAGAAAGTCCGTAGATTATGATGATGTATTTGGTTTGGCTTAAAAATAAATATTAAGATTGTAAAACAGTGTTGCTCATGACTTTCAGTATGCCCCTCGTATTTGTGTGTATGTGAATGCGTCTGCAAGTCCATGTGTGCGTGGGTGCATGCGTGCATTTGTGTGTGTGTTTTTTGTTGTTTTTTTTTTTAGATTACATTCAATGAGTTCTAAAAAACATATCAGTTACTATTGGATCTGTTCATAATTCTTGAGGGCAGGTATATATGTTTTGCTATACCATTGCTACGAATGTGTTTATAAGAAATGTCAGCAACAGGTTATAAAGAAAATTTGTACTTATGTTTTGAATACCTTACTTAAATACCTTTCCAGGGCAAGGAGGTCAACCTGATTGGAAGCTGCAAAAGGTGTTATGCTTACCAAATGCAACCTGGGAGCCAATGATACAAACTACAAACTTAATGAAAGTTGTATTTCATACTGATTATTATGAAAATAAGACAGGATTTAAAGCAACAGTACAAACAGGTGGGTAAATGTTTCTTCATAGGATATATTAGCAACTTCATAAAAATGTTACAGATATCTAGTGCTCATTAAACATTTGTATAGAGAAGAAAATAAGAAGGATGGCATATTGTTACAACCCCCTAATTTGTTTATCATCTGTAGAATTTTCTCTCAATTCAGGGATAGGAGAGGTAGGGAGGGAGATGGGAGATGGAAGGGGAGAGAGAGATAGTGAGAGAGACAGTTCTTGTTTGCCACATTATTGTCTTGTCATCTACTGAAAGTAAAATACATTTTTGATAGATTAATTGGTAGCATTTCAAAATTCATATGCAATCTCTGTTGTTTGTGACACCGTTCTTCCAACTATTATCTTAGATTCTTTGATAGCTGAAATAAACTTAACTTCAGTTCAAGATTAAACTAACAAAAATTTTATCCTATGGATAATTTATCATTTTGCTGTAACAACAGTGGTTTCTAACATGTTCATTCACTATAGTTTCCAAATTATGTTTACTGTATAAAATGTGGGTACAATCTAAACAACTTAATTGAGAAATGCCAGAAAATATATTTTCTCAAATTTTATTTAGATCATTTAATCAGAAATAAACCCTGAAGTTGATTGATGAGCTTTCTTTTGTTTCTTGTAATGTCAAAAGAAGAGGACATACTTTCAAAGTATATAACCAGGTGATCAAATTTATGGTAGGCATTTACCTCAACAGAATTTGAAATAACATAAGTGTTAGTAAGCAGGCCCTTCTAGGACTCAATCTAGAGGCTAAGACAAAACTAATGCCTACCATAGTATTATCTGGCAAGCTTTAACAAACTAACACACCACTTAGATGCTAATCAGCAGAATCTTCCAGGGCTTCATCTTGCGGCTAAGACAAAACTACCTTGTCAAAGCATTCTTAGCAGACTTTAAAGAACATGCAACAATTAGCAGAAATGGCCTATGATGGGACCTGGTGCAAGCAAACTGTCACTTTCATTGCAGTGGAATGGAATGCATGACAAAGCATCATAGTTTCACGATTGAAAGCTACTTTCAATCTGATTGAATAATTAAAAAAAAATGCTTCATTACAATTTTACCCATTGCCCATCGTGACAATGTCTTATAAAAAGGATAATAAAGAGAACGTTATTTGTTGAAGTGCATTTATGGTTTAATTATGGTTTGTTGTTACTAAAGGCAAGTGCTATACTGTTTTGTTTCACTTTATGTATGATAATTTATTTTCTTCTTTTATTTGCATAAGTGGAGGGCACTTATGTTTATAAGTACTCTTTTTTTTTTGTACATTAATGAAGGCTCAGGTTCGAATTCTGGTACATATTAGTTACCTGGATAAGTTTCTGTCTGATCTTTCTGTAACTCTGTGAATATGAATATCAGGTGAGTTAGTAATGTGAACGAATGTTTAAATATGTTTCTAATTTGGGACATGATTTTTTATATTGGTATTAGAGTAGATCTATTAAAATTAAGTAAAGCTTAACTACAAGTGTGATGGGCACTCATAAGTTCTATTCATTTGTAATCTTGTATGATCACATCAATAGATGGGAGGTTAGAATACAAATATACACACAAAAAAAGAAAATACAGAGGAAAGAATAAAACAACAGTTTTATGGGGCAAACAGCAGCCCCTCCCCCTCAAGAGATACTAAAGTAATGCATGTTCAGAACCAGCAGGTACTGGTATATTCTTAACAATGCATAGAAGTAGGTTCATGTTCAGACTACCACTTTTGCACATTCTTCAGTAGACCTTCAGAACTATTTGCTACAATAGAGATTTGATGTATAATTGTGGCCCATCAGTTCAAATTCAGTCGCAGTAAATGCCGAATAAATTTGATCGCTCAGTAGAAATGCACTTTAAGATTTGATTATTACTTTAGGCCTCTGTATGCTCCTGGAATCTACAATAAAATATGTATCTAACGAAACCATTTATGCACACTTGATTAAAATAAAGTAGAGAGAAAAATAAAGCTTTTATAAGAGTAGTTTATAGAGGAGATACACAAATAAATAAATGATAGTGAGTAGAGGAAATCATATGAATGTAACATGGTTGGTTTCTTTAAGCTCAGTGCTAAAATATATATGTTGATCAAGCTATAAACCAAACTTCTCCCCTGTAGAAGAATTTAAGAAAATTAAAGAAAAATAATTTAAAATCAAGCAAAGCTTGATTAGAAATTATTAACGATCAGTCGGATCTAAATCTGCTGCAACATACTTTGCTGACAGCAACTGCAATTAGATAGTCAGGTTTTGTTTAAACTTTGCTGACAGCAAACCATTTAACGATACTATATTTGTAAAGCAGAAGGTTAGAAATAATAATGTGTTTTATCTTTAGAAGAATATGAATTGGCATTCCTAGCACTAACATTACTTAGGTTTTGCTTTCTTGTACCATACCTGTACCAGCATATAGGCATATTGATGATATTTTTCCATTCTCCATAGATTTCTAGGGGACTCAGTAAAACTATTGAGTTTTAAAACAAGGCAGTAAAGTTCACAATAGAAAAATATAACTGCTTACCTTCCTTGGACCTAAAAATAATCAGTGAGCAACAAAGCATTTATGTAAAACTATCACAAATTGACAATTACATGAAGAATGATAGTCACAACCCTACTCTCCACAAACATATACTATTGAAAAGATTAACATCCTGATGAACAAAACTGAATACAAAAAGGAATGTAATCACACAATCAAACACAGCCAAAAATAATGAATTATGCAAACAAATAATTAACAAGAAAATTTGAAGACCAGAAGCACATAAAAGATAATACAAAATTGTTACAGCAAAAAGATAAAACATAGTTTAGAAAATCTATATATCATTCAAGACCGCATGATAAATTCATGACAATAATCATAATAATCAAGATTATTCACCTTTATGCTTTCAGGTAAAATCAATAGGTTTCATCAATAATACACATTCACAGCCAGTAATATCTTCAAGAAGCTTAATATCACTATAGCTCAAAAAAACAGATTTGTACAACTTACTATACAACATCTTAAAAGAGCCTAAACCTGAAAGAACAAAGTCAGCTGTTCAATAAGTTCTACATCAGAAAAACCAAAAGAAGCATACAACTAGACTACAGGAACACATGAAATGTCTGAAACACAAAAAAAAAGTATCTGCAATAGTTAATAATTTCTGGTCTTCCCATCATGAAAGCATGCCAAATGTAAATCTATTAAAAGCAGTCAGATACCAGTTAAACTTGGAACATAACTAGAAGATACTTATCAAAAATACAAGTTACATACATTAAATATTGATTTGCTGCCCTAGAATTCTCTAGGAAAGTTCATCTCTTGACCGCAAGATATCACTATAATCAATCAACCTTCTTCAACATGGATTTAGCCTGTCGGATAATGCTGAGGGTAGAGATGAACTGTCTCTGAAACGTGTACAAGTAAGCCAAAACCTAAGTCATGTCTATTTTAGGAATGCCTACTCATAATCTTCTAAATCAATTAATATTTAATTCTGTGTTAAATAAAATAAAATATGTTATAGAGTGTACTAATTCACCAAATATCTCTGATGCAGTATGTGGTGGACAGTTGTATGGACCAAATGGTGTTCTTGACACAGAAAATGCAACACATACTCTTATGTATGACTCACTATGTGAATGGGTTGTTACTGTTCGGACTGGCAGAACTATAGTTGTTGCACTTGATTTCCTTAATATTCCTGCAACAGATACTACTCATTGTGAACGAGGTTATCTTATGGTGAGTAATCATACATTGTAATTATGTTCATTTTAGGGGAAAATTTTAAATTAAGTTTTATTTATGGACACACTTAAAACTGCTATGTTTCTCAGCATCCCATTCTATATTAGACATGAAAGACTGTTTAATTTTTCTCAGAGGCCTTTTTATCAGGCTTGAGGTTCTTTTATGAGCAGTAAATTTACAACACAGGACCACTGGCTCTACTTACCTTCCAAAGGAAGCCATGCTAAGGATTTGTACACTAGAAAAAAAATATATTGCCCTCCATTGGGTTTGAACCTACAATCTAAAAAGAAAAAAATACATTGCCCTCCATCAGGTTTGAACCTACAACCTTGGGAACCAGAGACTAGCATGCTACCTCTTGACTACAGAGGATAACTGATTTTAGAGGAGATTAAATAGCAAAAAATATCATAGGTTATGTATATTTTTAGTTTTTTGTCCAGTCATATTAATTCAAATTTCCTCTATAATTTGCTGTATTTTATTATAGGCACAATATTTATATTTTAAACATCTTTTTTTACATATGGTACTGCATTATTTATTTTACTGTTAATTTTTCATCATTTTGCAGAAAAAAAGGTCAGAAGTCCTACATACCTTGTAATATGGATATACTTTAGCTCTTCTTTTAGAGGAAGTTTTGTACTTAAAATTGATATAGCTGTTAAGGAGGCAGCATGTGTGTTTTCCAACCATACGGTTTCTTTCTTTGCAAATATATGCAAGTTTGTTTTCTCTATTTTGGCTTTAGAAACCTTTTTCTGTGAATGGCATTTACTAATCTATTTTCTCAGAAACTATTGAAGATTGCTAAATTAATTTTAGGATAGTAAAAATAACCTCAAAGCAGAGGCAGATTTAGGAATACTCACTATATTAAAAAACATACTATACAGTTTCACAAGCAAAACCAAAGGTGATTGGGATATTTTACTTACACAGTGATGAAATTTCCCAAATTTATTTTAAGAAAAACTATTAACACGTTTTATTATGTTGGTGATATTTTATTGTTATTATTAAAGGGTTTTCTGGGATTTGAACATGGTTTTCCCTTTCTCGTGCGGTTGCTCTAACTAATGAGTTACTATGCAAATCTATGACAACATATCTTATTAACATGTCATTAGTAGCTCATATTTCTTTGACCAACTTCTTCAACATGAGGAGATGTACTCTATTTAGAACTCTTTGATAGAATAAAACAAATGTTCTGTGATATGATGCTCATCTATTTCAAAATCTTTCTTGATAAATTCTTGCTGCAGCTGTCACATTACAGTGTCTTACATAGTAAATGAGTGCATTTCAATATAATCAACCATGGTAAAATGAGCCAATTTGTAACTAATAATTGCTGTTTTGAAAAGCATAAGAATAATAAATAGCTGAAGTGTGCTTCTTTTGATCTTGTGTTGTCATGTTTTGTATTTGTGGTTAACACTGCAGATTCAACCAAGACAAATTTCAAAAGTTTATAATAATAGTAAGAATGTGAAGTTTTAATTAAAAATGTATTTAAATACACAGAACATATTTATTTTTCAATCTCCTATAAGAAATATTTGAAAAAGTCTTTAATATTCATTTAAGCCATAGTTAATATTATGCAATGTTTGCTTTTTTCTTAAAACCTACTTAAAAACAGCAAAACTGTAGTGGACTATCCATAACACAAGTCATCCTGAACTGATGATCATAGGTCACCTTCCAACCTGTATACTCATTCCTCCTGTTTCTTGTAGCTGGATATACTTTGTGTTAAGACCTTTTTCACATGGGACATCAACATTTAACATAAATCCTTTTTCTTAAATGAATAGTTCAACTGATTTTCTAATGGCTTTTAAAAGCTTAGTTTTTATCTTTAACAACAACAACAACCAACAACAACAACATGGCAGCTCACAAGGAACCTTGGTCTACCGCCCGGCCTTTGCATCCCCCATCTCAGTCCATGACAGATGTCATGGATGGGGTGCACTATTGGAGGGTGAGACATGGTCAGTGCCTCGAACCCCCCTGGCTGGTTAATGTGGTCCTCGTGGCCTGCAGCATCTACTTCTCCATCAAGTAGCTCCTCAATTGGCCCCCAGGACCTCACGAGGCTGAGTGCTCCCTGGTTCAGGTCTCCCAGCAGGGGAAAAATCCCCATGCTAGTACTGGGAATCGAACCCAGGTCTCCCGTTTGGCAAGCAGCAATGCTACCACCATGCTAAAGAGACAACCCTAACTAAGGATATGTCAATGAAACATGCTTTATAACTACCAGTTTATTAGTGTCTCAGAACTGGTGGCTCCTAGTTGCATCATACAAGATAAACCTGGTTTCATTTGTGTATTGAAATGTTGTTGTATTTTGTTACGGACTAATTTATTTTCCAAAACAATAACAACTTCCTGTATTTATGGGCTGCCACCAAAGACAGAGTAAAATACCCATATTATAAATGAACTTTTTTCTCTCTAATTTGATAGTCAAAAAGAAAATTAAAATATGTAAGGGGACTGTTAAATAGATTATGGAATATGATTTATAGCAATGAAATATAATCGTAAAAATGCTAAAAATGATTATCATACAAATGATTTAAGAGAAGGGCAACTGATCCTCTTATTACGTATATAACATTTTTTTTTCCCTTCTTTAATTAAACTTTTTTCCATTAACTAAGTACTTTGATGTTACTGAGGGCATATCATGGTTAATGTCTTCTTTCAGATATTTATTTTCAAGCTTAGTTTTCTCAGATTACTTTCATAATTTTCATAGCTATTTTAAAGTTATACAATTTTCATATCTCTTATGTCTAGATGCAATATTGGGGATTCTGTATGCTATTTCATCATACTCCCGACCTGTTCCTTTTAGAATTATGCACACAATCCATATTTAAGACACATGCTAACAAGCTTTCACCATAAATGTAAGATAATCACCATAAATGTGGATGATACAGCTGATGAAGATACAAATTTTATTTTTAAGCTTTTGTACATCATGTGCACTTGTCATAAAATCAACAATGTTGTTTCTCTCGTTCTTCAGCTGAGAAATGGTGGTTCAGAATCCCCATTCTTGGGCCAAGGAAAGTTCTGTGGCACTGAAGTTGATCATAATGAATTAGAAACAACAGGCAATCACCTGTATATTAAATTTACTTACAGTTCAATGCAGAGTGGAAAGGTACGTAACTATTTAATATTTCTAACATTTGGTGTGTAGCATTATACCCATACTAGCAAGAGTCCACAGCTCTGTTTGCATATTGTGTTGAATGAGAGACTATTTTTTGTTTCTCTCTCTCCTTCTTTGCCACTGTTTCTTGTTTTATGTTCTTTACATTCTCTTTCTTTTGTGCCACAGCTCCTCTCTCCTTCCACACGCTCCTCTCCATAGCTCTTTCTGAAATCTCTCTGTGCAAATTACATGTCATATGATGTTTTTAAACCCAGTAACAAAACTGTTTTTTCTAGATGTTAATAAAAATTCAGGCATGAGTTCTCAAATTGCTAGTTTCTGCAAATTTCAGTCAATGTACCTGAAGTCGCCCTTAACAGATTTGTTAAAGATAAATGTAATACAAAATTAATCTTCATAGTTCTATGCAACTTTACTTTTTATGAAAATAGTGTTTGAACTATGATATGTAAAATTCTCATGAACATTTGAAAATTTTAAACTTAAAAATTTTGATTATTGTTTCCTATTTATAGGTTACTACAAATATTAAAGTTTGCATAAAATTGGAAATAAAATAACAAAAATATGTAACACATTTAATTTTTTAAGATTCAATCATGTATGAAGCTGTAAAATTCTTAAGACCAAAACTTATATTTTTCACAAGAAAAGGTATTGTGAATCTCTTCTTTCTCTTTCAAAGAATGTATATTGAAAATTTTAAAGAAGCTGAAGAAAAACTGCCCAAAAACATTTTAAAGTGGCACAAATATAAGAAAACAAGATATCAAGAATATCATGTTCTAAGATGTTGTGTTCTATTTGGATAAACCTGCAACATCCATTTAAACATCACATTTGAGTATTTTTGTAGCCAATAGAATAAACTACAAATGGATCTTAAATTTAAAGTTTTTGAGGATTTTTTTCCATAATTTCTTGCTCCTGTTACTGAAAACAAAATTATAATGGTCTTAAAAGATTTAAAAACAAATTCTCCTGTGGACCTGATGGCATACCAGATGCAATAGTAAAAGCAAGTGCGCAATTAATTGCTAAACCCCTTGCCAATATTTGCAATGCATCTTTTCCAAATGGCCATGTTCCTGGAACTCTAAAAGTAGCAAAAGTTATGCCACTATTTAAAAAGGGGGAAAAAGGGCATATTGAAAATTATAGACCAATATCCATGTTATTGGTTTTCTCTAAGATTATTGATAAGTTGATGTACACCAGATTAGTAACTTTCCTAGAATCACATTCCCTTATTTCTAATTCTCAGTATGGTTTTCGGAAAAATAAAAACATTAATAGTGCTTTATTTTCATTTCTTACTCATGTTTTAACAGCAAAAAATATTAAAAACCATTCACTTGGCTTATTTTTATATCTCTCGAAAGCTTTTGATACAGTAAATCATAGGTTATTAATTGAAAAACTTAATTGTTATGGTATCAGAGGAATAGCCAATCTATGGTTTCATCCTATCTAAAGAATAGGAAGCAGTTTGTAGAAATAATCACATACAGATCAAACCAAAGAGCTGTTGATCATAGCGTCCCACAAGGTTCTATTTTAGGGTCAATATTATTTATTCTATATATCAATGATCTCCCAAGTGAATTGCCACATATAAATACTGTTCTCCAAGCGGGAGACCTGGGTTCGATCCCCAGTACCGGCGTGGGGATTTTTCCCCACTGGGAGACCTGGCCCAGGGTGCACTCAGCCTCGTAAGGTCCCTGGGGGGCCACTTGAGGAGCTACTTGATGGAGAAGTAGCGGCTCCAGGTCATGAGGACCGCATTAACCGGCCGGGGGGGGGGATTCGAGGTGCTGACCACGTCTCACCCTCCAATACTGCACCCCATCCATGACGTCTGTGGTGGACCGAGATGGGGGACACAGTGGCCAGGCGGTAGGCCAAGGTTCCCCGTGAGCTCTTGTGCCATGGAGTAAATACTGTTCTGTTTGCTGATGACACAAATTTCGCATCCAGCGGCAAAGATCTTAATGTTCTTCAAGACAGCGATAATAGGGCAAATGAAAACTTAAATACATGGCTGAAGAAAAATAAATTGGTTTTAAATGCTGACAAAACTGTATACATGCACTTCAGTTCTCAAGTAAACCAACAAGCAAATGTAAATATTACCATTGGACAATCAAAAATTAAACTAAGCTATGCCTTCCTCTCCTGAAGTTCTAAAAGCAGTACATTCTGTACTTTCTTATGGTATAATCTTCTGGGGATCCTCAACCAAAACAAAAGACCTATTCTTACTACAAAAGCACAGTGTAAAAATCATGAAACGTGTCCCCATAAATTCATCAACAAAACCAATATTCAGAGAATTCCGTATTCTACCACTAACTTGTGTTTACATTTTGGAGACTTATTTTCATCCATAAGAATATATAATATTTTAGCAAGAATTCTGACTACCACTCCTATAATACCAGGGGACCGCAAAACTTGCACTTCAATCATCAAAGCAGTAAAACCTGTCAGCAAAGTACACTATATCAAGGGCTATCTCTTTATAGCAAGCTACTGGGTAACTGGAAACTCTTAAATCAGAAACAACTCAAACATAAAGTTAAAAACCATCTCTTAACCCACATGTTCTACAATATAAATGATTTCATGAGTACTGCATTTTCCTAAACTCGTATTAACCATTGTGTAAATTATTAATATCTCGTTTAAGTTTCTTTAAATTGTACATACTAGTTGTAAATTGTATTACAGAAATGTAAATTGTAATTTGTTACCTGACGAAGCCTTTGAATTCATGTATTTCTTTTGGTGAATAAATATCTTATCTAACAAAGTGGTTTATTTTTCAGAAATGTTGATGAACAATCAGTATCAAGTATCCTATGTTAGCAATGTAATGAATTTTGTTTCTTGCAGTAATCTGTTTTAGACATACATGAATAATAGTAAGAAAAAATTGTTCTAACTTTTTAAATCTTAATCATATTGATATTTTGTAAATAACAAAACATGTTAGAAACATTATGCATACAAATTTTTGTTATGTATCATTTTTAAAAGTATTTAATAAATAACCTAGTTATTTCAATACTTTGAGTTTGCTTCCCATTACAGCCTCCAATATGACAATATGATTAAAATATCTATAACTTATTCTCTAAGTGGGACCTAATTATGTTATATATAATTGGTTAAAAAAGTAACCCACCCCCAACCACACTCACACACCACCCACCCATGCACACACACACACACACACACACACACACACACACACACACACACACACACACACACACACACACAAAATCGTAAATATGTAATTCCTGTCTTCATTGTAGCCCACAATACATATCAGTATCAATTAGTATTCACTCAAAATAAACATTTCCATAAAAATTATGGTCACAACTTGATAGTATACATATATAGATATAGAGTAAAAATCTACAGTGTGAGCCATAATTTATGTGGGCTTTTTGCGATTTTTGGTTGTTTTACATATCTGTGTGCATGCGTGCATGTGTATGTGTTCCTTTTGAACTCTTCAAAACTTAATAAATGTATGATTTGAAATAGAGATATAGGAGCTACAAAATTACCTGGATACACCTTGATATCTAGTTTGTGAACAGAATAGTAACAGCCGAAAGCTGATATGTAACATATATTTTTACTTCCTCTATGTAGTACATAAGTAGAGAAGATATTGCATTCCATCCAAAAAATCTTATACTGAGATTTCATTGTAGATACACATTTTGAAGTCCCTGTATCCAAAAAAATCATTTTTAGAAAAAGGTCTGTGTGGGTATGTATATTTTCTCAAAAACTAAAAGTTGGTTAAATACCAAACTTGATATTTAAGTTTACCATATTCCAAGGATGCTGCATGTAGATTTTCAAGAAAATCCCCATTTTGTCAAAAATGACTAATGATTTTGATTAAAATACCATATATTTAAGATCACAAATAAAATGTAAATCTTGAATTTTCTTGAAGGTGTTGTTAGATCTACTAATGCATTGCTGGAGATTATAATTAAAGGATGAATGTTACATAAGGGTTTATAGTTTGGAATAGCCTCTGAACTCCTGTTCATTCTAAATAACTTTTGCATAACTGATTAACTGTAAGAGATAGACAGAAAGTTAAGGTACACTAAAGTTGTAGAGCTCATTAAAATACACGTTTTATGTTATATTCAATTTTTTGTGTAGTTAACCATTTCCGAAATATCCTTTATTATTGGTTTCAGTTCTAAAATACTTAAACCTTTTCTCATATGGGAATTTGTCAACTCTTAGCCATACAAAGAGAACAAATTTCAAAACACATGGCAACCAGCTTTTAAAATATTTGACCAATGATTTAGCTTAGTGTCTTATCTTATTTCCCTTCTATTTATACAGAACCAAGTAATATGACACCATCTTTGTAGTGTTTATCTTTATTAGCATGAAGTAGAAGAATAAGCTTTTGTAAGGATAATTTGTTACTGAGATGTAGAGAAAATCTGTGAATGAAATACATCAGATTTTTCACATATCAACTTCTCCACCACAGAATTGTGAAATACACAGGATGAACCAAATCATTCATAAGTCATTTATTAAAAAAATAGCGCATTAACATTTTTGAGACAAAAATGTTTTTAACTAAGGCACATGTGTATTTTAATGAGATCTGCATTTTTTGTATAGTAAGATTTTGTCTATCTCTTATTATTTACCAATTATGAAAAATTCATTCAGAAAATTTCAAGATCTGCACTTCATTTGTTATGAAAATATCTTAAACATGTGTTATTTTAATCTAAAATAATTAGAGCCATTTTTGAGAAAATCAAACATTTTTTTTAAATGTTACACGTAAAGGGTAATTTAGTATGCGGGAATTTTCTTGTAAATCTTTGTTGCATCCTTGAAAGATACTTAATTTAAATATCAAGTTAGATATTTAACAGATTTTATCATTTTAGAGTTAATGCTGTTCATGTACGTGCTCATGCACACACTCAACACTTTTCCCTAAAATGCTTTTGTTTTTATTCAGGGGATCTCAAAGCTTATATTTCCAATGAAGTCATGACATCAAATTTTTGGGGGAATACAATATTCCCCCTACTTACTATAAATAATAATAATAATAACAATAATAACCACAATAATAATTTATTGAAGTACTAAGTTATTATATATGTGACTGTCCCCTAAATTTGGCCCTTGGCACATAGAAGGGCACCCTTTTAAGTAACAATTGAATATTACAATAATCTTTTATTCTTTTACTTATAATTATAAATTATTGTTCCTTTTCTTTTTTTACGAGTCATTTCCATTTATTTTTTCATTTCCAAATATTATCCTATGTTCTTAATGTTTTATCTAAAATTTGATTTATAATTAGTTAAGGTTTTATTTACTCTAGACAATGTTCTTTCTTTTCTCCAAATCTCTTATTTCTCTGTATTTGAATACAATGATTTGTATATCTTCTTTTCCCCCACATAGTAGACATTCACATTGCAGATAGCCATTTCTCTGGCCTTTTAGCCTCTATACTCCTGTTCTTAAACATGGTATCTCCCCCTCTTTCTTCCTTATTGGTATTGTCTATGTACTTGCTCTTTTCCAATTGTATTTCAATGTAATTTAATACACTAATGACTTCTCAGTTATCTGATAAAAACTTGTATCTCAGTATCTTCAAACCTTTAGACAACCTTCCAGAATTTTTCTCACAGTTTCTCTTTTCCTCCAAAAATTTCCTAATCCATTAATTTCAAAGTTATTTCTTAATTAATTTATCCAACCCATGCTTAGTGAACTTGTTTCTTGGTATTTTAAGCATTGTTTTAAGAAATTATTTTCCTCTAAATTCATGATCCTGTATCAGCATTTCAGTTTTTATCATAATTAACCCATTTCTTGATATTCCTCCCATTTCAATTTGAGCTTTTCCACTATACATGGTAGAGAAAGTATAAATTTATATATATGCACTAGTTCAAGATTTATTTTATGTGTACAGAAATGTGGGGTTAGGTTACATTAGGTTAGGTTTGTAAATGAACTGGATCCAAATAAGGGGTAAAAATGGAGTTTCTGAAAATCGGCTCTTTCCAATACGAAACGAAGTCTTCCATTCATTTTGTCTGCTTGTGCATGCGCATTGCTGAACCTTCAGACTTAGAACATTTTCTCGCATCACATGTTCAAAAGAATCCTTCGCAATTGCTACTAATGCTATACAGTAGTGAACATTTTTAAAATGGGACCACTTCACGGGTATGATTTAAATTTATTTTCATTTTATTAGAGCAACACAACATTTAGCAAACATGCACTGCTGTATAATATTTGATGGTAAATGAAAAATATGAAGGAAGTTTGAAATTAGTGAATAATTGTTATTACCATTTATAGGGTTTCAGGTTGCACTATTGGGAAAAGAGTTTAGCATGTGGAGGAACAACAGTGCTTTCAGCTCAACAGAATTCAACAGTAATTAATTCACCAAGATACCCTCAGATACCACCACCTCACATAGAATGTGAGTGGATTATTATGGGACCACCAGGAGAAAGGCTGCACCTTGATTTCCTTGAGCGCTTTGACGTCACATACTCAGCAGAGTAAGTAATTTGCATGAATTAATTGCTAATATGTTAGATCCTAGCATGCTAGTAAAAATATTTCATGTGTTGCTTTCACATGACATTTTCTGCCCACTGTAATTGTTAACAACTTCTACAAACTATTTATTTTTATATTTCATGTAGCTAAGAAAGGATTAGAAACAATACATAGAGAGTAACAAAATTGAGGTAGTGAATAAATTTGTATTTTTGGGAGTGAGATTGAATGCTTGTGATGGGGAAACCAAATGAAAAATGACTAGTTAAAGCGAGATTGGCTGTGGAGGTATTAGAGCATATTATAGGAAAATACAAAATATTCACTTCAGTTTATTCAATTCATTTATTGCTCATGAAACTTTTACAAGCATGGAGCATTGTCAAAAATGTAACATACACACACTCCAAATTATTTCAATTGTACAAAATCATTGTTACAAATCTAAAATTGACATCTAATAGTAAATAACTCGTTTTACAAAATGTACATACAGTTTAAGAAAGATTTTCAATTCTATACCTTTACAAAACATTGATTGATAATAAATGATTAAAAAACAATTTGTGAGCGCAAGTTGAAATCAAAGTCTATTTGTTATTTACACATTTTTACATAAAATTATATTACATTTTAATTTAATTCCTTATCTATTTTTTTAATCAATCTCGCCATAAAACAGCATAGGTTTTCTTGAATCTACTTTGTCAATTTTTATAATGTTTACTATTTTAATGTAATAGGTCTTCCAGTTTGTATGACACTTCTCAATTAGATGTTTTTTTAATTCTTTTGCAAAGGTATTTTTCCCTGAGCAATCCTTAATTTTTTTTTTTTTTTGGTAGAGCATTATACAGCATCATTTCCATAATTATAGGAACCTTTTTTGTTAAGGCCCTTGTTTAGGTGCATTCTGTAATAGTTTGCCTTTCCTCGAGTGCTATAGGAATGAATTTCTGTATTTTTGAGGAGTGGCTTGTTTTGAGCCAGTATTATTATTCTATATGCATAAATGCCAATAATGGTTAAGATTTTATTATTTCTAAAGAATGGCTTACATGTATTAGTAATTTTTATGTGACAAAGATAATGTATGCATCTTTTCTGTAGCAGCATTAACCTATTTAATTTTTCACACCACATCCTCCGCAAATTTCTATACCATATTCCAGGTGGGTATAAATTATTCCATAATATATAGATTTAAGTTGTTCTACATTGAGGTAGTTGGCAAAATATTTCAATAGGTAAGCATTTTTTTAATTTTTTTGCAGACTTCATTTACATGCTTTTCATAAGTTAAATGTTTGTCTAAATCTATTCCTAAAAACTTTTGACTAGGCACCTGCTCTATCTTAATATTTTCTAGTGTAACATTTATGTTATTTTGTTCTTCATTTCTATTTGATTGGTGTCGAAAGTGAATAAGTTTAGTCTTTTTAAAATTTAATTTTAAAATATTGTTGGACAAGTAATTTGAAACCTGAGAAAGATTCTGAGTAATTTGATCCTCTAGATGTATCAAGTTTCTACCCTTACAGATGAGTGACGTATCATCCGCATATGATGTAACTTTTAGCTTAGTGGATTCTGCCAGATCATTTACATATATAATAAAAAGCAATGGTCCTAAAACAGATCCTTGAGGAACCCCTGATTTTACATTTTGAGTGTCTGATTGAATAAGCTTTATTTGGTTTGCATACTGCCAATAAAGTTCACAACTTTGTTTGCGATTAAATAAGTAAGACTGCAATATTTCATTTATTTGACCTCCTAAGCCATAAGTTGCTAGTTTTTTTAATAGTAGCTCATGTGATACACAATCAGAAGCTTTTAATAAGTCTAAAAATAAGCCTACAGTATTTACACCTTGTTCCATGTTTGTCATCACTCCATGAATAAAGTCAACAGTCGCAGTAATAGTTGAAAATCCTTTCCGAAATCCATATTGGGTATTTGTTATTATGCTATTTTCATTTAAGAAACACACTATTCGTTTTTCTAGCACCTTTTAAAATAGTGTTGCAAAAACCGATGTTAAAGTAATGGGCCTATAATTAGTCTCGTCCATTTTATTACCACTTTTATAGATAGGACAATCTATACTAATTTTCAGCATTTTAGGGAAAATACCTTCATTTATTGAGTAATTTATTAAATGTACCAATATATCTAATAAAGCATATTTGCATTGTTTGAGCATAATATGAAGGTGATGTGGTTGGGAAGGGTATATAATGCATTGGTGGAAGCGAGAAAGATACACTGAGTGGAAGTTGGAGAAGGGATGGAAGAATACTGATAAGATTCATAAGGAATTTTGCAAATTAATATTGGGTTTGCCAAGAATGAAATGAAATGAAATGAAGTTTTATTTATGGACGCTCTTTAACTAGTGTGGTTCTCAGCATTTCATTTTATACTGGGCGTGAAAGACTACTTAATTTTGCTCAGAGGCCTCTTTATCAGGCTTAAGGTTCTTTTACGTGCCGTAAATCTACAACATGGGTCCAAGGGCTTTACTTCACTTCTGGAGGAAGCCATGCTAAGGATTTTTATGCCTGAAAAAATCCATTGTCCTCCACCTGTTTTGAACGAATGACCTTGGGTATATGAAGTTAGCATGGTAACCAATACACCAAGGGCATCACCTAATGCAGCAGCATGCTTGAGCTGGATAAAACAGGAAGTAACGGGAAAGTGATCAAAAGAGGATTAAAATATTTATATACATTGGAAATATTGGAAGGTAGAAACATTGTCAAAGACTGCTTGTTAATACAAGAAAGGGCTGGCTGGAAGTTCAGTTGGTATTCAAAGATGGAAAACATTTTAGAAGAAATAGGAGTGCAAATTGATTGGAATAGGAAGATTAGTATGAGAAAGGGTTTCTGGAGAGAAGTGAAAGCAAGTATTGAGGATATTTAAAACCAAGATTTGTTTAGCAACTTAAGAGATAAACATTTGCTGGAACTATACAAAAATATAAAACAGATTGGGGCAAAGAAAGATGTGTGGAACTTGTGCATAAAGCAGGTGGAGAAGGATACGCTTGGACAGGAACAGGTGTGTTAAAATTAAGGGGGCTCAGAGGGGATTATAACATTAATATATGCCTAATGTGCGGGGAAAATAAGGAAGCTCATTGTGTTCTTTAAGTGTAAGAAAACAGTGGAATGGAAAAGGCATTGATTGAGATCAGATAAATGGCTTAAACTAGGGATAGAGAAGTTAGCAAAAAGAATGTTTAAAAATAATAGAAGAGAATTTATTATACTGTGCAGAAAATATTTAGGAAAGGTGTTTGTGAAATGGTATAGAATTGTGAGGCAGTGCAAGGAAGATGAAATGAGTAGAAGAGAAAATGAGATTATTTAGTAATAGTTAAACAGGGTTCTCATACACCAATAACCAGGGTGTTCTATATATAAGGTCCAAAGGAACAATCAGAACAATTTGGTATTTAACGATTTTCGTTTTTGGCGCATGCACACACACACCTTTTTCTGAAAATGCTTTTTTTGGATTCAGGGGGTCCTAAAACATATATTTCCGGTGAAATCTCAGTATGAAATTTTTGGGTGGAATACAATACTTTCTCTGTACACTATGTGCATTGTATGTGTAGAGAAAGTAAAAAGGTGTATTATTGTATGAAATATAACAAATGTTTGTGTTGTGATGTATGATTATACATTCATTCATCTACTTCATGTTAATTGATATAAATGTATGTTGAAATGAGGTAATTATCTATTTTGTTATAGGTACTAGAGGGATAAAAGGCTGAAGCAATAGTCAGATATTTATAAAGCATATTAGCTGTTTCACTTTTTGCATGACTATAAGAAACAAACAAATGGTGACTTAATAAAGTTTGTGTACTTAGAAATTATGATGTGTTTGAATTAGATGTTGTTTCTTATGGAATTTGTTAGCACTGTGAATAATGAGGTGAACAGGTGCAAAATGCCAAGTAAAATTATCTTTTAGTAATGTTTTAGTGTTACAAATCCCAACTTAGAAATGGTATCTAAATGGTGACTTAACATTTAAAATAGATCTAATATATTTGAAAATTCAAACCAATAACAACAAATATTTCAAAAATGGTTAATGCCATAAAAAAATGTTTCTCCTAAAATGTGTCTTTTAATAAGATTTACATTTTTTTTTTGTATCTTAAGGTTTTGCCTACCTCTTATATTTTAGCGGTTATACAAAATATATATTTAAAATCTGCTCCAAATAAAGAAGACTTATTATGCCTTTTGCGGAAATTCAAGATATACATTGCATTGGTTATGAACATATCTTAAGCCTATTTTAATCAAAATTGTGCAGCTATTTTTGAGAAAATAAAAACATGTGATGTGTTAAGTTCACATGACTTTCTCTACCAATTCTTAAACTACTCTTATAAAAGTGGTACTTCTTAATCAAGCTAAACAAGATAAATTAGCAGAAAGGGTTTTATTATATATTTTCTTATAGGCTCAGTGGGAATAAAGGAATACACCAGGCTAAAGTGAGTCAAATTTTTTAAGATCCTCATGGCTGGTCACTATAGGATGGCTTTAAAATTCCATTGTATTTGATGAAGAGAAGTTTTAAGAATGGAAATTTAACAAACACAAAGAATGTTTAGGAACACACACACACACACACGCATGCATGCACACAAATCTATGTAATTCTTTTTAGACGCAGGAGACCTCCAAATACGTATTTCTGATGAAATCTGCATCCAATTGTTTAGTGGAGTACAATAATGTAATACTACTGTACCTGCTAGAAATAAATGATAGAGAAAGTAATAATGTAGCAAATTGCAACACTTTTAAATCCTCTGCTTCTGATCATTTCATGTATGAAAAGAACATAATCGTTTATGGTTGGTTTTTTTTTTCTCATTTGTTCTATTTACCTTTATTGGCAGCACTGTGCCTAAGTAGCACTCTTTTCCTATTCTCGTCCACATATCCTGAAAGTCAAACAAATATTGCATGTGTAGAAGGTAAAACTTCAAATGCAACAGTAAGTTATACTGAGTCATACTTTTATTTTATACATATATACACATAATAAAATACAATACTGTCATTGAAATCCTTGGCCAGCATTACCATTTTATAAGTTTTAGCAGTAAATATAATTGATTTTTAAATAATTTACAGTGATAAGCATATGTTGAGTCTTAAGCTTGAAAACTGAAAGATAAACAACAAAGTGAAAAAAAAAAGTTATTTAAAACACTACATTTGTAAATGTTGTAAGATATTGTTCAAGCCAAAACAAAGAAGTGCTGCTCCTAGTGGAATCTTCTTGGAACTCAAGCAGTTCTTTCAGTGTAGCCTAAATATGTTCTAAAACATATGAGAAGCCATACAAACCACTTATATTAATGGGGAAAAAGTATAATTAACATTATTTCAGATGGACCAGGTCAGCACCATGGTTGAGTGGTAAGACCACTTGCCTCTCACCTAGATGACCCAGATTCGATCTCAAGTGACCACATGTGAGATTTGTAGTGGACAAAGCAGTGCAGGGGCAGGGTTTCTCCAGTTTTCCCTGCCATCTCATTCCACCAGGGCTCCAGCTTCATTTCATGTATCATCAGTCTCATTGCCTGTGGTGTCACAGCAGTAAAAGCAAAAGCGGGTGTTAAACACTAAAAAAAAAAAAAAAAAGATGGACCAAGTTCAAATTATATATATTCTATGTAGACAGAACTGCTACATAAAGATATCTTCTTTATTATGTGACAAAATATTAATTTACACAATTTATTGATTTAATTAATGGAATAGTCTTAAGAAATGGAAACTTGTGGTGTTAAAACTTTCCAAGATAAATTCTAAATCCTTATTACATCACTTATGAAATATAAACTTGAAAGATTTCTGTTCATGCCTGGGTTTCTGCTTATATGACAACACTGGTTATGGTTAATATTATTAGTCATTTAGGTTAACATAGCATGAGTCAGATTCCATAGAACAGTCTTGTTGATATGCCCACATAAAAATACCATTCCAGAGTTTTACTGCATCAGGTAGAAGTGTAGTTCTGCGATGGATCTTCAAACCAATATTCAAATAGTTCCCAACAAATTGTGTTACTTTGTCCCAAACCACTGTTATTAAGCTGTTTACCTCTGGTGTTGGATTCCTGCAACACAAAATGGCAAATAAATAGGTGGCTTAAGATTTTCTGTTTTATAAAACCTTTTTTGGTTGCATTGTTATTGGAATTACACAAATACCAACATTTCAACTATGAAGTCAATGTTTTTACCAGGGTTGAAGTCTATACTCAGGTTCCCGTTATTTTAAATCATTTAAAATAATTTGTTTGTCAATGATTCTGCCAGTTGACAGGATCATAACAATATGTCCAGTGTGCTGGAATTTCGTCCTGCAGGAATTCTTTTACATGCCAGTAAATCTACTGATATGGGCCTGTCGCTTTTAAGCATGCTTAAAAATCAACCACGCTTTTTAATGACCGAGTGTACCATCAGCACTATCCTTGATCTGGTACACCCAAGTGTTTGAAAATTTATATGTGACCTTCTGGTAGTTCAACCATGGTCTGAGTAGAATTTTCTTCTGGTGGTGCCATCTTTGCCTCCATTGCAGTTAACCATTGTTGATGTTCTGTTGATTAATTGCTTCAGCATAACTTCTTGGTTTATTCGCTTCAATTAGCATTATCTGAATCAGGCAACCTGGTGTTTTGATTTTGTTGTGATTTCTTAGGTTTCTGTTGTTTAACCTGATTTCAGAATTCATCCCAGGACTAGTTCTTCAATATATGGTCTTCAGTATCTGAAGAACTAAATCTTCTGTCATTGAATTTGTTGTAGATCCTACATTTTCAGTGCAGTTTGCACGACCACTACCTTTTGTGAATTCTGGAAAAAATGCTACAGTTCCACAGACATTCTTTAATTCAGACACAACGCAGAGAACTCAATTTTCAGGTTTGATTCATAAATGGTAGCCACCCATACCATCCAAATAACCAACAA
The DNA here is from genome assembly GCA_030762935.1 of Hymenopus coronatus. Classification (NCBI taxonomy): domain Eukaryota; kingdom Metazoa; phylum Arthropoda; class Insecta; order Mantodea; family Hymenopodidae; genus Hymenopus; species Hymenopus coronatus. Next base: position 38,550,913 of record CM060897.1, on the reverse strand, counting down.
GTATCCTGTTGCCTTTTGGGAACCATTTCTTCCTTTTTACTTTCAGAACATGCACATAGCAGGTAGTTTGAAACCCACAAAGATTATCCAGATGTGCTACTCTGCCTGAAAACACTTCATACAGTGCACCAACAACAGCAAGACTCAAGCCTATACAGTTGAGTATGCATTAACTGCCTTGCCCACAAGAATTGTCGCAAATCTTTAGCTAATAACATGGTACAACCCAAGTCAACTAAGATCCTATTGGTCCATTTAGCACAGCTATTTTGCTCTAGAGAATATGGATTCATGATAATGAGCTGCACTCATTTCTTTTTATCATGTTGAGTATCTATTAATAAATTTGATCCACTATCACAATGAATGATTTTATCTGAAAACCATTATTTCTTAATATCTGCAGCACCTCAACTGTCTCAATGCCCTCTCTGATTTGCTTTTATGAAAGTATACGATGCTTAGTTTGAAGTTATATCTGTGAAACAGAAAATATGCAACTCCACCAGCAGATTTACACAAGCCAGCTTGAAGTGTCTCGCCAGGTTCCAATGCAAGTTGCTGGCATGACTGATAACTACCTTGGTGTTGTTTACCTTCAATACACACTCCACGGAACTGCTGATCAGCTATGACATTGATGTTGCATTGCTTGAACTTCTGGACATGTACTTTAATTAGGTAAGCCAATTGCCCATTCCTCATTTGCAAACTTTTGTTTTGATGAAAGATTTGCTTCATTAACATACTGTTGTTTTTTATTTTATTACTCAAATCACCAATTTGAGCAATCTTCCTTGCTGCACACCTCAAGCTTTTACAGTGCTTTCTATCTTTGCAAATTCTAACTCTATTTTTGATGAGCTGAAGGTAAGGCCCTTGCCCAAAGAGTCTGTTACTGAGAACAAGTATCTACAAACTGTTGGTACAAAATGACATGACAATACTTGACTATTGGCAAAATTAAGTTTTTCTTTTTCAATGACTTCCACTTGTATTACTTATTACCTATATAAAGGTGCAATCCACAAGTAACAGTTGCTCTCAGCATTCATCATCTCAGTTACAAATGCTTGATCACTTTCACCACTTTTAGTGGGAGTTATATTGTTCATTTGTTTGCTGTTACATTTTATGTTTCCAACACTACCACAGGGGTGACATTTCAACTTTTGGTTCTTTTCTTTCATCTTTGGAAGGTTTTCTTGCCCACCAGAGCAACCTGTTGCTTTAACCTTTCCTTTGGTGACTCTAAGTGCAACTAAGTTCATCTTGTTGTTTACGCTGCAGTCAATGCTTCTGATCACATGTTAAGACTTGTATCAAGTTGTCCAATGGACTGTTGATCTTGACCACCAAGATTGTTGGACACTTTTGTAACTAATAGTATCATATTATCCAAAACCATACCATTTCTCATTCGGTTTCGCTTCAAGTTGCATGCATAAAACAAGATCCTCAAATTGTGCAATGTGTACCACTATTTCATCCCCTGAGTGCAATTGAGGGGGTCAGTGTAACAGTGGTCTAACCCATCTTTTTAAAAAATGAAGCATAACTCGTAAAACACACCTGGTTTCTTTGAGAATAACAAAACCTAATTTTAATCGAACTGATGGTTCACTGACACTTTTCCAGATTATTACACAACAACACATTGAGTAATGTTAACACAATGTTGAGATATACCTAACAATTTGGATTAGTGTGATACAAATCTTTTTCTGGGTTAGAGCACTGTTGCGCTGACTCCCTCAATTGGAAGCTGAAAAATTCAAAATACACTGTGTGCACAACTTGCTTTATTTTTTGTTTTTGTATGAAGTTTTACCCAGATATCTCTTGCACTTTCACAAGCAACAGAGTCAACACTTTAGATTGAATAATTTTAACTGTAATTTGGCTGGCAATATGATCCTCTTTATCCCACATATTATATGTTGCATCATAGAATTTAAATTGCTCTGTACTGGCACTGGCTTTTAATGGTGTCAATTTTTAATTCTCAAATATATACTTCATATGTGTTGGCGGTCACTGTAACAAGTTCTTTGCAACTGCAAACTTCCAAACATGCCAATTTTCAGTACCATTCAGCTTCTCAATTATGTGAAAATCCATGCTATGTCCTTTGTATACTTCAGCAACCTTTAAGATTATTACTGTCTAAAAACAAAGGTACAAAAATAAAGTTGTGTGAATATCTTCAAATATAAGCGTTGTTATTTCAATGGAGCTCTGCTACCATGTTGATTAAATCAAATTACCCAACAGGAACATAACAAGCTTCTTTGCTGTTAGCACACTTTATTAGCACACATAATATTTGTTTGCAACTACAAATTCCTTCATAGTTTTATAGCATGACGATAGTTGACCATTTCAGGATTGTCAACCTCATAATATGTTCTCAATATATCAGTTACAAACTGTAACATTCTAAAAGGTGGGAAAATATGTATAAGCAATGTAAATTAAATATTTACTCTTAACAGGATCTCCTGCTTTCCATGCAGTTGCTCTTAATCATTTAGCTACCATGACATGAAATTTCCCAACTGATTTGAGTTTTTGCCCAGGAAGAAGTTGGAGATTCATATTCAAAACCTAAGCATGGAATTGAATTTTTCAGTTGACTTTACCAAAAATACATAAAAATCTTCCAACAGAAAAACCTATATATATATATATATAAATGTAGGTTGTCAGAATGAGCACTAGGCAGGCCTGGAGACTGACTGGCCACAGACATTTGAATAATTAGGAACAAACATTTTTAAACAGATTTTTGTGTATTACTATGGTTGCAATGGTCAATAGTAGTACATCAAATTATATACTGTTATAAATATGTGTCTTAAGATTCATATTTTTTGAGGATCTTGTTGCATTCATAAGAGCTTTGATTTTAAGATCCATGCTGTATAAATCTTCACGTGCCATTTCAAATTCATCTGAACACAAATGTTGGCTTTCACAAGTTCCCTAGACATTCTCTTTCTAGCATCTGGCCCGGTCATTACGCACTTATTACACTAAACACTTAATCAACGTACGCATTGCTGACAGAAATTGCCAGGACATGCTGCATTATTTTGAATAGATTTGGTGTATTAGCTTTTTCAAAAAACTCACTCCACCTTTAGAGCAATTATTTTCCTTCCTATCAAGATTTGCTACTACCAATTTCAAAACAAAAAGCTCATGATACAGTTTGTTTCCTTCAAAATTAACTTTCAGTTTCTTTCCCACTTTGGCCAAGTCATTAAATAAAAATAGTTTTGGTTGATATAAATCTAACACGGACACAATTTTATATGCATTGTCATTCTCGCAAGTTGTATCATTTATTAAGATAGTTTAATAATCTATCATAAACAAGGATGTGCATTCTTTTACTAGAATATTCTTTTCTTCTGTAAGATGTTCTAAAGACAACTTCAAAGCCATAAAACCTACCCTGTTTAGGACCCCTCTATTTGTTTCTTCACTTACAACAGTACACGTGAACATCTGTGGAAAGTGTGTCTTCTATTTCCAAAAGTCAAATTGCTTTAGAAAATACAGGTAATGCTGCATTTAAAAAATACAGAAAATTCTCTGGTAGTGTTAGTGAATACTAACAGTGTTATTTCGTCTTGTGAACTAATAAATTTCCAAATTATTCCCATGCTACTTGCCACATCTTAACAAGACACTCCACAGCTGACTGCAAAGATAACTGTCACACAACAATGTGTCACAATATTTCACTATAACCATACTGAGAAACTTGCAAAATGTTTTTAGTTCCTCAGAATTTTGATGATGGAAAAAAGTAGATTTTCTACATCTTATTTTAGAAGCTTGAATTCAAATTTAGCACAATTATATAATATATGAAAGCAACAATTGGCTTTGATTAAGTTTGCATTTTCTTCTTTTAATCTCATAAAGGCAGATTTATGTTTACTGTTAAACCATTTTCCAATAAAATAGATTTTAGTTTATTTGGAATGGCTTCTGCAGATTCATTTACATCTTCATAGAAATCAAGAACTTTGTTACACTTTCCCTTATCTTTGGAGAAGTACATTACAATTATTGAGTAATGTTTTTTATTGCCCTTATATGAAGCATCTGAACCTAAAGAAAACTGGACATTTTGCTTTAATTCACTTAGTAGCTTCCCTTTAGCATAAGGCAAAAGTAAGTTTTTTACTCACACTCACTTTTAGTTTGGCCACATCTTACTTTTGCTGCTACAGAGGAGTCTTTAAAAATATGTGGATATAACTTATTACCACAATCTTGAGAACTGCAAGAATGGTATTGTTTCACACCATGACAAACCAAAGTTAATTCTGTTTTGGCAGGAATTTAACAAGGATTGATAATATTTGTTTTGAGAGAACGTAGGCTTTCACGGCCGGAGTCATTGTAACTAAAGAAATGTTTCCGGGCTGTTTTGCCGTGGTCTGCTGGTGTTAGGAGTACTGCGTCAGACGCAGCGAAACCTTCTCCTAGAAAACTTCGACCGCGCCACTGAAGATGTCCACCGTAGTTGTGGACGAAACGTCTGGTACTCCTAACACCAGCAGACCACGGCAAAACAGCCCGGAAACATTTCTTAGTTACAATATTTGTTTTGTCTTTCTGATTGTAAATGTTTATACACAGCCCTCATGCTGTCATAATTAATAGTAAATGAGATACTGCATTTTCTGCAGTTACACATACACTTATCACTATCAACTTTTTGTGGCCACTCTTTATAATTTTCATCCTACAACCATTCTTCACAGACAAATTCAGATATTGCCTTTTCATTTCACTCTTATTACTTACTACCACAGAACAAAAAGATCACTACTCTGAATTATTAAAGCTAGTCTATTACCACAATCTGAGCATTCCAATAATTGCTGGTAAACTGATAAATGATAACCTGGTACCTGACAATAAATGAATGAACGAACAAATACAAAAATTGACATTGCCATGATGTGTTTCTTTAATAATGCGCAAGCTGAATATTACAAACACAACAATGAAAGGTTGTCAGAATAAGAATAGAAACATACCATTCTGTTACAATACAAAATTAACATTTGAATAAAATTATTCAAAAGTGATTAAAGAGTAAAATCATATTCAAGCTGTAGTTCAGAGTCATTGGCCTGTATACCTGGAGAATTCATTCCAGACCTGGATGCTGAGGGTGGCACCCAGAGATCTGGCAACCCTACACTTGACATATGTAAATGTGAAGATCATTTCAAAGCACATAATGCAATAAATTAAAACAAATTAATAACAATAACTGACACAGAGGTAACAATTGTAAAGAAGATAATATGCTATTAAAAAGATATAATACTAACCCATATTGAGCAAAATTAGTCCAGAGCAGAGTCATTGTATCAATCACTTTTTCATCTTGTGAAGTAACTACAAAGTTCGGAAATCCTCTTCCAAATGGAAACAAATAAAAGAGCTCATCTCCATGACAGGAACCTGAAGTTATGAAATACATAATATCAGTTGTTGAATGAGTTTAAACAGGCTTAGAAGGAGCACTTTCTCATGCACTAACAAGTTATTTCTTTAATGTTTGTAGCTCCATACATTTCATACCATAGTTTCTAGTTGAGTCTCCAAATATTCCTTTATGACTCATTGACCCAACATAAGTAAACAAATATACATAAACAGGAGCTCTTCCAAAAGTTGTGTGTAACTGCACAGACCAGTTCATTGGAAATGTAAAATAACTGTCAGTATACAGCTGAAAAGAGAAAAACAAAATTATAAGAACAATTTTAATGAAAGGGTGTTTTGGAACAGTGATACGTATGAATAGAATATTTTTGAGTTGGGTTTGTAACACTTAAGTATCACTTACGTATAATTTTTCCAGACTGGTTTCGATGCTATGTGGGCATCATTGTCGATAGATTCCAGTTGTGATACTTAAGTGTTACAAACCCAACTCAAAAATATTCTACAAAATTATATTTCTGCTGAATTCAAAGCATTGTATGATAAAAATTTACAAGTGATTAAAAATAAAAATCTAAAATGACACGTCAGAAGAAGAGTGAATGGGGGTCCTAGTGAATGGGGGTCCTGGAAATCCTAAAGATAATGATAAAGAATCCAGCAGATATTGATGCTAAACTTTATCTTGAATAATATTTGAAAAAAAATGTAATGGCTGGAATTTTAATTATAGACCTTTGGCTTTCCTTATCGATGCTCTTTCATTTAGCTTCCATCATATAATAGCCTTGTCTGTCTTATTTACATACAAAGAAAAAATGATGCTACAAAATGAAACTTGGATAAATATGAAAAGAAATGCTACAAAATGACACATTGAAATTCATGCAACATACAATAAAAATAAATTTGCAAATGAATCAGCAAATAAATGGCGTGTTATTTATGGACGCTCTTTAACTGCTGTGGTTCTCAGTGTCCCATTCTATATTTTGCGTGAAAGACCGTTTAATTTTGCTCAGAGGCCTCTCTATCAGGCTTGAGGTTCTTTTACGTGCCGTAAATCTACATGGGACCAACGACTTTACTTCCCTTCCGAAGGAAGCCATGCTAAGGATTTTTACGCCCGAAAAAATCCATCACAAGCACATATATAGTCACAATCCACTGGAACTTGATTGCTTGTCAACATTGTCCACTGTGTTGTTATGCATATATTTGATACTTCTGATATAGTTGATATGCATAAAATGGAGGAGTTAGCTTCATTTTTGTAGTTTTGAAAAGAATAAAATTTATTCATTGAACATATATGTACATATGTATAAAAGGCTTCATCAATAATTTTACATACTATTTACAGAATGTACATAATCTTTATAAATTACCTTACATTGACTCAGAGAAAATCATTTTCTCTTTAAAATTTGTATTTTAACAACAATTCTTGTACTTTGCATTTGAATATTTTGCCTGTCAATACCTGAAAGAACTGGGTAATGATAATTTAGATGAATTTATTCAGTAGCACATATATTATAAGTGTGATAGTCTCTATTTTAAAAAAAAAAGAAGAATAAATAAATAATAAATTAATAATAATAATAATAATAATAATAATAATAATAATAATAATGCAGATTATTACAAAAACAGGACACTGTTTCTAGAGCATATATGCATGGCACAGCAATATGTTATGGTCATTGATAGTTGCTTTACTTGGTGTAGAGGAGAGTACTTGTTTAATTCTCTTTTGCCATTTGTATACCACTGCAGATTGATTAGTGACCCCTCAGAATCGTATTTCATAAGCAAGAAGAGAGTGTTGGCCATGCCATGGCCGAGTGGTTAGACCACTCACCTCTCACCTAGATGGCCCAGGTTCGATACCAAGTGACTGCATGTGAGATTTGTGGTGTACAAAGTGGCGCAGGGGAGGGTTTTCTCTGGGTTCTCCCTGCCATCACATTCCACCAGTGCTTCATCTTCCTTCTATGTATCACCAGTGTCATCGCCTGTAGTGCCACAAGTAATAAAAGTGGACGTTAAGCACTACCAAAAAAAAAAAGAGAGTAAAAATTACCAAAGTATGTTCTCATAACTTCTGTATTGCAGTCATGTTATAGTCTTCTAATGGCATGTGCTGCATGGCTTAATTTTCGACAGAGAGCAAGAACGTGCTCATTCTCTCTTGCAAAAAACATGCATAAAAATGGGTAGCTAATGGTTTCACTCCCTCAGAATGGCATCCAAGATCAGAGTGCAGAGAAGCAGCCAGTCAGCTAAGAGTATTGGTTTGCATAAACACAAAGACATATTTAAGGATAACTTTGTGGAAAGATGTATTTTAGGTAATTAGATGATACTTTCCTTGTTCAACAGCATGAAATAATAAAACTTTGGAGAGATACGTGTAGTTTTAGGATGCAAAATGGGATAAATTACCGAAGAGGCAGTAGCAATCAAAATGTTGGCAATAATGTAGTGAACATTATTAACATGAATTTTCAGGAAAAGAAGGGATAAGTGAGAAAGAGAAAATACATAATTGTGATGATAATGAAATGATACTCAAATGAGCCTTGGGTCCATAGAGCTTAAAATTCCCTGACATTTGTGTTCTTAGGATAAGAGAAAATCCAGAAAAAAAACCTTATTCAGGTAACTCTAACTGAGATTCAAACTTGGGACCTTTTGAATGTCAGACAGAAATGTTATCCTCATATCCACAGAGCCTAGAGCTTCTTTTAAGCTAATATTTAACTCAAAACGAGGTGTGATCAAAATTGAGAAATGGCATCTAGGTCTCCAAGATCTTTCATGTAAATTCTTTGTATTTTGTGTCTGGGATTATGTTAACGCACATTGCAAAGCACTACTCTGGCACAGTTAATTAGTGATCTTGTCATTATATCCAAAAGTCCATGAAGAAGTGTTGCATACTTAGGATGTGAAAATATTTTGGACATTGTAACATACAATTTATATATTGTGCATATAAACTACCTTTATTATTAAAGCAATTATATTTAAATAGTTTTATGATACTTAGTGCATATAAAGGCAAAAATAAAGCCACAGAAATCTTAGAAGTGGCTTCCATCCTGATTGAATTGTTATTCCCTGCATAGAAACACACCTGATTGACAAACAATGTTCTTTCTTGAAAGATAACACATACCCTAATAAAAATATTTTTGATAGAGACAGGAACTCACAGTGGAGGCGAAATGTGTTGACAATCTCACACCACTATTTTGTGAGTGTAAAACATGTCACAATGGAGACTAACTAGTGTGAATAAGCAAAGATGGTAAAAGGGACAATGTAGGGGAAAGGCTTCCTGGACTCATTGAGTGCCAATTCCTGGTGTACATTATAGATTATGAATCCAAAATGACATTCAGCAGTCATTGTCTTTGAGTTCAATCTGCTAGATTATTCAGCATAAATATTCTGAAAACTCAGTTAGCTTATGTAATGGATATTGTTCCAGATCATGGATAATATGCATCTCACAGCTTGCATTCTCAATGTAGCTTTCAAATAAATGCACAAACTATTGAACTATCTGCCAATCATATTACAGACCCTTTGTTTAAAAAGGATAGTCATAGGATTTCCACTGTATACTAATCCATCAAGGACAAATTGCAACCACACATTTGCATACATATTGCTCACTAATCATTTGATCATTTCTGATACTCTGTGGCAAGTCTCCAAGGCAGGTTAAGACAGCATGTTGCATATATTTTATTGAAACATGGTATAAGCAATAAATACATGTTTTTATGCAATTGTTAGGTACTTACATTGATTACATCATTTAAGGAATTTTCTTCAATTCTATTCTCTCCAAAATAAAATTGGCGTATCCTTTTAACAAAGTCAGTGGGTGTGTGCTTCAACTCTGGTTTACTTGTAGCACTAAGGTACATGGTTTCCAGTGTAATGTCATCAAATTCCTCTCCAAAATTCTTTAATATCTCAGGTCTTGAAAATAGTTCTGCAAAAAAATTGTGATTCTTGATTATTATACTAATGCATATCTTGAAACCAAAAATTACATTTTTAACATCAATGTGCATTTTTATAAATTCTTCTCACAAACATTACTTGAATGTTATGAAACTTGGTATACAAAGTGTAATATATACCTGAGATCTTGCTTATAAAATACGCTATGTCTTAATATTTACCCCAAAGGGAGAGGGTCTCAAAAATTGAAAAATATTTCTTATTATTCAGTTTTCTGAAAATGTTTCAAAAATATTTTTAAGCCTAATTTTTCTGACATTTTTTTATTTACAGAACTTTAATAGAATGTAAAGGGACTTTTTGGGCTCTTATTTTGAACATGTGGTGCAAATTTTTTCTAAGTCCAACATGAGCAGAAGATTTTTTCGAAGTGCAGCTTCAGATTTTTTTAATGTAATATAAATTTAAAATCTGTTAAAAAATGTATACATGATTCATGTCTGAACATAAGTTAATGTTTCTAGTCCTTTATTTATTTTCTTTCTACTCATGTAGCCAAACTGAAGAATGCTATTTCCTGATGGATATTTGATCAAATTTTGCAAGTGTTTGGATTTGTTGTTTACTTATTACTTAGGTAGAGAAGATATTGCATTCCACTCAATAATTTGATGCCAAGATTTCACTGAAAATACAGTTTTAGGGTCCCCTGAACTCCAAAAAGTATTTAGAAAAGGTCTGTAGCCATGCATATGAGAGAGAGAGAGAGAGAGAGAGAGAGAGAGAGAGAGAGAGAGAGAGAGAGAGAGAGAGAGAGAGATATCAAAAAGAAAAGCAGTTAAATCAAATTAGGTATATAAGTTCAGCATCTTCCAAGGATGTAACAGGAATATTTTTAAGAACATTCCCCACCCCAAACTACCCTTTAAATAGAACATTTTTAAAAAATGTTGATTTTTCTCAAAAATGACTCAAACAATTTGATTAAAATATCATATGTTTAAGACGCTTTTATGCTAAATGAAATGTATAGGTATGTAAATATATATATATATATATATTTCCGGCAATTGGTCAATAAAACACAAAAAATGAATTATTCAACCAATTTTATTGTATTGCCTTCAAAATTGCCTTCTGAAATTATACTTTATGACAACGAATAAACCAATCATCAAAACATTTTTTGTAGGCACTTTTAGGAATCGATGTCAATTGTTACTGCAAATTTTCCTTTATGTCTTCTATCGACTGAAAACGGGTACCTCGATGTGGTAACTTGAGTTTTGGAAAGAGAAAGAAATCAGCAGGAGCCAGATCAGGTAAATACGGTGGTTGTTCGATGAAATTTGCTGATTTTTTGGCCAGAAATTCGTTCAATAATAGCCTTGTGAGCTGGTGTGTTATCATGGTGCAGAATCCATGAGTTGTCGTTCCACAAATCTGGCCTTTTTCGCCGTAGTTGTTCTCTCAAATGCTGCATAATGCTCAGCTAATAACCTTTATTTACCATCTGACCTTCTGACAAGAACTCTGAGTGCACGACACCGTGATAATCGAACTGTCAACATAACCTTCAGTTTTGATCGAGTTTGACGTGCCCTTTTAGGTTTCGGTTGAGTTGGAAGGCGTCATTCGGAAACTTGTTGACTGGTTTGGGTGTCAAACTCGCAAACCCACGTCTCACCACCAGTTACAATGCGTTTCATGAGAACTGGCTCGTTCTAGCATGCCTTCAGTAATCCTTACGTGATTGAGTTTTTGTAGAAAATTTAAGCAACTAACCAAGCTGCAACGTGTGTCATGCCCAAACAATCGTTTAAAATGGTATGAATCGATTCGTGAGACACAGATCTCTCTCAGACCTAAATGACGATTTTCAGACATCATTTTCTTCACTTTAGTGATGTTCAGTTCAGTTGAAAACGTTGATGGCCAACCAGAGCGAGGCAAATCTTCCACCACATCTCAACTACTTTTGAATGCACTGTACCACCCATATACAGCTGTTTTTGCTAAAGTCGATTCACCATAAGCCCTCTATAACATTTTCAGCGATTCGGCACACAAAATACCATTTGCAATGCAAAATTTGAGACACATTCTTTGTTCAATATTTGTATCCATTGTAAAATCGCAAATCACCTTTGAGATGAACTAACAAAATGGCGTACTGTAAACAAACTAGATGACAGATGACGATCAAACTGTGTGGGTATAGAAGAAAGTTGTACCAACTTAGCGACAACAATAACTTTGAATCCCCTTTTAAACAGGATGTTTAAATTATCAATTCCCGGTACTTTCTTGACAGAATGTATCTTGAATTTGTTGGGAACAGCCTTTGAAGCATGTGCACGTATGTGCACCTTTTTTTGAAACATATAATTCCAGTGAATTCTCTGGACATCAAGTTTTTTATGGAATATAATAAATTTGCCTACTTATTTTACACAGTATAGAAAGTAAAAAAAATGTGTATGTTACATTCACATGAATTTCTCTACCTATTTTTCAGCAAACTTTCTTGCAAAAGCTTATTTTTCTATCCTATGTATATTACAAGGAATATCTCCAGAAAATACTGTATTGGACTTAAGTTGTGGTTTTAACAAGGTCTACATTTTTTATGTAGTAAGTTTATTTAACAAGGTGTTCAGAATGAAGAGAGTTTCAGAGGAATTTCAGGAATTTATTTGTTTTGTAAATATGTTTGATATACAATATTTCATCAAAATAGTTTTGGCCATTTTCGAAGAAAACAAATATTTTGAAAATGTTCCATGTAAAGGGTAGTTTGGGATGGGAGGATTCTCCAAAACACCTTTGTGTCACATGCTTGGAAGAAACTAAACTTAAATACCAAGTTTGGTATTTAACAACTTTTTGTTTTTGAGTTATGCTGTCTTGCGCGCGTGCACGCACGCACACACACACGCACACACACACACTCTCTCTCTCTCTCTCTCTCTCTCTCTCTCTCTCTCTCCATGGCTCTCCATGCCCTTTCTTTAATACTGTGAAACTTTATATGCTCAACAAAACAGTAAATATATGTAAACTCTTGGTGTTAGAAACAAATGAGAAAACAGCATAAAAATATAAGCATAAGGGTGAAAGCATAAAATAACTAACTAATCATAGGTAAGAAAGATGCTAGAACTGAAAAATTAAAGAAGAAGAAGATAGTATTAGACTTTGAGAAGTAAAAGCGGCAAGATCCAGCTATCAAATAGGACCTTTAAATAGACTTATGGTTGAAAACACCATAACCACATGAAACACTTCAAAACATGACACACTATGAAATGAAACATTAAATAATAACTGATAATTTGTTCAATTTCATGGTGTCTTCTCCCCTTAGAACGTTTAGAACTTAAAATATCCAGGAGTGAAATGTGAAGTTCTGAAATGAAGGTTTATTTTTTGTTGGAGATTAGCATAGCTTTCTTTGAGCTGTTTCTTGAATTTTTAATTTTATTCTCAAATAGTTCAGTTTTGAATCTATAATGGTGATAACATTGCTCCAAACATGTGCTGCCAGTAATTTGGTGAGTGGAGGAATATCAGAATATTGGGTTAATGTTGATTCATGTAAAAATATGTAATTATTGCCTCACTGTGTGTAAGTTCCAAAGTTAAAAAATGAAATGACTACAGATATTTAAAAGTTAAGCAAACTATACATACTTGCTGCTACTAAACATCCATCTTGGGCATTGATCCCAGTCATCCAAGGTACAAAGTCTGTGGAGTTTGCCTTCAACAGCAACAGTGGGTTTTGGGGAAGGAAACTCTCATGCTGTTGCGCTTCAATCACTGGAGGAAAAGCTACAGTAGCAAGTCCATCCCATATCTGTACTGTCATAAAATTAATCACTTTTCTGTTTGTAAATAGAAATAAAGAAATTGTATAGCACCTTATTAATTAATATAAAACCCTACAACATGCACTGCAAATAAAGATTATAAAGCCTGCTACTTATTAGCTGCTACAAATAGCTTAGAGGATATTTTGAAATATTCTATATCTCTGTGATCCAAGAATTCCCCAAAATAATTCACATTTGTGCAGTATTTTTAATTTTAGCTCTTTCTCTACCACATATCATTAGTAGACAAGGGAAGTATTGTATCTATATTTTACCCAAAAGTTGTACATCTGTATTTTAGCAAAAAGAGAAGTTTGAGACCCCTGAATTTAAATGTGAAGCATATTAGCATATCTAGTAAAAGTGTTGTGCATGGAAGACAAAACATTAGATAAATACCAAACTTGCTATTTAAGCTAAGCATCTTCCAGATATACATGAGCATTTTCATGAAAATGATCTTCCACCCTAATGCACTTTTATGTTAATATAAAATATCCTATGTTTAAGATATTTGTATGGCTAGTAAGATGCATATCTTGAATTTTCTGCAAATAGTTCCTGTTACACTTCATTCTTAAAAACATGTATATAACAAGGAATAGAGAAAAACTTGCTTTTGAAAAATGTATATCTTGTTAAATAACACAATTTATGTGAAATTCTTTTTTGTGACATTAGCCCTTGTGCTGCCAAGCTAAAATGTTCTTTTACTGCTTAAACTGCCCTAAGTATGGTGAAATGTAAAACGTTACATAAAAGTTTTTACACACCTAAATTTGAAGCTGTTGAGCTGAGATTTTTTGCAATAGCCTTTGATATGAACTTTTAAAGATGTTATGCAATTCCCCATGTATTAGAAAATATTTCAACTACAAAATTTGAATTTTTAAATTTTTAATTTCAAATTTGAGTTCATTTTTGACAAAATGTGAAATCCTAATTTTGCTGTTACCATTCATTTCCATTTTATATTGCGTTAAATTCCAAAATTTTAATTTCATTTGTTTAAATTTGACAAAATGAAGAGAGTTGTTCATTTGCATGGTAACTTAAAGAGTGTTCTCTTGCCAAAATCATTGAGCACCTATGTTCTAAAAATCAATTAGGATGCAGTCATTTCTCACAATTTTTACAGGCTGTTTGGGATCTTTTTCTCTTCCCATCACTCCTAGAACACACACAACATTGTCTTTCCTTGATTCCACTGAGTTTCAGTGTCCATATCACTGTTTGTTCCATTATCATTATTGTCATCATCACTAAGAGATATGTCACTGTAATTATTGCTTCCCAGTAATGCTGCCTCAATTTCATCGTGTGTCAATGACTTCTTGTTCCAGTAGGACATTCTGTGATGTACAGTAAACAAAAAACTGCAAGAAATCACTGTAAATACACAAAACAAACAAGCACAGCACAGAAAAACAGCATCACATGTTTACCACTGGCTACTGTTCTCACACTGCAATGACTGATGCACAATAAACTCAGAAAAAAAATTAAATAAACAGGAAATACACAGTTTAGCAAGCAGACAATGCTACCAACAAGAGGTTAAATGTCTTAAATTACATAGAGGTACGCTTTAATAGCACCTTTGCATAAATTGTAAGTTATTTGAATGTGAAAACCCATCTCTATGGACTGGATCAGATTTGATCTAGGCTGCCTATGCACATAAATTGCAGCAGCTTAAATTAGAAGTTTTGCACCCAATGGGTTAACCTGCCAACATAACCATTGCTCTTAGTTTGAACCAAGTTTAAATTTTGAAATACTCTCCTTATGCAATTGTTTATTGCTCTGTCATGGAAAGAATGTAGAATTTCAAAGCCATCATATGCTGATCTATTCCTTAAAAAAAAGTCTGATGCATTGACACTTACATGACTTTCTCTACCATCTATCATTTGTCAGTGGGTATTCAAAATATTCTTATGAAAGTTTATTTTGCTCTCCACTTCATTTTAATTGAGGAAAACCTTTACAAAATAGCTACATTTCATATTTTGTTATGGAATATAATGAACTGTAATTTTACAAAGAGAATAACAATATTCAAATGTTTAAGAACTGGATGCTATGTGCTGTCTTATAATTCTATATTCTTTCCATGCATGCATGAGAAGCAACTGAAAATTGGTAGGATTTTAAAAGAAAATTAAATTAGTATATTGTTTATGGACGCTCTTTAACTGCTGCAGTTCTTCCTTCCATTCTATATTAGTGTGAAACACCACTTAAGTTTACTCAGAAGCCTCTTTACTTCCCTTCTGAAAGAATCCATACTGTGTACAGCATAACTCAAAGCTAAAAAGTTAGATAAATACCAAACTTTGTATTTATGTTTAGTGTATTCCAAAGTTCCATCACTAAGAGTTTCAACAAAATTCCTATACCTCCAATTACCCTTTACATGGAAAATGCATTACGGTTTAATGATGACATGTTAGTCATCTGGTTTCCAAGGTTGTGGGTTCACACCGATAGAGGGTAATGGATTTTTTTGGGGTCAAGGTAGGGATCCCAAACCTGCACAACATTCCACATCAAACTGTTAAGAGAGTTTATGCTATGATTCACGGATATTGTTGTTTAACTTTCAAGAAGTTGCTGATGAACTGGGCATCACCATAGGACCATGCCATCAAAATTGAATGACAAACTTGAGATGCAACATATCAGTTCAAAATTTATGCCCCATTTGTTGATGGAAATCAGCCAGGAACTGCTTGCCACTGCAAATGGCAATGAAAACTTCCTTAAGAACATCATAACTGGAGATTATACTTGGGTTTATGGCTGTGATGTTGAAACGAAGGTACAGTTATTGCAGTGGGTGAGCAGTGGGTCTCTTCATCCAAAAAAGCACAAGTGAGTCAGTCAAAGACCAAAAGTTATGTTGGTTCTGTTTTTTTTTTTTTTTTTAAACTGCAATAAGAATTTGCTCCACATGGCCAGATGGTAAACAAGGAAGTGTAGTCCACCTGAGGGATGTGCGCAGGAAGAGGACTGTATTGTGCAAAAACAGACTAGGATGTTGCATCATGACAACGTGCCAGCATACCCATTGCTCCTTGTCTGCAACTATCTGACTAAAAATCAGACCCCATTCACTCTATTCTTTAGACCTAGCCCCAAAAGACCTTTTCATTTCCCAAACTGTAAACTACGTTGAAATGATGTCATTTTCATACCATAGAGGAGATTCAGGACAGTGCAGCAAGATACCAGCATACCATCCCAGAAAGTGCATTCCAAAAATAGAAAATGTGCAAAATAGGTAAAACATTGGGAACATTGTATTGCCAGTAGAGATGACTATTTTGAGGGACACAGTGCTTCAAATATTGTTATAGCAAAAGCTTGATCTTTTTTTGAACACAAGATTACTTTATCATAAAATTTCTATATAATGATAAGTACTTCGGTCCTCTTTTATTTCATAGTTGAGCTCTGGCAACCCTGGATATGAACTTGAAAATGCAATACACTTCTATGGTGGGGAGCTATAAATTGGTATGTGCAACATATGAGTGCCACTTATCAGTTTTTGGCTGCTACTATTTTGTTCACAAATCAGAGATCAAAGAGAACCAGTTAACTTTGTAGTTCTATTTCAAATCATACGCTGATTAAGTTTTGACAAATACAAGATTACCATTACAGCAACTCATATTAATAAAAAAAACCAAGAATGCACATATAAGCTTATGGCTTCCCACCTCAGGATTGTCAATAGTACCTTGTATAATGCTTGTGCTTCAGTAATGAAATTTGCACCCTTTAACATCAGGCAGTTGAGTAGATCTTCAGATGTTGTTGTTGGACAGTCCAAGTGCTCAGCTAGCTTTGTTGCTCTAGACTTTGCCACTGCACCACTTATGTAAGCAAATGGACCAAGAGCAGTTCCACTTTGTGAAATGGCTCGATGAAACAGTCCTGTAAATTAAGTGTCTATTATCCTTTCTGCGTTTATTCTCTAACATCGTAAGAAAGCATTTAAACCTATTTATATTATTTTCCATTTGGCAAGAAAAATAAATTAATTAAAAGTCGAAATAGTTTATATTTATATTTTTTATGTTTTAATTAATTTCTTTTCCATTTTCTATCTTCTGCTTTGCTCCTCAGAAATAGCCTATTGATGTTTGACCCTTTCATTGCATTTGCTGTTTCTTTGCTTATGTTTTATTAGCATTGAACTTTCTTTTTCAAAAAGTATAACCAATCTCCCAGTCTTGTCCAAATAGAAATTTTCATTAGGTTGTTAAGCTGTTCATGGGTATGACTTCTTCATTCCAAGATTTAATATTAGACACTAGAGTTGGTTTCTAATACCATTTTTCTTGTTCCTTCAGCTCATCATTTAAGAAAATTTACCCTTTCTTAAAACTATTTTTTTTAAGTGTTCTAAATGCTCCAATGTACATGAAATGTTCATCATATTTAGTGAACGTTTCCACATATGCTCCAAAAACACTTCTACTGTAAAGTTGCAGAGCCATATCAAATGTCACATCAGAGATAATTTTTAGAATAATGTTCTTAATGTACAAATTTACATGCCTAAATTAATTCTGTTATATGATTTTGAATTTATTTTGGCCTCTTGAACTATTACAAATTGTATGTACACATATTACATCACTTTACTTAACACTTTTTGATGCTCAAGCTTATTACGTATACAGTTGTTAACACTTAATTTGCTTCTAGCATAAATATATCCAGCATGTGGTTATTGATATATTTTACGCCACATCCTTTATCACCTCTCATAATCCTGCATAACACAGAAACTACAACATTCATATATAAGCTGTTTAGATAAGTAACTTTCCAAAATTTCTGAACTTGAGATTTTTGTCTCCATTTATCTCCAATTTTCCCAAGTAATTCCCCAATCCTCCTGCTCTGTGATATATTTCTTGCTTTCATAAGTTTTATCTTTACTCTCTCTGTGGATAACTGCATTCACTTCAATGGAAGTAATTGATCCCTCCATCTTTTGGTTTCCTCACAATCTAAAGCATAATGCTAATCATTTTTTTAAAGCTCCATATAGTGAACATACCTGTAATTCAATTTCTCCTTTCATGCCCTTTAATTTTGTTATCCCAGTTTTAAACTGTCTCCACCCGTCTCTACCTAGTTTGTGAATGTATCTATATATTTTTCCCTTCACTATTCATTTTTTACTTTTCTAGTATGTGTGTACAATGTAAATATAGGTAGAGAAGATAATGTATTCCACCCAAAAATTGATACTGATATTTCATTAAAAATACATGCTTTAGAAAAAAGTTCATGTGTGTGTCTGTGTATCTGTTTATGGACACCATAGCTCAAAAACCTATGCTCCATTTAGGAGTTACAGGAAATAACTAACTATAGCAAATATAAGAATTTAACATTTTCTGTTTTACCTCACATAATTGATTTTCATTTTGTGAAGGTAATGTTCTTGGAAAGTTAGGTTCAGAAGCCACAAAAGGTAGTTTTCTGTTATAATTAGATTGATTAAATTTGTGATAAAAATGTCAACTAATTGGTGAAAATTTGTAGAAATTAACAATCAATCAACAAGAACTTTGACCAACTGAAAGTTGTTTTCAGAGATAGAATGATTTTGTTTACATCTCCAGGTCAACATGTCCACACATATTTTAATGAAGAAAAGCCAATGTTATACATTATATTGTTTTTGTGGCAATTTAATTATTTGTCTGTGATTCACTGATTGTTTATAAGTAATTTTGAAACTGGAAGTGACCATTGTGTCAACCTAAGACAGCTGTGCATTACTATAGTTACCTCTGCTCATTGGTGAGAGCATATGAAAATGAACACTGGCACCTCCAGCACTGCCTCCAAAGATTGTAATACTGTTGGGATTTCCACCAAAATCTGCTATATTATCTTTCACCCATTTTAATGCTGCAGCCTGATCCTTTAAACCAAAGTTTCCCGGAATAATATCATCTCCTGTGCTGAGAAAACCTAGAAAATAAAATATTTACTGATTATAAGAATTGAATAATTTAATTTAATGCACCAAATAAAATTCTTAGAAATCTACTCTTGAATATCCAGAATAATCACTACAAATATATGCCCGGATAATGCAAAGAAAAGGATAATATGGAAGCTCATTATTTTGCATATACCTTGTAATACATAGGCATACTGTACACCTACATATATTTGTTGTGTATAATAGCTACTTTCATAATTCTGTAAGGAACAATTTCAGTGTTAGTAAATATAGATTAGCTAATATTCATGTCGAATGGCTAGGAAAAAGTTAATGTACAATATGGTGGTTGAACCCAAAATCCATATGGAGTTGAGGTGTGGAGACTGGATGGAGGAAATCTTAGATAATGTCACACAGGATGTTTTATAGGAAAGTATTAGGCCTATCAAGGGCAACAGCAAAGGAAGAGTTTCAAGAAACAGTATGCTTATGAAACAGGCTTTAGGATCTTGATCTAAAGAAAGTACTTTATTAAGACAATTTTTAGAATATCATGTGAAGAGCCTTAGGAACTCTGCTTCTTCTGTTTTTGCTATTTACCCTCCCAAACCAAACTAAAACTCTGCAGTGTCACATCCCAAAATTGGGCCAAGTCCTGCCATCAAACCACTGCATCTCCCACCTCTGCCTATTACAGACGTAATGAGTGGGGTACAGTATTGAAGGGTGGGATGTGGTTATTCCCCCTCCCCCAAGTTCCTGCCAGTCGATTAATGCAGTCTATTCAATCTGGAGCCACTATTTTTCCTTCAAGTTAGCTCCTCAATTGGTCACCCAGGGGCCTCACAAGGTTGAATGCACCCCAGACCAGGTCTCCCAACAGGAGAAAATCCTCTCGCCAATACTGTAAATCAAACCTGGGTCTTTAACTAGGTAAGAAGTTGCACTACCACCGTACTAAGGAAACAATAATTTACTTGGCCACAGTACTGCCTGCTGAGAGCTCAGGTTGCATAAATAATTTGGAGATAAATGGGCCAGGAGTAAAAGGAGAGGTAGAGAAAATAATTATAATGGCATTTGGAAAGCAGCAAGAAATTCATAGAAAGTTAAAAACTTCATAACACAATAACTGAATAAAGGTCTCTATTTTATACTCTAATGAAGAAAACTTGGGAAAGGGAATCACATATTGAGAGTAAATAATGAACAAAAGGAAGCTTACACAGTTAAGAGCAGCTATATGGAGACTAAAAACATTGAGAAAAGGCATCCCATAGAACCAGTGCCCCATTTGTGTTGGGAATGAAGATATTCAACACACATAATTTAATTGACAGGCCAACATTTGGAGGAAGGAACTATTAAAGCAGAAATGGTTTAAACAGAAAAACAGCCTTAAACAAAGTTTTAGAAAGCATAGTAGAAATAATACTGTTTTTAGGTAGAATTAAGTGGATCTTATCTATACAGTGTGATTAATATGCTTTAAATTCTAAGAGGTAATTTTAAATTGTATAATAAAATAAACTGTGATATTATATTATGTGACTGGACCGAATGCCTAGTCATATAAGATTAAAATATATTACATTTTGTGAATATCACTTAAAAAACACCCCTTATGACAAAGTTCGGAAAAATCAGAGAGAAATTTAATTTGAATACAAAGTGAAACTCAACTAAGAATCTGAGCTGAATGCCTAGTCATATAAGGTTAAAATGTATTAAATTTTGTCAAGAGCATATAAAAAATACTCCTTATAACAAAGTTCAACAAAATCAAAGAGAAACTTAATATGAGTATAAAGTGCAACTCCCCCTCATTCAGTATCTCAATGTTAAAAGAAATTTAAGCTTCTCCAGTCATTCTTTTGGGCTGAAAGTCATAACAAATCTACCAGGCTCATAATAAAGTGTCAAACATATCCTCTGATATTCATATTCAAGGAAATGGAATTGAAACTGTGTGACTATCCCCTGAAATTTTAATTTACTGGAAATATGATATTGCCTATTTCCATGAGAAAGAATAAGGCTTTTCAAAGCATTTTGAAAACTGGTTGAATGGTTTTCAAGATTACTGTTTAGACAGCCCAAACTTTCTGTTTGTATCAGTATAGATTAGTACTATACCTAGAGGTCCAAGACGATAGTTCATTGCAACAAGAACTACTTTGTGGTCTAGAAGGTATTCTGGACCAAAGAACTGGTAGCTGCTTGACCCACCAAACCATCCACCTCCGTGAATCCATACCATTACAGCATAACTGCTTTTTTCCTTTGATGGAATCTGAAAGTTATGTTGCAGTTTGTCAGCAGGTGTTGGAGAAGTTAGCATTTAAAGTATAAAATAATATAAGAATAGTCCCAGAATAATAAACAATGTGCATGCATCCCCTTGCAAGGAAATGTGTGTTTGTTAGCATTTCATAATTAATGTGAACATCTAAACAGCTCCTTATCTACAAACTAAGGAAATGGGCAATGAAAATTAGTCAGGCTGGATTAGTGCCATTATCTTGAAAATGAGTGATGGTTACTTGTAGCAGGTATCAGTTGAATAGCTTTGCTTTGTGATAGCCTAGCTCATGCACCTATGGAGGATAAAGTTCAACTTAATGTATTTGATATGATGGAACGGCATTAAATAAAGCTCTGTCTAGTTATCATGGTGTATACCATAAAATAGCATATATGTTTTTTGGATTAAGACTTGCTTGAGTAGAGTCACATTTGGATTGCCTGCTTGAATTTGAACAGAAATTCACTGGTGTTATCATTCATAATAAATTCACAATTTATATTATAGGCTGTTAGAAATATTTAAACAAATCGGATCCATATTAAACAAAAAGGAACATAGCTAAAAGTTATAATCAAGGGAAATTATATGAAATAGGGGCTGCCATGGAAAGAAGTTCAAGAAAATCACGGTCTTATATTCTAAGGCGTTTTGGACAACAGAATAATTGGCTTGCTCTCTGGATTAATTCCCAAGTGATTATTATGTGTTGTGGAGTGCTTAATTATAAAGTTTATGCTGCAAATCCCAATATGCTTCACAAATTAAAAGGTGCATAGTATCTGGAATGTTTTTCAACATTTCAGCAGCAAAATTTTTTCTAGTATTCAGTAATGTATTCAGCAGGCTATTGTTGATTCTACACAAATACCATATACAAACTTACTTAATTTATTTATTTATTTGTGGCTACTTACCAAAGGTGTGTAGACATTAAGATAGAGGCAGTCTTCTTGTCCAGTGAAAATGTTGTTGGGGCCTAACTGGGTGCACTTTGGCCCATCCTCAGTTGCATCCCATACATCTTTCCATGGTTCAGGTGGCTGAGGATGCTGTCATAATCAAAGTTTTATTACCTTACTTTAATTACTTCACATTACAGAAAAGTTGCATTATGACTTCACACATTGTGTATGTAATTAAAGATGTGGGAAACCTCTAAATAAGAAACACTTCATATAAACTTACAGTATACTTAATTTAGTTTCTGAGCTTCAGCCACTTTTCGTTTGAACAGATGAATATCTACAGAGAATTTTGCATGCTCTACCTCTTACCATCAGTGGGTAGAGGTAGAGTATTATATTCCACCAAAAATTCATTATCATGATTACAAAGAAAATAAAAAATTTAAATGCCTTAGCCACCCCCTCAATAGAATTTTTGCACGTGCACGTGTGTTGTATTGGTATACTCAACTTGGTATTTAAGTTGAGCTTCTGCCAGGTACGCGCGCGTGTGTGTGTGTGTGTAAACTTAATGTTGTATTGGTATACTCAACCTGGTATTTAAGTTTAGCTTCTGCCAGGATGTAGTAATATTTTAAAGAAAATACTGCCACAAACTACCCTTTTTATGGACAAAATGTTTAATTTTTATTTTCTCTAAAATGGCTTCTAACAGTTTTGATTAAAATTGATACTGTATTTTAAGAAGTTTCCATTACTAATAAAATGCTTTGAATTTTATCGTATAAACTGCTCTTCACTCCAAATCAGTTTTGTACAGCTAGTTATCTATAAGATACAGACAAAGACTTAAAAACAACATATGCATATCTTGTTAAAAAAAAATTATTGCATTCACCATTTTTGGGATATTTGTTGCTGTTGATTTAAATTCTCCAATACTTCATCACAGATATTTTAAAGTGCTTGGTTACCATTGTTTTGTTTCTCATGATATGGGAAGTTTATAGAATTTCAAAGCCAGCATATATCTACACACTTTTTAAAGATTTAACTATCCTTCAGCACCTTGTATCCTTTTGTTTCTGCAATAAAATGATATAAGAAACCATTTTTGTAGATGTTTATCTCAATATTAAGTAGCCTTTGTAAGAATACTTTGCATAAAATATGTAAACATATATATTGTTGTGTAGAGAAAATCAAGTTGACTAACATGTCATTCCTTTTTTCTTTATCTGAGAAATTCTTATGAATTGATAGTACAGTAACAATTATAATATTATGGTATGTTATCTGGGAAATATACTATCTTTCATCATCTCTTTCTATTGGGTAAATTTTAATACTAACAAGGAATTCACAAGGTTTTCAGTGATACCAGGATATATAAGGGTTTTACATTTTTTGGTTTATTCATTGCTGTATATCATCTATTAGAATTGTTTTGTCTGTCTGTTCATAAGTACAAAACAACTCACAAATTGTTGCATTTATGTAGTCAAAATGTTGTAGTTTGAGAAAGAAAATTGTTGCAACCTTTCAAATATGGTTAAAATAGGCAAAAGTATAAGTGTACCATGTAGTTAATATAGTGAGCCTTTTAAAAATTAACTGTAAATTTGGAGTTGGATAGTTCAGATGAAACTTAGGGTAATTAGGGTAATTTATTGAGAACCTTTGAAGAAACATACAACTTTTAACAGCACATGACTGGTTGGAAAAAGGGGGAGAGTCCTGGTTAAGGAAGCACCTAGAAGGCTTATCAAAAATAACTTCTCCCCATTAGTGGTGTAAGAAATTTCTCAAAGCTCTTGTATGCATAAAGAGTATAATCACCACAGGAGCAGATAGGTTGTTGATGCAATGTATAGCGCTGTGTCTTGTTACTCTGCAAGCATTAGCAAACCATAGAGAATGCATCGAACATAGAATTCTATATTAATATAATAATTGTAACAAATCTTCACTTATCTTTTGCAATCCAAGGACTAGTTTCACAATAAATTGGTCTATTGCATCCTCAGCTTAGTTTCTTTTTGCTCTTGTTGTTTATTTAAATTGTTATGGTTACAGCTACTAAGTGGATTGTGTATTAAGGTATATCTAACTACTGGAATCAAAACAAATTTGGTGAGAGAGTCAATTGGTGGTATATCAAAATTCATTGCATGATTTTTATACTTTAATATAAATATTTTCTCCCAAACCATTAAATCTGTGAGTCCATTTAAGTGCTTTAATAATTTAACATCTGGATTTATTTCATGATTAAATTTCCAAAAAATGTTCTGCCACAGCTGATTTATCAATTTGTTTGTATTTAATGCTCTTAAAGAGTTCTTTTACTCTGGTTTCTAAATGACATTTAGTCTTACCAATATAAACAAGGTCACAATTTAAACAATTTAATTGATAAATAGATTTTTTATTTTTTGAAATTTCATCCTTTTTAGAAAACTCTAACCAATCTTTTATACTGTATTTGTTTTGAGAAACCAATATTATACCATGCTCTTTGAAAATATTTGTGAATATTTTATTTGCCCAAGGGTGATAAGTACATTTTTTAAAAATGTAATTATCTTTTATTTTCTTAAGCGTAGAAATCTCTGTAATAGCTTTTTGATATTTAAACTTCTCAAGTTTTTTATTTATAAAATCAGTATTAAAATCATTAATGAAAGCAGCGCTGATAATGTGTTTATATTCTTTATAGAATTCATCTTTATTAAGGGGTAAATTAATTAACCTATAAATTAAACTATTAAAAACAGCAAATTTATGTGAAAAAGGGTTAAAGCCATTATTTTTTATATAATTATCAGTGTGAGTTTGTTTTCTGTATATTCCAAAACTCAATTTATTATCAGTTTTTATTATTTTTAAATCCAGGAAAGGGAGATAGCCATCACTTTCAGTTTCTAATGTGAATTTTATATCCTTATCTTGTAAATTAATTATTAATTATTATATTAATATTTGCATTGCTTCACTGTTACTAGCTTCTTTTTACATTTATAAATAGAATTCTGTGTTCAATATTCCTGGGAGTGATCCGAAGAGAAGAGTCTATGTTCGAAGTAGCAAATGATTGAAAAAGAGAGGAGGCTGCCTCTTGCATGATTTATTGCAATGTTACATAAAGGAAAAACTAAAGAGTGATGGGAAAAACCTGGATAAAGTCACAGGAATATTGGGCCAGAATCAGAAGGATTTCTCTTCCACTATGTCAGTAACATTAAAGTGTAGCAATATCACCACAGTTACCAATGCTTCCAATGTTGGAAATCTTGGTGGAGCATCAAAAGTGTGAATATACTCTCATGTTTTTACAACTAATATGTAATGGGAAATAATGGACGCTTATACAAAAAAGAAAATATTGTGGAAGAGAATTCATAATTACACTGAATGTTTGGCAAACAGTGCATATCCTCTTGCATATATCACCTTAAGTGAAGGGTAATGTTCATTAGAAAATTGTAGAAATCAGTTGCTGTAAAAGAATTGTGCAGTGAAGTTATTTCTTATTGTTTGAGAATTAAGGGCTTAGTTGATGGCAACTTTGCATTCATTTTGCCTCCATATCCCCCTTGACTGCACCACTGTTGTTTTTTTTTAATTGATATCTTGATACCTAATAATAATGTGACAAATGAGAACACCAGTTTCTGCCAAACACACTTTAATGGTTAATAAGACACTCAATGTAACAAAAACAATGCATTACACTTGCAGCACTGTCACACACTTTGCACACAACTGTAACATTGAGTAACAGCTCACAATTGTACTGCACTGTTCTCTGCGTGAAATGTTTTTCACTCACTAGACTTGATTTTTTAAACTCATAGCTGAGCATTTGCTGGTCATTTGTTAGCACCCCATCGTCAACTTCAGGACACCATAAGATCGGCATCTCGAGAAGTATTATGCTCAACACAGAGAAGTGACAATGGCCTTTGTCTGGTTATTGTAGGCCCTATGGGCTGTGCAACAGCCATCACACTACTCCATCTTCAGAACTGGTCATTCCAAGCAGCATTAATCCTAGAGATTAGGTGATCGTGCTGTACCATCAGCATCTTCCCTCTGGATGCATTCGACTACATCATTGATCCTCTCCACCATGCATTTTTGGTGTTGGCTATGGTTGTTGAGGCCTGGACCTATGCCTATGAGTACAGTAATAAAACCACACCTGTTCCCCTACCCGAAACTTTCGCTGTTGTCTTGTCGGTTGTAACGGGTTTCCACTCGTTTGCTCGCCCCCTAAAGTGTTGACGAGTCGGAGGTTCCACGGGGTGTTATACCATTGGTCTACCGGATGCACCTTCACGGCCATCGCGCTTCTTGCGGCACAATTACACCCTCCTTCAGGGTCATCCTGAGTACCCCAGAATGTTCTTCGAAACTCCGGAGCCGATTCGCAGGACCCCCCTTCCGACGCCATGGCTCCTGAGGGCGTCCAATCCCAATATTACTTCCTTGGCCACCTTCGCGACGAACCCCCACATACTTATGATGCTCTTTTTCTAGGGTCAACTCCAGCAAGACCTCCTCCACCGGCAAGATTTGTCGCTCGATGCCGTCACTATCTCTAGGGCTGTTTCGGTTCTCTTGCCAGCAAGCCCTCCCCTAAGTCAAGTCGGATTACGGTTACACCCACTACTACCTGGCAAAGCTTTCCTCGTAAACAGCCGTCCACGATGAGGCAGTCCTGCATCCTTCTGCCCAAGGCATCAGCGTCACCCGAGGGGACGGCGATGACGACTGTGGTGTGGACCTCACCGCGTCGAGTTTTACTCGTTTCCCGCCTGCCCCTCGACTTGGCTGGTCAATGTTTCACTAGGTGCCCTGGTCGGCCGCATTCCCAACATATAGCGTTTGACGCTCGTCGGCTTGGTTCTATGTAGTCCTTCACTAGGTGTTCTGGCCGGCTATATTCCCAGCAGATACCACTAAAAGGTCATTATCGACTACTTAAATTAATCCTCTTTCTTCTTGGCACCATTGCACCGAATACTCCTGATCCCCAGGATGGGAGCAGCTGTTACCTCGGCGCCAACTGCGAGCTTCGTCTGTCCGCCGTCTCAGTGTGAGCAATTGCTTACTAGGTGCCCTGCCTGGACATACCCCCAAACCACTGAAAGATCATCCTGTATTGTTTTTCACGTCGATTTGATTATTCCTGATCATCACGGTGGAAACGGCATTTACTTTGGTAGCCGGCTGCTTCCTCCTCAGGGCTGAACTATCCCATCGATTTTCAAGTACCGTGTTTGTATTGGACATTTCTGTGTCCGTTTCTTCCTTTACACCCTTCGTTTCTATTTTCTTTCCATTGCAGGACTCGCCCTCGTTATCTCATTTCGCATCTTGTCCATCTTCAGCATTCTGTATTCAGTTCTTGGGCCAATCTTCTCCATCCAGGTTTCCTTTTTCGTGACCAACTTCTCCATTACGAATCTTACATTCTTCATTTCACTCCCCATTTCTTTCATTATGGAATTTACACTTCATTTCACATTTCATGGTCTGCTTTTCTCTTACTAGCAGCTGCTCTATCGCGGCTTTGGATCTCACTCCTAACACCAATATGACAAACGAGAACACCAGTTTCTGCTATATGGGCTGAAAGACATTCAACCTAACACGACACGTTACGTTTGTAACACTGTCCCCGACTTGGTGCACAACATATCCCAACCCACCCACAATTACACTGTACTGTTCATTGCTTTAGATTTTTACTCACTAGATGAACGTGTTAGACCCACAGCCGGGCATTCGCTGGCCTCTTATATGCGTCTTATACCCCTGCCTAGACCGGGTTCGATCCCAGGCGCCCGCATGTGGGATTTGTGGTGGACGAAGCGGCGTTTTCTCCGGGTCCTCCGGTTTCCCCCTGCACTTATTCCACTGGTCTATAACCTTTCCTATCATCAATTTCGCTTGTCCCGCTCAAGCCTGGCTACGGGCCGACCATTCGTTCCAGGTTCTCCATTCTGTGGTTTCATGCCGTTGGCTTCCCGATATGCTTATAAGTCGTTGGGGAGGGTAAGCCGACTACGAAACTCCGGTCCAGAAAGTTCTGGTTGTCGACTGTTCGGGGCACCACAAGATCGACATCTCGAGCGTGACTAGCGCCCTCAACAGAAAAAGAAAGGGGGAAAAAAAGTACGCTAATATGCAGTGAAAAATGAGCACACATGTTTCTTCATTTGTTATCTGCTAAAGGGCTCACATATATGTATTACTCTTACAATGGTGGTAAATACTTCTATATATTCATCACCTTCGAAAATATTAATTTTAAAACGCATGTTTGCATAATTTTCCGCTTATTTTGATGTACACCGCATCCTTTCCAAATATTGCGATTTTTTTAAACATCTTGTACGAGATAAGTGCTGGTGGTTGTTTAAAAAAAATGAGAATATTGTTTTGAAACTTTTAAGGCTAGCATTTATATTTGCAAAATGTCAGTAGAAGTAAAAAGCTCACGAGATCTGTACTTTCGTATTAAGTAACAACTTAGTTATACGGAAATAATCAGATAGTTATTTTACAAGAAACGTTCTAATTAATAATAACAAATTACATTAAAATTTAATTTACAGTTATTGGCATTTACCTTGAATCTTAGAGGTCCCACAGGAGGTTTTGCATATGGAATGCCGAGAAAGCTGTAGACCTTGTGACCTTTCCGAGTAGTGTGGTACTGTCCTTTGAGCAGTCCTTGCTTGACTCTTACTAAAGGAAAATCGGTTGTATTCATCCATCCTTCCATTAAAGCTACCATAATTAAAAGTAGCAGCAGCATAATGGCAGTTACTGCTCCTAGCATCATCTCTTCCATACACTTGAACCTGAACCAACTCTGTGAGGTCTTTTTCTGCAAGAAACATTTTGTTCTCTGTTTACTTCCGTTCGCCAAAAAAGTTCTATAATTATACATATACATACATACACACACACACACATATATATATATATATATATATATATATATATAATTGTGGTATCCACGGAAATTATAATATATCTAATTATATTATATACTTTCATTTGCAGAGCACCCTTTAACTTCAATGGTCATATTGGGGCTTTGACTTGTGAAAAAACTCATATTAACTGTAGGTTAAGAACATTAGGTAATCACTTTTGTACCGTTAAACACATGCATTTTCACTCTCACATTCATACTTCCAGACCCTGTTGGGGATAGGAATAATTCTGGTTAAAGAAAAATGCCCTGCCCAAGCTGGGAATCGAACCCGGAAGTCAGCCATCTGGCCACTCGACCACGGAGGCGGTCTATTCATTAGTGATTTATTAGTAAATCAAGCATATTCTCCTACCTCTTACTTATATTCCTAGTATCTGCCTACATTTCAAAAGTAGATGTTAGTTCAAAACTATTTGATAATATGATTTTCTAATAATGTGGAACATTTTAGTCTAATAATTTTCTAAGAAAACGCCACTTCCTTTCGAAACTCGCTTGTCGATGACATCGATTGTAAACATCTCACTTAAAAAGAAAATGCATCACTTGATTTAATTTTTGAGAAGTAACTTTTCTAGGAAAAAATAAGTACCTAAGTAATATTTAATAATAATAATAATAATAATAATAATAATAATAATAATAATAATAATAACAACAAAGTATACTGTAAATTGAATCTAACTATTTAAACTGAGAAATCCAAAGTACCAAATTACTTGCCACAATAGTATGCGGATATCAATAAAAAGCTTGACTCACCGCTGACCGAAAGGAAATTCCCATCCACTAATTTTCTGCGGGAGTCTCTCACTCCTGATATATAAGAGAAGAAGATAAAGATAATTATTTGAATTATAGATGAAATAAAAGAAGGAACGAAACAACTAGTGACTTCAACCGCGGTCAATGTCAAACTGGGTTGCAGAAGAAATCCAATACATTACATTACTATCGTTTTCGCGGACGTAAGCAAACATGGCGAGGTGTAAAGCTTATAAATGCCCTGCGTATAGGTATCATATGTCATTAGTGAACTCGTAACACCATAATATTTCAATATAGCCACTTCACTCTCAACACCACAATATTTCAAATGATAAAGACAACTCTCTATTCAGCGTTTCTTCTGCAAGGTATAGTACGTATATATAGGTATAGTACGTGCAACCATTTTGATGGTTCCATGGAGTGAATTGTACATCAAACACGTGTATATGATATTCAGACTAAAAACAGAAAATAAGAAAGAGTACAACGCACTCATTACAACTTCTAAGGCATGTTCGATTTGTTCTAATGGTTTGTTTTATTATCATCAATGGGTTTTTCGATTAGGACCTAAGCCTACAGAAGGTTGACAAATTTGCAGTGGTGGTAAGAATGTGATTGCTTCTTTTGTTCTGCCAAAATATACTACTAATTGCTACACAAATATCTTTACCGCAGATTTTAAAAACATTTGTAAAACCCCCAAATGGAAACAATTTTACATCATGACAAGCATCGTCAAATTCAGCAAAACTAACTTTAGTATCTGAATGTCCTAATGGTCAGCATCATGGACTCTCCATCTTACAGCCCTGGCCTAACACTTTGAGATTTCTTTTTGTTTCCAAAAAATTAAGATAAAATGCGTGAAATCACTTCTTCGTCATCAAATGAATCAGTGAAACATTATAAAAACCTGGTTTCTGAAGTGCCTCAGGAAGAGTGGTATTGTTGATTTAAGAAATGAAAAAATATATTATTGCTAAAGGGGAATATTTTGGGGGAAAAACAAAGAAACTCTTAAATATTTACTTGCTGTACACGTACTGTGTACATAGTAGGTAGAGAAGGTATTGTATTCTACTAAAAATTCTATGTCTGAGATTTCACCTGAAATATATGTTTTGAGGTCTCCTAAGTCCAAAAAAGCACTTTAGAAAAATTGTGTGTCTGTGTTATTGTAGTGTTTAACGCCCGCTTTTACTGCAATAGCACCGCAGGTGGTGACACTGGTGATACATGAATGAAGATGGAGCACCGGTGAAATGTGATGGTGGGGGAAACCGGAGAAAACCCGCCTCTGCGCCGCTTTGTCCACCACAAATCTCACATGCGGTCGCTTGGGATCGAACCCGGGCCGTCTAGGTGATGTGTGTGTATGTGTGTGAGTGACAGAGAGAGAGAGGGGGAGAGAGAGAGAGAGAGGGAGAGAGAGAACACGATAATCCAAAAAGATAAGGATGCAACACGACGATTTTCAAGAAATCTACGGACCCCAAACAACCGTTTATATGGAAGCATTTTCGAATATTTTGATTTTCTCAAAATGGCTCTAAAGAGTTTATTTAAAATGCAGTTTAAGTTGTTTAATAGCAAATAAAATATATATCTTAATTTTCTGGGAATAGCCTCTGAAGTCATCTTCATTCTGAATGACTTTTGCTTAACTTGTAAACTGTAAGAGATGGACAAAAAATTACTACATAAAAATGTAAATTATGTCAAAACACATAATTTATGTAATTTTTTTTTTTTTTAGTTAATGGTTTCAGACATATTCTTTTATTGGTTTCAATTTTAGAACAATTACACTTTCCTCGCACAGGAAGTCGGCATCTGTGTAATACAGTTTTTGTTTTACCCCTGGCCATGGAAAGAGAACCGAATTTTAATGACAATTGCATAGCAACGGCCCCTCAAAGATTTGACGATCGTTTTAGCCTAGTGTGTATTCCCTTATTTTCCTCCTACTTACAAGAAACAAGTAATAAGACTATGCTAAGGTTCGTTTCATTAGTAAGATGTAGATAAAAGAATAATCTTTTGCAAGAATAGTTTCTTTTGGGAGGGGGGGGGAGGAACAGATCCAGACAGTCATGTGAATGGAACACCAGAGCTTTTTTTTTTTTTTTTTTTTTTTTATTTTTTTTTTTTTTAACTAATCCTAGTTCTACTTTCTAAAAAAAAAAAAAAAAATCAGTGTCTCCCTCGTAACTTTTCCTCGTATCGTGTCACGGAACAGACTGTTATGCGGAATACAAAATAGTTTCATATTTAATATGATCAAGAAAAGTGTTGTCAGCCCGCTTGGGTAGTGTGGTGGTAGCGTGTCTGCCTCACATTCAGCAAGTCGCGAGTTCGAATCTTGCTTTGGGTGATTTACCCGATTAAGGTTTTTTTCCGGGTTTTCCCTTATCCTGAAAAGACGAACGTCGAATAACTTTAAGCTCCATGGACCCCGAGATCGTTTAAGCATAATTGCGCCAATTTCATTCATCGTCCGATATGACCAACCTGGTTAAAGGACGTTAAGCTGTGAAAATAAAGAAGTATTATCAAATGTACATTTTAATAACCTATGAATCGGGCATATAACAAGAAATGCAATTGAAATGAGTGCGTAGGAGGATTCATCGTTTTAGACCCACCTCTCAGGATGACTGAAGCACGCGCATTTATCATAACAGACACCTTTTCGCAGGCAGGGAAAGTAAATTGTGCACGGTAGATACATGTCGGCGGGGCAATGTTATAAGAAACAACGTATAGAGCTATAAAAAATGTTATTATGCATGTTGTCCATGACGCGTTCGTGTTTCGATACGTGAGAAGAAGGTAAATATATTTTTGAGATAGCTATAGATAATAGAGTTGCTACGTGCTGTTTGACCTTAGCTAACAAATTGCTCACTTTTCTTTACCCAAAAATGTTCTATATATTTTAATTAAAGTATGCATTTAGAATGTGAGAAATAAAGTCTACGCATAACCTAAATGTGAATAGCCTATGGAAGCATTTTTTATAACCTAGGTATTCGTAAAAACTTTCTGCACCCGAAGCTGCTTATACGCTATATTTTTTACTTTCTCTATACGTACTCTGTACACAGTGTAGAGAAGGTATTGGACTCCACCCAAAAATTCGATACCGAGATTTCACCGTAAATATATATTTTAGGGTCCCCTTTATCCAAAAAAATCTTGTGTTCCATTCACATGACTTTGTCTACATCTCTGCAACAAATTATAGTTAAAAAGCTTATTCTTCTATTTACTTATTGCTAATTTAGAAAAATTAGCAGAAATGGTCTTATTACTTGCTTCCTTGGAAGTAGAAGGCAAATAAAGGAGTACCATAGTTTAAAGTGATAGTCAAAAGCTGGTTGCTATGTGACTGAAGTTCCTTTGTTTGTAAGGACAGGAGTTGAAAAATTCCGTATGAGAAAAGTATGTTTTTCAAAGCTGAAACCAAAAACAAGGAATATCTAAAAACGATCAACTACATGAAAAAAATGTATATGACACACATTGTGTGTTTTAACGTGCTCTACATTTTTTGTGTGTTAAGTTTTTATCCATCTCTTACGGTTTAGCAATTATGCAAAATTCCATAAAATTCATCCAGAATAAAGTAGTCTTCAGAGCCTATTCCCAGAAAATTCGAGATATACATTTTATTTGTCACGTAAATAAATATCTTTAATATTTGACATTTTAACGAAAATCGTTAGCCATTTTTGAGAAAATAAAAATTTTCGAAAAAAGTTCCATGTAAAGGGTAGTTGGGGAGGGGGATTTTCTTGAAAATCTTCGTGTCGCATCCTTGGAAGATACCAAACGTAAATACCAAGTTTGGTATTTAACGGTATTTTCGTTTCTGAGCTATGCTGTCCACACACACACACACACACACACACACACACGCGCGCGCGCGCACACTAGGACCTTTTTACAATTTTTTTTTTTTTTGATTCAGGGGGACCCAAAAACACATATTTCCGGTGAAATCTGGGTATCGAATTTTTGAGTGCAATACAATACCTTCTCCATACACTATGCACATAGTACGTGTAGAGAAAGTAAAAAAGCATTTTCAGAAAAAGGTGCGTGTATGTGTGTCCGAGTGTCTGTGAACACGATAACTCAAAAACGAAAAGTCGGTAAAATACCAAATTTGGTATTTAAGTTTAGTATCTTCCAGGGATGCCACACTAAGATTTTGAGAAAAATCCCCCCAACCCAAAGTACCCTTTACATGGAACTTTTTTCGAAAATTTTGACTTTCCAAAAAATGGTTCTAATTATTTTGATTAAAATATCGTATATTAAAGCTATTTAACTGACAAATACAATGTATATCTTGAATTTTATGGGATTAGCCTCTGAAGACTACTTTATTCTGGATGAATTTTACGGAATTTTCCATAAACTGCCAAACCGTAAGAGATGGACAAAAACTTACCACACAAAAAATGTAGAGCTTGTCAAAACACACAATTTATGTTATATACATTTTATTCGTGGAGATGAACGTTTTTGATATATTCCTTGTTTTGGGTTTCAGCTTTGAAAAACATACTTTTCTCATACAGGAATTTGTCAACTCCTGTCCATACAAACAAAGGAATTCCAGTTACATAGCAACCAGCTTTTGATTATCACTTTAACTTATGGTTCTCCCTTATTTCGCTTCTACTAACAAGAAAGCAAGTAATAAGACTATTTCTGCTAAGTTTTTGTCGATTAGCATGAAATAAATAGAAGCATAAGCATAATTTATTGCAGAGATGTAGAGAAAGTCATGTGAATGGAACAAATCAAATTTTTCTGTGTTAGTATGCAAAACATTTGGAACTTCAAGGCAAGCCTTAGCGACCCTGTTTATATTTGACCATCGCTTCAGTCTCCTATAGTACCCCTCTTGAGCCTGTTACGAGAAGCAAAATAATGCTAACAGCATTTAAAAGTCCTGTTGAAACTTACACAAAGTCCATTTCAAATGAAGTGGACTTCGCAGAAAATACAAGATAGGTATACATTTTATTATAATCATCGCAAAACTTATAGCATATGAACGCTGGCAAAAACTCGCGCGTACCGATGTACGTGAGAGCATGTTTTAATCGCCAGCTATAGTGCCGTCCATGGTTTTCCTAGTTAAACAGCACATTAAACATTCTTTAACATTAAACTTTTACCTTGTTGGTATTAGTCTATGATAGACGTTACATCCATGGGGCAGCAAGTAGTTCAGGGATGCCTTCGTCTTCTTCGAAAACACTTAATTCCCTTAAATCAATTATGATCGACTCCATTCTGAAACAGAACGCATGCCTGACTGTGAAACTCAGTCATCTTGAGTTCCAAGGTCTTTGCTTGAGTTGCACTACGTATTGCCTCGTGCATTAATTTTCCAGCATTCGCTAATTTGAACTCAGGATTTCTCGGCGACTGAGAATGAATCACTTCACTTTGTTAATCGAAAAATCGTCTATCCCAGCTTCGATGGATGTTCACACACTTGTATCACAAAGAACAATATCATTTCATTTATATGTTAACAAGATTTCAACTCGAGTTTAAAACACGACTTAACATGCCCGTTGACTTTAATTAATAAAATAACACACCACTACTATGAAAACAACTGAACTTGAACTCATTCATTTTCAAATTGCGTGGTTGTTTATATTGTATTGCGAGGAAGAATTTGGAGTTACTTTTCAGTCAATCTCTAGACTATAATGGATGTTGAGTGACGATAACCGCGTGAAGTTAAAAGGTGCATAGTTTGCGTTCTAAATGTCGTAGAAACAAGATTTTTTACGGCCATGATCACAAAGTTATCTTCTGTCTAATTATAACATTGGCACCTACCATTTGCTAATGTTTATCCGAGCGTAATTAATGAAGATAATGTTCTCAGTCCAGACACGTAAGATACGTGTACCAGAAGTGGCAGCGTTAATAGGAAGGGCAAGTATTATGATTCGCTGGAGACATCAGCACCGCCCGCCTCCATATGCCTTTAAGGCTCGTTTCACACTGGGACACGTGACGGTCACCGGTGACTGGTAAACACTCCTTGATCACTGGTGTATAATACTGCAGGCATTGCCAACTGATTAGCTCGTGGAATGGACCGTATTTTTGGACAATAACACGCACCCTTAATTTTGTAAAACAAAATTTTGAAATAAAAATAAATGGTTTCCGTGCTCATTCATTCATTCATTTTTTTTTTTTTTTTTTTTTGTAGCTAAACGTCCTTTAATCATTTATTTTGTCCATTCTTCTCGCATTGAGACTGCATAACGGTACACTTGCTATTGGTAATACAAAATAAAAGGGATGCAAATGTTCTTGAAGGCTATAGCCTCCTTGCCTCGTACAGGGGTAGAAACTAAATTGCGCTAATCTTATGGTACGAAAAAAGTGGTATTAAAGTGAAAAAATAACGTCCAGATTACCAATTTTGTTTTGTTTTGCTTTTTTTCATCTATGCTCTTCTCGCATAGATGACTTTCTTTTTAAAAGTATTTAAATTTTCTTGCCACACATTTGTTTTCACCACTTTGTTACTATAGTCATCGTTTTTAATGTCCCAAATAGCAGGATGACTTTCTATTTCACTTATAGAATCTTCTGTAGTAATTAAATCTAAATTCATGGTTACAATGAGAGCAGTATAATATATAATGAGGGGTGAATTGAGTTAAATCAAACAAAAGCCCTTCGTCCCCAAAAAAGAATTTTCGCCCAAAAATTCAAAGTATATTTGGCTGTGCTCGGAAATGACTGTCTGTTGGCAAATCTGCAACACTGTGTTTGTGGTCTATGTTCCGGTGCGAACACTCCAATTTAAACTAATGTATGTCCGGCGGTGACTGCACTGAACACTGACCGTGCCCGACACATGTGACGAGGGTGAGGATGCTCCAATTCAAATGAATGTATCTCTGTCAACGTCACCAGTGCCCCAGTGTAAAACGAGCCTAAGTTTTGCGACAACTAGTCACACAGATATCTAAAACATACCTACCATATTTTAATCAAAATTGTTAAGAACCAATTTTGAGAACACAAAAAGTAACGAAAACTTGTACATGTAAAAATTAATTTAGGGGTGG
The DNA here is from genome assembly GCA_030762935.1 of Hymenopus coronatus. Taxonomy (NCBI): domain Eukaryota; kingdom Metazoa; phylum Arthropoda; class Insecta; order Mantodea; family Hymenopodidae; genus Hymenopus; species Hymenopus coronatus. The sequence goes on along the minus strand of CM060897.1, from coordinate 38,513,461 downwards.
GGAAGTTTTCTTGAAAATTTTCCTGTAGTGTCCTTGAAAACTTCTGAAACTTAAATGCCAATGTTGTTAATTATCCAATTTTTCTGTTCTGGATTATACTGTCCACATGTACGCACATTTTTGGGTGTATCTTTTTAAAAAAAAAAATTATTTTCCTTCTTTAACTTTAGGGAACCACAAAACATGCATGTCTCGTAAAACATCCATAAATATCAATTTTTACTTTCTCTAGCACATATGTACATTGTAGAGAAAATTAAAAAAAAAAATTAGTTTGTTAACGTCACTGTCAATTGCCAGGATCATATCCTCGCTGACGGTGTGGCAGAATCTTGTCGTGCAAAGTTCTTTTACATGCCAATAAATCTTCTGACATGGGGCTGTCGCTTTTTAGCGCATTTAATAACCATCGGTCCGGGCCGGGTTTGAACCCGCGATCTTGAGATCAGAAGGCCGGCGCCTAACCAACAGAGCTACCCAAAGCAAGTAGGTAGAGAAGGTATTGTATTTCAATATCACCGGAAATACCTGTTTTGAGATTCTTGAATAAAGAAAGTATTTTTAGAACATTTTCCCTCTCTGTGTATGTGTGTATCTGTGGGCAGCATAGCTCAAAAACAAAAATTTCGTTAAATACCAAAGTTAGTATTTATGTTCAGTATCTACCAAAGACAAGACACGAATATTACTAAATGAAGTGTCGTTTTATTTATGGACGCCCTTTAACTGCTGTGGTTCTCTACATTCTATACTGGGCGTGAAAGATCGCTTCATTTTGCTCAGAGGCCTCTCTATCAGGCTTGAGGTTCTTTTACGTGCCGTAAATCTACGACACGGGACCAACGGCTTTACTTCCCTTCCGAAGGAAGCCATGCTAAGGATTTATACGCCCGAAAAATTCCATCGTCCTCCGCCGGCTATATGAAGTTAGCATGGTAACCATTACACCATGGAGGGCGATCGAATATTACTAAACAAATCCCCTCGCCCCAATTACCCTTTACATGGAACATTTTCCCAAAACTTTTATTTTCTCAAAAATGGCTAACGATGTCGATTAAAATGCAGTGCCTAAGATATTTTCATGACATACAAAATGCATACCTTGAATTTTCTGGGAATAACCTCTGACTGGGTGACTTTTGTGTTATTGGTAAACCGTAAGAGATAGACAAAAACTTGCAACACAAAAATAAATATAGATCTCATTAAAACATATAATTTATGTCATATACATTCATTTTATTTTATTTATTTGTTTGTAGAGTTAACCGTATCCAAGATATTGGTTTTAATTTTAAAATACTTAACTTTCTCATATGGGAATTGTTCAATTCTTGTTTTATTATCCAAATTATGTTATTATATAATTATCTGTTTGTAGAATTAACCATTTCCAATACATCCCTTGTTACTGGTTTCAATTTTAAAACACTTAACTTTCTCATACGTGTATTAGTCAATTCCTGGCCATTCAAAAATAACTGATTTCAATCACATAGCAACCAGCTTTTAAAACATTTAACTATCGCTTTACCCTAGTGTATTCCTTTATTTCCTCTCTACATATAAGGAATAAATAATAAGACTATTTCTGATAATAATCACCTTGATTAACACGAAGTAGGTAGAAGAATAAGATTTTTAAGAATAGTTTGTTACGGAGATGTAGAGAAAGTCATGTGAATGAAACGCGTCAGATTTTTACTTTCTGTCATACTCCGTGGTGGGTCTTGGGGATAACATGCTAACCTCTGGTTCCCAAGGTCGCGGGTTTAAGCCCGATGGAGGGTGATGGATTCTTTTCGGGGTAAAAATCCTTAGCATGGTTTCCATCGAAAGGGAAGTAAAGCCGTTGGTCCCGTGCCGTAGATTTACGGCACGAAAAGAATCTCTCTTGATAAAGAGACCTCTGAGCAAAATTAATCGGTCTTTCACACCCAATATAAAATGGGACGCTGAGAACCATAGTAATTAAAGAGCGTCCATAAATAACACTCACTTTAATTTTTTACATGTACTATGTACATAATGTATAGAGAAAATTTTAATTTGCAGAGTTAACCGTTTCCGAGATATTCCTCGTCGCTGATTTCAATTTTAAAACTACGTAACTTTTCTCAAACGGGGAAGTCACGTTTTGTTTCATCTATTTTACTCTGGTATGTGTAAAGCGAACTGGCCAGCTTTTAGAAGATTTGACTATCGCTTTATCCCAGCGTTTCTCGTAATTTCTCTTCTCCTTAAAAGGAAGCAAACAATGTTTATCTCAATTAGCATGATATAGATAAAAGAATGGTTTGTTTCCAGAACAGCTAAAGAAAGGCATGTGAATGGAACACATCTTTTTTTTTTTAATTTATTTTTTATTTGGAAAGGAATGCCCGACTGCTGTACCCACTGAAGTGGGCGTAAGATAAGGTAAATATGTTTTAAAAAAATCTGATGTGTACCATTCACATGACTTTCACCATATCCCTGCAACAAATTATTCTTAAAAAGCTTGTACTTTTATTTACTTTATGCTAATCAGAAAAAAATAGCAGAAATAGTCTTATTACTTGCTTCCTTGTAAGTAGAAGCGAAATAAGGGACAACTGTAGGTTAAAGTGATAGTCAAAAGCTGGTTGCTATGTCAATGAAGTTCCTTTGTCTATATGGATAGGAGTTGACAAGTTCCTGTATGAGAAAAGTATACGTTTTTCATAGCAGAAACCAAAAATAAGGAATGTCACAAAAACGACGAACTCCACGAAAAAATTGTATATAACATAAATTGTGTGTTTTAATGTGCTCTACATTTTTTGTGTAGTAAGTTTTTGTCCATCTCTTACGGTTTAGAAGTTATTCAAAATTTAGTAAAATGCATTCAGAATAAACTACTCTTCAGAGGCTATTCCCAGAAAATTCAAGATATACATTTTATTTGTCAGGTAAATATGTTTAATATACGAAATTTTAATCAAAATCGTTAGAGCCATTTTTGAGAAAATCAAAATTTTCGAAAAAAGTTCCATTTAAAGGGTAGTTGGGGGTGGGGGGATTTTTCTCAAAATCTTCGTGTCGCATCCCTGGAAGATACTAAACTTAAATAGTTTGGTATTTTACCGACTTTTCGTTTTTGAGTTATCGTGTTCACAGACACACGGACACACACACACACACACACGGACCTTTTTGTGAAAATGCTTTTTTTGGATATTGGGGACCATAAAACATATATTTCCGGTGAAATCTCGGTATCGAATTTTTGGGTGGAGTGCAATACTTTCTCTATACACTATGTATATAGTGCATATGGAGAAAGTAAAAATAAAGAAATAATACGGAGAAACAAGAGAAGTTTCGTGAAATATTGAAAGTTTACCCAAGACATGTTTCCAAACATTTTTCTCGATACCGTACATCATACAATTCAACTTCTATATCACAATATGAGTATGAATATGAAATTACATATTTTACTGGTCCCCATGTGCTGCATTTTAAATGTAGCAAATACACTAGCGCAAATGTTTGTCAGGCAATAGGTATAACAAAACAGGAGAATACCTGGCTATACGTACATCACCCGAATGGTCCATCGTGGGTAAATTTGATGCTTCCATGTTACGTGTACGGCACTTTTCGATTATTTACGGTGTTTCACCAACTTATCAGCAACGTCCTTCATGTGCTGTATTTGGAATTAAGATGTTTTCATGTACAGCACCCACTCTTAAGCCAGATTACACAATGCTAGAAGAGGAAGTGCAAAGTTGCACCGGAGTTTGGTGTTAAAACCGTCGTAAATAAATAAAACGCCTGACGTAACACGTCTACTATTATCAACTGCTTTACTGACAAGCGGTACAGAATGTATCCAAACATAGCATGATGGAAAGCAATGGGTACTTGACTCCACAGTTACGTATGAGGGAGATACTGATCATTTTTAGAAAATCAAACAAGGAGCTTTCTCTAGCATGTATGTATGTACAATGTACATAAAAGATACAGAAGGTATAGTATTCCATCCAAAATTTCACCAGAAATATTTTTTGAGACTCCATGAATAAAAAAAACATTTTTAGAAAAAAGTATCTGTATGTGCCTCATTTCCACTTCTCATGAATCCCATAACAGGAAATCCAAACCACTTTGGTGCACACACACATCATAGGTTTCACTTCCACCTTGATTTTTATGCACCTTTTGCAGTTCCCCTACTATACTGAGATGGCAGTGATATAATTTATTTTTCTATGTCCTCATGCACATATTAGAAATATGGGAAAGCTCACAAAGTATATCCCAGATGATGAATTGTGCATGAATATTGTTAATTAACTATTGTATTTTCTTTTATCCGCTCAATTTTTCTCACTAGAAAAACTGACTAATATGCATGGACCAGTTGTTGTCATAACTGTTTGGAGATACAGCATGACTGCGCGAAGTTAGCCAAACACACATGCACGCACGCACACACACGTACACAATGAACGTGTTTTTTGCCTGCCATTGGAAAACAATCCTGTTTAGCCAAGACATATGGAATCAACATGTTGTGCAAGACTTGTTGATCAGTGGAGATGCCTGCTAATTGCAACATGTTTAGTTTATCATGTTGAATAAACATGTTTTGTTGATTGTTGAGGCAGTACAGATCTGCCTTTAGCTCTACTTCTTTACTTTGTCTAGCTCGCATGTACATTGTACATAGTGGATAGAGAAGGTATTGTATTCCACCAAAAAAGTTGATGTTGAGATTTCACCGGAAATATATATTTTGGGGTTCCCTGAGACCGAAAAAAGTATTTTTAGAAAAAGGTCTGTATGTGTGAGTGTATCTGTGGGACAGCATAGCTCAAAAGCGAAAAGACCGTTAAGTACCAAACTTTATATTTAGTATCTTCTAAGGATGTGACACAAAGATTTTAAAAAAAATCCCCCCCCCCCCCCCACCGCAAACTACTCTTTACACGGAAAATGTTTCGAACATTTTGATTTTCTAAAAAATGGCTCTAACAATTTTGATTAAAATTCCAGATATTAAAGATATTTACATTCCAAATAAAATGTATATCTTGAATTTACTGGCAATAGCCTCTAAAGACCTCCTTATTCTTGATGAACCTTGCCAAATTTTGCTTAACTGCTAAAGCGTAAGAGATAGACAAAAATTTACTACATAAAAATGTAGATTTCGCCAAAACACACAATTTATGTCCATTACAGTTTTGTTGTGAAGTAACAGTTTCCAAGATATTCCTTGTTATTGGTGTCAATTGTAAAGTACTTATACTTTTCTAAGACAGGAAGTGTTTGGTTTTCTTTTGTTCTACTCATGGCCAAGCAAAGAAGCGGTTTGCATTGACAATCGCATAACAATAGCTTAAAACATTTGACTATCACTTTAGCCTAGTGCATTCCCTTAGTTTCCTTCTACTTATAAGAACATTCTGTTAATGTTTATCTCGATTAGCATTATGTAGAAAGCATTGTAAGAAGTTTGTAGATCAGCTAGAGAAAGTCATGTGAGTGTAACACATCAGTTTTTTTTTTTTCTTCTTCTTTTTTTTCCCTGAGAAGGGCTGCTTAATTTTGCTCAAGGCCGCTTATCAGGGTTGAGGTTCTTTATGGACTTTAAATCTAAGACACGGTACCACTGGCTCTACTTATATCCCAAAGGAAACCACACTAAGGATTTTTATGCCTGAAAAAAATCCATTGCCCTACATTGGGTTTGTCCTGTGACCTCAGAAACTAGAGGTAACATGGAATCCCTAGATCATGGAAGACGACTACTAAGTTTGGTTATGGTTCTACTGGATTCTTGTGAATTTAGAATAGGACACACAGGAATTGCACCACACTTAACATATATTTAAATGAGACAAATAATATGTTTTTAAAAGGATTGGATACACAAGTTACAAAACTTGACTAATGCCCACCTCTGTGGTGTGAAACTAGTCTTTCATCCAAGAATTCCTGGGTTCAAATTGAGATTGAGTTACCAGATAAGGGTTTTCCAGGTTTTTCCCTTATCCTGAAAAGTTGAATGTTAGGTAACTCTTAAACTCGGAGTATCCCAGGGTTATTTGAGCATCATTTCACCCAGTTCATTCATCCTCCAATATGACCTACTCAAAATACATTACACTAATTAAAAGAAAAGCTTGATTTATGATATGTGAATAGTGGTATTTTGTTTTCTATATCATTAATGCAACCAGATTATTTCTATGCAAAAAGGTTTAATTACACGAATAATCTTTTATGTCATTGCTATAACATATAAGGGATTTTGTAAATTTGTAATGGGTATAGAAAGTTGTGGGAGCTAAACAAGTCACATTTTTATCCTTTCTTTCATAAGTAGCTCATTATTATGAGTTGTATTATAAATATTAGAACGTTGTTTCAGCATGCTGTATATAAGCCAGCCCAAATTAGAACCATACCTTTCTCACTATAGGATTCTGCTTTTCAACCATGCTAGAGCTGAATAATACTTTCTCTTGTTCCCTCTGTGAAGTAGACCTGTGGAGAAGTCAATAAAAAACCAATACCTATTAATATCAATGTTCAGTCCATTTTAATATTCTGGTTACCTCTAAGGAGAGATTTCATAGTGTATATTTATAACATTCAATTTCTTAACTTATATTCACTATTCACAATCTATCTGCAACAATACTTTGAATGAAGTCAAGGCTCCTTAGAAAGAGCTTTTTAATAATATTCCCAGGATTGTAGTTAAATATAGGGATGTGTTGAATTGGTATGGGAGGGGTGTGTTAACTAAAAAGGAACAAAGGCCCATCCTCCCAAAAAAAATAATCAAATTTCCCCATTGACTATTTAATTTAAACCTCCCAAGATGCATGCATAGTGATCCTATTTTTATGAAATTTAAATTTATACAAAATAGTTATTGCAACTTCTATATAGAGTCCTGAAAATAACTCAAATTCAGCCTTTCATTTTCCATTAGTCATTCCATTTTTAAATAAAACTGTGCTTTTTACAAGCTCACATATTTAAGTTTAAGTGTTAATCTTTTTGTGGTGAATAACTTTTTTTTGTGGAGTAAATAAAATAAAATGAAGAAAAATCAAAGTTAAAATATATATTAATTTTATCAACATAAACACCTAAAACACTGTCTATTACAAGAATTTCCATTTCCGAGTACTGTCAGTGTTTACCAACATTCTTGAATAGTTTCTTGAACAGAACATGGTCATGTTTACAAAGTTTTAAGCAATTAACTCCTTACCAAACATTGCAAAGAGACTTTTTAAAAGATAGTTTAATTCTATTTACCTCTTCCTGCATTTCTTATGAAATTATTTTACAATGATCTAACAGAGTTTTGTAGCGAATCTCCTTATAGTATAACTTTATGAAGTCGGTTTAGTATGCTAAAATCAGGAGCTTTTTCATCTATTAATAATGTAATTTCCTCCAATAGTGCCCCCAATAATTAACGCAATAACCTGCTCCAACTATCTTCTTAAGTCCTGGAAATGCTGCATTTCCTAAAGATATATTCTAAAACAATTATCCAAATAGTTGAGTATATTTTAGATAATTGCAGAGAATATAATTTTCAACCTTTGTAACTTTGCATTGAGCTCATATGTAATAAACTTAAGGCTAAACAGTTTTCACAGAGTACAGAACCCTTTTTATCAATATACAACAAATAGAATAAAACTTTATTAAGATTGTCCATCCCTAAACCACTAAGTTAATGTTTTGGAAGAGGCACAAAGTCTGCAATGACCAGGAAAAAAAATCTGATGTGATCCATTGAACCGACTTTTTCCACTTATTCTGCAACAAATTAAATTTTATTCCTCTCACTTTGTGCTAATCAATATAAACATTAGTGGAAATGGTTTTAATACTTGGTTTTAATGAGATCTACATTTTTTGTGGTAAGTTTTTGTCTATCTCTTATGGTTTGCCAGTTATACAAAAGTCATCCAGAATGAAATCATCTAGAAGATTCAAGATATGCATTTCTTTTGTCATGAAAATGTCATAAACATATAGTAATTTAATCAAAATCATTAGATCCATTTTTGAGAAAATAAACATTTTCAAAAAATTTTCCATGTAAAGGGTAGTTTAGGGTAGGGGAATTTTCTTGAAAATCTTTGCATCGCAACCTTGGAAGATGCTGAACTTGAATATCAAGTATGGTAAGTAATCAATTTTTTGTTTTTGAGTTTTATATATATCTCTATCTCGCACGCCCATGCACACTCACTCTCTCTCTCTTTCTTTCAGTTTTCTTTCTTAAAATATCAGTATAGATAATAGAGATCCAGAAACTGGGAGTGCTACCTTCTCTATTGCTTTATTAAAATATAAAATGATTAGGGGTAAAACCTGCTATGAGACATAGATACAGTTTCTGCCCAGATAAAGAGGAAGAATAAAGTGATATGAAATTTTAAAATTTGAGAAATTAACTTTCTATATTATATGAACTATTTTATCCATTAAGACTCATTTTTCAAACTACATCAGTGTGTGCAGTAAAAATTTCCTTTTTTTTTTTTTTTTTTTTTTTCCTTCTTTTTTTTGGCATTCCTCCTTCTTGCCCTGTACACTTCAAATGGAATAATTGCTTGCTTACCTTAAAAATATAATTGTGTGTGTGATGAGTAATTTGTGCAACAGCACTATTTTCCATTAAAACAGATTTTAATAAACAATAATTGTCATAAGCAGTAGTGATATGTTTAGTTTCTTCTGTTTAAACACTAAATGCATAATTAATATAGGTCTATCACTGCTCTTACTTCTGAACCCAGTCCAATGCTTTGATCCTTGTAGGAGGTCAACAGATAAAAGAATATCAGATAACACTAATCAAATAAACAACTAAAATGGCATTGTGGCATGTAATGAAATATCATAGGAAAAATGTCATGTCCTATTCAATCAAATGAAGAAATCTAATATGTGAAAATTGTATAAATGAATGATCTTAATTTGCAGAAAAACCTCCAATATCAACATATAACTTAATGTAAAGTAAATGTAAACAAGCATTGTACTGGGTTGAAGGGTGAACTACACCACTCAAAATAGAAAATGTATATACTTATTTTGAAATACAGTATTAACATTTTTGAAACAAAAAGCAATTATAACTAAAGCCTATGTTAGGGTTGCTATATTTGCCATAAAACCAGCATAGAGGTAGAAACTTAAGTTATTATGGATTGTACCTTATTAATGGTGGCATAATGTGAATACTGTACAGATTTAGAATTTCAAGAGAATATTGAAGTACAAGCACATTTTTTTAATGGATGCATATGTATTTCAATGTTTGACATTTTATTAAGAATTTCACTTCATGTGTATTAAATGTTCTTATACCAAACCAGGTACTTTTCAGAAGATTTTAAAGTTTATTTCCAATAGGTGTTTTGCTGATTGCTATGAGACACTGGTGTATTTATCATTTTTTTAGTTTTCAAAACCAACCACCACATGGCCAACAAATGTCAATTACAAATTAGGAATACATGAATAACTTATTTGATCATTTGACAACAACAGTTTGCTTTAAACCAAGGCAAAGAAGTTTAATAATTTTCAAACAGTAATAATCACATTTTAATATAGTGACTGAGGTGGAAATTGCAAATATTTCACAGTGAATGTTGTGGAAATACCATCCTAATATGTATATTTCCTGTAAATCCCGGATTTTTACCAATTTAGGCAGGACACTTTTTGAACCCTCAAAAGCAGGACAAGCTCGGTTTTCCAGGACATACAGCTATCCTAGCCTATGTGAACTTCCCTCAGGCTTGATTTCATCAATTAGGTGTGTCAGTGGTGTGTGTCACTTCAAAATTCCAAATGGAAGTAGGGATTACTCATTAGCAGAGCTCTTTACAACAAACAACTTTTGTAGGAAATCTATTAATTTATTCACTCTCTTTTAATGAGATATACATTTAGAAGTAGATGAAAATTTCAAAAACTTACCCAGCATCAAGTATAATTGATTTAAGGATGAGCATTTGACACATGTATATCAAGCATGCCCTCTGTGGTGTAATGTTTACCACTCTAACTTCATATACTCAAGTTTGTGGGTTCAAACATGGTAGAGGACGATGGTTTTTTTTTATCATGGCTTCCTTTGGAAGGGAAGTAAAGCCGTTGGTCCCGTATTATAGATTTATGGCACGTAAAAGAACCTCAAGCCTGATAGAGAGGCCTCTGAGTAAACTTAAGCAGTCTTTCACTCCGAATTTAGAATGGGATGCGGAGAACCCAGTAGTTAAAGAGCGTCCATAAATAACATGCCATTTTAATTTCAAGCATGCATTTTACTTTTTGCTATAATAAGCAGAGGAAACATTGTCCTCCACTCAAAAATGTAAAATTGAGATTTCACCAGAAATAATATGCATTTTCTCTGAGAGAGAGCGAGGATAAGCTTCCTTATGTGAGATGAAATGTGGGATAAAAATTAAAGTTTGTATTTAAGGATGTGGCATGAGGTTTACAAGAAAATAATCCATCCAAAACTATCCTATACAATGAAAAATGTTTCATTATATTTCATTTTCTCACCTACAGTTTTAAAAAGTTTGGATAAAATACAAAATTTTAAAGAAATTTGCATGACAAATAAAATGTATGTTTTGAATTTTCTGAGAATAGCTTATCCAGTCTTCTTTATTGTGAACGAATGTTGTAGTATTTTCAAATATTTATCATGATTAACATGAAGTGGATAGAAAAATAAGCTTTTATAACAATTGTTTGTTGAAGAGATAAAAGAAATAAGTAATAGTAGGTAGAGAAAGTCATGTACATGTCAGATTTATAGTATTATCTAATGAAAACATGAGAGAATTTGAATTTGATGAATTGTAAATAACAGAAAGTGTTACATCCACATAGAAAATATATTACTCAAACTTCTAAAACTTGAACCTTTTTACTATAGAAGCAATGTTTCTAACCATGATAAACTGCTGAGTTTATCATTTTAATCAAATAACATGTATGAAACTGTAATTTATTTTATTTTCAGTTGTGCAGAAGAATTTGTAGAGGTACGAGATGGTGGAACAGTTAATTCAAGGTTGCTTGGGAGATTCTGTCAATCCATGCCTAGTTCTCAGTATTCTACTGGCAACATGATCTATGTAAGATTCTTCACTGATGTCACAGATCCTAGAAATGGTTTCAAAGCCCAGGTTTCTCTAGGTGAGTAATATTATTTGTTAAACCTTGTATTTCTGTAGAATTTCATTGCTTATGTGGAGTTGCAGACGTAGGATCCAATATTTACTAAATAAAACTGGCAAAACATGAAATATTTCTGAATTTCTACTTTTACCGTAATAATATTTTTAAAAATAAGTACTATGTAGTATAGGACTAAATGTGAAATTTTATGAAAGATTCAGGACATGTGTGTGGTTTTTTTTTTTTTTTTTTTTTTTTTTTTTTTTTTTTTTTTTTTTAAACAAAATAGTAGGTTAAAAATATTAATACAATTATATTGCATATTTACAATATTTATCCTCTTTACACATTGATTTTACGTTTCAAATCTAAGAACTCTTTTAGCGTTTACCGCCACCACGATGACGACTGGAGGGTTGTTACATATACTTAAACCTTACAAGGGAACTGTACAGGAGTGCACCTCACACAGAGGTAGAAAATCACAATACTTAGACACATACAAGACATTAGCTGTTAAATTAACGTAAGTACTTGAATACTGACATAGAATTCTGCATTTAAAAACAATGGCAGACACTTGCTGCAATCAGCTGAGGAGCTTTGAACATGGATCATGGTGAGGGATAGAGACATAGCAATTATTTCTATCCAATATTCAGGGCTTTCATTTTTTCGTTACATAATTTCACAGTTAGGATGTCATTAATATTGTTTACACTCTTCAATATTGATTAGTTTACATATTTGTAGCACAAGTGGAGTATTTGACTGTGAGGTTAAAACATATTTTACTTTTACACCACACACAGAGAACCTAAGCATTCATGCTACAGAGGCCGCGCTCTGGTCTAGTGATTAGACCACTAACCTCTCATCAAGGCAGCCCGGGTTCGCTCCCAGGCAACCACATGTGGGATTTGTGATGGACAAAGTGGCGCTGGGGTGGGTTTTCTCCAGGTTCTTCAGTTTTCACCACCATCACATTCCATTGGTGCTCCATCTTCATTCCGATCGCTTGTGGTGCCTATATAGTAAAAGTGGACATTAAATACTATAAAAAAAATAAAAATATTCATGCTGCATTCTCCTCCTTTGTGCTGTTGATTTTCGTACCCAGAAATAACTGTTGAACTCTGATGTACTCTGCTATGTATAATTATGTGCATACCATGAATACTTGATCATGTCATGGTATCTGGGTGAACAAAACACTAAGATATTTTGAACCTATAGTATTTTCACTTCACCCAATATTACAAAATATGCATGGTCACAAAAAGAAGAGGGTAGCCCACTACAGCTGGGCATGGCAAGGGCCACCCCTCCACAATGGCTCAGCATGGTAAATGACAAAGGCTACTCAGTATTTGAAAGGTGCAATATTAACATTTTAATTTTATGCATTTTCAGTTAATCTATGAATTTTGTATTTGTCTACAGGTGATTTAAGATTAGATTTCGATATGCACTCATGTTTGGTTCCCTTGTTAATGTAACTTTTTAATTTATATTTATATTAGGCTGAAACTAAGCTCATGGAGTTATTCTAAATTTTGGACCTCCTACAGCTCAAAATACTCTTTAAATTGTACATTAATGTTTATCTTTTCAAAAATGGTTCTAATTGTTTTTTTTTTTTTAAGTTCAATGTCCTTTAATCTGATAGGTCATATTGGACAATGAATGAAATAAATGAAATGATACTCAAACAAGCCCATGGTCCTTAGGGCTTAAAGTTACCCAACTTTCATCTTCTCAGGATAAGGGAGAATCTAAGAATAAACCTTATTTGATAACTAATTCTAACCAAGATTCAAACTCAGGATCTCTTGAATGTGAAACAGTCATGCATCCACCAATTGCATAGGCAGGCTCTAACAATTTTGATTAAAATATATAAGTAAAATGTATATTTTGAATTTTTTGTGAGCAGCTTGCAAAGTCCTCTTAAGGTTATATAATTTTGTAATGGAAAATCATAAGAGAAACAAACTAACTTCACAAAAACTGAAATTCCATTAACACACAATTTCTATTTAAATTTTTATTGCATTATCCATTTCTGATACACTTGTTGAAAGAAGTACTAAGTTGGAATTTTTAGTACTTTTATCACAAATGTTTGAGGTCCTTTGATATGTTTATATTTCTCTCTCTCTCTCTCTTTATGTTATGGAAAGAGTATCTATATAATCAAAGCCAAAATAATAGACCCGTATTTTATAGACGTTA